>OY776132.1:58971849-61605599 GCA_963675135.1 Galeopsis tetrahit
TAATAGAAGCAATTAATTATGGAGTAACCGAGCTTCAATAATTGATGGGTTTTAAAGGTTTTATGGAGTAGTATTTAGTAACCGAGCTTCAATAATTAGTGGTGCATTTAATTACACATACATTCTAAGTCGGTATGGTACGATAACCAAATTTTCGATACGAAAGTACGGTATACCATTTAATAATTTATGCCACTTTACAGTAACCAAGGTCGTTCCGTTGAAAACGATGTCGTATCTAGCTAGCATTACACAATATCACACTGCACCTTACCAGATAAGATCAAAACGTATATATATACGTACCTCTTGATTAATACTCCATAAAACCCATCAATATATAGAAACAATTAATAATATTATTAGTCTAAAAATCAACAAGAGATAATTAATCCTGAAGCAGACTTCATCATCTTAATGCAATTTCTAGATGCTGACTTTTCTCCGTAACTTAAATTTCGTGGCTTTAGGTGGATTTTCCTCCTCTTCCACTTTTCCTTGGATGCATCTTGAACTTATATTTCACGGGTTTAGGTGGATTTCTGGCGGGAGGAATAATAACGTCAACGTTAACGTGAGGATCATTCCCAATAATAACGTCGACAGAGTGATCTTCGCTAATACCAAGGTCGACGGCCACGCCTGAACATGCTATGCGTGTGGTATTTATAGTAGTGGGGATTTTTTTTTTCTTTTTAATTATATATGTTTATTGGGAATTATATAGGTGGATTAACATATATTGGTGAAGAAATTAGTAAATAATTACGAGTTCAAAAATATTCTTCTAAGAATTTGACTTTGGGAAACATTAGTGATCCAGCTTGGTTTATTGATCAATAAACAGTAAGATTAATTTAGATCCAATTCAATCTGCGCTAAATATTGTAGTTTAATTAATCTTTCAATTAAAGTATGGGTGCTTGCTTGCACGGGGGTTAAATTATAATTGAAGAAAGAAAGTATTTAAAAAATTTGACATTAATATTTTAGGAAAACTATCGAAATTTCTTACAAAACATAATGAAAGAACTTATTCAATTTATTTTTAATGAAATGAAATGCTTTATCATGAGAAATTTCGATGAATATAATAAATACATATTATTTCATCTTTATAGTAATATTAATCGGGCCATCCTATTGAAAATCATAATTTTCTAGGGCAAAAGAGTCGAGTATAGAACTCGCGTAGAAGAACGGGTATATATACAACCTGAAGAATAGAAAATCCCTAGTTTATTAGGGCTAGTTATAGGAAATCCGATCAGACGAAGCGGCAGAGAACAATCGAACTTAAGCCAAACAATGATTCGAATCAAGATAAAATCGAATTCAAAACTCACGAGCATATAGAACCCGCAAAGAAGAAATTTTGAAAAAAAAAACAAACGGGTAGAAATCCAAACCTATCAAAAATTTGACAGAAATGAGTATAGAACTCAAGAAATTCAGAATTTCATTGCGAAAACGTATCAAGATCGACGAACTTGTTTAATCGATCATAAATTGATCGATGCACAACTCCAATACCATGTGAAATTTCATAATAAGAAAGAAACTAGATAGAATGCGTATTGAGAGAATTAAGAAATATAGAATTGAAATTGAATAGTATATAGTTGAAGTGAAACGAAAATTAGATGATCAAAATGATTCCCAAAATTTTATGTATATTAGAGGGAATCAAATAGCCGTTAACAAGAGATCGAGAAGCTACAACACTAACAAAGAGACTATACCTCTAACTAATACCTTTTCATTTGTTACCTTGTTGGGGCTTGACTTTTACTCCTTCACACCCCGTAAAATTTAGAGTGGTATTTTGTGCACCAATTGCATTGGTGTTGAAAGAATTCATTCTCATATCTAAAAGTCTCAACTTGTCGAGATCAAGGTATGAAATTAATTATTAATTTTTTCTATATCGCTCGTAAAAGGGATAATTTTTTAATAAAATATAAAGTATGTAATAATATGACATTATAAGTTTTATAAGAGTAGAGATTTCATATCACTAATCACGTAAACATGTAGTTATTGTCTATTTATGGAATTTTGATGTTTAATTAATTATCCACTTTCAATGGAGGGAAGGCTTATTATTAATTACAACTCATTATAATTATACAAAAAAATCATGTACATACGTGTGGTTTGTACGTAATAAATATCGATCAATGCATATATTGATTAATAGAAGCAATTAATAATTAAAAGCACGTACCATGCAATAGAAACAATATTCATCCAACATTAATCAACAAAAGACATATATAAATGAATCATAATTTCGATTAAACAAACCAACATGAGATGAAAAAAAAGAAAGAGATGAAAAAAATAAAAAAAATGAAGCAATTAATTAAACTTGATGATCTTCAATGTCATGGGGTCGACTAGCTTTTCTATATGTACGTTTAAGACCTCCTCCATATATATAGGCGACCTTCGTCAATATATAATTAATAATAATGTCGACAACAATCAAATTGAAAAACATGCATAAATCAATTTTAATTCCAACATTTTTTAAAAACATGAGATAAATCCTGAAGCAGCTGATATCGTCGATCAATGTCCTGGTGTCGACTTTCTTTTAGTTTTAAAAACAAAGACAACGTGCCGTATCGGTACTTTACGTACTGGATGTTTGGTTGTTCTAATAATGTCGCCGTCGATGCCAAGCTGCAGGTCGCCTGATGAGGCGGGGCGTGCCGCCTGGACGAAGGCTGCCATCACCAAAAGACTCAAAATGATCAATACACCACTTTTCGTCATCATCTAAATTTAGTGCATGCAATGAATTTGATATGATGGTGGAAATTAAAGTGATCATGCTATGTATGGGGTATTTATAGTGGGGATTTTTTTTATTTTTTTTTAACTACTTGATTATGTTTATTGAGAATTAAGGGTGAATGGATTAAATTGTTAAAATTGGTGAAGAAATATTAATTTATGAGTTCAAATATTCTCAGAATTTGACTTTGTGAAACATTAATGATCCAGCTTGGTTTATATTCAATAAACAATACGGAGTAAGATTTAATTAGATCCAATTCAATCTTGCGCTAAATATTGTAGTTTAATTAATCTTTCAATTAAAGTGTATATGGGTGCTTGCTTGCACGTCTTCCAAATAAAAAAATTTAGCTTAATTAATGATTAATGTACCGTATATAAAATTTTGCATACATACATACCTCAAATATAGAATAACTTGTATATGCATGATTAAAAAGAGATCAAAGTGAAACTTGGCAAGGCAAGTGGATTTAATAATTGGCATAGAGATCATGATCCATTAATAATACTCCCTCCAGCCCGGAAATACCTTTCAAGGTAAGAGGGCACACCATTTGCCATTTGGATACCAATATTAAAAAAAAAATAGCAATATTTTTCTCTTATCTTTATATATCATGACAACGCCCCACTTGGATACCAATTTAGTAAGACGTGCAAGCATGCACGTTGGAGCCACACTTTATATATAAATATAACATGTTTTTCTATTTTAAAATAATTGTATATGGTGTTGTAGATTGTGACTAGTTTTAAAAAATATTGATTCTTTATATATAAAATACATGAATTTGTACGTTTATATTAAAAAAAAAAAATAGTTTAGTGTTTACAATTTTTTTTATCAGGAAAAAGGGAATTAAAATATGAACGGAGTACCAGAGGCACTCAAGAAGTCAAGTTACATCGATAAAAGAAGGAGCAATAATAGGGGCTCTAACACATTCAACACCTATTGCATACAACACAATCTAGAATTACCAAACTAGTCCTGAAAAGTAAAATTATAAGAAAGTTCTTGTTCTTGAGTGAGAGAAGGCACCAAGTCTAAATCTTAAAAAAAATTCTCTAGTCTGAATTCTTCATCTCCAGGAGTTCCTAGCTTTCCAAATGGAGAAAAAAGCAGTTTTGGTCCCAACATTCTGAATTTTGGTCCCGAAAGAGAAAAACTTGACACATTTGATCCCAAAATCGAAAAATTTAACACATTTGGTCCCACGTCCGTTAAATGTTGACGGAACGATTCACGTGCGTGTCACGTGGTTATACGCACACACGACTTTACTGAGGACACCCACCGAGAATTTTTTTGAACGCCAGTTCTACCCCTCAACTAAACTTCTTTCCACAAGATAGCTTGGTTCATATAACGCTTGGGTCCAAAAACTGCAGATAATTAAAAGAGTGTCTTCGTTATTCGTGCCCCTGAAATTCACCTACATTGAAGAAGATGTATTGAGTGTTCTTTGTGGGTTTGGTGAATTTGTAAAGATTATGAAGGTTGCTCAAACGAATCCAGAGAAATTAATCTGGGATTCCATGAGGAATCACGGAAAAGCTCTGCCGAAGCTAATGGTGTGGCTGATTCTATTTGTTTCCGCAACTTATGTCGTTTACACATTGAAGCTCGTTTCTTCCCACTCCTGCGAACAGGATGCAATTTTCCCAAATCGGAACCACAATGTCCGATTACTCGAGGAATCGTACAACCTCACACTCCCAGAATAAAAAACCCCTAATTTCAACAAAACAGGGCTTGAACACATAGTTTTCGGAACCACAATGTCCGATTACTCGAGGAATCGTACAACCTCACACTCCCAGAATCAAAAACCCCTAATTTCAACAAAACAGGGCTTGAACACATAGTTTTCGGAACCACAATGTCCGATTACTCGAGGAATCGTACAACCTCACACTCCCAGAATCAAAAACGCTAATTTCAACAAAACAGGGCTTGAACACATAGTTTTCGGAAAGCTCTGGAGCAAGCGGAAAGAGTACATAAAGCTGTGGTGGAAGCCGGAAAGGGGAATGAGGGGAATCGTGTGGCTTGACAAATCAGTGAAAACTAACAAAAACGAGAGTAAATCGTTGCCCGAGCTGCGAATCTCGGGCGACACGGGGCGATTTGCGTACAGGAACAAACAGGGGCACCGTTCGACGATTCGGATTTCGAGAATCGTGGCGGAGACGGTGAGGTTAGGGGAAATGGAGAATGTGAGGTGGTTCGTCAATTAACGCGGAGGAGCGGCGGCGAGGTACGAACGGGCGGCGGCACTTGGGTCTGCGATGGTCGCCGCCGCTTGGGTCTGTGATGGTCGCTTGGGTCTGCGATGGTCGCCGCCGCGTATCGAGTGGGGGAAGCGGCGCGTCGACGTGGCTGGTGAGGGAGACGGCGTGGCGGAGTGGCTGGTGAGGGAGACGGCGTGGCGGAGGATGGACGCGAGGAAGGAGATGAGTAAATTGTGGGTGTGTTAATGAATGAATTAAGGTTTGGTGGATAAGGGTATTTTTGTACTTTCTTAAGGTGTGTATTCATCAAACGAGAGTGTCAAGTTTGACTAACGGTTGACTAAGGTCAACTAACGGTTGACTAACTTTGGGACCAAATGTATCAAGTTTTTCTCTTTCGGGACCAAAATTCAGAATGTTGGGACCAAAATCACGAGTGCCCGTGGATGGTGGGACCAAAAGTGTATTTTTCTCTTTCCAAATGTATTAAACAACACAGGACCAAAGGCATTCTTCTTCGTTCGACGTCCAAACACGCCCACAAAGAGAATAGGAAGTGTCTCCAATCGAATCTCTATATCCAAGTACCATTGTCCTAGAAACCCATGTATCCTACCTTACTAAGTTTATTAGTGCATAAAGAGTAAAGTCTAGGAAATAAAGTCATCAAGCAAGATTAATCCCCAACCTAACTATCCTTCCAAAAGCTAGTAAGCATATATACTGCTCCCCACCTTCTTGACTAGACAAGAACCAAGCCAAGGTTATTTTGTTTTCAGAAAAGAGAAGATCAAAGATTACCCTCCACCACCCTGATGAATAGCCCCTATTGAGCCATTCCCAAAAATTAGAATTCGGTGAGACCCCGTACTTGAACACGAGAATCCTTACCCAAAAGAGACTCGGGTTCAACTCGAATCCTCCAAGCCCATTTGCGAAGGAGGAACTTATTAAAATAAGGGAAAATATCACAAACAGTCCTGTAACTTTTGTCGAATCCGCGTTTGGTCCTTTATCTTTTTAAATTATCGTCTGTAGTCCTTTTATTATCGCAACAGGTCCTTTTCGGCAAAAAATTAAAAAAATTACCTGAATTCACATGTGCCGGTCACGTGAGAGTCAAATTTCGGCGAATTTGCTTACGTGTCATTCCACATCACTAACTATTGAGAAAAAAATCACAAATGGTCCTGTAACTTTTATTTAATCCACATTTGATCCTTTATCTTTTTAAATTCTCACATGTAGTCCTTTTATCTTTATTTTCTACAACAACAAAAAAAAAGCTTAAACCACATACTGTATTAATTAGACACCACACATAATTCTAAATTATATTTTTAATTAAAAAAATGGTTGTCCCGACATTTTTTAAATGAACTTCTACTAATTCCTTTTTTAAAATTTGTACTCAGAGAAAAGTAAATATTATGTGTGATAATTATTTTACTCTACAGTACCCACCCTCCTTAGCAATAACCCTCCTTAGCAATAGTATTAGAAATTGTTAAACTCATCATATCAATTTACTTGTATTTGTAGGGAATACAAAATAATTAATTTTCATATTTCACTTTTATAAGGTAATTGATTAATTAACTAATTATTTCCACAGATATGGGTGTGACTCCATGGAACTAAGTATATACTTAGGGGGCCATGGACACCCCATCGATCCCACCCTCTTATATATAAATATATATTTTTTTTATATTAAAATTAAAATATTTTAATGTTTTTAGTATTTTTTAAATTAAATACAATTAATGTTAGATTAATTTAATAAATTATTATTGATAAAAAGATAATCCTACTGTATTGATAAATGTATTTTAGAAACTTAATGATTAATACTCCCTTCATCTGTGTATAGTGTGTATGAAAATTAAAATAGATATACAAAGGAGATAAAATAAGTGTGGTTGGATATATATATATATATATAATATATTATATATATATATATATAAGAAGAATTATGCACACTTTATTGCATAAATATTATAATTATATATATATATATATATATTAGTGTTTTAAATTATTAAAAAAAATTGCCCTCCTTAACCACGAGTTCTGGGTCTGTCCCTGTCCCAATCAATGCTCATGTATATCATGACAACAATTTGAAGGTACGTAATTGATCAGAGAGTGAGGATTATATGTGGTGTCTAATTAATATATGGTTTAAGTTTTTTTTTTTTTTTTTTGTAGAAAGTAAAGATAAAAGGTCTACAGGTGAGAATTTAAAAAGATAAAGGACCAAATGTGGATTAAATAAAAGTTACAGAACCATTTGTAATTTTTTTTCTCAATAGTTAGTGATGTGGAATGACACGTAAGCAAATTCGCCGGAATTTGACACTCACGTGACCGGCACATGTGAATTCAGGTCAGTTTTTTAATTTTTTGTCGAAAAGGACCTGTTGCGATAATAAAAGGACTACAGACGATAATTTAAAAAGATAAAGGACCAAACGCGGATTCAACCAAAGTTACAGGACTGTTTGTGATATTTTCCCTTAAAATAACCCAGATTTTTAACACTGATTGTCCCAAAATGAGCGTGACACGTGTAGGGGGGGGGGGGAATAAAAAGATAAAGGACCAAACGCGGATTCAACCAAAGTTACAGGACTGTTTGTGATATTTTCCCTTAAAATAACCCAGATTTTTAACACTGATTGTCCCAAAATGAGCGTGACACTTGTGTGTGTTTTTAAAACTTTTTCAAACAATAAACACATGAAGTCAGGCAAGTTGTCCATGTCAAGTCCTATGAGAATATCTTTTAATCTCCTTCTTTAGATTAGTTCCGTGTCCCCACCAAAAGACATTCATCATGCGTTATAATACATCGAGCAATCCAGCCGAAAATAGAAAAATACTCATGCAATAAGCCGGAATACCTCTTTTCCGGCCTTAGACAACTTTTTACTTCTCCACCCTTTTAATCGACACCACAATTTTTCTCGAATATAGCCAAATATTTCTTTTTTATTTCTTCCGACAAGGGACGGAAGCCCCAAATACCTTCCAATATTAAGTGGATTATGCACACCAAGAATCTGATTTAGTTCATCCCTCCTCTCCATTTGTACGTTTGCGCTGTAATAGATCCCAAATTTAGCAAAGTCTATGGCCTGGCCAGAGACAGCCTTCAGGATTACTTTGAGTGTCGCGCACTCGTCAACATCGGCACGACAAAATAACAAGCAGTTGTCCGCAAACATGATGTGGGAGATCGAGGGGACACCCATGCACACTCTATTGCCATGAATCTGCCCGACCCTGTTTGCACTTTGGAGACTACTCGAGAGGCCTTCGACACAAAGAATAAAGAGATAAAGGGAGAGGGGGTCCCTCTGTCTCAAGCCACGACCTGGAACAATGGGCCCCATTAATCCATCGTTCACCACAAAAGTATACATAATAGTTTGAACACAAAATTTCATCCACCCAATCCATCTCTCGGAAAAGCCCATACGTCGAAGAATAGCCTCAAGATATGCCTAGTCAACCCGGTCGTATTAATTCCTTGCTAATATCAATTTTTAGAGCTACATCGCCTTGCAAGCCACGTCGTTTATTTTTCATTGAGTGAATCGTTTCGAAAGCAATAAGTGCATTTTCGTGGATCGATCTTCCTGCAATAAACGCTGATTGTGAGTCATCGACCAAGTTGCATAAGACTTTCGAGATAATCTTGCATGTAGTTCATATTGCATAATGAGATAGGCTTGAGATCTTTAAATGTGGTAGGCTCTTCGCATTTGGGTATGAGGACCACATTAGCATAATTGAATCCTTCCGGGAAGGAACCGGCGTCTAGCCACTGAATGCTAGCTGCCGGCCCAATTTTAGGCCAAAATTTCTTATAAAATCCTGGGTTGAAGCCGTCTGGACCCGAAGTTTTGTCCTTGTGCATTTAAGACACTGCAATCTGAAATTCTTTAGGGGCGAATTGCTTAATTAATTTGTTGCTAGTCTGCTCAGAAATCCTTCTCTGAACCGCATCTGTAATTGTGCTCACATCTGTATTAAGAGGTGTAGCCATGAATAATTCATCAAAATATGTTCGAACCACCCCTTCAATACCCTGTTGATTATCAATCCAAACATCTATTGATTAAACAGACCCTTCTTTTAGCCGAAGTCATATTGTGAAAGAACATAGTATTGAGGTCTCCCCCTTGTAGCCAAAAAATCTTGGCATGTTGCTTCCATTGACACTCTTCTTTAATTACTAAGAGTTTCACTAACTCTTTCTTTGCTTCGCAAAGTCTCACCCCCCTTCGAGTATCAGAAGTGCTCTGAATTAACAGTTGTTCGATTCCAGATTCTAGATCCCTCTTGTTTCTTGTCCAGACATGGGCAATGTGGTTGCCCCATTACTGTAAGACACCAGTCGTGGCATTTAGTCTCTGTAGAAGTGGAAAATCACCAAAACTAACCTAACTTCTTTCAATCACAACACGAATATCTGGCTCCCCCAGCCATTTGTTTTCAAACTTGAATCGGCTAACTATCCTTCAAATAGAGGTTGGGGTAGTGTAAAAAAGAATCGGAGAATGATCTGATATTGGAGCTATCAGATTCCGAAGGCGGGCATTAGGAAACTAGGTGTGCCAAATATGGGTACCCATCGCTCTGTCCAACTGTTTTTCAATCATATGGGTTGAATAAATTTAGTTTTAAAATGTTTTTAATCTACTAAAATATTTTTAAATTTTATTAAGCTTCTGATTTTTTTTTTTAAATTTTCTAATAATTTTAGTTTTAAAATTACTGTGAAGAGTAATTGAGCCCAAAACCGCTGCCACGATATTTTTCTAGATTTTCACAACAACAAATCTAAAGGGATTCCCGAATTTAGTGAAGGTAAATATGGTAAGAAAATCATTTATAATCTCATTTTTTTTCTTGAAATATAATTCCTAGGAATACAATACAGTGTTACAAGTTACAACCAGTTTCCTACGAGAAACAGAGCACTTGGGTGAAAATTCTTCTTATAATATTTTCTCCCATTTTTAATTTCTCCAATCTACACCTAATATATTTGTCCTCTCAAGAATTTACATCAAGAAAGAACTATATATGTCCACCACCGGCAAACAATTTCCAGTGGAAAAACTCCCAAACAACCAGTCTACCGTCGTTGTCGTCGTAGCAGAGGACCTCCATGATCTGGAGGTCTTCCTCACTTTCTTCAAACAGGTCTGGGTCATTGGCGATGACGTGTACAAAAAGTTCTTGGGTTTCATGGAGTCTCACAATCTCGGAGAAATTAGTGGTTCCGACATTTATGTCGAGTCGTTAAATTGTTCGGAAGCCATGAAGATCTCATCGTCGTGTTCAAATATTTGGTGCCCATGTCTTATATTACAAAGACATCTTCTTCTCATGGAAAGAAAAAAAAATGATGATGGTAGTTGTTGGGTCTTTTCATCGTTTCCGGTGAACAACTCCGATGAGTAATCCGATAGGGACGGGCTCAGGTCACCTGGGTATCAGATCTATACGGAGAGTAGAGGAAATAACCAAAAGACTAAGACTAGGTAGCACAACACCCACACAAGTCTCACACACTCCTCTCAATTAATATCGTTTAACATCATTGAGAAGAAAGAGAAACTTATAGTGTATTTGTATAGCTGCCAAACAGTCGTAGGGAAAATAAATGGGATGGGCCTAAAGGTTTACCCCATGGGCTAAAACAACAATTGGGCCCAAGCCCAACATCCCCTTATCCCCACATTCATCTAGTTGCATGTTTATTGAGCTTTGTGTCTTGATTTTTATGTGTTTTTTCAGTGCATTCTCTTTATGTGGTTATGCATGATTGTTTGCTTTTTTGTGTTTGGAGATTATTCCTAGTAAGGTGGAGTGATTTTGAATTTGTGATTTAAGTATACTTTATGATATCATGTCTTTGTGCCTTTGTGTGAGTTTTTGTATGTGCTCCGAGTGAGGTGTAGCTTGTCTTTGTGTGCCTTTGTGTGAGTCTCTATAAATGTTTTCGTTGATAACTTATCTTGTATATGTTGTTAATGTCTTGCATAAACTTTGTGTTTTTTGTCTTTTGCATGTGTGCAATGGGTGTTATGTGTGTTATGCATATGTGAATGGGAATGTGTGTGTTAGGCGATGATGACCACCTGCGGATTTCGAATTGTAGTTGGGGATGGCAAAAAAGGTGGAGAATATTGGGCTTGGGCCCAATTGTTGTTTTGGCCCATGGGGTAAACCTTTAGGCCCACCCCATTTGTTTGCCCTACAGCTGTTTGGCAGCTATACAAATACACTACAAGTCTCTCTTCCTTCTCTGCGACGTTAACAATTGTGAGAGGAGTGTGTGAGACTTGTGTGTGTGTTGTGCTACCCAGTCTTAGTCTTTTGGTTATTCCATGTACTATCCGTATAGATTTGATACTCAGGTGATCACCTGACCCCGTCTCTATCGGATTACTCATCGGAGTTGTTCACCAGAGACGACGAAAAGACCCAACAGTAGCAGTAATCTTCCGACAAAGAAGGCGAAGCGAAATCGAACCCCGTCGACAGGAAAGTATGACAAGATTATGAGGAGGGACGAGATGGTGGATTTTAACATGGAGGACTCGTTGTTCGATGTTGATGTGAAAATCTCCAATCTCGAGGCAACCTACGAGAACACAATGAAGTTCTCCGAGTACCTCTCATGTGGGAATTTATTTGTGTTTGACTTCGGCTTCAACGAGTACTTAACGCCACTTAACTTGGCGTTTATTCGAAAGTTATCGCGAAAGCCCCTGTTTGTTGGAAATAGAAATATGATTCGTGCAATTTGGGAGATGCATCGCCTGTTGCGAGAAAAGAGGGAGGCAATGGTTAAGACCAGACAATCTCAACGATGACATTTTTTTAAGTAGTGTTGTTGTTGAAATTGTAATTGTTTCAAGTAGTGTGGTTGAAATTGTAATTGTAATTGTTTGTAGTAGTCTATGGTGAATGAGTTCATTGTAATTATTTAGTGTTTGAGTTTGAGATTAATGTTCATTATTGCTCCAATGTTGTTTTGCATTAATACAATTGAAATGGTTCTATTTAGATTATTGTAGTAAATTTAACCCGAATTCAATGTCGGTCTACAGTTTCAAATCAAAACGAGTTTCCAATCGCCTTGATATTTCCATATGAAGGGAATATAGAAACGAGCGCAACCTCATTTCTCACCAGTAGAGACGACAATCACTTCTTCTCGTCTCTCTAGTATTTTCTTTTAGGCAATAGACTCAAGTCCTTATAAGGATTCGAGTTGACCGGTCAACTTTTGTTTTTTCGGTAAATTTTTTTTTGGTAATTTTTTTTCTGAAATGTGCATGTTGAAAAGTGTAAGTCATTATAATTAAAAAGTGCAACAAAATATTACTGAAGAGTGCAATACAATTTTTTTATTAAAAAGTGTAAGTTACTATAATTGAAAAGTGCAACACAGTTTTTAATGAAAAATATAAGTCATTATAACTGAAAAGTGCAACACAATATTACTGAAAAGTGCAACATAATATAACTGAAAAGTGCAAGTCAGTATAACTGAAAAGTGCAAAACAATATTTAATGAAAAGTGTAAGTTATTATAACTGAAAAGTGCAATACAATATTACTTAAAAGTGCAAGTTTTTTTTTTTTTTTTTTTACGGAAAAAGTGCAAGTCTGTATAACTGAAAATTTAACACAATATTTAATAAAAAGTGCAAGTTATTATAACTAAAAAATGCAAGTTCATATAATTAAAATGTGTAATATAACATTATCAAAAAGTGTACGTTAATATATCTTAAAATTTTATTGAAAAGTGTAAGCTACTCACTACCATTGAAAAGTGCAACAACAAAAAAAACATTAAAAAAAAGGTAAAAAGTCACAACTCAAGTTCTTATATAGACTTGTTTAGAGTTCTTATATAGACTTGAGTCTAAACAAGACCAACTCTTCCTTTTATGCGTAGTTAGCTAAAATTATCTATATTTAATGAATATTTGAATTATTGTAATGAGGGGGAGAAATATAATTTTTCAGTTTCAAAATAATTTAAAAAAGGATATATCAATAAATGATGTTTTATTAATTTGGGTCAAAAAATTAAATTAATTAAACCATAATTAATTTTGGGATGGGATGAACATTTTTAATATTTATAATATAAAATTGTGTGCCCCGTCAACCTCATCTATTCTACGCTTCAATTCTAACACCACCAATTAAATGGTGTGGCTTCTTTGGGTGACCTTGCCCATAACAGTAATTTCCAGCCTTTGAGTTTTAGAAGTGGCATGCACACATTTCTATTCAATCCATATATAGTTTTACAAAGAAAGCAACGACAAAGAGTTGCACGTGAGAAGAGCAGCGCATGCGTGCATATATGGAGCGAGTGAGATAACCAATTTCGATATTTCAGGATAAATTTAAATATCACTATAACGATCTATATCGATAGAGTTGGTCTCCTGCGCATAGTGTGCACCGTGCACACTAATGCATAGGTCAGTCAATATATAATATTTCAAACAGAATTTTAAATATGGTAACTGTTGTTCTGGCGGTTGGTCTGTGTGTGATGTGAGTATAAGGTAATAGGTTCGAAACCTAGAAGTTGTCTTTTTTAGTTTTTTTTTTTTTTTTACCATTTTATTTCAGGTTTTTTTTACCATTTTATTTCAGTTTTTTTTACCATTTTATTTCAATTTTTTTTCACACCACCTCAAAGAAGGCATCTTATGAATTTTGGCATCATAGATTAGGCCGTGTTTCATTTTCAATTATTAATTTTTTGAATACATTGGGTTCTTTATCAGTTACTTCATTGTTGCCTAAACCATCGTTATGCACTACTTGTTAGATGGCTAAAAGCAAACATTTGTCGTTTTCTTTAAATGAGAAACGTTCTTTTGCTGTTTTAGATTTAATTCGTTGTGATTTATGGGGCCCTGCACCGGTTTGTTCAAATGATGGCTACAAGTATTATGTCATTTTTGTTGACGATTTCTCTCGATTTACATAGTTATATCATTTGCATGCCAAATCCGATTTCTTTGAAGTTATGGTTTTCTTTCATAAGTTTGTCTGCAATCAATTCTCACGAACAGTTAAAATATTTCAAAGTGATGGTGGAATAGAATTTGTTAATGGACGTGTTCGGGAATTCTTTAATTTAAATGGAATTCATCATCAAATCTCTTGTCCTTACACTCCACAACAAAATGGTCGTGTTGAGCGGAAACATGGACGCATAACTGAAACAGGTCTCTCTCTAATGTTTCATGCAAATGCTCTGTCTTATTTTTGGGTTGATGCTTTTTCCACTGCTGTTTACATTATCAATCAATTGCCTACATCGGTTCTTGATAATAAATCCACATTTGAGCTTTTATATCACACTTCTCCGAATTATGCTAATTTTAAGTCACTTGGTTGTCGAGTATTTTCGTATCTACGTGATTTTGCTCCTAACAAGCTTGCTCCACGCAATGTTCCATGCATCTTCCTGGGTTATAGTTCATTTCATAAAGGGTTCAGGTGTTATGATCCTATTGCTTCTCGATTTTACACTACACGACATGCTCAGTTTGATGAATTTTCATTTCCATTTTCTGATAATTCTATGACTTGCAATATTAACAAATTGGATATTTGTTCTTTTTTAGAACCTGGCCCAAGTTCTAATAGGCCCATGCCTACTCCAGATCCACTCTTGCGGCCCACGCCTTTGCCACAATTCCCTTGTCATTTTTTCCCATCTACTACCTTAGACGAGCCTCATGTGGATCATCAAGACCAGTCCCAACACCATGTAGCAGCCCATTGTGTCGGCCCACCAGCATGCTCCCATACCACCAGTCCAGGCCCAGCCGCCTGCTGCGATCCAGCCCACTCCTGAGCCACATTTATCACGCCAATCTGCTTCCATTCACCCGATGACCACTCGGGCCCGCTCAGGTATATTTAAACCCCGTTACACTACAGATATTGCTACCACTTCTCTATTATTTGCTCTTTTAGTTTTGGACGAGCCAAAGGGGTTTAAATCCGCACTCAAGCATCCTCATTGGTTTGCCACAATGCGTGTTGAGCTTAACGCTCATCATGTGAATCACACTTGGGATTTAGTACCACGGCCTATGGACACTAATATTGTGGGATCGATATGGGTTTTTCGGACTAAATATCGTCCTGATGGCACTATTGAGCGCTACAAGGCAAGATTGGTCGCTCAAAGTTTCTCTCAGATTCCTGGTCTAGATTTTTCACACACATTTACTCTCGTCGTCAAAGCTGCCACTGTCCGAATTATTCTTTCCTTGGCAGTCCGAAATGGTTGGCCTCTACATCAGTTGGATGTAAATAATGATTTCCTGCATGGAATATTGACAAAGCCGGTTTTCATGGTTCAGCCACCTAGGTTCGTCGATCCTCGCTTTCCGGATCATGTATGTCTCCTAAGAAGGCTTTATATGGTCTTTGACAAGCTCCTCTAGTCTGGTTTGCTCGTTTCAGTACCTTCTTGTTGGGGTTGACCTTTCACCGCAGCCGTGCCGACACTTTTTTTTTTTATGCTCGTGATGGTATCACTTTTTATCTCCTATTATATGTGGATGACATTATTGTCACATGCAATGATTCTGATTTTTTTTCGGCGATTTATTGCTCGGGTTCACAAATAATTTGTGGTGAAAGACTTGGGTTGTCTAAATTATTTTCTTGATCTCGAGGTCACTCACTCTTCTACCGATTTTTTTCTAAGCCAGACCAAGTATGCTCATAACATTCTTACTCAGGCTGAATTGTAAGACTCCAAGCTTGTCACCACACCACTTGTTGCGGGTGATTCTCTTGTGAGCACTGGATCTGAGTTTGCAAATCCCACATTATATCGTTCTCTTGTTTGTGTGGGCCACACAATTACTTAAGGAATTAGGTGTCATGCCTTCTATTCGTCCTTTGCTTTTATGTGACAATAAAAGTGTTATGTTCCCCAGTCAAAATCTC
The DNA here is from genome assembly GCA_963675135.1 of Galeopsis tetrahit. Classification (NCBI taxonomy): domain Eukaryota; kingdom Viridiplantae; phylum Streptophyta; class Magnoliopsida; order Lamiales; family Lamiaceae; genus Galeopsis; species Galeopsis tetrahit. The sequence goes on from OY776132.1 coordinate 58,987,927, forward strand.
GTAGCTCATAAACTTGCAAAACATATCGATATTGATTGCCATTTCGTTCGGGAGTTGGTCTCGTCTGGGCAGCTAGACACTCGTTTTGTTCCTTCTCATCTCCAGATTGCTGACATCTTCACCAAAAGTCTCCCTGATCCCAACATTGAGTTACTACGTTCCAAGTTTTGCGTCCATCTTCATCCATAACATTGCTTGATGGGGTGATAGAGGATAAGAATTATTCCACCTTGTATTTCATTAGATAGATATCTCTTATAGATTTATTTGTTGTAATCCCTAAAATATCTCATGTGTAAATATATTATTTACCGTGGATTAATTCAATCACCAATTTATTAGTGATCTTATATCTATTCTCTAAGAATTAATTTAGTTGTTTTATATTTTTTTAAAGTACTCTTATTTTTGTAAGTTAATTCAGCTCATATGTCCGTTTATATATATATATATAGTAGTTCATTGCTAGTTCATTGCAAGCAACTGATTCATAGATCCGATATCTATTCAACCATAAGTAGAGCATCAAATATTAATTATTAATGAAGTCAATATTCAATTAAGATACAAGATGTTCATATGCTTCAACTACAAGAGATAAGTCGTGAAGGACGGGGGTGAAGTGATTAATAAATAGGTGTTCAATTTATCAGCGGCTGTGTCGACATTCGATAATTCATCTTCTACGTTTTTTTTTTCAGACGGTAATAGTAAGAAGAAATTGAACCAGAATTGGGGGTGGGTGTATTAGGGAGAGTTACTTATGTAAAGAGAAAAGTGTTATTCGTGTGGATTTTTTTTTAATAATATATTGTTAGATTAGCAAGTGGACATTGCGTGAAGGGAGGCCGTATTGAAGTATAAAACAGAGCACTCACTTAAGTGAGCATTAGATAGCTAAATATAGTCTAGATACATGCTTTAGTTGCTCCAACCAAATTCTGTTAGGAGTAGTTACATAGAAGAATCTAGAAGATGAGCAGTTACAACTAGTAGTCTATTTATACTACTCTTTTGTATAAAAAACATTTAGATCATTAATATACACATTTACATTTTTCAATTGTGAAGTGATCTCAACATGGTATCTTGAGTCTACTTTCCAGGGTAAATCATGCTCTTATGTGGTGGTTATTCTTCTATCCTTGATCAATTTCTCTTCTAAATTCGTTTTCACATTCATAATTTCACCAATTTCGTTTTGATTTTTAGTTTCTGTTTCTTCGCTCATCTTCACCTAATTTTTTTTATTCCTATTTCGTGAATTTGATCCATTCATGGATTCCTCCTCCTCCTTTCCTCCTACTTTTCTCAAACTCAACATTCGCCTTGATCGAAAGAACTATATGTTCTGGAGATCACAGATCCTTGCTACGGTAAAAGCTCATGATTTTCAGGACATCTTACTCTGTGATGAAGATTCGGTTCCCATGGCGGTTACCGGTGATGCTGACTCCATTATGTGGCATCGCAAAGATCAGTATCTCCTCAGTTGGTTGTTTAGCTCCGTGAGCGAGCCAATGCTTGGCTATGTTAGTCGATGCACTCATGCCTTTCAAGTCTGGAAGGTGTTTGATAATTTGTTTCATCAACAGTCGGCTGCTCAGGCCTTGACCTTATGGATTCTAATTCTGTCTCTAAGGAAGAATGATCTGAGCATTGACGAATATCTACTTCAAATGAGACTTCTAGCGGATGGACTTCAAGCTTCAGGCAACTCTCTATTTGATGATGATCTGGTATTGTACATTTTAGGTGGATTAGGAGCTGAATTCGATGCGGTTGTTGTGAATCTTACCACACGAGGCAAATTACCATCGTTATCTGAGGTACAAGCTATCTTTCTCACACATGAAATGCGTCTTCAACAACTGTCTTCATCATCTCAGCTCACTTCCTTGGGATCTTCTCCTTCTCCACCATCTGCCAATGCGGTTTCCAAAGAAGCTCAATCCAAACCTGGGGGTAAGAAACCTCGATTTCATTATAATAAGCAGCGTATTGTATGTCAACTTTGTGGCAGGAACAATCATGTGGCTGCGAAATGCTTTCGGAGGTTTGACAACATGTTTCATGGAACTGATCAATCCAATCGCCAGTCCCAATCCTACTCTGCTTTGCCTCCAGCTCAAGCACATATGGCATACTCTGTTCAGCCCTCAGCTCAAGCACATATGGCTCATTTAGCTCGCCCTTCCTACACTCCTCGTTCGTTCAATCAGTATGGTGCGTCTACATCAGCTACTCCTCCACCTTCATCTCCATGGTATGTGGATAGCGGTGCGACACATCATGTCACATCTCAACTTGAGAACCTGAACCTATCCTCTCCTTATCAAGGTACAACTCAATTAACTGTTGGAAATGGTCATACTGCCTCTATCTTAAATACTGGATCATGTCATTTACCTACTATGGATAATTCTGCTTCTCTTGCTTTGAGGAATGTGTTTCATGTGCCAGATATTACGAAAAATCTCTTGAGTATATCTAAGTTTCTTGCGGATAATGATGCTGTTATGGAATTTCATGCAACTACTTGTTTTGTTAAGGATACGAAAACTCATCGGGTGCTACTGAAGGGAGCACTTAAAAATGGACTGTACCAACTGGATTTGAGCCATATTGGTGGTGATGAGAAGTCTTGGTTGAATAAAGATCAAGTGGCAAGCAATAATACTCACTGTAACTTGGTGTCGTGTGATGAAAATAAAGCTTGTTTGTGGCATAACAGATTAGGTCATCCGTGTTTATCTACTTTACGGAATGTGCTTAAGTTTGTGAATTTGAGTTTGTCTAATAATGTGTTGGAGATGTGTGAAGGTTGTAAGCTAGGTAAGATGCATCAAAAGTCATTTTCATCTGTTGAGCATCATACACATAATCCGTTTGATATTGTACATGCTGATGTATGGGGTCCGGCATCGGATGTTTCGTTCAATGGTTATAAATACTACTTACTTTTGGTTGATGATTTTACTCATTTCACTTGGATATTTCCATTGGTTTTAAAATCTGATGTAACAAGAGTGGTATCTCAGTTTCTGGCCTTAGTTGAAAGACAGTTTAATGTCAAAGTGAAAAAGTTTCATTGTGACAATGGTGGTGAGTTCTTGGCATTACGGAAGTTGTTTGCAGATTTTGGTATTTTATTTCGTCACTCATGTCCGTATACTCACCAACAAAATGGGCTCGTGGAGCGTAAGCATCAACATGTTGTTGAGTTGGGTCTGTCAATGCTTGCTACAAGTAAACTCCCAATGAAATTCTGGTGGCATTCTTTCACCACGGCAATCCATTTGATCAATATACTCCCATCTTCAGTAATAAAAAACAACTCCCCTTTCCAGCTCCTATACAAGAGTAATCCCACCTACTCGTCTCTTAGGGTATTTGGATGTGCATGTTTTCCTTTTCTTCGTCCATACAACACATCTAAGCTTCAATTCCGATCTACCAAATGCGTATTTCTTGGATACACTTCATCTCATAAGGGTTACATATACTTGCACCCATCTGGTAGGCTGTACATCTCAAACATTGTGGATTTCTTTGAAAGTGAATTTCCATACTCATCACTTTTCTCATCTCCAGACACCACTCTCCCATCTTTCCATATTCCCACTTTTAAACCACCAAAGTTTCTGCCACTCATAAACAATCCTCCATCTCTTGTGTCACATGTAAACAATCCTCCATCTCCTGTCTCTTCATCCTCTATCATTCCCCAAACCTCCCCCCAATTCTCAGCTCACTCAGAATCATCCTCCTCCCCTCATCAATTTGACCCTGCAGCTATCCAACTCACTGTGGATCTCCCATCTACTTCAGTTCACCCTATGGTCACTAGATCCAAAACTGGGGTTTTTAAACCTCGGCTGTTCACATCAGTTTTAATTCATCCCATATTGGAACCTGACTCTGTAGCTCAGGCCCTTGTTATACCAGAATGGAAACAAGCCATGCAAGAGGAGTATGATGCTTTGATTCGCAACAAAACTTGGCACCTAGTCCCTCAACATTCGGATATGAATGTTATCACCACAAAATGGTTATTCAGGGTAAAATACAAGAAGGATGGCTCTCTTGAAAGATATAAGGCACGTCTTGTGGCTCGTGGATTTCAACAAACAGCAGGGGTAGATTACTTTCATACATTCAGCCCTGTGATTAAACCAGCCACTCTCAGAATCGTATTCACTTTGGCTGTGACTTTTGGTTGGGAAATTCAACAAGTGGACATCAATAATGCATTCTTACATGGCACGCTACAAGAAGTTGTGTATATTACGCAACCAGAAGGATTTGTTGATGATGCTTTAGCTGGTCAAGTTTGCAAGCTGGACAAGGCCCTCTACGGTCTTAAACAAGCTCCCAAAGCTTGGTACGATACTCTACATGCATTTCTCGGCTCTAAGGGGTTTATACAGTCAACTTCAGACCACTGCCTCTTTCATTGCACTCGTAATGGTCATCTGACTCTTGTACTCGTTTATGTGGACGACATTCTCATCACAGGGGGTTCTTCGTCTCATGTTCATGAGCTCATTTCTGATCTACACACTAAATTCTCCCTCAAACATCTTGGCCTTGTGAATTATTTTCTTGGTATTGAAGCTCTTGTCACTAACTCGTCCATTACCCTTACTCAATCCAAATACATCAAGGATATCCTTTCTAAAACGAACCTCTCTCAATGCTCTTCATGCCCTACACCCATGTGTCCTAGCCTTAAGCTTTCGTCCCAGGACATCCCACCCTTCTCTGACCCATCTCTATTTCGGAGTGTTATTGGCACTCTTCAGTATCTTACTCTTACGCGACCTGATATCAGTTTTTCCGTTAACAAACTCTCTCAGTTTCTTAACCCACCCACACAAAATCATTGGTCAGCCTGTAAACGTTTACTCCGATATCTAAAGGGTTCACTAACAGTTGGTTTAGTTTTTTCTCCTGTTTGTGATTTCAGGATAAATGCTTTTGCAGATGCGGACTATGCATCCAGCTTGGACGATCGTCGGAGTACATCTGGCTTCTGTCTAAAACTTGGGGACAACATGATTTCTTGGAGCTCAAAGAAGCAGCAGGTGGTCGCAAGAAGTAGTACGGAGGCTGAATATCGATCTTTAGCACTAGCAACTACGGATATTATTTGGGTAATGTCACTTCTTCGAGAACTCAATCTCAACATTCCGCTGCACACTCCCTCGTATCTCTGGTGTGACAATCAAAGTGCAATTACCCTTGCCTTTAGTCCCGCTTTTCACTCTCGGACAAAACATATTGAGGTTGACGTTCACTTTCTTCGGGAAAAACTGCAGTCCAAACAATTGGACGTTCGATATGTTCCCTCGGAAAATCAACCCGCTGACCTCCTCACGAAGCCAGCCTCACCATCTCGGTTCACCATGCTTCGTCCTATGCTTGGTCTTGGTTCAATAGGCAGTCCAGTTTCTTCGGGGGTATATTGAAGTATAAAACAGAGCACTCACTTAAGTGAGCATTAGATAGCTAAATATAGTCTAGATACATAGTTTAGTTGCTCCAACCAAATTCTGTTAGGAGTAGTTACATAGAAGAATCTAGAAGATGAGCAGTTACAACTAGTAGTCTATTTATACTACTCTTTTGTATCAAAAACATTTAGATCATTAATATACAGATTTACATTTTTCAATTGTGAAGTGATCTCAACAGGCCGGTGGGTTAATGTTTCATATAGAAAAAAAAAAAGAAGTTATTATTGTAATCTTAAGTCCGAACTTGTAGAGAGGTGGAGAATAATTCTTATATATTAATTTCTATAATTAAATTGGTGGAGTTGCTGTCATTTGATTAACCGAGACCATTCCGTTGAAAACAATGTCATTTCTACCCTTCCACGTACAAAATTCACACCAGATAAGATTGAAAATCATCTAGATTAACAGAAGCAATTAATTAATAAAAACACCATAAAACCAATTAATAAGAACAATTATTATTCGTCTAAAAATCAACAAGATACATAAATCAGTCTTAATTCAAACAAACCAACATGAGATAAACCCTGAAGTAGACTTCATCATGTTAATGCAATTTATAGTTGCCAGCTTTGACCTTGCCTTTTCTAAAGTCAGTGTCAACTTGAGGATCATTCTCGCTAATAACGTCGTCGGCAGAGTGATCTTCGCTAATGCCAAGCTGGTCGGCGGCCACACCTGATGTGGCGGGCCGGCGTGCCGTCTGGCATTCTTGGGCGATGGCTGCCATCACCACAAGACTCAAAATCATCACTGCACCACTTTTGGCCATCATCTAAATTTAGTGCAATGAATTTGATCATGCTATGTATGGGGTATTTATAGTGGGGATTTGTTTTAACTACTTGATTATGTTTATTGAGAATTAAAGGTGCATGGATTAAATTGTTAACATTTGCATGTGAAAGAAATTAAATAATTTAAGAGTTCAAATATTCTTCTAAGAATTTGACTTTATGAAACATTAATGATCCAGTTTGCCAGTTTGGTTTATTCAATAAACAATAAGATAGCTAGATTTAGATCCAATTCATCAATCTGCGTATTGTATTTTAATTAACCTTTCAATTAAAGTATGGGTGCTTGCACGTGATCTTCTAAATAATTTCACTCTATCTTTATATATATCATGACAATAAAAGGTATCATGACAACACACCATTTGGATACCAATTTAGTAAGACGTGCAAGTTAACACCTAATACTATCGATTGGAGGATCTAACACATTGACTTAATTTTCGTTGTTTATATATATATATATATATATATATATATATATATATACACCGATTCGATTGCCTATTTGACACAAAATTTAATGTGAGAGTTGTTTATTAGTATTATAAATAATAAATTATTTTTTGTTGAAAGTGTAGAGTCAATTGAGGATAATAAAATAAAAAAGATATTTTTTTATAAAAAAAGTAGTAACATTTAGTATAATTTTAAGATAGTTGAAAAGTGTAAATTTATTTTTTTACCATTTTAATAAGGATGACACGGCCAAAATTAAAAATGGATAATCTAAAAGGGAACGGTGTGAGTATTAATTTATAACACACACTTGTGTGAGACGGTCTCACGATAAAACCCTTCATATATAAATTAGTACAAATTAATACACATATCTTTTACAATTTTAAAGTATCATGCTCAAATTATGTCCATCACACCATAAAACGGATTTCAGGCAAGACTTCCTTTTAATTTTCTGTATATAAAAATTTGCATACATACATTATTACATGTAACTCGAATATAAAATAAATTGCACATGCATGATTAAAAAAAGTTCTGAAAATTGCAATAAATTTGGAATGCTTAATAAAAAGTCAAAAGTCAATTCTGGCAAGACATGCAAGTTGATTTAATAATTAGGCAAACTCTCATATACACTCGAATTGACCTGTCAATGGTTAAAAATTGACCGTTTAAATTCATTTCATTTTATTTTTTTGAAGTGTAAGTCACTATATTAAAATTGCAACACAGTTTTTAATAAAAAGTGTAAGTCATTATAACTAAAAATTGCAACACAATATTTAGTAAAATAATATAAGTCAGTATAACTGAAAAGTGTAAATTATATTAATGAAAAGTGTAAGTTATTATAACTGAAAAGTGCAACACAATTTTTTTACTAAAAAGTGCAACATAATATTATTAAAAAGTGCAAGTCAGTATCACAATTTTTTATGAAAATTGTAAGTTATTATAACTGAAAAGTGCAACACAATATTACTAAAAAATGTAAGTCACTATAAATGAAAATATTATTATAAAGTGTAAGACACTACAGTTGAAAGGTGGAACACCGTATAACTAAAATGTGCAATATAACATTACCAAAAAGTGTAAGTCAATATAATTGAAAATATTATTGAAAAGTGTAAGTCAATACAATTGAAAAGTGCAACATCATTTATCAAAAAGTGTAAGTCAATATAATTAAAAATATTATTGAAAAGTGCAAGTCACTACAACGAAAAAGTGCAATGTAAAAAAAAAAAATACCAATAAAAAAAAGTCAATTGTTAACCGTTGATGAGTCAACAGTTAACTAGAGGTTGTACACTCGAGTGTTGTTACTCTAATAATTAACAGTTAGTGCATAGATCATGTGCCATAATAGATTAATTATACTCGTTTACACTTTACACTTTTTAAGGATTAATATTTTTCCCTAAGATTGTTTGCATTCCACTAAAGTCAAACTGTTAATCTTACAATGTTAATTATAAATGTGCATTATTTACTAAAAATGTGCATTATTTACTAAAAATGTGCATTTGTTCTAGCATATGTGCACTGTTTGTACACTATACCGCGTCAGCATTCCACTGTTAAATTGTTAATCTTACAATATTTATTATAAATGTGCATTATTTACTAAAAATGTGCATTTGTTCTAGCGTATGTGCACTGTTTGTACACTATACTGCGCCTAACTGGCCAGAAAATGAACTAAAGAACTAAACTAAAATTAATAATTAGTTAAAATATTTGAGGTTAACAAGATCAATACAAATAGATTTGTATATTTAAGTACACGATCTTCAAACCGAATCGAGACATACAAATTTGGCATAGTTGTCCGTTCCAATCGTGAGAAGTAGAAAAATAAGTGTTGAACTCTTTTTCAACAAAAAGAGGTTCAACTTTCCATTCTTAATACGAGACAAATCCCATACTAAGTACTTTCGTGTCAAGTAAAAAAAAAACAAGGATTCACCAAGCAACAAGATCCATAACATCTAAGCACCTATTCCAGGGGCGGATCCAGGATGAAACGTTAGGGGGCAAAATTTTAAAATAGTTAAATTTAAATTATTATACATTAACAAATAATTCAATTTGTGGACATCATACGATTTTTTTATATATCATTGATTTCAACCGTAATTTTTTTTACAATTTTCACTATTATTTTTAGATTGATTTGATTGGAATGTTCGAGTATTTCAAATTCTAACTCTTAGTCAATAATTAGTTATATGATTTTTATTCATCTTTAACTAACAAAACAAAATCTAAAAATACATCAACTAATAATTGAATGATTAATTTTTAGGTTAATAATGAATTAAATACTTGGAAAATAATTAAAATAATTAAATAATATATAAATATAAATATAAATTGAAATAGCAACCATGTGACTGAGTTTGAAGTAAATTGCGGCCGCACCATCATATTTGTGGAATTGAAAAGAAAATAATTAATTAAGAGTCTTGGGGGTGTATTGGTTATGGATTCTGTAGGTTTTTTTTTGGACTTTCAAAGTTTGGGGGTATTCAATTTAAATTTTAAAAAGTCTTTAAAAATTTTGAGGTATTCAATACGGATTTTAAAAAGTCTTTAAAAATCTTTAGGCATTCAACCGTCTATAGATTTTAATACTCTATGCATTTTGTGGGATTCTCCTCCAAAAACCTCCAAAAATATAAATAAATTGCACTATCCAAAATCTCTTATAAAAACAAGAGATTTCAACGGATTCTCTAAAAAAACTCTAAATACTAAAGATCAGAAGTAGAAATGACAATATTGACCCGACCCGCGGGTACCCACCCCACCTGCGAGGTTTGGGTCAGGTCAGATTCGCCCCGTATTGAGTATGAGTCGGATTTGGGTCTTATGCCCGACCCGCGGGTATCCGCCCCGCTCCGAATTAATATATAAACTTTATATATATATATATATATATATTATTGGTAAAATACTTTTATATATATATTATTGGTAAAATAAATTTTATATATATTTTTTTTATTGGTAAAATATTTTATATAATATATATAATATTAATTAAAAAAAATTAGAATTAACTCTTTAACTCTTTGCATCAATATTGGAGTTTATGAAAATCTATGTAAATCAATAAAAAAATATATTCCACAATCATGTCAAGTCTATGAAAATCCATATAAATCAATGAAAAAAGTTAGTCAAACTCTGCAGGACTCTATGAATTTTATAAATCCACGTACTTTTTAAAGTCCAAAAAAATTCAATAGAATCTCAATTGAATACACACTTCTTAGACAATTTATAAAGAGTTTGGTGGCTGGGCCAAAACTTGGATTTAACAAATTTGAGCCCAAAGCCTGTGCAATATTTTATTTGAGGGGGCCAACTAAAAAATAAATAAATAAAAAATCTAATACTACTGTATATATACTTACATGTTGTCTGATATTCGAGGGGGGCCATGGCCCTCCTTGGCAGTAACGTGCGTCCGCCCCTGACCTATTCAAAGAAACCCAAGCACCACAAAGGGAGAAGACGACTAAGGGAGAAGGGGATTCAAAAAGAGCTGAAAAATCAAAGAAAGGGAAAATAAAGGAAAAAACAGAATATTAAACCTAAAAAAAAGAACTAAGAAAAATAGTAAAGGAAACGGGATCAACAGATATCTCACCCGATCACTCACCGTAGCGTCGTTAGAGAGAATTGACTCGTTGATTCCAACTAAAACAGAAAAAGACCTTCTAAAACCCCACGATCGGTTGAGCAGGAAAGACCACATCATCGGAGGTGGCAAAGACAGTGGCGACGAGTGGTGGACAATGACTGACGAGAAAGTGCGAGCAATGGTGGACGACGCTTGATATACACTACTACGAGAAAGGATTGGATCGAGAAGGAGTTGGTGGTGTTGTGATGGTGATATGTGAAGGACATGTATAAGAGAATATTCTAGAGTGAAAGAATAGTTTCTCCCTCTCTATAAGTTAGACAATGAGAACTTCTAGCTTTTAATAATAATTAATAAAACATCACATACAAAAAATACACAAATACAATAAATATATATATATATTTTTTTAAAAATATAATAAATAATTTTAGTTAATATTTTTACAACTTTAAACAAGTATCATGTGAGATGTCCAAAACACAGGTCTACTAAATAACTAAAGATAGAGAATTCAGGGAACTAATCCTTAGGACAAATCTAGTAGGAATAGTGGTTGACCCAAATATATTTAACTCCTTTTCATCTTGAAACCTGAATTATGATTTTACTAGCACATAATATCACTCCAGTGACTTGACACAGGTGAGAAAACCTTTACTTTGAAAATAACAGTTTTAAACAAATTTTAAGTGTTTGTAATAAATCAAATACAAATATGAGGAATTATAAACAAATATAAACAAGTATGTAAATATAGAAAGTAATAACACAAAAAAATTCATAGTGGTTCAGAGACTCAAACTCCCACATTCACTTTTTCCTGATTGAACCAAGATAATTTTTTAATAATAGAATTAACTTGTTTTAGAGTGTTAGGATGTACTATTAAAATTATCAACTCTTGATAATTTAATCCTTAAAATATAGTGTTTAATAAACTACCTATTCTTCTATCTCAAATTTTTCAAAGCAATCTCAATATTGTCTTACTTGTAGTTCTCAATCTCACACAAAACACTAACTAACTCTCAAAATAGGGTATTTGGTTTGATTTGATTTTTGTAACTAAGTGTGATATCATTTACAATTTAATACAATAGTAAAGCCTAGGATATTAATTTCTAAAATTAAGGATAAACAAAATGGAAGCTTGCTTAGAATCCGGGAATTAGGAGGTATCAATAATTAAAATTTTTAAGTTCTTGCTTTCTTTTAAATTTGCTATGGTTTAAGTTCTTTGATATAGTATTTTTTTTAATAAACATAATCATCTTTATTTATAGGCCGGCCTGAGAAATCATTCTGAGAAAGCTCCCAGTTTATAAATTTAAACTTTCAAATAGTACAGGGACTTGCATGCAAAGTAGTATATACAATGTGGTCATTCTGTGAATCATATAATTGATTTTAGAATCTAGTTTCAATGTCAAATGTCTTCATTTGATTTACTTTTTCTTCTGAAATTTCGATTCTCTACAACAATATTTTTTGTTGGAATATTGATATCCCTTATGTTTTGTTTTGATAAACCAAATCAACTTGTAATAAAATAAGTTGTATTATATAGACAACTTTATTATTCATCTTGTAATAGATATGTTCCGGTCAGCATCAGCCGAGGGGAAACCCAGCTGATGTAGTGGAGAGACTCACGTATGCTCAAGAAGAGAAGAGAAGACCAAGACCAGAAGAGGAGAATCAGTCGAGGGGGAACTCGACTGATCCAGCTGAGTATGATCAGTTGAGGTCCTATCAATTGAGTATCAATATCAGTTGAGGAACCAAACACAGTTGAGGACCATGCTATTAACTAGACAGCCAAGGTTCATACGTACAGCTGGGGAAACAGTCTGAAGCTCAAATGTCAAGAGTAGAAAAGCAGGATCCAAGATCAACTGAGTAAGTCAGCTGAGGCAAAGGTCATCTTTTCTTATATATTGAAGAGTTTAATCAGAGCTGACGTGGACCAATAGAAAAATGACAGTAGACACCTAAAAGCTGACATGACACGAAGCTAAAAAATGGAAAGTCAAATGATACATTAAATGTTATGTGGCAACGGTAACATTTAATTGAAAGACTGTGATTTCCGAAATTGTGGTGATTGATTGCTATTATCCAACGGTGATGTTCAAGATCCACATTATAAATATGAGTTCATTAGCATATCTCACACATGAGTGAAGGGATGTCAATGTTGAGCAAGAAGCTTAAGTGTTCATCATCAAGAACAACTCAAGAGAACTTCAATGAAGATCCAACAAGCATCATCTTCCAAACAGTGAATGGGCTCATCAATCTAAGCATGTATTGTCACACATATATTCCAAGTAGAGAGAATTTCTCAATCCTAGCTTAAGGCTAAATCAGATTGTAAGGGAAATTCTCACCTAGTCCACATATATACACGAAACCCACCTTCTATCCTAAACCCTTAGAAGCTAAGTTAGTGTTAATCACTGTAAGAGTGCTAGTTCCTCACAATGACTAGTGGGATCGAGTAAAACAAGGAGGTTGTCAAAGGATCCAAAGTCTTCTCTTGGGACTAAAAAGTAGCAAGACGTGTTACTCTTGGCACGTTAAATATTACAAGCCCTTGGAAGAGATTAATATCACAACTAGACTGTGAGAGTGGATGTAGGACAAGGAGGTATGAACCACTATAAATGATGGTGTGTTGTTTACTTGATTTATCATTTAACTGCCATCATACATGCATATTTTCATAACATAAGCTTTAAGTGAAAATGTATTATATAAGCTGACATCAAGTCAACTGATACTACATAATGTTTTGCTATTCAAAATGTCACGATCAGCTGACACCAAATCAGCTATTACCCAAAGTGTTTATACATGAAGTAAAAATTTTATAAGTAGTAGACGAGTATAATCTTTATGGGCACACTACAAATTCTGCACGTAACTCTGAAAGATTTACTAGATCAGCAGACTAACTAGTCCTAGGCTCCTAGTGACATCAGCTGACCAAGTCATCTAGTAGAGTTAGTTATTTTCTTACACAATTTAAAACACTCGTCTAATATATACCCCCAGGGTAAGGGACCATCATTTTATTTTATTTTTGGCCTTTTCAGCATACTAGGTTGCACAAGTGATTATACCTTGATTTCAATGCTTTAATGACTTCATGGGGTCTTCAATTAATCCTTGAAATCTGAAAGTGTGCATACTAGTGTTTAAGTAAAAATAGAACAATGTTGCACTGAATGTGGAGATAAATAGTGTAACATTGACTCTAACAGAATATCAGAAATATAAAGACACGGCGGAAGTCTAATAACACTAAAAATAAAATAAAGACAATGAACACAATGGAATACTTTATAACATAGATTTTATTTAATAAAATCTATGCCAGCCTTACAACGAAAAACTTTTACTTAACTTGTAAGTACAAATGTTGTGTGAAATATTACATCAATAACTTTCACAACTGAAACTACAATCGAGACAAGTCTGAATCTGAAAGCGGTCAAAGTGTCGAAATAACACTGCCCAAATGCTAAGCCATATCTATGATTACACTCTCGATAAATATAGTATTATGAAATAATTTTAAATTACATGAGTATATAAACGAGTATAATTTTTACAAATGGGCCACACTACTATTCTGCACACGCTTCTCTATTAGCTCATACAATCAGCAGACTAGTTAGATCTAGACTCCTAGCGAATCAGCTGGCCAAGTCATCTGATGGAGATAGCCGATTTTCTTACACTGAAATAGAAACGCGTCTGTTATTTATAGGAAAAATGGGACCCATCAATTGGTATCAGAGCAGTGTTTTCAAAAGGCAATTGCTTTGAATATCTTTTTGTTTTCAAAACAAATTGTATTAAAATAATTTTATTTTTCAATGGTCGCCTGAATAGATCCATTTTTTTTTTTTTTGAAAAATTGCTTTTTGCATGCATAATGTTTTCATAAAATCATACTTGCATGTTTGTGAATTTTATGTTTCAGAACAGGTCAACAACTGAGGGGGATCATCAGCTCGGCTGAGTTCTAACCCTATCTGGATTTACACGCGTATATATGAGCAAGATAAGAAGATCAAGGTGATCTATCTGTTAGAAGACTTGAAGACAAGCAAAGTTTCATTGGAAGTCGTCTGTTATGCATCATATCAGCTGAAGAGTAGAACTAAGGCCTTTGTAATAGCTGATTAGGTGAGTCTGTACTTTAATAGTGCTATATCAATAAAACTTGTCTATTTTAGCTTTTGGAGATAATATCTAGTTATCTCATCTTATGACATCTTCTCATTGTCATCTTACAAAAGCCATTTGTTTTTACTCTTTCAGCATTATTACTTGTTTACTAGCATTGTCTATTCTTTAGTGTTTCATATTAATGTTAGGTGATTTGGTTATATCAATAAGGGGGATATTGTTGGGATATTTATATCCCTATGTTTTGTATTGATAAACCAAATCTGCTTGTAATATGATAAGCTGTATTGTATAAACAAGTTCATCATTCTTCTTGTAATATATAGGTTCTGGTCAATATCAGCTGAGTTGGATATCAGTTGATATAGTGGAGAAACGCACACAAGCTCACGAAGAGAAGATAAGAGAAGAAGCTAGAAGAGAGAATCAGTCGAGAGGGATCTTGACAAATGATCAGCTGAGGTCTTATCAGCTGAGTAAGCCAAACACAGCTGAGACTAAGTCTACCTGACCAACCAGACGAAGTCTACACAGCTGGGGAAACAATCAGATGCCAATTGTCAAGATCAGAAGAGATGATCCTAAGATCAACTGAGTAAAAGGTCATCTATTATCAAGCATTGTATAGTCAAATCAGAGCTGACGTGGACCAATTGGGTGACGACAGCAAACATCAAGATTCTGACAAGGCACAAAGCTTAAGTAAGTCTATGATGCATTGATTATTACTAGGCAACAGTAATAATCAATAGCATCAACCTAGAAGATTGTGATTCCCGAAATAGTGGGATTTGTTTGTTGATTTCCAACGGTAACATTCATAATCCCATCTATAAATATGAGTTCATTTCATATCTCACATATGAGTGAGGGTGATGCAAAAGGCAGAGCAAAAGAATTCAAGTGTTCATTAAATCAGAAAAGCTCAAGAACATCTTCATCGAATAAATTCAGCAAACATCCATACCTTACCCCCAGTGAGTGAACTCATGATACAGTATGTCTAAGCCAGCATAACCTCATATATATCCTTAGCTTAGAAGAGAATTTCCCAATCCTAGCTCAAGGCTAAATTAGATTGTAAGGGAAATTCTCATACTTAATCTTTCTCGAATCCTCCTTATATTCATCCCTTTAGAGGATAGGTCGAGTTTCTCACACTAGGAACATAAAAGTTAACCACTGTAAAGGGTACGTGTTCCCTCCCCAACAAGTAGATCCGTATACACCAAGGCAAGTGTTTCTTGATAGAAAGTCTTCTCTTGGGACTATAAAGTAGCAAGACGTCTTCTCTTGGGACGTTAAAGTTAGGAATGAGGATAATATCACTATCTGATTAGTGAGAGTAGATGTAGGACATTGAGGTACGAACCACTAAAAATCTATGTGTTATTTACTGTTTTAACATGCATATTTACATAGCATATGACTTAAGAAGAAAATGTTTTGTATCAGCTGATACACTGCATATCAGATTTGCTATTTCGAAAGTTCATATTCAGCAGACACCAAGTCAAGTGATATCATAAAATGTGTTTATGCATGAAATAGTTTTAAGTTACATGAGTATATAGACGAGTATAATATGTACAAATGGACCATGTAGGTCCCTCGTTGAGTAGTAAGATTGAGTAAGCTAGTAAAAGTCTAGAGGGGAGGGGTGAATAGACTTTTAAAAATATTTCAAAATATCAAAGTACACAATGCGGAATATCAGAATCAATAATGAGCCCTTAAAGATTTATACTCAACTATATCGACGAACACTGATCTTGTCTATTCTATATGCAGATTAATCAATTAAACAAGTAATCAATCAAACAACAAATAAAACAGTAAAGTAAATCAAACACGAGATTTATAGTGGTTCGACAACTTGTCTACATCCACTCTCACTGTCTCACAACTCCAGTTGCGAAATTTATTAACTCTTCTCTTCGAGTAACAATGTGTGTATTATTGTGGCTTTAAGTCCCAAAAAATAAGACTTCGATCTTTTCGATAACACTACCAAGTGCTACTTCGATCTAACAACTAGCTATTTTACAAGTAACTAGCAACTTGATTAACAAACAAACTTTAAAGAAAAACTTCTCTAATTTCAGTAGCCTTCTTGAATATGAACTTGTCTTCTCTTCTGGCTTCTTCAAACTTCAACTCTGTGAGTTTTCTCTTACTTTGAATATCTCTCGAATATGCTCTTGATTTCGTAGTTACAGTAGTCTTCAACGCTTCAAAGTCTTCAAGTATTTATAGGCTTCAGTAATCAAGATAAGTTTGTTATCCAACAACCTTTTCTTGATAACTAACTTCTCAACAACTTTTTCTTATCCTTTCACGCGTTTCTTCAATTAATTAGTTATTCCATAACTAACTCTTCATATCTTCACTTCTAGATACGACCTTATCTTTAATCTTCATCTTCACGCGTACTTGACTTCTATGTGAACTTGACTTGTCTTGTTTCCAACACTTAGAATATTTCTTCAGTCTTCTCAGCACTTATCTTATCTTCAACAAGTCTTCTTCTTCTTCTTCCAACAGTAGACATCTTCAATATAAACTATAATAGTCCTATAATCTAATCCTTAACAAGACGACTTCCATAACTAAACTTTATACTTAGTTTATTCCAGTACTTATAAATCGTATTTATCTTTTCTTATGTACTCTTCTTTTCTTTTACTTTTGTATTCTACGGATCTTGTCACAAGACGACTTCCATAACTAGATCAGTCAACACTTAAAAATATATTCAAGTCCACTTTTGGCTTATCAAAACTACTTCAACATCAATTAGGACTTGAATTAGGATTCATATCCCAACAATTTCCCCCTTTTTGATGAAGCCAAAACTACTTGAATTATTTTAAGTATATAGACTAGTTAAGTAGTTATCTTCTTCAAAATGTTCATCTTTTTCATTCATAATCCGTAGATCAAGTAGATTACAAATACTTCAAAAATATAACAAAAATAAGTAAACACTTACAGATCTTCATTCCATACTTCCACCACTTGGAGTATCAGCTTCTGGATTGAGAGTTTGAAAAGCTTCAAGGATACGTCTATGAATATCAGAAATATGATCTTCATTGTCGATCTTCTCCTTCTCTAGCAAATCTTCTTCGAACTTCTCTATCACATTGAAATCAACTCTCTTACCAGAACCTAACATTGGAGTTTCCCATCGAGGAAATTCTGGACAAAGAATATTATATCCAACAGCAGTAGCAATGCGCATAATGAGATTCCAAAGATTCTCATCTTTAGCTTCCATGAACTTCTCAAAGACAACGAACAACTCGTCTTTTCTATCTGCATCACCAAACTTATGAATAATCTAGTGATCTACTTCCCACTTCTTCTTGACAATTTTCCATGCTTCTCTATGCTCAGCATCAATAAATCTGTCAATTTGGGCATCTTCAATCACATCAGGATTTTCCTTTCCATCTTGAAGTCTCTTAATATGCTTTCCCAACACTTTCTTATTCGCATATCGATCATCTTCTATCTTTTGCTTCTTCAAGATTTCAGTCTTATCAATATCAGCTATGATTTGACCTATTGACTCTTTAACCTTAGGTTCACAAATATCTAACTTTCTCTTGACAACTCTCCTTGTCTGAACCTCTTCAGTTAGCTTGCCTTTTCCTTTCGCAGACTTCAACTTATCTTCAGTACTGATCTGCTCTAACTCTGCCTTCTTTACTAGCCTTCCTCTTTTAGGTCTACCAGTCTCTTGAACATTCAAATCAGTCTGAGTTTCACTTGCTTTAACTTCTTCAAACTCTTCCCCCTTTTTGGCTTCATCATTTGCCTTAAGAGTGAAAAGTGAGGTGAAACGAGACATCTCTTCTGCTATGGCTTGCTTCATCAGAAATGTAGCTTTCTCGATCTGTTTCTGATGACTTCCATCTTGACTCTGCTTGTCAAGTCTATCCGCAGTCATTTCTAGCTTTTTAGAGGTAAGATTGAGTTCGTTCTTGAAGTGAATAGCAGTCAAGCGTAGCATCCTGTTCTCTTCAGTCATTGTTGTTAACAGTGCTCTTGCTTGTACCAACTGTTCATGAGCCTCTCTTCTTTGCTCATCCGCGATCTCAATCTTTACACGATAAACTCTCTCCATCTTCTTTGATTCACGAGCAAGAACTCTCGCAAAGTCAACTGAGCTCTTCTCTGAATACTCGATCTAGTTTTGCATGAAGGTTTCCAACTGGTTAAACATCTCTTGCCTAAATGCAGCATCTAACTGGTTTACTTCATTCATTATCATCACTTTTGAATCAGTCACCAAAGAACTGTTCTGGTCTATCAGAGTTTTCTTCACATCAGTCTTAAGAAACTCATCTATTGCTGTCTTTATGACCTGTCTCAAGTCTTCTTTCAATTCATCAATCGATGCAGTCAGAATAACTTGAGTTGTGTGAACAACTTCTTCAGGCACAACTTCTTCCATTAACTCATCTTCTACAACAATATTGACTTCAACTAACTTGTCTTCCAGCCCAGTAGTCAAGACCTCGTCTTCTACTACTTCCGGAATGACACTTCCAGCGATAGCTTTCAAATTTAATGGAGGAGAGTAAGGTACGATTGCTAACCTTGCTTCCTTTGCTCTTTTCTCAGCTTCATCGCATTCTTTCTTAACCATCTCAACTAACCTTACAGTATACGCACACGTTTCTGAAGGAAAGTACTTCTCAACTTGTCTGGTTATCTGACCAACATTGCACCTCGAGCCATGTGCATGCTCAACCTGGAATTTAAAGACGATTCCTCTCAGTTGATCAGAAACATTCTCCAGATCAAGTTTTGGATCAGACGACTCCAACTCTGCTTCTGAGCCATCTACCAGCATCAACTCGTCTTCCACGAGATCTGATTCAGAAACTTGCACACCTATACTTGTTTTTCAGTTGATAGCATATCATTAGGAATGCTAAGCATTTTCTTCACAAGACTAGTTAAGGCTTCTGTAGTCCTTAACTCTGAATGCTTCTTTACACCACTTATCTCCTTCTGTTCAAGTTCCCAGTCTTGAAAATTGGAGATTCCGCCCATACCAGTTATCACCTCGAACATATCTTCACATGGTACTTCTCTTAATGCGACCCATGTGCAGATACGAATCAGCTTCTCATAAGCTTCAGAACTGGTGTCTGTCTCAACAGACGGGAGCATCCTTTTCAGATTCTTGGTCATCTGTGCTCGGAGCCTCTTCTCCCTTAAGCACATCGGATAATAAACCAAGTTGGGAAATCTATTAATGGGAGGGGACTGAGTGAGTGGGGTCCTCACCTCAATTGTTGAAGTGTCAGCTAGTGGAGTTCCCAAAATAGACGGGTTCAAAGGTTCAACATTTTATGTTGAGGGTAGAGTAATTTGGGGGGTGGTTTCTTGAGGTTTGGGTGGGGAATGAACAAGAACTTCATGTGAAGGAACAACCTCTTCAACATGAGTAAAAACTGGGGCATCTTGAGTCAATAAAGAACTCAAGT
Source organism: Galeopsis tetrahit (assembly GCA_963675135.1). Taxonomy (NCBI): domain Eukaryota; kingdom Viridiplantae; phylum Streptophyta; class Magnoliopsida; order Lamiales; family Lamiaceae; genus Galeopsis; species Galeopsis tetrahit. The sequence continues at coordinate 59,008,076 of OY776132.1, forward strand.
GCTGAACGAATTTGGGAGTGGTTGAAGGAACTGGTCTGGCACGAGAAAGGAGTGTTCTTGCCTTCTTCTTTATCGGAACAGATGAGGGAGATATAGAGGGAATGGAAGTAGAAGTACTAACCATTCTTGCCTTTTTGGCAGGTGAGGATGATGATTCGACCACCAGACGAGTAGGAGGGGGAGGACTAGACAAGTCGCCTCTGGGAATTTGACTTATTTTGAGTTGGTACTCTTCTTCAGTTTCCTTCTCTACTTCTGAAGACTCGTCTGATTCTGTCTCTTCGGAATCATCTACAGGCTCAATCAACGCCTCGTCTGAAACATAGTAAACTAGAGCACCACTAGTTCCAGCATCTTGCTCCTCTTCACCACTAGACGACTCCGCCTCAATCATGGCATCTCTAGGGTTGATCTGAATTTACTTTTTCTCGATCAATCTGCCCTGAGTCTGTCTATCTATGACATCCTTCCTCAAATAGAACTTAAGGACATGAAATGGCTTGCCCTTACTCCAATTCTTCTTTGCGGGCAACAAGTAAGGTAGAAGAACACTTAACTTGTTTCCGAAACTGACGGTAGCAGACACCGTCCATTCACCAGCTTCCGAATCCAGCTTGACATATTTATAAAAATACATCAGTCTACCCATGAATAACTTCTGCCAATTTCCTTCTGTGATTCCGTCATAGATCGCTGCCATTACTCTCGCCTTCTGCAGAGTCACATAATCAAAACTACCAGTCACACCCAACAACATTTTGCTCGCGATGTCTAGTAGGGTCTTGTACTTGGACAACAACTGCTTCTTCTTGATAGCAGGGGGGCTTCCATCATTCATGGGTTTGAGCTTCCTTCCACAGAAAATACTCAAATACCTGATCTCTTGAGCAGTAGCATAGTTCTCAACATCAATGGATCCTGGATTCAAGTGGAGCTTCTCATCCAAAATCTCTCTAGTCACCTTCACTCGCCTTCCACTTATGAAGGACTCGATGTACTCGCCTCTATGGGTAGCAGACGCATAGAATTCCAATACTTCCTCTTCCAACACCACTTCTGGATATAGTTCCAAGAATGGCTTCAACCCACAGTTATAACACTTCATCAGAATCTCTCTATTATCATCTGTATGCATTCCCTTGAAGAACAGTGAGCTCTCGACATTGACCTTTCCTTCTGCTGCAAATTTTCCAACATCGAACCTTGCTTGCATGTTAGTCTCAGAATCAAATAGTGAGATAATAGACATGATTGATTCGAAAAAGGTATGGAACACAACAAATAAGCAATAGAATAGTAGGCTCAAGAGAGAAATCGAAAGTGTAATCGAGAATATTATGTGATTTGGTATGAATTTTGGGGTTTTGAAAGGGTTTTATGAATTTTGGGGAGAAACGTGGGGAGAAATCAAAGGAAGAAAGGGTTTTATGAATTTTGGGGTTTTGAAACGAGTGGCCAGGATTGATCCGATTGATCTAACGGTAATAAGTAGACCTCTGAGATTCAGTTGTGGAATCGAGAATATTATGTGATTTGGTATTGTAAAATTTGGAATCCGACTATTCTATTGGTTAGGAGAGAAGAGTGTACTCATCTAACATTGTCCAGTAGGTTTAGGCGGGAACTGGGTGTATACACCTCATTAAATGGAGTGTATGAATCCAGTTTTAGGGTTTCCAAATTTTTGCAACACAAAATTACATTAATACCCTTAATTTATTTCTAAACACTTAGTGAATCTAAATCAATTGAGAACTTATCTGGTCTGTTCGAGTTCATCAGAACAGATTAGTAGACTTCATTGCACTAGACGAGTTCCCCCTTCGACTGTGCTTGTCTGCCTGACTGTCGAACATCTTCATATACCTGTCTCATCTTGTGCGACGTATGAGAGTAGATACGAGTAGTATAGTAGAATAATTAAAATGAATATCATTTAAATGCAGTACTCAAGGTGTCGATCAGGATGACTTTTAACAAACTTAAGAGTCAACATAAGGATTTTTAAGAAATCATAGATTCCCCCTTAAATGTATATTCTCCTAGTATTACCCTCAGCTTTACCAGCTTCCTCATCGGGTTGTTTGGTCATCTTGTCTGACCTTGTATACCTGGATCTAGTCGAGTCTGAATGTAGTGTGACTTGTCTATGTTGTACTCGTCTATTCTGCAAATGACTTTACTTTGTGTACCTATCTTGTTAGTGCAGTGCAGTTCTATGCAGTAGTAGGGTCAAGATCTATCAATCCTAGACTAATGCATAACTCTTGAAATCGACTTTCAGCCAGTGGTTTTGTAAGAATGTCAGCTCGCTGAATGTCAATGTGAATCTTTTCCATGCGTATGTTTTTCTTCTCAACATGATCACGTATGAAATGATGTCTTACATCTACATGCTTACAACGTGTATGCAAAACAGGATTTTGAGTGATAGCAATTGCACTATTACTGTCGCAAAATATAGGTACATTCGATTCTACAATATTGTAGTCTCGGAGTTGTTGCATTAGCCATAATAGCTGACTACAACAACTACCTGCAACCATATACTCTGCCTCAGTAGTAGAGGTTGCTACACTTGTCTGTTTCTTTGAAAACCATGAAATGAGTTTTGAACCAAGAAATTGACATGAACCAGAGGTAGATTTCCTATCTATTCTACAACCACCAAAGTCCGAGTCTGAATATCCACTTAAGAATAGATCATCATCTGTAGGGTACCACAAACCTCGATTTATGGTTCCTTTCAGATATTTCAAGATTCTTTTAGAAAATTCCAGGTGACTTTCCTTGGGGTTTCCTTGAAATCGTGCACACACACCAACATCAAAAGTTATATCTGGCCTACTAGCAGTCAAGTAGAGTAATGAACCAATAAGACCACGATAGTATGATTCATCAACGCACTTACCTCTTTCACTAGGATCCATGTGGTAGACCGGTAGCATAGGTACACCAACAGTTTTACAGGTTTTGATGCCATACTTATCAAGTAGATTACGAGTATACTTGGCTTGATTTATGAATATGCCTTCAGTAGATTGTTTTACTTGAAGACCAAGAAAGTAATTCATTTCTCCCATCATAGACATTTCAAATTTACTTTGCATGAGCTTCGATAATCTCTCACTCATGCGTTTATTGGGTGAACCAAAAATGATATCATCCACGTAAATTTGAACAAGTAGGATATCCTTCCCTTCTTGTCTTTTGAACAAGGTTCTATCGACCTTGCCCTTAGTAAAACCATTTTCTAATAGAAAGAGAGAGAGAGAGTGTCATACCAGGCTCTGGGAGATTGCTTTAATCCATACAAAGCTTTCTTCAACCTATACACTTGGTTGCCTTTTACTTCGAAACCTGGGGGCTGTTCTACATATACTTCTTCAGCAAGAATACCGTTAAAAAATGCACTTTTAACATCCATTTGATATAGAGTAAACTTCATATAAGAAGCATATGCAAGAAATAATCAAATGGCTTCTAGTCTAGCAACAGGTGCGAAGGTTTCATCATAATCTATACCTTCGGCTTGTGAATAGCCTTGGGCTACTAGTCTAGCCTTATTACGTACGACTAAATCATTCTCATCTTTCTTATTTTTGAAAATCCACCTAGTGCCAACTACATTATGGTGTTCTGGCCTAACGACAAGTTCCCAGACGTCGTTTCGAACAAATTGGTTCAACTCGTCTTGCATGGCGATGATCCAATTACTATCAGCCAATGCCTCTTTAACGGTTTTAGGCTCGATAGATGAAAGGAAATAACACCAACAAAATAGAGATGGACTCGACTGTTCTTGCGACTCAAAGAGTTGTCGTCTAGTCTTTATACCAATAGTAGAGTCACCAATGATATTATCAGTGTTATGAGCAGATTTCCATGTCTTTCTAGACTTAACAGGCACGCTTTCATCATCTAAATCAGCTACAACATCATGCATATCAACATCATTTATATCAACAAATTTATCTGGAGTAGACGAGTCAACTAGAGCAGGCATGTCAACTGGTCTAGTAGACTTACCTTTGTCACTTACCTTCACCTCGTCATCTGACTCGAGGGCTTTCGGGAATGGATTGTAGGATTGAACAGATTCGTACACTTCTGATTCTTTTTCAGATTGAATTGATAGGTCGTTCACTTTCTTACTGATCTGGTCGGTAGACGAGTCCTGTCGAGATTCATCGAAAACAACATGTGGTGTTTCTTCCACACAAAGAGTCGAGTAGTTAAATACTCTAAATGCTTTGCTAGTGGAAGAGTATCCTAAGAATATCCCCTCGTCTGCCTTAGCATCAAAGGCATTTAACTTACTTTTCCCGTTGTTATGAATGAAACACTTGCATCCGAATATATGGAAATATGAAATTCTAGGCTTTCTACCTTTACATACCTCGTAGGGCGTCTTACCTAGTGCTTTGTTGATAACACTTCTATTCTGGGAGTGGCATGCAGTATTGATAGCTTCCGCCCAAAATTTCTGAGGAGTATTATACTCGGCTAGCATGGTTCTACAGGCTTCTTTGAGTGTTCTATTCCGTCTCTCAGCTACACCGTTTTGTTGTGGAGTCCTAGCTGCACTAGTAAGGTGCTGGATACCACGTTTAGAACAGAATTCTTTGATATAACAATTAATGAATTCAGTCCCCTTATCAATTTGTAACTTCTTCAACAGATCAAGTAGAAGAGTTTGTGTATCACTCTTCTTGTGTAAGAAGACTACCCAAGTGAACTTAGAATAGTCGTCTATCACAACAAGTGTGTACCTTCTCTCATTCAAAGTTGAAGGAGTTATTGGACCATGAAGATCCATATGTAGAAGTTCTAAGACTCTACTTGTTGAGAGAGTAGAAATGGACTTAAAAGAACCTTTTACCTGTTTACCTTTCTGACAAGCATCGCACACATGTGATTTGAAATAGATTTCGTTGGGTATACCTTCAACGAGGTAATCTCTTGCAATCTTATTAATCACCTTAAAGTTCATATGACATAGGCGTCTGTGTCATAGCCAACTGATCTCTTTAGGGTTCTTACTAAGAAGACAAGTGTCCCTTGGACAACTATTCCAATTCACAATGTATACGCTACCTTGTCTGATGCCAACGAGCAGTACAGTATGTGTCCTCTTATCGATGATCTCATATTTGCAACTTTTGAATTGTACCTTATAACCACGATCACAAAATTGAGAAACAGAAAGTAAATTGTACTTCAAACCTTCTACGTAGTATACCTCTTGTATCTCTACATGTCCATTTCTGATGTAACCGAAACCTTTTGTAACAGCCATTGAGCTATCACCAAAGATCACCTTGGGTCCTTCTTGCTCGAAGTAGCTCGATAGAAGAGCCTTAGTACCCGTCATGTGGTGCGAACAACCACTATCGATGTACCAAGTTTCTCCTACAGAACCACCTTTCTTGTACAAGTCGAGTCGACCCTGCAATGATGATATTTTTATAATTTAGGTACCCTCCTTGTCTATTGGGGTCCTGGGGGGTTAGTAGAGTTCAGAGGAATCCAAATGTACATAGGAGTTTTGAACAAATTTGACCTCTTAAGCTTTCTACCATGCTTGTTACAGAATAGTACCCTGTTGTCCTTATCTTGTCTATCTTCAGACCTTGGGTCTACTCGTTTGAGATAGTCTTTCGACTTAACCTCTACTTGAGTAGGCATAGAACTTTGATAGTCAGAATAGGGCTTATATGCATTAGGGTCATACGGTTTATAGACATGTTTAGGTCTTTCCTCACTTATGATATCGTAAGATAAGGGTGGAGGATATAAGACAGGTTGAGTACGATATTTTAGATCAACCTTCCAAGGCCTAGTTGAGTAGAGCTGAGACTGCCTTATGAAAGAAGGTCTAGGCTCATTCCACCGAGTATGTACTTGTCTAGAACTCGTCTCCTGAGGATACCAATCTTCGTATCTGACCTGGTTTGGTCGTCCACGACTAGTGGTCCTATGTTGACTTGTTCTAAACGGAACAGGTCTGTTGTTAACATTCTTTCTACCACCTTTGGTAGTCTAAGTGTTAACTCTAGTCTGCTTATGTACAACGCCTTTGGATGATGTTCCAATATCGTATTCCAGTAGTCTTTTCCCTTTATCTTTTGTCAAAGAACTTGAACTAGCAACAGTAGAGTTCTTAATGACATGAGTAGACGAGTCAGGTGTATCTGCACCCAACCCTGTCTTGTCGTCTGGAGCCCTATACCTATTCGACAATTGTTGATTAATCTTTGAAGAATTAACCAAGTCAGTAAGTTTAAGGTCTAGATTTACAACTTCAGTCTATAAGAACTTATTGCGCTCTTCAAGCTTTTTGCACTTGTTCTTTAAAACATTGAATTCATTAGTCTCGGTAGCATGTCTTTTTAATAAATCTTGATACAACTTGTCTGTTAACGCACACTTGTCTTTGAGTTGAGTCAACTCTTCTATCAAGTGTTTGTTTAGGACAGTTATATTAGGATCTACCTTAGACTGAGCTTCTCTAAGATCAATGATTTCTTGTTTTAATGCAATGTTCTCGTCACTGACTTCCATGAATGCCTTGTTAGCAAGTAGGAGGTCTTCTTCAGTCACTCCAGTGGAATGATGAAGACTACTCCCTACTCCACTGTCGGTAGTATCACTTTCATCAGAATCGGAGTCATCACATGAACGAAAAGAAGTTGCAGATGATACCTCTTGTTCGATTTTCGCCATAAGGATTACGCCATCGTCTGCTATGAACGCTTCTTCTTCGTTGTTAGATGGGTAACTAGATGAAGACGAAGGCAACTCGTCTGAATCCGTCTCAGAGTCATCGTTAGCCAACATGGCCTTCTTACCCCTGTTGTATCTTCGTTCACGCCTTGCTTTTCTCTCTTCTCGATCATCAGTGCTCAGGTCCGGACATTCGTAAATGTAATGACCTGGTTTCTCACAATTGTAGCATAATAGATCGTTAGTAGACTTTTTCATAGGAGAATTATCCCTTCTCTTATCTCGTCTATCAGAACGTCTAGCCTTCCTATCCTCAGAGTTCCTATCTCGTTTATTTTCTTTCGAGACCTCATCTCTCCTTTAGGAAGAGTTTCGATTTCGTCTGGTCTCAGACGAGTCCTTATTAGCAGAACCTCTAAAGTCTTTGTAAAAGCGCTTATATCTACTGTATCGTTTGTTTAACTTGTCGAACTTCCTAACCATAAGACTCATCTAATCTTTCAGACTTAGATCAGACCTATCTAACTCGTCTTTAACACTAGCAGACTTAGCCTTAGACTTGTCTACTCTAGAGCTCCTAGACGAAGAAGTTTTAAAAGCAACATTTTCTGACACAGTTTTCTCTCTATCACTACTAGCTATAGAATCATCCTCATCTAAGTCGAACTCGTGTGCCTTGAGTGTTTGGAACATTGTTTCGGCAGACCACTCATCAATGTCCTGAGTATTTGTTATGATCATTTTGACCATCTTCCATCTAGCGTCTAGACTCTTAAGAATTCTCAAATTGATTTCACGATTAGTGTATGTCTTGCCTAGTACTTCCAAATCATTCATAATACGTGTGAAACGAGTATCTAGCTGGTCTATATTTTCACCAGCCTTCATCTTAAATGATTCGAACCTCTGTACAGCTGTGGATAACTTACTCTCCTTGATCAGGGTGGTCCCTTCACAAATGATAGCAAGTCGATCCCACATGTCTTTGGCTGACTTACATTTTAATACTTTTCCCAGATACTCGTTGGGAAGGGTATGTAAAATATAGTTCTTAGCCAAAATGTCCAGATTGTTCTGTCTCATTTCTTCCGAAGTGAGTTCTGACCTTGGCTTGGGGACGAGTACCCCAACGGCTTTGGATGGTTCCAGTGTAGCAGTGTTTGGCACCATGGTAATGATCGGGCCTTCTTTTACGACAAACACCATTAAGTCATGCGTCGAGCTGAAGATAGCTTCCATCCTGAGTTTCCAGTAATCATAATACTGGACTGAAAACTTAGACAATTTGTTAGCGCTTATTTCCATAGGCATGATTTCAAGAATATCAAATAGGAATATAGCAGACAGATCAAAGATACAAGAACAACAAGAACAATGATATGAACAAATACAATCAAGAACCAAGACTTCCCTCAAAGTCTTTAGGGGTGATCAAGAAACAGCAGTCCAAAGAACTACCGCTCTGATACCACTTGTAGGTCCCTAGTTGAGTAGTAAGATTGAGTAAGCTAGTAAAAGTCTAGAGGGGAGGGGTGAATAGACTTTTAAAAATCTTTCAAAATATCAAAGTACACAATGCGGAATATCAGAATCAATAATGAGCCCTTAAAGATTTATATTCAACTATATCGACGAACACTGATCTTGTCTATTCTATATGCAGATTAATCAATTAAACAAGTAATCAATCAAACAACAAATAAAACAGTAAAGTAAATCAAACACGAGATTTATAGTGGTTCGACAACTTGTCTACATCCACTCTCACAACTCCAGTTACGAAATTTATTAACTCTTCTCTTCGAGTAACAGTGTGTGTATTCTTGTGGCTTTAAGTCCCAAGAAATAAGACTTCGATCTTTTCGATAACACTGCCAAGTGCTTCTTCGATCTAATAACTAGCTATTTTACAAGTAACTAGCAACTTGATTAACAAACAAACTTTAAAGAAAAACTTCTCTAATTTCAGTAGCCTTCTTGAATATGAACTTGTCTTCTCTTCTGGCTTCTTCAAACTTCAACTCTTTGAGTTTTCTCTTGCTTTGAATATCTCTCGAATATGCTCTTGATTTAGTAGTTACAGTAGTCTTTAACGCTTTAAAGTCTTCAAGTATTTATAGGCTTCAGTTAGGGGTGTAAACGAGCCGAGTCGAGCCGAGCAGTGCTGAGCTCGAAACTCGACTCGATTGTTATACTCGAAGCTCGAAACTCGACTCGACTCGGTCGAGTCTAAAATTTTGAAGATCGAGCTCGACTCGATAAGAAACTCGATAAACTCGAGCTCGGTTCGACTCGACTCGATTACCTATATAATTTTCAAAATTAATTTTAAAACATATTTTTTTCTAAAATAAACTCGAGCTCGACTCGGCTCGACTCGACTCGACTCGATTACTCGTATATAAATAAAAAATTTATATTAATGGCAAAATAGTAAATATTGTTCAAGCTCGATTAGACTCGCGAGCCTTTCGAGCCGAGTATCTATGAGCTCGAACTCGAACTCGGTAGCTACTCGAGTAGCTCGAAACTCGACTCGACTCGATTAACTTCGAGTCGATTTCGATCTTTTTTCGAGTCGAGCACGAGTAGCTCGCGAGTAGGCTCGACTCACTTACACCCCTAGGCCTTCAGTAATCAAGATAAGTTTGTTATCCAATAACCTTTTCTTGATAACTAACTTCTCAACAACTTCTTCTTATCCTTTCACGAGTTTCTTCAGTTAATTAGTTATTCCATAACTAACTCTTCATATATTCACTTCTAGATACGACCTTATCTTTAATCTTTATCTTCACGCCTACTTGACTTCTATGTGAACTTGACTTGTCTTGTTTCCAACACTTAGAATATTTTTTTAGTCTTCTCAGCACTTGTCTTGTCTTCAACGAGTCTTCTTCTTCTTCCAGCAGTAGACATCTTCAATATAAACTATACTAGTCCTATCATCTAATCCTTAACAAGACTATTACATTGCATTAAGCTTTATAAATCCAGCTTAGTCACCTTAAAACTATACATCAATATGAATATAAACATAAGCTTCTATACATAAATTATAAGCTTATCATACAACCTATATAAACTTCTTTATACTTACATTAATACCATTGAAATGGTTCAATTTAGATTATTGTAGTAAATTCAACTTGGGTTCAATGTCGGTATGTAGTTTCATATCAAAACAAGTTTCCAATCGCCTTGATGTTGCCATATGAAGGGAATATAGAAATGAGTGTTGCCTCGTTTCTTACTGTTGTAGAGACGACAATTGCTTCTTCTCATTTCTCTAGTATTTCCTTTTAGACAAGGTCTCAAATAGACTCGAGTCCGTCTTGAGTTGATCGGTCAACTTTCTTTCATTCATTTTTTTTTTTTTTTGGTATTTTTTTTTCTTAAATGTGTATGCTGAAAAGTGCAAGTCATTATAACTAAAAAGTGCAACACAATATTACTGAAAAGTGCAATACTATTTTTTTTATTAAAAATTATAAGTCACTATAATTGAAAAATGTAACACAGTTTTTAAAATTATTGTGAAGAGTAATTGAGCCCAAAACCACTGCCATGATTTTTCTATTTTTCTAGATTTTCACAACAACAAACCAAGAGGGATTCCCTATTTTAGTGGAGGTAAATATGGTAAGAAAATCATTTATGATCTCATTTTCTTTATATATAATTCCAAGGAATACAATATAGAGTTACAAGTTAAAACCAGTGTTCTGCGAGAAACAGAGCACTTGGGTAAAAAGTCTTCTTTTAATATTTTCTTCAATTTTTATTTCTTCAATCTACACCTAATGTATTGCCCTCTCAAGAATTTACATCAAGAATGAACTACGTCTATCACTAGCAAACGATTTCTGGTGGATAAAATCCCAAACAACCACATTGTCGCCGCATCAGGGGACGTCCATGATCTGGAGGTCTTCCTCGGTTTCTTCAAACGGGTTTGGGACGTAGGCGATGACGTGTATCGTAAGTTCTTGGGTTTCATGGAGTCTCATAAACTCGGAAAAATTAGTAGTTCCCACATTTACGTCGAAGTCGTTAAATTGTTCGAAAGTCATGAAGATCTCGTCGTCGTGTTCAAATCTTTGGTGCCCATGTCTTCTTCTCATGGAGAGAAAATAAAAATTAATCACCCGACAAAGAAGGTGAAGCGAAATCGAACCCCGTCGACAGGAAAACATGACAAGATTAAGAGGAAGGACGAGATGGTGGATTTTAACATGGAGGACTCGTTGTTCGACCTTGATGTAAAAATTACCTACGAGAACACAATGAAGTTCTCGAAGTACTTCTTGTGTGGGAATTTATCCACGTTTGACTTCCGCTCCAATGAGTACTTAACGCCACTTAACTTGGCGTTTATTCGAAAGTTATCGCGAAAGCCCTTGCTTGTTGAAAATGGAAATTCGATTCCTGCGATTTGGGAGAGTCATCGCCTGTTGCGAGAAAAGAAGGACGCATTGGTTAAGACCAGAGAAAATATCATTAAGAGATAGAATAAGATCAGACAATCTCGACGATGACATAGTTTTAAGTAGTGTTGTTGTTGAAATTGTAATTGTTTTATGTAGTGTGGTTGAAAATGTAATTGTATTGTTTGAATTTGAGATTAATGTTCATTATTGCTCCAATGTTGTCTTATATTAATACAATTGAAATAATTCTATTTAGATTATTGTGGTAAATTCAACCCGGATTCAATGTCGGTCTGCAGTTTCAAATCAAAACAAGTTTTCAATCTCCTTGATATTTCCATATGAAGGGAATATAAAACAAGTGCAACCTCGTTTCTTACTGTTATAGAGACGGCGGCTGCTTCTTCTCGTCTCCCAAGTATTTCCTTTTAGGCAAGGTCTCAAATAGACTCGAGTTGACCGCTCAACTTTTTTCCTTTTTTTTTTTTGTAAATTTTTTTTTGGTAATTTTTTTTTCTAGAAACGGGCATGTTGAAAAGTTTAAGTCATTATAACTAAAAAGTGCAACACAATATTATTGAAAAGTGTAATACAATTTTTTTATTAAAAAGTGTAAGTTATTATAACTGAAAAGTGTAACACAATATTACTGAAAAGTGCAACACAATATTTATTGAAAAATGTAAGTTATTATAATTTAAAAGTGCAAGTCCATATAACTAAAATGTGCAATATAAAATTACCAAAAAATGTACGTCAATATAACTGAAAATATTATTGAAAAGTGGTAAGTTACTACAATTGAAAAGTGTTAACACACACAAAAAAAAAAGTAAAAAGTCAACGGTCAACTATTGACCGATGACTGATCAACTCAAGTTCTTATATAAACTTGAGTCTACACAAGACCAACTCTTCCTTTTATGCTTAGTTAGCTAAAATTATCCATATTTGATGATTATTTGAATTAATGTAATAAGGGGCGGAATATAGTTTTTCAGTTTCAAAATAATTTAAATAATGATATATCAATAAATGATGTTTTATTAGTTTGGGTGAATAAATGAAATTAATGAAACCATAATTTTAGGCTATTTGGAGGTTTAGAAACAAATCGACTTTTGAGGGCGTGCCGTTTGACGAAGAAGTTATTCTCGAGAATGTCAAGCTTGTGGCGTTCAGATGGACCAAGGAGACAAAGTGGGATAGCTCAAGTGGTTAGAGCACCACTACCTAGGTCTTAGGTCCTGGGTTCGAGTCATGGGGAGGGGAAAAAGGGATGGATATTGAACTTTCATAAAAAAAAAAGATGTACCAAGGAACAGTCTATAATTTCTAGCTGATCTCTTTTGAGAACGGGAGGAGGTAACCAATGTTGTGTATTAGCTAGATGCCTATATTCTCTTCTCTGTGTTCTTTTATTTTTTTTCCTTGTTGTATGTTTTTGATGTAACTTTTCTTGGGTATCCCTAATTAGGGTTGGCAACGGGCGGGTATGGGACGGGTATGGTTTATTCCAGGATCTGCCCCGCCAAAAAACTTTAGACCCGTTACCCGCCCCGCCTAAATACCCGCCTAAAACCGTCCCGTCCTGTCCTATGAACCCGGCGGGTAAACCCGCCCCGCCATCAAAAAACTGTTTTTTTTTTTTAATTTGTTATTTTAATAAAATAAAATATAATATAAAAACTACTTTAAACTACAATAAATATATATATATATATATATATATATATATATAATATACTGTATATCTTTTTTTAAGCCAATGTGTATATTGATATACATATACAATTATTAACATATATATATATATATAATATATTAATATACGTACATATACAATTATTAACATACATATATATAATATCAGAAATGATATAGAGCCCACCAATTGTGCCCACCAGTTTGCCCACCGCCTATGTGGCATTACCACGTCAATAAATTCTTATTTATATTTAATTTAAACTTAATCTAATATCAATATTTTATTTTTTTATCCATATCAATATTTTAAAAAATCTTTTTTTATATTTAATTTAATATTATCTCTATCAAATTACGCTTACTAACGCCATAAATCTTTTCTCAAATCTTTCCATCACCATTAATTTTTTCTCAAATCTTATATCAATATTTTATTTTATGCGTAACTAACGCCATAAATCTTTTCTCAAATCTTTCCATCACCATTAATTTTTTCTCAAATCTTATATCAATATTTTATTTTATGCGTAACTAACCCATTAATCTTTTCTTAAATCTTTTCTATCACCATCTTATATCTATATCATTTCCGTAAAAATGACTACATTAATTTACATAACTCTAAACCTCTAAACTCATAAACCCTAAAACCCTAAACCCTAAAACCCCTAAACCCTAAACCCCTAAAACCCTAAACCCTAAACCCCCTAAACCCTAAACCCCTAAAATCCTAAACCCTAAAACCGTAAACCCTAAGATTCAATTAAGATTTGATAATATATTAATATTACATTAAACTCACGCCACATATAAGATTTGAGAAAAAATTAATGGTGATGGAAAGATTTGAGAAAAGATTTATGGCGTTAGTTAGCGTAATTTGATAGAGATAATATTAAATTAAATATAAAAAAAGATTTTTTAAAATATTGATATGAATAAAAAAATAAAATATTGATATTAGATTAAGTTTAAATTAAATATAAATAAGAATTTATTGACGTGGTAATGCCACAGGCGGTGGGCAAAACTGGTGGGCACAATTGGTGGGCTCTATATCATTTTCGTATATAATATATATACTAATATACATATATATTTTTTAAGATACATATAATATATATATTAAATATATATGTCTATACGGGTCGGGGTCGGATATATATAAAACCATTACCCGTCCCATACCCGGCGGGTATGGTTTGACCGGGTATTTACCCGACCCGGAACCCGTTTGACCGGGTATTTACCCGACCCGTGCGGACCGGTTTTATGCGGGTCCAGATTTTTACCCGTCCCATTGCCATCCCTATCCCTAATACCCATTTATAACAATTTTAGCCGCTTTTAAAAAAAAAAATGAAACGATAATTTTGTGATGGAAATGGGATGAACATTTTAAATATTTATAATATAAAATTGTGTGATCCCGTCAACCAAATCTATTCTTTGCTTCCATTCTAACATCACCAATTAAATTGTATGGCCTCTTTAGTTCTTTGGGTGACCTTGCCCATAACAGTAATTTCCAACTTTTGAGTTTTAATTAGAAGTGGCATGCACGCATTTCTATTCAATCCATATAGTTTTGCAAATTTTTGAGTCATGTGCACCAATTATATATTGTAGATTATTTTTATCCTGAAAAAATAGTGAACGTAACGTGAAAGAGAATATAAAAGAAAGTAACAATAAAAAGTTGGGGAGCGGATCAGCTCCTGTACAGGAGCGTCCGGTCACCCCAAAACGGTGTCGTATATTATTAGTATGCATGGCCTGTTTTATTGGGCTTAATTCTTTTTATTTTATTTTATTATTCTGCAATTTTATCTCTGTTTTTGCCTTTCTTTAGCCTTTAATCCCATTTTTTCAAGAGTTGGTCTGCTTTGAACTCGAGTGCATGTTGCACTTTTCAGTTTTACTGATTTACACTTTTTGGTAGATGGTGTTGCACTTTTCAATTATTAAACTGTATAATAATATTTTTAGTTACAGTGACTTACACTTTTTAGTAATATTGTGTTGTACTTTTCAGTTTAATAACTTAAACTTTTCTTTAGACTAGGGTGCACAAAATGCACTCGAATGCATACTAGACTTTACCTTTTTTTCAATATTGCCGTTTTTTGAGTAATTGCATAAAAATTAAACACATTAATTAAAAATTAATCTCAAACTCAAAAGACGGTGACAAAATATTATTTTGAGTAATTCTGAAATGCATAAATTATGGTGCATCTCCATTAAAAAATCATCTATTTAAGGGATCTATACATTATAGTGTATCTATAAAAAAATATTATCCAAAACTAACGACATGATTAGTATACAGAAATTGAATAAATATCATCCAAAACTAACGACATGATTAGTATGTGGAAATGGAATAATCATTCTGATTTTATTCCAAATGGATTGGTATTTTTTTTTTTATAAGAATGGTCATCCCAAAGTCAAGGAATGGTAATTCCTTCAACTCTCCATAATTTTATCTATTCCCATACTTTAAGAAATATTTTTTTTAATTATTTTACAAAAATGTCATAAATTATTTTTTAATATTAACAATATTATTTTATACTCCCAAAATTAATAATAAATTTAATTCTAATAATAAAAATAATAGTAATTCAATAATGATATCAATAAAATAAAAAGTATTTAATAAAAATATTTTATCATTTATCAATTATAGAATTCTTATATCATTCCATTCAAACCTTCATGAGTTCATTTCATTCAACCAAAAATTTCATTCTATCGTATCAATCATGCCCCTAAGTATTTTAAAGATACATAAATTAAAAAAAAAAAAAAAATTGGTCCAAAATCAATCAATTAATTAACATGTATCTTCAAAAAAATTCATTGCTCAAAAATATGTGCAATAGTGCCTACATTAAATGGAGCATGAATTATAACTTAGTTATTATTATTATATATATATAACGGTCAACGATCAAACTTTAAAGAAAAAAAAAATTCAATTTTGATTTTTTTTTACAGAAAATTTACACTTTTCAATTATATTAACATACACTTTTTAGTTATAATATCATACACTTTTCAGTTATAATAACATACAGTTTTTTTGTAAATTTTCTGTAAAAAAAAATCAAAATTGAATTTTTTTTTTTTCAAAGTTTGATCGTTGACCGTTATATATATATATAATAATAATAACTAGTTATAATTCATGCTCCATTTAATGTAGGCACTATTGCACATATTTTTGAGCAATGAATTTTTTTGAAGATACATGTTAATTAATTGATTGATTTTGGACCAATTTTTTTTTTTTTTGAATTTATATATCTTTAAAATACTTAGGGGCATGATTGATACGATGGAATGAAATTTTAGTTGAATGAAATGAACTCATAAAGGTTTGAATGGAATGATATAAGAATTCTATAATTGGTAAATGATAAAATATTTTTACTAAATACTTTTTATTTTATTGATATCATTATTGAATTACTATTATTTTTATTATTAGAATTAAATTTATTATTAATTTTGGGAGTATAAAATAATATTGTTAATATTAAAAAATAATTTATGACATTTTTGTAAAATAATTAAAAAAATATATTTCTTAAAGTATGGGAATAGATAAAATCGTGGAGAGTTGAAGGAATTACCATTCCTTGACTTTGGGATGACCATTCTTATAAAAAAAAAAATACCAATCCATTTGGAATAAAATCAGAATGATTATTCCATTTCCACATCCTAATTATGTCGTTAGTTTTAGATAATATTTTTTTATAGATACACTATAATGTATAGATCCCTGAAATACTTAGTTTTGGATGATTTTTTAATGGAGATGCACCATAATTTATGCATTTCAGAATTACTCAAAATAATATTTTGTCACCGTCTTTTGAGTTTGAGATTAATTTTTAATTAATGTGTTTAGTTTTTATGCAATTACTCAAGAA
Source organism: Galeopsis tetrahit (assembly GCA_963675135.1). NCBI lineage: Eukaryota > Viridiplantae > Streptophyta > Magnoliopsida > Lamiales > Lamiaceae > Galeopsis > Galeopsis tetrahit. Next base: position 59,024,886 of record OY776132.1, read on the forward strand.
ACGGCAATATTGAAAAAAAGGTAAAGTCTAGTATGCATTCGAGTGCATTTTGTGCACCCTAGTCTAAAGAAAAGTTTAAGTTATTAAACTGAAAAGTACAACACAATATTACCAAAAAGTGTAAGTCACTGTAACTAAAAATATTATTATACAGTTTAATAATTGAAAAGTGCAACACCATCTACCAAAAAGTGTAAATCAGTAAAACTGAAAAGTGCAACATGCACCAACTCTTGAAAAAATGGGATTAAAGGCTAAAGAAAGGCAAAAACAGAGATAAAATTGCAGAATAATAAAATAAAATAAAAAGAATTAAGCCCAATAAAACAGGCCATGCATACTAATAATATACGACACCGTTTTGGGGTGACCGGACGCTCCTGTACAGGAGCTGATCCGCTCCCAAAAAGTTGAACGTGAGCAGAGCTCGCGCGTGAGTTGCACGGACGCGGAGCGAGTGAGATAATCGATTTCGATATATTTCAGGATAAATTTAAATATCACGAGACGATATATTACTCACAAGCTCTACTTCATTCTTTCCATTTTCATTTTTTTTGGGACAACGATATGAACTACAAGAGACGAACGCTAAAATCGGTGGGAGAGGGGGGAACCTGAAGAAAGGTGCGTATACCTACTGTCAAAGTGCCATCTAACTAATGAAAGCTACGTTATTCACATTAATTTAGTGCAATTTGCCAACAACATTGAGACATCTAAAGATTTTAACTGACTTTTTTATTGATTTATATGAATTTTCATATACTTGATAGAATTGTGAAATATACTTTTTTTTTTTTTTATTGATTTACATAAATTTTCATAAACTGTTGAATATCTAAAGATTTTTAAAGACTTTTTAAAATTCGTATTGAATACCTCACAATTTTTAAACACTTTTTTAACTTTTTTATAAACTAATTAATATGTAGTGGAAATGATTTAATTTTTTGTTTAATTATTATTGGTTTAACAGGCCACTCTGCATATCAAACCAGGAAACACATATATTTTGGGTAAGCTATTTAATTCAGAAATTTAAAGCAGGTGACTGTCACATGTAAAAAAAAAAAAAAAACATTCACAAGGAAACTGAATGAATGCAGAAAATTAAGTTGGTTTTCCTATGACTCTTCACTTGCTATTTTCATTCTGTGTTATTTCACCATTTTGTTCGTCGTGCCTCTCAATTTTCTCCGACTAAATCAGCATTCGCTTTGACAGCCTCCTACATCACTGATATTTCGGGGCTGTAACTGTTATGCCTGAGTTTTTTGATGAGTCGGCATGAATATACATGCAAGAAAACTCTCAACATATATGTTGTTTTCTTCTCACTACAAAAAAAATTGGTCAAATGGGGACGGAAATTTGCGAGTGGAGGTAATCACTCGCCAATTTGCGAGTGATTTGGCAACTGTCCCGTTTACCGAGTAAATTGGCGACGAAAATTTCTTGCACTCGCATAATGGCGAGTGTATTTCACTACACTCGCTAATTTACGATGGCAAAGGCGACGGGCTAAAATGCACTCGCTTAAAGGCGACCGGGGTGGGCCCCTCTCAAAATAACGACGGGACCCCACTCGCGTAAAGGCGACCGCGGTGGGCCCCTCGCAAATTCTATCGCCCTAATTAAATAAAAAAAACGACCCTCTTCTTCCTCATTCCAGAACACAGTCGACCCCCACCCTCCCCTTTCGAGTTAAGCCGCCGCCGCCGCCATTGCAGATCGAGTTCCATTTTTGGCCATTTGTGTTCTACCGCTACAAAAAAAAACGGGTTTTTCCGACGGAAAGTTACCGACGGAATTCCGACAGAACCTCGAAATAAAATTTGCAAAGTCAACTGAATTCTCGACGGATTTCAACTTGAAATCCCGACGGAACCTAGGTTGAAGGTTAAACGGTGTCGTTTTCAGCCTAATTTCCGACGGATTATTCCGTCGGGAGTTCAAATTTCAGTTCCCGACGGAAATTGACCCGGTTTAATTGCGGCGCCTTGGAACCCCCTAAAAAGACGTGTACCATAAATATACGTGCATTACCGACGAAAATTTTCGTCGGTAATCCTTTTTTTATATATAATCTGTTGAGCGCCAAATTGTTTTGAAAGGAAATAAAATCACTTTCGTCTCGTGAATTCGAAGGCGAAAAGGTCCTGACAAGTTGATTTGTGGGCATTTTGAGCATTCTCTCCGACCATCTACTTCGATTTTATGCCATTTCAACAGTGCATTTTATAAATTATTAATTAATTTTAAGTTATTGTAACATAAATTCCATGTAAGTACGTTATAGATTAGTATAAAATTGCATGTAGTTGATGAATATGTATAGTTTTTTTTTTTTTTTTTGAATATGATGAATATGTATAGTTAGTTGATATGTTACGTGCATTATGATGTTATTGGTTAATTGTAATTAATTGTTCGCCTTATAGTGTAGTTCTTTATTGTTAGTTTGACTGTTATATTGTTTATTTATTTAATGATTGATACTTGTTAATTTGTGTTAAATAATTTAGCTAGTTAGTGCACGTTTATAATTAATATTGAGTTATTGTTTGAATTTTAATTAAATTAAATTAAATTATTGTCAATTAATTAAATTAGGTTATTGTTAATTGAATTAAGAAATTACTGATTAATTAATTAAATTAGGAAATTTTTAGTTGAATTAGTAAACTATTGATTAAACTAGGTTATTGTTGATTAAATTAGTAATTATTGCTTTAATTATAATATAGTAATTATTGATTAAACTATATGTCATTGTTAGTTAAATTAGTAAATTATTGGCTAAATTAGGTCATTGTTAATTAAATTAGTTAAGTATTGATTAAATTATAAATATGTTTATTATGTTGTTTAAATTAGGTCATTATTAATTAAATCAGTAAATTATTGATTTCATTAGTAAATTATTATTGATTAGATTAGGAAATTATTGATTTTATTAGTAAATTATTGATTAAATTATATTGTTTATTTAATTATGAATTTTTATTTATTAAAATAGATGAGTCAAGATCTGAATGCTGCTTCTGGTTCCCGTGGGGCCTCAGGGTCTCGTAATCGGTCGAGGAGTAGGGGTCCACATAGGCCTCAGCCTAATTTGATGTTAGCTCCTACGGTGTCGCCGCCCATTCCACGATGTCTATCGTCGCCCATTCCACAGTCGTCGCCGCCGTCATCTCAGTCATCGGCAGCTGCAAGAGGCTCTTGTCAACATCCTGTTGCATCCGTTGAGACTAGAGAGTACATATGGATCCAGGATGAAATGTAAGTAATTAATTAAATAATTTTAAGGTATAACAATATTTAATAGCATTAATTGTGATTTTTTTATTTATTTATAATGTGTTTGTTTGTTAATAATGTCACAGGTTGTTGCCTGGTAATGAGGTGTCAAGGATCTGCACAAAATCGTTTCTGAATTGCAAGATTGCTGCGAGTGCGACCTCCTAGAAGAAGGTGCCGCCGACAAAAAAGGTGGATTACTTCGTTGAGTTCCAATTATTTAAGCATAATCAATTAAATAATTAATAAACAATTTATTATATATATTATTTGATAAATATGTTGAATATGTGCAGAAAAAAGCTAATTGGGATCTGACGGTCTACTCAGACGACGTTATTTATAAGTTCTGGTACGCTTAATGTCAATATAGGTATAAGGAGCTAATGTACACTTGGAGAGGGGATTGGCGCACTGATAACACGGCACAGGCCTAAGTACAAGCGAAAATGGTGTGGACCTGTGGACCACGTTGACGACGTATTGGAGTAACCTGAGGTACGTGACGAAATGTAATATTGCTCAGGCCAACCGCACAACCGATGTTGGAGGTGGGATGTCAAGGCATCGGTCTGTGTATGAGCAATCAATTGCTCTCAAAAGTGTTCGCTAAATTTATTTCAAAATAATTTCAATTTATTTATATAAAATAATTTGTAGTTCATTTGGTACGAAATAGGAGCAGGAGACGGGGCGTGCACCCACACAGTTGGACCGGTTGAACATTGCTCATTTGTTTGATCCGTCTACGCAGATGTCCACATACGGGCGCACTACTGAGCTCCACATAAGTTTAATTAAGTTTATGTGTTATTTAATTAAATGTATTAAATTTAATTTTTTTATGAATGTAGTTAAATGTCAACCGGATGATTGAAGAGGCCACGACGCAGACTCAGGCCGCGACTACTGTTGAAGCCGGGACCAGCTCTTCCCCTCCGCCGATTGACGTTAACCAGATTTACCTGGACGTTGCCCCGGCCAGCCGAGGATGTATCCTCGGCCTTGGTCGGTTGAGCAGCGCTGTCAGGTCGTCTGGTCTGTCCTAGGGTGCATTGCAGGCCTCTGTATCCTCCACTGCAGTTTTGGACCCGAACGTAATGGCCGCCTTCAACCACTACTTTCGAAAGCTAAGTAACACTATGGGTCGGTCGTTGGGGTTGTCTGCTGATCGGATAGAGACATGCTATCAAGAGACCATGAAGGATCCCCGCCTTTCTATGCTCCATGTCCAACTCCAGACGCAGCCCAAGACGACGGAATGGATGGGAGACACTTCGACAGGCTCATTTCTACAGTAATTTTATTCGTTTTTGTTGGTTAAATTTGAAGTTATGTGTACATATTTGGTTCTAGTATATATATGTATATATGTTATATGTATATATATATATGTGTGTTTTTGTAATGTAAATTATTTGTTTTAAATTTGTTTTTTAGATTAATTGATTGATATTATATATAAATGTATTTTTTATTTGTCAAAAAAATTGTTAGAATTGATATATATATATATATATATATATATATATTTTCTTAGGATTAAGATTGTTGAAATTATATATAATTTTATGTTTGAATTGTTTGAAATTAAATGTTAATTCTTATGCATGCATGTGTTAATTGTTAGAATTTAATTATTAATTGTGTTATGCATGTATGTTTTAAGTGTTAGAATTTATTTATTAGGGTGGTTAGAATTGTTAGAATATACTTAGAATTGTATTAATTATTTTTAGTACTTTAATTATTTTTAGAATATTAATTGTTGAAATGAAATGATGATAGAGTTGAGGGGATGAGACGTTGGTTGTTTGTGTGTTGTAGATGGTGCGTTTCGACTTGATTAATTTTAATCGAGTTGAAAATGGATTCACTATGAATTTAAATATTTAGGAATACGATAGATTATTTAGATGAAACTTATATTATTTAAACTTATAATATTAATCAATGTTTAAATTTCAAAATCAATTTGAAACAAATCGATTGACATGAATTATTCAAGTCGTAGTTGGATGTATTGTCCAAGATTGTTCAATGGGATTATGAACCCCGGATTTATTAGTGGAGTAAATAGATTTATTGAAGCTGTCACTAGTAATCCGAATTCGATTTGGGAAGGAAAAATTAGGTGTCCTTGTTCGAAAGCTAGATGTCGAAATCAGACTTATACAGATCCTAATGAAGTGAAATCTCATTTATATCGAAATGGTTTTACACTGAATTATTATAATTTGATTTATCACAGTGAAGAGAGTAGGGGTCCACGTCCATTTCAAAACACCAATGAATTTGCGTCAACTTTAAACGAAGTTGACCCAGCGGGACCTATTCGTACCACACTATGGTAGAAGACTTAATGGGTGGCCCAAACATTGATTTTGGAATAAACGTGGAAGATGAGACACGTAATGAAGAACCCTCTAACGAGAATGCGGCACAGTTTTACGACATGCTTCGTGCAGAGGACCAAGATTTGTATCCTGGTTGCTAATCTCATTCACAGTTGTCATTCAATTCCAGATTGTTGAACATTAAAACGGAAAGCAGATTGTCTGAAAGGGGATACAATCAAGTCGTTGAGTTGATTCGTGAGATTTGTCCTCCCGAAAATTGTCACGCCCCATTTTTTTATAAAAGTAGATTTTACATAAATACTTGAGAATTTCGAAATAAAGGGGCATGAACTGAAATTTTAACCTAAAGAAATGAGACTTACAAATTTATTTAACAATAAATTACTTGAATAACAGCGAAAGACTCAAAAGAATTTAAATTATCAATGTCTCACAATCTCATGAAAAGTTCAATACTTAAAATCAAATAACTCAATTAGTTTACTAAATTAATATTTATAGAATTGTCATCCACCGCTCCTCCGGCACCAGCTCCTTAACCTAAAATGTTATAAATGAAGGGGTGAGTATGCAAGCACACTCAGTGGGGCCTAGCTATTCCAAACTAAATACTAAAAATAAACAGTCAAGTCATCAACGTAGAACAAATAGCATTTGTATATATACCTTGCCAACCTTAAATTATACAATATACTTCGTCATTGAACACATATACTTTATCAACATTAAAGTAAACATATATACTTTGTCCACATATACTTTGCCAACATTAAAGTAAACACGTATACTTTGCCCATATATACTTTGTCAACATTAAAGTAAACACTTATACTTTGCCCATATATACTTTGCCAACATTAAAGTAAACACATATACTTTGCCCATATATACTTTGCCAACATTAAAGTAAACACATATACTTTGCCCATATATACTTTGCCAACATTAAAGTAAACACATATACTTTGCCCATATATACTTTGCCAATGAGCACAGCGGGTTGAACCCGAGGACCCGTCGATCCTGGACCCTCGTCAGGATCCCTGGCTATTAGAAACTTTGCCAATAGACATGCACACATTAACTTTGCCAATCGAATCGCATGCACACATTAACTTTGCCAATCGAATCACATGCACACATTAACTTTGATAATTGAATAGCATGCACACATTTAATTCATGTACCAATCACTCAAACTGTTTATTTAAAGCGTTTAATAAAGAATAACAAATGCATTAAAAACTCTACCAACCACTGTAGAGTATAAAGCAATAAAACCCCACCTCAAAGTATATGTCGAGGACGAATGAATGCAATAGCCAACCTACTCCTTGCGATTACGGTTTGCCTAACATTAAATTAAACACCTTAAATCATAGTTTCTCAAATATTAAAAAGAAATAAAATGAATCCTACCCAAAATCTTTACAACTCGTTTAAACAATACCAAACCAGTTATTTAGCTTTTCAACTTAGAAAAGCCATTAAGATATATTAATCTAACCAAAAGTTAACCATTAATAATTTAATGTGAGTTTGTCGTCGTCCATGTACAATAACCTTAACAAGAATTAAATCATCTAATTAAATAATATGAAAACATATCAATCCAATGTGGGTTAATCTATGACGTCACAGTAGCAAACACTTTTCGATTCATCAAATAAATTGAATGAGTTGGAAAATTTTCTAAATCAAAGACTTCTATCAAAATAAAAGAACATGCGATTGGCATATATATATATAAGAAAATAGAAAATAAATCTTACAGTATTGAACGATTGAAGGATTTTACGATGCTGTAAATCGGTGATAAAAACTACTCCATAGTATGATTTACTCAGAAAATATTTTCTGTTACTAACTTTCTGAAAATAACGTATAAAATAGGAGAGAAGAAAGATGAATTTAGTTGAGAAAATCAAGAATTGTGAGCTGCTAAAATATATCATATTTGACTTGGATTAGAGCATTCAAATTTTAATAACTTTATTAAATAAAACAACTGACAAAAATCGGGGAAGATATTTTCTGTAAATAATTATATTTTAAATATACTTTTATATTCACATAAAAAAAAACTATTTATACTAATACAAATAATAATATTAGGTAGATTGACACACTTAAGTGCGGTCGTGTATATTTAATCAAAATATCAATTTAATATCTCTAACAATATATATATATATATACACGCATATATTTATTCTATTATTTTATTTTATATAATATCTTATATATATTTTTATAGTATATAGTAAAATTCTGGGGTATTACAAAAATAAGGTTCCCAAGAAATTTAACGACACAAAACAATTGATGAGTGAGATGGGTCTTCCGGTAGAAAGGATTGATTGTTGTCATGTTGTGCACAAAATTGCATGTTATACTGGGGTGCATATAGCAAACTAGATTTCTGTAAGGTTTGTGGTGGATCACGGTATAAGCCGAGTAGGGTTGATGCAGATGGTCGGTTGAAAAAGAAACGCCCGATTAAGGAGATGTTCTATTTTCCGATAATTCCTCGTTTGCAAAGATTGTACATGCCCAAGGCCACTACGAAAGATATGACATGGCATGCCTCGTGCACTTCCGATGACTGGTGTTATGCGTCACCCTACAGACTCATTGGCTTGGAAACATTTGGACCGTTCGTATCCTGATTTTGCATTTGAAATTAGGAATGTTAGGTTGGGCTTGAGCCCAGACGGTTTTCAGTTGTTTGGAATGACGGGGAAACAATATTCATCATGACCAGTTATACTTACTATGTATAATCTACCCCCGTGGTTGAGCATGAAAGATCAATTCATGTTCCTTTCGATTCTTGTGCCCAGGCCTAAAAGTCCGAAGGACAGGCTTGATGTGTTTTTACAACCACTCATAGTAGATTTGAGATTTTTATGGGTAAATGGAGTACAAACTTACGATGTAGTTAGAAAGCAAAACTTTTTTATGCGAGTTGCACTTATCTGGACCATTAGTGACTTCCCGACATACTCAATGTTGTCTGGTTGGAGTACAGCCGGAAGGCTTGCTTGTCCATATTGTGGGGAGTACACCGATGCATTCTCTTTTAGGCTCAGTCGAAACTAGTTGTGGTTCGATAACCACCGAAAGTTCTTACCACCGAATCACACGTGGCGAATGAACAAAACTGCATTCATGGTCGGAGTAGTAGTCACATATGATCCACCGCCTATTCGAACGGGTGCGAGTCTCCTACACGAAGTTGATCATTTGGGATTTAGAAAAGTTACGGAGGAGGGTGCTGAGGCCCACAACAAAAAAACTTTCCGGAGGGATCGACGTAAGTATAATGTATTTATTAATTTTCATTAGACGTATGTATAACATGTTTATTAGTAATTATTAATTACGTGTAACGGGTTGATGCCTTCAAATTTAATCTCGAGGACGATCAGACATATTATGTACAAGAATATGGAGGTTGGTGCACACACCTTTGTCAAGATATCACCCAGTACGATTCTAAGATGGTGTGAGACGTTCCATGTATAATTAATTAATTATGTGTAAAATAACTTTACATTAACATTTTGTTATATTAATCTATTAAAAATTTTTTTGTAGATCGAGGTTACGTGTGACCCTGATACCATACCTTCTGAACGAGTGTACCAGCTCTTTCTTGAAAGAGCAGGAAATCGGTACAGTGACATGTTATCCCACTACAAGAAATTGTGGGAGAAGAAGAAAAAGGCGAGGTGGGATGTCAATATTTGGAACCACTTGGTTTGCCATTGGAACGATCCTGCCACAATTAAGAAAAGTGAATAGTGGCGTAAGAACTGCTTATCGGAGCCTGGAGGTCCGGGTTCTGGTTATGGTACTCACAAAAGCGGAGCTTGTGGAGCAGTAGAGGTCGCACGGCGCATTGTAAGTATTCGTGGTCAATTATAATTAATTTGAGTTAATTTTTTATTTTATTTGTACGTGTGTGTCTTCAATTCAAAATAAAGGAGCAGAAGATGGGACGTGCCTACGACTGGGAGATTATAGAATATTACCACCTTTACGACAACGACACATACACATATAGTTATATGGGTGATATTCTTGTAAGTGTATACACACACGCTATATATATATATATATATAACATTAAATATAATATATATTTAATTGTACTTGAAAATGTATTAACCCATTTTTAAATATGCACGTATAGGACTAGGTACAGGATATCACATGCAAATAAAACCATTAACTCACAAACATACATACAATTTCATAAACTTGTTGGCAGTGCCAACCATAATAACATAGGTTTGTTGGATAAACCAACCATAATAACATAACTTGTTAGATAAACCAACCATAACATGAGTCGTAAGATGCAACAAGCAAAAAAATTAATCACGCGAAACATTTAAAAGTGACAAAGTATCCAATCAAATAATAAGAAAATTTCACCTTAAGTCTTTAGTAGTCTCGTAAATACGTGGATTGGTTTAACGTGAGAGAGTCTCGTCACCTAAAATTAAAGAATAATATAACTTAGAATTATCACTATTAATAAATTGAAATATAACTATTATATTAATATTAAATTAATAATTAGTAATATATACTTTAATAGACTTGAGCAGTTATACTGACATGTTGATTATAAGCATACGACTACTGCTAAAATAAATAGAATGGAAAAGAAATATTAATTAATAATACTTATAATATTTCTTTTTGAAGCTTCATCAAGTAATGAGACAACAAACTTTAGTAGTTCTCCTTAGATTAAAATTTTGTCGCAACCTCTCCCTTTATTGAAGCAGTAGTCCTCCTTTCTTTTTGAAGCACTCTAAATATTTCTTTCTCCCTTTCTTTTATTTATTCCCTCTTCTAATGTTTTCTGCATCATATGTAAGTTATCGCGAAATCCCCTGCTTGCTGGAAATGGAAATCCAATTCGTGCGATTTGGGAGATGCATCGCTTGTTAAGACTAGAGAAAATATCATTAATAGATGCAATAAGATCAGACAATCTCTACGTTGACATTATTTTAAGTAGTGTTGTTATTGAAATTGTAATTGTTTTAAGTAGTGTGGTTGAAAATGTAATTGGTTTGTTTGTAGTAGTCTCTGGTGAATGAGTTAATTGTAATTATCTAGTGTTTGAGTTTGAGATTAATGTTCATTATTGCTCCAATGTTGTCTTACATTAATACAATTGAAATGATTCTATTTAGATTATTGTTGTAAATTTAACCCGGATTCAATGTCGGTCTGCAGTGTCAAATCAAAATAAGTTTCCAATCACCTTGATATTTCCATAAGAAAGGAATATAAAAGAGAGTGCATCCTCGTTTCTTACTCAGTATAGGCGACAGATGCTTCTTCTCGTCTCTCTAGTATTTCCTTTTTAGGCAAGGTCTCAAATAGACTCGAGTCCGACTCGAGTTGACTGGTCAACTTTTTTTTTTTTTTTTTTGGTAGATTTTTTTTTTTGGTAATTTTTTCGGAAATGTGTATGTTGAAAAGTGTAAGTCATTATAATTAAAAAGTACAACACAACTTTTAAAATTACTGTGAAGAGTAATTGAGTCCAAAAGCACTTCCGAGATTTTTTTATTTTTCTAGATTTTCACAACAACAAACCTTGAGGGATTCCCGATTTTAGTGGAGGTAAATATGGTAAGAAAACTATTTATAATATAATTTTCTTAATATATAATTCCCAGGAATACAATACATAGTTACATGTTGTTTGTTTTGAAAGGAGTATGACATAAGTGTATTGGGGGGGGGTAATGCACTTGTGTATGTAAATTCTTTTTTCTTTTTAAAACAGTTCAGGGTTTAGGAGAGTTGTCTTACCAAACTCCCTGATTATGTATAACTTTGTTTAGATAACCAACCTATTAAGAACTATGAAGTAATCAATAGGATAACTATCTAAGTTATATATGCGGAATAGTGGTTGACCCTTATATTTAAGGCTTTTTTAATAAAATATTGTTATTTTAAATTTGAATTAATAGAATAGAGGTGTTTGAAGAAGTTTTAATAAAATACACTGGAGCGCCTTATGAATGGGCGCCCAAGGGGAACCATGTCAGAAGTGTGGCAGGAAAATTCAGATGGAGAGAGTGGCGCCTATAGCATGGGCGCCTATGGAATCTTTGTAGGTGGGAAAGGGTGGGGTGGGGTGGGGAGTGTATACTTTTTTTAATTATTAAAATTATATTTTAATTATTAAAATTATATTTAGAATAATGAGTAAAATATATACTTCCTCGTCAAATTTCATTATTTCTACCTTCCTTTTTTTATTGTCAAATTTTATTATGTCAATTCCCTTTTTAGAAATAATACTATTAACACTACTTTATCTCCACCCTTCAACCATCACTTATTTACTCAAATTGCCACTAACTTTATTCATAAACAATCACTTTATCTATAAATGGACCCCACAACATCCCATCATACCCCCAACTTATCTATTTTATACATAAATTAATCAATATTTATTAAAACCTGTGTCCGAAGAAGTGAGTATAAAAAAATTGGACGGGTGGAGTATTTGGTAGATACTCAGTCTTGTTAGTAAAGTAGAAAAAATATTAAAAATTGAACTATTTAAATAGAATAAGCATATTTTTTGTGAACCCAAATATTGCATACATACATTCTATTCCAATTAAGTCAAAACCCTAAATCCATTTAGCCCAAAAGTCAAAATAAGACAATTTTAAAAAAAATCGTGAGTCAGAAGCCCGGATTCGGGTTGCCCAAAAATATTTATCACTACAAGATCAAAAGTGTATTACTACATGTCCAAAAATATTGTGGACACTTAATTTTTTTGGTGAATTTATCAGAATGTTTTGACACGTAGTATTAAATTTTTGGCCTTGTAGTGGTAATATTTTGATCATGTAGTAAATCACCTATTTGCGTGAATTTTTTGGGCAACCCGAATCCGGGCTTCTGATCCGCGATTTTTTTTAAATTGTCTTAATTTAACTTTTGAGATAAATGAATTTAGGGTTTTGATTTGTCTAATTAAAATAAAATGCATGTATACAATATTTCACGTAAAATTAGCCAGAAAATTTTATAGAATAATAAAAGTAATCTAGAAACGTATTAAAAAATTAGAAACGTATTTGTCTAAAGGTAAAATAAGTAATATATATTGAAATTTGAAACCACCTAAAAAAAATAATAAAAAAATTAGAAAAAAAGTAAATACGGAGTATTATTTAATATTAAAAAAATAAAAAATACTCCCAACCCCCCCTCCTTTCACCTACGCCCCACCCCACCCCACCCCACCCCACCCCACCCCACCCCAAAGATTCCATGGGCGCCCATACTATTGGCGCCACCCTCTCCATCTGAATTTTCCTGCCAACCTTCTGACATGATTCCCCTTAGGCGCCCATTCATACGACGCTTTAATGTATTTTATTAAAGCATTTTCAAACACCAACATTCTATTAATTCAAATTTAAAATAATAATATTTTATTAAAAAAGCCTTATATTTAAACTCCTTTAACTTCTGAAAACATGTTTAACACTGAAACTGCTTTTAACGGGTCTTGTCCCAAAAAAGTTTGAATAACTTTAAATGTTTATCTTTTAAGATCAAGTTGTGTGCAGTGTATGAATGTGTTAGAATGATAATGTACAAAAAGTAAATAACACAATGGTTTATAGTGGTTCAGAGAATCAAGCTCCTACGTTCACTTTCCCTGATTTAACAGGATAATTCATTCACTCTTGGAATTAAATTGTTTTATAGTGCCAAGGTGCACTAATCAACAACACTACTTCTTAGTGTTTAATCCCTAGGATTTCTGAGTCCTAGTACTCAACTCTAGTTAGTTAACAGTTCTTTCACTTGACAGTTCTAACTCCACACTTATACAACAACACTTCTCCCTCTTTCACTCTTGAAAGGTTTAAAGGTTGAGGTTGGTTTTAACTAGTGTGAGATATCCCTTGCAATGAAGAGTTGTATAAGAATATGATATATCTCTAAACTTTGGTATGTTTACAATTGGTTCAGCTTAGGAAAGGAACTGAAGTGTTAGGAAACTATATAATGATTTTGCTTGAGAGCTTGAAGGCTTGAATGCTTAGAATGCTTGTAGTTTCCGTGCCTTGAGTAGTTTTCCAGCTTCAGTATTTATAGAGAAAATTGAGGATTTGTCCGTTGGAAAGACAAGCTCAAAATGTTCTATATCCAGCTTCTTTTGAATGAGCATCTTGTCTTCAAGTTCCATGAAAGTGACATGTCTTTAGTTTAAGAAAGAAAGAGGTAAGCATCATTGTTTTGACTTGAGTGGCAGTCTTGCACTTCTTCCAATGTGTCAGATTTGGTATCTAATGGTCAGTTTTGAAGACATCTTTCCTGAAAGGTGATTCTCGTCTTCAACCAACATTCTCTTTGTTGATCTACACTGATTTGTGCTCATTCTTATCATATCAGTTGACTTAGCTCATATCAGTAGTATTGGCATGCATCTTCAGTTGAGTTGTCTTCCCATTTTCACTGACTTCTGCTTCATTCAGTCTTGAAGATTAACTTCTCATGTCAGTGACTTTGACTTGATCAGCATAATTGTCCCTTGCCTTAGTCTTGATTCTGAATTGATCACTCAGAAAGGTTGTCTTATCCATCTACATTGACCTTGAGCTTTAGGAACTTGCCTTGCATATTTTATTGAATTTAAGTTCCCCCTCAACTAATGCATACTAACATCTATTACATGCCTAACATGTCAACTATTCAACTAACCTGATTTATATGCTCCAACATCCCTGGAGCATACTTAATCAAATTAAACTCAGCTATTGTGGCATATCATCAGGGTTTTGGTATCTTAATCAAAATCTTATTTTATTCCCAACACAAGTTAACCAGTTTGTTGCGAAAACAGAGCACTTGGGTAAAAATTCTTTTAATATTTTTTCCCATTTTTAATTTCTCCAATCTACACCTAATATATTGTCCTCTCAAGAATTTACATCAAGAATGAACTATGTCCATCACTGGCAAACAATTTCCGGTGGAAAAAGTCCCAAACAACCACTCTACCGCTGCAGCAGGGACCTGCATGATCTGGAGGTCTTCCTCAGTTTCTTCAAACGGGTTCGGGCCGTTGGCGATGACGTGTACCGCAAGTTCTTGGGTTTCATGGAGTCTCACAAACTCGGAGAAATTAGTGGTTCCGACATTTACTTCGAAATCGTTAAATTGTTCGGATGCCAAGAAGATCTCGTCGCCGTGTTCAAATCTTTTGTGTATGTGTCTTATATTACAGAGACATCTTCTTCTCATTGAAAGAAAAGAAAAATTAATCTTCCGACAAAGAAGGCGAAGCGAAATCGAACCCCATTGACAAGAGAGCATTAGATGATTATGAGGAAGGACGAGAAGGTGGATTTTTACATGGAGGACTCATTGTTCACCGTTGATGTGAAAATCCCCAATCTCGAGGCGACCTAGAAGAACACAATGAAATTCTCGAAGTACCTCTCGTGTGGGAATTTATCCACGTTTGACTTCCGCTCCAACGAGTACTTAACGCCACTTAACTTGGTGTTCATTTGAAAGTTATCGCGAAATCTCCTGCTTGTTGGAAATGGAAATTTGATTTCTGCGATTTGGGAGAGGAATTGCCTGTTACGAGAAAAGAATGAGGCATTGGTTAAGACTAGAGAAAATATCATTAAGAGATGGAATAAGATCAGACAATCTCGATGATGACATTGTTTTAAGTAGTGTTATTGTTGACATTGTAATTGTTTTAAGTAGTGTGGTTGAAATTGTAATTGTTTTGTTTGTAGTATGCTCTTGTGAATGAGTTATTTGTAATTATTTAGTATTTGAGTTTGAGATTAATGTTCATTATTGCTCCAAAGTTGGCTTACATTAATACAATTAAAAAATTTCTATTTAGATTATTGTAGTAAATTCAACCCAGATTTAATGTCGGTCTGCAGTTTCAAATCAAAACAAGTTTCCAATCGCCTTGATATTTCCACATTAAGGGAATATAGAAACGAGGTCTTAAATATTTGAAACAAGTCTCTCCAATATTTCCTTTTAGGCAAGGTCTTAAATAGACTCGAGTTGACATGCCAACTTTCTTTTTTTTTTTTTTTTTTGGTAACTTTTTGTTTTTGGTAAAAAAAATTCCAGAAACGTGTATGTTGAAAAGTGTAAGTCATTATAACTAAAAAGTGCAACACAATATTACTGAAAAGTGCAATACCATTTTTTTTTATTAAAAAGTGTAAGTCATTATAATTGAAAAATGCAACACAATATTTAAAATTACTGTGAAGAGTAATTGGGCCCAAAACCACTGCCACGATTTTCCTATTTTTATAGATTTTCACAACAACAAACCTAGAGAGATTCCCTATTTTAGGGGAGGTAAATATGGTAAGAAAATCATTTATAGTATCATTTTCTTGATATATAATTTGCAGGAATACAATACAGAGTTACAAGTTACAACCAATTTCCTGCGAGTAACAGAGCACTTGGGTAAAAATCTTCTTTTAATTTTTTCTTCCATTTTTAATTTCTCCAGTCTACACCTAATATATTATCCTCTCAAGAATTTACATCAAGAAGGAACTATGTCCATCACCGACAAACAATTTCTGGTGGAAAAAGTCCCAAACAACCACTCTACCGCCGCAGTAGGGGACCTTCATAATCTGGAGGTCTTCCTCGGTTTCTTCAAATGGTTTTGGGCCATTGGCGATGACGTGTACCACAAGTTCTTAGGATTCATGGAGTCTCACAAACTCGGAGAAATTAGTGGTTCCGACATTTATGTCGAAGTCATTAAATTGTTAGGTAGCCATCATGAAGATCTCATTGTCATGTTCAAATCTTTGGTGCTCGTGTCTTATATTACAGAGACATCTTCTTCTTAAGGAAAGAAAAGAAAAATTAATCTTCCAACAAAGAAGGCGAAGTCGAACCCCTTCGACAGGAAAGCATGTCAAGATTACGATGAGGGACGAGATGGTGAATTTTAACATGGAGGACTCGTTGTTCGACGTTGATGTGAAAATTCCCAATCTCGAGGCGACATACGAGAACACAATGAAGTTCTTGAAGTACCACTCTTGTGGGACTTTATCCACATTTTACTTCCGCTCTAACGAGTACTTAACGCCACTTAACTTAACGTTTATTCGAAAGTTATTGCGAAAACCCCTGCTTGTTGGAAATGGAAATCTGATTTGTGGGATTTGGGAGATGCTTCACCTGTTGCGATAAAAGAAGGAGGCATTGGTTATGACCAGAGAAAATATCATTTAGAGATGGAATAAGATCAGACAATCTCGACGATGACATTATTTTAAGTAATGTTGTTGTTGAAATTATAATTGTTTTAAGTAGTGTGGTTTAAATTGTAATTGTTATGTTTGTAGTAGTCTCTATGAATGAGTTAATTGTATTTATTTAGTGTTTAACTTTTAGATTAATGTTCATTATTGCTCCAATGTTGTCTTAAATTAATACAATTGAAATGGTTATATTTAGATTATTGTAGTAAATTTAACTGGGATTCAATGTCGGTCCGCTGTTTCATATCAAAACAAGTTTCAAATCGCATTGATATTTCCATAAGAAGGGAATATAAAAACGTGCGCAACCTCGTTTCTTACTGTTGTAGAGACGACTGCTTCTTCTTCTCGTATATCCAGTATTTCCTTTTAGGCAAGGTCTCAAATAGACTCGAGTCCGACTTGAGTTGATCGATCAACTTTCTTTCTTTCTTTTTCTAAAACGTGTATGTTGAAAAATGTAAGTCATTATAACTAAAAAGTGCAACACAAACTGAAAAGTGCAATACAATTTTTTTTATTAAAAAGTGTAAGTCACTATAATTGAAAATTGCAACAAAATTTTTAAAATTATTGTGAAGAGTAATTGTGCCCAAAACCACATCCACGATTTTTCTTTTTTTCTAGATTTTCACAACAAAAAATCTAGAGAGATTCCCGATTTTAGTGGAGGTAAATATGGTAAGAAAATCATTTATAATATCATTTTTTTGATATATAATTCCCGGGAATACACCTATTATATTGTCCTCTATGTTCATCACCGGCAAAAAATTTCCGGTGGAAAAAGTCCAAACCAACCACTCTTTCGCGGTAGAAGTGGACCTCCAAGATCTGGTAGTCTTCCTCAGTTTCTTCAAACGGGTACCGAAAATTCTTGGGTTTCATGGAGTCTCACAAACTCGGAGAATTAGTGGTTCCGACATTTATGTCGAAGTTGATAAATTGTTCGGAAGCCGTGAAGATCTCATCGTCGTGTTCAAATCTTTGGTGCCCGTGTCTTATATTACAGAGAAATTTTCTTCTCATGGAAAGAAAAGAAAAATTGATATTCCGACTAAGAAGGCGAAGAGAAATCGTACCCCGTCGACAGAAAAGCATGACATGATTATGAGGAGGGACGAGATGGTGGATTTTAACATGGAGGACTCGTTGTTCGACGTTGATGTGAAAATCCCCAATCTCGAGGCGTCCTACGCGAACACAATGAAGTTCTCGAAGTACCTATCGTGTGGGAATTTCTCCACGTTTGACTTCCGCTCCAACGAGTACTTAACGCCACTTAACTTGGCATTTATTCGAAAGTTATCGCGAAAGCCCCTCCTTGTTGGAAATGGAAATACGATTCATGCGATTTGGGAGATGCATCGCTTGTTGCGAGAAAGGAAGAAAGCATTGGTTAAAAATAGAGAAAATATCATTATGAGATTGAATAAGATCAGACAATCTCGACGATGACATTGTTTTAAGTAGTGTTGTTGTTGAAATTGTTTTAAGTAGTGTGGTTGAAATTGTAATTGTTTTGTTTGTAGTAGTCTCTACTGAATGAGTTAATTGTAATTATTTAGTGTTTGAGTTTGAGATTAATGTTCATTATTGCTCCAATTTTATCTTACATTAATACAATTGAAATGGTTCTATTTAGATTATTGTAGTAGATTCAACCCGGATTCAATGTCAAAACAATTGTTCCAATCGCCTTGATATTTCCATATGAAGGGAATATAGAAACGTGCGCAACCTCGTTTCTTACTGTTGTAGAGACGACTGCTTCTTCTTCTCGTCTATCCAGTATTTCCTTTTAGGCAAGGTCTCAAATAGACTCGAGACCGACTTTAGTTGACCGGTCAACTTTCTTTCTTTCTTTTTTTCTTTTTCTAAAACGTGTATGTTGAAAAGTGTAAGTCATTATAACTAAAAAGTGCAATACAATATTACTGAAAAGTGCAATACAATATTTTTTTATTAAAAAGTGTAAGTCACTATAATTGAAAATTGCAACACAATTTTTAAAATTATTGTGAAGAGTAATTGTGCCCAAAACCACATCCACGATTTTTCTATTTTTTTAAATTTTCACAACAACAGATCTAGAGGGATTCCCGATTTTAGTGGAGGTAAATATGGTAAGAAAATCATTTATAATCTCATTTTTTTTATATATAATTCCCTGGAATACACCTAATATATTGTCCTCTCAAGAATTTGCATCAAGAATGAACTATGTTCATCACTGGCAAATAATTTTCGGTGGAAAAAGTCCAAAACAACCACTCTTCCGACGTAGAAGGGGACCTCCATGATCTGGTAGTCTTCCTCAGTTTCTTCAAACGGGTTCGGGTCGTTGGCGATGACGTGTACCGAAAATTCTTGGGTTTCATGAAGTCTCACAAACTCGGAGAATTAGTGTTTCCGACATTTATGTCGAAGTCGATAAATTGTTCGGAAGTCGTGATGATCTCATCGTCGTGTTCAAATCTTTGGTGCCTGTGTCTTATATTACAGAGACATCTTCTTCTCATGGAAAGAAAAGAAAAATTGATATTCCGACTAAGAAGGCGAAGAGAAATCGTACCCCGTCGACAGGAAATCATGACATGATTATGAGGAGGGACGAGATGGTGGATTTTAACATGGAGGACTCGTTGTTCGGCGTTGGTGTGAAAATCCCCAACCTCGAGGCGTCCTACGCGAACACAATGAAGTTCTCGAAGTACCTATCGTATGGGAATTTCTCCACGTTTGACTTCCGCTCCAACGAGTACTTAACGCCACTTAACTTGGCATTTATTCGAAAGTTATCGCGAAAGCCCCTGCTTGTTGGAAATGGAAATACGATTCATGCGATTTGGGAGATGCGTCGCTTGTTGCGAGAAAGGAAGAAGGCATTGGTTAAAACCAGAGAAAATATCATTATGAGATGGAATAAGATCAGACAATCTCGACGATGACATTGTTTTAAGTAGTGTTGTTGTTGAAATTGTTTTAAGTAGTGTGGTTGAAATTGTAATTGTTTTGTTTGTAGTAGTCTCTAATGAATGAGTTAATTGTAATTATTTAGTGTTTGAGTTTGAGATTAATGTTCATTATTGCTCCAATTTTATCTTACATTAATACAATTGAAATGGTTCTATTTACATTATTGTAGTAGATTCAACCCGGATTCAATGTCAAAACAATTGTTCCAATCGCCTTGATATTTCCATATGAAGGGAATATAGAAATGTGCGCAACCTCGTTTCTTACTGTTGTAAAGACGACTGCTTCTTCTTCTCGTCTATCCAGTATTTCCTTTTAGGCAAGGTCTCAAATAGACTCGAGTCCGACTTTAGTTGACCGGTCAACTTTCTTTCTTTCTTTTTTTCTTTTTCTAAAACGTGTATGTTGAAAAATGTAAGTCATTATAACTAAAAAGTGCAACACAAACTGAAAAGTGCAATACAATTTTTTTTATTAAAAAGTGTAAGTCACTATAATTGAAAATTGCAACAAAATTTTTAAAATTATTGTGAAGAGTAATTGTGCCCAAAACCACATCCACGATTTTTCTTTTTTTTCTAGATTTTCACAACAACAAACCTAGAGGGATTCCCGATTTTAGTGGAGGTAAATATGGTAAGAAAATCATTTGTAATCTCATTTTTTTGATATATAATTCCCTGGAATACACCTAATATATTGTCCTCTCAAGAATTTACAGCAAGAATGAACTATGTTCATCACTGGCAATTAATTTCCGGTGAAAAAAGTCCAAAACAACCACTCTTCCGACGTAGAAGGGGACCTCCATGATCTGGTAGTCTTCCTCAGTTTCTTCAAACGGGTTCGGGCCGTTGGCGATGACGTGTACCGAAAATTCTTGGGTTTCTCACAAACTCGGAGAATTAGTGTTTCCGACAATTTTATCGAAGTTGATAAATTGTTCGGAAGCAGTGAAGATCTCATCGTCGTGTTCAATTCTTTGGTGCCCGTGTCTTATATTACAGAGACATCTTCTTCTCATGGAAAGAAAAGAAAAATTGATATTCCGACTAAGAAGGCGAAGAGAAATCGTACCCCGTCGACAGGAAAGCATAACATAATTATGAGGAGCGACGAGATGGTGGATTTTAACATGGAGGACTCGTTGTTCGACGTTGGTGTGAAAATCCCCAATCTCGAAGCGTCCTACGCGAACACAATGAAGTTCTCAATTACCTATCGTGTGGGAATTTCTCCACGTTTGACTTCCGCTCCAACGAGTACTTAACGCCACTTAACTTGGCATTTATTCGAAAGTTATCGCGAAAGCCCCTGCTTGTTGGAAATGGAAATACGATTCATGCGATTTTTGAGATGCATCGCTTGTTGCGAGAAAGGAAGAAGACATTGGTTAAAACCAGAGAAAATATCATTATGAGATGGAATAAGATCAGACAATCTCGACGATGACATTGTTTTGAGTAGTGTTGTTGTTGAAATTGTTTTAAGTAGTGTGGTTGAAATTGTAATTGTTTTGTTTGTAGTAGTCTCTATTGAATGAGTTAATTGTAATTATTTAGTGTTTGAGTTTGAGATTAATTTTCATTATTGCTCCAATTTTATCTTACATTAATACAATTGAAATGGTTCTATTTAGATTATTGTAGTAGATTCAACCCGGATTCAATGTCAAAACAATTGTTCCAATCGCCTTGATATTTCCATATGAAGGAAATAGAGAAACGTGCGCAACCTCGTTTCTTACTGTTGTAGAGACGACTGCTTCTTCTCGTCTATCCAGTATTTCCTTTTAGGCAAGGTCTCAAATAGACTCGAGTCCGACTTGAGTTGATTGATCAACTTTCTTTCTTTCTTTTTCTAAAACGTGTATGTTGAAAAATGTAAGCCATTATAACTAAAAAGTGCAACATAAACTGAAAAGTGCAATACAATTTTTTTTTATTAAAAAGTGTAAGTCACTATAATTGAAAATTGCAACAAAATTTTTAAAATTATTGTGAATAGTAATTGTGCCCAAAACCACATCCACAATTTTTCTTTTTTTCTAGATTTTCACAACAAAAAATCTAGAGAGATTCCCGATTTTAGTGGAGGTAAATATGGTAAGAAAATCATTTATAATCTCATTTTTTTGATATATAATTCCCGGGAATACACCTAATATATTGTCCTCTATGTTCATCACCGGCAAAAAAATTCCGGTGGAAAAAGTCCAAACCAACCACTCTTTCGCGGTAGAAGTGGACCTCCAAGATCTGGTAGTCTTCCTCAGTATCTTCAAACGGGTACCGAAAATTCTTGGGTTTCATGGAGTCTCACAAACTCGGAGAATTAGTGGTTCCGACATTTAGGTCGAAGTTGATAAATTGTTAGGAAGCTGTGAAGATCTCATCGTCGTGTTCAAATCGTTGGTGCCCATGTCTTATATTACAGAGACATCTTCTTCTCATGGAAAGAAAAGAAAAATTAATCTTCCGACAAAGAACGCGAAGCGAAATCGTACCCCGTCTACAGGAAAGCATGACATGATTATGAGGAAGGACGAGATGGTGGATTTAAACATGGAGGACTCGTTGTTCGACGTTGATGTGAAAATCCCCAATCTTGAGGCATCCTACGCGAACACAATGAAGTTCTCAAAGTACCTATAGTGTGGGAATTTCTCCACGTTTGACTTCCGCTTCAACGAGTACTTAACGCCACTTAACTTGGCATTTATTAGAAAGTTATCACGAAAGCCCCTGCTTGTTGGAAATGGAAATACGATTCATGCGATTTGGAGATACATCGCTTGTTGCGAGAAAGGAAGAAGGCATTGGTTAAAATCAGAGAAAATATCATTATGAGATGGAATAAGATCAGACAATCTCGACGATGACATTGTTTTAAGTAGTGTTGTTGTTGAAATTGTAATTGTTTTGTTTGTAATAGTCTCTACTGAATGAGTTAATTGTAATTATTTAGTGTTTGAGTTTGAGATTAATGTTCATTATTGTTCCAATGTTGTCTTACATTAATACAATTAAAATGGTTCTATTTAGATTATTGTAGTAGATTCAACCCGGATTCAATTTAAAAACAATTGTTCCAATCGCCTTGATATTTCCAGATGAAGGGAATATAGACACGTGCGCAACCTCGTTTCTTACTGTTGTAGAGACGACTGCTTCTTCTTCTCGTCTATCCAGTATTTCCTTTTAGGCAAGGTGTCAAATAGACTTGAGTCCGACTTTAGTTGACCGGTCAACTTTCTTTCTTTCTTTTTTTCTTTTTCTAAAACGTGTATGTTGAAAAGTGTAAGTCATTATAACTAAAAAGTGCAATACAATATTACTGAAAAGTGCAATACAATATTTTTTATTAAAAAGTGTAAGTCACTATAATTGAAAATTGCAACACAATTTTTAAAATTATTGTGAAGAGTAATTGTGCCCAAAACCACATCCACGATTTTTCTATTTTTTTAAATTTTCACAACAACAGACCTAGAGGGATTCCCGATTTTAGTGGAGGTAAATATGGTAAGAAAATCATTTATAATCTCATTTTTTTTTATATATAATTCCCTGGAATACACCTAATATATTGTCCTCTCAAGAATTTACATCAAGAATGAACTATGTTCATCACTGGCAAATAATTTTCGGTGGAAAAAGTCCAAAACAACCACTCTTCCGACGTAGAAGGGGACCTCCATGATCTGGTAGTCTTCCTCAGTTTCTTCAAACGGGTTCGGGCCGTTGGCGATGACGTGTACCGAAAATTCTTGGGTTTCATGAAGTCTCACAAACTCGGAGAATTAGTGTTTCCGACATTTATGTCGAAGTCGATAAATTGTTCGAAAGTCGTGAAGATCTCATCGTCGTGTTCAAATCTTTGGTGTCCGTGTCTTATATTATAGAGACATCTTCTTCTCATGGAAAGAAAAAGAAAAATTGATATTCCGACTAAGAAGGCGAAGAGAAATCGTACCCCGTCGACAGGAAAGTATGACATGATTATGAGGAGGGACGAGATGGTGGATTTTAACACGGAGGACTCGTTGTTCGGCGTTGGTGTGAAAATCCCCAACCTCGAGGCGTCCTACGCGAACACAATGAAGTTCTCGAAGTACCTATCGTATAGGAATTTCTCCACGTTTGACTTCCGCTCCAACGAGTACTTAACGCCACTTAACTTGGCAATTATTCGAAAGTTATCGCGAAAGCCCTGCTTGTTGGAAATTGAAATACGATTCACGCGATTTGGGAGATGCGTCGCTTGTTGCGAGAAAGGAAGAAGGCATTGGTTAAAACCAGAGAAAATATCATTATGAGATGGAATAAGATCAAACAATCTCGACGATGACATTGTTTTAAGTAGTGTTGTTGTTGAAATTGTTTTAAGTAGTGTGGTTGAAATTGTAATTGTTTTGTTTGTAGTAGTCTCTAATGAATGAGTTAATTGTAATTATTTAGTGTTTGAGTTTGAGATTAATGTTCATTATTGCTCCAATTTTATCTTACATTAATACAATTGAAATGTTTCTATTTACATTATTGTAGTAGATTCAACCCGGATTCAATGTCAAAACAATTGTTCCAATCGCCTTGATATTTCCATATGAAGGGAATATAGAAATGTGCGCAACCTCGTTTCTTACTGTTGTAAAGACGACTGCTTCTTCTTCTCGTCTATCCAGTATTTCCTTTTAGGCAAGGTCTCAAATAGACTCGAGTCCGACTTTAGTTGATCGGTCAACTTTCTTTCTTTCTTTCTTTTTCTAAAACGTGTATGTTGAAAAGTGTAAGTCATTATAACTAAAAAGTGCAATACAATATTTTTTATTAAAAAGTCTAAGTCACTATAATTGAAAATTGCAACACAATTTTTAAAATTATTGTGAAGAGTAATTGTGCCCAAAACCACATCCACGATTTTTCTATTTTTCTAGATTTTCACAACAACAAACCTAGAGGGATTCCCGATTTTAGTGGAGGTAAATATGGTAAGAAAATCATTTATAATCTCATTTTTTTGATATATAATTCCCTAGAATACACCTAATATATTGTCCTCTCAAGAATTTACAGAAAGAATGAACTATGTTCATCACTAGCAATTAATTTCCGGTGAAAAAAGTCCAAAACAACCACTCTTCCGACGTAGAAGGGGACCTCCATGATCTGGTAGTCTTCCTCAGTTTCTTCAAACGGGTTCGGGCCGTTGGCGATGACGTGTACCGAAAATTCTTGGGTTTCTCACAAACTCGGAGAATTAGTGTTTCCGACAATTATATCGAAGTTGATAAATTGTTCGGAAGCCCTGAAGATCTCATCGTCGTGTTCAAATCTTTGGTGCCCGTGTCTTATATTACAGAGACATCTTCTTCTCATGGAAAGAAAAGAAAAATTGATATTCCGACTAAGAAGGCGAAGAGAAATCGTACCCCGTCGACAGGAAAGCATGACATGATTATGAGGAGCGACGAGATGGTGGATTTTAACATGGAGGACTCGTTGTTCGACGTTGGTGTGAAAATCCCCAATCTCGAAGCGTCCTACGCGAACACAATGAAGTTCTCGAATTACCTATCGTGTGGGAATTTCTCCACGTTTGACTTCCGCTCCAATGAGTACTTAACGCCACTTAACTTGGCATTTATTCGAAAGTTATCGCGAAAGCTCCTGCTTGTTGGAAATGGAAATACGATTCATGCGATTTGGGAGATGCATCGCTTGTTGCGAGAAAGTAAGAAGACATTGGTTAAAACCAGAGAAAATATCATTATGAGATGGAATAAGATCAGACAATCTCGACAATGACATTGTTTTAAGTAGTGTGGTTGAAATTGTAATTGTTTTGTTTGTAGTAGTCTCTATTGAATGAGTTAATTGTAATTATTTAGTGTTTGAGTTTGAGATTAATTTTCATTATTGCTCCAATTTTATCTTACATTAATACAATTGAAATGGTTCTATTTAGATTATTGTAGTAGATTCAACCCGGATTCAATGTCAAAACAATTGTTCCAATCGCCTTGATATTTCCATATGAAGGGAATATAGAAACGTGCGCAACCTCGTTTCTTACTGTTGTAGAGACGACTGCTTCTTCTTCTCGTATATCCAGTATTTCCTTTTAGGCAAGGTCTCAAATAGACTCGAGTCCGACTTGAGTTGATCGATCAACTTTCTTTCTTTCTTTTTCTAAAACGTGTATGTTGAAAAATGTAAGTCATTATAACTAAAAAGTGCAACACAAACTGAAAAGTGCAATACAATTTTTTTTATTAAAAAGTGTAAGTCACTATAATTGAAAATTGCAACAAAATTTTTAAAATTATTGTGAAGAGTAATTGTGCCCAAAACCACATTCACGATTTTTCTTTTTTTCTAGATTTTCACAACAAAAAATCTAGAGAGATTCCCAATTTTAGTGGAGGTAAATATGGTAAGAAAATCATTTATAATATCATTTTTTTAATGTATAATTCCCTGGAATACACCTAATATATTGTCCTCTCAAGAATTTACATCAAGAATGAACTATGTTTATCACTAGCAAACAATTTCCGGTGAAAAAAGTTCAAAACAACCACTCTTCCGACGTAGAAGGGGACCTCCATGATCTGGTAGTCTTACTCAGTTTCTTCAAACGGGTTCGGGCCGTTGGCGATGACGTGTACCGAAAATTCTTGGGTTTCATGAAGTCTCACAAACTCGGAGAATTAGTGTTTCTGACATTTATGTCGAAGTCGATAAATTGTTCGGAAGTCGTGAAGATCTCATCGTCGTGTTCAAATCTTTGGTGCCCGTGTCTTATATTACAGAGACATCTTCTTCTCATGGAAAGAAAAGAAAAATTGATATTCCGACTAAGAAGGCGAAGAGAAATCGTACCCCGTCGACAGGAAAGCCTGACATGATTATGAGGAGGGACGAGATGGTGGATTTTAACATGGAGGACTCGTTGTTCGGCGTTGGTGTGAAAATCCCCAACCTCGAGGCGTCCTACGCGAACACAATGAAGTTCTCGAAGTACCTATCGTGTGGGAATTTCTCCACGTTTGACTTCCGCTCCAACGAGTACTTAACGCCACTTAACTTGGCATTTATTCGAAAGTTATCGCGAAAGCCCCTGCTTGTTGGAAATGGAAATACGATTCATGCGATTTTTGAGATGCATCGCTTGTTGCGAGAAAGGAAGAAGACATTGGTTAAAACCAGAGAAAATATCATTATGAGATGGAATAAGATCAGACAATCTCGACGATGACATTGTTTTGAGTAGTGTTGTTGTTGAAATTGTTTTAAGTAGTGTGGTTGAAATTGTAATTGTTTTGTTTGTAGTAGTCTCTATTGAATGAGTTAATTGTAATTATTTAGTGTTTGAGTTTGAGATTAATTTTCATTATTGCTCCAATTTTATCTTACATTAATACAATTGAAATGGTTCTATTTAGATTATTGTAGTAGATTCAACCCGGATTCAATGTCAAAACAATTGTTCCAATCGCCTTGATATTTCCATATGAAGGGAATATAGAAACGTGCGCAACCTCGTTTCTTACTGTTGTAGAGACGACTGCTTCTTCTTCTCGTCTATCTAGTATTTCCTTTTAGGCAAGGTCTCAAATAGACTCGAGTCCGACTTTAGTTGACCGGTCAACTTTCTTTCTTTCTTTTCTTTTTCTAAAACGTGTATGTTGAAAAGTGTAAGTCATTATAACTAAAAAGTGCAATACAATATTTTTTATTAAAAAGTGTAAGTCACTATAATTGAAAATTGCAACACAATTTTTAAAATTATTGTGAAGAGTAATTGTGCCCAAAACCACATCCACGATTTTTCTATTTTTCTAGATTTTCACAACAACAAACCTAGAGGGATTCCCGATTTTAGTGGAGGTAAATATGGTAAGAAAATCATTTATAATATCATTTTATTAATGTATAATTCCCTGGAATACACCTAATATATTGTCCTCTCAAGAATTTACATCAAGAATGAACTATGTTTATCACTAGCAAACAATTTCCGGTGAAAAAAGTCCAAAACAACCACTCTTCCGACGTAGAAGGGGACCTCCATGATCTGGTAGTCTTCCTCAGTTTCTTCAAACGGGTTCAGGCCGTTGGCGATAACGTGTACCGAAAATTCTTGGGTTTCATGAAGTCTCACAAACTCAGAGAATTAGTGTTTCCGACATTTATGTCGAAGTTGATAAATTGTTCGGAAGCCGTGAAGATCTCATCGTCGTGTTCAAATCTTTGATGCCCGTGTCTTATATTACAGAGATATCTTCTTCTCATGGAAAGAAAAGAAAAATTGATCTTCCGACTAAGAAGGCGAAGAGAAATCGTACCCCGTCGACAGGAAAGCATGACATGATTATAAGGAGGGACGAGATGGTGGATTTTAACATGGAGGACTCGTTGTTCGACGTTGGTGTGAAAATCCCCAATATCGAGGCGTCCTACGCGAACACAATGAAGTTCTCAAAGTACCTATCGTGTGGGAATTTCTCCACGTTTGACTTGCGCTCCAACGAGTACTTAACGCTACTTAACTTGGCATTTATTCGAAAGTTATCGCGAAAGTACCTGCTTGTTGGAAATGGAAATACGATTCATGTGATTTGGGAGATGCATCGCTTGTTGCGAGAAAGGAAGAAGGCATTGGTTAAAACCAGAGAAAATATCATTACGAGATGGAATAAGATCAGACAATCTCGACGATGACATTGTTTTAAGTAGTGTTGTTGTTGAAATTGTTTTATG
This sequence comes from Galeopsis tetrahit, assembly GCA_963675135.1. Taxonomy (NCBI): domain Eukaryota; kingdom Viridiplantae; phylum Streptophyta; class Magnoliopsida; order Lamiales; family Lamiaceae; genus Galeopsis; species Galeopsis tetrahit. The sequence goes on from OY776132.1 coordinate 59,053,647, forward strand.
TAGTGTGGTTGAAATTGTAATTGTTTTGTTTGTAGTAGTCTCCACTGAATGAGTTAATTGTAATTATTTAATGTTTGAGTTTGAGATTAATGTTCATTATTGTTCCAATTTTATCTTACATTAATACAATTGAAATGGTTCTATTTAGATTATTGTAGTAGATTCAACCCGGATTCAATGTCAAAACAATTGTTCCAATCGCCTTGATATTTCCATATGAAGGGAATATAGAAACGTGCGCAACCTCGTTTCTTATTGTTGTAGAGACGACTGCTTCTTCTTCTCGTCTATCCAGTATTTCCTTTTAGGCAAGGTCTCAAATAGACTCGAGTCCGACTTTAGTTGACCGGTCAACTTTCTTTCTTTTCTTTTTCTAAAACGTGTATGTTGAAAAGTGTAAGTCATTATAACTAAAAAGTGCAATACAATATTACTGAAAAGTGCAATACAATATTTTTTATTAAAAAGTGTAAGTCACTATAATTGAAAATTGCAACACAATTTTTAAAATTATTGTGAAGAGTAATTGTGCCCAAAACCACATCCACGATTTTTCTATTTTTCTAGATTTTCACAACAACAAACCTAGAGGGATTCCCGATTTTAGTGGAGGTAAATATGGTAAGAAAATCATTTATAATATCATTTTTTTAATGTATTATTCCCTGGAATACACCTAATATATTGTCCTCTCAAGAATTTACATCAAGAATGAACTATGTTTATCACTAGCAAACAATTTCCGGTGAAAAAAGTCCAAAACAACCACTCTTCCGACGTAGAAGGGGACCTCCATGATCTGGTAGTCTTCCTCAGTTTCTTCAAACGGGTTCAGGCCGTTGGCGATGACGTGTACCGAAAATTCTTGGGTTTCATGAAGTCTCACAAACTCAGAGAATTAGTGTTTCTGACATTTATGTCGAAGTTGATAAATTGTTCGGAAGCCGTGAAGATCTCATCGTCGTGTTTAAATCTTTGGTGCCCGTGTCTTATATTACAGAGATATCTTTTTCTCATGGAAAGAAAAGAAAAATTGATCTTCCGACTAAGAAGGCGAAGAGAAATCGTACCCCGTCGACAGGAAAGCATGACATGATTATGAGGAGGGAAGAGATGGTGGATTTTAACATGGAGGACTCGTTGTTCGACGTTGGTGTGAAAATCCCCAATCTCGATGCGTCCTACGCGAACACAATGAAGTTCTCGAAGTACCTATCGTGTGGGAATTTCTCCACGTTTGACTTCCGCTCCAACGAGTACTTAACGCCACATAACTTGGCATTTATTCGAAAGTTATCGCGAAAGCCCCTGCTTGTTGGAAATGGAAATACGATTCATGCGATTTGGGAGATGCATCGCTTGTTGCGAGAAAGGAAGAAGGCATTGGTTAAAACTAGAGAAAATATCATTATGAGATGGAATAAGATCAGACAATTTCGACGATGACATTGTTTTAAGTAGTGTTGTTGTTGAAATTGTTTTAAGTAGTGTGGTTGAAATTGTAATTGTTTTGTTTGTAGTAGTCTTTACTAAATGAGTTAATTGTAATTATTTAGTGTTTGAGTTTTAGATTAATGTTCATTATTGCTCCAATTTGATCTTACATTAATACAATTGAAATGGTTCTATTTAGATTATTGTAGTAGATTCAACCCGGATTCAATGTCAAAACAATTGTTCCAATCGCCTTGATATTTGCATATGAAGGGAATATAGAAACGTACGCAACCTCGTTTCTTAATGTTGTAGAGACGACTTCTTCTTCTTCTCGTCTATCCAGTATTTCCTTTTAGGCAAGGTCTCAAATAGACTCTAGTCCGACTTTAGTTGACCGGTCAACTTTCTTTCTTTCTTTTCTTTTTCTAAAACGTGTATGTTGAAAAGTGTAAGTCATTATAACTAAAAAGTGCAATACAATATTACTGAAAAGTGCAATAATTGAAAAGGTGTAAGTCACTATAATTGATAATTGCAGCACATATTACTGAAAAGTGCACAATATTATTAAAAAGTGCAAGTCAGTATAACTGAAAAAAAAGTGCAACACAATATTTAACAAAAAGTGTAAATTATTATAACTGAAAAGTGTAACACAATATTATTGAAAAGTGCAACATAATATTTAATGAAAAATGTAAGTTATTATAATGAAAAGTACAAGTCCATATAATCAAAATGTGTAATATAACATTACAAAAAAGTGTACGTCAATATAACTGAAAATATTATTGAAAAGTGTAAGTCACTACAATTGAAAAGTGCAACACACAAAAAAAAATTACAAAAAAGTAAAAAGTCATCGATCAAGCATAGTTAGTTAAAATTATCCATATTTAATGAATATTTGAATTATTGTAATGAGGGGAGGAATACAGTTTCCAAATAATTTAAATAAGAATATATCAATAAATGATGTTTTATTAGTTTGGGTGAATAAATGAAATTAATGAAACCATAATTTTGGGCTATTTGGAGGTTTTATTAATTTTACTTCATATGGGCTATTTGGAGGTTTAGAAACAAATCGACTTTCGAGGGCGTGTTGTTTGACGAAGAAGTTATTCTCGAGAATGTCAAGCTTGTGGCGTTCAGATGGACCAAGGTGACTTGTATCGTTTTTTAACACTTTTTACACGCGTAACAATACGATCCCCACAATCGTATGGGTCCGATTGTAGTACGTAAGTACGATCAAGTAGTTTGTTCGTCCAAGGATCTAGTTGAATGTAAGTGAATCCCTAAAGCTAAGAGTATTCATGCTATTGTAGTAACTACATATGTTTGTTGAATTTTCGGGAATTAAAACATAAGTATGAAACTAGATTAACTAAGGATGATAAGAAACTAACACAAGAAATAACAAGCTATCTAACTTTCGAGAGAAAGTGCAAGAGAATGGTATTGCCTCGGGTGTTTCTGTTTTGTGGGTAATTCAATGAGTTAATGAATCAATTGCATGAATAAACCTATGATTAAGTGTTAAGTTAAAGGCTATCACTCCTATGTGTAGACTAATCCCTCGTGAGGCTTAGATGAACACGTGCATTGATTAGCAATTATAGGATCTAACTAAATAACATAAGCTCCTAAAATAGTGTTTTATAAGCACTTTCAACACAGTTACTAATGCTTATGAAACACCCTCTCACTAATCTCCTAGACGACCTCTATTCAATTAGTGTCTAGTGTTGTCGATATAAGCAATCAACCCCCGGTCAGTTAAACCAATTACTATGTGAATTCTAATAAATTAATCCAAGCTCACACCCACACTCTTAATCATGCAACCCAATACGATTGTTGTAATCGACACAACCAACAATACTAGCTAATAGGGTGAATTAATCAATGAAATCACAACACTAGAAACATTGACAAAGTGGGATAGCTCAAGTGGTTAGAGCACCACTACCTAGGCCTTAGGTCCTGGGTTCGAGTCATGGGGAGGGGAAAAAGGGATGGGTATTTAACTTCCATCAAAAAAAAAAAAAAACACTAGAAACATTGTTTTCACTAAGTCATGTAGTAACATTGTTTTAGTCACTAAAAAATTAATTGTCCAGAATATTTTTGGACATATAGTAATACACTTTAGACCTTATAATGATAAAATTTTGTTCTTATAGTAACATTGTTTTAGTCATGTAATAGCCGAATAAGTCAGAATTATTTTAGTAATTTTACTAAAAAAAATAAAATTAAGTGTCCAGAATATTTTTGGACTTGCAGTAATACACTTTTGGTCTTGTAGTGATAAAATTTATGTCATGTAGTAACATAGTATTTGGTCATGTAGTATTTGGTCATGTAGTAAGATAATATTATAATTAAGGTTGACCTGCGTTGACCCGCATTTGACCCACGAATTTTAACTTAATTGATCAATATTACATGTATGCAATATCGCATATAAGTTTTCCCATGTTTTATTAGTTCTTGTGAAAAAATGAAACTAATGAAATCATAATTTTTGGATGTGATGAACATTTTTAATATTTATAATATAAAATTGTGTGCCCCGTCAACCTCATCTATTCTACGCTTCAATTCTAACACCACCAATTAAATGGTGTGGCTTCTTTGGGTGACCTTGCCCATAACAGTAATTTCCAACTTTAAGAAGTATTTTTATCAATCCATATAGTTTTACAAATTTTTGAGTCATGTGCACCAATTATATAGTGTAGAGTATTTTTATCCTGAAAAATAGTGAATGTGAAAGAGGAGATAAAAAGAAAGCAACGACAAAGAATTGCGTGGGGCGTGGAGCGAGTGAGATAACCAATTTTGATATATTTCAAGATAAATTTAATTAAATATCACCAGACGATTTATAACTATCTATAACGATATTATTTGTTCAAAAACATGTTGAAAGGTTAATTATATCGCCGTGTGAGATGTTACGCGTTGTATAGTTATGTGTACTGATTAGTGTGAAAATTGCTTGAAATTTATAAATTTATTTTGTTAATTTAATAGGATTTCATGCATTATTTACATTAATTTGACTACTTGCTATTAATTTGGAGAAAGAGTGTTTTGCTATTTTTAGAAAAAAAAAATGAGAATTTTTGAAGGCATTTAGAAATTATTTGGACCAACAATTTAATTGATGGCCCGAATGCTTGCAGCCCATTAAATGGTTTGAGCCCATGAATTAAAACAAGCAATTGGCCGAAATTTGTTGCCTATAGCAGCCGCCAAAGATGAAGCAAGCAAGGCCCAAGTCCATGGACCCATTTTTTTATCAATTGTGACGTGAACAGCAGACAATGCGTGAGCGCAAAAGAACAGCAATTCAGCAGGGCCCATCTCATTGTTAAAAGAAGAAATCCAAGCTGGACCCATAAATTAAAGAAATGAGTAATGGGTCATTTTTTTATGGGCGCGGTTAAAGACACCCACCGACCTATTGAGGACACCCACACTTCCGATGAGGACACCCACGTGGAAAACCCGAGAGTCCACTTAAAATTTATTTCCCTCCTTCCCCTCACTTGTTTTCGGTACACCCACCCCTCCCATCTTCCCCACTCCATCTCTCACCCGCACTCCATTTCAACCTCCATTTCCACTCTTGAAACAGCGACGTCGAACAGGAGAGAGAGAGAACACGGGCGCGTTGTTTTTTTGAGAAGAAGAGGAGGACGCGTTTTTTTTTTCTTTTTTGCAAAAATGGTTTTTCTTGCTTATATTTGAGAAGAAGAGGAGGATGCGTGTTTAATTTAGGTTTTTGTTGATTGAAACATTGATTTTATTGTTGTAGGGTTTAATGATTTATGTTTTGTTTTTTGAATTTTGTGTTAATTCATGAATGTGTTGATTAAGGTTGGTTTTTTGTGTTATAATCATGTTTATGTGACAATGTATCAATATTTGATGTGTTAGGATGGAAATAAATCAATGAGCATCTAATTGGCATGGTTTAGGAAGATATTAAACTTTTTTTACTGGTTTTTCGAACATGGAGGAGGTGTCCGGAACTAATTTTCGAACATGGCTTGTTTATAAATTTCGGATGAGAACACCCACAATTTTTTATGTTATATAGATGAGGACACCCACAATGTACGGGATAAATTTTCAAACAATTCTATCATGTTGGGAACAAATTTTCGAACATTTGGTTTTGGGTTGGAAATTCGACCAAGTAAAACACGCGGAATAAATTTTCGAACATTGCTATCATGTTGGGAACAAATTTTTTAACATTGCTATCATGTTGGGAACAAATTTTCGAACATTGCTATCATGTTGGGAACAAATTTTCGAACATTGAGCATATGTTTGAAAATTTGTTCCCAACAGAGGGTTTTGGGTTGGAAATTCGACCAAGTAAAACACGCGGAACTAATTTTTTAGCAATGCTATCATGTTGGGAACAAATTTTCGAACATATGCTCAATGTTCGAAAATTTGTTCCCAACAGAGGATTTTGGGTTGGAAATTCGACCAAGTAAAATACGCAGAACAAAATTTCGAACATTGTTATCATGTTAGGAACAAATTTTTGAACATTGAGCATATGTTCATGTTTTTTTTTCGGACAAAGAATCGTTGTCCGAAAAAAAAACACGAACATGATCATCTTCTTCGCGAAACCAGACGTGAATAAGAGTTTTTTTTCGATTCAAGCAAATGCCATTCATATTGTCAAAATGTATGTCCTAAATGCATACTATTTAAACTAGATACCATTATAAACTCATATTATGCCAAAAAAAAAAAAAAAAGATAAAACTAACAAAACACAACAAAACCTTACACATAAAAAAACTTCCATTTTCAAAACTAAAAAACCTTCAAAACATGTTAAAAAACTTAAAAATGAATATTTGGCACCCCCACGAGTTACTTTTGCATCACTATCGGCCATTTTCGAGTTCTTACACACTGGAAATCGTTTTTGCAATTTTTGGAATGAGAATTTTGATCGACCCTTCTTCTTCCCGCGATAGATACAGTGGTGGGTGTACTCATCCGCATTTTTTTTAAATTTTCAAGAAGGGGTAAAATAGACAATTTACATACCTTTTTTATAAAAAAAAAACTCCTGGCGGGTGTCCTCAATAGGTCGGTGGGTGTCTTTAACCGCGCCCTTTTTTATTGATGATTAATTGAGGCCCATTCTCTTTCTCTAGGGGCATGAGTAATCAAGGAAAAAGGAATAAGCCCACTTCATTTTCGGCCCAAGTGAGTTAAAAAAATAAGGGTGGGACTATTTACACCTCCATTTTGGCTTAGAACACTCCCCCTTTGAATTTAATAATATAATAATAATGTAAAAAATCAAAAATACCCTTTAAGTCATATTTCACTACTAAATGCACCCCTATTACTAATTGCACCCCTCCTTCACCTTTAAACCCTAAACCTAATTTTATCCAACCAATGCCGCCGTCGTCGCCGCCGCCGCCACAACCACAACCAACAACAGAATATCACAAAAAACAAAAAAAATCAGAAGAGAACTTAGAAAATTTTCAATTTTTTTTTAAATTTCGACAAACCAGTGTCGACGAGAGTGAATATGGTCGACCTAAGTTTGATCGAAAAAAAATTTAAAAAAATCTTTAAAAAAATCGACAGTGTAATGTCGACCATATTCACTCTCGTCACGAGAGTGAATATGGTCGACATTTATTGGTTGAAAAAAAATAAAAAAAAGTTTTTGATACATTTCGACCACTTTAGGTCGACCAAAATAAACTCTCGTCGACAACAGGGTGTCGACGAGAGTTTATTTTGGTCGACCTAAAGTGGTCGTAATATGAAAAAAAAAACAAAAAAAACAAACCTGATCGGCGGCGAGGGGTTGATGGGGGTGGAAAAGAGGAGAAGGGCGGCTGCGACGCTGGACGGTTGTTGGCGGAGGACGGACGGCGGACGATGGGCAGGGGCGGCGGCCGCGCTGCATCTGTTTTTTTTTTACCAGATGGGTGGAGGGACGGGAAATAAAAGAAAAAAAGAGGAGGGCGGTGGCAGGCGGCCGCGGCGCTGGACGCGTGGGGGCGGTGGCAGGCGGCCGCGACGCTGGACGGGCGGCGACCGCGTCACAGGTTCTGTTTTTTTTTTTTTTAAACAAGGACGGGGAGAGAGGCGGGGGATGGCGGCGGCGGGGCAGGAGAGGGCGGTGGCGGTCGGAGATGGAGGTCTCAGGCGGCGGCCATGGAAGGGGAAAGAGAGGAAGGGGGAAGAGAGAAATTAGGGTTGAGGGGGGTGTGTGTAGTAAATGGTTTTTTTTAGACAAAATGGTATTTTTGACAATTTAAGGGGAGGGTGTATCCATACTAGCATATTTCGGGTGGTGCATCAATCGGGGGAGTGTTCTAAACCGAAATGGAGGTGTAAATAGTCAGACCCAAAAACAAAAGAGGGTATGCACGGAAGCCATTCGGTGGACACAGTTTAGCTTGTTATTTCATTTTTTAGATAGGTTTAATTTAGCATTTCATTTTAGTTGTGGCATTGAAGATTTTGCAAGACTTTGAGGTGATATCTTTCTTTACTTTCATGTTTTGTTTTTTATATTCTATGTGTATGTTTTATTTTGTGAATTTAGTTTTGGGCTAGACTTTGATTGCTTTTGGTGTTGAAATTACTTTGAATAATTAGTGGATTTATGAATTAATTGCTTAATTTACCTATGTCTTGGTGATATATATTTCTAGTGTTGTGATTTCCATGATTCAATTGATTAATTCATCCTATTAACTAGCATTGTTGGTTGTGTCGATTACAACGATCGTATTGGATTGCATGATTAAGAGTGTGGGTGTGAACTTGAATTAATTGATTAGAATTTACATAGTGATTGACTTAACCGAGAGAGGGTTGATTGCTTAGATCGACAACACTAGACACTAATCGATTAGAGGCCGTCTAGGAGATTAGTGAGAGGGGGAGTCGTAAACATTAGTAACCGTGTTGAAAGTGTTTACGAGTCACTATATTAGGAGCTTATGGCATTTGATTAGATCTTATAATTGCTAATTAATGAACGTGTTCACCTATGCCTTTCGAGGGGGTCTACACATATATGTGATAGCATTTAGCATAATTTAAGACATTAGACTTAATTATTGTGATTAGTTCGTTAATTCATTAGTGATCCGCATAAGGAAGACACTTGAAGCAATTCTTTCACTTGCACTTTCATCTTTGAGAGTTAGTTTAGTTGTTTGCATTAGTTGTTTATTTTCTTAATTGGTATTTGCTTTATCCTCCCGTTTAGCTTCTATAACACCATTTTGACTTATAGTTTTGGGGCTCCACATTCTTTCAACTAAGTCCTTGGACGATAACTATTAGGTCGTATACTTACTTAACTATAACGAACCCATACGCTTGTGGGGATTGTTATTGTTGTGCAAAGTGCAAAAATACGAATCGAGTCATGTACCCACTGAATTTAAAACTAAGCCATTGATAGGGAATATCCCCATAAATAAATAAAAATAATACTCCCTTCGTCCATGAAATGTAATCTCATTTGCCTCATATTCTTTGTCCACCAAATGTAGTCTCATACACTTTGGGTATGTTTGGTTTGATGGAAAATGTGGGAAATACTTTTTTATCCCACTTTTTCCATTGTTTGATTTTCTAAATTAAAGCCTGATAATTTATTTGGGCCCGAGTCAATTTTCCCATTTTTTCCCACATTTGCATGATTATTAATCTTAGGTGAGAGGGTGAGTTTATTTTTCCATCAATCCAAACATACAAATTATTTCAATATTTTAATTTGTGAACAGTGCAATCCCACTCAATTTAATCCTAATATATTTATCCTATCTAACAAACCAAACTAGCCCTTTATGGAAACCATTATTAGGCATATAATATTAATAAGATATTATTAATATTATATCTATCCTTATCATCTAAATATATCCATTAGATATGATTGAAGATATATATTAGATATAGTTTGTAATTATAAATACTCCCTCATGTAATTCATTCAATTCATTCAATGAAATTATAATTTCCCCATTCATTGTTTCTCTATATGGTATCAGAGCCTAAAGGCTCACGCCCAAATATCCTGGGTTCGATTCCACCCAAACCCTCGCAAACCCTCGTAATCGTTGTTCGACGTTAATCTTCGTCGTACAAAATCCATGATTACCCCAACCTCAAGAAGACAAGTTTCTTCTTCCCCGTGTTGTTCGACGTTCTTGTCGTACAAAACCCACTATTATCCCAACCTCAAGAAGACAAGTTTCTTCTTCCCCGTAATCGTTGTTCGACGTTCTTGTCGTACAAAACCCACGATTACCCCAACCTCAAGAAAACAAATGTATTCTTCCCAACGAGCCTACGCCTCGATCCCTCAAGAACTCTCGTAATCGTTGTTCGGCATCCCTCAAGAAAGGTGCGCATACACCTACGGTCAAATGCCATCTAACTAATGAAAGCCACGTTAATTCACTGAGACATCTTGTCCAATTCGTGTGCTAGTTTTGGCCAATTTGATTCTTCACGTTTAAGAGGGACTCTCAAATTAGGCTTACCCTTTTAAGATCTTCAATTTTTTATTTGTTGATTTTAATTTAAGTGGGGAATAATTGATTTGTTATCTTTCTTATAAACTAATTAATAGGTGGTGGAAATGATTTAAATTTTACTTGTGTAAAATGTCATTCTGCCTTTCAAATTAGGAAATATATTGTGTACTTATGTCATAAATTTAAAGCACGTGTCCGGCACATTTAGTTTGTGTAAATTATATTGCTAATTATTTGTTACCTAACCCAAATTCTAGCAGTTTGTGGATCATACGTGCAATTTACGAGTTATAATGTAACTGATGCAGGCGAAGTACGATACACACGTAAATTCGTTGATTCTACGAATACTCGAAATATACGTAAACGAGATTAAAAGTGATAATTCATTGATTCAAAATGAATACTGGAAAAACACAAATAAAACACGTCAAAACACTACAAAAAAAGGGCGTTTTAGAGACGGATTTACCGACGGATTTTCCGTCGGCCGCCGAGGTTACCGACGGATTTACCGACGGAAAGTCGGCCGTCCCCTTTCTCGGCGTCAGCTTTTTTTTCCGACGGATTTCTGAATTCCGTCGGAATTTCCGACGGAAATACCGAGGGAAAATGGCCGTCATCTTTTTCCGACGGAATGTCCGTCGGTATTCCGGACAACCCGTTTAACAAACCGGGTCAACATTCTGTCGGTAATTCCGTCGGAAAGAATGAATTAAAATAATTATAAAAGAAATTAGAATGAATTAAAATAATTATAAAAGAAATTAATTTTTGAATAAATTGATTTCGAAATTCACATATCGACGGAATATCCGTCGGCATTTGACCGACGGAATATCCGTCGGCATTGTACCGACGGAATATCCGTCAGTAAAACAAAATATTAATAAAAAAAATATGATTTCGAAATTCACATGTCGACGGAATATCCGTCGGCATTTGACCGACGGAATATCCGTCAGTAAAACAAAATATTAATAAAAAAAATATTGGTGGCCGGGGATTTCATTTTCCGACCAGAATTACATTTTCCGAGAGGTTGGAAATGTGAAGAAATTTCGTAAAAAATGTCATTATGTAAAAATTAAAATATTATGTAATGAAACAATAATATTACATGAAATATTATGTTGGGAATGTGAAGAAATTGGCATTGTTTTTATTACATATCCTCATGCTTCAAAAAGTATTCTTCAATTCATCCACCTGCACCAGTAGTACAATCACATTGATCAAATTAAACCAATTTCTTTAATATATTATAATCAAATCAAATTAATACTAGTAATTAATTAGTAGCTTACTTGATCATTATCATCATCATCTAGTACTTCCAGAAACTGACGGTGGCTTCGTCTTCTTCCAGTCTCCGGCGAAGGGCGGCGACTTCGTCTACTTCAAGGAAACAACCAAAAAATTAAAAAAAAAATCGATGTTGAAGTTCAAAAATTTTCAATCTAAACTCAAAATCACTTACGTCGGAGTCGGCCCACTTATTAAAACGCCGGAGGAGCACAGATTGGGCGGCGGCCATGCTTCACGGTGGAGAGAAATCGGCGCGGAAGATTGGTTAGAGTGCCGAGGGTGGCGGGAATAGGGCCGGTGAGGTAGTTGTCGCCGATTCTGAGGATTTTGAGGTGGTGGAGGGAGGCGAGGTGGGGGGGAATGGGGCCGAAGAGTTGGAGGGAGGCGAGGTGGGGGGGAATGTAAAGAGGAAAGTTTGGAAAGAAAACCCTAGGTTGAGGTTTTATATAAGGGGTTATTTTCCGTCGGCATGTACAAATACCGACGGATAATCCGTCGGTATTTTTCAAAAAGTAAATACCAACGGAAAGTTAATTCCGTCAGCATTTTGGCGATTTTTTTTATTTTTTTTTTAAATAATTCAATTTTTTCTATATACTTAGACCTACTAAATTACCAAAATATTTTTAAAAAAAATCACAAAATTCATTTCTTCCACATGATATTTATAGTAAATTTAATTTTTATAGTAAATTTAATTTTTATAGTAAATTTAATTTTTATAATTTGTACCTAAATGATAAATAATTAATTAACTTTTATAAAATAAGAAATAAATACATTACATTAATTGAATTAATTTTCATCTTCATCGTCTTCATCCTCCTCTTCATCCTTATCCTCCTCCTCCTCCTCATCATCATCTTCCTCATCCTCATCCTCCTCCTCATCCTCATCTTCTTCATTCTCCTCTTCATCCTCATGTTCATTCTCCTCTTCATCCTCTTCTTCATCCCCCTCCTCTTCACCTTCAATTTCGATTAATTGGGGATTTGCAGCCGTCAAGGGTACAGAAAGATTGAAATCTCCCGTAAAGACTTCAGTTGGAGTCTCTATTTGTTCTGTTTGAAATGGAGATTCATCTTCAGTATTTATGTCCTTTTTAGGGACTTCTACCATTGACCTTGCCTTTACTTTGCAAACAGCGTGCCATTCATAACCACGTGGAGCTCCCGGATATGTGCAGTAGTATACTTGAGATACTTGATGGGCAAATACAAATGGATCATCCCCAACATACGTCCTTTTCGAACTAACATCAACGAGCTTGTACTCCGGGTGAATTCTTGTTCCTAGATGGCCTGAATCAAACCAATGACACTTGAACAACACTACAGTCTTTGCTGGATATCCTGGATATTCTACTTCGACGACTTCCCGTAACACCCCAAAGTAATCACTTGCATCTGCATTGTAATTCGCACTGCTAACGCAGACGCCACTGTTGGTAGTCCCCTTTGTCGATGCATACCCAGACGTATGAAATCTGTAGCCCTTCACAATATAACCGTTGTAAGTCTTTACACGACGTAGTGGTCCCTTGCTGAGATCTCGTAAGAATCGACTGTCTAGAGCGTTATCCCGTCCCTATACGGCTCAATTAAAAATTAATTAAAATAAATATTAATTTATTTACGTAAAACATAATTAATTAAATGATACTCACATAATGTTCGAACCATCGAGAAAATTCACGTTGAATACGAGCATCTATATATGCATCTGAGATGTTTGGTTCTGCTTGTCGTAGTTCTTGAGTGTACATCCTAATTCACAACATTAAAAAACTTGGTTAATATTAAATGACATAAATGAAGTGGTAGTTAAATAGACGATTTATATATGAAATACTTACTCAATGTATGGCTGAACTTCATCACAATTCAATAACACATACGTTTGTGCTATTTCCGCCTCCGAGTTCGTCTCCCAAAATCGTTCAATGGGTTGTCCTATTGGCCGTCCCTTAGACTTGAATATGGAGAGCATTCCATCGACCTCTTCACTGATATCGTCAGCGGATGTACCACCGAAGTTACGTGGAGCACTTCTTAACTTTGTGTTGACGTGGTCTTCAAAGTAATAAGAACAAAACATGCCAACCTCTTCATTCAAATAAGCATTCACAATCGATGCTTCAACGTTTGCCTTTTGTTTAGCATTACGTTTCAAGTTGTGGAGATACCTGATATACACACACATATATATATATATATATATATATATATAAAACTTATAAGAATGCATGTGTAATTGTAATGAAATAAAAAAAAGTAAGATTTTACCTTTCAAATGGGTACATCCACCTGTATTGCACCGGACCACAAATTCTCGCTTCATACGCTAAGTGAACGGGTAAGTGTTCCATCGAGTTAAAGAAGCTAAGTGGAAAAATTTGTTCCAACTTACACAAAATCACTGGAATGTCTTCATCTAAACGAATCATATCATCGATCGTGATCGTTGTAGCCGTTAAATCTCTAAAAAATAGACTTAATTCAGTGATAGCCCTCCACACATTGAGAGGAAGAAGTTCCTTGAACGCAATCGGTATCAAGCGTTGCATAAATACATGACAATCATGACTCTTCATCCTTGCAACCTTACCCGTTGTTGTGTCTACGCATCGACTCAAGTTCGACACGTAGCCGTCCGGAAAGTTCAACTCCTTTATCCACCTACACAATCTTTGTTTTTGTGGCTTATCCAGTGTGTAGCTAGCCTTTGGAAATTTACCTGTACGCTCATCCTTTTTCAACTCTGGACGGCGACAAAGAGTGTCCAAATCCTCCCGAGACTTTGGAGTGTCTTTCGTCTTGCCTTCGGTGTTCATGATTGTGTGGAACACATTGTCAAACACATTCTTTTCAATGTGCATCACATCCAAATTGTGTCGTATCAATAGTGAACTCCAGTATGGTAAGTCCCAAAAAATACTCCTTTTGTTCCAACCACCCTCAATTCCTCTGTTGTGTTCCGCTGCATTTTCCTCAGTACTTTTTTTCAACCCCGTCCACTGAATCTCATATAACAACCTACGTCCTGTACGGAGAGTAAATTATAAGTGACACTAAAAGCAATAGATAAATATACGTTTAATACTCATTAAATAAATGTATAAAATACCATCTCGAAGTGGAGGTCGATTGTTTGTGACTGCTCTGTTCTTTACGAAGTTCTTCTTATTTCTTCGAAACGGGTGACCTTGAGGTAAGAACCTACGGTGATTATCGAACCATGAAACTTTTCTACTCACCGGGAGACTGAAAGCTTCAGAATTCTCCATACAATACGGACATGCTTTCTTTCCGGCCGTACTCCACCCGGACAACATACCATATGCAGGAAAGTCGCTAATGGTCCATAAAAGAGCAGCACGTATCGTGAAGTTCTGCTTTCTAAAAACATCGTACGTTTGGACTCCATTCTCCCATAAGAAGATCAAGTCTTTTATAAGAGGTTGGAGATAAACATCCAGTTTGTCCTTTGGATTCGTTGGTCCAGGCACCAATACAGTCAGAAACATTGTTTGAGGTTTCATGCACATCCACGGAGGAAGATTATACGGAGTCAGTATCACCGGCCACAAAGAATACTGCTTCCCATGCATCCCAAACGGTGCAAAACCATCAGTACACAAACCTAATCTCACATTCCTCGGTTCACAAGCAAAATCTGGAAACACGTTGTCAAGATGTTTCCAGGCCTCTGAGTCTGCCGGATGTCGCATCTCCCTCGACTCAGCCGAAGAGGAATCTGTAGCATGCCACGTCATGTGTTGTGCAGTGGCACTTGATTGATATAATCTCATCAAACGAGGAATGATAGGAAGGTAGTACATCTTCTTATATGGCACTTTCTTCTTTGTCTTCTTCGATTGACCACTAGGTCCCTTTCGACGTGCCTCTTAGTACCGGGGATGGCCACACAATCTACACATGTTCAGACTACTATCTTCGTCACCCCAATATAACATGCAACCCTTCACACAACAATCAATCTTCTCAACCGGCAAACCAACATTCTTCAACATTTGTTTGCTTTGATGAAACGTCGTAGGCACCTTATTATTTTGAGGACAAATTTCACTGCATAACTGTGTCACTTGCTCATATGCCCTGTTAGAAAGCTTGTTCTCGGTCTTAATGTTCATGAGTCGTGCATTAAATGACAACTGTGAGTGAGATTCACAACCCGGATATAAATCTTCTTCGACTAATTTGAGCATCTCATAAAACCGAAATGCCTCATTCGTCGGCTCCTCTTCCATGTTTGAAAAACCAGCTTCCCTGATCATTGTTTGATACATATTCGGTTCTTCGTCCCCAAACTGTTGTTCTTCGTCCCCAAACTGTTGTTCTACCTCGTTACTAGTGCCAACATGATCGAAATTTGCTTCTTGTATATATATTCCAACAGTGTAATAGTAAAACACTTCATCAAATCTATAAGGCCAACGTGTTTCGCCATGACTAGTCCAATTATAATAATTATCAACGAAACCATTCTTCACAATATGCACTAGGACCTCATCAATCTCTTTATATTGCTTATTCTGACATTTCTTAGCATTACACGGACACCTAATGCAATTTCCACTCATGTAATGTGGCTGGCTTTTTGCAAATTCAACAAATAACACGAGTTCATTATAAAATTCCACATTCACATTTCCTCTAATCATTCTAGGAGTACAATACATCCAACGACGGTCAGGCAAATCCATCTGCTAAACATTTAAGTGGAGCAACACATTACTAAACTAAACTTATAATAAATTCAAACAAAACTTATGATATATATAAAACATGTAATTACATTATATTGAATTTTATATATAGAGTAAATTAAAAATGGTAGAAAATGTACCGTAATTTGATGTTTCTGAATACCCGAGCATGAGCATAAAAAATTAGGCAGTAGAAAGTTTTGGTGTAAATTTGCAATACGAAAGTGAAGTGGAAAAAAATTAGGCAGTAGAAAGTTTTAGGGTAATATTTCCCGACGGAAATGCCGACGGACTTATCTTTCCGTCGGCATTTCACCCGCCCAAATTTCCGCCGGTCAAGATAAATGCCGACGGATTATCCGTCGGCACTTATCAAATGGTGAATTCCGACGGAAAGTTAATTCCGTCGGCATTTCACCCGCCCAAATGCCGTCAGTAAACATAAATGCCGACGGAATATCCGTCGGCATTTATCAAATTCCGAATTCCGACGGAAAATATATTCCGTCGGCATTTGGCGGGTTTTTTTTTTTTTTTTAATTAATTAATTCAATTTTTTGTATATATAGCAACACAAAGCTCACACACACCATATTCAATTTTTTCTATTTTGCAAAGAAATATCATGTCTTCTTCATCTTCTATTCGATTTCAGCAAGGTCTTGTTTGTTATTGTGGAAAGGCATGTCGTACATATGCTTCTAAACAACCTAGAAGTAAAGGGAGGATATTTCATAATTGTCCTGACTCCCTAAGTGATGGTGGTGGTGGATGTGGTTTCTTTGTATGGGCTGATACTCTAGAAAACTGTGGTGTTGACAAGAATCAAGGATCTAATCAAAGTGACCAAGAAACTGAAGACATGAAGAAAATGACTCAAGAGATGAAGAAATTGGTTATAGAGATCAAGAATTTGGCTGAAGAAATCAAGGATTTAATCAAAGTGAACAAAATCATTTTGATTGTGCTAGTTGTCATGGTTGCATCTACCACCTTCAAGTGGTTTGGTTAAATATATGTATAATGCACTCTATATTAGGCTATTTTAATTTGTACTAAAATTCACTTCCACCTTCAAGTGGTTTAAATCTATCTAGAATGCACTCTAAATGAGATTATTTTGTACTCAATGAAACAAATGAATGCACCCTATTTTCATCTATACACCAATAAACTACACAAATAAACTGCAATATATAGTTCAACATATATTTCAACATAAAGATAAATATATACATAAAGATAAATAAGTTCAACAGAAAAGTAAATAAGTTCAACAGAAAAATAAATTAGTTCAACACAAAATTAAATTGTTCAACCAGGATAGTTGCTAAAAAATCGATCCACATCGTCATTCAAGTTGACGTCGTCACCGTCGGCCTGACCTGCAGCTTGATCTGGAGCTGGACCTGGAGCTGGAGTTGGCGGTGCTTGCCCCATCGTCTGTTGATAGATGGCCTCGATCTGCTCAGTAGACATCCCCAACGTCCGACCCGCATTGGTACTCCAGAGGCGGAAGTAGTTCTCGAACGTTGCCATGACGTTCGGATCCGGGACGGCAGTGGAGGATACGGACGGCTGCGATGCACTCCGGGCCGACCGACCACTTGGTGTCCTCACGGCGTTGCTCATCCCACCAAGGCCAAGGACCCTTCCCTTGGAGGTCGGGGCAACGTCAAGGTAACACCGGTCCACGTCAACAGCCGGAGGGGTACCGCTGCTTCCGGATTCAGCAGTAGTCGTGGCGGCTTGCGTCTCGGCCTCTTCAATCCTCTGTCGGACGCTCAACTACATAATTAAAAAATTAAAATTAATTTAATTATCTATATATATATAATGTAATTAATACATAAATTTAATTAAACTTACGTGGAGGTCAGTAGTGCACCCGTAGGTGGACGTCTGTGTATCGGCATTAAACGGATGAAGAAGACTCATCCGATCCAAGTGGGTGTGTGGACGTCCAGTCTCCCGCTCCTATTACGTATCAAATAAACATATACAAATTAATTTAGATAACTAATATAAAATAATTAACTATAATTATTTAATTTTTAAAAATTAATGAAAACTTACGATAGCAAGTGATTGCTCGAGGACGGACCGAGCTCCCCCCCGATGCACTGCCATCCCGCCTCCAACGTCGGTTCTGCGGTTGGCCCGAGCTTTGTCACACTTCTCTTGGTAAGCCGGGTCCAACCACTTCTCAACCAACGACTCCCACAGGTCAACACCATCCTCTACCCCCAGAACAAGATTTATGTCTTTATCACGCCAGGCCGTTCTCCAGTCGTACATCATGTTCGTGTACCGAGTAGAACAAACACCGTACCACTTCTCGTAAATAGCGTCGTCCGAGTAGATCGCCGTATCCCAACGGGCCTTTTTCTATACAAATATTCAACATATTTATCAAATAATATGAATAATTAGTTATTTAATAAACTTTAATTATTGTAATTATATACCTGGAACTCCTCGAAATATTCATCCTTTTTAGATTGTGGCACCGTCAACTAAGTGATAGCACCCTTAGAAATCTTACACTTCTTAAAGGTTTGTGTGCACATCCTGGACACCTCATTACCGGGCACCAACCTGTAAAATTATTAACAAATTTATAAACTAACACATTATAAATAAATAAATAAATAAAGTTAATCGTTGTTGAATACTGTTAAACATTAGAATTATTGACTTACGCTCCTGAAATGATTTCAATGGGTTTCCTTTTGTCTCGAACAGGATGCTGACGAGAAGAGGATGACGAACCAACCGACATCGTAGTCGGCGGCGGCGGCGACACTGCCAAAGGAGGAGGAGGAGGAGCCATCACAGATACTGATTCATCCCGAGACCTCCTTGAACGACGTGACCAAAATGACGACCTACGTGAACCAGAACCCTGATTCGGTACTTGTTCACTCATCTGTTTCAATCAATAAAAAATACATAATTTTACTAATTATCAATTTAATGAACATATTGCTAATTTAAAAATTTTACTAATATAGCATATTCCTAATTTAATCAATTTCTAATTTAATCAACATATTCCTAATTTAAATCAAAACAATATATATATAACCTAATTACAACGTGATATCACCGTCGAACCATCTAATTAACTAATAATTTAAACAATTGATTGAAACATGCATCACCTATATTAAAAATATTTCTAAATTAACATATTCCTAAATTAACAAATCTAAACATAATTAAAATAATATTTTTCTAATTGGAGTTTTCTAATTATCAATTTAATGAACATATTCCTAATTTAATTTTTTTACTAATATAGCATATTCCTAATTTAATTAATCAACATATTCCTAATTTAATCAACAATAACCTAATTTAATTATTATTTTTCTAATTATTATTTTTATACCTAACTTAATCAATAATAAAAAATTGAACATATATATTCCTAAATTAACAAACCTAAAACTAATTAAAATAATAATTTTCTAATTGGGTCAATAATTATCAATTTAATGAACATATTCCTAATTTAAAATTTTTACTAATATAGCGTATTCCTAATTTAATCAACATATTCCTAATTACAACGTGATCCAACGGTCGAACCACTATATCTAAACTAATTTAAACAATTGATTGAAACATGCACTACCTACATTAAAAATATTCTATATCAAAATTACACCATTAAATTAAACTAGTAATTAACTATATAACAATTAATTAATGTATACATATAACAATTAATTAATTAACCTTAAAAAACTACTCTATCAAAATTATTCTTAATCAACAAATTAAATTAACTAACATACGTACTAACATGATCATAATATTTTAACAACTAACTAAATCAATATAACATGCAAATCAACATTAAATTATTCATATTTACATATATCCATGCATAAACATATATAAGTATTAAAACTAAGTAATAGAACTAATTAAGAAAACGTACCGTATCAATGTAATCGGAGAAATTTGCTTCAATAGCCTCGTCCTCGTCTTCGTCTTCCCCACCGAATCCTCACTCACGCACTCCCTTTTTTTTTCTAAAACGCATTCTGATCATCGAGGCCCTTATATAAAAAAAAAAAAAAAAATACCGACGGATATTCCGTCGGCATTTCCCTCGGTAACCGCCTGCTTTTAATGCCAACGGTTACCTTATTGGAAAACGAGGCGGTGCGGATTCAACGGGTCAGATGCCGACGGATTATCCGTCGGCATTTCCGTCGGCATACATATTTCAAAACATCCGTCAGTTGATCCTATTTACTGTTTTTTTAGGTTGCTTTATTTTGTTTGTTTAGTATAATGTTTTAGTTGTTGTTGGTTGTTTTTGCTGCTCCTGGGGCGTCTCGTTTCCAGTTATGTGTCTTTGTTGTGGTTGCGGGACTTCTTTTTTGATGGTTGGGCTCTTTGAGATAGACTCTAGAGCCCTGGTGTTCTGATTCTTGGGATACGGTACTTGGTGGAACTTTGTCCTTTTTTTTCTGTTTCCTATTCTTGACATGAGAACACCTTAGTGTGGGGTTGTCTCGTTGAAAGATTGGAGACCTGGGGGCAAAGAGAAACTCGTCTTTCCTCTTCTCACGATTGGAGTGGACGGCGATACTTTGGTTTGAAGATCAAGATCTTGTGCTCGTGATTTGTAACCTTATTTTATGATCTTGTAAACCCCCATAAAAAAAAAAGTTGAAGCCCATAAATGGATAAATAGTCATAATTGGCTAAGACCCAAAAAGAAAGGTCAGAGCCGGCGAACAAGAAAAATGGACCCCTTCTCTGAATAATATTAATTGTAGGTCTTTCTCCGAATAATATTAAAAATGAATGACGTTTAAAAATAAATCATTTAAAATGATTTCTTCTAGAATTTTAAGGAGCAAATTCATCAATAATATCTTCATAGTTAATTTGTTCTAGCCTATCTTTTTCAATCCATAAAATTGTTAGTTCATTTAATTTTTCTCGTGACATAGTAGATCGTAGATATGTTTTTAGCAATTTTAATTTAAAAAAACTTATTTCTGCATACGCTACTCATTAAAAAATTTTAGAATAGTAAACCAAAGTATGTACAAACTCAAGAATCTCAAGGACAGTCTTTTTTTCGGTTGATAAAGTAACTTGCATTTGAATCAATATCTAAAGAGTTGTCATGCTTCAAGTATTCCCTAAATTCTCACCACATTCTTTTAATTTATTATCATTCAAAGATTTTAATTTATTTGAACCAAATAAAAATTCAGATGTCGATTGCCAAACGTGATCATCGATTCGATGTCAAGATGAAATAAAACCACTTAAATGCAACGAAGTATAAATTTTTTTTGAAAGGTAAATGTGAGTCTTATATATATATATATATATATATATATATATATATATATATATATAGAATAGATAAATAAAAATATATTCGAATGAAAATTGAAAATATGAAATAAAAAGTTGAAAACACTCCAGATAATTTATAGGTACTAGTACTCCATAAGCATACTAAAGTGATAAAAGCCTTTAATTAGATATTGGAGTAATTGCTAATTATAATTAATTGTAGTTAGTACTCCCTCCGTCCATCAAAAGTGTGCTCATTTCTTTTTTTTGGTTTACAAAAAAGAGATTATATACAATATAAGACAATAACTTAGTGTCTTAAACAAAGAAAGACAAAAATTTAAACTAAAACAACCAAGGACAAAATTAATTAGGTTTAGACCAATATGCCCCTGTTTTCAAATTAAGCTTTAAAATCGAATTCAATTAATTTAGTTTAGAAAAATTAGGAAAGTCAACTAATTTAAAATTCAATTAAGGTATTAATTATACTCCCTAGAATCTCGCGCTGCTTTTCTTCCGGAAACATATTACCAAATTCCTCTCAGCTTGACTCCAGTGCATATTCACGCGGTGGCTTGATATTCAGAGATTAGTTCGAAGCTTCGAAGGGTTGAAACTCGAAATCGCGTTCGTTACCATCTTTATTCCAGGTTTTTTTGACTGCATGTCTGTTATTTTATGATCAATGGTATAAAAAAACAAAATCTCATAGTGTATATGTTTTCCCAATATTTTAAATATATGTGATTCATGTTTTTTTTCGATTTTTCAGTTGTTTTTATGATGATTATATGTTTTTTATAGATACTGGTGTTTGATAAAATGATTTTTCTTCTTGAAAATGCTCTGTTTTTGTAGGGGTAGTACTGTAGATATTTGGTTAGGGTTTTGCATATTCATAGAGCATAGTTCGAAATATGGAACTCGTATTAGCGATGTTGATTATTTTCTGGTAACGATTTGTGTTGATTAAAGTAAAAACAATAGATTGAAAATCGAAGTGCCTAGCCGCATATACAATTTAAATTTGAACAATAAGATAGTTAATGTTTGTATATTGAAAAAGTAGTCTTGGGCATTTTAAATTTTCAGAATTTTGTATTATTTTTTTCAAAATTATGGGTTATAGACAAATACATGTTGTTACAGTTGTTAAAACAAGATTCGACATTTATATGCACTTACTTTAAGATTGAGAATTCATGTGGAGATATGAAAAGGGAAATAAGTTACTTGTTATTGAATATATATCTTTAACATGTGTTTTCATCTACATGTTTTTCTGTATACATATATGAAGATGGCAAGAGGTAAAAGAGGTGTGATACAAATTAAGGAAGGTGGAAGAAATATCAAAAAAAAGAAAGCAATTAAAGCTGTTAGAGCATCTGCAAGTAAGTCTTTATTATTAGATTTCATTTATACATGGTTGTTATGCAAATTTAGTTTAAAATAATAATTATATGCAGTCTGTGTCTGATTCTTTAGTTGTTTTCTGTTTTTTGAAGGAAAAAGGAATAAAAACCTAACCGTTAAGGTCAGAAATGACAAGGGAAAAGGTTGGATCGTATAACATTCTTATACAATAACTTTTCTGTTTGTTTTATTATGAAATATACAGATATAACTAACTTAACCTTGTTATTCAATATCAGGAAAAAAGCAAAAAGTTATGCGATGCAGAGTATTATCGGATGATTCAGGTTATGTTTATATGTTTGTAATGACATTTGTTGTATGAATACTTTATTCATACATGAAATTGGTTTACACCTATTAATATGAATACATATATTGTTAGATTTTGAGAGCGAACCGGAGATGGAGGTGGATATAGATGAACATACAATGTCTGTCTCTGAAGGTAAATTTAATTATCGTTTTAATCTGTATTGTAGTTTTTATTTGTATGTATATTTAATTCCATATCTTAATTATTATTTAATACTATATGACTTGGTTTGATCAATTCGTAATTCAGATTCTGATATTGGAGAATGCAGCAGAAACAAACGTAGACAAACTAAGTTGAATATAAGAAAAAAGAAGATAATTAAAGGTAAGTGATGTATCTTAGACCATTTTATTTTTTGGTAAGGGGTAATTATGCATAACTATATTAACTACATTTTTTATGATCATCAGTTGCTGATGTTGAAAGAGGTGGAGAGTACTGTTTTCGATCAAATATGCGTACATGCTTCAAAGAAATGCTGTGTTTCAGGTTTTCAGACATGCATTATGAATTTATGAAACTGACACCTTTCTGGTTCTTAATGGAAGCAATTTTAAAAAATGGAACTGAGGATATGGTTATTAAATGTACTAAGTATGAGGAAGATATCAGACAAATTGTTTCAAAATACGACAAGGTCTCTGGTGGTTTTTTGATTGGGGGAGAGGAATTGGATTTGAATAGAAGTGATGCAGAGTTAATCTTGGGATTAACATCGGGTGACGAGAAGTTGCCATTTCGAGTTGATAATTATAGTCACCCTGCCTGGATTAGAAGATGCTTTGATGGGAGGTTCTTGAACAGAAAGCCTTTGCCATCTTTATACCGTCCACTGATAAAGAACAAGATTTAAGAAATGCAGCATCGCACTGATAAAGAATCGTTGCAGGATGTTGCTAGACTATTGAGTTGTTATGTTATGTGTGGTATTCTCTGTCCGGTTAAGAGTGGTGCTTTACCATGGTATTTGACATTATATTTGGAGGATTTTTATGATGTATGCAAGTACGATTGGAGTATGTTTGTAGTTCAATATCTGAAGTATCATGTTAAGAAAAGTAAGGATACGAAGTCAGGTGGTTGTGCTGCATTATTACCTGTAAGCATTTACTTCTATATTATATTGTTCCATGTATATTTATATGCAACATTGATATATAGTTACAGTTAAATTTGTATGCAGTTTTGGCTTTGTGAACACTCTTCCTTAATAGATCCGTTGAACGACAGAGCTTTCCCGAGATTTTTGAAGTGGGATTTAAACGCTCTTAATGTTGTTCTAGACAGGGGAATTCTGAACAAACATTCTAAGGTAATACCAACTCTACATATTTTTCTATCACAAATATTATTGCAAATTATTAATATGGAGAATTTGTTGAAAATGTTATATGCAGTTTACACTGTCAACCAATTGTTTGAAAAAAACTGCTTGGGAGGAAGAACAGTACAATACCCTGAATGCATTCAGAGATAATGAAAGATCAGATAGGATAGCAAGGGCTGACAGTAATCCTGGAGATTTTACGAATGCTCGTGGACAGTCATGCGCAACTGCTGATGTAAATGCAAATGCAGAGTCTGTAGACAGGCAACGTGTTTTACCCGGTAAAGAGCAAGTTGTAAATTTTGATGTTGGATCGAGTTCAAAATTGAAGGCTACAAGCATGGATGATGGTCCTTCTTTTGATATAGGATTTGGTAATAATAATCAACCGGACGATGTGGACGTTGATAGAACTGTAATGAGGGTTTGCAGTGATCTGAAAAAATCTTTTGTTGAAGATCATACTGAATTTGGTGTGATTAAAAAAGGGGTAAGTATTGAAGTTGATGAGGTTGTACAAGATGAGGTTGACAAAAGTTTGGATGATATTGTTCATTTGAGAAAGTGCAATGAGAAGCTGGAACTTGAAATAAAGAAGCTCAAAGAAGAATTTGAGAAGGAAAGAGCTACATATGCACTGGATAAGAATGCAAAAAATCAGATGATTTTAGGACTGGAGTTTGAAATAGAAGTGCTAAAGGCAGAAAATCAAATGCTTAGCAAGCCTTTGAACAAACTAACAGAAGATGAGTTGATGATGGAAGAACTAGACAGAGTTGAGAAAGAAGAGTTGGGTAAAAAGTCTAGTAGTTTGTTTGAGGAAGAGAATGTTCTTACAGTAGAACCTGTTATTGGTACAGAATTATTGGCGACAACTTCGGTTAGTAAAGTCCAGGTTGGAAGTGAATGCGAACGGGAAATTAATTATGAGAGTCCACCAAGACCAGCTGTTAAAGTAGGAAGAAGGAATAAGGTTATTCGATCTCCTAGTTCTATGGTTGATCGAATCAAAGGGAGAACCTTTACAAATGACAGGAAGCCTATTCTGATGTCTCCGCAAGTTCTGACCCAACAATTAGATTTGGTGCACGAGTTAAGCGACACTGAAGAATTGATAGAGGAGGGCCAAAAAATAGACAACACATGTCAAAAGTTGATAAAGTCTCCGTTCAATGTTTCTGTCCAAACTGTGAAGAATGCACCGTTAGGGTTGAAGAATCAATTGTTTAGCGAGCTGTATGATTATGGAGCTAGGTAAATTGAAACTTTAATTATATTCAGCCTTACATATTTAGATTTTGTCTTATTTTTCTCAATGTGTGTTTATGCATAATATATCTTTTTTATAATGTTTATACATTTTCAGCCATTCAGTGTACGTTGGGAATGGTCCGTTAACTGATGTCACCGTTCAAATGCTGATAAACTTACTAAATGAGATGACAGTTGACAATCAGGTTAATAAACATTATATTATTCAGTAAAATGATTGTTCAGTTTTATAAAAATCGATGGATCGTCTGACAGCATATGTCGGTTATCATATTTTTTGTTGTATGTAAAATAGGTTATAGATGCATGGTCTGATTGCATACGATCAACTGCATCGGAACAATATCCTGCTTCTGACGGTGTCACTATACTGACCTCATCATGTTGGGTAATAAACTACTTAAATAATCCAAGTATTTTCTTATTTTATATATTCAGATAATACTTTTCTGTTTGTTTTTTAGTCAATGATTTCAAGGCGCGAAATCTCCCAGCAAAAAATATTTGGAAGTATGATTGAAAGAGTTCTTGAACAAAGTTTTGATAAGAATATACTTCTCTTCCCTATTATCATAACCGATGTTGGTAGAAGAACGAGATCAAATGTTACAGGCCACTGGACACTATTGAAATTGGAAATGAGGAGTAGGCAATGGACGTTCTATAACTCCCTTCGTCCAAGGAAGCTTACATCTCCTGATCCATACTTGAAAGAGGCTATGCATGTTGTAAGTTGTTCAATTCTTATAATTAAATATTATAAGAAATTTATACATGTTCAATACAAACTGTTATTAATATAAATATTTCATTCATTTATCCAAATTACTAGGTTAAGTATGTCGAGGCGAAGTTGACAACAGTGTTCATCAAATCAGCACCTAACCATCCGTTTTTAAAGATTAAATTCTCAAATCCTATTCAATCTGAGATTATGCAGCAGGTACCTGGTTCACTAGATTGTGGGATTATAGTTTGCAAATTACTCGAATGCTTTGTAAAGGGTGAAGAACCTCCGGTAGGCGATTACAATGCCGATGCTGCAAGTGTTATGCGTGTTCGGATGGTTGGGATATTTCTGAATCCATTCGTTTACAATTAGTTATGTGTGTTTATTTTAAACAATGTACTCATCTCCTACGAATTGAACTCCCTGTCACTCAGTTGGTTTTGCTATTTTGGTTTATTAGAGGTTGACAACTTTTTGAGTTCATAACTTATGAATGGAATGACATTGTTCGATTTCATCTATGAATTGTCTTGATTTTATTCTTAGTAAAACATATGTATATATTCAGTCATACAATTACCTTAATTATATTCATTAGATATGCATATTTATATATGTATATATTCAGTCATACTATTACCTTAATTATATTCTTTAGATATGCATATTTCTATATATTGTATATAATGTCTATATATATATATATATAAATAAAATACGAATTGTATACTAGTATACTCCCTCCGTCCCGGAAGTGTTTGCACCACAAAGTGGGCACACTTTTTAAGAAAAAAGTGTAATGAGTGGAGTGTTGAGGGATAATTTTGTAAAGTTATATGAATAAAGTAAAAAGGTGATTGGAAAGAGAGTAAAAATAATGGCATTTTGTGTAAATATGTGAATATTGTGAGGGTGAGGTTTATGAAAGAGTTTCCTTTTATGGGTGTGCAAACAATTGTGGGACGGACAAATAAGGTAAGTGTGCAAACAGTTGTGGGACGGAGGGAGTACATATTATATATGCATTACGTTGAAAAATAATTTCGTTATAGAAACTTATTTTAATTGATTATTTCTCAATTATAAATTTGGTATTTATTAATTGAATAAATTATTATTATATTTTTTATTATTTCGTTTCTAAAATTAGGGTTAATTACCATTACTCAACGAATTCCCCTATTTATTTAGATACCTACGCTTTATATATCCCAGAAGGGAACCATTTTGCCCTACTTTTATATATTTAACATTCGAATACCTATCTAATATAATATTAATTCGAAGCGATATGAATCGTGAGGATAATTGGGATGTGAATGCAGTGCATCGGCTAAGATGCTATTGTGGAATCGATGCTAAAATCGTCACATCTTGGAAGAATCAAAATGTTGGTAGGAGATTTCATGGCTGCGATTCGTACCCGGTTAGTTGTTCCATTTAATGATATGTATTTTTTATAACAATGTTTAACTGGTTTAATTTACGCATATATGTAAATATTAAGTTTTACTGCAAATTAATTTTCAGAAGTCTGGATTCTGCAATTTTTTTAGATGGATTGATGATCCATTGTGTGCACGAGGACAACATATTATACATGGACTGATTAAGAAATTAAATGACGAGAGAAATCAAGCCAACGACCTGCTGATTAATATCAAGAAGCTAGAAGATGAGATTGCATATTTTAAGGTTGAGAATGCACAGATGTTGTCTGCTCTGATTGTTGAGGGGAATACTGTTGACAACAAGGCTAAAAAAGGAACACTAAATTTAGCAGCTGTCTATTTTAAATACACGTTGTTTATCTTTGTAGTTTGGGTATTATGGTATCTATGGATGAAGTCAATGTCTAATGTCAAATGCGATATGCTTATGATAGATTAAATGTTTTATGATATTTAATTCTTCCAGTAAACACTTTCAATTTTCATTGGTTGATTTTCTGTATTAGTGTTTTGGTAATGAAGCTATTATGATATATTTTTTTTTACTTCATTCATAGGTTTCAACGCTTCGCATAATAAGAATACCAAATATGAGATTGTTCAGAAATAACATTTACAACATATATTTCACTACAATATAGCTTACAAAAATAAATATTGTAATACTCATTACTATACATATTTGGGGAATGGAGAAACAAGGCTACGCAAAACACTATATGTACGGTCGACCCCAGGGGCTGCATCCATGGAATCCAGCGCTTGGAATTCTCTCTTTTCTATATCATAAGAGCAAAATGTACCATTTGGCTCTTCTTTGAACATAATCAAAGTCTTCGTAAAATTCAAATAGCAAATCGGGTTGATAGTGAACATAAAAGGTAAAACTTCTTCTTTGTATATCGTCAAGCTTGTCCACTGAGATTGATCGTTTTTATATGTTAATATGTGCATCTGAAGAAAGTATCTATTCACTAGGTTCACTTTTGGGCTAAGCTTGCTGGAATACACAACAATAGTAGTCTCGTCCAAAGCACGAATATCCACATACCATGTTGGGAGTATAAAATTTGGAATATCTATTAGGTCATAAACAGACTTATTTGCATAGTACGATACAATTTTATATACTCCACCATCAAATTTAACCTGCCAATGAAATCGACCACCAACAAAAAAACCATTTACAATAGGAGGCCTATCATACGGATACCGTTCAACAAAACACCAAGAATCTGAATTATGTGAATATAGCTTCACCTCAAAATGATATCCTTGTAAAGACCAAAATCTAGCTATTCTCATTATCTTGAAATCATTTAAATCGATGTCAAAACCTATGCAAAAATAAACCCATGCTTCACGAAATTGAGTAGGTATTGATATAGGGTCATTTTTTATAAAAAATGTTTCATTTGAAGATGGATTGACAAGAGAATACTGATCATCAGTGTTGCAAAAAAATACTAACCCATCGTATGTACCAAGTATTTCATAATCTTCATCTTCAGAACGAACAAACCTTCTATATGATGGATCTGCAAGAGGAACCAATTCATAACATATAGGTGGATTTGCCTCCTTTACTTGATTGAGCACTGATAATCTATTATCTTCTTTCATTCTACGGAGGTGCCTTTGAACAAACTCATCTATAGAAATCAACCTATCCCATATGCGAGAAACGCATTTGAATCTTATGAGTGATTTGGGAAGAAGTTGCTCAAGTATTTGAAATGAAATGTCTTCTGGTATTGCTTCACTCATTTTTTTTTTTGACAGCTTTTTAAGAAAGATGTAAATTTACCAGTTTAGAGATGTTCCTACTCGAAAAAATGTTGATGGAGGTTATGTTCATTTTTTGTTTAAGAGGCCTGTTAAATAGCATTTAATGCATTGCAACTATTCGTTTCATTAGTTAGTTTAAGAAACAATTTTAATTGAATAAGAAATTACCTAACATTTTAAACTTTAATCATTTTAACTGAAACTACATCTGATATGAATATTTTACAAAGATTTAAATTTTTTTATCTCACAAATAATTAATAAATAATGTACGTGATGTTCACATACGTGTGAATATTATATGCTTTGCATAAATACCAATATGCACGACATATACTATGTGTATGCACTTAGTTTAACCATTGAATTTTTGCACTATATTATTTTCATTTAATATAATATTTTTTATTCTAAATTATATTATTATAGAAATAGTTAGTATAGCATATTTATTAAATAATATATTACTATAATAAAAAACAATTCAGAAAATAAAAAAATAAAAACTTAACGCATAAGCAAAACTAAATTAATTTACTTTCTGTAAAAATTGCTACATTGGGAAGTCCAAACGACGTGCTCTTTGATATGATGTGTTCTGCCTTAAATTAAATCCACGAAACTTAAATGATGAAACAACCGCCAAATTGTAGTTAATATTAATTAATATATAATATTATATTAATAATTAATGCGTAAGCTGAGGTTAAATGCATTACCCCACTACAAATTATGTAATTAACTGCTGAACATGGGGAAGCGCAACAGTTTTTCACTTTTGAAAGTTGACAATGGAGCATCAATTATAGCATATCTTTCACACTCGATTCTCGCATTCATCACATTTGAAAAAATTTAGGGAAAATTTTTATCTTCATTTAATTTGTAAAAGAACAATGAGACGTTTGATTGAAAATTCATCAATCCCACCCGAAATTGCAGCGGACATCCTTGTCCTTCTTCCGGCAAAGGCATTAGGGCGATTCAGGTGCGTCTCGCCGGAATGGAGATCATTTATCTCCTCCAGTTCATTTGTGGAAGCACATCTCAAAAGAATGAAACATTTGAAAGAGATTTGCCTGATTCACAAGGTAACTGTTGCTAACCCTCCAATAATTTACATTTTTGTACCTACAGAGGTTCCCCCAATAAGAAGATCGATTGCAGAGCATAATGAAGAATATGAAATACTTGGAAGTGATAATGGTTTGATTTTAATTGGTGATGTTCATGACAGATTTTCTTAAGGAATCCATTGTCAATGGAGTCATTTCTAATTGAAAATGATATCCCTGTTATCCCTAATGGATATTCTGAAGCTTGGGTGTTTTATGGTCTAGGTTATAACATTGAGAGTGATGATTATATGATTATGCGAGTTGCAAGATTTTTTGATCCAGAAGGAATACTTTCAGAACCCAAATTATACTCAAGAAACTCAAACAGTTGGATCAATATTCCACCTTTTCCATTTAATAACCCCCCTGTTGATAATGCATGTTTTGTTGGTGGTTTGTTCCATTGGAAAGTATATAAAGGTCACGGTGAGAACGAGTTTATCACTTTCGACCCTAATCGTTTAACATACAGTGATTTTGAAGCTCCGTTGTTTATATTGTCATCGTGGTTTTTATCAATTATTGCTTTGGACGAATCCAGTATTGGTATTTATGCATGTCAGCTTGGTCCTGAAGACGAGGGTGGAAGTAGTTATTTCTTTGAGATGCATATTCTGACGTATGAATCAAGGCGTCGTCGTTCGTGGTCTAGAGTTGTAATTTTCAAGGAAGAGATACTACCTAATTATTATAAACTTGTACCAATATGTTTCAAAAACTCCAAAAAAAGAATATTGTTCAGGGAAGAACCGTCTGGGAGATTCCAGATTTATGATGTAATGAAGAAGGAATTCGAGCCGTTGATGTATATGGACGATCAACCACATATTGGGTGCTCGTATTGGTACACTCCCAGTCTAGTGAAGCCATTCAGAAACTAGTGTCTTAAACACTTAACTGTTTTAACTATTTGTCTATGATTTTGAACACTTTTTGTTTGTTAACTTGTTTGGCCCTGTTGTGTAAAAATTTTTATCTTAGTTTTTTATGATATTCCATATGGTTGTGTATATATTTATTTTTGCAACTATCTTAGTGTTTTATGATATTCCATATGTATGTTATTTGTTTTGAATTTCATAAATATATATTGACATTTTTGAAAGGCACTAAAATTTACAATGATACAAATGCACTCCAAGTTGATAATGCACTGCTAATTGGGCAGAATATGTAGTATACCTTCATATATGCAATTGACCTGTAGTATATGCATATGTGATTACACATATGCACTGAATATTAACTACTTCTTTTCGGGCTTTTGCATATGTATGTGCATTATTTTGTTTCCTATTTTATTAATAAATATGTATTTTATCCGTTTTGACTTTCATTAATATATATTGTTATTGGAAACGCACTAATATCAAAGGATATGCGAGTTAATCTGAAACATGCATTAATATCAAAGGATATGCGAGTTAATCTGAAATATGCATTGTCAATCTCATCCTCATTTACATATATGCGTTGCAGGAACAATAATGTTCGTGCATATCTGCCATCTATGAAACATCTTGTTGATCTTGGCCATTAGATTCAAAATATAAAACTGATCATTTAAAGTATTTTACAAATTTAAGCTCCATACATCAGAATAACGATGTTTTCGATCTGATACTGAAATGTTACACGAATATGCATCGCATGCATAGAATTTCTAAATTTTTGATTTTTTTTAATGTTTGATGGACCGAACTGTATGATACCCAACTTAGATTTGATCAATTAAAGATATGATACACATAATTTATTTGATCATTTAATCTTTTTAAACAACATTTAACTATATTCATATTTTTTATTTAGTGGGTCTTAGACTTTTATCACTATAAATATTCATTAGATTATGGATACAAATGAGGAATAATATTTTATACATACAAATTTCTTCAATGTAAAAAAAGTGGAATAATTATATAAAATCCTGAAGAGTCTTACAAAATAAGTATTTCATAACCATGAATTAAGAAATATTCCAAGACAATAGTTTATTGAGCAATAAACTAAATCTAATTTAACTTCAATTCACTTGTAAATATTTGTCACATCATTTCCAAATACTGCAGCACACATTAAAGGATCATGTCGACCTTTCTTCCCACATATAGAGCAGTTTGTAGGCTTTACACGACGAAACTCGCCATACGAGGTAATTCGTTTTTGTCTTGGTCTACCAGGAGGTTTATTTAGAATCGGTGGAAGTACTTTTTCACTGTCCATAGTCGGCTTCCATTCATACTTCTCAGTTTCTGGAACTGGCCTTAAATCAACCTTGTAGCATTGTTTATAGTTTGATACCATGTAGCATTCTTCAACAACATTGTTAATAGAAGAACAATATCTCTTAATAACAGCAACCGCATGAGCACATGGGAATCCAGTAACTTGCCATTGAAAACATGAGCAGAATTTCTGTTCCAAATCAACAGTGACAGATGTCTTTGAAGCTACTTCAAACTGTCCATTGGGATATACATTGACCCTCCACGATGCACTGATATTTGCACGTTCGTTCCATAGTTCCTCCTTCGAAGGAACCAACAAACCAGACCAATTACTACTGTCAATTCTCCTATCAACAAACCACTTGGATAATTTTGACCTTATTGAATCAATCATATGCGTAATTGGTAATCCCCTGGACTCCCGTATCCATGAATTGAAAGATTCAGCTGCATTTGAAGTCATTTCACCATATCTCTTGATGTTAGGTGAATGAGAAACAGCCCAGTGTGAATAAGGCAAGTCCTCAAGCCAGATTTCTGCAATTCGACCGCCAACTTCTTTGAATTTCTTAAGCTTATCGTCAAATATTCGTACATTGGGTGCGTATGCACACTGCTTGAATAAGTCAGCCATATTTTCTCTGTGCTGCGTATTCCACCCCCCTCCGTATCTGCCCTTTAGATTCATTATCAGATGGAATAAACAGTAGAAATGTGGAGGATTTTCCCACACATCATAAAAGGCTGACATAAGACCTGGGTTCCTATCCGATATAAATATGATCTGTTTCGGATGGAATATGCAGTCCTTAATTTTGTGCAAAAACCATGTCCAGTTACTTTTATTTTCAGCAGATACCACAGAAAATGCAACAGGGAATAA
Organism: Galeopsis tetrahit; assembly: GCA_963675135.1. Classification (NCBI taxonomy): domain Eukaryota; kingdom Viridiplantae; phylum Streptophyta; class Magnoliopsida; order Lamiales; family Lamiaceae; genus Galeopsis; species Galeopsis tetrahit. Next base: position 59,087,572 of record OY776132.1, read on the forward strand.
ACCTACATTGACATAAAATGCATTTCATATTTTGCACATAAATAAATGAATAATATTCAATGAGCGTACAAAACAATATATTTTAGTATTAGAATGAGTTAAACATACCATTATCTCCATCTTTAGCAGTGGCTATAAGTAACACTCCTTTTGCCCTCCCTTTCATGAATGTACCGTCGATAAACAACATAGGTCTACAGTGTTTAAATCCTTCTTTACAAGCATAGAAAGAAATGAAAATTCTTTCAAAATGGTGAGTAGTACTATCTATCTCTAAATCAACTACACTTCCAGGATTTGTACGTTTAACAGCTTCACCATACCACCGAAGTTGATCGTAAGATTCATCATAACTTCCAAATATGTCATCCCTCGCAGCCTCTATATCGCGCCAAGCTTTATAGTAAGGAATAGAGAATCCGTAATCCACGTTAATTCCATCTATAATATTCTTACCTCTAATGTTTGGATTGGATTTAACACTCTCAATTACAAGTTCTTTAATAATCTTAGGGCCAAACCTACCATTATCACCATCTAATAGATTTCCTACGCATGTGTGCACTAGGTTAGCTTTGTGAACAACGAATCCATTTTTCAAGGCACTCTGTTTAGCTTTAACAAACCATGAACAATTGAAAGTTGCCTTCTCACTACATTCTGCATATACATACCTTGGGCAGTTTTTTAGGTATGTAAACTTGAAATTAAGTTTTGTACAGTACTTTATGAGTTCTACTCTAAACTCAGGAGCACCACCAGAAAATGTAGCTCCAACTTTCATTAAATCCATCCAGTGATCTGACAAATACGACTTCTTCTTCTCAGAGGGGCATATATCGAATAGAGGTAAACTACCTAATCCAACAAATTCATTCGACACAGAAGCTTGAGAATCACTCAAAATAAAATCCTTATTAGACAAATTTTTTTGAGTTCTATCTAAATATGATTCCTGGGAATTAATATCAACTATATTTGCATTCCCCTCATAACCTAACATTGAATTTCCTGTTAAGGATTCAACAGCATCAGATTGAATAACATCTTCAACAATCTCAATAGATATATTCACTAATTTTTCTGATGTCATTATGCAGTAATCTTTCATACTATCAAAATCTGAATCACCGTCTAAACAACAATTTTTAATTTCCCCCACTGAGTAAAGAAATGAATATTTACCTGGGCATATAGAAGGCCACTTCCTTCGAATTACATCTGTAATATGTTGAAATGTTGTGGCTTCTGTAACTTGAATGAGTTTACTCCGCCCATCGAAATTGATCTTCAATATTAGTGATGAATCCATTGTTTTCAATTTTCGATCCCAAACCAATTTCAGAACTGAATATATCAAACAAAAAAAGATCCGGGATATGCAGCAAAAAATTCGAAGAAGATGAATGTGTTTTACTAAAACTATGACTGCAGATTCTCAAAATGCAGTTACTAAAATTGTTTCAACCAAATACCCAAATTCAATTGAAACCAAAAAATGCAGAAACTCAAAACATTCTAGAAATTCATTCGCAGAAATTTTTTGTTCGTAATTTTGGAAATTTAGAAATTATTTGGAAACTCTTTGACTGCATGAGAGAGGAGACCATTCGATTTGAATTCATTTGAATTCAAATTGATTGAATCAAATATGGAAATTTAGCCAAATTCTGGTAATATGTTAAACAACTATTGACTTTTCGAAATATATGGAATTAAGGGTATAATGGAGATTTTGAAGGCTGTTTTGTCCTTCATTGTTTTACAAAAAAATTTTGTCTTTAATCTTAAAGTCTTAGGGTGGATTGTCCTATTCTGTTTTTTCCCCTTGAAGATATTATTGATGAATTTGCTTCTCAAAAAATGATTTATTTTTAAACGTTCATTCATTTTTAATATGTGCATACATATTTCACTTATTTTATTTGATGTTGTTCAGAGAGAAGGGGTCCATTTTTCTTGTTCGCCCCAGGCCTAAAAAATCTCAGGACCGCCTCTGCTACAAACTTTACTAAAAATAGTGAATATTGATTTAGAAGGTGACTGCATTTTAATCAGTAAACATAGTATATATTTCGTGTAAGCTATTTAATTGAGAAATTTAAAGCATGTGACTGGCACAAGGAAAATGAATGCAGAATATTAAGAGCCAGAAAATTAAGTTGGTTTTCCAAAACTCTTCACTTGCTATTTAAATTCTGTGTTATTTCACTGTTTTGTTCGTAGTGCCTTTCAATTTTCTTCGACTAAATCAGCATTCACTTCAGCCACCACCTACATCGCTGATATTTCGGGGCTGTAACTGTTGCGCCTGAGTTCTGTGATGAGACTGTTCTTCAAAAGTGCAAATCCTAAGCCTTACCGCGAAAGGCCTACAACTATCCATGCCCGAAATCCATAAATCTTCCAATTTATCACCAAATTTAATCGAGAAGCAAACGGAAATGCACTGTTGGTTTAATTATCTTCCAATTTGTAGGCCTTTCGTGGGTATGTTACAGGGGTATGTTAAAATGAAGGTTACGAAATAGAATTTGATTGGGTATGTTAAAATTCTGTTCAATTTGAATCATTATCTCATCTTTGTACAGGGGTTTTACAATAGTGAAGCAGCAGTCCCTACTGCTAATTAATAAGCAGAAGAACTTGAGACTAGAAAGAGAGACGAAAAATTCCAATTTAATTTGAATGTGTTGAAAAATAATTTGTCAGAAAATGAAAAATAGAAAGAAAAAAAATATTTAAGGATTTACATAACTCAATTTACGGTGCTTTTATATATAGATTGCTAGCATGAGTTCATGACAGACTCCGAACTTTTTTGTGACAACATTTTAATACTCCCTCCGTTCATGAAATGTAGTCACATTTGGCTCATATTCTTTGTCCACTAGTCTCATACACTTTATTGAAACTATCACCCTTCAACTCATCACTTAATTACTCAATTTGTCATCAATTTTATTCACAAACAATCACTTTATTCACAATACCCTATAATACCCTTACTTTATCTACATTTTTCTTAAAATTTGTGCCCACCTCAGTGGAACTACATTTGGTGGATGGAGGGAGTATATCATATATATATATATATATATATATATATATATATATATATATATATATATATATATACCCTTTTACAGACTATAAAAAAAATTAAAATATGCCTGTGCATTGTACTAGTGAAAATCTAGTAAGGAAAGTGATAATAAATTGATGGACGGAGGGAGTAACGTTATTTTATTCTTTCTTTTTTTTGTTTTTCTTGTCCACTATTTCATCTAGATAAATTTGCATTGCACGATGCTTTGTAACTATATTAAAAAAATTTATTTGAAATTGAATCGTAATATACACACTTACGAGTATGGTTTTTGACAAAAATACATGTCTCGCTTCAATTCTAAAAACACCGCCAAATCTCTTTAACTACCTCAACATTTCTTTTTGTTGAAATTATTTAAGAATTATGATGCCATTAATTTTTGTGCGAATTTGTAACGACTTTCTATAGTTTAAAACTGAAGTCAAATCCTAAAGTACTCTTGTGGGAATTAATTTGTAACAACTTCTATCATACTACAATGCTTCAATATATGATTATACTCTGTATTTATTTGATAGAGTAATACCATTTTTATGTCATAGTGCATGCTTCAATATATGTCATACTCTGTAGTCTGTAACCAAATGGAGTAATACTCTCTACCTGAACAATACTATAACAAAATATTATTGTTGGGAAAATTGTATTAATTTTAAAAATTTATTAGTAAATACTTTGTAATAGAATTTAGAGTTGGATATGTATTAATCAAGGGACCTTCTATATGTAGTCAGGGTGTCGTAACGTGTCGTATGACTACTGTAGTCAGTTAATCTAAGCCATTAAAAATCTAATCTAAAGGTTTAGATTTGATGACCTATTACCTTTTATAAATTTTACGATATGTATTGTCGTAATGTGTCGTAATGTGTCATAAATTTATATTTTCTATTAAATTAAATTAATTAAAATATATTATTGTAAATTTACATTTTTATCCTTATACAATAAAATAATTTATTACAACAATTATCTACACCCACTAATTTTATGAGTTCACTCCAAATCATTTTTTACCATAGTTATCTGCTCCCATTCATTTTATGAGTTCACCCAAATCATTTTTTACCATAGTTATCTGCACCCATTCATTTTATTAGTTCACCCCCAAATCATTTTTTTTACAACGGTTATCTACACCCACTCATTTTATGAGTTCACCCCCAAATTATATTTTTACCAAAGTTATCTGCACCCGCTCATTTTATGAATTCACCCCCAAATTATTTTTATACCACAATTATCTGCACCCGCTCATTTTATGAGTTCACCCCAAAATATTTTTAAAAAAATAATTACATTTAAAAGACTATATTATTTTTTTATTAATTAACACAAAATATAATAAAATCAACCCTAATTTATACATTTACAATCTACAACCGAGTCATTGCCGAGTTACTGTCGATTCACCACCAAATCAAAAACATAATTAAAAAAAAACTATCGAGATTAGGCACAAATTTCAATTTTTTTCTTTTTAATTTTTCTTCCCATTTTCAATTTTTATTCCAAACTTTTTATTTCTTCGTTTTTTTGTTTCCTACTTTTTTTTCATTAGTATATTTCTTAGTTTTAATACAAAATAATATTATATGTATGATTTTATTATAATCCCTCCGTCCCGGTGAAAGCTCCTCATGAGCTTCAGAGACAGAGGTTAAAAAATATGATATAATAAGTGGATGTATGAGAGGTGATGTGATTGAGAGAGAGAAGAATATAATGAAATGTGAGAGAGAATAGTTTGGCAAAAAAGGAATGAGTAACTTTCATTGGGACAAACAAATAAGGAAAGTTGGGTAGCTTTCAATAGGAAGAAGGGAGTAGTCAATAATACAACAAGTAATAACCAGTAGTACCATAAACAGTAATCAGTAATACCATTAACAATAATTAGTAATACCACGAACATTAATCAGTAATACCATTAATATTAATCAGTACAATTTTATACAATAACAAATAATTTCACACATCTAATTATATTCAATAATACAAAAAATAATTATCAGTAATACCATGAACAGTAAGTAGTAATACCATGAACATTGAATAGTAATATCTCATACAATAACAAATAATTCCACAAATCTAATTATATTCAATAATACCAAAAACAATTATCAGTAATACCATAAACAATAATATGTAATACCATAAAAATAATAATAATCAGTAATAAATAATTTCACATAATCAGTAATACCACAATTAATAATCAATAATAATTAATATTAATTCAATAGTGTATTAATAGTAATATCGCAATCAATAACTAGTAATACCAGTATCAATAATACCAATAACAATAATACCATAAAAAAAAGTAGAGAGAGTGCAGATCGGGGTGTACTAAAGAAAATAGAGGGTGCACATTATCAAGCCCAATTGAAGGAAACCCTAGCCCAATGGGAGGGCACCCTAGGTCAGTAGTCGTCGCTTGGGATTTCATCAGCAAGATCACCGGCTCCGAGTGTCGTCCGGTCAGAGATCCATCAGCAACATACTCACAGTCCTCCGTCGGGCCATCGTCAGCCGGAGGAAGAGGCTGCGCAGGAGCAAGGTGAAGAAGACGAATGAAGCAATGTAGTTTCGATTTGGACAGAGATGAACGACGAGAGAGAGGCAGCGTCGATCCGAGTGTTGTAGGCGAGCGCCGTTGATTTAGGAGAAGCTCCTGGATCGCGAACGCAAGGGAGATTGATCGAAGCAGTCGTGTCGGTGGTCGAAATGAGGAGAGGATTTCGGCCGCCATGGATCGTGGCCGAGATGGAAGATTATGTCGATTGTTATGGAAGTAAAGAATCGCGATTGCGATTCGAGGAGGGGTCTCGGGCTTCAGCGGCCGAGACCGAAGCGCCGCCGTCGTCGTCGAGGGGGTGGACGGGCATGGTGGTGGCTGGGTCACCCGCCGACATGCATGGATTTTCGGCAGGTCCTTTACATATCAAATTAAAATTAAAATTTAGGTGCACCGCCGATCGACTTTAATAAAATTATACCTATAATATTATTTTGTATTAAAATTTAAAAAATACACATGCAAAAAATGGAAAAGAAAGACAGGAAAATTTAAAAAGGAAAAGAAAAAAAACAAGGAAATAAAAAATTTGAAAAAAAAAATTGAAAATGGGAAGAAAAAAGAAAAAGAGGAGGGGGGAAGAAAAATTAAAAAGAAAAAAATTGAGATTTGTGGTTAATCTCGATAGTTTTTTATTAATTATATTTTTACGCTTTTTTTTTTTTAAATGGGTGATTTGGTGGTTAATTGAATTTTTAGAGTTTATTTTATTATATTTTGTGTAAAATAATAAAAGGATAATATAGTCTTTTAAATGTGATTATTTTTTAAAAAATATTTTGGGGTGCACTTATAAAATGTGCGAGTGCAGATAACCGTGGTAAAACAATAATTTGGGGGTGAACTCATAAAATGAGCGAGTGCAGATAATTGTGGTAAAAAATCATTTGGGGGTGAACTCATAGAATGAGCGGGTGTAGATAACTATTGTAAAAAAGAAATGATTTGGGGGTGAACTCATTAAATGAGCGGGTGCAAATAATTGTTGAAAAATATAATTAGGGGGTGAATTCATTAAATTAGCGGGTGCAGATAATTGTAGTAAAAATATGATTAGGGGGTGCACTCATTAAATTAGTGGGTGCAGGTAAAATATAAATAAAATTTAAAAAGAATGGTAATATAGTAAATAACAAAATATAATTTAAATAATACTAAAAATAATTGAAACCTGTATGACAGGTAGCATGTCATTTTTACGGTTACGACACCACATGGCGCGATTCGACAAAGTGACTGCTTAGTCACTTTGTAAAATGTGACTACCGTAAGAATTGCCCATTAATCAACTATCTAATTTAGTCTTAGTTATTAATTAATTACCTTTCTCTCTCTAAAAAACTCTACCCCCAATTCATCCGCCGTCCATCAAGCCCAGTGCAGCCCCCCCACTCCCACTCCCCTCTCCTTAGGTCTGAAGGTATGTAGAGTGACGAAGGTTTTCGCTTTCGTCGTGCTCGCCGCCGCCGTGTCAAGGGGTGTACCACCACTACCGTCCATCTTTTCTACACCATCAACGTTCGAAATGGGTACTTATGTAGCCTTTTTCTAGGGGATAGTAGGGTTCAACATATAGATTAGTCCTAACGGAGCCACTGTGACTGTTTGGATAATTTATCGGCTGTTCTCATTTTTTATGGTTTTAGATAGATTTATTTTTCTGTATTGGTAGTGTTATGTTCCTAGTCTTTCTTTTTTTATTTTCTGTTGCCGTCGGTTTTATCCGATTCCTCTACGCAATATGCGGCCTGCTGCCCTTCTATGGGACCTGTTTTCCCTCTTTTGGGACCTCGTTTTCCCCTCTTTTGGGACCTGTTGGTGACTGGGACTTGAATGTCTCTAGAGAATTTCGTTGCTTGGTGATCCTTTGGCTGTATGTTTTATCTCTGTTGTTTTGATATGTTGAGACCTTAGTGTGGGGTGTCTCGTATTGAAGAATAAAGATATGTGCTCTCTTAGTGGACAAAGGTTTCTCTCGTTTTCCTCTCCCTCGCGATTGGTTGGGGCAACGATGCCGAGTTGACTCGATGTGGTTTTGAAGATCTAGAGCTTAGAATTGTTTTATCTATCATGTATTGATGATTTTATAAACCTTAAAAAAAAAAAAATTAGACTTAGTTGATAAGTCAACAATCAAGGGAGAACTTTAGCATGTTAGTTGAGTTCTAAACTCGCCTAGATAAATGCGCACTTTGCAAGAGTGAAGATTAAGATGATCTACCTCAACTGTTTATAAAAACCGAAGATTTGAAAATTAGAAGACATAATATTGAAGTGATTACCACTTGTTATATTAAGAAAGTTTTGACAGCTGGCCAACAAACGTGAAGTCCTCACTTGTCTTCGTTAACAACAGCTAGTCTAAAGTCATGTGGATAAAGTATGTAAACACTATACTCTGATATCTTAAGTCAAGAAAAAGTTATTGTTCAGCCAAAAGTTAAGTCACCTAATGCCAGTCAAATCGACTAATTAAGACAAAGACAAATGTTTGAACTTCAACTGTCACATGTATATCTGTTAGTCTCATTCAACCTAGAACAACGAGAAGGCAACACGTGGCATTGACCTGGCAATCTCTGAAGTTGAACAGGATCAACGACTATATTTATTTTAGAGTGTCAGAGAGACCTTATCTTAAAAGGACTAACATATTTGAGGTACATCTCTCAAGGACGATTTGCAAAACCGAAATAGTAATATTCAATGTAGCTCTTCAACTGTTATATTATAAATCGTTCTATAAATACAAGGTCACCATCAATGGTGAAGAACATGAAGATTCTACAAGTCGAAGTGTTGCAACTTTGATTGCACATGAATCCTCAAGATATTCAGAATTTCCAAAGAGGAAGTTCATAAAGTATATCCCTTATGTTTTGTTTTGATAAACCAAATCTACTTGTAATATGATAACTTTTATTGTATAGACAACATCATTATTCATCTTGTAATAGATAGGTTTTGGTCAGCATCAGCTGAGGGGGAACACGGTTGATCTAGTGGAGAAGACATATCAATGCTTAAGAAGAGAAGAGTATAAGACCTCCATAAGAAGACCTCCAGTAGATGACCCCCACGAGATGAGGTCCACCAGATGACCTCCACCAGATGAGGTCCACCAGAAGAGGTCAATCAGAAGACCTATGAGAAGACACTCACAAGAAGATACCCATCAGCAGAGGTATCATCTCTCAGATAAGATATCAGTTGTAGAATATCATCTGATATAGACCCGTTAGACAATAACTAAACAAGTTGACGTGGACCAATGGAAACGCGACAACGGGCGTAAGAATCTGACACAAAAGCTGGAGAGCATTAAAGTCAAAGATACATTGAATATTACATTTAGGGTACGATTGGTATGACTGAATGAAATGAACTCATGAATGGAATGAATGTCTGAATGGAATGAATGTCTGAATGACCATTCTTGTGATTGGTATGACTAGGAATGAAAAAATCATTCATTGATTGATTCCATTCTCATGATTGGTATAATAAAATTAAATGTATAATAATGTAAATAGTTTATCTTAAATGACTAAAATACCCTTCAATATATATATTATAATTAATATCATATTAAAGTAGTCAATACTATTGTTTTAATAATAAAACTTTACAAAATTAATTGTTCATTTAAAAAATTAATGAACATTTACATATTAGTAAAAAAAAATCAAATAACACAAATATATTAGACAAATCATAACACTAACTCCATAAATTCAAATTATATGTTAACAACATTTACGTACTAGTAAAAAAAATTAAATAACACAAACATGTTAGACAAATCATAATACTAACTCCATAAATTCAAATTAAATGTTTAATCAATAAAACTTATTAAAATCGAAAACTTGTCAATATGAAGAAAAAAAATCCAACATATCCTTCAACTAAAAAATAATATATGGCGAATTCCCTCAAACTTCACCGTTTAAAATAACTCTAACCAACTCCTCTCTACCTCCATCGGTCATGCTAAAGAAGACGTCAATCAACTCGTGATTTTTTGCTATATGGCACACAACTCTGATCACTTCTGATGTAGTAAGATTGGCAATCTTTCGTACCTCTGAATCGATTTTTTGTCTTTTTTCTGAAATCTCAGCATCAACTCCAATTGCTTTACATAAAACTTGGCTAGCAGCAGCAATTTCATTACCAATAATTGAAGCCGCTTCTTTAACATCTGCCATTATCGTCAAATTATAATAACTTGCATTATTTCTTCTCTTCTTTTGTTTGTGAACTACTTCATTGTTTGGAGACTGTAGAGGAGAGAATGAATCACCAAAGTCCTCAAGACCATTTTCCATTGTAGTTTCAATATTATTTATCTCTTCATTGTTGTTCTCTTCTCTTTGTATCTCTTCCTCCATATCAGCAGGAGCTTCAACATTAGCTCCTGTTGCCCTATCTTTTTCGAAAACAATGAGCAAATCATCATAAAAAGGAAAAGTCTTATTTCGCCATACTAAATGGGTCGGATGACTCTGCAAATACAAAAAAATATACACAATATAATGTGACCAATAAAATAAAATAAATCAACATAATGAATGAATATAATTAACCTAAAATACAAACCTGAAGATATGAATCCCACACAGGTTTTTCCGCTGTAATACATTTTTTTATTGGATCCATTCCAAAACCACTTGTATTGGAGCCATTTAACATGTCATACACAATATGGAAATCTTTTTTCAAGACCTTAATTCTTGATTCAATGTGTGGTTTAGCTTTCAAACCCGAATTAGGCAAAGAAACCGTCAACTTTTCCTCCACATAGTTAAGATGCCCAGGCTTGAACCCATTCTCAGCTTTATATGCTCCAAAATTGACCATTTCAAGAAGAGCTTCAACAAGTTTGGCATCTTCATCGTGCTGCCACTTTCTTTTGTTCTTACCACGACCTCTGATTTCTTGATTTTGAGAATTCATTCTAAAAAATAAAATTAAAAAATCACACAAATAATATGAGTTTTAAAGAATATTATAAATATCAATTGGACATAAAAAAATAAGCAAGAATTAATAAGTGAGTGGATACCACGTGTAAAAAGACAAAAATTAAATATATATTATGAAGAAAAAAACACATTGTTGAACAAGTCACAAATAAGCTTATATTATTATCTAGTATTTCTTTGTGCATTCCACGTATTAAACATGTTAACAGCGAGGTCTTTTCTAAAATTTGTCCATGCATCAGACGGCTCTACTGAAGTAACAAGTTCTTCATCTTCGTCACTTTGACTACCATCTTCTAGATTTTCATCGGTTTCCAATTGATAACCACCCATTTCTTGTGTTATAAAATTATGAAGCAAGCAACAAGCCATGATGATGCGATTCTGAAGTTGAATTGGATAGTAGGAAGGACTTCTAAGAATTCCCCAACGAATCTTTAACAATCCAAACAGTCTTTCTATTACATTTCTAGCGGAAGAATGCTTCATGTTAAAAAACTCTTCGGCAGTGGTAGGATTGTATCTTTCACTCCAATCATTCAAATGATATCTTTGACCCCTATATGGTGCAAGAAATCCTTCACCATTTGTATATCCAGCATCCACAAGATAATATGATCCTAGATTATAATAACTATGAGTTAGCCTAACAATTTTAATGTATGATTTGCATATTCTATATTTTAATTATTAAATTTTACCTCGAGGAACGACTAAACCATTTCTTCTAGTAATTGCATCTCTTAATACTCTACCATCTGCTGTAGACCCTTCCCAGCCTGGCAAAACATATATAAATTGCATATCTCGGGAGCACACTCCTAAGACATTAGTAGCAATTTCATTTTTACGGGTTCGATATCTAGGTTTGTCTTCTTTAGGCACACGAACTTTGATGTGGGTACCATCCAAAGCTCCTAAGCACCCCTATTATAAATTTTATATAAATTTAAAATTTATATGATATACATATAACCTAATTTTAAAATAAATTGAATAGTATACCTTAAACCATTTCCATCTCTCATCTGTAGAGTCATCAGGTACGGGCTCAGGTGTCTTCAATAATTCTCTTTGGAGTGTAATAATAGAATTTACTACCTTCCTAAAATGTCTACTAATTGTTTCCCCCGATCGGCCAAAATTAATATTTATGGTTCTTTGCTTTTGGTGATGAGCCAAAATATGCAAAGTCATTGCCACCTGTTCATCCACTAACATGTTTTTTGTCGAAGATACAATACCAGTGGCTTCAAGTCTAGTGCATAAACGAACAAAAGTTCTTCTATTCATTCTAGTCATGTTTTTGCATGCAGTATCACTCACATAAATTATTTTTTGAATATAACTTCTTTTCTCATAAAAGTTATATTAATATTTTTGTCTTAAGCTAGTGGACTTAATATAATATTCTACTTTTTTTAGAACAACATCCAAAAACCAATTTACGAATTGCATTATGTTCAACCAAAGAGATAACATTGCAACATTTTTCTTTCTCATTGTCAAACCTAGTCTTGCCATTGTTGAGAATGAATCACAAATTCTGCATAATAAACATTTACTACAATTAAGATATATCTACATACATTTTATTTTTTAAAGGTAATGATTCATCTATAAATAAGGAGTGTAAGATGCTTTAAAATTAATATACAACAAATTGGAAAGCATAGCAGTAGGGACAACAACAAACAATACATGCCAACAACTATGAATCAGAAACAGAAGCAATATATATATATATATATATATATATGAAACATCAAAACATATGAATTAGAGTATTTATTAGCACGACTATCAACGAAGCAATATATACAACTTTCATATATAAACATAATAATAAATGAAATAGAGGCCATTGATCAGCGGAACCAAATTTTAATATAAGGACGGCGTTAGAGTCCAAGTTTCATAAATGAAACAGAGGCCAACTTTCATATATACAACTTTTATATATATATATATATACAACTTTTATATATATATATATCTCGCCCGGAATCCAAATTTCTTCCACACACATAAACTAATAACTACCGGATGAGAGTTTCAAATACAGAAATCATCATTAGGACGACTTTAAATTAAAATAATTACAGAAGAGAGTAAAGAAACTATCAAATTTTTACTTACCTTTGTCTAGCTTCTCTTCTTATGTTTTCTCTCACGCTTGAATTAGGGTTGAAGAATTATGTTAATGAATATCTATTTAATGGCGTGACTGCGTGAGGTAGGGTTGAAAAAGTAGATTTATGAAAATTCTATTTATTTGTTATGAAGGATAATTTTGTAAAAGTAAAATATGAGTGGTGATTTATTTTTAGAAAATAAAATAAAAATTGATTCCCTAAAGAATGGAATGGCTAAAGATAGGGGGGGGGGGAGAGGAATGGCAATTCTTTATTTTTGGGAATCACCATTCCTTAAGGAATGGTGATTCCAAATCAAAAAAACATACCAATTGTGAGATTAGGAATAAATCAATGAATGGTCATTCCATTCAAAGGCTATTACCTCATACCAATCATACCCTTAATATTCAGAGTATCAAATCAAAAGATTGTTTTTCCTAAAATAGTGGAGATTTGAAATTACACTATAACAGTAATATTTCAAATATGCACTATATATATGAGTTCATTATCATATCTCACACAAGAGTGAAGAGATGCAAAGGTGGAGCAAATGTGCTATAGTGTTCATCTTCAAGAACAGCTCAAGAGAACTTCAATAAAGAATCAACACGCATCAACTTCAATATATATATATATATATATATATATACATATATCCAAAGCTTAGAGAGAAATTTTCAATCCCATCATAAGCCTAAAACAGATTGTAAGGGAATTTCTCATCCCACTCAAATCCTCCTTCTATCCTAAACCCTTAGAAGCCAGGGCGAGTTTTTCACACTAAGAACATCAAAGTCACCACTGTAAGTGTACTTGTTCTCCCGATAACAAGTAGATTAGTATACACCAAGGTGAGTGTATCTTGATCAAAAGTCTTCTCTTGAGACTATAAAGTTAGCAAGATGTCCTCTCTTGGGACGTTAAAGTTAGCAAGGAATTTAATATCACGATGAGTCGTAAGAGTAGATGTAGGACAAGTTGGTCTGAACCACTATAAATCTATGTGTTATTTACTGCTTTAGCATGCATGTTTTCATAGCATTGTTTCAACTAGAAATGGTTTTGTATCAGCTGATACTGCATATCAGATTTATTAATTCGAAAGTTTATCATCATCTGATACCAAGTCAGCTGATATCATAAAAAGTGTTTATGCATGAATTTAAAATTTCTATTAACTAGTAGACGAGTATAATCTTTAAAAAAAAAAAAAAATGGGCACACTATATTTTTTGCACGCTTCTCTATCAGTTGATCTCAGCAGACTAACTAGTTCTAGACCCTTAGTGAATCAGCTGACCAAGTCATCTGGTGGAGTTAGCCGTTTTCTTACATTCTAAAGCACTCGTCTGATTTATAGCCCCTAGGTAGGGACCAACAATTGGTGTAAGAGCAGTGTTTTCAAAAGACCATTGCTTTGAATATCTTTTTGTTTTTAAAAGAAAATTGCATTAAAATAATTTTATTTGTCACTGGTCGACTGAATAGATCCATCTTTTGAAAAACTGCTTTTTGCATGCATAGTATTTTCGTAAAATCATACTTGCATATTTGTGAATTTTATGTTTCACAACAGGTCAACAGCTAAGGGGGAATATTAGCTCAGCTGAGTTCTAGCCCTATCTAGAATAACACGCGTATGAGCAAGAAGAGAAGATCAAGGTGATCTAGCTGTTAGAAGACCTGAAGACAAGCAAGCTTCATTGAAAGTCGTTTGTTCTGCATCATATCAGTTGAAGAGTATAACTAATGCATTTGTAATAGTTGATTAGGTGAGTTTGTACTTTAATAGTGTTATATCAATAAAACTCATCTATTTTAGCTTTTGGAGATAACATCTAGTTATCTCATTTGATGACAATTTCTCATTGTCATCTTACATAAGCCATTTGTTTTTACTATTTCAGCACTATTACTTGTTCTCTAACACTCTTTGTTTCATTTAGTGTTAGATGATTTGATTATATCAAAAAGGGGGAAATTGTTGGGATATCAATATCTCTTATGTTTTCGTTTGATAAATCAAATCTAATTGTAATAGGATAAGTTGTATTGTATAGACAACTTCATTATTTATCTTGTAATAGATAGGTTTTGGTCAGCATCAACCGAGGGGGAACCCAGCTGATGTAGTGGAGAAGATATGTAAATGCTTAAGAAGAGAAGAGTATAAGACCTCCATAAGAAGACCTCCAATAGATGACCTCCGCAAGATGAGGTCTACTAGATGAGCAAGGAATTTAATATCACGATGAGTTACCAAGACGTTTTCTCTTCGGACGTTAAAGTTAGCAAGGAATTTAATATCACGATGAGTCGTGAGAGTGGATGTAGGACAAGTTGGTCTGAACCACTATAAATCTATGTGTTATTTACTACTTTAGCATACATGTTTTCATAACATTGTTTCAACTAGAAAAGGTTTTGTATCAGCTGATACTGCATATCAGATTTATTAATTCGAAAGTTTATCATTAGCTGACACCAAGTCAGCTGATATCATAAAAAGTGTTTATGCATGAAAGTTAAAAATTCTATTAACTAGTAGACGAGTATAATCTTTAAAAAAATGATCATACTACATTTTCCGCACACTTCTCTATCAGCAGACTAACTAGTTCTAGACCCTTAGTGAATGAGTTGACCAAGTCATCTGGTGGAGTTAGCCATTTTCTTACATTCTAAAGCACTCGTCTAATTTATAACCCCTGGGTAGGGACCAACAAAAGTCATATCAAAGCTCTAAGTGTTTATCTAGCCTTAGTCCTAAGCAAATATATCCAAACCTTAAGTTTAGAACATCGAGTCTATTCAAACGTGTTGTTTGAATAACTCATTAGTTGGAACGTACTTCAAACCTTTTTTCTACATAAACCCTACATCGAGATTTTTGTAAAATCACTGTAAGAGTACTTGTTCTCTCCATAATAAGTAGGACCATATATTCGCGTAGAATATCAAGGCCAAAGTGTTGTTCTTGGAACTTAAAATACAAGTCCTTTCGTAATAAATTAATTAATATCACAACTGGGTTGTGAGGGTGAACGTAGGACTAGGATTCAAACCACTATAAATATATTTATGTGCATTTATTAGCTTTGATATTCTGTTATTCATTTTATACTTGTCATAATTTATCAAACTGAATAACTTACAAGTCAATTGATATGTTTTCGTGCATAAAATTAACTGAGCTTTTTCTAAATACTAAAACGAGTTTTTGACAATTAAGCCCGTCTTAAGGGCCTAAGCACTTTACGCAAAAGCCCAACTTAATTTGATAGTTGTTCAATTGTCCAGCTCTCAAGTAGAGAGTATGTTAGTTATCATCTCATAAATGTTCTACCACCCACACCTGATCATTGCTGACCTACTTACCATTTGACCTTCCTCTCAGTCAACTACCACACTCAACTCTACACGTGCAAAATCGTTTTCGGTTTTAAAGTTTATTCACCAATTTCTTCTAGACTTTAAACCATTACTTAACTCATTCGGGACCAATAAGTGGTGTCAGAGCAGTTTTTCTAACGACCGTTGACTTTGATTATCATTGGTTTTTGGAAAAACCTTTGTGGTCATTTGAACAGAACCATTTTGTGGGCTTATTAGTTCTTGAATCATATGTTAGTTGATGGAGTCAACTGAGCATGTATTCAGTGTAGTTAGAACCAAACGAGTTGCTCACATTCAGGCGAGTTGGGTCAATTGTGTGGATCAACTAAATTGAGTCAGAGAAGATCAGTTGAGGTGATTCAACGGAGATGTCTCAGACAACTTATCAATGGAGTTAGCAGCTGAGGTTTAGTCAGTTGTGACCAAAACGACTGAATAGTTAACTGGGAAGTTAACCAGTTACGATTTTGTTACAGATTTAGTTATTTTATTGCACCCGTATTGCAGTTACTTTCTCAAAGGGTTGAGTGGTTATACTTAGAGGTTTCTCACGTCTATAAATACTAGAAATGATAGCATTTCTAGAGTAATCAACATCTATCAAACACGAGTGCCATAAAAAGTGAACTCATTCAATTGTTACATAATTGCTGAGTGTTTAAACCTGAGGGTTGCGAGGATTTGCATGTTGAGTGTATTCTGGATCATTATTGTAGTATCTTGACTATAACCTTGTTTGTTGATCGAGAATAAGAAGTTAATCATTATAGTTGATGTAGATCATTTGATCGAACCACTTATATCTTCGTGTTGCTAGATTGAATATTTCTTATTTCTTTGGTAGATTCCATGTCCTAAGTAGTATTGTTTGAATTAATTCACAATAATTGACATCATTTGTGGAAAGTTGAAAGAACTAAATATTAAGGATGCCTACAACAAGGTTTGGTATAGAAAAGTTCACGGAGAAGTCAAATTTTGAACTTTGGAAAGTGAAGATGAGAGCATTTCTTGTTCATCAGTTAGCATGAAGTCTTGGAGACTCAGATGACTATGACTGGGGAATCTAGCTTTGTTTGAACTGAAAAGGCCAAGATCATACAAAAAGCACATAGTATGATCATCTTGTGTTTTGGAGATAAGGCACTCGAGGCTGTCAAGAAGACAACTATGAAGGCAGTATGGGATAAACTAGATAGTTTGTACATGGTGGAAACCTTAGCCAATCGATTGTATATGAAGTAGAAGCTTTATGCATGACGGGTCTCATCTCCGTTGTTCTCCTGATTGTATAAACTAGAGAGTATATTTGTAATACATAAATCAACGTCGTTTCCATTCTATTTTAGTCTTGTGTGATAGTGATTCACCTTAATATTTATATTATTCTCTTCCTTAAAATATACTCTCTCTCTCCATCTCATTTTAAATTCATTATTTACTGTGTGCGGGGAGTTTAATGCATAAGTTTTTTTTTTTTTTTTTAGGGGAATGCATACGTTTTTTATTAGTATTAAAGTAGAGTAAAGATCCGTGTAATTTTGCAATGTTTGAAAAGCATAGTAAAAACGAAAAAGAAAATATTATCAAATTAAAAATAATAAATTTAACTTGTGACTATCATTTTATTTAGAGTGGGAAAGAGAGAATATAATTGAATCCAAAAGGGTCCAAGACAACTTTTTGCAATATTAACAACTAGTGTAAGACCCGCGTATTACGCGGGTTGAAATAAATTTATAATTTTATATAATTTAGTCTGTGCAATTCAAATTTAATTTATTAATTAAAAACATAACATTTAAAACATGTATAGATTGTAAATTTATTATTCTATTAAAGGATAAAAAAATAAAAAGTTGTAAGCAATATAGATTACTATCATATATATATATATATATAAATTAAATTAAATTAGAGAATTAAAATTTTATTTATAAAAGAAATCAATATACGAAATTATAAATTGTGAAAAATTTCATTGTAGACAACATTTGTTGTACGTTTACATATTTTTCCATTTGAATCTAGACAAATATTTTTTAATCCACTTTTACTCTTGACTTTAAAGACTGCAACATATAAATGTTTGTGTGTGAACACATGTTTCGGAAGGTAGATATCTACCATGGAAAGAGACTGACATTATCATTTATTTATCAATATTGCAAAAGAAAATAGAATATAAAATTGTCTAGTTCCTTCGAAACTTTACGGAAGTCGTGTCATCCGAAACATTTAATGTCATCCTCGGGATAAAAACTTTACTACCAACATTTATTTCACAAATAATTTGTCCTTTGATGATTTGATTTTCAAGTCTAGTAACAATCAGTTTAATTCTATTGTACAAACCAAACTTCAGATCAATATTCCTAAGCTACATTATAGGGACACCACTTTTGAGAACAAACCGATAGTGTTTTGGTAGACCAGAACACTAAAGAGAATTGAGAAAATCAATTGAAAACACATGACTCTGATGGACAAACATTATCTGAATTCAAATATTACCTTATATCATCAAGTATCATCGTCAACAATGTCTCATTAATACTTTCAACATATATTTTTGTGTGTTGGAGCAAGTATAACTTTATCCTCAAAATACTTATTCGTACCAAATTAAGTTATCGGAGACGTACAGATGGGTAAATGCTGTCAAATATTGTAGCAGCAACAGGATCACATGCATCTAAAATTAAATTCTCTCCAAGAATATCAATAACTTTATCCTCAAAATACTTTCAAAATGGAACGTCGACTCCAAATTCACACTTATCGTCATACTATATTCTAATGTAATATTTATTGCTTCCAACATAGAAGAGATTGATAAAGTGCCAAAATAATAAATATTCGGGACTTTAGAAAATGGGCTTAATTCAGAAATCAAATGTCATTTGTCTATAACAGTTAAAACATCACGAATAATTTGACGATCATCATTAAATACTAAATAACAGTTCAACGAAAAAGCACTTCGCACTTCTAAAGGCATGAAAAAGAATGTTGGGAATATCGAGAATATTTAATATTAGTCAAATATTTTGAAATAAATTAGTGAATAAAAAAAATAAAACAATAAAAACTTACAAAATGATCTTGGAATTTAACCATAAATTCATGTAAGATCTCATGTTTGAACTTTGAATTTTTTTTGATAGTCTAGTTAGTGGTGCTCTAACCACTTGAGCTATCCCACTTTGTCATGTTTGAACTTTGAATAATTCATCTACAACATAAAATACAATTAATTAATAAACATTCAAAAATATTTTCAAATAAACAATACTATAAATAATAACTTTGAATAAAAAAAATATAGTAAACAATAAATAATGTAATTAATATTAAATAACTAAAGAAATAAATCTTACCTCGATATATTAAAAAAAAGGGATTATATTTTTTTTAGTCCATTAAGTTACCACGATTTTGAATTTAGTCCATCAGATTACCATTTTTTGAATTTAGTCCATTAAGTTTCGATTTATTTTGATTTTGGTCCAGTTACCTGCTACAGCAGGTTTAACACGTCATTTTTTAAAACACACCCCATAAAATGTTATACACACCCCTAATGTTAAACACACCACACTAAAATTTAAAAATCATTTTTTATTACTATACACATCTCAATTCTTTCCTATTTAATAAATTGCCAAAAATAATTAAATTAAAAAAATAAGAATTCAAATTAATATAAAAAATATAAATAAAATCTATAAAAATCGCCTAAATCTTCAAAAATTAAACAAAGCTAAAAAAATTAATTAATTTGATTAGTTTTGAAGATTTAGTTGATTTTCAACTATTTATTTAGCCTTATTTTCAACATTTTTTATCGAGGCTAGAACGCAAATAAAACATTAAAATAAAGCAATGGAGTTTTAAATTTTTTTTATTTTATTTTTCTTTTAAATATTTCTTTTATATTATATGAACCTCCTATAAATATTATATACACTTCAAATGTTAAAAACAAAAATTCAGAAATCAAATATAGTTAAATAAAATTATAAACATATTTAATAAATTGTCAAAAATAATTTAATTAAAAAAATAAGAATTCAAATTAATATAAAAAATATAAATAAAACCTATAAAAAAATACCTAAATCTTCAAAATTTTAATAAAGCTAAAAAATTAATTAATTTAATTAGATTTAAAAATTTAATTGATTTTTTAATACTTTTAAAAAAAATTATTTTTATTTAATTTAATAATTTTTTCAAGTTAATTATTTTTAAATTTATTAAAAATCTTCAAAAATAGTAAAAAAATCAACTAAATCTTCTAAACTAATTAAATTAATTAATATTTTTAGCTTTGTTTAATTTTTGGTAATTTTTTATAGGTTTTATTTATATTTTTTATATTAATTTGAATTCTTACTTTTTTTTTAATTTAATTAATTTTAGCAATTTATTAAATATAAAATAATTGGGGTGTATATAGTAATAAAAAATAATTTTTAAATTTTAGTGTGGTGTGTTTAACATTTGGGGTTTGTATAACATTTTGTGAGGTGTGTTTTAAAAAATGACCTGTTAAACATGCTATAGCAGGTAACTGGACCAAAATCAAAATAAATTGAAACTTAATGGACTAAATTCAAAAAGTGGTAACTGGGTGAACTAAATTAAAAAATATAATAACTTAATGGACTAAAAAAAAATATAATCCCAAAAAAAAAATACTCCTTCAGTTATCAACACAAATGGTTAAGTTTATCTTTCAGCAATCAACATGCATGTACTAACCATTTTTAAAAGTACTTATCTTTTTATATATGTTCAAATAATAGTATATCCTCATGTTGAACAATCATAGTACTCCCACAAAGGTTCAAAATCCTCTAGATACCAGCTATTTTCAGTTCTTTTGGCATTAAGTTCTCAATACTTGTCAACACGGTCTTTAAACTCAATCTTTGTGTTAACATCTTCGATTTAATTTCAGACGTTGAGTAAATCGATTGGACAACCGCTAAAAATAATTAAAGAAACAAATAAAAAATTTAAATAATAAAAACTTTAAATTTAAATGGAGTATTATTAACTATTTAAAAAAAAAAATTCACCATCATAGTTGTAATAATTTAAGCTTAATTTTCATATGATTAGGTTAACAGTTTAATTTTATATTAAGATTAGTGTGTCATAAATTTATTAGAATTGAATAGAACTATTATTTGTTGTGTGAATTTTTTTTGTCAAAATTTATTTCCATATAATTTTTTTTAAAATTATAGAAAGTTTTAATTAACAAAAAAAAATATACCAGCCAAAAGTTTACTTTTAAAAACTATTTCCATAAAAAAATTTCATATATTAATAAAAAAAATTCGTGTAAAATTTATTTCAAAGTTTTGGTTATATACATGCATGGTTGAAAGAAAGAATTGAATATAATTATTATTTGGTTGTGTAAAAAATTCCTCAAGATTTATTTCAATATAATTTGTTTTAATATTAATTTTTATACAATTAGATAACAGTTTAATTAGAATCTAAGGTTAATTTCCACATAATTCGAACACCAATTTAATTTGAACAACAAATTAAGTTTAATTAATTATCATGTATTTTTATTACATAGACAAAGTCAATAAAATATGTGTTTTCATAATTCTAAATATTGATAAAATTATATATTCCTTATTTTATTGTTCATGATATCGATAAAGTTGTATAACGTATCTATTTATAATTATTCAAATCAATTCTAAAAAGTTTTAAGATAATTAGTCAAGTATGAGCCGGTTTCCTTAATATTTTGAAACTAAATCTCCCAATTTTAAGGGAGTATTACATTTTTATAAATAAGGTTATTTGACACGTTATAAACAATGGATGAAATTATATATATGATTTAAACATATTTAATATACAATTCAATCTCTCTTTTTTTTTTTATCAAAAGATGAAATCAAACACAAATAAATTGATAGGATTATCTAACATATATTTAATGAGATAATATTTATTGAAATATTTAAACAACAAATTGGTAGGATGGTCTATTTGTGCATTGACTTGTTCAACTGTATATTTATTTCCATACAAATTATCTTAAAAATCAATTAGCAACATTCCCTCGAAAAAAAAGAATCAATTAGCAACATTTTAATTAATGCAATATAGTTTTTTTTTTTACTGAATTAATGCAATATAGTTAAAAACATGTATAGAAATGATTATTTGCCTTTCTTATGCATTGAATTATACAACTAATTAAATCCTTATTTCTATTAATTAGCAACCATTTTAATGGAGCCTTGTCTTTTCCATATTGGATTTAACACGTTTAAAATGCAAACAATACTTAACAACATTTGTTATGATGTTAATTACCAAAATTAAGCACAATATTTCGTATAGGGAAAGTCTTATATGCACCCTACACACCAAATAAGATTTGGTGCACCCTATTTTGCAGTGGTCAATCTTTATAGATTAGAAAAACGCAAATTATTGATAAAATAAGTATTGGTGCAGCGGTTTCAGCCCTTGAAGTTAGACAACAGATTATAGGTTCGAAACCCAGAGAAAGCTGTTTCTTAATTTTTTAATTAATTAAAAATTCAGTAATAATTTTTCAGTTTTTAATTTCAGTTACACTCACTATTTCTTAATTTTAAATTCGTTTTTTAATTAAAAAAAATTCAGTAATAATTTTTAATTAAAATAATTTTTCGGTTTTTAATTCATTATTCATTACACTCTTCAATAATACAATAATAATTAATTAAAAATTCAGTAATAATTTTTCAGTTTTTAATTTCAGTTACACTCACTATTTCTTAATTTTAAATTCGTTTTTTAATTAAAAAAATTCAGTAATAATTTTTAATTAAAATAATTTTTCGATTTTTAATTCATTATTCATTACACTCTTCAATAATACAATAATAATAGTCACCGCTTTTTAGAATTAGAAATTACCACTTTTCAATAATAATAGTCACCACTTTTTAGAATTAGAAATTACCACTTTTCAATAATAATAGTCACCACTTTTCACTTTTCAGTAATAATAGTCACCACTTTTCAGTATTAGAATTTACCACTTTTCAATAATAATAATCACCACGTTACAGTATTAGAAATTACCACTTTTCAATAATAATAATCACCACTTTTCAGTGTTAGAAATTACCACTTTTCAATAATAATAGTCACCACTTTTCAATATTAGAAAAATTATCACTTTTCAATAATAATAGTCACCACTTTTCAATAACAAAAGTTACACTTTTCAATATTAGAAATTACCATTTTTCAATAATAATAGTCACCACTTTTCAGTATTAGAAATTACTACTTTTCAATAATAATAATAGTCACCACTTTTCAGTAACAAAATTATAATAACAAGAGATACACTTAGTGATAACTATTAGTATTATTGAAAAGTGGTATTATTAAGAAAAAAATTATTAGGAAATAATACCTTATTTTTACTTTTCAGTATTAAAATTACCACTTTTCAATAATAATAATCACCACTTTTCAGTGTTAGAAATTACCACTTTTCAATAATAATAGTCACCACTTTTCAATAATAATAGTCACCACTTTTCAGTATTAGAAATTACCACTTTTCAGTGTTAGAAATTACCATTTTTCAATAATAATAGTCATCAGTATTATAAATTACTATTTTTCAATAATAATAGTCACCACTTTTCAATAAAAAAAAATTATTAGGAAAAAATATCTTATTTAAAAATTGGGGAAAAATATTATTACTGAGTATTAATTTAAAAACTGTGAAAAAAATTTAATAAAAAATTATTATTAGGAAAAAATACCTTATTTATAAACTGGAGAAAAATAATATTATTATTTAAAAACTGTGAAAAAAAAGGAAAAAATACCTTATTTAAAAACTGCGAAAAAAAATTATGTGAAAAAAATTTAATAAAAAAAATTATTATTAGAAAAAAAATACCTTATTTACAAACTGGGGAAAAATAATATTATTATTTAAAAATTGTGAAAAAAATTTAATAAATTGAGGTCACAAGGTTTCAAAGTTGTGACCTCAAATTCGAGTTTGGGACAGTAACCGCCACACCAACTGTTATTTGTGCTTTGTTTTCATTTTTTCTTATTTATAAGGATTGACTTCTGCATTAGTGTGCACCTGTACAGAAGACCAACTCTTTCGCATATGATTAAATAATCAATTAGGTATTTTGTGCATTGACTTGTTCAACAATTTGTTTAGTTTCATACAAATTATCTTAAGAATTAATTAGCAACAAAATTAATTTTATTGAAATATTAATATACTACAGTATTTGATTTAGCACGTTTAATAAGAAAAATAAATATTATATATTTAACTTAATTAAACTCATTTAACATAATATTTATTACCATAAAATTAAGCACACGAAATTTAATATGTGAATAAAAAACGTTTAAATGAGTCACCAAATTAGATTTTCAATTTATTTCCATATAATTATATACATTAATAATGGAAACATCGTACTACTATACACGATGATATTTTTTGGATAAATTTTGACATACTCAATCAAAGATTGAAGTGTATGTATATGTATATGTATATGTAGATGGTTAGTATGTAAAGAAAATGATGAATATAAATTTTAATTAAATCTTTAGCATAGTATAGACGCACAACTTTAATTAATTTAAAAAATAGTTATTTATTATTTTATTACATTAATATTCAAGGGTATATAGTACTCCTATTCCTATATAATAGTAATAGTAATGCTAAATAAATCAAAGAGATTAGACATGTCTACTCATTTAAGTTTATCTAACTAAATTATGTGAATACTAGAATTATGCTAAGAGACGTGCTCCTAAAAATAGAATTTCTGAAAAAATATTAAAGAATTAATTAAATTGTGTACAAAAATAATTACTTGAATTAAGCTAATCAATTAAATGGTAATCCTAAAATTATTGGACGAGAGATCAGTAGAATAAATATCTTATGTAATTTGTGTGATAGTGGAGTTCAACTTTTCAATCTCTCTCCGCGAGAATTCTCTCTTCTCTTAGGGCGAATTCTTGAAATCTGAGGTTTTCTTGAAAACCTTTTTTCACCGCTTCGTTTTTTGTTTCTCTTTTCCTCGATTTGTGCTTTGCTTTTTCTTGGATTTGGAGATTACTTTTCGTCTCATGTTGGGTTTCATTTGCATTGGTCATTAAATCCTCCTAATCATTCGGTTTTTTGGGCGGTGGAAGCTTCTGTTCAGAAATTGCAGGCTACTCGCATAAGAATTGGGGGTGATATGTGGCGATATCATTCTTCTAGGAGACAGTGTTTGAGAGGTAGAAAGGGGATTGGTTCCCTCTCTCACAATGATGATTTGGGGGATTTTGCTGGTTTTGGTTGTGTGGTTTTATTTTTACCACCGGCGGTTCGTCTGTCTTCCTTTATATATTGGGTGGATGGATTCTTTTTACACTCACTTCTCCACAGAAAAACTCTCCTCCACATAAATCTTTCCCCTTTCTCCTCTATGGCGGATTCTATTAACCAAATGATGGAAAATTTCCGGATTTCTCAACGAGAAGCCACACATCTGGTGGCACAACGCACTGATTTGGCGGTTCCACAAAACACGCTTGCTTTGAGGTTTGTGGCGAGGCGACCAATTACTATTGCTGAACTAAAAGAGATCTTGGGTAGGGCTTGGAGACTGCGTACCCCGCTTAGGATTGTGGGTGCTGGTGAGGGGCTTTTTCTCCTCACATTTGACTCTGCGGAGAAAATAACTGAGGTATTGCTTGAGCAGCCGTGGAATGTCAGGCGTTCTTTGGTGGCGCTGGAAAGGTTGCATGGGGGTGAACGGTTGTCTCAACTCAAACTTAACTTTGTCCCGTTTTGGGTCCAGGTTCATGGCTTGCAATTGTTTGCTATAAGTAAAATTTTGGGCCTCAAAATTGGGAGTATTGTGGGTGATGTGGTGGAGGTTGATGTTAAGGAAGGTGAGGTTGCGTGGGGAGAGTGCCTTCGTATTAGGGTGCTTTTGGATGTTTCGAAACCTCTATGTAGGTTCTTTTATATTACTGTGGAAAATGAGCCGATTACGGCGGTGTTTAGGTATGAACGCCTATCTGGTTTTTGTACTATGTGTGGAATGATGGATATTTCGGAAAAAGAGTGTCTAATTGCTTATGGTAAATCTGATGCATGGTGCAAGGAACATCGTTTTTTTCCCTTGTGGTTACAGGCTGATAAGAAGAAGAGTCCTACGGATGAGGAGCTGGCCAGTTTTTTCCAACTTCTTCAACTTGGAGATGGGGAAACGGCAGATCGTCACATGCAGTTGGAGGCGGAGGCTCGTAGGCTTGAAAAAGGTAAGGCAGTGGCAGTGGATACTGAAGAGGTGGTGACTCGACTGGAGATTGGCCCACAGAAGCGACAGGAAGTTCGTCGTTTTGAGGAACTTATACCTCAACAAGGTGAGATGGAGGTGGGTCATTGTAGCAAAGCGCATAACAAGATGGGTCGTTTTGATCCCAGAACAGGTAAGTATTTGGATCCCATTTCTTTTTCTGTTCCTTTGGGATTCCAACATTGCTATCTTAAGGAACCGTTGAATGGCGTGGATAATGGAAGTGATTATCGGGTGGTTCATTTTGTGGGGAGAGACCTTAGTACTTCTTACCATACTTCTTATGTGGATATTCTTTATGAAGGGGAGGAACCTTTTATGCCCGTCTATGAGACGACAGCTCAACCTCCACATGCAGTCCAAGAAACTGAACAGGTTTCTCCAAAGAAGGATATTCCAATGCAGGCGGATTCGGCTAATAGTTATGTGGTTCCTTATAAGAAGAGGCCAAGGGACGAGGGTGAAGGTGTGATCATGGCGTTTTGGGGAGATGGGAAAGGATGGTCTGAAGGGGAGATCGTGAAAGATGTGGCTGATCAGTGTAAGAAAGCAAGAAGCATGTTTGAATCATACGGAGCTCCGTTGGTGATTCGGGATACGGCGGAGGCCGAAGTTAATCAGCCCCGCCATGAAAAGTGATCATCATATGTTGGAATGCCCGAGGTGTTCGTGGAGCTCGGGCATTCAATCATCTTAGTCGTTTAGTTTTTAAATTCCGTCCTTCTGTTATGTTTATTTCTGAATCTAGATGTTCATCGGCAAGAGCCGATTTGTTGAAATCAAGACTTGGCTTTCAATGCTGTTTTTCTGTTAATGCGAAGGGGTATTCTGGGGGTTTGATGATGTTTTGGAAGAATGTTGTGCTTGATATTTCTTCTTACTCTTGTGCACATATTGATTGTTTGCTATCTTCTCATAATATCAATTGGAGATTTACGGGGTTTCAAGGTAGTCCGAAATTAGAAGATCGTAAATTTTCTTGGGAATTGCTTAATAGACTTGGGAGTTGTAATCAAGGTGCTAATAATGCTTGGCTTGTGGGGGGTGATTTTAATGAAACTTTGTTTCATTCTGAAAAAAGAGGGGGGATAAGAAAACCATTGTCAAGATTATTGAATTTCCAAGATGCCCTTAATCATAATGGTCTGATTAATTTAAAGGTTAATGGTCCTCGTTTTACATGGATGAACAAGCGAAGTGGAATGGATCTAATAATCCAAGAGAAACTTGATAGATTTGTTGCTACTAATGAATGGATCAAAGTTTTTCCAGTTTATGAAGTTAAGGCACTAGATTTTATGGGGTCAGATCATCGTCCTCTTTTAATCACATGTGATACAACCAATGGGGCTGTCCTTGATACTATGAAAAGGGGTTTTCGTTTTGAGAATCATTGGATTAAAGAACATGATTTTAAGAATATGATTGGCAAAGTATGGGTTGTGAAAGGAAGAACAGTGGATCTACCTGCTTCATTAAAACAGTGTGGCGACTCAATTAAAAAATGGGCTATCAAGAAAGGTGAATCTTTGGCAACTCGTATTGGTCACACTCAAAACCAAATTAAGATAGAAGTGGACAATGAAGATAGGATTCCGGACATTCAAAGGCTGAAAATTTTGGAGAAAGAGTTGGACACTTTGCATTCTCAGGAAGAATGGTATTGGAAACAGCGATCTAGGGTTTCTTGGATTAAAGAAGGTGATCGAAACACAAAATTTTTTCATAGTCGAGCAAATCAAAGAAAATGTACAAATCGTATCTCCAAAATTCAAAATGCTTCTGGGGAATGGATACATAATCACTATGGAATTAAGCGTTTGTTTGTTAGCTATTTTGAGAATATATTCAAGTCTTGTAATCCCAGTTCTCACATGCTTCATGAGGCAACAAATGAAATGAATAGAAAACTTTCTAATGAGCAGGTACGATTGCTTGATGTGTCGTTTTCTAGGGAGGAGGTAAACAAAGCTATCAAGGATCTTAATCCCTGGAAGGCTCCTGGTCCAGATGGTTTTCCAGCCTCGTTTTATCAAGTCAATTGGAGTACGATTGGGGAGGAGGTGAGTGAACAGGTATTGATGCATTTGAATGATGTGAAACCTTTAAATTCCTGGAACAATACTACAATTGTTCTCATTCCTAAGGTTAAGAATCCGGTTAATGTTCTTCAGTTTCGGCCTATCAGCTTGTGCAATGTTAGTTATCGGATCCTTTCTCGAGTCATTACGAATCGTTTGAAGATTGTTATGAATGACCTTATTGATCTGTCTCAAAGTGCTTTTGTTTCGGGAAGACTCATTTCAGATAATATTCTAATTGCCTTCGAATGTCTGCACTGGATTCGCTCTTCGAAAAGTTGTGAAGGATATGCTGCCCTAAAGCTGGATATGAGCAAAGCCTATGATCGTGTGGAATGACCTTTTTTGCTACATGTTATGAAAAAGATGGGTTTTCCGGACAAATGGACAAAGCTTATTCACAAATGTATCTCATCAGTTACTTATGAGGTGTGTGTTAATGGTTCGACTTCGGAGCCTTTCACACCTTCGAGAGGTCTTCGTCAAGGTGATCCGCTATCTCCATTTCTGTTTGTCATATGTGCTCAGGCTTTGTCATCACTTATTCAAGATTTTTTGAGGAGAAATGTTTTCTCCGGTGTTCGGATTGCAAGAAATGCCCCATCTATTTCTCATCTCTTTTTTGCAGACGATAGTTTGATATTTATGAAAGCAACAAGACATGAGGCTGTGATCCTTAAGAAGTGCATTCAATTGTATGAAGCTGCTTCAGGACAATTGATTAATTTTGAGAAGTCTGCCATTACCTTTAGTCCTTACACAAAATTGGTGAACCGAGATATTGTCAAACAAGTTCTAGGTGTTCGCTCGACAAATGGCCATGATATTTACTTAGGCTTGCCTACTTTTTCTGTTCGTGCAAAGCGACATCAATTTGGTTATTTGGTGGATCGGGCGAAGCAGAAGATCAACTCGTGGAGTCATAAACAATTCTCGGAAGGTGGTAAGGAAGTTCTTATCAAGTCTGTACTACAAGCTATTCCATGTTATGCTATGACATGTTTCAGGATTCCCACTTCGATTTGCATGGATTTGGAGAGGATGACTGCAAATTTTTGGTGGGGTACAAGAGAGGACCATAACAAGCTTCATTGGCATAAATGGAGTGAACTTTGTAAATCAAGAGAAGCTGGTGGACTGGGTTTTAGAAACATGGTAATGTTTAATAAGGCGCTTTTGGCTAAGCAGGTTTGGCGAATTTTGGTTCGCCCTGATTCCCTGGTGGGAATGATTTTTAAAGCAAAATACTTCAGAAATTCGGATATTTTGAACGCTGAAGTTGGGTCAAATCCATCGTTCGTGTGGAGATCATTGATGTGGAGTAAGGATTTGTTGGAAAATAGCATTAGATGGAGACTGGGAAATGGAATGGGGGTGCACATTTTTAAAGATAGATGGGTTATGGGCTTTGAAGATGGCCTAATCAAATCCAGAATTGCTAGTGCCTCACTCGTTGGTCGTTTTATTCTGCCAACATCTGAATGGAATGCGGAATTGGTTAAGCAGGCTTTTTGGCATAATGAAGCTGAGGCAATTCTTAAGATCCCCATTCTTGGAAATGGACAATTAGATCAACAATTTTGGCCGGAAGACGCATCTGGTAATTATTCTGTGGCCTCGGGTTACAGACTTTTAGATAGAATGTCCATTCAGTCAAGGAAATTTTTTTTGCCAAGTTCATCCGGACGTAACCAATCTCAGTTGTTATGGAATTATCTTTGGAAATTAAAAATCCCACCAAAGGTGCGTATCTTTGGTTGGAAAATCTTGAATGATTCCATAGCTGCGGAAGGTAATTTGGCTAAGCATCATGTGCCTATCTCCTATTCATGTTTATGTTGTGGTGCGTTTATTGCAGACACGATGCATGTTCTTTTTCGTTGTGTGTTTGCTAAACGTGTCTGGAAGGCTCAAGGTTTTTGGGAGCAAGTTAAAAGAATCAATAATGGGTCAGTTTTTCAGCTTTTGTTTGCACTTAAAGAAAGTTTGGATCAGAGGATATTCTCCTTATTTCTTATCATTGCATGGGCTATATGGAGGGAGAGATGTGGTTGGTTACATTCGGATGAGATTGATACGCAGTCAAGGGCTTATTCGAAAGTTTTTAACGTACAATGGGCTATTGATTATTGGGAGGATTATCAAAATATGGGCTGGTTGGAAGTAGACAGGAATATGGGTAGCTTCAAAGGGCTGAAAGATGGATCTTTTCAGAAAAATCAAGGTACCCTTTTTTCTGATGCAGCCTTTAATATTGCAAAGAATTTTTTTGCAGTTGGGTTTGTGGTATTAGATTGTGAAGGGTGTGTTGTTTTGGCTGGAGGAGAACGTATCATCAACCCGGGATCTGTTGTTGCAGCAGAACTTACTGCCGTTAAGAAAGGATTACAATGCTGCATTAGGCATAAGATTCAAATCTCGAGTATTCGCATGGATTCTGCAGACTCAATTGGGACTATTAATGCTTCATTATCTTTTGA
Organism: Galeopsis tetrahit; assembly: GCA_963675135.1. Taxonomy (NCBI): domain Eukaryota; kingdom Viridiplantae; phylum Streptophyta; class Magnoliopsida; order Lamiales; family Lamiaceae; genus Galeopsis; species Galeopsis tetrahit. Next base: position 59,118,751 of record OY776132.1, read on the forward strand.
AGGGATGGAGGCTGAGTTGGTTGAAGATATTAGGAGATTATTGCAAAGGCTCTTGATTTGGGATTATGATGCTGTTCCAAGACACGAGAATCAAGTAGCTCACATGATGGCTCAGGAAGCTTGGAATTTTTCAACACCTTTCGATTGGGTTGAAAACGATATTCCGCAATATATTAAGGAGATTTGTTGTTTTTAAATTCTATACACTCCTTGTATATTATCAAAAAAAAAATTTGTGTGATAGTGATTCACCTTAATATTTATATTATTCTTTCCTTAAAATATACTCTCTCTCAATCTCATTTTAAATTCATTATTTACTGTGTGCGGAGAGTTTAATGCATAAGTTTTTTTTTTTTTTTTTGAGGGGAATTCATACGTTTTTTATTAGTATTAAAGTAGAGTAATGATCCGTGTAATTTTGCAATGTTTGAAAAGCATAGTAAAAATGAAAAAGAAAATATTATCAAATTAAAAATAATAAATTTAACTTGTGACTATCATTTTATTTAGAGTGGGAAAGAGAGAATATAATTGAATCCAAAAGGGTCCAACACAACTTTTTGCAATATTAACAATATTGCCATTAAATGAAAAGACATTTAATTTATATACCCGGATCCCAATAATTAAATCCTACAAATATCCCCTCTTTCCCCACAAGTTGAAGAGCCCATACACAAACTTCTTTTTTCTGCCATCATGTCATGTCAGTGTTGTACCTTCTGAAAATAACACTTCCCAAAGACATGTCCCATATTATCCTCTTCCCTCTCCTCCTCCTCCTCACCTCCGCCGCACCGCCGCCTCTCCGGCCGGGTTTTTACTCGGAAACTTGTCCGGAAGCTGAATCCATCGTCAGAGATGTAATAAGGCAGGCCATGGCTAGAGAAACCAGAAGTGCTGCCTCTGTTATGCGATTACAGTTCCATGATTGCTTTGTTAATGTAACAAATTAAAAAAAAAATCAAGTTTCTTAGATTTATTTTTAAAAAATTGGGCATTTTCTTGATTTTGTTTGGTGAATTAATTTGGTAGGGTTGTGATGGGTCATTGCTGTTAGATGACACGCCAAACATGCTTGGGGAGAAATTGTCGCTTTCGAATATAAATTCGTTGAGATCGTACGAAGTGATTGATGAAATTAAGGAAGCATTGGAGAAGGCGTGTCCTGAAGTTGTGTCTTGTGCTGATATTGTAATCATGGCTGCCAGAGATGCTGTTCTTCTGGTATAATCTCTCCCCCTTTCATAACATCATTAATTTGGCTGCCACAGTGCTTTTAAATATTACTTTCATTTTCTCCGCCTCATCAAATTTGTGTCACACACAAGTCAAAAAAATGTAGGGTTCAAAGTAATTTTTTTAAAATTTTATTGATAAAGTAAAGAAAATTATTTGATTTAATATAGTAAATGGTAAAATAATGTCAACTTGTGTGCATTTGATTTTATGGTAAAATTATTACAACTGAATCACAATTTTAATGCTTTCAATCAAAAATTCAATTAAACAATTATGCATATATTCAAATTACTTAAAATTTAGTTGCATATAATTTATCGTTTTTTGAGATACTTAAAAATCCTGCCTTGAACGACTTTTTTTTTATCATGAGTTTTAAAATATAGTGATTCATCAAATTAGTGACGAACCTCCCTTTTTTAAATCACAGGCGGTTTTGAATTATTTATCATTAGTTTTAATTTTGGCAAATAAAAGTCTAAATTTTACTCGTTCGGATAGTTTTTAAGTTTAACTACGTCGTTTGTGGTCTAACTTGTGTTGAACAGAGTGGAGGGCCAAGGTGGGAAGTAAAACTTGGTAGAAAAGACAGCTTAACAGCAAGTCAAGAAGCCTCAGACGACATAATGCCTAGTCCAAGAGCCAATGCATCTTCCCTCATAACCCTTTTCTCCAAATTCAATCTCACAATCAAAGACTTAGTCGCCCTTTCGGGCTCCCACTCCATTGGCAAAGCCAGGTGCTTCTCTGTCCTCTTCAGGCTTTACAACCAGTCGGGCTCGGGGCGACCCGACCCAGCACTCGAGCCCAAGTACCGCAGAAAACTGGAGCAGCTTTGCCCCGTCGGAGGAGACGAAGAGGTGACAGGAGACTTGGATGCTACACCGGAGAGATTCGATAACCAGTATTTCAAGGACTTGGTTATGGGCAGAGGATTTCTGAATTCTGATCAAAGTTTGTACACAAATGATGAGAGTAGGGAGTATGTGAAGGTGTTCAGCAAGAATGAGGGGGAGTTTTTTAAGGCGTTTGTTGAAGGGATGATTAAGATGGGGGATTTGCAATCTGGTTTGGGTGGAGAGATTAGGAGGAATTGCAGGGTTGTTAATGGCAGATCAAATGTAATGTAGAGGTTTTACTTGAGACCAAACGTTAGAATATTACAACCATTTGTTTGGGTTAATAAATAATGCTTCTCTAATTTATGGACATGTATTTGTTCTAGGTATGTTTTATTTTATTCTAGTGATAGTATTTTAGTGTTTCATTTTAATGTTCACCAACACAAATCACAAAATCAAATGATAATTGAACATGAAAAAATTTTAGTGAACTAAACTATGAGGGGTGAAAACATCCGATGGGTATAAGAAGGGGCATTGCGGTGGCCTAAAACAAATGGTGGCAAATAGGCCATGAAAATGCCTTTAAGCTTAATAAAATAAATGGCTATATACACCCCAGCTTTATTGAGTGTAACAATGCACACTTATTCTCTGTAACACTTATCCCTTCAGCGAGCGGTGAAAAAACACACTTATTCTCTGTAACACTTATAACTTAGCAGCAAAGAAACACACTTATCTTAAAAAAAAACTCAAAGTCGGTGGAAAAAACATAACCTGATCAATCACAGTGTATCATAGTGTAGTGTTTTGACTTTTACTAAATTAATTAATTTGTTAATTAAAATGTCACTTATTATCCTCTAAGAAAAAAACTCAAAGGCAATTGAAAATTTTAATAATCAAAAGGTCACTTATCCTCTGTATAGTCTGATCGATCATAAAGTCTTATCCTCTGTGGAGGAAAATCTGTATAGTTTGATCGATCTTAAAGTCTTATCCTCTGGGGTGGAAAATTATAGTGATCGATCATAAAGTCTTATCCTCTATGGTGGAAAATCATAGAGTCTTATCCTCTGTGGTAGAAAAACCATGCATTTTTTCTTTTTTAATATTGATTGATTTGAATCATGCAATTTGAAACAAAATCAATTTTCATAAAATGGAATTTTGAGGTTACATAAATGAAAAACACATCATTTTATCGAACACACAATTTTATCTCTAACCTGATCGACTGTAACTCAAAATAATTAATCTGTTAATTAAACTTATCGTCTATCGTGAGAAAAAATCCTCAAAGGCAGTGGAAAAACCACCCAGTAGTAAGAGAAGTGAGAAAAATGATAATTTATACAAAGGTAACTGTGGAAAAAACAGTCTTATTTTTTTTTTATGATTTATATAAAGGTAATGGAAACAACAATAGTAGGGGTTTTCTTAGAATAGTTCAACTGTCGTCTGGACTATTAATGGTTCCGATGTCAAATTGCATCGCTCTGTGTCATCCTAATTTGATACCTAATTTGATACATGTTGCCTTTTTTTAATATTTTAAAATAATTATTTAAATTTTATTTTATTATTTACTATTTTATCCTTTATTAAAATTAATACTCCGTAATAATATTATTTAAATTAAACAATACGAACATAATTAAATTATTATTTTATTTATATTTTATCTAGACATGCTCATTTAATTAGTTCACCCTCAAATTATTTTTTTACCCCGTTATCTGCACCCGCTCATTTTATGAGTTCACCCCAAATCATTTTTTATCCATGATTATCTGCAATCACTCATTTTATAAGTTCACCCAAAAATTTTTTTTTACCACAGCCTGTTCATTTTATAAGTTCACCCTAGAAGAGTTTTTTTAAAAATAATTACATTTTAAGGAATATATTATCATTTTATTAATTTACACAAAATATAATAAAATCAACTCTAATTTATAGGGTGATACTCGGTACATGTAAGATACCGGTACACACCACTTTTAATTTTAATTTTTTATTTATATTTTATCTACACCCACTCATTTAATGAGTTCACCCAAAAATCATTTTTTTACTACGGTTATCTGCACCCGTTCATTTTATGAGTTCACCCCTAAATCATTTTTTATCACGGTTATGTTCACCCGCTCATTTTATAAGTTCACCCCTAAATTATTTTTTTACCACGTTTATCTACACCCCTCATTTTATGAGTTCACCCCAAAATATTTTTAAAAATGTAATTACATTTAAAAGACTATATTATCCTTTTATTAATTTACACAAAATATAATAAAATCAACCTTAATTTGTATATTTACAATTTGTAGTCGAGTCATTATCGAGTTACCGTCGATTCACCATCAAGTCACTCATATTTTGTTAATCAAAAGGTCACTTATCCTCTGTAGTGAGAAAAAAACTCAAAAGCGCGGTGGAAAAAACATAGTCTGATCGATCATAGAGTCTTATCCTCTGTGGTGAAAAATCATAGACTCTTATCCTCTGCGGTGGAAAAACCATGCATTTTTTTTTTTTAATATTGATTGATTTGAATCGTGCAATTTGAAACAAAATCAATTTTCATGAATTTTATTGATAAGAAATTTGAGGTTACATAAATGAAAAAAAAGACAATTTTATCTTATAGACAATTTTATCTCTAACAATATTATCTCTAACCTGATCGACAGTGTATTAAGTGAGAAATAATTAATCTGTTGATAATTTTATCTCGCAATCTTAGACGGACGGTGAGGCCTGAACGAACGACGAAGCAGACGCGCGTGAAATCGGCGAAACAAATGCGGCGACGACGAACGGGACTATGGTAGCGAGACTTTGTGCGGTAACGAAGAAAGGTTGTGGCAACGAGGCTTTGAGCGGCGATCGACGAGGCTGAGAGAGGAGTGGGTGTCCCAAGCAATGTATTTTGTTTTTCACGCTATATAGTTTGAGAGAATAAGGGGAGAATTATGGTTATGTAGGAGAAGGGTATCTTCGATCTTTCATGGGGTGTGTCCTAATCGTACGGGGTGTGCGCTAAAATATCTTGTGTGTGTGTATAACCGACTATTGATTACTGATTATTGTTCATGGTATTAATGATTATTGTTCATGTTATTATTGATAATTGTTTTTTGTATTACTAATATAATTAGATGTGTGGAATTATTTGTTATTGTATATAATGTTCATGATATTTCTGATTACTGTTCATGGTATTACTGATAATTATTTTTGGTATTACTGAATACAATTAGATGTATGAAATTATTTGTTATTATATGAGACTAGTATTTCTCCCGTGGGTTTATAAATTAATAAACTTATATAAAAAGTGATGTTAATAAATGATTTTTTTGTATATATACAATAGTATAAAAAAAAATTAGGACCATTAATTTTAATATTTTATTTAAAAAATAAACGTTACAATAATATTTGATAAAATTAATATTTGTCAAAAATAATTAATTGAGCATAATTAATAAATATTAATTTTATATAATCTTTCATATACTGCGTTGCACGACAGATTGATTATTAATAAATTTTAATTAATTATTTATAGAATACATTCGTGCAATTTAAAATTTTCAATGATTGAATTTTATAGAATTTGAAGAACAATAATACTATGTGAAATCATATCATTGATTTCATTTTGTGAATGAAGCTTCAATTACATTTTTTTTAAATCTATTTTCACTTATAATTATTGATGGAATACTACTCCATCCGTCTAATTATCACATAATTTGAAAAACATTAATATAAAATGAGGTGTGGTAAAATTGATATGATTGAAGAGAGGGAATGAAATGGAGTGTAGAATAATTTAAGAGTATAAGAGGTGGGGTCACAATGTATACACAAAAATAAAATGAGAATTTTTTTTGTGAGACATCTAAATGAAAAGATTGGAAGCTTCTAACGAAATAAAGTAATTAATTAAAATTCAATTTTACGAAATAGATTCATGAAACTATCTCATACAAATTTTAACTTATAATTAAAATTTATATATAATATTGGGAAACAAAAGTATATGTACAAATATACATAAATTAATTAAAAATATTTTTTAATAATTAAAATTTAAAGGGGTATACTTAATTACAAATGTTTTTTTTTTTTTTTGGTCAAGCAAAGGAGACTATTTTATTGAAGCATAAATGATCAGTACATATATAAGGTATTGAGGTACCAGTAGTACCAGAATACTATAAAGGCTCAGAATAAATTACAGTAAATAACATAAAGCAAAATCTTCTAGGCAGAGTGCAATTGTGGCCCTCACTTCTTGTTAAGCTGCTCCCAAGGCTCTATTAACCAATCTCTAAAGTTTGTGCCTATAAGCATTTGTCCATAGCTGGAGAACCAGCTCCATGTTCTCCCTTTGATCTCGTCCAATACTTTCGCCTCGTCCCAGCTGCAGTTTTCAAAAATCCTCTTGTTTCTCCATCGCCACACGACCCATACCACACATATCCAAATTCCAATTGCTGCCTTGTCGCCTCCTTTTGTTCCCACCAGACCCGAATGCATCAGAAAGTTTTCTCTCACCTGTTGATGGACTGGGATACAGACTTTAAGCCAAGCGTAGCATTTGTACCAAACAACACTTACCAGTCTGCACTCCAGAAACAGGTGAGAAGTTGACTCCGTTTTTTCGCCGCACAAAGAACATTTAGTGTCCTCAACTTTTTGGATGATCTTTCTCTTAAATAGATTCTCCTTGGTGGGGAGTCGATTCCATAAAATCTGCCATGCCAGAGTTGCTGCCTTTGATGGTACAAGTTTACTCCACACCAAAGAGAATTCAGCTCCCTCGATATCTCTTTCCGTCCCGATTGTAGACTCTCTTGAGATGCAGTCATAAGCCTCTCTCGTTTCAAACCTGCTGCTCTTCCTTGAGTTCCATATCCAGCCATCTTGTGCTCCAAGCCTGAGTTGGTACCTGTTAATATGAGATTGCAATTGATCAAGCAAAATTAATTCCCGATCAAGAAGTGTTCTGCGCCAATTCCAGACCCACACCCACTGCCCCTCTACCCAATTTCCCATACTACTGATAAGTGCATCCTTAACCACACTCAGCCCATATAATCTAGGAAACACCCGCTTAAGTGCTTTGTCCCCAGCCCACAACCCTTCCCAAAATAAAGTATTATTGTCGTTTCCCACCCGAAGCTCTAATCTACCCCAAAACCACTTCCCTCTCTGTCCCGAGACTGTCCTGATAATACCCTTCCACCAACTAGACTTAATCCTCTCTATCCTGCCCCCAAACTGTCCACCCTCACCTATCTCGACCCTCCCATTTATCGAGTTAATGACCCTAACCCACAGACTCTCTGGACACGATAAGTATCTCCACATCCACTTTCCTATTAGAGCTAAATTAAACCACTTAAGATTCCTAACCCCGAGACCCCCAGCGCTTTTAGACTTGCAAATCGAATCCCATTTAACCCATGAGATTTTTTTCTGTGTCACACTCCCCCCTCCCCACAAGAATCTACAATTTAAGGAAATAAGAGTTTTTACTATTTTGGCAGGTAATAAACTAAAGGAAAAATGGTAGATTAGGATCGACGTCAACACCAATTTCAGAAGAGTGACTCTGCCCCCAATGGATATTTTTTTCTGCTCCCATCTGTTCAACCTTCTCTTGACTTTCTGGATCAACTCATCCCATTCAGAAATTCGGTTTAGTCGTGCCCCTATCTTGACCCCCAGGTAGTTAAAAGGCATGCTTCCTTTTTGGCAGCCTAGTGAATCAGCCATCGAGTCCAGCACTTGCCCCTCGACATGGATACCACTGAGACTGCATTTGTTATAATTTACCTTAAGCCCCGAGATGAGTTCGAAATTTCTCAAGATACATTTCATTGCCCATACGTTGCTGTTGCTGGCCTTCCCCACAAAAATGGTGTCATCCGCATACTGAAGGTGTGAGATCTCGACTTGATCCCTTCCAATTTTTGCTGCCTCGTACACTCCAGCCTGCGTCGCTTTTTTTATAAGGCTGCTCAGCCCCTCGGCCACCAGTAGGTAAAGGAAAGGGGAAAGGGGATCCCCTTGCCTAAGGCCGCGACCCAATTTAAATTCGTCAGTCGGGCTACCATTCACTAAGACCGTGGCGCTCGCAGAGGATACACATTCCATAATCCACTTTCTCCATTTCCTACTGAAATTAAACCTTTCCATCATCAGGTCTAAAAACTCCCAATCCACTGTGTCGTAGGCCTTTGCAAAATCCACTTTAAAGAATAACCTGTCTACTTTACTCTTTTTTGCCTCCTCCACCACTTCATTCAGGATCACCACCCCATCAAGTATATATCTGTTTCCCACAAACGCACTCTGATTTTCCGAAATAATCTGATTCATAACCTTACTCAATCTCTTCGCCAGAAGCTTTGCCAGTATCTTATAAGTACACCCAATGAGAGAAATGGGTCTGAATTCGTTGATTGAACGTGCACCTTCTTTTTTTGGGATTAACACTATGTATGACGGGTTCGAGCCACGCACTAGCCTTCCGTTCGTCTGGAATTCCCACAGCATACGACATACATCCTCCCTAATGGTTCCCCAACACTCTTTTACAAATCTGAAGTTAAAACCATCGGGTCCCGGGCTCTTCGAGCTACTGCAATTCCAAACTGCTTCTTTGATCTCCTGCTCACTAAATCTTGCGATTAACATTTCATTGTCTACTTCTGTCACCCTGTTGTTAACAAAATTCTCAACCACTGTTGGTCTCCCACCCGGAACTTTGCTGTATTGATTCTTAAAAAAATCACTGATGTCTTTTTTGACCAGATTTACCTCCTCGACCCATGCCCCATCTATCTGAATACCTGCCATCTCACTATTCTTCCGCTGGTGGTTAACAATTCTATGGAAGAAATTGGAGTTTACGTCTCCTTCCGTCAGCCATCTCACCTTTGCCTTTTGTGCCAGCAGGCTGTTTTTCAAACTTGAGGTTTTTATAAGTTCTGCCTGAGCCGCTTTTCGACGGATGATTTCAGCTTCGTCGAGGCCGAAGGTATCGTCCAGGATATCTGCCTCATGTATTTCCAACCGAAGATTTTCGATTTTCTCCTCGATGGATCCGAAGACAGACTGGTTCCAGGCTTTTAATTCTGACTTTAGGAATTTTAGCTTCTCCTTCAGAATAAAACCCCCCCACCCTGCTAGCTGAGGCTTTTTCCAAGTATTTTCTACGAAAGTCTTGAACTCCGGGTGTGTTGTCCACGCGTTTACGAATCTGAACGGTTTAGGTCCCCAGTCGACGCTCTTTGTTTCTATAAGGATAGGGCAGTGATCAGATACTGACCTGTTCAGTCCTCTTAGAGTGATTGTCGGCCACATCGTTACCCATTCCTCGTTGACTAGCGCTCGATCGATTTTGCTTTTGCAACTTCCATCCGGTTTGTACCAAGTGAAACTTCTTCTGTGAAGAGGGAGGTCAATGAGGTGTGCTCCCGAAATGAAATCGTCGAAGCTTCTAATATCCCTGCGACAAACGCTTGAGTTCTGCCCTGCCCTCTCACTCAGCCGTCTAATAGCGTTGAAGTCTCCGATAATGCATATGCAAGTGTTGCTGTTCTGCCTTATTACCAGATTAATTCTGTCCCACAAATCCATCTTCTCCCCTAACAAACATGGTGCGTACACGTTGATGATGCAACATTTGATCTGGTTGCTGCCCCAATACCCATTGACCACCACCGCTCCATTCATGTGCCACTTGCTGGCACAATTGAACACCTCTTTGTTTCAGATTGAGATTATGCCTCCCGAACGCCCCTCTGATTCTCTTGCCTCCCACTCGAAATTGTCTTCCCCCCAAATCTCTTTGCAGACCATCTCATCAATTTTTTCCAGTTTTGACTCCTGAACACAACAAAAATCCAGCTTGTGTTTTCTCCTCATTTCTTTTATTTCTGCTTTCTTCACCTTGCTGCCTAGACCTCGACAGTTAAAAGATAAAATCTTCATTAATTACCTTGTCCCGTTGTCGCCTTGGCTAGAGATCTTTTTTCTTGATCAATTGCCATTAACTGTGTTAGCCTTTGGATTAGGTCCTCTTCCTTCCCTTTGCTTTTCAAGCCGATTTTCTTCCCAAACTCCCAAATCTTCCTGGCTTCTTCCTTCAGGGCTTCTTCTTCCACGTCCGACACTATTCCGGCTACGAAACCTGGCCAATTTTCTCTTTCTTTACCTCTCTGTCTAGCCTTCTGCTCACCCTTTTCTTTTTTGGACAACTGCCCCTTTCTTTTCCCGAGTATTTGTTGGTTCGATGCAGTGAGGTGCACCGGGGCGCAGCCGCCCTGAGTCGGACTACAACCATTGGGAGGTGGTGCCGACGCGTCGCTTTGCTGGGAGGATTGTGGCTGTGCTTGAGCATTTTTGGGTGTAAATTCTGGTGGGTGATTCTTCGGCGTGCCCGAAGCGGGGCTGGGGTGATTTGTTTCGAGATTTGGGATTAGGGTTGCTTTGTTTGGGGCTGTTGTGGGCTGTGTTGAGAGACAGGTGGCCTCCGAAGTGAGTTTTATTGGGCTGAGATTCTGGGTCAAACAGGGGTGTGGTCGGTCAGAATCGGGGGGGAGTGGGCCCTGCAAAAGTGTTAGGTCAATATCGGGTGCGGGCCTAGCTCCTTGAATGGGCCCAGAATTAATTTCTTGAGGCCCACAAGATTCAGAATTAAAATCGGGCCCAAAATTAAATTCTTGTGGCCCATTAGATTTAGAATTAATCACAGGCACACTGGCGCCGCACTCATCATTATCGCCAACAACATTTGTATTCGTGAAGTGGGCCAGTTTCTGGGGAACTGACTCTTCTCGTGCCTCTGGGGTGGGAATCGAGGGGTTTGAAATAACTTTCGCCGTTTTTGGGATGAGATCCCCCTCGATACACGTGCCTCTGTCAACCCCGAGGTAGGGTTTCTGGATCCCAATCGACGCGGATGAGTCCACCCCCGCCGCGATCGTCGCCTCAGCCGGAGCTTCCGAGCCGGTGTCGCTATCCGACCAATTATATCCTGATTCCTCGTCTGAATCGACTGATTTAATTGGTTGAAGACCCGTTTCGAGGCCGACTGGTTCTTCTATTACGAAAATAACGAACATTGCACCATCAATTTGAGTTTGGAAAGAGCAGTTTAACTGCTTTAGACCTGTTGAAACCTGAATCCTGGCGAACTCCAGATTCTCCTTTTGTTCTGTGGCTCGATCAATATCTAGCATCAATCCGATTTTCGAACATGCTAGGGAGAAGAATCTCGGGGACCCTGCATGCAGAGGGATACCATACCATCTAGTCCACGTCGCTCTATTTTGATTCACATCAATATATTTCCATGGGTTTGCCCATTCGAACCAAAACTCTACCCATTCGTCCATGTCATGTAATGCTATCTCCGTGGAAATGCCTTCGCTTCCTTGCAAGAGAACAAGGCTCCCTCCCATCGATCTAAGGTTCAATTTCCCGGAGCATTCGCTCTGGATTTCCTCTCCGTGTTCCACCTAGTTAAATTCTCCCTTTAGACATCCAGTAAAACAGCCTTGAAGCCACTCCTTTTCTTTTGCGATAGTTTGAAATTTGATTGTATCCATACGGTCCTTTAGAGACCCGATGTCTCTAGCTACAGGCGTCTCTGCCTGGCCCTTTATTCTGGCCCTGCCTTCTTCATTCGCCACTTCCAGAAATGATTTCTCACCCACTAGGCTGCTATGAGATATGTGGTGTCCCCCATAAGGCATTCCTCTCTTGGGCACGCCCTGTGTTGCGTTCCTTGCCTGTTCTTTGGTGCGGTCGTACCGGGGGCGGTAGGCTCGTATTTTGTAGCTATCTATCCAAACCTTATTCAGGTCCTCCAAGAGTCGTTCGTCACAACCACTTTTTGTGAATCTTACAAAGCCAAATGGATTGCCTGCTCTGTCCCTTTTCCTGGGGCAGTAGATGTCCCTCACTTCACCGATGCTCTGGAAGTATCTGTATAGAATCCCCTCATCACATTCTTCAGGGAAGTTCCTGAAGAAAAAGGTAGTCACCTCCTCATTGGGATTTATGTTCTTTCTCCGCTGAAACTCGATGTTTCGATCTACCTCCGCTCTGCCATCTGACCTAGGGTTCCTACTAAGGCTAGGGTTAATCCTATGGCTGTGGAATTTTGGATGCCTCACCGGAAAACTCTCGGAAGAAAAAATGTTTCGGTTTCTACCTACCCTTTTCTCTCTCCTCACCTCTCTCCACTCGCTCTCACTCATCGCGCATACAAATGTTTTTTAATAATTAATTTGTAATTGGACTACGAATAGAATGAAAAAAAGACCTAAAATAGCTGGACCTTTGCTAAAAAAAAAAAAAGAGAGAGAGACAGAGAGAGAAAACTTGGGTCCACAGCAATTTTGGCGGGAATTGACCAGAAGTCAACTATGCTGTTTATATATATATATATATATATATATATAGATGTTACTGACTAATATTCATGATATTATTGATTATTATTTGTGGTATTACTAATAATCATTTTTGGTATTACTGAATACAATTAATTGTGTGGAATTATTTATTATCGTATAAGATATTAATAATTACTGTTAATGGTATTACTGATTATTATTTATGGTATTACTAGTTATTACTTATTGTGTTATCGACTATAATAAAATCATACCGATAATGTTATTTTGTATTAAAATTAAAAAAAATACACATAAAAAATGGAAAATAAAGGCAGGAAACAAAAAAAGAAAAATGAAAAAATTAGAAGTTTGGAATAAAAACTGAAAATGGGAAGAAAAAAGGAAAAGAGAAGGAGGAAGTAAAAAAAAAATTGAGATTTGTGGCTAATTTCGATAGTTTTTTTTTTAAATTTATGTTTTACAGTTTTTTTTTTCTAAAAATATGGGTGACTTGGTGGTGAATCGACGGTAACTCGACAATGACTCGGCTTCAGATTGTAAATATACAAATTAAGGTTGATTTTATTATATTTTATGTAAATTAATAAAGGATAATATAGTCTTTTAAATATAATTATTTTTTAAAAAATATTTTGGGGTGAACTCATTAATGATGGGTGCAGATAATCGTGGTAAAAAAATAAATTGGGGGTGAACTTATAAAATGAGTGGGTGCAGATAATCGCGATATAAAATATTATTCGTAGGTGAACTCATAAAATGAGAGGGTGCAGATAACCGTAGTAAAAAAATGATTTTTGGGTGACTCATTAAACGAGCGGGTGCAAATAAAATATAAATAAAAAATTAAAATTAAAATTAAAATTGGTGTTTACCGGTACACTCGCATATAATTAAAATAAAGATTATATATTATCAATTAATTTTTTTTTATTAATTATGTGAGGATAAATTGGTAATTTTATAGTTATGTATTTAAAATTATTAAATTTAATTTAAAAGTGCGATAGGTCGACAAAAAATGATAATAAGTGTAATATAGGGCGATGGATTCTGCGATACTAAGTGCAACAGGTAGCAGGTCATCAAATATAAGTCATTACATTTCAGATCTGATGGCTCATATTAATAGATTGTTGGTAGTTTAGCCGCGCCCTTCTCTCCAACATAAATGGCCCGTCCACTTTGCTAATTAAATTGCAAATGGGCCTTGCTGTGTTGAGAAATTGGGCCTGCACTTTTAATTAAATGGACCAATTAATTTGGGCTATAGTTAAATGCCCCTTTTGTTATGTCTTCACCCCCACCTTTTTTTTTTGAATAAAAACACTCTACTCCCCATTACTGAGTTCACCCCAACCCCAAAAACTCAAAAATAAAAGCTTTGTATTCTTTTCTCCCTTTTAAAATTTCGTCTCAATTTTTTTTTGAAACCTTGATGGAACTTGAATATAAATGTGGAGGGATTCATTTTCGATTTCAATGATTGAAAAACGAAGTTTTCGGTACAAATATGTAAGTGTTATTTATATATTTTTTTATAAAAATTCGCGAAACTGAAAACTCAGCTCTGGTTCACCGAGAATATTAACAATTCTCAGCTGAAATTTCTGAGTTTACAAAGTTTTTTCAAAAAAATCTTCCACAGAAATCTCTCAAAAAAAATTGCTGAGTTTTTTACAAAAATTCAGAATTTTTTTTCGAGTTTTTGACATTAACTTAGATTTGTGTTTTTTGAAAAAAAAAAACTAGGAATTTTTGATCGAGAATTCCTCAAAAATTCGGAAAAACTTTCGAGTTTTTTTTTCTTCATTGAAAAATCGGTGTTGAGTTAGACACTATCGTAAAATTTCGTGATTTTCATTTATGTTCGTGCAAAAACTCAATTTTGTCAATGTAATTCGTATAAAATCATGTTCAATTAGTTTGAAATTGAGAAATTTTTAATGGGTGTGTGAAAGGATGGGCAAGTGGGTGAGGGTAGTTGTGGTATTTTATGGAGGGTGAACTCAAAATTGAAGTGTGAACACAACTTGTGGGTGAAGGCATACAAAAATGGGTGGGGAATTTAACCGTGGCCTAATTGTTGGCACAAATTAGTTTCACCTATCTTTTATTTTATTTTTTTCTTTGTTTTGCTCTCAATTTCTTCCTTCATTGATTTTACTAAAACTTAGGTGCGTATTTTACTTCAAAAAATGCTCAATTTACCTACAAAACTAACAAACCACCATCTTTCTCATAATCAAAGTGCAATTAATAAAAAATAAGTAAAAACAACATGAAATTCTATTAAATTAAAATTGAAATGCTAAAAAAAAAATCATGAATTTTTTGCCCAAATCTATTGCACCCAACACCCGATATAAAGATGGCTTTGTAGAAGTTTTTTATTTAGTCCATATATAAGAATGATGAATCATTCGAAGATTAGCAGACCTAAATTAAGGATGTGATCAAGTATATCATTTAAGAAAGACTTTTTACTACCTAAAACAAACACTCCGCGCTACTCTACCTCACTTTAATTCTTCTTGGTAATGAATTTACAAAAGGGAAAACTAGTTAGCTGGCTTCAATTATCTTTATGAATAATATATTAAAAAATCAATGCTTTAATGATCCAATAATCTTAATTAGTAGTTTAATAGATTGGATTGGTTAAACTAAGCTCTCAGTTGAGTTAATTATAATGTGTTTTATTTTATAAAATAACAAGATAATAAGTTATCCAATGAATAAATTAATACGATTCCGTTGAATTGACTCTTCTAATTACGATTTTAAAATAATTAGTTGCAAGATTAAACAAGGTAAAGATAAGTACGGAGATTTATTTTTTCAGAATAGAATTAGTGGCTAACGATGATTAGTTCAAATTAGACCACTAAAAACAAGTACTTAGTCGGCCAAAAAACTATGATGCAGGCATTAATTATGTTATTACAAATCATGAGATTAGTGGTTGAAAAGTGAATTGTCTTATGCACCAATCCACCTTAAACAAGCCTTCTTGTTCACATCAATATAAAATATCTAAAATAGTACTAATTAATACATATTTCTTCAACAATATCTACAACTATGTACACAATTTATGTATCAGTGTTTTTATAATTGGATCGATAACTGGGCACCAGTTAATGGTCCAATCGATTTGATCGGCAATTACACAACTAAAATGATCTCGGACAAATTTTTTTAAATATTTTAAGCTTTCAATATTATTAGGAGAATACAATTGTATATTTGTTTATATTACGTATTAAGGATAATCATCATTAAGTGTAAATCGTAACGGTATTAAGGATTAGGCTTAAATATGTTGTCACGTGCCCGAGTGACCATATGATGGCGTGAGGCAGCCGGATCTAGTGAAGGGACATGGCGAGGAGACACAGGAGTAGCAGGAGCAGGTGGTGGAGGGAGCTCGGCAAGGGGAGGGATCTCGGTAATAGGGGGAGGCGTGGGGACTGAATTAGTGTTCGGCAGGTTCGAGGTAGTCGGAGCTGGAGGGAGCTCGACAAGGGGAGGGATCACTGTAACAGGAGGAGGCGTGGGGACCGAATCGGTGTTCAGTGGGTTCGAGGCAGTCGGAGGTGGAGTGGGAAGGGATTTTGTGTGGAAAGGAAATTGGTCTTCCAGAAACTCGACATGATGAGATGTGTAAAGACGGTTGGAAGATAGGTCTAGGCAAAGGTAAGCACTTTGGGTTTGAGAGTATCCGATGAACACACAGGGGTGGGAGCGAGGGGCAAGTTTGTGAGATGTGTAGGGACAAAGTCAGGAATAACACAGACATCCAAATACCCGGAGTTTAAGGATGTTGGGGCGACAGTGGAATAGGGTTTCAAATGAGGATTTTAGAGAGAGACCAATTTTAGGTAATTGATTAATCACGCAGGTGGCAGCAACAAGGGCAAAGGGCCAATACGAGAGCTAGAGGTATGGAGGAATGGTGAAGGAGAGCAAGGCCGATGTCAACGATATGTCGATGACGACGTTCAGAAGCACCATTGTGCTCAGGAGTGTGGGGAGGGGTGGGGAGGTGGGTAATGCCATTGGAGGATAGAAAGAGGCGGAGAGCAATGAATTCTCCACCGTTGTCAGTGCAGAGGGTGGTGATTTTGGTTTTTAGGAAGTTTTCGACTAGGGCTTTGTAGGCTCTGAAAGTGGGTAGTACATCAGATTTGCGTTTTAACGGATATAGCCACACATATTTGGAGAAATTATCAACAAAGATAACATAATATTTGAAACCATCATTAGACAGAACAAGAGACGTCCAGACATCAGAGAAAATTAGTTCTAGGGGCATAGACGAAGATAAAGTAGTATCGTTGAAGGGTAGTTTGTGGCTCTATATGCACTTACAAGAATCACAGGAGAAGTTTGAACATTTATTAAGGTGTAAACTATGGTTTGACACGACAAAATTCAAAATTTTAGAGGAGGAATGACCTAACCGAGCATGACAGATGGGTAGGGAAGGGCGAGCAGTAGAAAAGGCAGCAGGAGAGACAGGTGGAGTGTTTAGCCAGATATAAAGTCCATTAACGCGTTGTTCGTGCACTAGAGTGTCCCCGCACGTGGATCCTTCACCTGAAAGTCACAATCAGAGAAAGCAATCACCACATTATTCGCAACACATAGTTGAGATAAAAAAATTAAATTTCGAGACATATGGAGTACAAGTAAGGTGTTCGGCAAAAGTAAGCAGGAGACGTGAGAGAATGTAAGACTGCCAATACGAGAGATGGCAAGACTTTTGCCATCACCAACATTGACTCCATCGGTACCATCAAACGGAGAGTGGTGGGAAAGGTTGGTAAGATCTGTAGTGATGTGGTGTGACGCCCCAGAATCTAAAATCCAGTCTGGAGCAGAAGGCGAGGAGGTGGATGTATACGCCGATGGGTGTGCATAAGTCGGGCGAGCTGCAAGCTGGGCGACCGAGGGGTTGTAGGCCGGGCAGCGGCGAGTAGAGTGGCCAGTAATGCTGCAGAGTTAACATTTGTCGAGGTAAGGGCGAGCACCTGATGGCGCATGCTCGACAGATGGGGACGAGCGTGTCTGCCGAGGAGCAGGGCGACGACGCGCGCGAGCAGTATGAGGCGAGGACTGTGGGCGGCCTATGGACGATGTCGCGCGAGCAGCATGTGGAAAGGATTTGGTCGCCGTGGAGGTAGTGCTGGGGTGACGGCCATGGGAGCGATCAGCGGAAGGGAGAAAGGTAGGGGATGATGCAGCGCGATGGCGTGAGGCGGCGACGCTGGTGTGTGCTGCGTGAGGCAGGTTAGGGTTTTGGGATTTGAGCCGGGCCGATTCTAGAGATTACGTAGAAACAAGAAGGTTTTACGAAATCTGTAGAAAAATATCGGGGGTTGGGCCAAATTAACAAAAGAAAAATAAAATTGGAAAGGATTGTAAGAGATGACGTTAGCCAAAAAATTGTTCTTATACCATATAGAGAATGATGAATGTAAAAGATGTTAACATTGATAAGGATACTCCTATTTATATTACATTGAGAGGGGTGTGATCCCATCTAATTAACTATCGTTACGATTTACACTAATGATGATTTACCGTTACAATTTACACTTAATGATGATTATCCTTAATATTTAATATAAACATATATACAATTGTATTCCCCTAATAAATATATCTTATATATATTGCATTAAAAAAAAGTATGCACTTATAATATAATAATAATATAATATACACATTAAAATAAGCACAATAGAATTATAAACAATATAAAATAACTTAAGTCAAACTACAATTCATACTCCATACTCCATTATTGATAACGAATTCTTAAATTAAAATATTAGGTTGAATGTTAAAAAAAAAAATTAAAAATATTTGTAACTTCTAAAATATTTAGGCTTGAAAATGATTATAAAAAAGGGGGAGGCAAAACTGGACTTATATCATAAATGAATTAATAAGGAAAAAAAATGGGTTCAACCGATTTTGACCCATTTTTTCGATTTTGTCTGATTTTTCTTAGTTAAACCTTAAAAGCAGTTTTAACAGATAATTGGACCAAATAAATAATCGTTTCCCTGTTCAACTGGTTGATTCGATCCGATTCTGAGAACAAATTGTTGTGTACTACATCAAAATTAGTTAGTAGTACGTAATATCGATTCAATCATTAAAAAAATATCACTATTACAAAAATAAAATGATTTGATCTATGAATTTTAAATCCACCATCCAAATCCACTACACATGTTTGGATTATGAATAGATTTCAAATACTTAGATTTCTGTTCACACACGTTTTAATTAAAATTTAGAGAATTTTAAATTCTCACTAAAATCACGTCATGTGAAATCCATTTATTTTAAAATCATTTCATTTGAAATATCTCTCAAATCAAATCCCCTCATCAAAACACAACCTAAGTAAATTATCAAATTATTAGCGTTGATTTCTATCGATCGAGCACAATTAAAAGTTTTTAGGTCAAACAAATTTAGACCATGAAAAATTGTTATCTTAGGTTAAACTCGATTCGTCTTTTACACCCCTAACAAAAGCTAGTTCCAAATTGCAAAGAAGGATACATAGTTGAGTTGTCATGCATTAAAGGGTATATATAAACACATCTTTTTCAAAGGCAAAATAAAACAACGACATTCACCTATTTCATGTGGAATTTCACTTTTTTTAATATATAAAATATGTTATAAATAATATAGCATATTATTATTATTAATTATGTGTGCCATGTACTAAAAATAATTGTTAATCATATATTCAGAATCTCAAGAACTAAGCAAAATCTGATAACCACAACAACTAACAAAGAAGAAGTTGAGTGTGTGCAAGGTTGAAACAAAAAATAAACGTAGGATACAAATTTACGTGATTCGATCAAGATGATCTACATCCACGGAATATGAAGGTAACCATCTACTATGAAACAAGCTATCAATTACAAGTAACAAACTTCAAATTTTCTCAAAATTATTCTGAATTCTCTAAAATACTCTAATAACCTTAGGGTGTGTTTGGATGGAGGGATTTGATTTGTGGAGGTATTTTAAATGGAAGGTTTTGAAAATAGATGGATTTCAAATGACATGATTTTAGGGAGGATTTAAAATCATCTCAATTTTAACTAAAAAAATATGCTTAGGATTTTAAATTCATTCATTTACGTTTTAATCCAAACAAGGGGAGTGAATTTGAATGGTAATTTAAAATTTATAGATTAAATCCCTCCATCCAAATGTTTAATTCCTAAATTTGAGTGCAACTCAAATCTAGCCAAAGAGAAAATGTTGTCATCTAAATAAGTTTCAGGCTCTAAAGAAACCAAACAACTCTAGAAATGATCACTTGTTATTTTGCATTGAACCTCACAATAATTACACACAAGATAAAACATCAAAGTGGAATAAATGATCTTGATTGAAAACAAAAATGTATGATTTAATAAGTAAATGAATCTTGATTAATAAATACAGAAAATTAAGGATTGGTACACACATTTGTACATCATCAAAAACTACAATTCTTTTTATATACATTAAACTTAGAACCCTAGCTCAAAGGACCATTCATAATGCACAAACAAAGTCCTCACTTAATGTATCTATATCATCACTATCTTCATCAGTGTCTATTTCATCAAGATCCATGCTTTCTCCCACAAAAAGCCGGTTCATTTTGAGGGGCTCGTCTACTTTCCTAGCCTCTCGTATTATACCTAACGCTTCATCGATGCTCTGAGAGGAATGCTCGTCGTCTATATCCTTCGACTGCATACTAGTCGCCTCTCCTTCCACGTACTCTACACGTAGGTTCTTCACAAACCGTGCATGTTTTTCAATTTGCGGAATAGTTATCCTCTGCATTTCCATGTATAATAAGACCAATTAAGTAAAATGCACAAGAGCACAACTACTAACACTTGAAATTTTGCCCAATACACTCATATGTACAACATTTTTAACAACATGTACGTATTGATCGACCTTTTCAGGATCGGCTACAAAGATTCGAGACAAGAGATGCTTGCATTCGTTAGACACTCGAACATAGTCGGGGATCGAATAATGGACATTTAGTATCCTCTGCCAAGAAAATTCAATACTTGTGATTGAAATATTCGATTATACATTAATTAAACTAAATATTTTAAATAAATGGGGTTAATTAGTTACTCACGGTAATTGTTTTCTTGAAATTTCTTGGATCATCAGGATCTTCAAATGGATAACCCCCAACTAACATTACATACAAAGTAACCCCACCTGACCAAACATCTGCAATCTTGAGGGACCAATAATATTATTTATTACATGCAAGTTGACATTATTAATAAATTAGAATTAAGTTTGTAACAAAGAAAAAATTGATTACCTTTCCATCATATTCTTTTCTTGTTAAGACCTCGGGTGCAATATAAGCAGGGGTTCCAACCGTTGATTTCGGTTGAGAATGCAACACCGATGACTGAAATTTTACGATCTTATAAGTTGTTAAACATCTTTTTTTATCGAACACTTTTAGATAAGCCAAACGATACCTTGGAGTATCCGAAATCACATATCTTCAGACGCGGTGGCTCACTTCCATCCAACAACGTGTTCTCGAGCTTTAGATCGCGATGACAAATTTGCTGCATTCATGAAAAAAGACTAGTGATGTCCAAATTCTTGACATAACAAAAAAAATGATCTTGATTTGAATTTTTTACCATGGAATGGCAGTAACTGACTCCAGATATTAGTTGTTGAAAGAAGAACCTCGCCTATAACACAAATATAATCATATGAATGTAAGAATAGGGGCCAGGAAACAAGGTAGCCTTGTTAAGAAAAACGGACAGAAGGAGATACAGTACCTCGTCTTCACTGAATCTTCCGGCGGTACAGATTCGGTCGAAGAGTTCACCTCCTGCACCATATTCCATCACAATAGCTAGATGAGTTGGGGTAAGCAATACCTGTAATAAAACATTCACAAACAATAAATATTAATAATTCTTGCAAATTCTCTGTTCTAAATTAGAGAAGATATATACCTCCTTATATCTTATAATATTGGGATGCTTTAAAGACCTGTGATTCATAATTTCCCTTTGAACATGCTCATCAATCTGCACAAACACAAAGAGCCCATCAAACATATGCATATAAATGATAAAAAAGATTAAAGGAAACTGACCTTTGTACCCCTCTCAATATATTTGATTGCATAGTGTTCACCACTTCGTTTGTCTCTAACAAGCTTAGCTACTCCAAAATTCCCAGACCCTATATTTTTCAAAATCTCATACCTTTCCATTTTCTTCAAATAAACTAAATAATCTCTGCATGAGAAATTAAAGTTATGTTTTGTAAAAGGATAAAGCAATCTCCATATAAATAGGTGTAATATGATAATGGTAATGATGATGATGATAAATAAGAAGTTTGCACGTTTGAGGTTTAATTCTTTAAAGTTTGGTCATTGCTAATTGTGTACACTTCTCCACACCCAAGTTTGATTCATGATATAATTAATAATACGTTTTTCCTTCTTAAATACTACGGGTATGTATCTAATACGTATACAAATAATAAATTTAGAAAACTTTAATATCATTATCGGACGCAAAGTGGTGTAATCTAAGTGGCCCGCGTATATATAAAACAATTCATATACTTCACTTTCATTTGTCCAAATTTCATTTTGCAAATTTTCTTTTTAAATATAATACAGTATTATTTACACTAGTTTATTCATAACTGAAATGACCTCTAAATTAGATCGGCGGGTTAAAAATGATTCCTACTTTTTTTTTTCAATATTCAAATGTTATATTAAAATAAATATGAACTTAGAATTTTAAAATTATAACTTACAGGAGTAAGATTCATATTGAAAAACACAATAGGTGATCATAGATCATACCATAATCTTCCGTCTTAATATCAATTTAATCACGACTTTTGAAATTATTATAATTTGATATACATTTTTTCTTCTCAAGTACGTCGACAACCGATGATATGGCTTGTCAGAGCTCGTGTATACTTGTCACGCCAGATTACACCAATTCTAAATAAATTCACCATATTTAATTTCAGTATCAGTTTAATCCCACTTTTAAAATTATTATAAAACAAATCTCAACCTTTCATACGGTTGCAATTCAATTCACTTTTTTTTTTCAACCGACAATCGATGACGTAGCTTGTCGAAATTATGTTCACCAAATTTGTTCTCATGCACTTTCAAAATATTGAACTGTTACTACTATTTACCTTTCCAAAATGGAACATAAGCTCGTGGAACAAATTCAAGTGATATGTGATGACCAAAATCGCTACTCAAATTAAAGAGAGAGATTAAAAAGGGAAGAACCAAAAGCATGGACGTATTGATTTGAGAGGGGTCTGGAATTATTTATACGAGAGTAAGTTCCTTAATTTTATTAAATACATGTATATTTGTTATAACTATAAAATTATATTTTTTTTAACAAATATGATTGTATTTATTCTTGTAGACACCTAGCTAGTGTTGAAGAATATTGTACTCTATGGGCATGTTTGATAGCATAGACGGATTATCTAAGATTAAGATGATAACTAAACTTTATAAATTTTAAAGCATAATCTACCCTTAATCTAACTTATCAAACAACCAATAAAAATGATATATAGTTAATCTAGGTTTAATCTAAGCTATCAAACATGGCCTATGAGTAGTGCAGAGGGTGTGACAGATATCATGATAAGTAGAATAGGAGGTGGAAAAGGAAGGTTGAGAAAAGTATTTTGGAAAGAGTTAAATATTTTTGTGATAGTTAAATAATAAGAGTTCAATATTTTTAAAATGTATTAGAACAAATTTGGAGGACTCAGCAGGAGAAAAAAATGGTTTTGAATTGTGAACACATGAAATGTTGAAATTTATTTTTTATAATAGTTTTAAAATTCGTAATTAAATTGTTACTAAGGCTAAAAGTGATGAATTTATTTAGAATACGTGTAATTTAGCGTGACAAGTATACACGAGCTTCGACAAGTCGTCTCATCGGTTAATTGCCCCCAGAAAAAAAAAAGAAAAACAGTTTGTTGAATTGCAACAACATGAAAAGTTGAAATTTTTTTATAATAATTTTAAAGATCGTGATTAAATTGATATTGAGAGACTAAAAATTAGAATTTTAAAATTAATTCATAGTCAAAAGGCTACAAACAACTCAAGGTAAAGTATCAAACTATTCCATGCTCCATAAGTATAATATAGTCTCAAATTAAAATATAAAAATACATGCACCAAAAATTGGGTATCAAATTAAATTTACTTTACAAATTTGCTTTCATCGTAGTTGTAATAAGACATATACCATTTTGTATTCAAAGTGTCACTTATTTATTAATCATACCTTTAATTTATTTGTTTTATACATAAATTAATTAATATTCAATAAAATTTGTGTCCCAAAAAAGAGCATAATCAATTAGGACGGATGGAGTATAATATATCTTTCAGAAAATTAAAATTGTTAGGGTGTGTTTCTTTTAGAATTTAGGCGTGCAGGGAAAGTCATAACTTTGAAATCATATAATTTAAAATTCTTAGGTGTTACGTTGTTTAATTAGGGATTGTGGTGGAAGATTGGGATTGGGATTGGGATTGGGATTGGGATGGGGATGGGGATTGAGATTGGAAAAATATGATGGAGTAATCCATGAATAGTAATTGAATAATAGTTGTGTTTGGATAGAGATTGAAAAATAGATGTGGATGAAAAACTTTATGTCAAATCAAGTAATAGAGGGAATAAATGTGTGTAAGAAAGAAGGAGAGATACTAAATGTGTGGAAGAAAAGTAGGAGAGAGAATAGATGTGTGAAAGAAAAGTAAAGAGAGAATGAGTGATTAAAAGAAAAAAATTGTGATGTGATTGTATAAAAATAGGTGGTTTGTAGGTGTATTATAAGTATGAATGTGTATTGGATGGGTATTTGGATGGAGAGGGATGGGATGGGGGATGGTCCATCCAAATCCGGATGGGTCAATCTCAAACCAAACACAGCTTTAATGAATAGTAAAAGTATGTGTTTGTTTTGAGATTTTGACAGGGTGAAATTTTACTTTATGTCAATTTAATTGGTGGTTGAGTTATTTAAAGTGTATAAATTAAATCGTATTGAGAAAAATAATAGACCTTTTATAGATAATTTTAAGTGTGGATTGAGTGCGAAATTTGAAATTTGAGATATTATATTCCTATGGCATGTTTGATTAGGGACTTGTGGATTGGATGAGAATGGAGATGGAAAAATATGGATGTGATCAGTAATAAATAGTGATTGTGTTTGGATAATGATTAATGAAAAGTAGGAGTGGATGAAGAATTTTATGTCAAATCAAGAGTGATGTTTAATTTTATTATTGTTAGTTAGTCGAGTAATTAGTGTGAGAAAGAAAAGTATGAAAGAGACTTAGGGGGTGTATTCAATTGTGATTGTATTTGATTTTTTTTTACTTTAAAAAGTAGGTGGATTTATAAAATTATTAGAGTCCATGCAAAGTTTGACTGACTTTTTTTATTGATTTATATGGATTTTCATAGATTTAACAGAATCGTGGAATTTTTATTTTTTTTATGGATTTACATAGATTTTAAAAAACTCCGATGGGAAGAGTGTTTTTTAATGTGAAGTGTTTTTTTTTAAATTAATATTATATATATATATATATATAAAATATATTTTACCAATAATTAAAAAAAAATATATAAAAAAAATTATATATTAATTCGGGGCGAGTCGGATACCCGCGACCCGATCCATACTCAATACGGGACGGATCCGACCTGATCCAAAGCTCGCGGGGTGGGTGGGTATCCGCGGGTCGGGTCAATATTGTCATTTGTACTTCTGATCTTTCGTCTTTAGAGTTTTCTGAGAGAATCCGTTGAAATCTATGGTTTTTAGAAGAGATTTTGGATAGTGAAATTTATTTATAATTTTGAAGGAGAATCCAACAAAATTCATAGAGTATTAAAATCTATAAACTGTTGAATACCTAAAGATTTTTAAAGACTTTTTAAAATTCGTATTGAATACCTCAAAATTTTTAAAGACTTTTGAAAATCCGAATTGAATACCCCACACCTTGAAAGTAAAAAAAAATTCTACAGAATCTACAACCAATACACCCCCTTTAATGTATGAAAGAAAAGTAGGAAAAATAATGAGTGATTGAAAGAAAAAAGTGATATGATTGTATAAAAATAGATATGTAAATGTAATATAAGAATGAATGAGTATTTGAATGCAAATTGATAGGATGAGATGGGATGACCCGTCAAAATCTAAATTGCATGGGTAATCCTCATTCCAAACTAAGCTTAATTAAAGCATATTTTTTTCAGTTTTAAATATTATCTTACTACAAGATCAAAATATGTTACTACAAGACTAAAATATGCTATCACAATGTTAGAATATATTGCGAGGGTAAAGTCTAGTATGCACTCGAGTGCATGTTATGTACCCTAGTCCAGTTTTACTGACTTACACTTTTTGGTAAATGGTGTTGCACTTTTCAATTATTATTAAAAATATTATTATACAGTTTAATAATTGAAAAGTGCAATACTATTTACCAAAAAGTGTAAGTCAGTAAAACTGAAAAGTGCAACATGGACTAGGGTGCATAACATACACTCGAGTGCATAACATATATTGCGAGAGAGCAGTAGCATATAGACTAAGTTTTTTGGGCTACTTTGTGAGTAAAAAATTTGCAATAGCACAAATTGCATTTATAGTAGTAACATATTTTTTTAATCTTGTAGTAATATATTTGGTCTTATAATAGCATAATATCTTTTTGTATTGTGATCCGTGAATTCACAAAAAAAAAATGTGGGTTACTGTCCTTGTAGTATATTGTGTAAAAATATTTTATACAAGTGTTGTTCAACAATCAATTTCTCTAATGGGCAAGTCTTATATGAGACTGTCTCACTGTGAGACGAGACCGGTATCACTTTATAATTGAATATTATCATTTAAAAAAAAAAGTATCATTTTAAAATAAAAATTAAAAAAATGATACACTTTACATTAAAAATGATAAATACATGTGGAATTAGACACAATTAATGTGATATGATCCATATACATAATTAATATTATATGATCCATATACACGATTCATTTAATGTAGAGTAATTTCAATGAATGATCAGATTAGTACTCCCTCCGTTCAATTGGAACTTCCTCCGTTTCAGAATAATTTTCACAGTTTTTTTAAGGACGTTCCACAATAATTTGCATACCATTAAAATAGAAAATCATTTATAAAATCCATCCTCACAATATTCTCAATTTTACATAAATGACATTATTTTTTCTCTATATGTAAATACACAAAAGTCAACGCATTTCTTTACTTTATACATAAAAATTTACAAAATTATTCATCAAAACTTCACTAATCATTACACTTTTTTAATATATATGTTCATCTACCTATAAAATTTATTATGGAACGAAAAGAGTATAAATGTACTGGATAAATAGATTAGAACAAATTAAATGGCTCAACTTATCTCATTCGGTCCTTCTTATCCAAAAATTATGTATTAAATGGCAAATTTCTTTAATTATTTGTACAATTTAAATAAGACATCATCAGTGAAAATTTCATATAATCAGAGCGTCCATATTTCACTGGGTGAGAAGTTTGATGTGGATTACTATTTCTCACTCAAAATAATTCATTCAAAATAAGGGTTGAAGGAATTGTGAAGTTGTTTATGCACATAAATGGGGTAGGAAGATTTTTATCTGATAAAAGTGAAAAAATAGAGAAAAAGAGAGATCAAAGTAGTGGAAGAGTGAACAACAAATAAAAAATTAAGA
The DNA here is from genome assembly GCA_963675135.1 of Galeopsis tetrahit. Lineage (NCBI taxonomy): Eukaryota > Viridiplantae > Streptophyta > Magnoliopsida > Lamiales > Lamiaceae > Galeopsis > Galeopsis tetrahit. The sequence continues at coordinate 59,146,199 of OY776132.1, forward strand.
CAATGGTTTAGACGCTTGTAAGTTGTAACCCACTCGCAACTAGGCATCAATCTATGGTCCCAGGTATTAATTTTTCATTTTTTTTTAATTGTTTGTGCATGGTTTTTCTTTCTGTTAACATTATCGTTGTTGCCTTGTTGCATGACTGTGATGGTGGACACTGGATATCAATTGATTAACATTGAAACATATTAAATTGAATACTTTTTTGCATGTTTAATTTTTTTATTCTCAATTTAGAAAGCTAATAATTATATAAAAATTGAATACTTTGTAAACGTTACTCAATGATATATATATATATATATATATATATTACTTTTATTGGCCATCTATATATATATATATATATAGAAGTAATAAGCTAGAATCATTTTTTTCATCAAAATTTTCTATCTCCCACTATATTTTATTCAATCATTATATCAAAATGGATCAAAAATTGAACTTGATATGGTGAAAATTAGCAAAATTGTTTGAATTTATTAAACATTTAGTTATTATTTTAATTCAGATTTACAATTGTTGTATTTTTTATGTTGTACTCCTAATTTTATTTTAATATATATATAATATTTTATCAAAAAATATATTAACATTAATTTATTTTTTAAAATTAAATATTAATTATAATATTTAAGTTATAAAATAAAATAAAATGGATGGAAAGAGAATAAAAATATATATACTCTGTATATGATTTGATAGTGGATCCATGAATAGTATTTTTGGGATAAAATGCATTGAATGGGATAGAAATTTCTTTAAGATAGGAGTAAGAGGTGACACACATGCGACCAACTTAAAATTTAAAAATATTCATCCACACTATATACTCAGACAAGTATGTGATCATGGCCAACGTGATTAGAGTCATACGAAGTATATATCCTCCTAGTCAATGCAAGAATAGTCGACGATGCAAAAGAAACAGTTGAAGAATGTGTAAGTGAATTCACTAATTTTGTTACTAATGTTGTTGAAGAGAAGTGTCACAACGAGTATCGTATATCAGCGTAGAAGACATCATCTATGTTTTGGAAATATTGGGGTTTGATATGTCAAACCTCTCTCCCTCTACTAAAAAAAATCTCTTAAGATTCAGAGCTAAGCTCTAAATTTTAAGGGCGGTTTTAATTTAAAGGAGAGAGAGATTCGACAAAGTTATTAAATCCCAATATTTCCATAGCATAGATGTCTTCTGCATTGGTTGTCATACAATACTTGTTGTGTTGTTTCTTTAATTTTAACAATATTAGTAGAAAAAACTAATGAATTTACTAACACGTTGTTGAACAGTTTGTTTTGCATCATCGCCTATTCTTGCATTAACTGCGGGGATACTTCGCATGATCCTAATCACACTGCTCATGATGGACGTCCGAGCAGGGACAGACCTAGGATTGCCGTTTAGGGGGGGCCGATAAATACTAAGTACAATTTAATATATATCTGAAAATAATAAAACTTGATATTTTATATTTGAATCCAGATATATATATTAATTTATGTAGTTAAATATCTCAAAATACATAATTATATTCTGTTAAAACCTAGAACTCTCCCATACCTATCATGAAAATAGTCAACAATTAATAGTTTATACATATATATTTTTGCTATTTGTTTACCGATATATATAATAATGGGTTATCTAGAATTAAGACAAAATTGAGATTAGGTCCTTTAAAAAAAAATGGCCTATTCCGATTTTAGAGGTTAAAATTGAACAGTCTTTTTAAGATTAAAATTAAAAATATTAAGTCATAAGGTAATATATTTTAAATTAAAATTGTAACGTAAACAAAGTATTAGGCTAAAAAACCTTTTTACTCGATTTTCATTTTACGTTCCTTTTTTTTTTTTTTACATTTGACAATGAAAGAAAATAAATTGAGACTAAAAAATATTTACACTCAATCTAACATATTTAGAAAATAACTATTCAATAAAAAAAAAAAAAAAAAACTATCCATTAATTAATCAAATCATAATGCGCTTTTAACTTGGACGGCCCAATTCATTTTAGTTGGATTTTTGTTACTTGGGCAGAGTAGAATTTCATAGGTTGTATAATAATACTTGATTGTTGTATTAAGTATATATAGTTATAACTATACATGCATATATAACGAAGAAAATGGAAAAAATTGAGGGGGGCCAGGGCCACCCCCTAAACATGTGTAGTTCCGTCCCTGCGTCCGAGAGTCCGTCCCACTTAAACTTTTTTAAGATTTTGGTTTAGATATATTGATGGGTTAGTTACCTGTAATTAACTTGTTTCAATTAGTAAATTTAATATAAGCCAAATACTTGTGTGTACCAGTTATATGTATATACCGTTACGGCGTTACATTTTATTTAATTTTTTAAATGGATGAATGTTATTCATGAGTTATGTCAAATACAGTATAATATTAATTTAAATAGAATATATTATTAGTTCAAATACAGTATAATTTAAATAGAGTATATTATTAGTTCAAATACAGTATAGTTCAAATATTAAATAGAAACAAGTTACATGTATGTAACTAGTATACAAGAGTGCAACCCTTTATATAAACTCATTACTAATAATTAATGATCACATGAGGTGCATGCATCATTATCTCTCTTTAATATTGAATTCTATTTGTAAAAAAAAAAACCAATTTTTTATACACATTGGCCTTTATTTTCCTCCAATTAATATTTCTTTTTTTCTATTTTACTTATTTAAAAATAATATTAATTAAAAAAAATTATATTCTTCATTTGAAAATAATACTATTAATTAATTTTAATAAGAAACTCGAACTGGATTTGATTACCCGTATAATTTTAAAATCAAATGTAAAACATATTTTTATAATATAATTATTAAAAAAATAAACTTGAACTCGGCTCGATTACTTATATATAAATATAAATTATATTGTAAGTGTTATCTCATAATATCTCACAAGTCAACTGAGGGAGTCAGCTGATAGGGTCAGCTAAAATGACTTAGGCCAAATCAAATGAGTTGAATGTGTTTAGTCAGCTGAGGAGGAGTTGCTTAGAAGTCGGCTAAGTTGGTCATATCAAAAGAGTAGGATCAGCAGAGTATGAAGAATATCAGCAGAGTTAGTTTTTTATCAGATCAGAAGAGTTTGGGTATCAGATGAGTAGAAGTCATCTGATCTTTATGGACAAGTCTTCTGATACGGACAACTAGTTAGTTTACTAACTGAATTACAGTTTCAACTACTTGAGGGGATAACTACCATTTCGATTGGGCTTAACAGAGCACGTGGGTTGTTACAAACGGTTGCAAACGAATGATAACTACTCAACGGTTCCTAACTACTACAATCACCTTGGTCTTTATATACTCTTGTAATTAATAATTGTAAGTTTGATGCAAGTACGATTGTCGTCTTTGAGTTGTGTGAGTTCACGAGTGAAGTGAGGAAATATCCTATTCCGAGTGAATGAGTGTGTAAACATTTTTTATCAATCAAAGTTGAAGTCGTCTGGTCCAGTGGATGTAGATCACATTGATCGAACCACTTAAATTCTTTGTGTATTGTTTGTCTCTTGATTACTTTTTGAGTTACTATCTTAGCTGGGTTATTTATTATATCATCAAGTCTTCTACTTGATTGGAGACGTCTAATCGAGTAGATTCCTTGACAATTGGCGTTATCTGTGGGAACTGAAGTAACTGTCAGAATCTAAGATGGGGAATTTCACCAAGTACAATATAGAGAAGTTTACAGGCACGGGAGATTTTGGGCTGTGAAAAGTCAAGATGCAGGCTCTCCTTGAACAACAGGGATTATTCGAGGCTTTCGAAGAATCAAAAGACACTGCAGAAAAGACTGCAGCAGCTGCGGCTGAAAGGAGCAAGATGCTCAGGAAAGCTAGAAGCACGATCCTACTCTGCCTTGGTGATAAGGTCTTGAGGGAGGTTTCTAAAGAGAAATACGCGAAGGAGGTCTGGGACTTTCTTAGCCTGCCTAAGGAGGGTGTATTCAATTGAGATTCTGTTGGATTTTTTTGGACTTTAAAAAGTCAGTGAATTTAGAAAATCCATAGACTCTATGCAGAGTTTGACTGACTTTTTTATTGATTTATATGGATTTTCATAGATTTGACAGGATTCTAAAATACACATTTTTTTTATTAATTTACATGGATTTCCATAAATTACGCCCCTAAAACTATGGATGCAAACGTATATCGAACACACCTGTATATAAAAAAAATTATCTAAATTATTTAGAAAAAATACCAAAAATATATTAGTTCAAAAAAAAATTATTATTCATCATTATTATTCTCATCTTCATTTCCACTGTTATAACTCGGCTTCAGTTCTATGTTGTAATTGGCTTTGAGAAAGCAATTACAAATTTTCTCTGGAAATTCATGACATTCTTTCCGAAGAAAGTTATGTAATCCAGCCAATACTAACTCTGCTTGTGTTTGAAATGGGAACAGAGGTGGGTTTTGAAAATTGTGAATGACGATTTGAAAATACCAAAAAAATATCTCGCGAACATTGAATAACTCAATTGCATTTCTGGGGTAACGACCTTGACCACCAAAATCTTTTAGATGATATCGAACACCACGTCCTACCTTAAAGATCGTGAATAAATGTTCTTGAGATCTTAACGATATACTATAATTTTTAAAGAGAGAACATAATTTTAAAATGCAGAGATGTAATCTTTTTCACGATACTGTGATGCTTATTGAAGAACATAGTTACGTTTCTTGATATTATTTCGTTTAAAGAAGAGGGTTGTGTAGGATTTTGTGGTTCGAATTACTGCAAGAATGTCTGTATGTGCTTTCGAAGGTATGTGCTTTCGAAATAGACTTTGAAATTTTGTTAGAAGAACAACAATTTTTTTTTTCTTCTCTTTCAGGGCCTTCTGAGAGAATCCGCTGAAATCTCTAGTTTTTAGAAGAGATTTTGAATAGTGAAATTTATTTATATTTTTGAAGGAGAATCCAACGAAATCCATAGAGTATTAAAATCCATAGATTGTTGAATACCTAAAGATTTCTAAAGACTTTTTAAAATCCGTATTGAATACCTCAAAATTTTGAAAGACTTTTAAAAATCCGGATTGAATATCCCCAGATTTTAAAAGTCCAAAAAAATCCAACAGAATCTCAATTGAATACACCCCCCTAAATTCAAAACGGTCATTCAGACCTCAATTTATCAATCAGAAAACTCATAATAATCAATACTCCAAAGCGATAATTTTTTCAATAAAAAAAAAAGCTTCATTGATTATTAATGTATGTCAACATAAGCCATAGACAACCTACCCCGGTCTCATTAAAAATCTTTTCTAGCATCACATCTAGAGTATCTAGACAAAACACTTATGTAGAATCGGGAGGGTCGTACTTAATTCAACAGAAAGTTAAGTATGATTCACACATATCAATCTCACAATGACATGCTTCCAGGGATATCAAATCAACGAATATCATCATTTGTTCACGTCAAACTTATCACGACATACTCATGATAAAATCAAATCAATGCACATCATAATTCAGGTATATTAAACTCATTATGACATGCTCACGGTGAAATTGAATCAGTATAAAAGATCTAACCTCCTTGCCTTCATCAAATATTGTACTAATCGGTGGTACCGATGTACTCATTATTTAAGGGTTAGCCCCAATAACAGGTTGAGTGTCATAATCCAGCCACTCATTTGGTTCTCCATAATTCTGCTCTTTATGCTCTTTCGAGCTCCTCCAGGTTCTTAATTATCCTTAGGGGTGTAAGCGAGCCGAGTCGAGCCGAGCAGTGCTGAGCTCGAAACTCGACTCGATTGTTATACTCGAAGCTCGAAACTCGACTCGACTCGATCGAGCCTAAAATTTTAAAGATCGAGCTCGACTCGATAAGAAACTCGATAAACTCGAGCTCGGCTCGACTCGACTCGACTCGACTCGACTCGACTCGATTACCTATATAATTTTCAAAATTAATTTTAAAACATATTTTTTTCTAAAATAAACTCGAGCTCGACTCGACTCGATTACTCGTATATAAATATAAATTATATATTAATGGAAAAATAGTAAATATTGTTCAAGCTCGATTAGGCTCGCGAGCCTTTCGAGCCAAGTATTTATGAGCTCGAACTCGAACTCGGTAGCTACTCGAGTAGCTCGAAACTTGACTCGACTCGATTAAGTTCGAGTCGATTTCGATCTTTTTTCGAGTCGAGCACGAGTAGCTCGCGAGTAGGCTCGACTCACTTACACCCCTAATTATCCTGGACTCATCATTCTCATAACAAAAGAGGTTAAATGATCATAAATACATAGAGTCGGCAAGTCCATATTATTAGGAAGATCGAAAACACCTCAAGACGTCGTGTCTCATCAAATCCATATAGAATGAATATAAGTCATACCTGACTCACATCGGTCATATCATCGCATCTAGGTCCTGGACCTCGGGGTCCTGGATACTCGTTTCATCTCTTTTTATCTGGATCCTGGACCTTAGGGTCCTGGATACTCGTTTCATCTCTTCTTATCTAGATCCTGGACCTTAGGGTCCTGTATACTCGTCTAATCTCTTCTTATCGGGATCTTGGACCTCGAGGTCCTAGATTTTTGGTAGCCCCCTCTTGCAATCAGGGCCCTGGTTTCTTCCAGTCTAGCCATAATCTAGGCATATTACGTCAATTCCTGAATCATGCCTGGATTTCTCTAATCTCAATTCTCAATCGTGGATCAACCTCTTTTATCCTCAGCCGCTTATTCAGTAAGCAACATCAATCTCACTGGTACCCTTTTAAATATATCCGCTCACGTCCTTGTGAGCTCCAAAATCATGAAATCAAAAAAGGATCTCATGTCTTAACTCGATTTTCCCACAGACGGTGCTAGCTGTTACGTCCAAAATGAATGCATAACGATAAGTAATCTCGCACCTGGGATTCGGCAATCACATACTGGATTATAGTTGCACTCCTCATCTCCAAAAGACTTCTCTACCTGCAAAAACACGCCGGAGAGATCTCTGGCGCGGGGCCTCCGACGCTCAAGTCAGAACCAACGATCTCAAAGAAATGGTGAGGAGCAATATGTATCTCGAAGAAAGGTCCTCTATAATCTCAAATCAATATCCCTATTTCTCATGGATAATTCAGGTATATTTCAGGTTATATAGGTGTGCCGAAAAGTATGTCAGAGAACTTTCCGGTAAAAACACTTGCTTAATTTTTTGTTTTAAGGCTATATTTACATTTTGGATAATTTTTATGAATTAATTTCATATTTATTTAATACTAGTGTAAGACCCGCATTTTATGCGGGATTGAAATAAATTTATAATATATTTTAATTTATTAATTTAAAAAATAATCCAAAATGAAACAACGGGCTCATTTGGATTTTTTTTATTGTATTCCAACAAATTTTCATAGTATCATTCCCAAGAGTTAGTGACATTCAAGAACAATTGTAACGAAGAAAAATATATGTTATACAAATAATATTCAAAGTATAGTGTTTAATTTATTAATAAAATTGATAAAAGACTAGATCACCCTTCATCCTCAACATTTATGCTGACTTTAGTATAACGTCTCTTCAATCGACAACAACAATTTCAACCCCGTATATTCGAACAACAAACACAATAATATATTTCAAAAATTATAAAAGTATTATATATGATGTAATATTTTACAAATTATTACAAAAAATAAATTGACAACATGCACGATGCATACTATAAAAAAGTTATAGATTTCACCAATCAAATGTTTTGCTTGATGAGGATTGAACAATTTTATCTTTTCAAAAGATTTGAAAGAATAAAGTGATCTAAATTTTTTTAAATTTGAACAACGATGAACATCATTGTTGTTCTGGAATTGAAGTTTGTAAAGATGATTTGTTGACAATAAACTCCCAGAATTTAGACCTACGGTAAAATTTTGTATAATATACTCCATAACTCATTTCTTCTCGAACGGTATTCTCAAATTTCTGGATTAAAAAATTTTAAATTGCCGCCGAAATTTTTGTACACTGTTTAAAATATAATATTAAAATATTTTTTGAATATAATAAATCTATGTTAACATTATTAGAATAACATTGTCTAGAAAGTACTAAATATTGGAGTATAAAACAATTTGTATATTAACAATGTTTTTTTTTTTTATGAAGATTTATAAAAAAAAAAAATACCTCTTCATCATCAATCAAAATAAGATCGTAAAAAAACTTTTGTTTGCTTGAGTCTTTGCTCATAATAAAGCAAGTCCTTGCAACTTTAACTTCAATTGTCCATTTTTCTTTAACTGGACTAATATCGGAAATGAATGAGTAGATAGATAACATTTAAAAAAAAGTATTAATCTCGACTATTTTTAATAAATTGTATGGAAATCAAACTTTTTTAGATGTTGATTCACCCATGAATGTAGTAATTTTTCGAAATTCTAAACAAACAATGGATAACTTATTACATTTTAGCTTATATAATGAAAAAATTATTTAACATTTATTCTATGTAAATAAATTATTTAATAATCTAAAATAATAGAATTTAATTGAATAAATTATGAAAAATCTAAATTTAATTAAATGTAATCCTTAATATAAGAAAAATCATATTGAAATTTATAGGTGGAACGAATTTCAACTTCTGTAATTTAAGATTCGATTTTCCTTAAAGTAAGAATTAAATTAAAGCTAAGGTCTTGTATAAGGAATCGAGTTTGTCAACTTTTTTTTTAAAGTGTATATTGAAAAGTGTAAGTCATTATAATTAAAAAGGATTAAAGTTTTTTTAGTCCTTTAAGTTGGACTAATTTTGAATTTGGTCCTGATGGAATGCATATTTTGATTTTGGTCCCATAAGTTGGTCCAAATTTTGAATTCAGTCCAATTATCTACCATTGCATGTAAATGAACCGGTCAAATCCTTAGCTCGTGCATTTTTCTGCAAATGGGGAAATTCACGGTTATTCACGATTGATTTGAATTGCACACGAGCTAAGGATTTGACTTGTTTATTTACCTGCAATGACGGGTAATTGGACTGAATTCAAAATTTATACAACTTATGGGACCAAAATCAAAATGTGTATTCCATCGGGACCAAATTCAAAATTAGTCCAACTTAAAGGACTAAAAAAACTTTAATCCCTAATTAAAAGGTGCAACACAATATTACTGAAAAATGTAAGTGTTATAATTGAAAAGTGCAATACAGTTTTTAATGAAAAGTGCAAGTCATTATAACTAAAAAGTGCAACACAATATTACTGAAAAGTGCAAGTTTATATAACTAAAATGTGCAATATAACATTACTAAAAAGTGTAAGTCAATATAACTTAAAATATTATTTTAAAAAGTGTAAGTCACTACAATTAAAAAGTATAACAAAAAAACTCAATTTCTTATATGGACTCAATTCCATAGAGACCTACCCTAAATTAAATTATATTTTTTAATTTCAGTTTTATATAAAGTATATACCGTTATACAATGTGAACAAATTTTGTAAATTTTTTTATGAAATTTTGAAATTTAAGGAAATTGAAAAATTAAGTAACTTCTAGTCAAAGATATTATTGTAATGCCAAAATCTTGTATGTACTCAAGTACACTGTGTACTTGAGTAGATTTTAACTAGTTAAATTTGACCGTTGATCGGTCAATGTTTAAACTTTGACTTTTTTTTTTCAACTTTTTTTTTTAAAAAGTGTATGTTATTATAACTAAAAAGTGTATTTTTGTTTTTTTAATGAAAAGTGTATGTTATTATATTGAAAATTGCAACATTGTTTTTAATGAAAAATGTATGTTATTATAACTGAAAAGTGTATCATATATTAATGAAAAGTGTAAGTTATATATTAATGAAAAGTGTATGTTATTATAACTGCAAAGTGTATGATCTATTAATGAAAAGTGTATGTTATTATAACTGCAAAGTGTATGATCTAAGCACAACCATTAGGCTACAATGACTTTTGTTAATTATTTTATTATTTATCCTATATATACTTGATATTTTCTATATAGTTGGACTCAAGTACACCGTGTACTGGAGTACACAGCAGCTCTACCCTGTAATTTGTTTTTAGGTTAGCTTAATTTAAGGGATATCAAATTTAAGTAGAATAGAATATTAAATTTTCATTAAATTTTTTGGATAGTCTAAGTAGTCTTATGTGAAATACATTTCATCCCAATTAAATCAATTCTAAATTCTAAATTCATTTAACCCAAAAGTCAAATTAAGACAATTTAAAAAATTATGCGGGTCAAAAGCCTAGATTTGAGTTGCCCATAAAATTCGCGGGTTGCAAACATGTGGTTTACTACATGACTAAAATATTGTTACTACAAAGCCAAAATATTATTACTACAAGACTAAAATATTGTTACAACAAGACCAAAAATTTAATACTACTTGTCAAAATATTCTGACAAATTCACCTAAAAAATTAATTGTTCAGAATATTTTTGAACATGTAGTAATACACTTTTGACCTTCTAGTGATAAAATTTTGATCTTGTAGTAACATTGTTTTAGTCATGTAGTAGTCGAATAAGTCAAAATTATTTTAGTAATTTTGTCCAAAAACATAAGTGTTCAGAATATTTTTGAACTTGCAATAATACATTTTTGACCTTGTAGTGATAAAATTTAGGTCTTGTAATAACATAGTTTTGGTCATATAGTAAGATAATATTTGAGAGCGAAAATACATATTCTAATTAAGGTTGACCAACTTTAACCCGCGTTTGATCTATGAATTTTGACCTAATTTACCTCAATTGGTCAATATTGCATATAAATTTTTGTGTAAAGTTTTAGGTTACCATAGGAAAAGATATTTCTTGTTAGGGGTGTGCCCAAAACCGGACCGGACCGGGAACAGAATCTATGCTAATGTGTGGACCGAAGACCGGACCGTAATTAATCCGGTCCGGGTTTGGACCGGTTGGACCGATTTTTTTTTTTTTAAGTATTTTTTTTTTCAAGTTTATGGAAGTAAGAACAAAATTAATAAATTTGTGTATGAAAATTAAAGTGTTGACTTTTCATTTAAATCAATCTACACCAATGTGAATTTTATTTACATTATTATTAATTATCTTTTGACTCTAAAAGTAAATTAAATATGTTTGTTAAATTATATATTTGAAAAAATGTAATAGGTCTCAAAATTTTTACCTCACATCCTCACCAATTACTTAATTTTGAAAAATAAGTGAAAGTGCATTAATAAAACATAAAAAAAAAAAATCGATCCGATTCGATTCCAATATTTTTTTCGGTCAGACTTTTTTTTTTTTTGAACACTCCTATTTCTTGTACTAGTCCAAGGAAATTCAAATTACCATACGGAGTATAATTTATATAAGATCTATTATATGTAGTACTCTTAAATAGTCTAGAATAATGGAATTTAATTAATTAAGGAAGATTCAAAAAACTTAATTAAATGTAATCCTTCGTATAAGGAAAATTGAATTTATAGGTGGACCAAAATTCAATTTCTGTAATTTAAGAAAATTCGATTTTACTTAAAGTAAGCATTAAAATATTTTAGATTTCTTAATCAAATTTTATATTGATTAGATCTCATGTGGACTCGAGTGCACCATATAATTATATAAATATAAAGACGAAGTTATTATAGAAATTAGGTTGTAGCTTAATGGTAGTCTCGTACTTATTTTATTACAATGTAATATTACAAAAGGTAATATTAATAATAATAAATGTGTAAGTATTAATTACAAAAGATGTAACATTAATAATAATAATAAAAGTGCAAGTCATATTTATTTTTATTTTCATAAATATTTTTCTCAGTTATAAAGATGCAAGTAGTAACTACCATATTAAAAGTAAAGAACGTGCAAGTAGTAAATAATAAAAGGTGTAAAATTAATAACAAAAAAAATTATATAATAATATATATTGTTCTTTTATAATAAACTTAGTTGCATATTGCAGTTATACTATGTTGCACTTTTCATTTATAAAATCTTATATTTTTTAGTAATATCGTGTTGCATTTTTCAGTTATAATGATTTACATTTTTCACTAAAATATTGTGTTAAAATTTTCAGTTATACACATTTACACTTTTTAATAAAAACTGTGTTGCACTTTTCAGTTATAGATACTTACACTTTTCAGTTATAATTTCAGTTATAATGACTTAAATTTTTTAGTAATATTGTGTTGCACTTTTCAGTTATACTGACTTGCACTTTTTTATAATATTGTGTTTCACTTTTCAATAATATTGACTTACACTTTTTAGTAATATTGTGTTGCACTTTTCAATTATATTGACTTGCATTTTTTTATAATATTGTGTTGCACTTTTCAGTTATATTGACTTACGCTTTTTAGTAATATTGTGTTTCACTTTTCAGTAATATTGACTTACACTTTTTAGTAATATTGTGTTGTACTTTTCAATTATATTGACTTGCATTTTTTTATAATATTGTGTTGCACTATTCAGTTATATTGACTTACACTTTTTAGTAATATTGTGTTGCACTTTTTAGTTATATTGACTTACACTTTTTATTAATATTGTGTTGCACTTTTTAGTTATATTGACTTACACTTGTTATTAATATTGTGTTGCATTTTTCAGTTATACTAACTTGCACATTTCACTTTTTAGGTATACTAACTTATATTTTTAGTAAATATTGTGTTGCACTTTTTGTTATATCGACTTACATTTTTTAGTAATATTATGTTGCACTTTTTACTAAATAATTTTATTTTTTTTAAAGTTTAAATCTAAATGAACAATGTGTATACTTTTAAGTACGAATTAAATGGTTCAAACATTATTCCCTCCACATTTTATTATAATATAAAAATAAAATAAACTCAATATTTTAATAAGGGGCTAGTCTTGGGTGAGTCCGTCTCACAGAATGAGATCCGTGAGACGGCTCTTATACATAAAAAGTGATAATGTTTGAGCAAAAATTGATAGTGTTTAAGTAAAAAGTGATAGTCACTTTTGTTAAAAATATTATCACTTTTTAGTTAAACATTATCACTTTTTTTACAAATTAAAATCTGGAAAAGAAAATATGGATTATCCTACCCAAAATTTTGAAATATGGATTAAAAGGATCCATCTCACAAAAAAAGATTTGTGAGACTGTCTCACACAAGTTTTTGCCTTTAATAAGTACGTTAGTAGTATAAATGGTGGGTGTCAGAATTTAATTAATAAAAATAGGAAAAAAAATTACAAAAATAAATAAATAATTTAATTAAAAAAAACTTGAAAATATGTTTTGTATTAATAGCAATAAACTATTGCTTATTGGGTTGGGCCCAACAAAGGCCGGGTAGCAAGAAAAAAAAAACTAGCGGAAAGAAAAAAGGGCGCGGCTAAAGGAACCCAAGGATCCTATGAGGACACCAACCAAACTTTTTTTTCATCTAAGAGAGCTTGCAAAATGTCTCATATATTCCTCGTGTAAATTTAAAAAAAATGAAAGATGAGTACACCCACCATTATATTAATCGACAAACTCTTTCACACCTTCCAAAAATCTTCCCCACCACCGACACTGCCCCAATAATCTTCCCCCACCACCACCATAACATCCAAATTCCAAAAGAAAACAACAGAAACAGAGGTAAAATGTTCGAAAATTTTAAGTGAACAAAGGTAAGATGTTCGAAATTTTTTCCAAAACGAACAAAAAATGTTCGAAATTTTTTTCAAAACAAACCCTAATTGTTCGAAAATTTTTCCAAAACAAACATAATATGTTTGAAAATAATTCACGAACTTCCAAAACAAACCCTAATTTTCTTAAATTTTTTAAAACCCCTAATCTTACCTGAAACGAGCGGCGGCGACGGCGTTTCTGGGGGAGGAGGGCGACGGCGTTTCTGGGGGAGGAGTGCGACGGCGTGCGACGTAGTTTCTGGGGGAGGAGGGCGACGGCGTGCGACGGCGTTTTTGGGGGAGGAGGGCGACGGCGTGCGACGGAGTTTCTGGGGGAGGAGGGCGACGGCGGCCGCGGTAGATGAGTTTGCGCGAGAGAGATGAGGGATGCGAGGGTGCCGATGGCGGCGCTGCAACGAGGGTGGAGGGGCACCGATGTGGTGGAGGGCGCCGATGTGGTGGATGGGGGAAGAAGGGGAGGGAGAGGGGCGGAGTAAAAGAGGGAGGAGGTGGGTGTAGGGGTGTGCATCGGTCCAAAATCGGACCGGACCGGGACCGGAATCTTACCAAAAGGTCGGACCGGAGACCGGACCGGAATTTGGACCGGTTGGACCGGATTTTTTTTTTTTTTTTTTTAAATTTATGGAAGCAAGAACAAGATTGATGAATTTGTGTATGAAAATTAAAGTGTTTGCTCTTCATTACGTCAATGTGAATTTTATTTACATTGTAATTAATGATCTTTTGACCCTAAAAATAAATTAAATATGTTTGTTAAATTATATATTTGTAAAAATTGTAATAAGATCTCAACACATTTTCACAAATTACTTCGTTTTGAAAAATAATTGAGAGTGCATTTGTAAATAAAATTTTAAAAAAAATAAAAAATTCGGTCCAAACCGGTCCGGACCGGAAGACCGAAATCCAAAATTTCCCGGACCGGAATCTAACCGGACCGGTTCCGGTCTTTTTTCCGGTCCGGTTTATTTTTGAACACTCCTAGGTGGATGTACTGATTTTTTGGGGTGAAAGATATAGAATTAGGGTTTTATTTAGGTTAAGGGTATATTGGGGATTTCCACGTGGGAGACCTTATTCGTTTTGTGTGTGTCCTCATCGCGTGGGTGTCCTCATAGGATCTTTGGGTGCCTTTAGCCGCGCCCAAGAAAAAAAAATGATGTGGTAAGTCCAAACCTTTTATATTAAGAGTACTGTTATATGATGTGAATAAATTTTGAAATTTATTTCCATTAAATTAGATTACCATAGTAAAAGATATTTCTTGTGCTTGTCCAAGGAAATTCAAATTAGTGTATAATTTATATAAAATCGATTATATGTAAAGAAAGTATTTTTTTTGGGGGGGGGGGGGAGGGTTGTTGTCCTATGATCTAGGAACGGTGCAATGCATCATTCAGAAACAATCCTAGATCGGCCACGACTACTCCACTTCAATTATGTGAACTGGTAGAGTCTGCTCCTCTTTGAGCCAAGATATGTGTCTTCTTTAGCTATGCTCTCGGGATATATTTGAATTTGCACACTACAAATTCACCAGAGATTCCTTTTATGTCCCTAACAAAACATTCCTCTGGTCCCACTATCCTCTTGGTTTCCTGACATAAAGAGACCGCAAGCTGGGAGTCCGTACGGATTTCGATGTGCCCTGAGCACCATTGCTTGGCCATCCTTAATCCTATCAATATTGCCATAAGTTCAGCTCCTAAGGCCCCCCTCTGGGGACGGATCTTCTCCGCGAAGCTTGTTAGCCTCGTACCATTCTCCCGGTAGAGTAACCCTCCAACTCCAAATCTTCTATCCTCCTTCTTGCAGGCCCCATCGACCTCGAGAATATATTTTCCCCCATCATCGCTATCCTCCCTATCCGTAGCTATGTTGGCCAGATGGATACTCTCCAATTCTTTATGATTCTGTTGTTGGAAGGCTTCAAGATAATTAAGTACCTTTTCCCCAACTTTAACATCCAATTTCATTTTCCTACCTCCCTCCTCGTGCAACACTCTACATCTCTCCTTCCAAACACCCCAAGCTGCCATAATAGTCCTTTCAGAAACCACTTTTCCCATCTCCGAATAAACCTTTTTCAGGAAGTCACAAGCTTTCGATCCTCTACCTTTCTTGCACACGAATTTAAGGCCGATATGCGCCCAAATTCTTCTCACCTCCCCACAATGAAAAATAGCATGGGTTGTGGAAGCGAGCATTCCTCCACACAACCCACACTATGGACCAATTGGGATATGCCGTCTAGCCAAGTTCCCTTCCGTCGGGATAAATTCCTTGCATAACTTCCAACAGAAAATCTTGACTTCTGGGGGCACTCTCATCTTCCAGATCATGTTCCACCATCGTTCCCCCCCCCCCCTCCTTTGACGAAGATTCTGCACGTTCCAAAATATCTCCAAGCTCCTTTACCCCTTCTCTATACCCAGAGCTCACTGAGTATTCCCCCATCGGGTCGTCACTCCAGAATCTCCTATCTTCGTCTTCCTTATTCCCCACCTGCGTGCCAAGGATGCATTCGGCCTCAAAGGGGTAAAAAGCCAGTCTTACCAAATCTTCTCTCCACTCTCTTCTGTCATCAAGAAAGAAGTTAATGTTTGGGGTGGCCGCAATTCCAGAAGTTATTCTCCCTCTGTCCAAACCCTGGACCCAGGCGTGCTTATGAATTTTGATATTCTCTCCATTCCCAATAGTCCATCTGATACCCTTCTCCAGAATATATCTGCTTTTACTAAGCGACCGCCACGTGAAAGACGGTTTATTTCCAGGTTCCGACTCCATGATATCCCCATGTTTAAAATACCGTGCTTTAAGAACCTTATTAAGGAGTGAATCCGGAGAACGGATGCACCGCCACACTTGTTTAGCCAGGAGCGCATCATTGAAAACGTGCATCCGTCTAAACCCCATTCCCCCATCCTCCTTGGATTTACACAAGTCCTCCCATTTTTGCCAATGCATCCGCTTTCCTCCTTCCTTTTTCCCCCACCAGAAGTCCGCCATCAAACTTTCCATCTGCGCACATATTTGCATGGGAATTTTGAAGCACATCATTGCATAAGTTGGGATTGCCTGTAGTACAGATTTGATAAGGACTTCCCTCCCTCCCTCCCTCTGAAAATTCCTTATGTTTCCAATTATCAATCTTGTTTTTCAACCTGTCAACCAAATATGAGAACTGGATCTTTTTAGCTCTGAGAGAAAAAGTCGGGAGCCCAAGATATATCTGATGCCCTTGGGTGATTCGAATTCCCAGCACTTGTTGTGTCCTATATTTGCGACCTGCCTCAGTAAGCGGGCTAAAGAGGATCGTCGATTTATCAAAATTAATCATCTGTCCTGACGCTTTCTCATAATCTTCCAAAATTTCGCGTACCTCTTCACCGCTGTGATCCTTATTTTTGAAGAAGATAACACTATCATCCGCAAACAAAAAGTGTGAAATTGTTGGGGCTTCCCTTGCAACTCGAATACCTTCCAATCTGCCCTTCATGACCCTATCTTTCACATACGAGGATAGACCTTGCGCGCATATAACGAATAAAAACGGGGATAAAGGATCCCCTTGTCTAAGCCCTCTCTCTGGTGTAACCTTACCTACGACTGTGTTATTAATTTTGAACGAATACTCCACTGATTTCACACATCTCATAAGCGTATCCACTAGGTTGCTCGGAAAGCCCATCTTCTTCAGCTGAATTTCCAAGAATCTCCATTCTATCCGATCATATGCCTTACTCATATCAAGTTTCATGGCTGCATATCCCATTTTACTCTTATTATTCCTTAGCCAATGCATACATTCATATCCAATGAGTATATTGTCCGCGATCTGACGACTTTGACGAAGGCACTTTGGTGCTCATCAATGATGTTAGGCATGATCCTCTTAAGTCTATTTGCTATTGCTTTTGCCACGATTCGGTAACTGACGTTGCATAAACTAATCGGTCGTAAATCCTTTAAGCATGTAGGGTTCTTGATTTTTGGGATAAGAGTAATCCATGTTTCATTCCAACTCTGAATTTCCTTTCCACTGTTTAAAATCTCCAGAACTCCTGATGTGATATCTTCCCCTACTATATTCCACTGATCTTGAAAGAATCGTGCATTGAAGCCGTCCGGTCTTGGTGCCTTCCCGGGGTTTAAATCAAACACAGCCTTTCTTACCTCTTCCCTGGAGAACTTACCGTTGAGAAATCTCGCCATCCCCTCCGATATTATAGGCTCCGTATGTGATAGTATCTTCTCAAGATGTTCATTAGATGGTTCGTTCGTTGAGAACAATTTTCTGTAGTAATCCGTAATAAGCTCCGTGATGTCTTCCTTAGATTCCACCCATGTGCCATCCTCTTTTTGGAGTCTCTCGATTAGATTTCGGCTTCTCCTCTCCGTTGCCCTTCGGTGAAAATAAGTGGTGTTTCTGTCTCCATTGATCATCCAAGACGTTCGTGTCCTTTGTTTCCAAAAGTCCTCCTGTTGAGACAATAGTTTTTCCAACTCTCTAGCCAGGTTTGGTTCTTCTACTTCGGAACCCTCCTCCTCTTCGATCATATCCCTCAAAAGGACTTGGCGTGAGATGTCTTTGATTTTCTTGTCTAAACTTCCAACATGTTCCTCGGCCCACTTTTGTAGTCCATTAGCACATCTCTTTATTTTCCCAGGTAGTATCATGGCCTTATCCAACTTACTCCATATTTTCTTAATCTCCTCATTCAAAGAGGGTTCCAAAAGCCACACATTTTCAAAGCGGAAATGCTGGAATCGTTCCACCCCCCAGTAATCCGTGCGAAACTGGGTATTAAGGGAGATAGCTCGATGATCCGAGCCAAACCACAGCGAATGCAGAACTCGATGCGATGTCCACAATTTTCTCCAATCCTGATTTGCCACAAATCTGTCTAACCTTTCAAGAATTCTGAAAGTCCCTTTTCTCTTGTTATTCCACGTGAATTTAGGGCCTTTAAATCCAAGATCAGTGAGCTCATTCTCATTAAGAATATTCCGGAATCTGTTAATATTGTGTTGGGTTCTCCCATCCTTGTTTCCCCCTTTTTTCTCATTAAAGTTAAGGATCTCATTAAAATCTCCCCCTACTATCCAAGCTTGGGGAATGGAGTGGGTCGACTTAATTCGTGTGTGTAGATGTTGTTACTCTTAAATGTCTTAACATTCACAGCAACATCTTAATTCGACCTTTCTTCTTTTGTCTAAGTCTAAATTCTGTTTTCTAGCTAATGCTGTTTTGGATGTTGTAACATCGCAGGTTGAAGATCTAGAACATTCTACACAGTTCCAGACTGGAAGGATCTGGAAGCTTGCAGAAGTATGTAGATCATGCGGTTGCCTTTGAAAACGTCCAGAATAGGCTGGAAGGTGTTAGAATTCATTGGAATGAAGAGTGGGCTAAAAAGAAGGGATGAGATCCTAAAAAATAGGATATGGATTATGAAGCTTCTAGAATTCATTTTTTCCACTATAAATACACAAGGAAGTCTTCATTATTCAGCATGGAGAATTAAGAGTAATCACATAATGTCTATGTGAAGTGTTCGTCCTACTTAGACATTATCGTGATTATTATTTCTTCTTCATCAGATTCTCGTACAACATGAAGAAATACACATCAGATCCGAGAGTCACATATTTCACGAAGTGCTATTCTTTAAGTCTTAAACTAGTGTTCATCCTGTTAGGAATTAATTGTCATTAGCATGTTCATGTCGTTGTGCATAAGAGTCCAAACTTCCTGTACAACATAGACTTTTCTATACTTCTTTGATAGAGAGATCATAGAGTTAGATTAGTTTTTGGTAGTGTAATTTTTACACTTAAGCCGTCTTTAGACTCGATAGGTTATCAAGTCTTATTTCCATTGTGAATATTTGTTCACACACCATTTGTATTCACATAATTATTAGTGAAAGTTTCGCCATGAGGCTCGCATAGATTTTAAATTAAAATCTATGTTAAAAAGTTAATTCTGTGTCTTTGTGTTTTCATTCTTTAAAGTCTTCCGCTATTCGTATTCTGATATTCTGTAATCGAGTCAGTGTTACATTGAGTGTTCTAACATTCAGTGTAACATTGTTTTGTTTTTCACTTAAACACTAGTAATACCATCCATACACACTTTCAGTTGGTATCAGAGCCAATACCTGACGACACTAGGTCTAGATCCTTGTTTTAAGTGTGTTTTAGTTTATGATAACAATGGAAACACATCACATATCCACTGCACTTAGGCACCCGAACATATTATCCATATTTTAAGCCTAAATTGTGCATGTATATTGAGTCAATTGTTGAACGTGCTTGGAGGACTGTAATTACAGGTTATGATGTACCAAAGATCCAAATCAACACATCAACACATCCACCAGAAAGAAGGAAAAGTCCATTTCAACCAAGGTTATCAAAAAGTGAAGGTAAACCAAGGTATGATCTTTAATATTGAAAATCAGTTCAATGCATGTTTTGAATATGGTCATTATGAAAATTAATGTGCCAATATTAGACTTAAGCAAAAACTGAATTTTAGTACTACCTTAAATGATGAATCAGATGATGAATTTGATGAATCAAAAGATGTTGAATTCGCTTTTCATACCAAGATTGATTATGATGATTCTTTATATGATGATCTGGATGATACAGATTCTGATGTTGCACCTAATGTCATAACATTTATGGTAACATCAAAACAGAGTCACCCAAATTTGAATTGTTTTAATGGGTTTGTTGATGATGCAGGCATAAGGATGGATGATTCTAAATACCAAAAGTTGTTAGATGATTGTAACTCACAGAAACTCACTCTTAATTCTTTGAACAAAGAGAATGAGAATCTGAAAGAGACAATTACCAAGCTAGAGGTCATACATACCAGAAGAGATTTTTTAAGTTTGTAAACTGAAGGAGAAATTGATCACCTCTACTTTAAGTTTTATAAAATTTTCTATGAGTGCTTCTGATATGATTAATGTTATAGCTATTGGTAAATCTGATAATTGTGGTATACGTTATGATGGTTAAACTGCTTCTATTTCTAAGAATTTTGAAAATACTGTGAAATTTGTGAAGGCAAATGTTAAAACATATGTTGTAACATCTGCACAAACAGATTCTCATAAAGTCAAAAATACTGAAAAGAAGTTTGTATGTCATTATTTTTCAAAAATTGATCATATTTGTCCTTACTGCATGAAATTGGTTGATGATCTGAGATATGAGAAAATGTTACCTAAAATGATGTTACATCCTATGAAACATTTTCTAAAATCTGCATGGAAATCTGATGTTACTTGTAATGCTGTTCACACTTCCTTGAAAGCATGTTTACTTGGTCAATGGTATTTTAATAGTGGTTGTTCTAAACATATGACAGGATAAATTGACTACTTATCTGATTATGTGACCTTGAATGATGGTAATGTTACATATGGTGATTGTTCGAAAGGACAAATTATAGGAAAATGAACTTTGAATGTTGATGGTTTTCCTGAGCTTAAAAATGTTTTACATTTTGATGGTTTGCTTGCTGATTTGATTAGTATTAGTCAACTTTGTGATGATAATTTGCATGTAAAATTTGACAAAGATTCATGTTATGTTTTGAATGAAGATGAAAATTGTCTAGGGCAGTAGATAATTATTTTCTTATTGGAACAAGTGTGTAATTTGTCAAAGAATGATGAAAATGTCTTATTGCATCAAAAATTGGGACATGCATATATTATACATCAGTGAAGAGACTAATCAAAGTCGATGTAGTGAAAAGGATTACCAAAACTGAAGTTTTAGAGTACTATTGTATGTGGACCATGCCAGAAAGGTAAGCAGGTAAGAGTGTTGCATAAAATGTTGTCACATTGTTCTACACATCAATGTTTAGAATTGTTGCACATGGATTTAACTGGTCTTATGTCTTTGCTGTAAGAAAGAATATAACTCTACAAGAAATGACAAGAATCATGCTTACATCTAAAAGTCTTGATAAAAGATTTTGGGCTAAAGCATTGAATTCAGCATGTCATATCATTAATAGAGTTTATATTCGATCTAGTTCTATTCAAGCACCTTATGAGATTTTGAACATTAGAAAACCGAATGTGAAGTATTTTCATGTATTTGGTTGTGTGTGTTATATTTTGAATGATATGGATCAACTTCATAAGTTTGATTATAAAAGTGTAAGGTTTCTTTTTAGGCTATTCTAGAAATAGTAAAGCTTATAGAGTTTATAACCTTAGGACTAACACTGTTCAAGAATCTTTTAATATTGTGTTTGATGATGATAAAGGTCTTACAGATGGAAATGAAGAAGAAGATGTTTCAGAGGTTACTGAAAAATCTGGAGATTCTCTGAGAACTGAAAATGTTGCTCCGAATGTTACAACATCTGGAACAACATCGACAAAAAGTTCAACAGAATCTACACAGAATAATCAGTATGTTCCCAAAAGGAATATTTCTTCAAGGATTGATAAAAGTCATCATTCTGACCAGATCATAGGTGATGCTACAGTGTGCAAACAAGAGGAAAAGTAAGATCAATAAGGTAGATGTGATAAGAACAATATGCATGTCTTCTATTTGCAATGTTGTGAATGCAGAGTGTTACTATTCTGAAATTAAACCTAAAAATGTTAATGAAACATTTTCTTATGAGTTTGGTAACATTGATAGGAACACAGTTAGGTTAGTTGCACAAACATACACTCAAGTTGAAGTTATTATTTTGATGAAACTTTTGCACTTGTTGCTAGGATAGAATCTATTAGATTATTGCTAGCAATTGCATGTTTTATTGACATTAAACTTCATCAAATGGATGTATATGCTGCATTTCTAAATTGCATTTTGAATGAAGAAGCATATGTTGAACAACTTAAAAGGATTTGAAGATCCACAATACCCTGATCGTTTTGTTAGAGGAGAAATCGTTATAACTTTGTTCATTAAGCACACTGGAGAAGATTTACGTATTGCTCAAATATTTGTTGATGACATTGTGTTTGGTTTAACTTATGATAAAATGTTAACCAATTTGTTAAAGCAATGACTGCAACATTTGAGATGAGTATGGTTGGAGACTTGAATTATTTTTTAGGTCTTCAAATCAAGCAATGTAAGGATGATATATTCTTCTCTCAAGGTAAGTATGCTAAGAACTTGGTTAAAAAGTTTGATTTTGAAAGTTAAAAAGTAATGAAAACTTCTATGAGATCTACTTTGAAACTTTGCAAAGACAATGCTGGAAAGGATGTTGATCCAACATTGTATAGATCTATGATAAGAAGTTTTACTTTATCTAACCTCTATTAGACCAGATATAATATACAGTGTTTTTGTTTGTGCTAGTTACCAATATTATCCAAAGGAATCTCACCTGAATGTTTTGAAAAGAATTATCAAGTTTGATGCAGGTACAAGTGAACTTGGGATATGGTACACAAAGGACACCAACAACACTTTGATTGGATACAGTGATGCAGATTGAGCATGAGATATAGATGACAAAATGAGTAAGAGTAGAGGATGTTTCTACATGGGAAACAATCTTGTTGTTAAACAAGATACTTCATGACTATGGAATTGAATTGATATCCTTACAATTTTCTATGATAATACGAGTGCATAAACATTTCTAAAAATTCAGTACAACACTCACTCACTAAACACATTTGCATTAGGAATTATTTTATGAGAGATTTAGTGGAGAAGAACATAGTAAAGTTGGAATACGTACCTACTGAAAATCATAATGATGATATATTTACTAAGGTTTTGACCTTGAGACATTCTTATCTTTGAGAAAATCTCTTGGTATGTGTAGTATCTGAATAATCCTAGATGGATGGTGTTACAAATGTTGTAGCATTTGGGACAACATCATAAGGTTGTATAGTTGTTATAGATTTAATTTATTTCCCTATTTTCGTTGAATAATTCCTTTGTAAAATATTCTTGAATCTAAAATTTGTTGTGCAAAAATAAACATGTCTTACACCTCTCAAATGCATATAAATAGAATGTTGTTAGCATACTAAAAGATGTAGTTAATCACTGAGTAACTATGGAGCACGGAGTTGACTACTACGATGCCTTCTTTTCAAAAGGTGATTAATAAAATACATCAACATGTTCATAATCCATTGAGTAATTATGGGGCACGGAGTTCGCTACTACGATGCATTCTTCTAGAAAAATGGATCAATATGAACTAGGTGCTACAACACGAAAAGAAAAGAAAAAATATGGTGCAACACAAATGAAGTAAATTCATGTAAAAACCGTGTTGAGGTGTATGTAACAGTTTTGAGCATAGCAGTAGATGATTCGATTATATTTTTATAAGTAGTAATTATTTGATTATTTGTGGAAATTTATTTTATTTATTTTGATTATACTAACCCACGTCTTTGGTTTATTTTCAGGTTATACACATTTAAATGTTAAATATTCTAGATTGTTCTTAATTTAATTAATTATTTAATTATGATTTTACCCACTACTTATCCATGATCTATTTTTGTGGCTAAGTTTATGGAGTATTATCGAATTTCTTCTAGAATTAATCTTCCTTAGTTAGTTCTTATTTTTATACGTATTACTTCCAACTATGCATTCTCTCCTATATACTTCTCATAACATGATATACTAAGCATTGCATTTTTTCGAGTGATTTGAGTATTGCGTTTTAAGATTTGCTAAAGCCTTGTTTGTCTCAGTTATTGTGATTATCTTTTCGATTTCTTGATGCTTTAATGACAGGAAACAAAGCAACTACCTCACCACACTCAAACTCCCACGAAACCGTCATCTCCATCTTTCTCCAATCTTAATAGTTTCGCTTTCACGGCCGCTTCACACTAAAACTCACCAACTGCTACAAGAAAAGCTGAAACACTTACCCAAACAACTCCAGTTACACCCATTCCTACAACTGTTCACATTCCACTCGATACGACCCTTAACGAGCTGAACCAAGCTGTTGAGAATATGTCTCAATCGAATGTGAATTCTGAGAATCTGTTTCTACTGTTGGAAATATGACCATAGACATTTCTCACTACTGAAAACCGAAAAACTCACCACTACACTTGATTCGTTCACCTCATAAAAGCCCCAATTTCCAAGTCCTAATACTGAAACAGAGGCAATTGCCTCGAGTGCTTCCTCTATGGGGGAGATTGAAAAGGAAATTGACGATTTTCCTGTTGCTGAGCAGAATGTGTTTGCAAATGCTGAGACATCCGATTTTGAGGGCGCTCAAATGAAGGAGACTGACGCAAATGCTAACTCAGGTTAAACTAACTCTTATCTTTCTAATACTGATGAATCTTAATATATTGCATTTGGGAAGAATGTTGGAAAAGAAAAGAGAAAGAGGAGCCATGTTCAACGAAGGAGATTCGGCTATGTGTTTATGAGTTGATTACTCTAACTTACTGAGGAGAAAGAAGAAATGAAGTAGTGTTACTGATAAACCGATTCAAGTTGTTTCTTAATCGGAGGTAGAACATGTTGTTACTGAGAAATGAGTCAAAAGGAAGTATGATCAACAGGGAAAGAAGGTTGCTGCTGAACGAGACTTGCCCAAAAGAATTGAATCTGATCCAGAGGATAATCCCACTGTGCGTGAGATTAAGAAGATTCTGAGGAAGAATGCTGCATCAAATGCTGAAGCAAGTGCTGCAACACCAGACCCTGATGACAGTAGAAGTGATGATTCTGAGAAGAGCATTAGTAAAGACTCTAAATCAGTTGAGGAAACAAATTCTGAAGGAGGTAATTCTGATCCTGATAATAATTTTTAGACTGATAGGTTAGTTTCTAAAATAACTAAATTGTCTAGATGAAAGTTGTTAATGGAAAGAAGAGTTAAGATTGCTGATTTTGAGAGTAAAGGGTTGATACAATTTCTGATTAAAAGGAAATTGTTGAAAACAGTAACTTTGAGTGATACTTTTGTGTTTGACTGGGTATATGTATTTTGTGCTTGACTTAGGAAGAGTACGGGTAGACGTAGATCTAAATGATATGGGAATGTACAATTTAGGGGGAGATCAGTTTTATTTACTCCGAAATTGATTGATGACTTCTTAAAGATAGAGCCTGTGATTGATTAATATGCATTTGATTTGAAACTTGGTTGCTACTTCTATAACTTGGGGTAGATTAACACTACAAGAAAACAACAAAATTCCAACAGAAAAATTCCAACGGATTTTTACGTTTTTTCCGTTGGAATCAGTGATTCCAACGGAAATTCCAACGAAAATTCGACCATTGGAAAAGTTGGCGTTGGAATTGTAAAATTCCAATGAAAATTCCAGCGGAAAAAAAATCCAACGGTACATTCCAACGGATAATGACAGTTGGAATTTTGATTTGTTGATATATTTTCCAATGAAAATTCCATTACCAATTCCAACGATAATTTTCTGTTGGAATTTTTTCCAATAGATTTTGACCGTTGGATTTTAAACTGTTGGAAAATTATCCATCGCAAATTCCAACATAACTTTTTTTGTTGGAATATAAATTCCAACAGGCATTTACCGTTGGAATATACAATTGTTGGAGTTTTTTTTCCAACACAAATTTCATTGTCAATTCCATCCATAATTTTCTGTTGGAATTTTCCAACGGATTTTGGCCATTGGAATTTCAACGGTTGGAAAATTATTTATCTTAAATCCAACATTAATTCCAACGACATTATTCGTTGGAATTTTAATTCCAACATACATATACCGATGGAATATTTCATTGTGGAAAATTATTATATGTGGATTACGACGCAAATTCCATCGACATCATTCTTTTAGAATTTTATTTCCAACATACATGTGCTATATGAATTTTTAATAATAGAAAATTGTACAATATGATTTTTGACACCAATTTCAATGATATTTTTACATTGAATTTTTTTTATATATTCTTTATTTATTTCAATAATAAAATGCCCTGTCAAAATCATTCGAAATAACACAACATACCAAATAAATGCGTATATATAATCTTAATTGGTAAGCAAATATATATCACAAATATATAACATTATAACATAAACAATATGTTCTACGTATCAAATCACAAATATTAAAGTATTGATCATCCTCTTAATTTCCATCAACAACAAAAAAAAACTAAGATCATAACATAAATATTAAGTCCTAGAAATCATCATCATCAACAACAAATTAGAGTTTGTCTCCCACTTGGTTCGAAGTGGCTCAAACACTAAAATATACAATCATTTCCCTTTTGATTTCTTCCCATGAATATCAGGCACGCTTGAATGCACAAGAGTTGCCGTTTTATGTTTCCATATTCGCTTAAATTCATCTTCAAGCTCAAGAACCCACCTACAATAATTCAACAAAAAATCAATAACCTTTTACATTTATAAATAATCCTAAATTATCAAGAAAATATTAGTATTCAAGTAGAATGATATCACCTGAAAAAATATAAATCACATGTTCTTCACATACTTAGGGACCTGGTTCCATCCAAGCAAAGATTGTGCGTTTTTAATTTTGATGATTGCGATGATATCTTTAGTAATTTCTAGAGGTAACAACCTGTTAAATAATATTAAGAAAAATAATGTTCATCAGTAAAATAAATAATTTTAATGCATAAAAAAACAATATTAGAATGTATGTATTTTGAAAGTCATTCTCATTTTGTTTATCAATAACTTACTAATTGTTGATTCACACCTTGTCGATGCACTTGATGATGCTGCTAAAGAATCGTCAACAAAGGGTAAATGAGATGAGTGTGATGCCATGTTTATAGGTGTCTTTCGAGATGCTCTCCCAAATGGTGCAGGGGCCCTCTCAGAGATTCTCTTAGATGATAAAAGAGTTCTTTCAAATGATGTAGGAACTCTTTGGTATAAAAACTCTCTTAAATGCTTTCTCATTCTGTGTAGGTGCCCTCTCAGATGTTGATTGATCATGATCACTTCTACATCTTAGTTGTGAACATTAAACATGAAAACTTTTAATATTAGATTAAATAACAACTAAGGGCATGTTTGTTTTGGGATTTTGAGGATTTTGAAATCCGGATTTCAAAATCTAGTGGATTTCAAAATCCTAATACTTTTTATGTTTTGTGTTTGTTTTGAGATTTATATAGGGTAGGATTTAATTTTATAGTATAGGATTATAGGTTTTATAGGTATTTATATAGGGTTTGTAGGTATTTATAGAGTTGACTTTTATAGAGTTATAGGGTGAGATTTTGAAATCCTGAATCAAAATCCCAAACTGTAACGGGGGTGGAGTTTCGAAATCCCAAATCCGAATTTCTCATCCCAAAACAAACATGCCCTAAGTGTCATACACAAACAACTAGATTGAAAAAATAAAGTTAAATACATTCAATTAAATTTAAATTATTTGGATATATTTTTAATTATTCAAATGAATTTTTAATCTATCAAACTAGAAACCATTAGGGCATGTTTGTTTTGGGATGGGAAATCAGGATTTGGGATTTCATAAACAAACACAAAACATAAAAATGCATTAGAATTTTGAAATCCACTGCATTTTGAAATCCAAATTTCAAAATCTCAAAATAAACATGCCCTGAAATTTTTAGAATTCACACACAACACACAACATATTGTTGGGCTTAGGCACAAGTGTTTTGGCCCAAGGCCTTAACACAAAAGGCCCGTAGCCAACTTGTTGCCCTAGTTGTTTATATTAGGCAGCCTCCCACTCAAGTCTCATTGGTGTCGTTCTTTCTTCTTTCTCTTTGTGAAGTATAACAAAGAGTTAAGTGTGAAAGGCTTGAGTGTGGAGAGTTACCATATAAACTTGATTCCCTCTCTACTTATCCCAATCCCAGGTGCCTGAGCCTGTGTCGATCTCATCTCAACGGGAGACGACGATTAGACCCAACAGTGGTATCAGAGCCACGGGTCGTCGTCTGTCGCCGTCTTTGTGACGCCGCCTCCTCTGTGGAGGAAACCTAGCCGCCGCCGCCCATCCCCGCAGTAGCGCCGCCGCCGCCTCCGTGGCGGAACCCTAGCGGCCGCCGCCGCCGTCCGTCCCTGCAACATTAGCGCCGCCGCCTGGACTCGCGTCGCCCTTGCTCGCTTCGACATCCGCCGTCGCTGTCGCCGATCGCCCCGCAGAAGCGCAGCCGTCGCTGTCGCCGATCGCCTCTGCAGAAGCGCCGCCGCCGCCTGAAGCCGCTGAAGCCGCCGCCCCTCGCGCCGCACTGCCGTGGGTAAGTTTTGGAGGAAGGAGTAAATCTCCTCCGTTTCCCCACCAGTCGGCCGCTACTGTACAAAAGGTAAGAAAGGTAATTCCTCTTTTCTTATTTCTGCTGTTGGTTATCATTTGTTTATTAGTTTATTAATTTATATTAATCTGCCTTAGTTACTGATTTCAAACTAAGAAAATTAATATATATAAGTATTCTGATATTTGATATTCAGTAGATTGGTTTAAATATTTTTTATATTTATTTAACCCCTTCTTTAAGAAATAGACAGATTATTGTGTCTTGAGTACTTTCGGTGAAATAGTATTTTCTGCGGCACTCGTGGGATCTGCCCCCGTCATTGACGGGAATTAGGCAGCACGTTTGCTTGGTCCCGGGATTGCCTTGAAGTTTTCGCTTGGTGTTTTGAGACTCTTACCTAGGGTCTCGCTCTGGTAAATTGGCTTTGACCTCTCGTTTTTATTTCCGTAGTGTAGCCCCTGGCCGGGGATTATTTGCTTGTGATTGATATTTGTTATCTGTTTTGTGGTCTTGATTTTTTGGTGACCTGTGTGTGCCTGCTTCCGCTTGCTATTACAGTTTCTTCCTTGCATATTTTGTGATTTTTTCCATTGGGTTCAAAGCTGTGTAAACTAAATGGCCAATCCTACTCCTACATATGTGTTGACCCCCTTTAATGGAAAAGGTGATTTCAGTATCTGGCAACAGAAAATGGAATGCATCCTAATCCAGCAGAATGTTTTCGCAGCCGTTGATCTTTGTTATGAGGATGATGAAACTGATAAACAGAAAAGAATAATGAATAAACAAGCTGTGTCTTCCATAATCTTGCACTTGTCTGAATGTGTGCTTAGAAATGTTGGTGTGATAAAAGATGCTAAAAAGTTATGGGAAAGGTTAGAAGAGTTGTATACTGAAAAATCTATGCCTAACAGAATTTTCTTGCTTGAAAAATTCTTTAGTTTTAAACTTGACTTGAATAAGGATGTTGATCAAAATTTGGATGATTTTACTAAGCTAATTCAAGATATCAAACATACTGGTGATAAGGGCATTGATGAATACTCCTCTGTTGTGCTATTAAATGATATTCCTGATACTTATAGTGATATGAAGTCTGCTATTAAGTATGGTAGAGATATTATTACTCTTGAAACTGTGGTTAATGGCTTAAAGAGTAAAGAGCATGAATTAAAATACCATGGGAAGAGTAGTAAAAATTCTGGTGAAGTCTTGCATGTTAGGGGTAGATCTTCTACTAGATTTCATAACAAGAAAAAGCATGATAATCATGAATTTGCTGCTAAGAAGAAGTCTTATGATAACAATCGTTCTAAGTCTAGGAACCAAAAATGCTATAACTGTGGTGAAACTGGTCATTATTACAAGGAATGTAGTAAGCCTAAGAGGAAACAACATAAAGAGCATGCTAACATGGCTTCCAGTTCTAATCATGATGGTGATGTTTATATGGTGACTGAAATTTATGATGAACAATGTGTGAATTCTGTGCATTCTACTTCTATGTGTGAAAATGAATGGCTTGTTGATTCTGGTTGCACGTTTCATATGTCCCCATTTAAAAATCTGTTTTCTTCGTATGAAGAGGTTAAGCATGGTTATGTGTCTATGGCTAATGAGAAAAAATGTCATATTGCTGGAATTGGTGATGTATGCTTAAAATTGGATTCTGGTGTTTCATTTACTTTGAAAAATGTGAGGCATGTTCCTGACTTGAGCAATAATTTGATTTCTTGTGCTGCATTAGAAGATGATGGTTATGATGGAAAATGGGGGAAAGGTTGCATGAAAATTCTTAGGGGTTCTTTGGTGCTTTTCAAAGCTGTTAAAAGAAACAACTTGTATGTTTGCTCTACCAAATCTGATTCTTATGTGAATTCTGTGAATGTTGTCAAAACTGATAAGACTGAATTGTGGCATAAGAGATTAGGACACATGAGTAACAAAGGGCTTGAAATTCTGCATAAATCTGGTGCATTCGGTGATGAAAAACTGTCTTGCATTCCATTTTGTGATTCTTGTGTGTTAGGAAAGCAACATAAAGTTAAATTTCCTGTAAACCCCTACCCTAATACCTCGTCTTGCACTGATATTCTTGAGTATTTGCATGCTGATGTTTGGGGTCCTGCTAGTGTGCCCACCCATGGTGGAAATGTGTACTTTCTATCTGTGATTGATGACTTTTCTAGGAAAGTTTGGGTTTTCTTGTTGAAAAACAAATCTGATGTGTTTGCAAAGTTTAAGGATTGGAAAATTCTT
Organism: Galeopsis tetrahit; assembly: GCA_963675135.1. Lineage (NCBI taxonomy): Eukaryota > Viridiplantae > Streptophyta > Magnoliopsida > Lamiales > Lamiaceae > Galeopsis > Galeopsis tetrahit. The sequence goes on from OY776132.1 coordinate 59,177,487, forward strand.
ATTGAAAATCAAACTGGTAAAAAGATTAAAAGCCTTAGAACTGATAATGGTTTAGAATTTTGCAATAAATTGATGGATAATTTGTGTGTTAATTCTGGTATTAAAAGGCATAAATCTGTTCCTTACACACCTCAACAAAATGGGGTTGCTGAAAGGATGAATAGGACTTTAATGGACAAAGTTAGATGCATGTTGGCTGCCTCCGGGCTTGCTAAGAAATTTTGGGGTGAAGCAGTTCACACTGCTGCATACCTAATCAATAGGTCTCCTTCCGTGCCCCTAAAAGGTAAATGTCCTGAAAATGTGTTTTTTGGTAAAAGCATTGATTATTCCAACTTGCGTGTATTTGGTTGTGCTGCGTTTGTGCATCAAAAAGCTGATAAGCTTGAACCTAGGTCTAGGAAATGTGTTTTCTTGGGTTACCCTGATGGTGTTAAAGGTTATAGACTGTGGTGTAAAGATGAACATGGATTTAAGGTTGTAATTAGTAGAGATGTTGTCTTTAATGAATCTGATTTTCCGTGTTTGCATGCTTCTGTGTCTTTACCTGAAAATGAGGCTGCTCCAAGTGAGGTGGAGCTGCTGCCCTATTTATCTAGACCTAATAATGTGCAAACTGATACTGATCATGTTGATATTGATGCTGAAAACGATGTTTTACATGCTGATAATGATGTTTTACATGCTGAAAACACTGATTTGCCTGCTGAAATGCATGAAAATGGTGCTGAATATGTGGAAAATGTGCCTGAAAATGCTGATTTGAATGATTATCAACTTGCTAGGGATAGACCTAGGAGAAATATTAGGCAACCTACTAGGTTTGATAACTTCCACATTGATATGCATGCTTTTAATGCTTTTGAGTCTTGCCATAATGAGCCTAAATCGTATAATCAAGCTTTAAAGTCTAAAAATTCAGTTAAATGGTTAAATGCTATGAAAGAAGAGATGAAATCCTTACATGTTAACCAAACTTGGAATCTTGTACCTAAACCTATGCATTGTTCTGTTGTGGATTGTAAGTGGTTATTTAAGGTTAAAGATGAAACTGAAAATGTTAGATTTAAGGCCAGATTAGTGGCTAAGGGTTTTACTCAAAAAGAGGGGATAGATTACACTGAAATCTTTGCTCCTGTTGTCAAATTTACCACTGTCCGCATAATGCTTGCTCTTGTTGCTCATTTTAATTGGGAACTTAAACAAATGGATGTGAAAACAGCATTCTTGCATGGTGATTTGGATAAAAAGATTTACATGAGACAACCTGAAGGATTTGTTGATCCTAAGAACCCTGAACATGTGTGTCTCCTTCGTAAGTCTTTGTATGGATTGAAACAATCTCCTAGGCAGTGGAATAAGAAATTTGATGAGTGCATGATGTCTTTGAAACTTAAGAGAAGCTCTTTTGATCCTTGCTTGTACTTTAAGGAAAGTGCTTCTGTGCCTTTTTTCTTGCTCATATATGTGGATGACATGCTTCTTGTTAGTCCTTGTGTTAAAACTGTTGAGCATGTTCAAAAGTGCCTTTATGATAAATTTGACATGAAAGACCTTGGTGATGCTAAGAAGATCTTAGGCATGCATATAGAAAGAGATAGGAAAAATCATATTCTTTTGCTTGGTCAGATTTCATATGTGGATAAGGTTTTGAGTAAATTCTCTATGTCATCTGCTAAATCTGTGAATGTTCCTCTTGCTGCCCATTTTGTGTTAAGTAAGACTCAGTCTCCCATGACGAAGTCTGAAAGTGATGAGATGAAAAGTGTACCTTACTCCAATGCCATTGGATCTGTGATGTATCTCATGGTGAGCACTAGACCTGATATTGCATATTTTGTTAGTTGCTTGAGTAGATATATGTCTAATCCAGGTATGCCTCATTGGGAGGCTTTGAAGTTGCTACTTAAGTACCTTAAGGGTACGATGGAGGTATGTCTTAAATTTTCTAAATGTGCAAATGGTGTGAGACTTGTTGGGTATGTGGATTCTAACTATGCTAATGATAGAGATAATAGGAAATCTACCACTTCTTATGTGTTCACCCTATGTGGTTCTTGTATAAGCTGGAAATCTCAGTTACAACATGTTGTTGCTTTATCTACAACTGAATCTGAATATATTGCTATAACTGAGGCTGCTAAAGAGGCCATTTGGTTGAAATGTCTTATTTCTGAAATTGGTTTACTTGAAGGTGAAGTGGTTGTATTTTCTGATAGTCAATCTGCTATTCAATTGTGTAAGAATCATGTATACCATGAAAGAACTAAACACGTTGATGTTAAATACCATTTTGTACGTGATATAATTGAAAAGGGCATTATTGATCTTGAGAAAATTGCTTCTGAGTTTAATCCTGCTGATATGGGCACCAAGTGCCTTTCTGTTGAAAAACATAGGTCTTGCATGAGAACTTTGAATTTTGATTCCATTGATTAAAATTGTTTTTGCAGCCTCTGTTTATTCTGTTTTGTATTTTTTGTTTGTGACTTGTGTGTCTGAACTGTTATTGTGTGTGCATTTTGTGTCCAACGTGTTTGTTTGTGCTTCCCTTGATAGCTTACTTTGCCTTTGCTATTAATGCCTTGTATAAACTTTGTGTTTTTGCTTTTGCAGGTGCAATGTGCTTGTAATAGGTGTTATGTGTGCTATGAGTGTGTTGTGTGTGCTATGTGTGGGTGTGTGTGTGTTAAAGGCGATGATGAAGACCTGTGGATATTTGGATTGTAGAGGGGATGGCCAAAAAGGTGGAGAATTTGTTGGGCTTAGGCCCAAGTGTTTTGGCCCAAGGCCTTAACACAAAAGGCCCGTAGCCAACTTGTTGCCCTAGTTGTTTATATTAGGCAGCCTCTCACTCAAGTCTCATTGGTGTCGTTCTTTCTTCTTTCTCTTTGTGAAGTATAACAAAGAGTTAAGTGTGAAAGGCTTGAGTGTGGAGAGTTACCATATAAACTTGGTTCCCTCTCTACTTATCCCAATCCCAGGTGCCTGAGCCTGTGTCGATCTCATCTCAACGGGAGACGACGATTAGACCCAACACATATAGATTTAATATTTTACCCACACACATCGCGAATCACAAAATCAGTATCAATATATGTGGCAAACACTGATGCAAACAAAATAGTGAAACACACACCTGTATTCACTAACAAAATATATATATATATATATATATATTTAATAACAAATTTGTGTTTCTGATTTTGAAAAGTAAAATACAAAAACAGAATCGTGAATTGATAATTGAAGTTCCTCCCCCACTACCTAATAACCAGTATCACACCATTACACACTAATATCAGATTATGAATTTCACGGGTGGTACCTGGTATGTCCCCAAATAGACGAAGGACTGAAATTTGAAAGAGCCAAATGTCCAGCGGCATTGAAGAAGACGGCGCAAGGTTAGATTAAGAAGAAGAAGAAAGCATAAATACTCTACTATTCTCATATTTAGATTTGGGTAGTGAAATTAAACCCGCCCATTTTTTTCCTGGAAAGTTATAAAAAAATTCAAAATTTTAATGTAGTGAGAGGGCATTCAATTTTTATTTTTTTTAATATTATCAGATTTAGAGCCAATTCTAAGAATCTTCGATCGTTTGTTACATTTAAAATTTGATTTTTATTTTTAAAAAAAATCATTTTATTTGATCCATACACGTACCTATCTATTTTAATTATAAATGAGTTGAGTCAAATTAATATCTTGACATTATTTTATTATTATTTAATTAAACATGAATATTTAAATTTAGTTCAATATAATACATAAAACATAAGGTTTTATTTTGTAACAACATACATACACTTTTTAATTAATATTTTACTGCTTCATTTGTGATTATATTCTTAGTTAAAATTCAAATCTCACTCAACTTCACATTTAGTTATATTAAATTAATATTTCATCAAATAATGAAGTATATTTAATAAGTAAGAGTATTGATTTATAATCACGATTTTAGATTTTAATTACTTGACGGGCGATGAAGAATTTAATCCTAGTTTCTAATAAACATTGTACGTAGCTGTCACCTAAGAACTTTCATCTTTTGTTTGAAACATATGAGTAGCTGGAGTTAATTCTTCAACAGGCACGGTCACCAAAATTGGACCGAATCTATTTAAATGGGTGGATCGGAGATCAGATCAGACCTGAATCAATTCGGTCCAGATCGGATCGAATATTTTATTTTTTTAGCTCATCTGTAAATAAAATTTTGACGTCCAATGTAACAAATTAATATAAAATATTAAAAAAACACAGTTATATAAACTAATACAAGTCTAAAGAAAAATACTTTAGATACTTCCATGAAAAAAAAAAATATTTATGTTATGTAGATTCATTATATATAAAAAAATTGAGAAAATTTAATAATAAAAAAATTTTTAAAAATCGGGTTTTCGGTCTGGACCGTTAAATTTCGATTTTAGACCGGACCGAAATTCGGAATTTTAAATTTTAATGAACCGAAGACCGCATTGAAAACTAACCGATCGGTCCGGACTGATTTCGGTCTTTTTTTCCGGTCCAATCATTTTTTGCACACTCCTAGCTAGTGGGCGAAGATGCAACTACCCTTATAGAAAGACTCTGAGAATCATCATATGACTCCATCTCAAAATCAGGACCTAACTTTTTCTTTGACCAATTAAATGAAAAACTTCTTATATACTACTCAACAAAAGCAAATTAACGCTTATATAAAATATTTCACAAATCAAGATTTATGCAATATGATTTACATTGTTTTCAGCTTCTTGCTCGTTTTCTCTTTTTCACGTTTTTTCATTGTGAATTCTTCTCGCTCAATAGATTTGTTGATTTACCTTAGCGAATTTTCGTGTCGATATGATGGGTGAAGATTTAATAAACCTATTGATTTTTTGCATTTTTACTGATTTTGTTTTATAAAGTAACTTTTGAAGAAATGTGTTACATGTTATTTCTTTAAACTTTTTTTTTTCAAACCTTTTCATCTTTATCTTTGTAAAATATATTTATTTTTGCAAACCCATTCTTCTCAATGTTTTTCAATACCTGTTTCAATTTTTTTAAGTTTTCTTATTCTATTCTCCATGTCTTATATTTTTCTAAGTTTTTCTTTTTGTTGGTTTTGATCATAATAACAAAACTTTCTCCTTATAATACCACATGTTTGCTCAAATAGTATCAAAGTTTCAACACCTTCTGCAAATCCTTTCTTTAGTATGTTTTCTTTAGTATGTTTTCAGTATTTGTTCCAATTAAAATAAAATTAGAATTTATTGCTAAACGCGGCTTATGTAATCTAAAAAAATACAATAACTTACTCCGTAGTTATTAACTTATGTAATTAAGAATTGCAATTTTATATTATTTGTATGCATGAAATATTATCTAATATTTGACCAAATCTTCTTCTTCAATGGATTGACATGGAAATAAAATTTGCTAATGGAGAATATTATCTTTATATAATATTTGATTAAATCTTTTTCAATCGGATCGTTTTATAATATACTGTAAGTGAAAGAAAATATATTTTTCCTCAATCGTAGAGTCTGTCACGATCAATCCATTCATTCAAGAGTTTCACCATGTTGCACTTGCAACCGCCGCACTTACAACCGCCGCAAGAACACGTGGGAATTGGTGAAATAGAGTTGGCCTCATCCCATATTTCCCTTAACTTGCCGTAATATGACGAAACTGAATCATCGTTCTGCCTTACTAATCCGAGTGCACGACGTAGCTCATAGGCCCTCGGCGCACTTTCTTTGCCGAATCTCTCCTCTAAATCTGCCCAGATTTCACGAGCGGTCCGGAATTTGACGCTTCGTCTCACTTCCGGCTCCATGCTGCTCAACAGCCAGCCCTTTACCATGGCATTCGAACGCATCCAATAAGGGAGATAAGGATCATCTGCATCGGGTTGTGGAATTTCTCCATTGACGAAACCTATCTTGTTTTTGGCGTAAAGGGAATTCGACATGTCGTCTAACCAGTCGCCATAGTTCCCATCTTTGAGGAGGGAACCCACGAAAACATCACCCGGCTTATCCGAGGCATGAAGATAATACGGGGACATGGCGTCAATCACGACAGCCGGTGCTTTCAGGCCACTACCGGAGCCAACTTCCTTCTCGCCATCCTTTTCATTGACCATGTTTCAGAATCTGAAACATAAAAACTGTGATGTGCGATGAAGGGGGGAAGAGAAACTGCTTTCTTGAATTGATCCTACCAAGAACGTAGCTGCTCTGGTACCAAGTTAAGATCGCAGATATTATGCATCAAAACTGATTCTGTATATTGCGATAAAGACTTGAAAATAATGTATGTACATCCACACATATATATAGCCAAATAACAGGCCTGTAAAACAAAAGATAAGTGGGCCTAACAATATTAATATATATCCCACGATCTAACACTAAATAATATATATATATACGAAATAATAGATACTAAATAATATATACGAAATAACAGAATATTTCGTCCCAATATTTATATTTTTGTTTAAATATTTGAGGTTTAAATTATGAATTTGTTTGCTTTAATTATTCGAGGCTTGTGTCGCATATGTAAATTTTTTTTAAAAAAAAGTGCCAAAAAAATTTAGAAACCCGCGCTCGAAAAAAAAAAAGATTTGAGAAATGCGGAAAAATATGGAGGGAACCTAATACATATTATGATCCTAATATTTCAATTCTTAAGTGAAAAAACCTAATTCCACGCTGATAATTACGCCTACCACCACGATCAGTCTCGATCTGCCGATACCCTGTTACGAAACCCATCCCCAAAACTTCCTATTTCCTAATTCACAACAGTTACGTTGATTTTGCTGTTGTGATGCCTGTCCCAAAAAATATTTTAGAGAGGCGCAGGTGCTGCTCGATCGCTCCTTGAGTTTCAGTCTAAGTCCTCATCTCAGGTATCTAATTCTTCAAATTTCGTCAATTATAGGTTTGTGATAAGAAATTAAATTAACGTTTTTGCTTAATCTGCTAATAATTCTTCTAATTTACCTATGCATACTAATGGCTAGGTACAAGCATTGATTTAAGTGCATCTCTTTCAAGTTCTGTGAATATGAATGGATCTGGCCTTCCTCCCCAAAAGCCTCAACGATCTTGGTGGAATAATCATCACAACAAAGACCATTTTGTTTCTGCCTCCGGGATTCCAAGATACCCCTACAAGTATGTATTCCAGTCAGTTTAATATTCATATCTGTTTAAATTTGCCCAAATTAATTCTAAAATGAAGTATTATGTTATGAGTTCTGGTAGTTAGTGATTGCTTCATGATGAAGCATTTATTTGCTAATTCTGACATCATATTCATAGCTCAGTGTACACATTAAGTTTTAGCCTTTCATTTAGTTTTAACTTTTTGGATCCTTCTTATGTGTGTGTGTGTGTGCGTGCGTGTGTTGAGGTTTGGGGGTGGGCAGTTGCGGACCAAGGTGGGGAAATTTAAAAATACCCCCTTTACCTCATGTAAAAAAATCCATAATTTATAAATATGTATTAAAAATTATAATCGAGGTAGAAAATTATTATAGATTGTCCTTTTGATTGTGAATTTGTACAAGTGGATGGTTAGGTTTTATTTATGTGCTCTATAGTCTATACTGTTCTGAAACCAAGACTCTTAAACTTGGTCATGCTATTTCGTCTGTCGGGTTTTGGTGCATATGTTAAGAGTTATATTGAAGATGATTTACTTTTGGTGCTTGTTCAGAGACATTCATAAGGGACACAAAACTTCACTACTATATTGGGACAGGGTTCATTTGGCCTGGTGTATAAAGCTATAATGCCTGGTGGTGAATTTGTTGCTGTCAAAGCTCTTACATCAGATTCGAAACAAGGGGAGAAATTGTTTCAAACAGAGGTAAATGTAGAAGCCCTTAACTACTCACTTTAAAAACGATCCCCTGCGTAAAGTAGATTAAACTCTCCATGAGTAGCCCTGGCCCATCAAAATTCTTGTGAATTACATCTCAAAAGAAAATATCAGATTATCTCAAACAGAATCTTAAACTTTAAAGATCACTTGGTAAAAACAACAAAAAGAATGTGGAGCAGTCTGAGTTGGAAACCATTGTGATCACATGAATATTTAATAGTAATAATCAGGAATAAAATGTTAATTTTCTTGGACTTATTATGTTTTCAGGTTTCTTTGCTGGCTAGATTGCATCATAGAAATTTGGTGAATCTAGTTGGATATTGTATTGATAAGTGGCAACACATGTTAGTTTACAAGTACATGAGCAACGCGAGCTTGGAAAACGTTCTATACAGTAAGTTTGTTAGTTAATATGTCCATCTGTTGACTACTATGAATAAGGCTACGGATATTGAAAAGCAATGAATTTGAAGTTCCCAGTTCAAGCTTCTGGACCAGATATTCATACTTCATAGTTGTTCTCTCATTACTATGTGCTCAGTGACCCTGATCGATCTCTGGTTTATATGTAAAAAGAGCTTGGTTGTAAAAACGGTGAGTTACTTCTTTCATGCTTTCATTTATACACGTGGTTCACAAGTTTAGTTTAGCTAGCCGAGTTGCACCAGTATGTGAGAATGGTTTCATCTTCAATTGTTCTGCACTGATATTGCTGGTAGTTATTCTTATTCTTCAAAACACATTAATCAATTGACGTCACCAATTCATATAGAACTCATGTATTAAAAAACCCAAAATGACACATCAATTAAATTAAGAAATTCCAACCAACCAACCAAAATAAAAACCTCATCACTGACTATTTAGCTAAAGAGAATTCATAGGGAGTATGAGTTATCCATCTATAAATGTGACATTGTTAATTGCTTGCAGTACAGACCGAATGTATGTTTCTTATCTGATACCCTTTTCCTTGCTAAATTAAATGAATATGCTAAAGTTGATCACATTATGAAAAATCATGATTATTCATAAACTCATAATAGTAAAACATCCCAGAATCTCTTTATAGAAATTGTAAATTGCAGGATTGGATTAAGCAAAAGAATGGTGTTGCAGTTTGCCAAATATCAGTAATTACACTCTCAAAGCAGCATGATATATTTAACAGGCTAACTGCCTAGTTCTCTTGGTGCTGCCATCTTCTCGTGCCTCGACTTTAATCCAAGTTTCTGATTCTAGAATGCATGTAAATTTTATATAAATAAGTAACATGTAATATTATAATTTAATGAAGTATGTATATATATATATACAGTATACTTGTACTGGTTTGATTAAAATTTACAAGTAGCTGAAGAGGCTACTGGCTGAGAAGATTAAGAAGAGAAACTATAAGATAAGACTTCTAGGTGGAGGTGGCAAAGACATGAGAAATGTTTGATTCCTAATTTTTCTGTAATTTTTTTTTCTTTTGGCTTTATGTATTGATGAACCTTTATTCCTAATAGAACTGTAAAAATCTTTTTAGGTTAGGGTCTTTTTAGGTTAGGGGCAAGAATAGTAAACTTGATTTCCAATTTTAACAAATTTTGGGCTCACCTAATATCTAAATTTTTCTAGGTGATTAAACAACATTGATTGGTGGCTGGACTTTTCAGGTCCACAATGATGAAGAGTCAGGTATTGTTCAGGCAAGTTCAGGTTGAAGTTCTCCCATATTTTCACAAGTTAGGGCATTCAGGTTGAAGTTCTCCCATATTTTCACAAGTTAGGGCATTCAGGTTGAAGTTCTCCCATATTTTCACAAGTTAGGGCATTTACATTTTCTCCAGTATTAAGGAATGAACTGAGATTTTATTCAAAAACCTGTGTCATTCTGTTCATGTAATTAGTCTCCTCCTCTCATGTGAATCTTGATTCATTACATTTACAATAAATGACCATGTAAACTTTTTTTTTTTATTATTGTAGAGAACATGTCTTAGAGTATTGTATGCTAGCCGCTAGGGATGGAAAAAGATTTCATATGGATTTGTAAATGCAATACATGAGAAAACTTTTGTAATTGTAATATGCTCTTATTTTTATTTTTTTGGTTATATGCATAAATTAGATGGTCTTCTTGCTAAAAATTGAAATGAAATATTAATGACATAATTTTCTTTTTAAGATTTCGATTAATTTGGTACACAGGTAAAATAAGTGTCAATAATATTTGGTTATCAATGTTCACTTAAATTTATTTTATTATGATTTTTGTAAATATACAATTTAAAATTTTAAATGATAATTAAAAAAATCTTGAAGGAAACAATAAATTTATTCTAGCACAACTAATAACAACATTAGTTGGAAATTTCATTGGGATAATTAATTAAAAATAAAATCCAACGGTCACAGTCTGTTGGAAATTTTGTTGGAATTATATATAAAAATATCATTTGATTTAGGGAATCATTCCAACGGACTAGCGTCAATGGAATTTTTGTTGGAATAATTAGAGAAAAATCCAACTATAACACGCCATTGGAAATTCCGTTGGAATTAGATATAAAAATTTAGAGAAATCATTCCAACGGTCTAGCGCCAATGCAATGGAATTCCCGTTGGAATAATTAAAAAAAATTCCAACGATATTATGCTGTTGGAAATTTTGTTGGAATAAGATATAAACATATCATATTTAACGGAATCATTCCAACGGTCTAGTGTCGTTGGAATATTCGTTGGAATAATTTTTTAAAAAATTCCAACGTTTTTTCCATCGTCAAACTCCAACGGTTTCTATAAGTTGTTGGAATGTCCGTTGGATTTGTCCAACGGTTTTTTATGTCGTTGGAAAAATCGTTGGAATTTTAAAAATTCCAACGATTTATTTTGCCGGTGGAATTTTTTCGTTGGAATTTAACTGTTTTCTTGTAGTGTAACTAGGTGGAAAAATGTTATGCTTGTTAAAGATCTCACATCTCTATACTTTGTACTTCATAAATTGATTGTCTACAATTGGTTACCCTATACAAATTCCACTAAGGTGAATTAGGATCAAGCTATATTGTTATATAAGATGATTGTGTTGAAGAATTTCAATCTGAATTTAACTATTTTCACCACATGCAGTTTATAGTGATATTTATTATAAAGGGATTTTACCTTATCATTTGCTGATATGTTCATACCTCAAGAGGCATGAATTTTTAAACCTAAGGAAACTGAGGTTATTAGAGACAAGGTACCCTTGATGACTATCTCACCCACTCTGTTACTTGGTGAAAGGATTGTTGATTTGCTCTGTTACAAAATTCAGATGGTTCTGATCACAGAGATGCTCTTATTCCAGTTCGACCAGCTCCAGCAAGACCTGAACAGAGAAATGCTACACCGAATGTGAAACACATTGGTGGTCACATTGGTCAAATATTTTCTGTTTCTAAATCTTTTATTTTACTTCAACTAAAACGTTTACAGGACTCTATTGATGGCCTTCAGTTCCTTAAAGTCCAGTGGTTATAGACGTTTTCTACTACCACAGGGGGAGAAACACCATCAACTTCTGAGGTTCGAAGTGAAGAGCTCCATGAAGATGTACCAGAACTTGATTGTGTACCTGATGCTGTTAATAAAGAGATTGTTGAACCGAAAGATGTAGTTCATTTATTGCTACACCAATCAATGTTGTTGAAGAGGAGGGGATTAATTTGTTGACACAGATGAACGTATGGATGTTCTTTATGACATCTAAACAGGTTATGGTACATAACATCTGAATAGGTTGATACAAGACAGGGGGAGGGCTGAACATTATAAGTGATAATGTGCAGGAACATGATGCTGCAGCTGTTGTTACAGCAATATATGTCACATGTTTAGTTTCTTAAGTATTTGTGCCTTTTATACTTCCCTTGATCTTATTCATTGTTGTTATTATGTTTAAGTTGATTTACAGATTCTGTTTTTCCTTCCTAGTTGATAGGTTGTTCTTTATTCAATGTGCTTAAATTGTTTGCATTGATGATAATAATTTACTGCTTTATGCTTAAATTGTTTTCATACTTATTATCATTTGCTTACTGCATGTTGTATATGTATATGTATATGTTTATGTTTATATTTATGTTAGTAGTTGTCTGTTTTGTTTTTCTAACTTGCCTTATTATTCAATTTGCTTAAATTGTTTGCTTTGAGGATAATATAGAAGTACACCTCTCTTTAATTATCATGAGCTTACTGCTTACTGCTTAAATTGTTTGCTTTGATAATAATATAATTTAGAAGTACACTTCTTTTTAATTCTCAGTTGCTTAATGCTTATTGTTTAAGTCTTTGTTAGATATTGTTGTTTTTCACATGTTTTGCTCTATTTTTTATTTTTAGTCTTTGCTCTGTTTATTTCTCTTTTCTTCATTATTGCTCTGATTTTATTTTATTAAGTCATACATAAGTCTTAGGTTGATCTAGTACATATTCATATATGCTCTGATTTAACTTATGATTTTTGTAAGTTTATATGTTGTTCAGATAAGTATATTGTTGTTTTGAGTGAGATCACATTGCTCTTATGGCACGGACTATGTGAAATCATTCTTGGTCTTTCTTACTTTGATCCGGAAGCTACAATAGGTGTTGACTTGACTAGTACATGGATATGATGGTAATACTCTAGCATGTACATAATACTGAGTATATATAGAAATATATGTGCATCAGGTGTGTTGTAGTCGAAAGGTCAAATTGGGGGAGATTGTAGATGTTGTTACTCTTAAATGTCTTAACATTCACAGCAACATCTTAATTCGACCTTTCTTATTTTGTCTAAGTCTAAATTCTGTTTTCTAGCTAATGCTGTTTTGGATGTTGTAACATCGCAGGTTGAAGATCTAGAACATTCTACACAGTTCCAGACTGGAAGGATCTGGAAGCTTGCAGAAGTATGTAGATCATGCGGTTGCCTTTGAAAACGTCCAGAATAGGCTTGAAGGTGCTAGAATTCATTGGAATGAAGAGTGGGCTAAAAAGAAGGGATGAGATCCTAAAAAATAGGATATGGATTATGAAGCTTCTAGAATTCATTTTTTCCACTATAAATACACAAGGAAGTCTTCATTATTCAGCATGGAGAATTAAGAGTAATCACATAATGTCTATGTGAAGTGTTCGTCCTACTTAGACATTATCGTGATTATTATTTCTTCTTCATCAGATTCTCGTACAACATGAAGAAATACACATCAGATCCGAGAGTCACATATTTCACGAAGTGCTATTCTTTAAGTCTTAAACTAGTGTTCATCCTGTTAGGAATTAATTGTCATTAGCATGTTCATGTCGTTGTGCCGAAGAGTCCAAACTTCCTGTACAACATAGACTTTTCTATACTTCTTTGATAGAGAGATCATAGAGTTAGATTAGTTTTTGGTAGTGTAATTTTTACACTTAAGCCGTCTTTAGACTCGATAGGTTATCAAGTCTTATTTCCGTTGTGAATATTTGTTCACACACCATTTGTATTCACATAATTATTAGTGAAAGTTTCGCCATGAGGCTCGCATAGATTTTAAATTAAAATCTATGTTAAAAAGTTAATTCTGTGTCTTTGTATTTTCATTCTTTAAAGTCTTCCGCTATTCGTATTCAGATATTCTGTAATCGAGTCAGTGTTACATTGAGTGTTCTAACATTCAGTGTAACATTGTTTTGTTTTTCACTTAAACACTAGTAATACCATCCATACACACTTTCAGTGTGAATAAATCCCTAGTCGAATATCTAAGATTTTGATTCGGGGGGCCGTGATAGCCCGTAAACCACCACTTTCGATCATTGAAAGAAATAAGAGCATCAATATGACAGTTAGAGTAGGAGCCAATAGAAATTCTTACTTCATTAGTTGCATAAAAAATGAGTCCCCCACTATTTCCGATCGGATCCACCACAAAACAGAAATCGAAATTAAGCATTTGCTTCCAATTTTGCGCTATTCTATGGGGGAGTCGAGACTCCATAATAAACGAAATAGAGGGTTTATTTAGGGCTATCACTTGCCTAATATTCTGGAACGCGGTTGGACCCTTCAAACCCCTCGCGTTCCAGCAAGTAGTATTCATGGACGGGGGCGGGGAGGGGTATCGTCCTCCGCCGCCATGTTCGAAACCGAGCCCTCATCCTCACTTTTATGCCGCTTCTGTCTCACGGTGCCCTTTCCTTCATCCATTTCCTCAGCCACCTCCATGTCCGTTATTATCCTCACAGTTCCTGTAGAATGCCTTCCTCTTTTGCTGGTTCCCTTAGGATAAGCTTTGTGCATAGTGAGCTTCTTTCCTTGTTCCGAGATCGCTTGTTGTTCCGCCGTCATTATTGCTTTTCCTTTATCCTTGTCCTGGGCTCTCCTCAGTAGGCCCTTCCCAGCTCCGAGCCCCACTCCTTCGCTGGTGCTTCCCATATGCTCATTGTCCATCAATGCCGCATAGTAGTTTGCTTGTACGATACCCTCCCATTCCGCTCTCATAGAATGTTCCACCTCAGCCATATACCTCTGTTCATTTTGTTGCAGCAACGTGTGAGCCTCGTCCTCCAGAACCGAGTTTGCAAAATGAATTGCTTCCTGGCTATTCTCCTGGTTCTGGTTGTGTCACTCCTCTTCAGCCAAAACCAGACCTCCCGCCCTTGCATTAGGTCTGATAACAATCGCATTCACCTCTCGTCGCCTCTCCTCCCTCTGGGGCTGCTGCTGCTGGTGTTCCGGAACCTGTTCTGGAACTCTAGCTCCCACAATATTCCTAAGATGCTCATATTGGAGTTGGCATAGCCCACGCTGCCCATCCGCACGTAGCCACATCGAAAACTCATGAAAACCTCCCCTCCTCGGTCCCTCAATCTGGTATCGGATCAAACAATCTTTTTCACTATGGGATAGCAGCCCACATCGATAGCAGAATTCTCCCAGCTTCTCGTACCTTAGTGCAATGAGAATGGCTTCCCCATGGATTGTGATATTGGTACTTCGATTCAGAGGTTGATGGAGATCCACCAGAATCCTTACACGGAGGCATCTTCTCCATGCCGCCCCCTCTTCCGGGCAATCCACCTCGATGACATCCCCTACCATTTCCCCCAGCCTAAGGGCCAGAGCCTTAGTCATACAGAAAATAGGGAGACCATTTAATTGGACCCACAACGGAATGCGAGTGATGATCAGGTCCCGAGGGAGCTCATCTCCCTGCAGCTTAGACAGCACCAACATTGGGCCGTTGACGATCCACGGTTGATGATAAAAGGCTCTATTATAGTCGACCTCTTTCTCAAAATCCAGCATGAAGTATCCATCTGCCACCAGAATAATTCTTACGGCCCCTTCAGTCTTCCAGATCCTTCTTAGCGTGTTGAGATTCTCATTCAGACTCTGAGGGCGACGGATAGTGAAGTGCCCTAATAGTGCGAACTGAGGAATAGCAAGTTCCTGCTCATTCACATGGATGTTAGCATCCTCCGCATCCGAGATTCTGAAATTTCGAAGTGGCTCGTTAAGTTGCTCAGCCATCGGAGATATAATAGCAGAAGAAAAGGGGAAAGAAAGGCACAGATGAGAGTTGTGGGTGTAGATCTTGAGCTGAGATCCCCTCCTATAAATACCCCCATTCACCGTCCGTCCGCCCAATCCCTTTAAAGCAAGAAGCCACCAGGTGATGATGACATTCTTCTAGGAGAACCCCCTCCAGTCGAAGAGGCGTCTGGGAATAAACAAAATATCGGCGTAATTAATCCACTTAACCACGCCACAATCCGGGCAATTAATTCGATAGGCCTTCATTCCGACAGATTGAATGTCATACTCCAAATGCTCTGCTAATCTAATGATTACTCGCCCACATGCCTCAAACCCTAGATAGAAACCCTTTTACGTTGTCAGAATCAAGATTCACACCTTCTTCTATGTGTAAATCGCCCGCATCCCTATACGATCGCCCCTTCTCCGCGCGTGAGGCGCGTGATCCATTATCCTCACTTACTTTTTGTATGTTGACTCGTTATGTAAAGAAAGTATTAAATAATTTAGAACAATAGAATTTAATTGAATAAAGACAATAGATTTAACTTAATGTAATTCTTTATATAAGGAAATTCAATTTTTTAGGTTAATCGAAATTCAACTTTTGTATTTTTTACCAAAAAAAAAATATGATTTTTTTAAAGTGTATATTGTTAGTATTAAGTAAATACTCCATATTGCGGAGTATTCATTAAATTTAAAAAAATATTCAAAATTTTAACTTTTTAAATTTAAGAAAATTAGTTTTTCATTAAATTAATTATTTTATTCAAAATTTATATAAAGTGAATATTGTTATATTAGAATATCATATTTTAATTATATTAAGTTAAATTCAAATATTTTTGATTATATAACATTCAATATCTTGTAGATATTTTTAAGTCATTACTATCAAATGTATGGTTTAACTACTTTTCTAAATATTGTGTACATTCGTTTTGCATTACAAATAATTTTAGAATTAATATTGTCCTTGAAGATTTGTAATTTATACAATAACGTAAACAACGTCCACGGACATTTGTTGTTTGGGATTGAGAGGCATTATTTGAAATGCTTAGAATGACTCAAATGAAGAAATCAAGCATCACACAGTATTATTTACATATATGAAACAAAATGTGCACATTAGTGGCTGCAATATGCATATTAGATATCTGCAAAACGAAGCGTAAATACGGAGTATTAAAAAAACGAAGCACCATATGGTATTATCTACAGATCTGAAACGAAATGTGCACATTAGTCTGCAACGAAACACATATATTATTTACAGATCTGAAAAATGGAAAAATATGTTATTTACAGATCTGAAAGTGCACATTATAAAATTGTAAAACAAAAAATGAATGGTTGCATTTGTCTGAAAGAATATGAATTGTAAAACGTAAATGAATATGTATATTAGATATTTGTGAAATGAAACGTAGATATTACAAAAACGAAGCATCACATAGTATTATTTATAAATCTGAAACGAAGCGTGCACACTAGTATGCAACGAAACAAATATATTATTTACAGATCTAAAAAAAAAAATGTGTTATTTACATATCTTAAAGTACACGTTATAAAATTGTAAAATAAAAACGAACGGTTCCATTTGTCTGAAAAAAGATGAATTGTAAAACATAAATGAATGTTTGCATTTGTCTGAAAGAAGACGAGGGAGCTATATAGGAAATGATATTAAGAATGTAGGGTTAAAATTAAGTTTTAAATTGAATGGATAAGATGTTTTTTTTTTTTTGAAAGGTAATGGATAAGACGTTGAATGAATAAGAAAAAACAGATTTTAAAATGGAGTAATTTGAGAAGAGAAAAATTGAGATAGACCAATGAAATTGTCACACATAACCGTCGAAATATTTACAAATATATGATATAAAGATAAAGATTTGTATGACTTACCCCTATTTGAATGTTTAGTTTTCATTTCAAGTATGTCATTAATTTGCAATAATGATGTGCTTATTCACAAATAATTGAATTAGGATTGGGAAGTCTTCCTGATTAAAATAATTTAAGCATTCCAACTAATTTATTATGATATCAAAATATGATCAACTATTGAAAGGATATTTGATGATCTTGAAAGTCATATTGAGTTATATTATGCAAGTGAAGTAGAGTTACATGTTTGTCTGATATTTCTTTTAAATTAATTGGATTGAATTATCTTTTAATTTATTATTTAGTGATCAATTATAGGAAATCAGGAACAAATAAAATACCATTATATTTTTAATCATAAATTGATTCATTAGTGTTACATATGTCTTATAATCTATTTTTTCTTAAGTGGGTTTAATCCGCATTTATTCAATTTTTGTGACTTGTATGAATTTTTATTGGTCGAATTTAATTAGGAGTTGCTCTTAGTGTTCACTTGTGATGTGTTAGTTAAAAGTAATCGTTAGAATTAATCATTCCGGCCCGTCAATTTTCGATCACTGTCTATTTAAAAATAAACTAACATCATTTTTACACTTTTCCTTCCGTGTAAGATCGACTCATACTTACCGCACTATCATATACATTGTACATTTGCGTAGAGGCGGATGCACGTTATAGGGAAGGAGGGCCCCTCCCCAAATTTTATCCATGAAGCATTGTATTTATATATATTAGTGTAGATTTTTGTTGCCCCCTCTAAATAGTTTATGTTGCCGTGGGCTTTTACCTTTTGAAATAACCCATTCCATTTCATCGTTTAGCTGCCCATTTCATTTTCTTTCAAATTTAAAAATTTACCAACGACCGCTTCACTAACTCATGCAATATTCACTAGGGTTGTAATTTTAGTTTGTATTTATATATTATTTACTTTATTTTGTTATTTGTTAATTTATTATTTTAATTATTCTCCAAATATTTAATTAATAATTGACGTTTAATTTAAAATTAATTCTCCAGTTATTAATTGATATATTTTTAGAGTTTGTTTTATATGTTCAACATAAATTCGCTTATAAATGATTTTTGTGACATAAAAGAAATACGTTTTAAATTCTAACCGGTTTTAAGTTTAATGTTGTATTATATATATATATATATATACAGAAATGATATGGAGCCCATAATGGGCTCCTTATGGAGCCAAATTGATGATGTGGCATTATCCACCTCATTCTATTTAATTAATTAATACTTATTTAAAAAATATATGATAGATCTCCTAAAATATAGAAAAGTCACGCATGTTTCCTAATATTTAGGATGAAAAAATTTATGTGGATAATAATTAGTTTATAATTAATATTTATTATATTAATATAACATTAAACTCACGCCACATATATTATTATTATTTAGGCATAATTATATTTAGATGAAAAATATATTATCAAATCTTAATTGAATTTTAGAGTTTAGGGTTTAGAGTTTTAGGGGTTTAGGGTTTAGGGGTTTTAGGGTTTTAGGGGTTTAGGGTTTTAGGGGTTTAGGGTTTAGGGGTTTTAGGGGTTAGGGTTTTAGGGGTTTAGGGTTTAGGGGTTTTAGGGTTATGTAAATTAATGTAGTCATGTATATTTTAATAAATATACTTAGTGTAAAAAATTGCTACATAATTAATAAATATTTATTGTACTTTATTTAAAAAAATCATTCATTTATATATTTTATTTTTTTAATAACAAAAATGTAAAGTTAAAGTTATAAAAAATAACGACTACATTAATTTACATAACTCTAAACCTCTAAACTCATAAACCCTAAACCCTAAAACCCCTAAAACCTAAAACCCCTAAACCCCTAAACCCTAAGATTCAATTAAGATTTGATAATATATTTTTCATCTAAATATAATTATGCCTAAATAATAATAATAATATATGTGGCGTGAGTTTAATTAATGTAATATTAATATAATAAATATTAATTATAAACTAATTATTATCCACATAAATTTTTTCATCCTAAATATTAGGAAACATGCGTGACTTTTCTATATTTTAGAAGATCTATCATCCCATTATGGGCTCCATATCATTTCTATATATATATATATATATATATAGAGTAGTGATATAGAACCAACCTTCGGGTTTTTTATGGAACCAGATTAGTGAGGTGTCACTCCGCGTCATTATCCACGTAATTCTTATTAATATAATTTAAAAGATAATTTAAAATAAATCTTATCCATTAAAATATATTTTAATTTTTTAATATTTAATCTCTCACTTAAACTTAATCGTTAGTAAAACCAGAAAACATTTCCAAAGCAAATCAAATCTTCCATCTGTCCACCAACATGCAGAAAGCTTTCCCACAACAAAGCAAATCAAATTTTCTGCAATTATTACTTATTTTCTCAGCAAAAAATAAGCAAATCAAGTTTTCTGCAATTATTACTTATTTTCTCAACAAAAAAATAAATTAATTTCATACCTTAATTTTCAATCTTGAATGTCACACATTAAACCGTTGTTTCATAAAATATTTTAGAAAGATTTGATGTATTGAAAATTCACTTGTATATAATGGATAAGTTTTTATCTATGATTTGATTTGCTTTGTTGTGGGAAAGCTTTCTGCATGTTGGTGGACAGATGGAAGATTTGATTTGCTTTGGAAATGTTTTCTGGTTTTACTAACGATTAAGTTTAAGTGAGAGATTAAATATTAAAAAATTAAAATATATTTTAATGGATAAGATTTATTTTAAATTATCTTTTAAATTATATTAATAAGAATTACGTGGATAATGACGCGGAGTGACACCTCACTAATCTGGTTCCATAAAAAACCAGGTTGGTTCTATATCAGTACTCTATATATATATATATATATATATATATATATATATATATATAAAGCTTGTAACTGTACAATTTAAATTTGATTACTTTATAATTTTATGATTGACCCCCCAACTACTCATTCTGAGTCCGCCCCTGCACTTGCGATCGTTTATTTATGTTGAAAAAGGATGAACTCTTTTCAGAATATCTCCAACCATCAATAAAGAAAATTTGCTACTCTTTCAGTCGTATTCACGCAATCACGCATAGTAGGACAATAGTAGGACAATAAAAGGATTTTGAATTAAAAAAAAGAAAGAAAAGATAAAGATTATAAGTTCACAAGTCGAATGTGCCATCGAAAAATGGTACATAGTAGAATCTTTCTGCAAAACAATTATACATAGTATCCTTTAAACCAGGCTCGTGAGCTAATAATAACATTAATTTAACTCAAGCAAATTTTCATATGTGGTATGAGTTCAAGAATCAGCTAAAATGAATCCATAATCAACATAAATGAAATTACATGGTATACTCAGGACCTTTGGCTCAGAACCTTTGGCCTAGGTAGTGGTGCTCTAACCACAACAATAACATAAATGAAATAACCCCATTTAAAATATACGGAGTATCTATTAAATCTGACGTATGCAATGCACAACTTCGCATTTCTCATTTAATAAATTAGTGACTCGTTATGATTAGGTAGGAAAATGGTATGCCAAATTTGTTCTACATAATTTTTTTAGAAATAATATATAGTATATAAATAAAATAATATTAATATTACCATTTAAAAATTTAAAATAGAATACACTTTATGCATGCATGTCTAATATTATAATTTCATATGTGCCATATATATAACAAAGGAGTTATCTAAAAGTTTAAATTGCAATGACATGTACTCCCTCTATCCCACAATTGTTTGCACTCTTTCCTTATTCGTCCGTCCCACAATTGTTTGTACTTCCTAAAAATGAAATTTTTTCATAAACTTCACCCTCACAAAATTCACATATTTACACAAAATGTCATTACTTTTACACTTATTCCAACCACTTTATTTACTTTATTCATATAAGTTTACTAAATTACCCCTCAACACTCCACTCATTACACATTTTTCTTAATAGGTGTGCCCACAAAGTGGTGCAAACACTTCCGGGACGGAGGGAGTATATTTTAACTTGTTGAAGCATTGTTTAGTGGTCTTATGAGTGTTATGAAAGGGAAGCTTGGGGAGTATTGAAGGCTCTAATGGGCAACAAGTTTGGGGTTTGTTTGAGAGATTATAGAGTTGGATGCACTGTAGAGTACGAGTTCAGTCTAGTGAATCGTAATGTCAATTCTATAACACATGTTTCATAATTGTTTGTGAACCGTGTAATTTAGATAAGCCACTAAATTTTTTAAATAACCTTCTCGATTGTTGTCTTTTCAGTTTTCAATAGTAATGGAAGTTTTTCTTTAATTTTTTTTTTTGCAAAACCTTTTAAATTGATGATTGTTGTGTAATATTCCAGTCTACATCAGATTTCAATGAAGCCTATTTTATTTTTGAAAGAGCAAAGGAGCCTATTTTAAATGGAGTGTGTTTTCTCCCCGTGACTTTTCTCATAATATTTTTAGAAATTATTGCCCAAAATTAAATTAAATTAAATGTAAATGATTTTTTATTTTATTTTTGGAAAAAAGAGGTAAATGAATTTTGAAATGGGTCTGACTATTTACACCTCCGTTTCGGTTTAGAACACTCCCGCGATTGATGCACACCGCCTAAAATATGTCAGGATTGATGCACCCCTCTTAAAATGTCTTAAATACCCTTTTATCTATAAAAACTATTTACTAAACACACACCCCTCCAAACCCTAATTTCTCACACTCTCCTTCCCCCTTTCCCTTCCTCCTTCCCTTCCCACCGCCCCACCTGCCGCCTACCACCGCCCCCTCCTCCTGCCTGCCTCCCGCCACCGCTCTCTCCCTTTCTCTCTCTCTCCCCCATTCTCTGTAAAAAAAAAAAAAAAACGTCGAAGAGATTGTGGCACCGCCCGTGGCATTTCTGTGAGTCCTCAGAATGGTATGATGCCAGAAACTGTGCCGCCCATTAATCGGCCGCCTCACTGGTGCCCCGCCGCCATCCCCTTCTCTGTTAAAAAAAAAAAAAAAAACCAGAAGCAGCAGCAGCAGCCGCCGCCGCACCCGTCCATCGCCCCCGTCCGCCCAGCGCCGCGGCCGCCTGCCACCGCCCTTCTCTTTTTTTTTTCTTTATTTCCCGTCGCCCCCACCGGTGGCACACATGTTTGTTTTTTTTTTCTTCTTTTTCTTAATTTCGACCAATCTAGGTCGATCCAAATATACTCCGTCGACAACAGGGTGTCGACGAGTGTATTTTTGGTCGACCTAAAGTTGTCGACGAGTTTTTTTTTTATATTTTTTTCGACCAACAAATGTCGACCATATTCACTCTCGTCGACAAACCATTGTCGACGAGAGTGAATATGGTCGACACTAGTTTGTCGAAATTTAAAAACAAAATTTGAAATTTTTTCTAAGTTCTGAATTTGTTTTTTGTTGTTTGTTGTTTGACGTTTGTCGTTTGTCATTTGGCGGCGGCGGCTGCTGGATAAAATTAGGTTTTGGGTTTAAAAGGTGAAGGAGGGTGCAGTTAGTAATAGGGGTGCATTTAGTAGTGTAATATAACTTAAAGGGTATTTTTGGTTTTTTACATCATTATTTTATTATTAAACTCATAGGGGGAGTGTTCTAAACCGAAATGGAGGTGTAAATAGTCCCATCCTTTTGAAATTTGATAGCACTAATAGGCCTATCCTATAAGGCCCATTACGGCACTACATAACAACACAACGGCCCATATATTTCCAAATTATATTTTCTTCGTAAAATAGTAATGACTGGCACAAACCGAATCTAAAAACTGCTCCCCCCCCCCCCCCCCCCCCCCCCACTCCTTTCTCTCTCTGAATTCTCTTTCGTTGTTTCTCTCTCTAGAAACCGAAATCCCTCTTCCCCAAATCTTGAATGGCGTCCCCACGCGAGGAGAACGTGTACATGGCCAAGCTGGCCGAGCAGGCCGAGCGCTACGAGGAGATGGTTGAATTCATGGAGAAAGTCGTCGGCTCCGTCGACGCCGATGAGCTCTCCGTCGAGGAGCGCAACCTCCTCTCCGTCGCCTACAAGAACGTCATCGGCGCCCGTCGTGCCTCCTGGAGGATCATCTCTTCGATTGAGCAGAAGGAGGAGAGCCGCGGCAACGAGAGCCATGTCTCTTCTATCAAAACTTACAGATCCAAGATCGAATCGGAGCTCTCCAACATTTGCGATGGCATTCTGAAGCTTCTGGACTCGAAACTCATCGGATCCGCATCTAATGGCGATTCTAAGGTCTTCTACTTGAAGATGAAGGGCGATTACCATCGTTATTTGGCTGAGTTTAAGACTGGAGCTGAGCGTAAGGAAGCCGCCGAGAACACTCTCTCCGCTTACAAATCTGCTCAGGTTAGCTTATAACTTATATTTTGTCGTTATATTTTTTATTTTTTGTACTATTTTGTTTATGATCTATCTATATAAGAATGTTGGGTAGTCATCTCATGGATCCGGTGAATTTTATGTCTACTTTGTTTTAGTTCAATCTTTTAAGAGTTACAATTTTGCAAAAAAAAAATGTTGACATTTAAGTTTTATGGAGAAAATGCTGTTGAAGCGTGCGGACGATTTAGTGATTTACATAGATTTGATTTCCATGGGTTGTTTTTAGTAATTATCTGCAATGTGGAACTGCTTTTGAGTAGAATTAAGGAAATTATTTACAACTTTCGCCTCCATAGTTGTTGTTGGTTGGGTGGTGAGGGGGTGCCTGGGGTTCAAGAATCTTGATGAAAATTGACGCAATTGATACATTGAAGATTCGTATTGATTCCATTCTTGTTGTGCTTTAAATGTTATTAGCTGTAATAATAATTTCAACCTACACCAACCACCATATTAATTATTTGCTATTTATCTGCAATATTAATTTCAAGATTCAGTGATTCATGAACCACCTAAATTTCTTATATTCAATGGCTAACTTTTGACCTTTGGCGGCTACAGGACATTGCCAATGCTGAGCTGGCACCAACTCATCCAATTCGTCTTGGCCTGGCCCTCAATTTCTCAGTCTTTTACTATGAGATCTTGAATTCACCAGACCGTGCTTGCAATCTAGCCAAACAGGTGTTTAACTATTGCCTATATTATTTTATTAAACAAAAAGGCAAGTTTTATGGGATGATTTATATACTGTGATGAGAAGAAGTTTTAGGGGATGATTTGAAAGATACTTTTGGTTATTTGATTGAAATTTCTTAGCCTAATGTTTTTTACCTTGTGCTTTTTCAAGGCTTTTGATGAGGCGATTGCTGAATTGGACACTCTCGGTGAGGAGTCTTACAAGGATAGCACTCTTATCATGCAACTTCTCCGTGACAACCTCACTTTGTGGACTTCCGATATGCAGGTTTGTTGTTTGTTCGGTTTGATATTAAATTATTTAATTAAATACGAATATAAATTAATTTGTAGGATTCATGGCTCTTGTTATTAGGGTGAGATACTAAGCTACATTTTCGTTTATTCTTTTGCAGGACGATAATTCTGAAGAGATCAAGGAAGCACCAAAGCCCGATAACGAGTAGTGAGTTTTTGCGGCTTAGGATTTGAGTGTTGTGCTTATTTGCTGTTCGCTCTATAGTGTTATTTTCTTTTAATTTTTCGAATGAAGAATTGCTGTTTGTAGCATGTAGTTATGCTGATAGTCTACTTCTTTGGTGACCTCCAATTTTAGATGTTTTTATTCCCCATCTGTTTGTGATTTTATCATCTTTCATTTCCTCTCGAAAGATGGTATCTGAACCAAAGATTGGTTTCATCCGTCTTTTAACAAAAAGCAATCATCATCATATGAACACAGTTTGAATTACTTGTTCAAAATTTGAAATTCAAATATTTGATTGATGTTATAAAAGCAATTTCATCTTTTGCTCCTTGTTTATACTAGTAATCTTCATTATTTATATACATATATAAATTGGCACAGTTATTATTAAGAATTCTAAAATAAAATTCTTGTATATGGGGAGTATATACTTTTTTTTTATTAATTAATTGTTGAATTCTAACTAATTAAGTATCTTAGTGGCGTAGGTATCTGTTGTGAAAAGTGTTGGCATGTCTCATTTCCTCCAATTGTGATGGTTCTTGATAAATTATAGTGCAGGCCTTTTCTGCCTTTTTTCTAACTTTACAGTTGTGGAAGCATGTGAAATATTTTTATTTGTTCTTTTCTGGAGGCTATAGCTTACGCGTTTTCCATTTATCTTTATTTGCATAATTGACTAAAAATTATTTGACTTTTTTCGTATTAAAAGGGGTACTAAATTTATGGCATTATATTTAAATTTGTGTCCAATTTTATCCTACTCGTCTGCTTTATATTGGAGCTTTTTTATGAAGGGTCGATTTTACATGGCTAGGGTATAAATAATTATATATATAATTATAGTAATAATTAACACTCAATAATTTATTTTTTTGAATAATTATGGAGATAATATGTACTTTTAATAAATATATATTCACATGTATCTCTATATAAAGAGTCTTGTGTGAGGCACAGTAAATGAGATTCTTTTCGTATGCATTTTTTTTAATAAAAAATTAGAATTTTTGAATGATGCGTAAAATTTAAATAGTTTACCGGATCAAAGTTTGATTTGTTTAAATTTCTAGGACCTTGGCTTGTTTTCAGGATTTGGTGAGGGAATTTAAGTTAGGATAGATGGAACTAATGATAATACTAAATCTTATGGTTACTTTTTTTTTTTTTTTTTTTTTACAATAAGGCTTAGTTTTCATTATTTCAAATGCAAGCGATGTTCGGAAGCCTATCCACACTAAACGGTGGGTCAATCCAGCAAAACGAGCAATCAAAGTTCCTAGCGTCTCTAGCTATTGCATGTGCGTGCCATCACATTAGCATCACGCTTGGAAAATTTTATTTTAACAATCGTAAATTGGGAGAGTAACTCCCGACAAGCAATAACAAAGTCCCCCAAAGTTGATTCTATAGTATATGTGGAGATAATAGCATCAACCATCACTTTTGCATCCCCTCGATTACATAATTGTCCAACAAGAGGGTCTTCAACCACGATAATGCTTCGAAGAAGCCCATTGCTTCGCGCCTATATCAACGTCGAAGCATCCTTGGAAAACCATTGACTTTCCCCTCAAAATGTGACCATTGTTGTCTCTGATTACGAAACCAACACCTTGAAAAAAGAGGCATCAATATTTAATTTGATCATCCCCGCATCTGGGGCATGCCAGGATGGCAATTTACTCTATTTTCTTAATTTATTGTTGCTCGTTCCGTGGGTCTAGCTGATGCTTTCCATTCCCTCCAAAATGACACTGATGCATGTTCTGCTGCACACGACGTTCTTCTAGTGTCGTTTCAAACCATCAAATTTCTCTCCTTCCATATTTGCAAAGAACCATGGCAAAACAACTCCCCGCCTCTTTGGTTGGTAACTATTTTGATACCGAAAATTCTAACAATTTTAATACTGAAAATTCCTATATGGGGCTATACTTCAAATACACCCAAGTTTCACACCTCAAATTCAGAAGTGCGTGTAGCGGAAGGGGAGAAGAAGGTAATGTAGAGACATGGTGTAGCTAGAGGAAAAGTTGCGACTGCGTCTTGAGGAAAGAAGAAGGTCGCGACTGCATTTTGAGGGAAGAAGGTCACGATTATGTCTTGAGGGGAGAAGAAGGTCAAGACGGCGACGGGAAGTCGGGAACTCACGACGGGGCGAAGCTGCAGGCACGGTTTTCTTCAATTTTCGGAAGGAGTTCTCACTTTTGCTGGTTTAGTGGATGGGTATACTTGGGGGTGGTTCGGTACGGTATACTGAACCATACCGAGTCATACCGATATTGTACCGAAAATATCGGTATTGAAAATATTGATACTGATACTGTATCGAAAATTTCGGTATACCGAAATTTCAATATGAAAAATCTCATAAAGCATGTCATATCGAAAATTCAGTATGACGTGCCATACCAATTTATATCGACGCACAAACAAAAATTTCATGTTTTCAACATTTGTCCTCTCCATCGAGGACACACAATCACAGTCCTCTAGTGAACACCATTAATTCTATTAAAACCAAAAAGAAAAACTAATGAACCACAAATTGACTATTGTTCAACCTCAAAATGAAATATCAAATTTATGTATTATAAACGTGTAAGCAATTTTTCTTCCTTGTTGAAAAAATTATCAAAAAACATGCTGGTTTATAACCGGTATGTTTAGAGAATTTTTTTTTTTTTTTTTGAAAAAGGAAATACAAAACAAATTCCATATTAAGAAAACACCATGGGTGACATCCTGCAAAGTCCCAAGTTCCATCCCGCTCCAAAAATGGTCTCTCGATTTCAATCTGAATCAGTCCCCGACTTCATTGGCTTAGGTTTGGGTACGACTCGTCGGCCTTTCGATTGAACTTTGGCAGTCAGCGGTTCTCTCGGCTGCAGCCTTGGCAGTTGGCACGCTTGTCAAGATAGACGCTTACACATCGGCTAAAACCATGGCACAATATGCTTGAATCTTGATCGAGGTGGATATGAAACAACCATTTTTGGAGCGACTGGTCCTAGAATGCGAGGATCGATCTGTGACGGTGGAAGTGCTCTATGAATAGCTTTCGGAGTTTTGCAGCCATTGTAAGATGATTGGACACAGTTCTGCACGTTGCTCTAAGGGACATGCCACCCCACCCTCGAACCCATAACCACCTCCCCGTGGTAGGATCGCCACAGAAGACGGTCGAGGTCTTCCCCCTCGGACCTCCGGCCTCGACCGCCCCCACAGGATTCCAATAAGCAACTCCTTCTCCAGCCTCGACGCTCCCTGCACGGATGAGCCCTCGAACATTTGTCTGGAGCCTGCGGCTGAGGCGGTCAGTAACATTCAGGATTTGGAGGCTGCTACATCATTGAAGCCGTCGGCCAACGACGCTCCTACCCCTGCTCGGGCGGCCTCGAACCGCTCCACAGAGAAACTCAGATGCCACAAGGTGCATGGGGGGAGCGTATCCCATCAACAAATCTCAGACAACGTTATCGATGATTTCGAGGCTAGAGCCCGCGCGGACTACAATATCAGCTCTTCGGCAAGGCTCGACAATGACATGTTCCGTGTCTGCAAGGACAGATGGGGCGATGTTTTTTACCGACCATAGATCCTTCATCTTGTCTCGGGTTCCTCATTTTGATCAGTTTTTTCGCACTCTTTAATCGTTTTACTTGGTAGGTGATTTTCAGGGGTGTACCAATATCGATGCACCCCAGCTTGTGAACTTATGTTTTTTTTTTCTTTTTCCCTTTTAATTCACAACATTTTATTGACAAAGTCCCACCTTTAGATCATATAGGCGTGGGAGTGGAACATACGCACGGTGCGACAAACTGTGTGCGTCATTGGGAAAGAGGCTGATTATATGTGTGCGATAGGGGATGGCAATTCCAACCCGTCCTGGCCCGACCCGTGCTATTTGGGTCGTCCCGCCCTGGACTCGTATTGAAATGGGGCGGGTCCGAGTATCACCCTCGACCCGTGACCCGTTTTTATATTTATTTTTTATATAAATTATACATATAAATATAATATATCTTCTATATTTTGCATGTAACATGTTTATTAATATATATAACATATATATAACAATAATTCCCACCCCGTGACCCGAACGGATCAACCCGATTCATACCCGTAATGAAACGGTTCGGGTCCGTGTATCTAGGTACTCGACCCGACATGGCCCATTGCCATCCCTAGTGTGTGGCGGGGGAGGGAATAAGGTAACGATTGAGTACGTGGAGGCGCTGGCACCGGCGATTTGAAGGTCGCGACTACTGGAAAGGTATGTACACGTGGCAAAAAAGGTTTTTGGCTGAGGAGGAGATAGAAATGGAGATGGAGAAGTGAATTGTTTGTTGTATTCTTAATTTCAGTGGTGGGTTGGGTTTGGTTGTACGCTGTGGGTGGGTTTGTGGGCTTTTGGGTAGTTTAGGCTATTTCAATTTTAACATTTTAGAATATTATTATATAATTATTTTTTTAATTAAGTTTTGGTATACTTGATATATCGGCATACCATTGCATATCAAAATACTTTCATATAGTTTTCAATACTGAAAATTTTGGTATTTCCCTCCACGGGTATACTGATGGGCCATAAGTTATTTAGATTTTACTTTTTTTAACATATAATTATAAATTATACTTGTATGATCATTTTTCATACCGTACCCAAATTTTCAATAATTTCAGTGTTTTTTTTGGTGCGATAAGTCTGGTATACCGAAATTTCGAATACTTCCCCATCCCTACCTCCATCTCACAAAAAAAAAAAAAAAAGTCATGATATTTCATTTACTATACTACTCCATCCGTCCCATGATTTTATGCACACTTTCCTTAACGGGCGTCCCAACATTTTTTGCACACTCCAAAAAAGGAAACAATAATACCAATAATACCCCTCCTTTATTTTACTTTTAATCAAATCTTTTTTACTTTAATCAATGAATTACCAATAATACCCCTCTTTTATTTATCTTACACATCACTTTATTCCATTTTCTTAATTTCCGTACCGGTCAAAGTGTGCATAAAATCATGGGACGAAGGGAGTACATATTATTCTTAAGTCAAAATTTATTTTTAAAAAAACATGAATATAAGTGTCACGTGGCTACAAAATCTTCAGGAGCCGGTAAAATGATCTAATTCAAAACATTAATAAATTTAATGAACTAAATTAAAAAAGTAGTAATCGTCTGGATCAAAATTAAAATAGTGACAACTTAATGAAAAAATATAATCCTCAATTTTTTGTTAAGAGGCAACTCTTGTTCAATCTTTGTGGATATGATTCTCTTTAGTCCACTTGTGCAAGGTAAAAATATTAGTGGACATCATATTAAATACAAACATAAGATCCGTGCTAACAAAAAATAAATAAATGTGTGTCAACATGACATGATAGAATTCACATTTTAAATTTACACGTTAATGGATGTTACCCGATAACACACGATTAAAAAAATATTATAATAAGAATACAAATCTTCAATAAAAAAAAAAAAAAAAAACTTCAAGTTAGCTCTAATTGAGAGTTAGAAAATCAACCTAAACTACTCGAGATTGAAAATGAGATGGTTTGATTAAAGCTTGTTTGATCTCATCTCAACTATACAAAACAAGATTGAAAAAACCTCAACTCGAGCTCAATAAATCGAGATGAAACAAGTGTAAACATATAAACCACCTAACAACATTTCAAACAAATTAAAACAGTAGTGCATTCAATATGGGCAGCTTTGTACAAAACTCTTCACACCAACAAGACTTAAAAAAGCAAGATTTGGCAATGTAAGAATCACTAAATATGCAAGAACTGAATCAAAGTAAGCAAATGCTTACTTTACAAAGCAAGAAATGATAAATTCACTTGTATTTTCCTCTTCTTTCTGTGAATATATAAACGAGTTCAAACTTTACATGTAAAAAATTCGCAGTAATCGAATCAAAGCTGTGCAGTCGGGGTCTTGATATCGGGTAATGGTTGATTCTTATGTCCAGTTGGTGTCTTCAAATCAACAAATATTTCCTTCTTAGGAGTCTTCAGTTCAGTCAATGTATGCTCCTTTTTATGTCCTGTTGGGGTCTTGAGATCTGTGGAAGGTTCTTTCCGGTGTCCTTTTCGTATTGTAAGAAGACCGCCCACTCGTTGAAACATCGTTTTTGATCTTCTATGAGGATGTTTATCCGTCTCTGATTCCTCATTGAAATGGTCCATATCTTCCGAGTTTGACGTTGCTTCTTCTTCTTGAAACAGAGTTGAGTACATTCGTCGTCTGAAAATGGCTGATTTCGGTGTCCTAACCTCTGATTTCGGGGTCTCAGCATTAGCATCAAAGATCGAACCTTTAAGGGCCTCTGCCTTTTCAGGATCTTCATCTAGTGCTTCGTCTTCAGGCTCGTTCATAAACTTCAAATCTTCGAGATTGAAACTGAAAGCCCTCGTAACATGCTTTTGCTCCGTATCAGACCACTCATCGTTCGAATCTTGGAACATCAAGATCACATTCTGATCCTTATCATCAATCTTGAATTCTGATGAAGCCAAAGTGAGCATTTTCTTTAGCTGCTTCACATTCTCTTGAGCAGCAGATTCACTTATTCTTAAACGCTCGTTTTCTCTCGTGATGAAATGCAACGCTTCCTCCTTCTCTGATAAACAATCTTTAAGAGACGAGTTCTCTTCTCTAGCAATTGCTGCCCCCGATTTAGCAGCATTTGCCTCGTTTACAGCTTGTTTAAGTATATCCCTTAACTTATACGTTTCTTCTCTAGCAGTTTGCAAACTTTCAGCAAGCTTTTGGTTCTCATGTTGTGCCATTGCCTTTTCTTCTTCAGCTCGTTTTATACAGCTTACGAACCCCATTTCTTTCCCGTTAGAAGCTAAAACCGACTCCTCCGCCTCTAATCTCAGCCTATCTGCTGTGTTTTTATGCACCTCCACCTCGCTTTTAGTTTCTTGTAAGAGCTTTTGATACTTTTCCTCATTCGTTTTCATCGTTTCCTTCAGCGTTACAGCTTCTTCTTTTACAGCTTTAAGCTCGATTAACGTATCACTTAGTTTCTCCTTAGCTTGATTAGAATCTGTGGCCACTTCTTTCAACGCAATCGCCAAATCCTCCATAGCTTTCGCACTCTTCTCTTCTCCCTCCACCGCCAACTTCCATTCTTTCTTCGTCAATTCCATTTCTTCAGCCAATCTATCAGCCCTCAAACACGCCTTCTTTTCGTTTTCTTGAGCTTTAACCAAATCTTCCTTCACTAACTGGAGCTCAGTTTTGAGACCTTTAACCTCTTCCTCCCTACTAATCTGATTGCACAAATCTTCCAACCCATCAATCTTTTCATGCAACGAGGCGATTTCAATCTTTGCTTCTTCGAGATCAAACATGGCTGAGTCGAGCTGGTTATGCTGCATTGTCAACGAATCCACCATTTTTGATTCCGAAACCCTTTTCCTCTCCACTTCAGCCTCTAATTCTTTAATCCTTTTCTTATCTTCAAACAATGTGGACTTCATTAATCTATCCTTCTCTGCCTCAACCTGCTTCACTTTCCCAAGCTCGCCTTCCAACGAACCAATCTTCGTATCCTTGTTCTTCAATTCATCACGCGCATTAGCCAGCATTTTCTTCAAGCTTTCAATCTCCATCACCATCTCAGCTCCCTTGCTCTGAGTCGCCTCGTTGTGTTGATCAAGAACTCGATTCTTTTCGACCTGGTTAGCACTGAGTTTCTCCTTAGTCGTCCTCAGCTCGTCCTCCATCCTTCGCATCTGTTGCTGCATTGACATAATTCTATCCGCCTGATTCTACACCACATTCCAAAACCTCTCAAGATTCTTTCTATACAATCAAACCACACACAGGCATTTCATCAAACAGGAAATAGGCACACATAAATAAGGCAACATTTCCATATACAAACATACCTCGGATAAATTTGATTTCTTTCCCACGAATTTAACAGCATCTGCATCCACCTGTTTCCCTACGCCATCTCCCCTGCACAGCTTTGCTGCAGAAAAAGTTCTTGAAAACACCGATGAATTATGATTCTTATGCCCAAAATCAATCGACCCTGATCTACAAATTCATCAACAAACACAAGGAATTTTTTTCAATCAAGCCAACAATAAAACAGAAAAAAAATATTTTAAAAAAAAATGCAAAAGTCATAAAAATTACATAGAAATAGTCCGAGAAAATCTCTGTACCAAGAAAAGATTGATGATCCAAAAACATAGTGAGAAATGGAGTACAAGAAAGATTGCATGTGGTACCTTGATTTGGAACGTAACATGTTGGTAGTATGCGTTTCTTTGTCGATTCCGCGGCTACGAATTTTCGCTACTATCTTTGGAAAATCACAAAATTCAAAATTATCGCACAAATATTACAATACAACTGACCTTTTTTTTAATTTTATTTTCTTATTCCATTGCGTGTTTTGGTTGAAAGAAAGGTTTCCTGGTTTATTGACAAAGTCCTTGAAGACACATTTTCGCATATGAAACATTTCATCTTATATAGTTTCAGATTATTTAATATAGAAACAAATTAATAATCTAACAAAAAAAATGGAGAAAATATTATACGAATAAAAGAAATAATTTAAAGCTAAAGATTTCGATCGAAAGTTGACATATGTAAACAGTAACAGATGCAGATGTTAAGACTTTGACTAAATTGGTTGCATGAATCTTACTACTACTTATTATCTTTCCAAGGATAAAAGATCTATGGAATTTAATTATTTAATAATTAAGGGATTTTTTTATTTTATTTTTTAAGTTTGAAATTGTCATGTGGCCGGCAAGCACGACTTTGGAAATCGTGTGAATTATTATGAGGATTTTTTAATTCATTCAACGACGGATTAAGCCCAACTTCAACTCTTTTTGTATATAAAAAAATAGTGAATGCCTCTAGTTAAATACAGTAATTTATTTATAAGTGTACAATTAATTACTCTTTTTTATTTTATTTTGGTACTTCTCTCTCACCAGTCACCCCTATGTCTTCATGCTTCGACGACAATTCATAATACTCCATTTGTCCCCTATTATAATAGATTTGTTGGCTTTTAAAAAAAATTATATATATTATTAAAGAAGTAAATAAATTAGATAAATAAAAACTATATTATAACCCTGTTTAATAAAAATTATATTTTTATAACATAATTAATGCATATGAATATATTTATAAATGAATAGAATATATTATAGAGAAAAAATGAATTGTGAAATTATAATTTCATTGAGTGAATGGTAAAGAAGTACAAGGGAGTATATATAGATACAAGAGGATATCTAATCTATATCTTAACAACTAGATAAGATTTAAATCTAATTAAGAAAAGAGAATAATTACAATATATAATACTCCCTCCGTCCACGAAAAGTAGTCTCATTTGACACATATTCTTTGTCCACCAAATGTAGTCCCATGCACTTTATGGAAACTATCACCCTTCAACTATCACTTAATTACTCAATTTGCCATCAACTTTATTCCTAAACAATCACTTTATTCACAATGGACCCCACAATACCCTATAATACCCTTACTTTATCTACTTTATCTACCATTTTCTTAAAACTTGTGCCCCATCCCCATGTCCCTACTTTTCATGGATGGAGGGAGTATATCTTAAATATATTATATTTCCAATACGCCCCTCAAGATGGAGCACCTGATGCTAGTTGGTCTTCAGAAGACACGTGTGAAACGCGTAATTGAGTCGTTTTGATCAAATCTCGAACAAAGTGATAGTCGATGGCAATGTGTTTCATTCGAGAGTGAAAAACAGAATTGGAGCAAAGATACGTTGCACCAATATTGTCGCAGTAGATGGCAGGGAGAGTTTTGATGGAAAGACATAGTTCTTGAAAGAGAGATTTTAACCATTGTACCTCAGAAGCTGCTGATGCAATGGCCCTATATTCTGCTTCAGTGGAGGAGCGAGCAACCGACTTTAGTTTCTTAGAAGACCATGAGATGGGATTTGGTCCAAGAAAGACAATATAGGCACTTATCGACGTACGATCATTAGTATTTCCGGCCCAATCAGCATCCGTGAAGCAGTGAAGTGAGTCAGATGGGTTGGGGCGGAGGGTAATTCCAACATCTCTAGTTCCATTAAGATATCGAAGGAGGCGTTTTACAGTGCCCCAATGAGTTGTGGTGGGAGCATGCATGAATTAAGACAATTTATGCACAGCAAAAGCAATATCAGGTCTAGTAAGTTGGAGGTATTGGAGACTTCCAAGAACTTGATGATATTGGGTAATATCAGTGGGCGGTGTGCCATCAGAAAGAGATAAACGAGTAGAGGTGGAGAGAGGGGTTTGGACAGGTTTGGAAGTGAGCATATTATATTTGGTGAGTAGGTCAATGATATACTTACGTTGGGAGAGAAAGCAAGTTTTCTTAGTACGGAGTACTTCCACACCTAGAAAATAGGAAAGTGAGCCTAAATCTTTGACAGAGAACTTTGTACTAAGGTCTGAGGCCACTTTTGTGAGGAACGAGGTGTTGTTTCCTATAAGGATTAGATCATCAACATACACGAGAAAATATGCAGTTATACCGGATTTGTTGTAAACAAAGAGAGACTCATCAGATTTGGTGTGAATGAAACCAATACTCTCCAAGAAGGTTCGAAGAGCAAAATACCAAGTCCGAGGTGCCTGTTTTAGGCCATATATGGATTTATGTAACTTGCACACATATGTAGGAAAGGTTTTGTCAACAAACCCGGGTGGTTGAGCCATAAATACAGATTCGGCTAAGGAACCGTGAAGGAAAGCATTATTCACATCGAACTGACGAAGTGGCCAATCTTTAGTGACTGCAATACTCAGGACTGCTCGAATGGTTGTTGGTTTGACCACAGGACTAAATGTTTCAGAAAAGTCAACCCCAGGGCGTTGGTGAAAGCCTTTGACGACAAGTTGAGCTTTGAACTTGTCTAAGGAACCGTCCGGTTTCCGTTTGATGCAGAAGACCCACTTCGAACCAATAATGTTTGTAGAATCATCAGGTGGTACTAAATCTCAAGTACCGTTTTTAAGAAGGGCATTAAATTCAGATGGCATGGCCTCCCTCCATCGTTCATCTTTTAATGCGTGAGAGACGCAGCTAGGCTCAGTGTCAAAAGGTAAAGTAGAAGATAGACCATACCTCGAATTTGGTTTAAAGATGTTGTTTTGAGCTCGGGTGACCATTCGAGTGAGTTGTTGTACCGGTGGGGATGGCAGTGAGGGAGCATCTGGCGACTCGAGATCAAGGGTTTGTATCTTGGAATTAGGGTTTGGAGGTGATGGGGGTGTATTTAGTAGGCTGTGGGTGCACTAAGCGGAACAGGGGGTGCATGGAGCGGATGTGGACGATGGGTTGGGGGTGTACTTAGTGAGCTGGAGGGTGCAGCAAGGTTGGTCGTTGGGTTGGGGGTGTATTAAGCGGAACAGGGGGTGCATGGAGCGGATGTGGTGGGGGTGATGAGTTGACGTCGAGAGGGGGTATATTTTGGGGAGTGGGTGTGTTCTTAAATGTTGGGGGTGGGGCAGGATCGGTAGGTAAGGAAGGAGGTGTATGAAGCAGATTGGGTGGTGGAAAGAGCATAACAGTAGGGTTTTCTGGTGGGCAGGGGGTGTATTCACTAAAACGAGGGGTGTATTTACTAATTCGGGGGTGTATCTATTAATTCAGTGGGTGTATTTGAAATGGCTGTAGGAGTGGCTAGAGGAAATATATTTTCAGCGAATTGAACATGACGAGATGTATATATTCTTTTGGTGTTTAAGTCAATGCATAGGTAAGCACTTTGGGTAAGAGAGTATCCAATGAAGATACAAGGGGTGGATCGAGGTTCTAATTTGTGGGAGGTGTAGGGGCGAGGCCAAGGATAGCATAAGCAACCAAAGACTCGAAGTTTAGATAGGTTAGGAGTTTGTTTTAGGAGATATTGATAAGAGGATTGCATGTTTAGGTTGGGTTTAGGGAGACGGTTTATAACATAGGTTGCAGCACAGACGACGTGAGGCCAATAAGTGAGAGGCATGGACGCGTGATGTAAGAGGGCTAAGGTTGTATCAACAACATGTCTGTGATGACGTTCAGACATGCCATTATGTTCAGGAGTGTGGGGTGGAGTAGTTAGGTGGGAGATTCCATGGGTTTGAAGGAGAGATCGTAGGGCAATGAATTCACCCCCGTTGTCAGTATAGAGGGTTTTGATTTTGGTGTTGTAGAAGTTTTCCACAATGTTTTTAAAGAATGTAAAGGTGGGGAGGACATCAAATTTGCGTTTTAGGGGGTAAATCCATATATATTTACTAAAGTGGTCAACAAAAATGACATAATATTTGAAGCCATCATCTGACTGGACAGGAGATGACCAAACATCAGAGTAAATGACCTCAAGGGGGTGGTAGAGATAATGCTGGAATCGTAAAATGGGAGTTTATGACTTTTTATACAATTGCAAGAGTTACAGTGCAAAGGGTTTGACGTCGTAGTTGGTAAACTAAACCTGGATAAGGTGTGAGACAGGATTTTAGAGGATGGATGGCCTAAACGGGCATGCCATATGGTGGTAGGTTGTTTTTCGGAGATATAGGCTATGGGTGAAGTAGATGCTCGAGTCGGCCATACATAGAGATTATCCACGCAACTTCCCGTGAGGAGAATGGTCCCCGTTTTACCATCCCGCACCTGAAAATAAGTAGAACCAAAAATAATGTTAACATCATTATCTCGACACAAGGTTTAAACAGAGATAAGGTTTTTTGCCATTTGTGGGACAACAAGGACGTTTGAGAATTTTAGCATATTAACATGAGGAAACGACAAGGAACCAATATGCGAAATTTGCAAAATGTTACCATCACCGATGACGACATCATCCGAGCCGGAATATGGAGAGGAAACAGATAAATTATGGGGGTGAGTTGTGATATGATGAGAGGCCCCGGAGTCCAAGATCCAGGGGCAGGAGGGGATTTGTGAAACAGCAGAGTGGGCGGAGGAGGTGTATGTACTAGCAGGGTGGGTGTATGTACTGGGTGGGGTGTATGTAGTAGAGGAGTGGGTGCGTAGGTTTGGGGGGATGTATTTACCAGAGTTGGGGGTGTATGTAGCAGTGGGGTGAGTGGGTAGATTCAGGGGGTATGTACCAGAAGAGTGGGGGTGTTTGCTTGGTGAGTAGGGACCGAGTTGACTCGGTGAGTTGAGACCGAGTCGACTCGGTGAAGTGGGGATCTGATCAGGGAGCAGTTGCCGGAGGTCGGGGCATGTTCGGCCGGTGTGCCCCCGAGCAAGACACCATTGACAAGTTCGAGGGGTTTGTGATGGGCGGACAGAGGCACCGGCCACCATGGCCGACGCCGGGCACGATGTGGCGGAGCGACGCGATAGGGATGCGTGTGCCGTAGAGGACGGCGTCGCGAGTGGGAGTTCAGGCCGAGGAGAACAGGCGGCCATGAGAGAAGCTTGATGATGGAGTTGCAGGGCTACCATCAACAAATTAGATTTTTTTTTTTTTTTCTTTTCGAGGGTGTATACACAGATCAAGATTTGGTTCCCTAAATCTTCAAGAGTTGATTATGAATTAAAAGATATGTTTCATCATGCTGTCTTCTTGAGGAATCTCCGTGGAGCAGTTATGGAGAATTGGAGCAGTTGCAGGTGACAGCCGTGGAGCTGTTATGATGGAGGGTTGAGGCAGTTGCAGTGAACGACAGTGGGTGTCGATCAACAACTATGAAGGAGGGTGTTGGATCGAGGCATTAGTCGTACGAACTCGTTGATACCATATAGAGAAACAATGAATTGTGAAATTATAATTTCATTGAGTGAATTGTAAAGAAGTACAAGGGAGTATATATATATATATAGATACACGAGGATATCTAATTTATATCTTAACAACTAGATAAGATTTAAATCTAACTAAGAAAAAAGATTAATTACAATATATAATATATCTTAAATATATTATATTCCCAATATATACTACTAGGTTATACAACTGAGATTTCCATTAAAAAAAATAAAATCTACTATATAATTGAGAGGGAAGAAGTATATTGTAAAATTTCATATCCTCCATTTCCCTCATCATCCTTTCATTAAAGAGTGTATAAAAACTATGAGTTTTTTATCCTTCCTTTTATATTAATTGTACTAATATTTCATGTAAAAAATTAATTTATAATTATATTTTTTTGTGATTTTTTTTTAAAAAAATCCATTTGACCTGAATAGACCAACAAAAGATTCACGATTTGTTGACCATGCCTTAAATATGCTAATATTTAACATGAAATATATATTTTGTATAAGTATCCCTTTTTTTTTTTTTTAATAGTTCACATCTCTTAAGTCCTTAAATAAAAAATACATTGCGTCACTCTTAGGGAGACCCTTTAAAATGAATAATGTTTACCATTCTATTATTCACACAAACCCTTCGATGACTTATCGGCTGCCTTGCTTGAGGAATAGTTTCACGAAAATGGAGACGAACCGAAATAACTTCCGATCTTGTTTCTGGATTGAGTAGAAAAGGGATATATGATCGTTTTATTCTTTTGTGCATCTCTGCGATGGGTAAATCTCCATGAAAAAGGGACAACTTTCGTGTAGTTTGTGATTGAATGTAACTGTTAAGATTTTTTTTCGAATAAATCTTTCTCTTAATAGATCTCTTCTTGTTTCTCAATCTTTTGAGAATGCGGCGTTGTATTATTGTAAGTTCTCTGTTCCAAACATTTCCTGAAAGTAGACGACAAGTTTTAAATCTTTTGGGTAATGCAGGCAAGGCATATCTCGTTGAATCCGTCTTTTTCGCCACATCGCGTATAACTGGAATCGAACCCCCTCTGCTGCTGTCGGGCGGATGGAGAATGCAATACTTCGACCCAGCAACTTGTTAGGAGTAGGTTTGTTTTAGCTTGCCCCTTTATTCTTATTAGTAAGATAGATTTGGAACCCTATTAATATTAAAGGTAAGCTTCCAAAGCTCCTTTCTTCAGCTGGTGCGCAGGAGCGTACTTTAGTTTTCCCCTTACTAGTCAAGGGGCTGCTAGTTGTAGCGCGCAGTGTACTAGTGAATAGGAAAAGCGAATTGAGATTACTAATGACGAATGGAGGTTGAGGATAGACTGATCTACTCCCACTCTTCACCTCTTGGCTCACCCGGGATACGTACACCCTCGCCCTTGTCTCCTTCGCCGGAGACTGAAAATGATGGGAATCCTATCGAGGCATAAGCATCGCCTCTCGATCAAATCCGTCTTCCCTGGCCTCCCCAACACACTCTTGATACGAAAGAAACCTCCCGCCATAGAGAAGAGATCTAAAGTCTGGGTCCCCTCGCCTCCCTTGAACCTGAACTGGTCGAGAGAGATGAACCCGCACCACATTTTAGTTCCTTCGAATCGAAACCCCCAACTAGAGATGAAATTCCAGAACCTAAACAACTCAGTTGAGAGCTCCGTGACTGGAAAAAGGGAAGGTCCACCAATGATTGATAGGCCATTCCCCCCTATCCGTCTCTTGATCCCTCATTCCACTAATCCGTTGTTACTGATTCATTCAAGGCATAGACTCCCCATTTCTTTTATCTTATTAGCGCAAGGTGTTCGTCAACGATGAAAGTTGCTGAACTTAAGACTCGAGTTGAGAAAGAGGGCTAGGCCTCCGAACGAGGCCGGTAAGTGGGCAAAGATGCTTACTTTGGGAATGAGAAATAAAAAGGCAACATGATATGATGTTATGCGTGCGTACGTACCATTCCTTATCTATGGTCAACAACTCTACTAAATGAGTACTTTGTTGAATCATAAGAACTGAACTAGCACAAAAGTCTTCCAACTCCCTAGTTGTTACCCCTCTCTATTACTATGTTCGAGTACTGAGTGTATATTATTCGAACTCAGCCCCCGAATTAGGGGTCCTCCCTTCCACTCGGGATCACTTCAGTCTCGTTCTCTATTAGATTAGACGATCGACGAGTGAGGGAGCTATTAAAAAAGAGTGGTGCAAGTCTGAGCGC
The DNA here is from genome assembly GCA_963675135.1 of Galeopsis tetrahit. Classification (NCBI taxonomy): domain Eukaryota; kingdom Viridiplantae; phylum Streptophyta; class Magnoliopsida; order Lamiales; family Lamiaceae; genus Galeopsis; species Galeopsis tetrahit. Next base: position 59,218,490 of record OY776132.1, read on the forward strand.
CTGGCTCCCACTACTTCTGAGTCAGTGAGTTGGCGTAGAACTCAAAGTGATGTCAAAACTTATTTTCCTCTTGCTAAGGAGCTGCCGTTGCTCTTTGAAAGAAAGGGCGGTCTGTATGTGTCCACGAATAGACCAAGGGAAGAGAGAGTCCATGGCAGAAGACGGAAGAGAAGGCTCGTATCGAAACATCTTACTTCGAAAGATATGGACTATTAAATAGTGAATTATCGAGAAGTCTTATTTTTCTGTACTGGCATCGATGTGCCTGATGTTACTGAGGGATGGAACTCCACTAAATACCAAAGAAATGTGATTCTATCTCCACCAGTCGCAGATGTTGGATGGCAGACTTCATGTTCGAATACGCGTACGCACAAGAAAGGCAGGGGCATTAGAAGATGCGACCAAGGCATGATGAGAAGAGGACGAGAAAGGTGTGAAAATATCCTAACCTTTGCGGTGAAGGATCAGTTGATAAGACCGACAGTGACTCCTAACCACAGTCGATAAAACAAATGGGTGGAAGGGAACATGCCAAAGTCAAGGCAATTTGAAAACAACCAAAGGAACGAGTCAAAGCCCAGAGAATCTGTCTGACGAACAGCATCTATTTTCTCTATTTGGCGATACTTGTGCAATAAAAAATTAGACGTATCTTCAAGTCATGAAACCCGGGCAATTTTTGATCCATCATTCATAAGAGGTCTTTTCAAGACCGGCTTGGAAAGTAATTGCTTAAGTAAAGTTTTTTTGAGAATCGGTCTATTTTAGTGGCTAAAAGACGGGTTTTTAGCCGGTCTAGCAGATTTCTAAACAAGCATAGTGATTTGCTCAACACAAGTGGATTTGGACAGAGATTCGTCCAACAATAAATATCGTATGAGAATCAAAGAAATGACTTCTCTGCGCTGCGGGTCTACGCTAACTCGACGTAATTCCTTATTCTTGAATGGTCAAGAACGAGAAAAAGCAATTAGTGGCATATCGAAAGCGAAGTCATGGGTTTCGAGAATAGTAGAGTAAGGATTAGATCAGTAAGTTTACTTATTACTTAAGGCCCAAAAAACATCTAATAGTACGACTTGTACCGAACTGCCATAGGCAAATTAGCCTCTTCCTCTGTTCTTAGATTAAGGCATAGCTGGTTAACACCTAGCTACAGCAGGAGCTCTAACGCTTAACCCGTCGATACGATAGGTACATTCGCCATTCGCAACAACGGACGGAATGCGCCTTGGGTTCGACTAATAAAAGAACCAAAAAAGGCGGCTACATATATATAAAAGGTTCTTTTTTCAATCTACCTGCTACGAGGGAAAAAAGTATCACAAGCTAAAAAGACGGAAAAAAGCTGCTACTTTGTTTGCATTTTCACTTCCTAAGCAACTCGCATCTGATGATGTTGTTCCCCAACATCTTCCTTATCAGGATTGGACTATTCGATCTACTAATTGAATCATTGATTAACATGCTCTCAACCGGGTAAAGTAGTCCATGGATGTCTTCCCTTTATGCTTTTTTCCTTCATAAACGGAAGTGATGTAGTTTAGCCGTACGTGTGAATAGACCAATGGTGGCAGAACACGGTGCCACGTAAGAAAAGGAATCGATTTACGCGCTTGAGTGTTCGCAGGAATCTTACACAAGTCGAATCTGGTATTGGTTTTAAAGTTTTATTCTAGTCTAGAGCTTTTGGTTCAGTACTATTGAATCGATTAGAGCCTCCCAACCCGTACAAGGGTTGAGTACGCATATTGGGTGAATTGATTCACGATTTTCATGATTTCGCTAATTGCGTTGCGTATAGTAAGGGATGACACCGCACGTATAGGCAAATAGGATGATTGCTCTCTTCCAGTGATTGGTAGATTGATCTCATCGTAGAAAGAATTAAGTCAAGTGGAAACGGAAATGTCGTATGTAAAGTAAAGGAAGACTCTCCCATTTACAAGTTCGCGCCCATCGAATTTATTTCGTAAGTGATGTGAGACTAGATCTCCTCTATATTTTCATTCCATTTTTCCCTTAGGATTCGCGTGCTCGAAGCGCTGTTAATTCGTTGGTTGATTTGTTGACCAATGGGCGCCTTGTGTCATTAGGTTCGTGTTCAGTTTCTGTTTGCAAGAGAGCTTTAGAAGCATCTTTCTTCGACTCCCATTCCTTTCTTGGTTGGACCAAGGCAAGTGACTACTACCAAGACAAGTCTTTCTTAATTTTAAGAGGAAGAAGCGGAACTACAATAAAGCTTTCTTTCTCTTTATGGATAACCAATTCATTTTCAAATATAGTTGGGAGATTTTACCCAAGAAATGGGTCCAAAAAATGTAAAGATCGGAACATGGGAATAGATTTGATACCAATACGGACTACCCATTTCAATTGTTGTGCTTTCTGAAATTGCATACCTATACAAGGGTTCAAGTTTCGATCGATATTTGCGGAGTTGATTATCCCTCTCGAAAACGAAGATTTGAAGTGGTCTATAATTTACTGAGTACTCGGTATAACTCACGCATTCGTGTACAAACCAGTGCAGACGAAGTAACACGAATATCTCCGGTAGTCAGTCCATTTCCATCAGCCGGCCGGTGGGAGCGAGAAGTTTGGGATATGTTTGGTGTTTCTTCCATCAATCATCCGGATCTACGCCGTATATTAACAGATTATGGTTTCGAGGGTCATCCATTACGAAAAGATCTTCCTCTGAGTGGATATGTGGAAGTACGCTATGATGATCCAGAGAAACGTGTGGTTTCTGAACCCATTGAGATGACCCAAGGTCTACTTTCTTGTGGTTAGCTTGTTCATACAACACTGGACTGATAGATGTTACAATCTGAGACACCGGGTGCAAGATCTTATTGACAAAGAACTTCTGAAGTTTGAACCACCGAAAGAGAAGCCGAGTGTGATGCAGAATCCGCTTCCCCGCATGGGAATGATAATGCTGGTCCATTTAGTAATGCAGTCAATGGCCAGAAGGTTATGTTCGATTCATCGCAGCTCATCACGCCTCGTAGAGCCCGAGTTCGAGTGCGCGTTTTGAAGAAGAAGAAGCTTCGCCCGAGGTAGCCATGGTAGCTCACAACAAGCAAAAACTCACCAAGCAATGGCTTAGATAGAGGAAAGATGTCGCATCAGCGGAAGACCAAGCTCAAGGGCCATCTCGAACTCGTCCCACCATCAAGAAAAAGGGCCGAGAAAGTTCGATCCTCTGTCGTTCTTACAATCACAGTGACTTCCAGACTTTCTCACAGCAGGACTCATCTCCCCTGTACCACTCAAGCCTCCGCCAAATCCACTGCCAAAAAAAGGTCTAATCCGAATGTTCGATGTGATTACCATATGCACGGAGCAGGCCATTACACTTCTGACTCCTACGACCTTAAGCATAAGATTCAAGACCTCATTTATCAGAAACTTTGGAACCCATCCAAGGATGTAATCAGCACCACACAGAGAGCATTCGCTCCATGGTACCCCATCGCACCTACTAGTGCCAGGCTCCGCTCGCCTTTGGTTAGCTTGTTCATATAGATTATCATTTTTTCTTTCAAAGCTGGTGTTTCCATTAATTCGTATTCCTTCTGATTCAAATCAGTTCTCAAGGTAAAAAAGAAAATGATAAAGTAATTAATAGGGTACGACTATTTGCACCTCCATCTTTATTAACCACACTCCCTCTTTCAATTTATTCTAAATGCAGATCTTATATAAATTAAAAAAAATCTTAGAAACCATATGAACCCAAATCGTTCAAAAAGTCGAGACCCCATTAAAAACCTTGCTAGAGAAAACTCTCCTTTGGGATAAAACTCTAGTCAAGGGAAAAAGTTAAGTCTCTCTATTTACACGAATCTATAAAATTCTGTGTTTAAAATATGCGTCAAATAATGCCTAACTTGCATCGGTGGGTGGTGTGTCAAACCAAGTAAAACCAACATTTCCCATTGATGCCAGATTATATACTGATACATTTCCTTCACGAAAGATGTGTGTCACCATAAGTTGTGCTCCCTCCAATTATTCCCAGATCTGCTGCCATAATGAGCGTAATCTCCATGGCACTGCTGTCGTTGTTGTTGCGGTCAGCAGAATTACTACATATTGTGGAGTCTGTTTCCAGCCACAAATTCTTCCAACCCCGACTGACTTATTGGCGCAATGCATACAAAGTCGTGAAAAATTCTGCCTCGTAAGCATAACCCTGCCCATAGCTCGCTGCAAACGCGCCTCGAAAAATTCTGAGATGGTCTCTAAAGATTGCAGCACCTTTTATTAGCCCCGGGAAGGCAGCGCATCTGTACTCATACCCAACAAGGTTTTGACATAATTCTTGTTATTATAACCCACAAATTTACCAAATTAGGCGCAAGATTTACGGGGGTTGAAGATCTGCCCTGACATTTCACCATACTTTCCCAACACAAAATGCAATGATCGAATACTTCACCATCCGCATATAGAAGAGACACTGGACACATTAAACCTCTCTGTATGAAGGTCAGCCGAAGAGTCCCGTCACCCATTGTCGTGTCTAACATAGCTGAAAAAACCTCCCCCGTTAAACAAAATAATAACGGCGATAACGGATCACCCCGTCTAACCTCTTGAGAACACTAAAAATACCCATGAGGTTTCCCATTTAACAACACCGAGAGCCGAGCTAATTTCAAGATACAACTAATCAAATTATAGAAGTCCTCGCCGAAACTCATTCTTTTCATAACTTCAAGAAGAAAATCCTACTTGACCGTATCAAATGCCTTTCTTATGTATATCTTTAAAACCATATTTCCGTAAACCCGAGTTTTGTCCAAACAATTTACTCCTTCGAACGCTATAGCGATGGCATGATAAATGCTCCGGCCAGGTATAAAACCAAACTGGAACTCCGAGAGAATGGTGGATAGTATAGGCCCCAATCTTGTAGCAACAATTTTAGACAATGCCTTGAACAGAAAATTGCCCAACACAATGGGCCGAAAATCCTCAATTTTGTTCGTCGCCACTATTGTATATGAATCAAGTTCACACAACTCGAATTCAACCCATGCGGAAGAAAAGCAAAACGGAAAATATATTGCGCGGCCCAAATAATATCAGCCTCTATTATACCCCATGCAGTTTGGAAAAACGCTCCATCAAAGTTGTCTGGACCCAGAGCACTGTCCGAAGACAAATAAAAAATCGTCGAGCGAATTTCCGCAGACGTAGGGATAACCATCAAAGAAAAATTTTGAGTATGGGTAATTCTTATGGAAAGCAAACTATTCAACATGGCAAAACAATTAGATTCAATAGTAGGTGCTGAGAATAAGTCCCTGAAGAAATTTGTAACATGCGATGCAATGACCTCAAGGTCAGTACAAATTATGCCATCAATTTCCATAGATTCCAGCGGGCATCTCATCTTTTTCAGCTGGTGAAGCTTGTGGGAAAATTTTGTATTACGATCTCCGTCATTGAGCCAAGTAATCCGGTTTTTCTGGGTAAATAAAACTTGTTGCTGATGTAACAGTAAATTAAGAGCAATTTTTGCATCCATCTCCATTTGAGCAGTCGTCGAAGTGTATCCCTTTACATCAATCTTACATTAAATCGAGAGTAAATTAGATTTAGCCTAAGCAATCCGAGTATGAACATTGCAGAAAACCTCTATATTCCACGTCTGTAACGTTGCCTTATGACGCTTCAATTTAAGCCTGACCAACGTAATTGGATCCGATGCAGGAAGGAAGACTTTCCACGATCTACCAATTGTTGGGATATTCAGGCAGCTGATATTCTTATTTATTATTTTGATAAACCAAATCAACTTGTAATAGGATAAGTTGTATTGTATAGACAACTTGATTATACATATTGTAATAGATATGATATGATCAAGCATCAGCCGAGGGGGAACCCAGCTGATGTAGTGGAGAGACTCGTGTATGCTCATGAAGAGAAGAAAAGAAGACTAGAAGAGGAGAATCGGTCGAGGGGTAACTCGGTTGATGATCAGTTGAGGTCTCATCAGTTGAGTATCACTATCAGCTGAGGAACCAAACACAGCTGAGAAACAAGTCTACATTACTAAACAAACGAGGTCTATACAGCTGGGGAAGCAATTAGAAGCCAAGTGTCAAGATTAGAAGAGCAGAACTTAAGATCAACTGAGGTAAAGGTCATTTGTTCGTGAGTATTGAAGAGTCTAATCAGAGCTGACATGGACCAATAGGAAGACGACATTAGACACCTAAAAGATGACACGGCACAAGGCTCGAGAATGAAAAGTCGATGTTACATTGAATATTACTAGGCAACGGAAATATTCAATAGCATCAATCAAGAAGATTGTGATTACCAAAATAGTGGAAGATTTGATTGTGTCCTAACGGTAACATTCATAATCCACACTATATATACGAGTTCAAGTTCATACATCACGCACGAGTGAGGGAATGCCAAGGTCGAGCAAATGCTTAAGTATTCATCAAATTAGAAGAGCTCAAGAAGAACTTCAATGAAGATTCAACATGCGTCTCCTTGCAAACAATGAGTGAACTCATACATCCTAAGCATGTATTGTCTTATATACATCCTAAAGCTTAGAGAGAATTTCTCAATCCCTTAGGGCATGTTTGTTTTGGGATGGGAAATTCGGATTTGGGATTTCGACACTCCACCCCCGTCAGTTTGAGATTGTTATTCAGGATTTCAAAATCCCACCCTATAACACTATAAAAGTCAACTCTATAAATACCTATAAACCCTATATAAATACCTATAATCCTATACTATAAAGTTAAATCCTACCCTACATAAATCCCAAAACAAACACAAAACATAAAAAACATTAGAATTTTGAAATCCACTAGATTTTGAAATCCGGATTTCAAAATCCTCAAAATCCCAAAATAAACATGCCCTTAGGATTGTAGAGGAAATTTTCATCTAGTTCATATACACGAAACTCACCTTCTATCATAAACCCTTAGAAGTTAAGTTGAGTGAAAACATTGTAAGAGTGCTAGCTCCACACAATGACTAGCGGGTCAAGTACACTTGGAAGTGTCATAGGATCCAAAGTCTTCTCTTGGGACTATAAAGTAGCAAGACGTGTTACTTTTGGCACGTTAAATATGGCAAGACCCTTTATAGTGTTAAATGATTAATATCATAGTTGGGCTGTGAGAGTGGATGTAGGACAAGAAGGTCTGAACCACTATAAATGATTATGTTCTTTACTGTTTTAATATGCATCTCTCATATCGCATAACATTGTTTTAAAGAATGTTTTGTATCAACTGATACAAAATCAGTTGATACGCTCATATTTACTCGCTAGTCATGGCAAAGCAATGTCACTTGACGGGCTCGTCGTTCTGAGTCTGAAAACATATTGTGGAGAAAAATCGGTCACTGGAGTCAAAAGTTCGGTCTATTTTAACAAATCATATGTATCAGCTGACATCAAGTCAGTTGATCATACATGAAATTATTTACAAAGGTTTTTCTTAAGTAGTTAGACTAGTATAATCTTTAAATGGGCATACTACATTTTCCGCACGCTTCTCTATCAGCTGATCTAATCAACCGACTAACTAGTTCTAGACTCCTAGTGAATCAGCTGACTAAGTCATCTGATAGAGCTAACCAGTTTTTTTTTCTTACACTCAAAAACAGTCGTTTGATTTATACCCCTGGATAGGGACCATCACCAATTTCCTCCAAACACCTTGGGTCACACAATCACACTCTTTGAAAATGAAACGATGAATGGTGTATCTTAACCCCAATTGCATAATCCATCAAAATTAGGTGATGATCCGAGGAATAACGCGGAAGAGCTGAAGCTGAAATCGAAGACCAAAACTCTATAAATCTAGTCGTGGCTATAACTCTATCAAGACGGGAGGCCGCGAAGCTGCCGTTCTTCCGTTGGAGGACCCAAGTAAAATTAAGACCCACAACATCTAAATCCAAAAGTTGTGCATCTGCTATAAATTGACGAAATTCCCAACACGCTGTCGTGCTCGGAATCATCAATCCCACATGCTCATGAGCGCCCGTAACCGCATTAAAATCACCAAATTAAACATAGAGGATCCACATGTAAATCCAAAATGTCCTCCCATAATATACGCTAACGCACATGATCTGAGGCCGCATGAACCAAGCCCAAATGAAAAGTAAAGTTGTGAACCGTAGTGCGAATGACCACCAACTGATTAGAAGAACTACACACTGTGGAGACTCTACTTAAGATATTTTTACAGAACACCCAAATGTTAGGCCGCATTAGGTGTCGCTGATTCTGAAAACATAAACAAAGATTGAGAGAAGACCAGAAAACCGTGGGGACGCTCTCAAAACAGACCTTTGGTTCCACGACCACCAAAAAAACCAAAAACTGGGCACGACAATGGCTCTGAAGAAGATTTTGCGAATCCACATTCCTAATGCCCTGAATATTCCAAAACAACACAATTATTGTTCACTACTATTGTAATTGTGCCTAGGCGGTTTTCGTTCCGACTCTGATTCGTCAAAATCTGAAGTATCCATAGACTTTACAGAGATAGAATTTGCAACTGAAACTCCAAGATTGCATCATGCTACCACAAATTCATATTCTCATACAAGTGCAAATATATATTATTAAAAAATGCAATATAACATTACAAAAAAAAGTATAAATTGAAAAGTGCAACACCAAAAAAAAATTATTACCAAAAAAAAAAAAAATTGGTCAACTCAAGTTTGACTTTTTAACCTAGACTCACTCTATAATCATTTTTACAATTAAAAAAGTACTCCTACAAGATAATCATTCCAATTTATACAAAAGTAGAATAATTAGAGATACTTATTAAATTAATCTCTCATTTATTTTACTAAATTTAAAATAAAAAAATACTCCCTTTGGGCTTTGGCTAGGGGATGGACTAAATAAATCGTAAATTTTGGATCTAACCAATACAAAATGCATAGATATAGTTTAAAAACTTATTTAATAGTAAAAACCTAAATTATAAACCTATTCGGCTTCACAACACAAAAAACAAAAGACGGAAAAATTAAACTTTTTTTTTTGTGATCCCACTACCCTATTTGCAATGAATTAACGATAATTTGGAAATCCAACCCAGAAAAAAGCTAAGAAATTTTGAAAACCACACACACACATATATTGGCATTTAAAATTAAAGCTTCTGTATATCAAACACCAAAATTCAAGAGCCACCCAACACATTCCAAGAAATTAGGCTTCTTTAAGGAACAAAACTTTTCAGAGGTCAAATAGAGTTAACACTAAACAATAGGGAGAAATAAACTAGACAACAAATTACTAGTTTGAACGTAAACACAAAACATTGTTCAACACCAAGGGGTGGACAAAATAGACTAAACAAGTTAATAAGAAAATAACTGCGCAAACTTCATAATCCTTTCACCTTAACAATCCCATTATGGGGACACAACACCAACATGTGGGAAGACCCATCCAATTGTCCTAAACATTTTAACAGGGGTACTACTGAATGGAAGTTCAATACTATCTACTTTATATAACTCAACAAACACAGCACAAATTGAAACCAAAGCAGCATGCCTAAGCACGCTCACCCCTGATCCTGCGAGCCAGCTGGATATCTTTGGGCATGATTGTCACTCTCTTGGCATGGATGGCACACAAGTTGGTATCCTCAAATAGACCAACAAGGTAGGCCTCAGCAGCTTCTTGAAGTGCCAAAACAGCATGGCTTTGGAAACGAAGATCAGTCTGTAGAGAGAGTGCAAACAGTTATAACCGGAGAAAGGCTTTCAACTTTAATAATAATAATAATAATCTAATACGGATATCTAAATTTCTAATTCACCTTGAAGTCCTGGGCAATCTCACGAACAAGCCTCTGGAAAGGCAGCTTCCTGATCAAAAGCTCAGTACTCTTCTGGTACTTGCGGATTTCACTGAAACAAGACATTGCCACATGTCAACAATCAGAAGTAAACAACACTAATCATACATTTAGTGACAGCAAGCATCTTTGCCACATGGTAGTGCAACAGTCAAGAATGCCTATGGCATTAGCCTTGAGAGCTATGAAATTAGATTATCTCATGCAAGCAGAGCCTGTACCATCCCAATAGTTAACAAAGAAACCATTTTTATTAAAGGGACTTTCATAGCATTATATTATCTTACAAGCTCAGTAAGAACATTCCTTTCATTTCCAGGATGTGTTAGATGAAATTCCAACTAATTCATCATTCATACCTCATTAAACTAGACATGGAAATTCACATACACAGGGCATAAAACCTTGCCACAAGACCTAAATGATCCACCTAAGGCCTCTGAACATAAAAAATAAAAAATTCATAATCAATAGCAGAAGATACTCACCGAAGAGCAACAGTTCCAGGGCGGTAACGATGAGGCTTCTTGACTCCACCAGTGGTTGGGGCAGACTTACGAGCAGCCTAAACAATAAGTTGACCATTAGAACAATGATCCCACAAAACATTTCATTGTAAAAAATACAAAATTCACGTGTACATGGAAAATATGAGTAGAGGATGTTAAACAAATGGGGGGTGAACCTTAGTAGCTAGTTGCTTCCTGGGAGCCTTTCCTCCAGTGGACTTACGAGCAGTTTGTTTAGTACGGGCCATCTGTAACACCAATGATAATCAGCATAGGAAATTTTGGAAAAGAAAAGTAAACATGTTTCCGCCAATCTCAAGACAAAGAATTCCCAGCGTTACATAACAAAGGACATCATTGATATCTTAAATTGTGCAAATTCAGCATAAGTCAAGCAATAGTCGCCGTAATACTAAAGTCTAAGACAATCCATAACTAACGCTCAACGATGAAGATGGAAGAATACTAAGAATGAGACCCTTTGGAAAGACAACATAAACAAATTCAAAAAAAAAACATATATTCAGAAGTTCGAAGCGTTTCGAAAAACGAAATACATAGTCGGGAATTTTCGAAACAATGAATTGGCAGGTTATTCAAATTATCAACCAATTTCAGAAAATCAACAACCGCTTTTAAGTCATTAAAAACCCTAATTAAATAAAAGAGAAATCACCGTGAGAACCCAAAATCATAGATTGATAACGTCTCAGCAGAGCCAACAAACCATCCTAACCCTAAAATCCCAAAATCTACGAACGTCAAATTCGGAAATCAAATTAAACCTAGAAACACATCAATTGTACACATAATTAAACCTAGAAACCCTAAACCAATGTACATAGAATTAAATCAAAAGAAAATAAACTTAAACTAGGGCAAAGAACGGAAGACTCGCCTCTCAGTGGAATCTCTCTCTCTCTCTCTCTCTCTATAATCTGGGTGAGGAAATAGCGATTGTAAATTTTGAAAGCAAGGGGGGTGATTTGTATTTAAAGGTAGTTTAATTTAAGTATTGGCGATTGAGGAGGATCCGACGGTCTAAAATTGTTATCTTTTGTTTTCTAAATTGTTGAATCCAACGGCGTTCAGAAGAGTTTATTGTGTTTTCTCTACCTAAATGACGGATCAGATTGAATTTTGTGGTTGACACGGATCGAGGCCTCTCAGTCGGCTCTTTTGTAATTATCATATTCGAGTAAGGGTTTTATTGTCATTGCATACTTATGGTATGGGCTTAATGAAATTTTGGTCTTGTGCTCGCGATACGTACTCACGTGTGGATTAGGATATCATATCGTACTCAAAATACTATCTACAGTATAAAATATTATCTTCGTAGTATCTTGGTATGTTATTCATCCTGTCATTTTTTGTTTTACCTACTTTCTTTAGGGTATGTTTGTTTTGGGATTATGTAGGATGGGGGAAATTTTGGATGGGGAAATCCTGATAAATAGTAATTGTGTGTGTTTGTTTTGGGATTTTGAGTAGGATGAGATGTAACTTTATGTCAAATCAAATTGTGTAAGAGTGGTGAGATGTGATGTAATAATAGGATATAATAGTAGGATGTATAGGTATTTTTAGAAATGCGTGTAGTTGGATGGGGAAATCCGAATGTGAAATCCCGAAGTAGAACAAGGACGTGGAACGTTACGTCCCACGTCCGGACGGGTGAGTCCCAAAACAAACATGCCCTTAGTTATCGGAATGGAAAAAGTACATGCTACACAAGTCAGTTTTTACTTTCTACACTTTTTTTTTTTTTAATATTCCACAACTACTTGCAATTGTACACTTTTAAAAATAAATTTAAAAATTCTACTCTTATAGTACTCCCTCCGTCCCTGAAAAGCTTTCATTTGATGGAATGAAGTTTAAGGAAAAAGTATAATAATTAATATTTTGAAGGTAATTTTGTAAACTTTTATATATAAAGTAAATAACGTTAGTTTTGATTGAGTGTATAATGGACCCCAAAAGATATTGTATGAAGGGTAAATACGTGTATATCGTGAAAGTAACTATGAAAACTTTTCAGGGACGGAGGTAGTAATATATTATAAATTATTACTTATTTGTATTAGTATTAGTATTAGTATTAGTATTAATTTGTAAGTATTTATTATTTTTTTGACTTTTTTTTATTAATAATACTATTTTTTTTAACTATTATTAACATTATTGTTGATATTTTTTAATATTACATATTCAATGTATTAAATATTTTTTTTATTATTGATTGTTGGGAAGAAAAAGTGATGACATTTAAAAAGAAAAAACTCTTAACAAAATATGGGAATACATAAAATCGTGATGTACGAAAGTCAATGGTAGAACTGTCAAATTGGGCTCGGTTCAATGGATCAGCCCGACCAATCCGACTAGGTTGGGTTAGTATGGAGTACTACTTATTTATAATTATGTACACTGTTCACTTCAATTGTTTGATCATTTTAATTCTCTTAACTTGAAGATTACAGTTTCGGATTATCATGTTTGTTATATATTATTGTTGGACTTTTTATAAACGATTAAATTGTTGTTTGAACTTATTTTGGTGAATCTGAATTTATGTTTTATTATCTTGTCTTGAGACTTTTGATTTTATTATGTTATTTTATTTGAATGTGTGATTTTATTATGTAGTACGTATTAATTTAGTATATCATTCAATTGGATATTCATAAGCCTATTTTTTATCGTTTTATCATAGTACTTTTTTTATCGTTCTATCATAGTACTAATGTATAATTCATATAGAGATTTTTTTATATAATTAAAAAAAATGTGCAATTTTGGCCTGACGACTTAATCAAGGCCGTCGAGTTGGACCTTATATTTCCAGGTTCAATAGCAATCAGGTTGGGTTGGCCAATCTGATAGAAATGGGTGGTCCAACTGTCTGACCCATTTAACAACCCTAGTTGAGGAAATCATTATTCTTTAAAATTTATGAATGATTATTACAAATTAATAAGCATACATATTAACAAAATATATTGATCATAACATTTGAAATGGATCCATAAACATTTCATCCTGATTCTACTCTCGCATATTAATTGTGTCGTTAGAGTTAATAAGTTAATAAAATGATGTAGATGCAACTTAAAAAAAAAAAAAAGTGCTTCTTGATTTTTCTATTGAGATTGCACACAATTAATATATACAAGGACGGATCTATGTCGCGACGGCGGTGGCTCGGTCGCTGCACACGAAGGGTTTACTGCGGAAGTTAAAGTTCCGCCTACAGAGGCGGCGGCACGACGAAACGACCGTGATGGACTGTGCAGTCGCAGGTTTAGGGGAGACGATGAAATCGCCAGAGAAGAAATGAAAATGGAGGATTTGATTTAATTTTTTGAAAATGAATTAGGGTTCAGGGTGTTAGCAAAAAAAAGAGGGACAATATAGTGATCAGCCTTATACGTGCAAAACCTCTGTATATACTAATTGAGATTGTACAAGGAATTCAAAAGAGAATAGTGAAAAGTTTGTATAAGAACCCAAAAAACACTTTTTAATACATGAATGACTTTACTATTAAGGACTTCTATGTTTGACTATTTAGCCTGTCAAATAACTGTAATGTTGTTATACAAAGCTTATATTCTGCTTATTTGTCATGTCAAATGGGACCCTAGAATAATGAAAGTAACTATAAGTAAAAAAAGCATGAGTAAATATTATTTTGAGCATGCTTGGGTAAATATTTACTAACCTCAATTAGTAGGTAAATTTTTGCAGGGAATAACATATTGAGGGTCAAGACCTTCAAGTTCCCATATAAGAATTTGCAGCTTAAAAAAAATCCTTGATCTTCTCAAGGCTTTCACGTACAATGTAGCAATTTTTTTCTCTATTATTTTGAATAATACAAAATCATCCATACAAATAAAATGAATTGTGTTCTCTTTATCAGTGGTTGATAACCCTCATAATATAATCGAATAATTTACCACACATAAAAGGCGTGATTTTGCATTTGAGATGAAATTTCACCTCATGCCATATGTATGTTGTTTGATTGCAGTCATTATCTTTTCATTGTCTGTTAAATTCGCCGGATTGAGAGAATTATTTAGGATATCTTTGTACATATTTTACCCGAGATGATTATTATATAAAAACATTTTATTCATTATGTAAAGGTAATATAATTATATTACATATTATATATATATATAAATAATATTTGTGTAAAATTATAAAATACTTTTTTATTTTTAATAAATATTTTTTAAAGCATTATTTTTCAAAAAATTAAGTTACTAAATATATCATATAATAAAAAAAAACACTTAATATAAAAGTTAATTTTTTATTAATATATGAAAATGTAATAGTAGAAATTAGTCAAATTTACGTTTTCAACTAATATTCATCCATCTAATTATTATTAAAATGATACTTTAACTAAATTAAGAAAAATTAACGCATTACCCAAAAATATTTCCATATTAGTATAATAGGGGATTGAGAGGACTATTTGGGACATTTTTTTACATGAAGAATGCTGTCAAAAGTAATTGATAAAAGACAATTTAAGTATTTTATAATAGAGATTATATTTTTTTTTAGTCCATTAAGTTACCACAATTTTGAATTTAGTCCATTAAGTTTCGATTTATTTTGATTTTGGTCCAGTTACCTGTTACAGCAGGTTTAACAGGTCATTTTTTAAAAGTCACCCTATAAAATGTTATACACACCCCAAATGTTAAACACACCACACTAAAATTTAAAAATCATTTTTTATTACTATACACACCCCCAAGGGCCCAACTATTTTCTATTTAATAAATTGCCAAAAATAATTAAATTAAAAAAATAAGAATTTAAATTAATATGAAAAATGTAAATAAAACCTATAAAAAATCGCCTAAATCTTCAAAAATTAATCAAAGCAATTTTTTTTTTTAATTAATTTAACTAGTTTTAAAAAATTTAGTTGATTTTCTACTATTTTTAAATTTTATTTAGCCTTATTTTCGACTTTTTTTATAGAAGTTAAAATGCAAATAAAACATTAATATATACACTCCAAACGTTAAACATAAAAATTCGAAAATCAAATATAGTTAAATAAAATCATAAACATATTTAATAAATTGTCAAAAATAATTTAATTAATAAAGTAAGAATTCAAATTAATATGAAAAATATAAATAAAACCTATAAAATATACATAAATCTTCAAAATTTTAATAAAGCTAAAAAATTAATTAATTTAATTAGTTTTAAAAATTTAGTTGATTTTTTAATACTTTTAAAGATTTTTTTATTTAATTTAATAATTTTTTCAAGTTGATTTTTTTTAATTTATTAAAAATCTTCAAAAATAGTAAAAAAAATCAATTAAATCTTCAAAATTAATTAAATTAATTAATATTTTTAGCTTTGTTTAATTTTTGAAGATTTTAGTGATTTTTTATAGGTTTTATTTAACTAAATTTGATTTTTGAATTTTTTTTTTGTTTAACGTTTGGAGTGTATATAAAATTTATGGGGTGTTAGTAGGTTCATGAAATATAAAAGAAATATTTAAAATAAAAATAAAATAAAATAAATTTAAAACTCCATTGCTTTATTAATGTTTTATTTGCCTTCTAACTTCTATAAAAAACGTAAAAAATAAGGCTAAATAAAATTTAAAAATAGTAGAAAATCAACTAAATCTTCAGAACTAATTAAATTAATTATTTTAGCTTTTTTTAATTTTTAAAGATTTAGGCGATTTTTTATAGGTTTTATTTATATTTTATATTGATTTAAATTCTTTTTTTTTTAATTTAATTATTTTTGGCAATTTATTAAATAGGAAATAGTTGGGGGTGTGTATAGTAATAAAAAATGATTTTTAAATTTTAGTGTGGTGTGTTTAATATTTGGGGTGTGTATAACATTTTATGGGGTGTATTTTAAAAAATGACCTATTAAACCTGTTGTAGCAGGTAACTGGACCAAAATCAAAATAAATCGAAACTTAATGGACTAAATTCAAAAAGTGATAATCTGGTGGACTAAATTCAAAATTGTGGTAACTTAATGGACTAAAAAAAATATAATCCCTTTATAATACTACATGAGTTCCAGCTTATTATGCGGAATGGTCTTATATATAAAAAATATTGGTTTCATTATGTTAAGTAGGGGTGGGAATGGGCCAGGTCTTGGTAAGCTTTAAGAAAAAAAGTTTGGCCTGTTATATATTTCTTAGGCCCGAGCCTGGCCCATGGCCTGTCATAAACTTTTTTTTAAGGCTCAAGTCTAGCCTTTTTAATAAATAGGTCTGACTCGAAAGTCTTTTAAAGGCCTCTTAATCTTATTAGCGTATTTTGTAAAAAAAAATCTACAACAGTATTATCATCAAATTATAAAAATTAACTCTTTAAATCTCAAAATGAAAAAATGGAAGTAATAGAATGTTCCAAAAAAAATATTCAACTATTTTTTTCAACTATTACAAAGAAAAATATAATTATGTTACTAAATTTTCTTATTTATTTATTTGAAAATCACATATTATATAAGTATATACTTATAATATATACAATATATATATATGTGTGTGTGAAGGTATATAGGCCGGTCTGTTGGGCTTAAAAGGCTTACGAAAAAGTTTGAGTCTGGCCTATTTAGCTAAATAGACTTCTAAAAAAGCTTGAGCCCAACTTGTTTATTAAACGAGTCGAGCCGAGCTTTAATAGGCCGAGCCGTAGGCCCCCGTCGGGTAGCCTGGCTCATTCCCACCCATAATGTTAAGTAATATAATTATGTTACATAATAAATATATTTAAATAATACTATAATTGTGTTATAAAATATACTTTTTAATGTATATTTTAAAGCATTATTTTTCAAATACATTAAATTTCTAAACAATTTAAATAATATACTCCCTCCGTCCCACAACTGTTTGCACACTTACCTTATTTGTCCGTCCCACAATTGTTTGCACACCCATAAAAGGAAACTTCTTCATAAACCCCACCCTCACAATATTCACATATTTACACAGAATGCCATTAATTTTACTCTCTTTCCAATCACCTTTTTACTTTATTCATATAACTTTACAAAATTACCCCTCAACACTCCACTCATTACACTTTTTTCTTAAAAAGTGTGCCCACTTTGTGGTGCAAACACTTCCGGGACGGAGGGAGTACAATATAATATAATATAAAATACATTTATAATAAAAGTTAATATTTTATTAATAAATGTAAATGTAATAAATAATTAATCAAACTTACGTTTTCAACTAATACTCATCATTCTAATGATGAGTCAGTCCATACCAAGCGCAAATAGTGGCGGATCAAAAAATTTAAATTTATAGATACGATAAATAATCTTTAAAAATTTATGTAATGTTTAAAGTCTTACTAATTGGTTTACATCGTTGACTTCCTATATTGCTTTGGCTATTTGAAAAGAAGTGCAGATCCGACTAAAGTGATATACAAACATAGAGGTTTAGTTATCAAAATACGGGAATTTTAGGGATGGAAACTGGGAAAATGGAATGGGGTTTAGGGTTTAATGGGGATGGAAACTGATGGAGGGTGGGAAAAGTCTATGGAATAAGGTTTGTTATAAAAATACGGGAATTTTAGGGACAACGTTGAGGGGTATAAATTAAGAGGCAAAAGTAGGAGAAATTGGTCGCCTTGGTGGTCGGCTGTCATTTCTACTATTGGGTCGGGAGAGTGGTTTTTTTATAATTGTTCTAGGCTGGTATGCAATGGGAAAAACACCAGTTTTTGGGATGAAAATTGGGTAGGGGGTAAGAGCTTAAAAATGTTATTTCCTAAAATGTACAAATTGGAAAAAAAGAAAAATTGCACCATTTCTGAGAGGGTGTTTTGGGAAGGGGGGTCTATGTCGTTGAGTTGGGATTGGATAAGAACTTCGCGAACGTGAACTCATTATTTCTGATAAAATTAGTAGTCTTGTTAGCAGGTTCATTACAGATTCTGTTGAAGAAGACATTTGGATTTGGGAGCTAGAAAAAGATGGAAATTATTCGGTCAAGTCGGCTTATAGGATCCTTGTGGATCGTATCACGAAGGACAGACGGGAGATCGACGAATTGAGTGGAGTTTGGATGAAAGGCATCCCCTTAAAAGTGGTTGCCTTCTCATGGAGGCTCCTGCAGAATAAGATTCCAACGATTATGAACTTAAAGAAACGTGGAGCCTACAATCCAAATTTCTACACAAATTGCAGGCTTTGCGACGAGGAAGATGAGGACGTGGAGCATCTGTTCTTTAGTTGCTCGGCAACTAAGGCAGTATGGCACAAAATATTTACACTCTTCGACTTCGCCTACAAATCAAAGGAGACGGGCATGAAGCACTTCGTCGAGCATGGACAGGAGGCAGATTCATCATGGAAAAACCAGTGGAGACTATTATGGCATTGCACGGTGTGGACTATGTGGAAATCGAGAAACGAACTAAGATTTTGGCTGCTTTCAAAAAATAAATAATATAGAGTTGAAATTAAATAAAAATACAAGACACATGTTATAAGACATTGGGAGAATGTAGAAATTCATGGAGCTAATAGTTTAAAAAATAAAATGAGTAAAAAATACTCCCTCCGTCCCAAAGAAACTTTCACACCTACTTTTTCGGTCCTTTAAAAACTCCACCCATACAATATCTAAAATATTATATTTAATGTCATTATTTTTATGGTACATACATACACACAAGTCAACTCACTTATTTAATTTTTTATAAAATTATATCTCAAAATTATATTTATTATAATATTTTTTAAAAATGGGGTGAACAGTAAGTATGAAAGTTAATCCGGGACGGAGGGAGTAGTATATAAATAGATAAGTGAGTAAAAATATACTTAAATTATATTTGGTTCACACAAAAAAAATTATAAGAAAAATATACACTCTCTGTCAAAATTCATTATATCAATATCTTCGGCCACGAATTTTAATAAATATCGATTAATTTTATGTATAAAATAGTTATGTTAGGAGTATGATTGAGTATTGTGGGATCTACAAGTGAATGTTTATGAATAAATATTATAAATAATACTTATTTTAAAAAAGGAAATTAGAATAATGAAATTAAATAAATAATATTTAAATAAATTACAATTACAATTTCTTTTATATTTACAATATGACAAATAAATAGTACTCACGTGTACAATAAGAGAGAATGTATAATAAATTGAACAACTAAACATCAATTCAAGATTGAGAATCAAGCTGTGGGTTAGAGAACTCTCTCTCTCTAGAAATTCTCTCTAGAGGCACCCTCACACAACGACTCTTTTCTTTTGCAAATTCCAGAAATTTTTCTTAATTCCTTGATCAATTTCTTGATTTTTTTACATCGTTTTACACTGAATTACAATTACCCTTAGTTGTATTCAGTTAGCTCTTCCAATTAATTTGGGTATTTTCACCCCAAAATCCTTTTTTAGGTCGCGTGCCCTAATTTCGCCCAAGGCCTGGTTCTTTGGGTTTTCCTCTCCGGCGCCGGCGGCCTCTGACGTCCTCCGCCTCATTCAAGGGCTCAATTCCATCTTGGTGCCCTTTTTGGTTGAGTTCCCACGCGTTTTGGTCTCTTCTCTGGTTTGTGATTTTGGGTCGCCAATTTGGTTCGCGATTTTGGCTGTCCCATATCCAACCTTGAAGATCGCCGGTATTTAGGCACCCCTCTGAAGCGTGTTTCGTTTGGTTAGTGCTTTGTCTTGCCTCTGAATCGCGTCCTCCTTGGAGCAATTTTGGGTGCGTTTTTGTTTTCCCCGTTGTTTGGGAGCACTCTTTCCGGTGTTGTTGTTCCTGGTTTTGGAGATGTTTTGTCAGTTCGTAGGTTTGTTTCATTTGTGGACTACTGCGCTCCTGAACCTCAGAGCTCTCTTTTCTGGGTGCTTGGACGTGTCTCGTTGGTGCTGCCCTTTCGTTCATTTGCTATGTTTCTTGTTCCCAGGTTCTTTCGTTCCTCTCTTGGCTTTTATTGTTTCTCTTTGTTTGGTTGCAGCCGTGTTTCTCTTTTGTTAGTCTTTTGTGGTGCTTTGCTGTGTTGTTTTCTTTGCTGCATTGCTCTCTTGTCCAGCCCCCTTGTGTCATTTCTTGCTCCCCCCTTGTGGTTGGTTTCTGCATGTTTGTTTTCTTTTGCGTTTTTGCCTTTTGTGCTTGTTTCTTGATCCCCCATTGTGCTCGTTTCCAGTAGGTTTGTTGTGCTGTGCCCTTTGGTTTTTTTTTTTTTTTTGTGTGTTCTTGTGCCTTTGTTTTTGCTGCTTCTAGGTGTTGTCTTGTTTGTTTTTTGTTGCCCTTTCTGCTTGTTTTTTTGCCGTTGTTTCTAGGTTCTGATTCGTGGGATTTGTTGCTGTTGTTTGCCTGTTTTTTTTTTTTTTTGTTCCCTCTTTGCTTGTTTGTTGTGCTCTTCTTTGTGCTTTTTTCTACTGTCTTTTGGTCTTTTTTGCCTTGTTGTTGCTGCTTTTTTTCCCTTGTGTTGAGTGTCTTTGCTTTGTGTTTGTTTTCCCCTTTTTGTTGCTGCCTTGTTTCTTATTTTTCTGTTTTGTGCTTTGGTGTTCCCTGTGTGTTTTGCTGTTGTTTGGCTCCCTTCGTGCAGCTTGTTTGTTGTCCTTTTCCTGCTGTTTTTTGTGTTTTTTCCTGCTGCCTTTTGCTCTTGTTTCTTGTGATTCTTGGCTGCATGGTGCTTTTGGTGTTGTTGCAGCTGTGTGTGGTCTGTTCGTGTCCCTTTGGTGGCTGTTCCCGGCTATTCGTTGATCGGTGGCTGCTCTTACAGTTTGGTCCGCTGACAGCCCCTGTGCTGCTGAGGTACTTCGCTTGTCCCCTCTCTTTGTCGGCTGGTAGCCTTTGTGCTTGCCTGTCGTGTGTTTTTTTTTCTTGTTGGCTGGTAGCCTTGCATGTGTCGGCCGGCGACCCTTGTGTTTGCTTGTTGTGTGTTTTATTTCTTGCTGGCCGGTGGCCTTGCGTGTGACGGCTGGTAGCCTTTGTGCTTGTGTTTTTTTTTTTGTTTTTTTGCTGCTGGTTTGTTACTTGTTTTATTGTATTTCTGTTGAATCCTTGCCGGATTCTTGTGCTTCGTTGTTATGTCTCGCCCCCCCTCCGCTGCTCCCAACTCCCATATCCGTTTCGCTTCCCCTTCTTCTCCCATCTCCCCCTCTCTTGCCCCCTCCTCCTCTGAGTCCACAAAATATGTCCCCATTGAAAATTACCCTTATAATGTGAATTATAAGGGTTATCGTGGCTCGTCCACTCTGCTTGTGGATTCCGCGGATAGCTTGGAGGCTCCTATAGATCCTGCTATTCCTGCTAACAACACCCCTTGGAACAAATTGTTTAACATGGAAATCCCATACTTTGAAAATATGGGTGATTCCGTCAATTTTGAAACCTCGGACCTGTCCAACATGGACACTACTTGGGGAAACTACCTTGCTGGCTGCATTGCAGGTAGATTCCCAAGCCTCAAAACCATTGATCAAATGGTTAAAAGCTGGAAAGTTAATTGTGAGATAATCCCCCATTCCGATGGGTGGGTAATCTTTAAGTTCCATGACATAGTCCAAATGGAAAAAATATTTCTGGGTGGACCTTACCATGTCTTTGGTCGTACCTTATTCCTTCGAAAGGTCACTAAAGACTTCAATTTTAACAAAGAGAGCCTACACACGTTCCCCCTTTGGGTAAGGCTGACCGATCTTAACCTCCAATGTTGGAACCTAAAAGCTATCGGCAAAATTGCCTCTACTTTTGGAAGACCTCGAATCATGGATAAACAAACGCATGAGCGTATGAGGCTGACTTTTGCCAAAGTATTGGTGGAGGTGGATGCTTCTAAAGATCTTCCTCCACCAGTGCTTGTATCACTTCCGGATGGTACCTCTTACCACCAAAAAATGATTTATGAGACCAAGCCTAAGTTCTGCACTAAATGCCATAACTTTGGGCATTATGTGGCTGAATGTGGCACAGTTAAGGCCCCTCTTGTCCCCTCGAAAAAAGGGTGCTAATGATAAGAAAGCTAAGGCTGCCCAAAAAGTCCAAAAGGTTGTGGATAACCTTAAGTCCATGGCTTCTAACCTAAAGGGGAAAGAACATATGATTCACACTGATGCGAATGTGGTAGAGAAATATACACCACAGTGTGCTGATTTAGGCTCTCCTCCTTTGGGGAAAGCTTTGGATACGGGTGCTTGTTCTGATTTCCCCACTATACCCTCTTCCTCCAAGAGTTCGGGGCTGGATATCCCTCACCCTTTCCCTCTTGATTCGGATTCTGCTCAAGATGTGCATGTTCCCCCATCTTCTGCTCCTTCAACAAGTGCACAAGATATACCCCAGGGTATAGATTGTGACCCTGCTGATGGAGATAACGAAGCTGATTTTGTGCCATCGAAAAGTTCAAAAAAAGTGCAAAGGCTACTTGCCTCTGCTGAGAAAAAGAAAAACACTTATGGCAAAGGCTTTCCAGCTCATAAGGCTGAGAAAGCCAAAAAATAAGAAGTGAATTTTCTTTTTATGATTATTGCATCTTGGAACATCAGGGGCCTCCATCTCCCCGATAAACAAGATGAAATAGTCAATATTGCGAGAAAACACTCCGTTGATGTTTTCTGCGTTTCGGAAACCAAGCTTAAGGTTAACACCTTAAATCGTATTTTACAACCAAGTTCCACGATTGGTCCTACTACCACAATTTTGATTGCATTAAGGGAGGCAGAATTCTTGTTCTTTGGAAACACCCTTGTGTGGACATTCAAGTAATTGCTGCCTCCCCTCAGTTCATTAACTGTTCTTTGATGTGCAAGCGTACCCGAAAATCTTTTCTTTGTACGTTTGTAACTATTTTGTTGTTAACAGAAGACGTTTGTGGGATGATATGAGTGAGTTTGCAAACACTCATACTCTTCCTTGGCTGATTTGTGGTGATTTTAACTGTATCAAATCCCCGGATGAGAAATTGAATGGGAACCCTCCCTCTGCCTATGAATTGAGGGATTTCCAGGATTTTTGTTACTCCCATGGGTTTGAGGATGCCCATTCCACATGCTGTTTCTTTACTTGGTCCAAATTCCCAATTATGGTCCAAACTTGATAGGGTGACGTGTAACCCGTTGTGGGCCACTTGCAATCTGTTTTGTCATGTAGAGTTTCTTAATGCTGGTGCTTGGTCTGACCACTCACCATCCATTACTAATCTCATCCAACCTTTTGTGACCAAGAAAAGAGCTTTCAAGTTCTTTAACATGTGGTCTGAGCACCCCGATTTTCTGCCTTTAATAGAGAACAATTGGAATTCTGGCTTGAGTGGTACTAAACAGTTCATTCTTGTCAAGAATTTGAAAGCGCTTTGAAAGTGTGTGTGGATGGTATCTACTAGTGTTTAAGTGAAAAACAGAACAATGTTACACTGGATGTTGAGACAAATGGTGTAACATTAATTCAAACAGAATATCAGAAAAGACAGACACAACGGAAGACTAAAACACTAGAAATAAACTGAACACAAGTAAAACAAGACTGATGCTACACTCAATGTTAGAACACTCAATGTAACACTGACTCGATTACAGAATATCAGAATACGAATAGCGGAAGACTTTAAAGAATGAAAACACAAAGACACAAAATTAACTTTTTAACATAGATTTTAATTTAAAATCTATGCGAGCCTCATGGCGAAACTTTCACTAATAATTATGTGAATACAAATGGTGTGTGAACAAATATTCACAACGGAAACAAGACTTGATAAAGTATCTAGTCTAAAGACGGCTTAAGTGTAAAAATTACACTGCCAAAAACTAATCTAACTCTATGATCTATCTATCAAAGAAGTATAGAAAAGTCTATGTTGTACAGGAAGTTTGGACTCTTCGGCACAACAACATGAACATGCTAATGACAATTAATTCCTAACAGGATGAACACTAGTTTAGGACTTAAAGAATAGCACTTCGTGAAATATGTGACTCTCGGATCTGATGTGTATTTCTTCATGCTGCACGAGAATCTGATGAAGAAGAAATAATAATCGATATAATGTCTAAGTAAGATTAACGCTTCACATAGACATTATATGATTACTCCTAATTCTCCATGCTGAATAATGAAGACTTCCTTTAGTATTTATAGAGGTAAAAACGAATTCTAGAAGCTTCATAATCCATATCCTATTTTTTAGGATATCATCCCTTCTTTTTAGCCCACTCTTCATTCCAATGAATTCTAGCACCTTCCAGCCTATTCTGGACGTTTTCAAAGGCAACCGCATGATCTACATACTTCTGCAAGCTTCCAGATCCTTCCAATCTGGAACTGTGTAGAATGTTCTAGATCTTCAACCTGCGATGTTACAACATCCAAAGCAGCATTAGCTAGAAAACAAAATTTGGACTTAGGAAAAATAAGAAAGGTCGAATTAAGATGTTGCTGTGAATGTTAAGACATTTAAGAGTAACACAACATCTTCTTCATCTTTGTCTATTTTCAGGATTGTCAATCACTTGTGATACATCTTCTTCATCTTTGTCATCTGTAAGACCTTTATCATCATCAAACACAACATTAACAGATTCTTGAACAGTGTTAGTCCAAAGGTTATAAACTCTATAAGCTTTACTATTTCTAGAATAGCCTAAAAAGAAACCTTTATCACTTTTAGAATCAAACTTATGAAGTTGATCTCTATCAATCAGAATATAACACACACAACCAAATACATGAAAATACTTCAAATTTGGTTTTCAATTGTTCAAAATCTCATAAGGTGTTTGATTAGAATCAGATCGAATATAAACTCTATTAATGATATGACATACAATATTCAATGCTTCAACCCAAAATCTCTTATCAAGACTTTTAGATGTAAGCATGACTCTTGCCATTTCTTGTAGATTTATATTCTTTCTTACAGCAAAGACATAAGACCAATTAAATCCATGTGCAACAATTCGAAACATTGATGTGTAGAACAATGTGACAACATTTTATGCAACACTCTTACCTGCTTACCTTTCTGGCATGGTCCACATACAGTAGTACTCTAAAACTTCAGTTTTGGTAATCCTTTTCACTGCATCGACTTTGATTAGTCTCTTCACTGATTTATAATGTGCATGTCCCAATTTTTGATGCAATAAGACATTTTCATCATTTTTCGACAAATTACACACATTTGTTCCAATAAGATAACAATTATCTACTGCCCTAGACAATCTTCATCTTCATTCAAAACATAACATGAATCTTTGTCAAATTTTACATGCAAATTATCATCACAAAGTTGACTAATACTAATCAAATAAGCAAGCAAGCCATCAAAATGTAAAACATTCTTAAGCTCAGGAAAACCTTCAACATTCAAAGTTCCTATAATCTGTCTTTTCGAACAACCACCATATGTAACATTACCATCATTCAAGGTCACATAATCAGATAAGTAGTAATTTGTCCTGTCATATGTCTAGAACAACAACTATCAAAATACCATTGACCAAGTAAACATGCTTTCAAGAAAGTGTGAACAACATTACAGGTAACTTTTGGTTTCCATGCAGATTTCAGAAAATGTTTCATAGGATGTGACATCTTTTTAGGTAACATTTTATCATATCTCATATCATCAAACATTTCATGTAGTAAGGACAAATATAATCAATTTTCGAAAAATAATGACATACAAACTTCTTTTCAATGTTTTTGACTTTGTGAGAATCTGTTTGTGCAGATGTTACAACATATGTTTTAACATTTGCCTTCACAAACTTCACAACATATTCAAAATTCTTAGAAAATAGAAGTAGTTTCACTATCATAACGTATACCACAATTATCAAATTTACCAATAGCTATAACATTATTCATATCAGAAGCACTCATAGAAAATTTTATAAAACTTAAAGTAGAGGTGATCAATTTCTCCTTCAGTTTACAAACTTCAAAATCTCTTCTGGAATGTATGACTTCTAGCTTGGTAATTGTTCCTTTCAAATTCTCATTCTCTTTATTCAAAGAACTAAGAATGAGTTTCTGGGAGTTACAATCATCTAACAATACTTAGAATCATCAATCCTTATGCCTGCATCATCAACAAACCCATTAAAATAATTCAAATCTGGGTGACTCTGTTTTGATGTTACCATAAATGTTATGACATTAGGTGCAACATCAGAATCTGTATCATCCAGATCATCATCTAAAGAATCATCATAATCAATCTTGGTATGAAAAGCGAATTCAACATCTTTTGATTCATCAAATTCATCATCTGATTCATCATTTAAGGTAGTACTAAAATTCAGTTTTTGCTTAAGTCTAATATTGGCACATTAATTTTCATAAAGACCATATTCAGAATATGCATTGAACTGATTTTCTATATTAAAGATCGTACCTTGGTTTACCTTCACTTTTTGATAACCTTGGTTGAAATTGACTATTCCTTCTTTCTGGTGAGAGAGTTGATGTGTTGATTTGGATCTTTGGTACATCATAACCTATAAATACAGTCCTCCAAGCACGTTCATCTATCGACTTGATATACATGCACAACTTAGGCTTTAAATATAGATAATATGTTCGGATGCCTAAGTGCAGTGGATATGTGATGTGTTTCTATTGCTAACATAAACTAAAACACACTTAAAACAAGGATCTAGACCTAGTGTCGTCAGGTATTGGCTCTGATACCAACTGAAAGTGTGTGTGGATGGTATCTACTAGTGTTTAAGTGAAAAACAGAACAATGTTACACTGGATGTTGAGACAAATGGTGTAACATTAATTCAAACAGAATATCAGAAAAGACAGACACAACGGAAGACTAAAACACTAGAAATAAACTGAACACAAGTAAAACAAGACTGATGCTACACTCAATGTTAGAACACTCAATGTAACACTGACTCGATTACAGAATATCAGAATACGAATAGCGGAAGACTTTAAAGAATGAAAACACAAAGACACAAAATTAACTTTTTAACATAGATTTTAATTTAAAATCTATGCGAGCCTCATGGCGAAACTTTCACTAATAATTATGTGAATACAAATGGTGTGTGAACAAATATTCACAACGGAAACAAGACTTGATAAAGTATCTAGTCTAAAGACGGCTTAAGTGTAAAAATTACACTGCCAAAAACTAATCTAACTCTATGATCTATCTATCAAAGAAGTATAGAAAAGTCTATGTTGTACAGGAAGTTTGGACTCTTCGGCACAACGACATGAACATGCTAATGACAATTAATTCCTAACAGGGTGAACACTAGTTTATGACTTAAAGAATAGCACTTCGTGAAATATGTGACTCTCGGATCTGATGTGTATTTCTTCATGCTGCACGAGAATCTGATGAAGAAGAAATAATAATCGATATAATGTCTAAGTAAGATTAACGCTTCACATAGACATTATATGATTACTCCTAATTCTCCATGCTGAATAATGAAGACTTCCTTTAGTATTTATAGAGGTAAAAACGAATTCTAGAAGCTTCATAATCCATATCCTATTTTTTAGGATATCATCCCTTCTTTTTAGCCCACTCTTCATTCCAATGAATTCTAGCACCTTCCAGCCTATTCTGGACGTTTTCAAAGGCAACCGCATGATCTACATACTTCTGCAAGCTTCCAGATCCTTCCAGTCTGGAACTGTGTAGAATGTTCTAGTTCTTCAACCTGCGATGTTACAACATCCAAAGCAGCATTAGCTAGAAAATAGAATTTGGACTTAGGAAAAATAAGAAAGGTCGAATTAAGATGTTGCTGTGAATGTTAAGACATTTAAGAGTAACAACATCTACACGCTTAAATGCAAGCTCAAAGAGTTTAATGTTAAACACTATAGTCACATTTCTGCTCGTGCTTCTAATGCGAAGGATGAACTTGAGCGAACTCTTTCGTCTATTCAGCTTGATCCTTCTAACGCCTCTCTCTTTGAAGAGGCTAACTCGTTGCGGAAACGTGTGATTTTTCTGAAAGGGGTTGAGAAAGCCTTCTATGTCCAGAAAGCTAAAGGGCATTATCTCAACTTGAATGACCGTAACACCAGGTTTTTTCATAACTTGGTAAAAAGGAATCACTCTAAGAACCATATTCATTCCATTGTTTTGAATGATGGTCGATCTTCTTCGTCCCCTCAAGAGCTTTCTAATGCTTTCATTGAGTACTACAAGGAGTTATTTGGTACCGAGGTACCTTGTTCCCCCACTGATCATTCAGTTTTTGGGGAAGGGTATTGTCTTAGTGAGGAGGATTCTTCCCTCTTAACTAGACCCATTCTTGAGCTCGATATCAAAGAAGCCTTATTCTCTATTGGTGATGATAAGGCACCGGGGCCGGATGGCTACTCATCCCATTTCTTCAAAAAATCGTGGCATATCGTTGGTGCGCTTGACACTGATGCCGTGCTTGAATTTTTCAAGAACGGCAAATTACTCAAGCAACTCAATAGCACCATTATCTCTCTCATCCCTAAAGTTGAACACTCTCCATCTGTGAGTGACTTTAGGCCCATTGCTTGCTGCAATGTAATTTACAAAATTATCACGAAAATCATCTCTAATCGTCTTGGGGCAATTCTGCCACTGATTGTGAATTCTGTCCAAGTGGCATTCACTAAAGGTAAAAACATCACTGACAATATTTTTCTTGCCCAAGATTTGGTTAGGGGCTATGCGAGGGCTCGTACCTCCCCTAGATGCACTCTCAAAATTGATCTAAGGAAAGCTTATGATACTGTCTCTTGGAAATTCTTATCCAATGTCCTTCATGGATTGGGATTTCCTCCTCTTTTCATCTCTTGGATCATGGAGTGTGTTACAACTCCTTGCTACTCTATTGCAATCAATGGCTCGTCAGATGGTTTCTTCCAAGGCAAAAAAGGAATAAGGTAAGGGGACCATATGTCTCCTAGTTTGTTCCTCCTATGCATGGTCTCTCGACTCCTTTGTAAGAACACTAAGTCGGAGTTTAACTTCCACCCGAAATGTGAAAAGTTGAGAATTACTCATTTGGCCTTTGTCGATGATCTGATGTTATTCTTTAGAGGCGACTATTGGTCGGTCAAAATTCTGATGGATACCTTGGAAAACTTTAAGTCGGTTTCGGGCCTCACTATCAATTCTTCCAAATCCTGCATTTTCACTGCAGGCTTATATGGGCCTGACCTCGACACTATTCGTGCTCTTGTTAACTTTCCGATTGGTGCTCTACCTGTGAAATACTTGGGCATTCCGTTAGCTGCCCAAAGACTTAGTGTGGTGCATTATGCTCCCCTTGTGGACAGAATTGCTCACTACATTAATCTGTGGACGACTAACACTTTTTCTTATGCCGGTAGGCTGCAACTTATCCAACCTGTTATCCAAAGTATGGAGTGCTTTTGGCTCCAATGCTTTCCCCTACCCGCTGCCATTATTTCCAGAATATACAGCTTGTGCAGATTTTTCCTTTGGGGAAAAAGAGACCTCCGGTTAAGTGGTCTAATGTTTTACTTCCAAAAGAGGAAGGAGGATTGGATATTAGAGATATCAAAATTTGGAGCCATGCTTTACTTGCTAAAGTTTTGTGGTCCATTCATGATAAAACTGATTCCTTGTGGATCAAATGGATTCATTGTTTTTACCTTTCCTCCTCCTCTATTTGGGTGTGGTCTCCAAACAAGCAATCTTCCCCTCTTCTTAAGAGGATTTGGGAGATCAAGAATTTGCTTGTCTCTACTTGTGGTGATGTTGATTCTTCTATTGAATTTCTATATTCATTTACATCTAACCATAAGTTTAATTGCTCTATGTTGTATGACTTGCTTCGCAGGAGGAACGAAAATCAACCTTGGAAACGGACTGTGCGGAAGTCTTTCATTCCGCCTAAGCTTTCCTTTACATTTTGGCTTGTTGCCCATAACAAGATTAGCACTAGGACTAATCTATCTTATCTTGATATTGATAGAATCTGCCCTTTATGCTCTTCTTTTGATGAAATTGTTGATCATTTGTTCTTCTCTTGTAGGTTTTCTAAACAGGTGTGGGAGACCATCCGGCAGTGGCTCTCTATCACGCGTTCTATGACCACCATTGCAAGTGCCCTCAAATGGCTCCACAAAGAACCTTCCCGCTCGGTCATCCTTTTGAAGGCTAGAAGAGTTGCCCTTAGCTCAACGGTCTACAACATTTGGAAGGCTAGGAATGCTTTGCTCTTTGACGGCACCCCGTTTTCTGATGTGGATGTCGTTCGATATATTAAGACTCACGTGTACAAGGTTCTTTATGCTTTGTATCCGATTCAGAGTATCACCTTTTAGGCCTTTTGACTTTCTTTTGGGACTTGATATGTATGTCACATTTATTTATTCGCCAGGGTATACCCTGTGTAGTTGTATTTTTTTTGTAGAGCATTCACCACTTTGGCCACGTGTTGGCTGTGGTTGATGCTCACTTTTGATTGTTTTTAGATCCCCCCTGTTGGGTGGGTTTAGGCTGCCCTCACTTTGTCCAGGTTTTTCGTTGTCTTTTTTCCTGGATTGTTGGTGTTGGTTTTCGTTGTATTGTGAACTTTGTGCTGGAGGCGTGGTGAACCTGCCAGTTTTATACTTGTGAACCCCGGGGCTTGCTCCGTGTCTGTGTATTTTTGCACATTGGTATATATATTTACAGTTTTACCAAAAAAGATTGAGAATAAAGCCGAATTCAGTGGCCTAATTGAGAATTTGAGTTTTTGCGGAATGAACACTCCTATGCCTAGGGAATATTAGATAGATTTTTTCAATTTTAGGGTACAATTGTACCCCCTTGTCTCAATGTACGTCTGTCACTGAGTGTAAAACTCCAACTTTAAATGAAGCTCCGGCAAGTGGAAGGTGAGATTGGTTCCCTAAATTAGTCGATCATTGGACCGGATATCCAAACTTAAAAAAAAAAATCATGCTAATGACGTGTTGACTTGAACGAATTTTAGTCTATATGTTTTGACTAACTACTTCCCCTCAAGCATAAGGGATCGTAGTAGTATGCACGTAAGTATTTCGACCAAGTAGTATCGAACCACGGGAGGTGGGCTAGTGCAATGGATCCCTAGAGTTGTATGTCGTCATAACTAATGTAGCTACGATTTCGGGAGCTGGATGCAAAACTAAAGCTAAACAATAATCTAAAGACAATAAATTAAACTAAACACAATCCTAATAAGTAAAATTATTTACTAAACTAAGAAAACGAGAAAATGACAATTAAAGTAAAGAACAACTACGAATCTAAATTCAGAGAAGTGCAAAGGTTGGGAATGCTTCAGGTGTTCTCTACCTAGTGAAATCGAGTGGGATTGTTTATACCGTTTTTATGCTTTAATTTGGACTTGCTAAGAGCATCAAGATGCTAGGATAAAAATTGTTTCCCTTCGAGTACTATAGCCTTACGTCTAAGGTGTTCCCAAACCCGGTAATAAGACCTCTTCCTAATCCTCAACAACTACCCAAATAACCATTCAAGTAATTAACGTCTCCTAATGGGGTTCTAATACAATTAACTCTCTCTCGACGAATTAAAAGTATAATAAACGCATTTGTATATCAACAACTCACACCATAAATTTAAACATGTTCATGTAACTCCCGTCTACGCTAAACATGCCTAAAAATACGGATTAATAGAAGTTAATACACAAAGCACCAATAAAACCCAATAAGAGAAGCAATAATCCAAATATCAACAATAATCAAAGCTTAAACAATTCACACATTCAATATTCACATGGTTTCAAACACCCAAAACATAAAAAGCTTAGCCCATGGTGTTTGGGAAAACACCCATGGCTAAAACAACAAAAGAAATATAAATAAACAAGAAATTTACCATACAAAACTTAAATAAAAGAAAAATATCACCTTGAGAGTCTTGTAATTCCTCCATTCTTACATGAAAATAAACTACTCAAATGATTCTAAACTAAGAAAGCATAAAAATGAAGAGTGTGTTTGAGGAGATAAGCTCCTCAAACCTATGTTAATTGCTCCTCTATTTATCACATGTTGTAGGAAAATGACCTAGGGTTTGAGTGTGTAGAAAATGAGGCAAAACCTCCCCAACAATCTGATTTGGGATGTATTTAAAGCTTCCAAAAATGTGTGAGATGAAATTGACAAGTAGGTCCTTGAAGTTCTTCAAAATTCGCAAAAATCCCCGAAATTGTAAGTTGACTCGGTCAACCGAGTGACTCCAAACGGCCGACCGAGTGAAATTGGAAATCAGAACCAAACTGGGTTCCAGATCCCAAACGGGTGCCAGTGTGGGCTCACTCGACCGCCAGTGTGAAATCAATTCACTCGACCGCTAGTGTGGGCTCACTCGACCGCCAGTGTGAAATCAATTCACTCGAAACCTTCTGTAACTCGACTCCACTCGGCCGCCAGTGTGGTTTCTGCTCCGTGGACTTTTTCTTCTATTTTTCTTAGCTTTCCTTGCTCGTCCTTCAACCGAACTTCACTTCCCATGCTTCAATGCTTGATTTTCCTCTAAAATGGACTATTTCACCTTCTTTCCTACACTTTGAACACATTTCTTGACAACAAGGTTAGTAGCACAATTTCTATCAATTACGACCATAATCACATCAAAATGCTACAATAATATAGCAATAATGAGCACAAATACGAGCAATCTCACACCCAATCACGTGTCATATTAATAGATCTAATTATTCTTAAAATGACACAACTAAATTAATGTAGGATTGACAAATTAAAAAAAACACCATATTAGTATAATAGGAGATTATCACTTATGTGATTATGTTACTATGCAGGCCGAAAGAAAAAAAATACTTTAAGTTTAAATATAAATATTTTGTTTTTAATATTCATATATTTCAAAACTCGAATATACAAATTAAAAGTAATATATTATCCATGTTATAAATTGAATTTATAGTTCAAAGAAAAAAAAAAACATAATATATATATATATATATTTTTGACAATTCTAAAAAATATATTAATGAATGTATAGCCAATCATCGTAGGGGCTTCATGCCATTACCCACCACGCCCCGTATTTTAACTTAATGAATTTCCAAATTAAAAATAAAATGTTCTTAAAATAAATGATGATTTGTAGGGCTAAGATGTTCTTGCAACTTGAAAGAAAGAAATCTATACGAAAAGCTGAAATTGATTTGTAGAAATTCAAAATCTACCAATTCGAAATATTAGGTCCCATCAATTTATAGACCAATGAAATATAAATGAATAGTGTGTTTTAGATTTTATGGAAAATTTTCTGAGAATAATAAAAGATGTGGGTTATTTTTTCCTTACTAAATTTGTCCTTAATCATCCAATTATGTTAGATATCCCCTTCAAACATTTAGACCTAGCCCTAATTGTAATCACTATCGCTGCCGCCGCCACCTCCGACCACCGTCACCGTTGTTGATGTCAAGTCAATCATCACCTCCGGAAATTCAGAAAAAAAAAATATAGAAACACAAGGAAAAAAATTTGACACATTTTCGACAAAATTAGTTCGGAAAATATACACTATTATCAACACTGGTTCGGCGAAAAAAATTTCAATGGCAAATTTCGACAACAATTTGTCGAAAATTACAAGATTTGTCAAAGAGAATTGATCGAAAATTGAGAATTTTTTTACCTTGATTTATCGAGAAAAAAAAAAGAAAGAAAAAGAAAACATACCTTTTGAACGACCGTGAAGGAGGAGGGGGCCACAGGCCATGGATACCCTTTAGGCTCCGCTCCATTTGGATGGAGAGATTTAGCTGTATGGATTTTAAATTCAAAATTCAAATCCACTCCACTTGTTTGATTAAAAAGTAAATGAATGAATTTTATGTACTTATATTTGAGCCTATTTTTTAGTTAAAATTGAGAGAATTTTAACTAAAACCATATAATTTAAAATACATATATTTTTAAGGGGGAGTTGCCCATAGAGACACTTCACTAAGTGTTTAAGCTAATTAATCCAATTGACTTTTGGTAAAGCAATTAGAGCCAAAATCGAATTTTAGTGGACACATACGCCCTTTCATTCATTATATTTGATAATGCTGAATTAGTCATATTAATTTAAATTTTAAATTCCTAATCAACAATAGTTTCCCGCATTTCAAGAGTATTACTTTCCTTAATCCCCGACCTTTCCAAAAAGTTTTGTGGATTCAATTGCATTGACATTTCTGAATTAATCAACATTATTTTAAATTCCTAATAAAAATTTAATTTAAGTATCTTTATTCTTGTAAAGTCAACAAAACAAATATGCAAAATTTGAAAGATTTTACTAATCGTGCCCATTAATTAAAATTTTAATTTCAAGCACTTTTTATGTTTAATGGGAATTTTTATTATTTTTCTAAAATTCAATTTTTTTTAATTAATTTTCCATCAATCAATTAATGCAAGGATTTTATATGCAACGAAAATTGCATGCTGCAAAGATATGCAATAAATTGGATTTATATATGCAACGAAAATTGCATGCTGCAACTTAAAATACTTCATAATACGTAAAAGAATAATATATTGTAATAAGATGTTCTAGTATATTAATTTTATTGAAAAATATTCAGAATATGCATTATACATACAAATATATGCAATAAATTGAGTTTATATATGCAACGAAAATTGTATGCTGCGTCATGCATACAAATATATGCAATAAGATGTTCTAAAATTGCATGCTGCGCAGCAAAACACGACAACATCATAGCAAAAAACCTTCACATCTAACTGATTTATAATCTTCACAGCAAGTGCACAATCTTCACAGCATCATAAGCCAAAAACCTTCACATCTACTCTTCAAATCCACTTACTGAAATGTCAAATACAATCAAATCCACAAACACCCACCTTAATCATGTGCACAAAACAGAATACATAAAAAACACAAATTCAGAGATCAAGAGATTAACACAAAATTCACACACTACAACATTCTGTAACTATGAAAAAACAAAAGAAACATAAACTTACAGATGGGGAAGGAGGGAGCTGAAATAGACTTGACCTTCAATCAACAAAATTCACCTTGTTCACATCATTGTTTAATATTCTTGATTCTAGAGAACAAGTGCAGAAGTAGAGATTTTTGATTAAAAGACAATCATTAGATTTATATAATTTACATACAATATCAGTTAATATAAAGCTAACCTTACAAATCCAAGCAACCAAAAATTGATTGTTGTGAATATAAAGTTAGCCTTACAATTACAAATGAGTATCCTCATCAAATCGTGCCCACTTTAAACAGGCTTAAATGCAGCAAAAAAAAAAAAAAAAAAAGTAGCAATGCAAGCCACAAAAACCACGACGAGAAACACAAGTGCATGAAATCCATATATCAATTAAGCAAAATAATGGAAGAACCGCATGAATTTGAGAAAGAGTATCATTCCAATCCGCCGAAACAAGAATCACAAGAACAATTGAAAAACTGGAATCACCGAGACAGATCAACCAGCGACAACAAATCGACAGCCATTAGAGAATCAACAATCTCAAACCAAATCCAGCAAGCATACAATCGCCTTTAATCGATTCACGCTGGCAACAAACCCAACAACGCGATACAACCAAAAGGGCAAAATTACTTGTCGGAATTGCAGATCGATCGGAAAATCCTCGAACAGCGAGCCAAAGAGGAAATCGACGATGAAGTCACAACGAGCAGCAAAATCACCGAGGTAATCGCCGACGAACAAACTCAAATAGCCGAACTAAAACGAGATTTAACTCGTGAATCTCAAAA
Organism: Galeopsis tetrahit; assembly: GCA_963675135.1. Taxonomy (NCBI): domain Eukaryota; kingdom Viridiplantae; phylum Streptophyta; class Magnoliopsida; order Lamiales; family Lamiaceae; genus Galeopsis; species Galeopsis tetrahit. The sequence goes on from OY776132.1 coordinate 59,254,715, forward strand.
TTAAAACACCGAAACCGCCGACGATCCAATTATGAAAAATTAAGTTCAGATCCAACCGCCTCACAATCGAACACCACAATCGACGGCGAGATACATACACAATCAGACACCACACTCTTCAATCGCCGGCGAAAACCGCCAACAACGAATCGTAACCGCCGACGGATAAATATGTGTTTAGTTGCGAAATTGTAATAGGCGGCCCCTACTATGTGAAGGAGCTCGAAGGTGGAGCAGCGGTGGAGGTGCGGAGGCAAGTGGCTGTGGAGGGCGGTGATCTCGGCGGGGCCGAAGAAAAAGGAACGATGCACCATGTCGTCGAGTGGGATTAGAGTTCCTTTGACGTTAAAAATTTGGAAATTATGATTGACTTAATGATTCCGCTATTTATGAGGGGATTTAAATACACTAATATGTATTTATGGTTTTAAATCAATTATTAAGGGCATATTAGGTATTTTAAGTATGAATTTGGCTTTAATTGCTTTATTTAAATTTTTTGATTTTAATTGTAGTGAGGGTGTGGATTTTAGCTCTTAATATATATAAACTCTATTTTAAAATCTTTTGTTTTAAAATGCTTTTTTGAATCAAATCAAATCATATATTTTTTTTTTGTGAGGAGTGTATGTATCCGGATATATAACCCACGCGGCCACGCCTAAACAAAAGTGAAGGGTCCAAGCCCAATGATTCAAAGCACATGGCTCATTTGGATCGGGCACCGACTCTATCTGGGTTGGTATTTCTACGGGCCACACGGTGGGTCGGGTTTATTATGCTGTAATTCTCCCGGGTTTTAATAAGGGCGAGCACGTCACGGACTCATTTTGCTGGCCATGTCTGTAATTCTCCCTCCCGACTCTGAATAACTTACTTAAAACTAAAAAAGTCTTAAAACACTTTTTAACTTTCAGGGGGAATTGATTGGGGTTTCTTCATGATCAATTCATCCTCACAGATAAAATAATCAGAGAAATCAAGGGAAGAAACCCCACCCCCACAATCTCTACTTTTCTGAATTCCGATCGCTGCACCAATTTTGCCATATAGTTTTTGAGCGAAGAATTTGAAAAGATGTGGGTGTTTTATTTGATCTCCCTGCCATTAACCCTAGGCATGGTGCTCTTGACTCTTAAATACTTCTCCGGCCCAGACGTCCCGCGTTATGTATTATTTACGGTGGGATACACTTGGTTTTGCTCGATTTCGATCATCATTCTAGTCCCTGCCGACATTTGGACGGTAAATTCTACTTCATTCCGCATATTCTACTGTTTTCTGCTGCGTTTGATTTCAGTTTAGTTAAATTGTTAAGATGCTAGCAATGTCTTCTGTTGTTGTTGATTCAATATTTTGGTCAGCTGCTTTGAGCTAATTATACTTTAGTGAATTTGATTTGATCTGCATTAGAACTCGTATTGAACAAGTTTTGTTCCGTGCGTCTTTTTTGGTTGGACACTGATATGTGCTGGTAGTTTAATTGAGGATCAGATATTCAGAGAATGAGCTGTTGTGTTGTTCTCGTGAATGCATTTGAATACTTTAGCTATTAGTGAATAAGAGAAGAATTATGGATTATAGTTCTGACCTAGTTAGTTAAGAATTTTGTTAATGTGGAACAATGTAATATTCCGTTCTTATCTTATCAAAATCTGAAACTACGCGCACACACACACATACAGTCATGCACCTCCGCTGTCCAGTCAAATAGATGGACTTGAAAACCCATGAATAACCTCCTGGTGATGTTGGCGGTAATTCTGAATAAAAGTAATTTTTGTTTTAAGATCGCTCTGTTTTAAATAAGTTTCAGTTTAACCCTAGTACAATAAACTAGTGATTGCATATGTTGTCCTGCATAATTGCATTTGGAACCAATCTAGGTTCATACCTGTCTCATCATTCCTTTCATGAATCTTTACATTCGTTGTTGCAAAGGCAGCACAGCCTCTGCCCTCTGTATAAAGTTATGTCTATCACAACACAGCAAGTTCTCTGATATTTTATTTGTTAATAATATTTTGCCAGACCTTATTCTCTTTCTTGTCCTGCAGACTATAATTGATCATGGTAATGGAGGCATATCTTTCTTTTGGATTTGGTCGTATTGGAGTACGTTTCTGCTCACATGGTATGACTTTTTGGAACTGCATTTCGTTACAGTTTCTGGTGTATATAGCTCAGAAATAAGTCGTGTGTTATCTAAGTGTGTTTTCATGGACATTTCCCCCCTTTTAACCTTGATGACCTTGGAATCTATTGACGTTAAGTTAATATATATGTGTTCACTTTAGCTTGTAGTAACTGCCAAAATTTGTAAAACCATGGGCTCAAAAACTTTTTAAATTCTCTATTTATATGGTGAAGAAGAATTATGTACTACTCCATACTATTGATTATATTCCAGTTCGGTTTTGTAGAAATCTTCACTGATGTTGAATCTAGATATCTATGTCTTTATTTTAATTTAATTTTGACAAATTAATTTCTCTACCTTCTTGAGGAATGAAGTGCAGTAACATTTCTTTTGGAAACACATGGTTAAAATGAGTCCATAGATGAGGCATCTCTTCCTTCGTTGAAAAACGTTATTGTCTCAGACATGTATTGTCTTATCTTTTCTTGGTTGGTGAGTTGCAATAATGCATGTTTCTGGGTGTACATGTATGGCCTTGAGCTAATTCAAATAACTTTACAACGTTTGTAGTGTTATTGAGCTATTTATAAGAACCATACTTTTATCGCTTGGGTACTTACTTTGCTTTGGAAGGATGGAGAGTAGGAGAGGGCGGTAGGGGGTACTGGGGTCTGGGGAGGTCACTCCTGTCTCTATATTCCAACACTTCGGTATAGGAGCTATATACCACTAGGTCCCCTACCGGCATTACATGAATACAATAATTTTTTATTCTTTTTATATTGTTTTGGTTGCTCAATTTTTATGATTTGATTGATGTATAATTATTTGTAGATAATCATTCTATGTCTCTGAGCAGGCTTGCTGTGCCCCTCATACAGGGTTATGAAGATGCTGGAGACTTTAGTATGATTGAAAGATTGAAGACTAGCATACATGTAAACTTAATCTTCTATTTAATTGTGGGATCCATTGGTCTTTTCGGACTTATTCTCGTCATTACTACGCACAAAAATTGGTTCGTTTCATCTCTTGATTTAACTTTCTTTTCATTCTATGCTCACTTTCCTCCTAATAAGCAAAAAATTATAATGCTCGCGGAATTGGCTGAATATGCCCCAGTTTGAGTAGTTTCTGTATGTTTGTTTTCTCATTATCTGGCCTGTTTGCATTAAATACATGTGATGACACCTCAACAAGGTTGGGGAGATAGATAGTGCGAAATGTAATTTGATTGATTATCAACCCGTGTTTCATTTTTGATGGTTAATACTAGCTGAAAAACCCTTTTCTTGCTTTGAAAATTCTTGTTCAAGGGGTTCATGAATAGAGTCTGTCTACCTACCAATTTGTATATGTCCTACACTGATATGAACAATGCATTTGAACATAATAAAACAGTAGTTGGAAAACATTAGATACAATGTGACTTGGATATGTTGAATACATATACAATTAAATATTCTTATTCAAATCAAGAAAAACATTATATAACTCTGCAATAATGAAATATTGATAGGGTGATTAGTGGGTTTGAGGAATAAAGGAATGAGAAAGAAATTAAATATGAATGCTTGGTAGGATATAGAGATCCCATGAACAGTGTTTGGACCATTTTAGGGGAATGACGTTAATACCCATTATCATTCTCCACTATTGTCATTCCTGTTTGATAATTCCCATTCCCCTTTACAAGTCAAGAATACCCTGAGAAAGCTATGCAAAATGGAGTCCTTTAACATTTCTTGGATGTTAGATCACAAAGATTGAGGACTAACTGAGTTTGGGACATGGTTTCTCAATATACGTGGCATAATTGCTGGTTTGGGAATCACTACTGTACTTAGAATGGTGTTAGTAAAGATACCTTCACTGATTTCCTGGAACATGGCATACTTGCATTTGTTTCAATATTCCTGATTTTTTCACTGGCAGGATTGGTGGTAGAGGTATACTGGGTTGGGCTATGGCTTGCTCAAATACATTTGGACTTGTGACTGGTACATTTCTTCTTGGTTTTGGTTTGAGTGAGATTCCAAAAGGTATTTGGAGAAGTGCTGACTGGACCAATCGTCACAAAGTTCTCTCACACAAGATTGCCAAAATAGTTATGAAACTTGATGATGCTCACAAAGAGTTGTCAAATGCAATTGTGGTTAGTGTTTCTGTAGCCTTGTATAAATCAATAAACATATTTGTTAAAGGAACTTTTTCTTTTTCTTGTGCCCTTGTCCTGGGCCTACTCAATGTACTTGAAACCTATTTCAATTTTTTTTTTCTTTTTCAATTCAAATGTTCAATTGATATATCTGCTTCAATACACTCATATCCATTTTCCTCATCTATTATGTGATAGACAACTATTTCATCACATCTTGTACTTGCCACCAAGCTTGTATCTGTTATCTTCTTTTATAGTAATATATATTTTTTCCATTTCAACTCATGTTAATACATGTGTGTGTGTAGATTCATATGTCTATATATGTGCTTATCTGTTTTATGTATGCATATTCTAGACTAATATGTACATTCATACTTAGAAACTTATGCATACTATATTTAAAGGAATGCTGACCGACTTTAGGGGTTCACCACAAATGAATTTAACTGTGCACCACACTTTTGACCCCAAACGATCACACTGGTCGCAAACTTGCACTAATCAATTTTATTAGCATGAAAACACAATTCTCTTTCTTGACAGATAATGTTAGTTTGGAAGTAATGTAACATGCTGGAACATATTATATACTGTTAATGCATGTTGATAAAATAGTTTGGAAGTAATGTAACTGATTTTGTGTTCCTTTCCAGTTTCTCTTGAATATGAATAGCTAACTATCTTGCCAATTTAAAGTCACATGCTGGAAATAACCTTATAGTTCTTGTTTTAATTTTCTTCTCATGCACAAAAGATGTCCCTCTGAGTTTCTTGCTTTCCAATTTGATTTTATAGGTTGCTCAAGCTACGTCCAAGCAGATGTCCAAGCGTGATCCTCTAAGACCTTGTATGGATCTCATTGACAATATGTTAGTTCAAATGGTATTTTTTTTCCCTTTCTCTACTTAATATATATAAAGATTGTTTCATGATGTTATTAATTATTGTATTTTCATTTTGATTATCTATCTCTAGTTCAAAAAAGATCCTTCATTCAAGCCACAAGGGGGTCGGTTGGGCGAGAATGACATGGACTATGATACAGATGAGAAGTCGATGGCAACATTAAGACGCCATCTTCGGGGTGCGCGAGAGGAGTATTATCGTTGCAAAAGGTACAACTATTGTTGCAGGATGATACATAAAATTTTGTTACATATGGTGTGGCATAATGGTGCAAATCTATTTATCCATGTGTGTTTCAAATTTTCAATTAACTGTTTCTCATTTTTATTTTAACATACCTTTTTTTTATTAACTTAATTTCTTAAATTTTCTAGTTTTCTCATGGTTGTTTCTTAAAAACAATCAACTAATTTATTTGTACTTGCTCTGCCTCATGATAAAGCTCCAAATTCACTTGATTAGAGTTTTAGGTAAATTATACACTGTGTATAATTATCTTATTACTATTATTATAGTTGGGCTTTAGTTTAAGTAAGACTTTTTAATAAGTTCTAGAATAAATGGCCTATGGGCTTTACTGCTTAGGGTTTAGGGTTGAGTCTATTTAAATAAGGATTTCACTTAGAGTTAGGATTATCTTTGATCATTGAACTGTGTAGCAGTGTAGCGGCTATTTGCCTGTGGCAGAGATTATTCTTTGTGGCAGATATTTATTCTCTATGGCTTCGTTTCGAGGATTTTTATTGACTAAATTACGGTATTTGAGTTTAGTAGTTTACCCATCGCCTTAACTCTGTCCGTAAAAGTTTGAAAATGGCAGAGTTTTGCTATCTTTAGATTATTGCCCTAAAAAGTAGCGATTTGGAGCTAGCGCTGTCACATCATTACTGAAATTTAGAGTTAGTTTCAAAACAATCTATAAGGTTTAGGAAGAGTAGCCTTATTAGGATGTCTGTACAAGAGTTTTTATGTTTGTATTTTACTTGCATCAGCTCCTTACGTTTGGTAATAATGAATGACCTACTCCTACCAAAATGTGGTTGATATACTGTAGGCTAGGCCGCTACAGTTGAATTTTATTTGCAAACACATACTAAGTTTTTTTTTTTTCCTGCAGTGAGTACATGACTTATGTCACAGAGGCTCTTGAATTGGAAGATACGATAAAGAATTATGAAAGACGCAGTATGACTGGATGGTTTGCACCTCTTCCTAGTTTTAGATTGATACCCAAAGTTTATTTTTTCTACTAAAGCAAGTATGCCCCATGTCTTTAACCTTATTGATGACTGACTTGAAAATGAGATATTAAGAAAATATTGCTTTGTGATTGATAGAGAAGTGTTACAGTAAGTGAGCAACATGATATCATTGACCCAACAATATCTCAATTCCCAACTCTGCTGATGGTATCCAACCTGATGGTTATCAAAGCCTACAAAAATAATATGACAGCATTGGGGGAATATGGGCATAATGTTTCCAAGAGTTTAGCTAATGTCATGAATGTTTAAAACTTTGTATTGTTTATTGCTTGTGTGAAGTTGATGATTTGACTATTATTTGTCGCACAGGAAGTTTATTTCAAGCTTCAGACCTGAAAGAACTGGTAAATTGGGATCCTACCTTAACGTGGCAGGTAATAGTCTATCCATTTGTCACCTGTCATTTGAGTCATAAAATGGTATAAAGCTAAACATAGGTTCCTAAAAGAATTTGAGTAGTCTTTGCTTGTGCTCCCCAGAACTAGTATGGCGCTGTATCTTGCAAAAGAAATTGGAACGAATGGTTGCTGTCATTCTTGGTTGCATGTCAGTCGCTATACTCCTAGCCGAGGCTACTTTGCTAACTAGTGGAGTTGATTTTTCTCTATTTTCTATCCTCATTAAATCTGTGGGAGATCAAGAGGTTCTGGTGCAGGTATGTTGCCAGACTGCTTTACCTAGGTTCTATTTTCATTTGCACATTTTTTTTCCGAAAAAATATGTTCAAACAGCACCAAATATATTATTTGGAAACTACATTTGGCCATAAATGTTGCATGCAATATTTTTCATGAAATCTTTCCTTATTACTCATTGAGCAAAATGCTTGAGATTGCAAAGTCAAGTGCAAAAAGAATCACAAATGCTTGTTTGAAGCCTCAAGTTGCACATGATTCATGTGTAGTTAAAAAAAAATGTAACTGCATGTTTGATATTAGAGGAAAATCTTGATAAATAGTAATAGTGGTATTGAGATTTAAATAGGGTAGGTTTTAAATTAATGTTAAATCGTGTGTGTGAAGTATTATTATATTATTGTTGATTGTAATTGTAATGATTGGATGATTGTGCAATGATTAATGTTATTGGAAGTTGCAAAAGTGAGAATAAAATGTGTGAAAATTGAGAAATTAAATAAGAGTGGGAATTTAAAAAAAATCATATTTTCATTAATGAGTCATTGTCGAGTTCGGTGTAAAAAATGGTATATATAGGGTTTACATGTAATTGTAGGGGTAGATGTATTGTTTTTTTTTTTTTTTTTTTTTTAAATTTTTTTTTAAATCGAATTCTAAACTTCAAAAGTAGAACTGGATTTAGATTTCAAAATCTCAAATCCGGGACATACCCTAGGGAATCATCCCTGTGCATGAACTCAAGATGTGATGGGTTTTACCAGAAAATGCATATGGGGCTGCCTTGGTTCCTTGGGGGAAGATTCAGCTGATTATTCTATTCTAGGACAGATTTTTTTCTCGTATTAAATTGCATAATCTTCTTGCTCGATTTTTAGAGCATGGTTCATATGCAACTCACATGGTAATAATTTCTGCTTCTGGTGCCAGGTTTTGGCATTTGTTCCTCTAATGTATATGTGTGTTTGCACATATTACTCATTGTTCAAAGTTGGAAGGCTAATGTTTTACTCATTGACACCAAGACAGACAAGCTCTGTTAGCTTGCTAATGATATGCTCGTAAGTTAGTGTAGAAATTCAACTGTACAATCTAAAATAGGTGTTTATTATTCCTTTTAGTTGATAAATTGTTTCTTAATCTGCCTCTCAGGATGGTTGCTCGTTACGCGCCTCCAATTTCTTTTAATTTTCTTAACCTCATTAATCTGGGGAAGGGCAAGAAAACCTTTTTTGAGCAGGTGAGCTTTCTATCATATGTTCAGCTTATCCCTGTGAATTTTTGCTTTATTGCTGCTAAAATCACAACCTTTTCGCAAATTACAATATAATCTAAACATTTGAGTTTTTGTAAATAAAACCATTTTTTAAAAATTGCAATTCGATCCTTCGGGCAGATTGACTCTTGTCCCTTTTTGATGCGTTGAACAATTAACCATGCCATCATCCTACTCCGCAGTACGCACATGGGTGCTAACATGGTTAATTGTTCGACACGTCATGGGCAGAGTTAATCTTCCCAGAAGTTCAAATTGCACTTTTTTTCTTTAATAATTTAGGTTTTATTTGTCAACTCAAAAGTGTAGATTAGATGCAAATGCAATTTACGAAAAGGTGGTGATTTTAACAACAATTAAGCACAATTTTTTCCATGTCATGATAACAAGATTTCTCTTTATCACCTGATGCATACTTGGTATAAGTTCATATTTAATATTTCTCTTTACCATCTTTTGATGCTATTAGTGTTTTATCATCACAGCTGAACAAAATTGATTTTTTTTCTTCCTCTGGTGTGAATATTGAATGCAGCGCATGGGAACCATTGATCAAGCTGTACCTTTCTTTGGGGATGGATTCAACAGAATCTATCCCCTTATCATGGTCATATACACTATTTTGGTGGCAAGCAATTTCTTTAACAGGATCATAAGCTTCTTTGGCAATTGGAAGATTTTTAGATTTAAAACAGAAGAAGATGATATGGATGGGTTTGATCCATCTGGTTTGCTTATATTGCAGAAAGGTAATGATTTATCAGCATTTATGGATTCTTGTTGCATTACCCTCAAGTTATTTGAATATTATATTTTTGGGATAATTACAAAAACAGTTCCTGAGGTATAGCCTAATTTCCAAAACAAAAACAGCTCTCTTTTAAAATTTACAAGTCACATATCCACCGTTGACATCTGTGCTCGTATTTTTTTCCCACACCATCAGGGTTATTTGTAAGAAAAATACAAACCTTAGTGTGCGATTTTAATACATAAGGGGTTAATTGTAATTTAAAGAAACATAATCGGTCTATTTTAGTATTTACATAGGCCAAATCTCAATGTGTAGTTTTTGTAATTTGTCCTGTATTTCATTTCATTTGTTGGCAAGATTGGTATTGTATTCTTTCAAACTATTCTACTTCATCAGAAAGAACCTGGCTTGAACAAGGGCGCAAAGTTGGTGAACATGTTATTCCATTGGCTAGAAATTTCAATGGGGCGAGCTTGGATCTGGAGTCTGGCAACGATAACAATGTATGTCATCTTGCTTCTTTTCATTTGTTATCTTCAGTTGGGAATATTGAGATAGAAAACATCTCATGTGTAATGTCCTTTTTCAATAAAATAAAATAAAAATAATAAAATTGGATCCCCTTTTTTTTCATTTTACATTGGGTCTATGGGCTTTCTTTTGTAACACTATGTCCCCGCACTTTCAATTTTTTGTTTGAATTGGATCCTTGAACTTTCATTTGTAAACTTGAGTCCTTTGATTTGAATTAAAATTTGGTCCCTTTACTTGGTAGCTTACATTAAGACCTGCAAATGGAAGAACTAGGACATTTATTACCTTTAAAATGGAAATAGAAGTACAAAGACATAATTCAAACAAAATTGAAAGTATAGGACCAAATTGAAAAATTAAAGTTGAAAGCATAGGAACCAATATAACACCACCCATATATACGCTTGTCCTTTTCGTTATCAAACTGTCTGTACGCAAAATTAAGTACTATACCCATGCTTACACCTAATTTTAAAAAACTCTCCAACAAGAGTTGTTCATCTGTATATCCTTTATAGTTGGGCAAAGTTTTATGTAAACCAGTTTTACTGTGCAACTGATTTGTATTTTGTGTGTATTTTTAATCAGTATTTTTAAACGGTATTAGTTGTTCTATTAAAAGGTATTTTTTGTTTTCAATAGAAAATATTAGTTTTTTTTCTATAAAATGATAGTTGTGAACTAGTTGCACGATAAAATTATTATAGTTTTCTTGTCAGTCTTGAATTGTGAACTTGGTTAAAAAATTGCAGGACAATACGGTTGAAATGAAGAGGAAGTCTGATGTGAGCAAGGACGATAAGAAGGGAAGTTCTTCTAAACCGTCTACAAAAGATGACAAACAGAGATATTCTGGGAGCAAAGAAGCAATAAGCACCAAATACGCTGCCATTAGAGAACAAAGTAAATCTGCTGCAAACACGAAGCCAGTCGAGACTATGGCCTCTGCTAAAGTCTCGTTGCTTGATGCTGGCAACTCTCACACGACTAATAACAATGTCCCATCATCAGGTTTTGCTTCAAAGTGGGCTTCAATGAAACAAGGTTTTCAAACATTCAAAGCAACTGTAGAAGCAAAGAAATTTTTACCAATTCGTCAAGTTCAAGAGACGGGTCTTTTAACACGTGCTGCATCCTCAGAATCACTAGACGAGATATTTCAGAGATTGAAACGACCTTCTGAAGATCGTGCCCCTTCTAGTGATGAAGATGAAGACGATGATAGTGAAATCAAAGTTTCGAGGAGGAACAGGTAACATTAGCAATATGTTTGTACAAGATTGGATATACTTATAATCAATGTTATAAATATACAAAATGCAAGTAGAGATAATGAAATGTACAGATTCTTGAAAAGGGCGAAGAAAGCTTATTCTTAATCCATTTTTGGCTGTATTATTATTACGAGTAGGTTGTACAATTTTCTATCATAAGTTGGCAATTTTAGTCTCCTACGAATTATTCTTCTCAATTAAGCCAATACCCATAGCTTTTAAAAAATGATTCAATTTTATTCTATATTGCCAATTTTTTTTGTTTTGTTTTGGGATGATAATTAATTTATGATTTTTTCTAAAATTGAAATTAACATGTTAGGTTCTCATTATGTCACCTAAGAGATTTAAATGAGAAAATTATATCGTATGATATCAAAATCCTGAACACTGAATAGGTACTGTAGCAGTTTTACAATTTATTCGTGTTGTTACTCAGTTACTGTGCGGGTTTGTGGTCAATATAGTGCAAATATATGTGTACCCAGTTTTATAATTTACACTCTCTGTTAGAATAATTTGTACTGATTAATGCAACACACAGCTGAATTCGAAATATCTTAAATATTAATCGCCTAGAATATTGAGCAATAGCTTAATACTATGATAGGCCAAATTATCAATTTTAGCCTATACTTTTCATTTTTTATGAAATCTAGCACATATTTTTCTTTTTAAATAAATTATACCTATACTTTTCATTTTCCCTCAAATCTAGCACATACTTTTTTTTAACCAAATTATACTCATACTATTCATTTTTTTATCAAATTTAGAACGTACATTCTTACTCTTATCCAATTTATACCTATACTTTTTATAAATATTATTAAATTAATTAATTAATAAATATACCTTACTTTATAAAAAAAAAAATCTAAAATTATATATAAATATTTTTTAATCTAGAAATTTTAAAAAATTAAAAATTATTTAAAAAATCTCAAAGTATTATATATATATATATATATAAATTGTACTCTCTCCATCCACCAAAAGTATGTTTATACTTTTGGTGGATGTTACATTATTTTTTATATATATTTTGTAAATCTCTTTAATTCAATAGTTTTAGATAATTTTAATTATCAATTATTTTTAAAATTTAAAATTTGTGGATTTTAAATTGATTTTTTTAAAACATATTTAAGATATTTTTTTCTTTTTAATTATTAGATAATTTTTACATTTTTTTTTATATTTTAAATTAATTGATTAAAACGTGTGCTAAAATTGGTAAAACATAAAAAGTATGTGCTACATTTGATTAAAAATGAAAAGTATGGGTATAAAAGAAAAAGTTTGTGTTAAATTTAATAACAAAATGAAAAGTATGGGTATAATTTAATTAAAAAGAAAAATTTGTGCTAGATTTAATCAAAAGTGAAAAGTATGGGCTAAAATTGATTATTTGGCTACTATGATATTATACATTCACCAAATATTGTTTTGATATATAAATAAAGACTATATTTGAGTTATACAAAATCGCTTTTAGAAAAGACTTTTAAAATTACATAAAATTATAATCATACAAGTAGATTTATGAATGATTTTAAAAGGTAGTATTAGGGTTGGTATATCAGACAATTTTACATTGCAAGTTTGCAACTATTACATACTAGTAATAGACGATGTTTTGACCTCCTTCTTCTTCTTATTTTTTTTTTTTGCAAATTTAATGACGCCTTGTATTAAATAATTAACACTATTAAAAAAGTATTTTATAGCAAAACAATTAGTATTTTTTTAATGAAATAACCAACACAATTATATTAATAGTTTTAATTAAATAATTAACACTATTAAAAAGTACATGCAAATTGACAATCAATTGTACAGTAAACAAATGACTAATGTTGAAATTAAATGAGTTCACTTGAGTTAAATTTATCTTTAAAAATAACTTTAAAAATTACAAAATTTTATTCATGAAAATAAATTGGGTGAACACTCCAAATTATGTTATACACACCCCAACCCTTTTTAGACAAAAATAGATCTAAGTAAACTTGGGCAATTCTTACGATAGTCACATTTTACAAAGTGACTACGCAGTCACTTTGTCGAATCGCGCCATGTGGCGTCGTAACCGTAAAAATGACCTGCTACATGTCATACAGGTTACAGTTATTTTTAGCATTATTTAAATTATATTTTGTTATTTACTATATTACCCTTCTTTTTAAATTTTATTTATATTTTACCTGCACCCACTAATTTATTGAGTGCACCCCCTAATCATATTTTTACTACAATTACGTAAAAACGACCTGCTACCTGTCATACAGGTTTCAGTTATTTTTAGCATTATTTAAATTATATTTTGTTATTTACTATATTACCCTTCTTTTTAAATTTTATTTATATTTTACCTGCACCCACTAATTTAATGAGTGCACCCCCTAATCATATTTTTACTACAATTATCTGCACCCGCTAATTTAATGAATTCACCTCCTAATCATATTTTTACAACAATTATCTGCACCAGCTCATTTAATGAGTTCACCCCCAAATCATTTCTTTTTTACAACAGTTATCTACACCCGCTCATTCTATGAGTTCACCCCCAAATTATTTTTTACCACAATTATCTGCACTCGCTCATTTTATGAGTTCACCCCCAAATTATTGTTTTACCACGGTTATCTGCACTCGCACATTTTATGAGTGCACCCCAAAATATTTTTTAAAAAATAATCACATTTAAAAGACTATATTATCCTTTTATTATTTAATTTACACAAAATATAATAAAATAAACTCTAAAAAATCAATTCACCACCCAATCACCCATATTTAAAAAAAAAGCGTAAAAATATAATTAATAAAAAACTATCGAAATTAGCCACAAATCTCAATTTTTTTCTTTTTATTTTTTCTTCCCCCCTCATCTTTTTCTTTTTTCTTCCCATTTTCAATTTTTTTTCAAATTTTTTATTTCCTTGTTTTTTTTTTTTCCTTTTTAAATTTTCCTGTCTTTCTTTTCCATTTTTTGCATGTGTATTTTTTAAATCTTAATACAAAATAATATTATAGGTATAATTTTATTAAAGTCGATCGGTGGTGCACCTAAATTTTAATTTTAATTTGATGAGTAAAGGACCTGCCGGAAATCCATGCATGTCGGCGGGTGACCCAGCCACCACCATGCCCGACCACCCCCTCGACGACGACGGCGGCGCTTCGGTCTCGGCCGCTGAAGTCCGAGACCCCTCCTCGAATCGCAATCGCGATTCTTCACTTCCATAACAATCAACATAATCTTCCATCTCGGCCACGATCCATGGCGGCCGAAATCCTCTCCTCATTTCGACCACCGACGCGACTGCTTCGATCAATCTCCCTTGCGTTCGCGATCCAGGAGCTTCTTCTACATCAACGGCGCTCGCCTGCAACACTTGGATCGAGGCTGCCTCTCTCTCGTCGTTCATCTCTGTCCAAATCGAAGCTACATTGCTTCATCCGCCTTCTTCACCCTGCTCCTGCGCAGCCTCTTCCTCCGGCTGACGACGGCCCGACGGAGGACTGTGAGTATGTTGCTGATGGATCTCTGACCGGACGACACTCGGAGCCGGTGACCTTGCTGATGAAATCCCAAGCGATGACTACTGACCTAGGGTGCCCTCCCATTGGGCTAGGGTTTCCTTCAATTGGACTTGGTAATGTGCACCCTCTATTTTCTTTAGTACACCCCGATCTGCACTCTCTCCACTTTTTTTTATAGTATTATTGTTATTGGTATTATTGATACTGGTATTACTAGTTATTGATTGCGATATTACTATTAATACATTATTGAATTAATATTAATGATTATTGATTATTAATTGTGGTATTACTGATTATGTGAAATTATTTATTACTGATTATTATTATTTTTATGGTATTACATATTATTGTTTATGGTATTATTGATAATTGTTTTTGGTATTATTGAATATAATTAGATTTGTGGAATTATTTGTTATTGTATGAGATATTACTATTCAATGTTCATGGTATTACTACTTACTGTTCATGGTATTACTGATAATTATTTTTTGTATTATTGAATATAATTAGATGTGTGAAATTATTTGTTATTGTATGAAATTTTACTGATTAATATTAATGGTATTACTGATTAATGTTCGTGGTATTACTAATTATTGTTAATGATATTACTGATTACTGTTTATGGTATTACTGATTATTACTTGTTGTATTACCGACTACTCTCTCCTTCCTATTGAAAGCTACCCAACTTTCCTTATTCGTTTGTCCCAATGAAAGTTATTCATTCCTTTTTTGCCAAACTATTCTCTCTCACATTTCATTATATTCTTCTCTCTCTCAATCACATCACCTCTCATACATCCATTTATTATATCATATTTTTTAACATCTGTGTCTGAAGCTCATGAGGAGCTTTCACTGGGACGGAGGGATTATAATAAAATCATACATATAATATTATTTTGTATTAAAACTAAAAAATATACTAATAAAAAAAAAGTAGGAAACAAAAAAAACGAAGAAATAAAATGTTTGGAATAAAAATTGAAAATGGGAAGAAAAATTAAAAAGAAAAAAAAATGAAATTTGTGCCTAATCTCGATAGTTTTTTTTTAATTATGTTTTTACGATTTTTTTTCTAAAAATATGAGTGATTTGGTGGTGAATCGACGGTAACTTGGCAATGACTCGATTGTAGATTGTAAATGTATAAATTAGGGTTGATTTTATTATATTTTGTGTTAATTAATAAAAAAATAATATAGTCTTTTAAATGTAATTATTTTTAAAAAAATATTTTGGGGTGAACTAATAAAATGAGCGGGTGCAGATAATTGTGGTATAAAAATAATTTGGGGGTGAACTCATAAAATGAGCGGGTGAAGATAACTTTGGTAAAAATATAATTTGGGGGTGAACTCATAAAATGAGCGGGTCTACCCGTTGTAAAAAAGAAATGATTTGGAGGTGAACTCATAAAATGAATGGGTGCAGATAACTATGGTAAAAAATGATTTGGGTGAACTCATAAAATGAATGGGTGCAGATAACTATGGTAAAAAATGATTTGGGGTGAACTCATAAAATTAGCGGGTGTAGATAATTGTTGTATTAATAAATTATTTTATTGTATAAGGATAAAAATGTAAATTTACAATAATATATTTTAATTAATTTAATAGAAAATACAAATTTACGACACATTACGACACATTACGACAATACATATCGTAAAATTGACAAAAGGTATCAGGTCATCAAATCTAAACCTTTAGATTAGATTTTTGATGGCTTAAATTAACTGACTACGATAGTCATTACGACACGTTACGACACCCTGACTACATATAGAAGGTCCCAAGTAAACTTACGAAGTAGATCTTTAAAACTTTTAAAAAATTATACACACCCCGAATAATTATAAACACACCCCATTCTTAAACCTCCACTTCATTATTTAACCATCACTCTCTTCATAAAATTACTCTTATCATAAAAATCCTTCTTACATAAACCCTCAATGTAAGTATATTTAATATTTTTACACCTTTTTAATACTTTTTGCACAAGATATACACATTACGAGTTGTAATAGTCACTGATATGTTCGACCATAATTGTGGAAGAACATATCACTATACATACGATCGGTTCGACTGAACATATAATTGGGCGTACAGTCGGTTCTAACTGAACATAAACTTCAAAATTGGTTCATTTCTTCCGCCATTGCCTACGCCTCTACAGGTGCATGCACTCTTGCTGTAGCTCGTTGAGTGCACACCCTCAAAAAAGGGTATGTTTAGTATTTTAAATTGATTTTTAAATTTTAGTGGGTTGTGTATAATATATATATATATATATAT
Organism: Galeopsis tetrahit; assembly: GCA_963675135.1. Lineage (NCBI taxonomy): Eukaryota > Viridiplantae > Streptophyta > Magnoliopsida > Lamiales > Lamiaceae > Galeopsis > Galeopsis tetrahit. Next base: position 59,271,530 of record OY776132.1, read on the forward strand.
TTATAATCATTTAATAGATGTTTTGAGATTTTTAATTTTTTTAGCATTGTTTGGGCGGGGCAGCTGTCGAAGGTGACAACAATTGCATTTAGGGTTAGGGTTTAAATTTTAGAGGGGTGTTTCTATTAGATTATATTTTATTAAAAAAATAAATTAAATATTTTACATGCATATTTAATTAATAAATGGGAGGAAGTGCATCTAATATTGTTGGTGGGGATAAATAAGCCAGGCCATTTTCTATGGGCGCGGTTATAGACACCCACCGACCTATTGAGGACACCCACGCGATGAGGACACACACAGTTCGGGTGAGGACACCCACGTGTAAAACTCTAAAATACCCCTCTCTCTAAACCCTAATTAAAACATTTCTACCTCATTTTACACCCACCCCCTCCCCTTCCCTCCCAAGCAGCGCCGACGACCTTTCCACGCCCAAGTGGCGGCGCCGCCCTCTTCCCGCGTCTGCAGCGCCGCCTCTTCGCCTCCCAAGCCACGCATGCCGGTGGCGGATTCTCTTCCCCAGCCCCCCGATTCTCTCCCGCGCCGTCGCCGCCTTAAAGAAGGACGCGGCCGCCGCCGCCCCTTCTCCAAGCGACGCGGCCGCGATGTCGAAGAAGAAGCCAAGCGGCGGGCGACCGTTCGCCCCTCCTCCCTCGTTCGCTCCTCCTTCCTGTTTCAAGAAGACGGCGACCGACGCCGTTCGAGGGCTGTCGCCGCCGCCCACCTGCAAAGAATATCTTTCTCCCCTCGCCGCCGCTCGTTTCAGGTAAGATTAGGAGTTTTGAAAATTTTAGGAAAATTAGGGTTTTGGAAAAAAATTCGAACATATTGACTTTGTTTTGGAAAAAAATTCGAACATTTTGTGTTTGTTTTGGATAAACTTTCGAACGACTTGTGTTTGTTTTGGAATATATTTCGAACGAGATGTTCGATTTTTTTGGAAAAATTTTCGAACATTTTGTTTTTGTTTTGGAAAAATTTTCGAACATTTTGTGTTTGTTTTGGAAAAATTTTCGAACATTTTGTGTTTGTTTTGGAAAATATTTCGAACATTTGTTCGAATTTTTTTTTGTACAAATTTAAGTTGTTTTGGTATTTTTTTTGAACATATTGCTTTTGTTCACTAAAAAATTTCGGACATGTTAACTTTGTTTTGATAAATTTTTTTAATCAAATTGTTGTTGTTTCTTGTTGTTTGAGTTTTTTTTTTTCATGTCAAAATAGTATGTTGGTGAATGGTGATAACGAGATTGATTTTGGCACAGAGATGGTGGTGGTGGCGTCCTGGTGGGGACGATAAAATGGGGTGGGTGTACTCATCTTCGTTTTTTTTAAATTTTTTACAGAAAGGGTATAAATGACATTTTACATGTCATTTAAGTTGAAAAATTTGTCTGGTGGGTGTACTCAATAAGTTGGTGTGTGTGTATAACCGCGCCCTTTTCTATTTCTCAGCTGATCTCATTATTTGCCAGGCCCAAGTTTTCATTCCACTGTCTAATTTGGGTCGGATTATTTACACTTCCATTTTAGATGGATGCACTCCACCGATTGATGCACCCCTTAAATTTGATCGGTCTAAGATAGATGCATCTCCTTTAATTGTCATAAATGTCATTTTTTTATAAAATTTTTATTACTACCCACCACTCCCCAAACCTAATTTCTCACTCCAAAACTTGATTTCCCCCTTCATTCTCTCATTTCATCTCCTCCTTCACACCAGCTGCCTACGCCCCGCCACGCGGTTATCGCGGCCCCCTCTCTCCCACTTTCATTTATTTATTTTTGTTCCCCCGCCCCGTTCGACCGCCCCCTTACCCATCCACCCGCCGCTGTGACCCAATCCCCCGCGACCCCAACCACTGCCCTCTCCCTCGATTTCGGCGCGGCCCCCTCCATTTTTTTGCAACGACCGTGTGGCCTCCCTCTCCCGTCGACCGCGCGATCTCCCTCTCCCGATCGACCTCGCCCACCCCACCCCAGGTTTGTGCGGCAGACCCTTTTTTTGTTAGGGTTTTCTGCAGATTTTTCTACAATTTTTTTTTTTAATATTTTCGATAGCTTAATGTCGACCAAATACACCCTTGTCGACAATAATTTATCGACGAGGGTGTATTTGGTCGACATTACATGGTCGATTTTTATTTTATTTTTTTTTATTTTTTTTTCGACCAATTAGTGTTGACCATATACACTTTCGTCGACGGGAGTGTATATGGTCGACACTAGTTGGTCAGAATTTATAAAAAAAAAATTGTGATTTTTCTAAGTTTTTTTTGAAATTTCTGAATTTTTTTAATTTGGTGGTCTCCAGAAATGTTGTCGACGACGGTCGGAAGTGATGGTTTAGGAAAAAGGTGAAAGGAATGACAATAGGAAGGATGCGTTCAGTAAGATGAATGCGTTCAGTAAGGGGAATGCATCTAGTATGATGCAATTTAGTGAAGAATATTTTTAATTTTGTACATAATTATTAGTATTATATTATTAAATTGAAAGGAGTACCTCCATTTACGTGAATGGAGGTGTAAATAGTGACCCGTCTAATTTTAGTATCGGTAATTAAAAATTAATTTAATTAAACAATTTAAAATATATTTAAATTAATTAAAATTCAATTGAATCCAAAAATTTGCCTTTAAATTTAGACTTACACCCTTACTCGTACTTATATTTATTTTTAAAATATGCTCCTATTTGCCTCTTTTCAAAAAGCAAAAAGCAAAAAGCAAAAGGCAAAAATGTTAATAAATCTAAGTTATGCATACAAACGAATATTGTTATGCATTTAAAATATTACTTCCACCATTCACTAAGAGTATGCTCAATTAGTATATTTTTTTGTCCACGAAAAATATACTTATTCTATTTAAATAATTAATTTTTAATTTTTTTTATTCTTTATTAACACTATCAATTTGAGTATATTATTTACTCGTTACTCCATATATCTTTTTTATAATTAAAATATATATTTTTTTAAATATGTATAAAAAAAAGTGATATACGTAACCGTGACACTTGTAATAGGAATTTCACGTCAATTCAGTCAAAAAATATAGCCAAATACTTGTATGCACTCGCATGTACGGTGCATACTTCAATTTTAATTTTAAAATTTAATTTTAATTCATCAATTAATTTTAATTTTATCTACACCCGTTCATTTAATGAGTTCACCCCCGCAAATTATTTTTTACTATTATTATTTGCACTCACTCATTTAATGAGTTCACCCCCAAATCATTTTTTATTATGGTTATCTGCACTCGCTTATTTTATGAGTTCACCCCCAAATCATTTTTTATCACGCTTATTTTATGAGTTCACCCCCAAATTATTGTTTTACCACGATTATCTACACCCGCTCATTTTATGAGTTCACCCTAAAATATTTTTAAAAAAATAATCACATTTAAAAGACTATATTATCATTTTATTAATTTACACAAAATATAATAAAATAAACTCTAATTTATATATTTACAATATGCAGCCGAGTTACCGTCGATTCACCACCAACTCACCCATATTTTTTAAAAAAATCGTAAAAATATAATTAATAAAAAACTATCGAAATTAGCCACAAATCTCAATTTTTTTTTTTTTAAATTTTTCTTCCCCCTTCTCTTTTCCTTTATTTCTTCCCATTTTCAGTTTTTTTTTTTAATTTATTCATTTTTTTTCCTTTTACTTTTTTTATTTTATTTTGATGCCCTTCTTTTTCATTTTTTTCATGTGTATTTTTTAAATTTTAATACAAAATAATATTATAAGTATGATTTTATTATAGTTGATCGGCGGTGCACCTGAATTTCAATTTTAATTTGATGAGTAAAGGACCTTTCGGAAATTCATGTCGTTCGGCGGGTGACCCTGCCACCACCATGCCCGACCACCCCCTCGACGGCGACGGCGGCTCTTCCGTCCAGGCCATTGAAGCCCGAGACCCCTCCTCGAATCGCAATAGCGATTCTTCACTTCCATGACAATTGACATCATCTTCCATCTCAGCCGAAAACCTCTACTCATTTCGACCACCGACGCGACTGCTTCCATCAATCTCCCTTGTGTTCGCGATCCAGGATCTTCTCTGGCATCAATGTCGCTCGCCTACAACACTCGGATCGACGCCACCTCGCTCTCGTCGTTCATCTCTGTCCAAATCGAAGCTACATTGCTTCGTCTTCTTCACCCTGCTCCTGCACAACCTCTTCCTCCGGCTGACGGTGGCCCGACGGAGGACTGTGAGTATATTGCTGATGGATCTCTGATCGGCCGGCACTCGGAGCCGGTGACCTTGCCGATGAAATCTCAAGCGGCGACTGCTGACCTAGGGTGTCTTCCCATTGGGCTAAGGTTCCGTTCAATTGGGCTTGGTAATGTGCACCCCATATTTTCTTCAGTACACCTCGATTTGTACTCCCTCCACTTTTTTTATGGTATTATTGTTAGTGGTACTGGTATTACTAGTTATTGATTGTGGTATTACTATTAATACACTATTGAATTAATATTAATGATTATTGATTACGGTATTATTAATTATTAATTGTGGTATTATTGGTTATTGTTTGTGGTATTACTGATTATGTGGAATTATTTATTATTGCTTAAGGCATTACTGATTATTATTATTGTTTATGATATTACATATTATTGTTTATGGTATTGCTGATAATTATGTTTTGTATTACTGAATATAATTAGATTTGTGGAATTATTTATTATTGTGTAAGATATTACTGATCAATGTTCATGGTATTACTAATTATTGTTCATGGTATTACTGATAATTGTTTTTTGTATTATTGAATATAATTAGACGTGTGGAATTATTTGTTATTGTATAAAATTTTACTGTAATTAGATGCGTGTAATTATTTTTTATTGTAAAGATATTGCTAATTATTGTTAATGATATTACTGATTACTGTTTATGGTATTACTGGTTATTACTTATTGTATTACTAACTATAATAAAATAATACATATAATATTATTTTGTATTAAAATTAAAAAAAAAACCTAATGAAAAAAAAAAGAAAAAAAATGAAGAAATAAAAAGTATGGAATAAAAATTGAAAAATGAGAAGAAAAAAAATAGAGATCTGTGCTTAATTTCGATAGTTTTTTTTAATTATGTTTTTACGATTTTTTTTTCTAAAAATATGGGTGATTTAGTGGTGAATCGACGGTAACTCGGCAATGACTCGACTGCAAGATTGTAAATGTATAAATTATGATTGATTTTATTATTATATTTTGTGTAAATTAATAAAAAGATAATATAATATTTTTAATGTAATTATTTTTAAAAAAATATTTGGGGGTGAACTCATAAAATGAACGGGTGCAGATAATTGTGGTAAAAAAATAATTTGGGGGTGAACTCATAAAATGAACGGGTGCAAATAACTGTTGTAAAAAAATGATTTAGGGGTGAACTCATAAAATGAGTGGGTGCAGATAACTGTAGTAAAAAATGATTTGGGGTGAACTCATAAAATGAGCAAATGCACATAACTGTAGTAAAAATATAATTTGGGGGTGAACTCATTAAATTAGCAGATACATGTAAAATATAAATAAAAAATTAAATTTAAAATTAGGGGTTTACGGTACACTCGTACGCAGGTGTTACCCAAACATATATAATTTGTTAGGATTATGAACCCATTCAACCTAGTTTTCTACATACAATACCTAGTTTTCTACATACAATTTGCAATTCTTTATGAAAATATGTGACCTACGTCATACTCGTCCTAATCACAACACTTAATTTTAATTAATTAGCAGTTAGCTAATACACCTTCTCTATCACCTAAAAAGTTGAATATAATCGTCATGATCGGCTCGACTATATAAAATAAATAGAGAATCTGAAGTCACATATAATTAATTTCAGATTTGTAGACATCACTTTCAAAAAATATTATATATATATATATATATATTTATAAAATGTTGAAATCACCAAATGTAGTAAAATTCTTAAAGTAACGGTTTTAGCAAGCAAATGACTTTACTAAACCAAATAGTCTTCTGTACTACAAATGTTTCTACATAAAATGAACACACACTAAAAAACGGAACATGAGTTATTAATGGGGTATTGATGATGATTTTGAAAAAAAAAATTTTACGAGTTGAAATGATTTTTTTTTTATCAGTAAAATGAAGCTTCTCATTAAAATTTAAAGACCAGCTACATGGTAAATGAAGTTTACAATAAGCAGTGATGTTAAAAAAGAGACAGGGGTTGCTCCAGAGACTCAAAATTGCACCAATATTCTGGGTAAGATTCATGTTGGTAGTATCTGAGAATCGCCTATGCATTGAGTCGGGTCTGCCATCCAACCTCTGAAAGTTGATCCGTGGGCGATCAGATTTGTCGCCGAGCACTAGCTCCAAAGACGGCCCTTGACTTCGTCTGTAATTTTCTTGCTATTCCATTCCCCGTTCTCGAATATTACTTTATATTTCTCCAGTTCCACATAACCCACCCCACACAAATCCACAAGCCCACCATAAATTTGTTTCCATGATAAGAGACTGTGCAAAACTGCCAGAAATGTTATGTAGTTCGCAGTTAAGAGTTCCAGACCAAACCTGGTGTGCCGCAGTGCAATTGAAGAACAGATGGGCTGCGTGCACTTTGACTCCTCGTCCGTGGTGATAATCGCTCTTCTTCTCAGATTTGTTCTTGTTGGAAGTCTATCCCAAAGTAGTCTCCAGGCCATTGCCGATGCCTTTGCGGGGTATGTGCTCCTCCATATCAGCTGCATAGCCCTTCCTTTTGGTTCCTCCCACTCCCATTCGTCTGAATTTATGTGTAAAATCTGGTATGCAGACTGTGTCGTATACACTCCTTTCGGGTCCCTCCTCCATCTTGTTCGTCTTCCATTAAGGTGTACCTGTTAATCACAGACAGCAAATTGTTAAGGATTTCAGTTTCCCTATCAAGAAGGGGCCTCCACCATGCCCAGTGCCAACTCCAAACTCCCCCCTCCCAAGAACCTAACTCACTAATTGATCTAAGTTTAGCCTGTAAAGTCTCGGGAATTGCATCTTTAAGGCAGACTCCCCCGCCCAAATACCCTCCCAAAAACTCGTTCTAGCTCCATTCCCAATGACCTTCTCCAGACCTCCTCTAAACCAGCTCACCCCCACCCCATTCCCATTGGCGACAATGTCCCTCCACCATTGGGAGACCCTACCCCTTTCCCTGAACGAGAAACCCTCCCCCACATCTGTTAACCCCCCATACAGTGACTCCACTACCCTGCATCACAAATTTGTTCCCTTGCACAGGAACGTCCACAACCATTTGCCCAACAATATTAAAACAACCAAAATCCCTAACTCCCAGCCCACCCAATTGTTTTTTTTTTTGCAAATATGTTCCCATTTGATCCACACTAATTTTCTCTCACTCTCCTTGCCCCCACAAAAAAAATTACCGCACACAGATTTTAAGGTTTTCAGTATTTTCTTAGGAATAAGGTAGAAGGAAAAGTTGTAGACAGGAATAGAAGTCAAGACCGCCTTTAGGAGTGTAATCCTCCCTCCGAAAGAAATTTTCTTGGACTCCCAAGCTCGTAATCTTTTCTTCACTTTCTGAACCAAGTGCCCCCATTCAGCAATTTTTTTATAACTCTAGCCGACTCGTATGCCCATATATGAAAAGGGGACCTCCCCGACCACACAGCCGACGATGTTTGCCAGCTCAACGAGTTTATTTCTCTCAACATTAACCCCCATGAGACTGCACTTGTTATAGTTAACCTTCAGACCAGATAATAGCTCAAAATTTCTCAGGATCCCGCGCATTATCCATGCGTTTTCTTGGCTTGCCGGTCCCAGTAAGATTGTGTCATCCGCATATTGGAGGTGTGAGACTTTAAGCTTAGTTCTGCCCATTTCAGCCGCGCTGAATAAATTTCGTTGTACGACCTTACTGACGAGAGAGTTTAGTCCTTCCGCCACGATCAAATAGAGGAAAGGTGAGAGGGGGTCACCTTGTCTCAAACCCCGTTTCAATGCAAATTCCCCCGATGGGCTTCCGTTGCGGACGAGACACATTCCATAACCCAGCTTCTCCATTTCCTACTAAACTGGAACTGCTCGAGCATTGTATCCAGGAAAGACCAATTCACCGAGTCATAAGCTTTTGCAAAGTCAATTTTGAGGAAGGCTCTTTCTATCTTTCTTCGCTTTGCTTCCTCTATTGCCTCGTTCAAGATCACCATCCCATCGAGAATTTGTCGTCCTCCAATGAAGGCACTCTGGTTTTCTGAAATAATTCCATTGATTACCTTGCTGAGCCTAGATGCCAAAACTTTCGCTAAAACCTTGTATGCGCATCCAATTAGGGAAATAGGCCGAAAGTCGTTGAGCGAAACTATCAAAACAATAAATGAGGGGTTTGATCCACGTACTAATTTACCATTGGCATGGAAATCAGCCATCATCTTCATAAAGTCCACCTTCACCACCTCCCAAAATTCTTTAATGAACCCAAAATTGAAGCCGTCGGGGCCCGGGCTTTTCGATCCATCACAGCTCCAAATGGCCGCCTTGACTTCGGTTTCAGAAAATGTTTGGGTCAGCATTTCATTGTCGGCTGGGCTCACTCTCTTATCCACAAAGCCTTCTGCTACTAATGGTCTGGTTACACAGCTTCTTTTGAAGTGACTTTCAAAAAAATTTTTAACCCCCTGCTTTACTAAGTTGGGTTTCTCTACCCACATGCCGTTCAGCTGCAGACCTGTGATCTCGTTGGCTTTTCGTCGCTGGTTTACCACCTTGTGAAAAAAACTTGTGTTGACGTCCCCTTCTTTCAACCACTTGATGCGAGCCTTCTGGGCGAGTAAGCTCCCTCTCTTGTTCATATTCAGCATGAGTTTTACTTTGGCTTCATTTCTCCTAATCAGCTCGTCCTCATCAAGCCCGAAGACGTCATCCATGATATCAAGTTGCTGGATTTCTGTCTTTAGGCTCTCAATTTTATTCTCCATCCACCCAAACACCTCCCTGTTCCAGCACTTCAACTCGCTTTTGAGCATTTTCAGTTTTTCTTTCACAACGAAGCTGCCCCAGCCCTCGACTTGGAAACCTCTCCACTTCTCAGTTACGAAAGCTCTGAAATCTGGATGAGATAGCCACACATTTAAAAATCGAAAGGGCTTTGGGCCCCAATCGACCTCCACCGTTTCAAGCAGGAGGGGCCAATGATCTGAGACCGTTCTGGGCAGTCCCTTTAGCACTGAATGGGGCCAGTTTTGTAGCCATTCATCGTTGACCAGAATGCGATCAATCCTGCTTTTACAGCTTCCATCTGGTTTGTACCATGTGAATTTCCTCCCATGGAGGGGGAGGTCCGTCAGCGATGCTCCACTTATAAAATCGTCAAACTGCCTGATGTCGTTTCTATTAACTACCTCACTTCTTCCTATCCTTTCGGACTGGTGTCTAATGGAATTGAAATCGCCTAGAATACAAGTGCAAATACCAAGATTTTGTTATATCACTAGACTCAATCTATCCCACAATTCGATGCGTTCATTTAGAGGACATGGAGCATACACGTTCACAATGCAACACGGGTGTCTCTCCACCCCCCAAAATCCATTAATAATTACAGCCCCATACATATCCCAATAGCTCGAGCAACTAAATTTATCAACATTCCACAAGACACACATACCTCCTGCTCTGTCGACCGCCCCTCGTGCAGCCCATCCGAAGTTACCACGTCCCCACACCTCTCTGCAACATCTTTCATCAATGGTTGTCATCTTTGTCTCCTGAATGCATACTATGTCTACTCCATGTTTCCGGATTACTGACTGAATTTCTTTCCTCTTTATTGTACTCCCCAAGCCCCTAATATTAGCGGATAGGATCTTCATAAACTAACCTTCTTTGAATTCCCCTTGTCCATCAAGACTGAACCTTCATTTGCCCCGTCTAGTTCGGCTAGCCTCGCGATCATTGCCTCGTTACCACTCTTGTACAATAGCCCCAATTTTTTTCCTAGCTCCCATGTCTGCTTTGCCATTGAGGTGCTCTGATTTTGAGATTGGTCGAAAGTTGTTTGCGGTGGAGGATTTGTGTTGCCGTCCACCTGTCTTTCATTGCCGATTTCAGGTTCGATATCACCGATAAAGCCCGACCACCTGTGTGCCTCATTTTTCCTAGCCGCTGTTTTTGCTTTCTTCCCTTTTAGTTTCAATATGGACCTCCCTGCTTCCTTCCCTCTTCCCTGTTGGTGGTTCTCGATGTTTCTCCCGATCCTGCTACTCGAAGGGTTTGTTTGATTTTCTGGTAGGGTTTCCGAAATTTGATTTTGTAGGTTGGGAGTGATGATTTGGGTTTGGTTGTGTAGCTGTTGTTTGACAGTTTGACTTTCTGATAGGGTAATACTATCCGCCTGCTCATGGCATCTTGGCCCTTTGGGAGGCCTAAAATCTTGTTTTGGGCGGCCCATTGGGCCGGTGGCATTAATAGGAGCCCATCCCATGTCCGATTTTTCCACTTGTGGCCCATTTAGTGAGTTCGTGGGCCCAGCTTCTGACATGTGCTCATGGTCACTTAAGGAAGTGCACTTCCCATTTTTACTGTTACCGCCATTTGTGGACCCAGTACTTCCCCCGCCTTTTCCGCTTTCCAATGGACGTAAGTGGGCCCCGGCTGAGTAATGTGTACCCTCGATACCTGCGGATGTCGTGACAGCCGTAATTACTATCAGCCGTCATAGGGTCCCGAGATTTGTCCGTTTTGTCTAGGACCTCCCCCTGGCCCACAGAATACGAAGCGTCCTTTAGGGTTTCTCTTTGGGTCACTGACCGTTCCTCTGACTTCTCCCCCTGATTATCAATTGCCGGCGCCGGACCATCGGAATCACTCCCCTGGTCCTCAGATTTATATTCCATGCTAGACCAATGTGAGTCAGAGTCAGACCCTGAATCGTCCCCCACCAAAGACGACCATGCGCACGTGCATGATGAATCCTCCAGAATTCTGATCGTGAAAGCAACCCCGTCAATGACCGTTTTCAGTATCCCATCCAGAGGTTTGAGTCCAGTGGAGATAAGAACCCTAGCTGCCTCTAGGTTGCTTTTCTGTGTGGTTGCCTCACCCAATTTCATAAAGCAGCCCATCTGACCACACTCATTGGCGAAAAATCTCCAGTTCCAGGCGTGCAAGGGGACCCCGATCCACTTGGTCCAAACCAATCTGAACTGATTTACATCTATCTCCTTCCATGGTCTACACCATTCGAACCAAAATGATACGTCAAAGCCTCTAATGGTTTCTTCCATGTTTGTCTCACTCGTTCTTTGGATTAGAACAAGGTTACCGCCCATATTTCTAATGCTGAGTTTCCCTGAGCATTCGCCCTGTAATTCGTCCCCATGTTCCTCCCATGAGAAGGCTCTCTTCAGGAAACCAGTGTAGCATGTTGATAGCCATTCTCGCTCCGACGCGTTCGTGTTGAACTGCAATATCTCTTCAATCACTTCTTCCTTGTCGTTTACAGTCTTAGTGCCCCTCACCACGTCCTTGAAGGTAACATTGGGGATTCGCCTACCACTGTTCGAGGGGAAAGGTTGGTTTCTCAATATGTTCACCTTCCTTTGTTCTCTTTGGTATTTCGGGTGAACACTCTCAGCTTATAGCTGCTAATCCACACCTCGTTCAGCTCGGCTAAGAGTTGTTCTTCATTCGGGCCTTTTAGCATTCTCACGAAACCGAATGGTTTGCCTTCTTTGTCAAGCTTTTTGGGTCGGAAGACATCCTGCACCCCACCTACCTTACTGAAATGATGATAGAGATTTTCGACGCTGCATTCAGCCGGGAAATTCTTGAAGAAAAAGGTCGTTGAAGCGTCGGACGTCTTCTGAAAATCCTTCCAGGAGGGAGAGCTGTCTCTCCGAAGCACGGTCGAGTTTCCTATAGCCTGTCTACTACAATTCCTAGGGGTTGGGTTGATCCTATGGCCGGGGAGAATATACTGCCTCACTGGAAAACACTCGGAAGGCCGTGAGCGGTGGCCGGACTCTACCCCTTTCCCCCTCCTCACCTCTCTCCACTCACTAACTCTCATTCTCTCTCTACCTGTTGAAATGATAAGTAAAAGTAATATGCTCTTTGTTCCAAATTAATTTTTACACTTTTTATTTGATCTATTACACATTAGTTTTTTTACTATAAAAAATAAGTTTTTTTCCAACCCTTATCCTCAAAATTGTCTTATTTAAATCTATGTTATTAACTTTCTTACACGATACTCTTACTTTATCGGTTTAATAAAGTTAAAAAGGACTCCAATATCTTTTTTTTATCACTTTTTTTTAGTTTTCGTGTCCAAATCAATATGAAAACCGATACTCCGTATATAAAATGGAGGAAGTAACATTTTGTGAAAATATATAAATATTGTGATCGAACATGTTATTTTTTTTAGGTATACAAACAATTGGACAGACAAATAAGACAACTTGTAAGAAATTGTGGATGCAGCAAGTACTCCCTCCGTCCAATTTCATTATTCCCACTTTTCTTTTTTGGTTGTTCAATTTTATTATGCTCATACGCTTTTTGGAAACAATACTATTCATACTACTTTATCTCCACACCCCTACCATCACTTATTTACCCATTTTGCCATTCACTTTATTCATAAACAATCATTTATTTACAAATGGACCCCACAATACCCCATCATACCCTCAATTTATCTACTTTATGAATAAACTAATCAATATTCATTAAAACCCGTGCCCGGAGAAGTGGGCATAATAAAATTGGACGGAGGGAGTAATATTTATTTGTCTCTATATTTTATCAAATTAGTTAAATAATTGGCATATCCTAAATTTGTATTGTATTTATATTCTTAATACAATAATACTCTCTCCATCCCGTGATAATTTTCACACTTTTTTTTTGGGACGTTCACATTTTTAAAATGGAAAACTATTTATAAACTCCATCCATACCATATCCTCAATTAATTTTACATAAATGTCAATTTTTTCTTCACACATACACAAAAATCAACTCATTTCTTTACTTTATATATAAAAGTTTTCAAAATTTTCCCTCAAAATTCTCACTAAATTCATTTTTCTTATTTTGTGTGCAACTTCACATGTAAAAAAATATTATTTATAAATAGAAAGGGTTTTCATATATTTTATCTGTAAAAGCATTAAAAAAAGTTATTCCGATCCATGCATGTACAAAACTTGACGCCTATTGGGTATATTAAAGAAGTAGCCTCACAAATAAATATTTATGAGTGAACAAAGTGAAGCATGCCTCCTTATGTGCTACTATCAATTAAAAATAGAAAATAGAAAAGTAAATCAAGAATTGTATAATAATTTGAATGGCTCGATGCATAAAGCTGAGAATATCAATCTTTAATGAAGTACAAATTATAAGATGATATCTAAGTAAAAACAAATGCCAAAGCCATGGGTTCCAATATTCAATCTTCACTTTTAAGCACGTACAACTAATTTAATTTAAAGTTTCAAAACACTATTAATTTGAATACGCCTAGTTTTGGCAAGTAAAGGTACCAACCAAAATGGCCTTTGTTTAATGTTCTTTATATTAATAATTTTTTTTTTTTTTAGTGGATAAAAAATATTACTATAATTTTTCTAGGAATAATGATTTTTAGGTTCATCTTTATGCTCCTCCTAGTTTTCTAGTATAATGAAAAAATCAAGATGAACCCCTAAATGTCACTTTTAGCCTTACTTTTTGTCTCCTTCTATTAGCCACTCTTTCCTCCCCCGTCTATTCTTCCATATTATTTTTAGAAGTTTATATCATTACAAAATATTAATACAATTCTATATTTAAAGATCTTCAATTCAGAACAGATCAATACGATATTATTGTCACTTCCAATCGTAAGGAAGTGAGGAGATTAGTGTACCACTTGCTCAAAATTAGATCCAAATCTTTAATGTCTATATATATGAGACGATCCCACATTAAGATATTCTCATATCAAGAAAAAAAAGAATAAAATAAATGACAAAGATCCACCAAACACCAATATCCAAGATTAATCAAGATCCAAAGGACTATCAAGTCAAACCTAAAAAAAACACAGGTCCCATAACATGGAAGATAGATCGCACAAGACGTAGGAAAATCAAATACTAAAAACTGAGAAATAAAAAAACTAACCAAAACACTAAAATAACTAAAGCAAGTAGTAAAAACTAGATCAACGGACGACTCACTAGGTCGGCAACCAAAGCTCTATCAGGAAGAATCTACTCATTGATCCAAACTACACCATGAACAAACTTCCTAAGAACCAAGATGGATATGTAGAAACAGACAGGTGAGGTAGCAAGCAGTGGCGACATATGTATTAGTCCCAATCTTAAATATGGGGTGGAGGTAGTCAGATCAAAAAGATTTTTTTTTTTTGAAAGATATACGGATTCGACAAGAGAAGTCAGAGAGTGGCGACGATCGGGTTGTTGGATCTTTCTTACAATAATCGAACAATCTATCTATTTGAAACCGTTTATTCTCGCTTTTTTCTTCGGCTTCTCAACATCTGCCTTATTGTACACTATTACATCTGCTTTAGTTGGGCGGTTTACATAAGACCTGTGAGTGTTATCTCATAATCTTATATTAGCTGTGGTAGTCAACTGGTGGTATCAGCTGTTGGAGTCAGGTAAGCTAACTTAGGCTTGATCAGATGAGTTGAAGGCTTTCAGTCAACTGAGAAGGTGATGCTTAGAGTCAGCTAAGTTGGTCGGATCAGAAGAGGTTGTGTCAGCTGAGTAGATGCCTATCAGCAGAGTTAGTCTTTTGACTAAGTTGGAGATCAGCTGAGGGGAGTCAGCTGATGAATCTTCTGATAAGCTCATCTATTATGAGTTACAAGTAAAAGGGGCAAAGCTGTCATTTTGATTGGGCAAAGGCGGAACACGTGAGTTTGTTACAATAAACTAACGGCTTCACGTTTTCAACACATTGCAACAATCACCATTGATTAGTATAAATACTTTGACACATGTATTTTGTAAATATTGACGCATTACGAGCATTCATCTTTCAGTTGTGAGTTCACGAGTGAAGTGAGGATAAATCCTATTCCGAATGAATGAGTGTGTAAACATTTTTTATCAATCAAAGTTGAAGTCGTCTGGTCTAGTGGATGTAGATCACATTGATCGAACCACTTAAATACTTGTGTGCTGTTTTTATCTTGTTTGTTTACTTTTGTGAATTGATGTCTTAGTTGGGTTATTCCAATCAAGAGTGCTATGTGATTGGAGACGTCTAATCTTGTTGATTTCTTGACAATTGGCGTCGTCTGTGGAAAAAATCAATCGAACAGAGTAATTTCCAGATCTAAGATGGAGAGTTCCACCTAGTAGAACATCGAGAAGTTTACAGGCACGAGTGATTTTGGGGTGTGGAGAGTCAAGATGTAAGCTCTTCTAGAACAACAAGGTTTATTCGATGCGCTCGAAAAACCAGTAGCAACAATTGAGGAACCTGCCTCAGCTGCAGCTAAAAGGAGAAGATGCTCAAGAAAGCTCGAAACACTATTCTACTCTGCCTCGGTAATAAGGTTTTGAGAGAGGTTGCTAAAGAGAAATCCGCAAAGGAGGTCTGGGATAAGCTTGGGAAACTTTACATGGTGAAAACCCTTGCTAACCGTCTCTATTCGAAGCAGAAGCTGTATGCCTTTAGAATGGGTGATGACAAGCCTATTCCGGATCAGCTGGATGAGTTCAACATTATCCTTGATGATCTAGAGAATTTAGATGTCAAGTTAGAGGAAGAGGATAATGCTCTGATCTTGTTGAGTGCTCTTCCTAAGTCCTTTGAAATTCTAAAGTACACCATCTTGTATGGTAGAAAGGAGAGTATCACATTGGAAGATGTGATGTTGGCTGTCAAGTCCAAGTTGTTGCATAACAAGACACCTCAGGAGATAAAAGCAGCAATGGTGAGGGATTGGCAATCAAGGGAGGTCAGAAGAAGTCTGTCTCAAAGAAGGGGTCTAGTCAACCTAAGGGAACTAATAAGAGTAAATCAGCTGTGTCAAATCAAGGGGATGGAGTGTGACACCACTGCCATAAGACCGGACAGTATAAGAATGCTTGTTATAAGTATAAGCAATTCTTGAGGAAATCTACTGCCAAGAACCCAGCTGACAAGAATCAAGCTAATCAGACCCAAGAAGATAAGGAGCAAGAAGGCTATGAGTTTGCTCAGGCACTAACCATCACGTCCTCTAGAGAACAACAAACATGGATCCTGGATTCAGGGTGTTCTTTCCATATGATTCCAAGACGAGTTTGGTTTCATGACTTCAAGAATCGGAATGGTGGTTCTGTGTTGCTAGGAAACGATCACACTTGCAAGGTTAAGGGTGAAGGTACAATTCACTTGAAGATGTATGATGGTGTAGTGAGGATTCTCAAGAGTGTTAGGTATGTACCTGAACTCAAGAGAAATTTGATATCACTTGAGATGCTGGATTCTATGGGCTATAAATTCCAGTATGAGGATGGAGAGCTCTGGGTGTCAAAGGGGGAGCTGACTGTCCTGAAAGGTGAGAGGAAGAATGACCTCTACTTTCTGAAGGGAAGTACAATGACTAGTAGATCAGATGTGGTGAAGGTGCAAGACAACTCTATGTTGTGGCACATAAGACTAGCTCACGTAGGAGAGAAGGGCCTAGTGGAGCTGTCTAAGCAAGGTTTGATTGGCAATGACAAGATCACAAAGTTAGACTTGTGTGAGCATTTCATTCTTAGGAAAAGCAAGAGGTTAAAGTTTGGAAATAGTGAACACTCTACCAAAGGAATCATGGATTATGTCCATTATGATCTATGGGGGCCAACTAGGGGTGGTTCGGTACGGTATACCGAACCATACCGCGCCATACCGTTATCATACCGAAAATTCGGTATGAAAACTATCATACCGAATGTCATACCAAAAATTCGGTATATCGTACCATACCGAAATTTTCGGTACATACCGAATCATACCGAAATTTCGGTATGCCGAATCATACCGAAATTTAGGTATGCCGAATCATACCGAAAATTTTCGATATACCGTTTCATACCATTTCATACCTAAATTAATTATAAAAATCATGAATATGTCAAACACAAATTAAAAGAGAATACGATCCTCGTTCAAATTCAACAATACAAAATACAACCTAATTCAAATTCAACAATACAAGATACAATCTCATTCAAATTCAACAATGCAAAACAAAATTCTCGTTCAACTTCAATAATCTCAAAAGACCTGCAAAAGACTAAACTTAATCAATTTCAATAAACTTAATCAATTTCAATTTATAGATATTAAAGTGTAAAAAATAAATATATTATTACTTTTCAACCTCTTCAAGCTTAGGATTGGATGGTAGATAGAGAACAATCTTGATGAGTAATTGTAGCTGCAAAAGAGAAATTAAAAAGAGTGAACAAAAAATATCATAAAATAAGAATTTAAAAACTATTAATAAAATTTATAATATAAACTCTTACATCTTTCAATTTCTTCAATTTCCTTGTATAATTCAAGGTCATCATCGGTTGGATCCTTATAAAAGTTCATCTCCTCTGATCTTAGCCAATCACTAGTGCACATCAATGCTTCTACCATTTTAGGACTTAAACTACTCCTAAAAGGATCCACAACCCTTTTGCCCAAACTAAAAGCCGACTCACTAGCAACTGTCGAACTTGGAATTGCAAAAATATCCTTTGCAATAATTGAAAGGATAGGGTACCTAGATTCACTCCCTTTCCACCACTCCAAAAGATTGAAAGATTGATTAGATCGTTTTTCAATATCATCAGCTAGGTACTTATCCACTTCGTTGGATATCTCTTGAAGTTGTTCTTCTTCATTTTGTGCAGCCACATCTCCATACAATTCATCATAAAGACCATCACCACCACCAATGCTAGTACCATCTTCACTAGCATCCTCAATTTGCACATTTTGTTTCTCAACATTCATGACATCATTCATTCCCTTATACTCCATCCACAAAGTTACCAAATTCGTTTTCATTGTTTCAACGACTTCTTGAACTCTCCATTGATTACCTCCTAATTTTTTGACACTAACCTTGATCATTTGAAGCTTGTTTCTCGGATCCAAAACATTGGCAATAAAAATCAAAGGATTCACATTATCCCAATCCCTCCAATACTTATCAAATTTAAGCTTCATTGCACTAGCAACTCTTTTAAGAGTTCGATCCGATTCATCATCACTCCTTTTCTCAATCTCAATTTGCAATGCAACCATGGATTGATAAATCAATTGAGAAGTAGGAGTCTTGGTTGCACTTAGATCTAAAGTGGCATCATAGAACTTTTTCAGAAAATGTACAAAAGCTTTTGCATTCTCCCAATCATCTTCAATTGGAGGTCCTATCCTTTCCTTACCTTTTTCATTCTTTTAACGAAAATAATGAATAAAATGTACTGACTCTTCAGACATCCTATCAAACACCCTTTTAAACTTTAATGCAATGTCAAGCATTTTATAAGTTGCATTCCACCTAGTTTTGACATCCATAGGCACAGTTGACATATTATTAAACTTGGCAAGCACAGCAAACTCCCTAAATTTATTCAATCTTGCAGGGGAAGAATGAATGAAACTAACTGGATTCCTTATGCTTTTAATCGATGTATTAAGCTCTTTCAAACCATCCTTAACAATTAAGTTAAGAATATGACATGCACACCTCAAATGCAAGTATTTCCCATCAAACAACAAAGTATTTTCACTTTTCATTCTCTTCTTCAAATAATCAATAGCAGTATGATTAGAAGATGCATTATCAACTACAATTGAAAAAACTTTGTCAATCCCCCACTCTGTCAAACAAACCTCAACCATCTTGCCAATTTCTTCCCCAACGTGATTATTAATTTTTGTGAAATTAATAATCTTTTTATGCAATTTCCATTCACTATCTAAGAAATGAGCTGTGATAACCATGTAGTTTATGTTTTGAATGGATGTCCAAGTATCAGTGGTGATACTCACTCTTTGGCTACCAATAACATATTTTATCTTAGCTTTCTCTACTAAGAATAAATCGTAAACCATACCCGCAACTTTCTTTCGATCGGGGATTTTGAATCTTGGTTGTAATTCATGAACAAAGCTTACGAACCCATTCCATTCGACAGCTCGAAAAGAGACCTCATCCGTAATCACGTACTCCGTAAGCTTCATTTCACATAGTTTTTTATTAAAACTGTGAGAAATCAAAGCACTTCATTGTCCCATAACCTCATTCGTCAATATTGTTTGATTATTCTCACTCTTACTCTTCTCGTACAATGGGCTTGACTCACACCTTCTCTCCAAGTGATTTTTTAAACCACTAGTACTTCCTTTAGACACGGGAATCTCAGTTTTACAGTAATTGCATGTCGCTATTACTTTTATGCTCCCATTATCCATTACTCGAGTCCCCTTCGTAACATGCATCCAATATGGGATCCTTTGTTGTTTAGGAACTACTGGAGGCTTCATCGAATCGTGTCTTGCTCGTTTTCGACTTGAACAATCTTCACGATCATGTGATTCTGTAGTTGTTGTATTTGGTGTTTCAGATGGACTTTGAAGTGTGTGAGAAGATTCAGATTCCATCTCATAAATATTTCATAATCTGTAAAACACCCCATCTGACATTTGTAAATCAAAAAAAATATTAATTATTAACACAATCAGACTTCTGAATTTAACCACCAAAAATTAATTATTAACACCATCCATAATCTGATTCTTAAATAAGAAAATTCTTAAAAACTTAAAAAATTATTAATTACCATTTATGGATTCATGAACTCCTGTAAAAAAATGGAACTTCTTAATTTCAGTTCTTAAATTTAGAATTCTTAATATGCTAATCATTCAAAATAAGTTAATGTGGTAATACTAATCTAATTACCACTAAATTAAGTGTGTAGATTATATCGAGAGAGAAAAAAACCGATTCTATTACAATTGAGACATTTAATTGAGTGTGAGAATAGCTAATTAATAAATGAATGTGTTAATACTGAATCAATTATCACAATTTTTATTTGATGCGATAAAATATTAGAAACACACTCCACGTTTCCACACAACACCCCAACATTTCAATATCGACGCTGAAATCGAAACAGAAATTGGAATTGATGGAAGTATGGACGACGCGCACACGTCGTTAAGACGCCCCAGCCTTGCTTGATTCTAAAAATTCATCTAATTTGAGCAGAGAAAGAGAAGTGTGAAGATGTAAGATTTCTCAATTGGTTTTCTAATTTTCCAATTAATACTTGAATCTTTATTTTTCGTGTGTTTGCTATGAAGGTTATCAACAATTCATTAATACGAGTGCATTCAAATTCAGTTTTGGTGGTGTTGTAACTTGCAATTTTAGGTAAATAATAACCCCTCTTGACATTTTGTTTCATTGTTCTTCTTCCAGAATTGCAAGACATTCTTCCTCAAATCAAAAAAATCTGATTCATAAAATGTAATTCAATATTTCAGATTCATAAAATCTGTATTCTATTCTGTGATATGAACCCCAAAATCTAATTACCAATTATCAACTGATAAAGTAGTTTAAACTTTAAATAGGCATAAAAAACACGAATTACCTTGACGTGCTGCACAGACGAAAGAAGTAGAGAAAATGATGGCGACGACGAAAGCAGCAGGGGCGGCGATGCGAGTGCAGGGGTGGTGTACTGCAACGGTGATTCGGTGACGCGAGTGTTTGGGCGTGGTGTACTGCAACGGCGGCGTGCAGCGGCCGCGCCTGGAGTGAAGACGGAAGAGAGAAAGACTAGATCTAGGGTTTTGTTTTTAATGTTTTTCCTTTTTAATGAATTAGTAACTCTGACTCATGTAAATTAATTTAAGACGTAAGAGAAGTTTGGATTTAAAAAAATATTTTTTAATTTAAATTTTTTAATTATATTATTAAATAATTATTTTATTAATATTTCGGTATATATCGATATACCGATATTTTCGGTATACCGAACTTATCAAAATTTTCGGTATATACCGAAATACCGCGGTATGGCCATTTTCCATACCGTTATCATACCGAAAATTTCGACAATTTCGGTATTTTTTTCGATATGATAAGCTCGGTATACCGAAATTTCGGTATATTTACCCACCCCTAGGGCCAGCTAAGAATCAAACCAAAAGTGGTGGGAAATATTTCATGTTTATCATAAATGACTACTCAAGGAAGGTGTGGGTAACTATCCTGAAATATAAGGCAGAAGCATTTGAAAATTTTAAGGAATGACTCACTGAGGTTGAGAATGTCACTGGAAAGAAGCTCAAACATTTGAGAACTCATAATGGTCTGGAGTACCTATTAGAAGAGTTCAATGCGTTATGCAGGAAGAAGGGAATAGTAAGGCACAAGACTGTGCCAGGTACACCTCAGCAGAATGGAGTAGCTGAGAGAAAGAACCAAACCTTACTTGAGAGAGTCAGGTTCATGTTGAGCAGCTCGGGTCTGCCAAAGGTGTTTTGGGGAGAAGCCGTGTCAACAACAACCTACTTAATAAACAGAAGCCCTTTCTCAGCTGTGCAGTTTAAAACCTCAGAAGAGTTATGGTCTGGCCATGCAGCTGAGTATAAATATTTGAAGGTATTTGGATGTGCAACATATGCCCATGTCAAGCAGGATAAGCTTGAGCCTCGAGCCTTGAGCCTTGAGATGTGTGTTCGTAGGGTATCCTTCAGGTGTGAAAGGGTATAGGTTGTGGTGCCTTGAAGCTGGTATGCAGAAGTGCATCATCAACAGAGATGTGACTTTCGATGAAAGTAAAATGCCCCTTACAGAAGAGGCAAGTACGACTTCAAGCCCAGTTGATAACCGACCAGACGAGACACGAGTTGAGGTGGAGCATGTTGACTCCAGAGGACCTGTTGAAGATCATATTGATCCAGATGAGGAGGGCGATCCTCCTCATAGTGAGAATGAGCTTCAACACTATCAACTAGCACGGGACAGAACCAGAAGAGAAGTCCACCCGCTTCAGAGGTATGATCAAGCTGACATTGTATCATTTGCACTTTGTGCAGCTCTTGAGGTGGAGTCTCTGGAGCCGAAAACTTACACTAAAGCCATCAGATGTCACGACAAGGAGAAGTGGTTAGTTGCTATGGAGGAGGAATTGTTATCTCTTAACAATAACCAGACCTGGAAGATTGTTGAGAGGCCTAAGAACAAGAAACTTGTTGGGTGTAAGTGGATCTACAAGAAGAATGTGGAGGCTTAGAGAGGTGGCAAACTTAGGTACAAAGAGAGGCTTGTAGCTAAGAGATTTACGCCGAAAGAAGGTATTGATTTCAATGAAATCTTCTCGCATGTTGTGAAGCATTGTAGCATCAGAATCTTGTTGGCTATGGTTGCTTAGTATGAACTGGAGCTGCATTAGATGGATGTGACCACAATCTTTCTTCATGGATCTCTAGATGAGAAGATCTATATGAAGCTACCAGAAGGGTTGGACATAGAAGATGGGGAGGACAAGGTGTGTCTATTGAAGAAGTCTGATTGGGTGTGAGATTGCTCGTATTTGTGCTCATTTTTGCTATATTATTGTAGCATTTTGATGTGATTTTGGGCGTAATTGATAGAAATTGTGCTACTAATATTGTTGTCAAGAAATGTGTTCAAAGTGTAGGAAACAAGGTGAAATAGTCCCTTTTAGAGGAAAAACGAGCATTAGCACATGGAATTGAAGTTCGG
The DNA here is from genome assembly GCA_963675135.1 of Galeopsis tetrahit. Taxonomy (NCBI): domain Eukaryota; kingdom Viridiplantae; phylum Streptophyta; class Magnoliopsida; order Lamiales; family Lamiaceae; genus Galeopsis; species Galeopsis tetrahit. The sequence continues at coordinate 59,294,376 of OY776132.1, forward strand.
TTGGAGGACGAGCAAGGAAAACCGAGAAAAAAAGAAGAAAAAGTCAAACATGCAGAAACCACATTGGCGGCCGAGTGGGGTCGAGTTACAGAAGGTTTCGAGGGAATTCATCCCACACTGGCGGTCGAGTGACTCCCACACTGGCAGCCGAGTGAAATGAGTTCACACTGGCGGCCGAGTGAGTCCACACTGGCGCCCGTTTGGGATCTGGAACCCAGTTTGGTACTGTAATCCATTTTCACTCGGTTGGCCGAGTGAACTCACTCGGTTGACCGAGTCAACTTACCAATTTCGGGGATTTTTACGAATTTTGAAGAACTTCAAGGACTCGATTGCTAATTTCGTCTCACACACTTTTGGAAGCCCTAAATACCTTCCCAAAACAGTTTTTAAAGGACTTTTGGCATCATCCATTCCAAGAACAAGATAAACCCTAGCTATTACTTAGTTTTTTACATTGATTTCTCCTAAATCCATAGATTAGGTTTTTGAAGAACAAGTTTACGTTATCTTGTAATATCTTACATTGAGGAAGAATTATCAAGGTGACTTCCAACCAACTCTCTTTTGTTCTATAATTACAAGGTTTATGTCTATTTCATTCTTTTTTATTGTTTTGGCCATGGGTGTTTCTCCAAACACCATGGACTAATTTTATTTATGCTTTGGGTGTTCTAAAACCATGTGATTGTTGAGTTCAGAATTGTTGAGCTTTGTTATTGTTGATTTTAGGATTATTGCTTCTTTTATTGGGAATTATTGGTACTGTTGTGTGTTAACTTCTATTAATCCATATTTAGATGCATGTTTAGCGTAGACGAGAGTTACATGGACATGTGTATATTTATGGTGTGAGTTGTTGGTATGCAATTGTGTTAGTTATACGTTTAATTCGTCGAGAGAGAGTTAATCGTATTAGAACTCCATTAAAAGACATTAATTATTTGAATGGTTGTTTGAGTAGTTGGTGAGGATTATGAAGAAAACTTTATTACCGGGTTTGGAAACACCTTAGAATTAAGGCTATATTACCCGAAGGGAAATGGTTGTCATCCTAGCATTTTATGCTCTTATCAAACCTTAATTGAAGCATTAACAAAGTAAAAGCAATTCCTCTCAATTTCATTAGGTAGAGAACAATCGAAGCATTCTCTCACCCTTGCACTTCTTCGAATTATATTCGTAGTTGTTATCTTTGTTTTATTTGTCAATTTCTTGTTTTGATAGTAATTTTCATTCTTAAGTTGTGGTAATTTCTCTTATTGGATATTTGCTTCCTTTTAGTAATTTAAATTACTTATTAGTTTCTAGGTTGGTGTTTGATTTAATCTTTTGAAGTTTGGTAGTAACTTAGCTTTATCTTAGAGATTAAAAAACCAGAAACCGTAGTTACATTGGTTATGCCAACACACAACTCTAGGGACCCATTGCACTAGCCCACCTCCCATGGTTCGATACTACTTGGTCGAAATACTTACGTGCATACTACTACGATCCCTTATGCTTGAGGGGAAGTAGTTAGTCAAAACATATAGACTAAAATTTGTTCAAGTCAAAATCCCTCTATGACCTTAAACAAAGCCCTCGTCAATGGTATTTGAGATTTGATGAGTAAATTTGCTCAGCTGGTTTTACAAGGAGCTTGTATGACTGTTGTGTCTATTTCAGACGAGTTAGAAGTTCAATTACATATCTTCTGTTGTATGTTGATGATATGTTAATTGTAGGGGATTCAATTGACAATATCGATCAAGTGAAGGAGATTCTCAAACAGGAGTTTGAGATGAAAGGGATCTTGGTGAAGCTAAAGTGATTCTTGGGATGGAGATCAACAGAGTTGATGGATCAATTAAGCTGAGTCAACCGACCTATCTGAAGAAGGTGTTAGAAAGGTTCAGAATGCATCAAGCTAAGACCGTTTCTACTCAAATTGGACAACATCAAAAGATGTCCAATCAGATGAGTCCCAAGAACAACCAAGAAAGAGCTCAGATGAGTAAGATACCTTATGTCAGTATTGTAGGAAGTTTAATGTATGTTATGGTGTGCTGTAGACCATATTTTTTACTCATGCGATGAGTGTGACCAGTAGATACATGAGTGACCCATGCTTAAGTCATTGGGAGACGGTTAAGTGGGTCATGAGATATGTTCTGGGATCAGTTGAGAGAGATCTGAAATTTCAGAAGACATCAGATGAGGCAGATGCACTTGTGGGATAAGTGGATGTCGACTATGCAGTCAATGTTTACACAAAAATGTTCTTAACAGGATATGTGTTCACCTTATTTGATACAACTGTATCGTGGAGGTCTATTCACCAGTCCGTAGTTGCATTATCTACTACTAAATCAGAGTACGTGGCCTTGACTGAGGCAGTTAAAGAGAGCATGTGACTTAAGGGAATCTTGAAAGAGGTTGGTTTATCAAAGAAAAGTGTGACTGTCTTCTGTGATAATCAAAGCGCAATACATCTAGCAAAGTATTAGGGGTATCATGAGAGAACCAAGCACATTCATGTGAAACTGTACTTTATAAGAGATATTGTGGAGAAGGGTGTAGTCCAGGTGGCAAAGATTGTTATGAAGGAGAACCCTGCTGATGTGTTTACTAAGGCATTGCCAAATGAGTAGTTTGACTTGTGTCTTAGACTTATTGAATTGCATTGAGTCCTCTAAGGAGAAGGTTGTTGTTCTTTTGGCAGGGAGCAGTGTTGGAGGTTATTGTTTGAGAAGAATAGTGAGGCCGTTTAGTTCGAGGTGGAAATTTTAAGAAAAAGGTGGAGAATTGTGAGTGTTATCTCATAATCTCATATCAACTGTGGTAGTCAGCTGATGGTGACAGTTGTTGGAGTCAGGTAAGCTAACTTAGGCCTGATCAGATGAGTTGAAGGCTTTCAGTCAGTTGAGAATGTGATGCTTAGAGTCAGCTAAGTTGGTCGGATCAGAAGAGGTTGGATCAACTGAGTAGATGTTTATCAACAGAGTTAGTCTTTTGACTAACTTGGAGATCAAAAGGGGAGATCAACTGAGGGGAGTCAGCTAATGAGTCTTCTGATAAGCTCATCTGTTACGAGTTACAAGTAAAAGGGGCAAAGCTGTCATTTCGATTGGGTAAGGGCGGAACACGTGAGTTTGTTACAACAAACTAACGGCTTCACGTTTTCAACACATTGCAGCAATCATCATTGATTAGTATAAATACTTTAGCACTTGTATTTTATAAAATTGATGCATTACGAGCATTCGTCCATGAGTTATGATCAATCAAATTTGAAGACGTCTAATCTCGTGGATAAATTAATGTTAATGTTGTAATATAGAAACTAAAACATTGCTCATTTTGATCAATCGTAATTGACGTTTAAGAAGCGTGCAAAAAAACAAATTAGTGTTACCTTTCAATTAAGTTAGTGTTATATTTCAACTTAAACGGTGCAATGTGAAACATCTTAAACGATAATTATTCAAGACTAAAAAGATTGTCATAGAAAAATTTAAACATAGAGTTCCAATTTACAAGCTAATAGTAATACTAATTAATTTATTCCAACATTGCCCACACGCTTGCTTCTCCATCATTCATATTCATATTCATACCACCCACGTGAAACTCACCCCACCCCACATCTCTATCGATCCCATTACATTACCTTTCTTGATTTATTGCAATAAGTCCAACAAGTGAGTATACAAAACTGTCTTAGTGGTGGTGGACATGTCTTTTGTTTTATCAGTTCCATTGGTCAGAGCAGTACCAATGGAGTGTTGGAGCTTGATCCTCAGAAAACAAAGTGGTGCATGATTCTTCACCAAAAAAGTTGTGTTCTTCAATTTTCACTGCAAACTGCGGTTGATAAGCTACTTCTGAAAACTGCAAATTTGTGCCCATTGAAGAAGATGTAAAGAATTGGTGTTGTGGGATATTATCGTGGTTAATTGCTTGAGCTGCTGCCGTGGGGCTATTGTTGTTGTTACAATCTTCATTCAAGATCGCGCTCGAATCGCTGTCCGAACATCCCTCCTTAAAATCACCAAAATTGCACACATTCACATTCTTTGTTTGATCAATTGCAGCATCAGCTTCCCCAGATTTCTCAACTGTTGTTTCAAGTTTGGGTTCCTCCTCTTCAGTATTTCCACCTTCGTCGAGCTTCGATTTCAGCTCCCGGATCTAAATCAACACAAAAACTTGCGTGAGACCGTTAGCAAATAAATATACATGTGTTCAAACGTTGTGCTCAAATTATAGTAGACTCGCAATTTCACACAAGAATTCCTCGAAAATCAAAATGTTAGGTCTCACAATTTCACACAAGAATTCCTCGAAAATCAAAATGTTAGGTCTCACAATTTCACACAAGAATTCCTCAAAAACCTCATTCTTGCAAAAGTCTTTCACACTTTCCTTTTTCTTTTGTCCCAGGATACTCTTCGCCACCCTTAAAATGAAAACCCACAATAAACTACTACATCCTCACAAAATCCTAAATTTGACAAAAAATGTCATTACTTTTATGGAGGGAGTACAATTTTGTTAAGGAAATTGTATAACAAACCTTGTAAACTAGCTAAATATTGGCCCAATGCTATAGATTTGGGGAAATAGTAACGAGGAGGAGTCTAAAGTAGCGTTTGCAAACTCTATTAACAGCTTAAGCTAAAATTGTAAGCTAAAGATGTGAAGGGACAGTTTTAGAAAAAAATGATTCTGCTTCCTCCGATTGATTGAGTTTGCAAACACTCCTAAAACCTATGCAAAACAAAACACTTTTACATTATAACATAGTACAAGTTCATGATACTTGGACTCCATAAAAAAAAAAAAAAAGACCACAAATTTCAATTAGAAAAATCAAATTGGAATACTTTAAATCATATTTAGAGTAAAGAAATTAAAATGAGACCTGTTTGAGTAAAGATTGATTATGAGAGTGCAGTTTATCGAAGTTGAGTTTAAGGCCATCGTAATTAGCTTTCAAGACACCGTAGTCTCTCTCCAATTGCTTTGTCTTCCACCGTGCACGGCGGTTCTGGAACCAAACCGCCACCTGGCGCGGCTGCAACCCCAGCTCCTGCGCCAGTTTAAGTTTCCTTTCAGGCTCAAGTTTGTTTTCAACTTCGAAATTCTTCTCTAAGGCCTTGACTTGTTGGAGCCCCAGTCTCCTTTTCTTCTCACTAACCTGCCCTTGCCCTGCTGCACATTCTTCATCATCAAACTCTGTTGAGTACATAACATTATTGTTTTGATGATTCTCTTCATCTGAAATTAAAATAACAGGGGATATTATTTACTATAATTGAAAGGTAAAAGTAGAAGAATAACAAAATGGGAGAATATATATATGCAAGACCTGTAGAGTTTGGAGAGATGGACATTAAACCAGCCATGGAATTGGAATCACAACTGCTGAGTCTCTTCATTGTTGTTCAATTTTAGTACAAAAAATTTGTGTAAGAGAGAGAGAGAGAGATTTTCTAGGAAATGGGAGCCAAACTTCCATGAAAGAAACAATCCCAAGAAACAGAGTTTTGTTGTATGCATGTAGTGTGCAGCTTTTTCTGTTTATTGGGTACTCCATTTTTCTCCTTTTTAATCATTTCCTCTGAACCCATAAATAAATAAACACAATCTTGAAGAAGCAAATTCCAACCTAACAAAAAACACCCAAAAACAGAAGTAATCTAAATCAACAACAACTGCACTTATTTTTCTTCACATGATTACTTAATCAAATCAAAGTTTTGAAGAAATAGGGGGGTGGGTGGGAGTGGGGTATGATTTGATGAGTATTCAGTAGAGTGTCTGAGTACCAGCTGCCCTAAAACAATTTCAATGCATTTAAATAATAGTGCTAGTGTTTAACTATGGTTGGAATGGGAATCTGACTGGGGTTAGGATGAAATGAAATGAACATTAAATTCGAGGGAAATGCAAATTATGGGTCAACACAACAGGCAGACTATCATAACTTATAAATGAGCTGTGATGATAAGTTGTGACTTTGACTCGGCTCGGCTCGGCTCGGCTCGGCTCCGCTGAAGAGATTTAGGTGGCGTCAGCGTATCATGGGTGTAACCACCGTGTGGTCACTAGTCAGTGCAGGGCAGGCACATTCGCGTAGAACTCGGAACTCTTTTTTTATTTTTTTTACTATTTTTTAGTATTTTTTAATTTCAAATCAATTAAAAAAGTAGACATATAGGTCTTAATTGAAGTCTTAAAGAAATATCCGGACAAATACAATATCAATTAAACATAAAATGAAGTGAGAACCGTTGATTTCGATAACGAAACATTCGGAATAAACACAACAACGATTAAGGATGAAACCTTAAGATTTTCGTATAATTTATGAATGTCTAAAATGGTGCATACATTCTCCTTTTTAAAGGAGTTTTTAACACAAGAGTCAAAGCTCTATCAATGCAATAATTAAAGGGATTAATTGAATATATACATTGAAATTAGACTATGAATGAATAAATGAATTAAAAACATAATTTGAGGAATCCTTCATTATTCCACATCACATATTAAGAAAGTGCAACAGGAGTACTTCTTTTGTTCGGTTAAAAGTTATTGATTAAAGATGTCTATCGGACTGACCCAGTAAGTTTTACAGGGTCACGAACTAAACGGGTTAGGGTTTTAAACGATTCATACGTAACGATTCTACAATTGTTGGGATCTAACTCTAACCCTAGCGGGCCACAGGCTAAACGGGTCACTAACGGACTACAATAATTTTTTTTAATTTTAAAATTAAAGGTCTCATTTGACACGTCCAACAAACAAATAAAAAAAATAGAAAAATATATAATTAATTAATGGTCGATAAATGAGAAAATAAAAGTATGATTTAAACACAATTGTAGAACAGTTAATATGACCAAATAAATATCATAATTTAATAAAAAAATAAATAATGAATAATAATGGACTACTTATGGGTCAAATGACCCAAAATTTGTTCACAAGTTATTTATTAAAAAATAATAATAATAATAACTCGGGCTAGCAGGCTGACTCGGTTTAACCCGTGGGCTAACTGGTTTGTGTAAAAAAAAACCTGGATTTAAATGGGCCTACGATTCATGAATCATAACCCTATTTTTTTTAGAGTTAAACGATTCAGTCCGGATAAACATCTCTACTATTGATAGAGAATGAAGCTGCAATCGAAGAGACCTTCCTAATTTTCTGCAACATATTTTTTTAGTCAAATTTATTCCTTTGAATCCTTTCAAATCTATTTAATTGAATGTCATTTAATTGTTTTGACTACTATTTTGTAAAATCCTTTAAATACGATATGTGGCAGTATGAAAATACAGTTAAAAATCATAAGATTTTATCCTTAAATGAGACTTCCTCCGTTCTAGTGAAAGTTATCCAACTTTTCTTTTTCGTCCGTCCTAATGAAAGCTATTCATTCCTTTTTTGGTAATTATTTTTTCTCACATTTCATTATATTCTTATCTCTCACAATAACATCATCTCTAATACATCTACTTATTATATTAGTATTTCTTAACCTCCGTGCTCAAAGCTCATGGGGAGCTTTCCTCGGGACGGAGGGAGTATTGTGTTTATTCGGGTATTTCATATTGAAATCAACGATTCTAACATTCTTTTTAGACGCTTCCGTGCATCAGCTATCCATAAGTTTTGAGCACGAATATTAAGAAATATGATAGAATAAGTAGATGTATTAGAGGTGATGTGATTAAAAGAGAAAATAATATAATTAAATGTGAGAAGAAGTAATTTACCAAAAAGAGAATGAATAAAAAGATAATTACGTAGTTTTCACTAAAATAAAGGGAGTAATAAATATAGTTTTGAGTAAAAAAATTTAAACGCTTACAGAAATGAATTATCTTATATATACACTATGGGTAAAACTAAAAGTAATGACATTTTGTGTAGTGAATAAATGAATTGCCTTATTTTATTTCCCTTTTCAACAATTATTTTGCACTGTTGTAGCTAACCAATTGGGAACAGTAACCTTGCAAGAAGCCAAGAACCGATCTTTTTTACTTTGATGCAGCAAAGTGGGGGAAAAAGGAAATAAGCTTCACATGATACCCTTTTGAGGAGGAAAGAGAGCCCATGCATTGCGTGTAGTGAATCTTGAATACTTTAATACTCCCATTCTCCATGTCTCATTTTACCAATTTATTTATTTATTTTGGGGTGTATCACGATATATTACTCACTCCGTCCATTAAAAATATGTCTTCTTTATTTGACATAAATTTTAAAAATAATTTATACAGTATTTAAATATATAAAGTAGATATGTGAATAAAAAGTATAAAAAATATTGTCCATAGATTATTAACTTTATTAGTAAAATAAAAAAATGTACTTAAATAGAATGAATATATTTTTGGAGGAGAAAATAAAATAAAATTGAACCTACTTTTCGTGGAGTGAGGGTGTACCTATTTTATTTTTGGCACACATTTTATCCATTATTTTATTACTCCTATATTTTATTTATTACAACATTTTCTCTCTCTTCATTATATCACTTGTACTATATTTATTATTTTTTCATACGTCTTAATTTGTGTGCTCAAAAGTTATGGACAATATATAACGGGACGAGAAAGTAATTTACAATTTGTACTCCCTTCATTTCAAGTGAATTTGCACCCTTGGGATGTTACACATTTTTTTAAAATGTGTAAGAAAATGTATAATCAACAATGTTTTGAGGGATAATTTTATAAATTTTTATGAATAAAATAAAGTAAAAAGTAGATTGAGTGTGAAAAAAATAATAATATATAAGTAAATATGAGTATATGCTAGAATGTGTAGGTTATGAAGATTTTTTTTTATTGAATATGTAAATTGGTACTATAAGATATTCATATATAAAAAATGTGTAAATTTCTGGTGAAAGCTATTTATAAATTTTGAAAAAAAAAAAGAGAATAATATAATTGATGAAATGATAAATGGTACGTAGTTTGTAAAAAAGAGAATGAATAAATTAAAAAAAAAAAAGTTTGAAAACTTTTGAACTAAGGGAGTATAATTTTTTTTTTAAAATTTTCAACTAGTATAAATTTTTTTCTTAGAATATTTCATACTCCATCCGTCCTATTATTAATTGAACATTTACTATTTGCATGAGTTTTAATGTATAATTATTTATTCATATTAAAGGTGTTAGAATTGATATTTATGAGGGACGTTATTATTTATTACGAGCATTTTTACTTTATTGGAGGCAAAATATTTTATTGTGGGTAAATAGTAATGATGTTTGGAGTAAATAATAAATGTTTAATGGAGATTTAAAAAATAAAGTAAGAAAGTAAATGATAAATATTTAAATAATAATGAAATAAGTTTTTTTTTTTATATAAATGTTCAATTAGTAATTAGACAAGATAATTATAAAATGCTAAATTGATGAATTGCAAAATGTAGGAAATTTGGTCGCTTTCAACATAATGAAGTTTGCTATAGCCAGGTTTTGTGTAAAGTAGATTCTTAATAGATCTGACAACCCATTTTCACCTAAAGCAAACAAACAAAAAGTAGGACGACAATTTTTTCATATAAACATTTTCTTCGTTGATTGATATTTATTTTATTGTCCAAAGGGAACGTACTTACACTCATCGATATTTGCACATTTTTGGTGCACTTATTCAAAGTTTGAAAGAAAATCTAGAATATTGTACTTAATATTTAAGTTTTGTACAATTTTTTCATGCAATAATATATATAAGTATCATCATGGGTAGAGTGTTTTTTTTTTTTTTACTCAAGTCACATTTTATTTATCACGAAATAAACGCAACAATTTTGGATATCTAGCTAGTGTTTTTTTTTTTTTTTTTTTTTCATGTATTAATATCTCATTCATTATATTTAGATTAATGTACCCAAAACATGAATTAGAATTGACCACTTTTCCCATTTTTATTAAATGCAACATATATAGACTATGTAATACACTCTCTGTTCGTTTTTAGGAATAGTTTACTTTCATTTTTTACACAAATCATGTATCTACTTTCACTTACATTCATGTTAGGACTCTATTTAATGTTAATAATCAATGTTAATGAATAATTCCAAAATTTATTAAATAAAATTATTTTAGACAAAAAAGAAAAAATAGTAGAACAAGAAAGTGGGCTATATTTTAAGTCAAACAAAAGATTTGAATAATGAACTACGTATTTTTTTAACGGACGAATTAGGCAATTATATTTTCATTAATTGAACAATGACAGTGTGATATATGTAATTCGGTGTTGATTAATGCATCTGAATTTTATACTCTAGTGTGATGGAATTGGAGATTTCGTATTCAGATCCTCTCATAGACATGAGAATTCTGTACAAAAGAAAGAACCCTTTATTTACATTAATTTGTGTGGGTGTGTGAAATCTAAGGATGCTTCTCTACATATTCAAAAGCTTTTTTCTACTCCTTTCCTTTCGTTCCTTAAAAGTTTACATATTCATAAATGATAACAATTCTCATTCTCATAGTATATAAATATTTATCCTTCGTGTCATTACTTTTGGGATTGATCATATACTCAATTCAATTACTTTAATTATTTATTTATATATAAAAATTTATAAAATTACTCTTTAATACTCTAATCTTTACAATTTTTTCTTAAAATTCGTATTAAAAAAATACTGCAAACTTTTCAGTAATGGGCGGAGTAAATTTTAGCACAGTGATATGTAAGTGCATAAGATTGGATACCCATGAATTTCCCAATTCCCAATCTCGCAAGTGGGATTTAGCTGTAGACTAGTCATTCATCACATAATCCCCATCCCTACCTGTAGGACCCTCTTTAACGCTAAATCTATCTTCTTTTTTGAATTTTTTGTAATGGCCCATTCACATATTTCCACTTTGTACTGATTGATTTTCATTTTTTTTATAAGTAATGATTAGTATTTGAAGTGCAAATAAGATGTGTTTAATATAATTAGTGTCTTTCCGGGGTCACAGGGACTATGATTTGTCAAGTTTCATATCTACTTTTTTTTATTAACTCTTCATATTTTAATTAAAGTTAATATTACACTTTATTTATTGGTGGTTGTTATATATATATATATATATATATATATATATATATGAGTAACAATGTTCAGTTATATTATACTTCTCTTTGGTTTAAATTTATAATTTTCATTTCTTCAAGTACAAATTTTAATAAATACTAATTATTTTATATATAAAGTAAATAGATTAAAGGTATATTGAGATATTATGGGATAAGTATGTGATAATTGAAGGATTGGGATAAACTAGTGCAAATAATATCATTTTTAAAAAGAGAATGAATATAATGAAATTGAACTATTAAACAAAGAGTGTGATAAAATTGGATAAATGAAATATTATAAGTTTAGTTAAAATTAGTGTCATATTTTAATTAAAATTGTGTTACCTTCATAAAACTTTTGTGCATGCTCAAGTAATTACATAGTACAACTGGTGCATTGTGCACCTATTAATTTATGAACATATATAGGTACCTATTACTATTATTTAAAATGTGTAATTTTCAAGATTACATTTAACTTGCTCAATTTTATTTTAATAATTATTTGAAGACGTGGAAATTGGGAGAATCAAAGTGGGGGAGAAAAGTAGTAGTAGTAGGTTTGTTTGAGGAGAAAAAAAGAAAGGGAAAGGAGGGTGATGAGTTGTGAAGCATGTGGGAGATTTTTTGCAGTTGCTTTTGTGGAATACATCACTGCATCTGCATGGCATGGATGCCCAGCAATACTTTTATGTTATGCACTTTAATGTGTGTCAGTGTGTGCGTGTGTTATTTACTCAATAATTTTCATATGTAGATTATATATTAAAAAAAATGTAAGGATGAGTAAAATTTTAGAAATAATTTTTAATTTTTATATATAAAGTAAATAAATGAATTAACTTGTGTATACGTTTGAGGTCAGTAAAATTATGAATATTGTATTAGGATTATATTAAAAGTATCATTCATATGTAGGCCCACCTCACAACACTCGTGGGCCTCACCTTTAGCCCAATAAGATTAGGTCAAGATTAGGTTAAACTACTGTATTGTATAAATACCCATTGTACACACTTTTGTAAGTAATCAAGAAATTATATTTTCTATATTCTCTATATGGTATCATCGAGTCACTTGGCTCACGCCTGATCCAAGCACTAGCCGCCGCCGCCGCTACTCAGCCCTAGCCGCCGCCGCCGCTCTAAACCCTAGCTGCCGCCGCTATTAAGCCCTAGCTGCTGCTGTTATTTGCTCTTGCCGCCGCCTCTCCATCTGAAGCGCCGCCGCCATCCGTCTTAGACGCCCAGCTCACTGCTGCCAATCTCTTCTCTCCGCTGCCTCACTCCCTACAATGGCCACTCCATCTCAGCCGCCCTCACCCATCACCTTCAAAGGACTTGCGAACATGTCTTTAAAACTAACCTCCACCAACTACGGCGCTTGGTCCTTCCAGCTTCGTCTCCTCCTCACTGGACACAACCTCTTTGGCTATGTCTTGGGCACGCATCCATGCCCACCCTCCACAATCCCAGCTGCTGGCGACACCACCACCACCATTTCAAATCCTGCACACGACTTGTGGGTGTGTCAGGACAACCTCATTTTTTCAGCCATGGTTGGATCCATGTCTCCGGAACTTATTCCCTTTGTGGCATCGACCAAAACCTCCTGCGAAACCTGGTCGATGCTTGGGAGCATGTATGGAAAACCCTCCAGAGGCCGCATTCTTGCCCTCAAAACCAAGTTTCGCTCTCTGTCCAAAGGTGCTCGCCCGATCTCTGACTTCCTTATGGAAGCTCGCTCTGTGGTCGACGAACTTGCTCTCCTCGGCATTACTTCTGATGCCGAGGACGTCACCCTCCAAGTCCTAACTGGCCTTGATGAGTCTTACAATGACATAGCAAATGCCATCCAAGCTCGCGAACATCCCATCTCCTTTGCCGAGCTCTGCGACAAGCTCCTCAGTGCCGAGGTTCAAATTGCCTCGCGACCGTCCTCAGCCTTAATACCTGCATCTGCACTTACTGCCAGTAAACCTCATCATCGCTTCTCGCGACCAGACTCGAGGTCAAAAACTGTTGACACGCGTCCTCGCCAGTCCTCGCACAGGCCCTATCTTGGCACCTGCCAATATTGCCGAACACCGGGTCACACTGCTCGCACCTGCCCTGAGATTCCCTCATCACCCTCGCCCACTGCTCCTTCTACGGGTCCTCGCCGCCCACATGGTCAGTACACACCACCCTCTCGTCTCAATCGAACAACTGCTCGCCCGGCATACTCGGCTCACTCAGCCTCCTCGGCACATCCTACCGAGCACTGGATTCTTGACTTAGGTGCTTCGCATCACATCACCAACGGCCTCGCCAACCTCTCTCTTCACTCACCATTTGATGGGCCTGACAATGTAGAAATTGGTGATGGTAAAGGTTTACACATATCTCACACTGGCTCTATGTGTTTTCCTCAACTTAAGTCTCTCAGTTTTTCGAATGTCTTAGTCGTCCCACACATCTCGAAAAACTTAATTTCAGTCTCCAGTCTCTGTCGTGATAATAATGTTAACGTTATTTTTGATCGTTCTTCCTTTCAGGTGCGGGATGGTCACTCGGGGAGCATTCTCCTCGTTGGGAGTCGTATCAATAACTTGTATGTCTGGCCGGCACACATGTCCACCAACTCCCCGCAAGCCTTCGCCACTCAACACCTCACAACAACCACCTGGCACGCTCGCCTTGGTCACCCATCGACGAAAATTCTTACTCACACTCTCTCCAACCTTAGCTTATCCAATGCACCTTCCAAACATTTTAACTATAACTCTTGCTCATGTATCAAAAGTCACAAACTACCATTTTATGATTCAAGCATTTTATCTACTAAACCACTTGATATCATCTTTTCTGATGTTTGGTCGTCACCTGTTTTATCTCCTGATAATCTCAAATACTATGTGTTATTCGTTGATCACTTCAGCAAATACATATGGGTTTATCCCCTAAAACGGAAATCGGATGTTCTCCCCACATTCATCGCCTTCAAAACTCTTGTTGAAAATAACTATCAAAACACTATCAAAACCTTTTACTCAGATAATGGGGGAGAGTTCATTGCTCTTCGCTCCTTTCTTCAAACCCATGGCATTGCACATCTCACCACCCCACCTCACACTCCCAATATAATGGCATGTCTGAGCGTCGCCATCGCCATGTGGTCGGCACAACCCTAGCTCTCCTTCACCATGCTTCTATGCCCCTTACTTATTGGCCCTATGTCGTCTGCTCGGCAGCCTACACCATAAATCGCCTTCCCAAAGTTAACCTCGACATGGTTTCCTCCTACGAAAAACTCACTACTCGTCCCCCTAATCTGACCAAACTCCGTGTATTTGGTTGCCTCTGCTATCCTCTGCTTCGCCCTTACACCACCCACAAACTTGACCCTCGCTCTACTCCATGTGTCTTTCTTGGGTATTCACCCACGCAAAGCGCTTATCTCTGTCTTGATCGCTCCACAAACCGAATCTACACCTCGCGTCATGTTCAATTTGCTGAACATACGTTTCCCTTCTCCATCTCTTCTCCCAATCAATCGTCTCCTTTGGCGACCTCCAACTCCTCGCCACCCACTCCCTCTGATTCCAACTCCTCGCCCATTCTTATGGCACCTCCACTTCCCAACCCTGCCACAACCATCCTCGCCCCCAACCCAGGGCTGACCACTACCATTCCCCGTCATCCCACACTGGTCGACCAACCTAACACTCCTCAGTCGACCACAACCACACCTGACATCACTGTGCCGACCAATGCTCCCCCACGACCTCCTGCATCTCGCATGGTCACTCGAGCTCAAAATCAAGTGTTCAAGCCTAATCCAAGGTATGGACTTAATTCCATCGTCGCTTCTGACATTGAACCGAGCTGTGTCTCACAGGCACTCAAGAACAAAAATTGGCGAGCAGCCATGTCGGCTGAATTTGATGCTCTTCTTCAGAATGACACTTGGGACTTAGTTCCACCCACTACATCTCAGAACGTGGTCGGCTCCAAGTGGGTCTTTCGTATTAAGCGAAAAACAGATGGCACCTTGGACAAATACAAAGCTCGCCTAGTCGCCAAAGGCTTTCATCAGCGCCCAGGTGTCGACTTCAACGAAACCTTCAGCCCCGTGGTCAAGCCAGCCACTGTGCGAACTGTTCTAAGCATTGCTGTTACCAACAATTGGCCTCTTCGTCAATTTGATGTTAACAACGCATTTCTCCACGGAGAGCTCTCAGACACAGTCTTCATGGCTCAACCTCCGGGTTTCAAGGACAAGGTTTTTCCCACCTATGTCTGTAAGTTACGTAAATCCATCTATGGCTTAAAGCAGGCTCCCCGCACATGGTACTATGCTCTTCGCTCATTTCTCAAGGACATTGGGTTCAACCCCACTCACTCTGATGAATCTCTGTTCGTTTTCAACAACAATGGAGTGGTCGCCTACTTCCTTGTCTATGTCGACGACCTTATTTTGACGGACAATACCTCTTCCATGCTCGCACGTGTAGCTGCCGACCTCAGTGCCAAATTCTCTGTCAAGGACCTTGGTCATCTATCCTATTTCTTAGGAGTGGAAGTCCTTCGATCCACAAATTCATGCCTCCTCTCCCAACGAAAATACATCACTGACCTGCTCATCCGGTACAACATGATCGACTCCAAACCGGTCCAAACTCCATTATCCACCACTGCTCGCCTAATACTCTCGGATGGCTCTTCTCCCACTGACTCCACCCAGTATCGTCAAGTGCTCGACAGTCTCCAGTATCTTCAACTCACCAGACCAGATATTGCTTTTGCCGTGCATAAGCTATCCCAATTCATGCATGCACCCACCATCACTCACTGGAATGCAGTAAAGCGACTACTACGCTATCTCAATGGTACGAGGAATGTTGGAATCAACATTACCCCTTCCTCCTCCTCCTCGCTCCACTGCTTCACCGATGCCGACTGGGCGGACAATCATGATGATCGCACTTCCACAAGTGCTTACGTTGTCTTTTTGGGGGCCAATCCTATCTCATGGTCGTCCAAAAAGCAGAAGTCTGTTGCTCGCTCATCCACTGAGGCTGAATACCGAGCAATTGCTTCTGCAGCTTCTGAAGTCCAATGGCTTACTTCCCTCCTCAAAGAACTTCATTTCTCCATCCCTCAGGTACCAGTCATCTACTGTGACAACATTGGAGCTACCTACTTATGCTCGAATCCTGTGTTTCACTCCCGCATGAAGCACATTGCCATTGACTTTCATTTCGTTCGTGACCTCGTCAAAACTGCTCGGCTTCGCATCTCCCATGTCTCCTCGGCTGATCAACTTGCAGATGCTCTCACCAAATCACTCTCTGGTGCTCGCCTTCAAACTCTTATGACCAAGATTGGATTATCCTACGATACTCCATCTTGAGGGGGCATATTAGGATTATATTAAAAATATCATTCATATGTAGGCCCACCTCACAACACTCATGGGCCTCACCTTTAGCCCAATAAGATTAGGTCAAGATTAGGTTAAACTACTGTATTGTATAAATACCCATTGTACACACTTTTGTAAGTAATCAAGAAATTATATTTTCTATATTCTCTATATATTGCAAGGTGTGGTTTATAAAGAATTTTTCATTTTAATAGTGTGAATATTATTACAGTACGGTCACAAAATAAAAAAGTATGAAAATTATTATGAAATTGAGAGAATATTTTTTTACTCTACAATCTATGCCTTTTTTTTTTTTATAATAATAACAAAAATGTCAATATTGTGCACGTGAAGTATCATGTCCACAACTATGATATTTTTTACTCTAGGGTTAATTCTAAATAAATACACCACCTTTAGTCTCAGTATCAATTTAATCACGACCTTTACAATTTTTTTTTAAAACCTCAACCTTTCATCGTGTTGCAATTAGATACACATTTTTTTTTCTCCGGTCAACAATTGATGATGTGGCTTGTCGGAGCTCGCCACGTCATATTACACATATTTTTTTTATTTTCTCCATAAAGATTACACTTTAAATAGAAATAAAAATATAAAATTTTATAGTTCTGGTTATGCGCGTCTCTCTCACTTCTCAAACTCAATAGAAATAAAAATATAAAAATAAATCAGAGTTCTGGTTATGCGCGTCTCTCTCACTTCTCAAACTCAATCAATCACGAAAAACCACCAACAAGGTTATCTTCAGCATACACTCAAATACAATAATTAATTGAGGTCCACCGAAAAAAATTATAGTTCTCGAACTATCGAACTAGTTGAACAAAACAACAAAATTATTAAATAATTTAAGAATTACCGAAGAAATAAACAACCAAATCACCACTGGTCTAGATGCGTAAGTTTTTTATGGTTAGGAGAGAATAACTTGATTTAGTTGAGAATGGTAGAAGAAAACTTGATTTAGTTTGAGAAGAGGAGACGCATGGAATTTTATTTTTATAAAATTTTATATTTTTATTTCTATTTAAAGTGTAATCTTTATGGGGAAAATAAAAAAAATATGTGTAATATGACGTGGCGAGCTCCGGCAAGCCACATCATCAATTGTTGAGAGCGGAGAAAAAAATGTGTATCTAATTGCAACACAATGAAAGGTTGGGGTTTTAAAAAAAAATCGTAAAGGTCGTGATTAAATTGATATTGAGATGAAAGGTTGTGTATTTATTTAGAATTAACCCTTTACTCTACAATGTAACATTTTTTTTTTAAATAATGACATTTTATGTCCACAACAATGTTAAGACAAGTATAAACTTTAAATAAGAGATTAATTGCATCAAATCTCTCATCGTTCGGAAATGTCGCCTGAATTTTTATTATATACAGTTTAGAAATTAATTTTACGAAATTCTCCTGCAATTTATTAAATTAATCGATTATCCCGCTTTTAAAAAAAAGAGTTATAGACTTAAACACACTTTGCAATTTATTAAATATGTTGTATAGAATGTTGGAATATTCAAGACGACAATATACAACGAAAGACTTAAACACACTTTGCAAACAAATTTAAAACTTTGCATAGCATGCCTTAATTATGACAAAACTTCACTATAACTTTACCAAATATATCGAGACATTCTACTCAATATTAGCACAACATCAACAAATCGCTTTTTATTGGATTGCCTCTATTTCTTTTCATCAATGGTTTACTCACGAGGTTGTACTTGTTTGCAATATTGCGAATACAATATTCATTAAAACTTTACGAGCACATCTCCACGACAAAAAAATTTTAATATAAAAAAATAAAAAAACACAGAAACACAGTGTTGCTACATGAATAAAAGCTATACGTACAACAAAAACACAAAAAAAATGTGTTGCTACCTAAATAAAAATTACACGACATAAACACTAAAAGATGTGTTACAACTTGAACAATATAAAATAAACACAATACTACTACACTAGAAAAATGATTTATTACATGAACAAAAAAAAAGTGTTACTACATGAAAAAAAGTGATATTACGTGTTAAAAAACGTGATACAACATGAAAAAAAAAAAAAAAGTGTTTCTATATGAACAATAAAAAAATACCAACATTACACCATCAAAAAACACACGAATTTTTTAATGCAATCCACCTAAACACAAATTTACAGAGTTTTGGTACGTGTATGAAATTTGCAATATAGGGTATTAGACTGACGAACTCTATTGAAGTATGCTCTATGTGTGTGCAAATGTGCCAACATCTAACTCAACACTAATACACACACATGCCTTACTAATGTAGTTTCTAGAAGAAGAGTAGTTATCACACTAACCAATAGTTGTTAGTTGTTAGTTAGTTAGATGGAAGACTCTAGAATGTGAGTCTCCTTCTATATATATTGTACATACTACACATTGCAAATTGAGTTGAAAATATACAATTTTAACATGGTATCATGAGAGCAGGATTTCTCATGATTTAGAGTGTGGTTTTACAGATTTTACTCTTCTTCTTCTCTATTCCTTCACATCTTCATCCTCCATCTTTTCTGTAACCGTTTTGTTCTTTGTCTAACCACCTCCATTCTTCAGTTTTCGATCCATTCTTCCGCTATTCCTCTGCTATGTTTTTCAACTTCCAATCACTGATCATGACAGATCAATCCTCCTCTACTGTTCTTCCCCGATTTATCACTCTTTCGATTCGTTTGGATAATGATAACTATCCCTTTTGGAAAAATCAGGTTCTCGCATCGGTGCGAGCTCATTGCTTTGAAGATGTTCTTCTCTGCAAAGTTGTGCCACAGAATCCGTCGGAATCTACATCGGATTCGATTTCGTGGCAGAGAAAGGATCAATTCCTTCTAAGTTGGCTTCTCAGCTCCGTTTCTGAGTCAATGCTGGGCCATGTCAGTCGTTGTGAGCACTCTTTCCAGTTATGGCTCACTTTTGAAGGTCTATTCCAGTCGCAATCTAGTGCGAAGGCAATGATTCTTCGTTTGCAACTTCAAACATTGAGAAAGGGTGATCTCAGTGTTGATGAGTTTATACTAAAGATGCGATCAATTGCAGATGGTTTGTTTCATGCTGGACAACCTATTCGAGATGATGAATTGGCATTATACATCCTTGGTGGCCTTGGAGCGGATTTTGATGCAGTTGTGGTATCTCTCACAACCAGAGGCACTATTCCATCAATTCCAGAAGTGCAGTCAATTCTTCAAGCTTTTGAGATGAGATTATACAGTCACACGAATCATACACTACAAGTTGCTGGTGGTCAGATCACTTCATCTCCATCAGTTCATGCAGTGGCCAGATCTACTGCATCAGGTCCTTCTCATGGTAAAGGCAGAGGTTTCCAAAAACCTAGAGTGGTATGTCAACTGTGTGGCCGAAAGTATCATGTGGCTGCAAAGTGCTTCAAGCGCTTTGATCAAGCATTTCATGGTCTAAAACAGTCTAGACAATTCAGTGCTGCTCCTCGTCCTTCTCACAATTATTCTGCTCCTCATCCAGCTCAAGCAAATGTAGCTCACACTTATTCTGCTCCTCATCCAGCTCAACCTAATGTGGCTCAAGCATTCTATGCTACTTCTCCAGCTCGATCCTACCCCTCTCCTCTTCCCACTACCTCTTATCAATCTAATCAATCTGTTGGTTCATTGGATTCAGGTTCTTCTACTGGTATATCTCCTTGGTTCATTGATAGTGGAGCAACACATCATGTTACTTCACAACTCTCAAACCTGAACATATCCACTCCATATCAAGGTATGGATTCACTTGTTGTTGGCAATGGTGCCACTGCTTTATATCGCATACTGGATCTTTCTCCTTGCCTACTTGTGATATAACAAAGAATGTTGCTATGGATAATGTCTTATATGTGCCAACAATCACAAAAAATCTTATGAGTATCTCTCAGTTTCTTAAGGATAATGATGTTGTTATTGAGTTTTTTGCTGATTGTTGCTTTGTTAAGGACTTGAAAACTCACAAGATACTATTGAGAGGGGAGCTTAAAGATGGTTTGTATGCTCTAAACTTTGATGGATTGAAGTCTACTTGGTTAAAGCAGTGCAATAAAGTGACAGTTGATCATGAGAATAAAGTCAGTGCTACTTGGAAGCTTTGGCATTGTAGATTGGGGCATCCAAATAATTCAGCTCTTACTACTGTTCTAAAGAGCTTGAATATTCCTTGTACTAGTTCTGATAACACTTTTTGTGATGAATGTAAGCTAGGCAAGATGCATTGGAAACATTTCTCTTCTGTTTTGCATCATACATCTGCTCCTCTTGAACTGTTGCATATGGATGTGTGGGGACCTGCTTCATGTATCTCAATTGATGGCTTTAGGTACTATTTGTCCATTGTAGATGATTATACCAGATATGTGTGGGTGTTTCCCTTAGCTGCTAAATCTGATGTGGTGGTGGTGTTTAAGCAGTTCATGCACACAGTAGAAAGATTGCTTGGTGTTCATATTAAGCACATTCAACATGACATGGGCACTGAATTCTTACCTGTTGCTAAGTTGGTACAGCCTTTAGGCATTCTAATTCAAAAATCTTGTGCTTACACTCATGCACAAAATGGTCTTATTGAGAGAAAACATCAGCATATTACTGAGCTTGGTCTTGCTATGCTTGCCAAATCCAATCTATCTATGTCATTCTGGTGGCATGCCTTTTCTACAGCAGCCCATCTTATCAATGTCCTCCCTTCCTCTACACTAAATCACTCTTCTCCTTTTGAACTGATCCATCACAAGCCACCTGATTATCACTCACTTAGGATTTTTGGGTGTGCTTGTTTTCCTTTTCTTCGACCATATAACTCCTCCAAGTTGCAATTTCGTAGCTCTAAGTGCATTTTCCTAGGCTACAGTCCCTCACACAAAGGTTATCTATGCTTACACTCATCTGGTAAAATCTATATTTCAGCATCTGTGCAGTTCAATGAGTCTGAATTCCCATCTTTCACTAGACAAACACCTCCATCTACATCTTCTCACTTCTTCTCAGCTCAACTTCCCTTTTCTGCTGATCTCATTGCTCCTATCCCTCAATCTCCTCCATCTAATTCTCATTCCTCCTCTTCTGATCTACCTCACTCTCCAACATCTGGTACTCACATTTCTTTACCAAATGCTCCTTCAATCACTTCTACCAGAAATACCAGCCTATCACATGATTCATCCTCCTCCTCTACCAGATATAAATTACCTTCTCCCTCTCTTTCACTCAGTCCTATTCCCCCTCCCACTCATTCCATGACAACTCGTTCAAAATCCGGCATATTCAAACCCAAGTTGTTCTCATGCTCATCACAAATTTCTGAACCCAATTCTGTGAGAGAAGCCATGCTTAATTCAGATTGGCAACAGGCCATGCAGTTGGAGTATGATGCTCTTATTCAAAATGGAACATGGACTCTGGTGCCTCTATCTTCTGTGATTCATCCAATCACCACAAAATGGATTTTCAGGGTTAAGTACAAGAGAGATGGTTCTGTGGAAAGGTACAAAGCAAGGCTAGTGGCTAGAGGTTTTCAACAGCAAGCTGGGGTGGATTACTTTCACACCTTTAGTCCAGTCATTAAGCCTGTCACACTTCGAATTGTGTTTACTCTTGCCATCTCAAAAGGGTGGTCTATTCAGCAAGTGGACATCAACAATGCATTCTTGAAGGGGGATCTTCATGAGACAGTTTATATTGCACAGCCAGAAGGTTTTGTTGATTCTAAGCACCCTTCTTATGTCTGCAAACTCAGGAAAGCTTTGTATGGCTTGAAGCAAGCTCCCAAGGCTTGGTATGATACACTTAAGGCCTTCCTGTTGGATCAAGGCTTCACTCACTCCACTTCAGACCATTGTTTATTCCACAGATTTCTGAATGGAAAGATAACCTTACTTCTAGTATATGTTGATGATATACTAATCACTGGCTGTGATTCAAAGCTTGTACAACAGCTTATTGAGGCTCTTCACTCTAAATTCTCCCTTAAACACTTCGGGGAGATCAACTACTTCCTTGGAATTGAAGCTCATGTCACTCCCAACTCCATCAAGCTTACACAATCCAAATACACTTCTGAACTCATCTCCAAAGCAAACCTTGAATCCTCCAAACCTTGTTCCACTCCACTCTGCCCCTCATCAACTCTCTCTCTATCTGACAGCCCTTTGTTTGATAACCCAACTCTATATCGTAGCATCATTGGTGCTCTTCAGTATCTAACCCTCACACGCCCTGATATTTCCTTCGGTGTCAACAAACTTTCTCAATTTCTGCAAAATCCCACACTAAATCATTGGAAAGCCTGTAAAAGAGTACTTCGCTATCTTAAAGGCTCTACATCTCATGGTTTATCTTTTTCTAAAGTTTCTGATTTCAGGTTGCAAGGATACGTGGATGCTGATTATGCCTCAAGCATTGATGATCGACGGAGCACTTCTGGTTTCTGCATAACACTAGGTGGCAATCTTGTTTCATGGAGCTCTAGGAAACAAAGTGTTGTAGCACGAAGCAGCACTGAAGCTGAGTATAGAGCTCTAGCATTGGCCACCACTGACATCTTGTGGATCACAAGCCTATGCAAAGAGCTTTTTCTTCCCATCTCCACACCTGTTGTTCTTTGGTGTGACAATCAGGGAGCCATCACCCTTGCCTTTAGTCCAGCGTTTCATTCAAGAACCAAACACATTGAGGTCGACGTTCACTTTTTGAGAGAAAAGGTTCAAGCCAAGATTCTTGATGTGCGATACATTCCATCCGAGGATCAACCTGCAGATTTACTCACCAAACCACTCTCTCCGGCTCGTTTTGCGCGCTTGGGAGCTTGGTTCAATCTTCACTCTCAGGATAATCCATCTTCTTCCGGGGCGTATTGAAGTATGCTCTATGTGTGTGCAAATGTGCCAACATCTAACTCAACACTAATACACACACATGCCTTACTAATGTAGTTTCTAGAAGAAGAGTAGTTATCACACTAACCAATAGTTGTTAGTTGTTAGTTAGTTAGATGGAAGACTCTAGAATGTGAGTCTCCTTCTATATATATTGTACATACTACACATTGCAAATTGAGTTGAAAATATACAATTTTAACAAACTCGAAAAATCAAAGATTTGATATAATTTTTGTCACTAAAAAAAATCAATGTATATTAGTTGGAATTTAGCCAGAAAATCAATGAATCGTGAATAAATAGTTGTCACTAAAACATACTAATTGACAGAGCTGTGGAGAAATGAAAAGATTGATATGTTACACGTCCTTCAAATTGCTGGAAATCAATAACGGTATGTTTGTTTTGAAATTTTGAATTTTAAAATATGAATTTCAAAATCTAATGAATTTATGTAGAGTAAGATTTAATTTTTTGTTATAAACTTTATATGTGTTTATATAAGATTTATAGATATCTATATATAGGGTTTGTAAGAGCTGACTTTTATAGAATTTATATATATTTATAACTTGTAAGATATAATTTTAAAATTTGAAAATAGAACAAGTTTAAATTTAAAAAATTTCAAAGTGGGATTTTACATCCCAAAACAAACATATCCTAAAAGTTTGGTTGAGAATCATTGAATAGTGAAATCAATTTTTTGACGGTGGATAAATAAGTGGGTGGACAGGTTGCATATTGCACAATCAATACTATACTGTATTTGAATTAATACTATACTCTATTTACTATAACTCAAGAGTAACCTTCACTCATTAAAAATAATTGAATCAAGTGGTACCACATGTAACTGGTACACACAAGTATTTGTCTTTGTACAATATTGTATATTAGGCCGCGAAACTCTGCATATTACTCGGATTGAAATAAATATTATATTATTATTTTTAGAGTAAATTATACTTCCTCAATTTTATATTGTTTGTTTGTCATGTTTTGGATTATAATATATTTAAAAAAATATTATTATATTGTTTTAATTATTTTTTCATCTTTCTTTTCAAATTATACCCATATTTATTTATAAATTTCTTACTTTTTAAAATTTTATTTGTACTTATACATGAGGATTACATTTATATTTCTTAATTCAATAAAAAAAAGAAAGAAATGAAATGAGAGAAATATCTTGTAAGCCATAAACAAACCTACCAAAGATGTTGTAAAAGGTATGCTTCATGCATGGGGTTATAATAAATTATTAGAGCATGGAATTGAAGGATATTATTAATTAATATTTGTGTCCATGTCCGTGTCCATGTCCATGACCTGCAAACAATGAAATTAGCTCCATGACTGAATTCATTCATAGCCACAAACGTACGTATAGAAGATTAATAATATTCTATCATATTCCAATGCAAATATGAACACGATGAGCAAACCACAACCTCTAGCTTATTGGTGACTTTTGTAAAAGTAGTTGTGTATTATAGTAATGATTATCCTCATGGAATAAAGTCTATAAAAGATAGCACTATTATATAAATCAATGATTTGGTTTCCTATGAACTTGGCAACTATACAACTTAGGTATATATATGTAACAGTACTCATATTATTGAGTTATATTTTTAGTTATTCATGTAATCTCACGTGTGCACAACATTATTGCCAGGGCAGAATTTAGAATTTAGGTTGTGAAAGATATTAAATTTGAAAATGGAAATATGTTTTTGATTGACGATTTTTTTTTTGAGATATTATTAATTTTTATTTTACATAAGAAAAAAAAAAAAAATTTGGAGTGTTGCACATACAATATCCTTTTATTTTAAAAAATAAGTAAAATAAAAAAATATAGGTTGCAATCGGGTCGAATTGACCTTCTTATAAAAATCGCGCAAAGACAAACAAAAAAAACTATTCCCTCCGTCTGTCTATACGCTTTCAATTTTACCATTTTAAGTCTGTCCGCCTATATGCTTAGGGTTGGTCTGCTATGGACTCGAGTGCATGTTGTGCACCCTAGTTCATGTTGCACTTTTCAGTTACTGACTTCCACTTTTTGGTAAATGGTGTTGCACTTTTCAATTATTAAACTGTATAAGTAATAATTGAAAAGTGCAACACCATTTACCAAAAAGTGTAAGTCAGTAAACTGAAAAATGCACATGGACTAGGGTGCACAGCATGCACTCGAGTGCATACTAGACTTTACCATATGCTTATCATACCTTTTTTTGTAAATATTTTTCTCTCTCTATCTCTCTCCTTCTATCAGTCACATCACTTGTACTATATCTATTATTTAATCAATTTTCTTAATCTCTGTGTAAAAAAGTAGGCTCGCGAGCCTAATTGAGCACACATATATAATTTAAGATTTTACCCTTAATAAACTAATTATATATATAAAAAAAATTAATTAATGTTATATATGTAAGATACCGAGTCGAGCTCAAGTATTTTCTCGAGTTGAGTTTGAGTTAAAAAAAAAAAAAAAAAAAAGCCCGGTCAAGTTCAAATCAAGTTTCAAGCTTCAATTTTTCTAATCGTATCGAGTTCAAGCTTGACACTACTCGACTCAACTCATTTACACCGCTCTATGTCCTAGCGTATGGGGAAATCTCTGGGTCCTAGCCTTGTGCTTGTGGGTCGATGAAATACTCCTAAAAAGAATGAATATTAAATAAAAAAAAAAGAAGACAGATTTATCATATATGGATTGTGGCTGCCAGTGCGCATGCGCTAGGAACAGCATATAATATACTGATCAAACCCAGGAAGGAGGTATATTTCCTGCATGTCTTAATTTTTGGGTACTCATTTTGTTCTTAATTAAACCCGGCCATTATTTTTTAGGTTAGTGTTTTGAAAGCAAAGCAGGCCTAATAATATACTCCCTCTGTCCCCCTATAAGTTTCCCACTTTTCTTTTATGGATGTCCCACAATAAGTTTTCCATTTCATATTTTTTCATTTTTGGCATATGATTTTCTCTCTCCCAATTACATCACTTACACTTTATCTACTTATTATTTTATCATACTTCATCTCACACTCATCTTCCATAAAAAAAAAATCTCACACTCATCTATTATTTTCTCTCTCACCATCACATCACTTGCTACATCTATTATTTAATCATATTTCTTAATCAAAACAACCAAAAGAAAGGGGAAACTTATACGGGGACGGAGGGAGTATATATTATTCCAATTTCTCTTAATGGAATTAAACTTAAATGACATGACATTTGAATGCTTTTGATTAATGAATAATATGAAACTGAAAATGCTCGAGAGTTGAAAAGCACTTTGATTGATTACGAGAAGGCTTCAGGGCAGAAGGTCAATTTTCAAAAATCAAGCATCTGCTTTAGCCCCCACACTCCAGAGCCGAAGCAAAGAGAATTTCGGGATACATTAGAAATTCGGATGTCACAGTGGCACCAAATTTATCTGGGATTACCAACCTTTTCATTAAGAGGAAAACGAATGCAGTTTTTGTACCTAGTGGATAGACTTAAAAAGAGAATCGATAACTGGAAGAATAGAGAGTTTTCGGATGGTGGCAAGGAAGTCATGATCAAATCAGTGCTCCAAGCAATTCCTACCTATGCAATGTTTTGATTCCGAATCCCGACCCAAATTTGCACACAGTTGGATGCTTTGGTTGCTAATTTCTGGTGAGGGGGCAGAGATGGAAACAGAAAAATACATTGGAAGAAGTGGGAGAGCTTGTGTAAACCTAAAAGTGAAGGGGGCTTGGGATTTAGACAAATGTCTTTATTCAATCAAGCATTGCTAGCAAAGCAAATATGGAGAATGATTGACCGTCCCGATTCTCTTGTTTCTCGAGTGTTCAAGGCCAGGTATTTTAAACATGACGATATCATGGAGGCGCAAATTGGGAGCAATCCGTCATTTATTTGGAGATCCCTCTGTGTAAGCAGAAATATTCTAGACAAGGGGATTAGATGGACAATTGAAAATGGAAATTGTGTCACCTTAAGAAAGCACGCTTGGGTACAAGGACTGAATGAAGGCTACATTCGTTCCAAAATTGCAGCTGGAATTAATGTTACAAGTCTCTTGACACAGGATAGACACTGGGATGAAGCCATAGTTAGACAAGCGTTTCTGCCTTTTGAGGCCGAAGCGATTTTGCGCACGGAAGTGGGGGAAGAAGATGAAGATGACAAAAGATTTTGGATGCACAAGGTGAGTGGTCAATACTCTGTAAAATCGGGTTACAAACAAGCTCTCAGAAATTTGCAAGCTTATAACGGAAAGCCGACATCATCGGATGTGTCATTGGTTAAGATTTGGTGGAAGAAAATATGGCAATTAAATGTGCCACCAAAGGTTCGAATTTTTGGATGGAAGTTATGCCACGAGTTGATAGCCACGGAAGGAAACCTCTCCAAAAGGAATATTTCGATCTTTCCTGTGTGCGGCTTATGTGGAGGGTCGATGCCAAGTACAAACCACGCTATCTTTTATTGTCCTGGGGTTCTAAAAATCTGGAAAGAGTTGGGAATGGGACAATGGATCAAGAAAGGTATGTATTTGACAATCATGCAATTATTGTCCCTTCTATCGGATTCAAATAATTGTCTTACACTTGAAGAAATTGTTATGATTGCTTGGGGCATTTGGCGAGAAAGATGTAGGGTCCTACATGATTATACAATTAAGTACAAAAAGCTTGATAATAGGACAGGGGAGAAAGTGCTTTACTATCTTAAAATGTATCAAGAAGTGGAGGCACAAACAGAAAGGAAAAATAGAGCTTCTGTAACTGATGTTGAAAATCAAGAGAACATGCAGGACATTATAACTATTGAAACAGATGCAGCTTTTAACTCGCAAGAAAGAAGGTATGGAATAGGTGGGATTTTTTTTATGCTCTGCATTGTAAAGAATATTTCATTTTTCTGAGGTTATCCCTCCGCAACGGAGCCCGCTGGGAGCTGAATTGAAAGCAATTTGGAATGGGTTAAAGGAGGCAAAGAGATTGGGATTTACTAAAGTTATTCTGAAATCCGATTCCATGCAAGCTATTCAGCTTATTGATGGAGGGAAGCGAGGTGCTGGTCCTGAAATTACAATGGCAAATAAAATCCATCAGCTCTCGCTTGAATTTGTAGTGTGCAGATTCATCCACCTCCCGAGAGATAAGAACGACAGAGCTCATAATCTGGCTCAACGGGCGGTTCACTCTACCATTTCACGTGACTGAAATGGAGCAGTTTTTCTATAGGATGATCTAGGAGTTTCTCGAGATTTTGTCTCGGCAATGTTGTTCTTTCACTGCTCCTTTTTCTTCCTCTCAAAAAAAAAAGGAAATCCATGTTCTAATTTTTCAAGTGATTAGTGTACTACGGAGTATATATCAATTTTCATTTTCATGTGAATTTTGGACATGTTCTATGTAGGTGACTTTTCTTACGAGAAATTGATTAGAATTTGTAGGTGACATTTTTGTCACATTTTCACACATTTGTACAAAACATCAGTTAGAGAGACAAACTTATAGTTTGAACTTATTTTAAGAATTATTTTCTACAAAATATTTCTTATCCACCACATTCTCTTCTTCATAACATATATTCCCTCCATCCACATAAGTGTTCTCATTTTATTTATTTTTGAAATATAATTCACTACACTTATTTTACCTTATCTCTACTTCATCTACTTTATACAAAAAAAAAAAATAATAATAATAATATTTTTTAAAATGTGTTAAAAAAGAAATAAGAATAATTGGACGGAATAGTATTTAATTATTCAATCCATTAGGTTCGATCGAGACGTGATCTGATTAATAACATTTTTAACTGGACGACTTTTTGAATTATACTAGTAGCTTTTTAATTTTTCTCACTTAACGTCAATCATTTGATATCTGTCCCAAACATGAAACACATGCTTAATACTAATATATATTAATTCATGAAAGAATTATGTATGTAAAAAATTGAAGCAGGTATTACAAAAACATGTCTCATTTCTCATTTGTCCAAACTATATACTCCCATTTACAAACACCTCAAGGGGAAATTAAATGAAATCCCCTCTAAATAGTTAGTAGTAATTAGTTTATAGATAGAGTAAATATATTGTGGAATTCACTTATAAATAAAGTGATTGATAATTTAAAAAAAAAAAAAAAAAAGATGGTTAGATGATGAAGATAAAGTAGTATTTCGTATTAATAATATTGTTTTTAAAAGAAAAAGAAGAATAATAAAATTGAAAAAAAGAAGAAGTAAGAATAATGAAATTAGACAAAATAAATAAAGAAGTGTCTTATTTCTTATTGTTCATCAAACTGTTTTTTCTTCAAATAAAACTGTTTTTGGGTTCTTATTGATAAATAATTATTTTTTAACCAAAACTTCATTTTTAACAAATATTTCCAATTTCTAAAATTTTGAACAAAAATACTTTATTATCAAACATTACCTCTTTTTATATATGTATTTCAATATAAATAATTTCTCTAAAATACCAAACACATACATTTAATTATTGATGACAGCTCGATCTTTTTAAGTGTAGGATCCCACAACTTTAGAGCATGACAACTTATACTCCCTCCGTCCCACAAGTGTTTGCACCACAAATTGGGCACACTTTTTAAGAAAAAAGTGTAATGAGTGGAGTGTTGAGGGGTAATTTTGTAAAGTTATATGGATAAAGTAAAAAGGTGATTGGAAAGAGAGTAAAAGTAATGGCATTTTGTGTAAATATGTGAATATTGTGAGGGTGGGGTTTATGAAAGTGTTTCCTTTTATGGGTGTGCAAACAATTGTGGAACGGACAAATAAGGCAAGTGTGCAAACAGTTGTGGGACGGAGGGAGTATATATTAGTCACTTTGATTGTAATCTTGTACGATATTCATTGTATATATTATTAGAGTTAAGAAGAAGTAGGTAAATTTGTTTTGACTTATTTGTAAAGTGCAGGTAGGTTGCATCTTGCACATGGCATGTGCCTTTTTCCTTTGAAACTTAATTTGGCCATGTTTCTCTTCTAATTACTAAAATGGGGTGTTTAAAACTACTACTAAGCCCTAATTTGATTGCCAATTTTTCATTTCTATTAGTTTCTTTTTAGATTGTCTATTTTTTTTTAATGGCTAAAAAAGTAAACAAATAGTACTCCAATCAAACTTAAAACAAAGTTTCTTAAAACAATGTAAACAAATAGTACTCCAAAGATGCAAATTTAAAACAAAGTTTCCTAAAATAAAGTTTCTTAAATTTAAACATAATTTTAGAGTTATTTTATGTATATGACCATGCGGGAAAGGGAACTCAGTGAAAAAGAGTGTCTGAGGAAGGCTTTGCCAAATGCTGAAATGCATGTTGCTGGTGTTGGTTGCGCTAACTATGGGACTAGGTTTAGGTTTTAGTTTTAAATTTTTATTTCTAGATTTTTTAAATTAATTATAATATTTTAAAAAAGACGGGCCGGCCCGTTTAGGCCCCGCCTCCTAACGAGCTGAAAAAATCCTGACCTTATCCATTCTTTTTAACGTTGGGGCAGGTTGGTCCAACGAATCCAACCCATTTTAACAGCTCTAATTATTATAAATGATTAAAATTAATTAAGATAATACAACTAACACTAAAATGAAAGACATATGAGATTAAAATATAGATGATGTAATGTCATATAGCTACTTAGAAACTCGATAAATTAATCCTCGATTATTTAATAAATTCTCTAAAATAATATTTTTGACAGGTTTCGATTCGGGGATAAGGTGCTAAATTAATAATTCGCTAAAATTATAAGATAATACTTTTTTTTTTTTGGTAAAGTCTTATATGGAATTGGTTTCTTATAAGAAACTGGGTCCGACCCGCCCACTTGACCTGGTCCGACCCGCCCGCTTCAACCCACTTTCCTGAATTTGGATCATATAAATAGATGTCATTTAATTTTTCCACCCGTTTTTCACGCCTTTTCTTCTTCTTCACTCTTTCTTCTTCTTCTTCTTCTTCTTCTTCTTCTTCTTCTTCTAACAACCGTCGTCGGCCCCCGTTGTGGTGTTGCTGCAACGTATTGAAGGTACATATCACATTTCTATCTTGGATTTGTGAATTTCTTCGGTTTTGGCAATTGTTGCGATGGGGCTTTTTATTATTGATGGGATGGTTTGATTACTTATGGATTTTGATTCTGGAGTTTTAATGGAGTCTTCCGTCGGAACTAGTGTCTTTCTCCACAGCCCCACTCGGCATCAGTGGTGTTTTTCTCGAAGGCGGCTGTAGACACTGAAATTTTATTAAATTTTGAACGTGTCTAATATTATGTAAATTCGGGTTTTGGAGATAAGAATATAAAATAATATCTCCAAAATTGAGGGATTATCTCTTTCCTTATTTTTAGGATTTTTGAATGTCTTTCTTGCTCTCTAAGTCGTTCATCTCTTATAAATAAGAGAGTGAAAATAGAATTTCAAGAGTTAGATGGAATAAGTCACAAACGACTCCATCAACTCCAGAGTTTGATGGAATAAGTCAAAAACGACTCCATCAACTCCCTACTACCAAATTGTAGGTCAAATTCAAAATTCGAAACACGTCGCTGAGACCCCGGTATCAAATTATGTTTAGAGAGTGGAATCAAGAGATCAACGAGAGTTGTGTTTAAATTTATTGGTTAACAAATTTAGCACGCCTGGTGGGACGATTTTCGCTCTTCATCTCCACTCTCCAAGGATTCTCCAAGGGGCATGCTAAATCACCTTTTGAGTTCTACATCAAAATTTCGAGATCAAGTTGCATTCGAAATAGATCTCTACAACAGATCTCGAGGGGGCATTTGTAGACACTGAAATTTTATTAAATTTTGAACGTGTCTAATATTATGTAAATCCGGGTTTTGGAGATAAGAATATAAAATAATATCTCCAAAATTGAGGGATTATCTCTTTCCTTATTTTTAGGATTTTTGAATGTCTTTCTTGCTCTCTAAGTCGTTCATCTCTTATAAATAAGAGAGTGAAAATAGAATTTCAAGAGTTAGATGTAATAAGTCACAAACGACTCCATCAACTCCAGAGTTTGATGGAATAAGTCAAAAACGACTCCATCAACTCCCTACTACCAAATTGTAGGTCAAATTCAAAATTCGGAACACGTCGCTGAGACCCCGGTATCAAATTATGTTTATAGAGTGGAATCAAGAGATCAACGAGAGTTGTGTTTAAATTTATTGGTTAACAGCGGCGATTTCCAAGGCGGAGGTCTACCTTTGCCAGCGATGTCCAAGGCAGCGGCGGCCACACATGTCCTAGGGTAAGGGCTAGGGTTCTCCCCTTCCAATGGGCTTACTAATGGGCTAGGGTTTGCTAGTGCAACATTATAAAACTAAAAGGTGCAACATAACATTACTAAACAGTGTAAGTCTCTATAACTGAATATATTATTGAAAATTGTATGTCACTACAACTGATAATTATTGAACAGTGCAACATTATAAAACTAAAAAGGTGCAACATAACATTACTAAACAGTGTAAGTCTCTATAACTGAATATATTATTGAAAATTGTATGTCACTACAACTGATAAGTGCAGCAAAATACGACTAAAAGGTGTAACATAACATTACTAAAAAGTGCAAGTTACTATAATATAAAATATTATTCAAAATTGTAAGACACTACAATTGAAAAGTGCAACAAAATACGAATAAAAAGTGTAATATAAAATTACTAAAAAGTGTATATCATTATAAGCGAAAGTATTATTGCAACACCAATATACATGAAAATTGTGAGATGTGAGAGTTGAACACTTATGTATATTACACTTTTCCTTATTTATAACATGCACTTTTATTATACAAAAAATATACATGAAAATTGTGAGATGTGAGAGTTGAACACTTATGCATGTTACACTTTTCCTTATTTATAACATGCACTTTTATTATACAAAAAATATACATGAAAATTGTGAAATGTGAGAGTTGAACACTTATGCATGTTACACTTTTCCTTATTTATTACATGCACTTTTATTATACAAAAAATATACATGAAATTGTGAGATGTGAACACTTGACCTCAAGGAGTAATGGTCCATGCCTAACCATTTTAGCTACAACAACTATCTTGATTATTTTCCACGTAATATTTACTTGTTGTTTGACCCTACCCGCTTTTGAAAATGGACTCAATTCCTTATAAGAAATTGAGTCTACAGGAGACCTACTCTTTTTTTTTATAATTTTTATAGACCTCATATAAAATATAAATTAATAACCTTATATACTACTCCCTCCTTCCCACAATTACTTTTAAACTTTCATTTCGTGATGTCCTACAATAACTTTTACACCATTGAAATAGAAAACTCTTTTATAAACTTCACCCTCATAATATTTTCAATTTTACACAAAATGTCATTACATTTAGGCCCAACATACACACAAGTCAACTCATTTCTTTACTTTATACATAAAGGTTTAAAAAATTACCTCTCAAAACCCTACTCATTATTACACTTTCTTAATTTGCGTATCCACCTACATATTAAAGTTATTTCGGGACGGAGGGAGTACATACTACATGAATGATTTATGAATGTTTTTTGAAAAATGACTCAATTGTTTTTTGGTGAAATCAATTTCACCTTGAATATCGTTTCTAATTTTTCTTATCATTGTAAGAACGTCTGGTGTTGTTTTCTCAGAACTAAACAAAAGATTATTCAATGTGATTGTCGCTTTAACAGTCTTGTTTCGCGAATGGGCCCAATGATATAACTTTCATCATCAACTTCATCATCTTTATCGGTTCCAATAATGCTCTCAAATCTCAATAACTGTGCAATTGCATATATTAGATTGAAATCACCTATTCCACTTTTCTTATTTCACATTTTGTTCTCGAATCAACATGTATTGTATAATAATGAAATGGAAGTTTGAAAGGTGATTGTATAATCTTAATACTCCAGTACTTTACAAAATACTCACGAGTTCTCCTTTTAAACCCACCTCCTCATTTTGCATTTTTTAACATGGGATAAAAATTTCTTAATTTTTTTTCTCCCCATATTTAATTACAATTGTTTTTTTAAAAAAATATTTCTCATTTAGCCCAATTTTAAAATAGGCGAATAATATATCGAATTGAAGCTCTCGAGCATTTTTTAACTATGTAATCATTTGGGTAAATATTATTGGAATACTCTTACTATCTTTATATAATAGGTAGGTTAATGCTATTCAATTGATGAAAATATTTTCCGAAATAATAAAAATCAAGTTTTTCTTGTTTTTTAAAGCGTGATATCAAATACCACCAAAAGATAAGGGTCTGACTATATGCACCTCCATTTCGGTTTGATGCACTCCCCCTTTCAGTTTTATTAATAAAATAATAGGTAAAAAATCTAAAATACCCTTCATTAAATATACACTATACTAGATGCACCCCACCTCATTTCTTTCACCTTCCCCTAACACACAACTTCCGGTCGCCGGCGACACCATTTCCGGCGACCATCAACTCAAAAAAAAAAAAAAAAAACAGAAATGGTCGACCATATACTCCAAAAAATCACAATTTTTTTCAACTTTCGACCAACCAGTGTCGACCATATACACTCTCGTCGACAAATCGTTGTCGACGGGAATGTATATGGTCGAAACGGTTGGTCGAAAATTAAAAAAAAACAATTTTTTTTTAAATTCGATTATGTAAGGTCGATCAAATACACTCTCGTCGACAACAATTTGTCGACGAAGGAGTATGTAATCGACTTTATACGGTCGAAAATTGAAAAAAAAAAAGAAGAAAAAAACTAGGGTTTTCTGCAAAAATGCAGAAAACCCTAACATTGGGAAAGGGGGAAAACCTGGTGGGGGTGGGGTACGGGGCGACGGGCTCGACGAGGGAGAGAGGAGGAGGGGACGGCCGCGGCGGCCGCGCGCGGCCAAGATCTGTTTTTTTTTTTTTTTTTTTTTTTACAGGCGGTGGGGGTTGGGGGAAGGCGACGGGCTTGGCGAGGGAGGGAGGGGGGAGGGCGACGGGCTCGGCGAGGGAGGGGACGGCCGCGGCTGCCGCGCGCGGCCAAGATCTCTTTTTTTTTTTTTTTTACAGGCGGTGGGGGGAGCGACGGGCTCGGCGAGGGAGGGAGGGGCTGGCGTCGCCGGCGACGGGTGGTGGAGGGGCAGGTCGCCGGCGGTGGTGGTGAGGGGTGGGGGAGAAGATGAAAGAAGAAATGGAGGAGGAAGAAAGATGGAGGATTTGGGGGGTGTGGGTAGTAAAAGGATTTTAATGAAGGAGGGGTATTTATGACATTTGAGGGGAGGTGTGACCTAAAATTCGGGGAGTGTATAAATCGGGGGAGTGGTGGGGGAGTGCATCAAACTGAAATGGAGGTGCATATAGTCAGACCCAAAGATAAGGCCTAATATAGGCCCGAGAGCATGCGCAATTATCCAAGAAATTAGGCCTACCGTAAGCAATAAAGCCCACTATCAAGTTCAGACCTAATGACAATCTTGTGGCCCATGTTCCTCTATTTTTTTCTGCCAGGCTATATACCACCAGACTTGTTAAATATACCCCCGATACATAAACCCCTCTTGAGGATTATGTTAGATGTATATCTAATATGTCCCTTTATACATTTAAATCAAATTATACATACACTTCTCTAATTAAAACTCATGAAACCCTAATTTTTTCTCTCTTCTCCCTCACAACCCTTCTTGCTCCAACCCTTTAATTTTCCTCCCACCATCCAATCCGCTGGGCCGTCGCCCGCTTCCAAGCTCTACACTTCTTTTTTTTTTTCGTTTTTGTTCACAGACCGCGGCGCCGCCCCTCCCTCTCCCGGCGCCGCCGCCTCTTTCTTCTCCAGACGTTGTCGACATTGTTTCTTCAAAGAGGTAGGTTTTTTTTTTCTACAACAAACACACACACGTGGCATAGGCGTCGCCCTCGCTCCCTCACCAAAAAGTGTAAGTCAGTAAACTGAAAATGCACATGGACTAGGGTGCACAGCATGCACTCGAGTGCATACTAGACTTTACCAATGTTTAAATATACACGTTAAAATGCAATTAATATCAAAATGATGACATATGGACTTCAAATATATTAGGTGAAATTATATTTTTGTCCAAATAACATTGATAAAATACAATTAAATACTAACTGGTGAAAACTAATTGACAACATAATACAATACAAAATTATTAAATATACATGATAAAATACAATTTATAATATCAAAATGATGACCTATGAGGTTCAAATATAGTAATTGAAATGACACCTTTGTCCAAACAATATTCTTATTAACTCATCACATAATAGTAATTTTGGATATAGTTATACACCTATCATTTATATGTTTTAAAAAATTACTAAATATATGAGGTGAACTGAAAATATATTTTCTTCCACCATTAAAAATAAAATAAAATAAAATAAAAAGTATAATTTTATACATATAATTTTTTTTAAAAATAAGTTTGCGATATTTTTAGATTTTGCGATATTGTGTGATATCGTGCGATATATCCGCGATATTTTTTTATTCTCGTTCAATTTTATACTACGGTTGAACGATATCGATATCAACATCGATATTTAGCGATATATCTACGATACTCGGGAAAAAAATACATTAGACCCCAATATTCATATCGCAATATCCAAATTTGCGATATATTCGCGATATTAATTTTCATCCTTGATTTTACGTATATTAAATATCAAATTAAGCATTTCTTTATTGTAGGAATATTCTTTTACCTAGGATAAGGAGTACTGCTAAATAAACTAAAAGTGATACTACTACATTTCATCGGAAATTACTAACGTTAATCCGCCATCAGGAATGTCCAGTTTAAGTCGGAAGCTTGAAGACCTCTCTCCGTCGCCACATCACTCATTTTTCATTCACAAAGTTCCACAGTAACTGGCCGAGGTGAATAGCAGAGTTTACGAACCACAAATGGTGTCAATCGAGCCTTACCGCCATGGAGAGGGCAAGTTCAAAAGAACAGAGAAAATCAAGTTGTTATACTTCAAATCACTCCTTGAGCGGAAACCGGAGATACGAGCACAAGAATACGTCGCAACCATCGAACGAATTTCCAACGAGGCACGCCATTGGTACGCTGAAGAAGTGACCATGACTAGGGGTGTAAACGAGCCGAGTCGAGCCGAGTAGTGCTGAGTTCGAAACTCGACTCGATTGTTATACTCGAAGGTCGAAACTCGACTCGACTCGATCGAGCTTAAAATTTTTAAGATCGAGCTCGACTCGATAAGAAACTCGATAAACTCGAGCTCGGCTCGACTTCGACTCGATTACCTATATAATTTTCAAAATTAATTTTAAAACATACTTTTTCTAAAATAAACTCGAGCTCGACTCGACTCGATTACTCGTATATAAATATAAATTATACTCCCTCCGTCCCACTATAAGTTTCCCACTTTCCTTTTTTGGATGTCCCACAATAAGTTTTCCATTCCATTTTTAGCAAATTATTTTCTCTCTCACCATCACATCACTTCTACTCCATCTATTATTTTATCATATTCCTTAATCCAAACACCCAAAAGAAAGGGGAAACTTATACCGGGACGGAGGGAGTATATTAATGGCAAAATAGTAAATATTTTTCAAGCTCGATTAGGCTCGCGAGCCTTTCGAGCCGAGTATTTATGAGCTCGAACTCGAACTCGGTAGCTACTCGAGTAGCTCGAAACTCGACTTGAGTCGATTTCGATCTTTTTTCGAGTCGAGCACGAATAGCTCGCGAGTAGGCTTGACTCACTTACACCCCTAACCATGACTGTTCATGAGTTCATAGATATGTTGGTTCTTGACGACTACATCATTATTGAAGTAATGCGGGAACCCGAAGCTTACATGCGCGCCTTTCCTGCTCGGTCGAGTCACATAAATCTGATTCGGGATTTGATTTTGTTGGAATATAAAATTCCGTAGTTTTTCGTGTGCAAGCTGTATGACCTCGTTGAAGGAGCAGGCACTATGCCAAATTATGCTTTTTACAGCAGTTGAATAACAGCGGTTATTTTTTAAACCGCTGTTAAAAGTTCAAAAACCGCTGTCATATGCATCTTTTTTCAGAACCGCTGTCATAGATTCTATTTGTGCGACAGCGGTTTTTCGTAACCGCTGTGATATGTTTTAGTTATGCGCTGTAATAGCTTCTTTTATGGAATATAATCAAATTAATCTTTAAAAATAATTAAATAAAAAAATATGATAATTTTTTTTTAATTACTGATTTTTTTTTTTATGAAATTCGATTAAATTCTCAAAAATAAATATATTAAAAAATCAATTAAAAAAATAAATCTTGTAATTAATCTTCAAAATTGTATTTGATTATTTCATATTTTTAAGATTTTATTGATTTATAAAGAATTTTATTTTTAATTTAATTATTTTTTAAGTTTTATCAATTAAGAAATATATAATGATTAACACAATATACAATTTTGATTAAACAACGATATAAGTTTAAAAATATTTGTTCCTATATATTACTATATTATTAATAAAAAAATCAAGAAAATCTATAAAATATCAGGTCCTATATATTATATTATTATTAAACAAATTAAGAAAATCTAATGTTTCTTCTTATCTCGCCGTCAGAGACACATCATTCATTCATTGCACCCACCATTATCTCCCCCAAGCCCACCACATTGATCATTCATTGCTTCTTTTTTTTGTTGGTGTGGAAATTGATTGTTAGATTTCATGAAATCAATGAGTAGTTCTAGAATGTTAGAGAAAAACATAAGAAACAAATTAAATTAAAGAATAAGGAAAAATCTAGAAAGAAAATCACGGCAGTTTATAAACAAATAAAAAAGGAATATGTATGAAAACTCCCCTGATCATTCTCTTTCTCTAACGCCTATTATTATGCCTCAATCTATATTTAAAGCAGTTAAAATTAATATATATGATCAATTAATAAAAATAAAATAAAAAATTTTATTTAAGATAAATATTTATAAATAAATAAAAAATATCAAACATTTTTTTTTCTTTTTTTATACTGAAACGTGTAGAATTCAAGTTGAATTAAAAAAAGAAGATTAAATCCTAAAATTTATTTAATCCCAAATATAATTCAAATTTAATTATTATATGTTTATAAAATAAATTTGATATTTTAATTATTATATGGTTATAAAATAAATTTTGTAAGGATTTTTTTCCTGGAGAAATGGAGTGGAGGACGAAGAGATTAGATTCTCTGGAGCAATTTCTTGATTTGGTTCATTTAATTGGTGTCCTCCTCCGCCTCTTGATGAAGCCCAAACGGTTATTTGTGATCCTCCCCCAACTGCAAGAGCAAACACTTCTGATATTGTGTGAAGTTTCTTCAAATAAGTACAAGAGTTTGTTCGATGTAGAGTTCAAGAGCAACGGCCATATGTTAAATCTGACAGTGATCGAGCAGTTATTTCTCAAGGATAAACAAACTCCCGTCTTCGAGATTACGCTATGCTATTGGATTGCCTCGTTAATACAAGATGTCCAGATTCTTTGTGACAAAAGTGTAATAAAAAATATGTTGGACAGTGATGAAGTCGGTCGTCGAGTTTGTCAACAGGCTCACCGATGGAATTGTGCTATAAAAAATGGTTTTACTACTGACACAAATTATCGTTAACAGATCGACAGCGAATGTGCATATTCAACAAGGTAATTGTTTAATTAATTAGTTTGCAATTCAATCTAGATCGATGGAGACTATATATATATATATATAATGGTGGATTTACGAGTGCATATATAGGTGAAATCTCCAACAGGTGTAGAAAGAGAGGTGTACAAAACATGTAAGGGTAAAAACTCTTAAAATAAGTATGAAATGTGTACATATGTACCGTGCATGAAACATGCATATACATATCATACACAAAATTTGCATGTACGGATCGTGCACAAAATGTGCACATGACATTTGTATTTTATTCACTGTAAGAAAAAAAAATATTTTATCACACATCTTTCGTCACACTATAAAATGTGTCACATCTTTCGTCAAACTCATACATATATATATATATATATATATATATATATAATTAGCACTCGCGTATTACACGGAAAGTCAATAAAAATAAATATTTATATTATATAATTTTATAAATAAAATTTCAAAGAAAATTTGTGAGAATCAGGTAAAATGAGACGTTGAATTTTTAACATTTAATAAATATGAAAATAACTTTAAAAAAAATTATAAAATTTGGGAAACAAACCATTTAAGTAATATTAAAAAAACTCTTAATAAATCTTCAATATCAACCACAACACCTTACATTTAATAAATAGGCAAAAACTTGTGTAAGACGTCCGTGAGACGGATCTTTTCAGGCCTATTTTTTAAATGTAATGCTGTACAAAACAACTACCTCATTTCCACTGCAAGTTCTGCTGCCCAAACTACTCATTCTTTTTTTCCTTAGCCCATTTGTCCATAATTAATTTTATACCCAAATCAATTTGTTTAACGCCCCATAATCAATCCGTACATAACCTTTCTTATTTTTCTCTATCAAGAAAAGGGCATGTGTTTTAGGAAAAAAAATATTATTCTGTATATCAAAGAAAATCCATTAAATAATCTATAAATTTGATAAGAATATTGTCACTTTTTACTAATTATTTTTATTGTTTGGAAAATTCCGTAAAAATAATTATTTTTATTAAGTGCATCAATTTTACGAGTATATTGTCACTTTTTACTTAAAAAAAATATTATTATTAAAAAAGTGATAAAATTTAGTAAAAAGGTGATAATGTTTTTATTAAAAGTGAGTGACTATCACTTTTTACTTAAAATTTGTCACTTTGCACATCGAGGTTAATGAATGAAATTATATGTTACTTGACATGATTACTAATTAGTTTTCAGAGTTAATTGTTGTCTTCTTTTACTTGATATAATTATTCATATTAAAAAAGTGATTAACATTTATAATAAAAGTGATAATGATTTTACAAAAAGTGACTATTACTTTTTGAATAAATAATAGTATCACTTTTTAGTTATGGGTTAATCAATGAGATTATAGGGCAGTGGACACGGATATCTTTACTAATTGGTTTAGTTTTTAGAGTTAATTATTGTCACTTTTTACTTAGATAAAATTATTAATATTTATAAAAGTAATAATGTACAAAGTTAAAAGTGATAAATATAAAGTAAAATGTGATATTTAATTGATAATTATATGTCATTTATATTTTTCATTAGTTCAATTAATAAGTACATAAAATATTATTTCTATTTTGTTTTTAATAAAATATCCACTAATTGAATTTATTTTTCTAGAAAGATTGATAAAAATTTGTGGAGATCGTCTAACGAATCTTTTTCAATGAGACGGGTCCATTTTGATTCATATATCAAATTTTTAGGTTGAACAACCTTTTTTTTTCTTTTTCAAATTTTACTTAAATATTATCACTTTTTATTTAAACATTATCACCTTTTATATCGGGTTAAGGAATATCCGTGATAGTCATTTTTTACTTAAATAATATCACTTTTTACATCGGGTTAAGGAATACCTATTTTACGGATTGAGATATATGAGACGATCTCACCCGAGACCATCTCCATTCTATAATAGCTACTCCTATATTTTATATTATTTGAATTCATATATTTTTTAATTTATTAAAAAAATAAAAATAACCTTTTTAAAAAAAAATATTGAATGGGGCCCTGTACGTGGGCTTAACACCAAGTATTGGTATGGGCTTTAGCCGCTTAGGCGCCTGAACAGGAGTCCGATTGTCACCTTATGAAATGCGGTTGTAGTGTATGGATTGATAGGTTAAAATAAGAATTTTGTATTTTTTTATTCTCTTTCATCTAACTTTTTTTTTTTTAGCTTCTAACAGTTATCAATCTGTTTCGTAAATTTCTCTTACATCTTGAATCATTTTATCTCTTATGTAAGTTATGTGGCATTCTATAATATTTATTCAATTTACCTTTTATAATTTTATAAGAATTTTTGTATCTTTCTCTTTTTTTCTCTCTCATTCATCTAATTCTAATTTTTTTCCTCCTTTGCTTCTACCATTATCAGTTTTACCGTAAATTTATTATATACACACTTCTTAAAAAATATATAAATTATATTAAATTTTAATAAGTAAAATTTTAAAATTGTACTTTAAAATAAAGAGAATGATTGGGCCATTGTTAGTGTAATTATAATATTGTTTAATTTAGTGCTCGTTTTAACCGCTTAAAAGGGAGTTATTATAAATGATCCAATCCAAACATGCATGTCCAATAATTTTGATAATGATTATGAATTTCAATTACATTCTCAATTATTTGCACCAACAAATATTATTAAGTTAGCCAGTCATAAAATTTGAAGACTCTAGAGTATTACTTTTCATCAGATTTGCCAACTTTTGTGAGCTCTTCCTTTTCAAGCACTCCATCTATCTCATTCTCCAAATCTTTTACCTGCATAAGCATATAAAAATGTAATAATTGCAATTCAGTGAACGAGAATGTGATATATATGCACAAATTGAGATTGTTTTACTAAAATATTATGTATTTATACTATAGTAATAATATTATCAATATTTGGAGTCATACTTAATATTAAGAATATTTTGTTAATTTCATTATTTTTTAATAGTATTCTGAGTACAAAAACATTATACTTTTAATATTTTTAGGGCTCGATTGGTTCAGTAGACATGATATATATACTAATACTATGAGGGTTAGTTTGGAATATTGATGAATGAGATAATGTTAACTCACCCATTTTCTATGATTAATAATCTCACATATGCATGATAAATAGTAAAAAATTGTTGGGTCTTTGATTAGTGTGAAAATTGCTCGAAATTCATGTGTTTAATTCGTTTAATTTTATAGGATTTCGTGCATTATTTACACTAAATTGACTCATTGCTCTTGATTTGGAGAAATGTAGTGTTTTGTTTATTTTGTAAAAAAATGAGCATTTTTGGAGCAAAACACGCCTCGATTATACTGTGGAGTCAATTGAAGAAATAATCGAGAAGAGGAGAAAATGAATGGGCTCAAGAAGAATGAAAAAAATAAATAAATTAAAAGGCCCAATACGAGTTGGACCTATTTAATTAAATGCATGGAGGGAGTCCAAAGAAGAAAATGCATACTTGGGCCTTTTATTGTGGAATTGAAGTTGGCCCAATTTTAATTGCCCATTTTTGGTCATGAAAATAGGGAACATAAGCCGTGAGCTTCAGCATAAGGGGGCAGCTCATTTTTGGGGGAAAGGCGAATTGGCAGCAGCTGGAAACACACAACAGACACGCAGAGGAGAAATACAGAGCAGCTCAAACTTTTCCCTCCCCCATTTCACTCAATACACTCTTAATTTAATTTTAGTTTATTAAGTAAATTTTAATGTAGTATTTTATTTTTTTGCAAGCAATACAAGACCTTATGAGGTGATATTTTTCTTAATTTAATGGTTTGTTATTTTTATTTTATAAGTTTGTTTTCATTTGTTAATTTAGTTATTAGTTAGGTTTTTTGGTGTTTGGATTTATGATGGAATTAGATTTTTAGTTTGATTTGGATTGTTTAATTATATTGGTTGTGTATTGATTAGATTAATGAGTTTTGATAGATCATTTGCTTGAATTCAATTATTAGATTATATTTTGACGCATGATTAGTGCAACGAGAGTTGGTTAATTTTCATTAGAACCCCATTAATTTACACTAATTATTTGAATTAGAGTTTGAGTGATTAGTGAAGAGATTATAGGAGTTTGGTTTTTAGTATTCAGATGGAAAAGCATGATTAGAGATTAGTTTAGTTTAATTTAGATAGAGTAGAACCCCCTAGTTGTGTGATTACCCGAGCAAGAACGACTCGATCCTTCCTCTCGATCTTAGGTGCTTTATTAGATACATTTTTAGTGATTGCTCTTATCATACACCAACCAATGATTTTTTTTTTTTTTTTTTATCGGTAAAAAGTGATTGTATTAATAGTGGGTACAAGAAGATACCCGAAATTCAGTGTAATCGAGGCGTGTTACTGTGGAGTACAATACAATCGATTTCCACATAATCGATTATACTGTGGAGTCAATTGAAGAAATAAACGAAGAAATAGTGAACCAACCAATGAATTAAACGTCCAAGTTAAGCTTTAATCGATTTCCACATAATGAAGAACACACGAACACTACTTCTTTATTTGATATTTGATCATCGTTTTACTTGTTTTTTCTTAGTTAACATTTATCTTGTTAGTTTTTGCATTTAGTTTTAATAGCTCACCCCATGTTTTATCACTATAATTACGTGACAACACACAACA
This sequence comes from Galeopsis tetrahit, assembly GCA_963675135.1. Classification (NCBI taxonomy): domain Eukaryota; kingdom Viridiplantae; phylum Streptophyta; class Magnoliopsida; order Lamiales; family Lamiaceae; genus Galeopsis; species Galeopsis tetrahit. The sequence goes on from OY776132.1 coordinate 59,339,272, forward strand.
CTAAGGCTACACAAGCAAACTAGTCCAGTGGTTCGATAATTTAACCGGGCACTTACTTTTACTACGAGGATCCTCTTATACTTGAGGGGAACGTGTTGGTAAAATTATGTGTCAGTCTTGCATTAATCCCGGGCCCGACCAATCAATCAAACTAAACATTTGATTCGTTAGGAATAAAAAGTCAATTAAGTCTAATCTAACCTAATCAAGCAAACCAAACAAGGACTTAGTATTTGCAAATATTCCTTATGCACCACAGTTCTTGTTTATATTTGTCTCATTGAATGTCACAATATTATTTTTTGGTCCACACATACACACAAGTCAACTCCTTTATTTACTTTATGCATAAAAATCTACTTATCATTATTTCATTTTCTAATAATTAATATGTGTATTTACCTCTCTATGAAAGTAATCACGGAAGGAGTATTAATATTTTTTATATTATTACGAATAAAAATATATTAATAATATTATCATAAAAAAATATTAAAATATTTATAATATTATTGAGATTATATTGACTAAGTCATTTTAATAAAGATCCCATATTATCCTTTCAAAAAAATAAAATAAAATAAAGATCCCATATTATAAATATTTGATGACAATCTCATATAAAACGGCCTTTCCTCTGATTTGTAGAAAGTGATTAATCAAAATATCACTTACTAAAAACATAGGGGAGTAATCTTAATTATTATTTTTTACAGAAGGAGGCTTCTCTTCAAAAATATATATTACCTCTGTTCAACAAAAATATGACTAATCCTAATTATTTTTTTTCCACAAAAAATATATTCATTTTATTTAAATAGTTAACTTTAATTTAAGTGCTTTTTTTTTTTTTTACTTTATTAACAAAGTTAATGATTTACTAACAATATTTCTACTCTTTACTACTTTATAATTAAAATATGAATTATTTTTAAAACTTATGTATAGCCAAGAAAACATGTTTTCATGTATGGAGGGAGTATTATGTAAGTAAATATTCTCTCCCATTTAAAATGTATGCCATTTTGATCTTTTATTTTCTTTGTGAATTATATGATGTTTTGTATTTTTAAAGCAAATTAATTATATATTTTTCTAAATTACTCTCAAATTAATTAATAGTAATTAATTAATAGTAATTAATTAATATCTTAGAGAATAATAATTTTTAATGTATATATAATGTAAAATTTTAAAGCAATTAATTAGAAGTATAGAAAAAAAATTATTAATTTTTTTAATATATGTGCACATAAGTTTCGAGTAATATACAAATATATTGTAATCAATTAATGTGAAGGATATAATGAAATGAGGGTAGGTGAAAGGCTTCATTCACTTAAATGCATGTGTAAAGCAAAACTGTTGGTGATGATGTTGACTTTGAAAACACATTATATATTAACCATGTGATTTTTGCAGGCCTGGTCGAAAACTTATAAAAATTATGGGATATCAAATTAGACACGAAAGGCACGTGAAATAAATTTATTTATGGGTTAATAATATATGACCTAAAATATTATGATGCGAGAGAATCTATTATAATATGTTTTTTTAATTTAATTGAATTAATTTTCGAAAGATGATATATATATATAAAAAAAAGAAGAAGTTATTTCCTCTAAAATCTTAAAAATATCAGGCTTTAATTTTGTGGAAAATTAGATTGTTGCATCAAATTAATTGCAATGATAAATTAAATAATTAGTTAGGCCAAATTAAATTAGAATAGAGTAGTACCTTGTGAACAATATCTTCAGCTTTTCTTGCTTCTTTGACAGCCATTTTAGCAAGATCTTCGAAAGAGTCAAGTGCTTTCTTGAGCTTAGAGTCACCGGGAAGCTTCTCCTCCACCTGCTCCGCGATCTTCTCCGCCTCCTCCGCCATCTCCTCCACCGCCTCCGTCACATGCTCCACTGTCTCTATTGCTTCATCAATCTTCCCTGCAACTTATTTAATTAATCCACTATTAGTACTATATATATATATACAAGTATACATATATATAAAATAAAATAAATTAATGTAACCTCTAAGGCCCACTAGAAGCCCCCCCTTGTGACCAGCTGCAGGTAAGATCACAGTTAACAAAAGCCCCCATAACCATTTTTTCCTGCAAATATTGCATTATACATTTACGGATTTGGATCTAGTGCAATAATTGTACGTATGGATTTTAATTTGAATTCAGTCCAGTACAAAACTATATATGTTGTGCAGTTACGTGTAGTACTATAATATTGCACATGACAGTGTTGTACAGTATCAAATTCAAATCCATTGTTTAGATATTATATGCACATAATTATTGCAAGATCATGATCATTTTTCTTGATAAAATAAAATAAATTTAATTACCATGACGAGGATGAGGGAGAAGGGTCCGACGAGGAAGAAGAAGAGGAGGAGGAAGCCCGGGGTTGAGAAATGAAAACCCTATATTTTGTTCATCATGTAGATCAGTGACAATTCATTTAAATTAAATATATGTGAAAGAGATTAAAGAAAAGTTACCGTGAAATTTCATATTTGGTATTAAGATTCGAGAAAAGACGAGGGTGATCGATCTGTTTTAGGCGTTTGATAGTTGGGAGATGATATAGGCCATTGATTTCGTGGCGATGTGAGGATCTTCCATTGTTGAAATAGCAGCTTGATAATGAACTTGTGGGTTTAGTAGACATTTATATATTATAAATATGACCTGATTTTACTTCAAACTCCCAAGCACAACTTTTTTCTTCTCTATAGAAAAAAGGGGCTTAATTAAATGAGAGGGCGATTAATATATATCTGAGATGGAGATGGCTATACAGCCTATACCTCCCAATTATTGAGAAGTGATTTATTTTGTTTTTTTTAATTGTTTGAACAAACTGAGATAGATGATTATTTTCTTGATTAATTTTTATTAATGGTGGATATTATTAAGGTATCCCACATCGGATAGAGAGATGGTCTTGGGTGGGCTTATAAGCCTGGGCAATCCTCTCACTTAACACCTTGGTTTTTAGTGTAGAGTTAGGCCTTCTTATATGGTATCAGAGCCAACTCTCTACTTCGATGTCCCCGTCTGGACAATCCTCTCACTTGTAGAGTTAGGCCTTCTTATAGATATTAATTGAAGGTATCCCACATCGGATAGAGAGATGGTCTTGGGTGGGCTTATAAGTCTGGACAATCCTTAGAGTTAGGCCTTCTTATGGTCTTGGGTGGGCTTCTGGACAATCCTCTCACTTGTAGAGTTAGGCCTTCTTATAGATATTAATTGAAATCCTCTCATTGTCTCATCTCATTGTCTTTGAGTGATTCCAAAATAAATCCTTTAATTTTTTAACTTTATAAAATACATTTTATATCTTACAAACTATTAATTTTAGTCTTTTTTTTTTAAATCTATTTTAGTCCTTTAAGTTTAAACTCCAATTTTAATCATATAATTTACATTTGGGGAATATGACAGGGGTAGTTGGAGTTGTCCCTTTTTTTAAACATATTTATAATTTTCTTTTAATTTTCTAGATATATATTTTTACTTTTATTTTCTAATTTTTATATTTTTAATTAATTAGGAGAAAATGGCTACATAGAATTTGAGCATAATTCAGATTTTAATGATGTTTTTATTTAATTTTAAAAAATATTTGAATATTGTTTTAAAAAAAATATACATTAAAATCAGTATATTTTTAAAAAAATTTATTAAAGTTTTCAGATTTTATTATATTTAAATGATTAAAATTGGAGTTTAAACTTAAAGGACTAAAATAGATTTTAAAAAGGACTAAAATTAATAGCTTGTAAGATATAGAAAAAATATTTCCTCTATAATAATAGACTTCTGAATGAATAACATAGACTTCTGAATGAATTTGTGTTGGGAAAAGTAATTTAATTCAATTTCGACATGCAATTTTTTGTCATTTCTCAAAATAAAATAATATTATATACATGCAATATTCCACATAATTTTCATTCTCTTCATAATTCGAACTTTATTTTCTAAATATATGGTAGGATTACCACTTGAAATTTAAAATTTTAATTATCAGTTGGAACTTTTCTGAATTTAGACTTTTTATTTTATTTTTTTATAGCAAATTAGAAAATCTTCTAGAAAAAAATAAAAGATACCGTTGATTTATTTCGCTATTGTAATACAAAATAAGAACAATTTCGAATTAAATTCTGGACAAGACAGTAACAAACCACACTCGTCCTTAAACTCAATTTGCTCGCCTATTACGTTTCAGGCCTTCAAGAGCTATGGACTTTTAAGGTGCAACGTCCAATCACATTACTTTCTGAAGCAACAAAAAACAATTATCTTTAACAATTTGTAGGTAAAACCTTTTTAGATTCTTTGAATGACAATGAAAAATACGACTAGGTGGATGTTGAAATTCTCAGTATATTTTTTTGCAAGGGAAAGAATGAGACTTATAAATAGTTATAGAGAAGCACACAAAAACTCTCCACATAATTGCATTAGATATGAAGAGTCTCCACGTTAGTCTTTAATCTTCACATAATTGCTTTAAAGATGAAGAGTCTCACCATTAGTCTTATTTTTTTTTTCGACAACTCGCCATTAGTCTTATTAAAGACTAATAAGTAAATTAAATTGGAGAAATTCGAAAGTGATTATTCTAGAATTTGATTTCCAATTACTCAATAATATTGTTAGGATTAATGCAATATTGATGTCATCTAATTCTATCTATCAGAAGAGTTGCTATTGATCTGATCTTGGGGTTCAGCAAAGTTGAGTTAAGGAGTAATTCAACTGATAAGGCTTAGTGGTTTTGTTAGGAGTCAACTAATCTGAAATTATTGAGTTTGGACAACTCTGCTTATGAGTTTGGACAACTCTGCTGAAGACAAGTCTGCTTAGCAAAGTTGTCTGAAGTCTTTTCAGGAGGGTTGGGGCCAAGTCTGCTGAGACAAGTCTGCTTAAGCCAAGTCTGCTGAGACAAGTCTGCTTAGACAAGTCTGCTGAGACAACTCCGCTGAAGTTTTAGTTTTCAGAGTTAGTTAATTCTGGTTTTTCTGTTAGTTAGTTAGTTGGTTAGTGGCGGTTATCCAATGCATTGTACATCTATAAATATACCATCTAGTGCATAGGTTGTAGGTTACTGAATTTGAGAGTTTTGAGAGATCAAGCTTAGTGAATACTTGTAATCTGTAACTTTCATTTGAGATTAGTGAAGAGAGTCTTCTATCCTCCGTGGACGTAGATCATTTGATCGAACCACGTAAATCCCGTGTTCTTTCTTTGCGTTTCTAGTTGTCTTGATTTATCATTTGTGAGGAGTTGCTTTGTGGATACAATTCCATAACGATTGGCGCCGTCTGTGGGAACCGAAGATAAAGTCAAGAATCAAGAAATGGGCTCTGTGAAATTGGAGATAGAGAAATTCAATGGTAAGACAGATTTTGGTTTATGGAAAGCCAAGATGAAGGCTCTGTTGTCACACCATGGGCTGAAAGAGGCCCTTACTCCTCTTGACCCTGCTGCATCCGATGCAGACAAGGTCAAGAAAGAAGAGCTTATGGAAAAAGCTTACAACATTGTTGTTCTGAGTTTGGGAGACAATGTTTTCAGAGAAGTTATGAAGGAGAAGGATGTTGCTAGAGTATTTGAGGCATTAGATGATCTGTATTTGGCACAATCTTTGTCAAATCAGATGTTCATGGAAAGGAAGCTTAATAATTTCAAGATGTCAGATGATAAAACCCTTGATGAGCAGTTAATAGAGTTCATGCAAGCAGTTGATGATCTTGAGAATGTTGGAATTACCTTGGAAGATCACAAGAAGTCCTTTCTACTCCTAGAGGCATTACCTCCCTCATATGACGGCTTCAAGGATGCTTTGCTGATTACCAAGGAGGGTAAGGCAAAATTCAAAGAAGTCTTGTCCATACTGAAGACCAAGAGTTTACATGTTGCAAACTCAACCAAGAAGACCAAGAACCAAGCTGAGGGTCTTAATATCAAACTGAAGAATGACAAGAAAGGAGGACAAGGCAAGAAGTTCCATGCCAAGCCAAATCACAAGAGAAATGGAAATGTAGTCAAGAGCAAGGCTTGCTACAAATGCCATAAGGAAGGACATTTCATAAAAGATTGTCCTGAGCACAAGAAGACTACTGATGCTGCCAAAGTTGATGTAGCAGAGGCAAAAGGGTATGATAGTGCTGAAGTGATGAGCATAACAGATAGCAAACTTGTTAATGAATGGGTGTTAGATTCTGGATGTTCTTTTCACATGTGTCCCACCAAATCTTGGTTTCAAAACCTGGAAATGATGGAGGGAGGTTCAGTTCTATTGGGCAATGATGAATGCTGCAATGTGAGAGGGATTGGCACTGTGAGGGTGAAGATGTTTAATGATAAACATGTGATCCTGACCAATGTCAGATTTGTTCCAGATTTGAAGAGAAACCTTATATCTCTTGGCACACTAAATGCTTTGGGTTATGAATTCAAGACAGAAAGAGGATGTCTGCTTGTTACCAAAGCTGAAAGGATAGTGATGCAAGGGAAGAAGTCAAATGGGTTATATTCTTTAATTGGTGAGACAATCACAGGTGCTGCTGATGTTACCATGAGTTCTGAAGATGCTATGCTTTGGCATAAGAGGCTGGCACATGTTGGAGAGAAAGGCCTGATGGAGTTATCCAAGAAGGGGGCATTCCACCAGAAGACATTCAAAAGCCTAGAGTTCTGTGAGCAGTGCATTCTTGGCAAGGCCAAGAAGAAGTCATTCCAGAAGGGTGAGCACACTACCAAGGAGCTGCTGGATTATGTTCACTCAGATGTCTGGGGGCCATCAAGGACTGAAACCATTGGTGGAGGTAAGTATTTCATGTCAATTATAGATGACTATTCTAGAAAAGTTTGGGTGTTCATTCTCAAACAGAAGAGTGAGGCCTTTACAAAATTCAAAGAATGGCTACTTGAGATAGAGAACCAGAAAGGAAAGTTCTTAAAACATTTGAGGACAAATAATGGCCTTGAGTATCTATCAGCTGAATTCAATGAATTTTGTAAAGAGAAGGGCATTACTAGACATAGAACTGTCCCTCTTAATCCACAGCAAAATGGATTAGCAGAGAGAATGAATAGAACTATTCTAGAACGGGTCAGATGCATGTTAGCTGATGCTAAATTACCTAAAAGCTTTTGGGGAGAGGCTGTATGTACTGCATGTTACTTAATCAATAAAACTCCCTCATATGCTTTAGAAGGTAAAACCCCAGATGAGATATGGTATGGCAAGTTGTCTGATTATTCAAAACTTAAAGTGTTTGGATGTCAGGCATATGCACACATTAGACAGGATAAGCTTGAGCCAAGGGCTTTGAAATGTATATTCATTGGCTATCCAAAAGGTGTCAAGGGCTATAGACTGTGGTGCCTTGAACCAGGTCATAAGAAACTAATAATCAGCAGAGATGTTGATTTTAATGAGAAGGTAATGGGATATCCTCATAATGGAAACTCCCATGACCTAGATGGAAGAATTGTAAATGAGTCAGAAGAGAGTTTCTCAGCTGAGGTGGAGTTTCCCACATCAGGAGAGTTGACCCCAGAGAAGGTGGACAACTTTGCTGATGCAGGAGACAACACCCCTGATGAGGTTGTTCCAGAACAGGTTCAAGAAGGTGATGAAGAAGATCATTCAGAAGTTGATGCCATGGAGGACAACCCTGCTGATCTGAGAAATTACAGCCTTGCAAGAGATAGGCTCAGGAGGCAGATTCACCCCCCATCTAGGTTTGGCCAGGCTGATCTTGTGTCATATGCTCTGATCACAGCAGAAGAGGTGGAGCATTATGAGCCAAGAAACTACAGGGAGGCAATCACCAGTCCTGAAAGAGAGCAATGGATAGCAGCCATGTCAGAAGAGTTGCAATCCTTAGAGAAGAATGAGACCTGGATCCTTGTGGAGAAGCCAGAAAACCAGAAGTTAGTCAGTTGTAGATGGCTGTTCAAGAAGAAGCTTGAAGTTGGATTTGGTGGTGCTAGAGAGCAGATCAGATTCAAGGCTAGGTTGGTGGCAAGAGGATTCACACAAAGAGAAGGCATAGACTTCAATGAGGCATTCTCTCCTGTTGTTAAACATTGTTCAATAAGATTACTTTTGTCTAAGGTTGCTCAAGATGATCTTGAGTTACATCAGCTAGATGTCAAAACTGCATTTTTACATGGAGAACTAGCTGAAACAATATATATGCATCAACCTGAAGGGTTTATCATGCCTGAAACTGAAAGTAAGGTATGCTTGCTTAAGAAATCATTGTATGGGCTCAAGCAGAGTCCTAGACAATGGTATAGAAAGTTTGATACATTCATGCTTTCTATTGGTTTCTTAAGAAGCAAATATGATGGATGTGTATATATTGGTAAACAAGATTATCTAGAGAGCACCTATCTACTGATCTATGTAGATGATATGTTGATAGCTAGCAAGAGTATGAGAAAGATTACCCAGCTGAAGCAGCAGCTGAGTAGCAAGTTCGAGATGAAGGACCTAGGTGAAGCCAAGAGAATATTAGGCATGGATATTCTCAGAAACAGGAAAACAGGGAAGCTGTTCTTGTCCCAGAAGTGTTACATCCAGAAGGTCTTGAAGAGGTTTCTTATGCACCAGTCCAAACCAGTTAGTACTTCATTTGGTCAGCAATTCAAGTTGTCAGTCAAGCAATCTCCTCAAACAGCTGAAGAGAAGAAACAGATGCTTACTGTCCCTTATGCAAATGGAGTTGGAAGTCTCATGTATGCTATGGTTTGTAGCAGACCAGATCTTGCCTATGCTGTTAGTATGGTGAGTAGATTCATGGGAAATCCAGGAAAGTTTCATTGGGAAGCTTTGAAGTGGATTCTAAGATATCTGAATGGATCAGAAGACTTAGGATTATTGTTTGAAAAATCAGCTGTTACCAAGAGTCCCTTGCTAGGATTTGTGGATTCTGATTTTGCTGGAAACATAGATACAAGGAAATCTTTATCTGGTTATGTGTTTACATTGTATGGCACTGCTATCACCTGGAGAGCAGCTTTACAATCTATGGTGGCCTTGTCCACAACTGAAGCTGAATACATAGCATTGACAGAAGCTGTGAAGGAAGCAATGTGGTTGAAGGGCATTCTGAGAGATTTTGGCATATTTCAGAAAAGTGTTCCTGTGCTATGTGATAATCAAAGCACTATTCATCTAGCAAAACATCAAGTGTTCCATGAGAGGTCAAAGCACATTGATGTGAAGTTGCATTTTGTTAGAGACATCTTGGAGAAGAGCATTGTTAAAGTTCAGAAGGTGGCTTCAGAAGAGAATGCAGCTGATATGTTAACTAAGGCATTACCAAGCAATAAGTTCAATCATTGCATGGAGTTGGTAAACCTTAGCACCTGGGATGTTCATTAAGAAGAGAATGGACAAACAGCCTTGAGGAGGGCTGGGAAGAAGGCAATCTTGCATTAAGGTGGAGAATTGTTAGGATTAATGCAATATTGATGTCATCTAATTCTATCTATCAGAAGAGTTGCTATTGATCTGATCTTGGGGTTCAGCAAAGTTGAGTTAAGGAGTAATTCAACTGATAAGGCTTAGTGGTTTTGTTAGGAGTCAACTAATCTGAAATTATTGAGTTTGGACAACTCTGCTTATGAGTTTGGACAACTCTGCTGAAGACAAGTCTGCTTAGCAAAGTTGTCTGAAGTCTTTTCAGGAGGGTTGGGGCCAAGTCTGCTGAGACAAGGCTGCTGAGACAAGTCTGCTGAGACAAGTCTGCTTAGACAAGTCTGCTGAGACAACTCCGCTGAAGTTCTAGTTTTCAGAGTTAGTTAATTCTGGTTTTTCTGTTAGTTAGTTAGTTGGTTAGTGGCGGTTATCCAATGCATTGTACATCTATAAATATACCATCTAGTGCATAGGTTGTAGGTTACTGAATTTGAGAGTTTTGAGAGATCAAGCTTAGTGAATACTTGTAATCTGTAACTTTCATTTGAGATTAGTGAAGAGAGTCTTCTATCCTCCGTGGACGTAGATCATTTGATCGAACCACGTAAATCCCGTGTTCTTTCTTTGCGTTTCTAGTTGTCTTGATTTATCATTTGTGAGGAGTTGCTTTGTGGATACAATTCCATAACAAATATCACTTCGTGTCAATTTATCATTCACACCAGGAATTGATTTTCTCATGTGTTATATATATATATATATATATATATATATCATCACGTAGCTTGCACAAACTCATAGATACCAAAATCAAGCGATGGAACCCACATTTTATTTTGAGAGTTTACAAGATCAATACATCGTACAATTACAGTACAATTACAATTTCTTCACGCTTCAACTCTTGATCTTCAAACTAGACATATTCATATGGTATCGCTGCCCCTCCAATCGCGAGGTGTTCTCCTATCGAAAGAAAGAGACTAAAAAATAGAGACAAAGCTCCACCAAGTACCTATATCTAAGGCCACAGGCCTACTCAAAAAAATCCACATCAAGCACACTAAGCTCCACAAAGGGATACAAGGCTCCACAGAGGGACACTAAGATCCACAAAGGGACACAAAACGCAACAATAAAAAAAAAGAAACTAAGAACTGGAAGAAACTAAAAAACTAAACGAAATAAACGGGATCAACGGGACACTCATCCACACGGTCACCGTAGCTCCGTTAGGATAATCGTCCATTGACCCCAACTAAAGCCTAGAAAAAACCTACATAAAACGAGTGGCGACATATCTGCAAAGGGGGCAGGTCAGGGCAACAACGGCGGTGGCGGATTTGGCCGTAGCGGTGGATGGGCGGCGAACGGCTGACGACGATCTAGGTAATCAGACCTTGAGCCACGTTCGAGCAAGGAAAAGGGCTACATAAGAATGATATATCCTATGCCAACATTATTGGAGGAGGCAGAACCTCCAAATCTGTCATCCCCACCCTAAAAGTGGAAACATTGATTCAATTTAGCCCATTGGAGGTAGAAACGGATTGGTTGAAGGGATGCAGCACAGGGACTCTCCGTGAAGAGTTCTCCTGGGAAGACCATGGAGAGGAACTGCAACAAGAGTGTGTGAATATCTTCACCCTTCGAACCCTGAGGGATAATGCAGTCCTTATTCAAACTAATGAATGATATTCTAGGGAGGATCTGAAGCACCAAATGCACGAATGGTTTAACCATTGGTTCGGAGTTCTTGTTCATGCATGGAGCTTACGTTTCTTTATCAAGGTGGGAAGAACGATTGACTCAGTTATCAAAACAGATTATGACACCCAGTCCAAAAGGCGGTTCGACTTCGCTAGGGTGCTGATCTCAATTTCATATCTTCAAGATGCAAATCAAACGGTCAAAGTGACGATCGATGGGGAAATTTTCTCATGCAAAATTGTGGAAGAGTATGATATAAGCAGCCATAGTTACACACCAGTCTCAGATGACGAAGAAGACTTGTATTGGGTCAGCGATATGGAGGAGTTAATGTCGAATGGTCCGGCGCCGGCCGGATCGATGCAATGCCCAAGATACATTCGTCTCAGAATTGGCATCGGTGAATATGCAAACAAAAAGTCGCATCGAAAGTGGAGAGAATAACGGCGTGGGGCCCCCACTAATTAAGCGACAGAAATTAATAGATATGAATGATACCTTGGGATGTGAGCAGGAGGATCTCCAAGAAAATAGGCATGCTCCCGTGTTAAATGCATTAAGTTCGAATTCAAATTTATTTTCTAGAGAGATTCAGGTATTGGACCGGCCCAATCCGGAGAATACTGATATGGAAGGCTATATTTCAGAACCCGTTATTGAGGCCCAGTTGGGTAACCTCCAGGCCCAACAACAAACTAATTATAATTCGGACCCTCCCCAAGCCCTAACCCCTAAAGCCTAATCTCCTCATATTCTTGACCCCTTATCTCGGCCCAACTTGGACCCTCAGCCCAATCCGAGCCCTCTACCCAATTATGCCAACCCTAATGCGCCAGTTCAGGCCCCTTCCATAGTCGGTGATAGCCAGATGCCCCCTTCCCCTCTGCTTTCCTTTTCCCAAGCGGTCGATCCATCCCCCTCACGCCTGACCACCTCTACCCCTATCTCTTCTACCTTTGCCCACCACAACCCCTTCCCTCCCCATAGAAATTGCGTCAGACCCCCCACCCCCCATCCCGAACCCCAACCCAAAAATCCCATATAAAAATGGCCAACCAAAGAGAAAACTGATCAGGAAAAGGGAACAAAGAAGAGTCGAGACGGAGAATTGGAAAGTATTTGTCAAGGAGTTTGACTCGATGGTGGAGCCTGCCCAATGCTCTGTGCAGGAAACGGGCTCTCGATATATACCCAATGCCGAAGCCATTCGAAGAGAAGCAAGTTGTAGATGTTGTTAATCCTTAAATGCCTTAACATTATCAACAACATCTTAATTTGACCTTCCGAGATTTTTTCTAAGTCTTTTCTGAAATGCTACATTAAATATTGATCTAAATGCTGTCGCATTTCTGGCAGGATTTAGAAGCTTCTACGAGGATCTGGAACCTGGAAGATTCCAGAACATTGCAGAACATACTAGAGCGGCCTGGAACCATTTAGAACGACCTGGAGCATACAAGAAGGATCTAGAAAGATCATGGAAGTTGAGCTCCTAAAAAATAGGACCTCAATGTGGAATCCTCTAGAATTCGTATCCCACTTCTATAAATACCGAAGGAAGGCTTCATAATTCAGTGTATTCTATTCGAACAATATCCTAGACCGAGTGTTGATCCCTGTTAGGAATTGTGGCCAATAGTTTTACATTTTAGATCATACGAAGTATCCCACCCGTATGGTTGTGTGTCTTCTTATCTATTGAGAGTGTAATCATATATAGACTAGACATTTCGACAGTGTGTAATCTCTTATACACTTAGCTCGTTTTTAGAACAAGGCACCTGCCTTGTTTGTAGTTTCACTTGTGAAGGTTATTGTTATAACATTTCACACAACATTTGTACTTGAAGATAAATATTGATATTTCGCCGTAAGGCTCGCATAGATTTTTATTTATAAAATCTATGTGAAAAATTATTTCCATTGTGTCTCGTTTGTTTTTAGTGTTTCAAGTCTTCCGCTGTGTATCTTAATTTCTGATATTCTGTTAGAGTCAGTGTTGTACAATTTGTCACAACATTTAGTACAACATTATTCTACTTTACTTAAACACTTAATACCAGCACACTTTCAGTTGGTATCAGAGCTGATACCTGACGACACTAGGTTAGATCTTTGGTCAAGTGTGTTTTTAGTGTAGGTTAGCAATGGAAACACATCACATATCCACGACACTTAGGCCACCCATTTTAGATGGTTCGAATTATGCTTATTGGAAGCCTAAGATGCGTATGTACATCAAGTCGATTGATGAACGTGCTTGGAGGACTGTACTTACAGGCTGGGAAGCTCCGAAGAGACCAGCAGATGCAGATGGTGAAGTTCAACTCAAGAGAGAAGTTGACTGGACGGCTGATGAAATAAAAACAGCAAGCTACAATTCTAAAGCTTTAAATGCTATTTTTACTTCTGTTGATGTTTCAATGTTTAAAATTATATCTAACTGTTCTACTTCTAAAGATGCATGGGACAGGTTGCAAGAGCATTGTGAGGGTTCAGACAGTGTTCGAAGGACTAAGCTTCGAATGTTGGGGACAAAATTTGAGAATCTCCGAATGAAGGAAGATGAAACAATTCCATCCTACAATGAAAGGTTAAGTGAGATTATCAATGAATCACATTCTCTTGGTGATCCTATTTCTAATGTTAGAGTAGTTCATAAGATATTAAGATCTGTTCCTAAAAGATTTGATGCTAAAATTTGTGCTATTGAAGAGGCAAAAGATACGGATAAGTTAAGTCAAAATGAGTTAGTGAGTATTCTTAGAACATATGAAATAAACACTAATCAAGTTGATGAAACTAATGCTGATAAGAAAGTTATGGTTTTTAAAGGGGAAACATCAAACATTTCTGAGGTTCAACCTATCATTACTGAAGTTGATTCGGATGAAGAATTGCTTGATAAATGCCTCAAGGATCCTAACAACATTGCCTTACTCACTAAGCACTTTAATAAATTTCTTAAGAAATCTGTGAACAAATCTAGTAACATTCAGCCTAAGATTCAAATCAACACATCAACACCTCAACCAGAAAGGAGGAAAGGTCAATTCACACTAAGACCATCAAAGAGTGAAGGTAAACCAAGGTATGATCCTGAATTTCGAAAATTAGTTCAATGCAATGCTTGTTCTGGTTATGGCCATTATGCGAATGAATGTGCCAATACTAGACTTAAGCAAAAATTGAATTTTAGTGCTACCTTGAGTGATGAATCTGATGATGATGATCTTGATGAATTAAATCAGAATGGACATTCTAATTTTACCAGAATTGATTATAATGATTCCTCAGATGATGATCTGGATGAAACAGATTCTGATGCTGTACCTGATGCTTCAACATCTACAGCAACATCAGAACAGAGTCACCCAAATTTGAACTGTTTTAATGGTTTGGTTGATGATGCAGGAAAAAGGATTGATGACAATGCATACCAAAAGTTGTTAGATGATTGGAACAATCAGAAACTCACTCTTAATTCCTTGAATAAAGAGAATGAGGATCTGAAAGACACAATCACCAAGCTAGAAGTTATTCTTACTAAAAGAGATCTGGAAATCTGTAACTTAAAGGAGAAATTGATAAATTCCACCTTATGTTACAAGAAATATTCCAAGAGTGCTTCTGAGGTAAATAATGCTATAGCTACTGGTAAGTCTAATAATCATGGTTTAGGTTATGATGGTGTAACTGCTTCTATTTCTGAAAATTTTAGAAAACCTGTGAAATTTGTGAAGGCAAATGTTGACACATCTGGTGTAACATCTGCACAATCAGATCCTCACAAGGTTAAGAGGAAGTATATCTGTCATTACTGTTTCAAAGTTGGTCATATTCGTCCTTACTGTATAAAATTGTTTGAAGAACAGAAAAACTTGAAAATGCTTTATAAAAAACTGTCACATCCTGGTAAACAGTTTCTGAAATCTGCATGGAAACCGAAAGCTACCTGTAATGTTGTTCATACCTCCTTAAAAGCATGTCTACCTGATTTATGGTATTTTGATAGTAGTTGTTCTAGACATATGACAGGTCGTATTGATTTCTTATCTGATTATGTGACCTTGAATAGTGGTAGTGTTACATATGGTGGCGGTTCTAAAGGAAAGATTGTTGGTAAAGGAACTTTGAATGTTGAAGGTTTTCCTAAGCTTAAAAATGCCTTGCATGTTGATGGCTTACTTGCAAATCTGATTAGCATTAGTCAACTTTGTGATGATAATTTGCATGTGAAATTTGATAAAGACTCATGTTATGTTCTTAATAAAGATGAAGTTTATGTCATGACTGGTACTAGGTCAGCAGATAATTGTTATCTTATTGGAACAAATATGTGTAACCTGTCAAAACATGATGAAAACATGTTATGGCATCAAAGATTAGGTCATGCAAATTACAGAGCAATGCAAAAGCTAATCAAAGCAGATGCAGTAAAAGGAATTCCAAAACTGAGGTTTCACAATACCTTTGTATGTGGACCATGCCAAAAAGGTAAGCAGATAAGAATGTCACACAAAATGCTGTCACATTGTACTACACATCGATGCTTTGAATTACTGCACATGGATTTGATGGGTCCTATGGAAACTGAAAGCATTGGAGGAAAGAGGTATTCCTTAGTTGTGGTAGATGATTTTTCTAGATATACCTGGGTAGAGTCTTTGAGAGACAAATCTGAAGCATTTGCTGAATTTAAAATTCTTTATAAGAGGTTCAAAAATGTGTTTAACTTGAAAGTTGGCCGTATTAGAACTGATCATGGTAGGGAATTTGAAAACAACATGTTTAATGATTTTTGTGATAAAAAGGGTATCTTGCAAGAATATTCATCTCCTAAAACTCCACAACAAAATGGAATTGTTGAAAGAAAGAATAGAATTTACAAGAAATGGCAAGAGTCATGCTTACATCCAAATGTCTTGCTAAGAAATTTTGGGGAGAAGCAATGAACACTGCATGCCATATTATTAATAGGGTTTTTATTCGTTCTGGCACTAATCAAACACCTTATGAGATTTTGAACAACAGAAAACCTAATGTGAAATATTTGCATGTATTTGGTTGTGTGTGTTATATTCTGAATGATAGGGATCAACTTCATAAGTTTGATTCTAAAAGTGATAAAAGTTTCTTTTTAGGCTATTCTAGAAATAGTAAAGCTTATAGAGTTTATAACCTTAGAACTAACACTGTTCAAGAATCTGTTAATGTTGTGTTTGATGATGATAAAGGTCTTACAGATGACTAAGATGAAGAAGATGTATCACAGGTTACTGACACTTCTGAGAATACACTGAAGTCTGAAAATGTTGCACCAAATGTTAACACATATGGGTCAACATCTACAGAACAGTCAGTTGTAACTTCACAGAATGACCAGTATGTTCCCAAAACGAATCCTTCTTCAAGAATAGGCAAAAGTCATCCTTCTGACCAGATCATAGGCGATGCTACAGTTGGAGTGCAAACAAGAGGAAGAGTAAGATCAAATAAGGTAGATGTGGTAAGAACAATATGCATGTCTTCTATGTGTAATGTTGTAAATGCTGAATGCTATTTATCCGAAATTGAACCTAAAAGTGCATTTCTAGGATAGAATCTATTAGATTATTGCTAGCTATTGCATGTTTTATTGATATTAAACTTCATCAAATGGATGTAAAAGCTGCATTTCTAAATGGCATTTTGAATGAAGAAGCATATGTTGAACAACCTAAAGTATTTGAAGATCCACAATATCCTGATCATGTATATAAACTTAAGAAAGCATTGTATGGTCTTAAACAAGCTCCTAGAGCATGGTATGATAGGCTTACTGACTTTCTTTTGGAATATGGATTTATTAGAGGAGTGGCTGATAGAACCCTGTTCATTAAGCACACTGAAGGAGATTTACTTATTGCTCAAATATATGTTGATGACATTGTGTTTGGTTCTACTTGTGATAAAATGTTGAGTAACTTTGTTAAGGCAATGACTGCAACATTTGAAATGAGTATAGTTGGAGACTTGAATTATTTTCTAGGTCTTCAAATCAAACAATGCAGTGATGGTATTTTCTTCTCCCAGAGTAAGTATGCTAAGAACTTGGTTAAAAGATTTGGTCTTGAAAATTCAAAACCAATGAAAACTCCTATGAGATCTTCTTTGAAACTTTGCAAAGACAGTGCTGGAACAGATGTTGATCCAACACTTTACAGATCCATGATAGATAGTTTATTGTATTTAACCTCTAGTAGACCAGATATTATGTACAGTGTGTGTGTTTGTGCTAGGTACCAAGCTAATCCAAAGGAATCTCACCTGAATGTTGTGAAGAGGATTATCAAGTATGTTTTAGGTACAAGTGACCTTGGAATCTGGTACACTAAGGACACCAACAACATTTTGATTGGTTATAGTGATGCTGATTGGGCTGGAGATATAGATGATAGAAAGAGTACGAGTGGAGGATGTTTCTACATGGGAAACAATCTTGTATCATGGCACAACAAGAAACAGAATTGTGTTTCACAATCCACTGCAGAATCTGAGTATATTGCTGCTGGAAGCTGTTGCACACAACTCTTGTGGCTGAGCAAGATGTTCTATGATTATGGTATTGAGAATGGTATACTTACTATCTTTTGTGATAATACTAGTGCCATTAACATTTCTAAAAATCCTGTACAACACTCACTCACAAAGCACATTAGCATAAGACACCATTTTATGAGAGATTTAGTAGAGAAGAATATTGTTAAGTTGGAGTATGTACCTACTGAAAAACAGAATGCTGATATTTTTACAAAAGCCTTAGACCATGAGAGATTCTCTACTTTGAGGAAATCTCTTGGCATGAGCACTATCTGAAAAGAATTCGGATGGATGTTGTCACAAATGCGTTAGCGTTTGGGACAACATCATGGGTTGTATAAATTTTATAAGTTGAATTTATTTCTTACTTAGTTAAATAATTCCTTTGTAAAATATCTTCGAATCTAAGAACATTGGAGTGCAAAAATAAACATGTCTCACACCTCTCAAATGCATAAAATGAGAATGTTATTAGCATACTAAAAAATGTACCAAATCACTGAGTAACTATGGAGCACGGAGTTCACTACTACGATGCCTTCTTTTCAAAAGGTGATATTTTGGTAAAAACATCAACATATTTGTAATCCATTAAGTAAGTATGGGGCACGGAGTTCGCTACTATGATGTACTCTACATGAACAATGGATCAATACAAATTAGATGCTATAACACAAAAAGAAAAAATATGGTGCAACACAAATGAAGCAAATTCATGTAAAAATCGTGTTGAGGTGTTTGTAACAATTTTGAGCACAACATTGCCTGATTCGAATTTATTTTTATTTGTTGTAATTATTTAATTATTTATTGAGATTCATTTTATTTATTTAATTAATTACTGACCCACGTCTATTTTTTTTCTTCAGATTATGCGATTTTAATTAGGTAAATTCTGGAAGCTTCTTAATTATTTAATTAATTTAATTAAATGGATTTTCCCCACTAATTACCCATGATATAGATTGTGGCTAATTATGTGGAGCATTATCGAAATTTCTGGATTATTTCTTCTATTTTTTTTTTAACCTCCAACTACATAATTCTCTCTATAAATATCGACCATAAGATGCCACTCATTTGCTAATTGTGATTTCTGAATTTGTTGAGTACTAAGATTGCAGAATTGATTTTTTGGTTGTATATCTCAAAGTAGTGTGTGCAAATTCCCAACCTTTACCTTGAAATTCCAACCGCCTCACTCACTTAAATGGCTTCACAAAACTCAAACTCGTCAAATGCTGACTCAAATGTTTTTGCAACACCATCAACAACCGCTCCCACTCCTCAAACTGCTCCTTAAACCGTTCCTCAAACAACCAACTTTCCTCAAGATGCAACTGTCGAACAGTTCAATAGGGCTGTGGAAGAAGTGTCCAATACACTGCGATCCACTGGTCATCTGCCTGTGATGACATTCGGAGATATCACGGTGGATATCTCAAGCTATTTGGCTGATCAAACCGCCCAAATGGCTTCTGCTTCGAAAAGCCCCAAATCACCTACTGTTCACGACCCGCAAACTGTAAATGTTGAGGTTGCTACTGAAGAAGAAGCTACTGCTACTTCCGACCCTGAAGACGTTGAAATGGAGGATGCAAACATCTCTGAAAATGGTACAAACTCTTCATTATCTGTTTCTGATGAATCTGCTCCCATTCCTCTCAAGAAGAATGCACAGAAAGGCAAAAGACAGAGAAGCCCTGTACAAAGAAGGAGATCATACCGCGTGTTCACTCGTGTGGATTATTCTGAATCCATGAGGAAGAAGAAGAAAGCTGGAGCTGATGCTGGTGAACCCATCCAAGTGTTCACAGATTCTGAGGAAGAAGCTCCTGTTGTTGCTGAGAAACCCAAGAAAACTATTGCTGAGAAACCGAAGAAGAAGAAAGTTGTTGCTGATCCCAAAGGCAAAGGGAAGGCCAAGATGATTGCTGAAGATGAACCTGCAAAATCAGATTCCAACTCTGATTTTGAGAGATGCTTGAGAGACATACTGCAGTCTCTAAAGAAAAATGCTGAGCATTTTGTTGTTGCAAAGGATGCTGCACCAGAACCTGAAGATGATGGCAGTGGTGATAGCTCTTCCAGTGCAGAAAGCAGCTCGAAGAAAAGCTCTGCTAAAGATTCCACATCAAGCTCTAATGACCTTGATTCTGAAGTGGAAGGTAATTCTGATTCTCTTGAGACTCTAGAGAATAGGTTGGCTATTTATTTTAAGAGAAAACTGCTGATAGAGAAGAGAATCAATATACCTGACTTTGAAAATAAAGGCATGATTAGTTTCTTAGAGGAAAGGAATTTGATGCATGCTGTGAATTTTGGGGAATCATTCTTGACAAATTGGGCTTATGAATTCTATGCCTGCATGAAGAAGAGTACGGGTAGGAGATCATCTAGGTGGTATGGGACTGTAAATTTTAGGGGGAGGGATGTACCGTTTACTCCTGAATTGATAAATGAGTTTCTGCATATTTCCAATGTCGAGGTAGATGAAGAACCTGACATGGATGTGGTAATTACTGTTATAACTGGTGGTAGGGTAGTTAAGTGAACTAGACAGATGCTAGCCAAAGACCTCACTTCCCTACATTATGTGTTATACAAACTCATTATCTACAATTGGATTCCCACCACAAATACTACCAAGATCACAAAAGACCAAGTTTTTCTTATGTATAGGATATATGTGCTTAAGAAATTCAATTTAGGCCTTACAATCTTCCACCATATGATGAGATTTACTAGGAAAGTTTCTGAAAAAGGCAATCTACCCTATCCTGTTCTGATCTCAAATTACTTAAGGCATCATGATTTTGTTGCCAAGAACACTGATGTGTTGAGGGGGAGAGTTCCATTACTGGCCATAGCTCCTGCCTTACTCACTGGGGATAGAGTAATTGATCTGCCTTTAACTGCTCCTGGTACTGAACATCAGCACAGACCTTCAACTTCTGCTCAACCTAAATCATCCAGATCAAGACAGAGAAATGCAACCCCAAATGTTGAGAACATCCGTATCAACATTTCTGGTAATGTGTATCTTTCACAGGAATTCATCAAACTACAGCTCCAACACTTGCAGGAAACAATTGATGAGCTCCAGTTCCTGAAGGACAGGTGGACCAATCTGCTTTCACCTACAACAGGGGGAGTACCACCACCATCAAACTCCAATGTGGTGATTGAAGAGTTGAATGATGATGGAGTTCCAGCTGGTGATGGACCTGATGCTGTAGTGACTGATGTAGTTGCACACCTTGCATCTACTTACTTTGTTCATGAAGGAGATGATGATGACTGCAGTGACTGATGTAGTTGCACACCTTGCATCTACTTACTTTGTTGATGAAGGAGATGATGACGATGCTGACATGGAGACCTTGTATGGTGATCTCCATAGAGGAAGCTGCTAGACAGGGGGAGATCTAAATTCATAATGGTTACTGTGCAGGAAGTTGATGCTGCAACTGTTACCACAACAATATATGCCATTTTATCAGTTCAATCTCTGTAATTGATGTTTAAGTTTGAATTCTGAAATTCTGATACACTTGTTATTTATTTTCTAGATGATAGGTTGTTTATTGTTTTACAACTTGCTTAATTATGGTTACACTTGATGATATTGTTTACTGCCTTTGCTTAATTTGTTTACAGGTTATCATGTGTCTACTGCAGGTTGTTTAGTCTTAGCTTTTGTCCTTAGCTGTTTTGTTTTGCTCTGAAGTTTTAACTATTCTGTTTGTTTGCTTTGATTTATGTTTTTGTGTCTTACTTAAATCTTAAGTAGTTATTCCAAAACTTAACTTAGGATTTCAGTAAAGTTACTTATGTTGTGAATAAGTGTATTGTTTGTACTTGTTCTGTTTTGGATAAAATTTATCTTGATCTTATGGCACGGATCATTGTAGAGTTATCCTTGATCTTCATTTGGTTTGATCCAACGATTATAACAGGTATTGTCTTGACTAGTGCTTAGCAATGATGTCAACCTCAACTAAGTACATAATACTGAGTATGTATAGAAATATATGTGCATCATGTGTGTTGTAGTCGAAAGGTCAAATTGGGGGAGATTGTAGATGTTGTTAATCCTTAAATGCCTTAACATTATCAACAACATCTTAATTTGACCTTCCGAGATTTTTTCTAAGTCTTTTCTGAAATGCTACATTAAATGTTGATCTAAATGCTGTCGCATTTCTGGCAGGATTTAGAAGCTTCTACGAGGATCTGGAACCTGGAAGATTCCAGAACATTGCAGAACATACTAGAGCGGCCTGGAACCATTTAGAACGACCTGGAGCATACAAGAAGGATCTAGAAAGATCATGGAAGTTGAGCTCCTAAAAAATAGGACCTCAATGTGGAAGCCTCTAGAATTCGTATCCCACTTCTATAAATACCGAAGAAAGGCTTCATAATTCAGTGTATTCTATTCGAACAATATCCTAGACCGAGCGTTGATCCCTGTTAGGAATTGTGGCCAATAGTTTTACATTTTAGATCATACGAAGTTTCCCACCCGTGTGGTTGTGTGTCTTCTTATCTATTGAGAGTGTAATCATAGATAGACTAGGCATTTCGACAGTGTGTAATCTCTTATACACTTAGCTCATTTTTAGAACAAGGCATCTGCCTCGTTTGTAGTTTCAGTTGTGAAGGTTATTGTTGTAACATTTCACACAACATTTGTACTTGAAGATAAGTATTGATATTTCGTCGTAAGGCGCGCATAGATTTTTATTTATAAAATCTATGTGAAAAATTATTTCCATTGTGTCTCGTTTGTTTTTAGTGTTTCAAGTCTTCCGATGTGTATCTTAATTTCTGATATTCTGTTAGAGTCAGTGTTGTACAATTTGTCACAACATTTAGTACAACATTATTCTACTTTACTTAAACACTTAATACCAGCACACTTTCACAAGTGAAACTTGGGACCTGGGAAAGAAATTGGGTATACAATATCCGCTACCAGAGGGCCAGATTGTTAAGCAGCTGGAAGAGATGGAAATCTCAACTCAAATGCAGAAAGATAACAGTTTAGGGGTCACAGATAAGGTTGATTAATGAAGATTCTTCGATCAACATACGAGGCTTGGGGAATTTCATTAAGAAAAACGAGGTACGTAATCTAATTAAGAGTCACAGTGTGGATGTATGTTGTATCCAAGAATCTAAGATGGTAAGTGTGGACGATCTGGATTGTCGATTACTCTGGGGAAGTGACAACGTAGGATGGAATTCTAGACTGACGGAGGGTAGATCAGGCGGCATTATTACCCTTTGGAACCCAATGACCCTCATAATGGTAAGCACATGGTCTATGGAGGGAGCTGTCATCTTAAATGCTCTATGGGGACAAGAAAGAGTTAATTAGTTGCTGCATTATTAATATATATGCACCATACTCCCTAAGAGAGAAGTTTGAATTGTGGGACCGTGTGAATAATGTGGTCACTCAAAATGATAATTGTTGTGTATGTGTTATCAGAGACTTCAACTCCATCAGAAGAGAGGCAGAAAGGAGTGGGAGAGGAATGTCGGATAACCGCAGGGACATCGCTCTCTTTGACAACTTTATAACTAGAACAAGTTTGATGGAGACTCCGCTGCACGGGCGACGGTTCACCTGGTATAAGGCAGACGGGAAGTGCAAGAGCAGGTTGGATAGAGCTTTCCTAAATCAGAATTGGCTAAACCAATGGCCAAGCATTTATCTCAAAGGGCTGAGATGAACAGTGTCTGACCACTGTCCGATTCTATTAGAGATCAAACCGAGGGATTGGGGCCCTAAAATGTTTAGGAGCCTCAATGCTTGGTTCACTCATCCTCAATTCAGAGCCTTTGTCAAGAAGAAATGGGAAGAATATACAGTTTCAGGGTGGGGCAGTTTTGTGTTGAAAGAGAAACTCAAGAACCTGAAAACAGACTTAAAGCAATGGAATTCTCAGGTATTTGGACATATGGAACTACAAATCGAGAACCTTAAGGAGGAAATCAGGAGGCTGGATATAATTGACGATGTTTTTGGGTTGGAGGAGGCCGAAATCATCGACAGGATCATGAATACAACACTTTTATTACAAGGTCTTAAACGGAAAAGCAGTATAGACTTCCAGAAATCGAGGTGCAAGTGGATTAAGGAGGGGGACTGCAATAGTCGGTTTTTTCATAGCTATATCAATAAGAGACGGAAACAGAATGAAATAGTTGGATTGGAGGTCGAAGGGATGTGGCAAGAAGAAGTTTCTAGCATCAAGCTTGGGGTCTTTGACCACTTCAGTTCTCACTTCAAAGGATACACAGGGGTCAGACCAAGACCAGCTACAGACTTCGCCATAAGAAAGATTTCGAATGCGGAAAACGAATTTCTTACAGCCGAATTTACAAGAGAAGAAATTCGAGAGGCACTAAATTCGTGCAATGGGTCAAAGAGTCCCGGGCCAAATGGTTTCAATCTGAAGTTTCTGAAGGAATTTTGGAATCTGTTTGAATCTGATTCTGTGTGCCTGATGGAGGAATTTCATGCTAACGGCCGATTGGTTAAGGGATTTAATCCCACTTTCATAACCCGTATCCTGAAAAAGGAAGCATGCGAGAGCCTTAATGACTACAAACCGATTGCATTGGTGATTGGCTTGTACAAGATTGTAGCCAAGATACTAACACGTCGTCTAACCCGAGTTATGACTTCTATTATATCTGATGCTCAGAGTGCATTCATAGGCGGAAGAAACATCTTAGATAGTATTGTCATCCTAAATGAAGTTGTTGATGAAGCAAAGAGGGAGAGAAAGGAGAGAATATTTTTTTAAATAGATTTTGCAAAAGCTTACGATTCGATTGACTGGAGTTATCTAAATGCAATGATGGAGTGCTTCAGGTTTCACCAGAAGTGGCAGGGCTGGATTATGGAGTGTGTTTCTACGACATCGACTTCGGTCTTGGTGAATGGCAGCCCCTCGGGGGAATTCAGGCTGGAGAAGGGCCTTCGCCAAGGGCACCCTCTATCCCCCTTTCTATTTTTGTTTGCTGCAGAGGGCTTGAGTATCCTAATGGATAGGGGTGGGCAAAAAATTAAGAAAACTGAAAAACCGAACCAAACCGACGATTTTCGGTTTATTCGGTTGTTCGGTTCGGTTGAAATTTTTTAAAATTTCAAATTTTTCGGCTCGGTTTATATTTTACAAAAACTGAATAAACCGAACCAACCGAATTATAAATAAAAATAAATATAATTAATTAATAAATAATTAAATATATATATATAAATAAAACCCTAGATCTAATCTAACAGTAAACACTTAAAAATTCATTTCCATTTTTGCCGTTTCTTCCCCATTTCTGCCTAAACTGAAGAAAATGAATGAAGAAGCCGAAGAAGATAATGGAGGTAAGTTCAACATTCTATTTTGGTGGAAAATGAATTCTCATAGATTTCATGTTCTCTCAGAAATTACTCGAGATATTTTTGTTGTTCCCATCTCAACGGTAGCTTTTCCTGTTCTCTCAAAAATTGCTCAGGATATTTTTGTTGTTCCCATCTCAACGGTAGCTTCAGAATCTGCCTTTAGCACGGCAGGATGAGTGTTTGATGCATTTAGGAGTTCATTAAGTCCTAAAATAGTGCAATGTCTCATTTGTGCTCAAGATTGGCTTCGCAAAAAAAGTCTTTTCCAGTTGAGATTGAAGAAATTCGGTTCAAACCGAATCGAACCGAATTGTAATTCGGTTCGGTTTAAATATAATTTCGATTCGGTTCATTTTTTTAAAACTTCGGTTATTTCGGTTCGGTTGAAAAAAGGTCAGAACCGAACCGACCGAATGCCCACCCCTACTAATGGAGAGAGCAACGAAGTGGGGTTTATTCAAAGCCGCAGAAATTGGAAAAGATAAAATCAAGGTATCCCACCTACAATTTGCAGATGATACGATCTTTATGGGGAAGGCCAGTTAGGACAATGCCTGGCTTATGAAAAGGTTGCTAAGGAATATGGAAGTAATGTCAGGTCTAAAAGTGAATTTTGACAAATGTTCACTGATAGGCGTTAACACAGAGGAGCAGCGGATTCATAGTATGGCTGCAATATTAGGTTGTAGAGTGGAGAATACACCATTCTCCTACTTGGGCCTAAAAGTGGGAGCAAATCATAGACGCATCACTGAATGGGCCCCTATAGTTGAGAAAATCAGAAATCGACTCCGTCGATGGGACGACAAGAAAATCTCGATTGGTGGAAGGATTACGCTTCTGAATTCAGTACTCTCGTCTCTACCTATATATCATATGTCCTTCTTTCTTATCCCAAAAAAAAAAAAAAAAACAGTGAGTGATATTGAGAGTTTGCAAAGAAATTTCTTGTGTGTGTGTGTGTGGGGGGGGGGTTAATTCTAGGAAGGTGGCTTGGATTGAATGAAAAAGAATATGTCTGGAGAAAGAACAAGGGGGGCTGGGGGTTCGTAATATAGAATTGTTCAATAGGACTCTATTGGGTAAATGGGGTTGGAGATTTCTTATAGAGAGGCATAGCTTGTGGGTTAGAGTGATCACTTCGAGATATGGAGAGAATTGAGGGGAAGGAGGGGGTATGTTTCCGAATGGGAGAATGGGTAGAACATCCTTATGGTGGAAATATATTTTGAGAGTAGTGGAGAGGGGCGAAACAGGCTGGTTTAAGGAGAACTTAGTAAGGGTGCTAGGGGATGGGAATGGGTCGCGTTTCTGGGAGGATGATTGGATAGGGGAGGGAGCCTTTAAAGAGAAATACCCTAGGCTGTTTTATAATAACCTGGATGAGGGTAGACGTTTAGGGGAGATGGGTATATGGGAGGATGGGTCTTGGAAGTGGAAGTGGAATTGGTGAAGAAACTTATTTGATAGGGAGATTGAATCTTTTAATGCACTCTTGGCTGTGATTTACAGGTTCCAACCCAGATTTGGAGTGCTGGATACTTGGAGATGGAAGACCTCAGCAATAGGCTGTTTCAACACCAAATATACATACCTGATGTCCTCCAAGCAAATGAATGCAGTCCTACTACCGGAAGAACAACAGGTGGCCTTCAATCGGTTATGGAGCAACTTCGTCCCATTGAAAGTCAAAACAAATGCTTGGAGAGTACTATGGGGGAAGCTGCCCACGAGAGTGAACCTGCGTCGGCGTGGAATTTTGCCCCAAGGCGACGAGCCGCGCTGCACATTCTGTAGTAATCAAGAGGAGACGGAGGAGCACCTTTTCTTCAAATGTCCAGGAACTGAAACCATATGGGCAGATTGTCTTCAGTGGCTATAGATCCCGACGATACTACACGAGAGGCTGATTGAACATTTTCATGGATTCACCAACTTAGGTCGAGGGAATAGAGGGAGAAACATTACAACTTGTATATGGCTGGGAGTAGTTTGGCTCTTATGGAAATGGAGGAATGCTATCATATTAAAAAACGAGGTATTTTCTCCTACAAAGTTCATGGCGGAATTAAAATTGAGAATGTGGTGCTGGATCTCTATCAAATATCCAAACAGCTGCAACTTGCCGTATAAGGACTGGATATGCAAATTTCCAATGCATCTGTTGACTTAATATTGCTGTTTTATTCAGTAGAGAGCTCAGCTCTTTTCCGTGAGTTGTAAACTCTGTTTTTGAGGGTATATCTTATACCCAGCCATAAATAATACTAGTTCTTTGATTGATAAAAAAAAAAAGACTAGCTCAAAAATGTCCACTTGACTAAAATACACTCTCGAAAAGCAATTTTCCAACAATTCTCAATATGAATGAAAATTGATCAAAAGCATGCACGTGTAACCTAACAAGGGTTCTAACAAAAATTTGTTGCATTAGAATAAGTGGTTGTGAACTTTGAACCTTCCCTAGTGAAGTACCATAAGATACACGTACTTGTTACCCAGTGTACGCGATGTCTTTTGAATTGTTAGACGTTTATAGTGTACCAAGACAATGATACTCATATAAACAACGTTTCATTTACATTACTAATCAATTCTTTCGTTGTTATCTATTATGGCTCAGGATTGCCTTGAAAACATTCATTGAATGCTCTAGAGATTTACCCCTTAAATCATCTCATAGAAGCGACCCCTTCTACATTCGATATATGTGATCTCTTATTAGGAGTATCCTGACACACCCCACGTAAAATCGTATAAGGATTATTAAAAACAGGTGCTTAACCTTCAATGGGCATGTATATCTCTCTTTCATCATAGGAATAGGTTGAGAACTCTTTTCCTGAGTGCTTTGTTAGACTTCCCCTAGTTTCGTTGTCCCATTGAACTTGCAAATTGGGGTTTACGATTCAGGTTGGGTTGCTTTCATAGATGGTATTCAATTTCGTGGACTTAAACTTATTCCCCTCGATGAAAACTCGACTTGGTCTCTAGAAGACTTTTAGTTAATTGAATCACATTTTTTTTTCTGGATCTCACAAAATCATGTATATGGATTTGTGTCTTCGACGTATAAGCCGAGACTTTCCACCGTACACATTATTGTGTGCTCTACCAACAGGTAACAAACTATTACAATGTTAGCTAACTGGTGGTACCGACCTCGATCACATTGGAGCTTTCTCCAAGAAATTATGAAGCCACGTACATAACCTCTTTTGCAACTAGATCCACAACTATGAACTCCGATTTCATAGTTGATCCAACAATGCAAGTTCGATTGAGAAAATTGTTGCACCTTACATTTACAAAAATGTAACCACTAGTAAATTTTATGTGTTTGGAGTTTAAAATCCAATCCACATCAGTGTACCTTTCAAGTACAACCGGATATCTCGTAGTGTAACTCAAAGTTATTAGTGCATCTCAAGCACCTAAGAACAACTACCGTTCTATAGTGTTTTCTCTTTTGGTACGTCTAGGTTCTTCAACTTCTTGATTTATAGACTAGAGGTCGGTAAGCACTATTACATGAATAAGTGCTTCAATATTTTTTATTAGTCACCCCCAC
Source organism: Galeopsis tetrahit (assembly GCA_963675135.1). Lineage (NCBI taxonomy): Eukaryota > Viridiplantae > Streptophyta > Magnoliopsida > Lamiales > Lamiaceae > Galeopsis > Galeopsis tetrahit. The sequence goes on from OY776132.1 coordinate 59,368,025, forward strand.
ACTTCGAGATAATAATTTTCTCACATGATTTATCTTTTTGTGTGGTGACTTTTTCGTCTGAATCATTTGTCTCTAATCTTCTCTAACCCCCCTACATTCAAAATTTTGAAGCTGACTTCCCCCACTCACCCACTAACTAGATTGTTTGGTTTCCTTTTGAACTGGTCTTGTCGCTAGCAAATCTTCGACTAACAGGGAACGAAGTGAGACTAGGTGGTTGAACGAGTGACAAGGTAGGACTCTGCTAGGTTTGATGCAGCAATACCGTGTATCCACGTGAAGAGACTCATTCCCCCAACTGTTGTATTGTTGATCTTTTAATTTAATATTCACAAAAGCATTTTGAATTCAAACCGGAATTCTTTTATTGGATCTCATTCTTTAAGTCCAATCTTATCCAACTTCGAAATTTAATTCTTAATAAACAAAATTAAATTCAAATTTAAAAGAGATCTTAATTTTCATCCTTGACTCGAGTATAATTTCCAATTGAAATAACTAAAATCTTTTAGATTAAATTCAAAGCACAATTTGCGCGATCAAACGCAAAATATTAGACCCAAATCAAGTTTAAATTTGATATTAACAATTAAAGATCCAAATTAATAAAACACTCTATCCATCCGCAATAACTAGTCTCATTTAGAGTGGAGACATATTTTAAGAAAAAATGTATATTTTATGTAAAAAGTAGATATGACGTGAAATCAATAAGAATATAATTGGACTTTCAACTTTATTCTAATAAAGTACTCCATCCATCCCGAAATACCTTTCATAGGTAAGTAGACACACTTTTTTAGAAAGTGTAATAATAAGTAGAACTTTGAGGGATAATTTTGTAAACATTTATGTATAAAGTAAATAAATTACTTAATTTATGTGTATGAGTGAGACCAAACGTAATGACATTTTTTGTGGATATTGTAAGTATGAGGTTTATAAAAGAGTTTTTATTTTAAGGGTGTGAAATGTATTGTGGAACGGAAGGAGTAAGTGGGTACTTCAATGACATTTGATGTAATATGTAGTGTTTTAAAGGATATAAATTAAGTGTCGTGTAGATGTGTATTATAAAAAAAGTATGAGATTAAATTTTGAGAATAAAAAATATAAGATAAACGAGACTACATTTTTATAGATTTAGAGAATAATATTTATAATACCCCCATAACTTTGTCTGGCCCAAAATTCAACTAATTTTGGCTCAGGTGTGATTTTACTCCAGCCACTGTTCCAATCTCAATCTATTCGGCCTATCATGACAAAATTTAACTAGCAGCCTAATAATTGGCTCAACAGATAACTTGTAAAGCTCCCGTCAAAAAAAAAAAAAAAAAAAACTAGTAAAGCTTGTTAGATTATTGGCCAGTTCATACCAATCAATTTATTAACTTTACCCACGGCCCAATAATCAATTCGCCCAATTTTTTTGTGGATCAGATAACTAGTAAAGCTTGTTAGATTATTGGATATGCCACGTATTGCTTTAGTTTTAAAATGGGTCTCACTATATGCACCTCCATTTCGGAGAGATGCACTCCTCCGATAGATGCACCCCCCAAAATTTGTCAAAATTGAGGCTCTCTCCCAGCAAAATGTCCTAAATACCCCTTTCTTTCATTTTTCTATAAAATACCCAATTACTACACCCACCCTCCCAAAGCCCTAATTCTATCTTCCTCCTCACACTTCATCTTCTTCCCCATTACGTCGCCGCCGCCGCACCACCATTCGCCGACAGTCGTTCCCTGTCGCCGGCAGCCTCCCTCTCCCTCGAGTTCGCCGGCGCGAGGACTCTCCTCCATTTTCTTCCCCGCCCACCCCGATCTGTAACAAAAAAAAAAAAAATATATATATATCTGTCAGCGGCCGCGCGCAGCCGTCGCGGCTGCCCCCTCCCCTGTCCATCCAACGCCTTCAGCCCCCCTTTCCCTCGAGGTCGCCGGCGTGAGGACTCCCCTCTATTTTCCCCGCCCAACCCGATCTGTAAAAAAAAAAAAAGTTCTGTCGCGGCCGCGCGCGGCTGCCCCCGTCCATCGGCCGTCGTGGCCGCCCCCTCCCCCGTCCATCCGACGCCGTCAGCCCCAGCTGCCACGGCCCGTCGTTGCCCCCTTTTCTTTTTTCTTTTTTTTCTATATTTTTTTTTTCCGTCTCGATCACTCCCCTCCTCCGCCACCGAACCTGCCTCCGCCACCGCACCCTCCGTCCCGCACCAGTAAGTTTTTTTTAAAATTCAACCCTGTGTTGTGGACTATATACACTCCCGTCGACAACAAGGTGTTGACGAGAGTGTGTATGGTCAACAACACAGTGTCGATCGACTTTTGTTGGTCGACCATATATCCTTCCGTCGACAACATTTTGTCGACGAGAGGATATATGGTCAGCACTGGTTTGACGAAATTAAAAAAAATTGTTAGTTTTTCTAAGTTTTGATAATGGTGTTTGTTAATGAGTTTGATAATGGTGTTTTAGGGAGAATATGGTTGATTTATTGAAATTTTTGAATTTTTTTAGTTTTTTGCTACCGAAAAAAATGACAACGACGGCCGGAAGCCGGAAGTTTGATTTAGGGGAAGAAGGGGGTGCGTACAGTAGGAGGGGTGCATCTAGTACCCTTTATTTTATAAAAGGGTATTTTTGGTTTTTTACTCCATTATTTTATTAATAAATTAAAAGGGGGAGTGCATCTCTCCGAAACGGAGGTGCATATAGTCAAACCCTTTAAAAATTCAATTATTTTTTTAAAAATATATTGTAATTATTAGTGGTCCATTTAATTAGTGGTTCGCTAGAATTAGAATTAGATCTCAACTATTGATGGGTCTGATTAAGAAAAAATCGGATAAACCCCTAATCCTTTTAACCCGTGACTCTGTAGAACTGACTTATATAGGACTAGTGCTAGCTCCATAAATATCTCTAATTCTCAATCATTTCTCAGTTTTCTACTTCTTTCAAAAGAATCAAAACTAAGGATCAAGGGTATCTGATGATGATTTGTTTGTGCGTATACTCAAAGCCCTCGTCACTTGCTTGCAAATCCTTTTCTTGAAGCTTTAAGTTTTTTTTTTTGGTTGGTATGCTATGGACTCCGTGGTGACCCCGAGGGAGGGCTTGAGGGGCGATATTTAATCTAGGATTGGTCTTATATAAAATCAATTCAGAAATTGGGTTGGTCAACCCTAAATTCTAAATATTCAAGAATATTGTGAATAAAATTTTTGACTTGGTCAATTATTTTTTTTGTTATTTTTTTTATTGGTAATTTTTTTCGAAAATGTGTGTGTTGAAAAATGTAAGTCAATATTACTAAAAAGTGTAACACAATATTACTAAAAAGTGTAACACATTTTTTTATTAAAAAGTGTAAGTCACTGTAATTGAAAAATACAACACAACTTTTAATGAAAAGTGTGCAACACAATATTATTAAAAAGTGCATGTCAATATACTTGAAAAGTGCAACACAATATTATAATGAAAAGTGTAAGTTATTATAACTGAAAAGTACAACAAAATACGACTAAAAGGTGTAACATAACATTACTAAAAAGTGTAAGTCAATATAACTGAACATATTGTTGGAAATTGTAAGTCACTACAACTGAAAATTGCAACAAAATATATCTAAAATGTGTAACATAACATCACTAAAAAGTGTGTGTCATTATAACTGAAATTATTATTGCAAACATTGCAAAATACAGTAACATGCTAAAAAAATTGTAAAATGCATGTTACACTTTTCCTTATTTTCAACATGCACTTTTATAATTAAAAAATATATATATATATGTAAGAACACTAGACTTCAACATAAAATAGACTATGCCCAACCGTTTGAGCTACATCAACTAACATACATATTTTTTTGCGTATTTTATTTTTATTGTTGATCTTACCGATTTTTTAAAATGGACTCAATTCCTTATAAGGCTACAGGAGACCTACCCTTTAATATAAGTTTACAATAATATTATAAAGCTAAAATATTAAATATGAATTAATTATGCACTCTTTCTCCGTTTCTCTCGAAAATGATCATAGCAATTATCCCAAGGGGCTAAAACCCCATATCTAATTAAATGCACACTACATAGGCGTATGGAGAACAATATAGAAGTAGTGCCTATAAATTATCAGATTACTTTCAAACTTTGTATTCCATATTTCTAATTTCCATTCCAATATACTTTGTTGCATTCAAGTGGTTCTATCTCATCTTGACATCGTATCGGTGATCACGTTAGGCAATCAACATCCGACTTTCCTTTTCAGTTTTACTTTTTCAATATAAATATATTTTCTAAAAAACATGAATATGGTAGTGAAAAAAGAAAAAAAAGAAAAAGATCTGAACAACTATCACAAAAAGGATCATTGGATAAATTCTGAACATTAATTACTTTATTTGTTGTTGATGTTGATATTGCTGCCTTAAGACGAAGTTTGATAGCTCAAGTGGTTAGAGCACCACTACCTAGGCTTTAGATCCTGGGTTCGAGTCATGGGGAGGGAAAAAAGGGATGGATATTTAATGTAATTCAAAAAGCTATTGCTGCCTTAAAAAATAGATTTGTACAATTGCAAAAATATGATAATATTTTTGGATTTTTTATTTGATTCAAATAAATTAAAATCTTTGAATAATAATAAATTAAAAGAATGTTGTGAGAATTTAGGGAATACTTTGAAATAATAATAAATTAAAAGAATGTTGTGAGAATTTAGGGAATGCTTTGAAGCATGACAACTCTTTAGATATTGATTCAAATGATATATTTTCTGAACTAAAAGTGTTGCAAGTTATTTTATCAACAGAAAAAAAGATTGCTATTGAGATTCTTGAATTTGTAAATGCTTTAGGTTGTTATCATAATGCCTTAATTTCTTATAGAATATTATTGACTATTCCCGTGACCATGGTATATTGGTATCAGCTAAAAGAAGTTTTCATAATTAAATTTAAATTATTAAAAACATATCTAATGTCACAAGAAAGATTAAATGAACTAACAACTTTATGTATTGAAAAAGATATGCTAGCACAAATTAACTATGAAGATATTATTGATGAATTTGTTTCTCAAAATGCTAGAAGAAGCCATTTTAAATGATTTATTTTTAAATGTTCATTCATTTGTAATATGTGCATCAGTGCATACATATTTCACTTATTTTATTTTGTTCAAAGAAGGGACTTGTTTTTCTTGTTCGCCCCAGGCCTACAAAATCTCAAGACCAGCTCTGATGGACTCGAGTGCATGTTGTGCACCCTAATCCATGTTGCACTTTTCAGTTTTACTGACTTACACTTTTTGATAAATGATGTTGCACTTTTCAATTATTAAACTGTGAAAGTGTGCGTGCGTGCGATATACAGAGATGTTGTCCTTAGTGTTGGCACACACAAGACAACAATGAGCAGCGGAATTTAAACAAACACTTTGCAAAGAGTATTTCAAAACTTGTGTAGATTAAATAATTAATCTACACGAATCACTTATATTAATTCTTAATATCAGTGAAACAAAATCATCAACCTCGAAAGGTTATGAACAACTACAACTCGAATTTGAGTTTGAAAAGTTACTAGAAAGAATACGAAACTATCTCCCTAATAGATCTAACGTATTTCCCTAATAAACGACTATGATTAAATACACAAATATTCGGGCTATAAATGTGCACTAATCTACAAGAAAGACCAAGGTGAATTTCTAATCTAGAAATGTCACGTATTCTATGGATAGGAATGTAGCTTTTCTTTCTTTCTTGTCATCTTTGGAATGAAGGCAGTGTGCTCTATTTATAGACTTCATTTCGAACTGCCTTGCAACTCCTACAACTCCCTTGATCAATTTCAGCCTTTGGATCAAGGTAGTTTCTTGTAACCTCCCTTCACACTCCACATTTGTAGGAACTTGTATATTAGTGCTTAGAACTTCTCACTCCCGTGCAACTGCTTGACTTGGGTGTTGCCCACGTCTTCTACCTGCATTTGGGACATCACTAAGCAGCACAATTGTGGTTAGAGTTAGTAAAGGGAGAAAGGGCAAATTCTAATGTTGTCTTAGGTGTTGGAACATTTAGTACAACATTCAAACTGAAATGTTGGATCATTAGAGACAACACCTATTCCAACATCAACAATCTCCCCCAATTTGGCCTTTCTACATCAACACCCCTGATGTTCACAACATTCAGAATCTTGATTAAGAAAAAACAATACTCATGATATTTCAAGTAAGAACCAATATCAGTATTAGCCAAATTCAATCACAACATCTAAGTAAAACAAACTGAACTTAGATTTAAAAACATCAAAACTAAAAACATAAAGAATAGTGTATGTGGAACAGAATTTAAACGAACATAAATGTAAACATTACAGATTAAGAGAGTAAATGAAAGCAGTAAAGGGGAGGATTGGGCTGAATATATCAGCTGCATCTTCAGAGTCTGCACGAACTCCCCCATACTCTAAAACTCCCCCAATCTTTAGGCCTTCCTTCAATCTAGGTCTCCATAGAGAACCTCAAGGTCTTGTGCTTCATCGTCATCTTCAACCTCGGTATCATTTGTTTGAACAGCAGCAGCTTCATTTGTTTGCACATCAGTAGAGCAACCTTCCTCTTGGACAGGTACTGGAACTACTGGAACTGCAGCAGCTGAATCAGAAGTATTGTGAACATCACTTACTCCCCCTGTTGAGGTGGAAAGGAGCTCTTCCCAGAATTGTCTTTGTATCTTCAAATCCTCAACCGTGCTGAGGAGGTTGGTGATTGTCCCTTGGAGAATATCCACCTGTCTGAGAATAAAATGTGATGATAAATGGACTGAGGAAACACAACCTGATGTAGGATGTGTTGTGGAGGATGATGGCACATCAGTGGCAACATTCCTGGGAGCAGGGGCTCTTGGTAATGGTAAGTCCACTACCCGTTCACCACCTCGAAGCAGCAGCTGTGGAGAGATGGTAAAGCTAGGGACATATCTTGTAAAGTAGGACAGCCTGCTCCAGTGTAAGAGTAGTGTTGTTTGTTGTGGGAATCCAATTGCAGCATACAATCTTGTGCAAAACTGAGTATAAACTAGTCAAACGTGAAGCAAGCAATTTTGGTACCCAACGAGTAATTTTTCCCCCAGTAAGGACACTAATCATTACATCAAAATCCGTAACCACAGGATCCTCCATAATCCTAGTTTTTAACATCATATTTATCTTCCTAGGAGTGACAATAATTTCCAAACCACGAAATGGCACACAACCATATCTCCTAGAATTCGTATCCCCTGTTTTTGAACTGATATTCGCATAGAACTCATGAACCCAATCAACAATATAAGGTGCAGCAAATAACAAGGCATCCAAAATAGACCTTTCTCTAAACCAATCCATCAAGTTAGCAGTCTCAAAATCAGACACCTTTAGAATCCTTTCACTTAATATAATTCTGTTCCGAATCGTTTTGTAACTTAAACTAGTATTATCATGATAATCAACACGTTCTTCATCACTAAGGTCCGTAGCATAAGAAAAATGTACCTCGTCCTCATGATTAGAGGAGTTTGGAGACGAAGGTGAGTCCGATTCTGCAGTAGGTGCCACCGGAGGGGTAACTTCTCTGGCTTTTCGATGCTTTTTGTGAACGGCCTGAGGAGGGGTGCTCTGTGAGTCGGCATTGTCAACACTGACGGCCTCAGTGAAATTATCAATAATTTCATTAACGTCTTCTTCTGATTCGGTTGAGTTTTCACGCCGTCCGTCCTAGGCTTTTTCTTCCCGTAGTAATTGACTCGTCTCCCAAGTGTCCTGTAAGAGACACGACGACCTCCGGGCCATTTGCGAGCGATTGGAGCAGTGGCTTTTGCCTTTCTCGTGGTGAATTTTCGTTTTTGCCTTATACGAGCAAGCATCGTTGCCAAATTCTCCTCATCAGTTGAGGGGACATCTTCCATTTCCTCATCACTCTTCTCTACAGCCGGTACATCTTCGCGGAATATATTATTATCTAGAATCTCTCCTTCCAGGATGATGGTTGGAGAGGCTGTTTTACGAGCAAGCGATTTGTAAGCCTTCTTCAATTTCTCGAAGGAGGTTCCAAGAGGGAAAGATTTTTGAGTGGTGGGTGATTTTGGAGATGAGCGGTCAATCGGAGAGACATTTGCGGGCTCAGGGAGGTTTGCATGTGCAATTTCACTTCGGATATCCAGCGGGTTGTATACCACCAGTGGAAGAGGAGAGGATTCAGGCTCATATGGAACTTCCATCGTTCCCACGACAAAAGACGGTGACCCAGGTGCCGGAGAGTTAGGCAGCTCAGTGATAATCGCCATTTGAAATTTTGATTTTGAATTTTCGGAGAAGGAATCGCAGAAACGGTTGAGTGAGGGCTGGAGGTTTTTCGAAATTTTGGAACGGTGGAGTGAGACTTGCAGAGGTGACTTGGTAGGGATAACCTGCAAAAGCAAAGAATAAGCAATTAAATTTTGGAGTCTTTTCGAATTCTGGGATAAAGAGTAGAAGCAAGTAATTCGAATTTATGTATACCAAATCGTGATGAAAACGCGAATGCCAATAAAATATATCCTATGAATGAGTGTTTAATAAATTGATCTAAGTTTGAGAGTATAAAAATCATCATGCATACGAGATCAATTTATAGAGGATTTCAGGCGGGAGTTGATACACGATTTCATAGAAAAACTGAAACGAAGAGAGTGGAAGGAAAACTTCTTCTCCATTAAATATGTCGTGTGTTGTGGAGAATAATTTCTGAGAAATATAAAATAAATAACACGGATTAAATAATAACTGAACAAATAAAATAAATAAATTCAGATAAATATTTGCAGATAATAAAAATAATAATTATCAGAAATTAATTAATTCTACAGATAATCAAAATCATAAGTCTGAGTCAGGTGTTGAATAGATTGTTGGCATTTTGTACATCTCAACACAGTTTTTTCATGAATTTACTTCATAAGTGTTGCACTTTTAATTTTTATCACATTGTCACATTGATCCATCTTTTCAAAAGAGTGCATCGTAGCAGCGAACTCCGTGCCCCATAGTTACTCAATGGATTTGTGATTAATTTGATGCAATATATATCACCTTTAGAAGAGAGAACATCGTAGTAGCGAGCTCCGTGTCCCTAGTTACTCAGTGATTTTTAAAGCATCTAATTTGTGATTTCCTTTGCATTTGAGAGATTGTACAAGCTTTTCTCATATTCCACAAGACTCAATTTAAGACTTCTAAACTAAGATTATAGAGAATTATGTTAAATCTGACACTTACGAAATTTATACAAAGAAATAATTAAATGAACTACTCTGGTGTTGTCCCAAATGCTGCCGCATTTGGTACAACACTTTTGATACAGTGTTCAGATATCACATAAACCAAGAGACTTCCTTAGAGAGGAGAATCTCTTATCATCTAAAGCTTTTGTGAATATATCAGCAAGTTGTTTTTCTGTAGAAACATATTCCAACTTTACCACCTATTTTTCAACTAGATCTCTTATGAAATGATGCCTTATACTAATATGCTTAGTCAAAGAATGTTGCACAGGATTCTTTGATATATTTATGGCACTAGTGTTATCACAATAAACAGTTAAGGTATCACAAGGTAAACCATAATCACATAACATTTTTTGTAACCAAAGTAATTGTGTACAACAACTCCCTGCTGCAATGTACTCAGATTCAGCTGTGGATTTTGATACACAGTTCTGTTTTCTGCTATGCCAAGATATGAGATTATTTCCCATGTAAAAGCAGCCACCACTGGTGCTCTTCCTATCATCAGCATCTCCTGCCCAGTCAGCATCACTATAGCCAATTAAGGAGCAGTTTGTATCCTTGCTGTACCACAAACCTAGATCACAAGTTCCTGCAACATATTTAATGATTCTTTTGACAGCATTCATGTGAGATTCTTTTGGGTTAGACTGATATCTAGCACATAAACATACACTAAACATAATATCAGGCCTAGTAGAGCTCAAGTACAGAAGACTGCCTATCATTGATCTGTATAATGTTGGGTCAACATTCTGGCCAACATCATCTTTACTCAGTTTCTGAGTTGATCCCATAGGAGTTTTCATATGTTTAGCATTCTCTAAACCAAACCTTTTCACAAGATTTTTAGCATATTTACTCTGTGATATAAAGATACCATCATTTTGCTGTTTGATTTGCAAGCCAAGGAAATAATTTAAGTCACCAACCATAGACATTTCAAAGGTTGATGTCATTTCATTCACAAACAGTTTTAGCATATCATCACAAGTAGATCCAAACACTATATCATCAACATAAATTTGAGCTACCATAATATCATTTCTTTCATGCTTAATGAATAGAGTTCTATCAGCTTCTCCTCTAGTAAAGCCAAATTCAATCAGAAAATCAGTTAATCTTTCATACCAGGCTCTAGGTGCTTGTTTCAAGCCATAAAGAGCCTTTTTTAACTTAAACACATGGTCAGGAAATTCTGGATTTTCAAAGCCTTTAGGTTGCTCAACATAAGCTTCTTCCATTAAGATTCCATTTAGAAAGGCTGCTTTAACATCCATTTGATATAGTTTAATGTTGATAAAGCATGCAATAGCAAGTAAAAGTCTAATGGATTCTATCCTAGCAACTGGAGCAAATGTTTCATCAAAATCTACTCCCTCTACTTGAGTATATCCTTGAGCAACAAGTCTTGCTTTGTTTCTGATAATGTTACCTATTTCATCAGTTTTGTTTTTGAAAATCCATTTAGTACCAATAACATTTGTATGATCTGGTCTAGGTACTAAGGTCCATACATCATTCCTAACAAATTGATTCAACTCTTCATGCATAGCTTCTACCCAATGTTCATCATTTAAGGCTTCTTTTACTGTTTTAGGTTCAATAGCAGAATGATAACACTCATGATTTACCTTATTACACACAGATGTCATACAAATAGATCTTACCATATCTTTTGAATTCATACCAAACCTCTTTCTGGTCTGAATTCCAGTAGATTGATCACCTATTATCAGCTCCTGTGGATGATTCTTTTGAACTCTCCTTGAAGGAGTTTTATGCAGATTGTACAAGTTTTCTGAATTTTCTGTAACTTCTGCAGCAGATGTGTCTGTCTGTGTTCCCTCATTCTGCTCATCATCTTTGATCTGGTCTGTTCTGTCAATCATTGTTGGACTATCAGTAAGGTCTGAGACATCCTCTTCAATACTGTTTCCTGTAATACTTAAGTTATCATCAAAAACCACATTTACAGATTCTTGAACAGTATTTGTTCTGAGATTATAGATCCTGTATGCTTTACTATTCCTTGAATAACCAAGGAAAAAACCTTTGTCACTCTTAGAATCAAATTTATGCAATTGTTCTCTATCATTTAGAATGTAGCAAACACAGCCAAATACATGAAAATACTTAAGATTGGGCTTTCTATTATTCAGTATTTCATATGGAGTACTATTAGAATCTGTTCTAATCAAGACTCTATTAGAAATATGGCAAGCTGTATTTAGAGCTTCAGCCCAAAATCTTTTGGCCAAATTTTTAGAACATAGCATAACTCTAGCCATATCTTGAAGAGTTCTATTTTTCCTCTCTGCTATCCCGTTCTGTTGAGGAGTTTTGGGTGATGAGAACTCCTGTAATATGCCTTTAGATTCACAGAATTCAGTAAATGCACCATTATCAAACTCTCTTCCATGGTCTGATCTAATTCTACACACCTTAGAATTATAAACAGTCTTGAATCTTTTGCATAGAGTTTTAAAGACAGAAAAAGTTTCTGATTTTTCTTTTAGGAATTCTATCCATGTGAATCTAGAATAATCATCAACAATGACAAAAGAATACCTTTTTCCACCTATACTATCAATTTCCATAGGACCCATAAGATCCATATGAAGCAATTCAAAGCAATGTTGTGTAGAACACTGACCTAACAATTTGTGAGAAACTCTTACCTGTTTGCCCTTTTGACATGGTCCACAGATGTGATTGCCTGAAAATTTCAGCATTGGTAAACCTGTAACAGCTTTGAGTCTAATTAACCTATCAATCTGTCTATGATTAACATGCCCAAGTCTATGATGCCATAGTGTACTTTCATCATTTTTCACACTATTGCAGCTCACTTTAGACTCAATTAAATAGCAGTTATCAGCAGATCTATTACCCATCATAATGCAATCAGAATTTTCATCTAGCACATAGCATGAATTTTTATCAAACTTTACATGCAAGTCATCATCACATAGCTGGTTTATACTAATAAGGTTGGCAAGTAGTCCATCAACATGTAAAACATTAGATAATCTAGGAAATCCAGGAACATTTAAGGTTCCTTTACCAATGATCTTTCCTTTAGATCCACCTCCATAAGTAACATTACCACCATTATAAGCTTTATAATCAGATAAATAATCAATTTGACCTGTCATGTGTTTTGAGCAACCACTGTCAAAGTACCATAAACCAGGAACACATGCTTTCAAAGACATATGAACAACATTGCACATAGTATTTTTAGAAATCCATTCTGTTTTCTGTGAATGTTGCTTTGTGTGTGGTGTTATTTTAGACAATCCAGTAGCATTTAAATTCTTCTGTCTTTTTAAACAATAGTAAGCTTTATGTCCTTTTTTAAAACAGTAATTACACACAAGTTCTTTCATATTGACAAGACTTTTCTTTGAAACAGTAGCTTCATTAGCTTTGACAAAAACAGTAGATCCATTACTTTGAGATTTAAGGACTGTTTTACCTTTATAACCAATACCTGCTTTCTTTGAATTGTTGAGTAGCAGTGATTCATCCAATTTTGCTTGTCCTTCAGAGAATTTCTTGAAGCTTAAAGACACTTCCTTCATCTTTTCTTCAAGTTTTTCAATCTCACAATCCTTCTTGGTTAGAACACTCTCAAGTTTTAAAACAGATTTTCTTAAATCATCATTTTCAAATGTTAGAGATTTGATAATGCGATTTAATTTTTCAGTTTCAGAATATGAAATGTGTTGTTCTTCATTTGTAAAAGGATTTTCATAGGAATATTTTCTGAAATCAAGAACAGATACTTCTAGTCTATCTTTTAGATTAGAAATTTCTTTATCTTTCTTTGTTAAAAGACTTTCCAGTTTGAACACAGTGTTAGATAAGTCTTGAATATCAGCAACTTTTCTGGATGTACCTGTCTCTGTAACAGAACTTGTGAAACAGTTAAATTCTGGAGTTTTATTACTCAGTGATTTCTCAAATGATGGCTCATTTGTCTTCACATCATAATAAAAATCATCCAGATCATCATCAAAGGTATCATCATAAATGATTCTAGCAGAAAAAGCTTGTTCAATGTCTTTTTCTGGATCATGCTCAACATCAGATTCATCACTTAAAGTAGCACTGAAATTTAGTTTCTTTTTCAGAATAGTGTTAGCACATTCATTAGCATAATGACCAAATCCAGAACATGCATCACATTTAACATTCTTCCTATAATCTTGATCAGGTCTAAACCTAGATCCTCTTTCTAATTGTCTTGAAGGATTAAAAGTGTTCTTCCTAACAGGCAATTGTTGATTATTTGTAATCTGGACTTTAGGTTGAATATTATCTTTGAATTTCTTATTTTTCATGAATGTCTTAAACTGCCTAGTCATAAAAGCCATGTAATCAGGATCATTAAGATATTCATCAATGTTTTCTTCATCAGAATCAATTTCAGTAACATAAGGTGATTTTCCAGAACCTGATGATGCAGAAGATGAGGCATCACCTTTGAAAACAAGTACTTTCTTATCATAATCAGATTTTTCAGATATGTTCATCTCATAGGTTTTTAAAATACCAATCAATTCGTTTTGGCTTAAAACATCAGTATCCTTAGCTTCTTCTATAGCACATATCTTAGGTTCAAAACGTTTAGGAACTGATCTAAGAATTTTATGTACTAACCTTGTGTTGGATATTGGATCACCAAGGGAATGAGCCTCGTTTGAAATCTCGGTTAGCTTTTCATTGTAAGATGAAATGGTTTCATCTTCTTTCATCCTCAAATTTTCGAATTTAGTACCAAGCATGCGAAGTCTGGTCCTTCGTACACTATCCGATCCTTCACAATGTTCTTGTAGACGATCCCATGCATCCTTGGAGGAAATACAGCTGGAAATAATTTTGAACATCGAGGCATCAGTTGAGGTGAAGATTGCATTCAATGCCTTTGAATTGTAGCTTGCGGCTGTAATTTCATCATTTGTCCAGTCGAGTTCTCTCTTGATCTGGGCTTCATTGTCCGCATCAACAGCTGTTCTTGGTTGCGTCCAACCAGCAAGAACACTCCTCCATGCTCTTTCATCAATAGATTTGATGTACATCCTCATTTTAGGTTTCCAGAAGGCATAATTTGTGCCGTCCAGAATTGGAGGTTTTAGTGCGGGTGAAAGTGGATACTCCATTGCAAATAAACACACACTCTAAGCAGAATCTCTACTTAGTGTATCAAGTAGTTGGCTCTGATACCAACTGAAAGTGTGCGTGCGTGCGATATACAGAGATGTTGTCCTTAGTGTTGGCACACACAAGACAACAATGAGCAGCGGAATTTAAACAAACACTTTGCAAAGAGTATTTCAAAACTTGTGTAGATTAAATAATTAATCTACACGAATCACTTATATTAATTCTTAATATCAGTGAAACAAAATCATCAACCTCGAAAGGTTATGAACAACTACAACTCGAATTTGAGTTTGAAAAGTTACTAGAAAGAATACGAAACTATCTCCCTAATAGATCTAACGTATTTCCCTAATAAACGACTATGATTAAATACACAAATATTCGGGCTATAAATGTGCACTAATCTACAAGAAAGACCAAGGTGAATTTCTAATCTAGAAATGTCACGTATTCTATGGATAGGAATGTAGCTTTTCTTTCTTTCTTGTCATCTTTGGAATGAAGGCAGTGTGCTCTATTTATAGACTTCATTTCGAACTGCCTTGCAACTCCTACAACTCCCTTGATCAATTTCAGCCTTTGGATCAAGGTAGTTTCTTGTAACCTCCCTTCACACTCCACATTTGTAGGAACTTGTATATTAGTGCTTAGAACTTCTCACTCCCGTGCAACTGCTTGACTTGGGTGTTGCCCACGTCTTCTACCTGCATTTGGGACATCACTAAGCAGCACAATTGTGGTTAGAGTTAGTAAAGGGAGAAAGGGCAAATTCTAATGTTGTCTTAGGTGTTGGAACATTTAGTACAACATTCAAACTGAAATGTTGGATCATTAGAGACAACACCTATTCCAACATCAACAAACTGTATAATAATATTTTTAGTTATAGTGACTTACACTTTTACTTTTTAGTAATATTGTGTTGTACTTTTCAGTTTAATAACTTACACTTTTCTTTAGACTAGGGTGCACAACATGCACTCGAGTGCATACTAGACTATACATTTTTTTTTTTAATTGAGCTTAAGATTGTTGAGACATTTTAGAGTTAATATAGAACCATTTTATACTCTTTAAATTAAAATGGAAAATATGATCGAGGAGGAGGATGCTGAAATTCTAAAGTATATTTTTTTGTAAGGGAAAGATTGAGAGTTAAAAATAGTTGTAGTGAAGCACACAAAAAGTCATTGGGTTGGACTTTTGAATTGGCCGACGATGACCCACATCTACGTCACTGACTGAATTAAGTAAACAAGTAATTCAATAAGACTCTTTCCTTTTGACATTGATTTAACAACCTCCCCCCACCAAATAATCCACATTCCCACCTACTCTATCAATTAGCAATTACATCCATGTAATTCTTGAATTTTCCAGCAAATAATGGCTAATTTTCCCAGAAAAATTCTATATGCAGAACCTGAAAACCCTCCTGGATCTGAAAAGGATTTTTCTTCAGATTGTTACATGTGTTATGCTTGTCCTGATCACTGCTACATCCCACCTTCACCCCCTCAATTTGTGTCCGAATCCGATCCTAAAAAAAGCCATGTCTCAACCATCTTGATTCTCATGCTCTGTATTCTTGGCCTTGCGTTTCTACTCCTTTCATATCTCGTAATGGTTAGAAGAAATTCAAGAAGAACAAATACGGAATTCAGACAAAATTCCATGGCTGATTTTCTTGATGAAAACCAGGGCCCTGTTGTGGATCACCATATTTGGCATATTCGCACTGTGGGCCTCCCTCAATCCGTTATCGATTCAATCGGCTCGTTTTTGTACAAAAAGGGCGATGGATTGATCGAATGCAAAGATTGCTCGATTTGTTTGAGTGAATTTCAAGAAAATGAGACGCTTAGGCTTTTGCCTAAGTGTAGCCACGCTTTTCATGTCGGGTGTATTGATGTTTGGTTAAGATCACACAAGAATTGCCCTGTTTGTCGTGCCCCCGTCATGCTCGTGGCAACGACTCGTCCGAGTTTGGACGAGTCAAACTTCACCCCGATTGGTACTGAAGCACCAACTCAGGGTGAAGTTGAAGTAGAGGAACCGGTGGTAATGCCGGTTCCTTATGATCCAAGGAACAAAAGGGGTAGAGTACTTAGTGATATTATTGATCATAGGGTGAGAGTGGGTGATCAAGAGTTGAGGAGATCGGTTTCCATGGATTTTTCGATTTACGAGACGACGGCGGAGAAGGGCGACGAAGGGGGTTCGGAAGCGGAGAAACGAAATTCGGACACGATTGTGAAAAGGGATTGCAAGAATTCGAGCATTTTAAGGCTGATTAAGAGTGCTTCTTTGCAGAGGGGGGCAGTTTCAATGAAGAGATCTTTATCGTTCAGTGGAAAGAGGTCAATGAGGAAGAATAGCAGAAGCCAAGAATCAGTGCAATACTAGATTGAGGCATTATGTTTTGGATGATTAGTATTGTTATTAATTTCCAAAAATGGGGAAATGAATAAGTTGCATGGTTTCGACTTTTGAACATATTGGTACAAGTGTTCATGAATTTGTAAATGGTAGTAATAATTTGAGTGAATGAACACTATGCAGTCTTTGGTTTGATTACGAATTTTGAGGTTTAATTATCGTAATTTTGGTCAAATGAATGAATGAATATTAATTTATTTTGTGCATTTTCCGTAATTTTGGGCTTCATTTGCTGTAGTGTTTCCTTAGTAAAGCTTGTATGGAAATTCCTGTAAAAAATATAGTATATAAGATATATTTTGTTCATTTCTAATAATATTTTACAAAAGAAAATTTATTGTTCACTATTACACTTAAATTTAAATTGTAAGTTAGATAAAAAAAAAAAGTAATTTAAATATAAATTATTTGATAAATATTAAAATTGACGTGAAGAGAGAAAATGAAAGGTTATTTGTTATAGAGAAATAGAGAGAGAAAATATAAAATAATAAAAAGATATAAGAATTATTAGAAAATTAGAAGAATGAAATGGAAGATAATTGTGAAGTAATGTAGGAGGAAGAAGAAGATTTTAAATTAGATAAAGATGATGTTTTTGGGCTATTAATTTTTTTCAGATATTTTCACTAACATTTAGTATGTTGCTCTTAAATCTACTAATTTTGATATTTCATTTTTTATTTTATAACATGTGTTATATTAAAAAATAATTAACATTTTATAATTTGGAGGCAATACAATTTAAAAACCCAGTAGACTGAAACATGGAAAATGAAATAAAAGAATCAAACCGCTCTGTCTTTCCTACCAAAAAAAAAATAATCATGTTTAATTTGAATTTATATAAGTTAATAAAACCTATTTTTTTATTATGCTTGTAATTCTAAATTTTTGATGTTTCTGATAAATATTTTATTTATCTTATACATTACAAATTACAATAAAGATTTCATTTTTTCATTTAAAATAATAAAAAAAAACTCATGACTACCTTTATGAGTTGTTGTCAACTTTGATAACATGTTTTAGGAGAGTAGCTTAGTAGAATGGTTTAGCAACAACTTTAAAGTAATTTAAAATTTCAACGTATTAAAATAAATTTAAATGTTGAAGCGCTGAATAAAACAAAACTAGAAAATTTGCCGCGTCACATGGGTTTGACTATCAATACATGCGATTATACATCTATTTTTAAATAAACTACACATAAGTGGTAATTTGATGAAGCCAATATATTAACTCATGTAATTTCGGTTACTTTACATCTTACAGTAAAAAGGAAATTAATTAGTTTTTTTCCATTTAAAAATGTACTGCTTAAATTAAACTACTGTACATAATCAATAGGAGTAAATCTCTAGGAAGCTCAATATGATGATAGGATTAATGTGTCAATTTGAGACGAGGTTGGATAATGACCGGACTTGAAATTAGGGGGTCGAAAAAAATTTAATAATTTAAAATACTAATACGTAATACTATTACATGAGTTAATTGCAAACGCTTTTAAAAATAATACTAACGTATATGTTGTAAATTTTAATAATGTGTGTTTTTAAAAATTGATTTGTATTTAATATGTGAGTGTGGAGGATGAGTATATTAAATGCAATATATGATTGTCTTCACTTATTATTTTACATATCTACTTTTAATATAAACTACAAATATTTTATAAAATTAGCGCATAAAGAAAAGTGAGTATTGAGCATGTACGGACAATTCCTGGACTAGATGATATTGAAGAGAAGTTTTTTGCACAGTTGGAAAGGGGGCTTAGACAAGGTGATTCGTTATCACCGTTTCTTTTCCTCATCGCCGCAGAAGGCCTGAGCGTCTTGGTGAGCCGTGCAGTAGAAAAGGGGATTCTGAATCCGAGCAGCATGGGAAGAAATAATATACAAGTCCCTCTTCTTCAGTACGCGGATGATACAGTGTTTATGTGTAATGGCAAATGGGAAGATATCCGAGCAATAAAACAGATTCTCAAGCTGTTCGAATTAATCTCTGGAATGGGTGTCAATTTCGACAAATGCAGGTTGGTTGGGATCCATTTGGGAGACGAGGAGAAGACAGAGATGGCCAATTTCTTGGGGTGTGTTACGAGCAATCTTCCGATGGAATTTTTGGGATTGAACGTAGGCCTGAACCATCTTAAATCAGCATCTTGGGAAGGAATGGTGAAGAAAATAAGGGGAAAACTCACAACTTGGAAAGACAATCATATTTCGATGGGTGGCAGAGCTACACTCGTACAAGCCGTGTTATCCGCGGTACCAACATATTACTTGTCTTTTTTTTAAAATTCCAAAATCTATTTTATGTGAGATTATAAAACTTCAGAGAATTTTTTTGTGGGGCGGGGGAGCAGGCTAGATTAGAAAAATCTCATGGGTAAACTGGGAAGACGTGTGCAAAGACAAACGGAAATGGGGTCTAGGCATTAGAGACCTGAATTATTTCAATTCTGCTCTCCTGGGGAAATGGGTGTGGAGGCTGCTTACTGAACCAAAAAACCTGTGGGTGAGAGTTTTAAAATCTAGGTATGGAGGATTAGGGAGTAGGGAATTTACCAATAGACGTAGGGGGGGCCGTAACACAGGTGAATCTAGTTGGTGGAAAGAAATAAAAAAATTTTATAATCAATTAGGAGGGAGAGAGGCCGGAAATAAAATAATTAGGGTGGTAGGGAATGGGGAGCATACATTTCTGGGGAGATCAGTGGGTGGAGGGAGGTGGCATAATCAAGGAAAAATTCCTAGGCCTTTTTAGTATCAGTAGGCAAAAGGATTTACTAATTTGCAATATGGGTCAGTGGGGGCTTTCTGGATGGCAGTGGGTATGGCAGTGGGAGAGGGAATTGACCGTGAGTGAGGGGCATGAACTAACCGAGTTGTGTGATCTTTTAGACAGAAACAAAATTTCCCAGGTTACCGAAGACACTTGGAGCTGGGCTTTAGCGCCACATGGAAATTATTCCACAAGTTGCGCCTACTCGAAGTTGTTCGAAGGAATGGGGGACGAGAACAGGTCGAATGAGGATAAGCCAGAATTTACAAACCTTTGGGGAAGCTACACGCCTAGGAGAGTAAAAACGATAGGGTGGAAGGCGTTGAAAGGGAGGCTTGCTACGAACGACAACCTGAGCAGGAGGGGAGTTCCGATAGCAATGGATGATATGCGTTGCAGTTTGTGCGATCACACTGTGGAGTCCAACAATCATGTGTTAGTGAATTGCAATTTTGCATACTCGATTTGGCATAAGTGCTATAAATGGATCAATGTACAAATGGTACCTCATGGAAGCATTAGTACACACTCCTTGTAGCATGCTGATGCTCTAGGCATTGGGAAGTTTAGAAAAAAATTTATGTCAAGCTTGTGGACAGGCGTTGTTTGGGAAATATGGAGAAGACGAAAATCCAAGAAATTCAACGATGAAAGTCAGGATGTGAAGAAGGCGCTGGAAAGTATAAAGATAAATCTCTGGACTTGGCTAGGAGGACAGAACTTAATTGCACCAAACTCTTCTATATCTGCATGGTTTTGTGACTCGTTCTTATGTATCGTTGAATAAATCGTGAAAGAGTCAGGCGGACAATCAAATTATGTGTAGTATATAGGTTTTACCTGTAAATTCATGGATTGAGTACCCCCTGTACTTAGTGGATATAAATCATTTTTTTACTGTTCCAAAAAAAAAAAGAAAAGTTTTTTATGTTCTTTACTTTCACCCGAGCACATGATGACTCAATTTTTAAAAAAGGGTTAAGTGACACAAACTATATACCAAAGAAATTGTAAATGTATTAAGTGTTGCAGTAGCCTAAAAGGAAACAGTGCATGTGTCTAAATTCTAAGTACACTAGCTACATTTGACTTTTAGAGACTGAAATTGGTGAATAATCTATCAACGATACAATTTACTCGTTACCCAAAAGAAAGCACACTTTTGATGGATATAATATATTTTTTTCTTGTTTACAGTTTTAGAGGAGTTGGCTTTAATTTGCCATTACTATTTATATACTCCATTTAATTTGTTCGACCCTCTCGCTATTAGGCATATATAATATTATAAATTAGGATATATTATATATATCTTGTAAAACTTTATTTTCTTAATTAGAGATATAGAGTAGATATGTTTTGTATTTATAAATACACCCATCATGTATTCTTTACATTAATTCAATGAAATCATAATTTCCCTATTCATTGTTTCTCTACATGGTATCAACGAGTCGTACGGCTAATGCCTCGATCCTAAACCTTCCCTCGTAGTCGTTGCTCGACACTCACTGTCGACAAACCTCCCGACTACCACCCTCTATTGTTCGCAACTGCTCGGCAACCTCCATTAACCGCCCAACCTTCACGTTTCCAACTCCATAACTGTTGTAACCTCCCTCTCTCTCTTAACACTCTATTGTACCGCACATAACTAATCTCCAACACTTTCTTAAAATTCCCTTATCACAGAAGCTCATCATCCTTCCATGGCAGACCCAGCCAAGAAAATTGATGGTTGTTTCGCATTCAATATAGCAGCGCAAGCACCCCTCAAACTCACGTCTGTGAATTACATGGTGTGGGCTTTCCAATTCCGTACACTACTCATAGGTTACAGACTCTTCGAACACCTTACCGACACCAAGAAGTGCCCGACTCCCTCCAAACCGGCGACTAGCGACGGCGACGAACCCGATCCCGATGTCGACCACTGGGTTCGTCAAGATCACCTCATCCTATCTGCCATCGTCGGCTCTCTAACACCGCGATCATCCCTTTCATTGCCTCCTCGAAAACTGCTCACGAGGCTTGGAAGACCCTCAAGAATATCTATGGTAAGTCCTCTCGCGGTCGCATATTGGCCTTGAAGAACAAACTTCACTCCCCATCGAAAGGATCTCGCTCAATCACTGAATTTCTGAATGATATCCGCACAACTGTCGACGAATTAGCTCACATAGGGGTTACGGTTGACTCCAATGATATTACACTCAAAATTCTCAACGACTTGGATGATTCCTATCGTGATCTCGCCAATGCGGTTCAAGCCAGGGACTCCTTTATTTATTTCGAGGAATTGTACGACAAGCTGCTCGGAATGGAAGCATAACTTGCCACAAAGCAGGTCATTCCCTCGTCGCCCGCCTCGGCACTTGCAGCCGGCCGTGGCTCTGGTCGCCCTGATCGCACGACACGCAGCCAACCTCCCTCACGCGATGCTCGCCCGCCGTCGACAGGTGCTCGTCCGTTTCTTGGTAGGTGCCAATGGTGTGATGTAGTTGGGCATGTTCTCCGTCACTGCCCTGATTTTCCGCGTAACCAGTTTTCTCAACCCTCCCATTCGACCGCCCGAGTCGGCTCCACATCCAACCTTCGGCCAGCCTACTCGGCCAATACAGCGGATGCTTCGTCTCCGCCCTGGATTTTGGACTCTGGAGCTTCACACCTTATCACCATCGACCTCCAAAATATATCCCTCCACTCCCCGTATTCGGGTTCGGATGACGTAGTCATCGGTGATGGTAACGATTTGCATATTTCACATATTGGTTCCTTATCGTTTCCTCATGTTAATATGCTAAAATTCTCAAACGTCCTTGTTGTCCCACAAATGGCCAAAAACCTAATTTCGGTTTCAACCTTGTGTCGAGATAATGATGTTAACATTATTTTTGGTTCCACTTATTTTCAGGTGCGGGATGGCAAAACGGGGACCGTTCTCCTCATGGGGAGTCGCGTGGATAATCTCTACTGTTGGTCCTGAAAGGAGTATATAACAAGTGTATGGGGGGGGGGAGAGGAATACACTTGTATGCAATTCTTTTCAACTTTTGATCAAACCAGAGCTCAGCAAGGTTGTCTTGGACAACTCTGCTGAAGATGATTAACTCTTCTAAGATAATCAGAGTACTAAGTACTATTGAGTACTTAGTTGAATAACTATCTAAAGGAGTTATATGTGCGGAATAATGGTTGGCCCTTTTAGTTTAGACTCCTTTAGTTTCTGAAATCACTTAGTCAATTCAATACAGTCCAGTTTCAGGGAACTTGTCCAAATAGGTTTTGCACAGTCTTTGAATATGTATCCTTTGAAAGATCAGTTTTGTGTGCAGTGTTGAATGTATGAAAGTACTTGAAGAACAAAACAACACAAGAGTTTATAGTGGTTCAGAGACTCAAGCTCCTACATCCACTTTCCCTGATTGAACAGGATAATTCCTTCACTCTTGGAATTAACTTGTTTTATAGTGCCAAGGTGCACTTGATCAATAACACAACTCCTTGGTGAATTGATCCCTAGGATGTCTAGAGTCCTAGTACCCTCTTCTTAACTCAGAACTGAACTGTTCTTCTCTCAACAGTCAGCTCCTACCACTTCTACTACTACAACCTTCTCACTTTCACTCTTGAAAGATGTAAGGGTTGAAGTAAGGTTCCAACTAATGAAATATCCTTTACAATGAAGATTAGTGTATAAGGATAGGATATCTCTCTAAGCTTTGTGTATGGATATACAATAGGTTCAGCTTAGATGAAGTGTTTGAAGACTAAGATAGTCTTTGAAAGCTTTGAAAGCACTCTAGCTTGTAAGATCTTGAGGTTAGTTGGATTGTGTTGAGGTGCTTTCAAATGGTCTTCACACTTCTGTATTTATAGACAATTGAAGGATTTTCCCGTTGGAGAGGCAGCCTCAAAAGTCCATAAATGTCTTCTTTTGGTTCTTCAACCTTGAAGACAGATTCTTGATAGTGACATGTCCTCATTTGGGAAATAAACGGCTGTATAAGCTTTTGTCTTCATTCTTCAACACTCTTCCCAATGTCTGACTTTCAGATTCTCTTAATAAGACTTGGACATGGCTTCTGAAGGTTGCTCCAATGATAGGACAACATTCCTTATCAAATTGGACAACTCTCCTTATCACTATCAGCAGTCTTGCTTATCAGCAAGGTTGGCTAGCTCTTCTTCAGATGACTTCGCTCTTACCCTTGCTTCACTTCAGGGTGATCTTAGCATGATTCAATGTGGATCTCTAGGGTGTAGTTGTCTCTTCAGCATGGTTGACCTCAAGCTTTCAATACACTTCTTCTGAATTGATTGTGCTGAGACAACTTGTCTGGACAACTCTTCTGATCAGCATACTTGTCCTTCAGTGGACTTGATCATGATTCCAGACTTTGAGCCTTGAGGGGACTTGTTCTTGATGTACTTTAAAGCATGTGTTCCCCCTCAAATTGTGCATCTAACTAACTAAGAGTTGCCTAACATATTAGCTCCTCATCTAGCCTTATTCTATATGTTCTATCATACTTAGAACATAATTATCTTGACTTAGGCATGTCTCAGGGGGTTTTGGTATTGAATCAAAACATATCTCATTTTATTCCCAACAATTTCCCCCTTTTTGATGATGCCAAAACCTATACATTCTATGCAAAAGTGACTTAGTTACACCTATTACATTTATCTTCAGAAGACATGACTAAGGTCAATATTCCTGAAAAACAATGTGTTAGTGTACTCACTGTTCATGTTGCACATAGGTTTTAAAGATAGGCATAGAGAGATTTCTGTAATAATGTATCTTGATTCAAAGGTAGTTCAACTATCATTCATATAAAAATCATTACAAGCATGTTGATAGTTGAAAGTAACTTATCAGAGCAGGAATTCAAGATATCATTACAATTGATCATTTCATAACAACTATTCAGAGCATATACTAATCATAAGATCTAGGGTATTAGAGCAAAACAACTAAACACTTAAGAGTATCTAGATCTTCAAGTTTCAAAGCATCTTCTAGTATCAGAGCAAAACCAAAATACTTCAAGTATCAGAGCAGAATACTTGTATCAGAGCAACCAATGCATATCAGAGCATCCAGATTATATCAGAGCAAACAGCATGTCAAGACACACCACATCAGCAGGCTTGTCCAAGTTTCAGCATATTTGACCAAATAAAAATATCTTCAGATAAGATAAGTTTTTATTCAAAAAGGTCGAAAGACTTAGCCATTTTCAGAGATCATCCTCAGGAGGTGGCACCATCCCATATTGTGCCCACACTCTTCTTTTCAATGCCATGGCTTCTTGGTTTGTTCCCTTGGGTCCAAGAACCATCTTGTTCAGCTTGAGGATCTCAGTAAATTCTTTCAGGATCCTTGCCTGGTCAATCCATCCTTCAAGCTTTGGAGGCATGTATATGATTGGCTTGGGAGCTGTGAGTTCTAATCTTGCAATATCAGCAGCTGCAAGTAGTTGTTGATAAAGCTCTCTGTAATACTCTATCATGAACTCAGCAAAAGTGGAGTTGGCATCTTTTCCATTCCATCTGTCAATGACATAGTAGTCATAGACAAACTCCCTTTTGGCTTCCTCCCATGAGTCATTCAGCTGAATTGGCACCCATTTATCCAAGTGAGGATATTTGGTGTCCATTGGGATCAATAGCTGTGGCTTCATCTTGTTGTAAGTTGCTCTCTTTCTTCTTGGCTTCTGAAAGTCTGCTCTTCTTTTATCTCTTGCTCTTTGTGCTTCATCCATCAAGTCCATCTTTTCTTGGGCCCTCATCATGGCCAGTTTCTGTTGAGTTTCAGGGGTCTTTGCCATACCCTTCATGAAACAGCTTTGATGGATCATTTAGCATCACCACTTTCTTTTTCTTGGGTCCAGGTCCAAAGCCTTCTTCATACAGCTCCTCTACATCTTCAGAAGCTTTGGCACCTTCAGTGGACTTAGTCTCAGTGGATTTTTCTTTTTCAGAAGACTTGTCCTTTTCAGCAATTTTGGACATCTCAGCAGTCTTGTCTTCTTCAGCAGCTTTGGCCTTCTTTGAGATAGGCTCATCATCATCAATTCTGAATTCAGGTGGTAGATCAAGGCTGTTGGGAAAATCAGTAAATGTTTCAGCTTGTCTTTTCTTTCCTTTTGCCCTCTTGATCTTTCCTCTAGTTTGGACACCTTCAGCATCTTTGTCCAAACCAGACACTTCACCACCTGGCCTCTGCTGTAATCTCACTCTTTCTTCTTGAACTAAGGCCATTGAATTCTTCAAGGCAAGTGCTAACTGCTCCTCTTCATCCAAATCTTCTAAGTTCAGTACTGCTGGCTCTTTCCCTTTTCCTTCAGCACTTTTGTCTTTCCCTTTCACTGGGCTTCCAATCACTAAGGCACCTTTTGCCCTTGCTCTTTCCCTTTCCCCCTTTTTGGCAGCATCAAAACATTCAGGTTTGAGCCCACTCATAGTTGATGCCATCAAGGACTGGGCTTGGGTTAGAGACTTCATCTCTTCCAACAAATATACATTCTCATCATGTATATTTTGCATCCTATCACTGCTCAAGCTAAGAAAAGCTAGAACAGGCTTCATCTTTTGTTGGACAACCTCTTCCAAGGTTGCTTTCAGAGATACATCCAATTGGGCTTTAAGGAGCTCAGTGAGGTTGGCCACTGCACCTTCAGCAATGTTGGCCATCACCTCTTGGGAAAATTTCTCTGAAGCTGCTTTCACCATAGCAAGTCTTTGTGCCTCTGCTCTTTTCTTCTACAAGGCTGTCTTCTTGCCAAGAGCTTGCTTAATGGTTAATCTGATAGCTTGAACATTTGCATTGTGGTTATCTCTAAGTAGCTTTTGATCTTTCTTGACCTCCTTTGAGATGTTCTCCATACTGACTTTGGCTTTGTGAACTTCAGTGGAAATGGTTTGAAGACCAGATTCCACTCCTTCAATTCTTGCTTCTAATGTGGGTAACACCACATCTTCAGAGCCTGTCAGCCTCATTTCCACAGATGCCAAAGTTCTTCCATGCTCATCTAATGCTCCAGAAGTTTCTGCATGAGCTGATTGAACTTGTTGAGCCAAGGAATCCAGCTTTGTTGATTGCAAGCCAAGAAGGGCTTGTGCTGATCCAGAATCAACATGGATGGGAGCATCTGTCAAGAAATCATCTGCAAAGATTTGATCAAAACTTATACCTGCAATGTCAGACAAATCAAAAGGGTTAGTGAAAGCACACTCATCACCCTCAATTTCTTTTTCATAAGACTCTGATACATCAGCAGTCTTCTTCTCATTTTCAACTACTTCTTTTCTTCCTTCATTAGTAATTTCCTCACTTAAAGGAACATGCCTCCTCTCATCAAGGGATTCCTTAAGTTCATATTTGACTTCAAGAATAGCCTGCCCTTCCTCACTTATATCACCCTCATTTGGTGGTACACTCATTATCCTAGTGATCACCACATCTCTTTCATCTACTACTCCCTCTGGTTTTTCCACTAAATTTTCCTTTTCAACTCCATCACCTAAACCTGCAGCATCTCCACCTTCAACAAGGTTCAAAGATGGTAGTTGTGGGGAGATCACAGTGCTTATTTCAACAGGCACTGAGTCATCCTGAATGATTAAGGGCTGATCAGTGTCCAACTCATTTGACACTGAATAGGCCTTAACCAAACCAGCCTCTAGTATAGGAACCTCCACATCTTTAGGTTGTGCCTTGGGTTCAGGAGAACCTTCATTGGCAGATGTGTCTTTGGTTGTGTTACCACCCTTGGTCAACACCTCTGAAGATACAAAGCCTTTCCTATGATAGGTTTTAGGAGGGTTTGAAAGTCTAGCTGATACAGAAGACTTGGGTTGAGTAGATTCAGGGAGGTTGGCTTGAGGGGTTTCAAGAGGGTTGGGTTTTGAAGGGTTTGAGGGATCATCAGGGGAATCATCATCATTGGAGCTACTATCAGGGTGTTTGATGCCCTTAGCTTTCCTCTCTTTCTCCTCAATGATCTTATCATCTACCAACTTTGCAAAAACTTCCTCATCAGTAAGGAATCTTGTTTTCAACACACCAGCAAAGTGTAGCAATCTGCTCTCCTCCACTTGCCACCAGTTTGCACCCTTATCTTGGATGACTTGGGATATCTCCATAATAGTTTTGTCTTTTACATCCACAAGCATCCTCAAATCATGGAACATCTTCTGAATTCTTGGAAATTCAGCAAGTTGTGGATACAAACTGTCCACAGTAGCCTTGGCTCCTCCTCTGAGCATACTCTCATAAGTATACTCCTCCTCATCTCTACTAGAATGGGTTCAGGAAGGTTGAGTTCAGGGATATTGGCTTCAGAAGGATTGGTTGCAATTAAAGGTACTTCAGTTGCTTTAGAGAGCAATGGATCTGAAGGGGCTTTACTCAGGGGGGTTGGCTCAAAGAGTACATCTTCTAAAAGTTTTGAATAATTGAGCATAGATGAGTCAAGGGGAGAATGTAATCTTGTCTCATCTACTGCTATATCTGCTAGCACATATATCCCACTTCTTTGCACACTCCCTTTTGGAGAATATCTCTTAGTAAGATTGATGGGGGTGATAGGTTGATTGGTTGGGGTTATATGGGTTTCAGGGGAGTTGGGCTCAGGGTTCTGAATGTTGGCCTCTATTGGTTGACCTTCAGGGACCTTGGATTCTGGAGTTCCAGAACCAGATGAGTTGGTCCTTGACTTGGATTTGGTCCTGCTTTTAGCTCCGCTCTCTCTTAGAACAAGTTGGAGAGACCTTTCTTCCTTAAGCTCCAACACTTTATCAGTAGGCTTGGCCCTTCTCTTGCTAGCCCTACTGCTCCCACTTCCTTCACCATCCTTCTCAGGGACAACTTCCCTAATCCTCTTATCACCTCTAGACTTTTGTCTAGTTTCATTATACTTCTGTCTCAACTCTTCTGAATGATCAGAAGGCACACTTACTCCCTCTTCAGCAACTTCTTCAATTTCAGTTGAAGCTCCTGAATTCTCCTCTGAGGGGATTTGAGACATTTTCCTTGTCTTTATCACTCAGGCCTTTGCCCTCTTTTTCAATTTTGGCTTCTCCTCCATCTTTTCTTCAGTAGGTTTGGCCAGTAGCATCCTCCTTTGCTCAGTTTTCTTGCTGAGCTTTCTGAACATTATCTTCTGGGCTGGGAGGGGCTTTGCAAAGGTTTGCATTTGAGAATAATGGGAAAATCTCTCAATCAACAAGCTTGCCCTGGTGCAATACTTGAGTTTCCCTTCTAGCACAACCTTATTGTGAGTTTTCACCTTAAACTTGGCCTTTTCCTTCATCATTTCAGACATGATGAAGGTCCTCCAATCAAACTTGATGCCTTTGTCACTAGCATCAATAATTGCAGCCATAATTCTGATTCTTGGATGGCTGACTTGCTCCAAGCTTCCAGTATTACTCAAGATACTCTTAGAAACTACCTCAAAGAGGTTGGGAAACTTTGGCTTGAGAGTCTTCTTGTTCTGTGTTGAAGAGATGGGACCTGGAACCAAAAGCCATTCTTGTGCTATCTCATCTTCATGATCAACACCATAAAATTCTGGATTCCTTCCTTCAGAAGGCAATCCAAAAGCTCCTTCAAGATCTTCTGAAGAGAATTTCACTCTATGAAATCTCTCTTCCTCCTCTCCCTTTGCCACAAATGAAAGTCTGGTGGAAACTTCACCATCTTCAGGCTTACCTCTCCACTTGAGGAAAGCAAAGAACTCAGCCATGTAGCTTTCCAAGCAAGAACTTGGTCTACCCTCCATAAACTTCTGCAATCCAGCTCTTCTCAACCATCTCAAGGTTGGTGTAATCTCAGGGTCTTCACTTTCAAATGATACTATGGGCTCAAAGTGAAGGCTGTTTTTGTTGCTCAAGTATCCAAAATCAAGGTCTAGAGCCTTGTTGGAGAAATCAATGATCATTTCTGGTCTAAATTTGGGAGCCATTGAGGGTTACAGAAATGAATTTGAGAGAGTTTGAAAAAGATAAGAGCTAGGGTTTCGAATGCTTGGGGAAGGAGTGTTTGTGGGGGATCTTAAGACTTGAGAATATTCTAAAAAGAATGTTTGTCAATGAGTTGGTGAGTTTTGTGAGTTTTCAACTGTTGTCAAAAATGGAAAACACACTTGGACGGCCAGGATTGATTTCAGGGGAGTTGGCCAGTTTTGATCCAATGGTCAAAAACCAATGTAACAGTGAGTTATTGGTTTTATTCAAAACGTGGAAGTTATTTAATATTAGTTAATGGTTGGGGAGTTTTCGAGATAGATCATGACTTGAAAAGTGTAATGCAAACAAGAGTTAAATCTTGGCATTTAATGCATGGATAGTGACCTTTTGGGTGAGGGACAAATTAAATCCCACAGTGATGATATCTGTAATTGGGACAGATATCAAAGTAGACAATGATTACCCAAAATAGGTGCTTATCAAACCAAGAAAATAGTTTGATAGCCAAGACAACTTATCTGACCCCACTTGGACAAGTGTCCTGAAAAGATGTGGACAAGTGTCCTGAGATTCAATGGACAAGTGTCCTGAGTAATTGTGATCATCTCTTCTGAACTTCAGTAGACTTGTCCAAGTCTGCTGAAGGCCAATTCAGTTACTTTACTCCCATTAACTTCAATGGATTTTACTTGTCCAACTTCCCTGGATCAAGTAGACCCAACTCTGCTGATAGCTCCAGAAACCTTGCCTCTGCAAGTGGCTTTGTTAGAATATCAGCTTTTTGATGATCTGTGTGGATCTTGACCAACTTTATGTCCTTCTTCTCCACATGATCTCTAATGAAGTGATGCTTGATGTCCACATGTTTGCATCTTGTGTGCAATATAGGATTTTGTGATATTGCAATTGCACTGTTGTTATCACAAAATATTGGCACTTCAGTAGAGTTGACTTTGTAGTCTCTGAGTTGTTGTCTCAACCAAAGGATTTGAGCACAACAACTTCCAGCTGCAACATATTCAGCTTCAGTGGTGGAAGTAGCCACTGTGTTCTGCTTCTTGGAAAACCAAGATATGAGCTTGTTGCCTAAGAATTGACAAGTCCCTGAAGTGGACTTTCTATCAATTCTGCAACCTCCATAGTCAGCATCTGAGTAGCCAGTTAGCTCAATGTTGTCATCAGCAGGGTACCAAAGGCCTAGATTCTCAGTGCCTTTGAGATACCTTAAAATCCTCTTTGCAGCCTCAAGATGGCTTTTCTTAGGATTTGCTTGAAACCTTGCACAAACACCTACTGCAAAGGTGATGTCAGGTCTGCTGGCAGTGAGATAGAGGAGTGATCCAATAATTCCTCTATATTCAGTGATCAGGATCCATCTTCCAATTTGTGTTCATTGGGATCCTTACTGGCTTGCTGGTTGTACACCCAAACTTCTTGATCATTTCTCTGGTGTACTTAGCTTGGTTGATGAAGATCCCTTCTTTTGATTGCTTGACTTGAAGTCCCAAAAAGAAGTTCATCAACCCCATCATGGACATCTCAAACTTTCTTTGCATTAGCTTGGAGAACTTCTCGCACAGCTTCTCATTGGGGGATCCAAATATTATGTCATCCACATAAATTTGGACAAGCAAGATGTCCTCTCCTTCAGATATTCTGAAGAGAGTTCTGTCCACAGTTCCCTTGGTGAATCCATGATCCAAGAGGAATTGTGACAGTGTATCATACCAAGCCCTAGGGGCTTGCTTGAGTCCATATAGAGCCTTCTTTAGTCTGTAAACTTGGTTTCCAACCTCAAAACCAGGTGGTTGCTCCACATAGACTTCTTCTTTCAAGACTCCATTTAGAAAGGCACTCTTGACATCCATTTGGTACACTTTGAACCTCTTGTGGGCTGCATAGGCTAGGAAGAGCCTTATTGCTTCTAGCCTTGCCACAGGTGCAAAGGTCTCATCATAGTCAATGCCTTCATGCTGGCAATAACCTTTTGCCACTAGTCTTGCTTTGTTTCTGACAATCACATCATTCTCATTTTTCTTGTTCATGAACACCCACTTTGTTCCAATAACATCTTGATGTGAAGGTCTATCCACCGGCTCCCATACTTCATTTCTGGTGAATTGGTTCAGTTCTTCCTGCATGGCTGTGATCCAATTGGCATCTTGAAGTGCTTCTTCAATATCACTTGGTTCTTGTTCTGACAAGAAACAACAGAAAAGAGCACTTTCACCATGAAATCTCCTTGTTTTGACTCCAATACTTGGGTCACCAAGTATTAGATCAGTAGGATGGTCAGACAACCAAGTCCTTCTTTTTCTGATCTCTTCAGTAGAGTTGTCCTCTACTGAAGTTGAGTCATTTTGATCATAAAATTCAGGATAATTGAATGCAGGATCTAATTCAGGATCATAATCAGGGGTGTTGTCCTCAATGTCAGGGACATTGGCATTTTCAACATTTTGAGTTCCCCCTTGATTATTTGACCCATTAACTACCCCAGCAGGAACTGCTTCTTCATTGGTAGTTGTTACCTGGATGTGAACTGGGATTGGATCATTCAGTTCACCATTCCCTTCAGTGGGATTTGCCTCAGGAAGGTTGCCTTTAGGATTGTTGTCCAATGGGAGTTTTTCAGGTAGGTTGGCTTGGACAACTTCTATGAATTCAGTGTCTTTGTCTTTTAGGCTCAGTCTGGTTGTCCTTTGTGTGATTTCTTCTGATTCCAAGTTCTCATTCCTGAACTCATGAATAGATTCATCAAACACAACATGAGGTATTTCCTCCACAATAAGGGTTTTCTTGTTGTAGACTCTGAAAGCTCTACTGATTTGAGAATATCCAAGGAATACTCCCTCATCAGCTTTGCTATCAAAGACTTTTAACTGTTCTTTCCCATTATTGTGTATGAAACACTTACAACCAAAAATGTGAAAGTATGACACTTTAGGCATTCTTCCTTTCCAGAGTTCATAGGGGGTTTTGCCTTGCCCCTTAGTAATTAAACATCTATTTTGAGTATGGCATGCAGTGTTTATAGCTTCAGCCCAAAACCTCTTTGGTAATTTAGAATCAGCAATTAAGGTTCTAGCAGCTTCTTTTAAGGTTCTATTTCTCCTTTCTGCAACTCCATTTTGTTGAGGAGTTCTAGCTGCTGAGGTTTCATAAGCTATTCCATTAGATGTGCAATACTCATTAATGTATGAATTTATGAACTCAGTGCCTTTATCAGATCTTATCTTGATAATGCTAAGGCTTTTCTCATTTGACAGTCTCTTTAAAACTTCAGGTAGTTTGACTTGTGTTTCCTTCTTATTAAGGAGAAATACTACCCATGTGAACCTAGAGAAGTCATCTACTACAACCAATGTGTATTGTCTACCATTTATGCTTGCTGGGGTAATTGGTCCAAATAAGTCCATATGTAAAAGTTCAAGTACCCTTTCAGTAGAAATGACTGGTTTTCCTTTGAATGAGGCTTTAATCTGTTTTCCTTCTTGGCATGGTTTGCAAACATGCTCCTTAATGAAAACCTCATTAGGTAGTCCTTTAACTAGTGCATTTCTAGCAATTTTGTTCATTGTTTTGAAGTTCAAGTGGTTTAATCTCTTATGCCATAACCAACTTTGTTCACTAGAACTCTTAGCAATGAAGCATGCAGCATCAGTAGACTTGTCCCAGTCTGCAAAATACACATTTCCTTTCCTAGTTCCAGTCAATAGAATTTGTTGAGTCTTATCTTTGATTAAGCATTTTCCACTGGAAAACTCAACATTGAAATCTTTATCACAAAATTGACTGATACTTAGGAGATTATATTTGAGACCAGCCACATAAGATACATTGGATACTTTGATGTTACCAATCATCAAAGTACCATAACCTTTTGTTGTAGCTTGTGAGTTGTCTCCAAATGTGACATTTGGGCCTTCTCTTTCAATAAAATCAGTGAGGAGTTCCCTGTTTCCAGTCATGTGCCTTGAACATCCACTGTCAAGGTACCATGCTGACTTTTTACTCATGCTCCTCTTCTTGTGGCCCATTGGTACCTGCAATTAGATAGGTTTATGTACCCTTTGAGTTTTGGGTCCTGAGAGGTTAGCTGTACCTTTAGGAACCCAAACTTGCCTAATAACCCTGATTGATTCAAGGTGGCTAAGTTGTTTTCCTCTAGCATCTACATACACTGTCTTTCCCTTAAATGCCTTTGGGAAAGTATGTGTGAATGTGTTAACTCTGTAAGTTTCAGGAGAGTTGTCAAGTCTCCTGAACTTATGAGTTCTTTGTGCTACTTGAGGGAATCTTTGAGGAAAGGCTTTCTTATGACCATTACCCTTTGGCATGAAGGGTTTTGGTTGTCTCATTTTATTTTGCCTTTGAGGATAGTTGTCCTTAGGTTGGTCCCTGAACGAGTAGTGAATGGGATTAAAGTCTAGAGGGGAGGGGTGAATAGACTTTAAAACTTTTTCAAGAGAGTTGGGAACCTCTTGTGATTGCTATGTCAACTGGACTACAAGTCTGCTGGTCCAGATGACTATAGTGATCTGACTGAAGAGGTTATATGCAGAATTATGGTAGGCCTTGTTTAGACTCGTTCTTTTAGTTCTTATGAAAGTGTTAACTTGTTTTGCTTAATGAAAGTACTCAGCTGATGCTGGTTTGAAAGTTATGGCCTGAGTTGAAGAATGTTGAAAACACAGTATGCACTATATAAAAATATATGGAAAGACAGTAATGTAAAGTGCAGAAAGGTAAATAACACCAGATTTATAGTGGTTCGAATATACGTTCCTACGTCCACTCTCACGTCCTAACGTGATGTTTAATCCCTTTAATTTACCAAAAATTACAAGGGGCTTGTCCTTTATAGTCCCAAGGATAGGACTTTGAGATCTGAGCCGTCCTAACAGCTACGGTCTCCACAAGTGATTGTAAGCACTTGCACTTTGAGGGGTTCAAAAACTTTAACCTTTCGGTGAGGGTTTGGGGTTTTCGAAAAGTATCCAACTAATGGTTCAAGCTTATAAATTGCTTAACCACTATGCCTAAAACAATGGATATACAATATGAACAGGTTTCAGGTTCTTATGGGTTGGATAGAAATCACTTAAGAGCTAAGGATGTTCTAATGGATTCTGGCTCTTGGAGAACTCTTAAAACAGTATGGCTTTTTGCTTGATTGCTTGCTTAGCTTGTTGAATTCTCTTGTTGTGACTTCGTACTTGTGATTTCTCATCCTCTTGTATTTATAGTGGTGATTGCTTGCAACTAGCCGTTGGAGTTGACTAGCCGTTGGGGCAATCTTTCCATAATGGCTTGATTCCTTGATTCCAGCCGCTTGATTGCTTCAATCCTGGGATCATGTCAATCTTCTAAATAAGGTAGGTCTTTGTTTGAATTGCAAGATGACTTTGGAATCAGCCGAGTCCTGGAAGAGTACATAGTCTTCTGATCTGTACTACTAGTCTTCTGACTACTCTTCTGGCCTTAGGTCTTCTGTCTTCTGATATCAGTCGAGTAATACTCTTCTGATCTGGCAATACTTTGTGCTGCTGTAGGCCATCTTCACTCTTGGACTCCATCAGATAAGTAGGTATACAAGCACCTTACTTAACTGGTCTTCAAGGATCTTCTAGTCTTCAAGTCTTCTACTCTTCTCATCTTGAGGATAGGCATGTAAGCCAGGGCTGTGCTGATCAGCTGATATCAATACAGTTGATCACACAAGACTAGTCTAAGTTGTTCTATACAAGTCAGCTGATCCTATTACATTTATAAACTCTAAGTGTTTTGGCCATCAAAACTATTCTAACATCAAGTGGGGCTTAGGGTGAATTTATATCCCAACAATTTCCACCTTTTGACTTCAATCAAGTTTGTTCTTCCTGAGTCCAGAATGGGTGCGTCCCATTTGGGTTCTTCAGGTGTTAGGATTCTGCAATTGTCAAGTTCTTTGGCTGTCTTGACAATTTCTTCCCAGAACTCTGGATCTTCAATGTTCATGAACTGGGAAAATTGAAGAAATTCTTCTTCATAAGAAGGGAGAGGGCCAAATTTCCTTACTATGTGGTGTTGAATTTGCCACTTCTTCTTCAGGGGATACCATCTTGGTAGCTCATCTTGAAGGGCTAAATAATCCACATAATTGCTATCAAACACCAGGACATTGTCTTCTTTTGCCTTGTCCTTGAGTGCTTTCCTGAGTTTGGCTATTTTCCTTTCAAATTTGGCTTTGACTGCCTTCGCATCATTTAACTTCTTTTGCTTAAGCTCTTGAGCTTCAAGCAACTTTCTTTTCTTCAGCTCTAAAGCCTCTTTCTCTTCTGCAGTAGGCTCTGCTGGAGCTGACTTCTTGTTGGACTGAGCTTGCTCATCTGCCTTCCTTTTCCTTGTCATCCTCTTCTCAGGAACTTGTTCTACAGGGGCAGTGTTCTGTAGACTCTTGGCAGGAGCTTGAGTGGAAGCTTGGGTGTCTTCTTGAGCAATTTCTTTGCCTTTGCCTTTGCCTTTGCCTTGCCTGCTCTTGATTTTGCTTTTTAAACCACCCAAGGTTTCAGTCAAGTCATCTTGTGCTACTACCAGTTCAGCTTGCTGAGCAGTAGACTTCTCTAGAGCCTTTATCAACACATCTTCCCCCTTTTTGGCTTCAGCAAGTGCAGCCGCAAAAGGCTTCATGGCATTCAGAATTTCTACTTTCAGAGTCTGCTTCAGGGCCATGGCATTGACTTTGCCAACTTGGGTCAGATGAGATATGCTGTGCTCTAGAACTTCGGCATGAGAATTGGAGGAGGAGGCAGCTTCAAATCTAGTTGTAAGTGCTTCCAACTTGGCTGCTGTCTCCTTCAGCTGAGTCTGCAGTTTTTCATTCTCCTCTGCAGCTGCCTTAAGAAGAGCTTGACCTTCAGTGGCTCTTGCTTCAACATCTTTAATTTTAGACTCGTAGGCTGTCTCCAATTGGGAAATCTCATCAGCAAACATTTTGGAGACATCACCTGCCCTCTTCTGGATGGTGCTTAAGTATTCACCTATCTGATGGTGAAGTGACTCTCCAAATTTGTCTTCAATGTCAATAATCTGGTCATGAAGAATGGTCTTCTGTTCCCTTACAGCTTTTTCAACATATCTTCCATGCTGTAGTCCTAAACCTTTCTCAAAGTGCAAGTCTATTGCAGCTTTGACCTGTGAGCAAATGTCTGTTGTATAGTCAACAGATGAAGTAGAAGGTGAGGCAGTACCTTGAGGCTTTGGATGAACTATCAGAGCTTTGCCTCTCTCTTCAGCTGAAAGATATTCTTCATTGAGGAATGAGGTAGTGGCCTTAACCAGATGGGTCATAATCTTTTCTCCTTTATCAATGAAGTGAGTCAGGTTATCTGAAGGCATGAAGTGAGCTGGTACTCTGACTACTTCTCTTTCAATATCTACTTTGTCAGCTGGTTCAGTTGAGTCTTCTGCAGGTGCTGTTGCAACTGCGTCTTCCACCAAGGCTGGTGCAGCTGAGTCATCCGCCTTTGCTTTTTCAGCTGTCTGCTGATCTGTTGAGCCTTCTGGGACAGAGATATCATCAGTGTGGATTCCTAGAATCCTGTTGCAAACTGCGGTCAGGGCCTCTGCTGATAGCAGCTGAGCAAAAGTTTGAACCTGAGCAACTTCCTTTTGCTCCATTTCCCAATCGAGGAAATTTTCCTTTCCTCCCATTCCTTCCATGACCTCAAGAAGGTCATCCACATCATCTCTTCTGAGCTCAATCCAAGTACATATCCTAAGTACTTGTTCAAATTGGATTGATTCCTCATCAACACCAGGAGTAGTAGACTTGAGCAGGTTGGCTATCTTCATCCTCATTATCTTCTCCTTTGTGCACATAGGATAGTGCACCATGCTGTAGTGAGGTTGAAAGGGGCCAGCTTCATCCAGGTCTGCTGGTGCCAAGTCTTCTGGAGCAGATGGGGCAGTGAGTATGGGGGACTGAGTGGATGGAATATTTTCCTCTGCTGTGTGAGTATCAGCAGGGATTTGGGAAGTGATATCTTTATGTTGAGTAGGGGGTTGGGATTGATCTTCAGAAGTATGTTCATCAGCAGGGTTTTGAGTCTGCTGATCTGGCTCTTTTTCTACTTGAAGATCAGTAGATGGTTGGGCTTGATGATCTTGGACATCTGCTGGTTGAATGTCAGCAGGGGATGAGGATGTGATCTGAGTTTGATTGTCTGATGTGTGAATATCAGCAGGGGTAGGCAATTGTGGTTCAAGGGTTGATTGAGGCTGGGCTTGTTCCTCTGCTGTGTGAGTATCAGCAGGGATTTGGGTATCCGTGTTTGAAGGTTCAGATGGGTTGGAGTCATCAGAAGGATTGAAGGATGTAATAGGGGCTATGCTCATGGGAGTAAGGAGCCTAGATTTCTTGGTTTTCTTGGTGAAAGAGGAATTGTTCTTCTTTCTCTTCTGACCCTTTGACAGTTTGGAAGGTGTGATAGTGAGAGAAGGATTAGAAGTACCTGCCTTCTTCAAAGGAGAGGCATTGGGAGTGGCATCTGAATCAGATGGGGAGATGAGCCCTGATCTGATTAGAATTCTTCTTTGTGCTAAGGTCTGATTGTCATCATCATCATCCTCAACAACCTTCTTTTGAGCCTCTTCTTTGGATGGCTCCTCTTCTTCTTCAGCAGAGTCATAAACAGACTCTTCTGCCTTCTCCAGAACATCTTTGGAAGATGCTTCAGCCAACAACTTCCTCTTCTCTTCTTTCAACCTTGCTGCCTCAATAAGAGCTTCCTTCCTCAAATAATACTTGGATGTGTGGAAGGTCTTATGAGGTCCCATCTTATATTTCCTTGAGAGCACTTCTGGAAGGATAATACTCAGCTTGTTGACAAAGCTGACAGTTGATGTTACCTTCCATTCTCTTGATTGGAGGTCCAATGTGACCTTCTTGGCCTCAAGGGCAATCCTATCCAAAAATAGCCCTTGCCAATCTCCATCAATCTGATCCCAGATTGCAGCCATAACTCTAACCTTCAAAGTGGTAACAACATCATGGCTAAAAGTGTTACCAAGCAACATCTTGCCTGCAATATCCATCAGGGTTTGAAACTTAGGTTCAAGTTGGGATTTCTTGAGTCTAGAGGCATCAATAGCCTTGATTCTTCCATCAGTAAACATCTCCATATACTCCTTTTCTCTTCCCATAATGTAGGTAGAGATGTTTATTTCCCCCCTTGATATGCCAAACAATTCGTGAAGGATCTCTCTTGAGATCTTAACTCTGTGTCCACCCATGACACTTTCAACGTGATCTCCTTTCATCACTGCGTTCGAGTAGAAGGACAGCACATCTTGCTCATAGACGTTTGTTGGTGCTGCTTCCAGAAAATCACGGAGGTTGAGGTTGATGCAGCGAAGAAGGATCTCCTTGTTTGCTGCTGTATGTTTGCCCTTGAAAAACAGAGCATTCTCTGTGAAAATCTTCCCTTCCCTAGACCACTTGGTTTCATCTAGGGTGCCAGTGCTCTTGGTCTTCTCGTCGTAAATTTCAATGATTGCCATGGTAGAGTTTGAGTGTTAGGTTTGGAATGCTTAAGAAAATTTTCAAGACGAGAGAGATTGAGAGCAATTTGAGATTTGTGAGCGAAAGGGTTTGAGGAATGGTTTAAGGGTTGTATATATACTCCAGCAATTCTTGAGGTGTGATCGATCCAACGGTCAGATTTGGTTTTAATGTGGACTAGAACCCAAGATTTCCTTCTTTGATTTCGCCCCGTTTCCTTTAATTTTGCCGGCTGAATTTGCCATGTGGCAATTGTTGATTTGTTGGCAATATGGTAATCAAGTACTAATGACATCATTACCAAAAAATAGCCGTTGTGACTAATTTTGTGGCAAGAATTGATCATCAAAGGCCGTTTTCTATAAGTGAACTTCATTCCTTATATAGGCCAATTTCTGTAATTACATTCAGGAATAAATCTAGAATGAATTACATGATCAAAGATAGTCATTGTACTCTAAATTAAAGTGATCTGATCAGCAAAGTGAAGTCTTCTGATTTCTTGAAAAGTCTGCTGATTTTTCTTGAAAGTCTTCTGGTCAGCTGAGTTGGTCTTCTGATCAGCTGAGTAGAGGATTTGAGGTTTGCTGTGATGATCCAACCTGGATGATGGATCTTCCAGCTTTATTGTGAGTGATGATCCAACCTGGTTTGATGGATCTTCCAGCTCTATCTCTGAACCATGTAGGACTATCAAATCAATTTGATGATCAGCCTGGATGATACCCCACTGGTTCAGGTTGCCCTCACCATCTGATGTTCCTCATCATCAGATGGGTTGTAGCATCTGATGTGTCCTTGTTGAATTTCTTCGCTTCTCTTGAAAGGGAAGGAAGATTGGAAGAGGTTTCAATGGAGTATGAAGAGAGAGCCATGGACTTGGTCTTCTTGATTTGTTTTGACATAGTAGCCTTTGATAACAAGCTCTCCATGTAGAACTTCCCCCTGGAGAAGAAGCTCTGCTTGCTTGCTACTTTGTCCTCTGCATCTCTCATTCCTCTAGTTTTCAACAAGAACGTCTCTCCTTCCTCTAGTTTTCATAGGCATACTTATGTTGGTTAAACCAAGTATGCTGATCTGCATCATCTTCATCTTCAGGACAAATCTTCATCTCCTTCACCCAAGACCTTGGTTGAGGGATGATCTCCATTCCATCTCTTCTTTCGATTTTCTCCATACCTGAAACAAGAATAATAGTTAGTGATTTGTGTTCTTAGGTGTTCTCATAACTTCCTCCTTTTATAGGGGTAGAAATGAGGTAATGGGGAGAAAAATGACAAAACTATAGAGTTGATAGGTCTGAATTTCTGAAAAGTTACTTCTTAAGATCAACAATGAGATTCTTGATCTAAGGGTTCACATTTAAAGAGATTCAGACTCTATCTTATGGAATGCAGAATTTATAAATTTTGAACAAGTGTTATTTGGAATCCGTACAGTGCATGCATACTGTTGAGTCGGTGAGGATGGTGTATTAATCCAACCAAGTATAACTCAATAGTATACTGTATGTATGTATATAAATAAAGTATTTTATGAAGAATAGTTTATTATTATACATAGATATACATTGCTTAGAGTAAAGATGTCAAATAACTTTGTTCAAGTCTGCTGGATATATATATATATATATATAATATGCAATGCAGATTGTAGAGTATTTCATCAAGGATTCTTAAGGTATCATTGATTCCCCCTTGATTAGATAACTCTATGTTTTCCCTCAACTTTATTTGTCTTCATTGGGAAAGAACTTACCTGAAGATGAGGGTGTCTATTCACCTCATCTGATGCTCCTAGTCTGCTATAATTGTATCAGCTGAGGTCTTCAGCTGATCTTTGCTCTTCATGTGCTTGGATCCAGGAGTCCTAAGCTGTAGCATAGGGTCTTGAATCTTTCTTCAGCTAGGGGCTTAGTCAAGATGTCTGCTCTTTGGATATCTGTGTGACTTTTCTCCATCTTGATGTCCTTCTTTTCAAGGTGGTCTCTTATGAAGTGATGTCGAATGTCGACATGCTTGCACCTTGTGTGGAGGACTGGATTTTGAGTGATGGCAATGGCACTGCTGCTGTCACAATAGATAGGGACTTCTCTTGCCTCTACATTGTAATCCTTGAGTTGTTGAACTAGCCAGAGCAGCTGACTACAACAACTTCCAGCTGCCATATATTCTGCTTCAGTGGTGGAGGTTGCAACTTATGTTTGCTTCTTTGAGAACCATGATATCAACTTGTTGCCTAGAAATTGACAGGTTCCAGATGTGGATTTCCTATCAATTCTACATCCTCCATAGTCTGAGTCAGAATAACCACTCAATTCTAGATTGTCATCAGCAGGGTACCATAGTCCTAGATTGACTGTTCCTTTTAGGTACTTGAGAATCTTCCTTGCTGCTTCTAAATGACTTTGCTTTGGGTTTGCTTGAAACCTAGCACATACTCCTACAACAAATGTTATGTCTGGTCTGCTGGCTGTAAGGTATAGTAGAGATCCAATAAGTGCTCTATATTCAGATTGATCAACTGCCTTTCTAGACTCATCTGGTTCCATCTTGAAGGATGTCATCATTGGAATCCTTGCAGTCTTGCTTTGTAGAGCTTTGAATCTTTCTAATAGGCTCTTGGTATACTTGGACTGGTTGATGAAGATCCCTTCTGGACTCTGCTTGACTTGGAGTCCTAGGAAGTAATTCATCTCACCCATCATGCTCATTTCAAACTTTCCTTGCATAAGTTCAGAGAACTTCTTGCACATGTCTTGATTGGGTGATCCAAATATAATGTCATCTACATATATTTGTACCATTAGAATGTCTTCTCCTTCTTGTATTCTGAAAAGTGTTCTGTCCACTTTGCCTTTTGTGTACCCATTGTCAAGTAGGAATTGTGACAATGTGTCATACCAAGCTCTAGGGGCTTGCTTTAGACCATAGAGAGCCTTCTTCAGACGATATACTTGATCTCCTTTTTCAAATCCTGGAGGCTGCTCTACATACACTTCTTATACCAGAATACCATTTAGAAAAGCACTCTTGACATCCATTTGGTATACTTTGAAGCCCATATTTGATGCATAAGCTAGAAACAGTCGAATGGCTTCTAATCTGGCTACTGGAGCAAATGTTTCATCGTAGTCAATTCCTTCAGATTGTGAATATCCTTTTGCAACTAGCCTTGCTTTATTTCTAGTTATCACATCATTTTCGTCCTTTTTGTTCTTGAATACCCACTTTGTTCCTTCTACATTGTGGTTTTCAGGACGATCTACCAATTCCCAAACTTCATTTCTTTCGAATTGGTTTAGTTCTTCTTGCATAACAGTGATCCAATTGCTATCTGTCATTGCTTCTTCTATGTCAGCTGGTTCAATGTTGGACAAGAAAGCACACCAGCAGAACATAGATGATTGGGGGTTCTGATTCAGTTGTCTTCTGGTCTTGACACCTGAGTCTGCTCCTCCTAAGATGAGGTTTGATGGATGATTGTTTCTCCATGTATGCCTCACAGGAGTGTCTGCATTAGATGAGCTTGGATTCTCATCTGTTCTTGTGCCATCTGGAGGGTTGACTTGATTAGGTCTATCATCATTTGTATCTTGTGTGTCAAAGAGATCATTCCCCCTTGCATTTGGGATTGTTGCATCTTGATTTTGGTCAGCTTGCTCTGCTTGAGTTTGAGATCTAGTGACAGGTCTATGAGGTTTATCCTCCTCTGGTTCTTCAGGGAAAGGTTCATTGACTTCAATGAACTCATCTGGTCTGGACTTGATCACTAGCTGTCTCATCTGATCTGCAGCTGAGTTTGTTTCTACTGCACTCTTTTTACAAGATTCATAAAAAACAACATGAGGTGTTTCTTCCACAAGAAGGGTTTGTTTGTTGAGTACTCTAAATGCTTTGCTAGTAGAGGAGTATCCTAAGAATATCCCCTCATCTGCTTTGGCATCAAAAGCATTCAACTTACTCTTCCCATTGTTGTGAATGAAACACTTACAACCAAATATATGAAAGTAAGATACTCTATGTTTTCTTCCTTTCCACAGTTCATATGGGGTTTTCTCATGAATTTTATGAATACCTGACCTATTTTGAGTGTGACAAGCTGTGTTGATAGCTTCTGCCCATAGCTTCTTAGGAGTTGAGAATTCAGCAAGGAGTGTTCTTGCAGCTTCCTTGAGTGTTCTGACTCTTCTTTCAGCTACACCATTCTGTTGAGGTGTTCTTGCTGAACTTGTCTCATGCTGAATACCATTAGAGGTACAATAGGCAATAATATAAGTGTTAATAAATTCAGTGCCTTTGTCACTTCTAATTTTCACAATTGGTTCTCCTTTCTCTACTTGGATCCTCTTCAGTAGTTCAGGGAGCTTCTGCTGAGTTTCACTCTTCTTGTATAAGAAGATAACCCAAGTAAACTTGGAGAAGTCATCTAAAACAATAAGAGTATACTTTCTCCCTGTTAGTGTGGTTGGAGTGATTGGTCC
This sequence comes from Galeopsis tetrahit, assembly GCA_963675135.1. NCBI lineage: Eukaryota > Viridiplantae > Streptophyta > Magnoliopsida > Lamiales > Lamiaceae > Galeopsis > Galeopsis tetrahit. Next base: position 59,411,761 of record OY776132.1, read on the forward strand.
AAAGAGATCCATGTGAAGCAATTCAAGAACTCTGCTGGTTGATGCTGTCTTCTTGGTCTTGAAGGAGACCTTTGTTTGCTTTCCTTGTTGACATGCATCACATACCTGATCTTTACAGTAGAGTTCATTAGGCAGACCATCAACTAAGGATTCCCTTGCTAGCTTGTTCATAGTCTTAAAGTTCAGATGACTAAGACGTTTGTGCCATAGCCAGCTGACATCTTTAGGACTTTTCACAAGCAGACATGTATCCTTAGGACAGCTGTTCCAATTTTCAAGATACATACTTCCTTTTCTAGATCCTGTTAGAAGGTTTTATTTTGTTCTTTTATCACTTATGAGACACTCATCTTTAGAGAATTTTACTGAGTAACCAGTGTCACAAAAATGAGAAACAGATAATAAATTAAACTTTAAACCTTCTACATATGATACATCATGTACCTCAATGTCACCATTTTTAAGGGTGTCATATCCTTTTGTGTTACCGTGCGCGTTATCACCAAAGAAGACTTTTGGACCTTTCTTCTCTATGTAGTTGGTCAGCAGGGCTTTGGTTCCTGTCATGTGAGTTGAGCATCCACTATCTATGTACCATGTTTCTCCTGCTAGACCTCCTCTTCTGTATAGGTCCCTCCTTTCCTGCAAGAAAGGTTAAGTCTTAGGTACCCATTTTGTCTTGGGTCCTTGGGTGTTAGTACTACCCTTGGGAACCCACATATACATTGGTCGTTTGAACAACCTTGAGCACTTGAGTTGTTTCCCTCGGGCATCACAGAACCAAATCTTACCAGTTAGCACCTTGGACTGATCTGATTTGTTACTTGTGTCAGCTAAGTAGTAGTCAAATGGTTTCCCTTTATAGGAGTGTACATACATTATCTTTTGACTAGTTACATTCGGCCTGGGTGCATTAGCTGGACGATGCACACGATTATATGGACCATACTCTTCTGTTCTCACAATATTATAAGAGATAGGGGGTGCAAAGAGAACAGATTTGTTTGAAGAAGACTTCTTCTTCTTGGCTGGAGCAGCATACAGCTGAGACTGTCTCAAACGAGATGGTCTAGGCTGTTTGTTGTTCCTCTGTACAGGCTTGGGGTTACCTTGTCTTTTACCATTTTTGGTGTTGGGATAGTTAGCCTTAACTGGTACAGATGCCTTTTGGTTCATATTAGGTTCATTGTGTTTAGAACACTCACCCTTTTCATGTGTCTGAGTAGTGCACTTGTTAGGTGTACTACCCCCAACTGGAGAGGATGTAGATGGATTAAGTTCATAGCCAAAACCCATCTTATTGCCATTTGATCTCTAATATTCAGAGATACTTTCAATAGTAGTAGAAGCTTTATTGAACTCCGATATCTTTTGATTTAGGCATTCCTTCTCCTTTTCTAAGAGCTTGTGTGCTTGGAAGAGATCATCGAACTTGGATTGTAGTGAACGAAATTCCTTAGTTTCTAAAGCTTGAGTTTCTAACATCCCCTCATACAACTGAGTTATTGTGGTATTTTCTTCCTTAAGAAGTTCCACTTCTCTGGTCAATCTTTCATTCATTGTGACCAACTCAGGGGTGTTATCAAACTTAGTCTTTTTCAACTTAGCAATTTCTTTCCTTAGATCCTTGTTCTCCTCTTCCACCTCTATAAAAGCTCTAGTGGCAATATCCAGATCACCTTTTACCTTTCTTAAAGATTGATAATAGGTGTCTTTTGATTCGCCTTCAGATGAGTTTATCTCATCTGTTTTTGAAAAAATAGGTGAATGGAAAGTAGTAGTATAGGAATTTACCTCATTTTCACCAATGGCCATCATAGCTAGATCATCTGAGAAGATTTGACAGTCTGGTGATGTAGGAAGTTCATCACTATGATATTCAGATTCTTCAGTCACCATTGCTTTCTTATCTGAATTTCGTATGTCTCTTCTTGGCCTTCTTTCTTCTTTGTTATCCAAATCCAGCTCAGGGCATTCATACACATAATGTCCTGGTTTGCCACAATTGAAGCATGATCCAGATTTCTGATTTGAGTTGCCTTTCCTTGGAGGAGTGGCATCTCTTCTTCTAGATCCTCGGCTGTCAGATGACTCCACATCCTTTCTAGGATGTCTTTCTGGTGTTCTTTCTCTGGAACCTCTGGAGGGTGAACTGGCTCTCCTATCTTTGTAGTTCCTATAGAATTTTCTATATTTGCTGTTGAGAGTGTTCATCCTTTCGAATCTCTTGATCATAAGAGCCATTTGCTCTTTCAGACTCATGTCTGATCCTTCAAAGTCTTCTGTTTTCAGTGAGGTCTTGCCAGATGAGGTACTTGCAACTTTTGTATTGGCTGCCTTGAAGGCTACAGTCTTGGAGGTAGATGGGGCTGCAGTTGGCTCATCACTTCCTGAGTTTTCTTCTCTGTCAAGGTCATATTCGTGAGCTTTTAGGTTCTGAAATAGAGTTTGAGTAGACCACTTCTTGATATCTTGAGTATCTTTGATGATGGTCTTCTTGAGTTTCCATCTCTTGCGTAAAGAGTCCAAGATCTTCAAGTTTTTCTCTCTATTTGTATACTTCTTGCCTAGAGATTCAATCTCATTTATGATCTTTGTACATCTATTGTCCAGCTGGTCAATAGTTTCTTCTGGCTGCATCTTGAGGTGCTCAAACTTCTTGACTGCTGTTGACAATTTGCTTTCCTTGATCAGCTCAGTTCCTTCACAGAGGAGTGCCAATGCCTCCCACATTTCTCTGGCTGACTCACAGTGGATTACCTTTGCAATGTACTCATTTGGGAGAGTTTGCATGATGTAATCTTGAGCAATGTTGTCAAGGTTTGACTGCTTCATCTCTTCTGGTGTGAGATCCTTCATGGGCTTGGGAACAAGTTCTCCAGCTGGAACTTCTGGATCACCATTTGCAGTGTTGACTATCATGATGGTGATTGGACCTTCTGTGATTACAGACCACATCTTGTAGTGGACTGATGTGAGATTCTTCCTCATCCTGATCTTCCAGTAATCATAATCCTCAACTGAAAACTTAGGCAACTTTCGCATATTAGCACTCATGCTGTATGAATTTTCAAAAAACAAGTTTTTCAAAAAGAATAGACCTGTTCAAGAGGACTACAGAAAGACTCCCTCAAGTCTTCTGATAATCTAGAGACAGTAGTCCGTTAGAACCACTGCTCTGATACCACTTGTTGGTCCCTGAACGAGTAGTGAATGGGATTAAAGTCTAGAGGGGAGGGGTGAATAGACTTTAAAACTTTTTCAAGAGAGTTGGGAACCTCTTCTGATTGCTATGTCAACTGGACTACAAGTCTGCTGGTCCAGATGACTATAGTGATCTGACTGAAGAGGTTATATGCGGAATTATGGTAGGCCTTGTTTAGACTCGTTCTTTTAGTTCTTATGAAAGTACTAACTTGTTTTGCTTAATGAAAGTACTCAGCTGATGCTGGTTTGAAAGTTATGGCCTGAGTTGAAGAATGTTGAAAACACAGTATGCACTATATAAAAATATATGGAAAGACAGTAATGTAAAGTGCAGAAAGGTAAATAACACCAGATTTATAGTGGTTCGGATATACGTTCCTACGTCCACTCTCACGTCCTAACGTGATGTTTAATCCCTTTAATTTACCAAAAAATTACAAGGGGCTTGTCCTTTATAGTCCCAAGGATAGGACTTTGAGATCTGAGCCGTCCTAACAGCTACGGTCTCCACAAGTGATTGTAAGCACTTGCACTTTGAGGGGTTCAAAAACTTTAACCTTTTGGTGAGGGTTTGGGGTTTTTGAAAAGTATCCAACTAATGGTTCAAGCTTATAAATTGCTTAACCACTATGCCTAAAACAATGGATATACAATATGAACAGGTTTCAGGTTCTTATGGGTTGGATAGAAATCACTTAAGAGCTAATGATGTTCTAATGGATTCTGGCTCTTGGAGAACTCTTAAAACAGTGTGGCTTTTTGCTTGATTGCTTGCTTAGCTTGTTGAATTCTCTTGTTGTGACTTCGTACTTGTGATTTCTCATCCTCTTGTATTTATAGTGGTGATTGCTTGCAACTAGCCGTTGGAGTTGACTAGCCGTTGGGGCAATCTTTCCATAATGGCTTGATTCCTTGATTCCAGCCGCTTGATTGCTTCAATCCTGGGATCATGTCAATCTTCTAAATAAGGTAGGTCTTTGTTTGAATTGCAAGATGACTTTGGAATCAGCCGAGTCCTGGAAGAGTACATAGTCTTCTGATCTGTACTACTAGTCTTCTGACTACTCTTCTGGCCTTAGGTCTTCTGTCTTCTGATATCAGTCGAGTAATACTCTTCTGATCTGGCAATACTTTGTGCTGCTGTAGGCCATCTTCACTCTTGGACTCCATCAGATAAGTAGGTATACAAGCACCTTACTTAACTGGTCTTCAAGGATCTTCTAGTCTTCAAGTCTTCTACTCTTCTCATCTTGAGGATAGGCATGTAAGCCAGGGTTGTGTTGATCAGCTGATATCAATACAGTTGATCACACAAGACTAGTCTAAGCTGTTCTATACAAGTCAGCTGATCCTATTACATTTATAAACTCTAAGTGTTTTGGCCATCAAAACTATTCTAACATCAAGTGGGGCTTAGGGTGAATTTATATCCCAACACTTAGGTCTAGTCAGCTGAGGCTTTCTCAGAAGAGTTGGCCTAGGCTGATTATACCTTGAATACCTCCTCTGAATTGGTTCAGTTCTTCCTGCATGGCTGTGATCCAATTGGCATCTTGAAGTGCTTCTTCAATATCACTTGGTTCTTGTTCTGACAAGAAACAACAGAAAAGAGCACTTTCACCATGAAATCTCCTTGTTTTGACTCCAATACTTGGGTCACCAAGTATTAGATCAGTAGGATGGTCAGACAACCAAGTCCTTCTTTTTCTGATCTCTTCAGTAGAGTTGTCCTCTACTGAAGTTGAGTCATTTTGATCATAAAATTCAGGATAATTGAATGCAGGATCTAATTCAGGATCATAATCAGGGGTGTTGTCCTCAATGTCAGGGACATTGGCATTTTCAACATTTTGAGTTCCCCCTTGATTATTTGACCCATTAACTACCTCAGCAGGAACTGCTTCTTCATTGGTAGTTGTTACCTGGATGTGAACTGGGATTGGATCATTCAGTTCACCATTCCCTTCAGTGGGATTTGCCTCAGGAAGGTTGCCTTTAGGATTGTTGTCCAATGGGAGTTTTTCAGGTAGGTTGGCTTGGACAACTTCTATGAATTCAGTGTCTTTGTCTTTTAGGCTCAGTCTGGTTGTCCTTTGTGTGATTTCTTCTGATTCCAAGTTCTCATTCCTGAACTCATGAATAGATTCATCAAACACAACATGAGGTATTTCCTCCACAATAAGGGTTTTCTTGTTGTAGACTCTGAAAGCTCTACTGATTTGAGAATATCCAAGGAATACTCCCTCATCAGCTTTGCTATCAAAGACTTTTAACTGTTCTTTCCCATTATTGTGTATGAAACACTTACAACCAAAAATGTGAAAGTATGACACTTTAGGCATTCTTCCTTTCCAGAGTTCATAGGGGGTTTTGCCTTGCCCTTTAGTAATTAAACATCTATTTTGAGTATGGCATGCAGTGTTTATAGCTTCAGCCCAAAACCTCTTTGGTAATTTAGAATCAGCAATTAAGGTTCTAGCAGCTTCTTTTAAGGTTCTATTTCTCCTTTCTGCAACTCCATTTTGTTGAGGAGTTCTAGCTGCTGAGGTTTCATAAGCTATTCCATTAGATGTGCAATACTCATTAATGTATGAATTTATGAACTCAGTGCCTTTATCAGATCTTATCTTGATAATGCTAAGGCTTTTCTCATTTGACAGTCTCTTTAAAACTTCAGGTAGTTTGACTTGTGTTTCCTTCTTATTAAGGAGAAATACTACCCATGTGAACCTAGAGAAGTCATCTACTACAACCAATGTGTATTGTCTACCATTTATGCTTGCTGGGGTAATTGGTCCAAATAAGTCCATATGTAAAAGTTCAAGTACCCTTTCAGTAGAAATGACTGGTTTTCCTTTGAATGAGGCTTTAATCTGTTTTCCTTCTTGGCATGGTTTGCAAACATGCTCCTTAATGAAAACCTCATTAGGTAGTCCTTTAACTAGTGCATTTCTAGCAATTTTGTTCATTGTTTTGAAGTTCAAGTGGTTTAATCTCTTATGCCATAACCAACTTTGTTCACTAGAACTCTTAGCAATGAAGCATGCAGCATCAGTAGACTTGTCCCAGTCTGCAAAATACACATTTCCTTTCCTAGTTCCAGTCAATAGAATTTGTTGAGTCTTATCTTTGATTAAGCATTTTCCACTGGAAAACTCAACATTGAAATCTTTATCACAAAATTGACTGATACTTAGGAGATTATATTTGAGACCAGCCACATAAGATACATTGGATACTTTGATGTTACCAATCATCAAAGTACCATAACCTTTTGTTGTAGCTTGTGAGTTGTCTCCAAATGTGACATTTGGGCCTTCTCTTTCAATAAAATCAGTGAGGAGTTCCTTGTTTCCAGTCATGTGCCTTGAACATCCACTGTCAAGGTACCATGCTGACTTTTTACTCATGCTCCTCTTCTTGTGGCCCATTGGTACCTGCAATTAGATAGGTTTAGGTACCCTTTGAGTTTTGGGTCCTGAGAGGTTAGCTGTACCTTTAGGAACCCAAACTTGCCTAATAACCCTGATTGATTCAAGGTGGCTAAGTTGTTTTCCTCTAGCATCTACATACACTGTCTTTCCCTTAAATGCCTTTGGGAAAGTATGTGTGAATGTGTTAACTCTGTAAGTTTCAGGAGAGTTGTCAAATCTCCTGAACTTATGAGTTCTTTGTGCTACTTGAGGGAATCTTTGAGGAAAGGCTTTCTTATGACCATTACCCTTTGGCATGAAGGGTTTTGGTTGTCTCATTTTATTTTGCCTTTGAGGATAGTTGTCCTTAGGTTGGTCCCTGAACGAGTAGTGAATGGGATTAAAGTCTAGAGGGGAGGGGTGAATAGACTTTAAAACTTTTTCAAGAGAGTTGGGAACCTCTTCTGATTGCTATGTCAACTGGACTACAAGTCTGCTGGTCCAGATGACTATAGTGATCTGACTGAAGAGGTTATATGCAGAATTATGGTAGGCCTTGTTTAGACTCGTTCTTTTAGTTCTTATGAAAGTGTTAACTTGTTTTGCTTAATGAAAGTACTCAGCTGATGCTGGTTTGAAAGTTATGGCCTGAGTTGAAGAATGTTGAAAACACAATATGCACTATATAAAAATATATGGAAAGACAGTAATGTAAAGTGCAGAAAGGTAAATAACACCAGATTTATAGTGGTTCGAATATACGTTCCTACGTCCACTCTCACGTCCTAACGTGATGTTTAATCCCTTTAATTTACCAAAAATTACAAGGGGCTTGTCCTTTATAGTCCCAAGGATAGGACTTTGAGATCTGAGCCGTCCTAACAGCTACGGTCTCCACAAGTGATTGTAAGCACTTGCACTTTGAGGGGTTCAAAAACTTTAACCTTTCGGTGAGGGTTTGGGGTTTTTGAAAAGTATCCAACTAATGGTTCAAGCTTATAAATTTCTTAACCACTATGCCTAAAACAATGGATATACAATATGAACAGGTTTCAGGTTCTTATGGGTTGGATAGAAATCACTTAAGAGCTAAGGATGTTCTAATGGATTCTGGCTCTTGGAGAACTCTTAAAACAGTATGGCTTTTTGCTTGATTGCTTGCTTAGCTTGTTGAATTCTCTTGTTGTGACTTCATACTTGTGATTTCTCATCCTCTTGTATTTATAGTGGTGATTGCTTGCAACTAGCCGTTGGAGTTGACTAGCCGTTGGGGCAATCTTTCCATAATGGCTTGATTCCTTGATTCCAGCCGCTTGATTGCTTCAATCCTGGGATCATGTCAATCTTCTAAATAAGGTAGGTCTTTGTTTGAATTGCAAGATGACTTTGGAATCAGCCGAGTCCTGGAAGAGTACATAGTCTTCTGATCTGTACTACTAGTCTTCTGACTACTCTTCTGGCCTTAGGTCTTCTGTCTTCTGATATCAGTCGAGTAATACTCTTCTGATCTGGCAATACTTTGTGCTGCTGTAGGCCATCTTCACTCTTGGACTCCATCAGATAAGTAGGTATACAAGCACCTTACTTAACTGGTCTTCAAGGATCTTCTAGTCTTCAAGTCTTCTACTCTTCTCATCTTGAGGATAGGCATGTAAGCCAGGGTTGTGTTGATCAACTGATATCAATACAGTTGATCACACAAGACTAGTCTAAGCTGTTCTATACAAGTCAGCTGATCCTATTACATTTATAAACTCTAAGTGTTTTGGCCATCAAAACTATTCTAACATCAAGTGGGGCTTAGGGTGAATTTATATCCCAACACTTAGGTCTAGTCAGCTGAGGCTTTCTCAGAAGAGTTGGCCTAGGCTGATTATACCTTGAATACCTCCTCTGAACATTGTTCAGGAGAGTTGCCCTTCCATTGGGTCTACTCTGCTGACCAACATTCCTCTTGTGTTCAGGGACTTTGGCCATTTCCTTAGGTTTTGGCCTAGTCTCCTGAAGCACTTGAGTAGGCAAGTCATCTATTTTGCCCTTTCCTTTGTTCAGTGGCCGTTTATCTTCATTTTCAGTTAATGCCACTGACTTAACAAAGATTCTCTTAGTGTTACTTGTAGAAGGAACACTAAGACAAGGTGAAGATTCAAATGGATCAAATCCTAATCTACTTCTTTGAGCCATAAGTCTTTGATAACTCTGAATTTCCTCTATTGCTCTAGAGGATTTCTTCAGAGCAGACATCTTTAGTTTCAGGCTCTCTTCACTTGATTTAAGAATATCATATTCATGTGAGAGGTTTTCAAACTTGGCATTTAGAATTTTTAGTTCAAAATCTTTTCTCTTCTGAGAGAGAAGTTGATCATCAATCTCTTTTTGTTGGTCAACTATCCTGAGATTTGCTTCCTCAAGCTCTCTCAAGACTTGTTGATACAACTCAGTAGATTTGACATCAACAACTACCTCAGAGTTTTTGGCAAGCTTAATTGCCAATCTTTCATTTTCTCTCACACATTTATCATGAAATTCTTGTAACATAGTGAAATCTTCCATCAACTTTCCAAGAGAAAGCTTCAGGTTGACCTCACTAGTGTTTTGTGAGATGAATGATGGTGAACTAGAAGTAGAGGATACCTCATCATCCTCAAGAGCCATGTTGCAAACATCATCATCATCTTCACTGTTGGAGAACAGTCCATCAGAAGAGTTGAAGCTTTAAGCACTTTCAGATTCTTCACCAGCCATCATGGCCTTTCTATTGGTGAACTTTCTGTCTCTTTTAGCTTGCCTTTCTCTTCTCTCCTTAGAGCTCAATTCAGGGCAGTCATATTGGAAGTTCCCTTTCTTCTTGCAATTATAGCACAAGTCTTCATCATCATCCTTTTTTGGTTCTTCTCTTCTTCTTGATGATGAAGGTTCAGCTCTACTAGACTTTCTCCTATCAGAGTACTTGTCCTCTGATCTTTTCTCTTCAGGCTTTTTGACCTCAGCCTGAGCTTCAGGAGAGTTGTACCTTCTCCTGAATTTGTTGTCTTGGTAGAATTTCTTGTATCTACCAAACCTTGAGTTTAGCTTGTCAAACCTTCTAGCCATCAACGCTAGTTCCTCCTTCATTTCAGTCTTGGAGACTGACTTTGATGATCTTGGAGTGGACTGCATTTCTGATTCAGCAGCTTTGGCTTTGAATGCCACTCCCTTTGTAGGATTTGAAGGCTCCTCAACAGGCTTTCTTCTATTGAGGTCGAACTCATAAGCTTTGAGTTCTGAGAAGATTTGTTGCATTGGCATGGTGGAGAGATCCTTGGTATTTTGCATCATTACAGCATACACATCCCACTTTTGTGTGAGACTTCTCAAGATCTTCAGTCCAACTTCTCTCTTGGAGTACACCTTGCCTAATGAGTTGATCTCATTCATCACATCAGTGAATCTACCAGCAAATTTGTCAATGGACTCCTCAGACTCCATTGTGAATTGTTCAAACTTCTGCACTGCTACTTGGAGCTTGTTCTCCTTGATCTTTTCAGTACCCTCACACATTTCAGCAAGAGTATCCCATATCTCCGTGGCAGTTGTGCAGTGGTAGACCCTTCCCATGATTGCATCTGGAATTGTTTGATAGAGGGTATTCATTGCAAGATAATTCAAATTATCCTTCCTCTTTTCATCAACAGTGAAGTCATCTTCATCTTTGGGTAGCACATCTCTTGTGTCTGCCCTTTGAGCCTCTGTGACTCTGGGATTGACAAAGGTGAACACAAAAGGACCTTTTGTGATCACTCTCAACATGTCAGTGTGAAGAGATGCAAGATGAGCCCTCATTCTGATTTTCCAGAAATCATAATTATCAATTGTGAACATGGGCAATTTGTGATGAGATATATGATTGACTGGATTAGTGGCCATGTTGTCTAGTCCTTGAACAGCAGGAGGTGGAACTGCAGCATTAATGTTCTGATCAGGATTTTGTTGCTGGTTCTGGTTGTTGTTGTTTCCTCTTGCCATTTCTTCAATAAAAAGGTTAGACAATAGATACAAAGGATTTCAGATAGATCAGTTCAGTGACCACACCAAATATGTGATTTTGAAAACCAAGATGGCTTTTCAGAAGCAGTGGTCTTTGAACCCCTGCTCTGATACCACTTGTTGGTCCTGAAAGGAGTATATAACAAGTGTATGGGGGGGGGGGAATACACTTGTATGCAATTCTTTTCAACTTTTGATCAAACCAGAGCTCAGCAAGGTTGTCTTGGACAACTCTGCTGAAGATGATTAACTCTTCTAAGATAATCAGACTACTAAGTACTATTGAGTACTTAGTTGAATAACTATCTAAAGGAGTTACATGTGCGGAATAATGGTTGGCCCTTTTAGTTTAGACTCCTTTAGTTTCTGAAATCACTTAGTCAATTCAATACAGTCCAGTTTCAGGGAACTTGTCCAAATAGGTTTTGCACAGTCTTTGAATATGTATCCTTTGAAAGATCAGTTTTGTGTGCAGTGTTGAATGTATGAAAGTACTTGAAGAACAAAACAACACAAGAGTTTATAGTGGTTCAGAGACTCAAGCTCCTACATCCACTTTCCCTGATTGAACAGGATAATTCCTTCACTCTTGGAATTAACTTGTTTTATAGTGCCAAGGTGCACTTGATCAATAACACCACTCCTTGGTGAATTGATCCCTAGGATGTCTAGAGTCCTAGTACCCTCTTCTCAACTCAGAACTGAACTGTTCTTCTCTCAACAGTCAGCTCCTACCACTTCTACTACTACAACCTTCTCACTTTCACTCTTGAAAGATGTAAGGGTTGAAGTAAGGTTCCAACTAATGAGATATCCTTTACAATGAAGATCAGTGTATAAGGATAGGATATCTCTCTAAGCTTTGTGTATGGATATACAATAGGTTCAGCTTAGATGAAGTGTTTGAAGACTAAGATAGTCTTTGAAAGCTTTGAAAGCACTCTAACTTGTAAGATCTTGAGGTTAGTTGGATTGTGTTGAGGTGCTTTCAAATGGTCTTCACACTTCTGTATTTATAGACAATTGAAGGATTTGCCCGTTGGAGAGGCAGCCTCAAAAGTCCATAAATGTCTTCTTTTGGTTCTTCAACCTTGAAGACAGATTCTTGATAGTGACATGTCCTCATTTGGGAAATAAACGGATGTATAAGCTTTTGTCTTCATTCTTCAGCACTCTTCCCAATGTCTGACTTTCAGATTCTCTTAATAAGACTTGGACATGGCTTCTGAAGGTTGCTCCAATGATAGGACAACATTCCTTATCAAATTGGACAACTCTCCTTATCACTATCAGCAGTCTTGCTTATCAGCAAGGTTGGCTAGCTCTTCTTCAGATGACTTGGCTCTTACCCTTGCTTCACTTCAGGGTGATCTTAGCATGATTCAATGTGGATCTCTAGGGTGTAGTTGTCTCTTCAGCATGGTTGACCTCAAGCTTTCAGTACACTTCTTCTGAATTGATTGTGCTGAGACAACTTGTCTGGACAACTCTTCTGATCAGCATACTTGTCCTTCAGTGGACTTGATCATGATTCCAGACTTTGAGCCTTGAGAGGACTTGTCCTTGATGTACTTTAAAGCATGTGTTCCCCCTCAAATTGTGCATCTAACTAACTAAGAGCTGCCTAACATATTAGCTCCTCATCTAGCCTTATTCTATATGTTCTATCATACTTAGAACATAATCATTTTGACTTAGGCATGTCTCAGGGGGTTTTGGTATTGAATCAAAACATATCTCATTTTATTCCCAACATCTACATATATGGACGACTCGAGCATCAACCTCATCCACAACCTCTATCTCCGAAAAACAACCCACCACCATCTAGCATGCTCGTTTGGGGCATCCGTCTTCCAAAATCCTGTCTCACACCTTATCCAAGTTTAGTTTACCAACTACAAATTTAAAACCTTTGCATTGTAATTCTTGCAATTGTATAAAAAGTCATAAACTGCCATTTTACGATTCTAACATTATCTCTAACACCCCCCTTGAGGTCATTTACTCTGACGTTTGGCCATCCCCTGTCCAGTTAGATGAAGGTTTTAAATACTATGTCATTTTTGTTGATCACTTCAGCAAATATATATGTATTTACCCTCTAAAACGCAAATCTGATGTCCTCCCCACCTTTACATCCTTTAAAAACATCGTAGAAAACTTCTACAACACCAAAATAAAAACTCTCTACACAGACAATGGGGGTGAATTCATTGTCCTACGATCCACCCTTCAAAACCATGGCATTTCCCACCTCACAATCCTGAACATAATGGCATTAGACATTGACGGTTTTTAACCGGAAAACCAAAGAACCGTAACCGAAAAATGGCGGTTTGGTTTCGGTTGCAAGTTTTGGCAAACCGAAATCGCCGGTTTGCCAGTTTTTTTTTAATACACAATTCTTCTATTTTTATGTATAAATTTAAGTTATATAATTTTTATTAAATTCTAGTAATGTAATTTCTAAAAAAAGAGTTGAAACGAACAAAAAACGAACAAAAACGGAGTGAAATTGAGCAAAAATGGAGAGAAAAAAAAAAACCGCCTAACCGCCGGTTTTTAACCGAACCAGCGGTTAGAAAACCGTAACCGGCGGTTTCGTCCAGTTGGACATGTCTAAATGGCATGTTTGAACGTCGTCACAGACATGTTGTTGATACAACCTTAGCCTTCCTACATCACGCTTCCATGCCTCTCACTTATTGACCTCACACCGTTTGTGCTGCCGCCTATGTTATAAATTGTGTCCCAAAACCCAACCTAAACATGAAATCTTCTTATCAGTGTCTCCTAAACCAAACTCCTAACCTATCTAAACTTCGAGTCTTCAGTTGCCTATGATATCCGTGGCTTCGTCCCTACACCTCCCACAAATTAGAATCTCGATCCACCCCTTTTATCTTCATTGGATACTCTCTTACCCAAAGCGCCTATCTATGCCTCGATTTAATAACCAAAAACACATATACCTCTCGTCATGTTCAATTTATTGAAAATATATTCCCTCTAGCCACATCCACAACCTTTCCCCTGATTTAGTACATACACCCTCTAACCCACCAGAAAACCTTACTGTTAAGATCTACCCACCTCCCACTCTGATTAATACACCCCCTCCCTTACCCATTATTCCTGCCCCACCCACAAACCTTACGAATACACCTTCCCCAAAATATACCACCTCTCGACGAGAACCCAGCCCCACCACCACCCCCATTACCTACACCCCCTGTTTCGCTTAATACACCCCCCAGCCCAACGTCCAGCCCTGCTGCACTCCCAACTCACTAAGTACACCCCCATCAACTCCAAACCCTAATTTCACGATACAAACCATTGATCTCAAGTCGCCAGATGCTCCCTCACTGTTATCCCCACCTATACAAAAATGAACTCGAATGGTCACTCGAGCCCAAAACAACATCTTCAAACCAAATCCGAGGTATGGTCTGTCTTCTACTTTATCTTCTGACACTGAACCTAGCTGCGTCTCTCAGGCATTAAAATATGAACGATGGAGGGAGGCCATGTCATCTGAATTTAATGCCCTTCTAAAAAACGGTACTTGGGATTTAGTACCACCTGATGATTCTGCAAACATTATTGGTTTGAAGTGGGTCTTCCGCATCAAACGGAAACCAGACGGTTCCTTAGACAAGTTCAAAGCTCGTCTTGTCGCCAAAGGCTTTCACCAACACCCTGGGGTTGACTTTTCTGAAACATTTAGTCCTATGGTCAAACCAGCAACCGTTCGAGCAGCCTTGAGTATTGTAGTCACCAAAGATTGGCCACTTCGTTAGTTCGATGTGAATAATGCTTTCCTTCACGGTTCATTAACTGAATCTGTATTTATGGCTCAACCACTCGGGTTTGTTGACAAAACCTTCCCCACATATGTGTGCAAGTTACATAAATCCATCTATGGTCTAAAACAAACACCTTAGACTTAGTATTTCGCTCTTCGAACCTTCTTGGAAAGTATTGGTTTCATTTACACCAAATCTGATGAGTCTCTCTTTGTATACAACAAATCCGGTATAACTGCATATTTTCTCGTGTATGTTGATGATCTAATCCTTACAAGAAACAACACCCCGTTCCTCACAAAAGTGGCCTCAAACCTTAGTACAAAGTTCTATGTCAAAGACTTAGGCTCACTTTTCTATTTCCTAGGTGTAGAAGTGCTTCGTACTAAGAAAGCTTACTTTTTCTCCCAACGTAAGTATATCATTGACCTACTCACCAAATATAATATGCTCACTTCAAAACCTGTCCAAACCCCTCTCTCCACATCTACTCATTTATCTCTTTCTGATGGAACACCGCCCACTAATGTCACCCAATATCGTCAAGTTCTTGGAAGTCTCCAATACCTCCAACTTACTAGACCTGATATTGCTTTTGTTGTGCATAAATTGTCTCAGTTTATGCATGCTCCCACCAAAACTCATTGGGGCACTGTAAAATGCCTCATTCGATATCTTAATGGAACTAGAGATGTTAGAATTACCCTCCGCCCCAACCCATCTAACTCACTTCACTGCTTCACGAATGCTAATTGGGTCGGAAATACTGATGATCGTACGTCGACAAGTGCATATATTGTCTTTCTTGGACCAAATCTCATCTCCTGGTCTTCCAAGAAGTAAAATTCGGTTGCTCGCTCCTCCACTAAAGCAGAATATCGGGCAATTGCATCAGCGGCTTCTGATGTACAATGGTTAAAATCTCTCTTTCAAGAACTATGTTTTTCCATCAAAACTCTCCCTACCATCTACTGCGACAATATTAGTGCGACGTATCTTTGCTCCAACCCAGTTTTTCACTCTCGAATGAAACACATTTCCATTGACTATCACTTCGTTCGGGATTTGATCAAAACAACTCAGTTACGTGTTTCACATGTGTCTTCCGAAGACCAACTAGCCGATGCTCTCACAAAGCCTCTTGCTCGTTCACGTCTTCAAATGTTGATGATCAAGATTGGACTCTCCTATGGTACTCCATCTTGAGGGGGCGTATTAGGCATATATAATATATTAGGATATATTATATATATCTTGTAAATCTTTATTTCCTTAATTAGGGATATAACGTACGTAGATATGTTTTGTATCTATAAATACTCCCATAATGTATTCTTTACATTCATTCAATGAAATCATAATTTCCCTATTTATTGTTTCTCTACACTCGCCACCTTTATATTGGTCAGCTGTATATACAATTTCTCCCTCATTACACCTTCTTGGTCGGACACTTTATTTGTGTTTTCATTCCTTAAGAATATCTCATCTTTCTTTAAAAAAAGAAAAATTTGGAAGCCCTATCTTGAGATTCAAGACTCTCTTATATAGGAAATATCAATCTTTTTTCATCTATATAAAAATCCGCTTTTCCTACCGAATTATTTACTATTTTTATTTGCTTATCCAACAAATTTTTTCATACACGTTCTTACTCATCAATATATTCATTCCTATTTGAAAACTTAATTAAGAGAATTCGAAGATGAATCAAGAAATTTCATGGGAGATGATTTCCGAGGTGTTGTCTAGAACTTTGCTAGATACGTTGGATAGATGTAAGACGGTGTCCAAGGAATGGAAGGATATGATCTACGACTCCACTTTCTTCCCTTTCTATTTGAAAAATACGAGTGTATTCTTTGGTTTTTTTGTTCAGGATATGTATAATAGCAAAGATATATTCAGGTTCGTTGGCGAAAATCAAAACGGAGAAGGTTGCATAAACAAAAGTTGGCCATCAGGTAATGTAAAAATTCTAGCATCTTGCAACAAAGGAATAGTGTGTTGTGAGAAACGAAATTATAAAAATAGTCGGTGGTATGTGGGAAAACCAGCAACCAAGCAATGGAGAGTGATGCCCAATCCGAAACTCTGTTATATATAGAACTGTTGGAGTTGCGCTTATTGTCTCCACATCAAAGCCATTGTCCTTCAAGATTGTCCGATTATCCGAGATGAAAATCAATGAGTACGTAATTCAACTGTTTGTTATTTTTTTTCCTGATAATTTGCCGTCACTTTTGATAAGTATATCTTATCACTTCAGATTATTAATTAAGAAATTGTGGTAGTAGTATTAATTAATTATTGCAAATTAAATATTCCAATATTATACGTACGCAATTTGGGATCTAGTAATAGATATCCAATTAATTTTATTATATATGCGCTTAAGGATACACGCTTATTTTGTTATTTTTTGACGTAGAGTCGGTCCTGAGATTTTGTAGGCTTGGGGCGAACAAGAAAAATGGGCCCCTTCTTCTAGCATTTTGAGAGTAAATGAGTTTTTGCATAATGGGGATAGGCGAGGGAGGAAAATTACTTTTTATATAGGGTATAAATGGTATTTTACCACCTATTTTGCACATAATATTAACTCTGAAAACACAACAAAAATTGGCCCTAATATCGAGGGAATTAGAGAGGGAAAAACCCTCGCCAATGAATTTTGCGAGGGAATTCCCGAGGGAAGTAGTCCCTCGACAAAATGTTCCTCAACAATTGTTTCCCGAGGGAATCCGAAAATCCCTCGGGAATACCGAACACAGATTTCCCTCAGCAATACCGAGCACCATTTCCCTTGGGAATACCGAGCATTGATTTCCCTCGGCAATACCGAACACAATTCCCTCGGTGATTTTCCCGAGGGATTTCCCTCGCTAAATCCCTCGTCGAAAATGAAAATTTAAAATGCATTACATGGGTTTCGAACCCAGGCGCCCAAGCCTTTCAAGCACCACCTTCACCACCCTTCTCACTGGCTTTTTTTTTAGCAACCACATCTTCCTTACAACCAATATCCTCAACCTCGTTTACCTTATCATCTTGACATAAATCCACCTCTTCAGCCTCAAATGTCTTATCATCGTGCCTCAAAATCACCCCAATCCCATCATCTTCCGCCACATCACCTCCGCTTATATGTAGCTTATCCCCAGCCAAGCCACTCCGGTTCCTCAGAAAATAATTCAAAATTGAACATCTCCGCAATAAAAACTTTATTACGAATAAAGTTATCCATCAAATCGTCAATTGTGGTTGATGCTTTATCATCAATTTTTATCTTTTGAGAATGACTGATCATATCCTCAGGAGTTGAGCTAACCATTCCAGACTCCTTAATACGCAACAACTTTGAAGCATAGTTGTTGGACACATCAACAATGTACTTCATCTTATTCTCCAAAATCTCCTGCAAACAACAAAATGTTGTTAAATTAACAAAAACACAATAAGTGATGGTATACATGTTTATGTGTTACTACATGAAATAATGAAGATATAAAGTAGGAGTTATATCAATTCAGTGATTGAAGATTTCATAAAAGAAGATAAATTATAAAAAGAAAATATCGTCAACATTTAGAATTGACCATATTGCACACATTAATATTAAATAAAATAATTGCATACAATTTGCACGCAATGCCACTTTTTTATGTGTGCAAATATTTTATCGATTTTTGTTTTTGTTTCTTTGTTAGACAAGTTTTGAATTCCTAGTGGATCTTATCACGTGTTGCTTCATGTATGGACAAAGGAAACTCTTTTTCTTAATATTAATGTTTACGATATAAATCAATTTTAAATGTTAATGTTTATTTTCTTTTGTTCAATCTATACATTTTTTTCCATGCAGTATTGCGGTGTTATGTTTTTTATTGTTCTTTACTCTTACTGTGGTTTATTTATTAAAAAGGGTAGTTTGTATAGTTTGGTCCAAAAACAAACAGTTCGGTGGTATATGAACAATTTCAATGATAGCTTGTTGGTTTATGTGTAATTTCAATGATTGCTTGGTGGTTTAAGTTTAATTTTAATAATTGTTTGGTAGATTAGTACAATTCAAAACTCAATTGTTTTTTTATTTTATTTAAGGAATGCCCCTTCTACACAAAGATACATGTACAACACATGTTAAAATCTAGTTAAATATTGGTTGGAAAACATATTTAGTGGTTTATGTGGCAAAATTTGATTGTTTTTCATAAAAACACAAAATTACAAAATCTAGTAAATTGTTTAAGATAGAGTGAGTAGCATATATATATATATATATATATATATATATATATATATATGAGTTGACAATTATAAAATAAATATATAAATTTAAATTAAATATATTTTAGAAGTAAATTAAAATAAAAATATAACATAAATAGTTCTTTATACTCCATCTTTTGTCCTATTCTCAGAGATCTTACACTTTGCTTTCTCTGTCTGAAGGAGTCCCTGTCCGTGGGTCCTCCCATGATCATATGAATCACCCCCTCTTTTGAGGTTGTGGGGGATGACTCTCGGGGTCGCATCTTGATTCCTTTCTAACCTCTTCTGGCTTCTTTTCATATTCTTCCCTTTTCTGCCCTTGAGGGCCTTGCCTATCTCGGAATATAAACTCTTTGAGGTGTCCATCTTGAATCATCTTCTCTATTTCATCTTTCATATGGTAACATTGATTAGTGTCATGTCCATATTCGTTGTGGAAGCAGCTAAGTCTGTCCGACTTGGGTTTCTGTGGACCTTTGCCCCTAGAACAGGGGAACTTCATATTTGGGTGGTCTCCTACCACTTCTAAGACCTCCACTGGCTCCAGCCTTAAGTGAGTATATCTCTCGAACCTCCCCCGAGGGCCCGAGTGTGATCCTCCAACCCCATTCAGATTTCCAGTGTTCCCAGAGTTCTTAGGAGTTTCTAGGTTGGACCTCCTCCTCGAAGTGGTATCTCTCATTCTCTCTCCGCCAGCTGGCTTTGCTTCTGACCTCTTTGCCTTCCTTACTTCCCCTAGTGTAAGGTGTTTTTCGGCTCTATGTAGTAGCTCATCAAAGGTATTTACTGGCTTTTTGGCTAATGAAGAGAAAAGGTCTCTATCCCTCAACCCGTTGGTGAGGGCGTTGGTCTTGACCTCAGGGAAAGCAGTGAGCACCTCTAGTGCAGCTTGGTTGAACCTTTTCAAGAAGGCTCTCAGACTTTCATTTTCTCCCGGACTCAGGCTTCCAAGCCTTTGATGCCAAACTTCAGAGCTTACAGCTGCTGCCACTGACATTGCCACCCCTCTATTTTGCATTGGCTCGAGACAGTACAACCCATCACACAGTCTACCCGTACCAATCAGCTTCCTCGAGTGTAAGTCCTGTACCACGCAAAAATCAGCAAAGAAAGTCATCGCACAATTCAAATTCTTTGTAAGCTTGCTCACTGATAATAAATTGCATTTAAAATTTGGTATATTCAAGAAATTTTCAACTTTGACCCCATTAGGAAGAATGGTTTTTCCAACACTTTTCACAGGAATTTTATCCCCATTTGGGATTTGGACAGGAGGTTCAGGTTCGTTTACTTTCCTTTGCGAAGTCAGATTTAGGGAATCACAAGTTATTTGCTTCGTTGCCCCCGAATCAATGATCCAAGCCTGTTGAAAAACATTTTACCTGTCATGTTTACCGAAGGACCTAAAGCATTTTCATTAGGTAAAACATCACCGTGGGAAAATAACTTCATCATCTTGTCAAATTGGTCATTCGAAACACCTGGTATAGGACATCCATCAATGTTGACTGTTGCTGCCCGTGGTGGTTTAGGATTCACAGTCGGTTGTCTCCGTTGGTTGCCCTCTCGTGCTGTCTTGGGGAATCACTTTGGGTATCCAATCAACTCAAAACACATCTCCTTGGTATGCTTTGATTTTCCACAGTGACTGCATTTCAAGTTTGCAACGGCTGCTCGACGCTCAACTTTTCGGTCATTGTTCCAGCCGCCAGTGTTAGCAATCAGATTTTCTCCACGAGTCTGGATGGAAAATGCAGCAGCTTCTACGGGGTGTTTCCTTGTCGTTGTAATCATTCTTCGCTGCTTGTCCTCAGAAACAAGATGGAACGCCACACTCACACTTGGAATTGGATTGGTGCTTAAAATCTGAGTCTTGATTGTTTCAAACTCCTCGTCTAGACCCATGAGAAACTCATAAAGCCTCTCCTTCTCCCTTATAGCCAAGTTTTCTTTCTCAACATTGCATTTGCACTTACCACAGGTGCATTTCGGCACAGGGGTCATTGACTGGATTCTTCCCAAAAGCTTTTCAATTTTGTGTAATAAGCCGATACTGAGGCCTTGTTTTGTCGAGTATTAGCAACAGACCGTCGCAACTCATACGCACGTGGAGCACTTTCTTTTCCGAATCTTTCCTTCAAATCTAGCCATATCTCGTGCGCGGTTTTAGCGTATTTCACGCTGGCACGAACCTCCTTGTCCATGGAACTATGCAGCCACCCTCTCACCATGGCGTTGCATCTCATCCAATATTCCAATGTGCATATTCTGGTGCTTCTTCTTTCAGTTTCGATATGGTACCATCCACGAATCCGAACTTATTTTTGGTGTAAAGAGCATTGCTCATTTCATTTACCCAGTCTTCATAGTTTCCATCTCGCAACAGATCACCAACAAAAACTTGTCCAGGGTTGTCTGAGGCATGGGTGTAGAAAACGGATAGATGATATATTGTTTCTTTTCCAGACGACATCGGTAAATTGTGACGACGATGGGTTGATTTGGGTGAATTTTTTTTATGTGTGATGAAGTTTATTGGTTCCCAGGTTCGGCTCTGGTACCATATTAGAAGTATGATATGTGGAAGAAAATTGTTGTCATTCATTCACCATTACAGAATTGATATAGCAGTGTTTCCAGAATGTAAGATGGAAACATGATCAATCTATTATCAATCAAAGAATATACGTGATATTTGATTGTCTTCTATCAAGGCAAAAACGTATATGGTAATATCTTAATTATGGTAACAATATATACGCAAGAATTTCCAATACCGTGTAAACACCCTATTCAATCGGATATAATGTAGCAGGCATAGGGTACACTGAATTGTGGTATAGTTGTCTGCAGTTTGATAGAGAATTTTTTCAGAGGTGGATATCCACTTGCTGGTGATTTTGATTGACTTAAAGCAAACAACATGCGTATACGAATTGCTGGAGCGTTTCAGGATCCATTTCGTTACATTTTAGTATAAGTGAGAAGTGTTAATCTATTGGAGAATTCCTTAATTTTTCCTGTTTAAGATTACTCGTTTTGACTTTATCGTACTTCTATGTTGCACAAACTGCATACTGTATTTTGTTTTCGATTTTTGGTTGGCCAATTATTTCTTTATGTTATGCAGATTGTACAATTCATTTCTTATGCATGTGGGGTATAGGAGCTATATATTGGGGATGAGTTGTTTATCTTCTGTATTATATGAATTGGAATTATCTGGCAACTGTAGTTTATTTACATTGCAAAAAAAAAAAAAAAAAAACAACAACAAATACATTAAGATTGATTTTGAAAAGCATTGGTGATGTGAGGTTTATCTCAAATATCCTAGACTAGACGAGTGCGACTCGTCTGGTAAAGATCAGGTAGATTCTAGTCTACTACTGTACTCGTCTGTAGGGCAGATCAGTCGAGGTACTTAGTTGATAGAAGTCTTCTGAAGGACTCAGCTGTTGGGCGTATCAGCTGGTGGAGTCAGATCAGATGAGATGGGTGTTGTGAAGAAGTAGACGAGTTGGGAAAACCAGACAGGTTGGACCAGATCAGTCGAGTTCTATTAGCAGAGTTAATTTTTGGCTAAGTGTTGAGTCGTCTTGTTTGCGAACACAAGTGAAGGGCAAGGAGGTCATTTCAGATTGAGTCACGCTGAAGGTGTGAGTTTGTTACATGGTTGTAACATAATCCACGTGGCAATCTACACGCGTTCAGAGCACGCTGCAATCACCATTGGCAACCTATAAATACCCCATTGCTTGTAATTGTAATCTTTAACGCGAACGAGCATTCGTTTTGAGAGTTGAGAGTTCACGAGTGAAGTGAGGATAAATTCTCTTTTCAAGTGATGAGTGTTTGTAAACATCTCTTATACTAATCAAATTGAAGTCGTGTGTCCAGTGGATGTAGATCACGTTGATCGAACCACTTAAATCGTTCTTGTGCTCTGTTTTTCGTTTTCGTTTATATTTGTGAATTGCCATGCTTTCGTTGGATTGAATTGTGGCCAATTATTTTGCTTGTAATTGGAGACGTCTATTCAAAGTGAAATTATCATTGACAATCGTAACAATTGGCGTCGTTTGTGGGAATCGAGAGGAATCGATTGTCAGCCATTAATCAACTGCCAGATCGAAGATGGAGAATTCGACCAAGTATAATATTGAGAAGTTCTCAGGCACAGGTGACTTTGGGCTGTGGAGAGTCAAGATGCAGGCTCTCCTAGAACAGCAAGGCTTGTTCGACGTGCTCGAAGAGTCTACAGCCCCAGCTGGTGAATCGGCAACACCTGCTGCTGAAAGAAACAAGATGTTACGGAAAGCCTGAAGTAATATTCTGCTCTGCCTTGGTGATAAGGTTTTGAGAGAAGTTGCTAAAGAGAAAACCCCGAAAGAGGTCTGGGACAAGCTAGGTAAACTCTATATGGTTAAAACCTTAGCTAACCGTCTCTATTCGAAACAGAAGCTGTATGCCTTCAGAATGGTGGATGACAAACCCATTCCGGATCAGCTTGATGAGTTCAATAGAATTCTTGATGACCTAGAGAATTTAGATGTCAAGTTAGAGGAAGAGGATAAGGCTCTGATTCTATTGAGTGCTCTCCCTAAATCCTTTGAAATCTTAAAGGATACCATCTTGTATGGTAGGAAGGAAAGTATTACATTGGAGGATGTAATGCTGGCTGTCAAGTCCAAGCTGCTGCACAACGAGACGTCTCAAGCAGAAGAGGTCAGTAGCGGAGAAGGATTGGCAATCAGAGGTGGCCAGAAGCGATCTGGTGCTAAGAAGGGGTCTAGTCAACCCAAAGGAGCTGATAAGGGAAAATCAGCTGTGTCCAATCAAGGTGATGCAGTGTGCTACCATTGCAACAAACCTGGGCACTATAAGAATGCTTGTCACAAATACAAGCAGTTCTTGAGGAAATCTGGTGCCAATACCTCTAATGACAAGAATCAAGCTAATCAGACTCAAGTTGAGAAGGAGCAAGAAGGCTACGAGTCTGCTCAAGCACTAACCATCACATCCTCTACAGAACAGCAAGCATGGATCCTTGATTCAGGGTGTTCTTTCCATATGACTCCAAGACGAGATTGGTTTCATGACTTCAAGCAACAGAAGGGCGGTTCTGTTCTGCTTGGGAATGATCACACTTGCAAAGTTGTTGGAGAAGGTAGTGTTCACCTGAAGATGTTCGATGGGGTAGTAAGAATACTCAAGAGTGTTAGGTACGTACCTGAACTCAAGAGGAATTTGATCTCACTTGGGATGCTAGATTTTATGGGCTATAAATTCCAGTCGGCTGATGGAGAGCTCAGTGTGTCAAAAGGGGAGCTGACTGTCTTGAAAGGCGAGAGAAGGAGTGATCTCTACTTTCTTAAGGGAGAAACAGTAGCTGATAGATCAGATGTTGCGGAGGTGCAAGACAACTCGATGTTGTGGCATAGACGACTAGCTCATATAGGCGAGAAAGGCCTAGTAGAGTTGTCGAAGCAAGGTCTGCTCGGCAAAGACAAGATCACTAAGCTAGACTTGTGTGAGTCTTGTATTCTTGGTAAGTCCAAGAGACTTAAGTTTGGTAAGGGTGTTCACTCTACCAATGGGATCATGAACTATGTCTATTCTGATCTATGGGGGCCAGCGAGGAATCAGACAAGGTCTGGTGGAAAATACTTCTTGTCTATCATAGACGACTACTCGAGGAAAGTGTGGGTGTCTATTCTGAAGTCGAAGTCAGAAGCATTTGAGAAATTCAAGGAATGGCTCATTGAATGTGAAAATGTCACAGGCAAGACTCTCAAACATTTGAGAACTGATAATGGTCTAGAGTACCTATCAGACGAGTTCAATGTGTTCTGCAAATCGAAAGGAATAATAAGGCATAAGACTATGCCAGGGACCCCTCAGCAAAACGGAGTAGCTGAGAGGATGAACCAGACACTACTTGAGAGAGTCAGGTGTATGTTGAACAGTTCTTGTCTGCCGAAGGTGTTTTGGGGAGAGGCTGTCTCTACTACAGCCTATTTGATAAACAGAAGTCCTTCTTCGGCTGTGCAATACAAAACCCCAGAGGAGTTATGATCTGGACGTGCAGCCGATTACAATTATTTGAAGGTGTTTGGGTGTGCAGCTTATGCTCATGTCAAGCAAGATAAGCTTGAGCCTCGAGCATTGCGATGCGTGTTTGTTGGGTATCCTTCAGGCGTGAAAGGATACAGGTTATGGTGCCTCGAAGCTGGGATGCAGAAATGTATAATCAGTAGAGATGTTGCGTTTGATGAGAGTCGGATGCCTCTATCAGAACATACTAGTACGAGTACTAGTGCAGCTAATAACCAACCAGACGAGACACAAGTCGAGGTGGAGCAAGTTGACTCCACAAGACCTGTTGAAGAACATATTGATCCAGATGAGGAGGGCGATCCTCAAAGTGAGAATGATCTTCAACATTATCAGCTGGCACGGGACAGAACCAGACGAGAAGTCCACACACCTCAGAGGTATGGACAAGCTGGCATAATCTCATTTGCATTATGTGCAGCTCTTGAGGTGGAGTCTCTGGAGCCAAAGTCTTATTCAGAAGCCATCAGCTGCCACGACAAGGAGAAGTGGATAGTTTCTATGGAGGAGGAGGAGCTGCTTTCTCTGAACAAGAACCAGACATGGGAGATTGTTCAGAGGCCCAAGAACAAGAAGCTAGTTGGGTGCAAGTGGATCTATAAAAAGAAGGTGGAGGCTCAGAGGGGTGGCAGACTTAGATACAAGGCGAGGCTTGTAGCTAAGGGATTTACACAGAAAGAAGGTATTGATTTCAATGAAATCTTCTCACCTGTTGTGAAGCATTGTAGCATCAGAATCTTGTTAGCTATGGTCGCTCAATATGAATTGGAGCTACATCAGATGGATGTGACCACAGCTTTCTTACATGGATCTCTAGACGAGAGGATCTACATGAAGCTACCAGAAGGGTTGGACATAGAAGAAGGGGAAGACAAGGTCTGTCTGTTGAAGAAGTCCCTCTATGGCCTGAAACAAAGCCTTAGACAATGGTACTTGAGATTTGATGAGTACATTTGCTCAACTGGTTTTACAAGGAGCTTGTACAACAGCTGCGTCTATTTCAGACGGGTTGGGACTGGTGTTACCTATCTTCTGTTGTATGTTGATGACATGTTAATAGCAGGCGAGTTTATTGACAGTGTTAATCAAGTTAAGGAGATCGTCAAACTGGAGTTTGAGATGAAAGATCTTGGTGAAGCCAAAGTGATTCTTGGGATGGAGATCAGTAGACTAGACGGGTCTATTCTGCTGAGTCAACCTACTTATCTTCAGAAGGTGTTAGAGAGGTTCATAATGCATAAAGCAAAGACTGTCTCTACTCCTATTGGCCAACATCATCGATTGTCCAATCAGATGAGTCCCAGGAACAGCCAAGAGCGAACTCAGATGAGCAAGATACCTTATGTCAGTGCTTTAGGGAGTTTGATGTATGCTATGGTGTGTTGTAGGCCAGACTTGACTCATGCTATGAGTGTGATCAGCAGATATATGAGTGATCCAGGCTTAAGCCATTGGGAAACGGTTAAGTGGGTTATGAGATATGTTCTGGGATCAGCACAGACGGGTCTGAAATTTCAGAAGATGTCAAGTGAGGGGGATGCACTTGTGGGATACGTTGATTCAGATTACGCAGCCAATGTTGACACTCGAAAGGCCTAAACAGGATATGTGTTCACTCCATTTGGTACGCCAGTGTCGTGGAGGTCTATTCATCAATCCGTAGTTGCATTATCTACTACTGAAGCGGAGTACGTGGCCTTGACTGAAGCAATTAAGGAAAGCATGTGGCTGAAAGAGATTCTTAAGGAATTTGGTTTATCTCAGAACAGTGTGACTGTTTTCTGTGATAATCAAAGCGCAATTCATCTCGCAAAGCATCAGGGGTATCATGAACGAACCAAGCACATTGATGTGAAACTGTACTTTGTGAGAGACATTGTGGAGAAGGGGAGCGTCCAGGTGGTTAAGATAGCTACTGAGGAGAACCCTGCTGATGCATTTACTAAGGCAATACCAAAAGAGAAGTTTGGTTTATGTCTTAGGTCAGTTTGTTTGCATTAGTGACCTCTGCGGAGAAGGCTACTAGTCTGGTGTAGGTCCCCAAAGTTGAGTTAATATCGAGGGAAGCTAAAGAAAATGTCTAGAGGGGGATGAATAGACTTTTCTAAAATCTTTCGATATATCAAAATTACAATATGCGGAATACAGAAATTAAACAATGAGCCCAATTAAAGTTTATACTCAACTTCTTAATTCGAGAACTCTGTTCTAGTAATACTCAACTTGTCTTGTTCAGTTATGTATGTAAACAATTAAGCAATTAAACAAAACATTAAAGTAAACAACACAAACAATTTATAGTAGTTCGACAACTTGTCTACGTCCACTCTCACAACCCAGTTGTGATGTTTCCACTAACTCTTCCAATCGAGTACAAAGTGTGTGTGTTCTTGTTCTTTTAAGTCCCAAGAAAAAGACTTAGATCTTCAAAGACTAT
This sequence comes from Galeopsis tetrahit, assembly GCA_963675135.1. NCBI lineage: Eukaryota > Viridiplantae > Streptophyta > Magnoliopsida > Lamiales > Lamiaceae > Galeopsis > Galeopsis tetrahit. The sequence goes on from OY776132.1 coordinate 59,439,048, forward strand.
ACCACCAGATACGTCTACGATCTTACTAGAAATTTTACAAGTATCTAGCAACTTGATAACAGTAAACTAAAAGGAAAAACTTATTCAGTAGCAGTCTTCTGGTTTCTTCACTTGACTAGCGGACTTGCTTTCTGAACTTCAATAAACTCTGAGAGTAAACTTCTTCGAATGCTTCAGTAACGCTTCAGTATGTGGATTTGCAGTAGTCTTCAAATGATAAACACTTTGAAGTATTTATAGACTTCAATATCAAGAACTTAGTAAGTTGTAACCAACTTTTCTTGAAAACTAACTTGTAACTGTTTGTCTTTATCCATCCACGCGTTTAAGTAGTTAATTAGTTATTTCTAACTAACTCTTCAATCCTTATCTTCATACTTATTCAAAACGCTTTTACTTCAAGTTGACTTGTCTTGTTGAGTCTTGTTGACCACCTGTCTTGTGTAGTAGACTTCATCCTTCTTGTCTGGTCTTCTTGTGCGAACGTCTGTAGTAAACTATTCTAATCCTAACAAGACTATTACATTACTTTAAGCTCTTCTTATAAAGCTTAGTCAACTTATAAAACTATACAATGATTATTACATAGAAAATCAATGAGCTTCTATACAATGTTTATTAGCTCAATAACAACCTAAACATTAATATAACAAATATGAAGTACTTATAAATCGTACTTATCTTTTAATATATAATAACACTTGTCTTTTAAATGTGAACTCTACTGGTCTGTTCAAGATGACTTCCTTTAACTAGACTAGATCAGTCAACACTTAGAAAATATTCAAACTACTTTTGGCTTATCAAAACTTCATCTTATCTTTTAATCATCAATTAGGACTTGTTCTAGGATTCATATCCCAACAATTTCCCCCTTTTTGATGAAGTCAAAACTACTTGAATCTTTTCTCAATAGTAGACTAGTTAAGTAGTTATCTTGTCTTAACATCAAATAGTACTTATATTTTCATTCATTCAAAATAATACCAGTAGATATTACACATACTTCAAAAATCAAAAATAAAAAACTAACAATCAGAGCAAAAAAAAAAAAAAAAAAAAACTAATCTGAAAGAGTACCTCCTTTTGGGTTTGGAACACAGAATGCATCTAGGAGTCTCTTATGAATAACTCTGATATGGTCTTCATCTTCTATCTTCTCCTTGTCAAGTAACTCTTCTTCATATTTCTTGATCTAGTTTAGATCAACTCTTCTTCCTGAGCTGGTCATAGGAGTCTTCCACTTCGGAAATGCAGGAACAAGAATGTTGAAGTTTGCAGCAGCAGATATTCTTATAATCAAGTACCATAGCAACTTGTTCTGGCCTTCCATGAATTTGTCAAACATAGCATACAACTCATCTGGGCTTTCAGAATCACCATACTTCCTGATAATCCAGTGATCAAGTTCCCATTGTCTCTTCACCTTCATCCAGTCAGCTCGATGCTCTTTATCAATGAAATAATCAATCAACTGGTCTTCCATTTGATCTTCATCTGGCTTCAGCTTCTGCAGTCTTTCAATGTGTTTTTCAACTTTCTTCTTGCTCGCATAATGACTCTCATCATTACGATCAATAACCTTTTGCTTCTTCTCAACAATTGCAGTAGGTTCTTCAGCTTCTTCAATAGCTAACTTCCTTTTAACGCGTCTTGTCTGAACCTCAGCTTCTGCTTCTGAAGATGCAACTCCTTTGCCCTTCTCTAATCTTTTCTGCTCATCAACTTTAGCTTGCTCAAGCTCTGCAGTCTTGACTAGCTTGCCTCTCTTAGGCCTTCTTAGCTCTTGTATCGCAGTAGCTGCAGCCTTCATCTCTGGTTCAGCACTAGACTTTTCTTCAACTTCAACTCTACTCGCCTCTTCCCCCTTTTTGGCTTCATCATTCGCCTTGAGAGTGAAAAGACTTGTAAAGCGAGTCATCTCTTCTTTCACAGCTTCCTTCATAGCTTCAGCAGCCAATTCGATCTGCTTCTGATGCGTCTTGTCATGACTTATTTTGTCAAGACGATCAGTTACCAATTCCAGCTTCCTTGAACTTGAAACAAGTTCATCTTTAAAATGTGTAGCTGTCTGGCGAAGGAGTCTGTTATGCTCTGTTAGATCAGTTAACACAGCACGAGAACGCACTAACTGGTCTTGTGCTTCTCTCCTCTGTTCATCAGCAATCTCGATCTTAACCCTGTAGAGTCTCTCCATTTTGCTCGACTCTTCAGCTAACGATCTTGCAAATGAAATAGATCTCTTCTCAGAGAAATCAACTTGCTTCTTCAAGAAACTTTCAACCTCTTCTTCAGCATGAACTGGAGCATCTTTTAATTCCAACAAAGCATCATCAACCAGTTCTGCTTTTGACTCTTCTTCCATGAGATCAGTCTGAGTTCCAACATCGAACGAGAACTCTTCACACAGAACGCCATCAGGAATGCTCAACATTCCCTTCACAAGATCAGTTAAGGCTTTGCGAGGGAATAATTCTGAGTGGTCTTGAACACCACTGTTCTCTTTCTGCTCCATCTCTCAATCCATGAAATTGGAGATCCCTCTGATTCCTTGAATGACTTCGAAAAGGTCATCTGTTGGGGACTTCTTCAATGCAACCCATGTGCATATCCTTAGAAGTTTCTCAAACTGTTCTGTAGAAGTGTCGACTTCGATAGTTGAGAGCTGCTTCTTCAGGTTCTTGGACACTCTAGCACGAACTCTCTTCTCCCTTAGACACAAAGGATAATATACCAAAGATTCAAATCTAACTTCAGACGGGGTCTGAGCAGGTGGGGTCCCTGTCTCAGCTGTTGCAGTGGCAACTGGTGTCTTGTCTGAAATAGATGGGTTGGAGGGTTCAACATATTCTGTTGAGGGTAAGGAGAGAGTTTGGTCTATGGTTTCTGGGGGCTGCGATGTGGCTAGGTTTGGTGTGACAACTGTCGGAGTATCAGTTGTATCTTTTATAGGAGTGTTTTCAGGATGACTGGCCCTTAGCGGTAATGCTGCCAGTACTTGTGAGGTTGAGGGTACAGGTCTAGGCCTAGGTCGATGTGACCTAGCCTTGGTTCGAATAGAAGAGAGAGAGAGAGGAATTGAAACAGATTGAGTAGAGGTACCAACCTGAGGACTCGACTCGTCTGGTTGAGTAGGCGACTCTACTCTTACTAGTCGATAGACTTGGAGATCTTCAGCAACAGTCTCCTCTTCTTTTTCAGACTCTTTCTCAGATTGAGTCTCCTCTGAGTCTTCTGCACTCGACTCAGCTTTTGCAACATCCTCCGATTCTTCATCTTTCGACTCGTCTTCCGAAGAACTAGTCGAGGCAGCATATGGCATTGCTTCCGAAGAATCAATCTGAACACGCCTTGGGGCAGATGGCCTTGCAGCAACCTGCTTCTTCAGTGCCTCCTTCTTCAAGTAAAATTTCAAGGGATGAAAGGGCTTCCCTTTGCTCCAATCAGACTTGTTTGGCATCAACAAAGGTAGGAGTATACTGAGCTTGTTACCAAAACCAACAACATTCGACACCACCCAACTAGTTGTGTCGGTGTCGACCCTAACACTTCTTTCGAAGTACATGATCCTATTAGCCATCAATTTGAACCAATTACCTTCGGTTATACCATCATATATCGCTGCCATCACTCTTGTCTTTATCAGAGTGACTGAATCATGAGAACCAGTGGCACATAGCAACATCTTGCTAGCTATGTCCAATAGAGTTCAATACTTCTCCAATAATTCCTTCTTCTTCACGGCTGGAATTTTGCCATCTCGATTCAATTGGATCTTCTTTCCACAAAAGATACTCAAATACCTCAGCTCCTGGCCATTAGCATAATTCTCCACATCAATCGTTCCGATGGGCAACTTCAAATGTTTGAACACAGCCTCGCGAGTGAGTTCAACTCGACTCGTTCCAACAAACGATTCGATCACATCACTTCGTCTGGTGGCGTTGGCGTAGAACTGCAACACCTCTTCTTCCAATACGACTTGAGGGAATGCCTCCAAATACGATTTCAACCCACATCGAATGCACTTTGTGAGAATTTCTTGATTGCCTTCGGTGTGTAGCCCTTTGAAGAACATCGAGGGCTCCACATGCACCTTGCCTTCAGTGATGTACTGGCCAAGGTCAAACCTCGCTTGCATGTTCGTCCTTACATCAAATAGAGAGATAATCGACATTTTAGTAGATAAGATGTAACACCCGCAAATTTTTCAATCACAATAAGTTATTAAAAATGCATAAGATAATATTTTTCTTAATATTAAAAAAAAATGATAATATATGTTTATATATATTTGATTTTATTGAAATATTTATATATAATATTTTATTTAAATACAGTGCATATAATATATATATATATATATGTAAAATCAGATTTTCATTATTAATTAGTAGTATTATTATTTAAAAGTTTTATACGCCAAATCCTTTAAGCCCAAGTTTCTCAAATTTTGTTATATCTATGCTTCTAAATCCCAAGTTTCTCGGTGAATTAAAGTTTAAATGGGGAGACTAATTCCTCTCCTAATTCCCCTATTATTCTTCAAATCCCAGATTATTCTCAATAGATCTCGTCTACTCATCCTCTATTTTAGAAGTCATATTTACAAAGACCAAAATAATTTTATTTTTCCTCATCAAAACACGCCACCACATATTTCTTAAATTCTATCGAAAAATTCTTCTTCTTTCTCCGATAGAACTAAGTTCGAGGATTGGTCTAGAAGGTCGCGGTGTACTTCTCGATTCCTGCAGGCTTGAAGCAGTAACTGATCCCTTATTTTTGAAGCACTGTAATAATCTCTTTCCATTTTCTAAAATTTATCACTCTTTCACGTTTCCTACACATGATGTTTGTGGCGATTATTATTGATTCGTTCACGATCCTGCCAGATGGTTTTGACCTTAGCGCATGCATACTCTTATTTCCCAGTTAGCACAAATAGAAACGATACAAACCCTTGTATGTTTTAAGTTTTAAAACCCTTTTTAATTCAAAAAGGGCCCCATATTGTTTATAGTACTGATTTTTCAAAGTAAAGAAGCTAGTCAACATTTTATTTAAGGGAAAATATCAATTTTGGTCATCCAATTTTACCTTTTTTTCATATTTGGTCACCCACATTTAGTCACTATCAAAATTGGTCACCCAATTATTATATTCTATCAAAATTGATCACTCTGTTAGTCAATCTGTCATTGACTAACGGAAAAAGAGTTTTAAGCAGTGAAATTTCTCAAAACCTAAGATTAAAATGTTTTCATGCATCTTCCAGAACTAATGAAATAAATGTAGAAGCAAGAATGAAACATGTGAAAAAAATACCAATATTTACATTATATTTATAATAGATCAGAATTCTGATGCATCTTCTAATATAATAATATAATAGGTCAGAAGGAATTAATTTCAAATGCCCAATTGTTTGACTAACATTTCAAGAAATCTGTAATAATGATCTTAATAGAAAAATATTTAGAATGAAAAATATGTTTATGAAATTTTCTTGAATGGATAATTTTAGAAAATTCTTTACAATTAATCTTCACCACAAATTATGCTCCAATAATTATAAATAGGGAAATGAATTGAAATAAGTTTATATCTCCAATTATTATACAAATTCAATATGAAACAAGAATTGGAAAATAGAGTACAATTTAAAAAAAAAATAAAAAAAAATCAGAGTACAAAGTTGCATTTTATCTCTTGAGTTTCTCATTTTCTATAAAATAAAAAGTAAACCAACAAAAATGAATTCAAGTTAAATAATTATTAAAAAAAAATTCTGACTACCCAGCAAGTTTCATGTGCATGAGAAAGAATTCTCATTATCTATAAAATAAAAAGTAAACCAACAACATGGTTGATTGAATCACGTAGATGCATCAGAACTCCTTCTAACCTGTTATATTGGTAATTTTTGCACATGTTTCATTCTTCTAACCTGTTATATTGGTAATTTTTGCACATGTTTCATTCTTGCTTCTGCGTTTGTTTCATTATTAGTTGTAAAAGATGCATGAGAATTTTTTAACTTAGGTTTTGAGAAATTTCACGGCTCAAAACTCTTTCTCCGTTAGTCAATGACAGATTGACTAACAGAGTGATCAATTTTGATAGAATATAATAATTGGGTGACCAATTTTGATAGTGATTAAATGTGGGTGACCAAATATGAAAAGAGGTAAAACTGGATGATCAAAATTGATATTTTCCCTTTATTTAATTACCAAAACTGATCCACAACTTATTTATAAATTGCTTCCTAGGGCCCGTAACCGTAGGTACCCATACAATGATTTTAATCTGTTAATGAATTGTTTAATTAATTGATTCAAAGAATTTACTTACTCAACTTGTTCCAAGTTTCCAAATACTCATCTTCACTAATCGAATTCTTTTCCTAAGAAAATAAGGCTTGTTTTGATGCTCATAAACTCTTGATTTTTAATGAAAAGGGCCAACATATTTTCTTAAATAACTCATGATGATTCATATAAATATACTTATTATTAATTAGTTGGTTAACTGGTTGAATGTATATCTATATATATTATATAACTATTATACATTAATCAAATATTTTGTTGATTTATTTAGTAAGTACTTGTTATATTAGTAAAAACTACTGTATATGTTAGTACATATTTTACGAATTAATAATTTTTATGAGATTCTATTTATTGAGTTAGAGATAGTAATACTAAGTCATGACAGCTTATTATGGTTAGGTGACGAGAGACGTACGTGATGAATCAAGTTATATATTTACAAGATTAATCAAGACTTTAAGGTGGGATTTTCTTACTTACGTATTGCTTTGTCACCTTTAAATGTTATTTGTGAATTTAATTGTTGCTTAACTACATGATCCTATGTTTATGATTATTATGGGTTATTTCGACGGAAAGGTCGTTATAGCTAGCTTATGCTTATTATGGGTTATTTCGACGGAAAGGTCGTTATAGCTAGCGGGGACGACGGTCCGGGATGGTAAGATCCTTTGGGGCAACTCCACCGTATACAGATTGGCCAATTTAATTGGTCAATATATGGAAGACTTATGTACGCATGTTTGTGAGTGTATGATTTTATTTGCATTGATATTTAACTGTGACAAAGAGGATCCCACTGAGCTAGTTGTTTGCTCACCCCAATTAATTTAATATTTTACAGATTGACGGAGTTGCGGTGGTGGAGGGACGGTGGAAGTGGATGTCTAGTCATGCCATATTTTTCCTTATATTATTTTTATTTTTGGCTTTTAATTAGTTAGTTGCATCTCGAGTTAGACTTAATTGTCCACTAATGCACTATTTGATTTCTTTGAAACCAACTTTTGAGCCTTACTTGAATTGAATTAAAGTTTGGTAATAATTTCCTTTAAGAAATTTGAGTTTTATTTAATCTTCCGCTGCAAATCTTTTTACAAATTCATAAATTCGAATTTCATTAGCACTCAAAGTGTGTTTTCATCTAGGCCCTAAAATCGGGATGTGACAGAGTGGTATCAGAGCAGGTCTACGTTCTTGTAGACTTGTAAAAAAAAAAAAAAAAAAAAAATTATTTTTGCAAAAGATCATGTATTATCTAGTATAAGTTATGGCATCCCCCACCGCCCACCGCTTCAACTCAAATATGGTATGATATGTATTTCATTTGATATTTATTATTGAGAGATGAACACATAGTACAAGGATTAAGTGTTTATTTTGTTTTCCAAGGAATGAGGAATTTCTAAAGATTTATAAAAGGAGATAATGACTTGTTACTATATTGATAATGACTAGTAGAAATAGAAATGATGTCGCCACGTCGACAACCTACTCAAAATCAAGTGTAGGAAAACCAGAATCAAGCCAACAATGAGCCTCAGAACTTACGAACTAATGCTAGCATCGTGGAGCAGTTTCGTCGTTATAAACCACCTACCTTCAACGGACGTGATGGACCCACGGTAGTCGAGGAGTGGTTACGAGCTCTTGAGCGCGTGTTTCGCCTTCTCGGATGCACAAACCATCAACGTGTGACTTGCGCTGAGTTCCAACTAGTGGAGGACGCTGACCATTGGTGGGAAGGCTACTGGAGATCAAGAACAGACGAAGAACGTAACATACTAGAATGGAATGGATTTAAGGAGATTGTCATGGAAAGGTTTTACCCCGAGACCTATCGGGAGCAGATGGAGTCGGAATTCTTTGAATTTCAACAGGGAGGCTTAACTGTGGAGGAGTATGAGAGAGAGTTCAGTCGGTTGGCCCGTTTTTCCTCACACATGGTATATACCGAACGAAAGAAAGCCCAGAAATTCAAGAAGGGACTACGTCCTGAGATACGCAGTATCCTTGCTAGTCACGGGGACATGCCTTTTAGTAATCTGGTGAAGAGAGCAGGAGAAATTGCAGCAAGTCAACAACTTGACAAGAACAGTCGAAGGCCAACTGAAAATTTTAGAAAAAGAAAGAGAGAAGGATCAAGTGAAGGGGATGATGAAAGTAACAAGCGAGTGAGAGTTAATGGTGATGCAGGAAGTAATAAAATACCTGACAGACGTACTTGTCCACAATGTGGGAAGAATCATAACGGTGAATGTTTGTTGGGCCAAAATCGTTGTTACTGGTGCAAGGAACAAGGACATGCGTTAGCTGAATGCCCAACGACGAAACGTGGAGCTAGTGCAAAAAGACCAAATGCGGAAATCAGTGGTAGAGCTCGAACGTTTGCCATGGGACAGCATAATCTAGGTACGTAACCAATTTCCAGGACGAAATTTATTTTAAGGAGAGTAGGATGTAACACCCGCAAATTTTTCAATCACAATAAGTTATTAAAAATGCATAAGATAATATTTTTCTTAATATTAAAAAAAATGATAATATATGTTTATATATATTTGATTTTATTGAAATATTTATATATAATATTTTATTTCAATACAGTGCATATAATATATATATATATATATATATATATATATATGTAAAATCAGATTTTCATTATTAATTAGTAGTATTATTATTTAAAAGTTTTATACGCCAAATCCTTTAAGCCCAAGTTTCTCAAATTTTGTTATATCTATGCTTCTAAATCTCAACTTTCTCGGTGAATTAAAGTTTAAATGGGGAGACTAATTCCTCTCCTAATTCCCCTATTATTCTTCAAATCCCAGATTATTCTCAACAGATCTCGTCTCCTCATCCTCTATTTTAGAAGTCATATTTACAAAGACCAAAATAATTTTATTTTTCCTCATCAAAACACGCCACCACATATTTCTTAAATTCTATCGAAAAATTATTCTTCTTTCTCCGATAGAACTAAGTTCGAGGATTGGTCTAGAAGGTCGCGGTGTACTTCTCGATTCCTGCAGGCTTGAAGCAGTAATTGATCCCTTATTTTTGAAGCACTATAATAATCTCTTTCCATTTTCTAAAATTTATCACTCTTTCACGTTTCCTACACATGATGTTTGTGGCTATTATTATTGATTCGTTCACGATCCTGCCAGATGGTTTTGACCTTAGCGCATGCATACACTTATTTCCCAGTTAGCACAAAATAGAAACGATACAACCCCTTGTATGTTTTAAGTTTTAAAACCCTTTTTAATTCAAAAAGGGCCCCATATTGTTTATAGTACTGATTTTTCAAAGTAAAGAAGCTAGTCAACATTTTATTTAATTACCAAAACTGATCCACAACTTATTTATAAATTGCTTCCTAGGGCCCGTAACCGTAGGTACCCATACAATGATTTTAATCTGTTAATGAATTGTTTAATTAATTGATTCAAAGAATTTACTTACTCAACTTGTTCCAAGTTTCCAAATACTCATCTTCACTAATCGAATTCTTTTCCTAAGAAAATAAGGCTTGTTTTGATGCTCATAAACTCTTGATTTTTAATGAAAAGGGCCAACATATTTTCTTAAATAACTCATGATGATTCATATAAATATACTTATTATTAATTAGTTGGTTAACTGGTTGAATGTATATCTATATATATTATATAACTATTATACATTAATCTAATATTTTGTTGATTTATTTAGTAGGTACTTGTTATATTAGTAAAAACTACTGTATATGTTAGTACATATTTTACGAATTAATAATTTATTATGAGATTCTATTTATTGAGTTAGAGATAGTAATACTAAGTCATGACAGCTTATTATGGTTAGGTGACGAGAGACGTACGTGATGAATCAAGTTATATATTTACAAGATTAATCAAGACTTTAAGGTGGGATTTTCTTACTTACGTATTCGCTTTGTCACCTTTAAATATTATTTGTGAATTTAATTGTTGCTTAACTACATGATCCTATGTTTATGATTATTATGGGTTATTTCGACGGAAAGGTCGTTATAGCTAGCTTATGCTTATTATGGGTTATTTCGACGGAAAGGTCGTTATAGCTAGCGGGGACGACGGTCCGGGATGGTAAGATCCTTGGGGGCAACTCCACCGTATACAGATTGGCCAATTTAATTGGTCAATATATGGAAGACTTATGTACGCATGTTTGTGAGTGTATGATTTTATTTGCATTGATATTTAACTGTGACAAAGAGGATCCCACTGAGCTAGTTGTTTGCTCACCCCAATTAATTTAATATTTTACAGATTGACGGAGTTGCGGTGGTGGAGGGACGGTGGAAGTGGATGTCTAGTCATGCCATATTTTTCCTTATATTATTTTTATTTTTGGCTTTTAATTAGTTAGTTGCATCTCGAGTTAGACTTAATTGTCCACTAATGCACTATTTGATTTCTTTGAAACCAACTTTTGAGCCTTACTTGAATTGAATTAAAGTTTGGTAATAATTTCCTTTAAGAAATTTGAGTTTTATTTAATCTTCCGCTGCAAATCTTTTTACAAGTTCATAAATTCGAATTTCATTAGCACTCAAAGTGTGTTTTCATCTAGGCCCTAAAATCGGGATGTGACATAAGGTAAGAACTGGGAAGTGAAATTTTGCAAAGGATTGAAAGCTTGAGTAGAGGAGTTATGAAATCGTGGGGCAAGTTGTGTGTAGAAGTTGGGTTTTGTTGGATCTGTATTTTTCGAATCGACGACTAAGATTGAGCGATTAGATCCAACGGTTGGGGCTTTTAGTATTCGGTTACGGAATCGAGAATATTATGTGATTTGATATTGTAATATTTGGAATCCGCCTCTTCTATTAGTTAGGACAGGGGAGTGTACTCATCTGACCTAGCGTAGTAGAGTAGGTTTCGAACTGAGTGTATACACCTCATTAAAAATGGGAGTGTATAAATCCAATTCTAGGGTTTTCCAACTTTAGCATTATCAAATTACTATAATACCCTTAATTCGATTTGATTAAACACTTAGCATATGCGAATCAAAAGAACACTTATCTTGTCTGTTCGAGTCCATCCAGAACAGACAAGTAGACTTATGAACACAAGACGAGTTCCCCCTTCGACTGTGCTTGTCTATTCTGAACGTCGAGCGACTTCATGTACCTAACTTATCATATGCAACGTGTAATCGTAGGTACAAGTAGAGTAAAATAATTAAGATGAATATCAATCTAAAGCAATGATCAAGGTTTCGAACAAGATGACTTATAACAAACATAAGAGTCAACATAAGGATATTTAAGAAATCATAGATTCCCCCTCAAATGTTTATTCCCTTAGTATTACCCTCAGCTTTACCAGCTTCCTCATCGGGTTGTTTGGTCATCTCGTCTAGCCTTGTATACCTGTCTGTTGCGTGAGTAGATGAGTGCTCTGTTCTGGTGATCTTGTCTACTTATTTCTTTGATGTACCTGTCTGGTTAGTACATAGCTATAGGCAAGTAGGGTCTAGATCAATTAGCCCTAAACTAATGCATAACTCACGAAATCGTGCCTCAGCTAATGGTTTTGCGAAAATATCAGCTCTTTGAAAATCAGTATGAATCTTTTCCATGCGAATGTCCTTCTTTTCTACATGATCACGTATGAAATGATGCTTCACATCAACATGCTTACAACGTGTGTGCAAAACAGGATTTTGTGTAATTGCAATTGCACTATTACTATCACAGAAAATAGGAACATTTGATTCACGTATGTTGTAATCTCTAAGCTGTTGCATGAGCCAGAGTAGTTGACTACAATAACTACCAGCAGCCATGTACTCGGCTTCAGTAGTAGAGGTAGCAACACTAGTCTGCTTTTTCGAAAACCATGAAATGAGTTTTGTGCCTAAGAATTGACAAGAACCAGATGTAGATTTCCTATCTATTCTACAACCTCCAAAGTCTGAGTCTGAGTAGCCACTTAAGGATAGATCATCATTTGAGGGATACCATATACCACGATTGATGGTCCCTTTCAAATATTTCAAAATCCGTTTCGTGGTTTCCATGTGACTTTCCTTTGGATTGGCTTGGAAACGAGCACAAACACCAACAGAGAATGCAATATCTGGTCTACTAGCAGTCAAGTACAGTAATGAACCAATTAATCCACGATAATAAGATTGGTCAGCACATTTACCGCGTTCGTCTGGATCCATTCTGTAAGTAGGTTGCATCGATACGCCAGTAGATTTACATGTTTTAATCCCGTACTTGTCTAGAAGATTTCTAGTGTACTTCGCTTGATTTATGAAAATCCCTTCAGGGGTCTGTTTTACTTGAAGACCAAGAAAGTAATTCATTTCACCCATCATGGACATCTCAAATTTACTTTGCATGAGTGTCGAAAAACTTTCACTCAGCTTTTTGTTAGGTGACCCAAAAATGATGTCATCTACGTAAATTTGAACGAGTAAAATGTCTTTCCCTTCTTGTCTTCTGAACAAGGTTCTATCGACCTTGCCCTTAGTAAAACCATTTTCTAATAGAAAGAGAGAGAGAGTGTCATACCATGCTCTTGGAGCTTGCTTTAGTCCGTATAAGGCTTTCTTCAATCTGTACACCTGGTTGTCTTTGACTTCGAAACCTGGAGGTTGTTCAACATACACTTCTTCCGCAAGAATACCGTTAAGAAATGCACTTTTAACATCCATTTGATATACAGTAAATTTCATGTGAGCAGCATATGCAAGGAACAATCGAATGGCTTCTAGTCTAGCAACAGGAGCATATGTTTCATCATAGTCTATGCCTTCAGCTTGTGAATAGCCTTGGGCTACTAGTCTAGCCTTATTTTTAAAAATCCATCGAGTGCCAACTACATTATGATGCTTAGGCCTATCGACAAGTTCCCAGACGTCGTTTCGAACAAACTGGTTCAACTCGTCTTGCATAGCGATGATCCAATTACTATCAGCCAATGCCTCTTTAACAGTGGTAGGCTCGATAGCAGAGAGGAAACAGCACCAGCAAAACATAGTTGGACTAGGCTGTTCTTGCGACTCAAAGAGTTGTCGTCTAGTCTTAACACCAACAGTAGAGTCACCAATAATATTTTCAGTATCATGCGCAGATTTCCATGTTTTTCTATTCTTAACAGTAGTACTATCATCATCTATATCATGTACAACATCATGCATATCAACATCATTTGTATCATCAACAGATTTAACAGGAGTAGACGAGTCAACTAGAGCAGGCATGTCAGCTGGTCTAGAAGACTTACCTTGAGCACTTACCTTCTCTTTGTCATCAGAGTCGAGAGCTTTCATGAATGGATTGTAGGCTTGAACGGATTCATATACCTCTGATTCTTTTTCAGATTCGATCGTTAGATCATTCACTTTCTCACTGATCTTGTTGGCAGACGAGTCCTGTCGAGATTCATCGAAAACCACATGTGGTGTTTCTTCCACACAAAGAGTTGAGTAGTTGAATACCCTAAATGCCTTGCTAGTCGAGGAGTATCCTAAGAATATCCCCTCGTCCGCTTTAGCATCGAAAGCATTCAACTTGCTCTTTCCATTGTTATGGATGAAACACTTACAACCAAATATATGGAAATATGAAATGCGGGGTTTTCTACCTTTCCAAACCTCATAAGGTGTCTTGCCTAGAGCTTTATTGATCGCGCTTCTGTTCTGTGAAAGGCATGCAGTATTGATAGCTTCAGCCCAAAACTTTTGAGGAGTGTTGTACTCGGCTATCATGGTTCTACAGGCTTCTTTGATAGTTCGATTCCTTCTTTCTGCTACACCGTTTTGTTGTGGTGTCCTGGCTGCACTAGTAAGATGCTGGATACCACGTTTAGCACAGAAATCTTTGATATAGCAATTAATGAACTCAGTTCCCTTGTCACTACGAATCTTGACAATAGACTGGTTCTTCTCAACTTGTAACTTCTTCAACAGATCAGGTAGAAGGGTTTGTGTATCACTCTTCTTGTGTAGGAAGACTACCCAAGTAAACTTAGAATAGTCGTCTACAACAACAAGTGTGTACCTTCTACCATTCAAGGTTGGAGGAGTTATCGGACCATGAAGATCCATATGTAGGAGTTCTAAGACTCTACTTGTTGAGAGAGTAGTAATTGACTTAAAAGAACATTTCACCTGTTTACCCTGTTGACAAGCAGTGCATACATGTGACTTGTAGTAAACTTCATTGGGAATACCTTCCACAAGGTAATCTCTGGCTATCTTATTAAGAACCTTAAAGTTTAAGTGACAGAGGCGTCTATGCCAGAGCCAGCCAAGTTCTTTAGGATTCTTAGTAAGTAGACAGGTGTCCCTCGGACAACTGTTCCAGTTCACTATATACACACTACCTTGTCTTACGCCGACTAGTAGGACTGTGTGTGTCCTTTTGTCAATGATTTCACATTTGCGGCTTTTGAACTGCACCTTGTATCCACGATCACAAAACTGTGAAACAGAGAGTAAATTATATTTCAAACCTTCAACATATGAGACATCTTGGATCTGTACGTCTCCATTCTGGATGTAACCAAATCCTTTAGTGACAGCAGTGGAGCTATCACCAAATATCACTTTTGGTCCTTCCTGCTCATGGTAACTTGATAAGAGAGCCTTGGTACCAGTCATGTGGTGCGAACAACCACTGTCTATGTACCAGGTTTCTCCTACTGAGCCACCCATCTTATACAAGTCAAGTCGACCCTGCAATGAAGATATTCAATAATTTAGGTACCCATTTGTTTATTGGGGTCCTGGGGGGTTAGTCGAGTTCAGAGGAATCCAAATATACATTGGAGTCTTGAACAAGTTCGATCTCTTAAGCTTTCGCCCATACTTGTTACAAAATAGGACCTTGTTGTCCTTATCTGGCCTATCATTCGAGTTCGGGTCTACTCGTTTGAGATAGCCTTTCGACTTAATCTCTACTTGAGCAGGCACTGGTCTATGATAGTCAGAGTAGGGCTTGTATGCATTAGGTCCATACGGTTTATAGACTCGTTTGGGTCTTTCCTCACTAATAATATCATATGACAAAGGTGGAGGATATAGACAGCTTGTGTACAATATTTTGGAGCAGCCTGTCTAGGTCTAGACGAGTAGAGCTGAGACTGCCTTATGAAAGGAGGTCTAGGCTCTTGTCGTCTAGTCTGTACCTGTCTAGTACTCGTCTCCTCAGGATACCAGTCCTCGTATCTGACCTGGTTGGGTCGTCCACGATTAGTGGTCCTTTGAAGATTAGTTCTAGCTGGAACAGGCTTGTTGTTACCATTCTTTTTACCTCCCTTGGTAATCGGAATGTTAACTCGAGTCTGTTTAGGTACAGTACCTTTATATGGAGTACCAATATCGTATATCATTGGTCCTTTTCCTTTATCATTTGGCAAAAGTCTTGCGTTAGTAGTAGTAGGGTTCTTAATGACTCGAGTAGACGAGCTAGATGTCTCAGCACCTATGCCTGTCTTGTCAGCTGGATCTCTATACCTATCTGACAGTTCAAGGTTAATCTTTGAAGAGTTAACCAAGTCAGTAAGCTTGAGATCTAATGTGACAACCTCAGTCTCTAAGAACTTATTACGTTCTTCAAGTCTATTGCACTTGCTCTTTAAAACATTGAACTCATTTCTCTCAGTTGCATGTGTCTTAAGTAGGTCTTAATATAACTAGTCTGTCAATGCACACTTTTCTTTGAGTTGTCTCAACTCTTCAGTCAAGCGTTCATTTAGGACTGTTACATTGGGATCTACTTTTGACTGAGCTTCCTTAAGATCAATGATTTCTTGTTTTAATGCAATGTTCTCATCACTGACTTCGATGAATGCTTGGTTAGCAAGTAGAAGGTCGTCTTCAATAGCACTAGTAGAGTGATGAAGACTACTTCCTACTTCACTACTAGCAGTGTCACTTTCATCAGTATCAGAATCATCACAAGATTGAAAAGAAGTAGCAGATGATACCTCTTGGTCAATTTTAGCCATGCAGCATAGGCCATCATCTACTATGAATGCTTCGTCGTGGTCTTGATCAGATGGGTAGCTAGATAAGGACGATGGCAACTCGTCTGAATCCGAATCAAAGTCATCATTGGCCATCATTGCCTTCTTGCCACGGTTGTATCTTCTTTCCCTTCGAGCTTTACGTTCTTCTCGATCGTCGGTGCTCAGGTCTGGACATTCATAAATGTAGTGACCTGGTTTCTCACAGTTATAGCACAAGAGATCATTAGTAGCCTTTTTAATAGGAGATTTATCCCTACGCTTATCACGTCTATCAGAACGCTGAATCTTCCTATCATCAGACTCTCTATCTCGTCTATTACCTTTCGAGACTTCGTCTCTCCTTTCGGCCCAGTTTCGGTCTCGTCTGGTCTCAGACGAGTTCTTAGAGGCAGACCTTCTATGATCTCTATAGAACTTCTTGTATCTACCGAAACGCTTATTCAGCCTATCAAACTTTCTAACCATGAGGTTCACCTGATCCTTCAGACTAAGATCAGTATCTAAATCGTCTTTTACAGAGGCAGACTTAGTCTTAGACTTGGACCTGTCTACCTTAGAGGACTTAGACGAACTAGACTTAAAGACAACGTTTTTAGACACAGCATGTTCTCTGTCACTACTGACTACGGGTTCATCTTCGTCTAAATCAAACTCATGGGCCTTAAGAGTTTGAAACATGGTCTTTGCACTCCACTTGTCTATGTCTTGGGTATTCTTAACAAGCATCTTTACCATTTTCCATCGAGGATCTAAGCTCTTAAGAATCCTAAGATTGATTTCACGAGGAGTATATGTTTTACCAAGGACTTCAAGATCATTCATAATCTTAGTAAAACGAGTATCCAGCTGGTCGATAGTTTCGCCAGCTTTCATCCGAAATGATTCAAATCTTTGGACAGCAGTGGATAATTTGCTCTCTTTGATCAGGGATGTCCCTTCACAAATGATAGCTAATCTGTCCCACATCTCTTTGGCAGTTTTACATTTTAACATTTTTCCTAGATACTCGTTAGGAAGAGTGTGTAAGATGTAATTCTTCGCCAAACTATCCAAATTATTTTAACGCATTTCTTCTGAGGTTAGATCAGACCTTGGTTTCTTGACGAGAGTGCCAATTGGTTTGTCTTTGTTAAAAGTAGCAGTATTTGGGACCATTGTCACGATCGGACCCTCGGTCACAACAGAGATCATTAGATCGTGCGTGGAGCTGAAAATCGCTTCCATTCGTAGCTTCCAGTAGTCGTAGTCCTGAACCTGGAACTTGGGCAACTTATTAGCACTTATTTCAAGAGACATATTGATCAAGTAGATTAGTGCTAATCAGTTTTATGATCAAGAAGCAGATAAGTCAAGAACAGGGAACAAGAAACAGATATAACAAGAATGTTGATCAAGAACACGTAAGCAAATACAATCACGGACCAAGACTTCACCCTAAGTCTTAAGTCGGTTATCAAGAAACAGCAGTTCGTAAACTACTGCTCTGATACCACTTGTAGGTCCCCAAAGTTGAGTTAATATCGAGGGAAGCTAAAGAAAATGTCTAGAGGGGGTGAATAGACTTTTCTAAAATCTTTCGATATATCAGAATTACAATATGCGGAATACAGAAATTAAACAATGAGCCCAATTAAAGTTTATACTCAACTTCTTAATTCGAGAACTCTGTTCTAGTAATACTCAACTTGTCTTGTTCAGTTATGTATGTAAACAATTAAGCAATTAAACAAAACAGTAAAGTAAACAACACAAACAATTTATAGTGGTTCGACAACTTGTCTACGTCCACACTCACAACCCAGTTGTGATGTTTCCACTAACTCTTCCAATCGAGTACAAAGTGTGTGTGTTCTTGTTCTTTTAAGTCCCAAGAAAAAGACTTAGATCTTCAAAGACTATACCACCAGATACGTCTACGATCTTACTAGAAATTTTACAAGTATCTAGCAACTTGATAACAGTAAACTAAAAAGAAAAACTTATTCAGTAGCAGTCTTCTGGTTTCTTCACTTGACTAGCGGACTTGCTTTCTGAACTTCAATAAACTCTGAGAGTAAACTTCTTTGAATGCTTCAGTAACGCTTCAGTATGTGGATTTGCAGGAGTCTTCAAATGATAAACACCTTGAAGTATTTATAGACTTCAATATCAAGAACTTAGTAAGTTGTAACCAACTTTTCTTGAAAACTAACTTGTAACTGTTTGTCTTTATCCATCCACGCGTTTAAGTAGTTAATTAGTTATTTCTAACTAACTCTTCAATCCTTATCTTCATACTTATTCAAAACGCTTTTACTTCAAGTTGACTTGTCTTGTTGAGTCTTGTTGACCACCTGTCTTGTGTAGTAGACTTCATCCTTCTTGTCTGGTCTTCTTGTGCGAACGTCTGTAGTAGACTATTCTAATCCTAACAAGACTATTACATTACTTTAAGCTCTTCTTATAAAGCTTAGTCAACTTATAAAACTATACAATGACTATTACATAGAAAATCAATGAGCTTCTATACAATGTTTATTAGCTCAATAACAACCTAAACATTAATATAACAAATATGAAGTACTTATAAATCGTACTTATCTTTTAATATATAACAACACTTGTCTTTTAAATGTGAACTCTACTGGTCTGTTCAAGATGACTTCCTTTAACTAGACTAGATCAGTCAACACTTAGAAAATATTCAAACTACTTTTGGCTTATCAAAACTTCATCTTATCTTTTAATCATCAATTAGGACTTGTTCTAGGAATCATATCCCAACATCTGGTGGCGGCAGATCAGTAGTAGAGTTTGTCCTTTGAGAAGGATAGATAGGAGTTGTTAGTTTAAGGTGGAGATTTTGAGCTAAAGGTGGAGAATTGTGAGGTTTATCTCAAATCTCCTAGACTAGACGAGTGCGACTCGTCTGGTAAAGATAGGGTAGATTCTAGTCTACTTCTGTACTCTTCTGTTGGGCAGATCAGTCGAGGTACTTAGTTGATAGAAGTCTTCTGAAGGACTCAGCTGTTGGGCGTATCAGCTGGTGGAGTCAGACAAGTTAACTTAGACCAGAGCAGATGATGTGGAGGAGTCCAATCAGATGAGATGGGTGTTGCGAAGAAGTAGACGAGTTGGGAAAACCAGACAGGTTGGACCAGATCAGTCGAGTTCTGTTAGTAGAGTTAATTTTTGGCTAAGTGTTGAGTCGTCTTGTTTGCGAACACAAGTGAAGGGCAGGGAGGTCATTTCAAATTGAGTCACGCTGAAGGTGTGAGTTTGTTACATGGTTGTAACAGAATCCACGTGGCAATCTACACGCGTTCAGAGCACGCTGCAATCACCATTGGCAACCTATAAATACCCCATTGCTTGTAATTGTAATCTTTGACGCGAACGAGCATTAGTTTTGAGAGTTGAGAGTTCACGAGTGAAGTGAGGATAAATTCCCTTTCCGAGTGATGAGTGTTTGTAAACATCTCTTATACTAATCAAATTGAAGTCGTGTGTCCAGTGGATGTAGATCACGTTGATCGAACCACTTAAATCGTTCTTGTGCTCTGTTTTTCATTTTTGTTTATATTTGTGAATTGCCATGCTTTCGTTGGATTGAATTGTGGCCGATTATTTTGCTTGTGATTGGAGACGTCTAGTCGAAGTGAAATTATCATTGACAATCGTAACAAGTGAGAATTTAAATATATTTTTAGAATGCAATTTTTTGTGTACACGGGGGTAAAAAAAGATTGTGTTTCTGTTTGAATTTAATGAAGAAAAAAAATATTAAAGGGATATATATGCATTAATTAAACTTAAAATGAAAATAAACTAAAATAAAAATTATATTAAGAGACTACGAAATACCGTTGTCGACCTAGATACGAGTAATATAATACCGCACTCCCGTTTTCGATTTTCACTCTTCTCAGATTCAAAACTTGAAAACTATAAATACTTCTAGTAAGTTTCAATTTAAATTAAATCTATACAAGGGAAGATATGTTTATGTACGTAATACACAAAGTAATCCAGAAAAGCGTTGGGTAATACAAATTAGAATTACACATTCAAAGCACAATATATACTTAAATTTATTGTTGGTTAGTGAATCCCTAGTGTCTCGAAATTGCCTCTTTAAGGTTGACGAGAAGCGCACCGCTGAAATGGATAGAATGAGGTGAGACATAACTAGAGTTTAAATTTACACATGGGGGAATTTTTTGTCATTTTGGTACTAACTCTACATTCAGATTAGGTCAAGATACCGTATCATTTCATTTTTTATCCGATAAATAACACACAGTTACCTAACTTTGGTGGCCGGCCTTGTACAAAACGCGGGCCATCGAGATCCATACCAAACGACCGCTGCCCAGATAAGGCCTTAATATTGCATAATCAGGCCTACCAAATTGGCACATAGTGTGTATTGTTCTCCTTGTGAACATCCCACAATCGTGCCTACACACATGAAAACCAATCACAAGAACTTTATCATTTGTGATCACATGCAACTTTCAACTCAATCTTCTTCTTTGAAGAGGAAATTTTATTTTTAGTTCTATAAGTTTGATACATTCCAAAATAAATCCTTTAAGTTTCAACTTTACAAAATACGTCCTTTACCTTTCAATTTTAATCATTTTTTACATCAATTTTTATCCTTTATGTTTTGTAGGAATTAAAATTGGTAAAGTTGGTGCCACATATATTTAAAAAAGCCACATCATCATGCCACATCACATTATATTAAAAAAATAGAGCTAATAACACCCCCAAAATATTCTATACACACCCCATAATTTTAAATACAAAAATAGATGTATATAAAATGACTAAATAGCCCTTATATAAATAAAGAGAAAAATAATTTTAAAAAATAACATGAAAAATCTGAAAAAATATGTAGTTAAAATTTAAAAGTATTTAAAAAAAACTAACAAATTCTTTAAAAATAATTAATTTACATAAATTAATTAATTTTTTTGAAAAAAATCTTAAAAAATTAAATAGAATATGAAATTAAAAAATAAATGATAAAAAAAATTAAATTAAAATTATTGAAAAATTCAATAAAACATTAAAAAAAAAAGTAAATTAAAAAAAAATCAATAAAAAAGTAAGATTCTATTTTTTTATTTAATTTTCTTAATATTTATTTTTGATTGAGTTGATTTTTATTTCATTTTTTATTTTATTTAGTTTTTTTAAAAATTGAATCATTAATTGGTATTTTTAATTTAATTATTTTATAAATTTTATTTGATTTATTTAATATTTTTAGATTTTATTTGAATTTAATTGATTTTTTCATTCAAATATTTTTTAATATGCAGTTGATTTTTTTTTACTATATTTTAAAATTTTATTTAGTTTCTCGTATTATTGAATATTTTTTTAATTAATTTTTAAAACTTATATTTTTAATCATTTAATTGAATTTTAAATCATATTTTTATTTTTTATTCAATTTGTATTTATTTTGAGGGATAAAGGGTAAAATGGAAATAATTAGGGTGTGTTTTTTAATAAAAATTGGTTTTTAAATTTTAGTGGGGTGTGTATAACATTTGAAGTTTGTATAACATTGTATTGGGTGTTAGTAGCCTCACCCTGATTCGGGTGGAATTTACACGTTTTAGAGGCACATGTGAAGCATGTTTTGATGTGGATTTCATTGATTTATGCATTGATTATGATTGTTTAAGCCGAAATGAGAGAAAGGTTGTGTGTTGTCGACTTTATAGGTAAAACGATGGAATTTGGAGCAAAACACATACCACGGGTGATCGGACCGGAAAGAGGAGTGCACGGTTGGATTCGTCTCGAAAAACGGAGTGGATTAGCCAAAGGAATTAAGTCAATCCGACACCCGAGGCGAAAGTTATGCATGAAACGAGAAGGGGAGGAGACAACTCGGCCGAGTGAGTCAACTCGGCCGAATCTGAGACTTTGAGCTCTACTGCGCACTCGGCCGAGTGAGGTTACTCGGCCGAATCTGCAATTTTGCACTCCACTGCGCACTCGGCCGAGTGAGCCAACTCGACCGAGTAAGATTGAAAGTCGTAGCCACTAGAGTTTGAAGACCACTCGGCCGAGTGACTCCAACTCGGCCGAGTCGCTGCTGGAAAGAGTTGTTACACGCTTTTTAAGTGTTCCACTCGGCCGAGTGACCCCAACTCGGCCGAGTCACCCCAATTTCGGTGCCAAACTCATATTTTCTCCATTTTTTAGGGATCAACTTGCAAATATGCCATCCAAACCCTTCCCCAACACTATATAAGCCCCCTTTCTTGAAATCCAAGACATTCTCCCCCAAATCCACACATAGTTACACATACTTGGAGGTGTTTTGGTCATTTCTCTCTCAATTCTTCACCAAATCAAGGAAGAAAGGATGCAATAGCTCCCAAATTCCATTCCCTACCACATTCTAGACTAAGCTTTCTCTTTTTTTTCCTTTTTATTTAGTTATTTCATTTGGAATTTGTAATTGGATTATGCTAGTAGTTAGCTAAACACTTTGTGGTTCTAAGGCTATGTTTATACTTTGGATGATGCTTATGAATTAATTTCTTGTTTATTTGGTGGTTGTGTTGCTATTTCTATTTGAATGCTTAACTTTCATTGCAAAACATGTTGTCAATGGCCATGATAGTATGTTTTATCTATTGTTAATTGGAATTGGATTGAGAAATCTCTTTCATTAATCGTATTTAAGCATTCGACCCAATATTCTTGTGAGCTCGAGAGAGAGGATCAATTATTCGGAGGGTATTAGATGATCTTAGGAACTTTTTGGGGATTTCTTATGCATGCTTAGTAGAGATGCTAGTTTATATGATATGTCTCTTGGATTAATTGGATCGAGAGAACTATTAATTCACCATTTGTGATCAACCTTATAGTAATCAACACGCCACTACTTAATTAAGCCTTTAATCATAAGTTGAACCCTTAGTGTGACATATACCTTGGAATCCACCCTTTCTCCTTTGAGTTTTTATCCATTTTACCTTCGTTTTATTGATTTGCATGTTTGTTGATCGATTTCGTATTTACTCTTCATTACTTATTAGTGACACATCGTTAGGTAATCTTAGAGTAATTCACACCACTCAATTTATCGATCACGTCTATTTAGAACTCGACTAGCAAATTACCCTTTTACGCTTAACCTCCTCGTGGGATCGACCTCGTGCTTATCACGCTACAATAGACGTCGTACACTTGCGGTTGTTTATTTAGTGTTGCATATCACGTGTATCAAGTTTATGGCGCTGCTGCCGGGGAGGTTTTTATGAGCTCTAGAGTGTAGGCTAGGAAAGTTTTTGTTTAGACAATTTATTTGCTTTCTTTATTTGCAAAAATCCAAAAATAGTTGTGTTTGTTACTTTGATCTTATTTGCAATTCTCACTCTCGTTTGCTCTTTTGATAGACATGGTTTATGATCACACGATCTAGGAGGAACCAACAAGAAGTGTTACCCTTAGATCCGGAGATTGAAGTCAATTGTCGAAGAAGGAACGCCGAAAGAAGGAGAATAGAGTTGGAAAGAATGAACCGAAGGGAGAATCCGGTTGTAGAAGAAGTTGAAGAGGAACTTGAGAATCAAGGAGTGGAAGGAGTTGAGGAACCAAACGGGAATGGAGGTAACCGACCTCAAGGAATGCTAAGGGACAACTTTCGTCAGAGAGTTGAAGAGAATATTGGAATGGAAAGAGATGGTAGGCGAAGGGAGGACGAGGAACCACAAAGAGTCTTGAGAGACCATTTCCGTCCTATCCCAAGGCCCTATGGAGGAGCGGGTCGGGAACCCGTTGATGCTCATAACTTTGAGCTCAAACCGGCTTTGATCGTGATGGTGCAAAACAACCAATTTGATGGGCTCTCCAAGGAGGATCCTAACCTCCACTTGTCTCAATTTCTCAAGATAAGTGGAACGGTTAAGATCAACCGTGTTCCCCAAGACTACATCCGCTTGCAACTCTTCCCCTTCTCACTCCGGGACCGAGCAAAGCAATGGTACCTCTCTCTTGACTTGAGGACCATTGAGAATTGGGCCGACCTTGTAGATGCCTTCTTATGAAGTACTTTCCTCCAAGAAAGACCATAAAGATAAGAGGAGAGATTTCCTCCTTCATGCAAGACGACGATGAGTCATTAGCTGAGGCTTGGGAGCGCTTCAAGGATCTTATAAGAAGTTTTCCACAACATGGGTTCTCGAGAGACCAATTGATATGTTACTTCTACAACGGAATGGATCACCGTACGAGAGGGATGGTAGATGCCTCGGCCGGTGGAGGTTCTTTGCTAGGAAAGACAACGGAAGAGGGTTATGTGCTTTTGGAAGAAATGGCTAAGAATGGTAATCAATGGCCATCCGAACGAAGGTAAAATCGAAGAGTAGCTTCCACTCAAAATTCGGAAGAAAGTGTCAACTTATCCAACAAAGTGGATAAGCTAATCTCTTTGATGACGGCCAAAGCACTTGTGGAGCCCAATAATGATCAATATGAAGAGGCCCATTTCATGAACAACCAACGGGATCGTCATTTTCGAGAGAGAGGTTGGGGAGAAAGACAAACCCATGGGAACTATCACCCTTCTAATCCAAACCAATACCATCCCGGCTTGAGAAACCATGAAAATTTCTCCTATGCTAACACAAGGAACACCATCATACCACCTCCGAATTTCAACGTAAGAGATGGTGAAATTATGGAATCTCCATCAAAGTTATCCTTGGAAGAGATGTTTGGTGCATTCATGGGAGAAACCAAGAATTTCATGGGAGAGACGAAGAATTTCATGAAAGAGACTAAGCAAAATGTGGAAAAGATATGGCAAAAACTTGATGAGCATGGTGAGATGATCAAAGATGTGACCACTCACATGAAAGCTATGGTAAAGCAAATAGGCCAACTTGCCACCATCATCGGAAAGCAACACGTTCCGGGGCAATTCCCCTCTAACACGGAGCTAAATCCTAAGGAGCAATGCAATTCCATAAGGCTAAGAAGTGGGACAAGCTACGAAGGGCCCAAGATGTCGTTAGAGGAGGAAGTGGTAATGGCACCCGAAGGTGTTGACAAAGATGATGGCTTAGTGAAAGAGAAAGAAGGGGAAAAGAAGAGTGGGGAGGCAATCCCTCATTTGTTTAGCAAGAATGTAATGCCTCTCCCATATCCGCAAAGGGTGAAGAAGAAGAACTTGGATAGCAAGTTTGTCAAGTTCGCGGAGATGTTCAAGAAACTCCATATCAACATCCCTTTCGCCGAAGCTCTTGAACAAATACCACATTACTTCAAATTCTTGAAGGAGATAATGTCACACAAGAGGGAAATTGAGGCGTATGAGACGGTGCACTTAACCGAACAATGTAGCTCCATAATTCAAACTAAGCTACCTCCAAAGCTTAGGGATCCCGGATCCTTCACTTTGTCATGCACCATTGGAGATGGAGGTACACTAAGAGCCTTATGTGATTCGGGAGCAAGCATCAATCTCATGCCATTATCACTCTTCAAATCACTTGGTTTAGGAGAGCTCACACCAACTACAATGAACCTCCAATTGGCAGATAGGTCTATGATATACCCTTTGGGTATAGCGGAGGATGTATTGGTCAAAATCGACAAGTTTATCTTTCCGGTAGACTTTGTGGTTTTAGATATGGAGGAGGACAAAAACGTTCCATTGATATTGGGAAGACCATTTTTGGCAACCGGAGGTGCAATAATTGATATGAGGAATGGAGAGTTGGAGCTTCGAATGAACCAAGAGATAGTTGTGTTTGACATTCAAAGATATGCCAATTTCCGGGATGATGAGAATGAAGAGTATGGGTATTCCAAGGAAAATCACTCTCCAATGCCCATGAAAGAGAAGATGGAAGAAGAGCCCAAAATCAACATTGTGAAAGAGGACCCTCAAGTGGAAGAGCATGAGTTGAAAATGGGCAAGAAGGCCAAGTTTGGGGGAGTTTTTTTTCAAAAACTCCCCCAAATCAAGAAAAGCTACTTGTGCAAGCTTGGGAATGAATGAGGCGTCAACTTCGTATGACATGATAGAAGAGCCGGATGGGCTAGCTTGTGGATGTTTCAATGGGTTTAAGAAGATTGCATGGGTAAAGAAGTGCAAGAGCAAGGAGGATGATGGGGTGACTTGATATTCCCCTCAAAGAGGAACCGTCCGGCATAGGACGTTAAAAATAGCGCTTCTTGGGAGGCAACCCAAGGTTTTATTGCTTTCATGTTTTTATTGCTTTAGTAGTTTTGATAGCTTGGTTTATTTTGTAGGTATGGATGAAGAATACTATGGACATCACATCTTGAAGAATGGGGAAGAAAGCAAAACTAACTTTGGAGAGGAGGAAGCAAGTGTTGCAATGGTGATCTTTGAAAAAGCATTGGATGTGCAAGGAGGGAGGTAACAACTTGTAGCCCCAAACTTAGAATTTATACATAGTAAAATTCTAAGTTTGGGGGAGTTATTTTTCTTTTATTTTTCTACTAGTTGTTACCCTTGCACCGGTTCGTCATTCTACTTGTGTCACATTTTGCACCGGCGCACACTTGGCTTTCACATGGAATTTGGGAGCTATTGCATCCTTTCTTCCTTGATTTGGTGAAGAATTGAGAGAGAAATGACCAAAACACCTCCAAGTATGTGTAACTATGTGTGGATTTGGGGGAGAATGTCTTGGATTTCAAGAAAGGGGGCTTATATAGTGTTGGGGAAGGGTTTGGATGGCATATTTGCAAGTTGATCCCTCAAAAATGGAGAAAACGAGTTTGGCACCGAAATTGGGGTGACTCGGCCGAGTTGGGGTCACTCGGCCGAGTGGAACACTTAAAAAGCGTGTAACAACTCTTTCCAGCAGCGACTCGGCCGAGTTGGAGTCACTCGGCCGAGTGGTCTTCAAACTCTAGTGGCTACGGCTTTCAATATTACTCGGCCGAGTTGGCTCACTCGGCCGAGTGCGCAGTGGAGTGCAAAATTGCAGATTCGGCCGAGTAACCTCACTCGGCCGAGTGCGCAGTAGAGCTCAAAGTCTCAGATTCGGCCGAGTTGACTCACTCGGCCGAGTTGTCTCCTCCCCTTCTCGTTTCATGCATAACTTTCGCCTCGGGTGTCGGATTGACTTAATTCCTTTGGCTAATCCACTCCGTTTTTCGAGACGAATCCAACTGTGCACTCCTCTTTCCGGTCCGATCACTCGTGGTATGTGTTTTGCTCCAAATTCCATCGTTTTACCTACAAAGTCGACAACACACAACCTTTCTCTCATTTCGGCTTAAACAATCATAATCAATGCATAAATCAATGAAATCCACATCAAAACATGCTTCACATGTGCCTCTAAAACGTGTAAATTCCACCCGAATCAAACTCCCCCAAACTTAAAATGTTGTTTGTCCTCAAACAACTAAGCACTTAAAGCAATGAGGGTGGAATGATCACAATGGAATATTCAATGTAATTCACACATGCAAAGTAAGATGCAATGATATCTCTTTCTCAAAGTGCATTTCTCAATGAAGGTCATGGGCTCATTATTGCAATTCACACTCGTGGATCAAAGAATGCATAAACACACAACACATTGTGAATGGGAAACATAATCCAAATGCTTAAGTCCTCTACTCACATGACAAAGTGTTTATCTCAAACACACAAACAAATTGAGGATATTAATGCACTCATCAACCAAGTCATGCTATGCAATCACCATATGCTTGCCCAACTTCTACTTTCTACACACACTCAAATGCTCAATCAATGTGATCAATAGGACTTAATCAAGGATGTAACATTGGCTCTTTGGACAAGGTAGGATGAATTTGGGAATTGTGACTCTTCTAGTGGAGGACAAAGCTTGTTGTTTTACAATGTGTGCTTTCACTTTCAAAGCTTACAAACTTCATCCTCACTTTTCATTTTCCTTTCTTTTTCAAGCATTCATCACCTCATCTTTTGAAGCATTTTTCTTTTCAAGCTTTTGGGGCTCTTTGTCCCTCTTTTCTTTTCCTTAAGTTTCTTTTCATCTTTCTCTTTTTCTTCTTTCAACTTTTCCAACTTTTCTTTTCACCAAAGATATTCATTCAAGCACATGTTTTCCACTTTGTGTTTTATCCCCCACTAGATATAGGTATCAAAGGCTCAAAAAGGCTAAGTGGTTAACATTGTAGTTTGCCAAGAAAATGAGAATTAAGCTCAAGGGGCTAACTACGGAAAATTACTTCGGTTTTGGGAAATTTTGGCTAAGTGACTCTTTTAGAACAAGATGGCCTATATCACATCACATCATCTCACACAATCATGCTTTCAAACAAGAACTTGGGCAAGTTCTAGGATTACTAGCAATAACCTAGTCCACTCTCAAATGAACTAAACCGGATTACATGCTCGATTCAAGGCTCAATTCTCACCGGTTTATTCAATAGGACTCTCACATTCATCAAATGTCCCCAAACAACAACACATCATGCATCCATGTTATCAAAGCTCACAACTATGAACACACAATGATTCTATATTCCAACACCAATCATGCAAACATTCAAAGCAAATAGACATCATTACAACTACTCAACAATGGATCCCAATGACTATTCATGCTCATATTTCACCAAAGATCCACTACCCAACATATAATCAGAACCAACTTAAACAATATAATCATTCTCTACCACATTCTAAACTAAGCTTTCTCTTTTTTTTCCTTTTTATTTAGTTATTTCATTTGGAATTTGTAATTGGATTATGCTAGTAGTTAGCTAAACACTTTGTGGTTCTAAGGCTATGTTTATACTTTGGATGATGCTTATGAATTAATTTCTTGTTTATTTGATGGTTGTGTTGCTATTTCTATTTGAATGCTTAACTTTCATTGCAAAACATGTTGTCAATGGCCATGATAGTATGTTTTATCTATTGTTAATTGGAATTGGATTGAGAAATCTCTTTCATTAATCGTATTTAAGCATTCGACCCAATATTCTTGTGAGCTCGAGAGAGAGGATCAATTATTGGGAGGGTATTAGATGATCTTAGGTACTTTTTGGGGATTTCTTATGCATGCTTAGTAGAGATGTTAGTTTGTATGATATGTCTCTTGGATTAATTGGATCGAGAGAACTATTAATTCACCATTTGTGATCAACCTTATAGTAATCAACACACCACTACTTAATTAAGCCTTTAATCATAAGTTGAACCCTTAGTGTGACATATACCTTGGAATCCACCCTTTCTCCTTTGAGTTTTTATCCATTTTACCTTCGTTTTATTGATTTGCATGTTAGTTGATCGATTTCGTATTTACTCTTCATTACTTATTAGTGACACATCGTTAGGTAATCTTAGAGTAATTCACACCACTCAATTTATCGATCACGTCTATTTAGAACTCGACTAGCAAACTACCCTTTTACGCTTAACCTTCTCCTGGGATCGACCTCGTGCTTATCACGCTACAATAGACGCCATACACTTGCGGTTGTTTATTTAGTGTTGCATATCACGTGTATCACACCCAAAAAAATTATTTGCATCTAGTTATACGTTTCAATTAATAGAGTAAAATAATTCACATAATTAACATATGTAACACCCTGTGGTTTTGCTTCTGAAATTTATTTTGTTTCATATTTTTTCAAGTTATTTTTTAAAATTATTTTACTCTTTATTTATGTAAGAGTTACTTAGTTATTTTATACGGAGTATACATTTATTTTTGTATTTAAAATTATGGGGTGTGTATAGAATATTTTGGGGTGTTATTAGCTCTATTTTTTTTAATATAATGTGACGTGGCATGATGATGTGGCTTTTTTAAATATATGTGGCACCAACTTTACCAAATTTAATTTCTACAAAACATAAAGGATAAAAATTGATGTAAAAAAAGAATAAAAATTGAAAAGTAAAGGACGTATTTTGTAAAGTTGAAACTTAAAGAATTTATTTTAGAATATATCAAACTTATAGTACTAAAAATAAAATTTTCTTTTCTTTGAATAAACGTGAGTAAGCCTTGTCTACTCGATTTTATATGGTTGAATATCTCAAATAAATTATTACATCCCAAATTTACTAACACTTAAAATATCTTTCTTGCTTAAATATTTTTGCAATATACTTGTGACATTTTTCATGCATCTACAAAAAGATAAGATCAATTGAGCCACTTGATCTTAAAATTTAACCATTTTAAACTAAATAAGTTAAAGGAGACATAATTGAATTATAACAAAAAAAAAAATTAATCGCAAGAGAAAATATGCATACCACATGTTTATATTAAGATTAAAGAATATTACTGAGTACACTTTTGCTCCACATATAATTAAATTGTAAACCACATTACATAAGGAAAAGAGAATTAAAAGTAATAATATGGGTTACAGAATTGAAAATGTATATGTATACAGTTAAAATTTCACGCTTAAAAGTTGACATTGAGTTATATATATACAGACAAAAAATATTATCACCAAGATCATTGGATTACATAACAAAGTAACGGAGCACTATTTTGTTTTGATTTTGTGTATATCACTAAAAAACGATCTTAAATTATGTCTTTTTATTTTTTCTAAATAAAAGTTTTTAATTATAAAAAAATCACTTTTAATGACAATCAATAAGAGAAGTTATAATAACAAAGTTGTGTTATTAAAGGTCTTTGTTTTAATTTTGTAACGTATGATATAAATTAAAATAAAGAGACAAACGTTAATAAAATAGTAAACTATCATCCGTATTTCCATACACAAGTAAAAATATATCAATTTTTTTTTGTTTATTTACGTCATCGCTAATTTTACTTTACGTCATGAAATAGATCCAAAGTTATAAAAATTGTGGTGGAGATCCAAAAATAGTACAGATTAACAAATGGAGCATTTAATCCTAAAAAATTGTGGTGAGTTGGATAAATCAATTATAACTTCGTGTTGAGTTGGGTGGAGGCCCAACTATTATATCTAAAAAAATCCTTATTATGAAAGAGTTTTTAAATTTTCATTTTTTTTTTTTGGAAAAGGCTTGGTTGCTAAATAAAATCTGACGTAACTATATAAGTTGGTGGCTTGGTGCGTATTTTATTTCGTTCGATCGTTATAGGAGATGGAGAAGCTGGTAGTGATATAATTAAATTAAATTTAATCACTCGTATAATAATCTAGAGTTCCTAATGGAGAAGATAACTCACGTAATGTGCCTCGATGGAATTAAGATGTATGGTTGGTAGCTTCTTGTTAATGTGAGAAATTGATTTTGAACCAAATAATAATCCATTGGTAATATATTAATGCGAGTGTGAGACACATAAAGTTAAATTTTGTGAGAAATTAATCTACAAAATTGAAACGTGCGTCAAAAGGTGTTTAATGGATTAAAGTGAGAAATGTGAGGATTAATGGAGTATTAATTATGACACATTAAATAAAGAGTTGGTTTAATAGGAGTTGGTTAGTTTAGTTGTTCATTTATAGTGAATAAGGAGCAATTATATGCGATTGTCCATCATGATTTAAAGATATTTATTTTCTAATTATATTTGATTTTATTTGATTTAGGATTTATAAGATTTAAGTTATTAGATATTACTCCCTCCGTTTTTTAATAAGTGTCACTTTAGCTTTTTAACTAATTTTAAAATAAGTGTCATTCTATGATTTTTTTTCTTTAATTTTGACTATTTTATCCTTAGTCATTTACCATAAATATTTTTCATTAATAAATTCTACAAAAATTGTTTATACCAAAATTAATTTGATTTATAAATACTAGCTACATTCTTAACTATATTAATATATAAATAAAATTTATATATTAAAATTAGTTATAATTAATGAAGGGTGATATCGACCACAGTTTATAATCTTAATTTGTTGAAAAAAGCTAAAACGACACTTATTAAAAGATGGAGGGAGATTAGATTTAGGATTTACTTTTTGAAAATTATATACTCCATGCCCTACATTATTATTGGGTGGTTGGATTTGATTTAGGTTAGTAGATATATATCATTAGGTTTAGGATACACTTCTAAGTTATTAAATATTATAAATAGGCATGTCCCACATGGTTATTAGGTGGTTGCAATTGGTAAATGATAATATTAGGTGGTTAAATTTTATTAATATATGAAAATTAAGAAAAGATAGTATTCTATCAATTCTAGATATTATACATAGTTATGTCATACATTGTTATTATTAGGTGGTTGATGAATTTGTTACGCTATTTTAAAGAATCAATGTATTGAGTTGATCTTTGTTCACGATTGTGCTGCATTAATTGGTATTGGTAGTCGGTAGACGATCCTATCATGTCGTCTAGGAGAGACGATCAACAACGTGTCAATGATATCGCTCAAGTTATCAAGTGAGTCATTTCTAGTGCAACATCTGGATGGTGATGTGAGTTTATGCTAGGTTCTCAGTCGTCCATGTCTTGAGCCACACATTGATTTTGCCTCCCAACAATACATTAACTCTTAATTTTGCATTGCTTATGATAGTTATTGAAAGAATTTTGTATCATCTAAAAGTCCGAACTTGTAGAGAGGGTGAGAATTAATTGGGTTGGTCTGCTATGGACTCGAGTGCATGTTATGCACCCTAGTCCAAGTCCATGTTGCACTTTTCAGTTTTATTGACTTACACTTTTTGGTAAATGGTGTTGCATTTTTCAATTATTAAATTGTATAATAATATTTTTAGTAATAATTGAAAAGTGCAACACCATTTACCAAAAAGTGTAAGTCAGTAAAACTGAAAAGTGCAACATGGACTAGGGTGCATAACATGCACTCGAGTGCATACTAGACTTTACCGAATTAATTATGTATATTAATTCCTAACACTCCCCCTCACTCGTGGGCCGGATTAACACCTCTTGCCTTTTTTGGGGAGGAGGCCCATCGAGTGGACAATTTAAATGGGTGGAGTGCTTTCAACAGGAATCGAACCCAGGTCGTTTTTGCCCGATTTGCTCTGATACCATGAAAGAATTCCGTCTCATCTAAAAGTCCGAACTTGTAGAGAGGGTAACAGTTATGCCATTGACAATCTTCAGATAACTCTATTTGCATACCGCCTCAAGGTGTTGAGTCACTACCATAAGACACATATTTTTTAAGTCAAGTATTTAAAGGAGTTGTTTAATTTTGATTCATGTGGAAATGAGACCAAATCCGATTTGAGGGCAAATTGTTTCGACCCCAAAGAGAATGGTGGAGATGAGATCACGAGATTCAATGAAAATATGGATGTTAAGATATTGATTTATTTTCTTATTATATTCGATTTTATGGATGCATAAATCGGGCTATGTAGATGTCTATTTGGTGTCTAGGCGCTAGGTGGCCACCGTTCGACCCTATTTCTTTTTTTTGAAACAGAAGTTACAAAGCCTAACTAGACTAAGTCAACAAACTGTAAAGGTATCAAATCAGCCCTCCAATCTTGAGAAGAGTGATGTTCCGCGGCCCATTTCGCCAAAGCATCCGCCGCCGCGTTCTTCGTCCTAGATATATGTTCAATCTCGCACACTACGAAATTGGTTTGTAGAAGACGTATTCTATCCAAGACGTAACCTTCTGCTCCCCACACCTTATCCTCCTTCCTCACCAGCCTAACTGTCTCTAGCGAGTCCGAGAGCACCCGAACATCCAAACAATTATGCTTCACACACCATTTCAGTCCTTCTTCCACCGCTCGAAGCTCAGCCCCTAGGACAGATCCTGGGCTGCCTATAGGCTCGCACATTGCTCTCATTACCCCTGCATCTCTACCCTCCATCACTGCTCCGACCCCATACTTGCCTTCCTCCCTTTTATAAGCAGCATCCACCCTCAAAATTACACTTTCAGCCCACTCTCTTTCCCTATTCTCTGCTCGAGTTCCTTGCTGTATTTCCATTTTTGTTTTGCACTCTTGAAAATCTCTTAACCATATCAATGCCCACTGCATATCCGAGAAAACTCCAACAGTGCCGCCCTTCTTCCCTTTCCTATCTCCGTGAAGCATTTCACATCGCTCCTTCCATATACCCCAAGCCACCATCACAAACTCCTCCTCCTTTATCTCCCCCTTATCAAAACTCATCCCCAGCAGTAATTCCTCTATATTCTGTGCTTTGTGCCTCTTGAGAATCTCCCACCATCCATGATTTTTCCACACATACCTCGTCATCGGGCAAAAGAACAGAACATGGCTAGTTGAAGCCTCCGCACATCCACACAAAGTACACGTACTTGGTATTGGCACGTGGTGTTGTACAAGATTTGCTTCTGTAGCCAATATATTCCAATTAACTTTCCACCAGAAGATTCGTACCTTGGGCGGTACTGATAGCCTCCAAATCCGCTTCCATCCTCCTTGAATCCTTTCCATATTCGAACTTGAGGCTTTTCCCATCCCAAGTCTACTATTCCGGATGCACTGCCAATAGCCTGTTCTGACCGAGTATCGTCCCTTCTTCTCTGGCTTCCAGAACTGAGAATCCTCCGCCATGGGTCCTCCAATAGGTCTGCATAGTATGGCCTGCTCCTCCATGGGTAAGAATGCTTGCTGTACCAACTCACGATCCCATGTTCCATCGTTATTGATGAACCGACTAACTTGTGATCCACTAGCCTTCCTTGAGAAGAGTCGTCCCCCATCAATACCTGTGACCCACCTATCTTTGAAGAGTTTTATTTTCTCCCCATTTCCAATTCTCCACCGGAGTCCGCTATCCAATAAATCTTTACTCCAACACAGTGACCTCCATATATATGATGGGTTATGTCCCATCTCTGCTTCCATCACCCCCGTATGCTTAAAATATCTCGCTTTCAACACTCGGCTGAGTAGCGAATTTGGGAATTCAATGATTCTCCAAAGCTGCTTAGCCAGCAAAGCTTTATTAAAAGCTACCATATCTCTAAAAGCTATGCCTCTCACTTCCTTCTCGTCACATAACTTATCCCATCTCTTCCAATGCATCTTCTTCCCTTCTTTTTTAAGTCCCCACCAGAAATCCGCGCTGATTTTTTCCATCTCATGGCATATTGATAATGGTACTCTGAAGCACGCCATAGTGTACGTCGGAACCGCCTGAACAATTGCTTTTATGAAGACCTCCCTACCCCCTTCCGAGAAGTCATTTCCTCTCCATGCCTCCACTTTTTTTAACACTCTATCCCTTAAGAAACCAAATTGCAGTCTCTTTGTTTTCATAGAGTAGGTTGGGAGACCCAAGTATAATTCATGGCCACTAGTCATTCTAATCTGCAGCGTATTCCGGACCTCTTGGATGTTCTTTTTCCTGGTATTTGGACTAAAAGAAACAGCTGATTTCTCATAATTCACTTTCTGCCCCGATACTTGCTCGTACCAGTTGAGTAGTGTCTTCACCTTTCCACTTTCCTTCGCCGATGCTTTAAAGAATAGCAAACTGTCATCCGCAAAAAACAAATGTGTGATCGCTGGTGCTCCACGTGCAATACTGACCCCCGTCAAATCCTTCTCAACCGCCCCTCTCCGTATCAAGGCCGACAACCCCTGTGCGCACATAACAAACAGAAAGGGGGACAATGGGTCCCCTTGCCTCAGCCCCCTCGATGGCTTTACTTCACCCATAACTCTGCTATTAACTTTAAAGGCATATTTTACTGTGGTGATACATCTCATAAGCAGCTGCACTACTTTCTCCTTAAAACCCAGCTTTACTAAAATGCCTTCCATATATCTCCACTCGACTCGATCGTACGCCTTACTCATATCTAGTTTAAAGGCCGCGTACCCCTCTTTGCTTTTGTTATTCCTCAACCAGTGCATACTCTCGTATCCAAGGATGACATTGTCCGATATCAATCGTCCTGGAGTGAATGCACTTTGATTATCATCCACGATTTTTCCCATGACTTGCTTTAGCCTATTCGTAATCGTACGTGCAAGAACTCTATACACCACATTACTCAAACTAATTGGACGATAGTCTGTGACTTTTCGCGGCTCTTTCTTCTTTGGGATGAGTGTAATCCATGTATCATTTATTTCAGACATATCACCCCCATTATTCAATTTGTCTAGCAGTGCCTTCGTCACATCTCGGCCCACCACCTCCCACGTTTGTTGATAAAAGCCTGCCGAGAGTCCATCTGGGCCCGGCGCTTTAAGCGGATTTAATTGGAAGGCTGCCTTTCTAACTTCCTCCTCTGTATAAGGCCGCTCCAAAAAATCATTCATTTGACCTGTGACCAGCATTTCTGTTGCATTCAGCATCCGCTCTATTTCCTCTCTACATAGCTCATTTGATGTGAAGATTTCCGCAAAGTACTCATGGACTGTCTGAGTTATAGTGTCGTCCGTGTCACACCACTCCCCATTCCTATTTTCCATCCCCTTAATTGCATTTACCCACTTTCTTTGCGAAGCCTTCCGATGAAAGACCTTTGTATTTCTGTCGCCATCACGTAACCAGGATATTCGTGCCCGTTGTTGCCATTTCATATTATCCTGAGTATACAACTTCTCCAACTTCGCCTCCATCTCCCTCACTCTCCCCATATTCACCTCCTCTGCCTCCTTATTCGTCTCTCTTGCCAAATCCCCTCTGCACCTTCTTATTTTTTCATTGATATCACCAACCTTTGAAGCAGCCCATGTATCTAATGTTCTGCCACAGCTGCGTAGCTGGCCCCTAATTCCTTCTTGTCCATCCAACTCTTTTAGCCACCCCTGTTGTACCACCTATTTATAATCTTCTTCTAGAGTCCAGGCTCTTTCAAATCTGAACACATGCACTGCTTTCCTTTTGCTTCTATCTGATCCCCTGTTCACAGATAGCATTACAGGCCTATGATCCGACCCAAAAAACTCCAAGTTCCTAGCCTCCCAGCACCCCACCTTATCCATCCATTGATTTGTAGCAAAAAACCTATCCAACTTTTCTTTAACTTGGTGAATGCCCGTTCTTCTGTTCAACCAAGTAAAGAAGGGCCCCTTCGCCTCCAATTCTCTCAATCCTAGCTCATCCAGGACCTCCTGAAACTCTCTCATCTGCCTTAGGGGCCTTAATTTTGTGGTATCACCCCCTCCTTTCTCACTTGACAATAACATCTCATTGAAATCACCTCCCACTACCCATTCATCAACTATTCCATCATGAGAGTGTTTAATTTTCCTTAACAAATCCCACGAATGCTTGCGCAAGTGTGTAACTGGGGAACCATAGAACCCCGTAAACCTCCAAACTAAATCATCAGCTTTAATCAAACAATCAATATGGCCCATTGAGTACGACAACAAAGAAACATCCACATTTTCATTCCCAAAAAGTACCAGACCACCACTATTGCCTCTTGCATCACAACCAAAACAGAAATTAAAATTTAACAACTTCTTCCAACTATTACATATTCTAGTAGGTACTTTGGTTTCAGTAACAAACAAAAGATCGGGGCGGTTTTCAGCGACTAACCGCTGCAAATTTTGGAATGCACGTTTCCCCCCCAGGCCCCGTGCATTCCACACAATCGCGATCATGGGCGACGGCGGGGCTGAGTTGAGTCAGCCGCTGCCTCCAGGAACCACTGTTCCTGCTCCTCCTCGCTTCTTGTCTTTTTTGCTTTTGTGCCTTCCCCTCCTCCACCTTTCTCCCCGCTTGCTCGTTCCCCTTCTCCTTTAATCCCAGTTGTTGTTGCCCTGACTCTCTTCTTTGCTGGCTGGGTAGCCCCTTGAGCAAACTCAATTTTCTTTCCCGATCCCAATCCTTCCATCTGTCCTCCTCCCCCGCCTCCCGTTGCTGGCTGTTTCATCTTTAACATTCTTATATTCTCTTGTATACCACTCCCCTCCCCTGCTTGGCTCCCATTCACGGCTAAGCTCAGCTCCGTCTGACCCCCTACACCTGTCCCATTGCCTGCTCCAACACTGCCATATGGAGGATATGAATTCAAAAAAGCATAGTACCTCATTGTATTGGATAGACTGAATGCCTCATCCTCACTGTAATTTGTTGGCTCCGTCAAGAACTGATTTGTATTAAAACCAGAGTGCTGGTTCTCCAGCGTTGTTGTTCCTCTCCTCACAACCTGACTTTTACTTGTTACCTGCTGTTGGAGCTGTTGTTGTGGTGTTGGCTCCGGCAGCTGCTCACTAATCACTGCCTTTCCTCTCCCCCCATCTCCTTCCGCAACTGGTGGTTGTTGCCTTTTCCTCCCTATGCCCCTCTTCCTTGCCCACTCGAAGTCCTCCTGTGTTGGGATTTTCTGCCCCTCTGCTTTTAGCAATAAGGGATACTCTTTTTCCTTAGTCGTGACTTGACCTTCTTCAGCGAACGTAGTCGGGCACTCCTTATCCACATGTGTGATTCTGCCACAAATTCCACAAAATTCCACCAACTTTTCATATCGAAACAGTACAATCTGGTTACCTCCTTGGAATTTCATCGATGTGCCTCTCGCCAAAGGTCTGGTCATATCAATGACAATGCGAACTCTCAGTCATCTCCCCCACCTAGCCTCACCTCCTGGTTTGGCCACCTCCAATACCTCTCTCAAACGACTACCCATTCGTTGGCCTATTACTGGGTTCATTGAGTTCAAAGGTAGTCCGTGGAACTGCACCCAGAAAGGCGCTTGGTTAAAAGCCATTGTGGCCGGACATTCCGCCCCCGTAAGCCTCTTCTAATTTTGTGCATTTTCTTCATTAGTTAGGCGAAAAAAATAAAAGTGTGTATATTAACATGAAACAGAGGGAATACTTTTAAATTAGCGTGGAAATTGATGGAGCTAAACTAAACTTCTTGTTACCCCTCAAAACCTCAATTACTTTACTTTAATAATGTACTTACACTCACCACTCTCCAACTCCTATTTATTTACTCACGTTATCTTTTATAAGTGGTTTCTCATATAATATCCTATAATATTGTAAACTAATCAATATCAATATTAATTACTCAAAAATAATTAGGTGGAGGGAGAGGGAGCATATATTTTTTTCTCAATGGTGAGTAGCTCTCTCTACCTTTTTCATGATTCTTAGACTCTTTCTTGAAAGGGTAAAAAACGGTTAAGCTGCTTTTCTTCAACTTTTATAGTGATTAATTAATTTAGATATAATTCTTCTTGTCTTCTCCTGTTAAAATAATGCTTCAAGAGTATAATTTTGTCTTCTTCTGCACTCTTACATGTAAATCTCCATTTTTTAATGTTGATTACCTTATTTGGAATCGATGAGCTTTAACTTTTAAGTAAGGAATATCTCAGATTCTCTCCTCTCAACTTGGCCCTTTCTTTCAGTTTTCTTGACTTTATACACAATTTTTGCAAGATTCTTTTAATTTTGAGCTATCTATAGTATATGGGTTGTGAGCATATTTCATGAATTGAAAGAATTGGGACCTGTTTTCTCCATGGAGATTATTATCCGCAATTGGGGTTTCTTGTTTCTGCTCTGCTTTGCCCTCATTTTTCCAGTTGGATTTTCAGGTTCTTTGCATTTCCATTTCAAGATAAAATGTTGAAATTTATTTGTCATTTTTTGCTTAATTTCTCCATTTGAATTCAGTGGGTGGATTACCCGGGAATGGGAGAGTAAGAGGAGTGAATTTAGGTGGATGGTTGGTAATTGAGGGTTGGATAAAGCCTTCTCTGTATGATGATATTCCAAATGGAGACATGCTTGTAAGTTGTAGTTGCATTCATATTTTCTGACTTTTTTTCACAAATTGTTATTAGTATCTGGTGTTTGCAATGTAGGATGGAACAGAGGTCCAATTCAAATCCGTGACTCTGAACAAATACGTTTCAGCTGATAACGGTGGTGGAGGATCAGTTGCGGTTGATCGAGATTTTCCACTTTCTTGGGAAACATTTCGGGTCAGTGGGTGCTTATTCAAATAGTGAATTACAATGAGCATGCATTTCTCTAATTTTGGAATAAATGATAGTTGGTTGAGGAGAAATGATTATAGGGGGAGGTAGTTAATCAAA
This sequence comes from Galeopsis tetrahit, assembly GCA_963675135.1. NCBI lineage: Eukaryota > Viridiplantae > Streptophyta > Magnoliopsida > Lamiales > Lamiaceae > Galeopsis > Galeopsis tetrahit. The sequence goes on from OY776132.1 coordinate 59,479,392, forward strand.
ATGGGGTAATTGATTACCTTATTTGAGTCTCATTACCCGAATTATAAGAAGGTGAATTGATTAACTTCATTACCATTCGCATTGAAGAGTTACGAACCAGGCGCCTCCTAATTCTTAGTGGTAGATTTAAGGCTTTAGGAAATATTTCTTGGCATTAGGATTTAAATCAAAGCTTCACATTAGGACTCATTGGAGAACTGCCTTAGAATTTTAGATGTTTATTAGGAAAACTTCTACATTTATTGAACTTCAACTAGTATTTTAAGCAAATTCAGATACTATATGTATCTCTTCTGCCGACTCAAATTATTACTTTGAATTGTGTTAGCTCTAACTAAATAAATATGAAGAAAATGCAGCACCAATTTGGCTGAAACTTTATTCAGCTTTTCATGTTTAATAATCTTTCTTGAAATTTGGTTTAAATCTGATTATTAGATTTTAATCAGTGATATCCCTTCTTGGGGCATTATGTTCCATAATTCATCGGGCAATGCTCTATTCAGATCGATGATATCATTGATTTATACTGATACTTTTTCTTTCTGCAACTGCAGTGAACTTATTTAATGTGCATTTTCTCGGCAGTTATGGAGAGTTTCGCAGTCGGTATTCCAATTTCGCACATCTGGAGGCCCGTTTCTGACATGTAATGGAGATGGGGGCACTGTTTCTGCGACAGCAGAGTCGCCATCTGATACCGAGACATTTTACGTGGAACGCAATAATGACAATCGAGTTCACATTAGACTCAAGAGTGGTACTTATTTACAGGTAGGATCACAGATGGACTACTAAAGAAAAGAATATCACTCTTTTTTTGGTCTGCTTTTGAGTTGAAATGGATTTGCTTTGCTTGGTTAAAGGTTTGAGCTATTTTTAGAAAAGTAAGAATAAATGTTAAAGTCGTCTCAAGTTTAGAGTAATTTGAAATTCTGTTTGTTCCTTATTCGTTATTAGTGACACCGTGGCACACCAGTTGCATACAATTTTCACAAAAAAATTATTAGCTCACACAATGAAAAGTATTAGTTGTATATTGAAAAAGTGCTAATATTGTTCAGCCTACAAACTAATACATTCTTCTTTATGAACTAATATTTTTCATTATATGACTAATATTTCTCATTATATATATTTCAGTTTTTTTTTTTAGTCAATATTGGTTAAAACTGCATAGAAGTTTTTTTCCTTTACTAGTTAATATCTTATTATACCGATTTGTTTAGGCTTCAAAAGCCAACCAGCTCACAGCGGACTATCCAGGGACACCGGGATGGGATGATAATGCTGCGACATTTCTGTTGATAATTTCGTCAAATAATTTGCATGGAGACTACCAGCTTGCAAATGGATATGGCCACAATAAGGCAGAAGAAGTTTACATGGTTAGCTGATTATTATAATCACACTTCTTTATCCAATTATTGACAATGCAATGTTTGATTTCTGATACTATTTACCTTTTGGTTTTTTATTTGCCATTGCAGAAGCATAGAAACAGTTTTATCACCATAGAAGATTTCGATTTCCTATACAGGCATGGAATAAATACTGTGAGGATTCCTGTTGGTTGGTGGATAGCTTATGATCCCGATCCTCCACCTCCTTTTATTGGTGGAAGTCTGGAAGCACTTGATAATGCATTTACTTGGGCACAGTATGTTTTCTTTTTCCAACGTCCGAATGAAGATTACTTTCTTATCATGGATTTCTTGTGTTTCACTGTACTTTTTTTTTTTTTTTTTTTTTCGGTGCAGAGAGTTTAGCATAAAGTGCATAATTGACCTTCATGCTGCACCGGGCTCTCAGAACGGGCAGGAACACAGTTCTAGTAGAGACGGGACAACGGGATGGCCTACATCACCCGATTACATCTCGAAAACACTAAATGTGATAGACTTTCTTGCTTCGAGGTAGATTCTCATGATGCCAAATTGATCATAAGTATAACCACCATCTATCTCCCACAGAAGGCAAAAACTTCTACGCAACTGGTGCAATTTTAACTTGATAAAGAAAAATGAGAAGTATTAGTTCATATGAATGATAACCAAAAAAGTGTTAGTTTGTAAGCTGAATAGTATTAGTACTTTTTCACATTTCAATACAACTAAATGACTAATACTTTTAATCATATGAGCTGATATTTTTCGACCACTTTTTTCGATGATTAGCAGAAAAATATATAGAACAGTTTCGTTAAATCACTGAAGTGTTACTCCCAACGCAATACTCTGTTCTAGAAGATAAACATGTTTTTTCAATGTTTTTATGCATGAACTTGAAAATGTTTCTTTAGGAACTTGCATTTCATGGCTGGGGTTCTTGTTATAGACTGCAATGTGAAACTCATGATTAACTACTCGTATAGTGTGAATGTTGTCGACATTATGAAAACCTTAAAGTTGATTTTAATTCATCTAAAGAACATAGTTCACCAGCACAAGAACTAGATTTGATTTGATTTTCTTAGCTTGTTCATTTCTTCACCATATTTACGAGTCCAAGTTTTACCAAGCAAATTGGAACAGGATTTTGCAACATTTGATCAAAATTATAATCGTAATCTTTTTGCTACTATCTTTCTTTTTGTTTGCTTGTGTGTGTGTGTGTGTATACATGTAAATATAATGTATTTCATAATTCTGCAGGTATGCCAAACATCCTTCATTGCTGGGGATCGAGCTATTAAACGAGCCATCTGCTGCCTTAGTTCCATTGGATGTGCTAGTTTCATATTATAAACAAGGATACCAGATTGTTCGAAAATACTCATCAACAGCTTATGTTATATTCTGCCAAAGAATTGGCAATGCAGACCCATTCGAGCTCTACCAAGCTAACATAGGCGATTCAAATACTGTAATTGACTTGCATTACTACAATCTATTCGACACTTTTTTTGTCAACATGACTTCTCTAGATAATATTCAGTTCATATATAAGAGTAGGGAAACACAGGTACAGGCTCTGAACAGTGCAAATGGACCCCTCCTTTTCATTGGTAAGCTATGATTCTCACTAGAACTTATTATTACTTGTGAATTTGAGATAATAATGGATATGAAAATTGATTGCAGGGGAATGGGTGAATGAGTGGAATGTAATGAGTGGATCACAGACGGACTACCAAGATTTTGGACGAGCCCAACTGGAGGTGTACAATGCTGCCTCGTTTGGATGGGCGTACTGGACCCTCAAGAACGATAGGAACCACTGGGATTTCGAGTGGAACATCCGGAACAACTATCTCCCACTACAACTCGGTAACACTATTTTCCTCTGCCACTAGTTTCACATTTTGATTGAAGAATTTTAAACCAAGAATTATGCATTTTTTGAGTTTGTTTAATAATTGCAATTCTTGAAGCTGGTTACATTGACTAGTTACATCTTTGATGGTTATAGGATGATCTGATATGAGCAATGTACGTATTTTGTGCAGGATGTTCGTCATCTAGGCGATTATCAATTTACGTGTTGTTGCTTGGCTTCTATATTTTTTACGGTTTATAGACGAGTTGGGAAGACTTGTAGAATGTGCATGATCATATCGATCAGGACAACCACGGAGGGGAGGGCGTAACTGCTGTCGTTTGCTTCTGGATCAAAACCGGCTAGCTGATGACAATCGATTCGTTTGCAATAAGGGACCTGGCCAGGCCAGGTCAGGCTAACTTTACTCCACCTGATTTGATTTGATTCATTCGAAATAATCATTCTTTACTAATGCTACTACGATTATCTGCGATGCATTCAATGGTTGAAATGAGGCAAAAAGTGTCAAGTAAATTGATGATGAGATTGTTGTTGCGATGGTTGTCCATTATGTTCATGATTAGTTGGTATGGCATTCAAATCTTGTTACTCAGGACAATTTTATTAAAACCCTAAAGTTAAATAAAATAAAACTTAAATAATTAATTTTAACATTTTAATATGAAATAATGCTTCAATATTTTTGTTATATAGTATGGTATACCTATCACCCTAGTGCGCCTCGTTAAAATTAAATATATAATGATAAGTATCGATTTATTTGAATATTTGTATTAATTCATGTAAAAAAAAAAGTACAGTATTAGTTTGTAAGTTGATCAATATTTATAATTTTTCATTATAAAAGTAATACTTTATTCACACGAACTTATACTCTGACCCTTTTTGTGTATGATTCGCTAATATATATATATATATATATAAACAACTTTGTTGAATTTGGTTAATTAAAATCGAGTTAAATTGCATCATTTGCACATGACAATTGTTACTTCAATAGTAATAGTCTTTTCGTTCAAATTTTGTATATAAAATTTATTTTTATAAATTTTAAAAAATATTGATTATTTATGTATAAAATAAATGAATTAGATGATATTATGAAGTATTGTGGGGATCATCACATTTTTATTTTGAGATATACATATTAAATTTGTACCGAGGAATACTTTTTTTTTTTTTTTTTTGAAAACAACCGAGGAATATTTAAATACAAAGTTTAGACATAGTGACTAAGACTTATGGGACATGAATTTTTACAATATTTTCCCTATGAAAGAACAACAGTTCTTTTAAAGGATGTCACAATATATTTATTTGTGTGTAGACACAGGAAAGAAAATGTGAATTTTGGTATTTTACTTAATTGACACATATTGTGTCACATATTATATGACATAGGATTATAAGAACTCCAAGAATTGTCAAAAGATACGTACTATATATAATATCATAGATCGTCACAGCATTAAAATAATTTTGATATTTAAATGCAAGACAACAAATAAGAGTGACACATGATTTGTACTATGAGTCACTCAATCAAACATTTTACAAATATTAATTTAAAAACAAAAAATTCATCGGTTAAGCTTTGTTTCTAGAATCGGATGACCACTTGTTGACATGCATGGCAGCCTTCTTCGCCTGCGCATTTCGAGGGTTTAGGATAACAAAAAAAAAAAAAATTATATATATATATATATAAACAATATTCAATTTTAATTTCATTCCTTGGATTTATTTATTTACATAATATTTAATTTTTGTTACTCTTATATTGCAGTATAATATTTTGTAAAAAGAATTGTCTTTCAATTCGTACAAAAAACAAGCTCTGAATATTGAAGTATGTAAATCATGAATTTTAATTAATTCATAATCTCATCTTAAACTTCAATTAAAATGCAAATGAATTGTTAATTACCTCCATCTCCCAGTCACATCGCAATGTAATAATGGCAAGAATTACGGTTTGAACTGCAGTTCCTCCAAAGATCATACCAGCCCATACACCCTAAAATTAATATATTACCAAGTTAGGTTAATGCAATATATATAGTATTGAATCATTAAAAACATATAAATAAATAAATATTACCATAACTCCTTGATCGAAAACCCATCCCATTAAAACACCGAGTGGGACTCCAACTAAATAGTAACAACCAAGGTTAATGTATGCCACATACGACTGCCATCCCGACCCAACAGCCACCCCTTCAAACACACAAAATTTATCAGCCCAAAAAAAATGTCACATCCAATTATTAATATAAAAGAATATATATATATATTAATCCAAACAAACAAGCTAGTTATCTTTTGGTACAACAAACAAGTTATCTTAACTATATATATATGCCAACACATTTCCACTAGATGTACCATATTTTGGCACCAATTATAGTGGGGCGGAGCGAGTATTCGTTTTTGCATACCTGAAAGAATAGGTTGAACACTGTTGAGGAGAACGGTGAAGGCCAAGAGAATAGAGAGGTGGCTAATTGCTTCAAGAACAACCTCACTTGATGTGTAGATTAGGGCAAACTGATTGTGGAAAAACATTATAAGAACCCAAAAGAAGAGGCCAATGATTAGGGATTCACACACTGAAACTATGGTTGCAAACTTGGCTCCTTTCCCATTTCCTGCTCCCAATTCATTTGCCACTCGAACTCTACATTCAAATAACAACATTAAACAAATTAACTTAATATCTCGACTCCACAACATCCCATTTCCTTCTTCTATATATATGTGTGTGTGTGTGAGCCTCTATTTTAGTTACTTTTGCAACTTATATTATGTGTTTCAATTTCACTATAAGTATATCCGTATATTCTAGCCAAGTGAAACTGTTTCTCGTTAAGTTATTCATTTATTGTTTGCACAAGTTTTAAATTTTATTGTTTGCAAGTTTTAAGTAATACTTAATCTTTAGGAGTAATATATAAGGTATAGAAAAATAGAAAAAAAAAATCTCTATTGAAACCTATCAGTCAATTGAATAATTGTTCTAAACGACTTTTTGTATAAGACAGTGAAGCGACCAGGGCAGGGCCAATCCAATCATTACACGGAACTTTCACGTGATGCATGGTTTCCAAACTTTCTTTAAAATTAATGATTCTATTTTATTTTATACTCCCTCCGTCCCGAAAGTGTTTGCACAATAAAGTGGGCACACTTTTTAAGAAAAAAGTGTAATGAGTGGAGTGTTGAGAGTTAATTTTGTAAAGTTATATGAATAAAGTAAAAAGGTGATTGGAAAGAGAGTAAAAGTAATGGCATTTTGTGTAAATATGTGAATATTGTGAGGGTGGGGTTTATGAATAAGTTTCCTTTTATGGGTGTGCAAACAATTGTGGAACGGACAAATAAGGTAAGTGTGCAAACAGTTGTGGGACGGAGGGAGTATGATCTAAAATAGTGAAAATAATTTCAGGGTTGTTTCGTCATTGTGAATTGAATATATGTTGTGCAAAAGGCCAAACACAAAATCTAAGTGCAGAAATAAATTACCCGGTTCCGGCAAAAAAAGCAAGAGGAATCATCATTTCCCACCCATTGATGCTCATGCTGCATTATACATACATACACCACAAAATTATTTATGACAATAACCTCCAAATTTAAATAATAAATTTAATTTTTTTGTCATTTTTCTAGTGATAACTGACCGTCGTAATGATAGAATTTAATTATTCTTGCCAATTCGTAAACGAACAAGTCACAATAGAAAATGACACAAAGTACTAGTACTATTATTAAATTCGAGAGTTAGTAGACATATTGAAGACGAAACTAAAAATTCCAAAATTTGTTCGACGAAAAACGAATTTTAATTCATACCACTATTTCATTTCATCAACGTCAGATCAGTATATCTCTAGTCAAAATGAATTATCAAATCTTCTCCTTCAATTCTTTCCAACAATTTCATTATTCTTAATTTTGTTTTTTAGTGTTTTTTTTTTTTTAGAAATAACATTATTTACTTTATACGTTATATTTAAACCCATATAAAGAGAAATTGGCAGAATAAATTAGTATTTGAGACATTAATTTAGAGTTGAAAATTCTACTCACCAAACAGATAAGGCATCAATTGCAATTTCTGCGTTCTTGAGGTTTCCAGTCATCACTATCAGAATTCTGTAATACCAATTCTCCAAACTGCAGCAGCCCCATTTCGAACAAGTTTCAAATTTATAATTAGATTCATGTATATATCAGTACCTAATCTTTGAAAAATACTAAATAAATTTGGGAGATTCGTCAACTATATAACTCCAAGTAACCCAAAATTCAAACATATATATATATATATATATACTCATTGAATGCAATAAAACAAATAAATAGTACCGGAATGAATATTTATAATGACAACTAGCTACCCTCATATTGAAGTCCATTTAATGGGCTAGCTAGCTAGCTATCTTGATTTTGAAATAAATAAATAATACTCCCTCCATTCACTAAATGTAGTCCCATTGGGATGTGATACAAATTTTAAGAAAAAAATGTAAATAAAGTAAGGATATTATAAGGTATTGTGGGGGTCCATTGTAAATAAAAGTGATTATTTGTGAATAAAGTTAATGGCAAATTGAGTAATTAAATGATGGTTGAAAGGTGATAGTTTTCGTAAAGTGCATGTGAAATACATTTTATTAACGGGGAGAATAGTATAATCACATTTGTATTTGGTGGGAGGCAATTGGCCACACGAAATTTAATTTTTACTCTAACTTTTTTTAGTTATTCAATTTCCTTCATTCTAATTTTATAATCTCACTTTCCTTTTTGTTTGTTAAATTCTATAATTCTCATCTTTTATAAAGAAAATATTACTTAAACTCACTACTTTATTTTTACATTATCTCCGTCTCATCTTAAACTATTACATAAACAATTAATTTTTCTTAAAAATCATGTCCAATGAATTATAAACTGAACAAATGAAGTACTTATTTATTTTATTAATATTCAATTTGTTTTTTTTTTTACTATATTATTTAAAATTAATTTGTCAGATTAATTTATTTGGTGGTGACAGAATTAAATTTGAGTGTAAGTGCGTGAGAGAGAGGGGGGTACCATACCATAGCATGACACCGGAGGAGGCAGAAAGCTTTGTAAACTCCCACAACCCCGTAAACGCCTCACCGGAAAAGCCACCCCACGAAAGTGGACAACCGCCGCAAACAGTGTACAAAAACAACCCTATCGCCGTGAACCACCATGAGATATTAAGGGAGAGGGCGGTTCCGACCAAGCCGAGATGCAACTTGTACACAATCAGCCAGCTCAGCAGCACGTGCAGCAAGAACGCCCCAATATTCACCCACGCCGTCACCATATTCTTCAGCTGACTCTGCAGAAACCTCGTCAACGGCATCACTAACACGAAGCTGAAATGGAGCGGGATGAAGCAGAGCACCACCACACCCGAAAGCTCCGCCACGTCCTCCGGCTGCCCCAGAAGCTTCAGAATCGGCGTCGCGAAGAAAAAGAGAGGCAGCATGAGAAGGGAGCACAGAAACAGAACTATCCATGACCGCTGCAGATAAATACCCAACATGTAGTACTTCTTCGCTCCGTACGCTTGCCCGCACAGCGTTTCTAGAGCACTCGCCATACCCAGCTGCAGAATTATTAGTATCTCATCTAAAAGTCAAGTCGGAACTTAATTGATTAGAAATAGGAATTAATTACCATGAGGCCGAAGTCGAAGCCGATGACGACACTGGAAGCGATGGACATGGCGGCGAGTTCGAGGTCGCCGAGGTGGCCGGCGAAGGCTTGGGTGATGACGAACATGGAGTAGGAGGCGATGCGGCTGAAGATGGCGGGGCCCACCACACGCCATAGCTTTTTGGTTTCGATCCAAACTTTCTGATAAAGGGTTATTTCATTATCATCATCTTTTTCTATGTATTTAGTGGAGTAGTCTAATAAAGGCGCTGTTATATGCTCATTTTGTATTGTGCGGGACATGCTGTTTTCTCTTTCCTAGCCTCCCTGTAGGATGAATGAATGAACGGAGAAAACAGGGGAGGGGAGGATGTGAATGCCACTTTCATGTATTTATAATCAAATGCATGCCCGGATGATGGACCGTGACCCTGACATAAATTGTATATACTCCATTGGTGACAAAATAAGACGAGTGTATTCAATTTAGTTTCTAAATCAAAAATTTATAGAATTCATGCACAGTTTGATTGATTTTTTTTTTTATTGATTTATATAGATTTTCATAGATCGAAAAAAAATTATTCAAATTGTTTAGAAAAAATATCAAAAATAGTTGGTTCCAGAAAGTTGCATTTTAATTCATTCACCGTTATCTCGACCTCATTTCTCACATAACATTAGCAATACTCGTTCTTCATACATTAACTTCCGTTCTTTGTTGTAGTTGGCTTTAAGAAAACAATTCCAAATTTTGCTTTACTTCTTTTTGGGTTGATTTCTTCTTTGAGTGTAGACCTCACACATTTCAGGGAACACTGAAGGTGGTGTGTAACCAAATGGTGGATCATTTTGAGATAGTCCTACCAACATCTCATTTTCAGCATCATAATTCAAATATTTTATGTGTACATTTTTATTTTCATCATCTCCTAATATTCTTGCATCACTAGCACTATCCAATCCAATGAAATTTTTCCCTACAATAACACCATTTCCTACCGCAATTTTCAAGTCCTCGTGATCAGGACATTCCCCATAAATTTGTATAGTACCTCTGTTAGAAGAACAACAAAAGGTTTTTTTTTTCTCCTATAACCTTTCATCTTCAGAGTTCTCTGAGAATCCGTTGAAATCTCTAGTTTTTATAAGAGCTTTTGGAAAGTGAAATTTATTTATATTTTAGGAGGAGAATCAAATAAATTCCATAAAGTATTAAAGTCCATAAACGGTTGAATACCTAAAGATTTTTTAAGATTTTTTAAAATTCGTATTGAATACCTCAAAAAATTTAAAGACTTTTCCTATCAAAAAAAAAATTAAAAACTTTTAAAAATTTGAGTTGAATACTCCAAATTTTAAAATCCTACAAAAATCCACAACCAATACACCCTTAGACTTGTATATTTTTTTTTTTTACAATTTTAGGTCAAAGTAGTCCAACTAATTCAATTTTGGACAGATTTTACACGTTACACACGAGGTCCATTTTTCATGTTGAAACGTTGGAGGATAGCAAAAAGAGGTCCACAACTTTATAAACTAGTAAAATTAGATATGTAACTATTTTTTCCCCAATTTCAGGCCCAAAATTAAACACGTAACTTTTCAAAAGTAGTAATATTTTGTGTAAAATTGTGGTATTGTAGTTTATAAGAGATTTTTTATTTTAAGAGTATGAAAATAATTGTAAAATGTCTCGAAAATGAAATTTAGAAAATTATTATATATGAGTCACACAGTAATAACTTGCATAGTATTAAATAAAATACATGAGCGAGGTTTCATATGCTGTACTGCTGTAGTGTCATGTATAGTAGGATTTGGAGTAGATACATGGAAGGGGCATCATTAGAAAACACTAAAGTAGGTACCTAATTAATAGTCCTGCAGTTCTTGGACTACTCAAGCTCATAAATGAATAATTTTTTAGTGAAATTGTGGATACTAGAAAATCACTGCCACTATACGACTTCACCCTATAAACTAAAAAAAGTTAATCACATACGTTTTTTATGCAATCGATTACTAATAAGCCCCACGTAGTATATGCGTACATTAATTATTTCATGATAACAACTTGACGTGTGTAGGCCCTATCATTGCCTTTTGACATCTGGCTCAATTTACACAAGACTACATTACTACGTGCAGCTATATATGGACTAAAATATCTTGATATTTTTTTAATATATTTTCGATATATTCATTTTTTGTGATCATCAATATATATCGATATTGGAAAGAAACGGCATTTTCACAATATTAGTAAAAAAATATCGATAAATATCGGTATACAATAACAATATTGAGACTAATATTGATAAAACATCGAATTTATTTTGAGAAAATGTCGATAACTTTCAAAAAAAATTCAAATGAAATAATATTGTATGTTATATTTTATATAAATTTATCACGAATGTAAATGTGTTTAAATTATTTTTTTGTTAAATTTATACCTGCATTAAAAGTTTGTTATTAAATGTTCAATTTTAAAAAAAATTACCAATATCGATATATCCACTTCAACCCTGCATGCAACACTGCTCCTCCAAAAAGTTTTGATTGAAAAAAAATATTATAAATCAATTATTGATATATCCATGGATATTTCCATAAATTTAAGGTTTCGATATTTTCATCGATACTGATATTTTCAACCTTGTGTGCAACAATGCTCCTCCAAAAAGTATTGATTGAAAAAAAATATTACTCCATATAAATTAATTAAAACTTTACATCACATCATATATTTTTTTAAATACTACGGAGTACTCCATACCTAATTTCTACTATTATTTGCATACTTACTTTATTCATCCGTTTCATAATTGTTTATAATCTGAAATAAATAAAAAAATCAATAAATTCCACCATAGCAATATTAACATATACATATATAAAAATATCATTACGTTTGACACTCAATTCAATTAATTTTCTGTAATTTATTTATAAAATTTTACAAAATCAGTTTCCAATTAATCGAGCTGACCCGTTTAACCTTGAAAAATACTGGGTTATGGTTCATGAATCATAAGCCCGTTTAAATTCGGGTTTGTTTTACTCGGACTGGTTAGCCCGCGGACTAAACCGGGTCAGCCCGCTAGCCCGAGTTATTACCCTTTTTTTTTTAATAAATAACCTGCTAACAAATTTTGAGTCATTTGACCCATAGTCATAACTATAAACATTAAGCAACTCATTACCATTCATTAGTCATTATTACGTACTACTCCCTCCGTTCCATACTTGAAGGCACAAATGAATTGGGCACGAATTTTAATGAATGAATTGTTTATTAGTATTGTGTAAGATAAAGTGGGGTAGTAAAGACTTTTCAACTTTATAAATAGTAATAAAGTTACTTTTTAGTGTAATAAAGTAGTGGCATTTGCTGCAATATTGTGACGTTTTAAGGAGATTGTTTAAAAGTGTTTTTGCTATTTTAGGTAATGTGCCTTCAAGTATGGGACACCCAAAATGGTAAAATGTGTCTTCAAGTATGGGACGGAGGGAGTATTTTTTATTAGATTATGATATTTGTTTAGTTTTATTTGACCATATTAAGTACCAATGAGTTCTAGAATGGGGAAAAAACAGAATAGGACAATTCACCCTAAGACTTTAAGATTAAAGACAAAAATTTTTGGTAAAACAATTAAGGACAAAACAGCCTTCAAATTCCCCATTCTGCCCTTATTTTCATATAATTCGAAAAGTCATAGTTCTTCAAGGATATCCAAAGATTTCGCTTAAGTTTCCATATTTGAATTCAATCTATTTTGAATTCAAATCGAATTGTCTCTTCTCTCATGCAGTCAATCATTTCCAAAATTTTGATAAATTTCCATGGATGAATTTCTAAAATTACAACCAAAAACATTTTGCGAATGAAATTTCACGAAATTCTTTGAGTTTCTGCATTTTTTGTTTCAATTGAATCTCCGATTTTTGTTGGAACTCTGTTAGTAACTGCATTTTTAGAGTATGCAGTCACAATTTTAGTAAAACAACATTCATCAATTTTGAATTTTTCTCTGCATATTGTATTTCGTTCTGCGAATTTCACGAATGAAATTTTGATCAATTTCCATGGATGCATATTTTATTATATGCAACCGATAAGTGCATATACCTTCAAATATGCATACGTTTTTTTATATATGCAATCGATAATTATGTATACTTTAATATGTGCATGTGTTATATATTTTAGCTATGAAAATTGTCAAATATAGTCATAAATATGTTGGGTAATATCTTTGCATATAAAAAATTGTTGCATATTCTTAGTGACATGCATATATCTAATATGTGCATTGCATAATAATAATATAACACTTTATCAGACATGTTATAATAATTATGATTTTTCTAGTTCGTGAAGTAAATAAACTATTGAATCTAAAAATTACATTATACGAAAATACATGAAATATGCATTATACATACAAATACATACAATAAATTGGGTTTATATATGCAACGAAAATTGCAGAAACTGCGTTATCAGCAAAACTCAACTTCAAGTGTATACCCAATTTCAATAGGAAGAATCACCTTCCTCTGTTTAGGTTCCTAGAATCTGCTTCTCATAAGCTGCAACAAAAATATAATTTTAGTTTATGATCTAACAAAAAAAAAAAAAAAAAAAAAAACAACAACAGATCTAACCCAAAAAAAATGGATGGATAGAAACAAGTCCAGCAATAATTTTCCATTCGCCTAACTTGACAGCACACATTCAGCAAAAACAGGACGAATAAAAGGCGGAGATACTTCACTTTATATTGTTACAACAGAACTAAAATTATAGCAGAAATCAAGAATGAAAATTCTCATGGAAAAATTATTAACAAAATTACCATGAAAAATATATAATTATTTTTCATTTATAGTGAAAATGAGCAAACCTACAAACTATGAAGAAAAGTGGATGAATGTTTTTAAGTTGAAATACAAAATACCCTAAAATAAACTGGTTCTTGAATCAAGAACCTGTGCCATGACCTTGCACACAAGATTTCGTACAATTACACATAAAGAGTGAATTTTTCAATTATGCAGCTTTTCAAAAGGTGAATTCCACAGATTCCCCAATTGACATAAAGAAAATTAAGGTATTTTTTAAGTAAGGATCATACACAATTCACACACATTAACGTTTTGGATTCGGAATAATAGCAGTCAAAGTATAAACTCTAAAATTGAACAACTCACAAACACATCCCCAAGTCCAATAAAAAATTAGGCTAAATTCCCAAAAATCAAAATTCAAGAAACCCACGTAAAAACAAAATCAAGGGGAAAAAGAATCAGAAACCCCACTTAAACATATATTTCAAGAACCCCAAAATTGCTCCTATACAATAAAATTCAAGAACTTTGAACACTAAAATGCAGTAATTAAAAGGAGAAAAAAAAATCTCAGATGTCAAAAAATACCTTCGAGCAAGGAAATCTGAGTGAAAACACGATATGTAGGGCGAGAGCGTTTTTCTTTGCTTTCGCTTTCTATGACAGACACACGAATATATAATAAACTTCGCTTATCCATCCAATTTCCTACTTCACGCGATAAACGATCTAACCCAAAAAAACAACAGATCTAGATGAAAAAATCAGATTACCTATGAAACTGTTTTTCATGACATCGGGGGGAAACGTTCTTCCTCTCAATCTGAACCATTTGCCCAATCTTTTAATCAAGAGTCTTCTCGGCCTTGAATGCCACATCACATGTCTTCTTCCTCAGCGCACTCATTTTTTTCATTGCAATTTGGTTGATTGATTGATCGGTGGATCAACAAAAAAAAGTAGACGACAATCTGTTAATTTGCTAACGAGTGGGATGTTATTGAGTTTCCCCAGTCCCGATCGTTGAATTGATCGATTGATCGAATGAATGCGAAAAGATTATCAGCGAATTTAATTGAATTGAATGATTCAAATTAGATTTAAATTTGAAAAAGGAAAGAGAACCTGTAATTTTGGAAAGAGTTGAAAATGAAAGAATTCGAATTATAATATATAGGGCATATTAGGAATTTGACAAGGTGTTTTGGTCTTAATTGTTTTAGTATAAATTTTTATCTTTCTTTGTTTAAGACACTAAGTTATTGTCTTATATTGTATATAATCTCTTCTGGGGTCTCTTCTAGAATTATGTTTAAATCATACTTTTATTTTCTTATTACCGATCATTAACTAATTATATATTTTTCTATTTTATTTTCTTGTTGGATGCGTCAATTGGAACATTTAATTTTAAAAGGAAAAAAATTATTGTGGCCCGTTTAGCCCGCGGCCCGCTAGGGTTAGGATTAGGTCCCAACAATTGTAGGACCATTAAATATGAACAGGTTAATGTGACAAGATAATGGAATTCACTATGAATAAAATCTATGATCTGCATAGATTACAAGAAAAGTCACTTTCTACTGAGCTGCAAAAGAAAGTAGAGATACTTTTAACACCCTTGAAGGAATGGCAAGATGAAGCCAAAAAGGGGGAAGTAAAAGTAATGAAAGTGATGGAACAAACTCAATCACAACAAGCTCAATTGGTTGTGAGTCAAGATGAGTTGAAAGTCAGCATTGATGATTTGAAAGAAGAAATCATCAGTCTGAAGCTAAAGTTACAAAATTCTGATTCTGTTACTCAAGAAACAACAGCTACTCAGAAACATATTGCTGAATCTTCTTCAAGAAAAAGAAAATTCATTATTGATGATGAAGAAGAGACTGAACAGATTGGTAGAATTACCAGGTCTAAAAGCAAGCTAAAACATGGTGATACTGAAAATAGACCAAGTGATGTGCTGATAGCTGAATCAGTTGAAAAGCATAATCAGATGCTTGCTCAGAAGAAAATTGAAATGACTGAGAAAAGATCTGCTGAACAGATTAGAAAACAAAAGATGAAAGATGCAGAAGCTACAAGAAAGAAGTTTGATAATAGAGTTGCTGCATTGAAAAAGAAAATGAAGTCTAAATCTGTTGGAACTGTTCTGGATGAACAATTCATGGAATTTGTTGTGGATCCAGAAGATATGGAGTTCTGGAATAACTTGAAAAAGAAATGGCAGATTGCAAATTTTATTGTGAAGAAATTTGGTAACCATTCAAGCAAGGAAGATGAATATTCTGATTTTGATGCATTCATGATGAATATCTCAAGAGAATTTTGGGAACATATTCTGTTGTTAGCTGCTAGTGCAGGTATACAGATATTATGTCCTGAAGAACCAGTTTGGGATCCTCCAAGACTTGAAAATGGTGAACCAGATTACTCAGAGATCAGAAACATAATTTCACAAATCATTAAAGATGAAGGAATCACTGATCATAAGCACATGATGGATATCAAGAACAGATTGTACTTGGCATTCAGAATTCCTGATAGAGACTGAAGATGAAGGACTATGCTGAAGAAGATAACATTTCTAAACCTTATCTTTATTTCTTTATTTCTGTGATTATGTGACTTAGTTGTAATATGTGATATATTTGATCTTATTTTGGATTTGAATCTTAATCTGATGTTTTGAATTGATGAACTAATATGATTAACTATATATCTTAACTACTGATCTATTAATGTTTAAGTAGTTTTGGCTTCATCAAAAAGGGGGAAATTGTTGGGATATGAATCCTATAAACAATGTTCTAATTGATGATTGTATGTTTTGATGGCCAAAAGTAACTTTAGAGTTAATGATATATGTGATTATATGTTTGTATATGTGAGATACATGTTATAAGATTACTGATCTTAATGTGTTATGTTGTTTAAGTTTACTGATCTTAGTATATTACTAATCTGATATATGAACTGTTTAAGAACTAAGCTGATGGAAGTATTGTATAGACAGCTTATAGTATAGGATTTAGTTATACTCATCTGTATGTAGTTCAGTTGATGTATAGATAGGTTTTATATTTGTAAAAGTTGTATTCTATTGTATTCAGCATTGTAATAGTTTAGAACAGTAAGATTAGATGGAAGTAAGATGACTAAGAAGACTACTTCAGAGATTGAAGAAATCAAGTGAAGTTTTTGAAAGAAGCTGAACAATTTGGAAGAACTGTGCTGACCAAGAGCAGTAAAACTAAGAAGAGTAGTTTACTGTGCTGAGTTGGTTTGTTTGAAGAATAAGTTTGGATAACTTATTTAAGACGTAACTGAAGATATTGTTGAAGATAAGCTGACTTGGAAAGATAAGATAAGTTGGTTACAAAAAGAAGGAAGTTACAAAACAAGAAACGGTTATGAGTTAGTTGAGAGTTAGTTTTACAAACTGCTAACTGTCTTACTAATGCTTATAAATACCGTGTGATCTTCTACTTGAAAAGACTACTGACACTACTGAAACTACTACTACTCAAAGTGTTCAAGAGCAAATCAAGAAGTATTCAAGTACTCACAGAGTTGAAGATTGAAGAACTGAAGAGAAGCCACAGATCTGATTTGAAGAAACAAAGGCTATTACAAAGAGAAGTTTTACTTTTCGTTTTAAGTTTGTATTGTTGTAAACAAGTGTGCTAGTTACTTGTGAAATTACTAGTTGATCGAAGATATACCTGGTGGTGTAATCGACAAGATCGAAGTCTTAATCTTGGGACTCTAAACAACAAGTACTCAAGAAGAAAGAGTAATAAAACATCGCGACTGGAGTTGTGAGAGTGGATGTAGACATTTGTCGAACCACTATAAAAATCTTGTGTTCTTTACTGTTTTATGTTTTGATTAACTGTTGATATATTTGTTGAATAAGAACAGTAAGTTTTCCAAAGAAAAGATTTAAAGAAAAGTTGAGTATAAAAGCTAACTGTTTAGTACTGAGCTGATTCTAAGAACAGTACTGTACAGAACACATTTCCGCACTAAAAACTCTGATATTTTGATAGAATTTGAAAAGTCTATTCACCCCTCCCCTCTAGACTTTTTCTTAGCTTACTCAATCTTAACTCAACTTTTGGGACCAACAATAGTTTATGTATAAAGTAGTTAAGTAGACCTGTAGGAGTGTTATATATGGAGTATGACAATGTTCACTTACAAATAAAGTATTTTTTTAAATAATCTATTTTAGAATAAATAAAATAATTGTGTAAGAATAAAATGAATGATAATTTATATAAATAAGTGATGATAAAAATATTATTTCTATTTTAAAATATGCATATTGACAAATTTTTCTATGCAATTGAATGTATAAATACACTTGAATTGTATAAATACACTTGAATTTTAATGTTACCCAATTTATTGTTGCCTAAATTTAATTGTATAAGTGCAATCAATTACACTCTAGTGATTGAAGTGTTATAAAGGAAAGAATAATAAATTTAAAACCATAAAAAATATGCATGTATTTTATACATAAACTATTAATATTTTTTAAAATTCGTATAAAGTTTATATTAAACTGAAAGAGTATAATATTATAATTAAAAAAAAACAATTAAAAACTTAATTAATATGTGAAGACCGAGTGTTATAAAGGAAAGAATAATAAATTTAAGCCATATAAATATATCCAATGTTAGAATAGAAAACGCGATGCCCCGCAGCGTTTTCCTCTTTATCAATTTTTTTTCTTTTAATTCATGTAAATATGATGTATGACATGTGAAATATATATATACATGTCATGAAAAAATATAAACGTGTTGGAGCTCCGCGTTTAGGGGTCAGAATTTAAATAATTTTAAAAAATGTGTGGTCCCCTCGCATTTTAATTATAAATGGATACAGAAACGCTCGGGGCCAAGCGTTATACTGTACTTTCATAAAAACAAAAAAATTCACCATATTTTAAAAATTAATTAATTAATTAATAATAAAATGATAAAAAAAACCCGAATTAAAGTTATAGAAGAACTTTATAAAAAAAAGCGTGAAAGTTGTTATAGGATTAAAAAGAGTATAATGAAATTGACTAAGAATGGAGAAATAATTTTTTTCCTTTCTTAATTAGTTAAGTAATCAAAGAGTTGCCCGAAAAGTTTGACTGAATATCACGTAAGCAGTTGCGAAATCATAATTGTCCTTACATATAATATCACACATGGAGAGACCGACATAGCCAATTAATTAGATAGTACTGTCAGAAATTGTTGGTTGAAGCTTTATTTTGTGGGTTCATGCATACAGCATATACTCCCATGCTCCACACATTTTTAATGAATATCTATTAGTTTATATATAAAATTATAAATAAAAAAATATATATAACAATTTAGTTAAATAAGTGATAATTTAATAGTAAAAAATAAAATATGAATAATATTAATTTTAAAAATAAAATGAACATAATCAAATTAAACACTTATAAAAGAAAAATTAGAATATAAAATTGTAATAAAGGAGTAATTGATTTCCCTTTTGAATGTACAATTTTTTAAACGATGCAGTATTAATTAATAATTATTTTATATAAAGTGATTGCTATATATGAATGACACTTGTGGATATAAAAGAGTTTTAACTTACACGGCTGGGCTGGTTAATGCAAGTTGAAGTCAACAACACCAATCAGTCAGAACTACCAAGACCACGTCTATCCTTACCCTCTTCCTATATCTAGCTAACTTTGAGGTTTCAAAAATCAATTTTTGGACTATTTACTTCAAAATTTAAAAATTATTAAATAAAAAAGCATATCAAGCATACTAATTGTGAAAATTTTATTTTTGCCCCTTCAAACTTGAACTTGAGTGATTTCAAATCAAATCCTATCAATTTTAAATATACAAAATATCTTATCTTAATACTCTATATTTGTGAGAATATAATGGGACACGTGTCACAATTTTATAACTCTGCACAATCTCTCTCTTCACCAAAATCGTCTATTTCAAAATCCCTGCATTCTCAGGCATTCTGATTAAAAAAATCAATTTTCCTATTTTAATCTCAAAATTATAATTCAAAATTTTAAATTATAATTATTATTTTAAATCTCTTCACCAAAATCGTGTATTTCAAAATTTTGCATTCTTAAAAAAAATATATTTTTCCTATTTTCATCTTAAAATAATAATTTTAATATTATTTACTCATAATTATTATTTTTAAATTTAAAATTATTTTAATCTTATCTTCTAATATACAAATTTAAATGAAACAAAATTTCGTATATTCTTAATTTCATAGCCTATATAAGGTCATCTTCTCCTTTAAAACGAGATCTCATTTTACTTTCTTATTCTTTTGTTTTTCTAAGCTCCTATTAACATATATGATTTCTTTTGTAGATGTCTACTAGATATACATTTCACTCTCTCTTTAAATTCTTTTACAATTTTCTTCAATTTTTTTTTTACTTTTGTTTAATTTTTTTTTTGTTCTCTCTCATTTTTCTCTCTATCCACCGTTTTTTTACTTAATTATTTTATTTTACTTTTTTTTGCTTTTACACCGTTTTCTTAAATTTCTCTCATTTTTTCAATTATTTTTCTGTTCTCTCCTCTCTCTCTCTTTTGTTTTTATTTATAAATTTACAGTTTCTTAAATTATTTTTTCCGAAACGTAAATTAATAAATATATTTACGAAATTGAATTTTCTTGACAGTTATTGTTGTATGTTTTTAATTTAATTAGAATCAATCGGTAGATCACATCTAATTTTCTTATTGTCTCAATAAAGAAAATAGGAGTATCTATTATGATTATGATTTATTTTTATTGTTTTGATCTCAAATTCAACGCGTTTTTTTACTTAATTATTTTATTTTACTTTTTTTTTTGCTTTTACAATTTTATTAAATTTCTCTTATTTTTTCAATTATTTTCCTGTTCTCTGCTCTCTCTCCCTTTTATTTTTTATTTATATATTTACAATTTCTTAAATTATTTTTTTTGATTCAACGCCGTTTTTTACTTAATTATTTTATTTTACTTTTTTTTTACTTTTACAATTTTATTAAAATTCTCTTATTTTTTCAATTATTTTCCTGTTCTCCTTCTCTCTATCTCTCTCTTCTATTTTTTATTTATAGATTTACAGTTTCTTAAAAAAAACATTTGTTGATAGTTATTATGGTATGTTTTTAATTATATTTTTTTTAAATTTAATTTTCTGTTCTCTCCTCTCTCTCTTTCCCTTTTATTTATAGATTTACAGTTTCTTAAATTATTTTTTTCCGAAACGTAAATTAATAAATATATTAACGAAATTGACCTTGACAGTTATTGTTGTATGTTTTTAATTTAATTAGAATCAATCGGTAGATCACATCTAATTTTCTTATTGTCTCAATAAAGAAAATAGAAGTATGATTTAATATTATTCTTGATTGGTTGTATTTATTCTTGATTTATTATTAATATTTCTTTACATATTTAATATATATCAAATTATTGTACTAATTTTTAGTTAGTAATTTGTAGACACCTCTTTAATAAATACGGAGTATGCACAGAAGATATATATATTTGACTTTATAAATCATTGTCGGGATGGAATGTGAATGTATGTATAATTTAAAACTTTCTATAAAATGTATAAAGTGATTTTAGAGAATTTTAAATACATTTGAAAAATCTCCGGTGAATGATTTTAAAAACGAAATTATTCATGATAACGAGGAGGTAATTTGTAATATCTTTTAAATATATAAATTTATATTTTTATTATTTTTAAACTAACAAATTAATTTTAACAAATTTTTTTTATTGTTCTAATATATTTCATAGTATTTTTTTTTTTAAATTGCAGGTTTAGGTTTTGGTGATGAATTTTCATCCCGAACTAGAAAACTTAGTCGAAAAGAAACTTATATTTAGAATTAGTATTTAAAGTTTAATTTGGATTCCCTCCGTCGAACTAGAAAACTTAGTCGAAAAGAAATTTATTTAAAGTTTAATGGGGCCTTCTAAGGACAGTCCAGTATCGCGACTATCAATAGTCCAGTAATTTGAGCCATCAGATCTGAAATCTAATGGCTTATATTTGATTACCTGCTACTTGTTGCATTTGGCGTCGCAGAATCCATCGTCTTGCATTGCACTTATTATCGTTTTTTGTCGCCCTATCACACTTTTAAATTAAATTTAATAATTTTAAATATATAATTATAAAATTACAAATTTATCCTCATATGATTAATAAAAAAAATTAATTGATATATATATATATATATATATATATAATCTTTATTTTAATGTCAAATTCTGACGTACACTCGTATGCACCGTACACACCTAATTTAAATTTCAATCTTATAATTGACTACACCCTCAATTTTGTTAACTTTACCCTCATAAATTATATAAACAATTGACCACAGTTATTTACACCTCCACTTTTGTTGACTTCACCCCCACAAATTATATAAACAATTGATCACAGTTATTTACACCCTCACTTTTGTTGATTTCACCGCCTAGATTATTATTTTAAAAAAATTATACCTAAAATTACTATAGTACCCTTCTATTAATTTATATATACGGTATAAACAATTGACCACGGTTATTTACACCCCCACTTTGGTTGACTTCACCCCCAATAATTATTATTTTAAAAAAATTACATCTAAAATTACTATAATGCCCTTCTATTAATTTACATAAAATATAATACAGTCAATCATAATTTATATATAAACAATTGACCACGATTATTTACACCCCGCTTTTATTGACTTCACCCCCCGCCCCCAAATTATTTTTTAAAAACAATTACACCTAAAATTAATATAATGCCCTTCTGTTAATCTAAACAAAATAAAATAAAATCAATCATAATTTATACAGGCAAAATTTTATATACACTCTATTGTTTATAAGGATTTACGTTTTTTTTTCATTTGAATCTAGGTAAATATTTTTCAATTCACTTTTAACTCTAGATGCTACAACATATAATTGTCTATGCATTAACATATTTCAGAAGGTACACACTACACACCTACCATGAAAAGAGACTGTCCTTTAACTTTTATTTATCGTCATTGTAAAAGATAATAGAATAAGAAATTATCTTATTCGAAACTTTATGTGAGTCGTGTCATCGAAACACTCAATATAATTTTCAGAATAAAAACTTTACTACCAACATTCTTTCCAAAAAAAAATGTGTCCTCAATAATGTGATTTTCAAGTCTTGTAACAATCAATCTAGTTTCATTGTACAAATCGGACTTTAGGTCAATGTTCTTAAACAATATTATATGAACACATATTTTTTAGAACTAATCGATGGTCTGAACATGACGTTTTCCTATAATATTATTTTGTATTAAAATTTAAAAAAATACACATGAAAAAATGGAAAATAAAGGCAGGAAAAAAACGAAAAAAAATTAAAAGTTTGGAATAAAAACTGAAAATGGGAGAAAACGAGGAAGGGGAAGAAAAATTAAAAAGAAAAAAAAAATCAAGATTTGTGGCTAATTTCGATAGTTTTTTCTTTTAAATTATGTTTTACGATTTTTTTTTTCTAAAAATATGGGTCACTTGATGGTGAATCGACGGTAATTCGATAATGACTCAACTACAAATTGTAAATATACAAATTAAGGTTGATTTTATTATATTTTTTGTAAATTAATAAAAGGATAATATAGTCTTTTAAATGTAATTATTTTTTAAAAAATATTTTGGGGTGAACTCATAAAATGAGGGCTGCAGATAAACGTGGTAACAAAATAATTTATGGGTGAACTCATAAAATGAGCGGGTGCACATAACCTTGATAAAAAATTGATTTGGGAGTGAACTCATAAAATGAGCGGGTGCAGATAACCGTAGTAAAACAATGATTTTTGGGTGAACTCATTAAATGAGTGGGTATAGATAAAATATAAATAAAAAATTAAAATTGGTGTGTACCGGTATCTTGCATGTACCCAACTATCACCCTACAAATTAGTGTTGATTTTATTATATTTTGTATAAATTAATAAAATGATAATATAGTCTTTAAAATGTAATTATTTGAAGAAAAAAAAATTGGGGTGAACTTATAAAATGAGCAGGTACAGATAACTTTGGTAAAAAAATAATTTTGGGCTGAACTTATAAAATGAGCGATTGTAGATAATTATGGTTAAAAAATGATTTTGGGTGAACTAATAAAATGAGCGGGTACAGATAACCGTAGTAAAAGAAAATTTTGAAGGTGTACTAATTAAATGAGCAGGTGTAGATAAAATATAAATAAAATAATAATCTAATTTTGTTAAAAAAAAAAAATCTAATTTTATCGTTCAAATTGTTTAATTTTAATATTAATATTATTCATTTTAATTAAGGATAAAATAGTAAATAATAAAATAAATTTTAAATATTTATTTTAAAGTATTAAAAAAAGGGAACAGGTATCAAGTTAAGGCGACACAAAGCGATACAATTTGACATCCAGACTATTAATAGTCCAGGCGACTTAAAGACTATCATAAGAAAATCCCAAGTTTAATTTGGAGAATAAGAATATAATGAAATGTTGATTCGGATTGATTTGCAAGGTTTGGTTTTTATATAATAATTTTCAAATTTTATGTTAATTTAAATGTAATTTATATATTTTATGTAAATAATTTTATATAACATACATGACGGACATGTATTTATCCCATATTATTTTCTTTTATAAGTGAACAGGTAATCATTGCCTGGATGTAAATGTATATATAAATGTATTCTAAAATAATTTTAAAAACTTTTTAAGATATATAGAGTTTTGTTGAGGATTTTAGAGAATTTTTAGCAATTGTCAATAAAAAAATCAGAGTAAGTGTATTCTATAATAATTTAACAAACTTTACTTGAAAAAGTTTTAGTAATTGTCAATAAAAAAAATCTAAAATCTTCCAATAAAGTTTGATGAGTTAACACGGACTTAGTTGAGAAAATTATGCAATTATTTGTTACAATATAATAGTTTTTAATAATGGAAAAAAAAAACTTGACGAAAAAATTAAAGACTATATTTTGTCCCATGAAAATAGGTTACTAGAAATGTCACAATTCTTTAAGGAAAATTTCATTTTGAAATGGAAAATTCCACACCGTTCTTATTAAAAATATTTTTAATTTTACAATTAAAATTATAATTTTATTAATATATTAAAAAAATATTATAATATATAAAAATATAAATATATATTATTCAAATTTATATATATGTATATGTTATAAATATATTAGAATAAAAAAAAGTTTATTCTCATAAACTCTAACAAATGAAAAAATATAAAAATTAATATAGTTTTTAAAATTATTATTTTAATAAATTAACTCTAATTTTAATAAATCGACCTCGCGTCACGCGTATAAGACTATCTTAATCTATATTTGTGAGAAAATAATAGAATGACACAATTTTACTAGCCTATCACAATCTCTCTTCTCACCAAAATCGTTTATTTCAAATTTCCTGCATTCTTAGACATTCTTATTAAAAAAAATTAAATTTTCATATTTTAATTTCAAAATAATCTTAATCTTATCTTAATATTTTAATGTCATATATTTGCAAGCATTTTAAATATTCTATTAACAAGTAAAATTTTGAATATTCAAATTAAGATTATCATCAATTTTTCCCTAATTTCTACCTTAATTATCGTACATTCAAATTATAATTTCAACTATAAAGCATAGGTATAATCATTTGTTAAATCAAAATTTCATTTCTCTCGAGTTTACATTTATGCAACCATTTGTAATCTATGGTGAGGTAATATCAATCGATTGATTTTCTTATCAATTCATGTTGCAACCATTTGTAATCTATGATGAGGTAATATCAATCGACTAATTTTTCTTATCAATTCATTTTTTTTCTAATTTTTGCAGTTTTTATAAATTTGCAGGGTTTTATCTTATCAATTCAATCGACTTATTTTTGCGGTTTATAATTATGCAGTTAAATTTCTATTTTACCGTTATAATGAGTAAATGATTTGAGACTACCGTCAAGACTCTTAAAGAATATTGACATTTTCTTAGTTCTATTTAATTTTTTATTAATTGAAATATATATATATATAGGGAACATTGTTGAGTTATTATTGGGTTCAATTTTGTTTTGTATATAGTATTATTAAGATTTTTTTATAGTTGCCACCATTCATTTTTCTTTTACCGTTTGTAAATTTTTCAGATCCGTAAATAATACCATGTAAATGTATTCTAAGATAATTTTAAAAACTATAATACTTTAAGATGAACTGGATGTAAATGTATATATAATTTTCTTGAGATATAGAGTGTGAATGTATTCTAAGATAATTTTAAAAACTTTTTAAGATATATAGAGTATTGTTGAGGATTTTAGAGAATTTTTAGTAATTGAGAATAAAAAAATCAGAGAGTAAGTGTATTCTAGAATAATTTAACAAACTTTACTTGAAAAAGTTTTATAGTACGCTGACTTAGTTGAGAAAATTATGAATAATAGTTTTTAATAATTGAAAGGAAAAAAACTTGACGGAAAAATTAAAGACTATTTTGTGCCATGAAAATAGGTTACTAGAAATGTCACAAATAAATGTTTGTTTTGAAATGGAAAATTCCACACGGTTCTACTTTAAAATTTATGTTGATGTTGTGTCAATGTTGTGAAGAATGTCACAACATATCTGACAACATCATTAATAATTCGTCCTTTCTTTCACAATCAACACTGATGGTGACAGTCAAGAAATAGAAGTCGTACAAGAAAGTGATAAGGCAGTAGCTAAAGATGCACAAGATGTTGATGTCATTAAGACCGTGCATGGGGATTTATGAAAGCATACAAACTAGAGAAATTATAAAGTATGGGGGAGTTTGTGCAGATTCATGAAGATGCAACTGAAGTGTTATTCAGCCAAATCCTCTCCTTTACTTATTTACATAATTTTCTTTATTTGTTTGTCATGCTTATAGGATTTATATTTCTGTTATTTCCTTTATTATTTTAGGATTTCATTTTGTTATTTATTTCTATTTTTAATCTAAACACATTGTTTTAGTGTTTAGAGAAAGACATGCTACTTATATTTGGTGATTACGGTTTTATGTCATTTACTTGATGTAAACTTTGTATATTTCTACTTTGAATATTTTTGTATGTTTAACATCAGAAGTGTTACAGTAGAAAAACCAAATCAAGAAGAATGTTGATGTTGATGTTGTTGTGCGTAATGTTCCAACATATCAGACAACATCACCATTCGTCTTTTTCGCCTAACACTAACTCCGATCTTACACTTGTTGCTCATAATGTCCCTAGTGCAGGTTGAAGACGTGGAGAACATCCAGTCATGCGGTTGCATAGGAGTGAGAAGTTATTGGGCATGATATAACAAGTTCCTACTTTTAAGGAGTTAGTGGAGGAGGTTGTAGATCATGCAAGAACTGATCTACATGATGTTGGAGCAGTTGAATTTCGTGCCTATTAATAGAGGACTGCTACAACACAAACAAATGAGAAGAAAGAAGACACATTCATTACTAAAGCTATCGAGTGCTTAGCGCATTTAGCTTTAGGAAAATCTGTGATTCTTCTCCATGGTAGATCATGTAAAAATCGATCTACATGACGTTGGGGCAGTAGGATTCAAAGCCTATAAAAAAAAGATCATGCCTCAATACAAGATACACAAGAAGAAAAGCTGAAATCGACTACTACTCTATTGAACGCTATATACGCTTCTAGTTAGGAAAAACTTTGTTTCTTCTTGTAGTTCTTCACATTATTATAAACCCGAATAGTAGTGTGTTAGAACATAGTCTTATTTACTAGGTTGTGTGATTAGATCTATGAGGGAGATAGTTTCATAGAACTTAGTAAATTATTATACACTTTCGTAGTGTAATTATACACCTCTAAGAGGTTGTACTCGTTTCACATATTTTTATATAGTGAACAGCGTAGATTATTTTATAATCTACGCAAATTTTGAATACTTCCATTTTCACTACGTGCAATTTAATTTCCGCTGCATAGTGTTGTCTAGATTGTGCCAACACAACAGACAACATCTCTGATTTCGCACGCACACACACTTTCAGTTGGTATCAGAGCCAACTACTTGATACACTAAGTAGAGATTTTGCTTAGAGTGTGTATATTGAAATGGAATATTCGCTTTCTCCTGCATTTAGACCTTATATTGTGTACATCAAATATCTTGATGAACGAGCATGGAGGAGTTTACTGGCTGACTGGATTCAACCACGGACTGAAGCTGATGATGATTCAGAATCTTCGACTTCTGATGTTGCATCAAATGTGCCAACATCTGCTACAACATTTGCCAGGTATCCATTATTTTCGATTACCAGTCTGAACTGTTTTAATGAATTTATTTATGATGAGACATGTACTTCGAGAGAAAGTCACAACTGTGATTTGTCAATGCTGGATAATGTCTTAATGATTGGTAACATAAAAAGAACAGGTATTGGTTACAATGATATGTCTTTTAAATCTTCTTATGATAAAAAGCCTATTGTGATTGTTAAGGTAGAAGTAATGGATGATTCTAATATTTCAGCTAAGACACAAATTACTGTTGATAAGGTTGAAAGAGATTTTACATGTTTTTACTGTTCCGATAAAGGTTATAAACGTCCATATTGTGCTAAATTGAAAAGAGATATGAATTCTTTTGAAAAGTTGCCTAAAATGACCTATCATTCCAAACAACATTTACAGAAAACAGAATGTGTTTCAAAGTCTGATATGTTATGTAATGTTGTTCATATGTCATTAAAAGCATGTGTTCCTGATTTATGGTACTTTGATAGTGGTTGTTCTAGACACATGACATATCAACTTGAATTTTTATCTAATTATAAATTATATGATGGTGGAAATGTTACTTATGGAGGTGGTTCTAAAGGTAGGATCATTGCTAAGGGAACACTCAATGTTTCTGGTTTTCCAAAGTTATCAAATGTTTTACATGTTGAAGGATTACGTGCAAATTTGATTAACATTAGTCAATTATGTGATGATGATCTACATGTTAAGTTTGATAAATATTCTTGCTATGTTCTGGATAGAAATTTTGATTCTAAAAGAGATAAAGGATTCTTCTTAGGTTATTCTAAAAATAGTAAAACCTATAGAATTTACAATTTGAGAACATGTACTGTGCAAGAATGTCTAAATGTGGTATTTGATGATGATGCTAGTCTTACAGGTCAATATATTGAAGATGATGTCTCTGACCTTGTTGAAATTTCAAAGAGTTCTGAGAATTCTGATCAAACTCAAACTGTTGCTTCAGATGAGGCCACATCTGAGCAAACATCCTCTGAAAAATCAGAATTATCAGAAAATTTGCCTTCCAATTAGCCGTCTCCCACTCCTCAAAGTACAGGCGTGATTGGTACACCACATATGTCGCATTTGTACTAATGTCCCTCAACAATTTATCATTCCTTAATTTCCATATACTCCATATAAGAATGAAAAAACGAAATAAATCATCTTCATTAAGTTTTGATAGCAATAAAAGGACCCAGTCAGATAAGGAATCACTTCCACTGCTGCTGGCTCCAATACGTCAATACTCTCATTCCTTTTGCGCTTATTCATGTTATCTATCCATCACCATAGTTATTTAGATAATAAAATTAACAGTCTATGAAAACCATTATATCATACTTATGTGTCGTAATTATTCACAATCATATCAATATCAATTCCAACATCAATCGTTTGTCATCTGTCATGCGATCATCTTTCCATGATCGATAAATAACATATCATACCTTGGAGTTGTGGGCGGTAGTAGATGTCATAGCTTATATATACTCAACAATGCATAATTTATATTTAAATTATTTTGTAAAAATATTTCCTTGAGTCAAGATTTTTTTTATAGTATTATTTCTTAGCCATTTCAATTATATTATTTGGATTTAAACAATACAACAGTTGGTGTCTCAGCATTTATTAAACAATTTAGTTCTACATTTACGAAATCTTACGTACAATAAAAGTCGATCGATCAAAAATATTGGTAAATAGAATCACTAACATTAATAACGAGCTTATCTTCATACATCAAGTCTACTACATTAACCATTACAAAATACTACTCTCTCCGTCCCACAAAGATAGTCACGTTTTCCTTTTCCGGATATCCCAAATTATAGCCCCATTTCCTCTTTTAATCAAGTATTAAATGTTTTATTGACAATCTTACCCTTAATTAAATTCACTCCATAATTACTCTTAAGACCCATCTACTTTGAAATTTACACCAAATTTATGGAATATCAAGGGTAAAATAGACATATTAGTTAAAATTGGAGTTTAATTAAGATTAGGGACAATCCTATAGACACAACTAAGGTCAAATTCATAACCAAATAACCTATTATGCCCTTTATGCTTATAAGACACTAATAATGGAAATTAAAATTAGATTTTAAATTTTAAATCAATTTAATATAAAATTAGATTTTAAATTTTAAATCATAATATCTCATAACAAAATCATTCCATGGTCAACTATCCAATCTTCGATATCTCATACCTAATCAATAATTCAATACCCAAATCCCATATGCTATACGCAATAATTCGATACCCAAATCCCATATGCTATACGCAATAATTCGATACCCAATTTCCATATGATATACGCGATCACTACACCAAAATACATAAAATCTGGCGATCATGACCGAAATTCCCAAAATACAGAAAGTTTGATCTGCAATATCTCATCCGATAATCATTCCATTATCAAGGTATGCAATTTTATTCGGTGTTGTCTTAATGCAATAATCAATAATTCGTTTAGTTCATGGTTCTTCCAAATTCATAAAGTCTGATCTTCGATATTTTCTGCATCGTCACTATTTTATATTATGCGATTTAGGGCTTTATTGAAAGAGTTAATTGGAGAAGCTAATTTACAGAATCAGAGATGGAATATGCTGTGATTTTAAAGTTCGAATTCGAGGATAAAATCAAGTTGATCCGTGTTCAACAATATTCAAAGTTCGAAGACATTGTTAATGAAATAATCGGTATGTGGCCCATATTATCGAATTCTAATATATGCATGTGTTATTCTGTTGGTTGCATAAAGAATTGTTCTTTATCATCTGATTCTGATTTGGTTAGTTTAGTTGAATTTTGCTAGATTTCATCGGAAAAATTAGTTGAAGTTTATGTTTGTTCTACACAGTCTAAGAATTTAGTACTTGATATGCATAATTCACAAAGTTTGGGCGTTAGTTTGGCAATCAGTGATGATCGTGTTAATGCTTCTGCATCCCAGACTCAATTGTCAAATATACCTGATAATCGTGTTGACATTGCGTATGTTTTTTTTTTTTTTTGTTTAGATGATATTTTTTTGCATATGGTTTACAATCTTAGCTTATATGCAACGTATATTTTCACATATGCTCTAAATATTTAGCATATATTTCAATATATGCATTAATTAGATATGTCTTCATTACCAGAATAATGAATCTCATATTAAAATAATGCATACAAATATAAAATTAATATTAAAAGATTCTAATTTACCAATCATAATTATGGACAATTATTACCAGTTACATTTCATGGAAAGTTATAACCCACAAGTTTTAATTCAATCATCATTTAATTTACCAATCATAATTATGGGCAATTATTACCAGTTTCATTTCATGGAAAGTTACAATCCACAAGTTTTAAGTCAATCATCATTAATATAATATTATTAATTTTAAATATATCCACTATTCCCCACAATTATCTCACGTAATCCAAACCAACAATATATTTTTGACATTTTCAAACATATTGATATTCAATGGTAATTTTTTTCTATAAATAATATTATAAGGGGAAAAAACAGAATATGACAATTCACCCTAAGACTTTAAGATTAAAGACAAAATTTTTTGGTAAAACAATTAAGGACAAAACAGCCTTCAAATTCCCCATTCTGCCCTTATTTTCATATAATTCGAAAAATGTTAGTTCTTCAAGGATATCCAAAGATTTCGCTTAAGTTTCCATATTTGAATTCAATTGAATTCAAATCGAATTGTCTCTTCTCTCATGCAGTCAATCATTTCCAAAATTTTGATCAATTTTCATGGATGAATTTCTAAAATTACAACCAAAAACTTTCTGCGAATGAAATTTCACGAAATTCTTTGAGTTTCTGCATTTTTTGTTTCAATTGAATCTCCAATTTTTGTTGGAACTCTGTTAGTAACTGCATTTTTAGAGTATGCAGTCACAATTTTAGTAAAACAACATTCATCAATTTCGAATTTTTCTCTGCATATTGTATTCGTTCTGCGAATTTCACGAATGAAATTTTGATCAATTTCCATGGATGCATATTTTATTATATGCAACCGATAAGTGCATATACCTTCAAATATGCATACGTTTTTTTATACATGCAATCGATAATTACGTATACTTTAATATGTGCATGTGTTATTTTAGCTATGAAAATTGTCAAATATAGTCATAAATATGTTGGGTAATATCTTTGCATATAAAAAATTGTTGCATAATCTTAGTGACATGCATATATCTAATATGTGCATTGCATAATAATAATATAACACTTTATCAGACATGTTATAATAATTATGATTTTTCTAGTTCGTGAAGTAAATAAACTATTGAATCTAAAAATTACATTATACGAAAATACATGAAATATGCATTATACATACAAATACATACAATAAATTGGGTTTATATATGCAACGAAAATTGCAGAAACTGCGTTATCAGCAAAACCCAACTTCAAGTGTATACCCAATTTCAATAGGAAGAATCACCTTCCTCTGTTTAGGTTCCTAGAATTTGCTTCTCATAAGCTGCAACAAAAATATAATTTTAGTTTATGATCTAACAAAAAAAAAAACAACAACAGATCTAACCCAAAAAAAATGGATGGATAGAAACAAGTCCAGCAATAATTTTCCATTCGCCTAACTTGACAGCACACATTCAGCAAAAACAGGACGAATAAAAGGCGGAGATACTTCACTTTATATTGTTACAACAGAAGTAAAATTATAGCAGAAATCAAGAATGAAAATTCTCATGGAAAAAATTATTAACAAAATTACCATGAAAAATATATAATTATTTTTCATTTATAGTGAAAATGAGGCAAACCTACAAACTATGAAGAAAACTGGATGAATGTTTTTAAGTTGAAATACAAAATACCCTAAAATAAACTGGTTCTTGAATCAAGAACCTGTGCCATGACCTTGCACACAAGATTTCGTACAATTACACATAAAGAGTGAATTTTTCAATTATGCAGCTTTTCAAAAGGTGAATTCCACAAATTCCTCAATTGACATAAAGAAAATTAAGGTATTTTTTAAGTAAGTATCATACACAATTCACACACATTAACGTTTTGGATCGGAATAATAGCATGTTGGGAATAAAATGAGATATGTTTTGATTGGATACCAAAACCCCCTGAGACATGCCTAAGACATGATTGAATATGTTCTAGAAATGTTAGAACATATAGAATAAAGGCTAGATGAGAAGCTGGTATGTTAGGCAACTCTTAGATGATTAGATGCACAATTTGAGGGGGAACACATGCTTAGAAGTTCATCAAGAACAAGTCCCCTCAAGGCTCAAAGTTTGGATACAACACTAAGTCTTTTGAAGACCAACTATGCTTATCAGGAGAGTTGTCCAGAGGAGTTGTCTCAGTACAAGAAAATGAGATCAAGTGCTCTGAAAGCTTGAGGTCAACTATGCTGAAGAACTAGAGACAATCTCACCCTAAAGAACTACAATTCAACATGCTAAGATCACTTTGAAGTGAAGCAAAGGGTATGAGTCAAGTCATCTGAAGAAGAGCAAGCCAACCTTGCTGATAGTGATAAGGAGAGTTGTCCAAATGATGAGGAATGTTGTCCTATCACTGGAACAACCTTCAGAAGCCATGTCCAAGTCCGAACAAGAGAATCTGAAAGTCAGACATTGGGTAGAGTGCTGCAGAATGAAGACAAAGTCTTAACAGCCGTTTATTTCCCAAATGAGGACATGTCACTATCAAGATTCTGTCTTCTAAATTAAAGAACTGAAAGAAGACATTTATGGACATCTGAGGCTGCCTCTCCAACGGGCAAATCCTTCATTTGTCTATAAATACAGAAGTGTGAAGACCATTTGAAAGCATCCAACTAAATCTCAACTTGACAACTATCCTACAAGCAAGAGTGCTTTCAAGCTTTCAAAGACTATCTTAGTCTTCAAACACTTCATCTAAGTTGTACTACATTGTATATCCATACACAAGCTTAGAGAGATATCATATCCTTATACACTGATCTTCATTGTAAAGGATATCTCATTAGTTGGAACCTTACTTCAACCCTTACCCCTTTCAAGAGTGAAAGTGAGAAGGTTGTAGTAGTAGAAGTGGTAGGGGCTGACTGTTGAGAGAAGAACAGTTCAGTTCTGAGTTGAGAAGAGGGTACTAGGACTCTAGACATCCTAGGGATCAATTCATCAAGGAGTGGTGTTATTGATCAAGTGCACCTTGGCACTATAAAACAAGTTAATTCCAAGAGTGAAGGAATTATCCTGTTAAATTAGGGAAAGTGGATGTAGGAGCTTGAGTCTCTGAACCACTATAAACTCTTGTGTTGATTTACTTTCAAGTACTTACATACATTCAACACTGCACACTAAACTGATCTTTCAAAGGATAAACTTTCAAAGACTGTGCAAAACTGATTTGGACAAGTTCCCTGAAACAGGACTGTATTGAATTGACTAAGTGATTTCAGAAACTAAAGGAGTCTAAACAAAAAGGGCCAACCACTATTCCGCACATATAACTCTCCTAGATAGTTATTCAACTAAGTACTCAATAGTACTTAGTAGTCTGATTATCTTAGAAGAGTTAATCATCTTCAGCAGAGTTGTCCAAGACAACCTTGCTGAGCTCTGGTTTGATCAAGTTAGAAAAGAATTTGCATACAAGTGTATTCCCCCCCCCCATACACTTGTTATCTACTCCTTTCAGGACCAACATAGCAGTCAAAGTATAAACTCTAAAATTGAACAACTCACAAACACATCCCCAAGTCCAATAAAAAATTAGGCTAAATTCCCAAAAATCAAAATTCAAGAAACCCACGTAAAAATAAAATCAAGGGGAAAAAGAATCAGAAACCCCACTTAAACATATATTTCAAGAACCCCAAAATTGCTCCGATACAACAAAATTCAAGAACTTTGAACACTAAAATGCAGTAATTAAAAGGAGAAAAGAAAAATCTCAAATGTCAAAGAATACCTTCGAGCAAGGAAATCTGAGTGAAAACACGATATGTAGGGCGAGAGCGTTTTTCTTTGCTTTCGCTTTCTATGGCAGACACACGGATATATAATAAACTTCGCTTATCCATCCAATTTCCTGCTTCACGCGATAAACGATCTAACCCAAAAAAAAACAACAGATCTAGATGAAAAAATCAGATTACCTATGAAACTGTTTTTCATGACATCGGGGGGAAACGTTCTTCCTCTCAATCTGAACCATTTGCCCAATCTTTTCATCAAGAGTCTTCCCGGCCTTGAATGCCACATCACATGTCTTCTTCCTCAGCGCACTCATTTTTTTCATTGCAATTTGGTTGATTGATTGATCGGTGGATCAACAAAAAAAGTAGACAACAATCTGTTAATTTGCTAACGAGTGGGATGTTATTGAGTTTCCCCAGTCCCGATCGTTGAATTGATCGATTGATCGAATGAATGCGAAAAGATTATCAGCGAATTTAATTGAATTGAATGATTCAAATTAGATTTAAATTTGAAAAAGGAAAGAGAACCTGTAATTTTGGAAAGAGTTGAAAATGAAAGAATTCGAATTATAATATATAGGGCATATTAGGAATTTGACAAGGTGTTTTGGTCTTAATTGTTTTAGTATAAATTTTTTTCTTTCTTTGTTTAAGACACTAAGTTATTGTCTTATATTGTATATAATCTCTATAACATCTACTCCCTCCGTCCCACAACTGTTTGCACACTTGCCTTATTTGTCCGTCCCACAATTGTTTGCACACCCATAAAAGGAAACATTCTCATAAACCTCACCCTCACAATATTCACGTATTTACACAAAATGCCATTACTTTTACTCTCTTTCCAATCACCTTTTTACTTTATCCATATAACTTTACAAAATTACCCCTCAACACTCCACTCATTACACTTTTTTCTTAAAAAGTGTGCCCAATTTGTGGTGCAAACACTTGTGGGACGGAGGGAGTATAAACAAATGATTCACGTAATAATACTATGATTATCGTAGTAATCATAAATATAGATAAAAATGGTGTATTTTGCATTCTTACTGCACATATCACAATGTGCATATTTGTTTGGCATATACGTGCGCATATATTCCATTACGATTTGTTTCACGTTACTGAATTAATTACATCATATGTATTTTTTTTTTTTTTGAAAGAAGCTTCTCCAATACTCCAGCTCTGTTTTATGAAGGTTTGAAATTCCGAACGCAATTATGACTGAGATTTTCGAGAATTTAATATTTTATCAGTTCCTATTTTGAATTTAATATTTTATCTTATTAGGAAGGTTTGAAATTTCGAACGCAATTATGACAGAGATTTCCGGGAATTTAATATTTCATTAGCTCCTGTTTTGAATTTCCTATTTTATCTTAATTGAATATGCAAATTTCGATTTTATTTATAAACGAAGGTTAAAATTGTACTTTTATAAATCAAATTGTCCTTCTTCCTAACTTTTAAAATTTTTGTCTTTATTTCGAGTTTCTATAGGTGAAATGTCCTATATACTAATTTCCCCTTAAAATTGGCCACATTTATTAATTTTTTTTAATCTGTGTGTAAAGTCAAATGTGGTTATCTTTGTGGGACGGAGGGAATAACAAACAACCATCAAAATATTATAATTAACATACAATAATTGCAGACATCCAATCTGTAAACTAGTAATTGTTAGGAGATATTATACTCTGCACTACGTTTAGCATCTTACAATCCCTATAGGGCATGTTTGCTTCATGGGTTTAGGTGGGTTTAGTGATGGGTTTGATATGTAAACTCATCTTCTCACATGTTTGGTTTCTCATAAGTTTAAACACCTTGACCCGTGTTTATAATTTGACCCGGTTTTAATAAACTAGATTCCATGGGTTTAGACAACCTAGCCTCCCCTTGGGTTTATCTAGTCTCCCCCTTGGGTTTATCTAGCCAACCCACCAGTGCCACCACATCTAAACCCATCTTATCCCAACCCATGAAGCAAACATGCTCATAGTGTATAATATCATCTTCAACTTCCACATCCTCACAGGCCCTACCGTTTAAATCGAATACGGAGAATCTCTCAGTCAGATTTCTCTTGAATAGTACATTTCTGCTATCGGGCTTTATCACGAACAACGGTTCCGTAGTGAACGCATTTGGCATATAATCAATGAGTGTTTTTACTCTTAGGTACAAGATTGGATAATTTGGGTTGAATCCGATCTTGAAAACAGACCACACCTCTTTATCCCCACACCATTGAAAAATTGTAGAAAACGTAGTCACAACGTTCAAAGTCCATTACAGAGGTTGGGAAGGCAGCCAATATTTTATCATCTAATGTTTCTATAAGAGATATTTAGGATATATTGAGGCATGTCTTTAGAATATTATTTGATTGATAAAATTCCTTAATCCATGCAGTTAGTTTAAGACTATTTCCTTATGTAATTGGTCTCTGCCGTGTATATATCTTTATACATGTATTCTATGTAAATCAATACAAATCAAATATTCTATATGATATCACGAGTTTGACTCTCACGAGAACACCGTGATCCAATTTTTCCACTCTAACTTTCAGTTTTTTTCGTCATCTTCTTCGCACAACCACCATGTCTACTAATTCATCTTCTACCCTTACGCATCAATTGATCCACCACAACCACCCTCTATTATCACCATAACCGTCCATCACCACATTCCCGTAAAGATCACCCACTCCACCTACACTTCTTGGCATGCGAACCTTCTTGCGGTACTGAATGACTTTGACCTTATAGGCCATATCGATGGCAGCAAGCCATGCCCTCAAAAAACTGATATGTCCTACCGATCGTGGTTCCGGCAGGACAACTCATCCTTGCTGCAATTTTTGGATCCGTCTTCGCGGATATTCTTCCTATGATCACTATGGCCTCCACGGCAGCCTCCGCTTGGAATATACTCGGGCGCATGTTTGCCGGTAAGTCTCGTTCCCGTGTGTTCCAATTAAAATCTGATACCGATGACATCTCTCTTGGCGATAAGTCTATGACTACATACCTCCAGTTAATTAAATCTAAGGCTGATGAACTCGGCCTCATTGATTCTCCCATTTCCGACGATGATTTAACACTATTTTTCATCAAGGGACTTGGCCACAATTACCGTGAGATTATGGGTGTTATTCGCTCTCGAGAGACACCTCTGAAATTTGAAGAACTCCATAACCTTTTCGTTGCACATGAACAGTACCTGAAAAACCTTGAATCTGGAAATAACACTCTTATAGCCACTGCAAATAATGCTCAACATACTCAACACAGCCGTGGTTTCTCAACACAGAACCGTCGTCCTTCCCCTCAATCGTGTCAGGGCAACAGACAGTGGACCAGTGGTCGCAGTGTGCATCACTCGGATGGGGGGCAACCTTCTCGCGGTGGCTCTTTTTGACGGGGATGAGGCCCTTTTGAGGCTTCAGTTCAATCGTCGATCATATGTCAATGGTGCGGTTTTAAAGGGCATGTAGCATCTACCTGTCACCACCTTAACGCCACAACTAATGTTGTCAAGTCTCCTTCGAAGATTCCTTCTTAGAATGGTTGGCTGGTTGATTCTGGTGCATCACATAACCTTACAAATGACTTATTGACACGTGGTTTTACCAACACGTTCCCCTCAAGTATAAGAGGTTCGTATGTAATAAAAGCAAGGCCCGGTTAAATTATCGATCCGTGGGACTAGATTGATC
The DNA here is from genome assembly GCA_963675135.1 of Galeopsis tetrahit. Classification (NCBI taxonomy): domain Eukaryota; kingdom Viridiplantae; phylum Streptophyta; class Magnoliopsida; order Lamiales; family Lamiaceae; genus Galeopsis; species Galeopsis tetrahit. Next base: position 59,518,396 of record OY776132.1, read on the forward strand.
AAGTAGCCTTAGTGTGTATGTTGTTCTTTGAATATAGTAAAGAGTCATGGTTTGTGCAAATGTAAAGTAAACTCACAAATAACAACTAATGATAAGCAACTAATAAAGATAACAATAGAAATCAAATGGAAAGAGGGAGTGTTCGGGTGTTCGTCCTTGTGTGGAATCGATGTTAATAGTCGAATTCTATGTGTAATTCATTGGATGGAATTTGGTAGAAGCAATCACTAAGCATATATCGAGTAAAGCACCTAGGATCGAGAGGATGAATAGATGCTTTCTTACCCGGGTAATCACACGACTAGGGGGTTCGACTCTACCTAAATTATACTAAACTAATCCCTAGTTATGCTTTTCCACTTGAATACTAACAACCAAGCTCCTATGGCCTTCTCACTAATCACTCAAATGTTAATTCAAGCAATTAATGTAGATAAATGGGGTTCTAATGAAATTTACCCAACTCTCGTTGCGATAAACCAATATTAACTCATTCACTATATTCCCAACCCTCGGTTATACTATCTACCCCGATTAACCAACTCTCGTTGCATTAATTGAGTTTCCAATACGACCTATTAATTGAGTTCTCGTAAATGATCTATCAAAACCAATAAACCTAACCAATGGACCTACCAATGAATTCCACAATCAAAATCAAGCTAAAACATTAATTCCATCCCAATTATACAACACCCAAACACCAATATGCTTAGCCCATGGCTAATTTAGGGAAATTGAGGAAGATAAGTGAGAAAACAAACATACCCATGCTTAATAATAACAAAATACTCAAATTAAATTAAGATATCACCTCTTGTCTTGCAAATATAAAATAAACCTTCAAAACATCAACGCAATCTTCAATCTCTACCTTGGAAATGAAATTACAACCTCAAAGATAAACTAGATATGGAAATTCACTAAGTTCTATGGTTAAAACTAAGTAAAATGAGCAAATGATGGTGAAATTTGGATTTAGGGAGCTTGAGAACTCATCCAATGGCTGCTTCCTTTTGAAAAACGAATTTGTGGCCTTTTATACTCTTCCAATCAAGCTTGGCACGTGTCCCTAGGTCAAAAGTGGGAGTGGGCAAAAATTGCTCTGTGACTCGGCCGAGTCATGCCACTCGGCCGAGTGGACTAAGTAAAAAAACGTGTTACGCTTTTATCCAACAGGGACTCGACCGAGTTGGCTCACTCGGCCGAGTGGTCTTGTAATTCCAGAGGCTACGTATTTGGCATTGACTCGGAACTCGACCGAGTTGTCCCTCTATTCCAGAAACTTGTGATTTTGGCTTCACTCGGCCGAGTTGGCCAACTCGGCCGAGTGCTCAGTTTTCTCAAAACTCTCTGTCTCGGCCGAGTCTGAGCACTCGACCGAGTGGCCTCCTCCCCTTCTTGTTTCAAACATAACTTTCACTCCCGATGCCCGATCGACTCAATTCTTGTCTTGTTAAGATCCTCTCTTCGATACCTTTCATGTGGTTGAATCTTTCGAATGATCCAACGGCTGGATTCTTCGTGGTTTGCTTCGAAACTTCTCGTATTACCTAGAAATCAAACAAGAATGTTCGTGTATCAAAATTTCAAGAATTAACCCACAATCACACGATTCTTGCAAGAATAACTTGATATTTAGAGCACAATTCATCCACAAATTCGAGCAATCTCACGACAAATCACCCCCCCAAACTTAAAGACTTGCTTGTCCCCAAGCAAAGAAAGAAAAAAACAAAGGAGAGTGATTGTGAAGAATTTGAAATTGGATGCAATGTAAATCATATGAATGATCAAGCAACTCTTCAAATCATGATTCATCAAATCTTGAAATCATCTACCATGTCAAGCAAATTATGATCACAACCAAGACAAATTCAAACACTTACTCCACCACCCTCTCAAGAAGTGTTTTACTCACACTCAAGTGTATATATGGACATGTTTGCTCTCTAATGTCAATCCACAAAAATGCAAAATCCATAAGCTTGCTCTTAGACTCAATTCTCCACCTTTTATTCAAGAAACAATCATCAATCAAGGAGGACTTCAAAGGGTTGTAATGTAGGCTTTTTGGACATGGTGGGGTAAATTTGAAAGTGGTGACTCTATTAACTTGTAGAGCAACAATTGTTGGTGTTATTCACAATCATCACTCAAATTTCACACCACAATTGCATCTCTTTCTTTTCTTTTTCTTTTTTACAAAGTTTCACCCAACTTCCTTGCCAATTTTTGAGGCCATTTTTTTCTAGAGCTTCTAGGGAATTTTGTTTCCCTCTTTGTTTTTCACACAACTCCCTTTTTTTTTTTTTAGCTCCAATTGCATTACCTTTTTTTTTTCTTTTTAAACCCTTTTTTCTTTTGACATTGGTCAATCTAAATCCACTCTTCAAGAAGTTTACTACCAATTCACCAACAATGAAACTCCACAAGTTAATTGGGACAATTAAGGCTAAAAAAGAATGGTGTCATGGTTACATTTTGTAGCTTGCCAAAGAAATCGGTTTTCCGGCTCAACGGGGCTAACTACATAAATGTGTCTTTTGGTGGGATTTATTTTAGGCCAAGTGACTAGTATTCAAAGAATTGCCTCCTATCATTTTTGACAACTTCACTCAAATCAAGTTTCAAATAAGTTCAAGAGCAAGTTCTAGCATGCACAATTATGAATGACTCACTCAAGAAAAATTGAACCGAATTGATTCTTCGATTTAAAAGGCTCAACACTCACCGACTCAATGTGGTGGGTATAAGTGCTTTCCTAAGTCTAGTTACTCACACAAATTGCAATCAAGTGATACAATCATCCAAGAATTTACTCACCACTTATATCCAAGTCACAAAATCACCTATAAAAGAATCATGCATCCAAAATTCTAATCCATTCACAATCAATAAAACCAATCAACCACATTCAAGCATAACTAAATCATCCCATTCCACAAGATTCAAGAAATATCATCCCACAAATAGAAAAAACCCGAAAGCAAACATCCATCCATCCATGACGAGGTACAAAGTATCAACCACAAAGAGTATAGAGGAGTATCAATATCATTAGTACAAACCAAACCAAATCAAATCAAATGATAATTTAGTTTTTCGATTGAAGGAGATAAAGGATAAGGAAGGAAGAAGAAAACTCCCTTTCATTGATCGGGCGGTGGTGGATATTGGTAGTGGCTTTGACCGATATGCCATCCTTCCATGCGTTGGATTACATCGTTCATGTTTGTCCAATGCTCTTCTTGGCTCCTTCGAAAGGCTGTCTCGGCTATCCACCTTGCTTCATCATCTCTTCTATAACCATCTTCCACAATCCATCTAGCCCTTTGGTCATTCATGAAAGTCTCTTGCCCCAACCACCTTTGCTCTTGATCCCTTGCAAAGTCCGCTTTAGTCTTCATGTAGTTCTCCCATTGTGCATGGGAGGGACCGGCTCCATCGTCCTCATTACCCTCATTAATTCCATGCTCTTGAGCACCCCCACCTTCTATTCCAAGCACCTCTTCTTCTTCTTCTTCTTGATTATTAGTTGATCCTTCTTGAATTGCTCGAAGGTGTGCATTGGTATTAAGGCGAAGGTTATCAAGCATCTTCTTCTTTCCCCTAATGAGAGTGGTTAGGCTTGTGTTAGGGAGAGGAAAGTCTTGGCCATTTGCACATCTAAAAAATAATCGCCCACCTTCCTCTTTCAGAATTTGCATCTTCTTGATCACATTTATACTCAAGTCGTCCCCCCTCACTCCCTTCAATCCCGAGGTATCGATGCCAAAGTGGTCGGCAAATAAAGTGATCATCCCCCCAATCATGACCTTTGACTTTGTATCCCAACTGTTCCTAATCCTCTCCAATTGGTGTACAAAGTAATACGCGACATTGAACTTGTGCCCGTATACTAAGCACCACAAAACGTAGAGTTGATCCTTATTCACCGACCCACTTTCTACCCTAGCAAAAATTGTGTTGGAGAGAATATTCTCTATATATCTCAGAACTGGGTTTCGGATTTGGGTGGCCTTAGACTGGGTTGGGCAATAGACGTCATTGGAGGATGTTATCAACTTCCAAAATTCCTTCTCCTTGTACGCCTTCTTTTGATTTATCAACCTCCTCTCCACATCCCTTGGGGCACCCAATATTTCATTAACCACGTCGAGGGGGAGGTTTCTCGGTTCATTCCACATACGGAAGGTGATGTGGGTTGGGACATGAGTTCTTGCCTCCTTTTCCACCTTGATTGTGCATTGAACCTCAGCAATGAGCTTCGAGAAGGTCTTTGGCTCTTTTATGATGAAATCCCCCATTCCAACCTTTTCGAACATCCCATATACATCACTGGCTATCCCCATTTCATTCATGCATATGTCATTGGGGAATCTTGTACATGCTACCTCGTCCACTATCCTCAGAAATAATGGTTTTAACCGGTCGAGCTCCTCTTGAGAAAAGTCGATCCCCAAAGAGAATGGGGTGACTTTTCTTTTCTTAGTGTTAACCCGGTTTGCGAGGTAATGCGCATCGTCTTCAGCGGACATCTTCACTTAGGCTCCTACACCAAACAAATTTTCTCAATTAAATTCTCACATTTATGCATTCTTTCAATTTTCAACAAAATTTCCACCAAACATGTTGTTTGCAAATTTTCAAGAAAATATCCTCAATAAGTAATCAATTCACATGAAGCTCTAACAATGAATGGTGGAATTTACAAGACAAATCATCAATTTGAACTCAACTTTGGTGCATACCAAGTGTTTGTGAAAATGCTTCAATGAAAGTAGTAGTTCAATTCACAAAATTGAAGACAAATTCAACCTACCCATGCAAAATTGACACGAAATTTGAGTTCCTAGCCACTCTAATCATGTAAAATCACCACAACCCATCACAATTAACCATCCCCACAACAAATTCAAGCAAAAATTCAAATTTTGGTGCACAACTATTGTTTTGTCAAAATACCTCCATGAAAGTAGTAACACAATTCTCAAAATTGAAGGTAAATTCAACATACCCATACAAAATTGACACCAAATTCGAACTTCTAGCTATTCCAAACATGTAATATCACCACAATCCATCTTAAATAATCAAACCCACTTCACATTCAAGCAAAAATTCATAAAGACTCCTACTTTCTTCACAACACAATTTCATTTCACCAAAACTCAAAAATAAATGCTTCACCTTGCATAAATTTACATAGGAAACATACCTTGAGTGATGAAACACAACAAATTTAAGCTCAAAGTTGTGATAAAGCAAGAACTCCTTTTTTCTCTTTGCACGAATTCGAACCCTTTGGTGTATGATGGAGAATGGAGGGAGAAGGGGTTGATTTTTGTGTTTTGGGGAGAGTTTTGACCGATTTTTGGGTGTAAGATGGAGAGTGTTGGCCGATTTTTTTGGTAAGAATGAGGAGGGAGGCGGTTTTGGGTGTTAGGTTTTGAGGGAATGAGAGAAAAAATGAGGAGTTTTGTATTTATATGGGAGGTGGACGCACAGTAACTCGGCCGAGTGATTTCGGAATTCTAGAAACATTTTGTTTTCGACCTCAACTCGGCCGAGTGGTGTTGCAGTTCCAGAAACTTTTTGAAATCGGCCTCAACTCGGCCGAGTTGGCTCACTCGATCGAGTGCTCAGTTTTTTCAAAACTATCTGTCTCGGCCGAGTCTGAGCACTCGACCGAGTGATTCTATTTCCATCTTTGATTCAACTCGGCCGAGTACCTGCTTTTCCCCAAAAATTTTCGTTTTCGAATGCTAACCTGATTTTCGGCTCGATTCGAGTTAGGGCACTCGTTCAACCGAGCCGAATATGGTCTCTTCCAGCTCCGAGCATTTCCACACGCATTCCCACTCGATTTCTTCTCTCAATTCCCATTTTCCATGCATTTCTTTTCGAATTAATCCCATTCTTTTCCTTCAAATTTTTGTTAGGTCTCAACAATTCACCAAATACTCAACAACAATGACTCTCATGTGCTTGGTGCAAATTTACTTTTAAAAATGAACACATCCCCCCAAACTTTTTCATTGCTATGCAATTAAAAGTTTGGAAAATAAGTGTTAAAATTAAATTGCACCAAGTACCAACAATTACTCACAACCAACACTATATCACACATAAATTCACCATCATTAAAATCAATCAAGAGCACACAACAATCCAATATTCTAAGAAAATCTCAATCACCATTTGCATGTGCTCATATGAAATAAGCCCCAAGTACAAAAATTAAAGAAAAATTTCCCTACCCCCCCCCCAAACTTGAGAATTGCTAAGCAATCCAAGTTTGGAAAAGGGTGTACCTTCCATGATGGCTATCACCTCCTTTTCTCATTCTCACTCAATTTCTTCAATGATTCCACTTCCATTTCTTCAACCATTTGGCAACACGTCCATACGAATGTACCTACAAAAATCAAGCTCACCCACCATCAAAAGCATCATCTAACAACATAAAAGAAAACTACACTATGAAAGCAAGTAAAAATGGGTTGCCTCCCATTTAGCGCTAAGTTTAACGTCTTCAAGCCGGACGGGGCTTAAGTCACTCAACTATCTTCAATGTAATCCACATTCATGTTGGGATATGAATCCTATAAACAATGTTCTAATTGATGATTATATGTTTTGATGGCCAAAAGTAACTTGAAGTGAATGGATATATATGATTATATGAGTTAGGATTACTGATCTTAATGTGTTATGAAATCTGAGTTTACTGATCTTATATTTTACTAATCTGATATATGAACTGTTTAAGAACTAAGCTGATAATGTATTGTATAGATAACTTATAGTATAAGACTTAGATGTACTCATCTGTATATAGTTCAGTTGATGTATATATAGGTTTTATATATGTAAAGTTGTATTCTATTGTATTCAGCATTGTAAAAGTTCAGAACAGTAGATTAGATTGAAGAAAGAAGACTAAGAGACATCAGAAGACTACTTCAGGATATGAAGATTATCAAGAGAAGTCAAGATGAAGCTCAGAAGATTAAAAGAAGTTTTTGAAGGAAGCAAAAACAGTTTTGGAAGAACTGTGCTGACTGACCAAGAGCAGTAAAATGAAGAAGAGTAGTTTACTGTGCTGAGTTAGTTGAATTGAAGAATAAGTTTGGATAACTTATTTGAAGCGTAACTGAAGATATATATGAAGATATGCTGACTTATGGATAAGTTTTAAGTCGGTTACAAAAGAAGGAAGTTACAACAAGAAACGGTAATGAGTTAGTTGAGAGTTAGTTCACAAACTGCTAACTGTCATACTAGATCTTATAAATACCGTGTGATCTTCTACTTGAAAAGACTACTGATACAATTACTATTCAAGAGCAATCAAGAAGCATTCAAGTATTCAAGAACTCACAGAGTTGGAGATCAAAGAAGAACTGAAGAGAAGCCACAGATCTGAAGAGAAGAATCAAAGGCTACTACAAAGAGAAGTTTTACTTTTCATTTTAAGTTTGTACTGTGTAAACAAGTGTGCTAGTTACTTATGAAATTACTAGTAGATCGAAGATATACCTGGAGGTATAATCGACAAGATCAAAGCCTTAATCTTGAGACTCTAAACTACAAGTACTCAAGAAGAAAAGAGTAATAAAACATCGCAACTGGAGTTGTGAGAGTGGATGTAGACATTTGTCGAACCACTATAAAATCTTGTGTTCTTTACTTTCTGTTTTGATTATCTGTTTATATTTGTTTTAACTAAGAACAGTAAGTTTTCTAAAGAAAATATTTAAAGAAAAGTTGAGTATAAAAGATTAACTGTTAGTACTGATCTGATTCTAAGAACAGTATCATACAGAACACATTTCCGCACTTAAACTCTGATATTTTGATAGAATTTGAAAAGTCTATTCACCCCTCCCCTCTAGACTTTTTCTTAGCTTACTCAATTTAAAACTTAACTTTGGGACCAACAAGTGGTATCAGAGCAGTAGTTCTCGGACTGCTGTTTCTTGATAACCTTGTAGACTTTGGGGAAAGTCTAATTGTTTCTCATTACTGATACTTGTTTCTTGATCTTACTTGTCTATCTGAATCTACTTGATATATTACTGATCTTAACTGTCTATTCTATCATGGAAGAAACTAACATCAATAAACTTCCTAAGTTTAAAGTTGCAGATTATGATTATTGGAAACTGAGGATGGAGGCCATTTCAGTTCAACCCATGATCTAATGATGTCCGTGATCAAACAAGGGCCAATTACTACCATGATTCCCAACACTGCAAATCTGGAACCTTCCAAATCCATTGGTGTTCTCGTGCCTAAACCAAGGTTAGATTTAACTACTGAAGAAATGAGGCAGAATAACTTGGACAGCTTGGCCAAGAATTACATTTTGCATACCCTTCCCAACGAGTATCTTGGGAAAGTTGTTAAATGTAAATCAGCCAAAGAGATGTGGGACAAGTTAGCTATCATTTGTGAGGGTACTTCTCTTATAAAGGAAAGCAAACTATCCACTGCTGTTCAGCGATTCGAATCATTCAAAATTAAGACTAGTGAAACAATTTAAAAGTGTGCCGTATATGAAGTGTTTAAGTTTAATAGAATAATGTTGTACCAAATGTTGTGACAATTGGTACAACACTGACTCTAACAGAATATCAGAAATTATGATTCACACAGCGGAAAACTTAAAACACTAAAAACAAACGTGACACAATGGAAATAATTTTTAACATAGATTTTATAAATAAAAATCTATGCTAGCCTTACGGCGAAATTCAATACTTATCTTCAAGTACAAATGTTGTGTGAAATGTTACAACATTAACATTCACAACAGAAACTACAAACGAGGCAGGTGCCTTGTTCTAAAAACGAACTAAGTGTATAAGGTATACACTGTCGAAATGCCTAGTCTATCTAATGATTACACTCTCAATAGATAAGAAGACACACAGCCATACGGGTGGGATACTTCGTATGATCTAAAAGGTAAAACTACTGGCCACAATTCCTAACAGGGATAAACGCTCGGTCTAGGAAGTTGATCGAATAGAGTACACTGATTTATGAAGCCTTCAATCGGTATTTATAGAAGTGGGGTGCTGATTCTTGAGGCTTCCATAATGAGATCCTATTTTTTAGGAACTCAACTTCCATGATCTTTCTAGATCCTTCTTGAATTCTCCAAGTCGTTCTAAATGTTTCCAGGCCGTTCTAGCATGTTCTTCAATGTTCTGGAATCTTCCAGGTTCCAGATCCTTGTAGAAGCTTCTAGATCCTGCCAGAAATGCGACAACATTTAGATCAACATTTAATGTAGCATTTCAGAAAAGACTTAGAAAAAATCTCGGAAGGTCAAATTAAGATGTTGTTGATAATGTTAAGACATTTAAGGATTAACAACATCTACAATCTCCCCCAATTTGACCTTTCGACTACAACACACCTGATGCACATATATTTCTATACATACTCAGTATTATGTACTTAGTTGAGGTTGGCATCATTGCTAAGCACTAGTCAAGACAATACCTGTTGTAACCGTTGGATCAAATCGAATGAGGATCAAAGATAATCTTACAATGATCCGTGCCATAAGATCAAGATAATTTTATACAAAACAGAACAAGTATAAACACTACACTTATTCACAACATAAGTAACTTTACTAAGATCATAAGTTGAACTGGAAGAATTAACTTAGAATCTAAGTAAGACACAACAAAACAAAAACAAACATCAGAGCAAAAAATAATAAAAAAAAAATATAAACAAAACAGAAACTAACACTATACAACCTGCAGTAGACACATGATAATTTGCAAACAAATTAAGCAAGGCAGTAAACAAATATCAAGTGGAACCATAATTAAACAAGTTGCAAAAAACAACCTAACATCTAGAAAAAATAAATAACAAGTGTATCAGAATTTCAGAATTCAAACTTAGACATTAATACAAAGGTTGAACTGAATAAATGGCATATATTGCTGTTGTAACAGCTGCAGCATCATCTTCCTGCACCATAGCCATTGTGGAATTCAGGTCTCCCCCTATCTAGCAGCTTCCTCCATGTAGATCACCATACAAGGTGTCCATCTCAGCAGCATCATCATCATCTCCTTCATCAACAAAGTAAGTAGATGAAAGGTGTGCAACTACATCAGTAACAGCAGCATCTCCAGCAGCATCAGGTCCATCACCAGCATCTCCAGCAGTTGGAACTCCTTCATCATTTATCTCTTCAATGACCACATTGGAGTTGGATGGTGGTGGTACTCCCCCTGTTGTAGGTGAAAGCAGTTTGGTCCACCTGTCCTTCAGGAACTGAAGTTCATCTATTGTTTCCTGCAAGTGTTGGAGTTGGAGTTTGATGAATTCCTGTGAAAGATACACATTACCAGAAATGTTGATACGGATGTTCTCAACATTTGGGGTTGCATTTCTCTGTCTTGATCTGGATGATTCAGGATGATCAGTAGTAGAGGGTCTGTAATGTTCTGGTTGAGCAGAAGTAGAGGGTCTTTGCTGATGTTCAGTACCAGGAGCAATCAAAGGTAAATCAATAACTCTATCCCCAGTGAGTAAGGCAGGAGCTATGGCCAACAGTGGAACTCTCCCCCTTAACACATCAGTGTTCTTGGCAACAAATCCATGATGCCTTAAGTAGTTAGAAATCAGAACAGGATAGGGTAAATTGCCTTTCTCAGAAACTCTCCCAGTAAATCTCATCATGTGTTGGAAAATTGTAAGACCTAAATTGAATCTCTTAAGCATAGAAATCCTATACATCAAAACAGCTTGATCCTTTGTGATCTTGGTAGTATTAGTGGTGGGAATCCAATTGTAGATAATGAGTTTGTATAACACAGAGTGTAGAGAAGTAAGGTCTTTGGCTAGCATTTGTCTAGTCCACTTAACTACCCTACCACCAGTTATAGCAGAAATGACCACATCCATGTCAGGTTCTTCATCAACCTCAACATTGGGAATTTCCAAAAACTCATTTATCAATTCAGGAGTAAAAGGTACATCCCTCCCCCTAAAATTAACAGTCCCATACCACTTGGAAGATCTCCTACCAGTGCTCTTTTTCATACATGCATAAAATTCATATGCCCAATTTGTCAAGAAAGATTCACCAAAATTCACAGCATGCATCAAATTCCTTTCTTCTAAGAACCTAACCATGCCTTTACTATCAAAATCAGGTATATTAATCCTATTCTCTATCAGCAGTTTTCTCTTAGAATAAATGGCCAATCTATTCTCTAGAGTTTCAAGAGAATTAGAAATACCTTCCTCTTTAGAAGCAAGGTCATCTGAGCTTGGTGTAGAGCTTTTAGCAGAGCTCTGTTCAGGGCTGCTTGCTGCACTGGAAGAGCTATCCCCACTGCCACCATCTTCAGGTTCTGGTGCAGCTTCCTTTGCAGCAGCATAGTGCTCAGCATTTTTCTTTAGAGACTTCAGAATGTCTCTCAAGCATCTTTCAGAATCAGAATTGGATTCTGACTCAGCTGGTTCATCTTCAACAATCATCTTGGCCTTCCCTTTTCCTTTGGGATCATCAACAGCTTTCTTCTTGGACTTCTCAGCAACAACAGTCTTAGCTTTCTTAGGTTTCTCAGCAACAACAGGAGCTTTATCTTCAGAGTCTGTGAACACTTGGATGGGTTCACCAGCATCAGCTCCATCTTTCTTCTTCTTTCTCATGGATTCAGAATAATCCACACGAGTGAAAACACGGTTTGATCTCCTCCTTCTTTGTACAGGGCTTCTTTGTCTTTTCCCTTTCTGTGCATTCTTCTTGAGAGGAATGGGGGCAGACTCATCTGAAACAGAGAGTGAAGAGTTTGTACCTTCAGAGATATTTGCTTCCTCCATTTCAACGTCTTCAGGGCCAGACGTGGCAGTATCTTCTTCTTCAACAGAAGCTTCAACATTCTCAGGTTGCGTTTCGTGAACAGAGGGTGATTTGGGGCTTTTTGAGGCAGAAGCCATCTGGGCGGTTTGCTCAGCCAAATAGCTCGAGATATCCACCGTGATACCTCCAAAAGTCATCACGGCAGATGGCCTGTAGTTCGAAGAGTATCAGACACCTCTTCGATCGCCCTAGTGACCTGTTCGATAGTTGCATCTTGAGGAAAGTTTGTTTGAGGAGCAGTTTGAGGAGTGGGAACAGTTGTTGATGGTGTTGCAGAGACATTCGAGTCAGCATTTGATGCGGTAGAGTTTTGTGAAGCCATGAAAGCAAGGATTTCGAGAGGATTTGTGCGAGACTGGGATGAGGTTTTCGAATCAGAGAGAGATTGTGAGGAATTCGAGTTTGTTCCAGCCATTTAAGTTAGGCGGTTGGAATTTCAAGGTATAGGATGGGAATTTGCACACACTTCTTTGAGATATACACAACCAAATAACAATTCTGCAATCTTAGTACTCAACAAAATCAGAAATCACAATTAGCAAATAAATGGCATCTTATGTTCGATATTTATAGAGAGAATAATGTAGTTGGAGATAAGAAAATAAAACAGAAGAATTAATCTAGAATTTTCGATAGTGCTCCACATTTTTAGCCACAACCTAGATCATGGTTAATTAGTGGGAAAAATTAATTAATTAAATTAATTAAAATTAAAGAAGCTTCCAGAATTAAATTCGCATAATCTGAAAAAAAAAATGTGGGTCAGTAATTAATTAAATAAATAAAATGAATCTCAATAAATAATTAAATAATTACACAGATAAAAATAAATTCGAATCAGGCAATGTTGTGCTCAAAACTGTTACAAACACCTCAACACGGGTTTTACATGAATTTGCTTCATTTGTGTTGCACCATATTTTTTTTTCTTTTTGTGTTATAGCATCTAATTTGTATTGATCCATTGTTCCTGTAGAGTACATCGTAGTAGCGAACTCCGTGCCCCATACTTACTTAATGGATTACAAATATGTTGATGTTTTTACCAAATATCACCTTTTGAAAAGAAGGCATCGTAGTAGTGAACTCCGTGCTCCATAGTTACTCAGTGATTTGGTACATCTTTTAGTATGCTAATAACATTCTCATTTTTATGCATTTGAGAGGTGTAAGACATGTTTATTTTTGCACTCCAAGGTTCTTAGATTCGTAGATATTTTACAAAGGAATTATTTAACTAAGTTAGAAATAAATTCAACTTATAAAATTTATACAACCCATGATGTTGTCCCAAATGCTGACGCATTTGTGACAACATCCATCCGAATTCTTTTCAGATAGTGCTCATGCCAAGAGATTTGCTCAAGATAGAGAATCTCTCATGGTCTAAGGCTTTAGTAAAAATATCAGCATTCTGTTTTTCAGTAGGTACATACTCCAACTTAACAATATTCTTCTCTACTAAATCTCTCATAAAATGGTGTCTTATGCTAATGTGCTTTGTGAGTGAGTGTTGTACAGGATTTTTAGAAATGTTAATGGCACTAGTATTATCACAAAAGATAGTAAGTATACCATTCTCAATACCATAGTCATGGAACATCTTGCTTAGCCACAAGAGTTGTGTGCAGCAGCTTCCAGCAGCAATATACTCAGATTCTGCAGTGGATTGTGAAACACAATTCTGTTTCTTGCTGTGCCATGATACAAGATTGTTTCCCATGTAGAAACATCCTCCACTCGTACTCTTTCTATCATCTATGTCTCCAGCCCAATCAACATCACTATAGCCAATCAAAATGTTGTTGGTGTCCTTAGTATACCAGATTCCAAGGTCACTTATTCCTGAAACATACTTGATGATTCTCTTCACAGCATTCAGGTGTGATTCCTTTGGATTTGCTTGGTACCTAGCACAAACACACACACTATACATAATATCTGGTCTACTAGAGGTTAAATACAGTAAACTACCTATCATGGATCTGTAAAGTGTTGGATCAACATCTGTTCCAGCACTGTCTTTGCAAAGTTTCAAAGTAGATCCCATAGGAGTTTTCATTGGTTTTGAATTCTCAAGACCAAATCTCTTAACCAAGTTCTTAGCATACTTACTCTGGGAGAAGAAAATACCATCACTGCACTGTTTGATTTGAAGACCTAGAAAATAGTTCAAGTCTCCAACCATACTCATTTCAAATGTTGCAGTCATTGCCTCAACAAAGTTACTCAACATTTTATCACAAGTAGAACCAAACACAATGTCATCAACATATATATGAGCAATAAGTAAATCTCCTTCAGTGTGCTTAATGAACAAAGTTCTATCAGCTTCTCCTCTAATAAATCCATATTCCAAAAGAAAGTCAGTAAGCCTACCATACCATGCTCTAGGAGCTTGTTTAAGACCATACAATGCTTTCTTAAGTTTATATACATGATCAGGATATTGTGGATCTTCAAATCCTATAGGCTGTTCAACATATGCTTCTTCATTCAATATGCCATTTAGAAATGCAGCCTTTACATTCATTTGATGAAGTTTAATATCAATAAAACATGCAATAGCTAGCAGTAATCTAATAGATTCTATCCTAGCAACAGGTGCAAAAGTCTCATCAAAATCAACTCCTTCAACTTGGGTGTAACCTTGTGCTACTAACCTAGCCTTGTTTCTAACAATATTACCAGATTCATCAGTTTTATTCTTGAATATCCACTTTGTTCCAATGACATTAGTATGACTAGGTATTGGAACAAGTGCCCACACTTCATTTCTTTCAAACTGACCAAGTTCTTCATGCGTAGCATTAATCCAGTTTTCATCAGTTAAGGCTTCTTTAGCACTCTTAGGTTCAATTTCAGATAAATAGCATTCAGCATTTACAACATTACACATAGAAGACATGCATATTGTTCTTACCACATCTACCTTGTTTGATCTTACTCTTCCTCTTGTTTGCACTTCAACTGTAGCATCGCCTATGATCTGGTCAGAAGGATGACTTTTACCTATTCTTGAAGAAGGATTCGTTTTGGGAATGTACTGGTCATTCTGTGAAGTTATAACTGTCTGTTCTGTAGATGTTGACTCAGATGTGTTAACATTTGGTGCAACATTTTCAGACTTCAGTGTATTCTCAGATGTGTCAGTAACCTGTGATACATCTTCTTCATCTTTGTCATCTGTAAGACCTTTATCATCATCAAACACAACATTAACAGATTCTTGAACAGTGTTAGTTCTAAGGTTATATACTCTATAAGCTTTACTATTTTTAGAATAGCCTAAAAAGAAACTTTTATCACTTTTAGAATCGAACTTATGAAGTTGATCCCTATCATTCAGAATATAACACACACAACCAAATACATGAAAATATTTCACACTTGGTTTTCTATTGTTCAAAATCTCATAAGGTGTTTGACTTGTGCCAGAACGAATAAAAACTCTATTAATGATATGACATGCAGTATTTAATGCTTCCCCCCAAAATTTCTTAGCAAGACATTTGGATGTTAGCATAACTCTAGCCATTTCTTGTAAAGTTCTATTCTTTCTTTCAACAATTCCATTTTGTTGTGGAGTTTTAGGAGATGAATATTCTTGCAAGATACCCTTTTTATCACAAAAATCATTAAACATTGTTGGTCCCTAAGACGAGTGTAAGATCAGATGACTTGATGTCTGCTGATTGTGTGGAAAATAAACTAACTCTTCAAAGTAACTAGTCCGCTGATTTCACTAGGGGCCTAGGACTAGTTAGTCGACTGATTAATTACTTATCGGAGTTAAGTGCGGAATTGTAGTGTGCCCATAAATATTATACTCGTCTATTATTTAAATACAGTGTGTAAAACAGTTTATGCACAAATATGTATGAAAAGACTTGAAATGTAAAGTGCAGAAATGTAAATAACACATTAATTTATAGTGGTTCGGATATACGTTCCTACGTCCACTCTCACGTCCACACGTGATGTTTAATCCCTTTAATTTCCCAAAAATTACAAGGGCCTTGTCCTTTATAGTCCCAAGGGTAGGACTTTGAGATCTGAGCCAGTTCCCTTAACTGCTGCGGTCTCCACAAGTGATTGGAAGCACTTGCACTTTATCAAGTGAGTAGCGAGCACTTGCACTCCACAAGTGATATAGAGCACTTGCACTCTTTACAGTGACGAACACTCAACTTGGCTTCTAGGGGTTTATGGTAGAAGGTGGGTTTTGTGTATAATGAACTAGGTGAGAATTTCCCTTACAATATGTTTTAGCCTCATGCTAGGATTGGGAAATTCTCTCTAAGCTATGGATATATATGAGTGGTTAAACTGGCTTAGATGGTATGAGTTCACTCACTGGGGATGAGGTGATGCGTGTTGAATCTTCATGAATGATCTTCTTGAGCTCTTCTTATTTCTGGAGTTTATGACCTTTGCTCGACCTCTGCATCTCACACCTCTTCTTCTTTTCCCAATGATGTATGAGCTCATTTATATAGTGTTGATGTTTGAATGTTACCGTTGGATGATAGCAATTCAAATCTCCACTAATTGAGGAATTGACAATCTCTTGATTTGATATGATTGAATATTACCATTGTCATGTAATTTCAATCATATCTTTGACTTTCCTTTCTTGTGCACATATCTTGTCAATCCTTGATTTCAGCTGTGATTGGTCTTCCTTTAATTGTGTAAGAAGACTTCTACTCTGCTGGTAAGAAGACTTCACTCTGCTGGTAAGAAGACTTCTACTCTGCTGGTAAGAAGACTTCACTCTGCTGGTAAGAAGACTTCTACTCTGCTGGTAAGAAGACTTCACTCTGCTGGTAAGAAGACTTCACTCTGCTGTCTTTACACAGCTGCTGTTTCTTCTCAGCTGCTGTCTTTACTCAGCTGTTTTTACTCTTCTTATCCTGTAAGATGAGTTCAACTCATCTTATCAGGAGACTTCTGGTCTTGGTCTTCTCTTCTCTTCTAGAGCATTGACATGTCTTCTCTTCTAACCACAGTCCTATCTATTACAAGATATATAATAAAGTTGTCTATACAATACAACTTATCCTATTACATGTTTGATTTGGTTTATCAAAACTAAACTAAGGATATTCATATCCCAACAATTTCCCCCTTTTTGATATAACCAAATCATCTAACACTAAATGAAGCAATAAAGAACAGACAGTGCTAGAGTCCATATAATAGTGCAGAAGAGTAAAAATTGAAGGCTTTTGTATGAGGACAATGAGAAGTTGTCATCAGATGAGATAACTAGATGTTATCTCCAAAAGCTAAAAAGATGAGTTTTATTAATATTGCACTTTACAAGCACGGACTCACCTAATCAGCTATTACAAAGGTCTTCTTATCTACTCTTCAGCTGATATGTTGCAAATCAGACGACTTCCAATTAAGCTCATCTTGCCTTCAGGTCTTCTAACAACTTGATCATCTTGATCTCCTCTTCTTGCTCATACGCGTGTAAATCCAGATAGGGCTAGAACTCAACTGAGCTGATGTTCCCCCTTAGTTGTTGACCTGTTCTTAACACACAATAATCCAAATACATGCAAGTATGATTTTAGGATTTCATTTTGTTATTTATTTCTATTTTTAATCTAAACACATTGTTTTAGTGTTTAGAGAAAGACATGCTACTTATATTTGGTGATTACGGTTTTATGTCATTTACTTGATGTAAACTTTGTATATTTCTACTTTGAATATTTTTGTATGTTTAACATCAGAAGTGTTACAGTAGAAAAACCAAATCAAGAAGAATGTTGATGTTGATGTTGTTGTGCGTAATGTTCCAACATATCAGACAACATCACCATTCGTCTTTTTCGCCTAACACTAACTCCGATCTTACACTTGTTGCTCATAATGTCCCTAGTGCAGGTTGAAGACGTGGAGAACATCCAGTCATGCAGTTGCATAGGAGTGAGAAGTTATTGGGCATGATATAACAAGTTCCTACTTTTAAGGAGTTAGTGGAGGAGGTTGTAGATCATGCAAGAACTGATCTACATGATGTTGGAGCAGTTGAATTTCGTGCCTATTAATAGAGGACTGCTACAACACAAACAAATGAGAAGAAAAAAGACACATTCATTACTAAAGCTATCGAGTGCTTAGCGCATTTAGCTTTAGGAAAATCTGTGATTCTTCTCCATGGTAGATCATGTAAAAATCGATCTACATGACGTTGGGGCAGTAGGATTCAAAGCCTATAAAAAAAAGATCCTGCCTCAATACAAGATACACAAGAAGAAAAGCTGAAATCGACTACTACTCTATTGAACGCTATATACGCTTCTAGTTAGGAAAAACTTTGTTTCTTCTTGTAGTTCTTCACATTATTATAAACCCGAATAGTAGTGTGTTAGAACATAGTCTTATTTACTAGGTTGTGTGATTAGATCTATGAGGGAGATAGTTTCATAGAACTTAGTAAATTATTATACACTTTCGTAGTGTAATTATACACCTCTAAGAGGTTGTACTCGTTTCACATATTTTTATATAGTGAACAGCGTAGATTATTTTATAATCTACGCAAATTTTGAATACTTCCATTTTCACTACGTGCAATTTAATTTCCGCTGCATAGTGTTGTCTAGATTGTGCCAACACAACAGACAACATCTCTGATTTCGCACGCACACACACTTTCAGTTGGTATCAGAGCCAACTACTTGATACACTAAGTAGAGATCTTGCTTAGAGTGTGTATATTGAAATGGAATATTCGCTTTCTCCTGCATTTAGACCTTATATTGTGTACATCAAATATCTTGATGAACGAGCATGGAGGAGTTTACTGGCTGACTGGATTCAACCACGGACTGAAGCTGATGATGATTCAGAATCTTCGACTTCTGATGTTGCATCAAATGTGCCAACATCTGCTACAACATTTGCCAGGTATCCATTATTTTCGATTACCAGTCTGAACTGTTTTAATGAATTTATTTATGATGAGACATGTACTTCGAGAGAAAGTCACAACTGTGATTTGTCAATGCTGGATAATGTCTTAATGATTGGTAACATAAAAAGAACAGGTATTGGTTACAATGATATGTCTTTTAAATCTTCTTATGATAAAAAGCCTATTGTGATTGTTAAGGTAGAAGTAATGGATGATTCTAATATTTCTGCTAAGACACAAATTACTGTTGATAAGGTTGAAAGAGATTTTACATGTTTTTAGTGTTCCGATAAAGGTTATAAACGTCCATATTGTGCTAAATTGAAAAGAGATATGAATTCTTTTGAAAAGTTGCCTAAAATGACCTATCATTCCAAACAACATTTACAGAAAACAGAATGTGTTTCAAAGTCTGATATGTTATGTAATGTTGTTCATATGTCATTAAAAGCATGTGTTCCTGATTTATGGTACTTTGATAGTGGTTGTTCTAGACACATGACATATCAACTTGAATTTTTATCTAATTATAAATTATATGATGGTGGAAATGTTACTTATGGAGGTGGTTCTAAAGGTAGGATCATTGCTAAGGGAACACTCAATGTTTCTGGTTTTCCAAAGTTATCAAATGTTTTACATGTTGAAGGATTACGTGCAAATTTGATTAGCATTAGTCAATTATGTGATGATGATCTACATGTTAAGTTTGATAAATATTCTTGCTATGTTCTGGATAGAAATTTTGATTCTAAAAGAGATAAAGGATTCTTCTTAGGTTATTCTAAAAATAGTAAAACCTATAGAATTTACAATTTGAGAACATGTACTGTGCAAGAATGTCTAAATGTGGTATTTGATGATGATGCTAGTCTTACAGGTCAATATATTGAAGATGATGTCTCTGACCTTGTTGAAATTTCAAAGAGTTCTGAGAATTCTGATCAAACTCAAACTGTTGCTTCAGATGAGGCCACATCTGAGCAAACATCCTCTGAAAAATCAGAATTATCAGAAAATTTGCCTTCCAATTAGCCGTCTCCCACTCCTCAAAGTACAGGCGTGATTGGTACACCACATATGTCGCATTTGTACTAATGTCCCTCAACAATTTATCATTCCTTAATTTCCATATACTCCATATAAGAATGAAAAAACGAAATAAATCATCTTCATTAAGTTTTGATAGCAATAAAAGGACCCAGTCAGATAAGGAATCACTTCCACTGCTGCTGGCTCCAATACGTCAATACTCTCATTCCTTTTGCGCTTATTCATGTTATCTATCCATCACCATAGTTATTTAGATAATAAAATTAACAGTCTATGAAAACCATTATATCATACTTATGTGTCGTAATTATTCACAATCATATCAATATCAATTCCAACATCAATCGTTTGTCATCTGTCATGCGATCATCTTTCCATGATCGATAAATAACATATCATACCTTGGAGTTGTGGGCGGTAGTAGATGTCATAGCTTATATATACTCAACAATGCATAATTTATACTATCTACCCTGATTAACCAACTCTCGTTGCATTAATTGAGTTTCCAATACGACCTATTAATTGAGTTCTCGTAAATGATCTATCAATACCCATAAACCTAACCAATGGACCTACCAATGAATTCCACAATCAAAATCAAGCTAAAACATTAATTCCATCTCAATTATACAACACCCAAACACCAATATGCTTAGCCCATGGCTAATTTAGGGAAATTGAGGAAGATAAGTGAGAAAACAAACATACCCATGCTTAATAATAACAAAATACTCAAATTAAATTAAGATATCACCTCTTGTCTTGCAAATATGAAATAAACCTTCAAAACGTCAACACAATCTTCAATCTCTACCTTGGAAATGAAATTACAACCTCAAAGATAAACTAGCTATGGAAATTCACTAAGTTCTATGGCTAAAACTAAGTAAAATGAGCATTGATGGTGAAATTTGGATTTGGGGAGCTTGAGAACTCTTCCAATGGCTGCTTCCTTTTGAAAAACGAATTTGTGGCCTTTTATACTCTTCCAATCAAGCTTGGCACGTGTCCCTAGGTCAAAAGTGGGAGTGGGAAAAAATTGCTCTGTGACTCGGCCGAGTCATGCCACTCGGCCGAGTGGACTAAGTAAAAAAACGTGTTACGCTTTTATCCAACAGGGACTCGGCCGAGTTGGCTCACTCGTCCGAGTGGTCTTGTAATTCCAGAGGCTACGTATTCAGCCTTGACTCGGAACTCGGCCGAGTTGTCCCTCTATTCCAGAAACTTGTGATTTTGGCTTCACTCGGCCGAGTGCTCAGTTTTCTCAAAACTCTCTGTCTCGGCCGAGTCTGAGCACTCGAACGAGTGGCCTCCTCCCCTTCTTGTTTCATGCATAACTTTCACTCCCGATGCCCGATCGGCTCGATTCTTGTCTTGTTACGATCCTCTCTTCGATACCTTTCATGTGGTTGAATCTTTGGAATGATCCAACGGCTGGATTCTTCGTGGTTTGCTTCGAAACTTCTCGTATTACCTAGAAATCAAACAAGAATGTTCGTGTATCAAAATTTCAAGAATTAACCCACAATCACACGATTCTTGCAAGAATAACTTGATATTTAGAGCACAATTCATCCACAAATTCGAGCAATCTCACGACAAATCACCCCCCCAAACTTAAAGACTTGCTTGTCCCCA
The DNA here is from genome assembly GCA_963675135.1 of Galeopsis tetrahit. Taxonomy (NCBI): domain Eukaryota; kingdom Viridiplantae; phylum Streptophyta; class Magnoliopsida; order Lamiales; family Lamiaceae; genus Galeopsis; species Galeopsis tetrahit. The sequence goes on from OY776132.1 coordinate 59,539,935, forward strand.
AGCAAAGAAAGAAAAGAACAAAGGAGAGTGATTGTGAAGAATTTGAAATTGGATGCAATGTAAATCATATGAATGATCAAGCAACTCTTCAAATCATGATTCATCAAATCTTGAAATCATCTACCATGTCAAGCAAATTATGATCACAACCAAGACAAATTCAAACACTTACTCCACCACCCTCTCAAGAAGTGTTTTACTCACACTCAAGTGTATATATGGACATGTTTGCTCTCTAATGTCAATCCACAAAAATGCAAAATCCATAAGCTTGCGCTTAGACTCAATTCTCCACCTTTTATTCAAGCAACAATCATCAATCAAGGTGGACTTCAAAGGGTTGTAATGTAGGCTTTTTGGACATGGTGGGGTAAATTTGGAAGTGGTGACTCTATTAACTTGTAGAGCAACAATTGTTGGTGTTATTCACAATCATCACTCAAATTTCACACCACAATTGCATCTCTTTCTTTTCTTTTTCTTTTTTACAAAGTTTCACCCAACTTCCTTGCCAATTTTTGAGGCCATTTTTTTCTAGAGCTTCTAGGGAATTTTGTTTCCCTCGTTGTTTTTCACACAACTCCTTTTTTTTTTTAGCTCCAATTGCATTACCCTTTTTTTTTTCTTTTTAAAACCCTTTTTTCTTTCTTTCTTTTTTTCTTTTGACATTGGTCAATCTAAATCCACTCTTCTAGAAGTTTACTACCAATTCACCAACAATGAAACTCCACAAGTTAATTGGGACAATTAAGGCTAAAAAAGAATGGTGTCATGGTTACATTTTGTAGCTTGCCAAAGAAATCGGTTTTCCGGCTCAACGGGGCTAACTACGGAAATGTGTCTTTTGGTGGGATTTATTTTAGGCCAAGTGACTAGTATTCAAAGAATTGCCTCCTATCATTTTTGACAACTTCACTCAAATCAAGTTTCAAATAAGTTCAAGAACAAGTTCTAGCATGCACAATTATGAATGACTCATTCAAGAAAAATTGAACCGAATTGATTCTTCGATTTAAAAGGCTCAACACTCACCGGCTCAATGTGGTGGGTATAAGTTCTTTCCTAAGTCTAGTTACTCACACAAATTGCAATCAAGTGATACAATCATCCAAGAATTTTCTCACCACTCATATCCAAGTCAAAAAATCACCTATAAAAGAATCGTGCATCCAAAATTCAAATCCATTCACAATCAATAAAACCAATCAACCACATTCAAGCATAACTAAATCATCCCATTCCACAAGATTCAAGAAATATCATCCCACAAATAGAAAAAACCCGAAAGCAAACATCCATCCATCCATGACGAGGTACAAAGTATCAACCACAAAGAGTATAGAGGAGTATCAATATCATTAGTACAAACCAAACCAAATCAAATCAAATGAGAATTTAGTTTTTCGATTGAAGGAGATAAAGGATAAGGAAGGAAGAAGAAAACTCCCTTTCATTGATCGGGCGGTGGTGGATATTGGTAGTGGCTTTGACCGATATGCCATCCTTCCATGCGTTGGATTGCATCGTTCATGTTTGTCCAATGCTCTTCTTGGCTCCTTCGAAAGGCTGTCTCGGTTATCCACCTTGCTTCATCATCTCTTCTATAACCATCTTCCACAATCCATCTAGCCCTTTGGTCATTCATGAAAGTCTCTTGCCCTAACAACCTTTGCTCTCGATCCCTTGCAAAGTCCGCTTGAGTCTTCATGTAGTTCTCCCATTGTGCATGGGAGGGACCGGCTCCATCGTCCTCATTACCCTCATTATCTCCATGCTCTTGAGCAACCCCACCTTTATTATATGTGCATCAATTTACTAAGGCTAATGTCGTGTCTATGGATATTTTTCCGTATCATTTTGTTGTTAAGGATCGTCACATGAGGGAACCTTTGGCTCAGGTCAAGTGTAAAGATGGTGTCTATCACATTAAACCACCATCGTTCTATCTACAATCACCTACCAAATTTGCTGCTCTTGTTTGAATTGGCACGCTCGTTTAGGGCATCCATCGCCCTCTAGATGTTCGGATATTATAAAACAGTTTAATTTACTTATTTTACGTTCATCTTCATCTTTGAATTTTAGTTGTATGTCTTGCGATGTGTGCAAGTCTCACCGTATGCTGTTTAATATTTCATCATTTGTTGCTACCTGTCCTTTGGACTATATTTATGCGGATGTTTGGGGTCCCGCTTCTTGTGTTGCGCATGATAACAATCAATATTTCTTATTTTTGGTTGACTTGTTTAGTCGATATTGTTGGTTATTCCCTATTGAGGTATAATCTCAGGTTCAATCTATTGTTAAACAATTCAAAACTATGGCGGAAAAACAATTCAACACTCAAATCCGAAATTTCTACTATGATAATGGTGGCGAATTCTTGGTCCTTCGTTCTTTTTTTGCATCACAGGCTATCTCTTGGTTAAATATGGCTCCACATACGCCGCAACAAAATGAGATTTCTGAAACGACGCAACTGACACATTCTTGATGTTACTTGGGCCTTACTTCATCACGCAGGCTTCCCTTTTCAGTTTTGGTCCTTTGCCGTCCAAACAACGGTTTACTTAATAAATCGGATATCCACACCACTTCTTCAGTCCAAGAGCCCATTCTACTATCTTTTCAGTTGTGAGCCAAACTATTTGAAGCTGCGAACATTTGGGTGTGTATTTTTCCCTGGCTCCACCCTTATTTTCCAAGAAAGCTCTCATATCCATCAAAATCATGCATCTTCGTCTGGTACTCTACGTCGCAAAGTGCGTACCGCTGCCTAGACCCCACATCTGGAAGATTGTATTTATCTCGACATGTGAAATTTGATGAAACCAGCTTTTGGACTTCCATTTCTCGTGCAGCAGCCCCAGATCCTTCCTTGGGTCGTTTATTTCTAGCACCAATTGATCCGCCTCATGCCCATGCAGAATCTCCTCCGACTTTGGTTGTTGAGCCTCCTACTTTGGTTCCTCATGTACCGTCATACACTGATCCACCCCTAGCTTGTACTCATGCCATGCGCACATGGAGTTAGAACAACATTTATAAGCCAAAACAATTCCTCTCGGCTCCAAAACATCTGCTTCCGTCCGAAGTGGAACCCACCACAGTTTCGGCTGCCCTCGCAGACCCTCGTTGGCGGTCGGCAATGGCTGACGAATTCACGGCGCTCCAACGCCACGACACTTGGGATCTTGTCACCCCGCCCCTAAATGCTAATGTTATTGGTTGCAAGTGGGTTTTCCGAATCAAAAGACATCCTGATGGCACTATAGACAAATTCAAAGCTCACCTCGTCGCCAAAGGATTTCATCAGCGTCAGGTATCGATTATCATGAGACGTTCAGTCTAGTTGTGAAGCCTGTCACCATCCGCATTGTTCTCTCCTTGGCTCTTACCCCTTGTTGGCCTCTTCGTCAACTTAATGTAAGCAACGCCTCCTTCATAGTACACTTACTACTCATGTGTACATGAAGCAACCTCCAGGCTTCACTGATCCTCAACACCCGTCTCGAATCTGCCTGCTCAAGAAGTCTCTTTATGGCCTTCTTCAAGCTCCCATTTCTTGGAATCATGCCTTAAACTCTGTGCTTCTTCGGTTTGATTTCACACAATCTGGCGCCTATCACTCGCTATTGACATATGTCAAGGACAAAGTTCAACTTATTGTCTTAGTCTATGTTGATGATCTCATTATTACTGGCTCAACTCTTCGCTTCTCCGTTCTCTCACAAAGCATCTTGAATCTTCTTTTGCGGTTGAAGACCTTGGTGATCTTTCATACTTCTTGGGTATTGAGGTTCCTCGCTGCAAAGAGGGCCTCTTTCTCTCCCAACATAAGTACGTAGTAGACTTACTTTGCCGCCTTAAGATGGATGGAGCGAAGCCAATTCTGACTCCTTCCGCCAAAACTGGTTCATCTGTTGGCCCTGTTGACTCCACTACTTATTGAAGTGCTATTGGTGGCCTTCAATATCTCTCATTTACCCGCCTCGACATCGCCTTCACCGTGAACCGCCTTGCACAGGCAATGTCTTCGCCATCACCTGATGATTTGGGTGTTGTTAAACGCCTACTTCGCTATTTGAAAGGGACTCTTCATTTTGGCCTTCTACTTCGCCCTATCAACCACTTCTCACTCACTGCCTACTCCGACTCGGATTATGGGGGTGATTCTCGTGATGGCAAATCCACCTCTGCTTATATGGTGTTTCTTAGCAATAACCCCATTTCTTGGCGGTCCCGAAAAAAAGACGGGTGTCACTCGTTCTTCTACGGAAGCTGAGTATCGTGCCTTGCCTCGACTGCTTTGGAAGTTTGTTGGGTGATGCAACTAATTAAGGATCTTCATCTTTCACTTATCAACCGGCCCCGCCTACTATGCGACAACATGAGTGCAACTCGCCTAGCCCTTCATCTGATCCAACACTCTAGGATGAAGCACATAACCACTAGCATACATTTTGTCTGGGATCTCTCCTCCAAGGGTCTTCTCTCCGTTTCTTATGTCAATACGCTTGACCAGTTGGCCGATCTGCTCACGAAGTCTCTTCCTCGACAACGCTTTGAGTTTCTTTGTTCCAAAATCTCCGTCGTTGATGGGACGTATTTTTTGCGGGGCCGTATAAGAGATATTTAGAATATATATTGAGGCATATCTTTAGAATATTATTTGATTGATAAAATCCCTTAATCCATGCAGTTAGTTTATGACTATTTCCTTATGTAATTAGTCTCTGCCGTGTATATATCTTTGTACATGTATTATATGTAAATCAATACAAATCAAATATTATATAGTTGCAATATCCCACGTATTCCCCCTACTCGTACTACCCCAACTAGTTGCCCTTCTTTCCAGTGGAGGACACAATACTCCCCATGAGTCATCCTTAATATTGAACGTTGTAATCTGTGATTTCCAAGGCCCTATTGTGTATGTCTGAAAATGCAGAAGCCCTCGTACCCACAATGAAAATTTGTGAGCAACACCGTAGATTGGAAAATGATTATCATCCTTCCATCCATTCGTCTTTGTTGAGTAAACACATACTCTAGCACTTTTGGTGTAGGAGTGAAAGATTACAACTAGCACCACAACATAAACTTCAATTTTTGAATCAAACCCCATATAAAAATAGGCAGATGTCCATTCTGAATCTGTACCCCACAAGATTTCTCTTTTCTCATTTGTAACAGGATTTGCAATTAACAAACGATCACCGCCTTTACGATACAAATTAATCAATCCCCTGCATTCTGCAACTATTAATGATCTCGCACCTTCATCAATATCTTCCACCCTCTTGTATGACAGCGGCTCGTGCTCCGTTTTCTTGTATTTCACAGGTGGTCCAGAATCTCCCTTCTCGTACTCAGTTGAAAATTTGTTTTGCTTCCTCATCTCTAAATAGTGCTCATTTTCAAAACGTCAACTTGATACTATGTCCCTCCATTGCAAATAAACCGACTTCATACGCCCTGCATATTTTGGCGGTAACTTACATAGTATTTCCTCGTCGATCTATTTCTGGTGGAAAGTAATGTTGAGAAATTAATTCCCCCAAGGGCAGACGAAAAATAAACAAGAAATAAAATGAAGGAATAACACAATCAACAACACAAGAATTTAACGTGGAAACTCCAAAACCGGAGAAAAACTACGACCCACCAAAGAGATCACTATATGATAAATTTTTACAATCACACAGAATTCCTCTCTTTTGACACTCAACCCTCCTACACTATTTCAAGTCTACAATGACTCTCACCTTTCTCACGAGACTCTATTACAAGAGACTATAAGAAAAGAATTTAAACTAGAATCAAATGCAAGACTAAAGTGTATTGATTGGTGCACTTGTAACAAAGACCTAAGGACTCCTTATATAGGATTAGGAAGTCCTCCCTTCTTTCCTCACATCCGATGTGGGACAAAAACTCCTTTAAAAACTCCTTTTATGTTAGCACAAGCCCAAGCCCAAGAAACTCCACCTTGATAAAATAAAAGAAAGCTCCATTGTCTTCACCGACAAACATGATTCTTAAACCAAAGAACCAACATTCTCAAAACAGAGAATACTTACTCCACCATATGAGTAGAACACTTAGAATCACCCATTCTAAGAATTTCCTTCGGCACGTGTCGAAAAAATACCTGCTAAAATTTATGGTGCAACTTCTAACTTTTGGTATTCATAGAAGTCCTTCAGCCATCGACATCTTTCACCACACACCACACACCTTTCAAAGACGAGGACGTCTTCAATCGAAATTTTTCGTCGATATGCACGGTTCCCGACGGAAAATTTGTGGCTAATTCCGTCGATATACAATGCCTTTTTTTGTAGTGTTGGTGCGTTGGAATTGTTACTTCAAAAGTAAAAGAATTGACAAAGTGGGATAGCTCAAGTGGTTAGAGCACCACTACCTAGGCCTTAGGTCCTGGGTTCGAGTCACGGGGAGGGGAAAAAAAGGGATAGGTATTTAACTTCAAAAAAAAAAAAAAAAAAAAAAAAAAAAAAAAAAGGTAAAAGAATTTGTGCAACATGGATCCAATATAATCGAGGACTATTTTACAATATTTTTCCTAAATATGAGAGAAGAAATGTTCTTTAAAGGATGGGAGTTTTTTATTTGTGTGTGCGCCCCAAGAAAAAAAAATGTGAATTTTGGTACATTTTGCTTAATTGCCACATATTGTGTCACTTATTATTTGACATAAGATGATAAGAACTCCAAGAATTGTCAAAAAGAGACTATATATATATATATATATATATATATATATATATAATATCATAGATCGTGACAGCATCAAAATAATTTTGATATTTAAATGCAAGACAACAAATAAGAGTGAAACATCATTTGTACACTCAATCAAACATTTTATAAATAAAAAAAAAGGATAATGAATTAGCGACCATCTTGCTAAGCTTTGTTTCTAGAATTTGATGACCACTTGTTGACATGCATGGTAGCCTTCGTCGCCTGCGCATTTCGAGGGTTTAGGATAACAACAATATTTATACATATAAAAACAATATTCAATTTTAACTTCATTCCTTGGATTTATTTATTTACATAATATTTTGTTACTCTTATATTAAATTATAGTACTCTCTTGGTCAGCAATTATTTTCACACCTTTCTTTTCGGGACGTCTCACAATTACTTTCACACCCTTAAAATGGAAAATCTTTTATAAACTTCACTCTCACAATATCCTCAATTTTATACAAATGTCATTACTTTTTCTACACACTTACACAAAAGTCAACTCATTTATTTTCTTTATACATAAAAATTTACAAAATTATCCCTCAAAATCCCCCACTAAATTTACTTTTCTTATTTTATGTGCCACTTCACATGTGAAAATGTGAAGGTAATCACGAGACGGAGGGAGTAATATTTTATAAAAGAATTGTCTTTCATACAAAACAATATTGAAGTATGTAAATCAATTTTAATTTTCACAATCTAATCTTTAACACCAAATAAAATGCAAAATTGTTACCTCCATCTCCCAGTCACATCGTAATGTAATAATGACAAGTATTACGGTTTGAATTGCAGTTCCTCCAAAGATCATACCAGCCCATACACCCTACAGTTTTTATACATATAGGTATAATCAAGTTAGGTTAATGCAATAGTCATTAAAAAATATATATATATATATATAAATAAATAAATAAATAAATAAATATTACCATGACTCCTTGATCGAAAACCCATCCCATTAAAACTCCAAGTGGGAGTCCAACCAAATAGTAACAACCAAGATTAATGTATGCCACATACGACTGCCATCCTGAACCTACAGCCACCCCTTCAAACACGTACACACAATTTATTAGCCCAACAAAAATGTCACAATATCCAATTATTAATATAAAATTAAGAATATTCCAAATCTTTTTTATTTTTGGTACAACAAACAAGTTATCTTAACTATATATTCTGAATCACCAATATATATATATATATATAATATGGGTTACATATGCCAACACATCTAGTACCATATTTTTGCACTAATTATAGTAGAACGGAGGTAGTATTAGTTTTTACGTACCCGAAAGAATAGGTTGAACACTGTTGAGGAGAACGGTGAAGGCCAAGAGAATAGAGAGGTGGCTAACTGCTTCAAGAACAGCCTCACTTGATGTATAGATTAGGGCAAACTGATTGTGGAAAAACATTATAAGAACCCAAAAGAAGAGGCCAATGATTAGGGATCCACACACTGAAACTATGGTTGCAAACTTGGCTCCTTTCCCATTCCCTGCTCCCAATTCATTTGCCACTCGAACTCTACATTCATTCAAATAACAACCACCAAATTAACTCAATATGCATGTGTGTGAGCTTTTATTTTACTCACTTTTACAACTTATATTATGTTTTTCAATTTATAAATTGTTTCACTTCCACTATAAGTATATCTGTATATTCTAGCCAAGTGAAACCATTTCTCATTAAGTTGTTCATTTATTGTTTGTACAAATTTTAAGTAATACTTAATATTGAATATACGGGTCTTGAGGTTAAGGTAGAGAAAAATATATTTAATCTAAGTGAATTGAATATAAGGTTAAGGCCAAACACAAAATCTAAGTGCAGAAATAAATTACCCGGTTCCGGCAAAAAAAGCAAGAGGAATCATCATTTCCCACCCATTGATGCTCATGCTGCATTATACATACATTTAAATTTAACAACAACCTCCATATTTAAATAATAAATATATATTTTGGCATTTCTAGTGATAACACCGAAAATGACCGTCGTAATGATAGAATTTAATTATTCTTACACAAGAATAGAAACTGCCGATTCGTAAACGACACAAGTCACAATAGAAAATGACACAAAGTACTATTATTTCCAACAATTTCATTATTCTTAATTTTGTTTTGTAGTGGTTCAAATCTTACTATTCTCATTTTTTTTTTAGAAATAACATTATTTACTTTATACATTATATTTAAACACTTATAAAGAGACAATTTAGAGTTGAAAATTGTACTCACCAAACAGATAAGGCATCAATTGCGATTTCGGCGTTCTTGAGGTTTCCAGTCATCACTATCAGAATTCTGTAATACCAATTCTCCAAGCTGCAGCTCCATATATTTTTAACAAGTTTCAAATGTATTAGATTCATGTGTATATATATATCAGTACGTAATCTTTTAAAAATAAAATAAAAAATTGGGAGATTCATGAACTAAATAACTCCAATTAACAGAAAATTCAAACATGTGTACCCATTTATTCTTGACAGAATACAATAAAAAACAAATGAATAGTACTACTGCCATGAATATTTATAATGACCACTAGCTACCCTTATTGAAGTCCATTTAATAGGCTAGCTAGCTAACTTGTTTTGAAATAAATAAATAATATAATCACATTTGTATTTGGTGGAAATCCTTCACATGGATTATAAGCTAACTATAGATGGAGGCAGAGGCAAAGGGCAAAACACGAAAATTAAATTTTACTAACAATTTTTTTTTTCAATTTTCAATTTTATTATTCTAATTTCTTTTTAAATACTCCATTCATCCCATTTTAAATTGTGCATTTACTGTTTGCGCGTAATTTAATATGAGAGTTGTTTATTAGTATTAAAAAGATAAAATAGCTAGAGGGTATAAAAGTCTTTTGGGTAATAAAGTAAATAATAAAATATTGTAAGTAATAAAGTAGAGTGATAAAATTATGGCATGTGATGTAATTTTGAAATGTTTGAAGGGTGTAGTTTAAAGTGAAAAATGTTTTATTGTCAAATAAGAAAATGCACAATCTAAATTGGGACATCAATTTTTGACAAATGCACAATCTAAATTGGGACTGATGGAATAATACTATTCAAACTATTTTATCTTTCACACCCAGTTTATTCATGAGTGAATTTAATAATGCGAAAATTGCGTTTTTGTCTCATTAACCATGGCCTCGTTGAGTTTTAACCCGTGATTTTTGGACTTGGTCCCCTTCGATATTTTTTACGTACACTGGCCCTGCCGTTAACTCGACTGTTAAATCTCATTGCAGATTTGGTCCCATAGAATTAGATTGTTAACCTTCGCATATTTTCACCATTTTTGGAGGGAAAAAAACCTAACCCTCATTGCATTTTTGGTCTCAAACGATGCAAACCCTGCTATTTTGGAGGGAAATTGGTGATTTTGTTAAATCTATCTAGAATACACTCTATATGGAGGAACACTTATATTTCCTCCATATATGAAATATTTCATGTGAAATATTAGTATATTTAAGGAATGGCAAAAAATTCGTGGTTCTTTTACGGGTCTGACCGGGTCAAACAGATATTTCCAAAAAAATCGTGCAAAAGAGGCGCAGGATGCTAACAGAAAAATGGATTTTAGGTCTGTGTTACTATGAAGGTAATTATATATTACTGTAAGGGCAAATATGTGTTAATGTAAGTACACATAACTTGAATTTTCACATGAAATATTAGTACAATTAATTTAAGGAGGGATAAAAAAACTTGCAAAAATTTTGCAAATCATACCAAATCAAACAAATTTTTTTTTAAAAAAAATCACCTAAAATACAAATAGAAAAACGGGTTCCAAGTTTGTGTTACTGTAAATGTAATTATATGTTACTGTACGGGGCAATATGTGTTACTGTAAGGACAAGTAACACATAATTTGCTTTTAAGTAATACATATTTATCCTTAAAGTAACAAATGTAAGATATTGAAATTGTGTTACTATATAAACACAAGTGTATTACTATATAGAGAAAGATGTGTTACTTATTGAATAAAATATCATTACTGCGTGAATGAAATATTCAGTTCATCCCTAAAACAAAAAATATAGATTTAGATCTACGCATCTTAAATAGTTCATCTCTGAAATTACAAAATACATAACAATCAACCGTTAATAAAAACAAATCCACATATGATTTAATTTTATTACATTCTTAGTTTTATATTTTTATATTTTTTAGTAAATTAAAAATCGTTAAACATATGTCAAATGCTAGTTTAAGCATTAGAAAGATGGTTCTAACTCTAAACATGATTCTTCTGATTCATAAAATAGGAGGGTGAACTCATAAAATAGGGGACAAATAACCGTGGTCATCCAATATAAAGAGTCGGCCCAAATCTACTTTTTTTTCTTTTAAATTAGGGGAATGAACTCATAAAATAGGGGGTGCAAATAGATTGTATATGGACTATGGTGGGTTAGATCCACATAACTATTTTGACATATTTCATAATAAGACTATTGCAAAATATTGTATATAAATTTTTGCCCCCTATATAAGACTATTTTGTGCTAGAATGCACCTGATTCAAAACTATTATTTTTTACATTTGTTTTTTCTAAGGTTGAAAATATATGTATCATTGAAAATATTGAGACCATAAATGTGTGTAAATATTGATATCGAATTGATAAATTTATGTAAATTTAATAACAAATTCTTAATACAAAAATTTAACAAAACAATTTGAACAAATTTTACATTTGTGATAAATTTACATAAAATATATAATGTTATCTCATATGATATTTATCGATATTTTTTCAAGAAAAATATTCAATATTTTCTCGATACTTTACCGGTATTAGACTTGATATTATTATTGGATACCAATATTTATCGATTTTTTTTATCAAAATATTAATTGTGGAATATCTTTTTCCCAATATCAATATTAGTGACGACGAAAATTGGATATATCGAGGATATATCAGGGAAATTTCTTGATATTTTCGTCGATATATTCAATTTTCGTGGTCACCGATATCGATATTGGAAAGAAGAATATTTCCATGATATTTGTAAAAAATTAAAAATATCGATAAATATCGGTATGCAATAACAATATCAAGTGCCTCATTGTTCAAAATTGAAAATATCGAAAAATATCGATTTTTTTTTAAATGTTATGAATATCATATGAAAAAACATTGTATATTACTTTATATTTCATGTAAATTTATTACACATGTAAAATTTGTTCAAATTATTTTGTTTAAATTTATGTATTAAACATTTATTTTATTAAATTTTTCATAATTTTTAAAATTTACAATTATCGATATTTGATATCGATATACCCATTGATATTTTTACAGGTATCGATATTTTCAACCTTTATTATCATTACTATTATTAATTATATTTTTGTTTTTGAAAATGATTGGGACCAAGTTTGCAACAAATGCTTCGTATATGATCAACTCAAAAAAAAAAAAAAATACATTTAACAGCCACACGAGTCGCTCTCCATTAACTTTTGACGGATTTTAGGACTAAGTTTGCAATAAAATTATCGTATTGGACCAAGTGTGCGTAAAAAACATCGAAGGGGACCAGGTCCAAAAATCACGGATCAAAGCCCAACGAAGCCATGGTTAATGGGACCGAAAATGCAATTTTCTCATTTAATAATTTTCATGAGTGAATTTAATAATTTTCTCTCTAGTCCACGATAATTTTCACATTTTTCTTTTCATACTCTTAAAGTGAAAACTATTTATAAACTTTACTCTTACAATATTCTCAACTTTACACCAAATGTCATTACTTTTTATGGACGTGCACACAAGTCCGCTTCTTTACTTTATGCCTAAAATATTACAAAATTACGGCTTAAATTATATTCCCTCCGTTTCAGTGAAAGCTACCCAATTTCCTTTTTTTTGTTAGTCTTAATTAAAGTTAGATATTCCATTTTTTGAAACTACTCTCCCTCACATTTAATTTTATTATATTATTACCTCTCTCAATCTTATCATTTTTAATTAATATATCTATTTATTCTATTATATGCCAAAGCTTATGAGTAGTTTTTTTACTACTTAATAAATTGTCAGATTAATTTTGGTGGCGACAGAATTAAATTTGATTGTAGTGACTGAGAGAGAGATGTACCATAGCATGACACCTGAGGAAGCAGAAAGCTTAGTAAACTCCCACAACCCAGAAAATGCCTCGCCGGAAAATCCACCCCACGTAAGGGGGCAACCGCCGCAAACAGTGTACAAAAACATCCCGACCACCGTGAACCACCAGGAGATATTGAGGGAGAGGGCGGTTCCGACCAAGCCGAGATGCAACTTGTACACAATCAGCCAGCTCAACAACACGTGCAACAAGAGCGCCCCAAGATTCGCCCACGCTGTCACCATATTCTTGAGCTGACTCTGCAGAAACGTCTGCAGCGGAAACGTCATCACCAGGCTGAAATGGAGCGGGAGTAAGCACAGCACCACCACCCCCGACAACTCCGCCACCTCCTCCGGCTGCCCCAGCAGCTTCAGAATCGGCGTGGCGAAGAAGAAGAGAGGCAACATGAAAAGGGAGCACAGAAACAGAACTATCCATGAGCGTTGCAGATAAATACCCAACATGTAGTACTTCTTAGCTCCGTACGCTTGCCCGCACAGCGTTTCCAGCGCACTCGCCATACCCAGCTGCAAACGAATTTTATTTCACCTAAAAGTCTGAACTTATAATAAAAGTGAAATCAATTCATTTATATTAATTTAGTAATATATACGAATTACCATGAGGCCGAAGTCGAAGCCGATGACGACATTGCAAGCGATGGAGATGGAGGCGAGTTCAAGGTCGCCAAGGTGGCCGGCGAAAGCCTGGGTGATGACGAACATGGAGTAGGAGGCGAAGCGGCTGAAGATGGCGGGGCCCACCACACGCCATAGTTTTTTGGTTTCGATCCAAACTCTGTCGTAAAGGGTTATTTCATGATCATGATCTATGTGTTTAGTGGAGTAATTGTATATTAAAGGCGTTGTTATGGAGGTTTCTTCTTCATTTTGTGTTGTGGGGGACATGCTATTTTCTCTTTCCTTGTAGGATGAATGAATGAAGAAGAAAACGGGGGAGGGGTGCTCGGATGTGAATGCCATTGTCATGTATTTATAATCAAATGCATGCCATAAGTTTTAACTTCCATGGGTAGGTACTAGGTAGGTACGCATGTGAGTGAGTTTTTATGAATAATTTTGTAAACTTTATTGAGATTGTCAATAATTCCCGTCGATTAGACGTATCCAACCAAGTAGAAGACTTGAAGATATAAGATATATAAGAAATAATCAACTTTATTGAGATTTAAGTGGTTCGATCAATGTGATCTACATCCACTGGACCAGACGAGTACTTTTTTGATTGATAAAGAATGTTTACACACTTATTCACTCGAAATATGATATTTCCTCACTTCCCTCGTGAACTCACACAACTCAAAGATTACAATCGTACTTGCATCTAAAATCAACCTTTACAATGTACACATACACGAGTATATAAAGACCAAGGTAGTTGCTGCTGTTAGGAACTGTTGAGTAGTTAGCAACCGTTTGCAACCGCTTGTAACAACCCATGTACTCTGTTATTGCCCAACTGAAATGGTAGTCACGCCCTCAAGTAGTTGTAACTGTAATACAGTTAGTCAAACTAACTAACTTTTGTATCAAAAGACTTGCCCAAAAAGATCAGAAGACTACTTACTCTTCTGATACCTAACTCTTCTGTTTTGTGATCAAAAGCTGACTCTACTGATAGACTCCATGCTGTGCTGATCTTTACTGTGCTCATGTACTGTGCTGATCTACTCTGTTGAAGTATTGTGCTCAAGTACTGTGCTGAACTACTCTGTTCATTTGACCAGCTGTGCTGAACTCTAAGCATCACCTCCTCATCTGATTGAAACCTTCAAGTCATCTGATTTCAGCCTAAGTCATCTTATCTGATCCTATCAGCTAACTACATCAGCCGACTATGAGATTATGAGATAACACTCACAATTCTCCACCTTTAGCTCATAATCGAACTAATCTCCACCAAAACACAATAAACAACACTATTCTCCTCAAAAGAATAGTCTCCACCACTGCTCCTCTGCCACAGGATCAGCAGCCTTCTCCTCGGAGGAATTAATGCAGTCCAATAAGTTTAAGACACAAGTCAAACTTCACTTTTGGCAATGCCTTAGTTGATACACGCGTTATGCAACACTAAAATAAACAACCGCAAGTATACGACGTCTATTGTAGCGTGATAAGCACGAGGTCGATCCCACAGGGAGGTTAAAGCGTAAAAGGGTAGTTTGCTAGTCGAATTCTAAGTAGACGTGATCGATAATTTGAATGTGGTGCTTTACTCTAAAATTTACCTACCAAGTGTCACAAATAAGTAACAAAGAGCAAAGACGAAATCGATCAAATGGCATGCAAATCAAGAAACGAAAGTAAAAATGGATGAAAACTCAAAGAGAGAAAGTGGATCCTAAAGCACATGCAACACTAATGTATCCATCTATGATTAATAATCTACCTAATTGGTGTTTATGCTTTGTCTATAAGATTGATCACATAATAATGAATTAAAAGTCCTTTCGATCCAAGTAATTCAAAGGAAATACTACACAACCTAGTATCTCTACCTAAGTTGCACAATAAGACCCGATAAAGTTCCTAAGATCATCACACATCTTCCTAATCATTGATCATCTTTCAATCTCACAATAAAATTAGGTCAAATGCTTGCAATCAATTAATCAAAGTAGATTTCTCAACCTAATTCAATTAACTAAGATTAACATATCATCATTGTACACTAATGACATGCTTTGCAATGAAAATCAAGCATCCAAATAGAATTAAACCACACAAACACCAAATAAGCAAAACATTAATTCATAAACTTCAACAAAAGTATTTACATGGCTTTAGAATCACAAAGTGTTTAGCCAACTACAATCATAATGAAATTACAAAATAAACAAAGATCAAAGCACTAAAAACTGAAAATAAAAGAAAGCTTAGGCTATGGTGTGGTGGGGGAATAAATTCCCAAGCTAATGGTTCCTCCCTTGCATGATTTGGTGGAGAGATGAAGAAGTTATGGCCAAACACCTCCAAATATGTGTAAATGTGTGAAGAATTCTTGGGAGAGGGGTAAGATGGTGTGAAGTTTAAGAAGTGGGGTATTTATAGTGTTGGGGTAGGGTTTGGATATGGTATTTGCAAGTTAGTCCCTCGAAAATGGAGAAAACATGCGTTTGGCACCGAATTTGGAAGTGACTCGGCCGAGTTGGGGTCACTCGGCCGAGTTGGGGTGTTAATCGAATCATCACAAAAACAGGGGAACCGCGTTACTCGGCCGAGTTGGGTCACTCGGCCGAGTGGTCTTCAAGCCTTCACTTCAACTCGGCCGAGTTGGGTTACTCGGCCGAGTGCGCAGTAAAACTCCAACTTGCAGATTCGGCCGAGTAAGGTCACTCGGCCGAGTGTGCAGTAACACCCAAAGTCGAAGATTCGGCCGAGTAAGGTCACTCGGCCGTGTGCGCAGTCGAGGCCAAACTCTCAGATTCGGCCGAGTAAGGTCACTCGGCCGAGTTGCCTTGCACCTCGATTTCGGCCTTTTCTCGTTTCGTGCATAACTTTCGCCTCGGGTGTCGGATTGACTTTATTCCTTCGGCTAATCCACTCCGTTTTCCGCGACGAATCCAACCGTGCACTCCTCTTTCCAGTCCGATCACTTGTGGTATGTGTTTTGCTCCAAATTCCATCGTTTTACCTACAAAACCGACAAAACACAACCTTTCTCTCATTTTGGCTTAAATAGTCATATTCCATGCATAATTCAATGAAATCCATATCAAAATACACCTCGCATGTGCCCCTAAAACGTGTAAATTCCACCCGAATCAAACCCCCCCAAACTTAAAATGTTGTTTGTCCTCAAACAACTAAGCACCTAAAGCAATGAGGGTGGAATGATCACAATGGAATATTCAATGCAAATCACACATGCAAAGTAAGATGTAATGATATCTCTTTCTCCAAGTGCATTTCTCAATGAAAGTTATAGGCTCACTATTGCAATCCACATTCATAGATCAAAGAATGCACAAGTACACAACACATTGTGATGGGAAACATAATCCAAATGCTCAAGTCCTCTACTCACATGATGGAGTGTTTCTCTCAAACACACAAACAAATTAAGGATATTAATGCACTCATCAACCAAGTCATGCTATGCAATCACCATATGCTTGCCCAACTTCTACTTTCTACACACACTCAAATGCTCAACAAAGTGATCAATAGGACTTAATCAAGGATGTAACATTGGCTCTTTGGACAAGGTAGGATGAATTTGGGAATTGTGACTCTTCTAGTGGAGGACAAAGTTTGTTGTTTTACAATGTGTGCTTCCACTTTCAAAGCTTACAAACTTCATCCTCACTTTTTTTCTTTTTCCATTCTTTTTCAAGCATTCATCACCTCATCTTTTGAACCATTTTTTTTTTCTTTTCAAGCTTTTGGGGCTCTTTGTCCCTCTTTTCTTTTCCTTGATTTTCTTTTCATCTTTCTCTTTTTCTTTCAACTTCTCCAATTTTTCCTTTTCACCAAAGATATTCATTTAAGCACATGTTTCTCCACTTTGTCTTTCATCCTCCACTAGATATGGGAATCAAAAGGCTCAAAAAGGCTAAGTGGTTAACATTGTAGTTTGCCAAGAAAATGAGGAATTAAGCTCAAGGGGCTAACTACGGAAAATTACTTCGGTTTTGGGAAATTTTTGGCTAAGTGACTCTTTTAGAACAAGATGGCCTATATCACATCACATCATTTCACACAATCATGCTTTCAAACAAGAACTTTGGCAAGTTCTAGGATCACTAGCAATAACTTAGTCCACTCTCAAATGAACTAAACCGGATTACATGTTCGATTTAAGGCTCAATTCTCACCGGTTTATTCAATAGGACTCTCACATTCATCAAATGTCCCCAAACAACAACACATCATATATCCATGCTATCAAAGATCACAAATATGAACACAATCACGATACTATATCCAACATCAATCATGCTTACATTCAAAGCAAATAGACATCACCACAACTACTCAACAATGGATCACAATGACTATTCATGCTCACATTTCACCAAAAATTCACTACCCAACATATGATCAAAACCAACTTAATCAATATAATCATGTGCAAGTCAAGTGTGCGCCGGTGCAAAATGTGACACAAGTAGAATGACGAACCGGTGCAAGGGTAACAAATAGTAGAGAAATAAAAGAAAAATAACTCCCCCAAACTTAGAATTTTACTATGTATAAATTCTAAGTTTGGGGCTACAAGTTGTTACCTCCCTCCTTACACATCCAATGCTTCTTCAAAGATCACCATTGCAACACTTGCTTTCCCTCTCCAAAGTTGGTTTTACTTCCTTCTCCATTCTTCAAGACAAGGTATCCATGAAACTCCTCATCCATACCTACAAAGAACTAAGCTATCAACACTACCAAAGCAAATAAAAACATAAAGCAATAAAACCTTGGGTTGCCTCCCAAGAAGCGCTATTTTTAACGTCCTATGCCGGACGGTTCTCCTTGAGGGGGATATCAAGTCACCCCATCATCATCCTTGCTCTTAAACTTCTTTCCCCATGCAACCTTCTTAAAACCATCAAAACATCCACAGGCTAGCCCATCCGGCTCTTCAATCATATCATAAGAGGTTGATGCCTCATTCGTCCCCAAGTTTGCACAAGTAGCTTTCTTTGATTTGGGGGAGTTTTTGAAGAAAACTCCCCCAAACTTGGCCTTCTTGCCTATCTCTAACTCCTTGTCTTCCACCTTGGGGTTCTCCTCCACAATATTTATCTTGAAGTCTTCTTCCACCTTCTCTTTCATTGGCTTTGGAGGGTGATCTCCTCTAGAGTACCCATACTCTCCATCTTCATCGTCCCGGATTTTGATGGCTCTATAAATGTTGAACAAGACTTTCTCATCGTTCACTTGAAGTTCTAGCTCTCCTTTCTTCACATCAATTTTAGCCCCACCGGTTTCCAAGAATGGCCTCCCCAAAATCAATGGCACATACTTATCTTCCTCCATATCCAACACTACGAAGTCCACCGGGAATATAAACTTATCAACCTTAACTAACACATCTTCCACTATACCCAAAGGGTATGTCACGGATCTATCCGCCAATATAAGGCTCATTGTGGTTTGTGTAAGCTTTCCCAAACCAAGTGACTTGAATATGGACAAGGGCATGAGATTAATGCTTGCTCCCAAATCACACAAAGCTCGAAATGTACCTCCATCCCCGATGACACATGGCAAGGTGAAGGATCCGGGATCTCTAAGCTTTTGAGGTAGCTTTGCTTGAATGATTGAGCTACATTCTTCGGTCAAATGCACCGTTTCATACTCCACCATCTTCCTTTTGTTAGACATGATCTCTTTCAAGAATTTGGAGTAGTGGGGCATTTGTTCTAGAGCTTCAGCAAAGGGTATGTTGATGTGGATCTTCTTGAACATCTCTACAAACTTGGCAAATTTTTGTTGTCCAAGCTCTTCTTCTTCAACCTTTGAGGGTATGGGAGAGGTACCACATTCTTGCCTTTGTCTTGAGGAGAGATTGCCTCCTCACTCTTTTTCTCCTCTACTTTCTCTTCTTCCCTCACTATCTCCTCTTGCTTCTCTTTCTCTTGTCCATCTTCTTTGTCGACATCCTCGGGTGCCATTACCATTTTCTCCTCTTGTGGCATATTTGGCCCATCGTAACTCGTCCCACTTCTTAGCTTTATAGCTTTGCAATGCTCCTTGGGGTTGAGCTCCGTGTTTGAAGGAAATTGCCCCGGAGTGTGTTGACTACCGATGACATTAGAAAGTTGACTCACTTGCTTTTCTATGGCTTTCATGTTGTTTGCCACATTCTTGATCATTTCTCCTTGTTCATCAAGTCTTTGCCGAGTTATGTTTGCATTCTCTCTAGTCTCTCTCATGAATTTCGTGGTTTCCCCCATAAAAGCTCCAAACATATCCTCCATTGATGGCTTTGATGAAGACTCCACAATAACTCCATCTCTCGCATTGAAATTTGGAGGTGGGATGATGGCATTTCTTGTGTTGGCATAAGAGAAGTTCTCATGTTGCCTCAACCCGGGATGGTAATGATTCGGGTTAGGAGGGTTTTGCCTCTCATTCCAACCTCTTTCTCGAAATTGACGGTCCCTTTGATTGTTCATATAATGGGCCTCTTCATATTGTTCATCACTAGGTCCCATTAGTGACTTGGCCGCCATCATCGAAGTCAACTTGTCCATCTTGTTGGATAAAGTAGCAAAATCATCCGACTCCTTAGTGGAAGCAACTTTCCGGGCTTGCCTTCTCTCGGATGGCCATTGGTGTCCGTTCTTTGCCATCTCCTCTAGGAGCACATAACCTTCATCCGTCGTCTTTCCTAGCAAAGAACCTCCACCGGCCGAGGCATCCACCATCCCTCTTGTTCTATGGTCCATCCCGTTGTAGAAATAGCAAATCAATTGGTCCCTTGAGAAACCATGTTGAGGGCAACTCCGTATAAGATCCTTGAAACGCTCCCAAGCCTCGGCTAAAGACTCATCATCGTCTTGCATGAAGGAAGAAATTTCTCCTCTTATCTTGATTGTCTTGCTTGGAGGAAAGTATTTCATGAGGAAGGCATCAACAAGGTCGGCCCAAATCTCAATGGTTCTTAGATCAAGGGACATGTACCATTGCTTTGCACGATCACGGAGTGAGAATGGGAACAATTGGAGACGAATATAATCTTGAGGAACTCGGTTGATCTTAACCGTTCCACTTATCTCTAAGAATTGAGATAAATGGAGGTTAGGATCCTCCTTTGACAACCCTCCAAATTGGTTGTTTTGGACCATCATGATTAAGGCCGGCTTGAGCTCAAAGTTATGAGCGTCAACGGGTTCCCGACCCGCTCCTCCATAGGGCCTTGGGATAGGGCGGAAGTGGTCTCTCAAAACTCTTTGATTTCCATTGTCCTCCCGTTGCTCTCCATCTCCTTCAACATTGACATTCCCTTCCATCCTCCGGTTGAGGTTATCTCTTATGCCCCCTTGTGGTCGATTACCACCATTCCCATTAGGCTCTACTATGCCTCCAACATCCTCTTGGTTCCTTTCCTCTTCCACAATTGGATTCTCTCTTCGATTCATAGCTTCTAATTCAATCCTTCTTCTTTCGGCGTTTTGTCTTCGACAACGAACTTCGATTTCCGGGTCTAGAGGTAGCAACTCTTGTTGATTTCTCCTAGCTCGGGTGATCATATGCCATGTCTAGACAAAAGTTCAAAATAAAGTAAGAATCACAAGTGAAATCAAGGTAAAACAAACAAATATTTTTGGAATTTTTGCAAATAAGGAAAACAAGTAAAGTGTCTAAACTAAAACTCTCCTAGCCTACACTCTAGAGCTTATAGAAACCTCCCCGGCAACGGCGCCATAAACTTGATACACGCGTTATGCAACACTAAAATAAACAACCGCAAGTATACGGCGTCTATTGTAGCGTGATAAGCACGAGGTCGATCCCACAGGGAGGTTAAAGCGTAAAAGGGTAGTTTGCTAGTCGAATTCTAAGTAGACGTGATCGATAATTTGAATGTGGTGCTTTACTCTAAAATTTACCTACCAAGTGTCACAAATAAGTAACAAAGAGCAAAGACGAAATCGATCAAATGGCATGCAAATCAAGAAACGAAAGTAAAAATGGATGAAAACTCAAAGAGAGAAAGTGGATCCTAAAGCACATGCAACACTAATGTATCCATCTATGATTAATAATCTACCTAAGTGGTGTTTATGCTTTGTCTATAAGATTGATCACATAATAATGAATTAAAAGTCCTTTCGATCCAAGTAATTCAAAGGAAATACTACACAACCTAGTATCTCTACCTAAGTTGCACAATAAGACCCGATAAAGTTCCTAAGATCATCACACATCTTCCTAATCATTGATCATCTTTCAATCTCACAATAAAATTAGGTCAAATGCTTGCAATCAATTAATCAAAGTAGATTTCTCAACCTAATTCAATTAACTAAGATTAACATATCATCATTGTACACTAATGACATGCTTTGCAATGAAAATCAAGCATCCAAATAGAATTAAACCACACAAACACCAAATAAGCAAAACATTAATTCATAAACTTCAACAAAAGTATTTACATGGCTTTAGAATCACAAAGTGTTTAGCCAACTACAATCATAATGAAATTACAAAATAAACAAAGATCAAAGCACTAAAAACTGAAAATAAAAGAAAGCTTAGGCTATGGTGTGGTGGGGGAATAAATTCCCAAGCTAATGGTTCCTCCCTTGCATGATTTGGTGGAGAGATGAAGAAGTTATGGCCAAACACCTCCAAATATGTGTAAATGTGTGAAGAATTCTTGGGAGAGGGGTAAGATGGTGTGAAGTTTAAGAAGTGGGGTATTTATAGTGTTGGGGTAGGGTTTGGATATGGTATTTGCAAGTTAGTCCCTCGAAAATGGAGAAAACATGCGTTTGGCACCGAATTTGGAAGTGACTCGGCCGAGTTGGGGTGTTAATCGAATCATCACAAAAACAGGGGAACCGCGTTACTCGGCCGAGTTGGGTCACTCGGCCGAGTGGTCTTCAAGCCTTCACTTCAACTCGGCCGAGTTGGGTTACTCGGCCGAGTGTGCAGTAAAACTCCAACTTGCAGATTCGGCCGAGTAAGGTCACTCGGCCGAGTGTGCAGTAACACCCAAAGTCGCAGATTCGGCCGAGTAAGGTCACTCGGCCGTGTGCGCAGTCGAGGCCAAACTCTCAGATTCGGCCGAGTAAGGTCACTCGGCCGAGTGAGCCATTATCAGTTCTCAAATGCTTAGGCTTCTTTCCAGAGACGTTCTCAACCTCAGTGAGCCATTCTTTAAACTTTTCAAATGCTTCTGACTTGGATTTCAGGATAGTGATCCATACCTTTCTTGAGTAGTCATCTATGATAGACATGAAATATCTCCCACCACTTCTGGTCTGATTCCTAGCTGGCCCCCATAAATCTGAATGGACATAGTCCAAAATTCCTTTGGTAAAGTGTGTACTCTTCCCAAACTTCAATCTCTTGGATTTTCCAAGAGTGCAGTGCTCACACAAATCAAGCTTTGTGATCTTTTCACAACCTAGCAATCCTTGCTTACTTAGCTCAAGTAGACCCTTCTCTCCTACATGACCTAGTCTTCTGTGCCACAACATTGAGTTGTCTTGCACTCTTGCCACATTTGATCTGCCAATCAATGTACCTCCCTTAAGAAAGTAAAGATCATTCCTCCTCTCACCTTTCAGGACAGTAAGCTTTCCCTTTGAAACTCTGATTTCTCCATCTTCTGACTGGAACTTATAGCCTATTGAATCCAGCATACCAAGAGATATAAAATTTCTCTTGAGTTCAGGAACATACCTGACCCTCTTGAGAATCCTTACTACTCCATCATACATCTTCAAGTGTATTGTACCTTCACCTTTGACTTTGCAAGTGTGATCATTCCCTAATAACACATGAACTCCATTCTGATGCTTAAGATCATGAAACCAATCTCTCCTTGGAGTCATGTGGAAAGAGCACCCTGAATCTAAAATCCAATCCTGTTGTTCTTTAGTGGAAGTGATGGATAGGGACTAAACTGACTCATAACCTTTCTGCTCCTTATCTTCTTGGGTTTGATTTGCCTGATTCTGATCAACAGGGTTTTTGGCACCAGATTTTCTCATGAGTTGTATGTACTTAAAACAAACACTCTTGTAGAGCCCAGGTTTGTTGCAGTGGTAGCACACTACTTCCCCTTGATTTGACACTCCTGATTTTCCCTTATCAACTCCCTTGGGTTGACTAGACCCATTCTTGAAGACCGATTTCTTCTGACCTCCCTTGATTGCCAATCCTTCTCCACTACTACTTTTATCTCCTTGAGATGTCTTATTATGTAACAACTTGGACTTGACAGCCAAGATCACATCCTCCAATGTGATTGCTTCATTTCTACCATACAAGATGGTGTCTTTTAGGATTTCAAAGGATTTAGGAAGAGCACTCAACAAGATCAGAGTCTTACCCTCTTTCTCTAACTTGACATCCAAATTCTCTAGATCGTCAAGAATCTTGTTGAACTCATCCAGCTACTCCGTAATGGGTTTGTCATCTTCCATTCTAAAGGCATACATAACTTCGCTGACTTCTCTTTAGCAACCTCCCTCAAGACCTTATCTCCAAGGCAGAGTAGGATCGTGCTTCGAGCTTTCCTGAGCAATTTGATCCTTTCAGCCGCAGCTGCTGCAGTCTCTTCGGATTCTTCGAGAGCCTCGAATAATCCTTGATGTTCAAGGAGGGCTTGCATCTTGACCTTCCACAGCCCAAAATCTCCCGTGCCTGTAAACTTCTTTATGTTGTACTTGGTAGAATTCCCCATTTTAGATCTGCAGCTACTTCAGTTCCCACAGACGACGCCAATTGTCAAGAATTCTAGTCGATTAGACGTCTCCAACCAAGTAGAAGACTTGAAGATAGAAAAAATAATCAGCTAAGATAGTAATTCAAAAAAGTAATAAACGAGACAAACAACACACAAAGAATTTAAGTGGTTCGATCAATGTGATCTACATCCACTGGACCAGACGAGTACTTCTTTGATTGATAAAGAATGTTTACACACTCATTCACTCGGAAAATTATATTTCCTCACTTCGCTCGTGAACTCACAGGACTCAAAGATTACAATCGTACTTGCATCCAAAATCAACATTTACAATGTACACATACAAGAGTATATAAAGACCAAGGTAGTTGCTGTTGTTAGGAACTGTTGAGTAGTTAGAAACCGTTTGCAACCGCTTGTAACAACACATGTGCTCTGTTATTGCCCAAGTGAAATGGTAGTCATGCCCTCAAGTAGTTGTAACTTTAATACAGTTAGTCAAACTAACTAACTTTCGTATCAGAAGACTACTTACTCTTCTAATACCCAACTCTTCTGTTCTGTGATCAAAAGCTGACTCTGCTGATAGACTCCATATTGTGTTGATCTTTACTGTGCTGAAGTACTATGCTCATGTACTGTGCTGATCTACTCTCCTGAAGTACTATGCTCAAGTATTGTGCTGAACTACTTTGCTCATTTGACCAACTGTGTTGAACTCTAAGAATCACCTCCTCATCTGATTGAAACCTTCAACTCATCTAATTTCGGCCTAAGTCATCTTATCTGACTATGAGATTATGAGATAACACTCACAGAGATATAAATAAGTTTAGTTTTATAACTTTCTATCTTTTTGTAAATTGTTCCAAAAAAGTTAAATGTATCAATTTTATTCTATTTTTTCGCAATTTTTTCTATTTTGATTCCAAAAAAGATAAATGTAATTGTAAAAAAATGGGACTAAATTGATACATTTAACTTTTATGGGACCAAAACAAAATAAATTGTAAAAAAAAATGGACTATATTGGTACGTACATTTAACTTTTTTGAGACCAAAACAGATCAAATTGTAAAAAAATTAAATTAAATTGGTTCATTTAAATTTTTTTGGACAATTTCATATAAAGTTGAAAGTTATGGCACTAAATTGCTTCTATCTCAAACTTTATTTATTAGTTGACTTATGTGTATAAGAAAGAGAAAAAAAATTATTTAATTTCTATAACTTTTCCCTTTATAAAAAACGTCCCAAAATAGTTAAAATTTTAATTTATGTCCTATAACTTTTTCAATTACTTAGTTTACATCCAATTTTCTCCGGAGTTATAAAAAATCATCGGAAATCCCTAAATTTAATAATCACATGATAGAAACGACATCGTTTTGATCACTCCGACGTAAATTAAACAATTAAGAAAGTTATGGGAACTAAATTAAATTTTTAACTAAAATGGAACGTTATGCGAAAAAAATAAATTAATGAGTACAATTCACTATAAGATTAATATAATATTTTAATTATCCTTTTATTTTATACAATCAAATCAAATTGGTGGTTAAAACTTTAGGAACACCATAATCTCACTATTGGATATGACCTCAGTTTTCCATCTCTGTTGCATTATTCATACATTTCATTAGTACGTACTCAATGCACAATAGCAAAGGATAAATCACTATAAAAAAATTATAGAGCGAGTCGGATGAAAAAATATGAGCACGCGCATGTTTAAGACTTTGACATTATATTATAATTTTAGGTGTATTTTTTTCATTTGGAACAACTTAATGCTCTAACTTCCGTATCTTAGTGTTGAGAAACATAATGCAAAATTCTATTAAATTCACATGTGGTTCTACCTTACCACGAGACACCACATGCTTCACACACAATGCTCTTATTTTCGTGTGGAGCTTCATTGCACTTGATGAATTTTATGTCACATGTACAATGATAATAATTTTATTTTGAGCAATGAAAAACAAATGAGAATATAAAATTTGTACAACTTAATAAAATACAAACAACTAAACTCAAATTTTCTACAAATCTCTTCTAGGATAGAGGAAAAAATAATATTTTTCAAATAAAATACTGAATAAAGTAAAAATTATTTCGTATTACATTTAAGTTCACTACAAGAAAAATGACTTTTAGTGACATAATTCTTGTCATTATAGCTTCTCTAGCTAAAAGTTTTTAGTGACGGTAATTGACTTTTAGTGAGAGGTCCTGTCATTAATTCTCAAATTCCTGTCACTAAACACTTTTAGCTAGAAAATCAATAATGAGAGGATGTTGTCACTAAAATGTTATATTAATTTTATAATGAATTGTACACATTTCTTGAGTATTTTTATCTTTTTCGCACAACGTCCCATTTTAGTTAAAAATTTAATTTACATATCATAACTTCTTTAATTGCTCAATTTAAGTCTCATTTACGTCGGAGTGACCAAAACAACGTCGTTTCTATCACGTGAATGTCACGTGATTATTAAATTTGGGAATTTTTTGTGAATATTTATAACTCCGGCGAAAATTGGACGTAAATTAAGCGCGCAATAAAAAAAGTTACGGGACGTAAATTAAAATTTTAACTATTTTGTGATGTTTTTAAAAAAAAGGTGCAAGTTACAGGACGTAAATAATTTTTTTCACCATAAAAAATATTGTAACTTTTTTGAGTGCCAAAAAGAGGTTCACAACTTTACGCCCTGATAAAATTAAACTCGTAATTTATTTATTTATTTTTTAAAATTTCAATTAGCCTTACCGATTCAATTTCGGCCCGAGTGTTGGAGGATAGCAAAAAAAATTAGATCCATAACTTTTTTTCCCCAATTTCAGAGCCAAAATTAGACATGTAACTCTTCAAAAGTGGTGATATTTTGTGTAAAATTGTGGTTATTGTGAGGATGTAGTTTATAAAAAAAAAATTATTTTAAAAGTATAAAAGTTATTGTGAAACGTCTCGTAAATTTTTTTTTGAAAATTATTATAAAACAGAAGAAGTATATTATATATGAGTCACACTTGCGTGCACTCCATTGACGATCATTTTCAATAAGTGACCCTAACTAAATACAATCACAAGTGTACAAATTTTCAATAAGTGACCCTAACATAGAATGTAGTGCTCTTTCCGTTTTGTCAAGTAATTCGGGTCGATTAGACGTCTCCAACCAAGTAGAATACTTGAAGATATAAGAAATAACTGCTCTAGGATAGTAATTCCAAAAGTAAGCAACGAGACAAACAGCACACAAGAATTTAAGTGGTTCGATCAATGTGATCTACATCCACTGGAACAGACGAGTACTTCTTTGATTGATCAAGAATGTTTACACACTCATTCACTCGGAATAGGATATTTCCTCACTTCACTCGTGAACTCACACAACTCAAAGATTACAAAACGTACTACAATTCCATCCAACCTTTACAATGTACACAAACAAGAGTTTATAAAGACCAAAGGTAGTTGCTGCTGTTAGGAACTGTTTTGAGTAGTTATCAACCGTTTGCAACCGCTTGTAACAACCCATGTGCTCTGTTATTGCCCAACTGAAATGGTAGTTATGCCCTCAAGTAGTTGTAACTGTTAAATTGTTAGTTAACCTAACTAACTTCGAACCAGAAGACTTGTCCATAAAGATCAGATCACTACTTAGTGTTCTGATACTCAACTCTTCTGCTCTGATGATCAAAAGCTAACTCTGCTGATAGACTTCATACAGTGCTGATCTTTAACTGCACTGACCAAGTACTGTGCTGACCCAAGTACTGTGCTGATCTGGTACTGAGCTGAACTCTAAGCATCACCTTCTCATCTGACTGAAACCCTTCAACTCATCTGATAATGCCTAAGTTATCTTATCTGATCCTATCAGCTCACTACTCACTTAGTGTGCTGATTCTGAGATTATGAGATAACACTCACAATTCTCCACCTTTAGCTCATAATCGAACTAACCTCCACCAAAACACCAACACTATTCTCCTCAAAGAATAGCCTCCACTACTGATCTTCTGCCACAAGAACAGTAGTCTTCTCCTCAGAGGAATTAATGCAGTCCAATAAGTCTAAGACACAAACCAAACTTCTCTTTTGGCAATGCCTTAGTGAACGCATCAGCAGGGTTCTCCTCTGTAGCAATCTTTACTACCTGGACCACCCCCTTCTCTACAATATCTCTTACAAAGTACAGCTTCACATCTATATGCTTAGTTCTCTCATGATACCCCTGATGCTTTGTAAGATGTATTGCACTTTGGTTATCACAGAAGACAGTCACACTTCTTTGTGATATACCAAACTCCTTCAAGACCCCCCTAAGCCACATGCTCTCCTTAACTGCTTCAGTCAAGGCCACATATTCTGATTCTGTAGTAGATAATGCAACTACGGACTGATGTATTGACCTCCATGATATAGCTGTATCAAATAAGGTGAACACATACCCTGTCAAGGACTTTCTTGTGTCTACATTGGCTACATAGTCGGCATCAACATATCCCACAAGTGCTTCTCCCTCATCTGATATCTTCTGAAATTT
Organism: Galeopsis tetrahit; assembly: GCA_963675135.1. NCBI lineage: Eukaryota > Viridiplantae > Streptophyta > Magnoliopsida > Lamiales > Lamiaceae > Galeopsis > Galeopsis tetrahit. Next base: position 59,568,864 of record OY776132.1, read on the forward strand.
CAGATCTTTCTCAGCTGATCCCAGAACATATCTCATGACCCACTTAACTGTCTCCCAATGACTTAAGCCGGGATCACTCATGTATCTGCTGATTACCCTCATTGCATGAGTTAAATCTGGTCTACAACACGCCATAACATACATTAAACTCCCTACTGCACTGGCATAAGGAACCTTACTCATCTGAGTTCTTTCTTGGCTGTTCTTGGGACACATCTGATTGGATAGCTTCTGATGCTGACCAATTGGTGTAGAAACTGACTTAGCTTGATGCATCCTGAATCTCTCTAACACCTTCTTCAGATAGGTAGGCTGACTAAGCTGAATTGCTCCCTCAACTCTACTGATCTCCATCCCCAAGATCACTTTAGCTTCACCAAGATCTTTCATCTCAAACTCCCTTTTGAGAATCTCTTTTACTTGATTGATACTGTTAATAGACTCCCCAGCTATTAACATATCATCAACATACAGCAGAAGATAGGTAACTGAACTTCCAACTCTTCTGAAGTAAACACAGCTGTCATACAAGCTTCTTGCAAAACCAGCTGAGCAAACGTACTCATCAAACCTTAAGTACCATTGTCTAGGGCTTTGTTTGAGGCCATAGAGTGATTTTCTGAGTAAGCACACTTTGTCTTCTCCATCTTCTATGTCCAACCCTTCTGGTATTTTCATGTAGATCTTCTCAGCTAGAGTCCCATGAAGAAATGCTGTGGTCACATCCATCTGATGCAGCTCCAATTCATATTGAGCAACCATAGCCAACAAGATTCTGATGCTACAATGCTTAACAACAGGAGAGAAGATTTCATTAAAGTCAATACCTTTTTTCTGTGTAAATCCTTTAGCTACAAGCCTTGCCTTGTACCTAATCTTGCCACCTCTCTGAGCCTCCACCTTCTTCTTGTAGATCCACTTACACCCAACAAGTTTCTTGTTCTTAGGCCTCTCAACAATCTCCCAAGTCTGGTTTTTGTTAAGAGATAACAGTTCTTCCTCCATAGCAACTAACCACTTCTCTTTGTCATGGCAGTTTATGGCTTCTGTGTAAGTTTTAGGCTCTAGAGACTCCACCTCAAGAGCTGCACATAATGCAAATGATACAATGTCAGCTTGACCATACCTCTGAGGTGGGTGGACTTCTCTTCTGGTTCTGTCCGTAGTGAGCTGATAGTCATGAAGCTCAGTATCACTATGAGTAGTCTCCTCCTCATCTGGATCAATCTGATCTTCAGTTACTGTTCTGGTTTCAACATGCTCCACCTCAACCTGTGTCTCATCTGGTTTGTTGTGTGCTGAACTAGAACTTGCCTCTTCTTTCAATGGCATTCTACTTTCATCAAAAGTTACATCTCTGCTGATAATACACTTCTGCATTCCAGCTTCAAGGCACCACAACCTATACCCTTTCACTCCTGAAGGATACCCTACGAACACACACTTCAAGGCTCGAGGCTCAAGCTTATCTTGCTTGACATGGGAATATGCTAGACAACCATAAACTTTCAAATTACTGTACTCAGCTGCATGGCCAGACCATAACTCTTCTGGGGTTTTAAATTGCACAGCTGAGGAAGGGCTTCTGTTTATCAAATAGGTTGTTGTTGACACTGCTTCTCCCCAAAATACTTTAGGCAATCCAGAGCTGCTCAACATGCACCTGACCCTCTCAAGCAAAGTCTGGTTCATTCTCTCAGCTACTCCATTCTGCTGAGGTGTACCTGGTACTGTTCTGTGCCTCACTATACCCTTCTTTTTGCAGAAAACATTGAACTCTTCTGATATGAATTCCAGCCCATTATCAGTTCTCAAATGCTTGAGCTTCTTTCCAGAGACATTCTCAACCTCAGTGAGCCATTCCTTGAACTTTTCAAATGCTTCTGACTTGGATTTCAGGATAGTGATCCATACCTTCCTTGAGTAGTCATCTATGATAGACATGAAGTATCTCCCACCACTTCTGGTCTGATTCCTAGCTGGCCCCCATAAATCTGAATGGACATAGTCCAAAATTCCTTTGGTAGAGTGTGAACTCTTCCCAAACTTCAATCTCTTGGATTTCCCAAGAATGCAGTGCTCACACAAATCAAGCTTTATGATCTTGTCACCACCTAGCAATCCTTGCTTGCTTAGCTCAAGTAGGCTCTTCTCTCCTACATGACCTAATCTTTTGTGCCACAACATTGAGTTGTCTTGCACCCTTGCCACATCTGATCTCCCAACTACTGTTCCTCCCTTAAGAAAGTAGAGATCTTGCCTTCTCTCACCTTTAAGAACAGTAAATTCCCCCTTTGAAACTCTGAGCTCTCCATCTTCTGACTGGAATTTGTAGCCCATTGAATCCAGCATACCAAGAGATATTAAATTTATCTTGAGTTCAGGAACATACCTGACCCTCCTGAGAATCCTCACTACTCCATCATACATCTTCAAGTGTACTGTACCTTCACCTTTGACTTTTCAAGTGTGATCATTCCCTAACAACACAGAACCTCCATTCTGATGCTTAAAATCATGAAACCAATCTCTCCTTGGAGTCATGTGGAAAGAACACCCTGAATCTAAAATCCAATCCTGTTGTTCTTTAGTGGAAGTGATGGATAGGGACTGAGCTGACTCATAGCCTTTCTGCTCCTTATCTTCTTGGGTTTGATTTGCTTGATTCTTATCAACAGGGTTCTTGGGACCAGCTTTTCTCATAAGCTGTTTGTACTTGTAACAAGTACTCTTAAAGTGCCCAGGTTTGTTGCAGTGGTGGCATACAACTTCCCCTTGATTTGACACTGCTGATTTTCCCTTATCAGCTCCCTTGGGTTGACTAGACCCCTTCTTGGAGACAGATTTCTTCTGACCTCCCTTGATTGTCAATCCTTCTCCACTACTGCTCTTATCTCCTTGAGATGTTTTATTATGCAGCAGCTTGGACTTGACAGCCAAGATCACATCCTCCAATGTGATTGCCTCCTTTCTACCATACAAGATGGTGTCCTTTAGGATTTCAAAGGACTTAGGAAGAGCACTCAACAAGATCAGAGCCTTATCCTCTTCATCTAACTTGACATCCAAATTCTCCAGATCATCAAGAATCTTGTTGAACTCATCTAGCTGCTCCGTAATGGGTTTGTCATCTCCCATTCTAAAGGCATACAGCTTCTGCTTCGAATAGAGTCGGTTAGCAAGAGTTTTCACCATATATAACTTCTCAAGCTTATCCCAAACCTCCTTCGCTGTCTTCTCTTTAGCAACCTCCCTCAAGACCTTATCTCCAAGGCAGAGTAGGATCGTGCTTCGAGCTTTTCTTAGCAACTTGCTCTTTTCAGCCGCAGCTGTTGCAGATTCCTCTGCAATCTCTTCGGATTCTTCGAGAGCCTCGAATAATCCTTGTTGTTCAAGGAGGGCCTGCATCTTGACCTTCCACAGCCCAAAATCTCCAGTGCCTGTAAACTTCTCTATGTTGTACTTGGTAGAATTCCCCATCTTCGATCTGCAGCTATTTCGGTTTCCCACAGACGGCGCCAATTGTCAAGTAATTCAGGTCGATTAGACGTCTCCAACAAAGTAGAATACTTGAAGATATAAGAAATAACTGCTCTATGATAGTAATTCCAAAAGTAAGCAACGAGACAAACAACACACAAGAATTTAAGTGGTTCGATCAATGTGATCTACATCCACTGGAACAGACGAGTATTTCTTTGATTGATCAAGAATGTTTACACACTCATTCACTCGGAATAGGATATTTCCTCACTTCACTCGTGAACTCACACAACTCAAAGATTACAAAACGTACTACAATTCCATCCAACCTTTACAATGTACACAAACAAGAGTTTATAAAGACCAAAGGTAGTTGCTGCTGTTAGGAACTGTTTTGAGTAGTTATCAACCGTTTGCAACCGCTTGTAACAACCCATGTGCTCTGTTATTGCCCAACTGAAATGGTAGTTATGCCCTCAAGTAGTTGTAACTGTAAAATTGTTTGTTAACCTAACTAACTTCGAACCCGAAGACTTGTGCATAAAGATCAGATCACTACTTAGTGTTCTGATACTCAACTCTTCTGCTCTGATGATCAAAAGCTAACTCTGCTGATAGACTTCATACAGTGCTGATCTTTAACTGCACTGACCAAGTACTGTGCTGACCCAAGTACTGTGCTGATCTGGTACTGAGCTGAACTCTAAGCATCACCTTCTCATCTGACTGAAACCCTTCAACTCATCTGATAAGGCCTAAGTTATCTTATCTGATCCTATCAGCTCACTACTCACTTAGTGTGCTGATTTTGAGATTATGAGATAACACTCACACGTTTAAAGAGAAATTGCACCCTTGAGATTGCACATTAACTTTTTAAGAAAATGTAAAATAAAAGTGTAATGAGTAGAGTTTTGAAGAATAATTTTGTGTAAATATTTATGAATAAAGTAAAGAAAAATGTAGATTGAGTGTAGAAATGTAATGATATATGGATAAATATGTGTAAAAATTTGAGAAAGAAGGTTGTGAATAATTTTTTTACTTGAATTGTGGATACTAGAAACTCACTGCCACTATACGACTTCACCCTATAAACTAAAAAAAGTTGAGCACATACGTTTTTATGCAATCGATTACTAATAAGCCCCACGTACATTCCTGTCTAAAAAAAAAAAAAGCCCCACGTACATTAATTACTTCATGATAACAACTTCACACGTGTGTAGGCCCAATCATATGTTGAGCACATACGTTTATATATACACTATATTTTCAATAATACTGGAGTTTTATTCCACCCTCGCCTTCGCTATTTCATGTGAATTTTGTAGAGTCCATTCATTGCGCATTTTTCTTTATTTATGTGTTTAAAATTTAGTGGATACAATTATGAAATGAAAGAAATACATTTTTCCTGTTCCAAAGCTGATATGTATTAGTTAGAGTTAGTTTACATTAGTAACTACCCTCTCTTATCCTCTTGTAAACAACTCTATATATACTCATTAATATATCCACAATTCTCATTCTTGAGAGTTATTTTATCATCACATGATATCAGCCTAACCACCACGTCCATTTTAGATACCACTTTCACTTTATATGCCATGACGCATCTTGTCACTATCAAGTTGAAACCCACGAATTATCCGATGTGGTATCGCCAAGTCTTTCCGCTTCTAGTCACCCAAAAGTTATTGCCATATGTTGATGGCTCCTCGTCGGCTCCTCCCACCACCGCCACCACCAATGGTGTCTCTTCTCCCAATCCTCTTTACACCACTTGGTATACTCGTGATCAAACCGTAAGCATTTTCTTGACTTCTACACTCACTGTGGAGGTCATGACAGTCACTGTTGGGTGCTCGACTTCTCTGGAAATATGGATTGCCCTTGCCGAGGCATTCAATCAACCCTCAAAAGCTCGTGAGTTACACCTCAAGGATGAGTTACAACTCATCAAGAAAGGATCAAGATCGGTCTCAAAATTTGGAGCCGCCTTCAAGAATCTTTGCGATCAACTTTCTTGATCTATGGGATGCACCATTGATAATACTGATAAATCGCATTGGTTTCTCCGCAGTTTAGGTCCGGAATTCCATGGGTTTTCCACTGCTCAAATAAATATCTTGATCAGGGTAGACTTGATCAAGGCTTATATATCTTGGAAAATTGCCATTCTGCTTTTGCTTCTTCTTTACGTGCTCGCACTTCTATTGGTTCTTTTGAATTGTGGCATAATCGATTGGGACAAGTAAACTTTGACATTGTAAAATTGCTTAAAAATAAAGGTCACCTTTCTGTTACTTCTATTCTTCCTCGCCCCACTGCATGTTCGCCATGTCAACAAGCTAAGAGTGCTCGGCTTCCTTTTGTTGTAAATAAAAATCGTGCTTCACATGTTCTTGACCTTGTTCATTGTGACTTATGGGGACCCGCCCCGATTAAATCTTCTGATGGATTCTCTTATTATGCTGTATTTATAAATGATCATTCTCGTTTTACTTGGTTCTATCCTCTTCGTCAAAAATCTTATTTCTTTTCTATCTTTGTCATCTTCAAAAATATGGTTGAAAATCAACTCACATGCAAAATCAAACATTTCCAGTCTGATGGTGGAACTGAATTTACTAACCACAAACTTTGTGATTTGTTTCATTCCTCGAGAATTATTCACACTATGTCCTGTCCCTATACTCCGGCTTAAAATAGACGAGCAGAACGTAAGCATAAGCATATAACTGAAATGGGGCTCGCTCTCTTGTTTCATTCCTCTGTCCCGACAAAATTTTGGGTAGAGGCCTTTGGAACAACCACTACTACATATTTGGCCTTGGAGAGCTTTGAACTGAGCTCTCCAAGTGGGAGCTGTCCAAGCTAAATTGCACTTGGAGAGCTTTTAAAAGCACTTGGAGAGCTTTTAAAAAGCTCTCCAAGTGCAATTTAGCTTGGACAGCTCCCACTTGGAGAGCTCTTTTCAAAGCTCTCCAAGTCCAAATATGTAAACTGTCTACATTATAAATAGACTTCCCACTCTCATTTTGGATAACAAAACCCCTTATGACATTCTCTTCTCTTCTTCTCCTTCTTACAAAAATTTTCGAGTGTTTGGATGTCGTGTGTACCATTGCCTTCAAACCTATGCTGCTAACAAATTTGTTCCTCGTAGTCTTCCTTGTGTTTTTCTTGGTTACAGCTCGCGCCATAAGGATTTTTGCTGCCTCGATCCTTGCTCGCAACGCTTATACATCTCGCGCCATACTTGTTTTGATGAAACATTCTTTCCTTTCGCTGGTGGCCGTCCTCGCTCGGAAGTTTCTTCTCTTGAAGTATCTGTCTTTGACAACTTTCCATTTGAATCTACTCACTACAAAAAAACTGAGATATAGAGACAGATTAGATACCATAAACATTGTCTCTAAACAGGTTAGAAACGGATTTTAGAACCATTTTCTATCTGTTCCTAATCGCATGGTATCTAATGTTAGGAACGGTTTTCTAAATTCCGTTTCTAATAAGAGACGGATTTTTGACCGTTTTTTCGGTTTATAATGAGAGACGGAATTTGACACCGTATATCCCCGTATCTAAACGATGAACGACCCGTTTTATATCCCGGTCAAAATTTCGTTTCAAATGTTTTTCGTCTCTAAATCAGTATCTAAACGATAAATGATCTGTTTTACATCCGGGTCAAAAATTCGTCTATAATTTCGTTCTTAATTAGAAACAACGTTTTGTCGTCTCTAAATCCGTATCACAAGGCAAAAATCCGTCTCCAAGAGTTAACAACCCCAATCCCCATTCCAAGCCCGAACCCGACCCGACACCCATTCCACCCCACCCTACCCCACCCTGCAACCACCCCCTCTCCAATTATTTAATCCCAATCCCACCAAGCCCGAACCCGACCCGACCCCACACCATCCCAACCCACACCGTCCCAGCCCGAACCCAACCCGACACCCATCCCACCCTGCAACCACCCCCTCTCCAACTATTTAATCGACCTTTTTTTTTGTCTATATGGGAATTGAACCCAGGTGGGCAAGTGTCTATTATTGAGCATCTGTCACTAGGACATATAACTCTTTTATTTTATCTTTTAATATTAATTGTATATGTATATTAGTTTATTTCTTTTACATGTATTCAAATTGTAACTTTTAAATTTATAAATGTTATTTTTTTTTTATTAATTTCTAAAAATTGTAATTACTCACATCCGTCAATAAGCTGTAAAATACTAAGAACTATACATAGTTTAGACACTTTATTTTATTATAATAGTTTAACATTTATAATTAATTGATTAATTTGTAACTTAAAAAATATATAAAAAAATTGTTATTAAATAATTTGAATTGTAAAAGTCGATCTTACTTTATAAATTAAAATAAATTAATTAAATTACATTTAATCTTTCATAATCATCTTCTTCGTTTTCAATTTCGATCAAATCACTATTTGCAGCTGTTAAATCTACAAAGAGATTGAAATCTCCCGCAAACACCTCAGTTTCAGTCTCTATTTTTTCTGTTTGAAACGGAGCTTTACTTTCGTCATGTTTTTTCTCTATTTTTTCTGTTTGAAACAGAGCTTCACTTTTGTCATATTTCGTCATATTTTTTCTCTAATTTTTCTGTTTGAAACAGAGCTTCACTTTTGCCTTTAATTGGCAAACAACGATTCATTCATTGTTACGTGGTCCTCCTAGATAGGTCAAAGTCTCATGTGCAGTCAAGTCTCATGATCGGTCAACGGTCAAACTTTGAAAAAAAAAATCGATTTTTTTTTTCAATTTTATTTTTCGATTAGTTTATTTGAAAATGTGTATGTTATTATATTGAAAAGTGTATCATCGTTTTTTAATGAAAAATATATGTTACTATATTGAAAAGTGCAACATTATTTTTAATGAAAATTGTATTTTATTATAACTAAAACGTGTATGTTATTATAACTGAAAAGTGTATGTTTTATAACTGAAAAGTGTAAGTTATATTAATGAAAAATGTATGTTATTATAACTAAAAAGTGTACTGAAAAAGTATATGTTATTATTACTAAAAAGTGTATGTTATATATTATAACTGAAAAGTGTATGCTATATTAATAAAAAGTGTAAGTTATTATAATTGAAAATTGTAGGAGTGTGTTTTATTAATGAAAAGTGTAAGTTATATATTAATGAAAAATGTGCAAAAAAAAATTCTTAAAAATTATTATTAATTTTACACATTTTATTATTTTTTTACTTGCACTTTTATTACTATTTATTAATGATATTATTAGTACTTGCACTCTTATAATGTAAAAAAAAATTGATGCTAGTTTTTTTTTTTTTTTTAATTGTTATTAATTTTACAAATTTTATTATTTAAAACTTGCACTTTTATTAGTATTAATGATATGAACCGACAATTTAAGGACAACCACTAGGTTGTGACTCAAGTATACCACCCTACCCCGGATCGGTGCAGTAGTATACTTGACACACTTGAATGACAAATACAAACAGATCATACCATTTATATCTTTGTTCCTATACCATTTATATCTTTGTTCCTAAGGGGATGTGATCAAACCAATCACATTTGAACAACACTAGGATATCCCGGATATTCTACTTCAACTACTACCCGTCTTTGTTGGTAGTCGATCTTCTTGATGCAAATTATCTTGAGATTTACTCAATGTGACATTGATTCAAGGTGTTTGTGAACTTGAATTTAGTTATGTGTACGTGTATGTGTGTTCTAGATGCATGGTTATGTGTACGTGTGTATATGTGTATGAGCATGATAAATCTCATTTTTATACAATAATTTACTAAATTAAATGATAATTGTAATTTATAGTAGGCGAATTGATAAGTAAATTGATATATTATAATAAAGGCTTGAGATGCACAACTTACCTCGTCAATCTTGAATTGATAAGTAAATTGATATATTATAATAAAGACTTGAGATGCACAACTTACCTCATCAATCTTGATGGTAGAGACAATATTATTATTGTCGTGACTCACTTTCGATTGACATACGTTCTTGAGTTTACCGAGATTGAAAGAAATTCATGAATTATTGTCATTAGTCATGTATTTTATATATTGTCATATAAATTATATTTCCATATAAAAGATATGGAATATATAACATAATATTATTATAATATCTATATTTATTATATAAACTTATTTTCAAAAATAAACAAAAATCGACATATTACCATATTTTCAAGAATGGTAATTTCCTTTAAAATATATTTTTCACAAATTTAGTAAAATTAAATAAAATTAATTTCTATAAAGATTTTCAATTTTTATTTCAAGTTCATTTTGACACAAAATGATTTTATCTCAATTGATCTTATCCCTCTTACTATGCTTTTTAGACTATTTTACAATTAGCAATGCTTCACGTATTTATACTTTATATAAGTGGGTAGGATTGATAATAAAAATAAAATACGCGAAAAACATGTATGATAATTTACGTAGTTTAAAAGATTAAGAATAGTCTTTTTATGTTGGGGTCTAGTGTTCAACTCTTACATCTAACAATTTTCACATATATATTTTTTTAATTATAAAAGTGCATGTTGAAAATAAGGAAAAGTGTAACATGCAATTTACAATTTTTTAGCATGTTATTTTGCAATATTTGCAATAATAATTTCAGTTATAATGACATACTTGTTGCACTTTTCAGTTGCAGTGACTTACTATTTTCAACAATACAATATTTTTTAATTATATTGACTTACACTTTTTAGTAATGTTATGCTACACCTTTTAGTCATATTTTGTTGCACTTTTCAGTTGTAGTGACTTACAATTTTCAACAATATGTTCAGTTATAGTGACTTACACTTTTTAGTAATGTTATGTTACACTTTTTACTCGTATTTTGTTACACTTTTCAGTTATAATAACTTACACTTTTCATTAAAATATTGTGTTGCACTTTTCAAGTATATTGACATGCACTTTTTAATAATATTGTGTTGCACTTTCTAGTTATACTAACTTGCATTTTCTAGTTATACTAACTTGCATTTTCTAGTTATAATGACTTATACTTTTCATTAAAAGTTGTGTTGCACTTTTCAATTATAGTGACTTACACTTTTTAATAAAAAAATGTGTTACACTTTTTAGTAATATTGTGTTATACTTTTTAGTAATATTAACTTACACTTTTCAACACACACAATTTCGAAAAAAAATTATCAATAAAAAAAATTATAAAAAAAAAAAATTAATCAAGTCAAAAATTTTATTCACAATAATCTTGAATATTTAGAGTTCACAATATTCTTGAATATTTAAGATTTAAGTTGATCAAGTCAACTCAATTCCTTATAAGGAATTGATTCTATATAAGACCAATCCATTTTTTAATCTAAAACTTTTTAAAAAATATCATACAAGTTTCTTTTACGTACGTTGATTAGAGAATCAATTCTTGGAATATTTTCATTAGTTTATACTTTTTCTAAATTGATGATAGAATTGTTTTTTAATCTAAATATTTTTAAAAAAATACTATACAAATTTATAAAATTATTAAATGACACCTCCTTTTTTTTTAATCTACAATACGAGAATCAATTATTTGGAATATTTTCATTAGAGAATCAATATTTGATATATATATTGGCATATGGAACTGAAGATATAATATAATATTATTATTATTATAATATCTATATCTATCCTAAAATATATCTACATAGTATTATTCTAACATTTATATTTATCCGATACATAGAAGATATATTAATTATTTTTTTTATTTTTTTACTATTTATTAATTAAATAAAAGAGTAAATAAATTAATATAACTCAATTTACCCGTCCATATTCTCTCATTCTAAATTCTCTATATAGGTTTTGATTTATTTTTTTATTTAATTTTATCATTTGACTAATTAGATACAGATTAGAGATGGTTAGATTCCGTATCGCAAATTTCGTGTACCACCTTGTCTCATTTTATATTGGGGAGAAAAAATTCATTGTTTAGAGACGGTGGTATATGTATCTAATCCGTATCTAAAACTCTCGAAATTTAAAGTTGTGTATCTAGTCCGTATCTAAAACTTTCGAAACTAAAAGTCGTATCTAATTTGTTTATAATGAGAGACGGTTTTATTTTCGGTTTCAAATCTCGATTTTTTAACAAATTCGTATCTATTAGAGACTGATTAGGTGCCTCTTCTTCTTCTTCGTCTAGTCCCCTTCCCGTCTCAAAATTTCGGTATCAAAATCAGGTTTTTTTTGTAGTGAGTGACTCCTACACCTTCGCCTGGTTGCCCTGAAGACTCATCTGAACCCCCTTGCTCGTTGTGCCTCCAGCCTGACACTACTACTCTGGTTCCCTTGCCCCCTACTCTTCCCCTTCCTCCGATTGCTCGTCCAACCGTTTGTCCTCCTGCTCCTCGACCTCTACGAGCACCTCCCCCTGCTTCTCATCCTCGCGTTTGGCCAGCTGCCACCCCTACTCATGATATGCGAACCCGGTCTCAAGATGGCATCTTCAAAATTAAACATCCATCAAATGCCTCTCTCGTCACTACCACCTCCTTGCTCGCTGTTATTCATACAAATTCAGAACCTAGAGGTTTTTCCTCGGCAGCTAAATCCCCTCACTGGTTGGCTGCAATGGACGACGAACTCAAAGCCCTTCACAAAAATAACACTTGGCATTTGGTTCCTCCACCCCCAGATGTGAACATAGTTGGCTCCAAATGGGTATACGGAACAAAGTTTCTTGCGGATGGCTCTATTGATCGTCATAAAGATCGTTTGGTCGCTCAAGGTTTTACTCAAATCCCTGGCTCCGACTACAACCACACTTTCAGTCCCGTCGTCAAATCAGCCATTGTTCATGTTATTCTTTCCCTCGCTGTCATGAACAACTGGCCGCTCCACCAACTGGACGTCAACAACGCCTTTCTTCATGGCCTTCTTCAAAAACCTATTTACATGTGCCAACCGCTTGGGTTTGTTGACCATTTTCATCCAAATTATGTCTGCAAACTCAAAAAAGCTCTTTATAGTCTAAAACAAGCTCCTCGCGCTTGGTTTCAACGCTTTTGTGACTTTTTCTCGTCCTCGGCTTCACTGAAAGCAGATCTGACACCTCTTTATTCTTCTACTCGTCAGGTCGTATTACTCTTTTTCTTCTCGTCTATGTTGATGATATCATAATAACTGGAAATGATCAAACTTTTATTACTCGCCTCACTTCCATGATCAATAAGGAGTTTGCCATCAAGGACCTTGGTCGCCTGACATACTTCCTCGGTCTTGAGGTCACTTACAAAGATCACGGTCTCTTCCTATGCCAATCCAAATACGCCACTGACATCCTTACCCGAGCAAACATGCTCGACTCCAATCTTGTTGCCACTCCACTATCCACATCTGATCTTCTTTGCTTAGATGGCACCCCCTTTTCTGATCCAACTCTCTTTCGCTCTCTCGTCGGAGCACTGCAATAACTCACTATCACTCGCCCCGATCTTGCATTCGCAGTAAACACAGTAAGTCAATTTCAGGCTAATCCAACTATTGATCACTTTCAGGCTGTTAAGCGCATTCTCCGTTATGTCAAAGGCACTTCACATCTTGGCCTCACTTTCTCTCCTGGTCACTAAAAGTTGCTCGCCTACTCGGACGCTGACTGGGCCCGCTGTCTTGACACCCGTCGCTCTAACTTCGGCTATGCCATATTCCTCGGCTCAAATCTAGTCTCTTGGACAGCCAAAAAGCAACCTACAGTTTCTCGGTCAAGCTGTGAGTCAGAATATCGTGCCATGGCGACAACTTCTTCAGAAATTGCTTGGCTCTGTTCGCTCCTTAAAGAACTAAACGTTATTCCATAAAAGCCTCCAACACTTCTTTCTGATAACAAAAGTGTTATCTTTCTTTCTCAAAATCATGTCGCTTACAAGCGAGCGAAACACATCGACATTGATTATCATTTCGTTCGCGAGCTTGTCACCTCTGGTCGGCTAGTTATCCAGTTTGTACCCTCTCAATATCAGCTCGCAGACATCTTTACAAAGAGTCTTGCTCGCCCGCTGTTTGAATTCTTTCGACACAAGCTCAACATCTCTTCGTTCCCACTTCGCTTGAGGGGGAATATTAGTTAGAGTTAGTTGACATTAATAGTTATCTTGTTAGTTACAACTCTATATATATTCATCAATACATCTACAACTCTCATTCTTGAGAGTTATTCTATCATCACAATATGAATATAAAATTAAAATTAAAAAGCTTTTAAATACTCATAAACATCATTTAACTAAAGAGAAAAAAATATAAAGGCAGACGTATTTTATTTATATAGTACGTCACCCTCTTATACAACATTACGCATATTTTAAAAATTAGTAAACAAAAATATCGCAAGTTTTGAAAATAAAGTCACTTTAAAAAAAAAAAAAAAAATAGTTGGTCAAATCCGGTTATAAAGATAATATTATTTATTTATATTTTAATTATGAGATACTGTATTAAACTGTCTAATTGCTTAATTATGTGCATGTTTTATTAGGCGGGTGAATGTAGAAGTTACATCCAAGATGAGTGATGCTCAAGTTTGTTTTACTTTTCTTAGACCCATTTTTAAAAGAAGAGTAAGTAACTTTAAAGTTTAGACGGAAATTAAATGTTTGATTTGTACCATGGGTGAGTTTCTCTCTCCTAAAAAACGAACATTAGGTGCGATTTTTTATTCTTCTGCAATTTTTCCGTTTATTTCTCTTTATCGGCGAAATCCTCCACCGTATCACCATATGCATACATAGATCTGTAAAAAACCGTTGATACACTGCCTTCGTCGTAGTCCTACCTCAGCCGACGTAGCACCGTCTCCGTCTCCACCGCCGTCGATACCACTTACGCCGGTTAATCGATTTTATCTCAGACCTGTTCTTAAATTTATGTAGTTTTTTTCAGAGGGTAGTTGGGATCAACAGATAAATTTTTCCGGCGGCGCCACGGTGGCCGATCGACGAGTTTATCTGTTGATCCCGTTTCTTTCGATTTTTTTTTACTGCTTTGTAGATTGCTTTAGTTTTTTTAATTTTCTTTTAGTATATTCCTTTCTGCATCGTTTTTTATTTTCCTATGTTCTCTTCATGCGACCATTTTCCCGGTTATGGGATTCTCTTGTTGGATTGTGGTGTTGGTTCAGTTGTTATTTATGGTTGTACGCTTTCGTTTCCCTTTTGTGGGCTCTCTTTCCCCTGTGTGGGACGTCTTTGGGTTTTTTGTGGGATTTGCTCTCCCCTGTGTAGGATTGCCACCACAAAATAATGATGAAATGGGGACGGGAAAGACAACGGATCTGCCCTCACTAATGATGAAGACAACAGCAAAGGCAACGGATGTCTGTCGATGCCAATATTCTCGATGCTATTTGAATGGCATCGGATTTGGGGAAAACCGTTGCCTTTTGGCAACGGCAGGTGGCCGTTACCTTTTAGCAACGGGCCCACTGCCGTTGCCTTTTGGCGAGGGCGACAGCCGTTCCAAAATGGCAACGGGGCCACTGCCGTCTCCTTTTCGCAACGGGGCCCACGGTCGTCGCCTTTTTGCCGTCGCCTTTTTATTAACATTTAAAAAAGGCAAATCTGGGTTTCGAACCCAGGTATCGAGGCCACCAACACCCACCCCCCACCGCTGGGCCACCCATTTTTCGCGAATTCTGCTGTTTGCGGGGTTCGAACTCGGGACCTCCCGGTCTCGAAGGCTTTTGGGCGCCCCCTGTGTGCCGTTTAGGCTAGGAGCTTTAGTCGAAGTATATCATAATTAAATAATTCTAACTTTAATTGTTGCTTTTGGGCGCCCCCTGTGTGCCGTTTGCGGGGTTCAGAATGGATTGAATTAAATAATTATGATATGCTTTGATAAATAATTTTAGTTTTTAATTCTTTAATTCAATCCATTCTAACTTTAATTGTTGCTTATTAAATTATTTATCAAAGCATATCATAATTATTTCTAAATTATGTTTTTCAAATTAACTAAATTATGTTTTTCAAATTAAATAATTTAATTACGGTATCAATTCACACTATTTAAATTTATTCTAATCCTCAATTTACAACATTTAAATTCATTCTATTTTTTAATTTCACAACATTATAATTACATACAACATTGAATATAATTATTTTCACTTATACATTTAAATTTATTCTAATCACATCATTTAAATTCATTCTAATTTTCAATTCACAACATTAAATATATATAATTATTTTCACTTATCCATTTAAAAATATGAATTCACTTATCCATTTAATTAAAAATATTTTCATTTATTATAAAATTATTCTCTAGTTCATTTTCAATTAAAATAACATCACAAACAACATTAATTATAATCATAATTAGCATGTTCACGTCAATTAAAATAACATCACACACAACATTAAAATAAAAATTAATCCTCAACGTCAATGTAATATAATAACATCACACATAACAAAGTAATATAAAAATGTATCACTCCTCATCACCACCACCATCATCCTCAGTATCATCCCGATCCTCAACCTGGCTACGATCATGAACGTTGTGCGACGCCCCCGACAGCCTCGGCGCCCCACCCATCTGACCCATCCCACCCATCCGTCCCATCACCACTGCCATCTTCTCCTCAAAATGCTTGAGTAAGCGATCCTCCTACTGCTGCATTTGTAGGAGTAAGCGCTGCTCTCTCTCCTCATTGACTCTCCTGGGTGAATCGTCCATAAGCCGTACCACGTGACGTCTCGCCAAGACCAGAGGAGACCCGTCTGTTCTTGCCTACTTGTCCAAGGCCCCTAACACGTCCACGAGACCTGCCGACCTTATTCTAGTACAGTTCAGACATGTCGGGTATAGGTGGGCCCTGGGAACCATCCTCTGAAGTAGGTTCATCTGACGGATCTCCTTATTGATTGGTCAACTCCTCCTGTATCTGGTCCTATACGTGCACATTTAAAAGTGGGTTAATACATTTTCAAGTACAATTAAATATATACTCCCTCCGTCCCATACTTGAAGCTACAAACCAAATTGGCACGGGTTTTAATAAATGAGTTGTTTATTAGTATTGTGTAAGATAAAGTGGGGGTAGTAAAGACTTTTCAACTTTATAAATAGTAATAAAGTTACTTTTTAGTGTAATAAAGTAGTGGCATTTGTTGTAATATTGTGATGTTCTAAGGAGAGTGTTTAAAAGTGTTTTTGCTATTTTAGGTAATGTAGCTTCAAGTATGGGACGCCCAAAATGGTAAAATGTAGATTCAAGTATGGGACGGAGGGAGTATTTGATATATAATGTAATGTATATATATATGTACACACTTACAAGTATATCACCCATATAGCCATAAGTGTATGTGCCGTTTTCGTAACGGTGGTAATATTCAACTATCTCCCAGTCGTATGCAGGGCGTCCCATCTTCTCCTCCTGTATTTTGAATCGAAGACATATACGTATAAATAAACTAAATAATTAACTAAAATTAATTATAATTGACCACAAATACTTACAATGCGCCGTGCGACCTCTGCTGCTCCACAAGCTCCGCCTTTATGAGTACCATGGCCAGTACCCGGACCTCCAGGCTCGGATAAGCGGTTCTTACGAGTTTCCCATAGAAATCTTCCTCGTCCGCGTCATAGTTTTTTCCCTTGATACAAACCCCACTGTTTGATGTTGCTCTAGATGCACCATAAGCCATGGTGTGGAATTTGTACCCGTTCACGTAATACCCTGCGTACGTAAGAACTTGACCAGACGGACCGGCCGAAAGATCGTATAAAAACATGTTCTCGACGCGATTTATCTTCACCTATATATATATATAAACCGAATTAATGTGAGAATTTCTATAACTTAACACTCTACACAGATCGTTATTTTAAGATAACTTACAATTTCTTCAAACCACGACGCAAATCCATCTTGTAGTCTTAAATTTGATTCAGCGGCCGAAAGATTTGGTTGAAGAACTTGAAGTTGTTGCATGAATAGCCTACGTACGATCGATATAAGATTAATAAGACATGTCAACATTAAGTATTTTATTGACAAACATTTTGGTCGGATTGACTTACTGAACATATGGCTGCACCTAATCACAATTCAACAACACGTACGTATGAGCAACTTTTTTCTCCTCGTCTAAAATCTATCTTTTCTTAGGCTTTCCTAATCGTTTGCCAGGCGCCTTAAATATGGAAAAAGTGCCCTCGACATACTCATGTACTTCGTCCCGACCATCGTAATTACGAGGTACGTACATTGTGTATCCTTGTCGTAACATGGTCCTCGAAATAGTGAGAACAAAACATTGACGCCTCTCTAGTTAAATATGCATTTGCAATCGAAGCTTCAACACATGCTTTGTTACCCTGTTAGGTTCCTGATATTTGTGGAATATTGTGAAACACTATTTTTGTAATTTTCTGGATATTGAAATGAAGAATGTTTGAATGTTTGAAGGTGAATAGCAGAAAGGGAAGAGATACAGAATTTGGAGAGAGAGAGATGAGAGTTGTTAATTTTTCTGATTGTTTTCTTCCTTCCCATTACACATATTAAATAACCTAAATGCAAATGGGCTTAAAACACAAGATATTAAAAGCCCAATAAAAACTAATTAACTAAATGGGCTAAACCCAAATGTGGTCATATCCATGCCCATGACAATACTCCCCCGTTTTTGAGTTCCTTGTCCCCAAGGATCAAGTTTCGGAAATCCGTTGCATAGGAACTTCAAGTCTTCCCAAATTTCTAGTTGCTACACTTTTGACTGCTCGGTTTTGAAAGCACCATTGTTTGAATGTTTCTTGAAATTAAAATTAGGTTTCACTTCCTTATTCAAGAACTCTGATCTTGCTTGTATACCCAGCCATGCTATCTTGTACGATCAGAGTGCCTTCACTGTCATCAATAACCTTGCATGCATCTTGTCCATATTTAGAATTGATTAGTCCCCTTGTTACTACACCAACTCGACAAACATTAAAAGAGACTCTTAAAATAGCATTGGCCCTCAGTTTTGATTTGTTTGGATACCCATCAATAAC
This sequence comes from Galeopsis tetrahit, assembly GCA_963675135.1. Lineage (NCBI taxonomy): Eukaryota > Viridiplantae > Streptophyta > Magnoliopsida > Lamiales > Lamiaceae > Galeopsis > Galeopsis tetrahit. The sequence continues at coordinate 59,587,459 of OY776132.1, forward strand.
CAGCAGCACTGAATTGAAATCAACCAGATTCTTGACATTTGCAACAACCAGTCTAAGACACAAAAACTCATTAATAATTTCCACTGCATTGAGCATCCCTTTACCCACATAACCTGAGCTGAAATCTTGTTTATGATCTAGAGCACAATATCGATCATGATTAATGCATTGAGACGGGCAAGGAAATACTGCATTAAATGGCTCAAACTCAAATTTCAGCAAATATGGATCATCTTGTTGGCCATTCTTAATTCCTTTAAAACCTAAGTATTCAGGAATTATCAACCCCCCTATGCTAAGTTCATAGATACTAACCTGAACACACTCCTCACCACAAAATTCTTGTAAAACTTCCTCAAGTTCTACTAATTCCAGCAACACTTTGTCATCAATCTGAGCTTGTTTGCTCAAGAAAACAGCTATGTTTGGAAGGTATTCCATAACAGAGAGTTGGTTGACATCAACTGCAACAATAGAAGGTGTGTGTGCAACTTGATTCACTTTAGGATACATACCCTCAAATTTACCCCACTTTCTTGATTGAAGATCAAACTCTACTACACAAGTTAATGAGTCAGTGTAATTAGTCATCCCACCAATCATGGAAAATATATCATCCATGAAAAATCCTGCACACCAATATTCTTCCTCATATTCATCATTTGTTCCATTAAAATCCCTATGATCCTTAATCAAAATAGTGAAAACAACAACATCACAAATCCTTAAAGCCAATCCACTAAAAGAAGCCTCCATCATTACTGCCCCTACACCATTCTGCATCATCTTTGTTATCATTTCTTTAACCAAAATTGCATTAGGTTCCTTTAATTTTCTTAATTCTAACTTGTCAACCCCACAAACATAACATGCCACACTACTCAATATACCAATTCTCAACCCTATTGCCTCATTCATATACCCACATTTAAAAAGCATGTTAAGCCCCACATTTCGACAAGAGAAATTATAAGAACATAATGGTGAAATCACTGGGGGTGGCCAATATTCATCACCAAAGAATTCAGTTGAGAGAAGTAATTTTCTTACAGATTGATGAATCACCGAAAATGTACAGTAAACGACTTTACTCTCCTTTAACGTTGTCGACGCCGCATCAATTGACCCGTGCACATCCAATTTATCAACCACCGCGTGAATCGATCCATCATCGTGCACTTTTCGATCTCCATCTAATTTCAGATCCGCTATGGCATCATATCTGTTCTCCTCTACCTCACCTCGAATCGAGTCCGAAAACTGTTGAGATTTTGTAGAAAGATGAGCTTCTCCAAGGATGAATCCATCCTTTTGCGGTTCCTCAAAATTCTTCCCGTAATTGGGGTAAGAAATACAATGCCTTAATTTAACAAATTCTATATCAATTTCAGCCTCCTTCGACACTTTCATTGTAGTAGGTGCTAATTCTAGGCTTTGTTGCTTATCAACAGTGGAAAAATCGTGCATACCTGGTTTATCTTCCAAAATACAATTTCTCTTCTGAACAGTTGACAATTGCAACATCATCGAAGCTAAAATTTCTGTAATGTGGTCAAGTTTGCTATCTACCTTCTCTAATTTTTCTTGTAACTTAGAACCAAATTTGCGAATATGCAGTGGTAAATCGCACACCTCTGCCATTTCCAAGGATGGATGGCTCTGGATACCAATTGTTAGGTTCCTGATATTTGTGGAATATTGTGAAACACTATTTTTGTAATTTTCTGGATATTGAAATGAAGAATGTTTGAATGTTTGAAGGTGAATAGCAGAAAGGGAAGAGATACAAAATTTGGAGAGAGAGAGATGAGAGTTGTTAATTTTTCTGATTGTTTTCTTCCTTCCCATTACACATATTAAATAACCTAAATGCAAATGGGCTTAAAACACAAGATATTAAAAGCCCAATAAAAATTAATTAACTAAATGGGCTAAACCCAAATGTGGTCATATCCATGCCCATGACATACCCACGCTTAATTTCAAGGTGCGAAGATACCTGATTAAATTTTAAGAATCGTAAGTTCATATAATTTGAAGAATCGTATGAGAAATTAATTAAATTACCTCTCGTATGGATACATCCATCTGTATTGAACTGGACCACACACATTTGCTTCATATGCAAGGTGCACAGGTAGATGTTCCATAGAGTTGAAGAAGCTGGGTGGAAAGATAAATTCCAACTTGCACAAGATGATTGGGATATCTGTTTCCAGTCGAGTCATGTTGTCAACTGTGATGGTTGTAGAAGTCAACTCCTTAAAAAATAGACTAAGCTCAGTGATTACTTTCCACACATTGAGCGGCAGAATTTTGTAAAAAGCAATCGGTAGTAGTCTCTGCATAAACACGTGACAATCATGACTCTTCATCCCATACAATTTCAATTTCGACCAGTCAATGCAACGGGACATGTTAGACACATATCCATCTGGAAACTTCAACTCACTTATCCACTTACATATAACATCATTTTGCTTCTTATCAAGCGAAAAAGAAGCCTTAGGATACTTTGATGTACGTGGACATTTCTTGAGAGAGGGACGACGATAATAATCATTCAGCTCATCTCTTGATTTAGACGTGTCCTTTGTTTTCCCCTCCACATTCATCACCGTATTGAATACGTTATTAAACACATTTTTTTCAATATGCATCACGTCTAAATTGTGTCGTATCAACAAGGTACTCCAATACGGCAAATCCCAGAAAATGCTTTTCCACTTCCACCCTCCATAAAGTTTTTTGTTGTGAGCCTCAACACCATCCTCTATAACCTTTCTATATCCCAAATGATCAATTTCGTATAGGAGACTTGCACCCGTTAGAATAGGCGGTGGATCATCTGTGACTATTACTCCGGCCATGAATGTAGTTTTATTCGTTCGCCACGTGTGATTCAGTGGTAAGAACTTTAGATGGTTGTCGAACCACGTCTGCTTTCGACTTTTATTCAAATAGAATGCATTGGTGTACTCTCCACAATATGGACAAGCAAGCCTTTCGGCTGTACTCCAACCAGACAACATTGAGTATGCTGGGAAGTCACTAATGGTCCAGATAAGTGCAGCTCGCATCAAAAGGTTTTACTTTCTAGCAACATCATAAGTTTAGACCCCATTTTCCCATAAAAATCTCAAATCTGCTATCAGTGGTTGCAAAAATACATCAAGTTTGTCCTTCAGACTTTTAGGCCCATGCACGAGAATCGAAAGAAACATGAATTGATCCTTCATGCATAACCACGGGGGTAGATTGTACGGAGTAAGTATAACTGGCCATGACGAATATTGTTTTCCCGTCATTCCAAACGGTGCAAAACCGTCTGTGCTCAAGCCCAACCTCACATTCCTAATTTCAGATGCAAAATCAGGATACGAACGGTCCAAATGCTTCCAAGCCAGCGAGTCTGCCGGGTGACGCATAACACCAGAGTCATCAGAAGCGCACGAGGCATGCCATGTCATATCCTCCGCAGTGGCCTTGGACATGTACAATCTTTGCAAACGAGGAATTATCGGAAAGTAGAACATCTCCTTAACCGGGCGTTTCTTTTTCAACCGACCATCTACATCAACCCTACTCGGCTTATACCGTGATCGACCACAAATCTTACAAAAATCTAGTTCGCTGTTTGCACCCCAAAATAACATGCAATTATGTGCACAACGTACTTGTGAAAAAAACTCTAAAGAAATTTCTAAAAAAAAATGGAAAAAATTTGGAAAAAACTTCTGAAAATTTTCTAAACTGGTGGAAAAATCTTTTGAGAATTTCCAGCAAACCAGTATTAAAAAATACATGTTCGTGAAATAAAAAAAAACTTGAAAACTAACTAGAGTTAACATGTATTTGTTTTAACTATACAAACTGAAATCTTTGATTTCCATTCGTTGTAACTCAAAACGAATACCTTTGGGGCAGGTTTGGTTTAAAGGAATACATTGGACAATCGAATTAATAGTACCTAATCTTATGTTTGGTTTGACCGAAAAAAGCCCGAGAAATAAACTAGGCCCGCAAATTAATCCTTTAATTGAGGGATTTCTGATCCGGCTTGGGGGTAAGTTTAATAATCAGGTGTGACTCATTAATATGGCCTTGCTAATAAATTACTGAAACTAACCCTTGACATTTCATTAATTACAAAAATACTAAATCATTGTGTAACCCTCACATATAAAAGGCTGAAAACCCTTCCATTTTCAGTTTTTCACCGTGCCTTTTGCAAAAGAGAAAAGTGTAATTTTCGCCGTCAAACCCTTTACCCATTTCATTGCAAATTTGATTTCAATTTCACCTTCTTGTTTTGCAGCGCTGCGTACTTGGTCTGAGAAGTTAGAGGTATCGATTTCGAAGCCCAAGTTTACACTCAGGTAAATTACGAGACTCAAACTCTTTAATTTTGGTTTGTTTCTTCAAATGTTGGTTGTCATATTTTGTGCAAAAAAATCTGGGTTTGGCACTAGCTAAAACATATTACGGGTGTTCACGAATTTCTATGTATAAAACGTGGGTTTGGGTTTTGAAAATATTGTAGTCGAGTTTTTCACTCGGTAAAAATGTGTGTTTTAAAGGTTGTGATCTATTTTTTTATATAATGTTTTTTTTTTCATACTGGTTCATTTTTTAGGATACAAGAGCACCTTTAAATCATAATACTAGTCATTTTTTATATTTCCATGACAGAATATGGAACTATTCCTAATATATGTTTTATGTATTTCTTTGTGCATATCAAGTTTCTAATTTCTCATATCTTAAAGAATGCTCTGTAAATGTAATTACTATGCAAGATTGGTTGTATTATGCTTTTATATATATATATATATATATTAAGGGAGATATGCATGTGAATTGAGTTGGGGAATTTACTGTATTTACTAATGGATTTTGTTTATAAATATGTGTTTGAATTTAGTTGGAGGCTGCCAATTTGAAATATGGATGGTGTGGTTGAGCTTGAGGGAAACTTTCAATGTTATTACTGAATAGATAACTGATATTAAAGTCTTTGTGATTCTAATGACATTTGCCTATATAAGATTACGCCAATGGAGAAATAGGCTGAACATAAACCGTATGTCACGATATAGCATTAAGGAGCACATTACACGTCAACTGCAACACATGCACTATTTAATCAATTTTAGTGGTGAAACTTGTAATGACCACCTTCGTATGAACTGAGATTGTTTCAATCGATTGTGCTTCCTGTTAGAAAATGTAGGTGGTCTTAGACCTACACGTCATGTAACCATTGGGGAACAAGTAGCAATTTTGCTTACTGTTTTATCTCACCAAACCGAAATCAGAGTCGACAAACATAGTTTCATTAGATCAGGCTACACAATTAGCAAACATTTTAATTCAGTTCGCAACACTCTGCTTAAGTTGGTGCACGAATCACATTTGAGCTATCAGATGAAATATTGATAACTCAAATATTGATAACCTCATTTTTCTATTAATTCAGTTTTCTCAAGTGAGAGTTCATTCTTCGTCTTACGATTTGGTGCACGAATCACATTTGAGCTATCATATGAAATATTGATAACATCCTCATCCACACCAAATCCAACAAGTTGAGAAGGACCATCATGAGGATTCTCAAATAAAACTTTCAACAATTCCTAACATGGGTCACCTTTAGTCTCGTAAGCCTGGGCGAATGCATTCACCTGCAATATTTAATCATGGTAACATTTCAAAAATATTAGACACGATAATCATCCGTCAACTTGGAGATATTTAATAAAAGGTATTAAAGCAAAAAGATTGACATGGACATATTATGAAAAATGAACTATTACTTGTAAAATTTTAACAGTTCATATACACCCATCATATTACCTCAACTATGGACCGCAACAAGTTAGGATCCACAAGTATACGGTTGGTGGGTTGATCGTAGTGAACTCCAACAAGCCTAATCAGCCAAAAAAAGACACGACGCCTCTTTCTCAGCTTGTGGACTTGACGTGCACAAAAGTTGTAGTCGAATGACGACTCACACAACTTATTAACAACATATTGTGCGATACCGATAACATCCGAGTTGATACCGTTTGGTTCAAAATTACCCATCAAAGCTTGGTCGGAAAGAACTTCGACAAAGATATTGTCAATTTTGGCATCCCAAGTTAACTTATACAAGAAATCTTCTTGCTGAAGAATTATATTCTTACTCATCTTAGAAGGATTTGAATTACACTCTTTCTCAACTCTCAACAATAACTAAGATAACATGTGCATTTATAGAGCCTGGAAATATTCACACGTCGATATCAAGTTGTCTCCTACCTTATTTAGTGTTACCAACAATGATGCACGTATAGAAAGTAATAAAAATTGACAGTAATATGGAATATATTCTCCTACAGCTTCTTAGCTAGACTCATTTGAATCCTAACAAAAAAAAAATCTTGTTCACTGACCTATGGATCCTTCACGTGTTTGTCAGATAAAAGTATTCACAAAATACCCACAAGTGAAAGGAATTACCACAAGTAAAAGGAAATAGGGGACTCATACACACATACATACCGTAAACACTCTAAAAACTTAGTTAAACGAATTAGGATCAAGAAATTGGGGGTATTATAGAAATCAATTGCAAGGAAATTTATTGCAAAATTCATATTTTTTACGATACAAATGAAATGAGAATAGATTTGAAAAGATGAGGGTTTACATTCAATTTGACCGAGCTGCTTCACGGTTGCTGCGTGTGGATCGCTTCAATCAAATTCGTCAACAAGGGCTTCATGTTGTAATTTTTTTTTTATGATTTCATTCTCACATAAAGGTAGTGAAGGAGAAGAGTCTTGAAGTGGTGAATTTGTTTGACACAATCCCTGGTAAATCATCCAAAAACATAACTTCATCACAGATTTGCATTATCAAAGTAAAAAAAAAAAAAGAATGAAACAAATTTTTTAAAAGAGATAAACAAGAGAGATCTTGAAGTTGCATCGTGTGTGAAAGAGGATTTTTTAACATTGACATATTAGTATTTCATAGAAATACGTGAGTAAAAAAAAAAGAAATAAAATAAAGGTTATTTTAGTCATTTGACATGAAAATTCAATATTATCCCACAATCCAAACAGATGGGTATGAATTATCACATACAATTTAAAAATACAATCCATCAATCCAAACATATAAATTAATTCAAAATTTTAAATTGTGAACAGTACAATCCCAATAAATCCTATCCAAATATATCTATCATATCTAACAAACCAAACTAGCCCTTGAAGTTTATACAATTGTGTTTTAATTTATTTATTGAGAAATAGATTATTACACCCAATTAAATATTTATATTTTTATCCTTTGTAGTTGACTCCTTTTCTGATGGTTTTGTTGAGTGGGTATTCTCAATTTCTATTTTCTCCATTTTTTCGATTGTATGTAAAATATGAGAAATTCTTAAATGCACACTGTGCACGGATCAATTTTTGGTGCACACGATTTTTACCCATACCCGTATCTGACCCGCTCCGACCCGTTTACTTATATTCGGGTTTAGTATATAATGTCAATATTTCATTTTTTGTAGTTTTTATTATATTCTTCAAGCCTTTTGTATTCCCGCTCTGTATTCTCTTCTTCAATAAGTTCGTGCGGTTTCTCTCAGTGGTTTTCTACGGTTTTCCGGCGGTTTTACTCTCGTTTTTCCTTGTTATTCTCATATTTTCGACGATTATACTATTCACCTTATCGTGTTATCGTTTTTCCGGCGGTTATATTATTCATTTTCTTTGTTATCCATTTTTAAGCTCTGTATCAATCGCACTTTCTTCTTCTCCTGTTAACACTCAGGTACTATGTTTTGTTGTTATTTTTACTCTTTATTTCATTTTTATTTGAATTTTAGGGTTTAGATTTTCATTTTACACATTTTTACTGTGAGTATGTTTCATTTGTTGTGTTGTAGTTCATATATCGTTTGTTGTTGTTTATATCATCTTCTATATCTCCGATATGTTTATTTCTATTTTTTTGTTGCATGTGTTTTTTTATTTTTGAATTTTTTGTTAAATGTTAGATGTATTACTGAAATTCGTTGTTTGATACTCGTTGCATGTAGTTTGTATTCTAAATTTTGTAAAGTGTAAGATTTATTACTGAAAATTGGTGTTTTATATTGTTGAAAAGTGTAATTGTGGATATTGAAAAGTGTTGTCATTCTTACTGATTTTTTATGAGTATTTGTTTTCATTTTATCTGTTTTTTATCGTATTAGTGATCTTTCATTTACTGAATTTTGTTTTTGTTATTGTTTTATGTAGTTTGATATGTTAAATTTTGTAAAGTGTAAGATTTTGATTACTGAAAAGTGTTGTTTCATAATGTTTAAAAGTGTAAATGTGAATATTGAATATTGTTATTATTCTTACTTATTTTTTTATGAGTTTATGTTTTTGTTATTGTTTTATGTAGTTTGCTATATTATATTCTGTAAAGTGTAATATTAGTTTATGAAAATGTTGTTTCATATTATTGAAAAATGTAAATTTGGATATTGAAAAGTGTTGTCATACTTAATGAAATTTTATTAATAAGTGTTGTCATTTTTTTTGTTGTAGTTCAAATTTCTGAAATGAGGACAAAAGAGTTTGCCTCGAAATCAAGTTCTAAGAGTAAATGCCAAGATGTACTTTATTCTAGGAGGAAAAAGAGTAATCCTGTTGTTTAGGATGATCTATTACCTATACCTTATGTTCCATTACTTGAACCGAATCCTGTTTCTAAGAAACAGAAATGCATTTCAAATGATTCTTTTTAATTTTTTTTGTTTTTTCTTAACTAACATATATTCCTTTTTTTTTTTTTCAGTTTTCAGTTTAACTTTACTTGTAGGCCGAAGGTACTTCGATCTTTCTTTAATGGGAAGTTTTAATGAAAAACAGAGGAATGATATAAAAAGTGTTGGGTTTGGAGGGTTGTTGAAGTTGGGTAATTCTTGTATGGATAGGGGAATTTTGATGTAGTTAGTTGATAATTTTAATGATGTCAATCAGATGTTTGAATTAGACATCTTTCGTTCTTTTTCTGTCACTGCAGATGACATCTATGGTGTCTTTTGTATCCCCGGATACCTGGTTGTCCAGTCCCTTTTTTGAAAAGGAATGATGAGAATGATTATTTAAAACACTTTAAAACTTTATACAATATCTTTCCTGGGTCTTCTTTTCCATATATGAAAAAGGTATTGCGTAATCATTTTCCGAATGGGGTTGATGATTTTATTAGGGTTTTTGTTCTCTATTACTCCCTCCGTCCGCCTATAAGTGTTATGTTACTTTTTGGCACAGAGATTAAGAAAAATGATTAAATAATAGATATAGTACAAGTGATGTGATTGAGAGAGGAGAGAGATAGAAAGAAAAAGTAAGATATAAAGTGAAATGTAAGAAAAAGTACTTACCAAAAAAGGTATGGGAAGCTTATAGGCGGACGGACCAAAATGGTAAAATGAGAAGCTTATAGGCGGACGGAGGGAGTATTTGTTAAGCTTTCTTACTCCTACCCCCAATCGGATGGTTAGTATGAAGTATTTGAAAGCTGTTAAGGCTATTGAGAATTTCCCTAAGTTTGATTGGTGTACACTTGTACTTGAAAAGATTTGTGAAGGAGTTAGATCATTTAGGGCATGTTTGTTTCGGGACTCACCCGTCCAGACGTGGGACGTAACGTCCCCCGTCTTGTTCTAGTTCGGGATTTAACATCCGGATTTCACCATCCAACCACATCCACCCCTAAAAATATTTATATAATCTACTAATCCATCTTATCAATATATTACTTTCTTGAAAATCACACCTAACATCATTTTCTATTTTTCTCTTACCTCATAATAAATTTCAAACTCGCACTCAATCGAATAAATTTTAAACTCGACTCCACCGAGCTTAAAATTTCATGATTGAGCTCGACTCGACTCAGTACCTATATAATATTTAAAATTAATTAATAATAAAAAAAATTAAAATAAACTCGAGCACGACTTGGGCTCGATTATCTGTATATAAATATAAATTATATATTAATGGAAAAATAGTAAATATTGTTCAAACTCGATTAGGCTCGCAAGCCTTTCGAGCCGAGTATTTATGAGCTCGAACTCAAACTCGGTAGCTACTCGAGTAGCTCGAAACTCGACTAGACTCGATTAACTTCGAGTCAATTTCGATCTTTTTTCGAGTCGAGCACGAGTAGCTCGCGAGTTGGCTCGACTCATTTACACCCCTACTTATGATTGGATGAATAAGGTTATTGAGTTGTATAATTCACACTTTTATGACTCAATTACACACTTTTGTATATATAATTTTTTAGCATGAACTTGCAGAAAAAAAAAATTCTAAATTCACATATAAGTCGAAAATTAATTATATGTTTAACGTAAATTTATTTATATTGTTTTATTTGCACCCTCGTATAATTTTAATTCATTTTATAATAATTTAATCATCTAATAATTACTCAAATCATTCAATTATTACTATACTTCACAAACAATTAATATAATAATATAACATCACTCATTTTTACATAATTGATTTGACATAAAGTTACATCCTATCCTACTCAACATCCCAAAACAAACACACACAATCACTATTCATCAGAATTTCACCATCCAGGATTTCCCCATCCCCATCTCCCACATCCTACATAATCCCAAAACAAACATGCCCTTAAGAATGGGAACACAGTGACAAATGGCTGTTTGATGACACTTAAAATTATATATTTTCATAGGGTTAAGTGGTAGGGATTTGAAGTAGAAAAGAGATGTAAGGAAGAGTACAGATCTGAAAAGTATGGTTCAGAAGAACCAATTGTTGGTTTGTATCCTATCACTAATTATGATTTTGTTCGAAATTTTTTCTTTGTTCACTCTGAATCAAATGACAATAAATTTGATTTTTCTTCTGAAGATCATCCTAAAGACAAAGAATCTGTTGAGCAGATTTTGAAAGCATCTAAAGTAAGTGCTGGAAAATTTAAGGTATGTTTTCTTCTAAAATGTGGTGACTCTTGTTTATTTTTAAAGGTGATTATTTTAATGAAAATTGTTAAAAAAAAATTCCTGTATTTTGTAGAATGTACATGATTTCTTGACATCTTTTAAGAAAGATGCCAATGAATTCAGTAACAAGTACTTGTATGGTTTTATTGATATTAGTGAAGAGAATCATGTGAAAAAAGATAATCCAGACACTCCCTCACCCCCTATGGATGCTGATTTTTTCAAAGCTGATGATCAAATAGTGGCCAATTTCTCATCTAACAAAGAATTGACAGAAAAGATGCAGGGTTTGAACAGAACATCTAATTTTTCTTTCAACACTTCAAGATATGGATGAGATTCTTCCACACTTGAAGATATTGTTGCTAATGATATTTTGAATGATGCTGATATTTGTGGTGGTGATGTTGTTACTGATTTTGGAGCTGATAATATTGAAAAAGATAATGTTAGTATTATTCTGAAAGAATTTATTGAAAAAGATAATGCTAGTATTATTCTGAAAGAATGTGCAGATATGGGTAATGAGTTTGTTGGTGATTTAGTACTTGATTGTGTGAGAGCTAGTGACACTGATTCTGGTTTTTCTACTCCTCAGTTTTCATTTATAATCGAAGATGTGGGTTATGTTTCTGATTTTATGAATAATCACAAACGGGAGCTTGCTGGAATGCAACAATATGAAAAGTAGTTGGTGGATTTGTGTTTTTGTTCGTTAGATTACAAGGTTGTTCAATTGTAAGTATATATTTATATTTTATGAATTGATATTATGTTAAATTTTATCATTATATTCTAATTTGAGTTCTTTTTTTTATGTTTTGTCAGGGAAAATTTCTTCTTCTTTGATTTGAGTAACTTTGTGTTGAAGGAAGATGTTGTAACACTTATTCCACCTCAGCGGATTGTCAATTGTGTTATTAACTCTTATTATTGAAAAAATGTGTTTTTTTAGTGAATGTTGATGAATTCTTGTTAATGAAAAGTGTTAATGTTAATATATTATTTTTATTTGTAGAATTTTGATGAGTTCTTTACATCGTTGAGAGAAGATGCAAATGAATTCACTTCCAAATACATGACTGGTTTGATTGAAATCAGTAAGGAAAATCCAGTAAAAAAGAAAGGAACAAATTCAAACAATTCTTCACCTCCAATGGATGAAGAATTTTTTTAAGTTGTAGATGAAATGGTCACAAACTTTGAAATGACCAGGAAATTGGCAGATTACATGTCTTCTTTTAGGCTCTTGACACCGTCTCCTAGAGATATTTTAAAACATGGATGGACCGAATCTGTATTGAAAGATCTTTTTGCAGATGAGAATAAGAAGGACTCTGGTACCTCAAATGTGAAAGATGTTCGTGATAGCGAGAATTTTATTGATGAATGTTCCAATGAATATTTAAATGAAACTTTGATCTCTATTTCTTCGAAATACAAAAGTGGTGTTTCTGAAATCGAAGAGGAAGAGTTTACGTTTTTGAAAGAAGATCATGGTTATATTTCAGATTTCATGGTTGAACATCAATCTTCACTTATTAATATTACAAAGTCTTACAAGGAGATTGTTGGTTTGTGTTTCTGCAATTCAAATGAGAAAGCATTTTCATTGTGTACTATATATACTGATATTTTTACTTTATTTTTTCAGGGAAAATTTCTTCTTCTTTATTGATGATTTCTGAAATCGAAGAGGAAGAGTTTTCATTTTTGAAAGAAGATCATGATTATATTTCAGATTTCATGGTTGAACATCAATCTTCACTTATTAATATTACAAAGTCTTATAAGGAGATTGTTGGTTTGTGTTTCTGCAATTCAAATGAGAAAGCATTTTCAATGTGAGTATAGTATTTTATTTTTTAAAAAATAATTTGTTATTATTAATTACTGTAATATATACTTATATTTTTACTTTATTTTTTCAGGGAAAATTTCTTCTTCTTTATTGATGATTACTATCTTAAAAAAGAAGATATTCAATCTCTTGCTCCGTGTCAATTTGTAAAGCAGTCTGTTATAAATGCGTAGGCCATAATTTTGAATGCAGATGAGTGCTTTGACAGTGTACGTAGTCGTTTCATTTTCAATTTGCAGCACTCTGTAAGTTTTTTTTTTCTTAAATTACTTTTTATTAAAGTACCACTCCCTCCGTCCCACAAGAATTTGCACACTTACTATATATGGACGTCCCACAGGAATTTGCACACTCCATAAATGATAAATTTCTCGTAACTTTTACCCTTTTAATATACACTTATTTACAAATATGTCATTCCTCTATTCCTTTAATTTAACAATAATTCTAACCAATTAACAAACACTAAACCCATTTAATAAATTTATTGAGCCCATTAACCCTAATCATAACCCATACCCATTAACCTTAAACCCATTACGCATTTACACAATTGAAACCCTAAATTCATAATTGTTCTAGTCGGTTCCTCCCTCTCTCTCTCTCAACAAAAGTTCATCTCTATCTCTCGAAATCAAACCTCTAAATTGAAGAACCCTAATGTCTTCTCTCGATTCACTATCTCCCTCTCTCAATTCTTCGTTTGGTTCAGGTTATGTGCCCGACTCGCTGTCTCCCTCTCTAGATTCTTCGTTTGGTTCAGGTTATGTGCCCGACTCGCTGTCTCCCTCTCTCGATTCTTCGTTTGGTTCAGGTTATGTTCCCGACTCACTGTCGCCATCCCTCGATTATGATGCTGAGTCGACTTTTGAGTCCGAAGTTTTTGAGATAGGTGTCGATTCTGTTGAGTTTGAAGCTTTTGAGATGGGTGTCGATTCGCTCGGTTATGTTGAGTCCGAAGCTTTTGGGATGGGTGTCGATTTGCTCGATTTTGTTGAGTCCGAAGCTTTTGAGCCAATGGTACTAGATTCGCTCGATTCTTATGTGGAGGAGACGAAGATGGGTGTCGATTCACCTTCTGTTGAGCCAATGTCGATGGTGTCTTTCTTCGATACTCCCGAGAAATATGCATGGTTCCTGGAAGCCCTAGCAATTTGGGTTCCAGAAATTGCCTCTATAATTGACAATTGCGGTAATTTTTTAATTTTTCATGTGGGTTAATTGCATGTGAAATTTCAGATTGTGTTGATTTAATTTTCTGATGGTGTTCTGCTGGAAATTCATTGTTGATTGCATGTGAAATTTCATATGGTGTTGATTTGATTTTCTGATGGTGTTCTGCTGAAAATTTATTGTTGATTGCATGTGAAATTTTAGATTATGTTGATTTGGTTTTCTGATTGTTAATTGCATGCGTACTTTGCTTCAAAAAAAAAGAATTAGAGATGGAGGCCAGAAGTCTTGTTTTCATTGCTCTCGTTATTGTGGCTTTGCTCCTTATATCAGTGAGGTGTAAAATGTTTGTATTTGCATTGCATAATGATTAATTATCACTTTGCTTCAAAAAAAAAAAAAAATTGCATGCGTACTGACTCTCTCAATCTATTACTCCACAAAAGTCTTGTAATGAATGCTCCAAAAAAATTGCATATTGCTTTTCTGCCATCAGAAGAAAATTCCTCAATATATGTGTAACTTAGTTTTATGCTTTATTAGAAACACACATCCAAGTTACTCTCTACTGTAATCATCCACCACAGTAAAAATGAATTTATAAGAGAATGATCCTTAAAAGGTCCCCACACATTCACATGTATCAATTCAAAGTAATTAGATTCCGTTGATTTGATTTTCTGATGGTGTTAATTTGATTTTCAGATTGTGTTCTGCTGGAAATTCATTGTTGGATTGTGTTCTACTGGGAATTTAAGTTTAATTTGTGTCCAGATTGTGTTCAACATTAATGTAATTGCTATTTTCAGTGTTGGATTATTGTGTTCATGATGATGGTGTATGCTTAGATTAATGTCATCACTAGGGTTTGAATCCTAGTTTAGGAGACTTGATTTAGGCTTAGGAGACTTACTCAATGATGATATTTTTCTAAGAGTAAAATGTTAATGGTTAATGAGTAAATGGAGTGGATCAATTGTGAGCATAATTAGGCTTAGATGAATGTCACCACTATGGTCTGAAACCTAGTTTAGGAGACTTTATTTAGGCATTGTCTACCCAATGATGATATTTTTCTGAGGGTTTAGGGAAAAAAACTTACAAAAAAGCACATATATATTCATATTATATTGATGTGTACATTCTAAGCAAAAGCACACATATATTCATCATATATTGATGTTTACAGCCTAAGCAAAAAGTCAACATCTATCTTATGTTTATGCTGTAAACATCACAAAAGGCTCACAAAAAGTAGTATTCCTCCCTAATTAAACATATCCTAAATCTGCCATAAGTGCTTCAATATTATATGGTCCATCTTCATTCTGATTCTGCGACACCAAGTGATCTATGCACTCTCTTACCAATTCCTCCTCAACTTCTAAGGTTATGGGTAGTCTTTCTTCCCTTATCAAGGTAGCTTTGCCCATATGTGGAACCTTGTAGTTGTTGTGCCCCTTCACCTTCATAATCTCGATCATACAATCTTGTAAAGTCAAGAAGACGTTGTTAAGTGTGGTGTGCTCTAAACTTTCAAAAGATAGGATCACATTTTGAAGCAATTCATCCACACTATAGCTTGATGTTAATTTGCACCTGCAATGATTGTATTGCCCTAAACCACCCTAAGTCATTGACATTAATATCTGGTGAATTAGCTGGTTGGCAAATCAGTTGAATATTAAATCCATCTGATGATGCAGCAGCTCTAAATTCTGGACCAGAGTCACAAATGTGTGGTGTTGCATTGTCTTGTTGAATTATGATGTCTTTGCTTGCATTTTCTAGCCATCTTGCTTTAATTGCTGGTAAAATCTGATTATTTGAATGAATTAGTAGAAAAAAAAAGGAACACTTGATGAGTGTAATGTCACCAATGTGTTGTGAATATTTAAATGTACATTCACAACACATTAGGAGACTTACCATGCAATCTAGATGACGACAATATGTTCTGATAGGTTTGAATTTATTACCTGTTGCACAAGACAATTTTTTATGACTTCCTTAGTGATTGACTCAATAGGTTTAGTCTCCAATGCGCCTTTCATTCTGTTTTTACTGTTTCTCTAGGCTGGTACCATCTCTGTGAATGGAAAGATACCAATCTTTCCATCAAAGATGAGCTCACCCTCAGTTGAATAATGTGGTTTTGCCACTGCACACATAAACATAATTTTGGGAATGTACCTCTTACTCTAGCATGACCTGTATGGCTCAATTTCTCCTGGGAGCAGATAGTACCTCCTATTTGTCTTTATCATGTAAAACCATTTCTCATCAATGTGTATCACATTATGCATAGTTTGAAACTTGATGTTGTTGGCTTGCCTATCAAACTGCAATGCACTCAAGTTGTACTTGAGCCTTAACAACTTGTTTGCTTCTGTAAGATCGGGCTTTATGGCATTAGTGTGTGGTTTGATGAGTCCTTGTTTGATCCACCTACCCACAATACTCTTGCTGACATTTAATGCCCTAGTTAGTCTTCTAATTGTTCCCCTTTTCTCAAAAGGTATGCTCTTCATCATTTGAACATCTAGTTGAACTTTTACCTTTCCTTGAATGCCCATTTTCTTTGATGTGAATAAAATAGGAACTCCATCTAACACTTGTTGTCTTGCAGCTTTCCAAGTGTATTGAATAGTCCTCCTATTTACTCCAAATGATGCAGCTGCTTCTTTCACCTTACCTTTATGCACAACTCCGTTTGTGTTGCTAGCAATGAGGAACTGGCATATCAAATTTATGTCTGATGGAGAAAGATCAGGTGCTCTTTTGTGGTTTGTCATGTTTTGTAAATTTATGGAGAACTACATGTGTGTGTGTGTTATGTAGAAATGTATATTTATTGAACACTTAAAGCCTGAAAGTTGAAGGGGTGATTAGACTGATATATTGGTGGAGGGAAAAATTCCCTCCTTTTTTGTGGCTGTAATTTTGGTTTGATTTGCATTATGTAATAGTGGAGGGAAAAATTCCCCCCTTTTTTTATTGTAATTCAGGCTGATTGGACTAATGTACTCTAATGCATTTTTTTTTTTAAAATTTACTATTGTTGTATAAATTAAATTATTTAATTTTTTGAGATGATTTAATTATTACTGTTCATCTAAACAATATTAATGTTAATGTTCATTGGAATAGTAATAACTTTTGCAGTTGTTAATCTTTCTATTTAATCACTTCATGGATTGACATAAATGCCCCTTTGAAAAGTCAACAAAAGTGCATTTTTTTAATAAGAGTGTAGTCCTAGATGTGCAAGTTCCTCTCTGACAGAGGGAGTAGTTTATATTACTGTTAATTATTAATGATTCTTTTATTATTTTCCAGTCACTTATTCAAAGCTTTTTTGACAAGAAGTTTGATAAGACTAAGCTCATTTTGAAGTACACCGATTTTGGAATAAGTGGCTTAGTTTGTTCGATCTTAATATTGAATTTGTTGAAATGGTATATATTTTATTTTATTTTAGTATGGAGAGATTATTATTTTATTGAAATTAGGTTTATTTTATGTATACTAACAATTTTTTTTTTTTTTTTTTGTAGATTTTTATTCCATTTTGTTTGAATAGTCACTATGCTGCTGTAGTAATAAATTTTACAGATCAAAAAATTCAGTTTTTAGACAATATGGTCTATAAAGATGCAGCGATTCCGAAGCTTTTCACTGATTGTGTTAGTTTACTTGTAAGTTATGATATCACTATATCTAAAGTTTAATATTTTTTTAATGTAGGTTTATGAAATGTCTTCCTTTTTAAAGTTAAGGAAGCACTACAAAGCAGATGAAATGAAGAATTATTTGTTTGAAGTAGTTATTTTTTAATGGAAAGGTTCAAAGGGGAAAAATGATTGTGGAGTGTTCTTGATGGACCATTTGAAGAATTTCAATGGTGTACCTTACAATTCCACATCTTTGAAAAATGTATTTTTTTTTTTTTTTTAAATTATAATTTTAAATCTGTTGTTCTTTTTTCAATTTCAGTGTTTAATATTTTGTTTTTCCTTTAAATATAGGCAAGTCTAAGAAGATTTTTAAGGGCTGAATTATGTTCTAGCATTTTATGAGATGAAGCCTCGGTTGAACAAAGGAAAAAGAAAAGCTTAGTAAAGAGATGGTGGTGATACCTGTTTTCTGATGTTTTTTATGTTGATTTTAGACAAGATAAGTGTAAAGTTTCAGGTCAAAGGTTTTGAACCCGTGACCTCGTACCCGTTTCCAAATGTTGTAACCGCATGGACAGCGGTTACTTTGTTGGAAACTTCCGCGTTTGTAGATTATAGTAGTCGACTGGTCGCATAGTATTCACGTGCACACTACGCACCAGAGACCAACTCGTAAAATATTAGAGATATATTAGGGTTAATTGATTACTACAAATATTATTATACAGTTTAATAATTGAAAAGTGTAACACTATTTACCAAAAAATGTAAGTCAGTAAAACTGAAAAGTGCAACATGGACTAGGGTGCATAACTTGCACTCGAGTGCATAGCAGACCAACCCATAAAATTGAATGGTGACTATCAACTTTGCTATCAAGATTCAAGACGACATCAACCCCTAGTCTCCTCCAAAATTTCTCTAGGCCGATTTTCTACTTTAAAATTAAAAAATGGTTTTACTTTAGAATTTAAGAATTAATTTTTAAAAACACGGATATATTAGTATATTAATTTGATAAAAATGTTAAATTATATCAAAAATATGGGTTGGGCTTAGATTTGCTGTTAAAATGGGTTGAGCTCGTTGGGTCAGCCTGTCCCATCATAAAAAAATATGGGTTGGGCTTAGATTTTCTCAGCCCGCTAGAAGGCATGCCTGCAGGGACCGCCCCGTTTGGGCCGTGGGTATTGCTGGTTGGGGGCGGGTCAGCCCGCTAGCCCGCCTTTTTATTTTTTAAATAAAAAAATATTAATATTAATATTATTATTTTATTATTATAATTAATTTAATATATTATAGAAAAATAACAAAATTATAGTCACATTTTTTAGACTTATCTAACAACTCAGAATCGGGCCGCTACATGCAATTAATAACCAAAATTTAGAAGCAAAAAACAGTCAAACACAACAAGTGTTTGTCTCGCATTACAAATCACACTGTTCACGTCGCTTATTTTAGTTCCAACGTCAAACGTCGACCTTCCAATTATAGTTTCATTGTTAAATTTTAGATTAAGATAATGTATAGATTTAATAATGAGCATGCAGTAAGAGATAAATATTAAGAGTTTTTGAATTTTGGAAATGAAGATGATAAATTTAATAAAATAATTTCTTTTAAAAAAAATCGGGTTGGCCCGCCCCTTTGTGAGTTGGGTTGAGGTTTGACAGACCGCCTAGTAAATGAGCCGGGCCGGCCCGGCCCGTTAATTGATGGGCTTTTGTGATTTTGGCCCGTCCCACCCCATCGGCCCGTTTTGATAGCTTTATAATTTCATAAAATAAAAACAAATTATCATGAATACATTATACATATGGGTTTTGCCCATTAGTACATTTTTTATTAATTGATTTGTGAGAAGATTAACGGCAAGGCTCAAATATTTTAATTACACATTTTTTAAAGATCAGTTTTCTTTCACAAAAAAGAAAAGAAAATAGACCATTGTGTTTGGTTTGGGATTGTGGTGGATTGGATTTGGATTGTGGTGGATTGAATTGGAATTTTGGGTAATCCATAAATAGTAATTGTTGTGTAAGTTGTGTTTGGTTAAGGATTGAGAAGTAGGGGTAGATTTAACTTTATGTCACATCAAGAGTGATGTTATAATATTTTATTATTGTTAGGAGAGAGAAGAAAGTAGGAGAGAGAATGAGTGTGTGAAAGAAAAGTGAGAGAGAGAAGAAAGTATGAAAGAGAATGAGTGATTTGATTGTATAAAAATAGGTGTATAGGTGTATTGTAGGGGTGGATTGATATTTGGATTTGTATTTGGATTGAGAGAGATTGGATTGGGATTGGGCCAATCCAAATCCGGATTGGCCAATCCCAAAACAAACACCGCCTTAGAATTTCAATTTATTTATGCTTTACGTCACTGTGTGAGTTACTTGGATAGGTTTGTCAAGAAATCTACCCGTTATTTATGAAGTCTCAAGCCCACATAGAAGTCGTAAACGGATGATAACTCAACAACTAAGAAATAGCTCTTAAAAGAATTAACACGTAAAACAACACGCAAAGGTTTATAGTGGTTCGATCAACATGATCTACATCCACTGTACCAGACGACTCAACCTCTTAATTGATATAGAATGTTTACACACTCAATCACTCGAAATATGATCTTTCCTCACTTCACTCGTAATCTTACACAAATCAAAGATGAACGTAAACCTTACAATGTACAACTGCATGTGTATATATACTATTCATGGCGGTTGCAGCAATTATGATGACAGTTAAGTAGTTAACATCGTTTGCCAACCGTTGTAACAACCCATGTGTCAAGTTAGAGCTCAACCGAATGGAAGTTATTCCCCTTGTTAGTTGAAATTGCTTGTAACGGCTCCACATAAGACTTGTGCATAAATCCGATGATTCCCCTCATCTGATACAAGCTCATTTGATATACTTATCAAAAGACCGTCTCTGTTGATAGACATCAAACCCTGTTGATCCAACCCTTCTAATATGATCAACTTAGATGACTCTAAACGACTCTATCTCAACTGATTGAAAATCTTAAACTCATTTGATCTAATCTACATCATCTTATCTGACCCTATCAAATGATACCCATCAGCTGACATCTAACTCAACTTGTACTTACAGATGATATAAGATTTTGAAATAACATTCACAAGATTTATTAGCAAAACGGATTTCATTGCATTGTATTTTCGAACCAAATCCCAGATATGACACGAATATTAAATGTGTCATTCCATCATGTGTGTGAAAGTTAACCATATTAAATTAAGAATCTTATCACTTGATCATAGAGAGAAGGGAAAAAATACAAATTGAACTCTCAAATGTTGTCTCCGTACAATTGGACTCTGAACTATTTTTCGGTACAAATAGATCCTTCGTTTTATTAAAATAAAATAAATATGCTCTCCAATTAATAAAATAAGAAATTGATGGCATATTTGTTATATTGGTTGGAGGACATATTTGTTCTATTTTATTAATTGGATGATATATTTGCACTATTTTATTAGTTGAAGAACATATTTGCCGATGAAGAACATATATGTTCTATTTTAAAGGATAGGGAATTTATTTTATTTAGGCATTGATCTTCCCATTTTTTTATTAAAAGGGGGTGCAGCGGCTGATCTACCCTTAATTTTGGGTTACAATTTCATGCAAACAAAAATCCATTATTATGAACTCATTATATTGAACAGTAAAATAAGAAAAATACAGTAATAATTTTGTACCCAAAGTTTTAAAGTTAATATTTAATTCTATGCATGTATGTGTGTATGTACACTCTTTGTATTAATTGAATTACAGGACTTTAAAAATTAAATAATATTTTATTAATTAATTATCGTATTTTTAAATTTAAAATTATAGATTCATCACTCAAAACATTCTGACAAATTCACCCAAAAAATTAAGTGTTCAAAATATTTTTGGACATGTAGTAATACAACTTTAACATTGTAGTGATAAAATTTTGGTCTTGTAGTAACATTGTTTTAGTTATGTAGTAGTCGAATAAGTCAAAATTATTTTAGTAATTTTGTCAAAAAAAAATAAGTGTTCAAAATATTTTTGGACTTGCAGTAATACACTTTTAGCCTTGTAGTGACAAAATTTAGGTATTGTAGTAACATAGTTTTGATCATATAGTAAGATAATATTTGAGAGCGAAAATAAATATTCTAATTAAGATTGACCCGCTTTAACCCACATTTAATCCATAAAAATTGACCTAATTTACCTTAATTGATCAATATTACATGCAATATTGAATATAAATTTTTGTGTAAAACAATTATGTTTGAGCATTGCTAAATTATACGGAGTACTATATTTCGCGAGATGAAATTGATAATTGTTTATTATTTTTAATTGGATCGGCTATCAATAATTCTTGGCCCTGTCACTAATTATAGTATTCAACTTTAGATTTATAGTAATTTATTTAACCTTGTTGACATAGAGTTGTTATTCGAATCGAGTTGAGTACCTGAAGTTTGAATTTGACTCGAACTCTTATCAAGTCGGGTCGAGCACAACTCGTCTAATTAGCGAGTCTATCGGACTGAGCCTAACTAGCCTAATAGAATTAAAAGGAAAAAAAATAGATATCGAGTCTAACGAATCAAGCTCAAGCCGACTGTCAGTTAATTATCCACTCGATTAGACGTCTCCAACCCAAATGAATAATCAGATCCACAAACAATCCAACAAAGAATGACAATTCACAAATATAATGAAACGAGAACAGAAAATAGAGCACACAAAGATTTAAGTGGTTCGATCAACTTGATCTACATCCACTGGACACACGACTTCAATCTTGATTGATAAAAGAATGTTTACATCACTCAACACTCAAAAAGGGATTTCTCCTCACTTCGCTCGTGAACTCACAACTCAAGACGAATGCTCGTAAGCGTCAAACTTTACAATTTACAGGCTATGGGGTATTTATAGGTATCAAGGTTGATTGCAGCGTGTGTTGATTGCGTGATCAATGCCAGCCTGGATTCTGTTGAAACCTCCTAACAAACTCACGTTTTCAGCATGCCCAATCTGAATTGACAGTCTTGCCCTTCACTTGTTTCTCGTATACAAATGACACAATCAGAAGACTACCAGAAGACCTCATTCTTTTGTTATTCTTCTGATATCCCAAACTTAGCCAAAAGACTAACTCGGCAAACAGAACTCTACTCAGCTGATATAACCTCTTCTGATCTTCTCAACTTAGTTGATTCTAAGCAACACCTTCTCATCTGATTGGAATCCTCCATTCATCTGATCAGGCCTAAGTTAGCTTGTCTGACTCCACCAACTTGTCAGACTAGTACTCTGCTGATTTCACCAGATGAGTCTACTCATCTGATTTGAGACTATGAGATAAATCTCACACTGACTTATTAATTAGTAAATCGAGTATCTAACGAGTTCGATCCTTATCGAGTCAAACTTACGAGTAGCTCGATTTGTTTAACGACACTATACATGTTCGTAAAAAAAAAAAAAATTGATGTGACGTGATGTAATGTAATGTAAAGTTTTAATTAAACTTGAAAGCGTAGCGTTGTCGCGTCTTGCTCCATAAATTGAATTAAGTGGTCCAAAAGCAAAGTTTGGGACTACACACGTCTAAGGGCGGAGCCAGAATTAAATTGTAGTACGGACTGAAAGTTTAAAATAAATACATTACAAAAAACTAATTTACTTTCCAGAAGTTGTATCATGCTATTTTTTATTTGATAAAATTCATCAATAATAAAATAAAGATCAATATTTTCAAACAATTTTCTTTCAATATAGACAAACAATCATAGTATGTGATAGATAATTACTCTTTAAAAATGCTTGCTCAGTCATCGCGGTAGTAAGAAAAAGTGTCAAATACAAAATTAATAAAATGACTTAAATAGTTCACAGTAATAATTATTCATTATTACTCCATCATATTTTTTTTTAGTTGTTTACATAAGCTGTATTTATTTTCTATTTTAAAAAATATACTCCACCATATTTACTTTATTTATTTTATAATTTACTTTTGTTTATAAATAAAAAATATTATTTTAAATTTGTACACAAAGAAATAAATATATTATACGTGAATAGAAGGAATGTAAAATTAAATATATAATATTGAAATGGATTAAATAAAGAAATGGAGCCGTAAAAGGAGGAAAACAGTTGACACCTTGAAGGAATCACATAAATGAATTAAATAAATAAAAATATTTTTTTTAATTTTTTTTTTTTATATAAAAGAGGTCCGCCCTTGTACACGTCAACTTTCATGCCATCGATGATAAGTACCGTAATTAATAAGGAGAATAAATTCTCATCAAGTGTTTGTTAAGTGTAACTCTCATCAAATTTAATGAGAAATAAAAATGAAAGTGAAAGAAATCTCTCTCCACGTTGTGTTTGCATAAGACAAAGTGGGATAGCTCAAGTGGTTAGAGCACCACTACCTAGGCCTTAAATTTTGCATAAAAGAAGTGATTTAGATTTATAAGACTTTATATAAAGTCTAAGTCTACTTAATTAAATATACTTTTTAAAAAGCGTTACTCATATTATAAATAGGTCAGGTCGGACAAGGCCTTTAATAGGCTAGACCGTAGACCTTGTCGGGTGACCTGGCCTATTTCACCCCTACCCATGGATACTTCATACTTTACTTTTTCTATTGGTTGGCTTGGAAAGTTCAAGCAGCCGTTCTTACAATGATAAAGAAAATTAAAAATGAGATTTAAGGTGAAATTGATTGCAACAAAAAATAAAGGACAATTGAGTCATTTTTCAAGAAATCTTCATAAATCATTAGTGCAATACTCCGTATGTAATATATAAGGAATTATTAATTTATACGGAGTATTTTATATGAGTTCTATAGAAATTATAAAAAATATATTATCTTATAATTTTAACGAAATTATTAATATTATTTTAAAGAATTTATTAAATAAAGTATTAATTTATTAAACATTTGGAGATGATGATAACATTAGGTGTTTGATGCATAGGCCCTAGCATGGGCCTTGGGCCTTTTCTAATGTTGGTTTTTCTTTTCTTAAGCCCACATTACTCCTCTTTCGGCTTGTTCCCAAATTTTGTGTAGATTTATAGGCGTGGGTTATATACCCCATGATTGTTAGTTGAACTCCCCGGCACATACATTCCTTTTAAAAGTTGCATTTTATAGATGTACTTCCCAACTACCCTTTCATCTCTAATATTATTAATGGATGTACTCTCCTAAAAGCCTAATTTATTCCCCCTCTTTCTTTCTTCCTTCCAATTTCTCTTCTCCCTCTCCACTTGAAAATACTACCGCAACCCCCACCCCAAAGCCATCGCTCCGACCACCAGGCCATCGCCATGTGCTCCACCGTCCACCACCGCTCCCCTTCACCCAACGTCACCGCCTCATCTGTCTTTCCTTTCTTCCCCATCCCTCTTCTCCCTCTCTATATTAAAAATACTATCGCCCCCACTCAAGCCACCGTGCTGCGTTGCTGCTCCGACCCTTGTCCGAAGCCGCTCCACACTCCACCGTCCACCTCCGCTCCCACGCTCCCCATCGTACGACCCCCAACGCGTGTGTGTATTACACACCTTTTTTTTTCTGTAAAAGACCCCTGCCCCACTTCTTCATCAGTCGGCTGTTGACCCCATCGCTAGCCACCCTATTAGGAATATAATATTATAAAGATTTGTATCTTTTAATATTATGATTTATCCTTATCTTTTAGAATATTTGATGTAAATATTTATTCATATCTTGTAAATATAGATACATTTTGTATCTATAAATACCTCTCTTGTAAACACTTTAAATTCACTCAATGAAATTATAATTTCCCTATTCATTGTTTCTCTATATGGTATCAACGAGTCAATTGGCTCACGCCCCGATCCATCCTTAGCCGTCGTTTGGTTCCATCACCGAACAAACCCACGGTTCCCAAGAAGCTTTGTCTTCTTCCCCACTCCTCTTCAATCTTCAAACAGCCTCCCTCCATAACCGCCTACGGAATTTCTTAATTCTTTAATCACAGCCTCCAATTTATTCAATTCCTCCCAGTTTGTTACAACTGCTCCCCTCATATACACCTTTGCCGTTCAATCCAACTCCAGCCTCCAATATCAATCAATTATTTATTTAATCAACCGTGCACTTTACCCTCTCCACTGTGATCAAACTCCCTTCCAAATTAATTCCTCCTCCCTTGCTGCACAGATAGGCTAGATGGGCCAGATCCACCACTCCCCTTCTACATGCACCCCCAACTTTGGTAAATACACCCCCCATCATCTATGCACTCCCTCCGACACTGCATACTCACTTGCTGCCCAGGTGGGCCAGACCCACTACTCCACTGCAGCATACACCCCAACTCTGGTAAATACACCCCCCGCATCTACGCACCCACTCCACTACTACATACACCCCACCTAGTATACACACCCACCCTACTGGTACATACACCTCCTCCGTCCACTCGGCTATATCACATACACACTCCATCCCTTGGATCCTGGACTCCGGTGCATCCCATCATGTCACGGCTGATCTACAAAATCTATCTCTACATTCACCCTATTTCGGTTCTGACACCATAGTTATTGGTGACGGTAACGGATTACATATTTCTCATATCGGTTCTTTATCTTTTCACAATTTTGGTATGTTGAAATTCTCGAATGTATTAGTTGTTCCACAAATGGCAAATAATTTAATTTCTGTTTCAACCTTATGCCGAGATAATAATGTTGATGTCATTTTTGGTTCGACTTCTTTTCAGGTGCGAGATGGTCGTACGGGGAGCGTTCTCCTCGTGGGGAGTCGCATTGATAATCTTTACGTATGGCCGACACGAGCATCCAAACCCTCACCTACCACATTCATTTCCGACCGTCTTCCTCTTCCGATTTGGCATTCCCGTTTAGGTCACCCATCTCTCAAAATTTTATCCCATACTTTGTCTAAATTTCGTTTACCTAGTAATCCTGCAAATTTGTTTAGTTGTGATTCTTGTCATTGTATTAAGAGTCGCAAACTACCATTTAATGAATCTAGTATCGTTTCACATACACCCCTTGAAATTATCTTTTCCGAAGTATGGTCATCTCCGGTCATATCTCATGATGGTTTTAAGTATTATGTCATATTTGTTGACCATTTCAGTAAATACATGTGGATCTACCCCCTAAAACGCAAATTGGATGTCCTATCCACCTTCTCGACCTTTAAATCCATTGTTGAAAATTACTACAACACCAAAATTAAAACTCTTTACACAGATAATGGGGAAGAGTTTATTGCTCTTCGCTCGTTTCTCCAAAACCATGGCATATCCCACCTCACCACCCCACCCCATACTCCCGAGCACAACGTCATGTCTGAACGTCGTCACAGACATGTTGTTGATACAGCCTTAGCCCTACTACACCACGCCTCCATGCCCCTCACATACTGGCCTAATGCGGTTTGTGCAACTACCTACATCATAAATCGCCTTCCTAAAGTCAACCTAAACATGTTTTCTTCCTTCCAATGCCTTTTAAAACAACCACCTAACCTATCCAAACTTCGAGTTTTTGGGTGCTTATGCTACACTTGGCTCCGCCCCTACACTGCTCACAAATTAGACCCTAGTTCCATGCCATGTGTTTTCATTGGATATTCCATCACTCAAAGTGCCTATCTATGCCTAGATCTTACCACCCACAAAATATATACCTCTCGCCATGTTCAATTTGTTGAACACACCTTTCCCTTTGCCAAAATCAATTCAGTTTCTGACACACCCACTGTTCTGGTAGATACACCTCCTGCACCCACTGATCTGACAGTTACACCCCCAGAACTGATATATACACCCCCACACTCCTGATACACCCACCGAATTGATAAATGCACCCATCCCCCTGTTACACCCACTGTTCCGCTGAACACACCTCCTGTTTCGATAAATACACCCACTGCTCCGACCCAAAATCCCAATGCACCCCCCGAAATGATAAATACACCCCCATCACCCCAAATACCGAAAACCCACCTCTCGCCCACCCTATCCAGCCTCCAGCTGCTCTTGTGCCGCCAAACGCTCATCCGCGACCCCCCGCACCACCTTCACCACCTCCGGCCTTGCACAGATCCAGTATGGTCACTCGGTCTCAAAACAAGATCTTCAAGCCCAATCCAAGGTATTGTCTTACATCGGCTTTACCTTCTGATACTGAACCAAGTTGTGTTTCCCAGGCCTTGAAAGATGAACGGTGGAGGGAAGCCATGTCCTCCGAGTTTGATGCTCTTCTCAGGAATGGAACTTGGGATTTGGTTCCCCGTGATGAGTCTCAAAATATAGTTAGCTCCAAGTGGGTCTTTCGCATCAAACGCAAGCCTGATGGGTCCCTAGACAAATTTAAAGCACGCCTTCTGGCCAAAGGTTTACATCAGCGTCCGGGTGTTGATTTCTTTTAAACCTTCAGTCCTGTTGCCAAACCTTCAACTGTTCGAGCTGTTCTCAGTATTGCAGTTACTCGAAATTGGCCCCTTCAACAGTTTGATGTGAATAATGCTTTGCTTCATGGTACCCTGTCTGACACAGTCTACATGGCACAACCCCCTGGTTTTGTTGATAAAACTTTTCCGTCCTTTGTTTGTAAACTGCATAAGTCCATTTATGGTTTAAAACAAGCACCTCGTACTTGGTATTATGCTCTTAGGACGTTCTTGGAAGGGATTGGATTTATTCACACAAAGTCTGATGAGTCTCTTTTTGTGTACAATAAATCTGGTGTTATTGCATATTTCCTTGTGTATGTTGATGATCTGATTCTCACAGGAAATAATATTCCCTTCCTCACTCGAGTGGCTACGGACCTTGGTACAAAATTTTCAGTGAAAGATTTGGGCCCCCTTTCCTACTTCCTAGGTGTGGAAGTTCTTCGTACCAAGAAATCATGCTTTCTTTCCCAACGAAAGTATGTGGTTGATCTCCTTACTCGATATAACATGATCACCTCCAAACCAGTTCAGACTCCACTATCCACCTCAGCTCGTCTCACTCTTTCAGATGGGACACCTCCTGCTGATGCCACTCAATTTCGTCAAGTACTCGGTAGTCTTCAATATCTCCAACTCACCAGACCTGATATTGCATTTGCTGTTCACAAGTTATCTCAGTTTATGCATGCTCCAACCACTACTCATTGGGGTGCAGTTAAACGTCTTCTTCGTTATTTAAATGGGACTCGAGATGTAGGAATAACCTTGAAACCTGAACCTTCCTCATCTCTACATTGTTTTACTGATGCTGATTGGGCCGGCAACAGTGATGATCGTACTTCTACAAGTGCTTACATTGTATTTCTTGGGGCTAATCCTATTTCATGGTCTTCAAAGAAACAAAAATCAGTTGCTCGTTCTTCCATGGAAGCCTAGTATCGTGCCATTGCCTCCGCTGCCTCTGAAGTTCAATGGTTAAAGTCCTTATTTCATGAATTGTGTTTCTCAGTTCCGACTCTTCCTGTTATCTACAGTGATAATATTGGGGCCACTTATCTCTGTTCAAATCCTGTCTTTCACTCTCGAATGAAGCATATTGCAATTGATTTTCATTTTGTTCGAGATTTGATCAAGACATCTCAGCTTAGAGTCTCACATGTTTCGTCTACAGACCAACTTGCTGATGCTCTCACCAAGCCATTACCTCGTGCTCGACTGCAACTACTTATGACCAAGATTGGACTCTCCTACGGTGCTCCATCTTGAGGGGGCGTATTAGGAATATAATATTATAAAGATTTGTATCTTTTAATATTATGATTTATCTTTATCTTTTAGAATATTTGATGTAAATATTTATTCATATCTTGTAAATATAGATACATTTTGTATCTATAAATACCTCTCTTGTAAACACATTAAATTCACTCAATGAAATTATAATTTCCCTATTCATTGTTTCTCTATACACCCAACTCTTTCTCCCAAGCCACTGCATGCAGCTACAGTTCGCGCCCCCAACACTCGATTTTGATTTTCTCCGCCCAAAACTTGTTCGTACAGTTTTTTTTAATTTTCGAAGAGTTCTTGTCGACCAACTGCATAATTTTCGACAATTATACAGTGTCGAATATATATATATACAGTGACGGAGCCAGAAAATTTAGGTAGGGGGGCCCGATTAACATTAATATAAAGACTAGATCCGCTCCTCTATAATTGATCAATTTTCTTTTTACACAAATTTTAAGAAATAAAGTATTAAAATGATATTAAGTTGCTGAAAAATGATAAACATGGCAAGAGATAGAAACAAGAAAAAGTAGAGAGATAGTGACATGTTGGACATTCTAGAAAATGAATCACTTTGATTGGGACGACCAAAATTGTAAAATTGATTATGAATATATTTCATTTCATCATTTTAAATAGAGCCGACAATTTGGGCCCGACCCGATGGCCCGGCCCGGCCAACCCGAAACCTAGTATGGGCTGGGCTCTAAAATTAGAGGCCCATATAAAACTGGGCCTATTTGGCCCGACCCGGTGGGCCCGATGGGCTTAATGGGCTAGGCTGAATTTGGCCCGCCGGCCCATGGGCAGCCCATTTGGCCCGATTAATTTTTTTTTAGACAAATAAATAGTTAAAATATGTAAAGTACATTATTTTTAAATATTATTGTGTTTTTTATTTTATTTTGACTTTGAAATTTGAACTTATGAATTATTTATATAGTGTAATGTTATAATTTATGACCGTTTATGAATTATGTATAATTAATACATTAGTAATACATATTTTTAATTATAATTTTTGCTAAAAATATTATTTTTTAAAAAATATTTCATGGACTGGGCCGGCCCGCTAGCCCAGCGGGCTAGGGTGGGCTCAAATTTTATAGGCCCGACTAATTCATGGGCCGGTCCGACCCAGCCCACGAACATCGCTTGGCCCGATGGGCTAGGCTGGGCTGGGCTGGGCGGCCCGATTTGCCAGCTCTAATTTTAAATGTTTGGATCTCCTGTTACATCTTCTGTTACACCCTTTAGATGAATGACACTTGTCCATGTAATTAATTTAGATTAACTATGTCAAATAAAATTCCTTAATTCTCTCCCTCAAATCTACATAAACCTTATCAAATATTTATAGAAAAAAAATCACACATGAAATATTTTTTAACCCATATTATAAAAAATATATATATACTCAATTTGATTAAATAATTTTATATAGAAATATCTTAAACAATTAAAAAAAAATTCCAATCAGTTTGCTTAAATATAATAAACACGTTTAAATAATTTAATATTTTTGGCATTTTATTTAAATATAAAAGTATTTAAAAAAATATACTTTAACAATTAAATAAAAATGGTCAAATTAAAGAAAAAAAATTAAAATATGAAAATTACAAAAAAGTAAGTATTTATTTTATTGAAGTATTATGAAACAACAAAACATGAGAATTATTATGATAAATTAATATAAAATTTAAGATAAAAAATGTTAAGTAATATAGTTAAATATAAAACTGAATATACAAGCATTTACAAAAACAAATACAAAGGTTTCAAAAAAAAAAAAAAAAGGTTTGGTCGTAAATTTATTTATAATTATATTCCATTTAATTAGTTAGTTTTGTATAAATTATATTTACTCAACACTTTTTTATAAAATTTTATATTGAATTTTGTATTTAATTATATTTCAAATGTTAAAAATTATTAAATTATAATTTTTAATTACGTTTATATTGAGTTTTGCATTTAATTATATTTAAACAAAATGCCAAAAATTATTACATTATTTAAAAGTATTTAGTTATATTTAAACAACCGTTTGTAATATCTTTTGAAAGGTGTTTTTTCTATATAAAATTATTTAGAGTATAATTTTTTTTTATAATATGTGTTAAAAATTATTTTCTGTGATTTTTTTTTTAAAAAATTTGATAAGGTTTATGTAGATCTGAGGGAGAGAATTTGACCATAGTTAATCTAAATTAATTACTAGGACAAGTGTCATTCATCTAAAGGGTGTAACAGAAGATGTAACACTATTGTGTAACAGGAGATCCCGTCTCAAATTAAACATATCGTTATGTTAGACCATGTTTATCGGATGCCCCACGACCAGGGCATCCACAAAAGACAAAAAAAAAAGGAAAAAAAAAAAAGAAAAATAAAATTTATTTGATGACCATGGTCATCTGTCAACCGAGAACAACCAACCATGACCAGTTTTTTTGTGGAGTATTTTTATTCCCATAATATCTAAACATGACATGTGTCCATTTTTTATTCGTCGGTTATATTTTATTTAGATAATTTCTAATTTTCACTTATCTACTTTAAAAAAATAAAAATAAAAAATACCAAAATTATAAAATTAAATTCTCTATAAATAGAGACCAATCTTGATATGTTTTGGATTATAATTTCATACACTCCCTTTTCTCTTCTCTTAATTTTTTTCTCTTCTAAATTGTGTTAATTATTTTTTTTATATTTTAAATTTTTTCTATTAAATAATTGTATATATTTTTTCTAAATATTGTGAAAATATTATAAAAAATTAATAATAGATACAACTATTATATTATAAAAGAAATAATTTATTAATGTTGGTTGTGGTTGTGGTGGTTATGGATAAAGTGTGAAAAAAGATGAGTTTGGGTTGTGGTGTAAAATAGGTAGGTGGAGGAGTGAGAAATTAATTTTATATTTAATGACCCGGTCATGGTTGGGCATGGATAAACATGGTCTTATAGAGAAAAAAATAATTGTTTCAACTTTTAAGAAGCGAAACAATGATATTAATATCACAAAAAATAATTTCCTCTCTTTAATTATGATCTAACCTTCATCATTGGTCCACATTTTAATTTTAAAATATTTTATTAGTTAAACATAAATATCTTAAAATATATTATATATATATTAGAATATTACTAGACACTTTTATAATTTATACATATCATTTCTACATATAAATGCAAAAACTTGAAAATACACAAGATTAACGGTCCAAAAAAATCTCAATAATACTTAAATGCTCAGGAGCGAAAATTTAGACAATATATTTAAATAATTTAAGTAATTAATGATTTAATAATTATCTTATATCATTGAAATTTAAGAATATTGATATATTCTAAAAAACTAATAAATTTTAAAAGGATTTAAAAAAAAAAGCAATTAAATATATATAATAAAAAAATAAAAAAATCTTATGGGGCCCAGTGCCCCCTCTGGCCCCATGTAGCTCCGCCATTGTATATATATTATTATTATTATTTTTACCTTTTTTTTTTTATTTTGGGTGCCGACGGTGATGGCTGCTTCCACTATAATTAGGGTTAGGGTTAGGGTGTGTTTAAATTTTAAGAGAAATGTATCTATCGTGATATATTTTACTAAAAGGTTAAATTGAATATTTTATATAAATATTAACTTAATAAATGGGAAGAGGAAGTATATTTAACAAAGTTGGAGGGGTATATATAAAACCCACACCAATTTATATGACATGAGCTTAATGGGCCTGGGTTATATCCGATGCACTATCTCAATTCATTTTTTTTTTTTTTTTGAATTATATTAAATACCCATCCCTTTTTTCCCCTCCCCATGACTCGAACCCAGATCTAAGGCCTAGGTAGTGGTGCTCTAACCACTTGAGCTATCCCACTTTGTCATGCACTATCTCAATTCATGCACTCCCCTAAAAAAACGAAATTATCAAAACTACTCACTCCATCCCCCAAGGAATTTACACACCTGACATGACTTGAAAAAGTAATGATACATAGATAAATAAGAGTATATTTTGAGAGTGAGAGTTATTAAAATATTTATTTTCTCTAAAATTTACTAGTAAATACACTCCACCCATAAAGCCCTTCCCATCCCCGTCCTTACTTGCATCTCTCCCTTATTCCACATACAACAGTTGCCCATAATCAGGGCGGACCTAAGACCCGAGAATAGGGGGTCCAAAATAATTATTGATCTAAAATACTAATTTATGTATAATTATAATATTTGTGTATATTGTATTTACAATAAAATACATTAATACAAAATATTACTACTTAATTAGTTGACTTTTCAAATACATCAATATGTCTTTAATCTACGGAAATGATATAGAGCCCACCAGTTTTGCCCACCGCCTATGTGGCATTACCACGTCAATAAATTCTTATTTATATTTAATTTAAACTTAATCTAATATCAATATTTTATTTTTTTATCCATATCAATATTTTAAAAAATCTTTTTTTATATTTAATTTAATATTATCTCTATCAAATTACGCTAACTAACCACATAAATCTTTTCTCAAATCTTTCCATCACCATTAATTTTTTCTCAAATCTTATATCAATATTTTATTTTATGCGTAACTAACGCCATAAATCTTTTCTCAAATCTTTCCATCACCATTAATTTTTTCTCAAATCTTATATCAATATTTTATTTTATGCGTAACTAACCCATTAATCTTTTCTTAAATCTTTTCTATCACCATCTTATATCTATATCATTTCCGTAAAAATGACTACATTAATTTACATAACTCTAAACCTCTAAACTCATAAACCCTAAACCCTAAAACCCCTAAACCCTAAACCCCTAAACCCCTAAACCCTAAACCCCCTAAACCCTAAACCCCTAAAATCCTAAACCCTAAAACCGTAAACCCTAAGATTCAATTAAGATTTGATAATATATTAATATTACATTAAACTCACGCCACATATAAGATTTGAGAAAAAATTAATGGTGATGGAAAGATTTGAGAAAAGATTTATGGCGTTAGTTAGCGTAATTTGATAGAGATAATATTAAATTAAATATAAAAAAAGATTTTTTAAAATATTGATATGGATAAAAAAATAAAATATTGATATTAGATTAAGTTTAAATTAAATATAAATAAGAATTTATTGACGTGGTAATGCCACATAGGCGGTGGGCAAAACTGGTGGGCACAATTGGTGGGCTCTATATCATTTCCGCCTTAATCTATTATACTAACTAATTAATATATATATATATATATATATATATATATATATACTATATTAAAAATGATGTTGTTGAATGGCAAGAAAAAGTATTCTTTGTTAATTGATAATTGACAAAGAATGAACTCGGTATTTTATTATTGTAGTCTAATATTGATAATTGAAAAAATGAACAATCAAATTATTGAACAAAGAATACTTTATTTATTTATTTTATTTAATGTGTGATGTAAATTAAGGAAATTAACAAATTAAACTACTATCAATTATATTTTCTTCATTAATCCTCTCTTTTAAGGGGATACGTTTTATTTTTATTTTTTTATATAATACTATTACATTAATTAATTGCAAACATGTTTTAAAAATATTAAAGTAATATTAAAGTGATCATTTTTTTTATTAATAATAGTCTCAAATATGTAATTTAAAAAAAAATCAATTTCACAATTAAAATACTTACAAAATAATTACTTTTAAAAAGTGTAATAAAAAACTTGTTTTGGAATGATTTTTATAATAAACTCACTAATTATTCTATCACTAATTTTATTTAATTTTAAAAAAATTGTTATAATATTAAATTTTAATACATTTATAGAGGGTTAGGTGGGGGCTTAAGGGCCCCTCCTTGGGCATACATAATAACTTATTCTGTAAACCCCTCCTCTCCCTTCCACGACAGTTCAGGTACGTAAGTTTCATTACTTATTTTTTAAATTTTCGATAAATCAGGATCGATCAATCTTACAATTTAAGATAAATTCTTGTTGATCAACTTTGCAATTTTCGATTACTCTTTGTCGAAATCTGCCAATTTTTATATTAAAAAGAAAATTATTTTTTTTCGATCAACCAATGTCAAAAAAGAGGTTAAGTTTCGATACTAGTTTAATTTATTGAAAAAGAGTGTTAACTTTGACAATGATTTATCGAAAATATGTCAAGACCTTTTTTTTTGTTTCCGAGATATTTAGGAATTTCGGATTTTTTTAAGGGATTTCGACAATGTTTGAGTTGGTGGATGGTGGCGGCTACTGCAATTAGAAATTAAAATATAAATATTAATTGCGCAACGGTAAATATTAACGTGCAAACTCTATTAAATTCACTATTTTTTTCGAGTCGAACACGAGTAGCTCGCGAATTGTGTGGGCTCACTAACACTCCATGCATCGATTATAAATACTAGTACTCCACATGACCGTGGCAGAACATCACTTACAAGCTAGAGATTGGGATTTGAGTTGCTCTTCCTTTTCTTCTTATTCATCCAACAAGAAAGAGATAATAACATGTCTCACACATTAATCCAAAATGAAGAAGAATTCTCCATAACAACGCCTTTAATAGATATCAATTACTCCACTAAACACATAGATCATGATGATGATCATGAAATAACCCTTTACCACAAAGTTTGGATCGAAACCAAAAAACTATGGCGGGTGGTGGGCCCCGCCATCCTCAGCCGCCTCACGTCCTACTCCACGTTCGTAGTCACCCAGGCCTTCGCCGGCCACCTCGGTGACCTCGAACTCGCCGCCATGTCCATCGCTTCCAATGTCATCATTGGCTTTGACTTCGGCCTCATGGTACGTAATTCGTATTAATGAATTGATTTAACTTTTTTTATTATAAGTTCAGACTTTCAGATGAAATGCAGCTAGGTATGGCGAGTGCTCTGGAAACGCTGTGCGGGCAAGCGTACGGGGCGAAGAAGTACTACATGTTGGGTATTTATCTGCAGCGGTCATGGATAGTTCTGTTTCTGTGCTCCCTTCTCATGCTGCCTCTCTTCATCTTCGCGGCGCCGATTCTGAAGCTTGTGGGGCAGGCGGAGGAGGTGGCGGAGTTGTCAGGGGTGGTGGTGTTGTGCTTCATCCCGCTCCATTTCAGCCTGGCGATGACTTTTCCGCTGCAGAGGTTCCTGCAGAGTCAGCTCAAGAATATGGTGACGGCGTGGTTGAATCTGGTGGCGTTGGTGTTGCACGTGCTGTTGACCTGGTTGTTCGTGTACAAGATGCAGCTCGGCTTGGTCGGCACCGCCCTCACGCTCAATATCTCCTGGTGGCTCCCGGTGGTCGGGATGTTCTTCTACACTTCTTGCGGCGGTTGTCCCCTTTCGTGGACTGGTTTTTCCGGCGAGGCGTTTTCGGGGTTGTGGGAGTTTACTAAGCTTTCTGCTTCTTCGGGTGTCATGCTATGGTACGACTACATAAAGTAGATAAAGTAAGAGTAAATAAAACATACTCCCTCTATCCCGGTATAAGTTTTCCCTTTCTTTTGGTTGTTTTGATTAAGAAATATGATTAAATAATAGATGTAGTACAAGTGATGTGATGGTTAGAGAGAAAATAATAGATGAGTGTGAGATGAAGTATGATAAAATAATAGATAAAGTGTAAGTGATGTGATTGGGAGAGAAAAGTTCATATGCCAAAAATGGAAAAATATGAAATGGGAAACTTATTGTGGGACATCCGTAAAAAGAAAGTGAGAAACTTATAGGGGGACGGAGGGTGTATTTTCTAAAAAATGAAACGTAGGTGAACAGAGTTAGAGGATTTTTTCCTCTGGAAATTGGTCTCTTTTGCATCAAATTTGGTGTCAAAGGAATTATCTCTCCGAAACTAAGGGATCTTGATGTGTGAGATGAAATGCACACGTTAGTTGGGAAATTTACAAAATTGATACTTTTATCACCAATTTTGTAAGAATTTTGATATTGTGGTCAACTAACCTATTTTGTCAAATAACCCATCCTATTTTACTTACTTAATTAACCTGTTTTCCTTTTTTGTCAATATTTTATTAAATTACTCATTTTCTTAAAAAGTAAATAACCTTTCCTTGGAAAAATAAAAGAGTAACTTTATCACTAAACACCTTATCTAATCTATCTTTTTTATTGCTTTAATTACTATTATTAAACAACTCTTACATTACATTTAAATTCGTGTCCTATCTTTTTTATTGCTTTAAATACTACTCCCTCCGTCCCACAATAACTTTCACACTTTCCTTTTCGGGACGTCCCACAATAACTTTCACACCCTTAAAATGGAAAATCCTTTATAAACTCCACCCTCACAATAACCTCAATTTTACACAAATGTCATTACTTTATCTCCACACATACACAAAAGTCAACTCATTTCTTTACTTTATACATAAAGTTTTACAAAATTACCCCTCAAAACTTCACTCATTATTACACTTTTTTAATTTTCGTGCCCATCTACCTATGAAGATTAATATGGGACGGAGGGAGTATTATTAAACAACTCTTACATTACATTTAAATTCATGAATCTCCTACAAAATTAAAATAAAAAAAGATTAGAATCTAATAATTTCAAAATGGGAGTGCAGCTTGGAGAATTGGTATTACAAGATACTAATAGTGATGACTGGAAACCTGAAGAATGCCGAAATTGCAGTTGATGCCTTGTCTGTTTGGTGAGCACCATTTCTCTATTTTCAATTAATAATCTACTACTCTAAAATTGCCTTAATTAATTTAGAGGATATACTATTTTCTCAAATTTATTGCAGTTTCATTGAAAGACAGTACAGTATGAATTTAAAATCGTTTGTTCGTCTAATTAACAATTATGGGCCTTTCAGTTTCGTCTTCAATATGTCTACCAACTTAACACTCTAATTTAATATGTGTTGTGTCATTTTCTATTTTCCGAATTTACTTGTGTCGTATATGACTAGCCAATTTCTATTCGTGTGGCAATAATTAATTAATTAAATTCTTATCTAAGGTCATTGTCGGCGTTATCACTAGAAATTAATTAATGCCAAAATATATAAAATAAATTGATTATTTCTTGAGGTTGTTCTTATATACTAATTGTCATAAAATTAATTTATATATGTTCTGTTGCAGCATGGGCATCAATGGCTGGGAATCGATGATTCCTCTTGCTTTTTTTGCCGGAACTGGGTAAAAGTTACTTGCTTAATTTCTTCATTTTCTACATTTTTGTGGATGGGCTTTTACTCAAAATATATATCATCGAATGAGCTCACTTGTGTTAGTTTTAGAGTTTCACTTTATATCTCATTGACTGATTTATCAATGTCTCATAATATATAATAGAGGTGACATGTGTTAATTAAAGATCGATCAGTGTAGAACATGGGAAC
Source organism: Galeopsis tetrahit (assembly GCA_963675135.1). Taxonomy (NCBI): domain Eukaryota; kingdom Viridiplantae; phylum Streptophyta; class Magnoliopsida; order Lamiales; family Lamiaceae; genus Galeopsis; species Galeopsis tetrahit. Next base: position 59,626,436 of record OY776132.1, read on the forward strand.
TAATATGAAACGAACAACCCCTGAATTTATTTTCATTATTTTGGTTTCATATACACAGAATAAAAATAATACACTAAAATATTCAATTAGAAAAGAAGAATCCGGAAAAATATATAATGCTTACAATTTTTACAAAAGAATGGAGAAACACTTATTTTCAAAATCTGGTACTCATAATTTTTTAAATATTTTTTTAAAAAATTGTTAATAGAGTTTGTAAATTTTATTAATAGTTATTTGATTATTTAAAAACAAATAATTTTCTGTTATTAATAAAAATAAATATATTTTGTAGTGTTTGCAGAGACGTAAGACGTGAAGGTTTCTGAGTATTAACTGGATTGGTCCTAGACAGTGGTCACTATCAAACACTTAAATCTTAATTCATTTATGATAGAAAGTAGTTTGGTTGGAACATTTAATCAATATTTATGGTTGGTTTCATCACTTGAGATATTTTCTTTTTCGTTTTTACAAAAACTTATAAAATATTTATTGTGAAATAAAGTTAATTAAGATAAATATTTTACAGGTTTTACTAGTAATTTTTTTTAAAAAAAACTGTATTATTTATGTATATTTTATGTGTAAAATAAAATATTTTACAATAATGGTGCTCTTTTTCTTCTTTTCCCGTCCTAGATATTTTAATATTTTATACTTTCTCAATTTTTTACTTAATATTAATCAATTTTGTCATTTTTAGTGTCCCTTACTTAGACTCGTACTTAAATTAAATAGTAAAATAATATTTTAATTATCCCCTCAAAACATCTCAATATTATTTACACCAAATGTCATCATTTTATCTACATTAAAAATATCGTTACTATCTATAAAGTTAAATTTTTACTATGAAGCCTCCCTTTTATCTCTCGTAATACTAATTAACAATTTATACATTAAAATACATGGTAAAAAGTTATGAATCCTTAAGTAAGTAAAGAAGGGAGTATATAATTTCATATGTTCTGCATGCCAAAATAAAAATAAAAAAAGCACATGTTTATTTAAATTGGTCGTATATTATTATTGATGAAATAAAAATGACATGAATAAATCCTTCACATACATATTCACTTAATAGAATAATTGTGTTTTCTGGAACTTATACCATAATTTTCACTTTTTAACATGTATAAATATTTTATACAGATGATTAGTTTCATATTAAAACGGTGTATATATAGATGAAGATATTAAGTTAATTTGGTTAATGTTGTTATTTGAATGTAGAGTTCGAGTGGCAAATGAATTGGGAGCAGGAAATGGTAAAGGGGCTAAATTTGCAAGCATAGTTTCAGTGTGTGAATCTGTACTCGTTGGCCTCATTTTCTGCCTACTTATAATGTTGTTCCACAATCAGCTTGCCCTAGTCTTTACACCAACTATACCTGTTCTTGAAGCAGTTAGTCACCTCTCTATTCTCTTGGCCTTCACTATTCTTCTCAACAGCGTTCAACCTATTCTTTCAGGTAGTTCCACTTTTCGTATTTTTAACACGTACACGTCACCTCTATTATTATGAAGTGTTGAATATTATTCTAGAATGTTCTAACAATTTGCATTTTGGAATAAATTGAAGGGGTGGCTGTAGGTTCAGGATGGCAGTCGTATGTGGCATACATTAACCTTGGTTGCTACTATTTGGTTGGACTCCCACTTGGACTTTTAATGGGATGGATTTTCAATCAAGGAGTTATGGTAATATTATTATTATCATTTTATAAATTGCAATAATTATATTTTTTTAAAAGGATTGAAATTACATTATTCATCTTCGGTATTTACATTAATCTAACTTTATTTTGTATTCATTTCAGGGTGTATGGGCTGGTATGATTTTTGGAGGAACTGCACTTCAAACAGTGATACTTACCATTATTACATTGCGATGTAACTGGGAGAAAGAGGTAACAATAATTTATTGTTGAGAAGAATTTATGCAATATTCTTCAATTTAAAGAAGAGATAGAAAACTTGTGGGTCTAAACCTGATCAAATGAATCTTTTCACAAAAATTGCGTAAAGGTAAAATGCAAAACTCGTTCTCAGGGTATGTGTTACTGTGTAACTATAAGGGAAAATATGTGTTACTATAGCTTTGAGAGCGAGTTTTTCTGTTTACTTTTGCACGATTTTTGTGAGAAGATTCATTTAACCTACTTTCGAATCGATTTCGATCCACAAATTTTTATGACCCTTTCCTAATTTATGTTAATTTTGCATGTGCAATATTTTATCTAAGTTTTTGTTAATATATAAAACCGTGATTAATTACACATTTGTAAAATTTGAATATATTCTTTATATATAAATTGTTATCCTAAACCCACTATATATCAAATATGCGTAGGCGGCGAAGGCAACGATGCATGTCATTATGTCGACAAATAGTCATCAGATTCCAGCAACAAGCTAATTACCAGATGAAACTAATCTCAATTGCTAGCTAATTCTTATAAGAATTATATATCTTTTATTTCTTTTTCTTTTGGCTAATATTTAATAAAATGTTTGATTGAGTCTCATGGTACAATTCTTTTGGTTAATTAAAATTATTGTCTTCTCCTCTTTTCAATTTCCACAATTGTTTCTCTCTTTTGGTTAATTCAAAGTTTGATTGAATAATATCGATTTCATCGCGTACAATCTATGTTAAAATTTAAGGGATATTTCATTCATGATTTTACAACTACAAGTATATATATGCATAGACTCACATTGAGCTTGCCGTCTAACTGTTTCCTATTCTAGATGCATCTAGAATACAGTTTTTTTTTTTTTTTTTTGAATTACATTAAATACCCATCCCTTTTTCCTTCCCAATACTCGAACCCAGGATCTAAAACCTAGGTAGTGGTGCTCTAACCACTTGAGCTATCCAACTTCGTCATCTAGAATACAGTTGTTACAACAAATTAACCGCGGTCTATCTTGTGTAGTTTTTTTTTTTTTTTTTTTTTTTGACGGGGAAATAAAAATCATATATTAATGAAAGGTAGACAAAGTGGGATAGCTCAAGTGGTTAGAGCACCACTACCTAGGCCTTAGGTCCTGGGTTCGAGTCATGGGAGGGGAAAAATGATGGGTATTTAACTTGTAATAAAAAAAAAAAAAAATGAAAGGTAGGCGCATGCCTTACATCATTTTGGAATGCCAAGTTACAGCAAACAGGAATTTCCTCCATCCAGATTTTCTCAACATCAATGTTTGTTTCCAAATGGGCTAAACGAATTTGCATCTCTTTTAACAGCTATGATTTCCAGAAAGTTGAAGTTTGTTATCATCTCTTGGATGTCTTCCACGATCATCTCCGATCGAGTACGGCTCCGCTGCAGATTCATTTCGAAGAGATTTGGCTGAGTCCGTCTCGATGATAAAATCACTAAATCCCGCATCAAACACTCTTCGAACAGCGAACCTCATGGCGAGAGCTTCAACCATTGTGCTGCTACCCGAAGCCCAAGTCCTGAAGGTTCCCGACATCACATGTTGCACAAAACCAAAGCCCACCTGCCCGTCTTAAAAAATCGCAGCATCAGTATTCGGGTGGGGGATTCCAGCTGGTTCTGAAATGGTGGTTAACGGTTTGCAGGTGTTTTGCTTCTCCTCGAGGCCGGAACTCCTGGAACAGGATCTCTGGACAATATCCTGCGGTTCAGTAGAGGCATCTTCAAAGATGTAGGAATTTCTGGCCTTCCAAATATGCCACGCCAGAATGGAGAAAAGGGAGGCTCCTTCTCGTGGGAGAGCATCAATCAGGGATGCACAAACAGCAGTGGGGCAACGGAGCAGAATATGTTTCTTCCTCAAGGCCACACACTTGGCAGCAGATTTCTACACACAGGCCACGCCTTTTCAGATTAACATTCGATGGGAGGGAGTCCGAACAAGCTCGCCATACAAAATGTCGAACAGACGGAGGGATCTCAAGGTGCCAAATTTTTCTCCAGAATTTATCCAGCCTGCTCGTCGATGGGAGGTCGACAGCGCAGGTCGAGAATTTCCTCAGGGCCAAGTAGTAGGCTGACTTGACAGAAAAAATTCCATTTTTATATAGATTCATTCCAGATCATCTTGTCCATCGGGGATCGTGAGCTCAGGGGTATGCCTTGGATAGTTGCAGCATCTCTATCATTAAAATACAGCTTAATCTTCTCAGAGTCCCAAATTCCCCTGCTTTGGTCGATGAAGGCTGAAACTCTGGGAGTATCAGGGGGTCTTTGAGTGTGAAAGTCTGGAGTTTTCAGGTCCCGAGTTCCAATCCAGCGGTCGCGAATGCTGTTAATATTTTCCCCATTGCCTACTCTCCAAGCTAGGCCTTCCTCTATAAGGGGACGAGCTTTCAAGAGGCTTCTCCAAAGGTAGCTAGGTTGATATCCCACTTTTACAGTTCCAAGGGTTTGTCTCGGAAAGTAACGAGCCCGTAAGACTTTCGAGATGATGGCCTCCGGATTTTTAAGGATTCTCCAATACTGCCTAGATTAAAAAGGAACATTTCTCTAAAGCCAAGCCCACCATGATTTTTTGGGCGAGAGATTTTTGCCCAACTAGCCCAATGTGTTCGGCGCTCGTTTCCATGAGCACCCCAGAAAAAACAGGCACAAACCTTCTCAATATCCTCACACAGTGATTTTGGGAACAAGAAACAGCTCATCATATAAGTGGGGATTGCTTGGATGACACTTTTAATGAGAATTTCGCGACCCGCCTTTGACAAGGATCTTTCTTTCCACCCTTTGAGCTTTCCAAGGGCTCGATCGTAGATAGATTGGAACACTTGCCGCTTAGACCTCCCAATCATGGAAGGAAGGCCTAGATATTTCGAATAACCTCCCACAGTTCGAGCTCCCAGCTGCTGCCCCATGTTGTCTCTCAACTCGCTAGGGACACACTTACTAGCAAAAATCTCAGATTTGTCCATGTTAATGCGCTGACCCGAAACTGCTTCATATGTTGAGATGATGTCCTTCACTGCATTGATCTCATGCTGATTTGCGCGGAGGAAAAGAATGTTGTCGTCCGCAAAAAATAGATGCGAGATCGGGGGGGCCTGACGAGCCACTTTAATGCCCGTGATCTCTCCTCTATTCTCGGCCTGTTGAATAAGGGTAGCGAAACCTTCTGCACACAAGAGGAAAAGATAAGGCGAGATGGAATCCCCTTGGCGGAGACCCCGTTGTGGAACAAAAGTTTCAGTCGCTTTTCCATTAACAAGGATGGAATAAGAGACTGAAGAAACACAACGCATAAACAAATTCACCCATTCTTCACAAAAACCAAGCTTCAAGCACATGCATCTAAGAAACTCCCATTCAACTCTATCATATGCCTTACTCATGTCAAGTTTAAGGGCAAGCCAACCTTTTTTCCCAAATTTCTTTTTTCTTAGTGAAAGGTTTCAAAAGCAATCATAGCATTATCAGTGATCAGCCGGTTTGGAATGAAAGCACTCTGAGAAGGAGATATCACTTTGTCAAGCACATGCTTTAACCGATTAGCAATCACTTTGGATATAAAACAAAAGATGACATTACACAGGCTTATAGGTCTGAAATCTTTTGGGGATTCAGGTGATTTCACTTTTGGGATCAGGGTAATAAACGTATGGTTCAAGGGGGTAGGGTCAGCATTCCTATTTAAAATAGCAAGACAAGTGGCTGTAAAGGAGGACTCTACAATATTCCAGAAATTTTGAAAAAAGAAAGGAGGCATACCGTCGGGTCCCGGGGACTTTGTTGGATGCATCTGCTTGAGTGCTTTCCTGATTTCCTCCGCCGTGTAAGGTTGAGTCAGGGTCTCGTTCATTTCACCTGTGACTCTAGACTCGACAGACTCAATGACACGGTGTAAGTCGCTCGGATTAACTGATGTGAACAGGTCAGTGAAAAACTCTTTGAGGACCGATCCAACTTCTTTCTCATCTTTTGTCCAAGATCCATCCTGTTTCCTCAATCTGTTGATGGTATTTTTCTCTTTTCGTTGGGACGCTCTCCTATGGAAGAAAGCGGTGTTCCGGTCTCCATCCTTCATCCAAAACGCCTTTGATCTCTGGAACTAAAAGGTTTCCTCTGTTCTAAGTAATTCATCAAGGAGAAGTGTAAGATGCTTCAACTCTCGGGTAGTCTCCTCAGATTGGATGGATTTCTACAGCACCTCTATTCTGTTTAACTTCTGCTATTTTCTTTCGTGTATTCCCAAACGTTTTTTGATCCCACGAAGTCAAGAGAATGGCACAACTTGTGGTTCTGTCTTCAAAATTCCCTTCTTGGAGCGTTCCTCCCCAGCCTTTTTTCACGATTTCCGTACACTGCTCATGTTCAGCCCATATTTTCTCAAACCGAAAAAGTTTTTTGTGCTTCCAATCGCCTGCCAGATTCTCCTGATCGTCCTTCGTTCGAAACTTAACTGAGATGGGGAAGTGATCAGACTGATACCTGGTAATGTGGGAAACCAAATGGATTTGAAATTGTTGTTTCCATTGTGGCATTGCAAGTTCCCTGTCGAGACGACATTGAATATTATCATCACCGCTCCTCCCATTCGACCATGTGAATTTATTTACTCTAAATCCAAGGTCTTTAAGGTCCAGGTTGTTTACTGCAGTTCTAAACTCCTCCATTGTAGCGGGACGCCGAGACTGGCCCCCACTTTTTTTAGATGCCCAGAGTATCTCGTTGAAATCACCGAGACACAGCCATGGGGTGTTCGACCCTGGGTGCAGCCGATGCAACAGATTCCAAGTAAGATATTTCTTGTGGTGTTCAGGCCAACCATACAAACCTGTAAAGTGTTAAAATTTTCCATCAGTAGGTTCAACAGTCACTGAGATGTGGTTTTGAGAGAAGGATTGTAGTGAGACTGCAAGCCCCTCTTTCCAAAGTAAGCAGAGACCACCACTTCTTGAGTTACCAGTTCCGACGCAATCAATCGGGAAGCATCCACAAAATGTAACAATCTCATATACAAGTTTGCCATCTGAGTACATAACATCTTTGTTTCCATGAGGAAGACTATACTCGGATTTTCCTCATGTAGGAGCTTTCTGAGTGCTCGAACTGTCGCTTGGTTCCCAAGCCCACGACAGTTCCAACTTAGAGCAATCATCTGGCTCGGCGGGACTGCCCTGCAGTCGCCGCCGTTTCCTCCTTTTCACCTTCAGTTTTGATCTTCTTCGACACTTGTGGGATCGCTTCCAATTCATTTTCTTTCCTCTTTCGGGCCAATGTAGTTAATCTACGGTTCGATGTTTCTATGAGGTGTGTTGGGTTTTGGGGTTTGGAGGCTGTGTTTTTTACTGTGGTAGCATGGGCTGTTTGTCGAGGTGAGATATTTTGGTTTGGTGTGGGTGTTCTGGTGGTCTGCAAAGTTTTATCAGTGGGGGTAGGGGTCTGATTTAGAGGTTGTTTGGGGTTCAGGGAGTTATTTGTGAGAGGATCTGGTATCAGGGGAGGATTGGGTTTGTCGGTGGAGGCTTCAGTTCTCACTGGTATGGTGTTCAACGAGTGGACCTTTTCACCATGGCTTTTGAGTGGTGTTGTGGGGTGTGTGTGTGTCACTGGTATGACCTTTGAAACTGGTGGTTGGGTTTCGGCACATAGTTGTTCGAGTATATGAGTGGGTGTGATATGATAATGAGAGTGGGTAAGGTTTGAGTGGTTGTTACTGTTTTGTGGGGTAAAGTGTGTAGGTGGGTGGGGGACATTATTGTGGGGATTTATGGTGGGAGGAGGTATCTTTGTGTGGTGGATTAGGTGTCCACCATTGAATGTTAGATTCTCTTTTTCCTTTTCATTATAAGTCTCACAAGCCTCAGATTCCCCCATCTCTAGGTCCTCACTTGGCCTTTTTTCCTCCTCCTTCTTCATGTTTACTTCTCCAAGTTTCGTCCGTAAGCTGCCTATGTAGATCTCCTCGGTTGCTTTCTTGCTACAATCTCCTTTTTGTATTTCATCTTCATTTGTATCATCACCCTCCAGAACTTTTCTTTTGAACTCTTCAAAAAGGCTTTTTCTCAGGGTCCAATTATCTCTTTTTTTTTTTTTCTTTTTCAACTGAGATCGAGGCTTTTTTTGGAGGAGAGGCCCTCATCCAGTCTCCAAAGGGCAGTTTGCTTTCTTCAATGTCTTGGAAGTCTTCCGATCCTTCAGTTAGGTCGCATTCGCGCTTCATGTGCCCAAGCATCCCACAAATATAGCAGAACGAAGGGAGACGTTCGTACTTGAAAGGTACCCAGACTGGATCGTAGTTTTCTTGTATCACTTGTGCTCCTGTTTTTAGGGGCTCTGATATTTCCATCTGGATTTTCAGGCGTATACTCCTTCACAGTCCCTCAATGGAGGACTTATCCACTTTAGTAACTCTTCCACACTGTTCTCCTATCTTTCGGATACAATATTCCGATCTTACTCCCATCGGGAGGTCATAAATTCGGACCCAGAGGTCGACTGTATCAAACTTCACGGAGGAGGGTTTCTCTCCTTTACCCAGCTCCTTTAAGAGCACAAGTTTTTTTTTTCCGAAAAGCCATGGTTCTCGCGATAAGATCTCCTCGAGGTCGCTCCGTGCTCGAAATTGGAAGGAGAAAAGGTTAGTGCCCACTTCTTTGGTTGTAAATCCCATCTTTGTCTTCATAGCTTTTTTCATAGTTTCTAGGAAGCCATACGCGTTGATAGATCTGTTTGTCAGAATTTTTCCCATCAAACAAAGGGGGAGTTCTGCTTCCCCAAGCACCTTAGATCCAACAAAAGACACAGTTTTTTTGACATTTCTCTGGTGATAGTTACTAGCGTTCTCCGACGCCATTGGGAAAGAGGGGCAGATCGACAGACACCAAGCGACAAGACACCGCTACACCTAGCCTAAAGAATCGCAAGACAGCAGAATAAAAAAACGGGGGCCCTATGACTCTACCAAGACACGACAAGGGAGCACAAGAGGACGACTCTAAAAACAGATTCCAAGCATCAAATCCCACGAGAAAACACCTACGGGGTTCGAGATTTGGGAGAGCTAGAGGACAAAGTCCGAGAGGGGGAAGGGTGGAAAAGGGGAGCTGGGAAGTGACGGGGAGAAAACTGGGAAAGAAAAGAAAAAGAAAAGGAAAAAAAACAGGGGAGCACAAAAAAAAACAGGGAGGGGTGGGATTTTGACTATGTCAACAGGCTGCCGACACAAAGACGGTGAGACAAACCGACAGAAAACTCGCAGCGGCGCGAGGAAAGAAACCCTAAACTCGAGGGACGTGGCCCAAAGGGTCTATCTTGTGTAGTTGATACATGATGACTTGTAAACATATCTTGTGAATAAGAGAAATAAATGTATTAACATGTCCCCATTCAGTCCAATCATAATGTTTGAGTTGGAAGAAGACGTGGACACAGTGAGTGAAATCGAGTGAGAGAGAGTAGTTTGGTGAGAATGTCTGCAACTTGATCTTCAGAAGGCACATAACTAACATCAACTTGCTTTGACTGAACCTTTTCTCTTAGAAAATGGACATCAATTTCAACATGCTTCATTTTAGAGTGGAAGGCAGTACTAAATGCAAGTGTGATTGCACCTGAGTTGTCACACCAGAGCATGAATGATTTGAGCAGCGGGAGATGAAGTTCTGAAAATAGAGACGCAATCCATAACAGGTATGTGGTGGCAAGATTCAAGGCTCGATACTCCACCTCCGTACTACTTCGAGCCACAACAACTTGCTTCCTTGATCACCATGCAAGCAAGTTCTATCCAATTGAGACACAATATCCACTAGTACTTCGACGATCATCTAACGAAGAGGCAAAACCCGCATCCGATCCGCAAAACCCTACAAGTAAAAAATTGAAACTAGGAAAAAATAAATGTCGTTAGATGAGGTACCCTTAAGATATCGCAAGACCCGTTTACATGCTTGCCAGTGGCGTTGAGTGGGATTATGAAAGAACTAACTAAGCTTATTGACACTATAAGCTATATCGGGACGAGTTAGGAGGAGATATTATAGAGCACCAATCGTGCTCCGATAAAGGGAAGGATTGAAACATGGAGCATTGTTCAGCATGGATAGTTCCAGGTCTGGGCAAGAAGGTGTGAGGAACGGCTTACAGCTGGACAAGTGAGTTTTAGAAAGGAGGTCACAAATATATTTCGACTGAGTGAGAGTGATAGATGTGGAGGTGACTTTGGCCTCCAAGCCAAGAAAATAATTGAGCTCCCCCAAGGGTTTAAGGGAGATATGTTTGTGAAGATCAGAAATTATGGAGTTCACCACCAAAGGGTCAACACCCATGATTAGAATATCGTCAACATAGACGAGAAGAATGAACAACCATTTCACATCATATGAAATAGGCAGTGATCTAATGTAGAGTGAAAAAAGTTATATTCCACTAAGAAACCCTTAAGCTCATCATACCAGGCCTTTAGGGCTTGCTTTAACCCGTATAAAGGCTTCCGAAGTCGACATACATGAGAGGGATGACTAGCATCTTCGAAGCCTTGTGGTTAATGTATGTAGACAACCTCCTTAAGATCCCCATTAAGAAAGGCGTTGTTAATATTAACTTGGTGTACACGCCATCCTCGAGAAATAGCCAAAGTGAGAACCACTCGGAGGGTTATGGGCTTGAGAATGGGACTAAAAGTATGAAAGTAATCAACACCAGTAGCTTTTTGAAAACCACGAGCAACAAGTCGAGCTTTGAAGCGCTCAACTGAACCATCTGAATGATATTTTATTCTGAAAATCCACTTGGTAGTGATCAAATTCAAACCCTAAGACAATAGAAGCAACTCCCAAGTATTATTGTTCATAAGAGTTATGTATTCATCAACCATAGCAAATTTCCAATTCGGAGGGAGAAGAGATTCAACAACAAAATCAATCTCAATTATATCAGAAGAACCCTTAGCAAGATAGACCTTGGGTTTGAAGATATCGGATTTCGAGCGTGTTTTCATTGGATGATTAGATTCAACAATGGATTGTAGAGGAGGAAGATGAACCTCAAGACGAGGGGTAAATAATGTGGGCGGGGTTGATGATTGATGAGAGGCTTAAGAGACAGGGGAGTGAAGAGATTCTTGGGTTTGAGAATTTGGTGTTTGAGATCCATCGGATACAGGAGGGTGAATAGGGTTGTGAGAGTGGGGAAAAGGTAAAATTGGTAATGAGGATTTTATGAGAGGAGTGGAAGGAGTATGAGTTGAGTGTTGGAATAAGATGTGATATGAGAATTATTTTTCATTAAAGGCAATAACAATGGAGATATATAATCGGCTAGAAGGATGCAAATATTTGTACCCCTTGTGATCTGAACTATACCCAAGAAAGAGATATTTAAATGATCGGAATTGAAGTTTTTGATGTTGATGGTCTCTATACCCGGGGGTATATATATTAGACGAGTAGTTTAAGTGTAAGAAAATCGGCTAACTCATTCAGATGACGTGGTCAGCTGATTCACTAGGGGCCTAGGACTAGTTAGTTTACTAATTAGTCTTATGTTAGAGTAGCGTGCGGAATATGTAGTGTGCCCATTTAAAGATTATACTCGTCGAACTACTTATAACAAAAAATTTACTTTCATGCATAAACACATTTTAGGGTATCAGCTGACTTGGTGTCAGCTGATTATGATCTTTCGAATAGTAAACTGATATGCAATATCAGTTGACTTGGTGTCAGCTGATATAAGACATTTTCACTTAAACTTATATTATGTAAATATGCATGTATGATGATGACAGTTAATAATAAAGCATTTAAACAATACACCATCATTTATAATGATGGTTCAGACCTCCTTGTCCTACATCCACTCTCACAACCCAGATGTGATATTAATCCTTTACTCATTAAAGGGTCTTGCCATATTTAATGTACCAAGAGTAACACATCTTGCTACTTTATAGTCCCAAGAGAAGACTTTGAATCCTTTGACAATCTCCTTGTTGTACTCGATCCCACTAGTCATTGTGAGAAACTAGGACTCTTACAGTGATTTCAGTACTCAACTTAACTTCTAAGGGTTTAAGATAGAAGGTGGATTTCGTGTGTATGAACTAGATGAGAATTTCCCCTACAATCCTAAAGGATTGAAAAATTCTCTCTAAGCTTAGGATGTATATAAACGACAATACAAATTTAGATGATTATAGGTTCACTCATTGGGGTAAGGAGATACATGTTGAATACTTCATTGAAGTTCTTCTTGAGCTCTTTTGATTGATGAACACTTAAGAACATTGCTCGACCTTGGCATCCCCTCACTCGTACGTGATGTATGAACTTGAACTCATATATATAGTGTGTATTATGAATGTTAACATTGGATGATGATAATCAAATTCCACTATTTCGGGAATCACAATCTTCCTTGATTGATTCAAGTAAATGTTACTATTGCCACATAACATTTAATGTATCATTGACTTTCCATTCTTGAGCTCCGTGTCGTGTCATAATCTTGGTGTATGCCGTCGTCTTCCTATTGGTCCATGCCAACTCTAATTAGACTCTTCAATACTTGAACAAATGACCTTTGACTCAGTTGACTAACTCAACTGATCTTGGGTTCTGATCTTCTGATCTTGACACTTAGGCTTCTAATTGTTTCCCCAGTTGTTATGAACCTTGGCTGTCTAGTAATACAGATTTGGTTCTCAGTTGTGTTTGGTTCCTCAGCTGATAGAGATACTCATATGATAAGTGATCATACTCAGCTGGATTAATCGAGTTCCCCCTCGACTAATTCTTTTCTTCTGGTCTTCTTCTTCTCTTCTCTTCTTGAGCATTGACATGTCTCTGATTCGGGTGGAATTTACACATTTTATGAGCACATTTGAAGCATATTTTGATGTGGATTTCATTTATTTTTGCATTGGATATGATTATTTGAGCCAAAATGAGAGAAAGGTTGTGTTTTGTCGGTTTTGTAGGTAAAACGATGGAATTTAGAGCAAAACACATACCACAAGTGATCGGACCGAAAAGAGGAGTGCACCATTGGATCCGGCTCGAAAAATGGAGTGGAATAAGCAAAAGAATCGAGTCGATCGAAGGTCGGAAGCTCAAGAAACGGAGGGACGAAGTTGTAGGACGAAAACGAGAGACGGAGCCAAAGCCGAAGGTTTGGCCCGGCCGAGCAGCATCACTCGCCCGGCCGGGCGATAAAAGTTGAATTGTTGGCCGAATACGAAGGTTTGGCCCGGCCGAACGGCACCACTCGCCCGGCCGGGCGATCGAGGTCAATTTTCTGGAGGCATTACGAAGATAAGGCCCGGTCGAGCGGCATCACTCGCCCGGCCGGGCGGCCGAGCAAGTCAAGAACGTCCCCCAAATACGAACTTTTGGCCCGGCCGGGCCACTTCACCCGCCCGGCCGGGCGGCCGACCCCCTGTTTTCAATGTTCTCGGCCAACTCCTCCGCCCGGCCGGGCCACTTCCCCACCCGGCCGGGCCGACCCAAATTCGGTGCCAAACACGTATTTTCTCTATTTTTTAGGGATCTACTTGCAAATATCACACCCAAACCCTACCCCAACACTATAAATACCCCAATTCTTGAATTTCACACCATCTTACCCCTCTCTCAAGAATTCCTTCACACACTAACACACACTTGGAGGTTTTGGGCCATATCTTCTTCAATTCACCACCAATTCATGCAAGGAAGGAAGCACTAGCTTGGGAATTCAATTCCTCACCTCACCACAGTCTAAGCTTTCTCTTATTTTCAGTTTTTATTGCTTTGATCTTTGTTTTGATTGTAATTCAAACATGTGGTTGATTGGCTAGAACACTTTTGGTTCTAGGGCCTTGTACATACTCTTGATGATATCTATGGATTAATATTTGTTTAATTGGTGTTTGTGTGGCTTAATTCTATTTGGATGCTTGGTGTTTGTTGTAAAACATGTCATTATGTGTACAATGGTGATGTGTTGATCATAGTTAGTTGAATTAGGTTGAGAAATCTATTTTGATTAATTGATTGCAAGCATTTGACCTAATTTTATTGTGAGATTGAAAGATGATCAATGATTAGGAAGATGTGTGATGATCTTAGGAGCTTGATTGGGTCTTATTGTGCAACTTAGGTAGAGATACTAGGTTGTGTAGTATTTCCTTTGAATTACTTGGATCGAAAGGACTTTTAATTCGTTATGTTGTGATCAATCTTATAGACAAAGCATGAACACCATTTGAATAGGCATTTAACCATAGATGGATTCACTAGTAGTGCATGTGCTCTAGGACCTACCTTCTCTTAATTGAGTTACATCCATTTTTACTTTCGTTTCTTGATTCGTATGCTATTTGATCGATTTCGTCTTTGCTCTTTATTACTTATTTGTGACAATTGGTAGGTAATTTTAGAGTAAATCATCATATTCAAATTATCGATCACGTCTACTTAGAACTCGACTAGCAAACTACCCTTTTACGCTTAACCTTCTCGTGGGATCGACCTCGTGCTTATCACGCTACAATAGACGCCGTATACTTGCGGTTGTTTATTTAGTGTTGCATATCACGTGGATCAGTCTCTCCACTACATTCAGCTGGGTTCCCCCCCCCCCCCCCCCCCGACTAATGTTGTCCAGAACCTATCTATTACAAAATGAATAATGAAGTTGTCTATGCAATACAACTTATCTTATTACAAGTTGATTTTGTTTATCGATACAAAACATAATGGATACCAATATCCCAACAAATGTGTTGTAGAGACATAAAAAGGGAAAGCATGAGCCCCCACAGACTCGCAAGAACGAGTAGTCAAGAGCAACATCATAAAGCTTAAAATAAGAGATACATTGTGTAGGACTAGAGTTGGAAGAGAATTAATAAGGAGAACTGTTGTGGTGAAAGCTTCCCACCAATATTTCATGGGCATAGAGGCCTGAGCAAGAAGAGAGAGACCAACCTCACAAATATGTTGATGCTTCCGTTCAATCATTCCATTCTGTTGGTGAGTATGAGAACAAGAGAAATGCATTTTCACCCCAAGATTTCCAAAGAACTGCTTAAGAGAAATAAACTCACCTCCCGTATCACATTGAACACTCTTGATTTTCATATTAAATTGCCTTTCCGTAATATAAAAAAATTGACGAACCAACAATGCAACATCTGACTTAAGTTTCAGAGGAAAAATTCAAGTGTATATGGTAAAATCATTCGTTAAACCATTGTTAAGTGTCCCCTGGAGGAGCACCTGATTGGTCCTCAGGTCCTTAACAAGATAATAAGTAGCATGAAATTCCATGTTTGCAGCAATATCTCTCAGAAATTGTGAAATGCTAACCAGATTTTTAGTAATACCAGGAACATGTAGAACATGATTCAACTTAAGTTCAATCGATTTATCCAAGCTTGGTATAGAAATAAATCCAACATGACTAATAGATGTAGAGGAACCATATCCAACAACCAAAGAGGAAGTACCTTTATATGGTGAGTGGACGTGGATATTGTTAAGAGCAGATGTAACATGTTGCGTAGCTCCACTATCAACAAACCACTGGCCTGAAGAAGTAGAGGAGTTAGCATCATGAGGATAAGAGAGAGTTTGAGATGTACCAGCCATGGTATGATAGAAACGTGGTGCAGAAGAGTATTGAGGTGGAGAATAGTAATGTGTGCGAGCAAGATGTGTCTGAGGTTGCGCCTGAATAGAGGAATTCTGAGATGTTGAAGAAGAATCAGAACCTTGCTGCACATGTTCTAGGCCAAGCATTTAGCATCAAGGTGATTACCCTTGCCGCATAGTTGAGAGATAACCCTAAGTTTCATTAACATACGACCTTTGCTTTTAAATCGTCAAAATGGCAATATTAGAGACCGAATTTTTATGCAAGAGATGTATCTAATGAGTTTGTAGGATGGAGTGAATTTTTAATATATATATATATATATAGAGAGAGAGAGAGAGAGAGAGGGAGAGAATCAGATCTGGTTGTCAAATTGACAATAACCGCATTAAACTCAACACCTAATCCTGCAAGTAGGTGCATAAATAGGTCATCTTCAGAGATTTCATGACTCGTAGCCTTGATGCTATCACTAATACATTGATATTTAAGAAAGTAATCATCGATCGACATATCGCCTTTCGTTGTCATTTACAATTGATACTTGAGACCTATGAGGCGTGCCTTCGATTGCGACTGAAAGAGATTCTAGAGGATATTCCATACCTCGAATGAGTGCTTGCAACGACTGACATGATCGAGCATCGTTTTAGAAATTGAGCAGAATATCCAACTCATGAGAAACTGATCATCCTGAATCCACTTGACATACTCCGGATTCGAGGTAGTTGAACCAATGGCTGAATCTCGAATTGTGAGAGGAGGCAACGATGAATCATCAGATAGGAGAATATCTTCAAATCCATGACCACGAACGGTTGCAAGGATATGTGATTCGTCCGATCAAGACGAAGTGTGAGAGTGATGAATCGCGATAGTGTATAGGAATTAGAGGAGGAAGACTGCGACATGGTTGAAGAATATGAGAATATCAACTGTAAACTCTCAGTATTTAGAACTGAGAGTAGATGAAATCAAGGAGAACATAAACAAAATCAAAAGATTTTTGAAGAAGATCAAAAACTGCAAAGATAAGATCAGAAATAGAGGATAGGAAAGCATGTGGCCCTTGTGATACCATGTTAAGATTTAAGGGATATTTCATTCATGATTAACAAAGTTTACAACTACAAGTACATATAGGCAGAGACTCACGTTGAGCTTGCCATCTAATTATTTCCCTATTCTAGATATTTCTTGATGTATCTAGAACAGAGTTGTTACAACAAATTAATTTCCAATCTTGTGTGACTGATCTATTTTAGCTAATGAATGTAGACGTGAGTATGTACAGGATACATGATGACTTGTAAACATATCTTGTGAATAAGAAACAAATATATTAACAATCTAAACATATAATTTATTAATAAAAATTGATCAATTTAACTTTTAATATACATGTTTTAACAAAAATATTGATGATTTGGACTCTTAACATACAAAATAGTATTGAATCATAATTGAATACCAAATTGGTCGAACCAAACAAAAATCGAATTTGAGTATTTGTAACTGAAATCGAACTGAATAGATCATAATCGAAACTAATCAATCGAACTGAATTATTCGATTCAGAATCGATTAAAACCGAAAAACAAAAAAAAATCCAGAATCTGTTTAAAAAAAAAAAACTCAAAATATTCTAAAAAAAAACCCTCAAATAATTGCAAAATATAAATAGTAAACATTCTAAATTACGAAATGTTGCCATGGCTTTCAACACATCAATTTTTTCTAGAATCTATCATTCAATATTAAACATTTTTGTGTCTTGATGGCTTCAATATACCATTCTCATTTTTCATCTAAAACGGATTCTAGAACACATTCCATACTGGACAAACCTAAATAACAAATATTCTCAGATCTCAGTTTCGAAAGGCAGTTATCAATATTCTACCATTTTAGAAAAATCAATATGCCTATAAATAATTAGCAATTATGAAATACAAAAATTTCAAAAAATCACAACTTTACACTAACTATGTACGTCGGCGTATGAGCCAGCGGCAATGCATTGGGATGGGGTCTGTGCCGGCGGCCCACACTCACTTGTAAATCGATTGGGGTACAATGGTTGTGGGTGGATGGACGGTGAGATGTGTGTGAAGGTGTGGGTGAGGCGCCGAAGACTGGAATAGGATTTGGGGAATTATGGTGGATATTTAGGGTTTGTAATATATATATATATATATATATATATGTAATATATAAGATAATTCGGTTCGGTTACGGTTAACCGGAATTTTTATTACATAAACCGAAATCGAAGCCGAATACCGATTTTTTTTAAATACCAACCGAAAATTGAAATGACTCCATATTTCAATTCAGTTCGGTTTTCGGTTCAAAACTGAAATCTGCACACCCCTAGGAGTAGTAGTGCACTAGTGTACTCTATATAATAAAGATAGATTCAATATATTTTTTTTTTGTTTATCCCTGCCCAAGCCGGTCCCCACCCCCACTAAACCCATCATCTATGTTGATGTTTAGTTTTTTATTTTTTAATCACGTTTTGGGAAAAAAATTAATGTATTACTATGATAAAGTGATTAATTGTGTGTTTAATTTTATAATAGGTAATGAATAATCGAGAAGTGAAGAAAGAAATAACTATTAAGTCACTGTTTACCAACTTCAAACGGAAGGAACCTACAACAAGTGGAGAATATTACGTTAAACAATGATAATATAACTCCACCACCTAATGTCCAACCTCCTCAACCGCAAATACTTATAATTGACATTGATTCACTTGAACGTGATCCATTAAAATGTATCTCGATTTGTGAACATTTTATTAATAAAATAGATGAAATAAGACGATCTTACATAAAAGTGGGAGCATTTCAAGCGATTTTGGATGAATATAAGTCAACAAACAATGGACATCAAAATCATTTATTTCAAAGCTCGTGATTTCGTTAATTTTATTGATTAGAATACTTACCCACAAATAGGGGTGTAAGTGAGTCGAGCCTACTTGCGAGCTACTTGTGCTTGACTCGAAAAAAGATCGAAATCAACCCGAAGCTAATCGAGTCGAGTTTCGAGCTACTCGAGTAGCTATCGAGTCGAGATCGAGTTCGTAAATACTCGACTCGAGAGGTTCGCGAACCTAATCGAACTTCTTAGTATTTACTAATATGCCATTATTATATTTTAAATATATACGTATTATATTGAAATATAAAAAAAATGAAATTAAAAACTTAACTCTAAATCTAGAATCGCATATCGGATACTCAAATCTCAAACACATAATCACATCTCGTAGCAGCGCACCACCAAACACTCCATGGCGGCCGATCTCGTTACCTAGCCGCCGTCTATTAACTCCTTCGGTCTCCCTAAAGTTTTTCATCCAAATGATTGATTATGATGTGATAAACGATGTTGAGCTTTCTTTGTAAAATGCTTTTAGGAAATTTTAATTAAAGACATTTGAGAGGGTTATGCAAAACAACTAAATAGTTTTGAAGTCCACACGCTGCTTAAGATTCTGATAAGGTTCTTAGTTGGATACTTAAGATTTCATTCTCATAATTATTTTAAAATTTCTTAATATGATAATCTGTACGGAGAAAATGTTGCTAATTTTCAATAATAGTGTTGTGCGATATATGTGTTGCTAATTTCTTAGATTTGATGTTGGTGTTTATTTTGTAATTTTAGATATATCATATATGTGATGTGCAATATATTTGGGTAATTTCTTAGATTTGATGTTGGTGTTTAATTTTTTGGGTAATTTTAGACATACCCTCCAATGTTACCCAGTAGAAATTAATGAATAAATATCAGTAGGCATTTCTATGAAATTAACAGTATTTTAGGACATGTTACCCCAAACCTTGTATTCCCCTGTTTCTACAAAACCTTTGTTTATGTCTCTGTAAGATATATGTGTAGTAAGTGCACTAATATGTGCTGCCTAGCGTGTATTATTTTAATCATTTCTTATATCTTGAAAACTAATTAACATTTTCTGTTTAATTTAGATATGTCGATCTCTCCACCGGAAGTTTCCTCACCAATGCTTGGTGAATCTCCTACGCCTAATAATCAATCGTCTTGTAATGTTGCAAATTCAAATGATAATGCTCCTGCTAGAACTGGGGGTGATACTTTTGATACCTCAGAAGATGAGTCTCAATTTCAAGTGAAAATAGACAAAAGACTTCTAAGGTTTGGTTGGAGTTTAGAGAAGTTGATACTCCTGATGGTATAAAAGCAGTGTGTAATCATTGCAACTCCAAACTTTCAGTACTCAAAAGTAAGAGTACTATCCATCCCTCAAGACATTTGTCTAGATGTGTTAAACGAATGATTTATCAGAGGCAACAAAAATTGATTAATTTTCAATCAAGTGAAGTAACAAATGAGGATGATCGACAAGTAATAACACCTGCACTGACAAATGGCAAGTTTGATATGGCAGAAATGAGAGAGGCAATGGCACATTGGATACTAATGCATGAGCATCCCTTAACGATTGTGGAGGAAGAAGGTTTTAATATGATGCAAAGGCGTGGCATGCCCTTGTGGGAAAAAATTTCACGAAACACAATTAAGAAGGAAATTGCAAAAGAGGGTGCTTAGTTTTGTTCAACTACCTCCTCCTCATCGTGGTGTTGAAATAGCTAATAATATTTATAAATGCACAAAGGAGTGGGGGATTGAGGATAAAGTGTACACAGTTTCGGTGGATAATTCTTCAAATAATGATTCGGCAATCAGATATTTAAGAGAAATTTATTCAAAAAATAAGAAACTACTTTGTGGAGGGAATTAAGTTGTTTCATGTGCGGTGTTGTGCCCACATTTTGAACCTTATGGTTCAAGATGGACTATCAAAAAATGAAAGTATTGTTGGGCAAATACATGACAGTGTGACTTTCATTAACTATAATGAAGGAATGTTGATGTTGTTTTCAAAAATTGTGAAGCAATTACAATTACCTCATACGAAGCTTATTCTTGAATGCAAAACAAGGTGGAATTCTACATACGAGATGTTGTCTACTGCAGTTTTGTTCAAAGAGGTGTTCCCCAGGTATAAGGAGCGAGGGCCACGTTATCAAGATTGTCCAAGTAATGAAGATATGTTTAAGGTAGAAAAACTAATTCTCATATTGAGAGTGTTCAATTTTGTCACTCTTATCATTTCTGGGAGTGAGTATCCAACTTCGAATTTGTTCCTCAATGAAATATGTCAAATCAAAGTTTTGTTGGATAAAATCTATTAAGATGAAGGTGAAGATGCATTTATTCATGAAATGGTTGGGGCTATGAAAGAGAAATTTGATAAGTATTCGGGTGAGCGTAACTTGGTGATGGCTTTAGGTGCCATTTTGGATCCCAGGTGTAAAATGGTGGTTATTGAGTATTCATTCCCCAAAAATGTATCCAAATGATGAAGGTGAACGAAATATCTTCAATGTTAAGAAAGTTGTGTACGAGTTATATGTTGAGTATGTTGTTGAAACTCAATTGGGTAATGATGTTCAAAATCAAGAATGTGTTGGAAGAGGCTTTGACCCTCGAAATATTCAAGCTACAAATTCGGGTTGGTCAGAATTTACTCAGTGTGTGAAATCAAATCAAACCGTTCAACCACAAAAGTCTGAATTAGATTCATATTTAGAAGAAAATTGCTTAGTTTTTAAAGGAGATTCAACCCCATTTGATGTCTTGGAATAGTGGAAGGCGAACAATTTGAAGTAAAAATTTTGTCCAAAATTGCTCGAGATATACTAGTTATTCTTGTATCAATAGTGGCTTCAGAAGCTACTTTTAGTGCGGGGAGTAGAGTTACTGATACTTATCGTGCATCATTGGCTTTCGATACCGTTCAGGTTTTAATTTGTGGAAGTGATGGAAAAATTATTTTTCAGGACCACGACTTTGGGGGTTTGCAAAAAGAGGACCGCAACTTTACAGGCTAGCAAAAAGAGGCCCGTAATTTTTTTTCTCTCGCAATTTTAAGCCTAATTAGCCCAACCGACCCAATTTCGGGTTATTTTTACACGTGAAAGTCACGTGAGGAAGGTTTTCAGGCTGAACACACACGTGGATGTCAACACATAAAAAAATGTCACAACCAACTCATTACAAAATGACATGCCCCCATCTTCCTCAAAACATAAAAACCCTAATCCATTGTGAAAATACAGCAACCAATTTGCGGTTCAAAAACCTTATTAACTGAAGGAAAAAGTTGTGATTCATAAATGTCTACCACAACAAGCCAAAATAATGTTGTTGAGTGTTATTGTGGAAGAAATGTTCTAATTCGCACATCTTGGACAAACGAAAATCCAAGGAGAAGATTTATTTGTTGTGTAAACTCAAACTCAAAGGTAAGAATTATTTCTCCCAAATTGTAGTTTTCAGGAAATATAGATAGATACATTAAGAAGAAGTGTCATAAATGAGATTTTTTCAAATAAATTAGTATGAGTCTAACCCGTATGATCTGCTTATTTATATATCATATCTCTTATATATATTATTTCCTATTTTCATATTCCCAAATATGTAATTCTCTATTAACTAATAGCATATGTGTATTTAATTTCCCTATTTCCTATGCATTGTTTAGCAATTTTCAATTTCTCATATGCGTGTATACTCATGCTCTGTTTACTGTTGTTGTAAGAATTTATATGCTTTGTGTTTAATTGTATTTTTAGTAAAGTAAATTCTTTAATTTGAAAATTGTAAAAAAAATAAAATTCATTGTAGAGAGGTGGGTGCCTCTTTCTGGGCTTGGAAAGACCCCCAATGTGTTGGAGATCAAAGATGATTATTTTGGGGTTGTTGCGAAGGTTAAATGCAGCAGAAACAAAATTGAGAAGCTCGAAACTGAAAATGTGAAGAAAAAAAAATAGAGTAGTTGTATTGGTCTCTATATTGTCTTTTCTGTTGTAGTTGGTTAGATATTGTTTAGACAGTTGTTAATGTAATTTTACTTTGTAATTTCTTATGGAATTAGCATTTGTAGGCAATTGAGTTTGTAAGCTAATCATATACTCCCTCCGTCCTGGGATTATTTGTACGGTTTGACTGACACAATTTTTAAGAAAAGCTGATTTAGTGGTTGGTGATGTAAGATAAAGAAATGGTATTTTACGTGATTTGATGATGTGTAAAGTGGATTTGATGAGGTGTAAAGTAAAATGTATGTAAAAAATGAGTGACAATTTTGAAAATAAAATGATGTTGGGATGGTATTAATTTTATGGGGGTATTTCCATATTAAGAGTGTGCAAATAATTTTGGGACGTCCCAATAAGAAAGCGTGCAAATCATGGGACGGAGAGCGTATTATTTATGTTTGTGAATGAATATTTTGAGGAATAAGTCATCTATTTTATTTTGCAACTTTGATGTGTGAACCTGCGCATTTTTTTTTTTACTTTGTTGGTGTTAAACCTGCCCATTTTTTTCTACAAGTATAAGTGAAAAAAAAAAACTAATTCTAGACCTTGTATGGTAACATTTTTTTTTTTTTTTGGAAAAACCCAGAACCAACCAAATAACAGCAAGGGGATAAAATCCCAGAAAAAAGGTCCTGACTAAGACTCTCCACGTCTGTCGCGAGAAATGGTAGAGTTAACGGCATTCTGAGCTAGCCGATGTGCGTTCTTGTTGTCGTCTCGGGCCAAATAGCTAAATTTGCACACTACAAATCTATGTTTCATTGAGGCAATTCTCCGAGCGATACTTATTTCCGGACCACCCAGGGGGTTCTTAAAATTGTTACGACACAAGGAGATAGCTTGTTTCGAATCCGATTTAATCCAAATTTCCTCCAAGTGATATTGCTCAGCCATTCGAAGCGCCATTTCAATGGCAGTTAATTCCGCCCCCAGTGGTGATCTCTGCGGCCTAATTCTTTTCAAAAAATGATCAATCAAATTTCCTTCTTGGTCATACAATATACCACCAACTCCATATTTTAACAGCTCTTGATTATAAGCCCCATCCACCTCACAGTAGTATGAGCTTGTTCCATGCTCGCCATCCATGTGATCTTCTGGAATTGTTGTTGTCCGCGAGCCATTTGACATTTTGTGAGCATTTTGAAAAGCCCAAAGATACATCAAAGCTTGCTTGCCTACATCAACTTTTGTGCTACCCAGGTTTCTCTCTTCTTGATGTGTGATGTGGCATCGATTCTTCCAGACTGCCCATGCCATCATAATCAACTGCTCAAATTCTTGTTTTGAATGTTCCTTGCAAAAATTCCATAGAACATCAAGAGTACTTTCCTTCTGTCCTTGTTTTAGGAATCCCCACCAGTGAAATTCTTTCCAATTATGCTTAACACTTTCACAGAAGAAGATTGAGTGAGTAGTTGAAGGCATAAAATTGCCGCACAATACACAAACCGGATCAATGGGAATATTTCTTCTAGCTAAATTTCCTTCATTTGCAATGCAATCGAGACACAACTTCCATCCGAAAATACGAACCTTGGGGGGAACATCAATGGCCCAGAGATATTTCCACCACCATGTCTTGCACTCTGTATCTGAGCTTGAAGCCTCATCTTCGCACTTAATCCCCATTTTCCGACTCACCTTATACCCAGATTTAACCGAATATTGTCCATATGTATCATAATTCCAGAATCTTGAGTCCTCCGCATTCTGATCATCAACAGATGATCTCAAAATTCCATCAGCTTCAAATGGGGGAAAGGCCAACCGAACTACATCCTCTTTCCAAAATCTATGATCATCCAATAAAAAGGAGGGGTTAATTCCAGAGGCAATTCGAGATGTAATCAGTCCATCTTCTAGTCCAAGAACCCACGCGTGTTTAAATAGCGTAACCTTATCTCCCTTTCCAATGTTCCATCTAATTCCTTTAAACAACAGCGGAATACTCGAATGAAGTGATCTCCACGTGAAAGAAGGATTATGCCCTATCTGTGCATCTAATATGTCTGAATGTTTGAAGTATCTTGCCTTTAATACTCTCGCAATAAGAGATTCTGGTCTCTCAATCATCCTCCAAATTTGTTTTGCTAACAGAGCTTTATTGAAGTTTTCCAAATTTCTGAAACCCATCCCTCCCTCTTCTTTTGATTTGCACAAAGAATTCCAATTTACCCAATGTAATTTCAATCCTTTCTTGCTATGACCCCACCAAAAGTTAGCAATGATTCTCTCCATTTCCTTACAGATTTGGATAGGAATTCGGAAACAGGACATGGCATATGTAGGTATAGCTTGTAGAACTGATTTAATCAAAACCTCACGACCTCCTTCAGAAAAGTTTATGTTCTTCCAGTTATCTACTTTCTCCTTCACTCGATCCACAAGATAAGAAAATTGCATTCTCTTGCCTCTCATAGAAAAAGTTGGGAGGCCTAGATACACCTGATGGCCTTGAGTTCTACTCATGTTGAGAATTCTCATGATCTCATCCTGGAAACAATCATTTGTATGTGGACTAAAAATGAGAGAAGATTTATCCACATTAATCATCTGGCCTGATGCTCTTTCATAATCCAGCAAAGCTTTTTTTAATCTGATGGCGATTTCTGGTTTTGACTTAAAAAAGACAATGCTATCATCAGCGAATAGCAGATGAGTAATCATTGGAGCCCCCCTAGCAACTTTAACTCCCTCAATCAATCCTTGTTTCGCCAGATTATTAATGTATGAGGATAAACCTTGAGCACATATGACAAATAAGAAAGGGGATAGAGGATCCCCTTGTTTGAGTCCCCTAGAGGGTGAAATGTATCCACATATATTCCCATTGATCCTGAAGCAATAGGAAACAGAAGTGATGCACCTAAGAATAAGCTCAATCATTGATCTTGGGAATTTTAGTTTTGTCAATTGGGCTTCCACAAATGACCATTCTATACGATCATACGCCTTACTGATATCGAGTTTCAAAGCCGCATAGCCTATAGAACTTTTGCTATTTCTAATCCAGTGCATACACTCATAGCTAATGAGGATATTGTCAAAATTTTGTTTATTAGCTACAAATGCACTCTGATTATCATCAATAACTTCGGGGAGGGCTTTCTTTAAACGATTGGCAATCGTTTTTGCAATAATGCGATATCCTACACTACACAAACTGTATGGTAACATTTTAGTATATGATCAAATGAAATTCTCCAAACAAGAAGAAGCATTAAATTGATTTTTTTTATGTGGACAAATTTAATAAATAATACATCATCTAAGCATATGTGTCCACAAATAAACATCATCTACACTAGAGATGTTTATCCAGGTCGGGCTAACCGGGCTGACCCGTTTAACCCTGAAAAATGTAGGGTTAGGGTTCATGAATCATAGGCCCGTTTAAATCCGGGCTTTTTTGACCCGGACCGGTTAGCCCGCGGGCTAAACCGGGCCAGCCCGCTAGCCCGAGTTGTTACCTTTTTTTTTAATATATAACATTAGAACAAATTTTGAGTCATTTAGCCCATAACTATAAACATTAAGTAGCTCATTAGCATCCATTAATCAATATTACCATTTTTTTATCAGATTATAATATTTGTTTAGCTTTATTTGGCCATATTAAGGACCAATGAGTTCTAGAATTGTGTTTAAAACATACTTTTATTTTTTCATTTACCGATCATTAACTAATTATATATTTTTCTATTTTATTTTCTTGTTGGACGTGCCAATTGGAACCTTTAATTTTAAAAGAAAAAAAATTGTAGCCCATTAGTGACCCGTTTAGCTCGCGGCCCGCTAGGGTTAGTGTTAGGTCCTAACAATTGTAGGACCGTTAAATATGAACAGGTTAAAGCCCTAACCCGTTTAGCCCATAGCCCTGTAGGGCTGGCCCTATAGGGCTAAGGCCAGCCCGATAAATATCTTTAATCTACACACATGTTATCAAATCCAAAATACATATAAGTCAAAGTTTATAGGTAGATGTCATCCAAAATGATAGTTAATAGACTAATGTTAAAAAAGACCATCAAACTTCAATAAAACTATACTCTTTCACTTCTTTTTCCTTGACATATTTTGTAGAGCCGACAAACGTATGAATTTATGAATTTTTTTCCTCCGGAAGATGGTCCCCCAATCTGAACTCCTCTTGGCCTTTTACCTAGCTAGAGTTGGTCCCAACTTGTAGGCCCAGGTACCTTTTCCATACTTTGTGATTGTTGTGAAGGAATTTCATCATCTAAGACTTCACTAATAGGCTCTTGTGAAATAGGGAGAGGTGGCAACATTGATTGCCTTAGATCTTCTCCATTAGTTTCAAACTCATTCAATAGTTCTCTCATTCCTTGATTATTTTATCCCTTCTCTTCTGAAAAATAAACAAATGTATGTACATATAATTAGAAAATAAAAACAGAACCAAGGGTCACAATAATTAAAATATCAAATAATGCAAAACATTGATCATCTATTGACACTTGATCCCCTTGTGCTTGTTCTCCCCTACAAAACAACACCACCATGTAATTAACATATATGATATATCCATAACACACAATACAATTAAACCTAAAAAGAAATCTGAAATGTTACCCGATCTTCCCTTCTACATAATTTACTATTGTGGCCTTGAACTCCACACTCCCTACAGGTGAGAGTAGATTGTCTTCTCCCCAATGTTGTTTTTCTCCCTTTCCCTTTCTTTTTTGACTTCTTTCTAGCAGGCTTCCCTTTTCCTCTTCCCGTGTTTGGAGGCAATGGTGGGATGAACCAAGTCTCAAGCCATAGAGCATTCTCTTTTATCCCTTTAATGGATGTGCATAATTTATTTTGTAGCAATCAATTGTGTACCAATCACTAACATAGTCCTTAACATCTCAATGTTGATGTGTAATGGTTGAAATGGCTTGCTTACAGGGGATTCCACTTAAATCCCAAATTCTGCAAGCACATGTATGTTCTTCTAAGTTCACACAAAATTGAGTTACATCTTTAACTCTAACTTGTAGGTAAATTGTAAAATTAAACTTAAATAATGTTGTAGGTAAATTGTAAATTAAATTCACAAAAATTCTTATTTGATGGTTAAAGTTACATTGATGGGAATGAAGTTGGTTGTCATCATAATGTGTTTATTAATGATTTACCTGGTCTTAGGACAAATTCTCCCCTTCCACTTTGTTGCTGCAACATCTTTGTTGTATTGAAACCGCATCATGAGATACTCCCTTATACACTTAAGCATTGTCAAAATAGGCATTTGTCTTGCCTCCAATATGCTTGCATTAAAGCTTTCACACACATTATTTAAAAGCATGTCACACTTGGGATGCTCAGTGAAATGAGACTTGCTCCATTGGTCCGGTGGCTTAGCATTTAACCACTCCCATGCACTGAGGTTAAACTCTTTCAACTCCTCCATTCTCTTCTTCCATTCAGCCATTGTACTAGCTAGTGACGGGCGCAAGAATTTTAGATTGGGGGCCCGATTTGCATTACTATAAATATAAAATAATATTATACCTACAAACAAAAATTCATTATAAAATTTTCAATAAACCTCATAATAAGTGAAACGGTGTTAAAATTTAATGTGCGTTCTCGTTGAGACATTAGTCACTATTAGACAAATGTAGAACTTAAAATATACTTCTCCTATCCCGTGATGACTTGCATACATTAACAAACTCACTTTTTAAGAAATGTGAATTTTTAGTGATGTGTAAGGTCAAATAAATGATGAGTATTTTGAGTGATTTAGTGAGATTTAAAGGGAATTTATTGAGGTGTGAGGTCAAATAAATGAGAAGTATTTTGGTTGATTTAATGTGGTTTAAAGGTGATCCAGTGTGGTGTACGGAAGATTGTGGACCCAAAATGAGTGACAATTTAAAAAATAAAATAATGTAGGGGAGTATTTTGGGTGATTTAGTGAGGTTTAAAGGTAATTTAGTGGGGTGTAAAAGATAATTTAGTGAGGTGTATGGAAGAATGTGGACCCAAAATGAGTGACAATTTTTATAAGTAAAATAATGTAGCAAGAGTATTAATTTTATAGATTATTTACGTATTATACGCGTGTAAAAAATCTTGAGACGTATCAATAAAGAAAGTGTATGAATAATCACGAGACGGGGAAAATAATCCAAGGGGATTTAAAAAATTTCACCTTGAAAGAAGGAGCACAAGTGTTTTTAGGGCAAAAATTCCTGATTTGATAAGTCTCCTCATCTAAAACTTTCAATAAAGTAAGTTTCCATGGACACTTTATATCCCTACACCTTGCATACACTCTTTCAGATGCATTCCTAGTAAATATAACTGGCATATTTGATTTAATGGTTGTTATTTGCACTGCCTTCTTGAAGTCATGTCTATTACTAAAGATCAGGATTGAAAACAGTGTAGTTAGGCCCTATTTGTTCAGAATCAGAGTTTTTATACTCATCAAAATCCCTATCTGCAACAACGGCATCACAATCAGAATCAGATTCTTTAGACTCACCATTACCATTTCTCACAAACCCAGTCTCCTCATCCTAACAAAATTTTTTTTTCAAATAAAGCATCATCATCAGTCTCACTCTCTTTTGTCATATTGTAATCAGAATCATAAAAAAAATTCAAGTTCACTATCAATTCAAGTTTAGTTACCCACAATCTAACTTCTTCATATGTACTAAGAACCTAAATACATTGCCAATTAAAAAGTAAAACTATATAAGTTCATCAACCGGTTCACCACAATACTCATTCGAGGAATTCACTAGGGCATCCCATGTTAAGTTTTGAGTTGCAACCCAATCAAGCTTAATTGAATTACCCCCATAGTAATGAGGCATAGGATGTGTTCTAAACTCTCCACCCCATTTCAATCCCATTGTTAAATAAACACCACGGGATGCTGCAATAAACAAAATAAATAAATCAGTGAGTAGACAATAAAGACAATAAATGAAACAAAAAAGAAACATAAATACACTAGACCTATAGTAAATAAATTAACTAATACATGTATCAACTTAAAGGCAAACTACAATAAATAAAAGTAGTTAAAATATGTAGCTAAAATATCAACTTAAAAGCAAACTACAATAAACATTGGACATACAATAAATAAATTAATTAATACATGTACGGATTGGAGAATGAAACCAGCACAGGTTCTGGGAGGCCAAATTCTGGAACATGCACTCCCAAATAATGTTAACTAAGTGCATCAACATCTTTTTTCTTACTTGATTCATTTACGTACTCATATGTTTGTGTGGTAATCCTTATACAGAATCTAATCCAAATATTTCTACAGAAGCTACATACACTGTTTATATTTTCATTTATCAAAAACAAAGTAGGGTCTCAATGGTAAACAATACACGTACAAATATACAATAAATTATGGTTCTAGGTCCACAAACCCCCAAAAATCTTAAACCCTACAAAATGCAATAAAGTAAATATAACATATTCCCTGAAAAAATTGGGACCACAAACCTTTCTAATAAACAATATTTGAAAACTCAACCCCAAACAAGTGAGCAACACCTTAAAAAATTGAACACTCAAACCAAAATATTCGAAAACCCAACCCAACACAAATTAGCAACACCCAAAATTCGAATACTTACTGTATGCAGGTGGTGGGTAATTCAGCCGATTCTTGTCGCGAACACTAACCATATTCTATTCGAATACCCTCGAAACGCGTCGAGCATCCGTCGATATAGCGTTGATATTGATTTAGGGTTTTTTTTTCTCTTCCATTTCTTTTCCTTTTCACTTCGTTGTTTTCTAACTTTTTTTTGCAAGTAGTGTTAGTGGTTTTTAATGTTCTTTTTATTATTTTCATTTTGCTTTATTTTGTTATAAGTGTGTTGTATTATTCTTGTTAAAAGCTCGTTTGACTTTTTAATGATGTGGATTAAATTTTAAAAAATAATAATAACAAATCCGCGTGTGTATTTCAGTCCGAAAACCTTCCTCACGTGTAAAAATAACCCAAAATTGGATCGGTCGGGCTAATTAGGCCTAAAATTGCGAGAAAAAAAAGTTACGGGCCTCTTTTTTCTAGCCCGTAAAGTTGAAGTCCACTTTTTGCAAAACCCCCAAAGCTGTGTTCCTGAAATAGTAATTTTTCCGGAAGTGATTGGTGTTGTAGTCTTCATGGTTTGAAAAGAAAGAACAAAGTAAGTATGTTTATTGCTACCTTTCTTTATTATTGTTTATTATTTTTTACAATACTAAATACTCCGTATTCTTTATTTTATTCTATCTTTGTAGAATGAGAAAAGAAGTCTTTGGATATAACCTTACATATCGATGCATTTTACTTAAATGAAATATGACATGCATATATGACCCATGCAATACCTCGATCCATACCCGATTACTTTAAAATGAGTCATCCTATAATACTAATTTTTTTGTTGCCCATCTCATTCTTAATCACCTCCTCCAAAACTGTCATCTTTCTTTCGTGTGTTCCTGGGAGGAATTCGGACTCTCAGTCTCAATTCAAGATCTTTTTCGTCGAACGCTCTTGAAACCGTAACAATTGCGTAGAAAGCTAGTCGTACAACCTTCCACCGCCATTGCCTAGATAGACTCTGTCTCCGTTACCGACACTTTGTTTATTTTCTTCTTCTTCATCGTGACCATCCTTAGCTAATTTTGGAGAAAAGAATAGTCATTGTTGATTCACTAAAGCTTTAATGAATTTGATCTACCTCCGTATACCACTTTCATACCTCATCTAAAGCACATGTTTAGCTTATTTTATGTTGTTATTTATAATTGGTGAAAAAAATAGACAGAAATGAAGGATTAAATGAAATTTGAATTTGGTGGCGCAACATAAATTAGTGATTCACAGGTCCTTCATTATATGTTACTCCCTCTGTCCATTTTTATGATTCACACTTTTCTTTTTTGTCTATCCAATTTTATAATTTTTATTTTATAAAAAGACAAATAAAGGTTATATATATTAAGAGAAAAGAAAAGGAGAGGGACTATCAACACCCCAAATTGTGTTATTCCCACCCCATATTTTTTTAGACAAAAATAGACCTAATTGAATTTATTAAAATGTCCTTTTAAATCATTTAAAAAATGTTAAACACACCCCTAATAATTTTAAACACACCCCATTCTTAAATCCTAACCCCCATTTAACCCTCATTCATCTATTTTTACTTTTACATCGAAAATTCACTCTATTCTTAAAATCCTTCTCCATGCATAAACCGTATCACCATAAACCTTCATATGATGATATAATCACAACAAACATGGTTATAGAAGAAGAAAACGTGATAGAGGAAATTAATGTAAGTATATTTAATATTGTTTACACTTTTTCATACTTTTTTTAATCTTTATATAGATTTTTAGCATTAGTAGTCGCAACGTGTACGACCGACATCGTGGCCGAACACATCACGGTATGTACGGCCATATTGACCGAACACATGTGTGAGTGTACGGCCACTCCTAGCCGAACACACTTTCCTCAAATTTTGGTTAAACGGTGTACGGCCAGTAACTGGCCGAACACACCTGAAGTTGTACATTAGGTACTGGCCGAACACATCCTTAGATGTACATTAGGTATTGGCCGAACGCATCCATGTTTGTACATGCATTTGTGACCGTACAGTTTGTATAATAAATTTTTTTTATTGTGTTTTAATATTTTAATTTGTTTTTGGTACAAGAACCCTATGAAAATGAAATAGTGGTAGATTATGGTTATTTATTTACGACAATGACTTTGTTTAACTCTAGGGAAGAGTTGATTAGTTGGTTCATGAAACTGCTCGGTTGAATGACATGGTTATTCTACTTAAAAGGTCTGACAATGCCGAGAAAGGTAGGTGGCCTCGTGTGACACTTGCTTATGAAAGAAGTGGTACCTACTTTAATTCTAGAAAGAATGTACCGAGTGTTGATGAATCAAGTGTTGGCAAAGAAGGAGAGAAAGTTATTTTATATCATATGCAGTCTTTATTAGAGAATATAATAGAATAATATATTATAGGAATAGTATAATATATTATAGGTAGCAATCTTTTATTTATGGTTTATATTTATTTCATTTTTTATCTATTTCCTTGTATATCTTTTGTAATCCCTATATATAGTGAACCACTCTTATCATCTCATTAACGGTGATCGAATATAATTCTCACATGGTATCAGTCTAATACACTGCAACCCTTCTCTCTTCCTCCCTATTTTTCGGCGTCTCCGACGGGCTGGTATCCCCCGTCGCCGCCTTGTCCCTTCCCCTTTCTTCTCAATTTTTTCGGCGTCCTCGACGAGCAGGTATCCCTCGTCGCCGCCTTGTTTTTTTTTTTATCTCGAACGAGCTGGTCTCCCTCGTTCCCTCTCCCGGCCGCTTTTAGCCACAACCGACGAGCTTGTATTCCTCGTCCCCCTTCTTCTTCTCGAACGAGCTTGTTTTCCTCGTTCCCTCTCCTGGCCGCTTTTAGCCGCCACCGACGAGCTTGTATTTCTCGTCCCCCTTTTTCTTCTTCTCGAACGAGCTGGTCTCCCTCGTTCCCTCTTCCGGCCACTTTTAGCCGCCACCGACGAGCTTGTATCCCTCGTCCCCCCCCCCCTCTTCTTCTCGAGCGAGCTGGTCTCCCTCGTTCCCTCTCTTGGCCGTTTTTGGCCACCACCGACGAGCTTGTATTCCTCGTCCCCCTTCTTCTTATCGAGCGAGCAAGTCTCCTCGTCCCTCCTTCTTCTTCTTCTTCTCGAGCGAGCAAGTCTTCTCGTCCCCCCTTCTTCTTCTTCTCGAGAGAAAGTCTCCTCGTCCCCCCTTCTTCTTCTCGAGCGAGCAAGTCTCCTCGTCCCCCCTTCTTCTTCTCGAGCGAGCAAGTCTCCTCGTCCCCCCTTCTTCTTCTCGAGCGAGCAAGTCTCCTCGTCCCCTCTAAAAAAAAATCTTCGAGCGAGCACGTCTCCTCGTTCCTTCTCATGGCCGATCAAGTTATCTCCATGACTGATTTCACTCATGTGGCGTTAGTCACACTCACCTACACTCTAATTTTCTCTATAGCTTCACGCTACATCTTTCTTCTTCTACTTTCCTCTCTCTATAGAGTGCCCATGGCCGACTTTATTGGGTTCGCGCCCTTCCTATCTATCTTGTTTGTGCTCGGTTCAATTGTTTTCACAAAACTTGCAAGTGTTTCTTGCTTATTTTTTTGTCATCATTCGTCCTTCAAAGGCTTTCGGTGTTTCGATTCATTTGCTTCCCGCTTTTATGCGCCTTGGCATGCTCTATTTGGTGATTTCGAATTTCCATTATTTCTCTTGTTGTATGACAACAAGAGTGCTTTGTTTTGCAGATGACTTCACGAAGTTTCTATCTCAAAATTCGCTTCAGATTGTTGCATACCAAACTCGTGTTCATTTACATTCCCAGCTTCGCTTGACCGGGGGTATTAGAGAATATAATAAAATAATATATTATAAGAATAGTATAATATATTATAGGAATAGTATAATATATTATAGGAATAGTATAATATATTATAGGTAGCAATCTTTTATTTATGGTTTATATTTATTTCCTTGTTTATCCACTTTTATCGTCTCATTAACGATGACTGAATATAATTCTCACAGTCTTGCATTTCTTTTATTTTATTTTAATAAGAAACTTGTGTTGGATACAAGATCATTTCCATCATTTGAAGTAAGTAAGTTTTACAGATTACTATATAAATTAACTGCAGTTATTTGCAATTTAATGAGTGAAACCTAATTCTTAATAGGAATTCTTTTACTTACAAAGCACATCATATTGTAATGTTTATTTTACATTTGAAATTTAATTCAATCATTGTACTAAAAAAAAGGAAATATAATTGTTACTTGAACAAATGATTCAACTGTTATCCTAA
Organism: Galeopsis tetrahit; assembly: GCA_963675135.1. Lineage (NCBI taxonomy): Eukaryota > Viridiplantae > Streptophyta > Magnoliopsida > Lamiales > Lamiaceae > Galeopsis > Galeopsis tetrahit. The sequence goes on from OY776132.1 coordinate 59,660,891, forward strand.
ACTATTTTCTGCAAATTTACTATTAAAATAATACTCCCTCCGTCCAATTTCATTATTCCCACTTTCCTTTTTTGGTTGTCCAATTTTATTATGCCCATACCATTTTTGGAAACAATACTATTCATACTACTTTATCTCCACCCTCCTACCATCACTTATTTACCCACTTTGTCATTCACTTTATTCATAAACAATCATTTATTTATAAATGGACCCCACAATACCCCATCATACCCTCAACTTATCTACTTTATGAATAAACTAATCAATATTCATTAAAACTCGTGCCCGGAGAAGTGGGCATAATAAAATTGGACGGAGGGAGTAATAATTATGTTTTGAGTTTTCGTCCCCAAAATAATTATCACTATAAATAAATCTAAATAACGTCGCTATTCATATTCAAGTTTAAATAACATCACACATAAATCTAAATAACATCATCCATAAATCAAAATAATGTCACCATCTATATTTATGTTTAAATAACATCATCCATAAATCTAAATAATGTCACCATCCATATTCAAGTGTAAATAAAATCCTCTTATAGGCATCAAGTCTAAATAACAACATCAATTGGAGGTACAACTTCAGCCTCCCTTTGGGTAATTTGATTAATTTTTTCTCGGCGCCTTCGTTCGGACCTCGTCTATCTAACTCTAGTTCTTCTTACAAATGTATTCCCTAAAAATAATAAATATAAAACAATTAGACAACATTAGAAACAATTAAGCAATCAATGTACAGCAAGTAAATAACATTAGAAACTGTAATACCCCGTTACAAAATCTAATTATTTAGCAATTAATATTTTAATTAATTCTATTTATTTTAAAACTAATCTTAATAACTATCATTTATCCCACATTTTAAACTCTCTTAGTGGTGGGGAAAAGAAACGTTGTTCATGATAAATAAGAGACTCTTCCATTCTCATTTTCTACTAGTATATAAATCAATCTCATCTCTCTCTCTCTCCCACACGCATACATACGTTCAAGAAGAAAATATAGAAAAGGCATTGTTTTGATATTCTTTCCCACTTGACGGATTTCTGGACGCTTTTGCTTCGTTCTCCTTGTCTCTACAGTTTTGTTCTCACCATTGTTGTTGCAGAGGTATTTTCTCAAATCCTATTTTATTGTGCCTCTAAACAAATGTATGTTGTAGAGTTTAATTTAGCCAAGCATGTTATGTTCGATTATTCTTCTTGCGATGGAAAATGGGAATTTAAGATTTCTTACATTAGAATTCCAATTTAAGAAAATTAGAGCATCTCAAGTTTGTGGAATTTTGCGACATAATATTTCTTCCGACATGATCTTTTTCAATTCTCTATCAATTTACATAATCTATTCCAGCCTTTTGTGATGACATATTTGTAAAAGCTTAAACCCCTTCTTTCTCTTATTACTATAATATAATTTGTAAAACATTATTATTATTATTATTATTATTATTATTATTATTATTATTATTATTATTATTATTATTATTATTACTACTACGTACGTCAGTCGATTAGCTTATAGGAAGTTTGGTTATTTTTATTTTTGATTGCTATGCATATGTATTGTAACTTGGGTTTCTAAACTATGTATTTTACACTAACAATTGTTTACTCAAAATATAAGCCAGGAATGATGATAGAATAGTTATATTGAAACTAGGACACTGGATTTGGGAAATTAGGATTATGATTCATGAATTTTATTTATCTCATTTCGGCTTTCACTATTTTCAACAGTGATTAATTATTTTAACCCTTGCCACTTCGTCCCTAAATTTATAGTTCATCGCCACGCAAGTGTTTCAATTAGTTATTTCTCGAATATTATACTAATTAGCCATACACAATAATTAATGCAAGGCGACGACAATTACGAGGACTAGTTCGTGCAAGGCTTTCACGTATCATTTGTAGCTTCTATCATCTATCGAGGTGGGTTTTAATTGCTTTAATCTCTACAGTGGTTGGTAGAGCTCTATTGCATTTGTTATCCTTTATTTAATGTTTTAGATAAATAATTTGAGTTAATTGTTTGCTATGTGAATTTATTTATATGTCTATGGGCAAAGTTTATTATTCTATTGACAAAGTTTGTGGCAAAGTACATTATATATTGGCAAAGTTTGTGGCAAAGTTATCTAATAGCCAGGGGCTCCAGATGGGGTCCGGGACCGACGGGTCTTCGGGTGTTAACCCGCCGTGCTCACGTGTGGAACTATCTTAGTCATTAATTTGGCTTTGGGAAGGTCCACAAAACATGCGATTGAAAAGTCTACGTGTGAGAATACCTTAGTGATTAATTTGGCTTTGGGAAGGTTCACAAACATGCGATGGAAAAGTATCAATGGCAAAGTATATGTGACAATGTGAATGCTATTTGCTATGTTTCAATTACTTGATTACTTATTTTTAGCATTAAATATTGAATGACTTAATTCCCACTGAGTGTGCTTGCATGCTCACCCCCAACAATTTATAATTTCAGGTTGAAGAGTTGGATGGCGAGGAGTGGTGATGGGAGACGATCGACATTATTTATTTAAAGAACAAAAGATTATTTGCACTCATGTTTATTAAATTCAATTATGATTATTCTTATGGGTATTTGGTTGATGAGTTAGTTATGAATTTCTTGATTTTATTTTTAACATTTTCCGCTGCAATAACTAACGTGATTTTAAATATAATAGTCGTTGTGTCCCTTTACTTTATCGTTGTAAGTTTAAAATATAATTTTTTTGCGCGTTTAAAATTAGTTATTTTAACTACTTTTTGAAAGGTCATTATTTTTAAATTTGGGGCTTGACAGAAACAATTTGACAATGTTCGGCCAGTTACGGCTGCGCATATTACAAAGTGTTCGGCCAGTAACGGCCGCGCATATTCCAAAGTGTTTGGCTAGTTACGGCCGCGCAACATTGCACACTGTTCGGCCATATCTGACCGTGCACTTCCTTAGTTGTGTGGCCAAGATGGTCGTGCACCACAAGGAGTGTGCGGCCACGATTCTGGTCATACACCCTTGTTGCAGCAGCAAATACAGAAGCAAAATGACGCAAAAATCGATACTTAAAACCATATTTTAGTATATCAAACTCAAGTTTTTGCATACAATCATTACACAATGTATTCAACAACCACATATTTACAACATTATCATTCCAAATCATCTAAACAATTGAAAAATCTCAAAATACATATAAACCCTAAATATTTAGAGAAAATGGGCATTTAAAATGAAAATAAATTCTTATCATATCTTTGATTATCATCCATCTTCACATGGCTGATATAATTGAACAATGATTCAATTGATTCCCTTAAAAAATGTGTTCGGCTAGTCTCTTTCTTCTCTAAAAATTACAGTATTTTTTCTCTTTTTTTTGTTTTGTTGGTAAAGGAGAAATGGTTAATGGGGTGTGTTTAGTAGGAGTATGATTTTGAGTGAAAATTAGATTTTGTATGGAGAAGGGTATGATAGGAAAAAAATGGGGTGTGTTTAGTATGTTAAATTGATTTTTAAATTTGAGTGGGGTATGTATAACAACTGGGGTGGGAATAACACTATATGGGCATGTTTGCTTCAAGTGTTGGGATAAGATGACTTTAGATGTTGTGGGATATGTAAACCTTGGCTTCATAAACCCAAGGGGATGTTAGGTTGTCTAAACCCATGGAATCTAGTTTATAAAAACCGGGTCAAATTATAAACCCGAGTCAAAGTGTTTAAAGTTATTAGAAACCAAATATGAGAGAAGATGGGTTTACATATCAAACCCATCACTAAACCCCCCTAAACCCATGAAGCAAACATGCCCTATGGGGTGTTGATAGCCCCTCCCAAAGAAAATAATCTAGAGTCATAAATTCACAAGTCGAACCAGAGGCCGAGCCGCCATTAAAATACTACTCACACGCACTATTTTATCTTCACCCTCAAACTTCCATTTTTTTAAAAACAGTCAATTTTCATTAAAACATATGTTCAACTAAAATAAAAATGGACGGAGTGAGTTTTTTTTTTTTTTTATATGTAAATTTTTACTTGTTAATATAGTAACACGATATTTGTGTATCAGTATCACTTTTTTTTTCATATAGTAATAGTATACAAATAAAAAATGGAAATAAAAGCAGCAATAAAAACAATTTGAATATCGTACCGTTCATGTAATAACATTATTTGTGTCTACCACACTTTTGTTTATATATAGTAACATACAAAAAATGGAGAACAAAATTAACTTTTGTTGATGAAGTAACCACATTTTGTGCCTATTAGTATCACACTTTTGTTCATATAGTACTCCCTCAATCCACTAAATTTGTGTCCACTTCCCTTATTTGTTCGTCCATCAAATTTGTTCACATATATATATATATATATATTTTAATTTTCATTTTATCTTCACCCTTCAACTATCACATAATTATTCAAATTGTAATTCAACTTACTCACAAAGAATCACTTTATTTATAATCAATCACACAATATTCTTATTTTATTTGTTTTATCTTAAAATTTGTAACCATTTTGATGGACACAAATATTATCGACAGGGGAGTGTCATGGGCATAATGCAGAAAATTAACACATTTGGGTTTGATCCATTATTTCCTAGCCCATTTAATTAATTAGTTTCTATTGGGCTTTTAATATCTTGTGTTTTTAAGCCCATTTGAATTTAGGTTATGTAATTACTTTTAGGTTTAAATATGTGTAGTTGGAATGAAGAATGCAAGCTGAAATTACAATCTCTTCTCGTCTCTCTCAATTCTTATTCTCTAACCTTTCTCAATATATCTCTCTCTTCTTTTCTATCTAATTCTACTATTACCTCAGAAAATCATACAAAAATATATATGGAATTCAAGTGTAGTGATGGGTACACTACAATTGGTATCCAGAGCCCTTCATCCTTGGGCATCGATTTACAAAAGCAGATCATCACTTTCGGTTCTAATTTACAAGATAAATTAGAGAAGGTGGATAGCAAACTTGACCACATTACAGAAATTCTGGAGTCCATAATGTCGCATTTAACAAATATTCACAAGGGGAATGTGGTTCTCGAAGATGAATCAGATCAATTGTCACAGAAGAGAAGTTGGGTTTTGGAAGAAGAATCAATAGCAGAAGAAGAACCCTATTCTAAGGGGTTTGAGGAATTCAATTACAAATCTAAAAAATTCTCACAGACCAGTGACGATTTTTTATTTCCTAATTCCTCAGATTTAGCCGATTCCACCGATACCCCCATTTGTCATCACCCGCGGCGGAACCCTACTGAATTCTCTGCAACCTACCCACCATGTCGTCTTCTTGTTGCCGATAAGCAAATTGAAGGACTCCGTGAAGATTATCCACCTCTCTATACTCTATCGGAATCCGCTCCACCTCGAAACAACTCCACTGGTACCTACACACGTACCGGAACTCCACTGGTGGTTAAACTCGCCGCCACTCCACTACCATATACGGTCAGAAATTGTTATATCTTGCACACCCATGGAGAAGAGGTATTTGTGCAGCCTCTAATTTTTAATTCAATTACAAACAATTGTGGTAGGATTTGTTTCTCAATTTCATACGAAACGCCATTATTGAATATGAAGTATGATGAGTATTGGTCGCCTCCTATGAATATGATTTCATCATTGATTCCCATTGATTTTCACTGCCTAAATGTGAGATTTATTATGCTTTTTAGATGTGGGTATATGAATGAAGCAAAAGGGTTGAGTATGGGTATGTTGAGTAGTGTGGCATATTATGTTAATTGGAATGATGTGGGCAACGATATGGAATTAAAGAAAGCAGTAGACCCAAAAATTGTTCTGGTTCAGGGGCTGGTGACAAAAATGGGTACAGAGGCATTAATAGTGATGGAGGTTTCTTCTAATGGGTTGGCTTTAAGGAGTTATGATGAGATTGGTTTTGATATTGTTGTTTTCACTAATTTGATTAAAGATCATATGAATTTTAATGGAACCGGGAAGGAATATAAGGAAGAATCTGGAACTGGGTGTTGTATATTTCAAAAAACTAGGATTGAAGGGAGAAAAGTAGAAGCTAACATATTTTTGGTGATTGAATATGCACGGACAGCTGGTGTGTTCATTTCCATGAACGAGGTACTAGACTATGCACGAAACCAAATCAGGTTTGAAACCAGAGCTCCAAAAGAAGGATCTAACAATCATAATGTTTTGGCAACTTTCAAAATTCAATCTGAAATTGATAAGCCAATAACCGATGTAGTTAAAGCTCCTCTTATTAAGTCGACAAACAGTCATTCGATTGATAAAAAGGGTGTTAGGGAGCTGCTTTACACAGAGATCCGGGAGTATCATTCCCAGATAGTTTGGATATATATGTCATCTTCTGGAGGAAGACAAACTAAAATTCACATTGGGTCAGGTTATATCATGATGGCTTTACATGTTAAAAGGTTGCTCAAACTTCTCTATTCCAATGTCTTCGATCCACTTTTCCTTGTGTCTATCAATATTTTACTCTCATCATTATTCAAGCTGGTGCGAGACATTTTCTCATTTGAGGATCGGGATGCCTCTAATGCTGCACTATGTGAATTGTGTATTTGGTTGATGAAGTATGGTTCATGTTATTCTTATGTAGTTTTGAGCATGATTCAAGACAAACATGATTCCCTGGAAGCAAATTTCAAACTAGTGAACAAGGCGGTAGATGATGAACAAAGACAGTGTACTACTTGGGAGTTTGACATGATTGTGGTGGATGCCAAATATGAATTTGGAAAAGGATATTACAGCACAATGCTTTTGATTGAAAAGGGTCATGTTGACAAGGAAATTCTGAGTTTATGTTTCAAAGAAATTTGTTATCCTTACAAAGATAAGGTCTTGTTGGATGCCCGTGAAGAACTTATTTCTAAATTAGCCTGCAGGTACACCAATTCGTATGAGATAAAAACAAAATCGGAGTTTGAGGCGCCCTCTTTGATTATCTCCTTATTGTGGTTATTACCCTTGATATTGTGCAAGTCCGGTTTTCTGTCTACCAAAGATGCTCATACTTCAAGAAAACCACTTCTTGACTTTGGAATATTAGCAAACAATGGAGACGAATATCAGATTTTGGGTGAAATCATTTTCCTCTTAGATCCTTGGGGACAAGGATCTAAAAAACGGGGGAGTATTGTCATGGGCATAATGCAGAAAATTAACACATTTGGGTTTGATCCATTATTTCCTAGCCCATTTAATTAATTAGTTTCTATTGGGCTTTAAATATCTTGTGTTTTTAAGCCCATTTGAATTTAGGTTATGTAATTACTTTTAGGTTTAAATATGTGTAGTTGGAATGAAGAATGCAAGCTGAAATTACAATCTCTTCTCGTCTCTCTCAATTCTTCTTCTCTAACCTTTCTCAATATATCTCTCTCTTCTTTTCTATCTAATTCTACTATTACCTCAGAAAATCATACAAAAATATATATGGAATTCAAGTGTAGTGATGGGTACACTACAGGGAGTAACAAAAAAATTGTGGATAAAAAATAAAGAAAAGCAACATAAAAACAACAAATTAAAATTAATATTTATTTACGTGGTAACAAATTTTGTGTCTATTTGTATTGTACTTTTGTTCATGCTATAAAATGTGGAAAAAAGCAATGTAAAAGAAGAAAAGAAAAGGTAAAAAAAAAATTTGACTTGCAACACATTTTGCCTCTATTGTATCACATTTTTGTTTATGTAATAATACAAAAAAGATAAATCGTTATAAAAAAATAAGCAAATTTGATATTTGTTTATACAGTAAAACAAAAAAAAAAAAAAAATCATGCAGTAACACACGTGTCATGTAATGCAGTAAAATATTTTTTATAAAAGAAGTAGTTGAGTAATGTAAATCATATACTTGCATTTATAGTAAATTTCGTGTTTTACCTTAGCGTAATTCTTTTAAAAGATTCATTCGATCAACTAAAAAATTACGATTTTCCTGTTCTATTTTAAATATGTTAATGTTGCATGTACCATATTTGAGATGAGAGATTTTCAAATTGATGAGCCCAGTTTATTGATTTTAGAGTAGTGAATTGCTCGATTTATACATAAAATGTAATACATCCAAACCAATAATTAATAACAAAACAATTAAATGTATATAGTATAAAAACAACAAACACAAACGATACCACCAAAAATACCGAGAAAATAAAAGAATGAAAAAGACTATAAAGCCCCTGAAGAAAGAGGACAAATATTTCATCTGCAGCCTACATCACCAAGGCCACCGCGACAAGCGCCGCCGTGAGAGTGGTGGCGCCGATAGCTGCCCTGCTCATGATACCGCTGTTGTCACCGTCAGCTGGTAACTGATCAGCGGCGGGGGCGGGGCCAGGGGCTGGGACTGGGGCCGGTGAAGCAGCGCCTGGTGCAGGTGCCGGGGCGGAGGATGGTTCTCCGGCAGTGGGTGATGGGGGGGAGGCGACGGGGGATGGGGAAGGAGCGTCGGCGGAGGGTGAAGGGGTAGGGGTGGGTGGCGCCACCGGTTCAGCGGCAGGGGCTGCGACGGGAGCACCCTCAGGTGCTTGTGCCATGCATGAAGTAGCGAGCAGTGCTAACAGGAGAAAAAGCTTCATGCCTGCTGCCATTTCTTATCTACAATAATCTGGAATTCCGAATTTTGGTAAAACTTGAGAAATTAATGGAGTGTGTAGGCAAAAGAATTGGAAAGTGGATATATATATATATATGTATGGAGAGAAAGAGGGGAGGGGAATTGTGGATTGTATAAATAAAAAATGATTTAGATTCTTCGAAAACACAACATGTACAGATATGCAGGAGGAGGTGTGAATTACAAAAAGTCTACTTCATAAACTTAACCTTATACTCCCTCCGTCCCATACTTGAAGCTACAAACCAAATTGGCACGGGTTTTAATAAATGAGTTGTTTATTAGTATTGTGCAAGATAAAGTGGGGGTAGTAAAGACTTTTCAACTTTATAAATAGTAATAAAGTTACTTTTTAGTGTAATAAAGTAGTGACATTTGTTGTAATATTGTGATGTTTTAAGGAGATTGTTTAAAAGTGTTTTTGCTTTTTAGGTAATGTAGCTTCAAGTATGGGACGCCCAAAATAGTAAAATGTAGCTTCAAGTATGGGACGGAGGGAGTAATATTCTCTGAGATTACATAAAATATTCTTAATATTACACAAAATGTTACTCCCTCCGTTCCAGGATTATTTGCACGGTTTGATCGGCACATTATTTTAAAAAAGTAAATTTAGTGGTTGGTGATGTAAGATAAATGAGGGGTATTTTAAGTGATTTGGTGAGATATAAAGTGAATATGATGAGGTGTAAAGTAAAATGTACGTAAAAAGATGGTGACAATTTTAAAAATAAAATGAAGTTGGGAGGGTATTAATTTTGTGGAGTATTTCTATATTAAGAGTGTGCAAGTAATTTTGGAACGTCCAAATAAAAAAAGTGTGTCAGTAATTACGGGACGGATGGAATACTAATTTTGGATATATGCATACACATAAGTTAATACATTTTATTACTTTATACATACAATTTTATAAAATTATCCTTAAAATTTTACTCATTCTTAATTTTTTTTAATATGTGTGTCAACATATACCTATAAAATTAGATAAGATTAGGCCTATAAAATTTATTATGGAACTATAAGAGTACTAAGATTTAATTAATTTCTTAATGAATATTATTTTACAAATAATTAAATTTGTGTGCATTTAATTGAATTTAATCATAATATTTTAGGCGGAGAATATAATTGAACAATAATTTTTTTTTATCAAAATTCCTAGTATACAGCAAACAAATTTTTTTTCTTGAATTGTAGTACTACTTACTTTAAATTTATTGGGGGATGGATGCCACGTTCACGTCGAATATTGTTACCTATATCATCATTTAATAATAAAAAATGAATGAGCCCCAAAATTGACAAGTTTATTGTTTATAAACTGCTCTCTCGTTTTCGTGTCCCTACTATGATTCACTGTTTTCGAATTTTAAGAGTTGAAATATAAATTTTAATTTATAATACTTGTAATGGTATATTGAGTTTTCACTCGGTTATGTTTTAACTTTATATTTTAAATTATTGGTATTTATGCATAGGTATTTATAGTGTAAAAATTTAAAAATTCAGTTTTTAAAATTTTAAAGTAAAGCGAATGATAAATAATGTAAGTAATAATTATTAATTGAAGAAGAATTAGGATGTGCTTCCACGTTCACGTGATTGAATAATTGCAGATATGATGTACATAGTGGTTTCCCTGTTTCTTTTGTTAAGTGGACAGAGTGTTGTGATGAGAAAAGGGGTGTTTTGATTAGCTGTATGATGGCAATTTAGAGAAATTCACTTTTTATTCATTATTATTTATTAATAATATTTTGCTTATTTTTGAGTGGGGAAGTGGGCGATCACTAGGGAAAGAGGGCATACTAATTAAAAATGAAAATCAATACTTATGTATTATTATTATTATTGTTTGTTATAACTCCTCAACAACACAAGAAGTGTGGGATTCACCCTGTTGCAAAGACGACCACCTAGTGAAGTGACAACCACTCAGGGTTAATGGTCAAATATTTCAAGAATGAACAATGGCCCACCTCGTCCATATCGAATGTTAACCTATTATGGTCGTCATCTACTCTGGTCGTCGTCGGGTCACTCTAGTCGTCGTTCACTCTGGTCGTCATCTAGCCACAACTGGTTGTTCATCAGACCTGGTCGTCCAGCTCACAAGTCATAAGTTATAATAGAATAGTCATATATTAAGTCTTATTAGTCTCTGTCAAAAAAAAAAATCTGATTAGTTAAAATGACAGCTCATAGGACACATGTCATCATATAAAGTTATGTTTAACATGAAATAGGACACATGTCATCATGTAAAGCTATGTTTAATATGGTATTGACAACACATCAATCTTGTAATATAAATAGGTCAAGTCATTTGACTACAACGGAGGACCCCAATTTCATGAAAAAAAAAAGACTTCTCTCACTAAAAATTGATCTCCTTTCTCTCTACAAATATTCTACATTTCATTTATATACTCATAACATTTATGTTTTATAGTTAAGTGGGGCCTTCTAAGGACAGTCCAGTGTCGCCTGGACTATCAACAGTCCAGTAATCTGAGCCATCAGATCTGAAATCTAATGGTTTATATTTGATGACCTGCTACCTGTTACATTTGGCGTCGCAGAATCCATCGCCTTGCATTGCACTTATTATCATTTTTTGTCGCCCTATCACAATTTTAAATTAAATTTAATAATTTTAAATATATAATTATAAAATTACAAATTTATCCTCACATGATTAATAAAAAAATTAATTGATATATATAATCTTTATTTTAATGTTAAATTTTCCCGTACACTCGTATGCACCGTACACACCTAATTTAAATTTCAATCTTATAATTGACTACACCCCCACTTTTGTTAACTTCACCCTCACAAATTATATAAACAATTGACCACATTTATTTACACCTCCACTTTTATTGATTTCACCCCCACAAATTAAATAAACAATTGATTACAGTTATTTACACCCCACTTTTATTGATTTCACCGCCTAAATTATTATTTTAAAAAAATTATACCTAAAATTACTATAGTACCCTTCTATTAATTTATATATACAGTATAAACAATTGACCCAAGTTATTTACACCCCACTTTGGTTGACTTCACCCCCCAATAATTCTTATTTTAAAAAAATGACATCTAAAATTACTATAATGCCCTTCTATTAATTTACATAAAATATAATACAATCAATCATAATTTATATATAAACAATTGACCACGGTTATTTACACCCTGCTTTTATTGACTTCACCCCCGCCCCCAAATTATTTTTTAAAAACAATTACACCTAAAATTAATATAGTGCCCTTCTATTAATCTAAAAAAAATATAATACAATCAATCATAATTTATACAGGCAAATTTTTATATACACTCTATTGTTGATAAGGATTTACGTATTTTTTCATTTGAATCTAGGTAAATGTTTTTCAATTCACTTTTAACTCTAGATGCTGCAACATATAATTGTCTATGCATGAACATATTTCAAAAGGTACACACTAAACACCTATCATGAAAAGAGACTGACCTTTAACTTTTATTTATCGTCATTGTAAAAGACAATAGAATAAGAAATTATCTTATTCGAAACTTTGTGGGAGTCGTGTCATCGAAACACTTAAAATTATTTTCAGAATAAAAACTTTACTACCAACATTTTTTCCAAAATAAAAATGTGTCCTCAATAATGTGATTTTCAAGTCTTGTAACAATCAATCTAGTTTCATTGTACAAATCGGATTTTAGGTCAATGTTCTTAAGCAATATTATATGAACACATATTTTTTAGAACTAATCGATGGTTTGAGCATGACGTTTTCCTATAATATTATTTTGTATTAAAAATTTTAAAAATACACATGAAAAATGGAAAATAAAGGCAGGAAAATAAAAATAAAAAGGAAAAGGAAAAAAAACGAAGAAATTAAAAGTTTGGAATAAAAACTAAAAATGGGAGAAAAAGAGGAAGAGGGAGAAAAATTAAAAAGAAAAAAAATCAAGATTTGTGGCTAATTTCAATAGTTTTTTCTTTTAAATTATGTTTTACGATTTTTTTTCTAAAAATATGGGTGACTTGATGGTGAATCGACGGTAACTCGATAATGATCCTCGACTACAAATTGTAAATATACAAATTAAGTTGATTTTATTAAATTTTGTGTAAATTAATAAAAGAATAATATAGTCTTTTAAATGTAATTATTTTTTAAAAAATATTTTGGGGTGAACTCATAAAATGAGGGGTGCAGATAAACGTGGTAAAAAAATAATTTAGGGGTGAACTCATTAAATGAGCGGGTGCACATAACCGTGATAAAAAAATGATTTGGGGGAGAACTCATAAAATGAGCGGGTGCAGATAACCGTAGTAAAAAAATGATTTTTGGGTGAACTCATTAAATGAGTGGATGTAGATAAAATATAAATAAAAAATTAAATTTGGTGTGTACCGGTATCTTGCATGTACCCAACTATCACTCTACAAATTTTAGGGTTGATTTTATTATATTTTGTATAAATAAATAAAAGGATAATATAGTCTTTAAAATGTAATTATTTGAAAAAAAAAATGGGGTGAACTTATAAAATGAGCAGGTACAGATAAATGTGGTAAAAAAATAATTTTGGGGTGAACTTATAAAATGAGCGATTGCAGATAATCATGGTTAAAAAATGATTTGGGGTGAATTAATAAATGAGTGGGTGTAGATAACCGTAGTAAAAAAATAATTTGAAGGTGTTCTAATTAAATGAGCAGGTGTAGATAAAATATAAGTAAATAATAATCTAATTCTGTTAAAAAAAATATAATTTTACGTATGTATTGTTTAATTTTAATATTATTATTATTAATTTTAATTAAGGATAAGATAGTAAATAATAAAATTAAATTTAAATAATTATTTTAAAATATAAAAAAAAAGCAACAAGTATCAAGTTAGGGCGACACAGAGCGATTAGGGGTGGGTAAATATACCGAAATTTCGGTATACCGGGCTTACCGTACCGAAAAAATACCAAAATTATTGAAATTTTCGGCATACCAAAATTTTCGGTACGGTATGATATCGTACCGAAAATTTCGGTATGATAACGGTATGGAAAATGACCATACCGCGGTATTTCGGTATATACCGAAAATATCGATAATTTCGGTATGATCGGTATACCGATATTTTTGATATATACCGAAAATATCGATAATTTCGGTATGATCGGTATACCGATATTTTCGGTATATACCGAAATATCGAAATATTAATAAAATAATTAAAAAATTTATATTAATAAATTAAATTTAAAATAATTTTTTTTTTAACAATCCAACCCGCAATATACTGATAAGATTCACATTCAATTTCAAATTAAAAAAACCCTAGTCTTATAGCAGCGCTGCGCCGCTACTTCAGTCCTTCTCCTTCCTATTCTCTCAAGCAAATCGTCGCCGCACGCTACCTTGCCGGAATCAAGTGCCGTTGCACGCCACACTGCCCGACGCATGCACACCGCCCGATCGCCAGATTTGCTGCACACCGCACGCCGCACGCCGCTGCCGGACTTGCGTCATCGCTGGACTCTCAAGTCTCAAGGTATGTAATATTCCTCTCATTTTTTACTATTTTCACACATAAATTGTTTCTGTAAGTATTTTTTATAATGTGGGGGTGTTTTGGTTTGATTGCTGAAACTGTTTGTTATTTGAGTTATGTTAATTAGATGTGGGGGTGTTTTGGTTTGATTGCTGAAACTGATTGTGCTTTTTATGCATAATGTGATTAATATTTTGTGCTTTTTGTTATTTAAATCTTATCTTATTATTGAAAATGTGAGAGCTGTATCAGGTTATTGAAAATGTGGGAGTTGAATTGTCATGGATGGAGATGGAGATGTGCCTATAACTGTTGGAGAGTTTAAGCTGTTGGTGAATTCACTGAATTGTCTTGTTTAGATTTTAATTAACTAATTAATTGCATTGTACGGTGATTGTATTCTCTTTTAATTTGTATTTGACACATTTAGATTTATGATTTTTATAATTAATTTAGGTATGAAACGGTATGTCAATATTTTGGTATGATTCGGCATATCGAAAATTCAGTATGATTCGATATGTACCGAAAATTCGGTATGATTCGGTATGGTACGATATATCGAATTTTCGGTACGACATTCGGTATGAGAATTTTCATACCGAATTTTCGGTATACCGAAATTTTCGGTATGATAACGGTATCAATATTTTCGATATCGAAATTTTCGGTATGATAACGGTATGGCACGGTATGGTTCGGTATACCGTACCGAACCACCCCTAAGAGCGATACAATTTGACATCTGGACTATTAATAGTCCAGGCGACTCAAAGACTATCCTAAGAAAATTCGTAGTTAAGTACTCAAGCCACATTAGTATTCCACAAATCAACATTGTTATTGTATTATTATATGTTGAAATTATTATTATTAAAATTGTTGGAAGTGGATAATAAAAAATATTGTTGAACTTTTTTGGAATTCAAGAAAAAAGAATACAAAGTTAATGTGGTAGGGAAGAAATTACCATTTTTAAACTATAACATTTGAAATAAATTTAAGAATGATGATCCATCCTTTGTCTATTCTCAAACTGTCAAACACCTGTCATAGTTAGTTGCAATAATAATTTAATCAACTTATTGGATAAAATGGTTATAGTTGCTCACAAGTCGCAAGCGACAAACAACAACCTTCCCAATCCATTTGGTAATCAAGAGACGCGTGATTAAATCAGTTTTTCAGTTTTTTTTTTTAAAGACGAGGTTAAGTACAAACCTAATCGAAATTAGTGTTGCAGAAATTAGACTAGACGATCATTGATCGATTCGAATTTTTGCAAATCGACATGCTTAGTGGAAATGAGATTAGGTATCGCCTAGATGGGCTAGACACTGTCTAAGCAGCCGAGACGGTTGTAGATAAATTTTTTTTTTAGAGTTTATTAAATTAAAAAAAAAAAAAAAAAAAAAAACTTAAAGTGTGAATAGTAGAAAACCATGTCATCCACGTCTTTAGATTTTTTTTTTTTTTTTTTTGCCAAATTCTATAAATTAATAGGTGAAAACTGTATTTATACAAAAAAAAAAAAAAAAAAAAAAAAAAAGGTGGCAACTGGTTAGTGCCTAGGCGTCGTGGGTGTGCAAATCCGTTCAACTAGATATTTTTTACTTTTATAATTTTGGATATTACTAATTTTTCAGGTATAACTATAATTATTAGGTATAAAAAAAATTAAACTGACTAGACGACTGCCAAAGCGACGGCTAGATGCTTGACAGTCCAAAATCACCTGACTAGCGAAAATACACCCTTTGTCAAACCGCAACCCCTTAGAAAAACTTCATAACATTTAATGTTTCAACAACATTAATAACTAGGGAGATTCAAGTTCTAAATAACTCTTTCCAAAAAAAAAAAAATCTAAATAACTTTATTTAACTTAAGTTATTTATTTCAAAGACATAAATTAGTTAACTTCCAAAGCAATTAAAGTATATTTTGCCCTAATTAAATCCTACAATTATCAAATTTGGCCATTATTCAACAAAACAAAAACAAAAAGTTCTAAATATAAGCTCAATAAATAAATACACGTGAATCAAAAAGGAAATAAGAACAATCGGATCTCTCAATATCATGGAATCAAGATTTCGATAATCCTTTCACCAGAAAAGATGTTTAGTTCCTAGACATGATTAATGTATAAAATTTAAAATTAAATGAAAGAAAAATAAAATAATAGAAATCAGCGTATCTGCCCCATGGTACATTACATACGTTAGGAGAAGTGAAAAAAAAAAAAAGAAGCAAAATCTAATAATATGAAAAATATTATCTTTAGAATAAAATTAACTTCTTCTCCAAAAATAATTTTAAGTTCAATCTTGATATCTATTCCAAGCCCAACTAACATTTTCATGGACGTACACTTCTAAGCACAATTTGCCCCAAGTTCATAGAATTTTAAACCTAGACAAAATATAATCAAATTAACAAACTAAGCACATCAAAATAGGAAAGATATTTTTTCTTTTTTTATGTAAATCAATTATATTGTGCAATTGGTTTGAATTTTGTACGTATTGAAAATCAGTTTTATCGTGCAACTCGTTTCCTTCACAAGAAGTACTATGCAGTTAATTCCCGAGTTGTGGTCTAATTTTGTGGTTTGCAGGTTATTCTTGGCAGGTGATGATGATTGAATTTGGTTTATCTGCCAAATCACACATATTCTAGTTTGTTTTTTTGAAGTCTCGGGTATCCGGTCTTGGACCGACTAATCCCGGGGAATCAATCCCACCGCCCACTTGCGGGGGTCCCGTTTAAAGCCAGAACTTTGCGCTCTGTATGGAGATGGCTCCATAGAAATTGTTTGCACCTTAGAGGGTTCGAACCTGAGACCTAGAGAGGAGCATACTCCTAAGTCCCAAGCCTACACCACTAGGTCAACTCCTTGGGGTTACATATTCTAGTTTGTTAGGAGATATGATCAGTGTAATATATGGTTTGATTGTTGGCTCATGGATAATCCTTTGTATAAGAAAGTTGAGTTGTCTCCACCAAATGATCGTGTGTGGACACATGCGACATTCCTTATATTTGGCACAGTCAATGAGATTTGTAGTGGTTAAGGCATATTATTTGAACCCATGGTATATTGGTATTATAATGATTTGGTTCAAGAGATGGATAGGGTGTCGTTAGTCGTTACTACCATCGAGGGTGATGTCATGTAGTAAAGACATGTCTCTCACTGTTAGTTTTGAAGAGACAGCCTCGATAGGACCTCTTTGTTGCTATTTTACTTACTACTTCATCTTTATTTCTCGACTTCTTATAACAAAATCTTAATTGAAACACACATATCATTGTTATTTGTCTGATCTAAAAATTGAGATTGTTTTAAATCTTTTTCTAATGGGTATTTATGTCCAGTCAATGTGGTTGCATTTTGAATTGTGGTTCCATTGCATGCTACCCGATGTTGATTACTTAATTGTCAAGACCAATGTAATGATTGCGTGTATATTTGTAGTTGATTCCTAACTAACTAAACAAGTGATGATAAATGATAAGGTATGAGTATTGAATAAAAGACTAGAGAGAATTTATGAGTTCCCCCCTTAAATGCATTTTGGAGTGTTGATTGTATAGATGATGAGAGAGTGTTAAAACATTTACTTCCTAACTCCCTTATACTACGATTAATTTTTTTTTATTCTTTTAATGGATATAACGTTTGACTGATTAGACAAATCTCAACCCTTCATTTTAGGGTTGAGCAGGTCTTATAGGTATACATAAGACAAAAGGGTATGGAGAGATCTCTCTCTTTGCAAGCGGTCCTCGGGCACCCACTCATATATAGCAAGCATGTGAGCCAATCATCGAGCTCGGTGTCCTGTAGACGAATTTAATGCATAGTACGAGTACATTAAATGCATGTAATTTTGGTTGCAAAGTCTATCTTGAAGGCTAAGTTTCCTTGAACATACTAATTTGACGAGGTCAATATGTCATCGGTACGCCAGGCTCCGGGCTAAGGTTGAGCCACAAACTTATTTATTTTCCCGAACCTTGTTTGAAAAATTAACCCTAGTGAATCGATTCATGAGGATGGGTGGTCCAACTTATGAAGGTCGATCGGATTCGGCCAATTATAAGCCACTATCTACAATTGCCCCTGAGGTTGAACTTCAACGTGGAGGTCATGGCTCAAGTTGTTAATACGGGAATTTGAATCACGACTATTTCAGTGTTGGAGTAACATGGAGATCGGGCTCCCACTCATTATTCAACGTGTCACCTTGACTTCTATAGGCATTTGTCAAATCAATCTTCTCTGGAATGGTGCTTCGTCAGATTGTGTTGTTTCGAAATTGAATGGATTTCGACCATATATCCAAGTCTGCATTAAGACGGCTAGGATTTGGTGCGTCCATCACGCAGAGTGGTCCAAACCTTTAAATTTTGAAATTTATCCACCTAGCCCCTTCAAAAATTTACAAGTAGCCCCCCATTTTGATGGAAAACACAACTCTTGGCAATGAGAGTAATTAAAAAAAATTCCGAACTGACCTCGTCCAGGGGCTCCTATTGGTGCAGTTGATGGGATTACACCCGGTGATGTACTTTTGCTCGTAGCACCCACAAGGCTAGCTAGTAGATGAAATCGGGGGAAAGGCACAAATGTAGGACCTTTTTTCAAATTCGTGTGTGGGCTTCTCGATGAGGGTAATGGAGGAGTGGCAATCGGAACTCCTCTTTTCATCGGCGAGCTTGTCTCAATAGAAGTTAGGGATAACGATACTCACCTTCCTTCACTCATTGGTTTAGAATTATCTCGTTCACAAGTCCGATCCTAATGTGCGGCCAACGAGGCGATCGATTCAAGTCCAATAATATTTCATTTTTTTAGGGGCTCATTTTTTAAAATATCTTTATATATATATATATATTATAATATATTAATATAACTATATAAGGAAGTTAGAAAGACGATAGCGCCAAAAAAGTAAAAAGAATTAGTGAAGCCTTGATTAAGAATTTAGAAGGCTATTAGGTTAAACCCTAACTCCTTAAGTTTCAATTTCAAACCTTACTAAGTAACTAGTCACCACAATACCACCGCCTACTGCTTGCATATTACTAATATGACTTCATTGTTCTTTTTAAGTTTTTACCCATGATGTCTGATGAATATTATTATATGAACGGAATATGAATTATTTATTTAGTTCTTTATTTATTTTTATTATTTTATAGTATCATCATGCCTCCCAAATACACATTTGGATATCAAAAGAGAAAAAATAGACTAAGGATAAATGAATTAATCCAAAATTAAGCCGGAGATATGAACAAGTATTTTCCTTCTAAGTCTAACAAAAGAGCAGTCGGAGAAGAGAGTTCAAATGCAAATAAAAATTTGATTGATGAAGAACATGAGAATAACTTGGAGGAGAATGATATTGATATTGAAGATGTATCTGAACCACTCAAGAAGAATATTGAAGAAGTGTTTAAACCCGTTAGCGTAAATAACTTGAATGCGAATGAGGAAGTTCTTCAACTCACCAATGTGGATGAATTCAATGAGAATGAAAATGATGATGAGTTTGTTCAACATGAAAGCTCGAATTATGATAGTTTTGATGATCCAGGTAATTGGGTTAACATTGACAAAAAAATTAGAGATTATTTGGTGGAGAGAGGCCCGAAGAGAGATCATTGCACCTTATATCCTAAGAATGGTGCTAACAGGCATTTTGATGCATCACATTACAAAAGAATCTTGCCAAATGGAGAGGAATTTGATAGAAGATATATGGCTAGTATACTCGATATCTTTGAACAAGATTTTTTATTTTGCTCGCAAGCTTTTCAAAAAAGGTGTTGTGGTAAGTCAACTAGCTAATGAAGGATAAAATGATTGACGAAATTTGAGTCGTTGTCTAATGACTTATGAAGCAAGTAAGGAGCATATGGAGTGTACAATTAGTTGGCTGAAATTGCAAGAAAGATTGACAAAAAATAGGACAACAGATCCAAATGTACAAGTACAACTCAACAAAGAGAGAGACCATTGAAAACAAGTGTTGCAGAAAATAATTTCAGTTGTACAAAGAATGGCAAAAAACAACTTGACATTTTGAGGAAGCTATGAAAAGCTTTATGCAGAGAACAATAATATCTTCTTGCAAATGATTGAAATGATTACTGAGTTTGATCCAATAATGAAAGAGCATCTCCGACGTATTGAAGATCATAATACTTATGTTACATATCTTGGAAAGAGAATTCAAAATGAATTTATCCAAATGTTAGCAGGTGAAGTAAGGAAAAGAATTCTTACAAAAGTTAAACATGCATGCAAAATATTTTTCTATTATCCTTAATTGTACTCCAGATGTTAGTCATACTCATGAGAAAAATGTCTCTTCTCATACGGTGCTTGGATGATTTAGGAAGTTCCATGAAAGTAGAAGAATATTGGATACAATTTTTAGAGGTGGATGATACTTCTGGACTTGAACTTTTCACACATCTTCAAAATCTTTTAGTCAATCTTGAGCTTGATATTAATGATATAAGAGTTCAAGGATATGATAATGGATCTAATATGAAGGGAAAAAACAAAGGTTTTCAAAAAAGACTACTTAGAATTAAATCCAAGAGCTTTTTATACTCTTTGTGGTTGTCATAGTCTTAATTTGACGTTATGTGATATGACAAACACTTGCCTAGGGCCTTGTCTTTTTTTTGGAGTGATACCACGTACTTATACATTGTTCTCTTCTTCTACCAAGCGATGAAAGATTTTCAAAGACCGTGTGAAGGGTTTGATGGTTAAGCCATTATCACAAACATGTTGGGAAAGTCATCTTGAGAGTGTCAAAGCTAAAAAAGAGCAATGTGCAGGTAAGAGATGTTTTATTTGACTTAATCAATGATATTGAAGATCCCAAGACAAAGAGTGAAGCTGAATCTTTGGAATTGTATTAATTTGAGAATTTTGAGTTCTTACTCAGTGTGGTTATTTGGTACAAGTTATTATATGCAATCAATCGTGTTAGCAAATTTCTTCAATCTGAGAACATGGATATTGTTGGTCCTGAAAGGAGTATGACACAAGTGTATTGGGGGGGGGGATGCACTTGTGTATTCAATTTCCTTTTCTTTTAAAACAATCAGGCTATCAGGAGAGTTGTCTAGTCAACTTCTCTGATTATGTATAACTTTGATTAGATAATCAAACTACTGAGAACTATGAAGTAATCAGTTGAGTAACTATCTAAGTTATATGTGCGGAATTATGGTTGACCCTTTATATTTAAACTCCTTTTAGTTCTGAAAGACTTTCTTTAACACTTAACAATTATCAGGGGACTTGTCCCAAATCTGTTTTGCACAGTTTGTATGATGTATCTTTTGAAGACCAGTTTGTGTGCAGTGTATGTATGTGTTATTTGTATGAAATGACAGTAAGCAAATAACACAAAGGTTTATAGTGGTTCAGAGACTCAAACTCCTACATCCACTTCCCTGATTTAACAAGATAATTCCTTCTCTTGGAATTAACTTGTTTTATAGTGCCAAGGTGCACTGATCAACCGCACTACTCCTTAGTGCCTTGATCCCTAGGAATTCTGAGTCCTAGTACTCACTCAACTCGAACTAAACTGTTCTTCACTTGACAGTTCTAGTTCTCACACTTCTACAACAATACTTCTAACTTTCCTTGAAAGGTTTAAGGGTTGAGGTTGATTCCAACTAGGGTTAGATATCATTTACAATGAAGTTTTGTATAAGGATAAAATATCTTTCTAAGCTTTGAATGATGTACAATGAGGTTCGGCTTATATGGGAACTGAAGTGGTAGGAAACTTAAGAATGAAATATTCTTTGAAGGCTTGTGTGCTTAGAATGCTTGTAGTTTCCACACCTTGAATGGTTTCCTAGCTCCAGTATTTATAGAGCAAAGTGAGGATATGTCCGTTGGAGAGACAACCTCAAATTGTCTATTTTCATCTTCTTTGGACTTTGCATCTAGAAGACAGATTTTGTGATAGTGACATGTCTTCATTTTGGGAAGAAAACGGCTAAAGCTTCTTTGTCTTGATTTGTTTGCACTCTTCCCAATGTCTGAGTTGTAGATTCAGCAGTCAGCTAGAAGACATTCCTCCTTATCATTGAACCATGATAAAGGACAACATTCCTTATCATCAGAACAGATCTGTGCTCAAGCTTATCTAGTCAGCTGACTTGGCTATCAGCAGTGTTGGCTAGCTTCTTTAGTTAAATTGGCTTCTCATCTTCACTGAATCAAATTTGACTTAGGATTTGATGCACATCTTTCATATTAGTGAAGTTGACTCTACCATCATAGTTGTCTTCTTGCCTAAGACTGAATTTGAACTGTTCTGGTTTAATGTGCTGATATACTCTGCTGATCTTCTCTTCTGACCTTGATGGAGTTCTTATCAGTAGGCTTGATCCAAAAGTTGTGATCTACTGATCATTGGTATATCAGAGAGGTGAACTCTTCTGATTTTATTATCAGCAGTGTTGAACTCTTCTGATCTTGAGCCTATGAAGAACTTGATCTATTTGATCTTCTAAACATGTGTTCCCCCTCAACTTATGTATTTTATCATCTATGAGCTGCCTAACAAGTCAACTGTTCAATTAGCCTGATCAATATGTTCCAACATTCTTGAAACATACTTAATAAATTTGACTTATCTATTTTGGCATATCATCAGGGGTTTTGGTATCTTAATCAAAATCTCATTTTATTCCCAACATATATTGATGTTGCTATCACTGTTTTGCAAGGGCTTATTTCATTTCTTGAAGAATATATGGAAACTGGTTTTGATAAGGCCATGGGTGAAGCTAAGGAAATGGCAAGTGAGATGGGTATTGAAGTTGTATTTAGAGAAAAAACGTATTATTCGAAGAAAAAAGCAATTTGATGAAACCAGCAGTGAAGAAATATCACAGTCAGCCAAGGATTCTTTTAGAGGTAATTACTTTCTCTTTATAGTTGATCAAGCTCGGGGTTCTATAGAATCTCGGTTTACACAGTTCAAAAAATATGAAGAGGTTTTTTAATTTGGTTTCAATATGGAGAAGTTGCGATGTGCTGAGGATGAAAGATTGTTGAGGGGTCTTGTATGAATCTTCAAAATTCTCTGACACATAATGGTGTTTTCGACGTTGAAGGCAATGAGTTGTTTTTTTAGTTATCATTTTTGAAGTGCTATTTACCGACATGAACAAGCTATGCAATTGATGTGGTGAATTATTTGAAGAAAATGGATATGTGTTTTCCAAATGCGTACATTGCTTATAAGGTTTTATTGACAATACCATTTACAGTAGCAAGTGCAGAAAGAAGTTTCTCAAAGTTGAAGCTCATTAAAACTTACCTCCAATCAACCATGTCACAGGAAAGATTGAATGAACTAGCAATGCTATCAATTGAGCAAGGAATTATTGAGCAACTTGATTATTCTGACTTGATTAATACTTTTGCTACTAAAACAGTTAGACGAGTCATATTTATGTAATTGCTTGGAACACCATTGTCGTATTTATTGAGAAAAATTATACTCCGTCTGTCCCACTATAAGTTTCTCACTTTCCTTTTATGGATGTCCCACAATAAGTTTCCCATTTCATTTTTTTCCACTTTTGGTATATTATTTTCTCTCTCTCTCTCTCTCAATCACATCACTTATACTTTATCTATTATTTTATCACACTTCATCTCATACTCATCTATTATTTTCTCTTTCACCATCACATCACTTGTACTACATCTATATTGTTAGTATTTTAAAAATTATTTTACATTTTGTTTTATGAGTTTGTATAGAATAAAAAATATGAAGAGATGGGGCCCTTTTTTAAAGTTCAATTTAGGCCTAGATATTCTTAGGACCGCCCTGCTTGTTCACCTCTCATTCTCAAATTCTTTGAATCTCACGTTTTAGATCAATGTTTCCCATAGACGACATTAGTTGATGCATCCATAAAGAACACACAACGATAAATAATCCTTGTACTTGAAATTGATAATCACAGGCTGGATTAAGGATATACCCTTCTTCTCCAAAAGCTCTAACACTTGCAAAAACACGCTTGAGAGATCTCCGGCGCGGGGACTCTAACGCTCAATTTAGAACCAACTATCTTAAAGAAAGGGTGAGGAGAAATATATATCTTCGAGAAAGCTCCTCTATCAATCCAGTTTAAGATTTATCTTTCAAGAGTGATTCAGGTGTATTTCAAGTTATAGAAGTACGTCGGAAAGAATGTCAATGATCTTTCCGTTGAGTGTGTGTAAAAAAATGTCTAGTATGTGTTTCAGTCAGAACATATCACAAAATGACATATTAAAATGTATATAAAACGTACCTTTGGGAAGAGTTATCCACTTCCCATTTTCTCTCAACCGCCCCTGGTTTTTCTCCACATGGTGGGATGCGAAGACTTGAGTCAAAGACTTATTTGTCTTATTCAACTCATTCGAACTCCAAAAACTAGGGGAGTAGGAGAAAGATCCATGCATACCCCTTATTCACGTCGTGGACTCCAACTGCCCACGTAAATTTTGTCTTTCAAACCTCGTGGACCTGTAGGTGCTCAAACTTCTGCAAGTTTAAACTCCGCAAATCAATGTTCAAGCCCAACAATCCATCTAAAAAGGTGGTAGACTTATAACTTCTTCATATGAGGGTCGATCACCATCATCATTATCCATCTCATTATCCCAATTCTTGTAGGGTTGAGCTCAAGACTGGGCTCAACCCAACATCATAAAAGTCCATTATCATTATATTAATAATTATCCATATAATAATTTTTTGATGTAAGTTAAATATCCATCCCTTTTTTCCCCTCCCCATGACTCGAACCCAGGACCTAAGGCCTAGGTAGTGGTGCTCTAACCACTTGAGCTATCCCACTTTGTCAATTATCCATATAATAATGAAAATAAATAATCATATAATTATATCCAAACCTCAAAGAATATAACTAATCTATATTCCACGTGTTATCGTTTCCACACATTTTATCCACATCAACCACCCTCCTCAGAGTAGATCACTTGCCAATTTAGTAGACATAATATACCGTTTGGGGTTCTCTATCATTTTTCGAACCTCGATCTAAGCCTCTAGGGCATGTTTGTTTTGGGACTCACCCGTCCGGACGTGGGACGTAACGTCCCACGTCCTGTTCTACTTCAGGATTTCACATCCGGATTTCCCCATCCAACTACATCTACCCCTAAAAATACATATACATCTCATCAAATTACTCTTACACAATTTGATTTGACATAAGATTATATCTCATCCTACTCAAAATCTCAAAACAAACTCACACAATTACTATTTTTCAGGATTTTCCCATCCAGAATTTCCCCCATCCTACGTAATCTCAAAACAAACACCTTCCTAACGTTTTTTAATGACCTTTTTTAGTTTTCTTCGTATATAGGAGTAATTTTTTTTTTTTTTGAATATTACATAATTGATTATTTTAAAATTAATTTAAAGAGGAAAGGTTTCAATTTGCATACGTTTCCCATTTCACAAGACAGAATTTTACTTTTGGCCGTCCCAAGTCAAATAAAAACTCCGGTTAATTGGACCGTCGTTCACACTAACAATCCATCCCGCGTCAATCCTCCGGTCACCCCCTTTACTTACTCACGCTGTACAACCACCGGAACTACCGGTAACCTTTTCTTTAATTCAGGCATCCATGTTTTGACCCGACTCACCCAAATACAACGTCTTAATCAATACACCGCCGCACGCGCTTCCACCGCCTAAAGAGAGGCGTGTATTTTCCTTTTCAATTTTATCCACTTTCGTGAAAATGATGGAGCAGCCAACGAACAGCAAAGAAGAAATTGCTGATGAAATGAAATCAATACCATTAGAGCCGGATCGCGAAGATCCGACCACGAAACCGCGATCCGACCCTGACCCGAAGCTCGATGGCGGCGCATTAAAGCCAACCAGCAATGCCGATGTTAATGGCCGTGGTATTACTATTGATGCAGATTCAAAGGAGAAAAGTAGAAGCAGCCCGGATAATAGTATAGAAGCGAGTCCTGAGGGTTTGAAAACGAAGAAATCGGTGCGGTGGAGTCATGAATTGGTGATGGAGACGCCGATTCCCAGGGAATCTAATCGCGGATCCAGCAATCCCTACGTCAATTACTCGCCAGCTCCTGCGGCCGATTCGTCGTCATTCAATTTCAAAGGTGAGAGTTAATTTATGCATGTAGGGTTTATCTAAGGGATTGGAATTGATAGGTTGGATTTTCTTCTTGGACTTTGCGTACTCTTTTCGGCTGGACAGAAGTTGAATTTAGTAGGAATATTTGTTTTTTGTTTAACTAGATGCATAGATATAATCGCAAAAAAAAAAAGTGGATTATTGTGTTGTGACATCTCAGTTCATTCTGAATAGGTAGATTTATTAGCATTTATTTGCACTGAACTGTGAATCAGAGGAAGGTTTGGTCTCTTTGGGCACTTTGAAATTCTAGTCACGCACAAACACATGTAGTTTTAATTTTTGTTTGTGAATGATGTTATTCATTTCACCGTTGTTTCCGATCTATAAGTGTTTCTGTTTGATTGAGTTTAGGGTTATGAATTTGTGTAAGAAAGCACAACTACTTTCAGAGTGAAACCAGAAAATTTTAAGCTAATTTGGTGAACTATGTTGATGCGGCGATCAATATATTGAATTTTAAACAAAAGATTGAATGTTTGTGTTTTTTTGGATTTTCAGAAACTATGGGTAGTGTTAAGGATGTTCTGGGGAGATGGGGGAAGAAAATGGGCGAAGCAACCCGAAAGGCCGAGGATATTGCGGGGAACACTTGGCAGCACTGTAAGCACTTTCCTCTTCTGCAGTTCTTTGTGTGTGTTTCTACTTCATGTACAGTTAATGAATGCATGAGCTATCCACACTAGTTGATGTGTTGCATGTTAATTGTATCACCTTTTGAATGAGATGATTATTGGATGTTGGAATTGGATGTATGATAATTTATACTTGTAACCTGAGCACATACACAAGGCACAAGTTATCATAGTAACGATAGTATAGAGGGAAGTGTGGAGTGGTGAAAGAATTTCATATGTATTTTGAAACCTGTGTTTCTTATGAATGAATAATTGCTTTGAGTGAAAGTTTGTGTCCACTTATCACGAAAAGATGATTGGTGAAGATTTCCCTTTTGATCTGGGCATTTATTGAGATCTTGAAAGACATGGATGATGATTTATTCAATTGATTTAAGAAAACTATGAACTCAGAACATCTCCTGTTAGGAATACCAACAATTACCCTTACCAAATGCCAAAAACTAATAAACAGATGTAACTTGTAAGAATAAAATTCCCTGATGATTAACTGTATGTACTTGTAACCTGTATAAGGGATCCATCCCTTATATATTATTTTTCTTTTCATTAATAAAATTCTTGTTTCCTATTAAAAAAAGGTAAAACTAAAAACAGATGTAAGAATCCTCTCTTTCATTTCATGCTTTTAGGAACTCTTTTCCAGTAAGATTTTTCACAAAGTGAACAGATCAATGCCCTTTTGCCATTAGTGGCCAACACAGATCCACATTACCTTGGAAAAAGCACATGTTGCATTTCAAATTTGTTTTGGTTTCTGAAGTTTTTTCATCATTTGTGTAAGCTGGGTGATATATATAGCTATTATCTACTTCATTTATACACTGAACAGTGTGAACTTATTTGATTACTCATTTTGGTTGATTTAGTGAAAACAAGCCCAAGTATGACGGATGCTGCCCTAGGAAGAATTGCACAAGGAACAAAGGTTTTAGCTGAAGGTGGTTATGAAAAAATATTCCGGCAAACATTTGAGACTGTTCCTGAGGAGCAACTGAAAAATTCATTTGCATGTTATTTATCCACATCCGCTGGTCCAGTGATGGGTGTTTTATATATCTCTACCGCAAAACTTGCGTTTTGTAGTGATAACCCACTTTCATATCAAGCTGCTGATAAGACTGAATGGAGTTATTATAAGGTATGCTTGGATGTGCTTTCTAGTGTTATGTGTGTGATATCATTTGGTATTCTTAGTAAATGGTACTGAATCAATTTAGCTTACGCTAGAGGTTATCATCCTGTGGTTTGAATAAACTATACATGTAAACTAGGAGAACATGCTACCATAATAGTTTACTGGTTGGTGCTTGAGAGTTGAACTTATTGCCTTACTCGATTCCTTGTCTTTGCCCTTTTCAATATGTTAAAAGAGAAAACTGGTGGAGAGATAATGGTATTAGAGGCAATCAAGCAACAGCCTCTTTGGTTTACACTTGAATAAGGAAAGCAAAGGATCAGATTGCTTTGCATAATTCTGGCAAATAAATTAGGGGCTAAAGTAATAGAATAATGTGTATAAATAAGGGGATGTAATTAAGGAATATGTCGCCCTAGGCTGGGCAGAGCTTTTCTGACGGGATTTATCCTGGAGATTTGTATCACTCTCATATTCATCCTCAACAATATCAATAATATTCAGTCATTGCTTTACAATACTGCTCTTTACTCTATCAGACAATTGATTTATACAGAAAGTTAGAAACCAACTTACAATAGGCAATAAGGCTTGAAACTTTCTACATGGCTGACTCTATCTTGAACTTAAATTGGCCTTGCAAATCCAAATTGTGAGGATATTCTATTGGCCATGTTGTCAGAGTTTAGCATTGAGAGACTTCTTATCCATCTATATCCTTATCTCACTGGTTTTATTTCTTATGTCTCTTTTGTTTGTTACATGTTAAACTAGCTTTAGCATGATTCTGAGTACTTTAGTGGTTTAGAAAAATGTTAGTGTTCAGGAGTGTTGTTTCCCTTTTAAGTTGATTTTAAATGTCTTGCATTTTCCAAATTGTATCTGTTAAACATCACATTCATCTTTAAATTTGGTTAAAGAAGAGCAAAATGTGACAGAAGGTGAGTCAATTTTTTTATCAGACAAGGGCTATTTGCTCGAGTAAAAGGGAGAAAGTATACTGTCTTGATGCCTATTTGCAAGATTTTTTTTAGAAATGATGGTCCTTTTCAAGTTTTTGGCAATTGGTTGAAGTTAATATGAGGGAGCAATCATAACTTCAGTTGGAACTTTTATCAGTAGTCATTTTCCATCCCTAGATGAGAAGAGGATTTTCCCAATTCTTAATGACATGTTAAATAGGACATAATTATGTATAACCACAATAGCATGAGATTCTGTTTGTGTTATTTAAACTGGAGATATGCAAATTGATCATCATTTCTGAAATTTGCTGCATTAAAATTTATCAGTTTATCATACATTCCAATTGATTATTTATATTGATCATCATTTCTCTATTTTTTTGGGTAATCTTTCTTCCTCAACATATTTGACAGGTCGTTATCCCATTACATCAACTCAAAGCCGTGAACCCTTCAACAAGCAGAACCAATTCAGCTGAAAAATATATCCAGGTCATATCTGTCGATAACCATGAATTTTGGTACATGGGCTTTTTGAATTATAATGGTGCAGCAGAAAGCCTTGAGCAAGCCTTACAAGCTCGTGGTGAGCTATCAGTATAGAATATCATTAATTTCTCAGCTCTTTCTACAATCGTACTGCATCTTAATCTTTGTTAGAGATGTCTTGTCGTGTTCCATATTGAAGTCTTATCATTTGTGAAAATATTTTTCTATCATGCTACCTGTTACAGAGGTATTATTGGCTTTTGGTCCAGCGTGTTAAGGCTTAGGACAAAGCACGACAGTGATGTGATGAATATTTGTTCTATAGAATTCTGTCCAAGGCCTTACATTCATATACTCCATATGTCTATTATTTAGCTTCATCATGTTTTTTAAACACATTACGATTACATGTAATATTGCACTTCGTTTATTTCATTCGATGTAGTAGTTGCAAAACACGAGCTGTATGTCGAGCTCTCTGAAAGTATGCCGATTCTTTGAGAGACTCAAAGCAACCCACGTTGCGTTTTGCTTCTCTCAGTTATGCCCTAAAACCCATGGTGCTATTTGTTTTGAGGTTTAAATGACTTAAAATTTGGGTTTTAAATCTATGAGTTTTTGAAATCTAGAGAAATTTAAAATCCTTTGTCTGTTTTGGATTTGATTATGATAGGATTTAACTATCTCAACTCAAAGCGTAAAAATGAATGATGTTGTATTACAATATTATTATGCTTCTCTGCATGAACTTTAATAATCACAAGATCAACAAGAGTATTATTTTTATATGATCTTGCACGTATTATTGTTGCGCTTGTGAATTAAGTTCTTTTCTTTAAAATAATATTCTCTTTGTCTATGCTTATTTTTTTGGGTACAAGTTTTGATGAATATTAATTAATTTATATATAAATTACATAAATTGAAGGTATGATGAAATATTTGAAGGTATTATGAGGTCAATTTATAAATAAAGTTTATGAAGGTATTTGAAGGTATTATGGGGTCAATTTATAAATAAAGTTTATGACAATTTAAATAAATAAACAATGATTGAAGGGTCAAATAAATTAGTGCAACTATATTATTTTAAAAAAGGAAATGAATGTAAGAAAATTGAACAATAAAAAATGGGTGTGATAATAATGAAATTGAATGGAGTGAGTACTATTTAATATAAAAAAATATTAATTTTATGTTTTATGTTTTATTTTTTAAATAGTATTATGAACCAACTTTCATATCATGGATGAAAATATTTGAATATTTTCTCGATATATTCAATTTTTATGGTCACTTATATCAATATTGGAAAGAAACCGATATTTTCATAATATTTATAAAAAAATTGAAAATATCAATTAATATCTGTATGTAATAACAATATTGAGACTAATATCAATAAAATATCGAAAAATATCTAGACAAAAAATTGAAAAAATGTCGATCAATTAAAAATAAAATTATAGTACTCCATAAAATAACAATGTATGTTATATTTTATATAAATTTGTCATGAATGTAAGTGTGTTTAAATTGTTTTATTAAAATTTATGTATTAAATATTTATTATTAAATTTTCACAATTTTTAAAATTTACAAATATCAATATATCAACCATTATTTTCACAAATTAAAAATCTTGATATTATGCATAGAATAAGACTATTTACTTGGTCTGGTACTTCTTTTTATTTTTATTTTTGAGGGGACTTGGTCTGGAACTTTCCAGCTTTCTAAGTTTTTGGGCCCAAATTGCAGCTCGATTTCGTACATACGAAAAGACTTGGTTTTGGGAAATGCTAGAGATTAATTTATAAATGGTTCCATAATATATATTTTTTGTTTTTTCGATCTTTTTACTTTTGCTGATTTGTAGAAGCAACATAGACAAAACATGACACATTGTGTTCTTGTTATACTCCCATAGTCCCATGTCATATCTATTACATAAAAAAAACTTATAAATAATATTTAAATACAAATAATACATTATAATTTTTTTAAATCCCTAATTAATTGAAAGTTTAATAATAAATGCATAAAAGTTAAAATCAAAACCTTACAAAAAATTAAAAAAATCCACATCATATCTATTATAAAAAAAAAAACTTAAAGAATAATATTTAAATACAAAAAATACATTTTAAATTCAAATTGAAACATAATTAACCTTATTTTTAATATTATTTTTGCATTTTGATTTATATTATCCAAATTTTTATTTATCTTTTATCTTTTCATATTTTATTTTTGTTAAGTTTAGTTTTATGGAATTTTAATTGGCTTGCGGAGATTTTTTATTATTTGTAATGTACTTTTTGTATTTAAATATTATTTATAAGAATTTTCTTTTTCAATATATATAACATGAAAAGTATGGACATAATCTAATTAAAAAAAAAAAGTATGTGTTAAATTTAATAAAAAATGAAAAGTATAGATTAAAATTAATTATTTTACCATAAATAATTCGATAGGGGTAATTTACAGAATTATGTATACACCAATATTCAAATTTACAAAAGTTGGGAAACAAAATTTAAATATCGAATAAAATGGTATTATCATTAAATAAATCAGACATTTAAAAGTTGATTAGAATAAATATTCCAATGATTATAGTCTGAAAAGTGCCTGATATTTGACAGTATTTCCAGAAAAAAAAAGGGCCCATGAATAATTAATTTTTGGTGACATAAAACTCAATTAAAGAGTGTGAAAGGGTTTCCTTTTGGATGCAATTTTGATGTCGACCAAGGAAACATTTACAACATGTCAGCCCAAATATGGAACTTCATACTTTTTTAAATTCAATGTAGGTGGGACCCTTTTTTAACGTCTTTGGTTTTTTTTTTTTTTTTTTTATAATGTATTTGGGAAAAATATATAAATATATTATTTTCTCAAACGATCTGATTTTCGTGGTTTATTTTTCTCTTTCTTGTGACATTAATTTTATTTTTCATAATTTTTCTCCTCTAGATTTTGATTTTTTATTTCTTCTTTCATATTTCATTTTCTTGAGATAGTAATTTATTATTGTTAAAACAAATTTCAAATTCATTCCCTTCTCCTTTCCCTTATTCATAACCATCACGGTCGTCTACTAATCACCGGCCACCAATGTCGCATTCGCTTTCTTTTATCGTCGCCGTCTCACCACCCCCTTTTCATAGATCTACCATCGCCACCGCTTGCTTCCACCGCCTCGCAGCCTTCAGTGCAACGGATTTTTTTGCTCCATCGTCACACCCAGGCTTAGAAGTTTCTTCTTTTTGTTATAATTGGGATCAACGGGTTGATATTTTTTTAGGCACAACATTGATCGATTGGATGAGTAATCTTTTTTTTTTTCTTAGCTTTATTTATTCTTAGTTTGTGACATTTTTTTTTCGATTTCCTTGTTGTTGGCTTTCCTAGCTTTCCCACGCTTTATGCAGTGTCTCCTCCCTTTTATGGAACCTACTTCGCAGATCTTTGTCCTTTTTTTTTCTTGACACGAGCATACCTTAGTGTGGAATATTTATCTTGAGAATGCAGATCGACCTGGATGCATTTGTGGGTGATTTGTGTGTCGATTGCTCAGATTTCACGTGATTATTTGATCAAAACTGATTGGTTTGCATACATTTTCACATATATGTGCTTGAATTAGGTATAATGGTTGAGGAAGGTATTTGAGTTGCTTTTGTAGGAATTTAAAGCTTATTCGGGGGGAAATCACAAGAAACGAGTGATCAATCATTATTGAAACTCGCATGAGGAGAAGAGACGAAGTCCATGAGCTCGAGTGAGGAAATTTGGAAGAAACAGCAAGAAAAGGAAGCGGCCACGCCACAAAAGAAGCTGATCGGGCCACATTGGCCTACAACCAAGCTGAGTGACCCGACGACAAACATCATTGGCTACGTATTCAGACCCGAGCGACTCGACCTGGCCTCGTCCCCTTGCTACATATTCAGACTGGGCGAGTCCACCCGGCCCGGTCTCCCCATTTGCCTACGTATTCCTGTCGGACGGCTAGGTCGGATGACCTGGCCCGGCAGGGTGGAGTACATTCTCGGGGGTGTTTGCTTTATTTCGCCAATTTCGAGGGACCAACTTGCAAAATTTGAAGACTTCTTGTAACATATATAAGGGCCTCTTATTCAGATTTCAAAGGTTACAATCCCATTTTATCAAGAGTTATACACACATTACACATAGTTAGAGGTGTTCATAAGTTTTTTGTCAATTAAATTTCATAGAATAGCTTAGATAGTGATTTCTACTACATTTCAAGCAAGGATTATTGTTGGATTTTGTTAATTACTTCAAGTTGTAGCTAATTTTCCACAATTAAGGTGATATTACTTTAATTTCAAGTTTAATTTGGTAATTCTTCATTTCTTAATGTTTGCTATGAGTTTGATGGTTTGTTTTGTTGTAGCCATGAGTTTCTTAGAACCATGGGATAATTAGTCTTAGTTGCCTTGGGCCTTGGGTGTTGATTTTTTGATGGGTGATTAGTGTACGTAATAATGGATTAATTGCATAATTAACCTAGGTTTTGGATGTTAATGCTTCTATTGTTGTATTTTGCATGATTCAATTGATTAGTCAATCCTATTAGCTAGCATTTTCGATTATGTTAATTGCAACAAGAGTTGGGTTACATGATTGGGGGCGTGGGTGTGAGATTTGGTTAATTAATTGAAGTTAATTAGTAATTAGCTTAAGCGAGAGAGGGTTAATTAATTGCTAAACCGACAACAATAGACATCAATTGAATTGAGGCCGTGTTGAGAGGGTGAATCGTAAACATTAGTAACCGTGTTGAAAGTGTGTACGATTCACTATCGTAGGAGCTTATGGTACTAATTAGATCCTATAATTTCTAATTAGTGCACGTGTTCACCTAAGCCTCACGAGAGATCGGTCTACACATAATTGTGATAGCCTTTAGTCCAAAACCTTAGGTTCGATTATTGTGATTTGTTTGTTAGATCGTTAAATCACCCACAAAATGGAAGCACCCGAGGCAATACTCTCACCTTGCACTTTCACACGAAAGTTAATTTAGTGTTATTTTCTTGTTCTCTTGTTATTCTTGTTTGTTTTAGTTATAGTATCATTTAGCTCATTTCTTGCCCTTGTCTTTAATTTAGTGTTGATCACTTAGTTTCTTTGCATATTAGCTGAGTTACATTAGTAATCTTGCATTAGTTTTTAAAAATCTAAAAATAACGTGTTGTTACTACAATAACATGCCAACTTGCAACTTTAGGGATTCATATATTCTCTACTAGGTCCTTGGACGATAACTACTAAGTCGTATACTTACCCAACTATAACGAACCTATACGCTTATGGGGATTGTTATTGTTGTACTTAAAAGTGTGCAAAATACGAACCAGGTCTGTGGGCAAACAATACACTCATCTCCCCACCTCCTCACAATTGTAGAGAAGCAACAATGCTAAATTGATCTGTCTCGAGTTGAAGATCTAGTGCTTAGAAATGTATTGATCTTGTAAACCCCCAAAAAAGTATGATTGTTCTTCATCTCTTTAATACGAGTATTTTCTTTACAAATTGTACATATATTTTTATGGGCTAGTCTTGGGTGAGACCGTCTCACAAAATGAGATCCGTGAGACGACCTTTATATATAAAAAGTGATAATGTTTGAGCAAAAAGTGATAGTGTTTAAATAAAAAGTGATAGTCACTTTTGTTAAAAATATTATCACATTTTACTTAAATATTATCACTTTTTTTACAAACCAAAATCTGAAAAAAAAAATATGGATTATCCTACCCAAAATTTTGAAATATGGGTTAAAAGGATCCGTCTCACAGAAAAAGATCCGTGAGACGGTCTCACACAAGTTTTTGCCTATTTTTATTTATATAGTAACACATTTTTCTTTATACGTCATACAATAATATTTTTTTGTTTATGCAATAGCACATTTTTAGTAATATGTAATACTGTATGCAGTGACGGAGCCAGGAATTTTAGAGTGGGGGGCCCGATTTACATTACTATAAAGATAAACTAATATTATATTTAATTCATTATAAATTTTGATTGTTCCGACTCATAATAGGTGAAACGGTGTTAAATTTATTAGACAAATGTATAACTTAAAATATATTCCCTCCATCCCGTAATGACTTGAATACGTTGATAAGTTCACTTTTTAAGAAATGTGAATTTAGTGAGGTGTATTTTTGGTGATTTAGTGAGGTATAAAAGAAATTTAATGAGGTGTTAAAAAAAATTAGTGAAATGTAGGGAAGAATGTAGATTATGAGTGTACAAATAATTTTGAAACATCTC
Source organism: Galeopsis tetrahit (assembly GCA_963675135.1). Classification (NCBI taxonomy): domain Eukaryota; kingdom Viridiplantae; phylum Streptophyta; class Magnoliopsida; order Lamiales; family Lamiaceae; genus Galeopsis; species Galeopsis tetrahit. The sequence continues at coordinate 59,696,972 of OY776132.1, forward strand.
AAATAAAAAAAAATATACAAATAATTATAAAATGGAAGAAATATACATAATAAAAAAAAAAATTGGTGGGGGGCCCACTGCCCCCGCTGGACCCTATGTGGCTCCGTCCTTGACTGTATGCATGCAGCATGCTTATGTAATATTTTAACTATACTCATGTGTTACCATATTGAACAACTAAGTGTTACCTTATAAACATTTATGTGTTACAACATGAACAAATATTTATTAATAATAAAAATACTTTTTTTATTCATGAAAAATGTGCTCACAAACTCTAAAAAAATATAGATAAATCAAAGGTGTTGTGGGGTAAATATAAAAATTGTTTTTATAAAAAAAAATTGACATACTTTTGATGGACATATAAATAAATAAAATAAACACAATTTTAATAAAAATAGACTGTATAGACATATATTTGTTCATAGTAAGTAGTAACACAAGTACACAACTATATAGAATCACATGGACGAAGTTGGATAGCTCAAGTGGTTAGAGCACCATTACCTAGACTTTAGATCCTGGGTTCGAGTCATGGGGAGGGGAAAAAGGATGGGTATTTAATGTAATTCAAAAAAATATATAGAATCACATGATTGTTCGTGTCCTATTTCTGATTTTTTTTATGTTTTTGCTATGTGAGGAAACATGTCCCATAAATTTTAATGATTTGACCCAAAAACCTGATTCATGAGCCCTAATGTTTGTTTTGGGATTATGGAGAATGGGGAAAATCTTGGATGGTGAAATATAGTAATGGTGTGTGTTTGTTTTGGGATTTTGAGTAGGATAAGATGTAACTTTATGTCAAATCAAATTGTGTAAGAGTAGTTGGATGAGATGTAATAGTAGGATGTATAGGTATTTTTAGAGGTGAATATAGTTGAATGAGAAAATTCGGATGTAAAATTCCAAATTAGACGGGTGAGTCCCAAAACAAACAAGCTCATAAGATTTTGAAGTTACCTTATTTAATCTAATATTGCAAGGAGAGTCTCTTACTTCCCCTTGTGTACTTAAATTGCATGCAATTGACCTATAATTTATTGGATCAAAAATTCAATTGAACAAACCCTAAAAAAAAAAAAATACAATTGAACAATTGAAATTATAGCTAAAAATTTGAAATCCAATTGCATTTATACATTTAATTGAACACAATAATTTGCCTTTAATTAATTGTATATTACAATGTTTTATGTTTGCAAAATAAAACATAATGTTTCGAAAGATTAATAAATCTATCCTCCATCCGAAAAGAAAAATGAACGCTACCCCAATTTTTTTATTTAATTCCCAAAACTACATCATTTTGTTCCCCTCTTCTCGTAGGCCGGATTATAGACTTTACTCAATTAGAAACATTTTGAACAAGAAATTCATCAAATGAATATATAATTTAATATTGGTGAAGTTATTTTTCGCGTGATTTGAACACAAGACGTGAGCAAGTTCATAATCCTATAAAAGAATTTCATCTGATCATATAAAGATTGTAGTTGTAGAGAAGTATTGTAATCAATTGTAATTTATATTAATTGTCACCCACATACTCTCCCGTCCCGAAACTATTTGCACGATTTGATCTGCACAATTTTTAAGAAAAATAAATTTAGTGTACGTTGGTGATGTAAGATAAAGGAGGGGTATTTTTGGTAGTTTGGTGAGATGTAAAATGAATATGGTGAGATGTAAAGTAAAATATATGTAAAAAGAGGGTGGCATTCTAGAAAATAAAATGTATGCGACATGTATAGTTATGACATTACCCCTTATAACACCATATATCATGTGTGCAAATTAACCAAAGGCAAGGTATGAGCTTTAGGAAAATAGTGAATTTTAATAAAGCTTTATTAGCAAAACAGGTTTGAAGGATGACCAACAACCCTCAGTCACTTGTGTAAATTGTTTAAAGTCCGATATTTTAAACACGTATATCTGGAGGTCTTTATGCCGGAGCCAAGACAATAGGCAGTAGTGGTGGCAGTCCTTATGGAAGTTCGTATTTTTATTTGAAAAGCTTTGAATGATGATATATATGTTCATCATTTTCCAACTAATCCCGGCCTCGTGTGGGTTGTCTTACTAAAATATTCTGTCCTATGAGTAAGCGGTCGTGAAAGGAATCGAAATTTTGGTGCATGTCGAAGGATGAACAACATGATAATATGGTTGGAATTTTAATGAGGATGGAAAAGTAAAAATTATACTCCACTATTACAATAAAGTCAATATATTAGAACAAAAATTATTACAGTAGTAAATGTTTTCCTATACAATTATTTGATAGGAGTAGTAGTATATTCACTTTTACTAGTATTTCCTAAAAAGATTATTGGTAGTAAAAGAAGGGTATGTGATAAATCAAAATTGTTTATCTTTTTATAGTAAAAGAACAAAAAATGTCCTGGTTACTGGGTAAAATCAACATCTAAGAATCTAATCGAGTACTCCTCCTCTGTTGATGTGCCTGCAATATTCACATGCTATGCAATGCAATGGAATAATAATAATAATGCCGATCGAAATTGGTGATATAATTATTGGCCTGGGCATCATCATTTTTTGGTTTCCTTGGAATTGGAATGTAATTGGATTTTGAGGAATTAAATGTGTTAATGTTATCTCATAATCTCATAGTCAGCACACTAAGTGAGTAGTGAGCTGATAGGATCAGATAAGATGACTTAGGTCGAAATCAGATGAGTTGAAGGTTTTCAATCAGCTGAGAAGGTGATGCTTAGATTTCAGCACAATTGGTCAGATCAGCACAGTACTGAGTCAGCACAGTACTTCAGCAGAGTATACCAAACACAGTACTTCAGCAGAGTATATCAGCACAGTACTTCAACAGGGTATATCAGCACAGTAAAAGATTAGCACAGTAAAAGCCTATCGTCAGAGTCAGCTTTTGATCACAAGAACAGGAGAGTTCAGTATCAGCACACTAAGTAGTGTTCTGATCTTTATGGACAAGTCTTCTGATATGAAAGTTAGTTAGTTTAACTAGCTGTATTACAGTTACAACTACTTGAGGGCATAACTACCATTTCAGTTGGGCAATAATAGAGCACATGGGTTGTTACAAGCGGTTGCAAACGGTTGCTAACTACTCAAACAGTTTCTAACAGCAGCAACTACTTTGTCTTTATATACTCTTGTATGTGTACATTGTAAAGATTGATTTTTGGATGAAATTGTAGTACGTTTTGTAATCTTTGAGTTGTGTGAGTTCACGAGTGAAGTGAGGAAATATCCTATTTCGAGTGAATGAGTGTGTAAACATTCTTGATCAATCAAAGAAGTACTCGTCTGGTCCAGTGAATGTAGATCACATTGATCGAACCACTTAAATTCTTGTGTGATGTTTGTCTCGTTGCTTACTTTTTGAATTACTATCCTGGAGCAATTATTTCTTCTATTTTCAAGTATTAATTCTACTTGGTTGGAGACGTCTAATCGACTGGAATTACTTGACAAAATGAAAAATAATACCATGATTATTATGTGTTTGAAAACTTAAACAAAAAAAAATTAAAAAAAATCACATGTACAACAACTCGACAGAGGTAACATACTAACTTTTTGTTCTTTTACTTGGTTAAAGATATGTGACGAGCATTTCGAAGGTTGCCATAATTTCTCAGAAACAAATTGAGTTTGAGTTACAATCGTCACCTAAGGCTTGGGTGCAAAAGATTGTCGGAGTCGTCGGAATTTTGTCGACGTACACCTTCGATTTTTCGATCGGAGTGGTAAAATGACGACAGGGGGCATGTTGGACATAAGTTTTAAGCTTCTGGGGAGAAATATGAAAATTTGATGAATAGTAACAACGTAATTGAAAAAATTAAGAATAATCGAATAATCGAATAACGAATCAAATTTATTATTCAAAAAATAAATTAATATGAATATTCAAATATTTTCACGAATCGAATAATGTAGTATTCATTTTGTTTTGATTCATTTACAAACCTACTCACAACACTACGTAATCCCTAAAATTACACTAAAATCCCAAAAATATCACGATGTAATCTTTCACCAAAACCCTCCATCTTTAACCTTGTGCCACCGCCACCCCACCCTACCCTTATTTCCTAAAAACATTTTCACAACGTAATCTTAGATATGGTGGTAAAAGAAGGGGTGGGGCGGTGGTGGCACTAGTTTAAAAATGAATGGATTTTAATGTAAGATTACGTTGTGAATTTTTTAGAATTTTTATAATTACGACGTGTCGTTTGAAATTTGTGGTTTTTGTAATGTTTTGGAATTACATCATGATTATTGTAATTTTTGTCAGTCAAGCAAATTCGACCTGAAATTGAGAAAAAAAGAAGTCATGGGTCTAATTTTATCAGTTTGTAAAGTTGCGATCCACTTTTTACTATCCCTCGAAATTCAGTCCAAAAAATAAACCTCGCGCGAATTACACCTATAAAATCAGCCCGAAATTTGGTAATTAGGGCTAATTTGGTTTAAAATTGTGGAGAAAAAATTATGAGTCTAATAAACCCGTAAAATCACGGTCCTCTTTTTGGACCAAAATTACTGTGCTGAGAAAACTTTTTAGAGTTGGAATTGTTATTGTGCAAATTATCAAGAACGCTATTAATTTAATGCTTTGACTTTTTTAAAGAAGCATCTTTAATTATGGTATGTTTTCAAGCTTAAAATAAAGTGAAGAGTTGAAGCACTATTTATCCTTAAAAGTTGACCGTCGCAAATTCAAGGTCTAATCGCCCAGGTTTGAAAGTTTTCCCTTGTTTTAAGAGTTTTATTTTGTTCATTTTATAATGGAAAATGTGTACATATACATATTTCACGGGTTTAAAAAAAAAAATTATTTATTGTATCCAATATAACTAAATTAAATCTTTAAAATGTAACTTACAAATTTAAGCAATTTGTTTTTTTTTATCTTAATTTAATTTTATAATTAATTATAGTCTCATAGCTAATTATTTATTCTAGATTAATTTCATGAACTAATTGATTAATATATATATATATATAGACATACAAATTTCATCGTATTTTTTATGTTATTTGTTTAATTGATTTCATGTTAACAAGTTATTAATTACATGATAATCAAACCATCGATTGAATATTAAAATAAAAATTTGAAAAATACAATAAAATTAAAACTTTTATCAAACAAAAGAATAATCATTAATTCACCCCATCATCCTCTCCGGCCTCCACTAGGGTTGGAGATGATCACTACATCATCGCATGTTCCAAAGTCCATAAATTGCTAAAAATATTCAATGATTCATTGATTGCAATTTGCAAGGTACAAAATGTTGCTAAATACTCCCTCGTCGCTTTTAAGTTAAAATTTTTACTATTTTAGGCTTTTTATTAAAAGTTACTTCCTAATTTTCTTTTTTTACAACACTTGTTATTTTTTTTTTACTCTTTTATACCTTTCTACACTTTTTTTTTTCTTTTTTATGCCTCTCTACCTCAAATTCAAAACCTCACTAGACATTAATTTAATACTACTCACTCCGTGCTCCAAAAGTTTGCAAGAAATTTTAGGCACATGATTTAAAAAAATGTAATGATAAAAGTGTTAAGGGGTCATTTTATAAAATTTTATATTATAAAGTAGGTGAATTGATTGTATGATGGGCTCCAAAAGTAATGACATGGAGAGTAAATATGTGTATATAATTGTGAGGGTAAGAATTTTGATGATTATTGTGTGCAAATTTAAAAAGAAAGTATGAAAACTTTTGGAAGATAGAGGGGGAGTAATATATTTTTTAATATCCGTGTAAAAAATAAATAGACAACTTTTAGAAAAACAGACCGAGGGAGTATATCTCAACAATTAATAACATTATATAAACCTAGCTATAAATCGGTTTTATTCATCTGTTTTAATTTTCGTGTTTCATTTTGCTGAATTATTAATACGTGTCGATATGGTGTATAAAGTCCATTAAAGAAAATCACCTCATTCATCTATACTATGGAATACAAAGTGAAATAACAGAAAACTAAGTAAAATATTTCTTAAAACTTCGATGATGTGCATCACTAAGCATGCACGCCCCAATTAAGAAAAAGAGAAAGGCCCTTAAAAGGAAAAAAAAAGTTAAACCGTATGATTAATTGTAAACAATTAAAATTTGGGAAAATGATGTTAAAATGAATTAGTTGATGTCATGTCAAAGCACTACAGCTGTAATAAAAGAGACAGATACAAAATAGGAGACAGATCGATGCAACAATTTGGGGGCATGTTTTTTTAATGGCTGGTTGTAATGGGGCCAAAGTGTACATACTTGGGAAATATTGTAAGAAGTGGAAATGAGCCCCCCCATACTTGGTCTTGTCACAATCACCTAACTTTCTTTACCCGCAATTTTCTCACTTTATGCACTATTCCTTCCTCCCTTCAAATATTTTATCATGTGATGATTCCATATCTTAGGTAACATAGGCTCGATCTATAGGGATAATAATAATGCTTAATTACTACTCCCTCCACTGTTAATTAAGTGTCATTCTAACCATTTTCAACAAATTAAGATATATAATCATGGACCATTTTACCCTTCATTAATGATAACTAATTTTAATATTAAATTTATGTTTAATAATGAATGTGGCCAATATTGTAGGTGATATTCATGTATACAATAATTAAAGTTTATCTATGATTTATGTTATAGTACTGTATTCAAAAGGGAAAAAGCTTAAATTAAGGTAAAGAAAATGAAGGGAGTATAATGTATAAGGATAAAATTGTCAAAATTCAAGAAAAAGATGTAGAATGACACTTATTTTAAAAGGGTGGAGTAAATTTTTAAAAATGGGTAGGATTGATAATAAAAATAAAATACGCGAAAAATATGTATGAAAATTTATGTAGCTTAAACGGTTGAGAATAGTTTTTTTTATGTTGAGGTCTAGTGTAATTTCAGTTATAATGACATACACTTGTTAGTGATGTTATGTTACACATATTTTGTTGCACTTTTCAGTTGTAGTGACTTACTATTTTCAACAATATTTTTTAGTTATATTACTTACACTTTTTAGTAATGTTATGCTACACCTTTTAGTCATATTTTGTTGCACTTTTAAGTTGTAGTGACTTACAATTTTCAACAATATGTTCAGTTATAGTGACTTACACTTTTTAGTAATGTTATGTTACACTTTTTACTCGTATTTTGTTACATAATTTTCAGTTATAATAACTTACACTTTTCATTAAAATATTGTGTTGCACTTTTCAAGTATATTGACGTGCACTTTTTAATAATATTGTGTTGCACTTTCTAGTTATACTAACTTGCATTTTCTAGTTATAATGATTTATACTTTTCATTAAAAGTTGTGTTGCACTTTTCAATTACAGTGACTTACACTTTTTAATAAAAAAATGTGTTACACTTTTTAGTAATATTAACTTACACTTTTCAACACACACAATTTCGAAAAAAATTATCAATAAAAAAAAATTACAAAAAAAATAAAAAATAAAAAAAAATTAACCAAGTTTTCACAATAATCTTTAATATTTAGAGTTTACAATATTCTTAAATATTTAAGATTTAAGTTGACCAAGTCAACTCAATTCCTTATAAGGAATTGATTCTATATAAGACCAAGCCATTTTAAAAAAGGCAAAATGACACTTAATTAAAACGGAGGGAGTATATGCTTTTCTTCGATCATGAGCCAACCTCAAACATGGTTTTCTCCATGATATCAAAACAAAAACAACATAGGAGTATAATACAATTACATTATTAAAGTACCACGCATAGGTCGCTGCTCTGCAGGTTAGTATAGACAAAATTTAAAAAATAGAGTGAGACACAATATATACTACTCCCTTCGTCCCGGGATAACTTGCATAGTTTGACCGGCACGTTATTTAAGAAAAGTGGATTTAGTGGTTGATGATGTAAGATAAAAGAGGAGTATTTTAGGTAATTTGATGATGTGTAAAGTGAATTTGATGATGTGTAAAGTGAAATGTATGGAAAAAAAGAGTGACAAATTTGAAAATAAAATGATGTTGTGAGGTTATTAATTTTATGGAGTATTTTCATATTAAGAGTGTGCAAGTAATTTTGGACATCCCAATAAGGAAAGTGTGCAAGTAATCACGGGACAGAGGGAGTATAAAATAAAACATGAGCATCTAATTAATACTCATTTCAATTAAAAATAAATGTCGTTTTAGATCAATGCACGCGTATATTGAAAGATTAATTGATTTGTTAATATACCATTAATAAATGATTATTTTCTTATTAACCAAACACATTATTTTTATCTAAATATTTTAATGTTTTCAAGGGTTATTTTGGAAGAAATTCAATTATATACATTGAAAATGTGAGAATTATATTCAATCACCGTTAATGAGATGATAAGAGTGATCCACTATATATAGGGATTACAAGAGATGCACAAGGAAATAGATAAACAAGAAAATAAATATAAACCATAAATAAAAGATTGCTACCTATAATATATATTTCTATAATATTCTTTAATACTACCTATAATATATTATACTATTCCTATAATATATTATTCTATTATAATCTCTAATACCCCAGGTCAAGCGAAGCTGGGAATGTAAATGAATATATACGAGCTTGGTACACAACAATCTGAAGCGAGTTTGAGATAGAAACTTTGTGAAGTCATCCGTAAAACAATGCACTTTTGTTGTCATAGAGCAGGAGAAATAACGGAAATTCAGAATCACCAAATAGGACATGCCAAAGCGCAAAAAAGCGGGAAGAAAATAGATCGAATCACCAAAATCCTTTGAAGGACGAACAATGACAAAATAGTAGGTAAGAAACACTCATAAGTGTGTCGAAGACAATTGATTCGAGCACAAACCAAATAGATCGGAGGGGCAAGCAACCAATGATATTGATCATGGGCTCTCCGAATAAAGATAAAAGTAGAAGAAAAAGGATATAGCGTGAGGCTATAAAGAAAATTAAGGTGTAGGTGAGTGAAACTAACACCATATGAGTGAAAACAATCATGGGGATAACTTGATCGGCCATGAGAGGGAACGAGGAGACGTTCTCGCTCGAAGAAAAAATATATTAGGGGGGACGAGGAGACTTGCTCGCTCGAGAAGAAGAAGAAGGGGTGACGAGGATACTTGCTCGCTCGAGAAGAAGAAGAAGGGGGGACGAGGAGACTTGCTCGCTCGAGAAGAAGAAGGGGGACGAGGAATACAAGCTCGTCGGTGGCGCCTAAAAGCGGCCAAAAGAGGGAACGAGGGAGACCAGCTCGTTCGAGAAGAAGAAGGGGGACGAGGAATACAAGCTCGTCGGTGGCGGCTAAAAGCAGCCGAGAGAGGGAACGAGGGAGATCAGCTCGTTCGAGATAAAAAAAAAAGGCGGCGACGAGGGATACCTGCTCGTCGAGGACGCCGAAAAAATTGAGAAGAAAGGGGAAGAGGCAAGGCGGCGACAGGGGATACCAGCCTGTCGGAGACGCCGAAAAAAAGGGTTTCAGTGTATTAGGCTGATACCATGTGAGAATTATATTCAATCACCGTTAATGAGATGATAAGAGTGATCTACTATATATAGGGATTACAAGAGATACACAAGGAAATAGATAAACAAGGAAATAAATATAAATCATAAATAAAAGATTGCTACATATAATATATTATACTATTTCTATAATATATATTTCTATAATATTCTTTAATATTACCTATAATATATTATACTATTCCTATAATATATTATTCTATTATATTCTCTAATAGAAAAGTATGTAAACGAACTAAAAGATCGAAATGTCACGAGATGAACCATCCAAAAGAGTGTGATGATTAATTGTTGGTTTTCGAGCCATCATGTCCACCGTGATTCGAGTCATATATGAGCTTAGATCTCCTTGTTCCGGGTTGGTGCAAGCATTCAAACCAAACCAACCTCTCCGGACTCCATCATAAAGACGCACAAAGCAATGAGATTTCCACAAAGAAACATATTTTGAAATCCAAGGAAAAATGATAACCATCTTCATAATTTATTGATCGTGAAAAGAATTATCGTCGTAAATCAAGGGACATAATTCTCAATCAAATGAAATCAAAGAATGAGAATACCAACAAATTTGGGCACAACTCACAATGATAGTGAAAGAAAAGAAGAGAGATTTGAGCATAGGATTTTTCATGGGCAAATACCACGTACCTATCCTCATCCCAACAATCTCCACCTATTTGGTCCAACGTTAATACGCCACTCCTTATTTTAAAAACATCGAGAACTCATCATCGCTTAATCCACTCCCTCATACTTGTAAAAAACAACACACAAAGTTAATTCCCTTAAGTACAAGCTCAACTACAAAGGAAAACAGAAAGACAAGTGCTCCAATTTACTTGGAGCATTCGCAAACACTACAAAAATCCAAAAAAAAAAATCGACGGAATTTCACCAACGAAAGTAAGGTCGTTGGTGTTACCGACAGAACACGGCGAATTAAGTCAAATTGACAAAGTCAGCGGAATTACCAACGTAATGACCAACAGATTTTTACCGATAAATAGTAGTGTACATTAAAACGATGTCTTTTTTCAACATTTACAAAACAAAATTCAACCATTGATAATTAAATTTTGTGCACCGACAGATGTAGACCGTCGGTAAACGACCCGATTCCCATGCCCACTCGAAGACCCCGCTATTAAACCGGGTTATAAATATTCCTATCTTATCGACGGCCAAATCCGTCAGTAATACTAAATATCAGATTATAAATGGCCGATGTTGCCATTCTTTCGAAGAAGGAAAACAAATTCTTATTTCGTTTTGTCTCGTCTCTTTTGTGTACAGTCCCAAAAGGAATTTAGGCGAGTCGATCAACGGTCATTCCGATCATCCCCTTCATTAATTTCTACTGTACGTCTTCTTAATTTAAGATGTTTTAACTAATTTTTATATATATATATATTTTATAATTAATGTAATGTTTTGTAATTTAGTATAGAATTGCATGTTAATTAATTTATAATGTAATGTTTTATATTGTATAGAATTTGACTAAATTCATTGGTGTTCTTCGGTAACACTGACAACCTTACTTATGTCGGTATTTCTCAGGATTTTTGTAGTGGTGCAACATTTGCCCACATGTAAATCAGGTCTCCATTCTCGGTACAAGATATATAACACTCCTCACCAAGGTATTTTTGCACCAATAAACTTAGAGATAAAAGGAAAAATAAAGATCCATCAACACCCGAAGACAAACAAGTCCGAGAAAGAACCAAAGGAAAATGAACAACACTAGGAGTGGAAAGCCTCACCAAGAATTGGAAACAAGGAGACATAAAATAAACAATACAACAAAAGAATTCAATTGTACAAAAAAAACTGTCAGTAAAAACAACAAAGAACGGGCTAAAAAAAAAGCTGGAACAAAAGGCAAAAACAAAAAGAAAAGGGTCGACATGTGCAAAATCGAAACCGCATGAAATGGTCAATTTTGAACCTCCGGTTTGCTGAACCGCTAGTTTCGATTTTAGTTTCAGAAAAGGGCCGACATGTGCAAAATCGAAAACCTAACCAAAATTGTAAAAATAAGGTTCGATTTTAGTTTCAGAAATTCAAAACCGACGGTTCGGCGGTTAAACCGGTTAAATCGATAGTTCAACGATTAAATCGGTCAAACAGATGGGTTTTTTTTTTAATATCTAATATTTTTCTGTGAATACTTCGATTTAAGTCGTATAATTTTTATTATTTCAATTTTTATTTAGTATAGTTAAAAAAAAATGAAAACGAACAAAAAAAACTAGCAAACAATAAATATATATTCAAATCAGCTGAAACGCCGGTTCAAAAAAATTTGTTTCAAATTTCTAAAAACTGAAACCGACGATTCTGAACCGCTGAGCATGACTAGAAAATGGGTCAGCGGGTCAATCTACCAATCGACCTCCGAATGAACGAGATCTTTTGGAGAAATCGAACTCGTTGGCCCTCACTACCACACCTACAAAGAAACTGATGGTATGACATTGGAAGGTGGGACAAGGAGCGACAAGTCTAGAAACGGGAGAGACAGTGGTACCTACACAAAGGGAGGGGTTGGAGGGGAAATAAGAGTTATGGTAGAGGGGTGGTATGTGAGGAAGTAAGTGGTTCTCATGTGCACTCTTTTTGAGCTATATATACCTCCAAAACTTCATCATATCCATTACTTTAATTTTAAAACAAGATAGTGTTCGTATTCTAAGTTTCGTTGATGACATATATACCACTTTTGTCATACACGTATGCATATACTCCATCCGTACCACCTTAACTTTCATACCTGATCCTTTAGAAACTCTACCTATATATTAAAATATTATATTTAATATTATTATTTTTATGGTACATACATACACACCAGTCAACTCACTTATTTATTTTTTTATAAAATTATATCTTAAAATTTTATTTATTATAATATTTTTTAAAAAGGGGATGAACAGTATGAAAATTAGGGGTATAATTAAAGAAAAACCTTCCAATTAAGTGCTTTATTGATTTGTCATTTAATCTCGAGTTGAGTTGGTCATAACATGGTGCGTGCAATATGCAATTTATTGTATTTTTTAATTATGTTAATATTTTATTAAAATATGTTAATTTGTTAGAAATAGTTATTTTTATTAAAAATATTATTGGTGTGCAATTGTAGTGCTAGTCAATTTTTCCAAAACAACATATGCATATAATGCATGTAATGTAATTTTATTCCCTTTAAATATACAAATAATAATATATATATATATATATAAAAAATAAAGAAAGAAAAAAAAAATAGTAATAACAATCGTTTAGTATAATGCAATGCAATTCAATTCAATTCAATTCAATTAAATGTCTTATATTCACCGAATGTGAATATAAAAGGTCACTAGTCCCCTTTTCATATGTATTTCGTACGTAACCCAAAAATAAAACACATATTGCGTTTTGTTCTATGCATTACAATTTACAAGTAGCATTTCTATCATTCATTTTTTCCCTCATTTTAATGGGTTATTTTATTTGTTTTTTTAATTTGTGTATTTATGTATGCTTAAATTGATTAAGTGTATGTATTGGTGATTGTAATTATTAATTATTTTTAGATATTATAGTATTATAAAATTTTATATTTTTAATTTTTAGATTTTAGTTATTGTTAGATTAATTATAATTATTGTATAATTGTTGTGGAATAGTTTATTGAGGCTGGGTAAATTGTTGGTTATTATCTACCGTATGTGTGTTTTGATGTAATTAATTTTTAATCGAAAATGGATGCACCATTTTGTCTAATTATTTATCAATTAATTTAAAATGCCAAAAAATTATATTTAAAATGAGAAAATGTCTAATAATTATTTTAAATACATTTAAATTAAAAAAAATTAATTCTATAAATCTAAAATTATAAAATAGATATTTTCAAAGTATACACTATTGTTAATAATATTGAATACTGTAATGATTAAAATAAATTGTAGTACTGTAAATGTTTAAATTTCTTATAGAGTATTGAAAGAATAAGAGAAAATATATTTTACCTCAATTGAGGATTTTGATTTAGTCTATTCAATATATATAAATATTACAATTAGGGTTTACAGAGTAACCTACAAGTAATTACACATATGGAAAATATATACAAATCTCTAAAGATATTTGATTAAATCAATTATGGACTAGATCATTATTCCTATTACCCCCCTCAAGCAAAGCAGATGTGGAGATACGCGAAGCTTGGACCGAAAGAATTCAAATAGCGGTCGCGGAAGACTCTTGGTGAATATATCAGCAAGTTGAAGATTTGAGGGGACAAAATGGGTAGATAGACGACCCGAAGCAACCATTTCTCGAACAAAATGATAATCAATATCAATGTGTTTTGCACGCTTATGAGCCACCGGATTATGGCTAAGAAAGAGCGCAGACTTATTATCACACATGAGCTTTGGTGAAGATGAAGGCATGGCATGAAGTTCACGCAAGAGTAACGTGACCCAAATAACTTCAGAGGCAGCATTAGCCAAAGCCCTATACTCAGACTCACAGCTGGAACGAGAGACAGTGGGTTGTTTCTTAGCACTCCAAGAAACAAGATTCGGACCCAAAAATATGGAATAACCATAAGTGGAGCGGCGAGTGTCAAGGCAACGAGCCCAATCAACATCAGAGTAACCCAAAAGATTGAGAGGTCCACGAGTGAAATCCAGACCAAATGTAAGCGTGCCCTTGACATAACGAAGAATGCGCTTGACAGCCTGAAAATGAGCAACAGTGGGTTTCGATTGAAACTGACTTACAGTGTTCACAACATATGATAAATCCGGCCTAGTTATAGTGAGATATTGCAACGCACCCACCAAAGAACGAAACTCAGTAGGATCACCATCAATTGTAAGAATTTCCGATGAGGAAAGGGGAGTAGACACTGGCTTGGCATCGAGAAGAGCAGATCGAAGAAGGATGTCTCGCGCATACTTGGACTGACCCAAGAAGATACCAGATTTCGTATAAGTTACCTCCAAGCCGAGGAAATAATTCAGCCGCCATAGGTCTTTAATCGCAAATTCACGGCGAATTCGAAGAATAATACGATCAATAAGCGACTGGTCACTCCCAGTGATAATAATGCCATCCACGTAGACAAGTAAATAAAGAAAAAAACGATCTTGGCGAAAGACAAACAAAGAAGTATCAGATTTGCTTTCAAGAAAACCAAGACTTACCAAGAAGGCACAAAAGCGTTGAAACCACGCCCGAGAAGCCTGCTTCAAACCATAAATCGCCTTATTTAGCTTGCAAACAAAGGAAGGACGAACAGAATCAATGTAGCCAGGTGGTTGCTCCATGTAAACAGGCTTTTGAAGAACACTATGCAGAAAAGCATTGTTTACATCCAATTGACGTAATGACCAATTATTAATAACCGCCCAAGAGAGTATGATACGAACAGTGGAAGCTTTGACTACAGGACTGAAAGTATGATCGTAGTCGAAACCAGGAAGCTGAGAAAACCCTTGAGCAACTAAGCGAGCTTTATAGCGATCAATAGAACCATTCGCCAAATACTTGGTACGAAAGACCCATTTAGAACCAATAACATTTTCAGTAGCAGGACGAGGGACCAAAGTCCAAGTGTTGTTGGCATGAAGAGCCTTAAGCTCGTCGTCCATTGCAGAAATCCAGCGAGGTGATTTTGCAGCTGATTTGAAACCCTTGGGCTCATAAGAAGAGTGTAGGGTGGAAAGAAAACCACTATGAGCCAAGTAAGAAGTTGAAGGAGGATACTTTGGCTTGAAAATGCCATCCTTGGCACGTGTTCGCATAGGATGAGTTGATACTGAAGCGGGTGGCGGCAAAGGGGCCAATGGCGAAGGTGGAGGCGAGGCCGGTGGTGAAGGTGGCGGAGAGGCCAGGCGCGCCGGAGATGCCGTAGACGTGAGATCCGGACATGCTGAACAAGGAGTCGAAGCAGCCAAATCCATCGGAACCACTGCAGGACTCGAAGGCGAAGGAAAAATGGGAGTCGAACCAAGATCCCTATAAGCCGAAAAATCCAACGAGTCGGCTGAAGAGGACCGTGTGGAGGGTGCAAAGGGAAAATATTCCTCATCAAACCGAGCATGCCTTCTAATGTACAAACGAGACGATGTTGTATCGAGACAGCAAAAACCCTTATGCTTGGAACTGTAACCCAAGAAAACACAAGGAATGCTGCGAGAAGAAAACTTGTTAGCAGCATAATCTCGTAAGCATGGATAAACTCTACATCCAAACGCATGAAGATTATCATAATTTGGAGGAGAGGAAAATACCAATTGAAACGGTGATTTATCGGATAACACAGAAGAGGGTAAACGATTAATCACATAAACCGCAGCACCAAAAGCTTCAACCCAATATTCCATAGTGACAGATGAATGAAACAACATAGATAACCCTGTTTCTGTAATATGTCTATATTTTCTTTCTGCACGGCCATTTTGAGCAGGGGTGTATGGACAAAACATGGTATGTAGAATGCCACAATTTCTGAAAATGACTTGCAATTTGTTATTTGTGAACTCGGTACCCCCATCAGATTGAAAACGTTTGATAGTTGTGGAAAATTGATTTTCGACCAAAGTTTTGAACTTAACAAACGTATCATAAAAGTCTGATTTCAAATAAAGCGGATAAAACCACGTAAAACGAGAGAAGTCATCAACGAAAACAACATAGTAGAGAAAACCATCACAAGATTTCACAGGAGACGGACCCCACAAATCACAATGAATAACATCCAACAAACGCAAAGCGCGTTTTTCATTATTGATAAAAGGAAGTCTTTTACTTTTAGCCAACTGACAAGAAGAACAAGAAAGAGGCCTAAGTAAAACAGAAGTAACTGACAAAAAACCAAGTTTGTTTAACAACTTAATAGTATCAAAATTAACATGGCCTAAACAACTATGCCACAATTCAAAAGAGGCACGTGTACGACGATTCCATAAAGCTGCCACCAAAGCCGTGCATGACCACGCTCCAAAATATATAATCCATTTTCACGTCTGTCTCGTGCCAAAGGAATCCCTGTTACCCGATTCTGAATTTCAAAACAGTCGTTAGAAAAAATAACATTCACCGGATTATCACTCGTAAGTTTGCTAACGGAAAGAAGGTTCTTCGTGATATGAGGAACCACGAGGACATTCAGTAGAGATAAATCACGAGATAAAGTATGAGAGCCAGTATGAGAAATAGAAAGAGTGTTACCATTTCCCACAACAACCCTATCAGTACCAGAGTAGTTCGATGTGGAGTCCAAACCATCAGTAGAATTAGCCATGTGTGATGAGGCACCCGTGTCGACATACCAATCAGAAGAGTTCTGATTTATCGAACAACTGTTTTGAAAGGCATGAGCAAGATTGGCTTGTTGCGGAGGAGAAGAGTAACGTTCTGGGCACACTCGAGCATAATGTTCACCACGGCAGATTTGGCAATTAGGGGGATAGCGACCACCGGAACGACCACCACGGCCACCGGAACGACCACCACGGCCAGGATTACCGCCACGATTAGAATTAAAATTATATCCCCCACGGCCAGATTGATGGAACGAACCAGACTGGTAGACATTACCAGATTTCTTATTTGATCGCTGCTGAGCAAGGAAAGCCGGTGACTGAGAGGAGGCAGAAGCGGAGTCGAGCGATTTTGTAAACAGATCGTGCGACTCGGCTTTGGACAATAACTCAGGGAAGGAGGGCAGAGGCGTGAGATTAATTTGAGAAGTAGAAAAGCCATGAAAATCCGTACCTAATCCGCGAAGGAACCAATGGGATTTGTCAGTATCATCGATCGAACAACCCATGGCAAGAAGTTGATCACACAGATTCTTGAACGTGGCACCATACTCCGTGACAGAACGGGAGCCTTTCTTGATAAGTTGCAATTCGTCCTTGAGACGAAGCTCTCTAGCCTTGGATGGCCGATTGAAAGCAGTAGCCAAGGTAGACCACATAGCAGCGGACGTTGAACATCCAACAACAACAGCCATGACATCTTCAGTTAGGGTTGAGGAGAGAAAAACTCTAACTATTTGATCTTTGCCAAGCCACTCATCGTAGGCAGGATTAGAGGAATCACCAGAATCAGTGGGGATCTTGGTAGATGGAGCGGGCAGCGAGCCATCAACGTAGGGAAGAAATTTCTGAGTGGCAAGAAGAGGATAGATTTGACCATACCACATGAGATAGTTTGTGGGTTTGAGTTTAATGGTGACTAGGTGAGTCATAGCATGTAGAGTAAGAGTCGAATCAAAAATAGAGGTGGAAGAAGAAGGTGTATCACCGGCCATGATGATGAGAATTTCGGTAAAAAAAAAAAAAAAACTAGGGTTTCTCAACCTTGTTAAGCTGATACCATGAAAGAATAAGAGAAAATATATTTTACCTCAATTGAGGATTTTGATTTAGTCTATTCAATATATATAAAGATTACAATTAGGGTTTACAGAGTAACCTACAAGTAATTACATATATGGAAAATATATACAAATCTCTAAAGATCTTTGACTAAATCAATTATGGACTAGATCATTATTCCTATTAAGTATAATATTTTGATATGCTTTAATATAATTTTCATTATTTATATATTTAATTATAAAAAATATTACTCCGTATATAATTTTAGTTTTTTTAAACTCTATAATTTTTTACCATTTTAAAAAGTAAGGTTTTTTTTAATATAATTTGATAATAATTATGGGAATTTATTTCATTAAAATTAATATGTTCTAAAATTGTTTAAAAAAAAAAAAGGTAAATATGAGCTAAAATTAATTGAAGATGTTTTTAAATACCAATTGAAAATATGTGTGTAATTTGATTAAGTGGAAAAAATTAGCGGTTTGAAAAAAGACAATAAATTGGTTTTATGGGTTCTCAAAAAGTGTTAATGATTGGGATGTGATTTTTTTGGGGTGCAATTTTATTTGAATTGGACGTCTTATTTGACCTACATTATTAGTAAATTAAAATATTAAACCTAATTTTATCTACATTAAGTTAACAGTAGATAAAATTAGAAGCCTGGACCATGATCTCATAAATGAAAATTATATATACGAAAGATTGAATTTGTTGATGCTTTGCACACCGTGTTTCAAGCAGTCCACTGTTATTAGCACATTAAGTTGGATGTACGGTCACACCTCGGCGAAAACAATGGCACAATACGCTATATATATATATATATATATATTATTAAGGTGGATATTAAACAACCGCTTTTGGAGCGGTTGATGTTGAGACATGGTGACCAGTCTGTAATTGTGGAGGTGCATTATGAGAGGCTTCCAAAATATTGCAAACATCGTGAAATTGTTGGACACATGACTACCCAATGCAACAAGGGCAAGGTGTCGCCACCCCATGCCTCGAGTCGACGTGGTAGGAGCTCTTCCCGTTAGTACCCTCATAGAAGATCGACAAGACCTACCCCCATACCTCAAGTCGACGTGGTAGGAGCCAAAAACTAGAAGTTGCACCATAAATTTCAACATGTATTTTTTCGACATGTGCCGAAGGAAATTTCTTAGAATGGTTGATTCTAAGTGTTATACTCATATGGTGAAGTAGGTATTCTCTATTTTGAGAATGTTTGCTTTTTGGTTTAAAAATCATGTTTGTCGGTAAAGACAATTGAATTTTCTTTTATTTTATCAAGGTGGAGATTGTTGGGCTTGAGCTTGTGTTAAAATAAAATATTTTTTGTCCCACATTGGTTGTAAACAAAGAAGGGAGGACTTTCTAATACTATATAAGAAGTCTAAGAGTCTTTGTTACAAGTGCACCAATCAATACACTTTAGTCTTGTATTTTATTTTAGTTAAAATTCATTTCTCATATTCTCTCTTGTAATGGAGTCATTATAGATTTGTAATGTAGGAGGGTTGAGGGTTGAGTGTTAATTAGAGGGTTATTGTGTGATTGTAAAAAATTATCATATAGTGATCTATTTGGTGAGTCGTGATTTTTTCTTCGATTTTAGAGTTTGCACGTTAAATTCTTGTGTTGGTGATTGATTTATTTCTTTATTTCATTTGTTGAAAAAATAATTTCGGCAAATAAAAAATAAAAAGAAATAAAAATCACACAAGAATTTAACGTGGAAACTCCAAAACTGGAGAAAAATCACGACTCACCAAAGAGATTACTATATGATAAATTTTTACAATAACGCAATATCCATCTCCTTGACACTCAGTCCTCCTACATTATTTCAAGTCTACAATGACTCTCACCTTTCTCACGAGACTCTATTAAAAGAGAAAATGAAAAATGAATTTTAACTAGAATCGAATACGAGACTAAAGTGTATTGATTGGTGCACTTGTAACAAAGACCTTTAGACTTTTTATATAGTATTAGGAAGTCCTCCCCTCTTTGTTCACAACCGATGTGGGACAAAAAATCCTTCTTTTATTTTAACACAAGTTCAAACCCAACAATCTCCACCTTGGTAAAATAAAAGAAAAATACATTGTCTTCACCGACAAACATGATTCTTAAACCAAATAGCCAACATTCTCAAAACAGAAAATACCTACTCCACCATAAGTGTAGAACACTTAGAATCAGTCATTCTAAGAATTTTCTTCGACACATGTCGAAAAACACCTGCTAAAATTTATGGTGCAACTTCTAGCTTTTGACTTCCTAGAAGTCCTTCAGCCATCGACATCTTTCACCACACACCTCGCATTCATGCCAAACTAATGCACATGTGTTCCAACTAACATCATCACATCCTCGTTCATGGCAGTTGGACATGCCACGAGGATGTTAATTTCCTCAATCAGAGGAAAATATCTTCTATCACAATGTTAGCAACGTTTTCGGAGTCATTTGACACCACCGCTCCACCTTGACAGTTTCGTTTTAAATGCCCAGATTTTCCGCACTTCCAACAAACAGTTTCGTCCTTCTTCTTCCCTTTGCTAAAAGCCACCATTGCTGAATTTTCCGTTGAAATTCGTCCTTCACTTGTCAGCCTTCTTTCTTTAGAAAGAATTTTTCCTGTAACTTCAGTGAAATTTAAAGTTTTCTTCCCGTACATCAAAATTGGTTTCATATGCTCACAGGAATGTGGAAGAGACACGATGAGTTTTAACGCCTTATCCTCATCTTCAATTTTCACTTCTTCCATCTGCAAGGTGTGAAATTGTTCCTTTAGGTACAATCGATTTGAAATGCCCTTTGCCTGGTACAGAGACTCTAACTTTTCCCACAACTTCTTGGCACTCAAAATCCCATGTATATTTGCAAGAACACTCTTGGCCAAACACAAACGTATTGTACTTGCGGCCCTCAGATCTAGATCCTCCCAATCTTCATCCCTCATACCAGAATCTTTGTTGGTGTTACCTTCAACAGAACCTAGCCTTCCTCTTAGAGCATTGTGTACACCAAATTGTATCAGCACACCCTTAACTTGCACTTGCCAGAAGCTAAAACTGATTATTCCACTAAATTTCTCCACGTTAAACTTCATTGCACTCGACGTCTTTGACATATCGTTTCTATGTCTTTATTTAATCAACCGTATTAAAAGTGACCCCCGAACCTTTCTCTAAAAAATCTTTTCTGATGTGAAGACCGAACTACGCTTCAACCACAGAGCATACTAAGAATAACTAGAGACTAGACCCGACTTTTGATACCATTTGTTGGAAAATTAATTCCTCAAGGACAAACTAAAAAAATAAACAAGAAATAAAATAATCACCAACACAAGAATTTAACATTGAAACTCCAAATCACGATCCACCAAAGAAATCAGTATATGATAAATTTTTACAATAACACAATATCCCCCTCCTTGACACTCAACTCTCCTGAATTATTTCAAGTCTACAATGACTCACCTTTCTAACGAGACTCTATTAAAAGAGAATATGAGAAAGGAATTTTAACTAGAATCAAATACAAAACTAAAGTGTATTAATTGATGCACTTGTAACAAAGACCCTTAAACTTTTTATATAGTACTCCCTCCATCCACTAAATGTAGTCTCATTGGAGTGTGGCACATGTTTTAAAAAAAAAGTAGATAAAGTAAGGGAAATGATTTTAAAATCGGATCGGACAGGTCGATTCGACTGGTCCAACCGTAAACCGTTCACGGATCTGATCTGGATAGTGGCCAAAACCCGTTTTAGGGGTTCAACTGGTCAAAACCGATCAAAAATCGATCTGACCCAGATTTTTTTTTTATAATATAAAATTAGGAGCACATTCGGCCCCTTTTATAATGTGGGACATAAATTTTAGGGGGTTTCACCAATAATATCTTTTCACATAAAGTTTTTTCAATTAAGAACAAGGTTCAAATTAATTTCAAATTAAGGTCAAAATCCAAATTAAATGTACCATCTTACCCTTAATATTTACAATTATGTTTTAATATAATATTAAGTCAACTAATTTTAAAATTTGAATGCAAATCTCTCACCACATTGAAAAAGTCGTTAGTTACTAAGTCTTCCCCAATTTTAGAATTTTCCCCAAATCTTTGATATTCAAATCTTCTCCAAATCACCGCTGATTATTCTACACCCCCAATTATAGGAATTTCCCCAAAACTTTGACATTCAAGTCTTTCCCAAATCTTTGATATTCAAGTCTCCCCCAAATCTTTGATATTCAAGTTTTCCCCAAACCTCATATATTCAATTGCATTTTCCCAAAGCTCTGATATTTAATTTCATTTTCAGACTTGAAGATCTGCAGAAAAATCGTCAAATCAAATTAGATATTTTCTTCAGAAAAATCTCTGACTTGATTATGTAGAAAGATCTGCAGAAAAATCTCTGACTATAATGTAAAAAAAAAAAAAAAAAACTAAAATTGCATTCGCATATTAATAATGCAGAAGTGTGTAGTAAATTATGTGCATATGCAAATATCATTATGTAGAAAACGGCTTTAATGCAAATTAGATATGCATTAATAAAATCTGTTTATTAATGTAGACCACATACCAGTGATTTGATTCATGACTTCTAGAAACGTTGAAGACTGGTTAACACGAACCAACTTGGAACGACTAAAAATCAATTTGCATCTTTGTGTTTGATCAAATATATGAATATAGAATACTTTTGAAATTGGAATCAATGGGTGGAATTAAAGAAAGTAAAAAAAAAAAAAAATCAATATAATTGACACGATCTTGATGCGTGATTTGAAAAAGAAAAAAATATTGAATCAATAGAAGATGGTTGAAGAAAATATTGAGTCTGTACGACCTCCTGCTTCAGCAGCCTGCAAGCCTCCAACTCAACAAATTCGGAAAAGATTTTCAAGTTTTTGTTAAACGCTAGTGAGGGATTCTCTAAAGAAGCTTCTATCCACTAATTTTCCAGATGAGTACGCCAAGAGATTAATTAATAATGTAATGGTGGTCAAAGAGGCTTTAAAGGTGTGTACGGAGGCGCTAAACGATGCCCTTGAGTCCTTGGACGACGATGTATTGATATTACAAAGTGAGAAGAATAATACGTTGAACGACATGAGAACGTGGTTGAGCACCGTGGTGACGGATCAAGAAACGTGTTTAGACGCATTGGAAGAGGTTAAATCAAATGAGAAAAACATGTAGAAACCATTAACAATACACAATGTTGAAGATTTTTGCAGTAGGGTTTTTTTATGGAAAATATGAATCAATAATTAAAGATTACCATGTAATGCTGAATATTGATCACGAATAAGGAAGGTCATATAATTAATTGAAACGTAGTGATCTTGAAACGGAAGAAATCTTGATTGATGGAAAGTTGTTGAAGAGAGGGCGAAATTAGGGAATATAGCGAATTGATTAATTAATATAAGTACTTGTAACTTGTGTGTACCAGTTACATACATGTAACTTGTGTGTACTAGTTACATACATGTAACTTGTTTCTATTTAATACAATTTTCTAAATGAGTGAATATTACTCATGAGTTATGATAAATACAGTATAATATTAGTTTAAATAGAATATAATATTAGTTCAAATACAGTATAGTATTAGCTTACATATTGTATGGTATTAATTCAAATATTAAATAGAAACAAGTTACATGTATGTAATTAGTACACAAGAGTGCAACCCTTAAATCTAAGGGCATAACGGGTTATTAACATTCATCTTTGCTCTTATTTGAAACAATTATATTTGTTGTTCTTTATTAAAAAAGTATCTCTAGGAATTCTCAAACTTTTATGTTTATTTGTTAATATAACACTACTACTTTTATAATATTTTTTTCTCATACTTCTTCTACTCTTTCGATGTGGGACATAATGAAGTTCATATATTTGGTTATTACTAACACTATTAGTAGAGATGTTTATCGGGCTAGCCCTATCCCTATAGGGCCAGCCCTACAGGGCCACGAGCTAAACGGTTTAGGGCCTTATCCAGTTCGTTCTTAACCGGTCCATCAATAGCTGAGACCTAACCTTGTATTTTTAGGGTTAAACGGACCGACCCGATTACCCCGGCCTTGATAAACATCTCTAACTATTAGTTTTATAATGCTTTTGTCTCATATTTCTTCTACTATTTCGATGTGCAACATAATGAAGTTCATATATTGTTTTCCTCTCATATTTTTATACTGTTTATTTGATGTGGGACAAAAATTTCATATTTGTTTGTCATTCTTTTTTCTAACATGTTATAAATCCATTGTATTTGGATTAAGAATATTAATAATGAATTCCATTATTTATTATTTCAACAATATTCTAAAAAAATATATAATTATAAATATTTAAAAAAATTGTTCAACCCCTCTTGCTAGATATATTTTAATTTAATATTTGTTATTTTAATATAATTTTTATAAATGCATATAGTTTTTAAAATGTAACAAAGAATATTAAAAAATATATATATATAATTATTTTACGGGTTGGACCGCCGATCCAACCGGTTGGACCGTGAACCGATGCCTAATCCGGTTTGGTCCCCGATTCGGTTATGAAAACACTGAGTAAGGGTATTGTGGGGTGCATTGTGAATAAAGTGGTTGTTTGTGAATAAAGTTGATGTCAAATTGAGTAATTAAGTGATGGTTGAAGGGTGATTGTTTTCATAAAGTGTATGAGACTACATTTTGTGGACTGAGAATATAAGGCAAATAGGACTACATTTCGTGGACGGAAGGAGTATTAGGAAGTCCTTCCCTCTTTGTTCACAACCGATGTGGAATTAAAAATCCTTCTTTTATTTTAACACAAGCCCAAGTCCAACAGTCTCATCACCCCATGCCTCGAGTCGACTGGTAGGAGCTCTTCCCGTTAGTACCCTCATAGAAGATCGACAAGACTTGCCCCATCGAACCCTCGCCCAACTGTGAATCACACACCTCCGATGGATCGCACTCCTCAGGTGGAGAATCCTGACTCGATAAACAATTCACAAACACCGGACAATGTTATCAATAAGTTGAACGCTATCGCCTCAAAGGCTTTCCTTGTTGAATTTTCGACACCCCAATGAATTTCACTTTGTCGTCGCGTATAAGACACGATTGGGTGATGATTTTTCTCCGCCATGATATTTTATGCCCTTTAGAGAGACACGATTCAATTTCTTGTTACTATTTTTGGTTAGTTTAGGATTGCTTTTTTATTTTGAATTGTTCTAGTTTTAGTTTGTTCTAGGCAAAGTTTTATAATGATTTTTTTCCTTCGCCTCAAGTTTTATACCTAAAATGATTTTTTCTGGATAAAGTTTTAATGACACGTCGACCTTTAGTTCGACTTGTTAACTTATGATTTTAAGGTTTTCTTTATTCCTTTTATATATTTTATTTGGAGTTTTAGGCGATACATGCAACCATGTCCACCGTAAAAATACGGATAGTAACGGTAAATATTTATAACAATTTGTATCCTGTTGCAATTTAATTATCGAGCTATCGACAAAATTGACAACGAATTAATAACGAAATTTATATTTTTCACTTTTAAAATTTATTTACTTTTCAGCGACGAAACTTTGATTTTTTTATGGCGCAAGTTTACGTGCCACTAACTACTAAAGCATTTTCTTAGTAATTCCTTTATTTTTGAATATTTTTATTTTTTGATTAATTTTTTAAAGTAATTTTGACCTAGATGAAGTGTATTTTAGCAACTTTAAACGTAAGAAAAAATTTTATATGCACTCAAGTACATGTATGCAATGACCCATTTAACCCTGTCAATTCAAAATTTCATGTGCTGTGTCCGTCTCGGTTCAAAAAATTTGGGTCGCGTCCATTAACATTAAAAGATGCTAGTATATTTAGTGAAGAGTACATGTAGGTTTACCGAAAAGTGTTTTTATTTTTTTATTGAAAAGTGCATATATTATACCATATTACAATGAAAAGTTGGAAGAGGATCCCCTTATTGTATCGCGCACACCCGCATTCACATACACGCACACATCCACACGGGTGTGTATGATCCAATGGTCCCCTCATATACAGAACCCTCATGTACAGAAGAAGATCCAGTTCATAAAAAGTGTTAGTATTACTTACTAAAAAGTACATATAGTCTCTAATGAAAAGTGCATGTACTACTTAATAAAAAACGCATGTAATATTTATTTACTGAAAAGTTCATATATTATTACTCACTCAAATAATAAATTAAAATTTTTAGATGGGTCTCTATTAGTTTTTTTGTTACCTTTTATTTTTATTTTTTTTAACTTTACTTTTTTTATTAATTTGAGTTTTAAATTTATTTAATTTAATTTTGAAAAGTAATATTCATTGTTTGAAATTTCTTAACGTATGTTGTTAATCTGGGAACAGTGACGGAGCCAGAAATTTTAAATTGGAGGACCCGATTTACATTACTATAAAAACAAAATAATATTACACCTACAAAAATATTTCATTATAAAATTTTCAATATATCTCATTTTATTAAATTTAAATTTAACGATTTTTGTTATGTTTTGAAATAAATTAACTTTGATTGTTCCAGCTCATAATAAGCGAAACAATGTTAAAAATTTTAACTTGCAACCGTGCAGAGACATTGATTATTATTAGATAAATTTAGAGTTTAAAAAAATTATACTTCCCAAGTCTTGTTTTGGTTGATCGGCTCACTTTTAAAAAAAAAATTAGTGAGTGTGAGGTCAAATAAATGATGAGTATTTTGAGTGATTTAGTGAATTTTGTGAGTAACAATTTTAGTGAGGTATTAATTTTGTGAATTATTTTTATATTAGAAGTGTTCAAGGAATCTTGAAATTGTCTGAATAAAAAATTACCTAAGTAATCATGGGATGAAAAATATTAAAAAAAAAATTGGTGGGGGGCCCACTGCCCCCGCTGGACCCTTAGACCATGTTTATCGGGCGTTTCACGCCCAGGTCATACATATGCAGACAAAAAAAAAAAAATGAAAATGATTTTAATTGGCATGACCTTGGTGGACAGACAACCAAGGATAACCAAGTATTGTGGGCTCCAGTGTGGGCCCCATGGAGGTAATTTTTTATCCCAAAACAATCCAAACATGCCACTTGTCAAAATTTTACTCGTCGGTTATATTTTATTTAGATAATTTCTGATTTTCACTTATCTACTTAATAAAAAAAATAAAAAAAAAATCAAAATTCATAAAATTAAATTCTCTATAAATAGAGACCAATCTTGATATATTTTGGATCACAATTTCATACACTCCATTTTCTCTTCTAAATTGTTTTAATTATCTTTTTTCTCTTCTAACATGGATTTCAATTTTTGTAATGGAAATTTTATTATTGAATGTTGTAATTTTTTTTAAGTCTATGGTAATTTTTTATTATAGTTATGGATTTTTTAATATTAAATAACGGTATATATTTTTTAAATATTGTGAAAATATTATAAAGAATTAATAATAGATATAATTATTATATTATAAAAGAAATAATTTATTAAATGTTGGTTGTGGTTGTGGGTGGTTATGGATAAAGTGTGAAAAAAGATAAATTTGGGTTGTGGTGTAAAATGGGTAGGTGGAGGAGTGAGAAATGAATTTTATATTTGATGACCCGGTCATGGCCGGGCATGGATAAACATGGTCTTAGTGGCTCCGTCATTGTCTGGGAAGATCAATTTTTCTGAGATGGGACCGGGCATGGATAAACATGGTCTTAGTGGCTCCGTCATTGTCTGGGAAGATCAATTTTTCTGAAACCATCTCACCAAGAGAATTATATCAATTTATAATTAAAGGTTATTACATTTCAGAAAAAATTGTACTATCACTTTAAAAAATTATATGTAAAACGTATTATTTTAAGGCATAAATTTAAAAAGTGATATACTTTACATTAAAAAGTTATAAATTTATATTGAAAAGTGATAAGTGTTTCACCTGGTCTCACGGTGAGGCGGTCTTAGACAATTTTTTGTCATCTGGTAAATTATTGCGTGTTATTTAATATAACTGAAAATTACAACTCCATATAACTGAAAAGTGCAACACAATATTACTAAAAATGTAATACCATATAACTGAAAAGTGCAACACCATATTTTATTGAAAAGTGCAATACAAAAAATATATTTTCAGTTAAAAATAGGTGTAAAATGACATAGGCACAATTTTTTTATTTTTTTTATCCATGACCTATATCTAGTACTTCCACCGTCCCCGAAAAGCTTGTGGTGCCTTTAGTGTACGGAGATTAAGAAAAAGTGTAATATAACTGAAAATTACAACTCCATATAACTGAAAAGTGCAACACAATATTACTAAAAATGTAATACCATATAACTGAAAAGTGCAATACAATATAACTGAAAAGTGCAACACCATATTTTATAGAAAAGTGCAATACAAAAAATATATTTTCAGTTAAAAATAGGTGTAAAATGACATAGGCACATTTTTTTTTTATCCATGACCTATATCTAGTACTTCCACCGTCCCCGAAAAGCTTGTGGTGCCTTTAGTGTACGGAGATTAAGAAAAAAGTATAATGATTAGAGTGTTGAGAAGTAATTTTGTAAACTTTTATATATAAAGTAAATAAAGTGGTTGGATTGAGTGTATGGTGAACTTCAAAAGTAATGATATGAAGAATAAAGGGAAAATATCACTTTTGGTCACTGAACTTTACCACTTTTCAGATTTGGTCACCCACATTTAATCACTATCAAAATTGATCACTCACTTATTATTTTTTATCAATTTTGATGCTGCTGTTAGAAAATCCGTCATTACTAACGGAGAAAAATGTTTTGAGCGTGAACTTTTTTTTGACATCATTTTCCCTCCTTTAATTCCTAAAACCTAAACCCCGCCCAAACCCCAATTTTATTTTATTTTCAATTTTTACTAGAATTTATCATAGTGTGGTGTGTGACTAAGAAATAAAAATCCACAAATAGAGTGATTTTGAGTTTTTACAAAGAACTGGAGATGTCTAAAAAGAAACTTCTGCACCCCAATTATGTCATTATATTTATCTGTTAGAGACTGGAAAGAGTTTGGTAATCATCAAATGTTTTAGAAGATGCATGAGAATTCTCTAACAAATAAATATAATAACATAATAATTTAGCAATATAAAAAAAAATTAATATTAAATTGAAATAAAAAATACATATTGTACATACTTGTATTGGGGTACAGAAGTATTCCGGTTCGTACATCTCCAGTTCTTCGTACAAACTCAAAATCACTCTATATTTGTGGATTTTTTTATTTCTTAGTCACACACCTCAGTAAAAATTGAAAATAAATTGGGGTTTGGGGTTTAGGTTTTACGAATTAAAGGAGGGAAAATGATGTCAAAAAAAAGTTCACGCTCAAAATCTTTTCTCCGTTAGTAATGACGGATTTTCTAACAGCAGCATCAAAATTGATAAAAAATAATAAGTGAATGACCAATTTTGATAGTGATTAAATGTGGGTGACCAAATCTGAAAAATAGTAAAGTTCAGTGACCAAAAGTGATATTTTCCCAAGAATAAATATAAGTAAACTTTTGAGGAACAAACTAAAAAGAAAGTACGAAAACTTTTGTGTTACATAAGGGAGTATTATATATTCTATCAACACAATTAAAATGGATTCAAGTTAATGTATGCATGTGAGTACACACCAAACCCAACTGATAATCATACATTCACACCCGTCAATAAATTGTATTAACTCATTAATTTTGTCAAAATTAATTGAGTAAAAATTACAATTATCCCACCAGATTTTTCTTACTAACAAAGCATCCTTGTGCTAATCAAAGATGAAAATATCGCAGATATGTCGAAAATTTGAATATTGTAATATGAATATATTGGGGTCTAATATATTTTTTTTAAATATCGCGGATATATCTTAAAATATCACTAAATATTGATATCGTTCAACTGTAGTGTAAAATTGGACGAAAATCGAAAAATATCGCAAATTTTAAAAAATCGCAATTTAATTTAAGCCAAATTCTTGGGTACACTCGCATGTACTGTGATATTGTGATATGAATATATTGGGGTCTAATGTATTTTTTTTCAAATATCGCGGATATATCGTAAAATATCACTAAATATTGATATCGTTCAACTGTAGTGTAAAATTGGACGAAAATCGAAAAATATCGTACAATATCGCAAATTTTAAAAAATCGCAATTTAATTTAAGCCAAATTCTTGGGTACACTCGCATGTACTGTGCCCCTGAATTTTAATTTGACCAGTTACCAATTTAATGGAAACCCAATCAAATCCACGACGCCTTCCCTCTTTTCCTCGCCGTCACCGTTGCCACATACCTCACCCTCACTCTCTCCCTCTGTCACTTCACCGTTCCAGTTTCCGCCCTCCACCTAATCACCGTCGTTCACAACCTCCTCCGCTTCCTCTCCCTCCTCATTTGCTTGTGGAGGTAGTACAATCCGCAGAGAATTTGTCGAGCGAGATCTGATAGAGTTCATTGGGGATTTGCGTGCCATAGATCCTTTGTCCATGAACTTGAGGAGGACTTGAATTTCACCATTGTGATCCATTAGGCTGTAACATCTGACGACGTTAGGATTATCGGCATCTCCGAGAATCTGGATTTCTCGGCGCATCTAATTGCGGATGGCGTCATCGTGGTTGTCGTAGATAACTCTGAGGGCGTATGTTTTTTCGGTGTGGCGGTGAAGGACTTTGTACACGGTTCCACCGGCGCCGCTGCCTATGCGATTGACGCACTCGAGGTCAGAATATTTCAATTGAAGAGAGGATGAGGAGGTACATTGATGATTTTAACTTCTTTTTGAATTGAGTTCCTTTAAATTAGGGGGATTCATAGATTTTGATTTTTTCTGCACTGCTAATTGTTAAAAAGATGTTTTTGGTTAGAGTTTTATTGGAAGGACATATGGAAAATAAACATTTTTTCTCCAAATAATGATGGATGATGATTCATGGTATTCATTGATCACTGGAAACTTGATTAGCAGGAAGAGAACATGAAATAGTTGGTTGGTAGGGGAGAAGAATCAGAAGATGATTAGAAAACTGAATTAAAGAAAAAAAAAGCATTTTGTTGGATTTAGAACAAACATTGGAAAAAAAAATTGCATACAAATTAATTAGTTTGGTTGGGGTTGCTAATGCTGCCTATGAATCATTTTCTTAGTTAGATTCTCTATTCCAACATTCAGAGTGTGATACAGTAGAAAACTATAAAACAACATTAGTATATGAACAACTTTATAGTAGAAAATGAAAGGGCAAGAGTAACTGAATTTCGTATTCGCAGCGAATTGATTAGTTTAAACTATTTTAGGGACTGTTTGATGCCTTCACTTGGTTTTGCTGCTACGAGTCTACGATGTAAGGAGCAGTTGTCCCTTGGAAGCAGGATATATAGATTTCGAGACAGGAATAACTTTGTCTAAATTAGCTCTATATCATAATTCATTCACTCTTGGTTGTAATGTTCACATAAGAATGCATAACGCATTTGTTGATTGTGGAAGTTTTACATTCGAGTAGATCTTCAGACCAACCCCATATTCATGATCCAAAATCCAAATGGAATCATCATTCACGTCTTACTATTAGATCAAAGTGAAACTTTTGAACAAAAAACATATAAGATGTGAAGTAGGCAATCGGACCTGGAAGGAGAAAGCTTTCTCAACATGTGTCTCGCAAGGATAAGGAAATAAGAAGACACCTGTCTTTTCAGTTTACAAACTTTATTTATATCCTATTATCAAACAACTTGTATCCCCATATTCTATTTTCAACTTTTGATTATTGGTTTATAATATTAGTGGTATTTGTTTAAGGTATTGGTCTATTTTTTATGGTATTATTGTTAGTGGTATTATTGTTAGTGGTATTATTGGTTATTGTTATTGGTATTACTAGTTATTGATTGTGGTATTACAACTTATCGTTTTTTTTTTTATTGATTATTAAGGTATTATCAATTTTTGAGTATACACACAAGATTGAATTAACATTACTAATTATTGTTTATAGTATTATTGGTTATTGCTTAATGTATTACTAGTTATTGTGTATGGTATTATTGTATTGCTCACTTGTATTGTTGATTATTATGTTTCTACTTATTATTGCTTATGGATACAAGATTGAAGTAGTATTATTGGTTATTATACATGGTATTACTGGTAATTGTTTTTGGTATTATTGAATATAATTAGATGTGTGGAATTATTTGCTATTGTATAAAATGTTACGATTAATATTCATGGTATTATTGATTACTGTTCTTGGTATTACTAATAATTATTTTTAATATTACTAAATATAATTAGATGTCTGAAATTATTTTTTATTGTATAAGATATTACTGATCAATGTTCATGGTATTACTGATTACTGTTTATGCTATTACTGATAATTGTTTTTGGTATTATTGAATATAATTAGATTTGTGTAATTTTATTCGTTATTGTATAAAATTTTACTGATTAATATTAATGATATTATCGATTATTGTTTGGGGTATTACTAATAAATATTTTTAGTATTACTGAATATAACTAGATATTACTAATTATTGTTAATGATATTACTAATTACTTGTATTAAAATTTAAAAAAATACTAATGAAAAATAAAAAAGAAGGCAAGAAACAAAAGTAAAAGGAAAAAAAAAAACGAAGGTATAGAAAGTTTGGAACAAAACTAAAAATGGAAAAAAAATTGAGATTTGTGATTAATTACTATAGTTTTTTTTTTTTTTTTTTAAATTATGTTTTTACGATTTTTTTTTCTAAAAATATGGGTGACTTGGTGGTGAATCGACGATAACTCGTCAATGACTCGACAGCAAATTGTAAATATATAAAATAGAGTTGATTTTATTATATTTTGTGTAAATTAATAAAATAATAATATAGTCTTTTAAATGTAATTTTTTTAAAAAAATATATTTTGGGGTGAACTTGTAAAATAAGAGGGTGCAGATAACTGTGGTAAAAAATAATTTTGGGGGTGAACTCATTAAATTAGTGGGTGCAGATAATTGTGGTAAAGATAAATGATTTGGGGGTGAACTAATTAAACGTGTGATGCAAATAAACTATGAATAAAAAATTAAAATTAAAGTGAGGGTACGGTACATGCGAGTGTACCGAAATATCACCCTTAATTTCAAATTTAATTTTTATTAGTATAAAATTATACTTTATATTTTATTTTTAATTGTGTAAAAAAATATTTTTACTATTTTTTTTAAACATATGAATAATTGGTATATAACTATATTCTAAATTACTTTAATGTGATGAGTTAATATTAATGTTGTTTAAAATTAAACATTTAGAATGTATTTTGAAAAAGTGAAAAATTAAAAGATTTAAAATATAACCAATCTAAATTACATGATGTATTTTGAAATTTCAGGGGAAAATATAATATTGTACTGTAATATATTTCTGTGTTTTGAATATATTATACTGAGAGGGGAGAGTGGAGCATTAGTAGGAACTATCTAAAATTAACATAAATAATGTTGAAATTTAAAGATGTACTCCTGAATAGCTCAAAAAAATCCAATAATTAACTTATCTTACCAAAAATCACTCTGTTGCCCACTCTTTTCCAACATGTTATTATAAAAACGGACATATATTATACTCCTATCTAGGTAAAATAAGTGAAGTTTGGTAAGATAAATTTAGGGAAAATAGATGTGTAATCATGTTAAAGATATTCATTTAATCAAGTCTAAAATAAAATTTATGTTTAACAAGTAAAAATACATTCGATCGTATACATATAAAATAATCGAAAGACACTAATATCTTTTATTTAAATTTAAACAGTTGAGATATACTAATCTAATTATAGATAATAGAGATAAATACTTATAGAAAAAGTGTATAGTATTAAATACAATTAAAAGAAATTTGAAATCCGCCAATATTGGGCAAGAGAGAAAAGAACAAGAATCTGAAAATAGGAAAGCATATGAATTCTTTTTACACTTGGAAGGAAATTTTTTGTCCACTTTCAATTATCTTATCTTCATCTTTTACTTCTTTTACCTCAAATTTCACAAACATGAGGCTCTCCGTTGCCCTGTTACTGCCATTTAATACAAAACCAAAAAAAAAAAAAAATCTTATTAAAATATCAAAGAATTATTGTAAATATTTCAAGGATATTAAATTCAAATGGGTTTTCAAAACTTATAAAATCAACTATTTTGAATATAGCTTTCTTAAATTGATAAATTTAGTTCTGTTTCATCTAAATTTATTTAAAATAGAAGCTGATTAGTAAATTAGTTTCAAAATTCAAATATTCAGTTGAGTTCTATCATACGTATTTAACCAATTAAATAATTTTATTACAACATTGATTACTACTGTACTGGACTATATATACAACATATAAGTATGACACAATAATTAGAATTATTGTTTTATTTCCTGACTATATAGGAGAACTACCTGTTAAAAAAATTATTTTATTTAGTCATGTGAATATTGTATAAAAATTAAATTAAATTAATTTACAGATGCATGCTCATTATATTTTTAAAACTTATAAGAAAATTATTAGATGGAGAGGATGTCAAAAATATGTCATTTTATGTCGAAAAGAAAAGAGTAATTAATAAAATGATTTAGTCGTATTTTGTTTTTTTTCATAAAACAAGAAAATAAAATTTAGTCATTATATATAGGTGATAGATGATGATTAAGGACTAAAAAAAGGATGGAGTTTGAGGATCAAGAGGAGGACCAAGAGGGAGGCCCGAGTTACGACGAGTCAACTCGGGCGGTCCCGATCGACGCGCCGCCGCTTCGGAAATCCCGATACAAAGAGTGTTTAAAGAACCACGCGGTGGGCATCGGCGGGCACGCGGTGGACGGGTGCGGCGAGTTCATCGCGGCGGGGGAGGACGGCACTCTCGAATCCCTCAAGTGCGCCGCCTGCGGCTGTCACCGGAATTTCCACCGGAAGGAAACGGAGGCTGGCGGCGGGCTATTCGCTTTCCACCAGAAGCAGCTGCTGTTGACCCAGCACGGGCATTTCGGGTACCGCGCCCCGAGTGGGTACCTGGTGGCGCCGCCGCAGAGGGCGGCGATGCTGGCTCTGCCGTCGAGCTCGGGCGGGGGAGGGGGAGGGGGGGAGGAGATGGATGGGTATTATTCGAACCCGAGTAGCAGTGGGGGGAAGAAGAGATTCAGGACGAAATTCACACAAGAGCAGAAGGATAAGATGCTGAATTTTGCGGAGAAATTGGAGTGGAAAATTCAGAAACAAGATGAGGAAATAGTGCACCAATTCTGTAATGAATTGGGAATCAAGAGGCATGTTCTTAAAGTCTGGATGCACAACAACAAGCACACTATCGGTGCTGGTAAGAAAACCTAATTAATAATTAATTTGAAGGAAGGCCAGGGCTACTTATTTTTAATTTTGTATTAATTCTATGTAATGTAGGTGGTATCATCATATGTTGTTGTTTAAATTAATTAAAATTTGAGGAGCATTAGGTAACTATGAACCTTGTTACTCATTTCGGGGCTAATTAATTTAGGGTTTTTGTCCTTGATTTTTATTCTCTATGTTCTTTAATTCCCCTTATTTTGTTGTTGTGAATTGTGATACTAGGTTTAAGGTTTGTTGCATGTTCTTCTTCATCTCGAAAATAGGACATAAATTGGCTATAACTAGCTAGCTATGTTGAGATTTGTTGTGTTTTGAAATGCAAAATCCCATAAATTTATGTTTAAAATGAATGTGGTGATGAAAGATATATAGATTAAATTACTCCAATATTGTCACAAAATTATTACTGTTGATGATTGATGTTGTGAGGGAGCAAAAATGTTCGATTATAGGGGAGTGTGCATTGCATTGGGAAGGAAAGAGATGTGTAGATTTCTTTCTTTGCTTCCTTTTTTTAATTGCAAACGCCATTGTCTTCTTCCCTTATTTGTCACTTTGCTTTACACTAACTTCTGCAATTCTATCTGCATTGGGAACATCTCTCTCTCTCTCTCTCTCTCTCCTTCTTTCTCTCTCTATAAATGCATTAATATGTATCTGCTACAGTTGCAAGTTACAAGTGATGATGTTCGAGAAAGTGGATGAATGAATATATATGAATTTGTTCCATCTCAAAAAATCCTTTATTACCAATGTTTTCTATGTTCCAACTTTTGTGATGAGGGGAGGGGAACATGTGGGCACTCATGAAACATAAAAGACCTCCTTAGAATGAAACATATGTGCTACCTCCTCCAATCCAAATTCATTTTAATGAAATTAAATTCATACATCATCATTTTTTTGTTTTGTTAATTTCGATTTTTGCTGGATTAATAAGGATAATTAGGTTTTATGGTACGTACTAGCTAGCACTGGCCGGATTTTGAGTTTATTAATTTGTTATTTAACAATGATAATCACGTGGGCTGTGAGGGAAGATTGAGAAAGTACATGTTTATTTAATCCAGGGTTTTATCAAACAAATTCGAATGACGACTTGGTTTTAGATTTCCTATAATCAATTCAGACACAATTATGTAAACTGATACTTGCTTTATTATTACTTATAGTAGTCTTATTATTATTAGTGCTTTTTCAATATTTTTTTTAATTTTTGTAAAAAGTCAAATGCGAGAGTAGTAATTAAAAATGGTACTCCGTAGAACCGATAATATACAACACAGAAGAAATCCATGTTTTTCTGAAAAGCAAAGGAGCTTATAAAATTTTAAAGAGGGGCCAGTTATATTTGTGTGTGTTCTAAAATATATTCTCCCCTTGAAAAGAAAATAAAATAATATATATATATAAGTTTCACTTTTCGAAAAACTTATAATTCTAAAAGAATGTCATTGATGTGGGTTGTATATAAAATTATAAATTCAATTTTTAACTTATTTATTTGCTTAATTTATACATAAAGATGGATGAAATTGTCCCTTCAAAACTCAACTCATTTGTTCATTTTCTTAATTTTTAAAACCTTAACAATTCCTTGAACACTTAAACCCTTCAACATTCTAACTAAAATTCAAACTATCATGTTTTGCCCATACAGTTGCTCATGTTATATTTTCAAGTTAACATGCTCTAATTACGTATACTTAATAAACATCCTTTAATTAGAGGATTGTGTGTGATTTTCACACACTACCAATAATCTCCATCCTCCTTCCTCCTCTCTCTTCCTTCATGTAGATCGATTCGTTGTAAGTTGATTCTTCCGGCGCTTGGGTAACCAGTCACTAAATCTCCGTCGCGCTACATATTTGGCTTTGGAGAGCTTTGAAAAGAGCTCTCCAAGCTAAATTGCACTTGGAGAGCTTTTTAAAAGCTCTCCAAGTGCAATTTAGCTTGGAGAGCTCCCACTTGGAGAGCTCTTTTCAAAGCTCTCCAAGGCCAAATATATAGTAGTCGCCTTCCATCACCGTCACCGTCCGCCGCCTTCTTTCGCCGTCATGCTTACCGGTTTTTTTGCCTTATACACTTTTTTTCGTTCTATGTAGTTTTTTTCTATGATTTTATTGGGATCAATGGATAAATTATCATTAACGGAGCCACGATGACCATTCGGA
The DNA here is from genome assembly GCA_963675135.1 of Galeopsis tetrahit. Taxonomy (NCBI): domain Eukaryota; kingdom Viridiplantae; phylum Streptophyta; class Magnoliopsida; order Lamiales; family Lamiaceae; genus Galeopsis; species Galeopsis tetrahit. Next base: position 59,734,630 of record OY776132.1, read on the forward strand.
AATTTATCCTTGATCTCATTTACTGCTTTTTAGATAGTTTTAAGTTTCTCGTTGTTTCTGTTTTCTTTCTGGTGTTTCCTATTTGTTCCTATTTGTCTCAGTATGTTTTCGTTTCCCGTTGTGGGGCCCTCCTCCTGTGTGGGACTTATTTTGAGTGGTTTTGATGGTTTGTTAGACCATCCTCATTGGTGACATTGGCCACAATGTCACAACAAAATGCCAAAACTTTTAATAATAAAATAATACCAAATGTTGTGACATTGGTTGGATAGCCACCCAAGGTCACAAATATAATACTCCGTATGATATATTTATATGCCAAGTGTCACAATTGTATTGGTTGTTTGTAATTTTTTGTGTGATATAATTAGATTTGTAGATATTGAAGATAATATGTATTAAATATATATATATCAAAATTCGTAAAAAAAAATTCTCTATAAATAGAGTCCAATATCGAGCTATTTTGAAACACAAACTAAAATTCTCTCTTCATTATTACCGTTTCACATTGTCCTGTTAGCGTTTCACTTAAGCTTGTTACCGTTTCACATATATGGTAGAAATTCGACCCTCAGAATTAAATAAGTAATTTTTGTTTTCTCTATTTGTAATTTAATATTTCATGCATCCATTCGTAGCTTGTTTATTATTGCTTTTTAATTTCGTATTTTCAAATCTTGTAATTTTAATTTTGTTATTGAGTTCATTATTTATTTTAAGTGTGTGATAATAAAAATTCATATTATAATTACAAATTTAGAATATCAAGTAATTTTTATATACCAATTTAGTAAAAATTAATAATATAATATGTATTTAAAAAATTATTATTATTTTTGGGTTGGGTTGGGTCAGTGTCATTGATGAAGTATGATAAAATGAAATTTGGGTTGGATTGTAAATTGTATATGTGAATGATAGAGAAATTAATATAATATTGAAGGGTTGGGTTGGGGGAGTGTCATTGATGAGGATGGTCTTAGGATCATGGTATTAGATGGAGCTCTGTTCCATTTTTTTGTTTTTTTATTATTGATATAAAAATACCTTAGTACTCCCTCCGTCCGCCTATAAGTTTCCCGCTACTTTTTGGCACATAGATTAAGAAAAGTGATTAAATAATAGATATAGTACAAGTGATGTGATTGGAAGAAGGAGAGAGATAGAGAGAAAAAGTAAGATATAAAGTAAAGTGTAAGAAAAAGTACTTACCAAAAAGGGTATGAGAAGCTTATAGGCGGACGGACTAAAATGGTAAAATGGGAAACTTATAGACGGACGGAGGGAGTATATAATTGATTTGTATTGCTAATGGAGACCTGAACGTTTATGTGGAGCAGAGGGTATGACGATTTATCTTTAATTGAAGATTATTAATTTTGAGCTTGAAATTGTATTGACATTGTATTTGGTCTTATAACCTTTTAAAAAAATATTCTTTAATTATTTATTTATTTTGCAATATTCTGAATTTCTGATAAAACCCCATAATTTGTCGTTTTCTTGTTATTTTTATTTATTCAAAATTGGATATAATTAAATTAAAATATACTAATGCTTTTACCTGTCAAGTGCAAGATATTTGGTGATTCTCGGTATGAGCTAAAGCTGCTTATTATCAGCTGTATCATAATTGTGGTCCACATCACAGCTCTAAGTTTGTCCAAATTTGAATCATACTGCCTTTGAAAACATTTTAACAAATTCTCATGTCAAGTAAAGTGATCATTATTTAGGCCTCTTTTTATTCCAATACTCTTTTAAGTAAATTAATTTACCAGTTTTAAATTATATATAGTCATCAATAGATGCACATATTTTAAGAAAAAAATGGTAAAATAGATAAAGTATATAGTTGAGGTATTGTAGGTATAGACATTGAAATTTTATTAAAATTTAAAAGTGTAAAATATTATGTAAATTATAGTTTTGAAGATAAGAATATAAAATAATACTCTCTCCGTTCCTCTATAAGTTTCCCACTTTCCTTTTTTAGATGTTCCACTACAAGTTTCTCATTTCATTTTTGGTAAATTATTTTCTCTCTCTCAATCACATCACTTACACTTTATCTATTATTTTATCATACTTCATCTAATACTAATCTATTATTTTCTCTCTCACCATCACATCACTTGTACTATATCTATTATTTTATCATATTCCTTAATCAAAACACCCAAAAGAAGTGGGAAACTTATACCGGGACGGAGGGAGTGATTTTTTCTTGCACTCTAAATTTTTCCTCTATTTATTATAGGGAAAGTAAAAATAGAATTTCAGTAATCAAATGAATTAAAAAAAAAAAAAAGATGGAGAGAGTTAAGGAGAGCGAATGGAGAGAGGTAAGGAGAGAGAAAAGGAGGGTAGAACCCGACCGCCGTTCTTCTCCCGAGTGCAACCCGGTGAGGCAGTATAACCAAGCCCTTAGGTTTAACCCTAGCCACCCAAGGAACCCAAACGGTAGATCGGAGGTCGACAGAGACGGCAAGAGACAGAGGCACGGGATCCAGGAACCCAAGAGAGAAGGGCACGGCGACGAGAGTATCAACGTGTCTACATTCTTCTTTAAGAACTATCCGGAGGAGTGTAGTGAAGCCACACTAGCTAGCCTTCTGAGCACTGTTGGGGAGATTAGGGACATCTACTGCCTTAGGAGAAGGGATAAGGAGGGCAAGCTATTCAGGTTTGTGAGGTTCTCCAAGAACCAGGATGACGAGTGGTTCCTAAGAAAACTGAATAGCACCTGGATAGGGAGCTATAAGCTCAGAGCTTACCTACCCAGGTTCGGACGAGCTGAGAAAATGGTGGATGAAAACATTAGGAGACCGCACATCATACAGAGAAGCAGCATTGTGGGGAAGGCATCTTTTGCAGAAAAGGTTGGGAAGGTGGTGACAGTGGAAACACATGATCGACCAGCAGAGCAATATGCAAAGAGAGAGCACCCCCAAGTGCACGGCCCCGATAAATTAGAGCTCTATACCCTAGAGTCGGAGACAGGGTGGCTCGGAAACTGCTTTGTGGGACATTTGAAAAGGGAATTCAGTTGGGACGATCACGGGGAGGAAATACAAGAGGAATGCGACGGCCTACTGAAAATAAGACATATGGGAGGACAACTCTTACTTATTCAGGGAAAGGGCGAAAACAACACAAAGGAAGTACTTGAGGGCCTAGACGAGTGGACTCCCTTCTGGTTTGACTGGACCAACCCATGGAGAAATATCGATGTGAACTCATCCAGACAGATATGGACCAGATGGTACGGGGTGCTATTACATGCGTGGTCATTCAGGGTGTTCTCCCTCAGGGCGACAAAGGTCGGCTCCCTCATTCAAACGGATAGGAGTACGGCAGAAAAAGAGCAACTGGAATATGCCAGATTAAAGATTTCATCTGGAAATTCAAATTTAAATAAGATGATACAGGTCCGCATTGATGGGATATGGTATTCAGTACACGTAAGAGAAGAGATGTCATGTAATTGCTCACATCCAGAATCAGAAAAGTCGGAGACATCCTCCGAGGGTTCTGATTTCTCTTGGTCGGAGAATGACATGGCGTCGGAGAATCCGGGCGAAGCTGAGATTGGTTCATACGGTGGAGACGGGTCGGATTCTGTGGGTATCCCAGCACCCGACGATTCGGGGAACATTCCCCTCGGGACGGAAGGAACACTGGTCCCAAAGGCGGCTGAGATTAATGAGGGCGCCTCGTTACCCAAGCCACAATCACACGTGGAGCATGACGCGGCTAGTTCGGAGCATGCGAATGGTGGGAAAACGGATCACATTAATACTCAATTAATAGAGGCTCTAGAGCCAAGTGGGCCAGCCTTAAGTGCTATGGAGATTGGGCCGACACATTTGTTGGGCCAAAAAATTGGGGTGGAGGCCCAAACTCAATACAATCGAGAGATTGTGGCCCACGAGGAGAATCAAGATATTTTAACTTGGGCCGTAAAAAATGTAAACAGCCCGGAAGAGGAAGCAAGGCCTAGTAGAGAGGACGCGAGGCTTCACTCCCAGGTAAGATCCGAAAAAATCATACCAACAGAAACAGCACCCCCAAATTCGTCCTCCCTAGGGCACAGGTCGGGCAACCAGCATCTGCCGGAACATACCCTCAGGCCTCTAACCGACGACGCCCGTAAGCGCCCAGGAAGCTCTAATAAATCAGTATCCCGCGATCAAAGCAACAACAGAGGGGGGGGGGGGGATAAAAAGAGAAAAGAGAAAGACAAGTGGAAAATTCGAGAGCGCAGTCGCGAGAAAAAGAAGTGGACAAATTTCATGTCCAAAATGGTCTCCCAAGGCGATGTCGAGGCGTTTTAAAATGATCTTCGGAACCAGAAGCTGCGAGCGCACGGACCACACCCACCGAGCAATAGCACTGAGGAGGCCAGAAGAATATGGGAGTTTGGAAAATCCATCGACCTTCGTGGGAAAGATAACGATGAAGACATAATCAGAACACTAGGTGAGATGGAAGAGAGTATCACACAATCGGGAAAGAAGGGCGAGGAGAAATTGAGCAAGGTCCCCTAATGAAGATTGTGTAATTCAATGTGAGAGGCATGAGGAGCAAGGTGAAAAGAGCGGAGGTGAGAGAGATGATAAAGAAACACGACATCGACTTCTGCTGCATCCAAGAAACGAAGCTGGAAAGAATTGATGGGGATCTGTGTAACCAAATATGGGGAGGAGAAAATCACGACTGGGCGGCAAGAGATTCAGAAGGACGATCGGGGGGTATACTATCTATCTGGAACCCTAATAAATTCAAATGCTCAAGCAAATGGCATATGCAAGGTGGAGTAGTAATTAATGGTTATTGGGGCGACATCCAGACTAATGTATGTATTATGAATATATATGCGCCTTGTTTGGGCAGTGAGAAGAGTGAGCTTTGGGACAGATTGGGGATAGTGGCAGATCAAAATGTTGGGGCTGAGTTATGCATGATTGGGGACTTTAATTCCATTAGGTTTAGTGGGGAAAGGAGTGGGAGAGGACATAACTACGGCCAATGAGATATCAGGAGGTTCGAGGAATTTATTTTGGAATTTCGGCTCACGGATCTTCCTATCCACGGGAGGAAATTTACGTAGTACAAACCGGATGGGTCGTGCAAAAGCAGGATCGACAGGGCTCTAGTAAACGACACCTGGATACAAAATCTCCCGAGTATGAAGCTGAGAGGCCTGTCGAGATCCGTATCGGACCACTGCCCGATTATCCTCGAATCAAAAGGAGTGGATTGGGGACCTAAAACGTTCAGATTTGTAAATGCGTGGCTCACGAACCCGGAATTCAAACCGTTTGTAGAGGGGGTCTGGAAGAATCAAATTGTCAGTGGATGGGGGGGATTTGTACTTAAGGAAAAACTCAAGGTTTTAAAGGCACAACTGAAAGAGTGGAATAGCTCAACATATGGGTCAATTGATGGCAAGATTGACAAACTTAGAAACGAAATACAAGAGGCAGATGTGTTCGATGATGCTTTTGGACTAGATGAAGATGAGAATATGAGGAGGAAGGCGGCCCAGGCCGAATTAATGAGAGCATTGATAGCCCGAAATAGTTTACTAGCACAAAAGGCAAAGGTACGTTGGTTAAAGAAAGGGGACGTCAATTCAAGCTTTTTCCACAAGTCAATAAACTACCAACGGATGAGAAACGAGATGATTGGGATAGAAATTGAGGGGCACTTGTTCGAAGAAGTGGAGGCAGTAAAAAGAGAAGTCAGTAGGTATTTCAGCAAGTATTATGCGGCTCCAGTTTGAGTATCTCCTATGGTAGTGGAGGATTTCGTAGAGAAAAAGGTGTCGATGGAGGACAACAATATGCTTACATCATCGTTCAGCGAATTAGAAATAAAAGGAGCCATATGGAGCTGTGATAGCTCGAAAAGCCCCGGGCCAGATGGGTTCAACTTCAAATTCATCAAAGAATGCTGGAGTATTGTAAAGGATGACTTCGTTAAAATGCTACAAGAATTTCACTCAAACGGAAAGCTGGTCAGGGGGTCAAATCCGTCGTATATAGTGCTCATACCAAAAAAAGAGGCTGCAATTTCAGTTAATGATTAGAGACCAATCTCCTTGATTGGATGCGTATATACGATCCTGGCAAAAATATTGGCAAAAAGGCTGAGCAAAGTGATTGGCAAGGTGATCTGAGAGAATCAAAGTGCATTTGTGGGTAACAAGTATATATTGGATGGAGTGGCCATACTAAACGAGGCGATTGGCGAGGCAAAACGTAGGGGGATCGAAAGAATGTTTCTCAAAATCGATTTCGCCAAAGCTTACGACTCTGTCGATTGGGATTTCCTTGACCTAATGATGGAGAAGTTCGAATTCAGCACCAAATGGAGAAACTGGATCGCAGAATGTGTTAGGTCGGCATGTGCCACAGTTTTGATCAACGGCAGCCCTTCCACGGAGTTCAAACTGGAACGGGGGCTCAGACAGGGCGACCCGTTCTCGCCTTTCTTATATCTTTTGGTCGCGGTGCTGGAACACGCCGGCGAAGGCGGTCCGTCACCAGGATCGTTGTCAGATGCCAAACGTATAAATAAATAAATAAAACCTAAACATGCTTCTAAAACATAGTTTAGATCTGTTACCCTTGAAGATCGAGGCGTTGATTCCAATCTACAGATCTTCTAGTCTGTCTCCCAACTTCGCTCGAACACCGGGTGGACGGCGTGCTATCAAACGTGGAGTAGGTGCCTCAATTTCGTCTCCTTGAAACCCTAGCCGTTTTTCTCTATTTCGTGTGTGCTAGGGTTTCAAAACTGAATTAGGGCTCCTATTTATAATTTCCATAAGTTTCATGGGCCAGACTAGGGATCCATTAGAAGGTATAGGGCTTGGGCTTCTTACAGGCCCAAATACTCTTATGTTCAGCCCAGAACATATAATTTGGCCCGAGAACATTAATTCATTCCACTAGAGAATTAATGTTGCACTCCCGTCCTATCCCGAACCGAATCAGGGCTTCTATTAGACTTTATAATTCCCCGTGTTTAAGATATCGCACGTCCATTAATTATTAAAGCTCCCGACTTCTTTAAATAATTAATTACTATAATTCCTTGAGTAGTACCGCTCAACCTTGTTGTCGTACGGATTAAATCCACCTGCAGGGTTTAATACGACAATCCTTTATGAGTTTCCTCAAGGGGACATCATCAACATGGATGTACAGGACACGGTGCCCTAATGCCAATAAGTAGACATCATGCGAGCGATGCCACTACCCAAAATACAGAGCGTGAAGAATCTATCAAGATTCTCACCTATGGTACATCAAAGTAGTGAACAAGCACCCCACACATCTAAATATCACACTTAGGGTTAAGAATCATAAAAGTCACCAAGACTTCTAGTTCTTCATAACAGTCAGAACAGAAGAACATGTCTTATCTGTGATCCATTCAATACGCCACAGCGCACTAGTATAAACTAATGGCCAAGACAAACCACTAACAAGTTTATACTACAACTTAAACCAATAGTTTTGTCCATAACTATCTCAGTTGTGAATACTGTTTATATGTTACAAGGAACTGACAATGTGATCTTCTGTGTGACTACAAACCCACCACATCGTCTACAATGCAAGATAAGCAGACATACAAGTAATCACAAAGAATGCAATAATGTGAAAAACCATTTATTTCAGATAAAAGGAAATCGAATATACGTCACAAAAGCCCACTAAAAGTCTGCTTTACAGTATACACCAACAATCTCCCACTTATACTAAAGCTTAACTTTTAGTATACACATAAAGACATCAACATTTCTCCCACTTATACTCAAAGTCTAGCTTGTAATACATCGTAAACCAAGACCCTCTACATGTTTCTCAAAGACTTTTATTGCCAGCGTCTTTGTGAAAGGATCAGCCAAGTTATCCAACGATGCAATCTTAGCTACAGCCACGTCTCCTCGATTTACGATATCTCGTATAATGTGGTACTTTCGCTCTATGTGTTTACTTGCTCTGTGGGCTCTAGGTTCTTTCGAGTTTGACACTGCACCCGCGTTATCACAATAAACAGTGATACACATCGGCATACTCTGAGATACCCCTAATTCCAGAAAGAAATTACGCAGCCAGACAGCCTCCTTTGCGGCCTCTGAGGCAGCTACGTACTCGGCTTCCATAGTGGAGTCCGCGATGCATTTCTGCTTCACACTTCTCCAAGATATGGATGCGCCTCCCAGCATAAACACATAACCCGAGGTTGACTTCCGTTCATCTCGATCAGCTTGGAAATGTGAATCGGTATAACCCAAAGGAATCAAACTATTTGACTGGTATACTAGCATATAATCTCGAGTCTTTTTCAAGTACTTGAGAATATGCTTAAAAACAGTCCAGTGTCCTTGACCAGGGTTAGACTGATATCTTGCTACCATGCCGACTGCATAGCAAATATCAGGCCTCGTACACAGCATCGCATACATAAGGCTTCCTACAGCCGAAGCATAAGGAACCTTAGCCATCTCCTCTATCTCCTTCTGTGTCTTAGGACACATATATTTAGATAGAGGGACTCCATGTCTAAAAGGTAGTACACCCTTCTTGGAATTCTGCATGCCAAAACGAGCAATCACAGTATCAATGTAAGACGCTTGAGATAAACACAACATTCTCTTTTTTCGATCACGAGTGACCTTAATACCAAGAATGTACGATGCTTCTCCCATATCCTTCATTTGAAACTGTTCTGAAAGCCACACCTTTACGTCTGATAATACTTTCACATTGTTGCCAATAAGAAGAATATCATCTACGTATAATACTAAGAATACCACTACGTCTCTGTCACTCTTCTTGTACACATAACTTTCATTTTGACATTGTTCAAATCCAAAAGATTTGATCACCTCGTCAAAACGAATGTTCCAAGACCTGGAAGCTTGTTTTAGCCCATAAAGAGACTTTTTCAGCTTCCAGACTAGATGCTCTTGGCCTTTCTTCACATAACCCTCGGGTTGCTGCATATAGATGTCCTTATCCAAATTTCCATTAAGGAAAGCTGTCTTGACATCCATTTGCCAAATCTCATAGTTCATGTGATTAGCTATGGATAAGAGAATCCGGATCGATTTTAGCATGGCTACTGGTGAGAAGGTCTCGTCATAGTCGATTCCTTCTTTCTGGGTAAAACCCTTTGCCACCAACCGTGCCTTAAAAGCAGTAATCTGCCCATCAGACCCTCTCTTACGTCTGTAGACCCACTTACACCCAACGGCTTTCTTGTCGTGGGGAAGTTCACTTAGGTCATACACTTCCATAGCATCCATAGATTCAATTTCTGAATCCATGGACTTGTGCCAAGACTCTGCATCTTTGTCTTTGATTGCCTCCTTGTATGTCCAGGGGTCGTTATCATCATGTTCATCGCTTGGAATCAAGTCAATAGACTCTCCCATAAACATGAAACGATCAGGTTGGCGAATAACCCTCCCACTACGACGAGGCAATGTATACAAAGGTTCATCAGAGTCGCCACGTTGTGCAGTCTCTTGTGGTATTTCCTCTTGCACACTCGGTGTGCCATTGTCTCCTCTAAACTCATTTAGAATGATCTCAGTATTGGACTTATGCTCATTCATATAGTCTTCTTCTAAAAATCGGGCATTGGTACTCACCACCACCCTCTGATCATTAGGACTATAAAAATAACCACCTCTCGTTCCCTTAGGGTATCCTACAAACAACCGTACTTCAGTTCTAGGTGCCAACTTATCAGCTTCCTTGTTCAGCACATGTGCTGGACAACCCCAAATCCGAATGTGGTTTAGACTGGGCTTTCGCCCAGACCACAATTCAATCGGGGTTTTTGGAACCACTTTAGAAGGTACATAATTTAGAAGGTACGCTGCTGTTTCCAAGGCATAACCCCAAAAAGAGGTAGGTAATGAAGCATAACTCATCATCGATCTCACCATATCTAATAGAGACCTATTCCTTCTCTCAGCCACGCCATTTTGTTGCGGAGTACCAGGCGCGGAGAGCTAGGATCTAATCCCGTTCTCTAATAAGTATTGCCTAAATTCGTTGCTAAGGTACTCGCCACCACGATCAGAACGCAGTGACTTGATACTCTTACCATGACGGTTCTCCACTTCTGCCTTAAATTCTTTGAACTTGCCAAAGCATTCAGACTTGTGGCGCATCAGGTAGATGTATCCATATCTTGAGTAATCGTCAATGAAAGTGACGAAGTACTCAAAACCTCCTCTAGCTTGAACAGTCATAGGCCCACACAAATCAGAGTGAATCAATTCCAACACATCATTAGCCCTATTACCCTTGGCCTTAAAAGGCCTCGAGGTCATCTTGCCTTCCAAACAGGATTCACAGACTGAGAATGGTTCCACTTGGAGAGACTCAAAAAAACCCACTACTTACTAGTCTTTGAATCCTTCTTAGGTTGACATGACTCAATCTTAGATGCCAAAGGTATGTTTGATTCAACTTAGAAGGTTCCTTTCTCTTATTTAATGATGATGATGAATGAGCTTCAGTCACAGTATGATATGCACACGTAATAGTATAAAGATTGTTTTCTAACGTGCCAGGACAGATTAAAGAGTCATTTCTCATAATAACAACATTGTCATTAAAAACAACCGAGCATCCATCCAAAAATAACTTCGAAACAGAAATTAAATTTCTCCGAAAATTCGGCACGTATAAAATGTTCTTTAATACTAAAACAGAATTAGAAAAACATAAGTGCACGTCTCCCACTGCAACCACCGATACTATCGAAGCATTGCCCAAACTAATAGTAATCTCGCCCTCACTCAGTTCCCTTGTCTGCAGAAACCCCTGCAAGGTATAACAAACATGGTCAGTGGCTCCTGTATCTACTACCCAAGAAAAGGCAGAACAAGCCGCAAAACATGTTTCAACAACTAAAGCGAGAGACGTACCAGAGTTTTCCTTTTTCAGAAGGGGACAATCAGACTTCCAATGTCCTGTCTTTTTGCACTTGAAACATTTGCCCTTCGGCTTTTTAACGCCACCAGAAGGCGCCAGTTTCTTGCTCCCACTGCTTTCACCACCACCCTTTTTCTGTAAAGGCTTTTTCTTCTTCTTGCCATTAGACGAAGAAGGTCCAGCCTGGACAGTAACATTGGCTTGTGGTCGTTTACCCATGAGACCCTCCACCGCGACCAATTCCGTAAGAAGCTCGGTTAAAGTATAATCCTTCTTACTCATGATCGCGTTTACACGGAAGTTCTCAAAAGACTTTGGGAGCGAGTGTAGGATCATATCGATCTTGGTGTCATTATCGATTAACCCTCCGAGGACCTCAATCTCATTCAGATATTCCATCATCTTGAGACCGTGGTCCCTCACGGACGCTCCCTCTGGCATAGAGGTTGACATGATCTTCCTCATAGCCTCAAAGCGGGCAGCCCTATCTTTCTCACCAAAAAGCTCTTTGAGGCTCAACATCATAGCTGCGGCACTAGGCATAGTTTGATGCTGCTGTTGTAAAACATTTGACATCGAGGCCAAAATGTAACAACGAGCCATCTCATCAGCCTTGTGCCACTTCTTATGAGCCTCCTTTTGCTCTTCAGTAGATTCGGGTCCCAAAGGGGCAGGAGCAGGTGTGTCGAGCACAAACTTGTACTCATCTGCAACAAGGACAATGTCCAGATTTCTTTTCCAATCCAAGTAATTTTGACCAATAAGCTTATTTTGATTTAAGATAACCATAAGTGGGTTGAATGTCACCATAATGTATCTGAAATAAATAAAATGCAAGCAATAAATCACATAAGTTTGAAGCATAAAACATTGGAAACCTTCAAAACCAACATTCAACACAACCTCCAACAGCCCAACAAACACATATGCAAGCCACGTTAGGGTGGTCGTTTACACATGTATTCATTGACCAGACATTCAGTCTTTAATTTCAATATCACGTCAACTTATCCTTATGACGAATGAAATTAACAGTCGAACTTTAACTGGCCATGTGAACTAGAACAGTGACCCCGTTGGGGGGTTATATTCAAATTCACATCTAAGTGATGACCACAATTTAACAACAGTTATCTTGAATTATTCTTTACTGATGAACTCATGGATGACACATCCGTTAGGGAAGATCACACACTTCATCTAAAGATTAAAACAGTTTTATTAGAAGTCTTAACTAGTAAGCTCGTGAATGTTGCACCCGTTAGGGGAAGACTCCCAAGGTCCCACGAGCAACATACACCTTACTTAAAGACCAATTGTGGAGGCCTATAAATTAATTAAAATTCAATTATCTCACTTAGTCATTTAAACTTTGAAGATTATTCACAGGCATAACAAATTAACTAAATAATACAAGCATGCCAATCATAACAAGATGCGATAAATAGAGGTAAAATAAATAAATGCACATCTATCGCAACCCCTTGAAAAACCTATCAAAAAACAGCCTACAATAAGCTATTACAATGATAAAACAGTGGCGCGGACGGATGTCTCGCATCGGCCTCTCACGCAATGCAAAAATCTCAAATACACGTCCACCGACTAAAACTGGCAGAAAACTTCATCAAGACGTTGAATTAGGCCTCGCCACTCGTCGTCCCAGCATAGCCGTGACTCCTGTAGATCTCGTCGAGACGTTTCCGAAAAGGTCTTGTGGGCTGAAAACGGACATCCGAGTCAAAAGTTATGGCCAAAACAGTTTTCACCATCCAAGGCCATAACCCGAAAAACTCAGATTACTGTTTTCAGATCTTCCATCGACACCGCCCGTTCTCACGATCAAAAATTACAATATAAACGAGCAAAACCCTACTACAGTGATCTATGAAATAGTCCTATACTACCCACACTTATTATCTGGTGGGAAAAACGATTACATAACACTAGGGTTGCGATAGAAGAATAAAAAAATTAACCAACAGAAACACATACGTACATGAAACAAAATAAATTGAATCATACAATCATACGTTTCAGGCAGAGCCAACAATCCACGAATCCAGGCTCTGATACCAATTGCTGGAACACGCCGGCGAAGGCGGTCCGTCACCAGGATCGTTGTCGGATGCCAAACGTATAAATAAATAAATAAAACCTAAACATGCTTCTAAAACATAGTTTAGATCTGTTACCCTTGAAGATCGAGGCGTTGATTCCAATCTACAGATCTTCTAGTCTGTCTCCCAACTTCGCTCGAACACCGGGTGGACGGCGTGCTATCAAACGTGGAGAAGGTGCCTCAATTTCGTCTCCTTGAAACCCTAGCCGTTTTTCTCTATTTCGTGTGTGCTAGGGTTTCAAAACTGAATTAGGGCTCCTATTTATAATTTCCATAAGTTTCATGGGCCAGACTAGGGATCCATTAGAAGGTATAGGGCTTGGGCTTCTTACAGGCCCAAATACTCTTATGTTCAGCCCAGAAAATATAATTTGGCCCGAGAACATTAATTCATTCCACTAGAGAATTAATGTTGCACTCCCGTCCTATCCCGAACCGAATCAGGGCTTCTATTAGACTTTATAATTCCCCGTGTTTAAGATATCGCACGTCCATTAATTATTAAAGCTCCCGACTTCTTTAAATAATTAATTACTATAATTCCTTGAGTAGTACCGCTCAACCTTGTTGTCGTACGGATTAAATCCACCTGCAGGGTTTAATACGACAATCCTTTATGAGTTTCCTCAAGGGGACATCATCAGCATGGATGTACAGGACACGGTGCCCTAATGCCAATAAGTAGACATCATGCGAGCGATGCCACTACCCAAAATACAGAGCGTGAAGAATCTATCAAGATTCTCACCTATGGTACATCAAAGTAGTGAACAAGCACCCCACACATCTAAATATCACACTTAGGGTTAAGAATCATAAAAGTCACCAAGACTTCTAGTTCTTCATAACAGTCAGAACAGAAGAACATGTCTTATCTGTGATCCATTCAATACGCCACAGCGCACTAGTATAAACTAATGGCCAAGACAAACCACTAACAAGTTTATACTACAACTTAAACCAATAGTTTTGTCCATAACTATCTCAGTTGTGAATACTGTTTATATGTTACAAGGAACTGACAATGTGATCTTCTGTGTGACTACAAACCCACCACATCGTCTACAATGCAAGATAAGCAGACATACAAGTAATCACAAAGAATGCAATAATGTGAAAAACCATTTATTTCAGATAAAAGGAAATCGAATATACGTCACAAAAGCCCACTAAAAGTCTGCTTTACAGTATACACCAACACGCGGAGGGCCTAAGTCGACTGGGTACGAAGGCAACAGAGTGTGGGATATTTGAAGCAGCAGAGTTGGGGTCGAAGCGACAGAATGGAACTCTCACACCTGCAATACGCAGATGACTCTATCTTGATCGGGAAAGCCAATCCTAGCAACGCGTGGGCAATGAAAGGCATACTTCGGAATTTCGAATTACTGTCGGGTTTGAAAATTAACTATTAGAAAAGTTGTCTTTGCGGAGTGAGTGTGGAATGCAGCAGGCTAAATGATATGGCAGAAATTTTGGGGTGTACATCGGGCAATATTCCTTTCAAATATTTGGGAGTAAAGGTGGGCGCCAAATACAGAGCAACATTAACATGGGAGGAACTGATACATCGTATGAAAAGAAAGATGGGGTGTTGGAGCTACAAAAAGATTTCTTTGGGGGGAAGGATAACGCTTCTAAAATTTGCTCTAATGTCGATTTCGATCTACCAACTTTCCTTCAACCTTATACCCGTGTGTGTAATTAAATCACTAACCTCTTTGTGTTGCAGGTTTTTATGGGGGGGGGGGGGGAGCGAACTGAACAGAAAAATAGCATGGGTCAAGTGGGAGAAAATATGTAAATCAAGGGGGGTAGGGAGGGCTGGGGGTGAGGGATCTTAGGGGTTTCAATTCAGCGCTGATGGGCAAATGGATGTGGCGGTTCTTGACAAATGGAGACAACCTTTGGGTGAGTGTAATCAAAGTCATTCATGGTAATGTGGAGGTAGGGGCTGAGGGAGTTTTCGGGGGACAGAGGAGTAGGATAGGTTCAAGTTGGTGGAGGGAGGTTATGAATAACGTGTCGGGGGAGAGAGGGCGTTGGTTTTGGGGCTCCTTGGAGCGCAAGTTAGGGGATGGGCGAGCAACAAAATTCTGGAGCGACCCGTGGGCGGGGGGAGAACCTCTCAAATCCCGATTCCCATGCCTTTTTGGGCTGAGCGTGAAGAAGGAGGTCCGCATTAGCGAACTAGGTCGCTGGGTAGAGGGGGCTTGGGTGTGGGAGTGGGAGTGGGAGTGGAGGAGGATCTTATTCGAGAGGGAGCAAGATACATTTAATATTCTATTGAATCATGTTAACAGGTTTCACCTACAAGAAAACATTACGGACAACTGGTTATGGAATGCTGGACGGGAAGGGAAGTATACAGTAAAAGAGGCATATGGGGCCATCACGAAGGGGGTCGGGTCGAGGAGAAGGACGGGGAACAAAGGACTTATTCACACAGAGGCTTGGAGCAAGATTGTCCCAACAAAGGCGGCTGTGTTGGGCTGGAGAGTATTGCAAAACAGGCTGCCTACAAGATATAATCTAGTGAAGAGAAGAGTCTTGCAAGCAACGGGCGATGCATCTTACGCGTTGTGTGGAGAGATAGAAGAGACGGCTACACATGTGTTATTGAACTGCCGGAAATCGTCAGTCATATGGCATAACATTTACAACTGGATCGGTCACTACTCGTCGGCTCATAATCAGATTGAGGATCATTTTTTGGGCCACGCGGGGATATTCTCGGGTAAGAAGGGGAGAAAGAGGGCGATAGGCCTGTGGATATGCATTGTATGGGTGATGTGGAAATGGCGAAATAAAGGGGTTTTCAACAATGTGGAATGGGACGCTCAAGAGGTGGTGGACGAGATAAAGGGGAGGGCATGGAGCTGGTTCTGCTGTTTGGACAAATATATGAAACAACCAACTTTTGTGGAATAGTGCAGGAACCCGAGAGCATACCTTGATGATGGTAATTAAATATGAGTATCAGTCAATGGTAATAACCTCTTTTCATTCTTTATACTGTAAACTGTGAGGCATCGCTGGTGCCTTGGAAACTATTGCAACAATCTCTATCTATAAAACTTATTTTGCCTGATAAAAAAAAATCAAATGAATTAAAAATAAAAAACGACCCTCATCAACCCCTATTACTAAATTGTATGCATATTTGCATCTGTAGAAATTTGTGTTTAAGTAAGGCTCATTACAAATATAAATAATTGTTTGTAATTAGTAATTTAGGAAAGAGAAAATTTGGTGATAAATATTACTACCTATAAATAGATGCTAATTGTTCACACATTCTCTCTACCTGAAATCTAAAAAAATTAAAAATATTTTTTGGTCGAATTTGTTTGGACCTTCCAATTTGAAAGAGAATTCATATTCTTAATATTGCAATACATGTCCCCCAATATTTCATTGTCTCTCCCTCAATGTTCATCCTCACAATTACAAAACTCATCCCTACAATGTTTTGTTTCATCTAAACCATCAAACGTACTCGATAAGTGCAGTTGGTGGTCCGTATTATATCCACCTGAAAAAATGTACTATCAATATCCATTTATTTACGAAATAAGTCATCCGACAACACCAAAGATGACTTCTAAATCATCCAGCTAGTATCGATGGAACAAACACAAACAAGGAGTGTGAAACACCGTCTTCTAGTCAAGACTCTCATTTTCCACCAAATTCGTATCTAACGGGCATTGCTGGCATTAATCTAAATGCATGTGAAGATTCTGATGATTTGGGCCTAAAGAGACATACTTATGATGCTACTAGGTACACTGTCTAAAACATAAGACTCTTGCAAAGAGTTTGGTGATTGTCAGTGAAGATGCAATTGTCGGCAATGCTCAAGAATTGAAGGTCATATGGAAAAGGATTGCAGAAAATTACAACAAGAGCCGACGTGCGAACTCCCTAGTAAGATATTGTAAACTTTTAAAAGCACACTTTTATACGGTGCAAAGGTTTGTGAGTGTCAGTGAAGATGCAATTGTCGGCAATGCTCAAGAATTGAAGGTCATATGGAAAAGGATTGCAGAAAATTACAACAAGAGCCGACGTGCGAACTCCCTAGTAAGACATTGTAAACTTTTAAAAGCGCATTTTTATACGGTGCAAAGGTTTGTGAGTGTCTGTAATAGATTGTACAATCAGATGGAGAAGGATTTGAGAAGTGGACAAAACAATATTGATATACTCGTGAATGTAATGAAAGTGTGTCCACTAACCCACAATAATCATGTGTTTGCTCACTTTGCCATGTGGAAGATTCTCAAACAATGTCATAAGTGGATTGCATAGCAAGAACGTGATCATTGTGGTAGGAAGAACCGAAAAAGACATAAACTTCCCCTTAAGGAGGATACACATCTTCTTCTAATGCAGAAAATGTTGATGAAGAACGTGAACGTTCGATCGGACATAAAATGGCGAAGAAGAGTTAAGGTGAAAGTAAATCACTCGAAGGATAATATGACGGGAAAATTGCCCTTTTGGTCCTGTAAGATTGAGGCCAAATCACTTTTGGTCCTGTAATTCAAAAATGGTCCTTTTTATTGCAAGAATGGTCCTGTCCGTTAAAAAATTAACAGATTCCGTTAAATGCTGAAATTGGAGGGAAATCACTTCCAAGGCATAATATTTCGAGGGAAATGACTCCTCCATTCTATAAATATGCCTACATACATCCAAAACCTAATACACAGCCTCATTTGCAACAAAAAACCACCTAATAAATTCACCATTACACAAAAACCACCTAATAATCGATTAAACACAAAAACCACCTAATAAATTCACCATTACACAAAAATCACCTAATAAGTTCACCATTACACAAAATCCACCTAAAATGCATTGTTTCATCAAAGACAGCACTAGGGTGAACAAAATAGGCATTGTTTCATCAAAGACAGCACAAAAACCAACTAAATAGGCATTGTTTCATCAAAGACAGCACAAAAACCAACTAAATAGGCATTGTTTCATCAAAGACAGCACAAAAACCACCTAAATAGGCATTGTTTCATCAAAGACAGCACAAAAATCAACAATGTCTACTGTCTTAATACAAAACAAAACCAACAATAATCCCAAAAAGACATAATTTAATGGAATACTTTACTGTTTTCATGATCACTTCTTCATTTTGGACCCTTGAACCATTGCAGCTTGCAAATTTGACATGGTAACTTATTTTTTGCCTCCAATCTTTATCACTGGAACAGATGTCGATGGCATCTCACTCCCTCTTTGAATAAACATATTCTCTCTAGGGTGGAAAGCCATTGGAGCTGGTTCTCTGATGTTCACCCTTGCTTGTGTTGGTGGTCTAAAAGAGGTAGTTGCATTGGTTGCTATAAAATGAGAAATCAATGTTTCTCCAACTCTATTTTCCTACAATTAAAAAATTATAAACTTATAAAAGTTTGCTATTTTTTCATAAACATTTCAAAATTAAGGAAATAGAAAAAATGCATCAACATAATTGAATTCAGATAAGGTCTACTCACTGTAAGTTCAAGTTTTGACTCTTGAGTGAATGGAGGAATGTCATCAGTTTGTGTCATTTCATCAGCTTGTGCATTCCCCTAAAAAAAAATTAGAAATTTTAAAGTTAGAAACTAATTAAAAAAAAATCTGAATTTTAAATTAAAGTTACTTACATTGGCTGATTGCTCATCAATTAAATCTAAACTCCTAAAAATTTGCAATTCACCAGCTTGTTGATTCTCCTAAAAAATGAGAAATTTCAGTGTTAGAAACTAATTTAAAAAACCTGAATTTAAAATTAAAGTTACTTACATTGGCTGCTTGCTCATGAATAAAATCTAAACTCCCAAGAATTTGCACTTCATCAGCTTGTAGATTCTCCTAAAAAATGAGAAATTTTAAAGTTAGAACCTGATAAAAAAAGATAATACAATCTAAATTTTAAAAATATTACTCACATTGGCTGCTTGCACTTTCTTTTTACAACCTCTTTCATTGTGGCCTTTATTTTTGCACCATTTGCATGTCACTTGGTATTTTTGCTTAGGCATGATCTCTGTTTTTGTTTTCTTCTTTCTCTTGCTTCTACCCGATGGCTCTTCATCCACCCCCCTTCTTCGTGCTCTTGATGGCCTGCCTCTTCTTTTTGTCCCAAAGTTTGGGGGAAGAGGTGGTATATATCCCGTCCTCTCCCACATGTCAACTCCAACCATTGGTTGTAAAGCTGACATATAAACTCGTTTATACGTGTCAATTGAATAACTAGGGTGAACAAAATCCTCTGCATTCAGTTTTTCAGCACCAATTGCACTCATTCCATGCCTACATGGAACACCAGTCAAATCCCACAACCTACAAGAACAACTTTTAGCCCTCAAGTCAACTGAAAACCTCCCTCCATCAAAAGTCTCTACTTCATACAACTCAGATGTTGACTTCAATGCAATGCACTCAGAGGCCTTTGCCATCCTCCTATTCAGTTTTTTTCTCACTGATGGACAGATTAGTTTACCTTTCCACAACCTCTCACACTTATCCCTGTTCACTTGCAACCTCTTCATCAAACTCATTCTTATCCACTCCAACATGGTTATGATTAGCTTTTGTCTAGCTTCTACAAGGACTCCATTCCACGACTCACATATATTGTTCAACACTATGTCACACTTGGGAAATGTAGAAAAGTGTGACTTGGACCACTTTGAGGGGGGTATTTGTTGTAACCAAGATAAACACTTTTTATCAATTTCGCCAATATTCCTCATTTCTTGGTTAAATTGAGGCACTGTAAGAGACCTGACAGCCCTCCACAACCCAATTTTCAATGCATTTCCCCTGAACCCAACTTTCTTCATATTGCCATGTAAGTGCTTCACACAAAATCTGTTTTCAGAACCTGGCAAAACAGACTCAAAAGCAGCTAAAAGACCTTTCTGTCTATCAGACATGAAGGTATATAATTCCTCTCTTTGAATTTGGAGGTCTTCTTTCAATAGACCAAGAAACCATGTCCAATTCTCGGTGTTTTCAGTATTCACAACTGCATATGCTATGGGAAATATTTGGTTATTAGGATCAACAGAAACAACAGTTAATAACACACCACCAGTAGGACCTTTAAGGAAAGTCCCATCAACACCTATAAACGGTCTACACCCAGCAAGAAACCCAATCTTCAAGGCTTGAAAACACACATACAATTTACTAAATCTGTTTCTACCATCTGGTCCTTCATCTACACAAATTTTTACAATTGACCCTGGATTCTTATCCCTTAGAGCCATTGCATAGTCCCAAACCAAGGAAAATTGATCCTCGTTGCTCCCTTGAATTAACTTTTTAGCTTTAACTTTAGCTCTATATGCCTGGTTCTTAGACACCTGAACCTTAGTGTCTCTTACTACAATAGTCCTCAACCCATCTAAGTCTTTTTTAGGATCTGCCCTCCAATCTTCCACATATCTCTTGGAAAGCCAAGTTGATGTCATTGTTCTCACATGGTAGTTAGGTGCACACGTATGTTGATTGTTCAATTTTCTAATCTGGAAACACTCTTCATTTGCTACCTTCAAACATTTATAAACCACCCACAATCGCAGCACCTTGCATAAATCCTAATCTTATCATTTTTTTCAATTTTGACATTTCTTTTTGCAACTACCCCATGAGACTTAACAACATCTTTAAACAATTGTTTAGAGTTAAAATTTTGCCCAATCATGAAAGAAGGATTAAAGACAGATGAAGAACTGAAGTTATTATTGGACCCTTCATCAATATTTTCATCCCCAGAACTCAAATCACTATTAAAATTCTCATCTTCACTACCCTCCAAATGATCCGAAGAAGAATCATCTTCACTACCACTACTCTCAATTTCAGCTTCACCTAAACCACCCCACTCAACCTCCTTATCAATAGCATCCTCAAATAAGACATCATCCATCTCACTTGCACCACTATCACTATCCATCTTAAAATCAGTATCATTCTCACTCTCATCAAACTCATAATTTTCATAAGTATCACTAACCTTCTCTTTCCCCTTCCCACTAACAATTCGTTTTTCCTTCCCTTTATCACTAAAACCCCCAGTTTTTTCCTTTTCATCTTCACTAACTGACTCTATTTCACCCTTCTCACCTACAAAAGAACCAGTTTGTATTAAAAGGGGACCACCTGAATTGATAGCACTAAAACAAATACTGTATATAGAAATATACAATATTTTTACAAATCTGGAGAGGCCCCATGTGTTTCCTATTACACTAACACACAAATATAATATATTCATATACAACCAAAAACCCTTTGTCACAGAATCTTTTTTCAAAAACCAATAAAGAGTGTAAGCTTGACAAAAATTTCAATTACTTTATAATACACATTCACAGCAACATCCCATTTTCAATTACATCAAATACATATTCACAGCAACTTATATTCATCACAATCCTCATTTTCCATTTGACCATAAAAACACAGAAAAGAAAATAAAACAGGGGTTAAATATCAGCGCACAACAGAGAAAAAAAGGGCTTGCTCAAACTTACTAGTATTCTCTATTCGCAGCATTTCACCGATTGCGATTTATAGCGTTTCAGTCACGGTTGTTGGAATCCATTTCTGGGTTTCGCGATTTGTGGGTTGCAGTTTTAGGGTTCGTGATTTTTGGGTTACGATTCGTGGGTTCGCAATTTGTGGGTTTGATTTCTGTGGAAATGAGATTCGCGGTGTGTGAGTGATTTTTGGGGATGCAATTAGGTTAACTTTTTTTGTTTGAGAGAGAGTAATCTGATTTTAGGAGATGGTTTAAGTTTTCACGGAGCGTGACTCTCACGCGATTTATATCTGTTAAATTTGACATAAAATAATTGTGGGACTAAAAGTGTAGTAAAAAAGACCAAAAGTGATTTGACTTCAATATTACAGGACCAAAAGTGCATTTTTCCCATAATATGACAGAGGAGTTGGAACAGAGCATCAAAAAAAACATGAAGAAATATAAAGTAATAGTCGATGCGAAGTTGAAGGAACAAAAAAGACACAATAAAAAATAGGAGTACAACGTCATCACGAAAGATACCACATGAATAACACCAAAGCAATTAGCAATGCATCTTAAGCTGGTTGCCAATCTAGAGAAGAAATGGGAAGTCGAGTTAAACTAGTCGTTTATTGTCTTGTTGTTTGTTATTTTATGTTTTATTTGAAATTCAGTTGTATTGTTTGAATTTTCGTTGTAATATTTGAGATTTTGTTGTATTGTTTTAAAATTTCATAATGGTATTGGTATTGGTCATTATATGTAAACTAGTCGTTATGAACTTGCAGTTAGTAAATAGTCATTATAGACAACATTATATATATTGACCTAAATTTTTTTTCTACAATACTCAAAGCAATATTTTCACACTATTACATTATGGTTAAGATCTCCCAAAACACAATGTCTTCAGATCCCTACCACAATGTCAACACCAATAGTGATGAAGATTTATGGAATGATGATTCAAATGATCGAATATTTTTTGAAATTCTACGACAACAACAAAGAAAAAAAAAATACGTAGAGCGTGATCATGAAGGAGACCATAGTCTTCGGGTTGATGGTTATTTCTCCTAAAATTTAATATACACAAGGGATATTTTTTGTCATCGTCTTCAGATGGGAAGAGACACACATTCACACACATAATAGATGTCTTTGAATCTCGCGATGATTATTTTAAGTGGAGGGTCGACATAACGTGAAGGAAATGTTTCTCACCACTTAAAAAATGCATGGTTGTCATTCGTCAATTGACTACTTGTTCAATTTTTGTACCGGCGTGTTGCTTAAACAATTGTGATGAGTGTTGATGTGTTGATGTGTTGCTTAAACAACTGTAATTGTCTGTTTGTTCAATTTTAGTCTTTGTGTAATTGATATTTTCGGAGAAAAATACTTGTGAAAGTCAACTTCCAATGATTGCGAACATTTGCTCCATATGCATGAGCAAAGATACGACTTTCGGTTGGGTAGCCTTGATTGTATGAATTGGGAATAAAAGAATTGTTCAGTCACTTGAAAACAACAATTTACTCGAGATGATCATGGAACACCAACAATAATGTTGAAACCATAGCCTCTTCTGACTTATGAATATGTCATGCTTTTTTTTAAGTAGTAGGATTCAATAATGATATCAATGTGCTTAATAAAAGTCTCTTTTTCTTCAGCGATGTTTTAAGAGGGAAAGGCTCATATATTAACTTCATGGTGAATGGTAGACAATATATTAAAGGATATTATCTTACGAGTGAATTATATCATGAATTAGCTACTTTCGTCAAGAGTTTTCGATGCTCTCATGATCCCAAGAAAACGTTGTTTAAGAAAATGCAAGAGACTGCAAAAAAGGATGTTGAGCGGGCATTTGGGGTGTTACAAGCGTGTTGAACGATGATTAGAGGACCAAGACATTTTTAGTACTAGAGTAACTTGAAGGATATCATGTATATATGCATTATTTTACCATAAAATGATAATTAAGGATGAGCGAGATACAACGTTCAACTGGTTGGAGGAACCCAACTTAAACAATGATACAATTTTAAAAATATTTCAAGGCCCTGTCGTAGGATTTACTAAGTTTAGCAAGAGACGAGCTTAAATACGTGATAAGCAAATGTATCAACATGTACAACTTCAATCAGACTTAATTGAGCACATTATCAAAATTAGCAGAAAAATATAATTTAATTATCTATTTTTATCTCTTGTATTATTGTAATTTATTTTAACATTTGTACTCGTTCTTCATTTCTCAATAAGATTATAAAATTTCTTTGTCACAATTTTGTGCAAAACTTATAGTTAGTCTAATGTACTAAATAATTAGCGAATAATATAGTTAAAATTAAATATATTTGTTAATATATATTCATAAATATTTATTTTATTTATGAAATAAAATATTAAAATAAAAAATGAAATAAAGTAAGAAAAGTTGGATGAATTAGATGGTGTGGATAGTTGGGCTCTTGGATATAGTAACAATTGTACTTAAAAGGAGTAGAGATCTATATAAATTGATAGGTACTCCTTCCGAATACTTGCACGATTTGATCGGCACACTTTTTAAGAAAATGAGATTTAGTGATTGGTGATATAAGATAAATGATGAATATTTTAAGTGATTTAATAAGGTGCAAAGTAGGTAAAAGTGAATGACAATTTTAAAAATAAAATAATATTGAAAGGGTATTAATTTTGTGAAGGTGTTTTCATAATATTAAGAGTGTACAAATAATTTTAAAACGTTTCAATAAAAAAGTGTAAAAATAATTACGAAAGAGAGTATAAAATATTCTTGATATGACAAGTAATATGACACAAATTTATATATGGGGCTACGTGCATGTTGGAGATGCTCTAATAAGAGAAATGGACACAAATTTAATGAATGGATGGAACAATGAGTAATGATTTCTCGCATCGATACACACGTCTTTTAAATGAAAATTGTTTCCAAACTCTAAAAATTGTTTTAAACAGTCGACATAATTTTTCAAATCTAAAAATTACTCCTAGGTTTTAATAAATATAGAAATATTATGAAATTGAATATAAAATTATTTAATTAAATACATATAGTAATTAATTTGAAAATTATTTAACAAACTGAAAACTTGTTTCGAAAATCGAAGACCATTTTAAAAATTAAGAATAACTTAAAATACAATTTAAATATAAAAGTCAATAATTATTATATATATACTTTAATTTTTGTTAAACTAAACAAAAATATTAAAAAATACCACACGTCCAAATAATTTTAAAAACAGTAAATTATTAATATTTGACTTTGTTTTAAAAAAACTGACTTAAAATCTTATTTAAGTATTACTCCGTATACATTTATTTATTATGACTATTGTAAATTTTATTTGTGTTTATAAGGTTTTATAAATTATTTTCAATATTTTAAAATGATTTTAGGATTTTAAAATTTTAATTTTCAGATTTAGAACATTAAAGTGTAGTTAGATAATCTTAAAGTTAATTTTGGAATGAAATTATTTTCGGAGAGAGAGAGAAGAAAATTATTTTTCTTGTTATTCATTTCAACCTCTGTTCTTCATCGAAAGTCGAAACACCTGATTATACAAACAAGGTTTTGGAATGTTTTCTGCTTATCATTCCTGACATAATTAATCGAAGTAGACCGAAGATGAAAGATAAAAAAAAATTAGAAAAATACGTACATTTAAATGGAAACGATTTGTATTTATCTTTAAAATATATTAATATAATTTTATTATTTATTTTAAATTATAATTAATATAATTATAACAGATGGTTGGTTCTATAAAAAATTTAAAACACTAAACTAAAATCTTGAAAAAGAAAAAAATCAATCTAAAATATTGTTCAATTTTAAGGACATTTTTAGGAGTCTTAGAGTATAAACAATAATCTCAAATAAACTATCAATATGTAATGTTGACTCTCTCTCTATATATATATATACTCCACTAGCGTTAGACCCGCGTATTACGCGGGATTGAAATAAATTTTTTAAAATATTTTGTTTTATATTACAAAATTGAATTAAAAATTAACCTTTTAATTATAAAGGAATTTGATAAATTGTTTTTCTATTTTTAAAATATCAAAAGGAATTTTGATAGTAAAAAACATTACATCATATATTTGAAAAAAAAAATCAATAACAGAAATAAAAGAGTATAGTCTTATTAATAAAAGAAATTAATATATAAAATTACAAATTTCGAAAAACTTCCCTTTACACAACATTTATTGTACGTTTACATATTTTTCCATTTAAGTTGGGACAAAGAATTTTCAATTTGCTCTTGTTCTTAACTTTAGAGGTTGACATAGATCTCGTACATTTGTAAAAAAAAAAAAAAAACTCGTATATTACGTGAGATTGTGAATAAAATATTATTTAATAAAAGTTAATATAATTATTTTTAAGTGTTTATGTATGTAATTTTATTTATCTGTCGTAGTAGAAAAGAGAATAGTGGAAATAAAAAGTGAAAATGATTGAAGGTCAATCTAACAAATCAATTATTACCAAATATTATGTTGCAGATGGATGATTTAGTAATATTTATCAAACGTTATTGACTTTATAAAAAAAATTATCAATAGTACGTGAAAAATATAAGAATGTAAATAAAATAAATAAGGATGTACATTTGATATTAAAAGTTGAGTATAATGTAAGGTTGAAAGTTCAAACTTTAAAAGCAAAAGATGAATGAGAATGAAATAAATTTTAAAATAAATAATTTGAGTGGGGAGAAAGAAATATAGATAGTAAGGGAGATCTTGTCACGTGATAAAATATATGTTTGAAAATATAAAATATATGGAGTAACAATTAAGATTAAGTTTGTACATTTGTACCTAAGGGATTAAGATTGTAGTTAAGGGTGAAAATGAGTTAGACTATTCGATTAGCCTACGACTTGATTTATTAAAGTTCAACTCGGTTTAACTTGTTTAATAATAAGTTGAACTCAAACTTATTTAAAAGCTCATTTAGTTAGTTATGCCTATTTAACTTCATAAATAAATAACGTAAAGAGTTTAATATTACTAACTACTATGTAGTTATATTAAGTAGAAAAAATCTTTTGAATTTTTTTTTTTTTGAACATTTGATATTTATTTTATTTCATAATTTTGAGATTTAAATAGTCGATTTGATGATAGTAAAGTGTTGTAGATTTTTTTTTAAATGCACTAATATGATTAAAAAGACTTTGGAGTCATGTCTATTTATTAAAAATGTCCGACCAAACTTTAAAAAAATGTTTATGGATCAAACTTGTGCCTAAAATATACTCCCTATATGTTTAGTCAATTTTTATTATAAGGTCCAGTTAGTTCGGACTCATTCTCATTCCTAAATGAACCATAAAAAAAAAAAAAAAAATCATGTGTGCATTGTTTAGAGAAGCAAAATAACTGCGTGCAAGAACAATGGACAAAATTAATAAAAAATTGTCAAAATTCACACTAAGAAATAAGATACCATTGAAAAATGTAAAATTATAGAGTAAATCAATGATAAAATTAAATATCCATATTGAAAAACACCTCGACACAATTTCATGTAACCCCCAAGTATTATAAGAAAATGAATGCTTATTACCCAAAATAATTCAATCAACTCCATTCAAATCCAAGCATCATATTTTATGGAGTACTCCATTAAATTGATATTATTTTTTTTTATATTTTATTTTATGCATAATTTTTTTTTATATTGAATAAGGAAAGTATTACAATTGTACTATAATTGAATTCTATATTTAATTTAGCAATTTAAAATAATTTAAACATATAATTGATATGGTTAAAAAAAGTTCAATATGACTTCTCTAAAATATTTTAAATTCTTCCGAGCATGCTTAATATTCTGTCTCTCAATTATAAAATCATACTTATCCAATATCATTATTTACAAAATTTTAAATTATGTCAATATTATTGTGATATATACTTACTTTAATTAATTATGGTAATTAAAATTGTAATCACATAAAAAGGAAGAACATAGATTAAAGTAATAATATACTCCACTTTTATCCCACAATCAAAATTTAAACTAACGAAATTTTAGGAAATAAAATTTTCTTTTTTTGAAAACTTACATATATATACCCTAATTATTAATTTCAAGTAATAAATAGTGTTTGACTATTGTGTTGTAACAATAATATTAGATATAAAATTGGATTAAATAATATAATATGTTGATATTAAATAAATTCAAAATGTAAACATTTATAAAATTTAATTAGGGTTTTCTAATATAAGAGAAATTTGAATTCTTCAAAGAAATTTTAATATTAGTCAACTATAAGAGAAATTATAGGAAAATTTGAATTCGAATCCCATAGTATAATTATTAATGGCCAAATAATCAATTATAGCCTATACTTTTTCCTTTTTATCAATTCTGGCACATACTATTTTTTTTCTCCAAATGATACCCATACTTTCAATTAGTACTTAAAAACATCTCCGTTCTCATTTTTCAGCAAAGCCCGTCTGATGTGGATGCCGGATTCCACGTGGACGGCTGACATGGAAATTAGTAATTGTCCAAATAATCTATTATATCCCATACTTTTCATTTTTTATTAATTTTAGCCCATATTTTTTGTTTTTTCAATTCTAGCCCATACTTTTCATATTTTCATCAATTCTAGCTAATACTTAAAAAAAACCTATCCGGTATCATTTTTTGCAAGGTTCGTCTTACAGGACGCCAAAAATAAATTGATAATAACTTGAAGAATGCACCCATCAAATATTCACACTACTATGGCAAAATAAAAATGTCATTACAATGCAATGACCGCATTTATTGCTTACAAAATAAAGATGTCGTTACAAGACATTTGATCATAAGTTTTGTCACTACATGACACATGCAAAAAGAAAGATGTCAACATGACATATCCAAAAAGATGTCATAACAAGGCACATCCGGCCAGTACGACCTAAAATATAGATAAAATAACGATCTCATGTTGTGTGACTTTATAATGTTGGTGGTGAAGTGCAATAGTCAACACCATCTGATTTTTGGCTGCTACGATCTTCAACTTCACGAGCATTTATTCGTACTCCACTAGAGGCCGCAGCTGCAGTAGCTATAGGACCACTCACTGTCCTTGGTCGACTTTGATTGGGCATCTAAAATAACACATATATAACAACTCAAATACCATAACAAAATTAATTTTAAAATATCAAAGTTTAATATGGATAACCTTATTTCAAACACTTACTCTATAATACACTCTTCCAGAATTAGCCAAAATCATATCTTCACTTCCTTACCTAGAATGAAAGAGACATTTAAATATTAATTACTTTAGTACCAACGAAAAATTGAAATTTTAAAATAGAAATAAAAAAAAACCACCCTATAATTTGCTCATAAGTTTGAATATAAATTAATCTCTCCAACATGAATTAGAAACAATGATGAAATAGTTGAAAGTTGAAACACACCCTTCAAATAAAGAATACTAAAGTATATCGTGAAGCTAGACCACGAGAAACAGGTTGAAATTTAGTTTCTTCTCTGAAATGTGCAGCCAAAACTAAAGAATGTAATCTAAAGAATGAGCTAGAATTGATGAAAATATGAAAAGTATGGGCTATAATTAAAAAAATAAAAAATATGGGCTAAAATTAATAAAAAATGAAAAGTATGGGCTAAAATTAATAAAAAATTAAAAGTATGGGATATAAATTTCCATGTCAGCCGTCCACGTGGAATCCGGCGTCCACATCAGACGGGCTTTGCCGGAGAATGAGAACGGGGATGTTTTTAAGTACTAATTGTAAGTATGGGTATCATTTGGAGAAAAAAAATAGTATGTGCTATAATTGATAAAAAGGGAAAAGTATGGGCTATAATTGAATATTTGACCATTATTAATTAACTTATTCAATCTTGCAACAATTAATTTTAATTAATTAAGTACGCGTATAATAGTGTTTATATAGAGATTAAAGTTAGATACTATCTATGTTACTCAACAATCTTTTCCTGATTTAACAAAAATTGGACTTTAATTATAAAATTCGTTTTTTCAATAATTGATTATTCAACTATGATAGAAATTTAATTTCCTTAATTTCAGAAATTCGAAATGAAGTATACGAAATTAAGTGAGATATAGATTGATTAATTGGATTAAATTAAAGAACGTGCAAGTTTGATAAAGTCAATCCAATCAATTTGATTAAATTCGTTTTCATTTATTTAAGAAAATTCGAAATTAAGTCTATATCTTTCAAATATGAATTTAAAGATATAACATGCGAAATAAAGTGAGATATATATAGATAGATTAATTGATTTAAATTAATATCTTTAGATTAATGGAATGTTTAAGTAATGATTGTTAACAAATAAAAAACCATGATTACATTATTGAAAGGTTGTGTTCACGTTTTATTTAAATTCATATAACAAAATTTCTCCAAAATATAAGGACTGAATTATGAAGATAAAATAATTAAAATAAATATTTAAATAAAATATTGTACTTATACAATTTGGTGTTCAAAATAAATTTTGAATCATAAAAAAAGTTAATTACATTATGAATATAAAGTACATTCCTAAATAAGACAAACAAATTATAGAGATATACACATAGAAAAGGATTGTAATTGAGAAATATTTATGATTGTCAGGGCTCTCTCTTGAATTTGTGAGGGCTCTGATTGTTGCTCTTGAAGTTGTGAGGGCTCTTATGGTTGCTCTTGAGTTTGCGAGGGCTCACATATAATCGAGAAACCATATAATTTGTCATCTAATCAGAATCAACGGATACACAAAAAAAGAAATGACATTTAATCATAATCATAGAAATAAGGGCGTACAGAATAAAAAAAAAAAAAAAAACTATGTGACATCGAATCAGAATCACGGGTTGAAATTGTAGACATTTCTAAAGTTCTCTGAAAATGAATGTTGAAAATGAAAGTAGAAGGGTTATTATATAGGAGATTATATAAAGATCGAACGGTTAATACTAATTTGTTTAAATGGATGGATGAGATTAAAATGAAAAGGAGGAAAATGAGGTGAGAAGAGGATTTTTGAAAAGAAGACCATTGAGAGGAGAGAGATTGTGGCAAACGAATCAGGCTGCGACACGTGGCAATTCAAAAGTTTGCAAATATATAAAGTCATATAATCAATTTGATTAAATTCGTTTTCATTTATTTAAGAAAATTCGAAATTAATCAAACAATAAGTCTCACCTTCTTTATCGCATTTAAAAATTGAATGATAGTAGCCTTACCTCTCTCAACAAAACCCTAGCACACGCCGCCCACCTCCACCACACAGCCTAACCTCCGCCTCCTTTCTTCTTTACCCTCCTTTCTCCTCCTTTTCCGTGTAGAAATTATGTAGATCAGTCGGCGCTTATTCAGATCTGGGACCGTGGGCTTTCTACGATTTTACTCCCGTCGATCGGCGCCCGGGCCCGTCCGTCTTCTGACCGCCGGCCAGCACCGCCGTCCAGATCTGCTCGCCCCGTCAGTTTTATGTTTGTCTTATGATACATTTTATGTAAAAATTTTATAGGATTTAGTTGGGAACAATGGACAGTCTATCCTAACGGAGCTACGGTGACCGTTTGGAGGAGTGTTCCGTTGATTCCGTTTAATTTTTCCATTGATTAAACTTTTTTATGGTTTTTCTAGATAGTTTTCTTATTTGCGTTTTCCCTTTCATTTCAGTTCCTCTATTTGTTTTTTGCCCTAGTTTTAGATAGTATGTTATTTCTGTTTCTATAGAGCATTCTAGTTTTATGGTTTTTATGTTATGGTGCCGTCGGCTTTGTCCGACTCCTGTACGCTATATGCGTCCTGCTACCCTTCTATGGGACCCTGTTTTCCCTCTTTTGGGACCCTGTTTTTCCCTCTCGGGACCTTTTGGGATTTGGATGTCCCTAAAGAATCTTGGTGCTTGGTGAGCCTTTGACCTCATGATTTTATCTCCATTATTTTGATATGCTGGTACCTTAGTGTGGGGTGTCTCGTATTGAGATTTGAAGATCTGTGCTCTTTTGGTGGACAAATGATTCACTCGTTTTCCTCTTTCTCGCGATTGGATGGGGCAACGATACCGAGTTGATTTGCTGTGGTTTGAAGATCTAGAATTTAGAATTGTATTATCTATCTTTCATGTATTGATCTTGTAAACCTTCTCAAAAAAAAGAAAATTCGAAATTAAGTCTATATCTTTCAAATATGAATTTAAAGATATAACATGCGAAATAAAGTGAGATATATATAGATAGATTAATTGAATTAAATTAATATCTTTAGATTAATGGAATGTTTAAGTAATGATTGTTAACAAATAAAAAACCATGATTACATTATTGAAAGGATGTGTTCACGTTTTATTTAAATTCATATAACAAAATTTCTCCAAAATATAAGGACTGAATTATGAAGATAAAATAATTAAAATAAATATTTAAATAAAATATTGTACTTATACAATTTGGTGTTCAAAATAAATTTTGAATCATTAAAAAAATTAATTACATTATGAATATAAAGTACATTCCTAAATAAGACAAACAAATTATAGAGATATACACATCGAAAAGAATTGTAATTGAGAAATATTTATGATTGTCAGGGCTCTCTCTTGAATTTGTGAGGGCTCTGATTGTTGCTCTTGAAGTTGTGAGGGCTCTTATGGTTGCTCTTGAGTTTGCGAGGGCTCACATATAATCGAGAAACCATATAATTTGTCATCTAATCAGAATCAACGGATACACAAAAAAAGAAATGACATTTAATCATAATCATAGAAAGAAGGGCGTACAAAAAAAAAAAAAAAAAAAAAAAACTATGTGACATCGAATCAGAATCACGGGTTGAAATTGTAGACATTTCTAAAGTTCTCTGAAAATGAATGTTGAAAATGAAAGTAGAAGGGTTATTATATAGGAGATTATATAAAGATCGAACGGTTAATACTAATTTGTTTAAATGGATGGATGAGATTAAAATGAAAAGGAGGAAAATGAGGTGAGAAGAGGATTTTTGAAAAGAAGACCATTGAGAGGAGAGAGATTGTGGCAAACGAATCATGCTGCGACACGTGGCAGTCCAAAAGTTTGCAAATATATAAATATAGATTTGTCCACTAAAAGTATGCTCATTTTTTTTTATACATGTTTTAAAAAAAATCATATTTTAATTATAAAAAAGATTTGTGAGGTAACTAGTAAAGAATATTGTTGGTAGATACTGAATCTTGTTAATAAAATAAAAAAAAAATACTCAAAAGTTAACTATTTAAATAGAATAAGCATGTTTTTTGTGGACTCAAAAAAAGAAATGAGCACACTTTTGGTGGACGGAGTGAGTATTAAATATGTATATCTTAAAATGAAAATAATATTTTATCATCACCCTTCAAATCATCACTTATTTTTACTCAAACTATCATTCATTTTGTTCATATACAATCAATTTATTAATTTATAAGTGAACTCCACACTACTTCATTATATCATCCAATTTATGTACTTTATATATAAACAATCGATATTTTTTAAAACTCGTAAAAAGGAATTATGCGTACAAAGTCTTAATGAAAAATGTTATACTAATTATCACAACAACATATACAATATTTATATATATATATAAATAGAGCCCAGTGTGGCTCTGTCACTAGTGATGGTGGTGGTTAGACATGTTCAACGATTTCAAATACAAACTAGCGGTTTCAATTTTCAAAATTTTGGAACTTGAACGGTTTATGGTTTTGAACGGGCGATTCGAAATCAAACCACCAGTTTGACCGGTTTGAATTTTTTTATTAGTTTTTTTCTCCATTTTTGTTCGTTTTCAATCTTTTTTTTAGAAAATAAAAATATACTAAATCAAAATTGAATTATTAAAAATTATACAATTTTTTTTTTTAAATTACATTATATATCCTCATTTTTCTCCACCCTATGACTCGGACCCAGAACCTTTAGGTCTAGGTAGTGATACTCTAACCACTTGAAATCCCACCTTATCAAAAAACTTATACAACTTAAACTAAGGTATTTATAGAAAAATATTAGATATAAAATAACAAAAAAAAAAAAAAAAAAAAAAGGTAAACCAATGGTTTGGCCAATTTTAATTGGCGATTTAATTGAAATCGACGATTTTGAATTTCCAAAACTAAAATCGAATCTTATTTTTATGGTTTTGATTCGATTTTTGAATCAAAATTGACAGTTTAAAATCAATTTCGATTTTACACATGTGTAGTGGTGGTCATGAAAAAATGGGATTGGTTTGAAGCTTTGTTTATGTGTGTTTTAAAAAATTAAATTACTTATATGCATATAAAATATAACAAATAATGTAACAAAATTTAATTATTAATACGAATAGGACCGACCTGTCCCAAATTTATTATTGCAGGGGGGACCAAATTGTCTGATCTCTCTCTATACTTTGGTTCAAAATGTAGTTAAAACCCTACCATAAATAGAAGTAGAACTACTTCAATTATTAGTGACTCTACCCGTAATTATTCGTACACTTATTTTATTCATTTGTTTCACAAAATTGTTTACACACTTTTAAAAATAAATTTATTTCATAAATTTTACTATAACTTTATATTTACACAAAATATTGGAGTATTACTTTTACGCTCATTTAAATTATTCTTTTTATTTTATTCATTTAACTTTATAAAATTATCTATCAACTCTTCACTCATTACACTTAAAAAAAAAAAATATGTACATTTTATTGTGTAAACACATTGAAAAGTGGGGTACTCCCATACAAAACACGTACGTGTGGAGGTGATATAAATAATGCAAGTGAAAGTGGGTCAATCATAATTACACACAAATCTTCAAACGATTTTGTATGCTTTGCCATAATCATTATTATTTTTATTTCCTAAAAAGGAAATTAAACCACTTTTCAGGGTTCCCCTGTATTATTATCATACTTTAGATTAACATGCTTTTTCATCCGACACCGAGTGAATTAATATTGGTAGTTTATATATAAAGTAGATAAATTGAAGATATTACGGAGAATTATAGGACTCAGTTATGAATAAAATGTTTGTTTGTGAATAAAACGAATAACAATTTAAGTAAATAAGGGATAGTTGCGGTTGAAAATAAAGAACGTGAATAATATTATTTTAAAAAATGAAATGTAAATAATGAAATTGAAAAAAAATGGAAAAAATATAATTGTACTCCAAATTATGGAGTATTATGTTTTCATTCATACTATAATTAATCCAATTTATGTATGCCTAATCTTTCCAAAATAAATTAATGGATAAAGTTTATAATGAATTAAGAGAACAGAGAGGATCAGTGATTATATTGGTCCATGCCTAAGACTAAGAGGTCCATAGACTAGAACTGCAAATCAGATATTTGGTCCACATTGTTATTAACGTAAAACGGGCATGATTCAAATTTCTACTTTAAATTTATAGTACAGATGTTTTGTAGAAAAAAAAAAAAAAATTGTGGAGCAAACAATTACTCACATTTACCAATTATAAGAATAATTATTTCTGATTATTCAATTACGATTTGAATAATTCATACACTGATTTTGAACCATATATTCAATTATCGATCTGATTAATATTTAAAGATTAATTAATTTTCTAAGTTAAATATTATAAATTTTTTGAAAAATTTGACAGAGTTTTATCTAATTTGAACCAAATGAATTAAAATTCTTTGTGCATTCATTTCCGACTTAAATAAAATTAATCAAGTTAAAACGCACATTTACAACACAAAGCAACCACCCTTCATCAATCCTATCAAATCCAACTATCATCAACACTAGACATGCCCAACCGCCAGAAACCGCCGGTTACGGTTAAAAACCGGCGGTTTCGGTTTTACGTTTTTCCCAACCGAAACGGCAAACCGCCGGTTACGGTTACAAAACCGCCGGTTATTTTCCTTTTCTTTTTTTTTTTGGCTCGTTTTTTGGATTTTTTTCGCGTTTTCGACTCTTGTTTTTTGTTCGTTTTAACTTTATAGTTTGTACTTTATAGTTTATTAGTTTATATAACTTATTATTGATGAAATATTATAAAAAATTGAAAGAATAAATAAATTACTTTTAAGTTTTAAGTTTTAAGTTACAAATTACAAAAGTATATAAACAACTTACAAATTACAACTTACAAATTACAACTTACAAATTTAAAAACTTAGTAACTTACAAAATAAATTTATTACAACAAATTGGGAGGGGGGAAAAAAAAAAATTGGACTTGAGCTTAATTTTAAAAATTAAACTTAGAAATTCTAAGTTCAAAATTTTAAAACTAAGTTGCCTACGTATCCAACATGTTGGAATCAAAGTCCACGTAGTTCTCTTACCTCAACTTACCCGTTGACGTTGTTGTTGAATGATCATGGCTCGATTCTTCATTCTTCACTTCCGCCCGTAGAGGTCCATTCCTCGTCTTCTTCATTATCCTCTTCTAACGATTGGGCTCTTTTTTCGGCTCTTACCCAATCATCAAGCAAGCATTGGTTCTCTACATTTTCAACGGTCATATTTGATCTCGTTGCATCCAAGGTATAACCTCCTACACTAAAAGCTTGCTCAACGGCAACGGTTGAGGCGGGAGCCGATAAAATTTCTCTTGCGAGCATTGACATTGTCGGAAATACAAGTTTCACCGTCGACCAACACTTTAGTATGTCAAAATCTCCTTCCATATTTTCCATTGTCGAATTCATGATATAATTTTCATATTCTTGAGTATATGATGATCGTGATCTTTTATGATTACGTTGATAAATAAGTCTATTTATAGCATCCATATTGGCCAAATTTGGAACGTTAGTAGCACTATGTGAAGAAGAAGAAGAAGTGGAAGAACCACTTGCATCCATATGCTCCCTAATTAATGCTAATATAAGTAAAGTAAATAGAAGTAATTTGAGAATTTAGTAAATTAAGTAAGTAAAACTAGAAGAGTAGAAGTAATTTGAGAATGAATGTTGAGATATTTGAGAATGAGAGAGAATAGATTGAGTTTGGTGTGAAAAATGAGTTGGAAAAGGGGGTATTTATAGAGCAAAATTCGAAAATTAATTAAAAAAAAAAAATTCCGGCAAACTGCCGGTTAACCGGCGGTTAACCGCCACGCGTTTCAATCTGGGCCGTCGAAATCCAACGGTCAACAGATCTGGACCGTTGGATTTATAATGGTCAGAATTTGAATTAAAGTAAACCGGTTCAAACCGGCGGTTAACCGGACCGGCGGTTTAACCGCCGGTTTTGACCGTTTAAATATTTTTATTTTTTATTTTTTATTCCCGCATTAATCTCGGCCGTTGGATTTCAAACGGTCAACTGATCTGGACCGTTGAATTTCCAACGGTCATAAAATTTGAAATTGCAACCGCCGGTTGCCGGAATTTTTTTTTTTTAATTTCGAATTTTGTCAATTTGTCCTATAAATACCCCCTTTTCCAACTCATTTTTCACACCAAACTCAATCTCTTATTCTCTTAGGGCATGTTTGTTTTGGGACTCTCCCGTCCAGACGTGGGACGTAACGTCCCCCGTCTTGTTCTAGTTTGGGATTTAACATCCGGATTTCACCATCCAACCACATCCATCCCTAAAAAAATTTATATATCCCACTAATACATCTTATCAATATATTACTTTCTTGAAAATCACACCTAACATCATTTTCTATTTTTCTCTTACCTCATAATAAATTTCAAACTCGCACTCAATCGAATAAATTTTAAACTCGACTCCACCGAACCTAAAATTTCATGATTGAGCTCGACTCGATAAACTCGAGCTTGGCTCGACTCGAC
Source organism: Galeopsis tetrahit (assembly GCA_963675135.1). Lineage (NCBI taxonomy): Eukaryota > Viridiplantae > Streptophyta > Magnoliopsida > Lamiales > Lamiaceae > Galeopsis > Galeopsis tetrahit. The sequence continues at coordinate 59,772,169 of OY776132.1, forward strand.
TCGGTACCTATATAATATTCAAAATTAATTAATAATAAAAAATATATTTTTTTAAAATAAATTCGAGCTCAACTCGGGCTCGATTATCTGTATATAAATATAAATTATATATTAATGAAAAAATAGTAAATATTGTTCAAGCTCGATTAGGCTTGCGAGCCTTTCGAGCCGAATATTTATGAGCTCGAACTCAAACTCGATAGCTACTCGAGTAGCTCGAAACTCGACTCGACTCGATTAACTTCGAGTCAATTTCGATCTTTTTTCGAGTCGAGCACGAGTAACTCGCGAGTTGGCTCGACTCATTTACACCCCTACTTATGATTGGATGAATAAGGTTATTGAGTTGTATAATTCACACTTTTATGACCCAATTACACACTTTTGTATATATACTTTTTTAGCATGAACTTGTAGACAAAAAATTCTAAATTCACATATACGTAGAAGTCCAAAATTAATTATATGTTTAACGTAAATTTATTTATATTTTTTTATTTGCACCCACGTATAATTTGAATTCATTTTATAATAATTTAATCATCTAATAATTACTCAAATCATTCAATTATTACTATACTTCTGAAACAATTAATATAATAATATAACATCACTCATTTTTACGTAATTGATTTGACATAAAGTTACATCCTATCCTACTCAACATCCCAAAACAAACACACACAATTACTATTCATCAGGATTTCACCATCCAGGATTTCCCCATCCCCATCTCCCACATCCTACATAATCCCAAAACAAACATGCCCTTATAGTCTTATTTTCATTTTCTCATTTCCCCAACTTCAAATTTCAATTCAAATGACAAATGAAGGATCATCAAATCATTCAATTGTAACAAATTTGAATGTCAATCCTACAAACGAAGAGGAAGTCGATCAACCCATTCAACCACCTCCGCCGCCGACGGTTCGAGTTCAACAACAATTCGATTTTCCTTTCCCTCCCAATTTTCGTTTTCATAGAGCCCTTCAAAATCACTTTCGTGTTATCGGTCAAAATCCAATTGATGGATCATATCAACTTTGTTGCAACTATTGTGGTACGCAATATAAATTTAAGCGCGGTGGAGGATACGGAACATACGCGAAGCACATGCAAACCAAGCATCCAGACAAATGTTTAAATTATTAAATATTAATGGCTACTTGGAGAGTTGGAGTTGGCTAATGGCTAGTAATTTTAATTTTTAGTTTATGAGTTTATGTTTTTATTCAAATGTTTAGTAATTTTAATTTTTAGTTTATGTGTTTATGTTTTTATTAAAATGTTTAGTAATTTTAGTTTATTTAAATGCTTATGTTTACTTCTATTTCTAAATTCTAAATTTCTAATGCTTATGTTTAGTAATTTTTATTCAAATGTTTAAGTTAAATGCTTATGTTTAGTAAGTGGTTAGTGAATAGTGACTTAGTGCGGTAACTTATAGTTCAATAAGTTCATATATAATTACAAGTTACAACTTACAACAATTTAAAAAAATGATGAGTAAAAAGACAAAATAATCGAACTATAAATTAAAATTACAAAAAATAAAAAAAAAAGTAAACCGAAAACCGGCGGTTTGGACGGTTAACCGGAAAACCGCCGGTTTACAATATCAGCAACCGAAACCGAACCGTGAAAATACGGTTGCGGTTCGGTTTTGGAACTGAAACCGCCGATTCGGAAAATCGGCGGTTAAAACCACGGTTCGGCGGTTTTCCCGTTACAAACCGCCCGTGTCTAATCAACACTATATATTTCTAATTAGTTTCATCCTATACATACATATCATTAATTATAACAATTAAATTATAATTTTTTAATCGAAAGAGACATTCCATTATAAACTTGTATTTAATGCATTACTAATGTTTTTTTTTTTTTTTTTTAAATTCAATTTGAATGAAATAACGTTGTTTTTTACGTATTGGGAACTAATTAGGATTGCCACATCAGTATAAAGGGTGCTGCCAAATTTCTAATTTTTCAACAAAAAAAAAAGTTAAAATTAGTGATATAATATTCCAAATGTTGAAAGGTGGTGTTTTTTTTATTTCAATTAACCAAAATAATACTATTACTCAAAGATCTCAACCACCACGTGTTCCTTCTAAAAATTGAAAACGTTGAAATATAAGTTTTAACTAATGTTAAAAAAACACGAAATATTTTAATATATTTATATTAATGTGTTCTAACTTCTAGTAACATCATAGCTGATAGCACAAAAGAATAATAAATTAATTAATTAATTAATTAAAAGACTCTCCACTGGATCTATTTATCACATTCAATTAATCGATCATTAATGAAGTTCAAACTGGAGCTGCATGTATATAAATTATAATTCATAATTATAAATCAGTCCATAGCCATTACTTGCAAGCACATCCTTTTCATTTTCTTTATAAATTTATTTTTATATTTAATTAGCACTGAATTAATTACTTAAATTAACAAACCAATCATCTTGTGTTTCCACAGTACTTGCATTGCATTGCCTTCATTTCCACGCATCACGATTATTCTTACCTTCAATCTTAGAATCGGCATTGGTACTAATAGTGCTCGGTCTTGATCTAAGGCTTTGTGTCCAATCAAATTTGGTTCTGCGAGACGACGAAGCATTATTCGTCGTCTTTCCTCCAACAACTTGTACTTGTTTTCGAGTACGGATGGGGATAAGATCCTTTTTCTTGATTTTTTTGACTTGAATTGTAACTCCCCCATCTTCAATTTTGATGTTTATGTTAATATTGGAGAAAATTGCATTTCTTGATTTTGTTTGTTTGTTTTGACTAATTCTTTGTCTTCGATGTTGGTGGAGGCCATGCAATTTGATGGCTAGACCATGTATCCCCTCTATAATTTCTTCCTCCAAATTATTTTCTATTTCCACCTCCAACTCTTGCCGAATTTTCAACTCATCACATGCCATTTTCCTTCACCCTGAACAATGTTTGGATCGAGGTGGAATTAGAGTTTAAAAAAAAAAACCGATTAAAACGTGCTCCCTCCATCCAAACTTTGTATGTAAATTTTCATTTTTTTCCATCTAAATTTAATATGTATGTTTAAAATTGAAGTAATATATTTATTATCACCCTCCAAACCATCACTTATTTACTTAAATTGTAATTGTAATATCTTTCAGCACATCGATCTACTTTATTAAAAAACAATTAATATTTTTTAAAATCTATGAAAGAGAATTATATATACAGTGTCAACGGGGGAGTATAATTAATATAGTATGATACTTTCTCATGTAACTACATACAGAGGACCCACAGGTTAGGATTACTATGTGTCTCATTTACTATATTATATGGTGTGGGTTCATGAAGATCTAATCCAATACTATATTTTAATAAGAAATTAAATATGACCTAATATAATTAAGTAAAAATATGGAGCTCGTTTCATATATATATATGATTGTCTCATAAAAACTCCCTCTTTAAAAAATCATATTTCCTCTCCATAAAAAGTATGCTCACATTTTTCGGTATAGATTTAAAAAAAAAAAAGATAAAGTAATGATACGTGTTATGGAGTCGTTGTGAAATAAAGATAAAGTGATTATTTGTATAAAAAGAAATGAGAATACGTTTCCATGGTGGATATACAAATAAGAAAAGTGAGAACAGTTTTCGTGGAAGGATGGAGAATATGTATATGGCTCGAAAGTGTGAGAATTTTTACTAAAATATTATCATCTTAAATTGTTTTTGAGGAATAATTTCCTGGCGACTTGAAGGTGCAAGAACACCATTGATATATATACTGTATATATTAGCACCCGGTGAATACCATCATGTAAACATATAAAATTCATTGACAAAAATAAAGGCAAACACCAAATTAAAACTAAAAAAGCTTTAAATTAATTTGAACTCACCGGCCGTGAAACAAGCTAGTTGAAGTCAATAAATCTTACGAGTTGAGCTTATGGTGTTCGATCATGCAGATTGTTATTTATATATATATAGGATGATAAATGATAATGATTGGTTGAATTTTGACCAATTACCTGCTAGTCTATAGTCCTCATGAAGATGCATGGCATAAATGTTTAGAGGACGTTGAAAGCAGTTAATTCCGTTTAACAGTTAACTGATTCATATTTTCCAATCCAATGTGTCTCCAGCAAATACCAATTAATTATATAAGGCCACAAAATTTGGAATTACTTAATATATATGTTATGTTTTCTGCTTTACTTCAAAGGAATTTATTTAAGATTGTCTTAAAGCACAATCAAAACTGTACAACCTAAATCTGCACATGTAGTATGATGTTAAAAGGTGCTGTGCTTAATTTTAAGCAATCATACTTCACAAAAATTTCAAGGTTTAATGAAAAATGTTTTTTTTTTTTTTTTTTTCTTGTTATATTTCAGTTTGACTCAAAGTATTTTAATTTGGGCCGAGCAGATATCCAGTAACAACTGGCCCGGATTGGCCTAGAGAGTCGGAAAGCCCAATTCCATCAGCAAATTTTTAAAAGAAAAAAACGCTATAGTTATTTGGAACCCCAGAATTCGCTAGCCCTCACTTTTATTATTTTAAATACCACATGAAAAGACCGTGGTACCCTTTTCATTGCTGAGTTCATACCCCTCCTTACAAACCTATAGGGATGATCAATCTTACACAAAAAAACAAAAAGCTGGCCAAGAAAATTGAAGGACTTGTTTTGACTTACTGTAAGCACATTAAAATTGCATCCAATCAAATAGTGACACGTGGACAAATATATGTTAAATTAAATTGATTTACTATTTTAATTTTGAGAATTTAATAAAGCTAAATCTCGAATTAAATGGTTAAATTATTGATATTTAACATACACGGTACAAGCCGGTCAAATTATACGAGTATCGAAATACTCGTAATTGGTAAGACTAAATTTGACTTACCATATATGGAGAAAATCAAATCACATCTCTCCAAAAAGGGAAGAGAATTAAATTAAAACCAATCAAGCCAATCAAATCGGCATCAGCCAATAAGAAGGCGCCACGTGGCACGGTGAAGAGGGAAAGTCTTCACTCCCTCATTCATTTCAAACACACAACATAAGAAACTTTCAAAACTTTAAAACTCTCTACAGAGATTTAAAGTGTTCTTGAGCATTCGAAGGAGTTTCAAAGGCGTTCTTCGTACAAATCGACCAAAAGTAACGTTCGATCTGGAATTAAGGTGTTAAACCCTTCATTTCAACGTTCTTCAACTCAAAATCAAAGGTGTTCTTCGTACAAGTTGGTTAAAAGCAGCGTTCGATTCGAGATCAAGGTGCTAAGCCCCTCAAATAGGCATTTATTCAAGGAAGTTCTTCGTGGATCTTCAACGATCTTCAGCGGCGTTCATCCAAAAGCTCTTCAAATCAGTGTTTAATCCAAAACAAGACGTCAAGTCCTTGGATAAACGTTACAAATCTTCAAGTCAAATCGTGATTAAGACCAAAGCGAGGATCACGCCTCAAAATCTTCAAGTCAAAAATTCAAAATTCGAAGAGAAGAATCAGAGGAATTAAATTAGAGAATTCTAGGTTTGATCCGAAAGAAATAAATTTGTATTGCATTTTTATGTTATTATATTAATTTCACGAAATTTGTCACACCTTATTAATGGAAAGGATTGAATTTAAAATTTTGTACGACGAATGACCTAACCTTGCATGCCAAGTTGGGAGTGCAATTTTGGAGACCGTAAGGGCCAAAGGAGATCCACACGAACCACTCGGCTACAGGTGCAACCCGTTAATGCGAGGACCGCGTAGGCGAACGACCCCAAACGATGATCCCTCACCCGAAAATCACAAGCAGAGAAGGGAACAATAACATCATTTGTGGCACAAAGGTGGGAAACTGAGACCAAATTACGAGATATGCTCAAAACATGCAACACATCTGGAAAAAAAAATAGGGCATGCATCAAATTTTTAACTGAACCAATATTAATGATACGGAGGCCATGGCCATAACCAATCACGACACTATCATTACCATCATATAACAAGTGAAGAGATAAGTTGGCAAGATCTGAGGTGATGTGATGGGATGCTTCAAAGTCGAGGATCCACTCGGATGTGGAAGGTATCGATGTGGCAGCATGGGCTGAAGGGGAGACATAGGTCGAGCATGTCATGATTGTGACGGGGAGACGGGCGAGCACTAGTGCATGGTGCAGCACCGAGCAAAGAGCTAGAAGAGGTCGAGTAAAGAGCTGTTATCGGCACAAGCGAGGAGGTAAGGGTGCGAGCAGACAGTTGGGCCTTAGTGCTCAAGAGTTTTTCATGTAACTTATCAAAATTAATTGCAGACTCACGAGCTTGAATCACATGAAGAAATTATTTGTAAGAATCATCGAGACCGTTAAGAACGGTGAGAACCAGATCCTCTGGATTAGTAGAGACACCAAGAAAATATAGCTCATCAATGATACCACGAATATCAAGCATGAAGTCAGAAATAGACTGTGTACCTTTGGATGGATTTCAGAGTTTGTTCTTGAGGGCTAGAATGCGACCACCAGAGGGCTTCCCATAGGTGTTAACCAAAGTCGACCAGGCCATTCCGGAGGCAGTAGCGTTGGATATGAACTGTATAAGGGAATCCATATGGCATAGGAAGGGTTTGGTTTGATGGTGGTGCCTTCGGGGATGATAGCAGGCAGACATGGACGAGTGTCGTCCCTGAAGCCAAGGAGATGTACCCGGCGAGAAGGGTGTGAAACTGGAAACTCCATGCCGTGAAGTTCGTCAACGTGAGTTTGAGGTAATTGTGCCGAGATATTGAACGCAATTAGATTGGAAGGGGCGACCGAGTTGAATTGGTCGACGATCGTGATAGAGGGAGTTTCATCGGAGTTGGGCATGATGAACATGGGCCGTGGACGAAATAAGGAAGATGCCACAAACGTGGAACATCTTTAGAAATTAAGGAAAGAGAGTAATGGTTTGATCGGAAAAAAAAAAAAGAATAAAGATCAAATTGTTACGTTAGTCAAAATTAGGTTATGATACCATATTAAGATAAATGGAAGAGATATTTTATTAACAATGAGAATAGGTATTTATAAATTATATCATGGGCTTAAAAAATATGGGTCAAGGTATACATATAACCAATTAACCCTAATATATCTCTAATATTTTACGAGTTGGTCTCTGGTGCATAGTGTGCACGTGAACACTATGCGACCAATCAACTACAATAATCTACAAACACGAAAGTTTCCAACAAAGTAACCGCTGCCCAGGCGGTTACGACATTTGGAAATGGATACGAGGTCACGGGTTCAAAACCTTTGACCTGAAACTTTACACTTATCTTGTCTAAAATCAACATAAAAAACATCAGAAAATAGGTATTCATCATAAAAGTATAGCACAATGAATAATAAAATCTTCTTCAAAGCACACAAAATTCATCACCATATCATCACCACCATCTCTTTACTAAGATTTTCTTTTTCTTTTTCCTTTGATCAACTGAGGTTTCATCTCATAAAACACTTTCAAATTTTTAATGACATCAACTCTATAGTGATTCATGTCAGACAGCAGAATGTTAGAACATAATTCAACCCTTAAAAATCTTCTTAGACTTGCATATATTTAAAGGAAAAACAAAATATTAAACACTGAAATTGAAAAAAGAACAACAGATTTAAAATTATAATTTTTTTTTTAAAAAAAAAATACCCTTTTCAAAAATGTGGAATTATAAGGTACACCATTGAAATTCTTCAAATGGTCCATCAAGAACACTCCACAATCATTTTCCCCTTTGAACCTTACCATTAAAAAATAACTACTTCAAACAAATAATTATTCATTTCATCTGCTTTGTAGTACTTCCTTAACTTTAAAAAGGAAGGCATTTCATAAACCTACATTAAAAAAATATTAAACTTTAGATATAGTGATATCATAACTTACAAGCAAACTAACACAATCAGTGAAAAGCTTCGGAATCGCTGCATCTTTATAGACCATATTGTCTAAAAACTGGATTTTTTTTATCTGTAAAATTTATTACTACATCAGCATAGTGACTATTCAAACAAAATGGAATAAAAATCTAAAAAATAAAATAAAAAATGTTAGTATACATAAAATAAACCTAATTTCAATAAAATAATAATCTCTCCATACTAAAATAAAATAAAATATATACCATTTCAACAAATTCAAGATTAAGATCGAACAAACTAAGTCACTTATTCCAAAATCGGTGTACTTCAAAATGAACTTAGTCTTATCAAACTTCTTGTCAAAAAAGCTTTGAATAGGTGACTGAAAAATAATAAAAGAATCATTAATAATTAACAGTAATATAAACTACTCCCTCTGTCCCAGAGAAACTTGCACCTCTGGGACTACACTCTTATTTAAAAAATGCACTTTTGTTGACTTTTCAAAGGGGCATTTATGTCAATCCATGAAGTGATTAAATAGAAAGATTAACAGCTGCAAAAGTTATTACTGTTCCAATGAACAGTAACATTAATATTGTTTAGATGAACAGTAATAATTAAATAATCTCAAAAAATTAAATAATTTAATTTATACAGTAACAGTAAAATTTTTTAAAAAAAATGCATTAGAGTACCTTAGTCCAATCAGCCTGAATTACAATAAAAAAAGGGGGGAATTTTTCCCTCCACTATTACATAATGCAAATCAAACCAAAATTACAGCCACAAAAAAGGAGGGAATTTTTCCCTCCACCAATATATCAGTCTAATCACCCCTTCAACTTTCAGGCTTTAAGTGTTCAATAAATACACATTTCTACATAACACACACACATGTAGTTCTCCATAAATTTACAAAACATGACAAACCACAAAAGAGCACCTGATCTTTCTCCATCAGACATAAATTTGATATGCCAGTTCCTCATTGCTAACAACACAAACGGAGTTGTGCATAAAGGCAAGGTGAAAGAAGCAGCTGCCTCATTTGGAGTAAGTAGGAGGACTATTCAATACACTTGGAAAGCTGCAAGACAACAAGTGTTAGATGGAGTTCCTATTTTATTCACATCAAAGAAAATGGGCATTCAAGGAAAGGTAAAAGTTCAACTAGATGTTCAAATGATGAAGAGCATACCTTTTGAGAAAAGAGGAACAATTAGAAGACTAGCTAAGACATTAAATGTCAGCAAGAGTACTGTGGGTAGGTGGATCAAACAAGGACTCATCAAACCACACACTAATGCCATAAAGTCTGATCTTACAGAAGCAAACAAGTTGTTAAGGCTCAAGTACAGCTTGAGTGCATTGCAGTTTGATAGGCAAGCCAACAACATCAAGTTTCAAACTATGCATAATGTGATACACATTGATGAGAAATGGTTTTACATGACAAAGACAAATGGGAGGTACTATCTGCTCCCAGGAGAAATTGAGCCATACAGGTCATGCAAGAGTAAGAGGTACATTCCCAAAATCATGTTTATGTGTGCAGTGGCAAGACCACATTATTCAACTGAGGGTGAGCTCATCTTTGATGGAAAGATTGGTATCTTTCCATTCACAGAGATGGTACCAGCCCAGAGAAACAGCAAAAACAGAATGAAAGTCACATTGGTCACTAAACCTATTGAGTCAATCACTAAGGAAGTCATAAAAAAATTTCTTGTGCAGCAGGTAATAAATTCAAACCTATCAGAACATATTGTCATCATCTAGTTTTCATGGTAAGTCTCCTAATGTGTTGTGAATGTACATTTAAATATTCACAACACATTGGTGACATTACACTCATCAAGTATTCCTTTTTTTTTTTCTACTAATTCATTCAAATAATCAGATCTTACCAGCAATTAAAGTAAAATGGCTAGAAAATGCAAGCAAAGACATCATAATTCAACAAGACAATGCAACACCACACATTCGTGACTCTGGTCCAGAATTTAGAGCTGCTGCATCATCAGATGGATTTAATATCCAACTGATTTTCCAACCAGCTAATTCACCAGATATTAGGGTGGTTCAGGGCAATACAATCATTGCAGGTGCAAACATCAAGCTATAGTGTGGATGAATTGCTTAAAAATGTGATCCTATCTTTTGAAAGTTTAGAGCACACCACACTTAACAACGTTTTCTTGACTTTACAAGATTGTATGATCGAGATTATGAAGGTGAAGGGGCACAACAACTATAAGGTTCCACATATGGGCAAAGCTACCTTGATAAGGGAAGAAAGACTACCAATAACCTTAGAAGTTGAGGAGGAATTGGTAAGAGAGTGCATAGATCAATTGGTGTCACAGAATCAGAATGAAGATGAACCATATAATATTGAAGCACTTATGGCAGATTTAAGATATGTTTAATTAGGGAGGAATACTACTTTTTGTGAGCCTTTTGTGATGTTTACAACATAAACATAAGATAGATGTTGACTTTTTGCTTAGGCTGTAAACATCAATATATGATGAATATATGTGTGCTTTTGCTTAGAATGTACACATCAATATAATATGAATATATGTGTGCTTTTTGTAAGTTTTTTTCCCTAAACCCTCAGAAAAATATCATCATTGGGTAGACAATGCTTAAATAAAGTCTCCTAAACTAGGTTTCAGACCCTAGTGGTGACATTCATCTAAGCCTAATTATGCTCACAATTGATCCACTCCATTTACTCATTAACCATTAACATTTTACTCTCGGAAAAATATCATCATTGAGTAAGTCTCCTAAGCCTAAATCAAGTCTCCTAAACTAGGATTCAAACCCTAGTGATGACATTAATCTAAACATACACCATCAGCATGAACACAATAATCCAACACTGAAAATAGCAATTACATTAATGTTGAACACAATCTGGACACAAATTAAACTTAAATTCTCAGCAGAACACAATCCAACAATGAATTTCCAGCAGAACACATGCAATCTGAAAATCAAATTAACACCATCAGAAAATCAAATCAACACAATCTAATTACTTTGAATTGATACATGTGAATGTGTGGGGACCTTTTAAGGATCATTCTCTTATAAATTCATTTTTACTGTGGTGGATGATTACAGTAGAGAGTAACTTGGATGTGTGTTTCTAATAAAGCGTAAAACTAAGTTACACGTATATTGAGGAATTTCCTTCTAATGGCAGAAAGGCACTATGCAATTTTTTTGGAGTATTCATTACAAAACTTTTGTGGAGTAATAGATTGAGAGAGTTAGTACGCATACAATTTTTTTTTTTTTTTGAAGCAAAGTGACAATTAATCATTATGCAATGCAAATACAAACATTTTTCACCTCACTGATATAAGGAGCAAAGCTACAATAACGAGAGCAATGAAAATAAGACTTATGGCCTCCATCTCTAATTCATTTTTTTTTAAGAAAAGTACGCATGCAATTAACAATCAGAAAACCAAATCAACATAATCTAAAATTTCACATGCAATCAACAATAAATTTTCAGTAGAACACCATCAGAAAATCAAATCAACACCATATGAAATTTCACATGCAATCAACAATGAATTTCCAGCAGAACACCATCAGAAAATTAAATCAACACAATATGAAATTTCACATGCAATTAACCCACATGAAAAATTAAAAAATTACCGCAATTGTCAATTATAGAGGCAATTTCTGGAACCCAAATTGCTAGGGCTTCCAAGAACCATTCATATTTCTCGGGAGTATCGAAGAAAGACACCATCGACATCGGCTCAACAGAAGGTGAATCGACACCCATCTCCGTCTCCTCCACACAAGAATCGAGCGAATCTAGTACCATTGGCTCAAAAGCTTCGGACTCAACAAAATCGAGCAAATCGACACCCATCCCAAAAGCTTCGCACTCAACATAACCGAGCGAATCGACACCCATCTCAAAAGCTTCAAACTCAACAGAATCGACACCCATCTCAAAAACTTCGGACTCAAAAGTCGACTCAGCCTCATAATAGAGGGATGGCGACAGTGAGTCGGGAACATAACCTGAACCAAACGAAGAATCGAGAGAGGGAGACAGCGAGTCGGGCACATAACCTGAACCAAACGAAGAATCGAGAGAGGGAGACAGTGAGTCGGGCACATAACCAAACGAAGAATTGAGAGAGGGAGATAGTGAATCGAGAGAAGACATTAGGGTTCTTCAATTTAGAGGTTTGATTTCGAGAGAGAGAGAGAGAGAGATGAACTTTTGTTGTGAGAGAGAGAGAGGGAGGAACCGACTAGAACAATTATGAATTTAGGGTTTCAATTGTGTAAATGTGTAATGGGTTTAAGGTTAATGGGTATGGGTTATGATTAGGGTTAATGGGCTCAATAACTTTATTAAATGGGTTTAGTGTTTGTTAATTGGTTAGAATTATTGTTAAATTAAAGGAATAGAGGAATGACATATTTGTAAATAAGTGTATATTAATAGGGTTAAAGTTATGAGAAATTTGTCATTTATGGAGTGTGCAAATTCCTGTGGGACGTCCATATATAGTAAGTGTGCAAATTCCCGTGGGACGGAGGGAGTAGTACTTTAACAAAAAGTAATTTAAGAAAAAAAAACTTACAGAGTGCTGCAAATTGAAAATGAAACGACTACGTACACTGTCAAAGCACTCATCTGCATTCAAAATTATGGCCTACGCATTTATAACAGACTGCTTTACAAATTGACACGGAGCAAGAGATTGAATATCTTCTTTTTTAAGATAGTAATCATCAATAAATTAAGAAGAAGAAATTTTCCCTGAAAAAATAAAGTAAAAATATAAGTATATATTACAGTAATTAATAATAACAATTTTTTTTAAAAAAAATAAAAAATAAAATACTATACTCACATTGAAAATGCTTTCTCATTTAAATTGCAGAAACACAAACCAACAATCTCCTCATAAGACTTTGTAATATTAATAAGTGAAGATTGATGTTCAACCATGAAATCTGAAATATAATCATGTTCTTCTTTCAAAAACGAAAACTCTTCCTTTTCGATTTCAGAAATCATCAATAAAGAAGAAGAAATTTTCCCTGAAAAAATAAAGTAAAAATGTCAGTATATATTACAGTAATTAATAATAACAAATTTTTTTTTTAAAAAATAAAAAACAAAATACTATACTCACAATGAAAATGCTTTCTCATTTGAATTGCAGAAACACAAACCAACAATCTCCTTGTAAGACTTTGTAATATTAATAAGTGAAGATTGATGTTCAACCATGAAATCTGAAATATAATCATGATCTTCTTTCAAAAACGAAAACTCTTCCTCTTCGATTTCAGAAACACCACTTTTGTATTTCGAAGAAATAGAGATCAAAGTTTCATTTAAATCTTCATTGGAACATTCATCAATAAAATTCTCGCTATCACGAACATCTTTCACATTTGAGGTACCAGAGTCCTTCCTATTCTCATCTGCAAAAAGATCTTTCAATACAGATTCGGTCCATCCATTTTGAAATATCTTCAGGAGACGGTGTCAAGAGCCTAAAAGAAGGCATGTAATCTGCCAATTTCCTGGTCATTTCAAAGTTTGTGACCATTTCATCTACAACTTAAAAAAAAAAATTCATCCATTGGAGGTGAAGAATTGTTTGAATTTGTTCCTTTCACTACAAAATAATGGAGAAATGGGGACGGGGAAGGCATCGGATCTGCCCTCACTAATGATGAAGGCAACGGCGAAGGGGACGACAGTGTGTCGATGCCAATATGCTCGATGCTATTTAAATGGCATCGAATTTGGGGAAAACCGTTGCCTTTTGGCAACGGCAGGTGGCCGTTACCTTTTGGCATCGGCCCCACTGCCGTTGCCATTTAGCATCGGGGGGCCCGTTACTAAATTGCATCGGGGCCCCCTTTTCGCATCGGGGCCACTGCCGTCCCCTTTTTGCCGTCGCCTTTTTATTAACATTTAAAAAAGGCGAATCTGGGTTTCGAACCCAGGTATCGAGGCCACAAACACCCACCCCCCACCGCTGGGCCACCCATTTTTTGGAATTTCTGGCATTTTTCGCGAATTGCAAGGTTCGAACTCGGGACCTCCCGGTCTCGAAGGCTTTTGGGCGCCCCCTGTGTTCCGTTTAGGCTAGGAGCTTTAGTCGACATGTTGTGAATGCAATTAATATATATTCAATTTAATTTTAGTTTTTAATTCTTTAATTCAATCCATTCTAACTTTTATTGTTGCTTATTAAATTATTTATCAAAGCATATCATAATTATTTCTAAATTATGTTTTTCAAATTAACTAAATTATATTTTTCAAATTAAATAATTTAATTACGATATCAATTCACACTATTTAAATTTATTCTAATCCTCAATTTACAACATTTAAATTCATTCTAATTTTTAATTTCACAACATTATAATTACATACAACATTTAATATAATTATTTTCACTTATACATTTAAATTTAATCTAATCACATCATTTAAATTCATTCTAATTTTGAATTCACAACATTAAATATATATAATTATTTTCACGCATCCATTTAAAAATATGAATTCACTTATCCATTTAATTAAAAATATTTTCATCTATTATAATATTATTCTCTAGTTCATTTTTAATTAAAATAACATCACAAACAACATTAATTATAATCATAATTAGCATGTTCACGTCAATTAAAATAACATCACACACAACATTAAAATAAAAATTAATCCTCAACGTTGACGTCTCGCCAGGGTATGTTTTTATTAAATTGTCACTACTGCAAGAACCGAATTGAAAACAACTTCGAGATATTTATGTATGTGCATGTTTTTATTAAATTGCAAATTTTATTTCTATTTAATTTGGTGTAAGAATTTTAATTTTCTTAATTAAAATTAAACATGCACTTCATGGAATTACCTTAACATTGTTTCTGTTCAATTCAATTTATTATAAATCTGATTTTTTTTCTATATGTATTATTATCCGGTGATCGAATTATGGGGTTAATTTGGTTGTTCAATTATTGTTTTATTACCTTTTTTAACTTGTATTTCTTCCCCAATTTTTTTACCAGACTATAATGGTGTTTTAGTTTTATTTTAAATTAAGCTTTCTAACTTAAAATGCATATGATTTAACCCTTTTTTGCATTGCATGCAGGAAATGTTCTTCTATCTCTAATTTAGGGTTCTTGATTTGTGGTATAGCACACAAGCTTATTAATTTCTTTCAAAAAAACAATTGATAAGTATAGATGATTAATTAGAGAAAAAGTTAAAACACGAATATGTGAGTAAATGGGGAAATTTGTTTCTTAAATAACTTTTTACTAATTTTTCAATCTTCTAGAATCAAATAAAAATAAATTTAAATGAAATTAAAATTAAACTAAAATTTCACAGATTTTTCTTATCTAATCAATTTATGTATTATTTAATTAATTTGTCAACATTAATAAAATATGTCAACAATTACAATTTTTTATTCTAATAAATCTACCCAAATTATAAACAAACGACCTTTTAATTAATTTAATTTTGAATGAGTTTAAATGAAATTTCAATTATAAATAAAATTTTACGTGAAATGAATTTTATCACCAATATTGATAATTAATTTTTGTGAAATGAATGCAAAAATCGTAGTAACACTTACTAATTAATGTTTAAAATGATTTTAAATCTCCAAATAAAAAAATATTTGAAATAAATTCAAAATTATTTTAAATTTCCCACTGCAGTTACCAAATGGCATCGGGGCCCACTGCCGTCCCCTTTTCGCATCGGCCATTAAATGCCGTTACCAAATGGCATCGGCAATTAAATGCCGTTACCAAATGGCATCGGGGCCCACTGTCGTCCCCTTTTCGCATCGGCCATTAAATGCCGTTACCAAATGGCATCGGGGCCCACTATCGTCCCCTTTTCGCATCGGCCATTAAATGCCGTTACCAAATTGCATCGGCCCGCCTGCCGTTGCCAATTATCGTTGCCTTTTTGCCAATATTTTGTAGTGTTTCTTTTTTACTGGATTTTCCTTACTGATTTCAATCAAACCAGTCATTTATTTGGAAGTAAATTCATTTGCATCTTCTCTCAACGATGTAAAGAACTCATCAACATTCTACAAATAAAAATAATATATTAACATTAACACTTTTCATTAACAAGAATTCATCAACATTCACTAAAAAAACACAACTTTTCAATAATAAGAGTTAATAACACAATTGACAATCCACTGAGGTGGAATAAGTGTTACAACATCTTCCTTCAACACAAAGTTACTCAAATCAAAGAAGAAGAAAATTTCCCTGACAAAACATAAAAAAAGAACTCAAATTAGATTATAATGATAAAATTTAACATAATATCAATTCATAAAATATAAATATATACTTACAACTGAACAACCTTGTCATCTAACGAACAAAAACACAAATCCACCAACTCCTTTTCATATTGTTGCATTCCAGCAAGCTCCCGTTTGTGATTATTCATAAAATCAGAAACATAACCCACATCTTCGATTATAAATGAAAACTCAGGAGTAGGAAAACCAGAATCAGTGTCACTAACTCTCACACAATCAAGTACTAAATCACCAACAAACTCATTACCCATATCTGCACATTCTTTCAGAATAATACTAGCATTATCTTTTTCAATAGATTCTTTCAGAATAATACTAGCATTATCTTTTTCAATATTATCAGCTCCAAAATCAGTAACAACATCACCACCACAAATATCAGCATCATTCAAAATATCATTAGCAACAATATCTTCAAGTGTGGAAGAATCTCATCCATATCTTGAAGTGTTGAAAGAAAAATTATATGTTCTGTTCAAACCCTGCATCTTTTCTGTCAAGTACTTGTTACTGAATTCATTGACATCTTTCTTAAAACATGTCAAGAAATCATGTACATCCTACAAAAGACAGGAAAAAAAAAATTTAACAGTTTTCATTAAAATAATCACCTTTAAAAATAAATAAGAGTCACCACATTTTAGAAGAAAACATACCTTAAATTTTCCACCACTTACTTTAGATGCTTTCAAAATCTACTCAACAGATTCCTTATCTTTAGGATGATCTTCAAAAGAAAAATCAAATTTATTGTCATTTGATTCAGAGTGAACAAAGAAAAGATTTCGAACAAAATCATAATTAGTGATAGGATACAAACCAACAATTAGTTCTCATGAACCATACTTTTCACATCTGTACTCTTCCTTACATCTCTTTTCTACTTCAAATCCCTACCACTTAACCCTATGAAAATATATAATTTTAAGTGTCATCAAACAGCCATTTGTCACTGTGTTCCCATTCTTATATGATCTAACTCCTTCACAAATCTTTTCAAGTACAAGTGTACACCAATCAAACTTAGGGATATTCTCAATAGCCTTAACAACTTTAATTTCAAATACTTCGTACTAACCATCCGATTGGGGGTAGGAGTAAGAAAGCTTAACAAAGAATAGAGAACAAAAACCCTAATAAAATCATCACCCCCATTCGAAAAATGATTACGCAACACCTTTTTCATAAATGGAAAAGAAGACCCAGGAAAGATATTGTATAAAGTTTTAAAGTGTTTTAAATAATCATTCTCATCATTCCTTTTCAAAAAAGGGACTGGACAACCAGGTATCCGGGGGATACAAAAGACACCATAGATGTCATCTGCAATGAAAGAAAAAGAACGAAAGATGTCTAATTTAAACATCTGATTGACATCATTAAAATTATCAACTAGCCACATCAAAATCCCCCTATCCATACAAGAATTACCCAACTTCAACAACCCTCCAAACCCAACACTTTTTTTATCATTCCTCTGTTTTTCATTAAAACATCCCATTAAAGAAAGAAGACCCTTCGGCCTACATGTAAAGTTAAACTTAAAACTGAAAAAAAAAAAAAAAAAAAAAAAAGTAATATATGTTAGTTAAGAAAAAACAAAAAAAATTAAAAAAAATTACCTAGGCTCCTTTTTAACTTTCTCGTATAGTTTCAAAGAATCATTTGAAATGCATTTCTGTTTTCTAGAAACAGGATTCGGTTCAAGTAATGGAACAGAAGGTATAGGTAATGGATCATCCTGAACAACAGGATTACTGTTCTTCCTCCTAGAATAAAGTACATCTTGGCATTTCCTCTTAGAACTTGATTTCGATGCAAACTCTTTTGTCCTCATTTCAGAAATTTGAACTACACAAAAAAATGCCAACACTTATTAATAAAATTTCATTAAGTATGACAACACTTTTCAATATCCAAATTTACATTTTTCAATAATATGAAACAACATTTTCATAAACTAATATTACACTTTACAGAATATAATATAGCAAACTACATAAAACAATAACAAAAACATAAACTCATAAAAAAATAAGTAAGAATAATAACAATATTCACATTTACACTTTTAAACATTATGAAACAACACTTTTCAGTAATCAAAATCTTACACTTTACAAAATTTAACATATCAAACTACATAAAACAATAACAAAAAAAAAAAAATTCAGTAAATGAAAGATCACTAATACGATAAAAAACAGATAAAATGAAAACAAATACTCATAAAAAAATCGGGAGAATTGGGCAAAACTTCATTTGGGCTTCCAAGTTTAGGATAAAATGCAAACCCTTTTTTTTGCTTAGAGCTTCAAAATTGTTGATGGAGTTACCCTTTTGCCCTTCATTTTCTTGTTCCTCATTATACATTATAGCTTATGCTATGCACACCTTTTCATACTCCCATCAAATCAATTTTACTTTTCACATTCGATTTAAATTTAAATTTTAATACATTAACTAACTAATATAAATATTATTTTTATTCTTGTATGTTTATATTATTATTAACTATTAATTATTGTTTTAATTCATAATATTAATTATTAATCTTTAATATGTTTAATTGTTTATTTCATATTATTATTTAATCATTAATATTTATATATGATTGACATAATATTTTTATTTTTCACATCATTAATTAATATTATTATTTTATATTTGTATTCAAATTAATTTTATTAAAAAATTATTTATTTGTTCACATAGACTAGTTCTTAATGTATTTTCCATAAAAGTTAGACTAGTTCTTAATGTATTTGTATTAACACATATATTTACTATTTAGAAACATTCACGTCATTTCATCGAAAAAAACAATTTTATTAAAAAAGTTTATTTAATATTTTATTCATTTTTTTTTATCTTACTCTTTTTTTTAATCCATATTTTTATTTTAGATTTTTTAATCCATTAATTTAATTTTTCACATTTTACTCAGACTTTTGTATTTAAATTATTTTTATATTTATAAAATATTGCATAAAATTATTTATGTATTCAACAATATTACAAATAGTTTTTAAAGAAAATTAAAAATTAGTTTTTAAATGGAATTTTTTAAGAAAATTAAAAATTATTTATGTATTCAACAATATTACAGAAAAATTTATTCCGATTTTTTTTATAAATGAAATTGAGAAATTATTTTTTTTTTTTACTTTTCTTTCACGTTTTTTTATGTTACATAAAATTGAGAAATTAATTTTTCTTTTTATATTATATTTTTATTTAGAATTTATTCAAAAATTATTTACATTCAAATTTTAAATTATAAAATAAATTTTTTATTTCTATTTTATTTAGATTTTTTTACACAATACTACAGATTGCATACTAGAAACAAACAATGCATATTACACATTGTATACTAGAAACAAACAATGCATACTATACATTGCATACTAGAACCAAACAATGCATATATGGAGTGAATTTGCATATTTATAAATGAATTTGCATATGGACCCAAAACATTGCAGATTTCACAATTGCATATTGCATTTTTGCATACGTTCTGATAACATTTGCATACGGTTTGATATCATCTGCATACGTTTTGATAACGTTTACATACTTTAGTTTCATAGGTGACAACCTCACTCTACAGACACAAAATAACAAAATCACAATTTGAGGCAATTAGCAGACACCAAAAACACCCCATAATCATGAGATATAAAGTCATTAACTAATTACATCCCCCACTTTACAGCCACAAACTGCTTCTGGAAGCTGACTCGATCTCACAGCTTTTCAAAAATAAGTGATTCTGGAAGCAGTTTGTAGAGTTTCAAAACATCCTTTTAATATCCACGACACACAAGAAATGGAGAAACTTTTTGAGGGAATCATATTTCCTTTGGATGAGGAAGAAAAAAATCAGGCACCAAGTATGTAAAAAGAACAAAAAGTAGAATTACAAATAAATGCTTTCAGTAATCTCTCGGGAAACACGATCCTTTCACATAAGATCTTAAAACTTGGAAAGCAATGGAGAAAAAATTATAAGTGATCAAATTTATTCCTTTGGATGAGGAAGAAAAAAATCAGGCACCAAGTATGTAAAAAGAACAAAAAGTAGAATTACAAATAAATGCTTTCAGTGATCTCTCGGGAAACACGATCCTTTCACATAAGATCTTAAAACTTGGAAAGCAGTGGAGAAAAAATTATAAGTAATCAAATTTATTCCCTGATAGGCATTACTAAGAGGAAGACAATGCTTCTGAAAACAATTATATGAAACAACACCAAAGACAGACAAAGATATAAGTGTCACATGCTCATTCTCTGACTTTCAAAACATCTTACATAGGTTCAGACAGTAAGTGAACAGATCATAATAAAACTTGTCATAGAAAAACAATAATTCAAGCTGATAAAACCTAAGACATGAGAAAATAGCTCCCCAAAACCCCTGCATTTATTTTCAAAACATAGAAACACAAACCCCCTGCATTTATTTTCATCATACACTTTGTGAACTCAAATAGTACAGTCCCAAAAAATTCAAACAACAAAATTAACAAAGAGCACTACAAGAAAACAGTGAAATTCCAACGGAAAAATTCCAACGAAAAAATGAACCGTTGGAAATTTAAAAATTCCAACAGTTTTTCCAACGACCTAAACCACTGTTGGAAAAATCCAACAGAGATTCCAACAACTTGTGGAAACCATTGGAATTTACCGTTGGAAAAGACGTTGGAATTTTTTTTATATAAATATCCAACAATCTTTCCAGCGGCACGCGACAGTTGGAATGGTTTCCCTAAATCAAATGAGTGTTTATATCTAATTCCAACAAAATTTCCAACGACATGAATATTGTTGGAATTTTAAATAATTATTCCAATGAAAATTCCATTGGTGTTAGACCGTTGGAATGATTTTCCTAAATAAAATTATATTTTTATATTTAATTCCAACGGAATTCCCAACAAGATATTATTGTTGGATTTTTTCTTTATTTATTCCAACGAAAATTTTAT
Organism: Galeopsis tetrahit; assembly: GCA_963675135.1. Taxonomy (NCBI): domain Eukaryota; kingdom Viridiplantae; phylum Streptophyta; class Magnoliopsida; order Lamiales; family Lamiaceae; genus Galeopsis; species Galeopsis tetrahit. The sequence continues at coordinate 59,793,496 of OY776132.1, forward strand.
TGGTACTCACCCATTGGAATGGTTTTTTAAATCAAATGATATTTTTATATATAATTCCAACAAAATTTTCAATAGATTGAAATTGTTAAATTTTTATGTTAATTATTCCAATAGAATTTCCATCAATATTAGACCATTGGAATAATTATCATAATTTAGTGATAAAAAAACTTCTCACTATAAGATTTATTTAAAACATCATTAAATTATTTAAAAAATAAAATAAAAACTAAATATATCTAAAAATTATAAAAAATTAATAATAAATTCTAAAAAAATTATATATTAATTAAAAATATAAAAATCTAGAATATATATATATATATATACTAAAATCGGAAAATATGTATCGTCCACCCTAGTTGACTTTTCAAAGAAAATTTTCTAAAATTTTAAATTAGAATTTAATAAATTATTGAGTAGGTAATTTATAGGGAAAATATCAATTTTGGTCACCGAGTTTTACTTCTTTTCATATTTGGTCACCCACATTTGATCACTATCAAAATTGGTCACTCACTTATTATATTCTATCTGTCATTGACTAACTTATATTCTATCTGTCATTGACTAACGGAGAAAGAGTTCGGAGAAAGAGTTTTGAGCTCAAAATTTTCAAAACATTAAAAACTTTTGATGCATCTTCTAGAAACTAATGAAACAAACGCAGTAGTAAGAATGAAACATGTGAAACGCGTTCTCATACGAAATTTTCATTATATTTATCCTTGATTAGAAAGAATTCTCAAACGTGATTCAACTTGCTGGGTAGTCAAAAAAATTTCAATAAATTTTTAATAATTATTTAACTCAATTATGAATTCATTTGTTGTTGGTTTACTTTTTAGAACGTGATTCAATCAACTTTGCTGGTAGTCAAAACTCGGTTTACTTTTTATTTTACAGGAAAATGAGAAACTCAAGATAGAATGAAACTTTGTACTTTTTTTTTTTTAACAATTGTACTCTGTTTTTCAATTCTTGGTTTCATATTGAATTTGTATAATAATTGGAGATATAAATTTGGAAAAATATCAATTTTGGTCTTTTTCACTACCCAGCAAGTTGATTGAATCACGTTCCAGAAGATGCATGAGAATTCTTTCTAATAAAGAATAAATATAATGAAAATTTCAAGATGCATGAGAATTCTTTTGACCTATTACGGATAAATATAATGAGAATTCCTTCTGATCTATAAGATAAAACTAAGATTCTTCAATGGGTATTCACGCAATGGGTATTCACGCATAAAACTAAGATTCTTCAATGGGTATTCACGCAATGGGTATTCACGCTCCGGTAGGTTCCACATGTTTCATTCTTGCTACTGCGTTTGTTTCATTAGTTTGTAGAAGATGCATCAGAAGTTTTTAATGTTTTGAAAATTTTGAGCTCAAAACTCTTTCTCTGTTAGTCAATAATAACAGATTGACTAACGGAATTATCAATTTTGATAGAATATAATAAGTGAGTGACCAATTTTGATAGTGATCAAATGTATGTGGGTGATCAAATATGAAAAGAGGTAAAACTGGATGACCAAAATTGATATTTTCCCTAATTTATATTAAGATTAGATTTAGGTAAACTATTATTAAATTCTAAAGATTTTGTTAGAGGCGAGATTTTAAAAAATTTGATTTGAAAATTTTCAAAGATATATTCTTACTCTTCCTTTTTTTCTCTCTCAAACCCTTCCAACTCCAATAGCTCGGCGCCGCGCCGCCGCCTCTGTTTTTTCATATATCCAAGTTACTCTCAAATCCATTTACTCCGATTTAGTTCGATTCTTCGGGTGATACTCAATTCCTCATCTCGGCAGCAAGATGAGTTTTCTTCTCTTTTTTTTTTTTTTTTCTTCACTGTGGATGTTATTATTATTTATTATTATTATTTCATTTTTGGGGAAACTGCAATATATATTTCTATGCGTATATATATTTTTGAGAGTGTAAGCGTGTGTTGTGTGTGTTTTGCGCGAAGTATATATATATATATCTCTATATATGTGTTCTGTGTACATATAATATATACACTAAGACGTGTATGATATGTGTAAGTGTATATATATACATATGTGTGTGACTATATATATCTATGTCTATATATATGTGTTGTGTGTGTATTGGTGTATTTATATCTATATCATGTGAGTGTTGCGTGATATATATATTATATATATATTTAATATATATATATATATATGTGTTGAGTGTGTTGTTTGAGCATATAAGTCGGTGATAGCACTGTAAAATTCGTCAGTTTGCAGATAATATTGAATTTAATTGTATCGATGTTGGGTTAGAAAAGTCTGCTTGTACATGTAAATATCCTTTGAGGAGCTCTCATTTAAAATCGTGACAGTATATATCTATGTGTGGGAATATTATTATCAACGAGAAGAAAAGAATATGAATTTGTTTGTAGTTTAACTTAATGGATTTGTGAGGGAATTTAATTTGAATCTCTTAATCTTGTAATTTTGATGGATAGATGAGACTTCCTAGTTATTTTTTTTTTTTTAGAAAATGTGAAAAATTGTGTTTTAGATCATATTTCTTTCTTGAGGAAAAAATGCCTAATGTCGGAGCACTTAACATGATCTGATAATATTAAAATTCTTGATATTTTGTTGTCATCTAAGTTTCTAGACGTCACATTTAATTATTTACTAATTATTTGACCTCCACAACAATTGTGTTTCTTATTTTTTTTTCCCTTGAGATCTTTTTAGACTACTATTGAGAATGAATTAGCCTTTGTACACAGTTTTCTTCAGAAGATGAACAACACTTCATTCAACGCTAATCATGGTGCATGCATCTTCTTGAGGTGTATCTTCTCGTGATGTTGAGAACATAAATAATGATGATAATGAAGATGATGATCATGCCCCTAGTATTGATGATGTGGATTATGATGATGAAGAAGAAGATGATGATGGCGATGACGATTTTTAGGAGTTAATATTTATGTTATAAATTAGTGTAGGAGTTAATATTTATGTTATAATTTAGTTTATTTTTATTGGAGATGTGAATTGGAAGGATGTTTAGAATTGAACTTATTGTTTTTATTATGACCTTAGTTAATTATTTTAAATTGTATTTAACTTTGAAGTCATTATATACTTTTTAAACTTGATTATATATTTGAATTGCATTGTTGGAATTTATATTGGACAAATCTCTTCAATCGAATATTCCAACTATATATGAAAAATTCCAACAAAAATAACTATTGGAATTGACAATGAAGTTTCTGATGGAAAGTTTCCATCGACAAATCCAGCGGTACATATACGCTGGAATAAAAATTCCGACCATTTTTTGTTGTTGGAATTAACGTAGGAATTCGCATTTATAATTTTCAACAACTAAAATTCCAACGGTCAAAATCTGTTGGAAAGTATTCCAACGGAAAATTACCGTTGGATTTGTCGATGGAATTTACGTTGGAAAGAATTTCAACATGTAAAAATTCCAACTATCAAGATCTGTTGGAATGTACCGTCGGAATTTTTTTCCGTTGGAATATTCGTTGGAATTTTGCGATTCCAACGCTCACTTTTCCAATGGTCGTATTTTCGTTGGAATTTCCGTTGGAATCACTGATTCCAACGGTAAAAATGCAAAAAATCGTTGGAATTTTTCTGTTGGAATTTCACTGTTTTCTTGTAGTTCGAGCTTTAATACAAAAGAAAAACTTTTTACTGTAATATAAATTTAGAAACCAAAATTCAAACAACAAAAACAAAGAACCCTGATACAAAATAAATTATTAAACATAAATTTGAAACCAAATTAATTAAACCAAACCTGTTGCTTGGTGTAAAATAGTTATTTAAAATACAAAGCATAAAAAAAGTCAAAAACTAAATAAAAGTAAATTAGTCGTAATCACTTCAGATTAACTGTATGAACAATCAAAACACATAAGAAAAACACACTCAAACACGCAGTGTAAAAATCAATTTCAGATGTCTCTTAGATCTGAAAATCACCACAAAAAGATTCATCACATAAAAACGTGACTTCGGGCGAGTAAGTGGGTAAATAAGTATGAAACAATGAGTATAATTTGTGCTTAGTGTAGAGTCCAATGCACTTTCTCAGGCATTGGATTTGAATCAATCAAATCTAAATAACTGTATATATAGTGCAAATCATCAGTGAAACAACTAATTCTGCTGATAAAAAATACACATTTTATTGTATGAACATGTCAAAATTTTCAAAAAAACAAAGTACCTCAGAACATGAGAACACAAGAGTAATTCAGGTTCTCCACCCCAAGTATAAGGCTGTTCAATCCTTTTCACGTATACATCAAATTCTTCATCAATAAACATTCAAAAACAAATAATGTGAATCAATAAACATACACACATAAAATATAAACAAAATACTTTGAGTAATTTATAATAAAAAAATCACCATTCTATTTCTTTTCTCCTTCTTAAGAGCTCTTCAAGAACCTGTAAATTTCAAAATTTCAATCAGAAACAAGGAATTATAATACAATCAAATTTGAAAATCACAAAATTAAAATTAATCATATACTTGAGATTTTAATTCATCAGCAAGCTCTCTTTGTCGATTTTCATCGGGAGCTTTTTCCCCCTTTATCAAGCACGCCATGTGAGCAATTGCCCTAAACAAAAACCTTCTATCTGCAGTCACTCCTTCACAATAATCATATAAATCAATAAAAAAGAAATCTAATTAATTAAAACAAAGAAAAAATTGTATTTACCTGTGACTCTGTATTTATATGCAAACACAATAACTCATAACTCCACGAGAATTAAACTTTGAGCCCTAATCAAATTAATTAAATTATTTAGCACAAACACTGTTGGGATATGAATCCTAGAACAAGTCCTAAATGATGAAAAGATAAAGATGAAGTTTTGATAAGCCAAAAGTAGATTGAATATTTTCTAAGTGTTGACTGATCTAGGCTAGTTATGAAAGTCATCTTGTACAGACCAGTAGAGTTCACAAGACAAGTATTGTCAAGTTAACAAAAGATGAGTACGAAATATAAGTATTGTTTATATTATATGTTTAGGTTGTTGTTGAGCTATGATAAACATTGTATAGAAGCTCATGAATTTTCATATGTAATTGATATAATCATTGTATAGATTCTAAGTTAACTAAGCTATGTTATAAAGCTTAAAGTAATGTAATAGTCTTGTTAGGATTAGATTAGTTATATCTAAGTCTGCTACAGAAGAAGGACTGCGCAAAATCAGAAGAAGAGGACAAGTCTAAACAAGACAGGTGCGCAATCGCAAGACGAGACAAGTTAACATAAAGAAGTTATGAAGTTAGTTACTCAAGCGCGTGTGAAGATAAGGATTGAAGAGTTAGTTAGAAATAACTAAATAACAATAAACGCGTGGAAGGATAAGAATAACAAGTTGCAAGTTAGTTTTCAAGAAAGGTTGGTTACACAACTGAAAGTTCTTGAAGGATAAAAAGTCTATAAATACCCCATGGTATTCATTGGTTAAGACTACTGCAATTCTACATACTGAAGCGTTATTGAAGCACTCAAAGAAGCAAACACTCTGAGAGTTTGAAGTTCAGAAATCAAGTTCAGAAGACAAGTGAAGAACGAAGAAGACTGCTACTGAATAAGTTTTTAGTTTTTACTGTTTCAAGTTGCTAGATACTTGTAAATCTCTAGTAAGATCGAAGATATACTTGGTAGTATATTCGAGAAGATCTAAGTCTTGTTTCTTGGGACTTAAAATTACAAGAACACACATATTACTCGATTGGAAGAGTTAATAGAAACATCACAACTGGGTTTGTGAGAGTGGACGTAGACAAGTTGTCGAACCACTATAAAATCGTTGTGTGTTGTTTACTTTACTGTTTTGTTTGTGTTTAATTGATTAACTGTTTAATTGGTTGAATTACATATCTGAACAAGACTAGTTGAGTATACATAAAATAGAGTTCTCGAATATAAGTTGAGTATAAATTTGAATTGGGCTCATTGATATATTCTGATTTCCGCATTGTACTTTGATATATCGAAAGAATTTTGAAAAGTCTATTCACCCCCCTCTAGACATTTTCACTAGCTTACTCGATATTAAACTCAACTTTGGGACCTACAAGTGGTATCAGAGCAGTAGTTTATGAACTGCTGTTTCTTGATAACCGACTTAAGACTTAGGGTGAAGTCTTGATCCGTGATCGTACTTGCTTACGTGTTCTTGATCAACATTCTTGTTATATTTGTTTCTTGTTCCCTATTCTTGACTTATCTGCTTCTTGATCATAAAACTGACTAGCACTGATCTACTTGCTCATCATGTCTCTTGAAATCAGTGCTAACAAGTTACCCAAGTTCCAAGTTCAGGACTACGACTATTGGAAGCTGCGGATGGAGGCAATTTTTAGCTCCACGCACGACCTAATGATCTCTGTTGTCACCGAGGGCCCGATCGTGACAATGATCCCAAATACTGCTGCCCTCGACAAAGACAAACCAGTTGGTACTCTCGTCAAGAAACCCAGGTCAGATCTAACCTCAGAAGAAATGAGGCAAAATAACTTGGATAGCTTGGCGAAGAATTACATCTTACACACTCTTCCTAACGAGTATCTAGGAAAAGTGTTAAAATGTAAAACTGCCAAAGATATGTGGGACCGTTTAGCGATCATTTGTGAAGGGACTACCCTGATCAAAGAGAGCAAACTCTCCACTACTGTCCAAAGATTTGAATCATTTCGAATGAAAGCTGGTGAAACTATCGACCAGCTGGATACTCGTTTTACTAAGATCATGAATGACTTGGAAGTCCTTGGTAAATCATATACTGCACGTGAGATCAATCTTAGGATTCTTAAAAGCCTTGATAGTCGATGGAAAATGGTAAAGATGCTTGTTAAGAATACCCAAAAAATAGATGCATGGACTGCAGAAACCATGTTTCAAACTCTAAAGGCTCATGAGTTTGATTTAGACGAAGATGAACCCTTAGCCAGTAGTGATAGAGAACATGATGTATCTAAGAACGTTGCCTTTAAATCTAGTTCGTCTAAGTCCTCTAAGGTAGACAAGTCGAAGTCTAAGACTAGGTCTGCTTCTGTGAAAGACGAGTTAGATACTGATCTTAGTCTGAAGGATCAGGTGAACCTCATGGTTAGAAAGTTTGATAGGCTGAATAAACGTTTCGGTAGATATAAGAAGTTCTATAGAGATCATAGAGCGTCTACTTCTAAGAACTCGTCTAAGACCAGATGAGACCGAAACTCATCCGAAAGGAGAGACGAAGTCTCGAAAGGTAATAGGCGAGATAGAGAGTCTGATGATAGGAAGATTCAGCGTTCTGATAGACGTGATAAGCGAAGGGATAAATCTCCTATTAAAAAGGCTACTAATGATCTTTTGTGTTATAATTGTGAAAAGCCAGGTCATTACATCTATGAATGTCCGGACCTGAGTACTGATGATCGTGAAGAACGTAAAGCGCGAAGGGAAAGAAGATACAACCGTGGCAAGAAGGCAATGATGGCCAATGATGACTCTGATTCAGATTCAGACGAGTTGCCATCGTCCTCATCTAGCTACCCGTCTGATCGAGATCACGATGAAGCATTTATAGTAGATGATGGTCTATGCTGCATGGCTAAAATCGACCAAGAGGTATCATCTGCTACTTCTTTTCAATCTTGTGATGATTCAGATACTGATGAAAGTGATACTGCCAGTAGTGAAGTAGGGAGTAGTCTTCATCACTCTACTAGTGCTATTGAAGACGACCTCCTACTAGCTAATCAGGCATTCATTGAAGTCAGCGACGAAAACATTGCCTTAAAACAAGAAATCATTGATCTTAAGGAAGCTCAGTCCAAAGTAGATCCTAATGTAACAGTCCTAAATGAACGCTTGACTGAAGAGTTGAGACAACTCAAAGAAAAGTGTGCATTGACAGACAGGTTATATCAAGACCTACTTAAGACACATGCAACTGAGAGAAATGAGTTCAATGTTTTAAAGAGCAAGTGCAATAGACTTGAAGAACGCAATAAGTTCTTAGAGACTAAGGTTGTCACTCTAGACCTTAAACTTACTGACCTGGTTAACTCTTCTAAGATTAACCTTGAATTGTCAGATAGGTATAGGGCTCCAGCTGACAAGACTGGTATAGGTGCAGATTCACCTAGCTCGTCCACTCGAGTCATTAAGAACCCTACTGCTTTCGTCTCAAGTTCTAATGATAAAGGAAAAAGACCAATGATATACGATATTGGAACTCCGTCTACAGGCACTGTACCTAAACAGACTCGAGTTAACATTCCGACTACCAAAGGAGGTAAGAAGAATGTTAACAACAAGCCTGTTCTGTTTAGAACTAGTCAACAAAGGACCACTAATCGTGGACGACCCAACCAGGTCAGATACGAGGATTGGTATCCTGAGGAGACGAGTACTAGACAAGTACAGACTAAACGACAAGAGCCTAGACCTCCTTTCATAAGGCAGTCTCAGCTCTACTCGTCTAGGCCTAGACAGGTTGCTCCAAAATATCGTACACAACCTGTTATATATCCTCCACCTTTGTCATATGATATTATAAGTGAGGAAAGACCCAAACGAGTCTATAAACCGTATGGACCTAATGCATACAAGCCCTATTCTGACTATCATAGACCAGCGCCTGCTCAAGTAGAGATCAAGTCGAAAGGCTATCTCAAACGAGTAGACCCGAAATCGAATGATATGCCAGATAAGGACAACAAGGTCTTATTTTGTAACAAGTATGGCAGGAAGCTTAAGAGATCAAACTTGTTCAAGACTCCAATGTATATTTGGATTCCTCTGAACTCGACTAACCCCCCAGGACCCCAATAAACTAGTGGGTACCTAAATTATTGAATATCTTCATTGCAGGGTCGACTCGACTTGTATAAGAAGGGTGGCTCAGTAGGAGAAACTTGGTACATTGATAGTGGTTGTTCGCACCACATGACTGGTACTAAGGCTCTCTTATCAAGTTACCATGAGCAGGAAGGACCAAAAGTGATATTTGGTGATAGCTCCACTGCTGTCACTAATGGATTTGGTTACATCAGGAATGGAGACGTAGAGATTCAAGATGTCTCATACGTGTAAGGTTTGAAATATAATTTACTCTCTGTTTTCTCAGTTTTGTGACCGTGGATACAAGGTGCAGTTTAAAAGCTGCAAATGTGAGATCATTGACAAAAGGACGCACACAGTCCTACTAGTCGGCGTAAGACAAGGTAGTGTATACATAGTGAACTGGAATAGCTGTCCAAGGGACACTTGTCTACTTACTAAGAACCCTAAAGAACTTGGATGGCTTTGGCATAGACGCCTCTACCACATGAACTTTAAGGTGATTAATAAGATAGCAAGAGATTACCTAGTGGAAGGTATTCCCAACGAAGTCTATTACAAATCACATGTATGCAATGCTTGTCAGAAAGGTAAACAGGTAAAAGGTTCTTTTAAGTCAATTCATACTCTCTCAACTAGTAGAGTCCTAGAACTCCTACATATGGATCTTCATGGTCCGATAACTCCTCCAACCTTGAATGGTAGAAGGTACACACTTGTTGTTGTAGACGACTATTCTAAGTTTACTTGGGTAGTCTTCCTACACAAGAAGAGTGATACACAAACACTTCTGCCTGATCTGTTGAAGAAGTTACAAGTTGAGAAAAACCAGTCTATTGTCAAGATTCGTAGTGACAAGAGAACTGAGTTCATTAATTGCTATATCAAAGACTTTTGTGCTAAACGTGGTATCCAGCATCTTACTAGTGCAGCTAGGACACCACAACAGAATGGTGTAGCAGAAAGAAGGAATCGAACTCTCAAAGAAGCCTGTAGAACCATGATAGCCGAGTACAACACACCTCAAAAGTTTTGGGCTGAAGCTATCAACACTGCATGCTACTCACAGAACAGAAGTGCGATCAACAAAGCTCTAGGCAAGACACCCTATGAGGTTTGGAAAGGTAGAAAACCCAGAATTTCATATTTCCATATATTTGGTTGTAAGTGTTTCATCCATGTCAATGGAAAGAGCAAGTTGAATGCTTTCGATGCTAAAGCAGACGAGGGGATATTCTTAGGATACTCCTCGACTAGCAAGGCATTTAGGGTATTCAACTACTCAACTCTTTGTGTGGAAGAAACACCACATGTGGTTTTCGATGAATCTCGACAGGACTCGTCTACCGATAAGATCAGTGAGAAGGTGACTGATCTATCGATCGAATCTGACAAAGAATCAGAGGTATATGAATCCGTTCAAGCCTACAATCCATTCATGAAAGCTCTCGAGTCTGATGACAAAGAGAAGGTAAGTGCTCAAGGTAAGTCTTCTAGACCAGCTGACATGCCTGCTCTAGTTGACTCGTCTACTCCTGTTAAAATTGATGATACAAATGATGTCGATATGCATGATGCTGTACATGATGTAGATGATGATAGTATTCCTGTTAAGAATAGAAAAACATGGAAATCTGCGCATGATACTGAAAATATTATTGGTGACTCTACTATTGGTGTAAAGACTAGACGACAACTCTTTGAGTCGCAAGAACAGCCTAGTCCAACTATGTTTTGCTGGTGTTGTTTCCTCTCTGCTATCGAGCCTACCACTGTTAAAGAGGCATTGGCTGATAGTAATTGGATCATCGCTATGCAAGACGAGTTGAACCAGTTTGTTCGAAACGACGTCTGGGAACTTATCGATAGGCCGGAACATCATAATGTAGTTGGCACTCGATGGATTTTCAAAAACAAGAAAGATGAGAATGATGTAGTCGTTAGGAATAAGGCTAGACTAGTGGCCCAAGGCTATTCACAAGCTGAAGGCATAGACTATGATGAAACATATGCTCCTGTTGCTAGACTAGAAGCCATTCGATTGTTCCTTGCATATGCTGCTCATATGAAGTTTACTGTATATCAAATGGATGTTAAAAGTGCATTTCTTAACGGTATTCTTGCGGAAGAAGTGTATGTTGAACAACCCCCAGGTTTCGAAGTCAAAGGCAACCAGGTGTACAGATTGAAGAAAGCCTTATACGGACTAAAGCAAGCTCCAAGAGCATGGTATGATACTCTCTCTCTCTTTCTATTAGAAAATGTTTTTACTAAGGGCAAGGTCGATAGAACCTTGTTCAGAAGACAAGAAGGGAAAGACATTTTACTCGTCCAAATTTACGTAGATGATATCATTTTTGGTTCACCTAACAAAAAGCTGAGTGAAAGTTTCTCAACACTCATGCAAAGTAAATTTGAGATGTCCATGATGGGTGAAATGAATTACTTTCTTGGTCTTCAAGTAAAACAGACCCCTGAAGGGATTTTCATAAATCAAGCAAAGTATACTAGAAATCTTCTAGACAAGTATGGTATTAAGACATGCAAGTTTACTGGCGTACCGATGTTACCTACATACAGGATGGATCCAGACGAACAAGGTAAATATGCTGATCAAACATATTATCGTGGTCTTATTGGTTCATTATTGTACTTAACTGCTAGTAGACCTGACATTGCATTCTCTGTTGGCGTTTGTGCTCGTTTTCAAGCTAATCCAAAAGAGAGTCATATGGAAACCACTAAAAGGATATTGAAATATTTGAAAGGAACCATCAATCGTGGTATATGGTATCCTTCGAATGATGATTTATCTTTAAGTGGCTACTCTGACTCTGATTTTGGTGGCTGTAGAATAGATAGGAAATCTACATCTGGTTCTTGTCAATTATTAGGCACAAAACTCATTTCATGGTTTTCGAAAAAGCAAACTAGTGTGGCTACCTCTACTACCGAAGCCGAGTACATGGCTGCTGGTAGCTGCTGTAGTCAACTACTTTGGCTCATGCAACAGCTTAGAGATTACAACATTTATGAATCAAATGTTCCTATTTTCTGTGATAGTAATAGTGTCATTGCCATTACACAAAATCCTGTTTTGCACACACGTTGTAAGCATGTTGATGTGAAGCATCATTTCATACGTGATCATGTAGAAAAGAAGGATATTCGCATGGAAAAGATTCATACTGATTTTCAAAGAGCTGATATTTTCACAAAACCATTAGCTGAGGCTCGTTTTCGTGAGTTATGCATTAGTCTAGGACTAATTGATTTAGATCCTACCTACTTATAGCTATGTACTAACCAGACAGGTACATCAACGAAATAAGGAGACAAGATCACTGGAACAGAGCACTCGTCTACTCACGCAACAGACAGGTATACAAGGCTAGACAAGATGACCAAACAACCCGATGAGGAAGCTGGTAAAGCTGGGGGTAATACTAAGGGAATAAACATTTAAGGGGGAATCTATGATTTCTTAAATATCCTTATGTTGACTCTTAAGTTTGTCACAAGTCATCTTGTTCGAACCTTGACCATTGCATTAGACTGATATTCATCTTAATTATTCTACTCTACTTGTACCTACGATCATATGTTGCATAAGACAAGATAGGTACATAAAGTCGTTCGACATTCAGAATAGACAAGCACAGTCGAAGGGGGAACTCGTCTTGTGAGAATGAGTCTACTCGTCTGTTCTGGATAGACTCGAACAGACAAGATAAGTGTTCTTGTGATTCAAAAACTCTAAGTGTTTAATCAGTTCGAATAAAGGGTATTATTGTAATTTGTTAAGGCAAAAAATTGGAAAACCCTAGAATTGGATTTATACACTCCCATTTAATGAGGTGTATACACCCAGCTCACGCCTAACTCTACTACCCTAGGTCAGATGAGTACACTCCTCTGTCCTAACCAATAGAAAAGGCGGATTCTAAATTTTACAATATCAAATCACGTAATATTCTCGATTCCGTAACTGAATCTCAAAAGACACATTGTTGGATCATTTCATTAGATCTTGGCCGTTGATTCTTAAAATTAGTTCTAACAAAACTCAAACAGTTGCACCCTACTCCCCTTACGTTTTCTTAACTCGCCTACTCTCGAACAACGAATTTTCTTATTCATTCAAAGTATTTGCTCTTACTCTAAACATCTACTATGACAATCGTATCTCTCTTTGATGTTAGGACCAACATGCAAGCCAGATTTGATCTTGGCAAATACTCATCAGAAAACAAAGTGCATGTTGAAGCCTCGCTTTTCTTCAAAGGCAATCACACCGAAGGCAACAAGGAGATCCTCATGAAGTGTTGCAGATGTGGTTTGAGACCGTATTTAGAGGCGTTTCCTGAAGTCGTCTTGGAGGAGGAAATGTTGGAATTTTATGCCAACGTCACTAGAAGAGGCGATTCCATTGAGTCTTTTGTTGGTGGAAGTCGAGTGGAAATCACTCGTGATGCTGTGTTCGAACATCTAAAGCTACCGATTGGATCTATTGATGTTGAGAATGTTGGGATATGAATCCTAGACAAGTCCTAAATGATAAAAAGATAAGATGAAGTTTTGATAAGCCAAAAGTAGTATGAATATATTCTAAGTATTGACTAATCTAGTCTAGTTGAGTTGAAGTCATCTTGAACAGATCAGTAGAAGTTCACATAAAAGATAAGTGTTGTTTATATTTAAAAGATAAGTACGTTTTATAAGTACTTCATATATGTGTTCTTCTTAGTTTGTTATTGAGCTATAAATGTTGTATAGAGCTCATGATATTTTCTATGTAATAGATAGATTTGTTGTATAGTTCATAAGTTGACTAAGCTTGTATTATAAAAGCTTAATGTAATGTAATAGTCTTGTTAGGACTAGATTAGTTCTATTAGAGTCTACTGCACAAGAAGAGAAGACCAGTCTACTACTCAAGACAGGTGGACTACAAGACCAGTACATCTACTAGACTACTCAAAACAAGTCAACATGAAGTTAGTTACAAAAGCGCATATAAAGATAAAGATTAAAAAAAAGGTTAGTTATGGAATAACTAATTCATAACAAGAAACGCGTGATTGGATAAAACTTGGAAGTTAGAAATCAATTATCAAGAAGAGTTGGTTACAACTACTTAAGTTCTTGATTTCAGAAGTCTATAAATATCTCAAGGTATTCATTGATTCAAGACTACTGATTACAGACGTACTGATGTTCTAAGCATTCAAAGGCAATTTACGAAGTATTCAAAGAAGGAAAAACTCACAGAGTTAATCTTCAGAAAAGAAGCCAGGAGACGAAGTCATATTCAAAAGACTGCTACTGAAGATCAGAGAAGTTTTATTTTGTTGTTTTATCAAGGTGCTAGATACTTGTAAAATTTCTAGTTAGATCATAGACGTATCTGGAGGTATAGTCTGTTGAAGATCTAAGTCTTCTTCTTGGGACTCTAAAGACAGGAATTATACACTTGTACTCGATTGGAAGAGTTTAGTGGAAACATCACAACTGGGTTTGTGAGAGTGGATGTAGACAAGTTGTCGAACCACTATAAATCTTTGTGTGTTGTTTACTTTACTGTTTTAATTGTTTAATTGCTTAACTGTTTAACTGCTACTACACTAGACAAGTTGAGTATAGAACAGAGTTCTCGAATTTAAAAGTTGAGTATAAACTTGAATTGGGCTCATTGTTAATTTCGTATTCCGCATATTGTATTCTGATATTTCGATAGAATTTTGAAAAGTCTATTCACCCCCCTCTAGACATTTTCATTAGCTTACTCGTTATTAACTCAACTTTGGGGACCTACAAGTGGTATCAGAGCAGTGGTTTACGAACTGCTGTTTCTTGATAACCGACTTAAGACTTAGGGTGAAGTCTTGTTCCTTGATTGTAGTTGCTTACGTGTTCTTGATCAAATACTCTTGTTATATCTGTTTCGTGCTCCCTGTTCTTGACTTATTTGTCTTTCTTGATCATAACTCTACTTAGCACTTATTTCTTGAAAACATGTCTCTTGAGATCAGCGCTAACAAGTTACCCAAGTTCCAGGTTCAAGACTATGACTACTGGAAGCTGCGAATGGAAACCATTTTTAGTTCCACGCACGACCTAATGATCTCTGTTATCACAGAAGGACCTATTGTTACTATGGTTCCTAATACTGCTGTTCTTGACCCAAGCAAACCAATTGGTACTCTCGTCAAGAAACCCAAGTCAGATCTAACCTCAGAAGAAATGCGTCAAAATAATTTGGATAGTTTGGCAAAGAATTACATTTTACACACCCTTCCTAACGAGTATCTAGGAAAAGTGTTAAAATGTAAGACTGCCAAAGAGATGTGGGACAGACTAGCTATCCTTTGTGAAGGGACCTCCCTAATCAAAGAGAGCAAACTCTCCACAGCTGTCCAAAGATTTGAATCATTTCGGATGAAAGCTGGAGAAACTATCGACCAGCTGGATACTCGTTTTACTAAGATCATGAATGATTTGGAAGTACTTGGTAAATCTTATACTGCTCGTGAGATCAATCTTAGGATTTTGAAGAGTCTTGATAGTCGTTGGAAAATGGTAAAGATGCTTGTTAAGAACACTCAAGACATTGATACGTGGACTGCTGAAACCATGTTTCAAACCCTTAAAGCCCATGAGTTTGATTTAGACGAAGATGAACCACTAGCCAGTAGTGATAGAGAACATGTTGTATCTAAGAACGTTGCCCTTAAGTCTAGCTCTTCTAAGTCTTCTAATGTAGACAGGTCCAAGTCTAGAACTAAGTCTGCCTCTGTGAAAGATGAGTTAGATACTGATCTTAGTTTGAAGGATCAGATGAGTCTCATGGTTAGAAAGTTTGATAGGCTCAATAAACGCTTCGGAAGGTACAAGAAGTTCTATAGGAATCATAGAGCATCCACTTCTAAGAACTCGTCTGAGACCAGACGAGACCGAAACTCATCCGAAAGGAGAGACGAAGTCTCGAAAGGTAATAGACGAGATAGAGAGTCTGACGATAGGAAGATTCAACGTTCTGATAGACGTGAAAAACGTAGGGACAAATCTCCTATTAAAAAGGCTACTAATGATCTCTTGTGCTATAATTGTGAAAAGCCAGGTCACTACATATATGAATGTCCAGACCTGAGCACTGATGATCGTGAAGAACGCAAGGCACGAAGAGAAAGAAGATATAACCGTGGCAAAAAGGCTATGATGGCCAATGATGACTCTGATTCGGATTCAGACGAGTTGCCATCGTCCGTATCTAGCCACTCAACTGATCAAGATCACGACGAAGCATTCATAGTAGATGATGGCCTATGCTGCATGGCTAAAATCGACCAAGAGGTATCATCTGCTACATCTTTTCAATCTTGTGATGATTCAGAAACTGATGAAAGTGACACTGCTAGTAGTGAAGTAGGAAGTAGTCTTCAGCACTCGACTAGTGCAGTCGAAGACGACCTTCTACTTGCTAACCAAGCATTCATTGAAGTCAGTGATGAAAACATTGCATTAAAACAAGAAATCATTGATCTTAAGGAAGCTCAGTCAAAAGTAGATCCTAATATAACAGTCCTAAATAAACGCTTGACTGAAGAGTTGAGTAAACTCAAAGAAAAGTGTGCGTTGACAGACAGGTTATATCAAGACCTACTTAAGATACATGCAACTGAGAGAAATGAATTCAATGTTTTAAAAAACAAGTGCAACAGACTTGAAGAACGTAATAAGTTCTTAGAGACCGAGGTAGTTACACTTGATCTCAAACTTACTGACCTGGTTAATTCTTCAAAGATTAACCTTGAACTGTCAGATAGGTATAGAGATCCAGGTGACAAGACTGGTATAGGTGCTGAGTCATCTAGCTCGTCTACTCGAGTCATTAAGAACCCTACTACTATTAAAGCAAGACCTTTGCCAAATGACAAAGGAAAAGGACCAATGTTATACGATATTGGAACTCCTTCTAAAGGTACTGTACCTAAACAAGCTCGAGTTAACATTCCGATTACCAAGGGAGGTAAAAAGAATGGTAACAGCAAGCCTGCTCCATCTAGAACTAATCTTCAAAGGACCACTAATCGTGGATGACCCAACCAGGTCAGATACGAGGACTGGTATCCTGAGGAGACGAGTACTAGACCGGTACTGACTAGACGACAAGAGTCTAGACCTCCATTTATAAGGCAGTCTCAACTCTACTCGTCTAGACCTAGACATGTAGCTCCAAAATATCGTACACAAGCTGTCCTATATCCTCCACCTCTATCATACGACATTTTAAGTGAGGAAAGACCCAAACGCGTCTATAAACCGTATGGACCTAATGCTTTCAAACCCTACTCTAACTATCATAGACAAGTGCCTGCTCAAGTAGAGATTAAGTCGAAAGGCTATCTCCAAAGAGTAGACCCGAACTCGACTGATAGGCCAGAGAAGGATAATAAGGTCTTATTTTGCAACAAATATGGGCGAAAGCTTAAAAGATCGAACTTGTTCAAGACTCCAATGTATATCTGGATTCCTCTGAACATGACTAACCCCCAAGGACCCCAATAAACAAATGGGTACCTAAGTTATTGAATATCATCTATTGCAGGGTCGACTTGACTTGTATAAGAAGGGTGGCTCAGTAGGAGAAACCTGGTACATAGATAGTGGTTGTTCGCACCACATGACTGGTACCAAAGCTCTCTTGTCTAGCTACCATGAGCAAGAAGGACCAAAAGTAATATTTGGTGATAGCTCCACTGCTGTCACTAAAGGATTTGGTTACATCCGGAATGGAGACGTTGAGATACAAGATGTCTCATATGTTGAAGGTTTGAAATACAATTTACTCTCTGTTTCACAGTTTTGTGATCGTGGATACAAAGTGCAGTTCAAGAGCCGCAAATGCGAAGTCATTGACAAAAGGACACACACAGTCCTACTAGTTGGCGTAAGACAAGGTAGTGTGTACATAGTGAACTGGAACAGTTGTCCGAGGGACACCTGTCTACTTACTAAGAGTCCTAAAGAACTTGGCTGGCTCTGGCATAGACGCCTCTGTCATCTAAACTTTAAGGTTCTTAATAAGATAGCCAGAGATTACCTTGTAGAAGGTATTCCCAATGAAGTTTACTACAAGTCACATGTATGCACGGCTTGTCAACAGGGTAAACAGGTTAAAGGTTCATTTAAGTCAATTCCCACTCTCTCAACTAGTAGAGTCCTAGAACTCCTACATATGGATCTCCATGGTCCAATAACTCCTCCAACATTGAATGGTAGAAGGTACACACTTGTTGTCGTAGACGACTATTCTAAGTTTACTTGGGTAGTCTTTCTACACAAGAAGAGTGATACACAAACACTTCTGCCTGAACTGTTGAAGAAGTTACAAGTTGAGAAGAACCAGTCTATTGTCAAAATTCGAAGTGACAAGGGAACTGAGTTCATTAATTGCTATATCAAAGAATTTTGTACTAAACGTGGTATCCAGCACCTTACTAGTGCAGCTAGGACACCACAACAGAACGGTGTAGCAGAAAGAAGAAATCGAACCCTTAAAGAAGCCTGTAGGACCATGTTAGCTGAGTTCAACACGCCTCAAAAGTTTTGGGCTGAAGCTATCAACACTGCATGCCATTCACAAAACAGAAGCGCGATCAACAAAGCTCTAAGCAAGACACCTTATGAGGTTTGGAAAGGTAGAAAACCACGAGTTTCATATTTCCATATATTTGGTTGTAAGTGTTTCATTCACAACAATGGAAAGAGCAAGTTGAATGCTTTCGATGCTAAAGCAGACGAGGGGATATTTTTAGGATACTCCTCGACTAGCAAAGCATTTAGAGTATTCAACCGCTCAACTCTTTGTGTGGAAGAAACACCACATGTGGTTTTCGATGAATCTCAACAGGACTCGTCTGCCGACAAGATCAGTAAGAAGGTAACTGATCTATCGATCGAATCTGACAAAGATTCAGAGATATATGAATCCGTTCAAGCCTACAACCCATTCCTAAAAGCTCTCGACTCTGATGAAAAGGAGAAGGTAAGTGCTCAAGGTAAGTCTTCTAGACCAGTAGACATGCCTGCTCTAGTTGACTCTACTACTCCTAGTAAATCTGTTGATGATACAAATGATGTTGATATGCATGATGCTGTACATGACATAGAAGATGATAGTGTGCCTGTTAAGAATAGAAAAACATGGAAATCTGCGCATGATACTGAAAATATCATTGGTGACTCTACTATTGGTGTAAAGACTAGACGACAACTCTTTGAGTCGCAAGAACAGCCGAGTCCAACTATGTTTTGCTGGTGTTGTTTCCTCTCTGCTATTGAGCCAACCACTGTTAAAGAGGCATTGGCTGATAGTAATTGGATCATCGCTATGCAAGACGAGTTGAATCAGTTTGTTCGAAACGACGTCTGGGAACTTGTCAATAGGCCGGAACATCATAATGTAGTTGGCACTCGATGGATTTTCAAGAATAAGAAAGATGAGAATGATTTAGTCGTTAGAAATAAGGCTAGATTAGTCGCCCAAGGCTACTCACAAGCTGAAGGCATAGACTATGATGAAACTTATGCTCCTGTTGCTAGACTAGAAGCCATTCGATTGTTTCTTGCATATGCTGCTCACATGAAGTTTACTGTATATCAAATGGATGTTAAAAGTGCATTTCTTAACGGTATTCTTGCGGAAGAAGTGTATGTTGAACAACCTCCAGGATTCGAAGTCAAAGGCAACCAGGTGTACAGATTAAAGAAGGCCTTATATGGACTAAAGCAAGCTCCAAGAGCATGGTATGACACCCTTTCTCTTTTCCTATTAGAAAATGGTTTTACTAAGGGCAAGGTCGATCGAACCCTGTTCAGAAGACAAGAAGGGAAGGACATCCTACTCGTCCAAATTTACGTAGATGACATCATTTTTGGGTCACCTAACAAAAAGCTGAGTGAAAGTTTTTCAACACTCATGCAAAGTAAATTTGAGATGTCTATGATGGGTGAGATGAACTACTTTCTTGGTCTTCAAGTAAAACAAACTCCAGAAGGTATTTTCATAAATCAGGCGAAGTACACAAGAAATCTTTTAGACAAGTATGGGATCAAAACTTGTAAGTCCACTGGCGTACCAATGCAACCAACTTACAGAATGGATCCAGATGAGAACGGTAAATGTGCTGACCAATCCTATTATCGTGGCTTAATTGGTTCTTTACTGTATCTAACTGCTAGTAGACCTGACATTGCATTCTCTGTTGGTGTTTGTGCTCGATTCCAAGCCAATCCAAAAGAAAGTCACATGGAAACTACCAAAAGGATCCTGAAATATTTGAAAGGGACCATCAATCGTGGTATATGGTATCCTTCAAATGATGATCTATCCTTAAGTGGGTATTCAGACTCAGACTTTGGAGGCTGTAGAATAGATAGGAAATCTACTTCTGGTTCTTGTCAATTTCTAGGCACAAAACTCATATCTTGGTTTTCTAAAAAGCAGACTAGTGTTGCAACTTCAACTACCGAAGCCGAGTACATGGCAGCTGGTAGCTGTTGTAGTCAACTACTCTGGCTCATGCAACAGTTACGTGATTACAATATACATGAATCATATGTTCCTATTTTCTATGATAGTAATAGTGCTATTGCCATTACACAAAATCCTGTTCTGCACACACGATGTAAGCATGTTGATGTGAAGCATCATTTCATACGTGATCATGTAGAAAAGAAGGATATTCGCATGGAAAAGATTCATACTGATTTTCAAAGAGCTGATATTTTTACAAAACCATTAGCTGAGGCACGATTTCGTGAGCTATGCATTAGTCTAGGACTAATTGATTTAGATCCTACTTGCCTATAGCTATGTACTAACAAGACAGGTACATCAATAAGAGGAGACAAGATCACTAGACCAGAGCACTCGACTACTCACGCAACAGACAGGTATACAAGGCTAGACTAGATGACCAAACAACCCGATGAGGAAGCTGGAAAAGCTGAGGGTAATACTAAGGGAATAAACATTTAAGGGGGAATCCTTGATTTCTTAAATATCCTTATGATGACTCTTATGTTTGTTAACAGGTCATCTTGTTCGAAACCTTGATCATTGCTTTAGATTGATATTCATCTTATTTATTTTACTCTACCTATACCTATGATTACACATTGAAAATAATGAGATAGGTACATACAGTCGTTCGACGATTAAGATAGACAAGCACAGTCGAAGGGGGAACTCGACTGGTGTTCTTAAGGCTACTCGTCTTGTGAAGCTTAAAGGCTACTCGTCTGTTCTGGATAGACTCGAACAGACAAGCTAAGTGTTTCTATTGATTGATAAATGTTAAGTGTTTTGTCAATTGAATTAAGGGTATTGTTGTAATTAGATAATGACAGAATTTGAAAACCCTAGAATTGGTTTTATACACTCCCAGTTTAATGAGGTGTATACACCCAGTTCGAACTCAACTACATTAGGTCAGATGAGTTCACTCCCCTGTCCTAAATAAGAAGAGCCGGATTTCAAATTTTTACAATATCAAATCACATTATATTCTCGATTCCGTAACCGAATCTCAAAAGTCTCGACCGTTGGATCTAATCCTTCAATCGTGGCCGTTGGATCAATTTACAGCTTTAACAAAACTCATCTTCCACACTCACTAGCCTTACTGTTCCATTACTCCCACACGTCTTTTCCACTTTGTTCTTAACTCTTCTACTTGAGACAGTTGATTTCGTGCTATTCCTCAAAGATTACTGCAATCTCTCTAATATACAATGTCTACTCGTTCGATTTTCGACATCAGAACTAACATGCAGGTCACATTTGACCTAGGCCGGTACATCGCCGACAACAAGGTGAATGTAGAACCTTCAGTGTTCTTCAAAGGCCAACACACAGCTGAGAATGAAGAGATTCTGACCAAATGCACACGCTGTGGTCTGAAGCCCTACTTAGAAGCCTTCCCTCAAGTTGTATTGGAGGAAGAAGTACTCGAATTCTATGCCAATGTCACTAGACAAGGTGACATTCTCGAGTCATTCATTGGAGAAGATCGAGTGCAAATCACTCGAGAGGCGTTATTCAAGTTTCTGAAACTGCCCACTGGAACTATTAATGTGGAGAATTATGGCTTAGGGCAAGAAGTTCGATATCTGAGTATCTTCTGCGGAAGGAGGTTGAAACCCAAGCCAGATGGAAAATATGCTGCAGTCAAGAAGGGTGATCTTCTTGACAAGTATCGCACGTTGTTGGACATTGCCAGCAAGATTCTACTCAGCTCCACTGGCTCACATGATTCAGTGACTTTTGCCAAGGCAAGGGTAATGGCTGCAATCTATGATGGCATTACGGAAGGTGACTGGTTTAGATTGATTGCGGATCGAATCATGTACTTCGAAAAGAGTGTCCGAGTAGATGACCACACTCACAATTGGGTGGTGTCTACAGCCGTTGGATATGGTAACAAATTAAGTATTCTACTTCCTCGTCTACTGCCGCACAAGTCGAGTTGGAGTCAAGGAAAGTCCTTCCATCCATTAAAGTTCTACTTGAAGAAAGAGGCTGTAAGGAAGCAAGCTGCTGAGAGGCCAGCTGCCCCAAGACGTGTCCAGATTGAGGATTCTGACGTCTTACCCTATGGCAACTCATCTAGTTCTTCAGAAGATGAGTCCGAGGATGAAGAGATGAAGGCTCCTGCAAAAGCTGAGTCGAGTGGAGATGATTCTGAACAGACTCACTCAGACAAGGAAGCTGATGTTATGAAGAAGGATGATGAAGAGAAGGAGACCCAAGTTCTTCGTCTTGTGAGGATTGGTACTCCACCTCCTCCAGAAGAGATGACTTACCAGGTTGGTACTTCATCTAAGTCTTTGTCAATACCCTCTCTCTCTCTCCCCTCTGTTCGAACCAAGGCTAGATCACACCGATCTAGGCCTCGTCCTTTACCCTCAACCTCTCAGGCATTGCCAGCATATCCGCTGAGGGCAAGCCTACCCCAAATCACTCCCAAAAAGGACACAACTGATACTCAGACAGTTGTCACACTTGACCAAGACACATCCAAGCCCATTGAAACCATAGCTTTCACTCCCTCTCCCTCACCAGAATATGGTGAACCCTCCATCCCATCTACTTCAGACAAATCACCAGTTGCCACTGCAACAACTGAGTTAGAGACCCCATCTACTCAGGACCCGTCTGAAATTAGATTTGAATCCCTTGTATACTATCCTATGTGTCTTCGAGAGAAGAGAGTCCGTGCCAAAGTTTCAAGAAATCTAAAGAAGCAGCTCTCGACTCTTGATATCGACACAGCTTCTGAACAGTTTGAGAAGCTAGTCCGCGTCTGTACATGGTTCGCTTTGAAGAAGTCGTCTACAGATGATCTTTTTGAAGTTATCCAAGGTAAAGGCGGCATCTCCAATTTCATGGATTGGGAGATGGAACAAAAAGAGAATAGTGGAGTTAAGGATCACTCCGAACTATTTCCGCGCAAGGCCCTGGTTAACTTGGTTAAAAAGATGTTGAATATTCCTGATGGCATTCTTGAAGATGAATTCTCGTTTGATGTCGGAACCCAGACTGATCTGGTGGAAGACGAGATCAAGCCACAGGTAGCTGAGTTGGCCATTCAGACTTCAGAACCTATTTTGGAAATAGAGGATGATTCAGAAGACGTTGCTGAATGTTCTTTTCAGTTTGGTAAAGAAGATGATGACTTTATGGATGCTGAGATGTTCAATGAAGATGAGCTCGTTGAGAAAGTGCAAGAGCCTCAGTCATCTGTTCAAGTCGTTCCTGAAGGATTCTTAGACGGATTGAAGAATGATTTGATGGATGTTGTTCAGTCGTCTATTGATAATCTTTTGGAATCTAAGCTGAAATCAACTCTTATGGAGCAGAATCAGTCGATTGTTGACAACGCCAGAGATTTGTTGATTGGTGAAGTTAACAAGTTGGAATCTACTTTCAGAGAAGAGTTGTTTGCTCAAGTTGAAAGTTTTCTGAAGACACAGGTTGATATTTCAGAGAAGAGATCGTTGGAGTTTTCTAGAGCTTTGGCTAAAGAATCAAGCAAAATGGAAAGACTCTATCGAGTTAAGATTTCGATTGCAGATGAGCAAAGAAGAGAAGCACAAGATCAGTTGGTGTGTTCTCAAGCTATTCTAGCCGAGTTCACTGCTCAGAATACTATACTTCAACAGACAGCTACACATTTCAAAGATGAATTTACTTCAACTTATCAGAAGCTAGAGCTGACTACTGATCGTCTAAACAAGATGGTTGATGAGAAGACGATTCAGACTCAAGTTCAGTTAGCTACTGAAGCTATGAAGGAAGCGGTTAAAGAAGAAATGACTCGCTTTACTAGTCTTTTCACTCTTAAGGCAGATGAAGCCAAAAAGGGGGAAGATTCAAGTATTGTAGAGAAGTCAGCTGAACCGGAAGCTAAGGAGGCAGCTGAAACTATTCAAGAGCTCAAAAGACCTAAAAGAGGTAAGCTGGTCAAGACTGCTGATTTAGAGAAGCTGAAATTGATCAAAGGCAAAGAAGCTGCATCTCCAGAAGCTGAGATTAAGACTAGACGAACGAAGAGAAAGTTGGATGTTGAAGATGCTACTGCTACTACAATTGTTGAAAAGAAACAAAGGATTAATGATGATGAGATTCATTATGCTAGCAAGAAGAAGATTATGAAGCATATTGAACGTTTGCAGAAGTTGAAAGCAGATGAAGATCTGATGGAAGACAAGTTCATTGATCACTTCATAGATAATGAGCATAGAGCTGAATGGATAGAAGTGAAGAATCAATGGGAACTTGATCATTGGATCATAAGGAAGTTTGGTGATGCTGAGAATCAAGATGAACTTTATCAACTGTTTGACAGGTTCATGGAAGGTCAACACAGGAAGTTATGGCATCTTATTCTAAGGATATCTGCTGGAGCTAACTTTAATATCCTTGTTCCTGGATTCCCTGAATGGAAATGCCCCATGACAAGTTCAAAGAAAAGAGTTGATATGAATCAAATCAAGAAATTCGAAGAACAACTACTCGAGAAGGAGAAGATTGAAGATGAAGATCATATTAGTCTGATTCATAGGAGACTCCTAGATGCATTTCAAGTTCCAAACCTAGAAGGAGGTACTCTTTCAGACTAGTTGATTTACATTCTTAGTTTTTTTTTGCTCTGATATTTTTGTGTAATATCTACTGATCTATTTTGAATGAATGAAAGATAAGAAATATTTTGATGTTAATAGACAAGATAACTACTTAACTAGTCTACTTATGAGAAAATATTCAAGTAGTTTTGGCTTCATCAAAAAGGGGGAAATTGTTGGGATATGAATCCTAGACAAGTCCTAAATGATGAAAAGATAAGATGAAGTTTTGATAAGCCAAAAGTAGTATGAATATATTCTAAGTATTGACTAATCTAGTCTAGTTGAGTTGAAGTCATCTTGAACAGATCAGTAGAAGTTCACATAAAAGATAAGTGTTGTTTATATTTAAAAGATAAGTACGTTTTATAAGTACTTCATATATGTGTTCTTCTTAGTTTGTTATTGAGCTATAAATGTTGTATAGAGCTCATGATATTTTCTATGTAATAGATAGATTTGTTGTATAGTTCATAAGTTGACTAAGCTTGTATTATAAAAGCTTAATGTAATGTAATAGTCTTGTTAGGACTAGATTAGTTCTATTAGAGTCTACTGCACAAGAAGAGAAGACCAGTCTACTACTCAAGACAGGTGGACTACAAGACCAGTACATCTACTAGACTACTCAAAACAAGTCAACATGAAGTTAGTTACAAAAGCGCATATAAAGATAAAGATTAAAAAAAAGGTTAGTTATGGAATAACTAATTCATAACAAGAAACGCGTGATTGGATAAAACTTGGAAGTTAGAAATCAGTTATCAAGAAGAGTTGGTTACAACTACTTAAGTTCTTGATTTCAGAAGTCTATAAATATCTCAAGGTATTCATTGATTCAAGACTACTGATTACAGACGTACTGATGTTCTAAGCATTCAAAGGCAATTTACGAAGTATTCAAAGAAGGAAAAACTCACAGAGTTAATCTTCAGAAAAGAAGCCAGGAGACGAAGTCATATTCAAAAGACTGCTACTGAAGATCAGAGAAGTTTTATTTTGTTGTTTTATCAAGGTGCTAGATACTTGTAAAATTTCTAGTTAGATCATAGACGTATCTGGAGGTATAGTCTGTTGAAGATCTAAGTCTTCTTCTTGGGACTCTAAAGACAGGAATTATACACTTGTACTCGATTGGAAGAGTTTAGTGGAAACATCACAACTGGGTTTGTGAGAGTGGATGTAGACAAGTTGTCGAACCACTATAAATCTTTGTGTGTTGTTTACTTTACTGTTTTAATTGTTTAATTGCTTAACTGTTTAACTGCTACTACACTAGACAAGTTGAGTATAGAACAGAGTTCTCGAATTTAAAAGTTGAGTATAAACTTGAATTGGGCTCATTGTTAATTTCGTATTCCGCATATTGTATTCTGATATTTCGATAGAATTTTGAAAAGTCTATTCACCCCCCTCTAGACATTTTCATTAGCTTACTCGTTATTAACTCAACTTTGGGGACCTACAGAGAACTACGCGATTGGCCAGGAGCTGAGGTATCTAAGCATTTTCTGTGGCAAGAAACTTAGGTTGAATCGTGATGGTAAGATTCCAGATGTGAAGAAGAAGGACTTGTTAGACAAGTACAAGACTCTCCTTGACATAGCAAGCAAAATGATGATGTGTGTCACTAGAAGTTTTGACTCAGTCACTCTTCAGAAGTCGAGAGTGATGGCCGCAATTTATGACGGAATCACTGAGGGCAATTGGTTCAAGTTATTTGCTGATAGAATTATGTATTTCGAAAGAAGTGTTCGCGTCGACACCGATACGGCAAATTGGGTGGTGTCTTCTGTAGTCGGATTTGGAAAACAAGACAGAATGGAGCAAGGGTAAGCCGTTCCATCCTTCAAAATTTTATCTCAAGAAGGAGGCCCGTGCGAAGCAAGCTGCTGCAAGGACCTCTGCTCCAAGACAAGTCTACATCAATCCTCTTGATGCAATGCCAGAGGCTGCCTCGTCTAGTTCAGATGAAGACGACTCGGATAGTGAAGAATCCGAAGAGGAGGCAGAAGTCGGAACTAGTGGAAGACTAGTCGACTATGTGCCAGAAGAGACTGCGTTCGAGCCTGCAGAAGACTCGGAGGAGACTCAATCAGATGAAGAGCATGAGAAGGATGAGGAGACAGGTGCGGATGTTGCTGAAACCTACCGCCTGGTGAGAGTAGAGTCGAGTCCCTCACCAGACAAGTCGACTCCTCAGGTTGGTTCCTCTTCTCAAACTTGTTCAATTACTCTCTCTCTCCCTCCAGTCCGAACCAAGGCAAGATCACTCCGATCTCGTGCCAGACCGATACCCAAAACCTCGCAAGTGTTGGCAGCACATCCGCTGAGAGCCAGCATTCCCCAAAACACTACTATAATTGATACAACTGATACTCCTACAGTTGTCGAACCCAACCTAGCCACATTACAGCCCCCAGAAACCACAGTCCAAATACTTTCCTTACCCTCAACAGAAAATGTTGAACCCATCAACCTGTCTATTTCAGACACTCCATTAGTTGCCACTGCAACAACTGAAGCAAGGACCCCACTTGCTCAGACCCCGTCTGAAATTAGATTTGATTCCCTCATCTATTATCCGATGTGTTTAAGGGAGAAGAGGTTGAGAGCAAAAGTTAGCAACAATTTGAGGAAACATCTCTCGTCTATTGAGATAGACACTTCTACGGAGCAGTATGAGAAGCTTATTCGGATTTGCACATGGGTTGGATTAAAGAAGGCTCCGACAGAAGATTTATTTGAAGTCATCTTAGGGATGGGTGGAATCTCCAATTTTCAAGATTGGAAGATGGAATAAAAGGAGAACAGTGGTGTTCAAGACCACTCTGAATTGTTTCCACCTCAGGCCCTAACCGCTCTTGTGAAGAGAATGTTAAACATTTCAGATGATATTCTGCCTTCAGAGTTCAAGTTTGATGTTGGTATTCAAACTGACCTTGTGGAAGAAGAGTCGAAAGCTGAACTTATTGATGCTGCTATTCAGACTTCAGAACCTCTATTGGAATTAGAGAATGTTCCTGATCATCCTGAAGAAGAAGCTGACAGTGCTGAAGCAGAAGATCACTTGGAAGTTCTTGGTGAAGAAGATGATGAGTTTGTTGAAGCCATCATGTTTGATGAAGATGAGCTAATTAAGAAAGATCAAGAAGATGTTGTTGCTCAACCTACTCAAGTGTTTCCAGAAGGCTTTCTAGATGAGCTGAAGACGGACTTGAAAGGAGTTGTCCAGTCTGCCATAGATGAGTTCTTGAACTCGAAGCTGTAAGAAGTCTTGGTGGAACAAAATCAGTCACTTGTTGACAGTTCAAGAGAACTGATTGTTGGTGAAGTCAACAAGATGGACTCGTCTTTCAGAGAAGAGATGTATGCTCAGATTGAAGACTTCTTGAAAAGACAAGTTGATTTCTCGGAAAAGAGATCGATAACCTTTGCTAGATCTTTAGCTAAAGAGTCAAGCAAGATGGAGAGACTCTACAGAGTAAAGATAGAGATTGTTGATGAACAGAGAAGAGAAGCACAAGATCAGTTGGTGCGTTCTCGAGTTGTTCTAACAGAGTTGACAGAGCAAAACAGACTTCTTCGACAAACAGCTACTTACTTTAAAGATGAACTAGTTTCAAGTTCAAGGAAACTAGAATTGGCTACTGATCGTCTTGACAAGATGAGTCACGACAAGAAGCATCAGAGGCAGATCGAGTTAGCTGCTGAAGCCATGAAGGAAGTTGTAAAGGAAGAGATGACTCGCTTTACTTCTCTTTTCACTCTCAAGGCAAATGATGAAGCCAAAAAGGGGGAAGAGACGAGTAGAGTTGAAGTTGAAAAATCTAAGTCCAGTGCTGAACCAGAAGAGATGAAAGAAGCTTCGATAGTCATGCAAGATCTGAAGAGGCCTAAGAGAGGCAAGTTAGTTAAGAGAGCGGATCTTGAGTAGGCTAGAGAGGCAGAGCTGAAAAGATTGGAGAAAGGCAAGAGTGTTGCATCTCCTGAAGAAGAGGATCAGACAAGAAGGACTAAGAGGAAGTTAGCTTTGGAAGAATCTGATAAACAGGCTGCAATCATCAAGAAGCAGAAGGTTGTTGATGCTGATGATGAATCGCACTATGCTAGCCAAAAGAAGATTGGTAAACATATTAGATGGCTGCAGAAGATAAAGGCAAATCCAGACCAGATTGAAGATGCATTCATTGACAACTTTATCGACAAAGAACATCGAGAAGATTGGTTTAAGGTTAAGTTGCAATGGGAATTAGATCATTGGATCATTCGAAAGTTTGGTGATGCTGATAGTACAGATAAGTTATATTTTGTGTTTGACAAATTCATGGAAGGTCAAAACAAAAAGCTTTGGAATTTGATCATGAGAATATCTGCTGTTGTGAACTACAATATTTTGGTGCCGATCTATCCTAAGTGGAAGACTCCTATGCTTAGCTCAGGAAAGAGAATTGATTTCAATCAGATTAAGAAGTTTGAAGAGGAGCTGCTAGACAAGGAGAAGATCGATGATGAAGAACATGTCAGAGTAATCCATAGAAGACTCCTAGATGCATTCTGCGTTCCAAATCTTGAAGGAGGTAACATAACTGATTAGTTGTATTTTTGCTCTGATTGTTAGTTTTTGATTTTTGGTTAAGTATGTGTAATATCTACTGATCTTATTTTGAATGAATGAAAGATAAGTACTATTTGATGTTTAAAGACAAGATAACTACTTAACTAGTCTACTATTGAGAAAAGATTCAAGTAGTTTTGGCTTCATCAAAAAGGGGGAAATTGTTGGGATATGAATCCTAGAACAAGTCCTAAATGATGAAAAGATAAAGATGAAGTTTTGATAAGCCAAAAGTAGATTGAATATTTTCTAAGTGTTGACTGATCTAGTCTAATTATGAAAGTCATCTTGTACAGACCAATTGAGTTCACAAGACAAGTATTGTCAAGTTAACAAAAGATGAGTACGAAATATAAGTACTGTTTATATTATATGTTTAGGTTGTTGTTGAGCTATGATAAACATTGTATAGAAGCTCATGAATTTTCATATGTAATTGATATAATCATTGTATAGATTCTAAGTTGACTAAGCTATGTTATAAAGCTTAAAGTAATGTAATAGTCTTGTTAGGATTAGATTAGTTATATCTAAGTCTGCTACAGAAGAAGGACTGCGCAAAATCAGAAGAAGAGGACAAGTCTAAACAAGACAGGTGCGCAATCGCAAGACAAGACAAGTTAACATAAAGAAGTTATGAAGTTAGTTACTCAAGCGCGTGTGAAGATAAGGATGAAGAGTTAGTTAGAAATAACTAAATAACAATAAACGCATGGAAGGATAAGAATAACAAGTTGCAAGTTAGTTTTCAAGAAAGGTTGGTTACACAACTGAAAGTTCTTGAAGGATAAAAAGTCTATAAATACCCCATGGTATTCATTGGTTAAAGACTACTGCAATTCTACATACTGAAGCGTTATTGAAGCACTCAAAGAAGCAAACACTCTCAGAGTTTGAAGTTCAGAAGACAAGTGAAGAACGAAGAAGACTGCTACTGAATAAGTTTTTAGTTTTTACTGTTTCAAGTTGCTAGATACTTGTAAATCTCTAGTAAGATCGAAGATATACTTGGTAGTATATTCGAGAAGATCTAAGTCTTGTTTCTTGGGACTTAAAATTACAAGAACACACATATTACTCGATTGGAAGAGTTAATAGAAACATCACAACTGGGTTTGTGAGAGTGGACGTAGACAAGTTGTCGAACCACTATAAAATCGTTGTGTGTTGTTTACTTTACTGTTTTGTTTGTGTTTAATTGATTAAATGTTTAATTGGTTCAATTACATATCTGAACAAGACTAGTTGAGTATACATAAAACAGAGTTCTCGAATATAAGTTGAGTATAAATTTGAATTGGGCTCATTGATATATTCTAATTTCCGCATTGTACTTTGATATATCGAAAGAATTTTAAAAAGTCTATTCACCCCTCTCTAGACATTTTCACTAGCTTACTCGATATTAAACTCAACTTTGGGACCTACAAACACATAGACCCAAAATAAAATTCAGCCCAATTAATATAATGAAAAAATAAAAATCAACTAGCCCTCTAGCCTACTACAGAAACAAAATTAAAAAAAAAAAAATTAATTCACCTTCTTCACCTACCTGTCGACGGCGGAAACAAAAATAGGGAAGAAAATTTTACCTTTCTCTCCTACCTGCTGCAACCCACAAACTAGCTGCCCAAGAAATCATACCTTTCCTTACGACAATTGATGGAACCGCCGAAGACATCGGCGCGGCAGCAACAGCAAAGCAGCAGAGCGGCGGCTTCTTCAGGCGAGTAGGGGCGGCGCGACGGGACGCGTGACGCGGCTGGCGGTTGAGCAGAGGCGAAATGGCGGCGGCTCATTCGACTGTTGCAGCAGTGACGGCGTCACAGAGACAGAACACGAACCACGGTGGAGGCACAGAGCGGGAAGTGAGTTCGTCTTCACCTTCTCTTGCGTGAAAAAGATCAGACGGTGAAGAGAGAAAGAGGGGATTGGAGATAAAATGAATGAGAGAGTTTTGTAAAACGTAGAGAGAGAGGAGATGGAGATTTGAAAATAATGTTTGAAATGGGGGAAAAGGGAGGAGAGAGATTAACCCTAGGTTGAAAGATGAAGGACAAGGGAAAAATTGGGTTTTCCCATCAAATTTGAAGATATGCCTAATACAAAAAAAATTGTGGTAGTTTTACATACTAAGGGTGGCTGGATTGAGGTTTTGAGTTAATATTCACTAAAAAAATCAGTAAGAATGACAACACTTTTCAATATCCACAATTACACTTTTCAATAATATAAAACACCAATTTTCAGTAATAAATCTTACACTTTACAAAATTTAGAATACAAACTACATGCAACGAGTAACAAACAACGAATTTCAGTAATACATCTAACATTTAACAAAAAATTTAAAAATAAAAGAACACATGCAACAAAAAAATAGAAATAAACAGATCGGAGATATAGAAGATGATATAAACAACAACAAACGATATATGAACTACAACACAACAAATGAAACATACTCACAGTAAAAATGTGTAAAATGAAAATTTAAACCCTAAAATTCAAATAAAAATGAAATAAAGAGTAAAAATAACAACAAAACATAGTTCCTGAGTGTTAACAGGAGAATAAGTAAGTGCGATTGATACAGAGCTTAAAAATGGATAACAAAGAAAATGAATAATATAACCGCCGAAAAAACGATAACACGATAAGGCGAATAGTATAATCGTCGGAAATATGAGAATAACAAGGAAAAACGAGAGTAAAACCGCCGGAAAACCGTAGAAAACCACTAAGAGAAACCGCACGAACTTATTGAAGAAGAGAATACATAGCGGGAATACAAAAGGCCTGAAGAATATAATAAAAACTACAAAAAATGAAATATTGACATTATATACTAAACCCGAATATAAGTAAACGGGTCGGAGCGGGTCAGATACGGGTATGGATAAAAATCGTGTGCACCGAAAATTGATCTGTGCACAGTGTGCATTTAAGAATTTCCCATATTTTACATACAATCGAAAAAATGGAGAAAGTAGAAATTGAGAATACCCACTCAACAAAACCATCAGAAAAGGAGTCAACCACAAAGGATAAAAATATACATATTTAATTGGGTGTAAGTATAAACTTCAAGGGCTAGTTTGGTTTGTTAGATAGGATAGATATATTTGGATAGGATTTATTGGGATTGTACTGTTCACAATTTAAAATTTTGAATTAATTTATATGTTTGGATTGATGGATTATATTTTTAAATTGTATGTGATAATTCATACCCATCGGTTTGGATCGTGGGATAATATTGAATTTTCATGTCAAATGACTAAAATAACCTTTATTTTATTTCTCTTTTTTTTTTACTCACGTATTTCTATGAAATACTAATATGTCAATGTTAAAAAATCCTCTTTCACACACGATGCAACTTCAAGATCTCTCTTATTTATCTCTTTTAACAAATTTGTTTCATTCTTTTTTTTTTTTTTACTTTGATAATGCAAATCTGTGATGAAGTTATGTTTCTGGATGATTTACCAGGGATTGTGTCAAATAAATTCACCACTTCAAGACTCTTCTCCTTCACTACCTTTCTGTGAGAATGAAATCATAAAAAAAAATTACAGCATGAAGCCCTTGTTGACGAATTCGATTGAAGCGATCCACACGCAGAAACCGTGAAGCGGCTCGGTCAAATTGAATGTAAACCCTCATCTTTTCAAATCTATTCTCATTTCATTTGTATCGTAAAAAATATGAATTTTGCAATAAATTTCCTTGCAATTGATTTCTATAATACCCCCAATTTCTTGATCCTAATTCGTTTAATTAAGTTTTTAGAGTGTTTACGGTATGTATATGTGTATGAGTCCCCTATTTCCTTTTACTTGTGGTAATTCCTTTCACTTGTGGGTATTTTGTGAATACTTTTATCTGACAAACACGTGAAGGATCCATAGGTCAGTGAACAAGATTTTTTTTTTGTTTGTTAGGATTCAAATGAGTCTAGCTAAGAAGCTGCAGGAGAATATATTCCATATTACTGTCAATTTTTATTACTTTCTATACGTGCATCATTGTTGGTAAGACCAAATAAGGTAGGAGACAAAACTTGATATCAACGTGTGAATATTTTCAGGCTCTATAAATGCACATGTTATCTTAGTTATTGTTGAGAGTTGAGAAAGAGTGTAATTCAAATCCTTCTAAGATGAGTAAGAATATAATTCTTCAGCAAGAAGATTTCTTGTATGAGTTAACTTGGGATGCCAAAATTGACAATATCTTTGTCGAAGTTCTTTCCGACCAAGCTTTGATGGGTAATTTTGAACCAAACGGTATCAACTCGGATGCTATCGGTACCGCACAATATGTTGTTAATAAGTTGTGTGAGTCGTCATTCGACTACAACTTTTGTGCACGTCAAGTCCGCAAGCTGAGAAAGAGGCATCGTGTCTTTTTTTGGCTGATTAGGCTTGTTGGAGTTCACTACGATCAACCCACCAACCGTATACTTGCGGATCCTAACTTGTTGCGGTCCATAGTTGAGGTAATATGATAGGTGTATATGAACTGTTAAAATTTTACAAGTAATAGTTTATTTTTCATTATGTCCATGTTAATCTTTTTGCTTTAATACCTTTTATTAAATATCTCCAAGTTGATGGATGATTATCGTGTCTAATATTTTTGAAATGTTACCATGATTAAATATTGTAGGTGAATGCATTCGCCCAGGCTTACGAGACTAAAGGTGACCCATGTTAGGAATTGTTGAAAGTTTTATTTGGGAATCCTCGTGATGGTCCTTCTTAACTTGTTGGATTTGGTGTGGATGAGGATGTTATCAATATTTCATCTGATAGCTCAAATGTGATTCGTGCACCAAATCGTAAGACGAAGAATGAACTCTCACTTGGGAAAACTGAATTAATAGAAAAATGAGGTTATCAATATTTGAGTTATCAATATTTCATCTGATAGCTCAAATGTGATTCGTGCACCAACTTAAGCAGAGTGTTGCGAACTGAATTAAAATGTTTTCTAATTGTGTAGCCTGATCTAATGAAACTATGTTTGACGACTCTGATTTTGGTGTGGTGAGATAAAACAGTAAGCAAAATTGCTACTTGTTCCCCAATGGTTACATGACGTGTAGGTCTAAGACCACCTACATTTTCTAACAGGAAGCACAATCGATTGAAACAATCTCGGTTCATACGAAGGTGGTCATTACAAGTTTCATCACTAAAATTGACTAAATAGTGCATGTGTTGCAGTTGACGTGTAATGTGCTCCTTAATGCTATATCGTGACATACGGTTTATGTTCAGCCTATTCCTCCATTGGCGTAATCTTATATAGGCAAATGTCATTAGAATCACAAAAACTTTAATACTCCCTCTGTCCTGTAAAATTTTGCTCACTTCTTTTTACACATGTTTTTAAAAAAATCATATTTTAATTATAAAAAATATGTGTGGGATAACGAGTAAACAATATTGTTGGTACATACTCAATCTTCTTAATAAAGTAGAAAAAATACTAAAAAATTAACTATTTAAATAGAATAAACATATACTTTGTGGACCCAAAAATCTGTCTGAGCAAAATTTTACAGGACGGAGGGAGTATCAGTTATCTATTCAGTAATAACACCGAAAGTTGCCTCAAGCTCAACCACACCATCCATATTTCAAATTGGCAGCCTCCAACTAAATTCAAACACATATTTATAAACAAAATCCATTAGTAAATACAGTAAACTCCCCAACTCAATTCACATGCATATCTCCCTTAATATATATATATATATATAAAGGCATAATACAACTAATCTTGCATAGTAACTACATTTACAGAGCATTCTTTAAGATATGAGAAATTAGAAACTTGATATGCTCAAAGAAATACATAAAACATATATTAGGAATAGTTCTATATTCTGTCATGGAAATATAAAAAAGGACTAGTATTATGATTTAAAGGTGCTCTTGTATCCTAAAGAGTGAACCAATATGAAAAAAAAATAAAAAATATATATATATATATATATATATATAAAAATAGATCACAACCTTTAAAACACACATTTTTACCGAGTGAAAAACTCGACTACAATATTTTCAAAACCCAAACCCACGTTTTATACATAGAAATTCGCGAACACCCATATATGTTTTAGCTAGTGCCAAACCCAGTTTTTTTGCACAAAATATGACAACCAACATTTGAAGAAACAAACCAAAATTATAGAGTTCGAGTCTCATAATTTACCTGAGTGTAAACTTGGGCTTCGAAATCGATACCTCTAACTTCTCAGACCAAGTACGCAGCGCTGCAAAACAAGAAGGTGAAATTGAAATCAAATTTGCAATGAAATGGGTAAAGGGTTTGACGGCGAAAATTACACTTTTCTCTTTTGCAAATTAAAGGCACGGTGAAAAACTGAAAATGGAAGGGTTTTCAGCCTTTTATATGTGAGGGTTACACAATGATTTAGTATTTTTGTAATTAATGAAATGTCAAGGGTTAGTTTCGGTAATTTATTAGCAAGGCCATATTAATGTGTCACACCTGATTATTAAACTTACCCCCAAGCCGGAACAGAAATCCCTCAATTAAAGGATTAATTCGCGGGCCTAGTTTATTTCTCGGGCTTTTTTCGGTCAAACCAAACATAAGATTAGGTACTATTAATTAGATTGTCCAATGTATTCCTTTAAACCAAATATGCCCCAAAGGTATTCGTTTTGAGTTACAACGGATGGAAATCAAAGATTTCAGTTTGTATAGTTAAAACAAATTAATACATGTTAACTCTAGTTAGTTTTCAAGTTTTTTTTTATTTCACGAACATGTATTTTTTAATACTGGTTTGCTGGAAATTCTCAAAATTCTCAAAAGATTTTTCCACCAGTTTAGAAAATTTTCAGAAGTTTTTTCCAATTTTTTTCCTTTTTTTTTAGAAATTTCATTAGAGTTTTTTTCACAAGTTTTGAATAAAAAAATATTGTATTCTTTCTCTATTAAATAATAGATCATTCATAATATTCAGGCTGGACTCTAAACTCTTGGTTTGCAAGGTTAGACCGACTACTTTGGTATAGATAGACCTAAAAAAACCTAAAGAGAATGCATGTTTTTAAAGATTTTTTACGATATCTTGTTGAGCAAAATCCCAAGATAAGAAGGGGAGGAAAAATCCCTAGCCCCTTTATCAATTCTCTATTATCCCAATGATTCCTATTTAAATAGGAGACATGTATTTATCATTCACAAATCCATCTTTGAGTCCATAAATCCCTTCTTTAAATAAACTTTCGTCTCTTCATTACGAAACTCATCTCATCTCTTGTCATTTTTCTTAGAATTCAATAAATACTCGACCAAAACTTTCAAGATTTTTTTAAAAATTTGACAAATCAGCGTCGAGTTCATATCTAACTCATATTTCATGATTTTTGTGTCAAATTCGTGCGAACTCAGTTTTAAAGTCTATTGAAATTAAGTTTGGAACACTTAAATTAACCTAAATTAGAATTTTGAGTGTTAATGAAGTTAAAGAAAGAAGAAGAGTTTAATGGGTAAATGAGAACGGGGGTGCACACCCCACCCTCGAACGAAAAAAAAAAAAAAAGGGACATTTAACCATGGCCATAAATAAAACATAAAAATATAAGCGAAAAAAAAAAACATAAAAAAAACAGCGCATGTGGGTGGGAGCAGGGAGAATTGGGCCTGCAACCTAATCATCAAAAGTTGTTGGCCCAATAACCTTTATACTTTCATAACAAAACTACAAATATTCACGTGCACAATTTATACAGTATATTAAAAATTATTTTGTGTAAATGTGTAATGAGAGACATGTTTAAAAAAGAAAATTCTAATTCAATTAAAATAAAATAAAATAAAATAAAATAAAAAAACACTCCAAATGACAATAAATTGAAACTCCCTTCCTGTTGGTCCTGAAAGGAGTATATAACAAGTGTATGGGGGAATACACTTGTATGCAATTTTTTTCAAACTTTGATCAAACCAGAGATCAGCAAGGTTGTCTTGGACAACTCTGCTGAAGATGATTAACTCTTTAAAGATAATCAAACTACTAAGTACTATTGAGTACTTAGTTGGATAACTATCTAATGGAGTTATATGTGCAGAATAGTGGTTGGCCCTTTAGTTTAAACTCCTTTAAGTTCTGAAATCACTTAGTCAATACAGTCCAGTTTTCAGGGAACTTGTCCAAAAGTCTTTTGCACAGTCTTTGAATATGTATCTTTTGAAAGATCAGTTTTGTGTGCAGTGTTGAATGTATGAAAGTACTTTGAAAGTAAATCAACACAAGAAGTTATAGTGGTTCAGAGACTCAAGCTCCTACATCCACTTTCCCTGATTTAACAGGATAATTCCTTCACTCTTGGAATTAACTTGTTTTATAGTGCCAAGGTGCACTTGATCAAGAACACCACTCCTTGGTGAATTGATCCCTAGGATGTCTAGAGTCCTAGTACCCTCTTCTCAACTCAGAACTGAATTGTTCTTCTCTCAACAGTCAGCTCCTACCACTTCTACTACTACTACAACAACCTTCTCACTTTCACTCTTGAAAGGGGTAAGGATTGAAGTAAGGTTCCAACTAATGAGATATCATTTACAATGAAGATCAGTGTATAAGGATTAGGATATCTCTCTAAGCTTTGTATGGATATACAATGAGGTTCAGCTTAGATGAAGTGTATGAAGACTAAGGTAGTCTCTTTGTAAGCTTGAAAGCACTTTGACTTGTAGGATAGTTGGATATTCTTGTCAAGGTTGAGGTGCTTCAAATGGTCTTCACACTTCTGTATTTATAGACAATTCAGAATTTGTCCATTGGAGAGGCAGCCTCAAATGTCCATAAATGTCTTCTTCTTCTTAGAAGACAGATTCTTGATAGTGACATGTCCTCATTTGGGAAATAAACGGCTGTATAGACTTTGTCTTCATTCTGCAGCACTCTTCCCAATGTCTGACTTTAAGATTCTCTTGTTAGGATTTGGACATGACTTCTGAAGGTTGTTCCAATGATAGGACAACATTCCTTATCAAATGGACAACTCTCCTTATCACTATCAACTGACTTGCTTATCAGCATGGTTGACTTGCTCTTCTTCAGATGACTTGGCTCTTACCCTTTGCTTCACTTGAAAGTGATCTTAGCATGATTCTTTGAAGATCTTTAGGGCTTTGTTGTCTTTAATTCTTCAGCATGGTTGACCTCAAGCTTTCAGAACACTTGTTTTTGATTAAATGTGCTGAGACAACTCTTCTGGACAACTCTCTTGATCAGCATACTTGTCCTTCAATGGACTTAGTGATTGTTCCGGAATTTGAGCCTTGAGGGGACTTGTTCTTGATAGTCTTCAAAGCATATGTTCCCCCTCAAATTGTGCATCTAAACAACTAAGAACTGTCTAACATATTAACTCCTCATCTAGCCTTATTCTATATGTTCTAACATTCTTAGAACATAATCATCTTTGACTTAGGCATGTCTCAGGGGGTTTTGGTATTGAATCAAAATATATCTCATTTTATTCCCAACACTTCCGCCCCAAATCAGTTCTCACACTGATATTAGTACGAAATTTTATTTTAAAAAAAATAATAAAGTAATATAATTGTGGTTCTTTCAATTTTATTAAAATGATAAGTTAAGAATATTGTGTAAGAAAATGTATTGACATAAAAGATAAATAAGTGAGAATTTTGAGGGTAAGAAACTAAGAATTGTGTAAAACTTCATTTTTTTTTTAGAGTGAAAACTAACGTGGAGCATACAAATTTTTTTTTATTTTTTTTTAAATATGCAATATGGATATCAAATTAAATATTTAAAAAAAAAATCAAATTTGATATATTAGGTATGGAAAACGGACTTGGAATGAAAAAGGTTAATGCTATTTAAAATAGGGTGAAAAAAAAAAGTTGGATTCTTTAAGATTTACTTAAAGAAAAATAAATCAGATTTCATCTCTGTGAAATAATTATTTTTCCTGTAAATAACATTTTACCACTACCTACCATAAGATGGATAGTGATGAAATAACATTTTGTTAAAATTAATTTAAATAAATAAAAGCATATTATAAAAATCCATTGTGCCAAGGCAGACAATACCAAACCACAAGAGTTAGAATAGTCAATCCAATAAAAACAACAACAACAAATATTCATAGAAAATCCCTCATGAAAATAAACAAATACGTAGTAATCCTAATAACATTCCAAAGGGAAAAACACCAAATTAATATTTTTATGGCTACATCAAAGGCAATTAATTTATTTAAATATTTCAAGATTTTTATTAATAAATTGTCATTCAAATAGGAATAGATGTCAACGGTTTGTCCTTTCTATCGAATAATAACAATGTGCTTTAATCGCTTTTGGTTTTTTGGTAATCGCTACTTGTGTTTTTATGCTCATGTCACATCGAATAATAACGAACAATCTGAATTAAGTTTGTAGGTATTAATTCTGTTTCTTATATGCATGTGTGTATGTCACATCGGATTATAACAAGCCATTAGGTAAATTAATTCAATTTTGACTAAAAAATAAGTACCTAATTAGGGGATATATACGAATTGATTTTAAAAAGTACCTAATTAGAGGATACGAATTGATAGAATAGATAAACGTAACAATTTTATCCAGTCCCACCACAATAACCACATAGGGCTTTCTAATTAATTATACGAGGACGATTTTTTATTTTTTTTTGACGGGTCTTATCGAGAAAAAATTAACTGCAAATAATTCACAATTTTTTGTATTTAATTTGCATTTTAAGTTTTTAAGTATGATCTTTTAATTAATTTAATGACAAGCCACCTACTATATATTTTGGTTAAATTATTGTAAATCGTTGCAAAATAATTTTGAGCATCAATTTTTTTTTAAATGCACTACAAAATAAATAAACCTAAGTCAACTCTAAATGATTGTTATTAAAAATAATTTTATGTCAATAACATTTTTTAGCTAAAGATGTTGTAATAAGAAGACTTTGTTATTAAAAATCAATTTTTTTGTAATGGTGACTGACACTATAAAAATTAAATTAAAGTTATATTAAATAATCAAAAATACCCTCAAGTTTGTGAATTTATTTGAATCCCCATTAAAAAAAAAAAAAAAAAGTTCATGTAATTTGATTCACTTGGAATTGTCTTTTAATTTGTTTGAGTGCCCCGTAAAACATTGGAATAAAGTTTTAATTAGTGCATCCAATTTATCGTGTCGATCAAGAAGTATATATTTTCAATAAATTAAAAATTGTTGGAATGTGTGAGAAGTTGGCAACTATGTACAGTACCTTTATGCTGTACCATATTTCATTTAATGGAATCCAGTGGGCTATTTCATACTCCAATCAACATTCAAAATATTTTTGGAGTTTACGTAAAACAAAGTCATACATGAAACAAATATTTCACACTTTGATATTTGAATAATGTTTAACCTTTTAAAACATAATTTAGTTGGACTTCAAAATTCATTCCATAATTTAGTAAATGATAGAATTATTTTTTTTCATAGTTTTGTTATTTGGTAATATATTTTCTATTTTTGACTGGATTAGAGGCATAAATGAGTCAAGTCGAGTAGTGTCAAGTTCGAATTCGACTTAATTAGAAAACTCGATTTAAACTTCTTTTTTTTTAACTCAAGCTTGATTTAAAGAAAAAATCGAAATACTCGAGCTCGACTCTATATCATACATAAAATTAATTAAATATTTTTATTTATTTATAATTAACATATTAGGATAAAATTGTAAAATTATGTGAGTTCAATTATGCTCGCGAGCCTCAAACCTAATGAGCTTATTATTGAGTTTGAACTTGAGTTCGAGAACTACTCGAATAGCTCGAGTTCGATTAAATTTGAATCAATTACGATAACTCGTACACCGGCTCTTTGACTCACGGGTAACATTTCGGTTTAGCAATCAACAATGCTATAAACGAGAGTGGCATAAAAGCTTAGTAAAATCAAAAGAAAGGAGACAAAAGTAAAATCCAAATTAAGGTTAACCAATAGGAGAAAGAAATTAGAAATGATTAGGAGAAACACACGTTGTAAAAGAAACACGCTCTAATTATGAAGGAAAGTTGTAGAGTAGTAGTCCCAAATATGGCATGCATGTGCCTTACGTAATCACAACAACGATCATTACATATGTGACTTTAATTTATAATTTAAAAATTAATTTAATTAGTTCAATTTTATCTCAAGAGAAAGAGAAATGGGGTGCACATGCAAGAGTTGACAATTAAAAGAATATTCAATCAGGATGGGTGTATTTCGTCCCAACTTTTTGCCCCTGCGATTGCTTTCAATTTAGGTTTTGTTTCATAATTGTCACGAGTAGGGCATACATGCAATCCCCTTTGCTTTCAATTTAGGTTTTCAACATGGTCTTGTTGGATTATGATCTTGGTTTTCGGTGGTGAATCTTTTTTTTTTTTTTTCTTGACACGAGAATATCTTAGTGTGAGGTATTAATTGTTGTGTAGGAGTATATATTAATAATTTCAGGTGTGGTTTCTTTGCCTTTATTAACTGCTTCGTATGAATAAACTGTTTATGTGCATTGTGATATGACTTGAATGTAAATTATGCATTTCTAAAATTTAAATTATGCATAAGTTTTGGACATATTTGTGACCAAGAGTTGATCCATTTCGGATTGAAGATCTTGTGCGATAGAATGTATTGATCTTACATGCCTTGGTGATTCTTCCTCGGGTTTGGCGAGCTCGATAAGGTCGGTAGTCGAGCTTGGTGGTCCCTAAAGACTTGATCCTTGAAGGCTGAAGAACTCGTTTGACCACGAATGATGGGCCGATCGATTTTCTACATTAATACAATGTTAGTTAAGAAGTTAACATATGTTTTTGGTTCAATTATTTTTCAGCATGCATTCGTTTCAGTATGGGTTAGATAATCTCCAAACTATGTGCACATCTAAGTGGCAGAGTTCTTACTTTAAAAAAAAAACGAACAAAAAGGAGAAGAGTAATAGAGTTATTTTATCTCATTAATTTATTCATCTCAATATATTAATTCTTGATTTGCATATTTTTTTTAGTATTTATCACTTATTTCTTTTTATTTTTCACATTATAAAGAGGTTAATATTATTAAAAAATATTTTAGGTTAAATATCAAACATCGTATTGTATTTCATATTATATTTTATCTATATTGACCTAAAAATATATATGAAGTTTAATTATTGTTATATAATTTGAAAGTTGTTCATTTTATTTTGATATATATAGTAAGAAATATAGTATTGAATGTACTGAATTGTTGAGAGAGAGAGATAAGAAAAAATGAAAGATAGAGGGAGTAAAGAAAGAGAGAGGGTAGAGAATGATTAGAAAAATAGTTGGGAAATATAGGAAAAAGAGAAAAGATTGAGAAAAATATGTAATTTTTGGTGGAACACCCCAATAGTAAATGAGTAACATTTGAATGGGCAGTGGAAAGAGACAAGGAGTATTTAATAAGCATGCAAAATATAAAAATATATTATAGTACATTTATATGTATAACATATATATAAAAAAAATGGGGCACAAAGCGAGAGTGATACCTGGACCCGCTTCGTTTTAGTGGGGTTGGGATTGCTGAGTTGAAATTGTTATCACCATTTTTTTTAAAATTAAATTGAATGATAATTTAAGTAATTAATTGGTAGTTGAGGAGTGAAGATAAAATGAAAATTGAGGATTTTTTTTTTATTTATTTTTTTGAAAGATAAGTTAGAAAACAAAGTACAAATAAAAAAATTACAATGTATAGCCCTTATCGTTTCCTGCTCCCATTATTATGGTTTTATGTGTTCCACTTGACTATCGGAGGACTCACTGGATGGTGATGGCAGAGGACTTGAGCTCTGATACTTGTGCCCCAAATCATGGTTAATTTTTTTATATTATGTTTATTCGAGTTACAGGATGATAAAAAATTAATTCATATATACACCCAGTGGTCAAGGGCGGAGCTTCAGCATGGGCTAAGGGTGGCTATAGCCCACCCTAATTTTTGGTTAAAAAAAAAAACTTATATCATTAAAATAAATGCCCTATTCCAAAACTATCATTAAAAAAATATTCAATTTTGTTAAATTTGTTTGTAAGCATGTATTTAATTGTTTACATAAATTTAAATTAAATAATAAAGGCAACGTCTAAACAAACACCGATTCTACTATACACATCTTGTGACTTCAATTACTATACACAACCCACATAATTTATTTTTAAATTAATACTCACACCTCAATTTTAAGCAACAGTATATAACCCAACTCTATAAAAATTAAAAAATTACGTGAAATAAGAAGAATACAAAAGTGAGTTCAATTTTGAAAGGAGAAGTTTCTACTGTATATATTTGACATTCAATAAAATGTGTAAATTTAGTACGCTTAATCTCCATTTTTTTTACGCAGTTTTATTCATTTTTATCAATATCTAGGGTTTAAATTTTTGTGATTCTTGTTCACACGTTTCTTCCGTTCCATTAGAGGATAAGATTTTTTTGTGATTTTTTTTTATTTTGGGTATAATTGTTCAAAATTGAAGATGTAAGTAGAAATTTAAAAATAAATTATACTTGGGTTTGTATAATAGTTGGGATGTGTACAATAAAATTGAGGGATTTTCTTTAGCATTGGCAATAATTAACCTTAGATTAATTTATCAATTCAAAC
Organism: Galeopsis tetrahit; assembly: GCA_963675135.1. Lineage (NCBI taxonomy): Eukaryota > Viridiplantae > Streptophyta > Magnoliopsida > Lamiales > Lamiaceae > Galeopsis > Galeopsis tetrahit. The sequence continues at coordinate 59,837,934 of OY776132.1, forward strand.
CTCTCAAATAAAAAAAGAAAAAAAAATCGGTACTTTCAATTTTCTTCTACTCGTTAACCTCTTTATTTAAGATATTCGGCCCATCCTAAAAAAAAAATTCTGGCTCCGCCTTACCAGTGGTTAATCTCCTGAAATACTTTCTTCAATCCAATCGCGGGGTATTAGAGAAGAAGACGCCGTCTGAACAAGCTTATGAGCAATCAGATTAAAATGGAGGGATGTTTTAGTTAAATAGATAGAGAGACAGCTATAATTCAAAAGTGTAAAGGTTAGGAGTATTATTTAAATTCCGGCAAAATATAATAAAAATATTTTGATGTGTTTGTTTGTACCTGTTGATGCCCTTTAATTACGGAGTCTTTCCAAAGGGCCCATTCCAAGGTCTTTTTCCATTAGCTTTGGATACCGGGTCGGGCTTTTTGTCCGAGTGGGGTTATTGTATATTTGTATTACTATTATCCATGTCATAATCCACATTATTAATCCAACAAACATACTCCATATTTTGGGTCCCTTTTTCCTTTAATTAATTTCCTACTACAATCATACCCACTCCTTGCGCCTAAACCTTCGTTGCACTACTAATTAATTGCATGTTCAAATGTATTTATTCAAACTATTATTTGTACGTTCCGTACATTTTCAAAACTCACATATTTTTCTAATTCAATCATATTGAAGTTGACTGCATACTCCTATCTATTAACAAACATTTGCAATAATGTGTAACAACTCGACAGAGTTAATTAAAAAATCACATTATATTCAGGTCAACTAGAAGGTTTAAATATTTTTGTTGCACAAGTAAGCAGTGATGTACTAAACCGTATAATTTCATGTAGTAAATATAAAATATGTGTAATCATCCTTCCACAATTATTTACACATTTATCTTATTAGTTCGTTTCACAATTGTTTACCTATATTACAAAAGAAAATTCCAAGTTTTTTTGAAATATTTTTTTTTAAAAAAGGTGTAAGTTAATAAGTGACATAAAAAATATTGAATACTATATATTCTCTTCATCCCATAAATATTTATAATACAAAATTAGTACATTTATAAAAAAAGTATAATGAGTAAAACGTTAAGGATGAATAAAGTAAATATGTTCTCTCTCCTATGTGGCTTTACAATTCTCCCTATTTTCAATATTCTAATTTTCTAACAATTTTTCTTTTTTTTTTATATATATTTTATCTCTCTACATAGTCATCCTTATCTATTTCGTAATAAATAATTGTTCCATTTTCTTTCATTTATATTTTCTCTCTTCACGTCATTTAAAAAAAATGAATTAAAATATTCACTCTATCCTAAGATTACTTTCATAGGTAGATGTACACGCATATTAAAAAAGTGTAATAATTAATAAAATTTGAAGGGTAATTTTGTAAAGTTTTATGTATAAAGTAAAGAAATGAGTTGACTTTTGTGTATGGAGAAAAAATAATGACATTTATGTAAATTTGAGATATTGTGAGGATGAGGTTTATAAAGGTAAGGGTGTAAAAATTATTGTGAAAAATGTGAAAGTAATTGCGGATGAAGTGTTTTTTATATTTATTAAATAATCTATATTTAAATTCCTCTAACTTACAAATAATTTTAATTAAAGTTTTCTTTCTTTTGTATATTGAATTGATAAAATATTTAAAATGAACCCAACATATTTTTTTATTTTTTACAATCTCGCGTGAGTTTTACACTGGTATGTGAATATTTTGAAAGTTAAATTTATAAAAAAGTGTTCATTTTAGAGATGTCTAAATAATTGTGGAACAAACAAATAAATTTTATATATTTTAAAAGTAAAATTTATAAAAAGAAAAATGAATTTTTAAAGATGTAAAAAAATTGTGGTGCGAATGAATAAGATAACTCCGTAAACAATTGTAATTTGAAAATAAAGTAAATAAGATATGAAAAAAGAGTGCTGGGTTGGATTTTGTCAAAATGTCAAAACAACTGGCAGAAGAACTTGACCCCGCCCGATTGGCGCGTAAAATCACGCTCCAAACAAATACAATAGGCAGCTGTATAATCTATATTACCGAAAAGGGTCACAATCTATTCTAAAATTACACCGATGCCCCTTGACTCGACTCACTCCCGAGGCTAGGCTACGTCAATAAGTACTACTCTTCCCTCCACTCCTTCCCCCTCACCTCACTCCTTCCTTTCTCTCTCATCCTCCATCTCTTTCTAGTGAGAGAAAATGGCTCTACTCGCTATAATAATCGCCTGCATTGCCTCCCTAATTTCAGTCCAAGCCAGAATCCCCGGCGTCTACTCCGGCGGCGCTTGGCAGACCGCCCACGCCACCTTCTACGGCGGCAGCGACGCCTCCGGCACCATGGGTATGTAAAATCCCCTTCTCACATTAACTTCATGAATTTGACCTACAATGTGGTTAATTAATTACAGGCGGAGCTTGTGGGTACGGGAATCTGTACAGCCAGGGTTACGGCGTGAACACGGCGGCGCTGAGCACGGCGTTGTTCAACAGCGGCCTCAGCTGCGGCGCCTGCTTCGAGATAAAGTGCGCGAACGACAAGCAGTCGTGCCACGCTGGCAGCCCCTCCATTTTCATCACGGCAACCAACTTCTGTCCCCCCAATTATGCTCTTCCCAACGACAATGGCGGATGGTGCAACCCGCCGCGGCCGCATTTCGACCTCGCCATGCCTATGTTCCTCAAGATCGCCGAGTACCGCGCCGGAATTGTTCCCGTTACCTATCGGAGGTAACATTTCTCTGTTTTTCTCTCTGTTTTTAGTTGTTATATTAATCTTTTTTTCTATCCACCTAAAGCGAGTTTGTTTCATTTAAAAAAGAAAAGAAAAGAAAAAAAGCACACTTTACGTGATAAGAGAGTGTATTTCTGTTTGTTGAGTTATTTCGAGGCTTCTAGAGATAATGCTAGGAACCGTGTGGTCACTAGTTCAAACTTAGACTAGCTATAAACACTGAAATGGCCCTCTAGGTCGAGTAACATGTACAAAATTTATGTTGCACAGGGGTATTTTAGGAAAATCACTCCAACGGCTGATTTATTTTTTGGTATACCAACAAAATATATAGTCGATGGAATTATGACACAGAATTTCACCAATGTATAATGTATTTTGATGTGATGTTTTGTGAGATTTAAAATATTCTCTCAGTCTAGTCTATGAAACGTCTCCGTCCACAAAATTTAGTCTCATACAAAAACCATCATTCTGTTGCTATCGACTTACTAACCATGGACCCATAATATTCTACGATATTTTGAGACTACATTTTGTGGATGGAGGTTAGAGTACATTAACCTAAAGGGAAGGGGGGGGGGGGGAGTGTGAAACGTCGGCAGATGGGTGAAATGGGAAAGAAGAAAATGAGGGTGGGCATTTGATATGTTGCACATGGTTTGTTGGTGCATGGTCAAAATGGGGCATTAATGTATGTTAAATGTAGAATAAAGAGGACGTCATGTAGAACAACACAGCACAGCACGTGAGAGTTCGTTAGTACAAGGCCCCACTCCCACCACTTAGATCTCGACACGTTACCACCACTAGTCTATACAAAATACAATATTACTAGTATTAATAATAAATTTACTAAAATGTGTTGAATATATATATACTTTGCTGCAGAGTGGCATGCAGGAAGCCAGGGGGCATAAGGTTCACAATAAATGGATTCAGGTCGTTCAACCTAGTTCTGATCACCAACGTGGCGGGTGCAGGGGATATCGTGAGGGTTAGCATCAAAGGGTCAAGAACCGGGTGGATAAGTATGAGCCGGAACTGGGGGCAAAACTGGCAAACAAGCGCTGTTCTAGTTGGTCAGTCGCTTTCACTGAGGGTCACAGGCAGCGACCGCCGTACCTCCACCACATGGAACATTGCCCCTTCCAACTGGCAATTTGGCCAAACATTCGTTGGAAAGAATTTCAGAGTTTGAACTATTTCACCCCTTCTATTTACTGATTTACCCTTTATTCTACTCTTTTTTTAACTTCTGTGGTAGTGGGTTTTTGGGGATTTCAAGGGAAAAGATAGGGGGCGTGTACGTGTTTGTGTAAGGCCGAAAAAGAGGAAATAATGGTTTCTCTTTTTTGACTTGGGGGGAAAGCTGAGGCGGCTGCACAACTATTTTGTAGCCCGCAGCTTCATTTTAATATAGTGTATTTATAGATTTTAAACTAGTTTGTGGTATGTACTAGTATGTGACTTTGTTGAGGAGGAATGTGCAATTGTAATTTTAGCTCGCTCTACATATATTATTATTTAAATGGACATGGATTGATTTTCATATTCTCTTTCCCACATCGGAGTATTTAAATACAAAATCCAATGTCTAAATATAAGTTCAATATTCTTTACGAAGATGACTCCACAATTATAAAGTATTGTAAAATTATTTGTAAAGAAAATAATTATCCCCAGGTTGATAATATTATTTTTAAAAAATAAAATAAATAAAGTAAAAGCTATCCATAAACTTTAGACACAAAAGTTAAGAAATATGATAGAAAAAAATAAATAAGATAGTTTGCAAAAAAAAAAACCTTTTAGGGTCTTTCTACGAGAAGGCAGGCTTCGCCCTGCCTTACAAAAAGCAATACTCAAATTACCATTAGATCGTTGATCCGACGTATATGAAATTTCTTTTATATATTTGCATTTCGCATTAGTGCATTTGCTCTATGAAATATTTCTTTTATATATTTGCATTTCGCATTAGTGCATTTGCTCTATGAAATATGCAATCGCACTGCATCGCCCTACAAATAAAATAAATTAATATATATAAAATGACAAAAATATCCTTTTAATTTAAAAGAAGTAAAAATATTTAATTATAAAATAATAAATACTGGAATATATCTTATTAACATTTCATTTTTTAATTAAAACACTTTTAACCTAATTTCTCAACAAACTCAAATTCCTTTCTCCCATGAAAATCAAAGAACTAAACTTCAATATTTCATAATTCATCAAAGGAATCGCATCAACGAATTGAATCGGTGGTGTTTCTTTAGGCTGCTTTGAATTTGCAAAGATCTGGTTTCCAAACGGTACAGTGGCCTCGGGCTAAGTTCAATTCAAATCCAATCTTCATCCCAAATCCATGGTATGGTTCTATTTTAGTGTTTTTTTAAATTTAAAGAAGTGTTCAACAAATTTCAATTTACAATTTCGCGATTCAAAATCTGCACACAAAAGGGGTATTGCAAATCTGAATTCTCACCTTCCTATATTGTAAAAATCCAGTCTGATTTCTAAAATTCCCTTAAATCTATTCACAGCCCCATCTTTAGTTTTATAGGGTTTTGTATCAGGAAATCGGTCGGAGACGGGAGAAAAGGGGTTGCGACTTTTATCCCTGCAACAGGAAATCGCCCGGCCCCACAGAACTCTCGACGACGTGCGGCGGTGCTAGGAGTGCGACGACGTCGCGGCGGTAGCCATTACAGGCGACGTGACTCATCGGCGTTCCAAACGCCCATCGAGATCGTGTCGCTGCAACAGCGCGCGTCCCGATGGTTCCCGGCGAAAAGACTCGCCTAGTACGCGCTGGTGGAGATCAATTTGGGCGGAGCTTCTCTGCTCTTTTTTGAAGCATTGATTGTGCAATTAGTTGTGAATATTGGAAGAGCCAGAGATAATGTGATGAACTTAATGAAAATTTGATTTTTTAAGTATTGATTGGTAGTAGAAATGATGGAGATGGAGATGAAAATATACAGTGAAATGAGATTGATTTAACCATGAGTTTTCTGCAATTATGAATATGAACAAGAACGAGTTTTTTTTTTTTTTAATTGAATGATTATTAAGAAAAATTGGTTCAGAATAAGCTATGTTTAATTACTGTGATTAATTTTATTAATTATTGATAGAAAAATGTTAAGTTTATAAATTTGTTGGTATGATTTAAAAAAAATATATTATAGGGACATTTTAGTAGTTTTATATAATTTTTTAAAATAAATTAAAATTTTATTAAATAGCGGAGTGTAATTGCACATATCAAAGAAAGATGACGTGTCAAAATTTCATTGGACGCCTTTTGTAAGACTGGGCGAAACCCCTGTCTTACTGTAGAAAAGCCCAACCTTTTATTGAAATGGATAAAAAAGAAAAGTGAAATAATACTATAAAATAAGAATAATAAATACAATAAAGGTTGAGGAATATTAATTTTGGAAGGTAGGCAACTAACTAACAAGACATAAAAAATCTGAATTTGTATTAGATAGCGAAGGCAGATTTCTTTCTTACTTTTTTTTCCAACTTTAGAAGAGTTGAAAAAGGGTAAAAGGAATCTACCACAAAATTCAAAGGGAATCTCGATGTCATTAGGAGTAAAGTTTATACTCCACGGAGTATATAAATTGAAAAACAGAGACCACTCTGATTATTTACAAGTATTAATTCCTATGTTTATTAAAATTTCACAAAGCACACCCACTAATAAAAATAAAGGTATGTGAGATATTTCTCAAACATACACACGGCTTTAGTTACTACAAGTCTACAATACTACAATACTGTTCATGAATGTGAACCCTCCGATAATACTAAAGAGGAATGAAAGTCATACCTTTAAATTTTGAAAGATAAGAGGATTTCTTTAAGAATCAAATCAGAATTCCCATATTCATACCTTATCACCAAATAAATTATAAGACGAATTACTAATTTAACGCTTTGAAAGAGATGATTGTTAATTTGGGTTAATTTAGTCGTTGATCATAATTTTTTATTTAATACTCTTCTTCTCAGCTCGATACCCCTAAACCAAACACATCCTTAATAATATTGATGTAATGATAAATATATTTACCGCTATATAAGTTTGAAATATTTTGTGTGTTTGGAAATTTGTGGATATGAGGTTCAATTATTTTGATGGGGTCATGCCATCACATGGGATTCCCTAATAAGCTTTTGAAAGGTGGCTTTGGATACCTGCGCATGAAATATTGTCCAGAATTCAAGCATTACTCAAACTTTAATTTCCTTTCCCCACTTTATAAATATTTCCAACTCCAATTTCTCACGGTTTCGTTCCTATCTGTCTAATTTTTCGTGTTCCACTATATGTTTTAGTCTATATAACTCTCAGAATTTATCATGAAAGTCAATAGGAGTGTGAAAAAAAAAAGATTGAAACCGAACCGATAGATTAGTTTTTGGTCCGGTCTTCGATCCTTTAAATTTTGGGATTTCGAATTTTCGATTCGAGTTTAAAATCAAAATTTACCAGTCCGAACTAAAAATCTGATTTTTTTTTTTTTAATAATGGACGAGATCTCAATCATTCTAAACTAAATAAAATTAGAGTTATTAACTTGAAAAATATTTCTTCCATTAAAACCGTAAAAAAAGAATAGAAACACAATATACTTAGAACCAACTAATTGGTAAGGATATGAGGTAGAAATGTTGAGATATATTACATTTTTACAAATATATAATTTAATAAAAATATTTAATTTATTTTTAGTGTCAAAAGACCGTTAATAATATTGTAATTAAAATTCACATTTAGAGAGATTGGTCTTCAATGAAGAACCAACGCTTTAATTTACCTACACAAATTCATCAAGAAATTTACAGCTGCCGAATTAATTCAAGTTCGATCTTCGATCCACTAATTGGAATAGATTCTAGTCCTGGTCCGATTTCAGACCGATGCACACACCTAAATGCCAAAAAGAAAAATGGGAAGGGTTTTCCATATATAAAGTATGAAAAATAATTTAAAGAATAGAATAATAAATTTTGATCTATCAATATCATACCTAGTCAAAATCAATTTTGGTGAAAATTGTATTTGTTGAATAAATGAAGGGACAGGGAATTGGGCGGTTGTAATTTTAATTTAAGGCTAACCGAACAAGTTGTCTTCCCAAAAGAAGAGAAACAGATGAGTGTCTTTTTAAAGCTAAATTAGAAAGCAGTGTCCTATAAAAATGAGGCATGTTCATGGAGTAATACATAATTCTCTATTGATTATGATGTATGTATCTCCAAAACAATGTATAATACATGAGTTGGTTATTCTATAGCATATACTCCCTCCGGGTGAAAGCTACCCGGAAGCTTTGGACACGGAGGTTTAAAAATATGATAGAATAAGTAGATATATTAGGGGAGAAGAATGTAATAAAATGTGAGGAAAATTAATTTTAAAAAAGAGGATGAGTAGCTTTCATTGGAACGAACGAAAAAAGAAAGTTATGTAGATTTCATTTGACGCGGGGAGTATATACACTACAAAATATTTCCCAAAAGGCATCGGCAAATGGCATCGGCAGGCCGGCCGATGCGAAAAGGGGACGGCATTTAATGCCCGATGCAAAATGGCATCGGCAGTGGGCCCCGATGCGAAATGGCATCGGCATTTAATGGCCGATGCAAAATGGCATCGGCAGTGGGCCCCGATGCCATTTGGTAACGGCCCCCCCGATGCAAAATGGCATCGGCAGTGGGCCCGATGCCTTCCCCGATGCCCTAATTCAATATAAATTGGCCAAACCCCCTTTCTTCCAGAACGTAACAGCCGCAACCCCCCTCCCCCAAACCTCCATTGAAGAGCTTCGAGTTTTACACCTCCCCGCTCAAAAATCACCTTCGTTTGCGGATCGAACTCGGTTTTTTGCCATTTGTGTTCTACACTTCGACGGGAGCATTTCTACGGTAATTTTTTTCGTTTTCATTGGTTAAATTTGAAGTTATATGTGTATATATAGTTTTAGTATATATATGTATATATATGCATATATGTTGTATGTATATATAAAATTGTTAGAATTGTTAATTTTTATGCATGCATGTGTTAATTGTAAGAATTTATAAATTGTTAATTAATTATATGTTGTGTTAGGCATGTATTTATATGTACGTATGTTTTAATAATTAAGTTATATGAATTTATTTGTTAATTAGGGTGTTAGAATTATATTTGTGTTATATGTCTATATGAATTTATTTGTTAATTAGGGTGTTAGAATAATTATTAGAATATAATTAGAATTATATTAATTGATTTTAATAGAGTTGGGAAATGAGACGTTGGTTGTTTGTGTGTTGTAGCTAGACGTCGATTGACATGGATTATTCAATTCGTAGTTGGATGTATAGTCCAAGATTAGTGAATGGGATTATGAACCCCGGATTTGTTAGTGGAATAAATGAATTTATTGAATTTGCTACTAGTAATCCGAATTCGATTTGGGAAGGAAAAATTAGGTGTCCTTGTTCGAAAGCTAGATGTCGAAATCAAACTTATAGAGATCCTAATGAAGTGAAATCTCATTTATATCGAAATGGTTTTACACTGAATTATTATAATTGGATTTATCCCGGGGAAGAGAGTTGGGGTCCACGTCCATATCAAAACACTAATGAATATGCGTCAACTTCAACCGACGTTGACCCAGCGGGACCTAGTTCGTACCACACTATGGTAGAAGAGTTAATGGGTGGCCCAAATATTGATTTTGGAATCAACGTGGAAGAGGAGGCACTTAATGAAGAACCCCCTAACGAGAATGCGGCACAGTTTTACGGCATGCTTCGTGCAGCGGACCAAGACTTGTATCCTGGTTGTGAATCTCATTCGCAGTTGTCATTCAATTCCAGATTGTTGAACATTAAAACGGAAAACAGATTGTCTGAAAGGGGATACAATCAGGTTGTTGAGTTGATTCGTGAGATTTGTCCTCCCGAAAATAAGGTTCCCAAGAAATTTAACGACACCAAACATTTGATGAGTGGGATGGGTCTTCCGGTAGAAAGGATTGATTGTTGTGCACAGAATTGCATGTTATTTTGGGGTGCAGACAGCGAACTAGATTTTTGTAAGATTTGTGGTCGATCACGGTATAAGCCGAGTAGGGTTGATGTAGATGGTCGGTTGAAAAAGAAACGCCCGGTTAAGGAGATGTTCTACTTTCCGATAATTCCTCGTTTGCAAAGATTGTACATGTCCAAGGCCACTGCGAAGGATATGACATGGCATACCTCGTGCGCTTCTGATGACTCTGGTGTTATGCGTCACCCGGCAGACTCGCTGGCTTGGAAGCATTTGGACCGTTCGTATCCTGATTTTGCATCTGAAATTAGGAATGTGAGGTTGGGCTTGAGCACAGACGGGTTTGCACCGTTTGGAATGACGGGAAAACAATATTCGTCATGGCCAGTTATACTTACTCCGTACAATCTACCCCCGTGGTTATGCATGAAGGATCAATTCATGTTTCTTTCGATTCTCGTGCCCGGGCCTAAAAGTCCGAAGGACAAACTTGATGTGTTTTTGCAACCACTGATAGCAGATTTGAGATTTTTATGGGAAAATGGGGTGCAAACTTACGATGTTGCTAGAAAGCAAAACTTTTGGATGCGAGCTGCACTTATCTGGACCATTAGTGACTTCCCAGCATACTCAATGTTGTCTGGTTGGAGTACAGCCGGAAGGCTTGCTTGTCCATATTGTGGAGAGTACACCGATGCATTCTACTTGAATAAAAGTCGAAAACAGTCGTGGTTCGACAACCACCGAAAGTTCTTACCACCGAATCACACGTGGCGAACGAATAAAACTGCATTCATGGCCGGAGTAGTAGTCACAGATGATCCACCGCCTATTCGAACGGGTGCAAGTCTCCTATACGAAATTGATCATTTGGGATATAGAAAGGTTATAGAGGATGGTGCTGAGGCTCACAACAAAAAACTTGATGGAGGGTGGATGTGGAAAAGCATTTTCTTCAAAGAGCTGCAAGTCGGTACACTAACATGTTATCAAAAATCAAGAAGGCGTGGGTGAAGGATAACAAGAGGCCGAGGTGGGATGTGCATGTTTGGAACGACTTAGTTCGTCACTGGAACAATCCCGAAACAATTAAGAAGAGCGAGCAGGCTCGTAAGAACCGCTTATCCGAGCCTGGAGGTCCGGGTACTGGCCATGGTACTCATAAAGGCGGAGCTCGTGGAGCAGCAGAGGTCGCACGGCGCATTGTAAGTATTTGTGGTCAATTATATATAATTAATTTTAGTTAATTATTTAGACGTTTATTTATTCGTATATGTCTTCGATTCAAAATACAGGAGGAGAGGATGGGACGCCCTGCATACGACTGGGAGATAGTTGAATATTACCACCGTTACGAAAACGGGACATACACTTGTGGTCATATGGGTGATTTACTTGTAAGTGTGTACATATATATATATATATATATATATATATATATATATAACAAATATATATTTAATTGTACTTGAAAATGTATTAACCCACTTTTAAATGTGCACGTATAGGACCAGATACAGGACGAGCTCACCAATAATACTACAAGAGATCCGTCAGATGAACCTAGTTCAGAGGATGGTTCCCAGGCCCCACCTATACCCGAGATGTCTGAACTGTACGTGAAGAAGGTCGGCAGGTCTCATGGACGTGTTAGGGGCCTTGGACAAGTAGACAAGAACAGACGGGTCTCCTCCGGTCCTGGCGAGACGTCAAGTGGTACGGCTTATGGACGATTCACACAGGAAGACATGAACAGGAGGATTGCTGAAGAACGGAGAGTCAATGAAGATAGAGAGCAACGCTTACTGGAACAAATGCGGCAGCAGGAGGAGCGCTTACGCAAGCATTTTGAGGAGCAGCTTGCAATGATGATGGGACAGATGGGTGGCCGGATGAGTCAGATGGGTGGGATGGGTCAGATGGGTGGGATGGGTTGGGAGCCGAGGCCGCCGACTGTGCAGATACCACAGGTTCAGGATCGGGATGATACTGAGGATGATGGTGATGGTGATGGTGATGGTGATGAGGAGTGATACATTTTTATATTACTTTGTTACGTGTGATGTTATTATATTACATTGACGTTGATGATTAATTTTTATTTTAATGTTGTGTGTGATATTATTATTTTAATTGACGTGAACATGCTAATTATGTTTATAATTAATGTTGTTTGTGATATGATGTTATTTTAATTGAAAATGAACTAGAGAATAATTTTATAATAGATGAAAATATTTTTAATTATATGGATAAGTGAATTCATATTTTTAAATGGATAAGTGAAAATAATTATATATATTTAATGTTGTGAATTGAAAATTAGAATGAATTTACATGATGTGATTAGAATAAATTTAAATGTATAAGTGAAAATAATTATATTCAATGTTGTATGTAATTATAATGTTGTGAAATTAAAAATTAGAATGAATTTAAATAGTGTGAATTGATACCGTAAATAAATTATTTAATTTGAAAAACATAATTTAGAAATAATTATGATATGCTTTGATAAATAATTTAATAAGCAACAATTAAAGTTAGAATGGATTGAATTAATTAAAGAATTAAAATGTTGTAAATTGAGGATTAGAATAAATTTAAATAGTGTGAATTGATACCGTAAATAAATTATTTAATTTAAAAAACATAATTTAGTTAATTTGAAAAACATAATTTAGAAATAATTATGATATGCTTTGATAAATAATTTAATAAGGAACAATTAAAATTAGAATGGATTGAATTAATTAAAGAATTAAAAACTCAAATTAAATTGAATATATATTAATTGCATTCACAACATGTCGACTAAAAGCTCCTAGCCTAAACGGCACACAGGGGGCGCTCAAAAGCCTTCGAGACCGCGAGGTCCCGAGTTCGAACCCCAGAAATCACGAAAATGGCCAGATTTCCGAAAAATGGGGTGGCCCAGCGGTGGGGGGTGGGTGTTGGTGGCCTATCGACCTGGGTTCGAAACCCAAATTCTGCTTTTTTAAATTTTAATAAAAAGGCATCGGCAGTGGGCCCCGATGAAAAATGGCATCGGCAGTGGGCCCCGATGCCATTTGGTAACGGCAGTGGCCCCGATGCGAAATGGCATCGGCTGTCCCCGATGCAAAATGACATCGGCAGTGGGCCCCGATGCCATTTGGTAACGGCGACCTGCCGATGCCATTTCGCATCGGTTTTCCCCAAATCCAATGCCATTTAAATGGCATCGACCATATTGGCATCGGCACACTGCCGATGCCTTTGCCGTTGCCTTCATATTTGGGGACGGCAGATCCGATGCCATTTATGCATTATTTTGTAGTGATAACTTAATAATAATAGTACACTCCATATTATTTGTGGTCGCAAACTTGCATAATACTGTTTAAATTATTTTTATGTCGAATGTGGTTAAGATCAAATCACCATCTATGTTAACAAATTTAGATAAAATTATTGTAAAAAAATAAAAATAAAAACCATACACAACCAAAATTATTGTGATGTCTGTGTGGTAGTAGGGGGCCGCGACATGCGTGACGGTTGTCACCGAATGGTTCTTCAAGTAAAAATCTAATAACTTTTGGTATGTGGGATATTGGTAATTCAAGAAACACAATCTTTAATTTAAAATATGGTGTTTAGTTGGAGTTTTAATTTTAATTTAAGACCTGAATTGCAATGAGTCCACCTAATAAAAATAAGGGTTCAATTAAATTATTAATTTACCAAAAATAGTGAATACGGTGTGACGTTAAAGTTATGTGTCAACATGTTATTATATTTGAAAAATAAAAGAACAACATAAAAATAAATAAAGGAAAGTAGTACACGAGGCATCCAACCAGGTGAGGTCAATGAGAGAGGATCGTAATACGCGAACTTAGGTGATGTACTACAACTGGCACGACATTTTGTGGAGAAACTAAAGCATGTGAAGAACTTGAGTTGATTTTAGATTTTTCGGTGTAGAAGTTCAATTTGGACGACTGTCCACACTTTTTAAGTGAAAACGATGCTATAGATATTTAAGAAGTACAAATTGCATTTCTATATTTTTTTTCGGCATTATTTTCACTTTTTTTAATTTCTTCAAGGACTTGAACGAGGGTTTTGGTGTGAAATAAGATTTTTAGAGGTGTTCCTCTCGTCATCGAAATTTGAGTATTCATTAACGAGTTTTGATTATTGTTCATTAATTTTTTTGAAGAAGATTATTGTTCATTAATTAATCACATATGTTGCATAGTTAGGTGATGATCAAATCGCAAAAATTAAACAAATGAATCAATAAAAAATATTATCGAGTGATTTAAAGTACATCAATTCGTATAATTGATATTTCCCTGTCCCGATATAAGTTTTTCCTTTTTTTGGGGTGTTTTAATTAAGTAATATAATCATGTCAAAAAAAAAAAGATTAAGTAATATAATAAAATAATAGATGTACAAGTGATGTGATGGAGAAAGAAAAAATAAATAGTGGAACATCATAAAAAAAAATGGAAAACTTATAGTGAATATAATTTTTGTAAACCAAGACGTGATTCACTAATTTGGAATATAAGAAAGAAATTCGTTCACAGCCTTAATGACAAAAACACCTCCTACATGATACAACAGAGTCACTCAACACTTTGAATCTTGGGCACATGACACTTTGACAACACCATTTTTCATCTTCCCCTTGATTTCATTAGCCAAAATTGTTCAATACAATGTTCGTAGTTAAAATTTAGATATTTCATATTTGTATCAAAATATATCAATATTCATTGTTAAATATATTAAAATGCATAAATATGTTATTATACTATTAAAACTTAGAATGCCAAACAATATACCACTATAAATAATTAAAAAAAAAAAAAAAACTGAAGAATAAAATAAAAAATTACTTTATTTTGTGATAAATTATCTTTGTCTAATTCACGTTTTATGATACCCACATAAGCCACACTTTTTTAAAATAAAAAATTACTTTATTTTGTGTAATTAATTCCACATTTTTAAAATGAGAAGTCACACTGTTATTATTTTTTTCTTTTAAAAATGAGAAAAGTCATGTCAATAATTATATGATTGCATATAAATCTCACAAGATCTCGTATGCATACTTCCAGCATGCTTATATGATTTACCAGCCTTGTACAAAGATAGTAAACAAGATTTGATACAATCAAATTATTTCTCAAAAAAAAAAAAATTTCCTTTGAAGATCAACAGATAACAAAAGTTCCATAGTCTGAGCAGTTAGTAATAGAGCATAACTAAGGAATGGTTACAGAAAAGGTACAAATACTTAACTACACACTAGTGACAATAAAGGATGTCTGGATTCTGCAATGAAATTAGTGAGTGTAGAAGCTGTGAGTCAATGAAAGAAAAATAAGAGGCAGGAAATGGCAAGCTCCTGAATATCTGCTGCAAGCTTTATGAATGGACCATAGCATATATATAGCTGTAAAAAGATTATTACATTAAAAACACTTATAAATAAAGGAGATAAGAACAGAAGTCTATACCATTCTCAACTCGTCTGCTGAAAAAATCTCTAAAACCGTATTGGAGAGTTGACAGGAGCAGTTTTCCCTAGCCTGCAGGAAGAACAACAACAATTAAGCAATAATAATAATAACACATAATTTTACAAAAAATAATAATAATAATAACACATAAAATTACCCATAAAGAATTTTTACACCAGTACCTTGGTACACACTGGGTTTTTTTCATCCAGCAAAATCAGCAGGTCCTGTATCCAAGTGATTTGATGTCCTTCCTGTTGCACAGAGGCTAATATTTAAGAGATACAACATGGAGGAAAATAATTCAAATTCTGCAGCATCAAGTCCTCCAACCCAAAGTGCCACAAAAGCCCTCTTCTTGATAACAAATTTAGAACCAGCATTATCATAATGTGAATCTATAAATATATATATATTTAGTACAGTATTAAAAAGAGGTAGAGTTCATTGCACAGGTGCTAAAAGATTGCAAGAAGCAGAAGAAGAAGAAATGATGACCTGAAATCATTTGGGAACAGGTCTGGTCTAAGTCCATATTAGCAGTTGTGTAGACTAATAAAGAAGCTGTTTTTGTATAGCTGGAAATCAATGATTTCCCAAGTGAGGTGGGCTGAGAAAATGCCAACTGTGTAGGGTTGAGAATCATGCCTTTACAGAAACTCCTCCTATCTCCAACAAAAACATTACAAATATCTCAATAATCAAAATTCCAATTTCTAATATCATTTCTTTCAGTAAATTGATGAACAAATAAGAGAGACAATATGTAACCTTGCTGCATCAAGTAGACTGCTAGCTATGTGCTTTCTTCTGTTAGAGGGAGTGACCCAAATGGCTCTAACGCCGCATACAGCTGGTACAGCCTCGTTATCGCAAAGAATCGCTCCCTCGTGGCTTTCTTCTTCAGACTTTTGACCCTTCTTATGATTTCTCTATGAAGATTAAAACCGCCAAATTGAAGAGTTGCTGAGTTCATCTTTTTCTTCTTTGGAGAAACGTTATGTTTTTTATCCATTGAGCTCGAGAGAAAGGTGTATGCCTTTTTAATTGGTTCGGCAACAAGGCATCCAGATATTCTTTGTGATGAAATAAATAGATATACCTGCTATCGTGTAAAACACATGAATTCTTTGCTTCTTTTTTCACAAAATTCAACTTAACATTGTTTGTAATATTTGATGTTTATTTAATAAGTTGCTTACTTTACAGTCATTATTGAGTATCCACCCCTCCCCAAGCTCTCTTTCCATAATGTGCACAACTTCCTGTACCTACATTATCACTTGATCAACCACTAAAATTACCCAAAAAAGAGTAAATTTTAAACAAAATTTGTTAATCAAAAGACAGATCATTCAATACCTTTTTTTGCTGAAGAGGTGGATCACCATCTTCTACCAAAATAACACGCCCCCTTTCTACCGTATCTATAACTTTTTCGTTGCGCCAACCCTTGCAATTTGTAAACCACAGACACAGAAAATTAGGACATAACGATGATGTAATAATTAGCAAAGCACATTTGAAAACAGAATCTCATGTTCTTTGATTACCTTAAAAGGTATTCCATGGGTGTAATTCTTGTGGAATGTTTTGTGGACCTTTTCATCATCTTCGTCCCCAGTAGCATACTTGAAACCACATATTTTACAAGTATGTAATAGAAAATTCGACTGACCAACCTCCAAGTGTAACTGAGCATAGTTTCGCTTCTTGTTCAAAACTTTGCTACACTTGGTTTGCTTTAATTTGGTTAATTTGTTCTCAGGATCATGATTATCTAATGATTTGATATTAGATTCGCTTTCATTCTCCCTATGAGAAAGCAAAATTAACTTTCAACATTATTAACCAAGTCTATAAAATTCCATAGCATGAAAATTACTTAATAGGAGTAGTAATTTAGTAACACATACTCCTTATATGAAAATGTTCGTAATTACTAAACAATTATTGCCCAGAAATGCAAAATAACAAACGAATGCACATGGAATTATGCGCAAAGAATGCAAGGCAATCTAACTAAACAATCTGCATACCTAAAATCAAACAGTGAAAATATGCAATCGGACGAATTTCTAAATGAAAGACCTTAATAACATATAACCAGAAAAGCTTATATACAATAAAACCCTCACAAAACGTATATCAACAATATAGAACCAAAGATTCCATTAATTTACCTTTGTGGCTTATAGATCTTGCGTGAGTAGGTCACAGTGATTTCTGGTTCTTCAGAAATAGAATCGAATAGATTGCAGGAAAATAGAGAAAACTCGGGAGATTCCGGGGGCGGAGAAGGAGGGGGTTTAAAGAATGCACTGATCTTCGGTTGCATCTTCTGCATAATCTTCCCTTCTCAATTAGCTTTGGTACCTATGAGCCATGGAAGCTACAAAATTATTTCGTTTCCCGCCAACAATTTTGAGAATTTAAATTAATTTAGGGAAAATACCACTGATCTTCAGGCCCAATAATCTGACTGTAAGGTAAGACAAAAAATAAATGCCCAATAAATTAATAAGATTCAACCAAAAAATTTAATCAAGTATCAAAGAAAAAAGGTTTGGTTTATATCAATTCCTAATACCTTATAAGGAATTGAGTTGATTTGTTCAACCAAAATCCTAAATATTCAAGAATATTGTGAATAAAAATTTTAACTTTGTCAATTTTTTTTATTTATTTATTTTTTTTTTTGTAATTTTTTTTTCAAAATTGTATGTCTTGAAAAGTGTAAGTTAATATTACTAAAAAGTGTAACACATTTTTTTATTAAAAAATGTAAGTCACTATAATTGAAAAGTACAACAAGTTAGTACGTATAACTAGAAAGTGCGTAAAATATCATACAAGTTTTTCGCGTATTTTATTTATATTGTTAATCCTATCCACTTTTTAAAATTGACTCAATTCCTTACTTATAAGGAATTGAATCTACAGGAGACCTACCCATTATAAAAGCTTTGGCAATTTTAATCATTTTGGCAATTTTAATTCTTTAACAAGATAAATGACTAAAATTGAAGTAAAAAATGATTAAAATTGAAAGGTAAAAGACGTATTTTATAAAATTAAAATTTAAAAGATTTATTTTAGAATATATCAAACTTATAGGACTAAAATAAAAATTTCCCCGAGTTACATACGCAATTGAAATCTGGTTTTGGATGTGGAGTACATTCTTGAGGGGGTGTTTGTTTTGGGACTCACACATCCGGATGGGGACGTAACGTCCCCCGTCCTGTTCTAGTTCGGGATTTCACATCCGAATTTTACCATCCAACCCTAATAATGCATATATATTATACTATTATAATAATACAATATCATACAATCTTACACAATTGATTTAACATAAAGTTACATCCTATCATACTCAAAATCCCTCAACAAACACACATAATCAATATTCATCATAATTTCTCAATTCAGAATTTCCCCATCCGAATTTCCCCGTCCTACATAATCCCAAAACAAACACCATGAGAGATTTGCAGATTCAACCCTGTTGATTGGTAGAGTATATTAGTGTCCATTACAACTTGGGCTCACAAACATCATGGACCAGATTAATTGAAAGAAAGAAATAGGCTACGGTTATGTTGAGGACACCCACCAAAAATAGGTTGACAACTTGGGTTCACAAACATCATGGACCAGATTAATTAAAAAAAGGGTTGAGGTATATACCCTTCCAGCGTTGTTTAATGCACTCACCCCTTCTATTTTTTAATTAAATATATATATGAAATGTCATATTTGCCCTTTAATAAAATGTATAAATACATACGTCCCCATTAACCCTAATTTCCTCTTCTTCCCCAACCTCTCTACCGCCTCTCTCTCTCTCTTCTCCTCCCCCTTTTTTTTTTTTCGTTTTCTACACTCCCACTCGCTGTCGCACTCCCCTCTCCCACTCGCCTCGTTCGTCACCGCCGCTCTGCTCTTTTTTTTAAAAATTTCTGTAACAAGCGGCGGCGCCGCCCCTCTCGCCTAGCGACGCCGCCGCCCTCTTTCGCCCCTAGCCGTCGCGGCCCGCCGCCGCTCGCCCCTAGCAGTCGCGGCCCGCCAGCGCTCGCCCCCAGCCGTCGCTGGCGAAGAACAGGTTTGTTTTTTTTTAACCGACCATTATTGGTCGCTCAAGAACACTCTCATCGACGATAGGTTATCGATGAGAGTGTTTTTGAGCAATCAATAATAGTCGAAAATTTCAATTTTTAATTTTTATTTTTTTTAATTTTCTTTCGAAATTTGGTCGACAAACCAGTGTCGACCGGAGTGTTTTTGGTCGACTTTGGTTTGTTAAAAATACTGGGCTTATTATTATTATTTTTTAATTTTATTTGAGGCAGTGGTTATGGTGTCGATTGGAGTGTTATTGTTATTTTATTTTATCAACATGTTCATTTTTGTGGGTGTTAGAATTTGTTTGTGGTGATTAGGCATGTGCATGGTTCGGTTTGGTTAACCAAACCGCCCGTAAATCGTAAACTAAACCATGAATCGTTATTGTTTTTTCCCTATACACAATAATCTTATAGTATAATAAAAGGAGGAAAGTTTTCTCCAGCTATTGACATGTGGTTCTCCTGCCATTGACATGTGACTCTCCTGACGTTGATTCTCTTCATTTGTCATATTCTGCCACGTTGGATTGTATTAGATAAAAACACAGAATACTAAGAGTCAAATACATGCAGAATACTAAGAGTCAAACACATGTGCAGAATACTGAAGCCTGAAATTAGATGCAAAATCATAATCACAACTTACCATAGTTTGGTGCGGATCGTGAAGGGGAAAGTTTTTCGGCATGGAACGAGGAGCTGGTGATGAAACTGTCCATGTATGCTGTTTTCTGACCGTCCTCCATAGGTTCTGACTACTGATTCGATTCTTTTCATAAGAAAATATGTATTAATCAAAACGACACTGCGTGTACGGCACCGAAGTTGCGATCAAAGAAATTACTATTTGAAGAGAATCAATCACCCCAATATTATCCGTTTGCACGATATGATGGAAGTCAGCTCTCTCTCCCTCACAATAAAATTTACTTGCTACCAAAGGATGTGAAATGAAGTTCAAACTATTTATTTGGAAGCAAATGATATGAATCATGAATGAAAGCCTATTTATTTGCAATGGAAAGATATGGAATGAACCGAGTTGGTTTAGTTTGTATAAATTTTTTCATCTGTTGGAATTATGAGCTTTGCTTTTGTGCTACACTGCTACTGATTGTTTTAGTATAATGAGGCCTGGTTTGTGGGATATTGTGACTATCAAGGGAGAATGGTAATTTGATTGTGAATATGTGTGTGTGAGTGATTTTTTCTTTTTTAAATGGTACTTGGTTTGAGTCAGTTTTTTGATCTGGGAAGTCATTGTTGTCTTGCACGACTGGACTGATAAGTGAATTAGAAGAATGCCAGATTCTATTAGATGATTTAGTAGGAACAAAGGATTTTTTATGGTCAACCACTAATGAAATGAACAAGGGTTGTTTTTCATAATGTTGTGTTGATATTACCGGTTCAGTTAGTCAGCGCGTGCTTTTCCGCAAGTCGTCAAATATTGTTCTTCTATGTCGCGCCTTTCAATAGTTTAGATAATGTTGTTTGAGTGGTATTTGATTGAATAAGAAAGCTTTGTTGTGTATTGCAAGGAAGTTGGAAAGATATAGTACATTTTTTTGGAGTATTGCAGAGGAGACCTTTCAATGTATAATCATCAACAATAAGGAAGAATCCCTGAGGCCAATTCAAAACACTCAAATCCAGCTCCAACGCCTATCATTTGGTAATTTTCTTTTAAAAGATTTCGAATTCGAGTTTTTTTTTTATTTATGTGTCATGGGCATAAGTGATGGATATAGCCACATTTGGGTTTAGCCCATTATTGTCTAGCCCATTTTATTATTTAGTTTCAATTGGGCTTTTGTGTTTTGTATTTAAGCCCATTAACATTTTAGGGTTATTTCTATGTTTAAATATGTAAAAGAAGGAGAAAGAATACAATCAGAAAATATTCCTAAAATCTCTTCTCTCTCAATCTTCCCTCTCTCTCTCTCACGGTCTTTTTCTCCTTCTGTTACAAACGTTCATCTTCTCACCCAATTTCTTCTTAGAAAATTATCAGAAAATTATATGGGTTTCAAGAGTAGTGATGGGATCACTACAATTGGTATCCAGAGCCACCCATCTTTGGGCATGGCGGAGGGCATCGATTTACAAGAGCAGATTATCAGTTTCGGGTCTAATTTACAAGAAAAATTAGAGAAGGTAGGTAGCAAACTTGACGACATTACAGAAATCTTAGCCTCGATGATGTTGCAGTTGTCAAATGTCAACAAAGAAAAAGACGTATTTGAAGAAGAATCTATCCTAGAAGAACTCTATTCTAATTTTTCTGAGGAAAATAACAAACCTCAACAAATCTCACGAGCCACTGATGATTTGTTGTTTCCAAATTCCTCTGATTTGGCTGATTCCACCAATATACCCATACGCCGTCACCTGCAGCAGAAATCTATTGGATTCCTTTCGGCAGATACACCTGCAATCTGCCCACCACCATATTTTGGGGCTAGAGACCACGACTTAATTGTTGATGACTGTCGAGAAGAGGTACATGTACAATCGTTCGTTTTTACTTCGATTACCAACAATTGTGGTATGATTTGCATCTCACCTTCATTCGAAACACCAATATTTGATTTTAAGTATGATGAGTATTGGCCTCCTCCTATAATTTTATCGTTAATTCTCTATGATTTTCCCTGCCTAAATGTGAGAATTAATATGTCTATTAAAAGTTGGTATTTGTATGAGTTGCAAAGTCAATTTAGGATTGTGAAGAATTGGATATATGTTGCTTGTGATCCGAGAGCATGGAAGATACTTGATTCCTTCAAAAGTAGATGGACGAGACTGTTTAAGATTCTTTGTGGTGATTGTTTCAATTATGTAGATAAAGAATTACTAGCAATGGAAAGTGAGTTGCTATTTTTTGGGGGAATAGTGGAGCCGACATGGCTGAAGCTATGGGAGCTGCTGGAGAAGATAACTGATAGGCTATTAGTGATGTGGGGTGTTGTTTCTCATCTTAAGATCATTAGGGATAATGTGAATCTATGTACTGCCATTGTAGAAGTCCAACAAAAAATGGTTGTATTTGAGCTTAGGCAAGAACAGAGTAAGCCTATTTACAGAGCCTTCAAATCTATTAGAGAATCTTCTAATTGGAATAAGTTAAGTGACCCTCGTAAACAGATATTTAACGGACAAGTTAAGGATGTTGTTTTGAGAGGCATTACACTTGAAGATGATAAAAGAGAGGAACACAACAAGATTGGACAGGAAATGACACAATTATCTCAAAAGTTTGAGGAGAATGTTTTGGATTCAACAAAAATTTTTGAAAAATTGTTAACAGGCAAGAAGGACAGTGAAGGTTTGCTAACTAAGCATGCTAAGAATAGGACTTTGCATGAAGGAGTCTATCGTACCTATTTAAGCCGCACCTCAAGTGGAGATTTGGACAATACTGATATTATTGAACAAATATTGAAGTTTAAGTTAGAAAAGGGTAAGCTGTTTGGGTTTAATAATTATGTGGAGGTAAGTATGGCCACCAAAATAACAATTGTTGAGAAGGCAGAAGAGCTCCTTGAAAAACTACGCAGTGCGTATTGGATTCTTGCAGATCATGATAAGGAGGAAACCAATCTTTTTCCAAAGAATCAAAATGCTCCAAAAGATTATGAAATGAATCATTTGAACATTACCTTTTGGAGTGAAAGGCTTCATGAATCAAATTATGAAATAAATGAGGAAGAATTGAGATCTTACTTTCCACGGCCTAAAGTTATGGATGGACTCTTTCGTCTTGCAAATAAGTTGTTTGTGATCAATGTTGAACCAACTGATGGTTTAGCTCCAGATTGGTTTAATGGTGTTATATTTTATCACGTCAATGGTTTAACTACTAGGTACTTTGTGTTGCATATCAAAATCATTTTCATTCTAGATCCTTGGGGACAAGGATCTCAAAATCAGAGGAGTATTGTCATGGGCATAAGTGATGGATATAGCCACATTTGGGTTTAGCCCATTATTGTCTAGCCCATTTTATTATTTAGTTTCAATTGGGCTTTTGTGTTTTGTATTTAAGCCCATTAACATTTTAGGGTTATTTCTATGTTTAAATATGTAAAAGGAGAAAGAATACAATCAGAAAATATTCCTAAAATCTCTTCTCTCTCAATCTTCCCTCTCTCTCTCTCACGGTCTTTTTCTCCTTCTGTTACAAACGTTCATCTTCTCACCCAATTTCTTCTTAGAAAATTATCAGAAAATTATATGGGTTTCAAGAGTAGTGATGGGATCACTACAATTGGTATCAATTGTCATGGGCATAAGTGATGAATATAGCCACATTTGGGTTTAGCCCATTATTGTCTAGCCCATTTTATTATTTAGTTTCAATTGGGCTTTTGTGTTTTGTATTTAAGCCCATTAACATTTTAGGGTTATTTCTATGTTTAAATATGTAAAAGGAGAAAGAATACAATCAGAAAATATTCCTAAAATCTCTTCTCTCTCAATCTTCCCTCTCTCTCTCTCACGGTCTTTTTCTCCTTCTGTTACAAACGTTCATCTTCTCACCCAATTTCTTCTTAGAAAATTATCAGAAAATTATATGGGTTTCAAGAGTAGTGATGGGATCACTACAATTGGTATCAATTGTCATGGGCATAAGTGATGAATATAGCCACATTTGGGTTTAGCCCATTATTGTCTAGCCCATTTTATTATTTAGTTTCAATTGGGCTTTTATGTTTTGTATTTAAGCCCATTAACATTTTAGGGTTATTTCTATGTTTAAATATGTAAAAGAAGGAGAAAGAATACAATCAGAAAATATTCCTAAAATCTCTTCTCTCTCAATCTTCCCTCTCTCTCTCTCACGGTCTTTTTCTCCTTCTGTTACAAACGTTCATCTTCTCACCCAATTTCTTCTTAGAAAATTATCAGAAAATTATATGGGTTTCAAGAGTAGTGATGGGATCACTACAATTGGTATCAATTGTCATGGGCATAAGTGATGAATATAGCCACATTTGGGTTTAGCCCATTATTGTCTAGCCCATTTTATTATTTAGTTTCAATTGGGCTTTTATGTTTTGTATTTAAGCCCATTAACATTTTAGGGTTATTTCTATGTTTAAATATGTAAAAGAAGGAGAAAGAATACAATCAGAAAATATTCCTAAAATCTCTTCTCTCTCAATCTTCCCTCTCTCTCTCTCACGGTCTTTTTCTCCTTCTGTTACAAACGTTCATCTTCTCACCCAATTTCTTCTTAGAAAATTATCAAAAAATTATATGGGTTTCAAGAGTAGTGATGGGATCACTACATTATGCTTCTATGCGATTTTGCTGTTTATTATATTATGTTGTTTTATTGCTTTTATTTATATCATTGGCATTTCACGTGCCTTTTCTATTCTAATTACCATATTTGGGATTTGTTTTTAAATTTAATTATGGTGTCTAGATTAGATTAGTGTCTTATCTTCTGTTGATTTTGATTAAATTGATGCATTTAAATAAATATGTGTGTATATATAGCTCTCAGATTTGTATATGCTTCTAAAATTTAAGAAATTGACATCTTCATCTTTAATTGTAGCAATGAGAGGGTGTGATTGGATAAACAAAATTATAAAGAGCGATTGGGAAGCATCTACAATCAAACAGTGAGTTACTTTTAATTTTGGTGTGACTGAGTTGATTTTCTTGTGCTGCATAAATATTCTTGATTTTAAGGCGTTGTTTTTTCAGTTGTTGTTTATTATGGATTTATAGTTGCTATGACTATCTATATATCTAATTATTTTATCCAAACGTGAAGGTAAGGAAACAAATTGAAGAAGCTAATCAATATAGTTATGAAAGAAATTATTTGCCCGTCTTTAAAGGCTTTGAATGGCTCTCTTTGAATCATTTATCTGCTTCTGGTAATATTAATTCTTTTCTAATTAAAAAACATCTATTGTTTATATTCCTCAATATTCTTCCTTCGGAGAAGGGGTTGTAATTGTATTTAATATTTTTTTTGTTTAATTGAATGATAGTGCTTTTAAATGTTCAAACTTAAGGCGACTATAAACAGATTTTATTTTCTTAATTTTTGCAATTTGCAAAGATGATGTTCTAAGATCTTTCTCTAATGTCTTTATTCCCTCTCTTCGACTCTGTCCTAATGTCATTGTCGTCTTTACATATGCTTTCCCTTTATTCAATTCATTAAAAAAATAGTTTATTCATACTAATTTTAAATCAACATTCAAATTATATTAAATAGACAATGAATATCATTTACTCCTTCCGTCCATGAAAGGTAGTCCCATTTGCCTCATTTTTTTTGTCCACCAAATGTAGTCTCATACACTTTATGGAAACCATCACCCCTCAAACATCATTTAATTACTCAATTTGCCATCAACTTTATTCACAAACAATCACTTTATTTACAATGGACCCCACAATACCCTATAATACCCTTACTTTATCTACATTTTTCTTGAAACTTGTGCCCATCCACCATGGGACTACTTTTGGTGGATGGAGGGAGTACAATATTTGCCGACTATAATAAAATAATTACAACAGTCCCGTGCATAGCGCACTCGCGAAGATAATACACCAAAGACTTCTTGTCCTATTTTTGGTACCGCTTTCTTCAGTTAGTTGATTAATTATGCGTTTTATTTATTTATTTATTTTTAATAATCTTTGTGTGATTGATTACTTTAGGATGCATGCATGATTCATATGGTATTTGGAACAAATTTATTGATTACTTTTTATTTTATTTATTTATCTTGTCTTTCACTCTTTTATCTCAACAAGATGAAGGTCTTGAAAGTCTAGCTTGCCTAAAATATTTGGACAACATGAAAAATATCCAATAGGAGAACCCAGTTTTTGCCTAATAGGTGTAAAATTTATCCCTTTCAAGCATAATAGTATGAGAATAGGATGGAATTGACCATGATAGTTATGGGAAAGATTTTTTAAAAAGTAATCTAAAACTAAGATTTGTCATTGTTGGAATGCAAATAGTTGTAGAAATTCTAAGTATTTTAAGTAGTTTATTGGTGCATTAGTATAAAATGATACACAAAACTTTATGCATTTATATATTATATCCACGTATGTGGATTTGAATTCCATGGACTAAAAAAATGCTCTTTTTTTTTTGGTAATTTAGATCTCGAAGGCAAGAAGACAAATATGACGTTGCTCCTGAATTGGTGTTTTTGCTACCAGACCAATCAATTAAAACTATAGAAAACTGAAGAGATTGTTTAAGTTTTAGTTTATAGTATATTAATTGGTTTTTAAACTTAATAGTTGAATAATTACTTATTTGATTGTGGAAGTAATGATGAATGAGTATTTCAGTGAACAACATTATGCTTCATCAAGAGTTTAATGGAATGCCTAAGAAATGAAAATGATTTTAAAAATTTTTCTTCTTTTAATATTTTGGGAAAATAAGAAATTTGGACATTATATTTGAGAGACGTTCCACCTAGAAACTGTTTTTTTTTTTTTTTCAAACAGGATCTCTACATTGTTTAGTAGAACTAAATTAAAACATGTAAAAGATAAGCATACCAATTATGACTCAATTCGATTTAAAGTTGTACATTCATTCCGAAATAAAATTATGAACATATTAAGTTATAAAAGCACATGTTTATTTTAAGTTGAATTTTTTTTATATAAAGTATCAGAATATTTTTTTGCTAAAAAAAGTAAGATTAACGAATTTTTTTATAAATTATAAAAATATAAAATTACAACAAGTCCGTGCATCGCACGGGTAAAAACTAGTTAATAAAATTGTAAAACACAATCTCAATAGAATAGACAAAATGAAATCCCAATAATACAAAATATAATTCGAATAGACGAAATGCTATTACAACGTTCACAAACTAGTTGTTAAAAAATAACTAAATAACCACAAAAAGAAACAACAAACTTCTGTCTTCTTCGAGATTTCAGATTGAGTGAGACTGTGAGAGACTGAGAGCGCCATGCACGTAGACTGACTTTGAGCAATTGAGCTTGTCGGCTTGAAAAATGTCTTGAGTTTACTAGTTTAGTTTAGGGATTATATAATATAAACACTATAAATCTATAATATTTATTTAGATAATATTATATAATATATATATATAAAACAAGTTCGGTTTGATTCGTTTTTTTGCGGTTTTTCATTAGTGAAAACCATAAATCAAAACATACTAAAAAAAAAATCAATTATAAAAACCGTAAATCGAATCGTAAACCAAAAACCGAACCATATTTAATGGTTTGGTTCGATCGGTCTGAACCATACTTTGCACACCCCTAGTGGTGCTGGCGGCGGCGAAATTCTAGGGTTGGGGTGTTTAGGGTGCAGTGCGACGGAGATGGGGAGTGCAGAAAACGAAAAAAAAAAAATGAGGAGGGGAAGGGAGAGGCGGCAGAAAGAAGTTTGGGAAGAAGATGAAATTAGGGTTATATGAGTGTGTATGTATCTATAACATTTATTAAAGGGGTAAATATGATATTTCATATATATTTTTGAATTAATAAATGGAGGGGGAGTGTATTAAACAAAGCTAGAGGGGTATATACCCCAATCCTTAAAAAAAAGGTTGAGTTTTGGTTAACTCGATTCCTTATAAGAATCAAGTCTATACAAGAACATTTGTTTAATGTGTTATAGGAATTACTCTTTTAGTTTTAGGTTGATCTAGTGGTTGGCCTCCTCAAAATCCTTAAATGGGACGCGAATTAAATAAAGTAAAAGTTTAAAAAAAAAAATCAATTTAGTTTTTTAAGTGGTTTTAGGTCGTTGGTTTTGTAAAATACGGGGTAAACCCTCTAGAAATATAATTATAACTAGCTCTATGCGTTTTACGTGGGTCGATTTATTAAAATTAGAGTTAATTTATTAAAATAATAAGTTTAAATACTATATTAATTTTTATATCTTTTTCATTTGTTAGGGTCGGTTAGAATATTTTTTTTTTATTCTAATATATTTATAACATATATATGTCTATAAATTTGAATCTATATTATTGTATTTATATTTTTATATATTATAATTTTTTTAATATATTAATAAAATGTGCATTAATAAAATTATAATTTTAAACAAACATTTCCTTAAATAATTGTGAGATTTCTAGTAAGTAGTACCTATTTTCATGCCACAAAATAGTCTTTAATTTCCTAAGTTTTTTCCTTTCAATTATTAAAAACTATTATATTATAACAAATAATTTCATAATTTTCTCAAGTAAGCGTACATGTCTAACCTTTTTTTAGGACGATCTCTTCATATTTATCCAACACTCCAATTAACTAATCAAACTGGAAGATTTTAGATTTTTTTATTGACAATTACTAAAGAGAATTCAATAAAATTTGTTAAATTATTCTAGTATATATACATCCCGCAATGATTCATCTCAAGAAAATTATACCTCATTCTTGATGATGGGAATGTATTTTGTTGTACTTATAAAAAAAAAATGCAATTAAAAAAAACTTTAACAATATATTATAAAAAATTATTTACTTAAAATATATAAATTACATTTAAATTAACATAAAATTTGAAATTTATTATATAAAAACCTAACCTTGCTTTTCAATTAGAAGTCAAATCAGTTTCACAAACTGTGTATATAATACTCTCCCCCTCCGTCCATTGAAAGCTAACAATTTTTTTTTTTTTTTAATTTCAATGAAAATCTATTCATTTTTTTTTTTGTGGTAACTATTCTCTCTCACATTTCATTATATTCTTCTCCCCGGACGGAGAGAGTATAATTATTCTCCCAATTAAACTTTAAATGCTAATTCTAAATATAAATTTCTCTTCGACTAAGTTTTGTAGTTTGGATGGAAATTTATCACACAAATCTAACATTTAAAAAAAAAAAATACTAGGAAGTATATACATATATCAAGACAATAAAAAAATATTGTTAAAATTAATTTGTTAGTTTGAAAATATAAAAATATAAATTTATATATTTAAAAGATCGTTATCATGGAGAATTTCCAAAATTATTTTTAAATTCTCCAAAATTGTTTTTAAAATAATTTCCGGAGATTTTTCAAATGTTTTTAAAATTCTCTAAAATCCTCCACAATATTTATAGTACACTTTACAATAATGTATAATGTTAAATACATATAGTTTCTTTACCCTCATTCTTCATAATAATATGCAATTAAAAAAACTTTAATGAATACCCGTCCATGTATATTATAAAAAAATCCGTCCATGTATATTATAAAAAAATTATTTACATAAAATTCTACGTCATTTATAATAAATTTATTTTTCTCAACAACTATACTTTATAAAAAATAAAAAAAACCAATCTTACAATTAATATTGTTAATTAACTTACATTATTAAAGAGGGTGTCTAGAGAGAGTGTCTACTTAAATTTCACTTAACCATTTAGGGCTTGTTTGGTTTTAAGGATTAGGCAAGATAGATTTTATTTTCCCACATTTTCCTGCATTTGGTTTGTTAGTTTCAAGCCCGAGACTCTCTTTTCGCTCCTAGACTCTTTTCTCATGTAATCCTGCAGTTGCGTGATTTTCTGTCCGAGGGGGAGAGGTAAGTTAATATTGTCCAGGTGACTCAACATTGAAGAGGTATTGTTGAAAGTCCAAATTGTCCTCCAATTTTTTAATTTTTTTTGAGAACCCAAATTTAATTATTCTTACTCACATATTTAATGGAGTATAATATTAGTGCATTTCATTTATTTTAAAATATAATATTAAAAAATCTACATTATAATTTATATATATACGTGTGTAAATATATCATTATTATTTAAATGATGGTTAAGTTTAAATTAACATGAGTCACTCTTGTGTGCACCCAATTATATGGTGCAATTGAGGTACAATTTTAATTTAATGTAAAAAATAATAAATAAAATTAATCAACAATTAAAAATATATTTAAATCACTTAAAATTCAATTACATGTATATACTTAATTACATATAATAATTTTTAA
Organism: Galeopsis tetrahit; assembly: GCA_963675135.1. Taxonomy (NCBI): domain Eukaryota; kingdom Viridiplantae; phylum Streptophyta; class Magnoliopsida; order Lamiales; family Lamiaceae; genus Galeopsis; species Galeopsis tetrahit. Next base: position 59,868,405 of record OY776132.1, read on the forward strand.
GCTTCATATTGCATATGTATTTAACATTTTTTTGGCATCAACGAATTTGAAATGAAATAAAACAATATAATATTTAATAGGTTAAATTCTGAAAATAAAACAAAATTATATTAAAAACATAAAAGTATAATAAAATAAATAAAAAAGTAAACAAAGGGCATACTTGACAATTACTAACTTATCACTACAATACTTAAAATTGAATCCATCAATCCAAACATATACATAAATTAAAAATATTATAATCCAAACAGTGTAATCCCACTAAATCTTATCCTAGTATATTTATCCTGTCTAACAAACCAAACGAGACCTTAATGATAAAGTGGGATAGCTCAAGTGGTTAGAGCACCACTACCTAGGTCTTAGATCCTGAATTCAGGGGAAAATGGATGAGTATTTAATGTAATTCAAAAAAAAACTTAACCATTTAATATTTCACTTAACCATTTAAACTTAAATTTGTGTATATTTATTAAAGAGAGTGTCTACGGAGTACTAACCATTTAATATTTCACTTTGTATATAATTTTTATGTGTACTTATTTATAAATAAAATTAAAAATTAGTACAATAATTTAAAGATAGAATTTGAAATCTTTACACTTTATTTCAATCAACCCCGTATCAAAGTTGTGTAAAATCATTTGAATATATCTAGATGAAAATAAGATACAAAGATAATTGAAAAAATGAGAAATTTAAGAAAATTGTAAAAGGAAAAAAAAAAAAGTAAAATAAAATAATTAATAAAAAAAGGTGTTGAATACTTGAATTTGAGATCAAAACAATAAAAGAAAATCATTTGGATATATCTAGATTAAAATAAGATACAAAGATAATTGAAAAAATGAGAGAATTTTAATAAAAATAATTTACTGTAAATCTATTAAGTATTATTTTTTTTTAAAATATTTTTCTCTTTCCTCTCTCCTTTCTCTTCAGCCGTTTCTTCAATTTTCTCTTTCCTTTAATTTTTTTTTTTTTTACATTTTTTTTTATGCTTACATTAAAAAAAATCTTAAATTTTAATAATTTTTTTTTATAATCTCGCGTAATTATTTACGCGAGTCTCATACTAGTCTATAAATATAAATAAAAGGGAGAGGGAGAGAGAGAGAGAGAGAGAGGAGAGAACAGAAAAATAATTGAAAAATGAGAGAAATTTAAGAAAGGTGTAAAAGCAAAAAAAGTAAAAAAAAATAATTAAGTAAAAAAAACGTGGATACAGAGAAAAATGAGAGAGAACCAAAAAAATTTAAAGAAAAGTTTAAAAGAAAATAATTGAAAAAAAGAAAGAAAAATTTAAGAAAATTGTAAAAAAAATAAAAATTGAAGAAATTGTAAAAGAAAATGTAAAATACATGTTGATATCAGTTTAAAAAACAATCAAAGAATAAGAAAGTGAATGACCTGTTTCATTTAAATTTAAATATTAGAAGATAAGATTAAAATGATTTCAAATTTAAAAATAATAATTATGAGTAAATAATATTAAAATTATTATTTTAAGATAAAAATAGGAAAAATAGATTTTTTTTAATTAGAATGTCTGAGAATGCAGTGATTTTGAAATAGAGGTGAACGGAGAGATTGTGATAGAGTGTTGAAATTGATATTCTCACAAATATAGAATAATAAGATTAAGATAAGGCAACACAATATTTTTTTTTTAAAAAAAAATCTTGAACAATCTTTTTATATATTTCATTTCATAATTATTTAGAATATTCAAGTGGCTTTTTGATATTCTTAAATTTAAATTCCAATCATCGATTTTATGAACTGATTAATTTGTTTAGTGGGATACCTTTGTATAAATTATCAACAATTTACATTTTACACCACATTTGATTTATGATGTAACCTCAAAATTCCTATCAATAAAATTCATTTGATTAACAAATTAATTAATTTAGTAAAAGTTAGACACTAACGGAAGATCAGCAGCCTCAGCTATTAGATACTATTAGATACAATGGTAACCTCAAAATTCCTATCAATAAAATTCATGAAAATTGATTTTATTTCCAATCAATCAATATACAAATTAATTAATTTAGTATCTTCCCATTGAATGACTCTTGTTCTGCTAATTCTACTAGCAAGTATATAACATACATGACTCTTGCTGGCAACACGTATATAACATGCATGACTCTTGTTCTGCTGGCAACACATATATATATAACATGCATGACTCTTGTTCTGCCCCGTGCATTCTACTGGCAACACGTACGATGCAACACGTATATAACTCTTGTTCATAACTCTTGTTCTGCTGGCAACACGTATATGCAACACGTATATAACTGACTCTTGTCCTGCCCGTCCATTTGCATGACTCTTGTTCTTGTTCTGCCCGTGCATTCTACGGGCAACACGTGGCGTGGCAACACGTATATGCAAGACGTATATAACTGACTCTTGTCCTGCCCGTCCATTTGCATGACTCTTGTTCTTGTTCTGCCCGTGCATTTTACGGGCAACACGTGGCGTGACTCTTATTCTTCCTCTATATATATATATATATATATATTATTTGTTCTGCTGTCAACACGTATATGCAACACTTGTTCTGCTGGCAACACGTATATGCAACACGTATATAACTGACTCTTGTCCTGTCCGTCCATTTGCATGACTCTTGTTCTTGTTCTGCCCGTAGAACGGGCAACACGTGGCGTGACTCTTATTCTTCCTCTATATATATATATATATTATTTGTTCTGCTGTCAACACGTATATGCAACACTTGTTCTGCTGGCAACACGAATATACAACACGTATATAACTGACTCTTGTCTTGTCCGTCCATTTGCATGACTCTTGTTCTTGTTCTGCCCGTGCATTCTAGGGCAACACGTGGCGTGACTCTTATTCTTCCTCTATATATATATATTATTTGTTCTGCTGTCAACACGTATATGCAACACGTATATAACTCTTGTTCTGCTGGCAACACGTATATGCACACGTATATAACTGACTCTTGTCCTGACCGTCCATTTGCATGACTCTTGTTCTTGTTCTGCCCGTGCATTCTACGGGCAACACGTGGCGTGACTCTTATTCTTCCTCTATATATATATATATATTATTTGTTCTGCTGTCAACACGTATATGCAACACTTGTTCTGCTGGCAACACGTATATGCAACACGTATATAACTGACTCTTGTCCTGCCCGTCCATTTGCATGACTCTTGTTCTTGTTCTGCCCGTGCATTCTACGGGCAACACGTGGCGTGACTCTTATTCTTCCTCTATATATATATATTATTTGTTCTGCTGTCAACACGTATATGCAACACGTATATAACTCTTGTTCTGCTGGCAACACGTATATGCAACACGTATATAACTGACTCTTGTCCTGCCCGTCCATTTGCATGACTCTTGTTCTTGTTCTGCCCGTGCATTCTACGGGCAACACGTGGCGTGACTCTTATTCTTCCTCTATATATATATATTATTTGTTCTGCTGTCAACACGTATATGCAACACGTATATAACTCTTGTTCTGCTGGCAACACGTATATGCAACACGTATATAACTGACTCTTGTCCTGCCCGTCCATTTGCATGACTCTTGTTCTTGTTCTGCCCGTGCATTCTACGGGCAACACGTGGCGTGACTCTTATTCTTCCTCTATATATATATATTATTTGTTCTGCTGTCAACACGTATATGCAACACGTATATAACTCTTGTTCTGCTGGCAACACGTATATGCAACACGTATATAACTGACTCTTGTCCTGCCCGTCCATTTGCATGACTCTTGTTCTTGTTCTGCCCGTGCATTCTACGGGCAACACGTGGCGTGACTCTTATTCTTCCTCTATATATATATTATGTGTTCTTATATGCATTTTTCATACATACTAGTTTGAGTTTTAAAAGGGAGAATCGGGTTTGGTTAAATTTTGAAGCGCTGTTTTTTTTTCATTTGATCAGGTATTTATAAAGAAAGGTTGTTAGAGATTAACCATGATTTCAGATGATTTGGTTTTCGAATGAGTGATTCTTGTTTAAAATTTGCGTAGTTTATTTTTGGTTGAATTTGATTTTGTATTTTCATGTTTATAACTGATAGATCCCGGGGATACGTATGTATATATATATGTTTTGTAGTGTGATGAATGAGTGAGAACAAAACCATGGTGAGGAAAATGAACTTTGTGTTGAGGGCTTTTAATTGACCTAGTAAGTTTGTGCAGGAGGAGATGAAGGTTGGTGAAAACATGGTGAACCTTGTTGATGAACAAAAGGTCCAATATTCATCTCTATTAATGTTATAATAAAAATAATAGCAGCATGTTGTTGGTGTTTAATACTCCTATGTTTGATCGATGATGACAGAGGGAAAAGGAAGCTGTAGTCGAAATGACAACACAACTTTTGGCAGAACTTGATAAGAGGCATGCGTTGGAGTTGGAGACTTTGCAGATAAGGGGATTAGTGGAGGTGTTGAAATTCATGCTTGATGAAGGGGCTAAACCGGGGAAGAAGTTGGAGGCACTTGAACAGCTGCTTAAGAACAAAGAAGAACAACTTGCAGGAATTCAGTAGTAATTCTAGTATTATCCTATCTATCGGTCTTATTAAGACAACAAACTAATGAAGCTGCTATTTCCAGTTTTTCTTTGACTTTTGTATGCTAGCTAGCTCCTCAACTGCAATTTTGGAATTAATGAATGAATCAGTTGGGCTTTATTTTGTGTTGCTTTTGGCTCTACTTGCTTGCTTGCATATATTTAACTAAGTGTATTTCGTGTGTCAATTATTGGCTATGGGAGAGTAGCTTAATTATATGCTTGATTTAATTCTTCGATATGTCAGTTAACATCATTATATAGCTTCTTAATATTACTACAGTGTTATCACATTAATTTTGAATCATGTGGCTTTAAAATTTCTAGGGTCCAAATTTCTCAATATCGAGTTCGATTTTGGGCTCAAATTTAGATCAAAATTATTAAGCTTGAGAATGAATGAATTTTTTCTACACCTCTGGACATATTCTTAATTTGGACATGGCCTGAATGGTTTTAGCATAATCGTGTGCTTTGATGTTTTAGACTATAATGCCATTTTGGTGGGCAATTAAACTTTTTTTTTTTTTATGAAAAGCTTTCAAAATAATAATATAAAAACATAAAAAAAAACAGTTCAAAGTAATAATAACATGTATATAACATGACTCTTGTTCTGCCCAAAAAAAAAAAAACTGCAAATCCCAAATTCAGTTTAACCTGTGACTTAGTTGCAAAAAAGAAAAAGGAACTTTTGCCATTCTTTTGTTGCCGCCGTCCCTGACCTTTCTTCTTGTTATTGTTTTGCCTCCTACTGTTCTTCTTGTGCCACTATTTGCTTCTCTTGATGTTGGTGACGTCTCTTCGGTGGTTAAGGAATTATGCTAATAAATTTTTCATTCTGTATTTCTTCGTTTTCACATGTGGATAATGAAATTTACAGAACCTTATTTTTTCCTTTTCAACTGTGGCTGTGGCCTGTGGGTAATGAATTACAAAGCATGGGAGAGAGAGAAGTTTCACTGTATTATATAATACTAGAATTTATTTATAGACGGTGCAAATGAGCAATAATCATATCATTTCTTGTTTTGTGTGAAATAAAGTAAATTGTTCAGCCTTTAGTTTGTCAATTGTTGGACACCATACTTTTTCTTGTTTAGGCTTTTTATTTTTATTTTTATTTTTAAAGGTTGTTTAGACTTTTTAATGTACTCCATTGTTTGACTTTGCTTCTTTGTCTATAATGGGCTATGTTGAGTAGTGTTATTAAACGAATCAAACAGCTGATGAGCTTGACTTGAATTTATATGTTTGTTCGTCAATGTAATTGAGTCTAAGTTAATTTGATAAGATCTAGAGCTCAAACTTCAAGTATTTAACTAGGCTCGAATAATAATTTTACTAATAGTAAGTAGTGCACTGTGCACTTTTTTTTTTTTACTTTTTTTTTATAGTGCATTTATTCTAAATTTTCAATCAGCTCGTCCTAAAAAAAATTCTGGGTCCGCCCTTGACTCTTGTTCTGCCGGACAACACGTATATAACATGCATGCATGACTCTTGTTCTGTCCTGACAACACGTATTTAACCTGCATTACTCTTGTTCTGCCCTGCCAACACGTATATAACTGTTACTCTTGTTCTGCCCTAGCAACACGTATTGACTCTTGTCATGACACGTATATAGCATGCATGACTCTTTGATGTTTTAGACCATAATGTCATTTTGGTGGGCAATTAATCTTTTTTTTTTTTTTATGAAAAGCTTTCAAAATAATAATATAAAAACATAAAAAAAACAGTTCAAAAGTAATAATAACATGACACTTGTTCTGCCCATTCTATTGGCCACACGTATATAACATGCATGACTCTTGTTCTGCCCCGGACAACACGTATATAACATGCATGCATGACTCTTGTTCTGCCCTGACAACACGTATTTAACATGCATTACTCTTGTTCTGCCTGCCAACACGTATATAACATGCATGACTCTTGTTCTGCCCTGACAACACGTATATAATATGCATGACTCTTGTTACTCTTGTTCTGCCCGTGCATTCTACTCGCAACACGTATATAACATGCATGACTCTTTGATGTTTTTAGACATAATGCCATTTTTGTGGGCAATTAAACTTTTTTTTTTTATGAAAAGCTTTCAAAATAATAATATAAAAACATAAAAAAAACAGTTCAAAGTAATAATAACATGACTCTTGTTCTTGCCCATTCTACTGGCCACACGTATATAACATGCATGCATGCATGACTCTTGTTCTGCCCTGGCAACACGTATATAACATGCATGACTCTTGTTCTGCCCGTGCATTCTACTGGCAACACGTATATAACATGCATGACTTTTTGATGTTTTAGACCATAATGCCATTTTTGTGGGCAATTAAACTTTTTTTTTTTTTTTTTTTTATGAAAAGCTTTCAAAATAGTAATATAAAAACATAAAAAAAACAGTTCAAAGTAATAATAACATGTATATGACATGACTCTTGTTCTGCCCATTCTATTGGCCACACGTATATAACTGACAACACGTATTTAACCTGCATTACTCTTGTTCTGCCCTGCCAACACACGTATATAACTGTTACTTTCTGTCCTGGCAACACGTATATAACATGCATGACTCTTGTTCTGCCCGGCAACACGTATATAACATGCATGACTCTTGTTCTGCCCGTGCATTCTACTGGCAACACGTATATGACTCCTTGATGTTTTACACCATAATGCCATTTTGGTGGGCAATTAAATTTTTTTTTTTTTTTTTTTTTTTATGAAAAGCTTTCAAAATAATATTATAAAAACATAAAAAAAACAGTTCAAAGTAATAATAAAAAGCATTTTGTTTAAACATTTTATGCATGATTTTGTTTTATAATTTTAAGGAATATGAGATATTATGGCTTATGAGATACTGTTGAATTCATTTATAAATAATTTAAATGATAATTTAAGTAATTAAATAATAATTTAAAAGGGTGATCATAAAAATATTATTTATATTTTAAAATGTATGAAGTATATATTACTTCATTTTTCTTCTACTAAATGATCAATTTTAGTATTTTTTATGTCTCTTATTTAAATCTTTATACTTAAAATAATATTTTAATTATGTTCTTTAAACATCTCAATATTACATTAAATTCCTACTCATAAATTATGAGTTATTGGAGGAAATATTAAATTTGGATTTGATTAAAAAAATTTACTCCAATAATCTACAAAGTTTGGATGGTTGAGTAATATTTAAAGAATAGTTCAGTTTAAAATTGGTTCAAAGATTTGATGGGATGGCTCTGTTATTTTACTATGCCTGCGGCCAGCCATTCATTGAAAAGTTAATACAAATACTCCTCCAGTACTTGAAAAGTTTGGTGTGATTTTTGGGTACAGAGTTTAAGGGAAAATGTACTCCCGGTTTATCTACTAAATATAGTTCCAATTGGGGGTGGACACAAATTTTAAGAAAAAAATAGATAAAGTAAGAGTATTATAGGGTATTGTGGAGTTCATTGTTAATAAAGTACTCCCTCCGTTTCATATTAATTTGCATATGTAGATGGGCAAAAATATTAAGAAAGTGTAATAATGAGTGGAGTTTTGAGGGGTAATTTTGTAAACTTTTATGTATAAAGTAAATAAATAAGTTGACTTTTGTGTATGTGTGGAGAAAAAGTAATGACATTTGTGTAAAATTGAGAATATTGTGAGGGTGGAGTTTATAAAGAATTTTCCATTTTAAGGGTGTGAAAGTTATTGTGGGACGGAGGGAGTAATTTTTTGTGAATAAAATTGATGGCAAATTGAGTAATTAAGTGATGGTTGAAGGGTGATAGTTTCCATAAAGTGTATGAGACTAAATTTGGTGGACAAAGAATATAAGACAAATGAGACTACATTTCATGGACGGGGAGAGTAATAATTAAAGTGTTGAAGGATAATTTTGTAAATTTTTATATATAAAATAAATAAAGTAGTTGAATTGAGTGTATGTTGGACTTCAAAAGACAGACAAAAGTATTGATTAAATATGTGTATGTGATGATTGTTTCCATTTAAGGGTATGCAAACTTTTAAGGAATAAACTAAAAGAAAAAATATGAAAACTCGGTGGAACGGTGGAGGCTTTAGTACTTATTCGCCTATAATTTTTTTATTATTTTTGGGATATGAATTAAGAAAAGTAAGTGATTAAGAGAAATCCAGATACTAAAGTGAAGTCTAAGAATACAAAATTAAAATATATTTAATTAAAAAAAAAGTATTCCCTCCATCCAGTGAACAACTTTTCTTTTTCGTCTTTCCCAATGAAACCAATGAAATGAAAGCTACTCATTTTTTTTTTTTTTAACTATTCTCCCTCACATTTCATTATATATTTTTTTTTTCTCTCTCTCAATTATATCACCTCTAATACATTACTTATTATATTAGTATTTCTTAATCTCGTGCCCGGAGTTTATGAGGAGCTTTCTCCGAGACGAAGGGAGTATTAGAAACTTATAGACAATCGAACCAAAATAGTAAAATAGAAATTTATAGATGGATGGAGGGAGGGAGTAGCTTTATATTTAAATTGTCGGGGTTAGACCTAGGCTGAAATTGATAAAAAAAAAAAAAAAAAACAAAAATACTTAGATATTGAATGTATTGGATAAAGTTAAAATTTAAAAAAAAAAAAATCAAAAAAGACATTTCTTCTTACATTATATATAAATTAATTAATATTCATTAAAATTGTTTCATTTTATAATTCTATTTCTATTTTTTATTTGTTTATTTTTATAATTCTCACACATTAATTTATTTATATTTTATCTTCACCGTCGAAAATCAAACTCACTGTAATTAATTATCAAAAATATAATTAAAATTTATATTGAATTCAAATTCAAATTAAAAAAAATAAAATGAACGGTCTATATAACTTTTGTGTTTTAAAAAAAAAGAAAGAAGATAACTTCACAAATAATTCCAATGAGTTGTCACGCAACTAATTGTTATTAATATATTTTAAATATAATTTAAAATAAATATTATTCATTAAAATATATTTTAATTTTTTAATATCTAATTTCCCACTTAATCCATTAATAAAAAACAGAAAACATCTCCAAAGTAAATCAAAATTTTCATTTGCACCACAACCAACGATTTTTTTTTTTTTATTTACTATTTATTTTTTCTGGGAAAATCTTTCATCTGCACCACCAACGATATTGCATATGCACATCTTGAAAAAGTTCTCGGAGAGAAGATTAATACAGGGATGAATATTATAATATGAAACATGTAATATTATATTGAGACACCCATGAATAAAAATTGGGTGAGATGGTAAAAGCTACAAAGTTAGAAGATAATGAGTGGTTGCAAAACGTGTATCGGTGTGTATCATTTGCGTAGTCGATGGGTTTCGGTCAACGAGCAAAAAGTGCTCATACTTTTTTCAAAAGATACGTCTCAAGTAAAAACTCATTAATGGATTTTGTTACTCGATTTAATAGTGCTCTTAGAAACCAACGACATAATGAGTTAGTAAAGACAAATGACCCATTTGTACACAAAGAGAAACTTTTTTGTGCTTGCAGAAACAAAGTTGATGAGAGTAATGCATTACTGTATATTACAAAGAATGCAAATTTGGGTGGAGTCGAAGAGTTGTCGAGTGAGGGCAAAGTATGTGGAAAGAAAGTGAGGGCAAAGTATGTGGAAAGATGATACTCCCTCCGTCCAATTTTATTATGCCCACTTCTCCGGGCACGAGTTTTAATGAATATTGATTAGTTTATTCATAAAGTAGATAAGTGGAGGGTATGAAAGAAATTATTGTTTATTAATAAAGTGAATGACAAAGTAGGTAAATAAGTGATGATAGGAGGGTGAAGATAAAGTAGTATGAATAGTATTGTTTCCAAAAAGGTATGAACATAATAAAATTGGACAACCAAAAAAGGAAAGTGGGAATAATGAAATTGGACGAAGAGAGTATTAGTGTATGTTCTATATACATGGTCTCATATTTTTTACTCAATATGATTTTTTTTTTTTTTTTTTAACTTAATGTTGTTTTTATGGTTTGCGTGTGCAGATTAGTTTTGATTCAATATTATCATTTTATTGTTAAATTATAAATTATGTCATTCATCACTACTAATTGTTATTTGTTTGTGTTAGTAAATTGAAAAAAAAAGTCATGAAACTTGTCCATTTTATACAAGTGAATTTTTCTAATCTATTATACATCAAATCTTTCTAAAATATTTTATAAATAACGACTGAGAAAATAAATACTCCGTAATAATTATAGAAAACGTGAGAGAAAGATGATTTTCCCAGTAAAAATAAATCGTAAATCAGAAAAAATAAATCGTTGGTGGTGATGGTGCATTTGAAGATGCTTTCTGATTTTTACTTACGGATTAAGTGGGAAATTAAATATTAAAAAATTAAAATATATTTTAATGGATAATATATATTTTAATTTATATTTAAAATATATTAATAAAAATTATGCGGATGATGATGTGGTCTACCATGGGAGGGGTGTTGGCCCCCTCACCCCCCTCCATTTTCTATTATGTTATGCATTACCTGCAACAATTTCAATAAAATTTTAGTTACTTTTAAATTTAAGTTTTACTTATTGTATTGTTTTCAATATAAAGAATATGTTTATTAATGTTATCCTTTATTAATTTTTTGCTACCATCTACCGAAAGAATGTATATATATATATATATGTACTAGTAGGTTACCCGTGCTATGTTAAAAAATGTCACAATATTTTAAATATTAATTATTATTTATAACGTATTCATTTTATAATATTCACTAATTTCAACTTATTTTTAAAAAATATAAATTATTATTTATTATCATAATTATAGCATTAATTATGGTTAACTCGTATTTTTCATACAGTTTATACGGTTGAGAATTATCATAACCCTAACATATACATCAATTTTTTAGAAATAATAAATTTTAAAATTTTACAAATATATTTTTTAGATTAAATTATTTGCTTAAAATTTAGTTAAATTAATATTTTATACTATACAACTTCCTCCATCTCATAATTACTTTCACACTTTTTTAAAGCAAGGAAACACATAAGTGACTTATCTTAGTGTTGTCTCAAATGCTGCCGCATTTGATACAACACCCTTGATCATATTTTCAGATATTACACAAACCAAGAGATTTTCGTAGAGATGAAAACCTCTTATCATCAAGAGCTTTAATAAATATATCAGCCAATTGTTTTTCAGTAGATATGTACTCCAACTTAACAACTTCCTTTTCAACAAGATCTCTTATAAAGTGATGTCTAATACTTATATGCTTTGTTAATGAGTGTTGTACTGGATTTTTTGAGATATTTATAACACTAGTATTATCACAGTACACAGTCAAAACATCACTAGGTAAGCCATAATCATGAAACATTTTTTGCAACCAAAGTAATTGAGTACAACAACTCCCTGCTGCAATGTATTCTGATTCAGCTGTTGATTGAGACACACAGTTCTGTTTTCTGCTGTGCCAAGAGATTAAGTTGTTTCCCATATAGAAGCATCCACCACTTGTGCTTTTCCTATCATCACAGTCTCCTTCCCAATCTGCATCACTGTATCCTATTAAGGTACAGTTTGTGTCTTTGCTGTACCAAATACCTAAATCACATGTACCTGCAACATACTTAATGATTCTTTTAACAACATTCATATGTGATTCTTTGGGGTTAGCTTGATATCTAGCACATAAACAGACACTAAACATTATATCAGGTCTGTTGGAACTCAAATATAACAGACTACCAATCATAGACATGTACAGTGTTGAGTCAACACTCTGGCCAACATTGTCCTTACTCAGTTTCTGAGTTGATCCCATAGGTGTTTTCATGTGTTTAGCACTCTCTAATCCAAAACTTTTTACAAAACTTTTTGCATATTTACTTTGTGAAATAAAAATCCCATCTTTTTGCTGTTTGATTTGCAATCCTAGGAAGTAATTTAAATCACCAACCACAGACATTTTAAAGGTAGATGTCATCTCATTCACAAAGTGTTTAAGCATATTGTCACAAGTAGAACCAAATACTATATCATCAACATAAATTTGAGCAATCATAATAGCATTTTTATCATGTTTGATGAACAATGTTCTATCAACTTCTCCTCTTACAAAACCAAACTCAATCAAGAAATCTGTCAACCTTTCATACCATGCTCTAGGTGCTTGTTTCAAGCCATATAGAGCTTTTTTCAATTTATAGACATGATCAGGAAAATCAGGGTTTTCAAAGCCTTTAGGTAGTTCAACATAAGCTTCTTCATTTAGAATACCATTTAGAAAGGCAGCTTTAACATCCATTTGGCAAGTAAGAGCCTAATGGATTCAATTCTAGCAACAGGAGCAAATGTTTCATCAAAGTCTACACCTTCTACCTGTGTATACCCTTGATCAACCAACCTAGCTTTATTTCTAATAATATTTCCCATCTCATCAGTCTTGTTTTTGAAAATCCATTTAGTCCCTATAACATTAACATGGTCTGGTCTAGGAACTAATGTCCACACATCATTCCTAACAAACTGATTAAGTTCTTCATGCATAGCTTCAATCCAATTCTCATCATCTAATGCTTCTTTAACAGTTTTAGGTTCAATTTCAGAGTGATAGCATTCATGATTAACTTTACTACACATGCATGACATACATATAGATCTTACCACATCCTTTGAGTTCATTCCCATTCTTCTTCTGGTTTGAACACCTGTAGACTGCTCACCAATGATTTGGTCTTGTGGATGATATTTCTGAATCCTTATGGAAGGAGTCTTCTGGAGATTATACAGATTTTCAGGATCTGTATTATCAGATGTTTCCTCTGGTGTGTCATCATTCTTCTCAACATTCTGAACCTGTTCAACATTTTCAGTATTGATCGGTACATCAATCAAGTCTGAAATGTCTTCATCTTCAATGCTTTTACCTGTAATGCTTGTATCATCATCAAAAACAACATTTACAGATTCTTGTACAATATCAGTCCTAAAGTTATAAATTCTATAGGCTTTGCTGTTTCTTGAGTAACCAAGAAAAAAACCTTTATCACTCTTTGAGTCAAATTTATGTAACTGATCCCTGTCATTCAAGATATAGCATACACAACCAAAAACATGGAAATATTTAAGGTTAGGCTTTCTATTGTTCATAATTTCATATGGAGTTCTAGTAGAATCTGTTCTAATATAAACTCTATTAGCAATATGACAAGCAGTATTAAGAGCTTCAGCCCAAAATCTTTTGGATAAGTTCTTAGAACATAGCATGACCCTAGCCATTTCTTGAAGTGTTCTATTCTTTCTTTCTGCAATGCCATTTTGTTGAGGAGTTTTAGGAGAAGAAAACTCTTGTATTATTCCTTTAGATTCACAAAACTCAGTAAAAGCACTATTTTCAAATTCTCTTCCATGATCAGACCTGATTCTGCATACTTTAGAATTGAAAACATTCTTGAATCTTTTATACAGAATTTTGAAAATGGAAAAAGTTTCAGATTTATCTTTTAAGAATTCAATCCATGTGAATCTAGAGTAATCATCAACCACAACTAAAGAATACCTTTTACCTCCAATACTTTCTGTTTCCATAGGACCCATAAGATCCATGTGCAGTAATTCGAAGCAATGTTTGGTTGAGCAATGTCCCAACATTTTGTGAGACACTTTGACCTGTTTGCCTTTTTGACAAGGTCCACAAACCTTGTTATCTGAAAAATTCAAATCTGGTAAACCTGTAATAGCTTTCAATCTAACAAGTTTATCAAGCTGTCTATAGTTAACATGTCCAAGTTTATGATGCCATAGAGTACTATCATCAACTTTAGCCTTATTGCAGATAAGTTCAGATTCAATGAGATAGCAATTATCAGCAGATCTATTTCCCATCATGATGCATTCAGAATTTTTGTCTAGCACATAACATAAGTTCTTATCAAACTTAACATGCAAATCATCATCACATAATTGACTAATACTTATAAGATTGGCCAGTAATCCATCAACATGCAGAACATTGGATAACTTAGGAAAACCAGGAACATTCAATGTCCCTTTACCAATGATTTTTCCTTTTGATCCACCACCATAAGTGACATTACCACCATTGTAAACAGTATAATCAGTGAGATAATCAATTTGACCTGTCATGTGTTTAGAACAGCCACTATCAAAGTACCATAATCCAGGTATACATGCTTTTAGAGACATATGAACAACATTACAAGATGTATTTTCTTTTGGAATCCATGCAGAATTATTACTATGTGATCTTGAATGTTGAGTCATTTCAGGCAATACAGAATTTTTCAGATCGTTTTTCTTCTTCAAACATTGAGGACTTTTATGACCCTTTTTGAAACAGTAATGGCATATAACATCTTTTGCATTAAGCTGAGTTTTAGCAGAAACACTAGAATTGTAATTTACTTCAGCTTTTACAAACACAGTAGGTTTCTTAAGGTCGGACTTCTTTGAATTTTTACCTTGATAGCCAATACCTGTTCTTCTTGAGTTGTTGGTCATAAGAGAGTCTTCCAGTTTGTTCTTCCCTACATAAAATCTTTTGAAGCTTAGAGAAGCTTCCTTCAACCTCTCTTCAAGTTTAGATATCTCAGTATCTTTTCTTGTTAATATACCTTCAAGCTTGGTAATAGAGTCTCTTAAATCAGAATTTTCAAAGTTCAGAGACTTAATTTTGTGGTTTAGTTTCTCAGTTTCAGAAGATATTTTGAAAACATTTTCATTTGTTAAAGGTTTTTCATAAGAATATTTCTTAAAATCAAGAACAGACACATCTAGTCTTTCTTTAAGTTTATAAATTTCTTTATCCTTCTTTGTTAAAAGACTTTCCAGTTTAAAAACATTATTAGACAAGTCTTGAATGTCAGCATCTCTTCTGGATAAACCTGCTTTATTTGATGTACCTGTCTCATTAACAGAACTTGTGAAACAGTTAAATTCTGGTGCATTATTATTCAGTGATTTCCCAAATGATGGCTCATTTGTCCTCACATCGTAATATCATCCAGATCATCATCAAAAGTATCATCATACAGAATTCTAGCAGAGAAAGCTTTTTCAATGTCTTTTTCAGGATCATGATCAACATCAGACTCATCACTTAAAGTAGCACTAAAATTAAGTTTCTTTTTGAGAATGGTATTGGCACATTTATTAGCATAATGACCATATCCAGAACATGCATCACATTTAACATTTTTCTTATAATCTTGGTCAGATCTAAACCTGTTTCCTCTTTCTAATTGTCTAGAAGGATTAAAATTGTTCTTAAAATTGTTCTTCCTAATAGGCAATTGTTGAGTATTATTAATCTGAACCTTAGGTTGAATGTTATCCTTAAATCTATTATTCTTGTTCCTCATGAATGTCTTAAACTGTTTAGTAATGAAAGCCATATAATCAGGATTGTTAATGTATTCCTCAATATCATCTTCATTAGAATCAATTTCAGTAACATAAGGAGACTTTCCAGAACCTGATGATGCAGATGATGAGGCATCACCTTTGAAAACAAGCACTTTCTTTTCATTATCAGTTTTTTCAGAAATATTCATCTCATAAGTTTTCAAAATACCAATCAATTCATTTTGACTTAACACATCACTATCCTTAGCTTCTTCTATAGCACATATCTTAGGTTCAAAACGTTTAGGAACGGATCTAAGAATTTTATGTACTAACCTTTGATTTGATATTGGATCTCCAAGAGAATGAGCTTCATTTGAAATCTCAGTCAGCTTTTCGTTGTAAGATGAAATGGTTTCATCTTCTTTCATCCTCAAATTCTCGAACTTGGTTCCAAGCATACGTAGTCTGGTCCTTCGTACCCTATCCGATCCTTCACAATGTTCTTGCAGTCGATCCCATGCATCCTTCGATGAAATGCAGTTTCATATGATTTTGAACATTGAGGCATCAGTTGAGGTGAAGATTGCATTCAACGCCTTTGAATTGTAACTTGCGGTTGTGATTTCTTCAACCGTCCAGTCGAGCTCTCTCTTGATCCGAGCTTCATTGTCTTCATCCGCAGCGGTTCTTGGTTGAGTCCAACCAGCAAGAACACTCCTCCAGGCTCGTTCATCAATAGATTTGATGTACATTCTCATCTTTGGTTTCCAAAAGGCATAGTTCGTGCCATCTAGAATAAGAGGCTTTAGTGCGGGTGAAAGTGGATACTCCATTTCAGATATACACACTCTAAGCAGAATCTCTACTTAGTGTATCAAGTAGTTGGCTCTGATACCAACTGAAAGTGTGTGTGCGTGCGAAATCAGAGATGTTGTCTGTTATGTTGGCACAATCTAGACAACACTATGCAGCGAAAATTAAATTGCACGTAGTGAAAATGGAAGTATTCAAAATTTGCGTAGATTATAAAACAATCTACACTGTTCACTATATAAAAATATGTGGAACGAGTACAACCTCTTAGAGGTGTATAATTACACTACGAAAGTGTATAATGATTTACTAAGTTCTATGAAACTATCTCCCTCATAGATCTATACACATAACCTAGTAAATAAGACTATGTTCTAACACACTATTATTCGGGTTTACAATAATGTGAAGAACTACAAGAAGAAACAAAGGTTTTCCTAACTAGAAGCGTATATAGCGTTCAATAGAGTAGTAGTCGATTTTAGCTTTCCTTCTTGTGTATCTTATGTTGAGGGCAGCTTCTGTATTTATAGGTTTCATCCACGAACTGCCATCAACTCCCATGATCGCCTCAACCTTGAGATCATGCGGTTGTAAACTTCTCTCCACCACTCCTAGAATTTAGGGACTTGTTATACCATGTCTAATAACTTCTCACTCCCACGCAGTGGCATGACTTGGTGTTGCCCACGTCTTCTAACTTCTTTGGGGACATCATTAGACAACAAGCGTAAGATAAGAGTTAGTGAGAAAAGGAAGGGCAAATTCTGATGTTGTCATAAGTGTTGGGAACATTAAACACAACACTCGGCTGTTAGTGTTGGATCATTAAACAAAACACTTATTTCAACATCAACAGAGACCATCAACAACATGGGTCCCAATCCAGTCAACCATATATCTCATCACAAGCTACCAATGTTCTCAATTGAGAATTATGACTTTTGTAAGATCAGGATGAGAGCTCATCTTGCCTGTCTTCATGATGAGATGTTGGCGGTCATCACTAAGGGACCATTCACTTTCACAAAGCCAAATCCTAAGGTCACAGCTGCTCAAAAGGATGATCCAAGAGAGGTGCTCCCTAAGGATGAAGATGACATCACTGCTGAAGAGAGAAGGAGATACAATCTCAACTATTTGGCCATGAACACTCTCTATCAGACCATCCAGATGTTGTAATGGGAAGAGTCTACCATTGCACAACAGCCAAAGAAATTTGGGATACTCTTGCAGAAATGTGTGAGGGTACTGACAAAATCAAGGAGAACAAGCTCCAAGTTGCTGTGCAAAAATATGAACAATTCACAATGGAATCCAAGGAGACCATTGATACATTTGCTGGTAGATTCACAGACATAATGAATGAGATAAACTCATTGGGCAAGGTTTACTCCAAGAGAGAGGTGACACTCAAAATTCTAAGAAGTCTCACTCCAAAGTGGGATGTATACTCTGTAATGATGCAGAACACCAAGGATCTCTCTACCATGCCCATGCAACAAGTCTTCTCAGAACTCAAAGCCTATGAGTTTGATCTCAACATAAGAAAGCCATGTGTGGAACCTTCAATGCCAACTAAAGGAGTGGCCTTCAAAGATAAATCTGCTGAACCAGAAGTGTAGATCACTCCAAGATCATCAAAGCCAGTTTCTAAAACTGAAATGAAGGAAGAGCTAGCCCTCATGGCTAGAAGATTTGAAAAACTCAACTCCAGATTTGGTAGATACAAAAAGTTCTACCAAGACAACAAGGCCAGGAGAAGGTACAACTCTCCTGAAGCCAAGGTTGAGGACAAAAAGCCTGAAGAAAGAAGATCAGAGGACAAGTACTCTGATAGGAGAAAGTCCAGTAGAGCTGAACCTTCATCATCCAGAAGGAAAGAAGAAACCAAGAAAGATGATGATGAAGACCTGTGCTATAACTGCCAAAAGAAAGGGCACATTCAGTATTATTGCGCTGAACTCAGCTCAAAGGAGAGGAAAGAGAGGCAAGCTAAAAGGGATAGAAGACTCAACAACAGAAAAGCCACGGTGGCTAGTGATGAGTCTCAAAGTGATGAAAGCTTCAACTTCTCTAATGATGGACTGTTCTCTAACAGTAATGATGATGATGTGTGTAACATGGCTATAGAAGATGATTAGGTATGTTCTTCATCAAGTTCATCATCAATTCACTCACTGGAAGCTAGTGATGTCAACCTGAAACTATCCTTTGGAAAGTTGATGGAAGACTTCACTAGACTACAAGAACTTCATGATAATTGTGTGAGAGAGAATGAGGTATTATATTATGAAGTTACAAAGCTCTCTCAAACTGAATCTGTAGTTGACATCAAGCCTACTGAGTTGTATCAACAAGTCTTGAGAGAACTTGATGAAGCTTCTCTCAGGATAGTTGACCAACAAAAGCAGATTGATGAGCAGCTGCTTATTCAGAAGAGAAAAGATTTTGAGCTTAAAATTCTACAAGCTAAATTTTAAAATCTCTCTCATGGATATGATGTTCTTAAATTAAGTGAAGAGAACCTGAGAAATAAGATGTCTGCAATGAATAAATCCTCTAAGGCTATAGAGGAAATTCAAAACTTCCAAAAACTTATGGCTCAAAAGAGTGGACTTGGTTATAATCCATTCGAATCTTCACATTGTCTTAGTGTTGCTTCAACAAGTAACACTAAGAAAAATCTTTGTTAAATCAGTGGCTCAACAAGCTGAAAATGAGTTAACTCAACCACTGAACAAAGGAAAGGGAAAAATGAATGATGTGCTTACTTAAGTAATCAACAGACCAAGGCCTATACCTAAGGAACTGGCCAAAGTCTCCGACTATAAGAGAAATTATGTTCAACATAGTACACCCAATGGAAGGGCAACTCCCCTAAACAACATACAGAGAGGTTGTCCAAAGTATGTTCAACCAAGGCCAACTCTCATGAGGCAACCTCAGCTGAACAAACCTAAGATCAACTCTCCTGAAAGGCAAGATAAAATGAGACAACCAAAACCTTTCATGCCAAAGGGTAAAGGTCATCTCAATGCCCATCCTTAAAGATTTCATCAAGCTACACAAAGACCTAATAAGGTCAGGAGAAATGTCCACTCTCAAGACACATTCACACATTCTTTCCCAAAGGCATTTTAGGGAAAAACTGTGTATGTTGATGAAAGAGGAAAACAACTTAGCCACCTTGAATCAATTAGGGTTATTAGGCATGTTTGGGTTCCTAAAGGTAGTACAGCTAACCTCTCAGGACCCAAAATTTAAAGGGTACCTAAAGCTTGATATTTGCAGGTACCAAAGGACCACAAAAAGATGAGGAGTCTGAAAAAAAAGACAGCATGGTACTTGGACAGTGGAAGTTCAAGACATATGACTGGAAACAAATCATTCCTCACTGATCTTATTGAACAAGAAGGTCATAATGTTACATTTGGAGATAACTCACAAGCTACTATCGAAGGATATGTGGCTGGTCTCAAGTATAACCTGCTAAGCATAAGCCAGTTCTGTGATAAAGGATATAATGTTGAGTTCTCAAGTGATAACTGCTTAATAAAAAAATAAAGTATCTCAACAAACTCTATTGACTGGCATTAGAAAAGGGAATGTATATTTTGCTGACTGGAACCTTTCTACTGATGCTACATGTTTCATTCCTAAGAGCTCAAATGAGCAGAGTTGGTTATGGCATAAGAGGCTAAACCACCTGAACTTTAAATCTATGAACAAGTTAGCAAGAAATGCATTAGTGAAAGGACTGCCTATTGAGGTTTTCATAAAAAAACATGTGTGTAAACCATGTCAAGAAGGAAAACAGATAAAAGCTTCATTTAAAGGCAAACCAGCCATCTCTACTGACATGGTACTTCAACTTTTACATATGGACTTGTTTGGACCAATTACCCCTATTAGTATAAATGGAAGAAAATATACATTGGTGGTAGTAGATGACTTCTCTAGATTTACTTGGGTAGTATTTCTCCTTAATAAGAAGGAAACACAAGTCAAACTCCATGAGCTAATGAAGAGACTGTCAAATGAGAAAAGCCTTAATATCATTAAGATCAGATCTGATAAAGGCACTGAGTTCATAAATTCTTACATTAATGAGTATTGCATTGAAAATGGTATAACCCATGAAACTTCAGCTGCTAGAACACCTCAACAGAATGGGGTAGCTGAAAGAAGAAATATAACTCTTAAAGAGGCTGCTAGAACCTTAATTGCTGAATCTAAACTACCTAAGAGATTTTGGGCTGAAGCTATAAATACTGCATGCTATACTCAGAATAAATGTCTAATCACCAAAGGTCAAGGAAAGACCCCATATGAACTCTGGAAATGAAGATTGCCTAAAGTATCTTACTTTCACATTTTTGGTTGTAAGTGTTTCATTCACAATAATGGCAAAGACCAATTGAAAGCTTTTGATAGCAAAGCTGATGAGGGGATATTTCTTAGATATTCCCAAACCAGTAGAGCTTTCAGAGACTACAATTGTAAATCCCTTCTTGTGGAAGTAACACTTCATGTTGTGTTTGATGAAGCTATTTTTGAGAACACGAATAAATCCTTGGATTTAGAAGACATCACACAAAGAACAACTAGACTAAGCCTAAAGGATAAAGATACTCTTTACACTGAAGTAGTCCAACCAAATCTTGCTCAAATCATCACAATGGACAACTCCTCTGCAATCTACCTGAAGTAAACCCCACTGAAGGAATTGATGAACTGACTAACACAATCCCAGTTCATAACTAGGTAACAACTGCCAATGAAGAAGCAGACTCTGCTGAGGTAGTTAATTGATCCAATATTCAAGGGGGAACTAATGATGTTGAAAATACCAATGTCCCTGACATTGATGACAACTCCCCTGAATATGATCCTGAACTCGATCCTTCATTAAATTTTCCTGAATTTTATGATCCTAGTGACTCAACCTCAGTAGAGGACAACTCCACTGAAGGGATCAGGTAAAGAAGGAGTTGATTATCTGACCACCCAACTAGCCTGATACTTGGAAATCCAAGTACTGGAGTCAAAACTAGAAGGTTTCATGGTGAAAATGTTTTGTTTTGTTGTTTCTTATCAGAACAGGAACCCCAAGACATTGAAGAAGCACTTCAAGATGCAAACTGAATAACAGCCATGCAAGAAGAGCTAAATTAGTTTACAAGAAATGATGTTTGTGAGCTGGTTGACAGACCATCACATCAAGATGTTATTGGAACCAAGTGGGTGTTCAAGAACAAGAAGAATGAAAATGATGTGATTGTGAGAAACAAAGCCAGATTGGTGGCTAAAGGATATTGTCAATCAGAAGGCATAGACTATGATGAGACTTTTGCACCTGTGGCAAGACTTGAGGCAATAAGGCTATTTTTAGCATATGCTGCCCACAAGAGGTTCAAAGTCTATCAAATGGATGTCAAGAGTGCTTTCCTGAATGGAGTGCTTAAAGAAGAAGTCTATGTGGAACAACCCCCAGGGTTTGAAGAAGGAGATAATATGTATAGACTGAGAAAAGCCCTCCATGGACTTAAGTAAGCTCCAAGAGCTTGGTATGAAACCTTGTCACAATTTCTGTTAGATCATGGTTTTGTCAAAGGGACAGTGGACAGAACCCTGTTCAGAACTTGTGAAGGAGATGATATCTTGCTTGTCAAAATATATGTGGATGATATCATATTTGGATCCCCAAATGAGAAGCTTTGTGAGAAATTCTCAAAGCTCATGCAAAGCAAGTTTGAGATGTCAATGATGGGGCTGATGAATTTATTCTTGGGACTTCTAGTCAAGCAATCAAAAGAAGGAATCTTCATCAACCAAGCCAAATACACAAGAGATATGATCAAAAAGTTTGGATGTTCAACAAGCAAAGTTGTAAGAATCCCAATGAACACCAATTGGAAGATGGATCCAGATGAGAATAGAGTTTCAACCAACTCCACTGAATATAGAGGAATTATTGGATCTCTCTTGTATCTCACAACCAGCAGAACTGACATCACCTTTGCAGTAGGTGTATGTGCAAGGTTTCAAGCTAATCCTAAGAAAAGTCATCTGGAAGTTGCAAAGAGGATATTGAGGTATCTCAAAGGCACTGAAAATGTAGGCCTTTGGTATCCATCAGATGACAACATAGAGCTCACTGGCTACTCAGATGCTGACTATGGAGGATGCAGAATAGATAGGAAGTCCACATTAGGAACATGTCAGTTCTTGGGAAGCAAGCTTATCTCTTCGTTTTCAAAGAAACAAAACACTGTGGAAACTTCAACTACTGAAGCTGAGTATGTTGCAGCTGGAAGTTGTTGTGCTCAAATCTTGTGGTTGAGACAACAACTAAGAGACTATAATGTCAACTCTACTGAAGTGCCAATATTTTGTGACAACAACACTGCAATTGCCATCTCACAAAATCCAGTGTTACACACAAGATGTAAGCATGTGGACATCAAGCATCACTTCATAAGGGATCATGTGGAGAAGAAGGACATCAAGCTGGCGAAAATCCACACAGATCACCAAAAAGCTGATATCCTAACCATACATCTAGCTGAAGCAAGGTTTATGGAACTATCAGTAGAGTTGAGACTTCTTGATCCAGGAAAAATGGATAGTTAAGGCCAAAGGAGTTCAAGGAGTAAGGGGGAACATGAAATGTTCATCAGGAGACTTGGGCAAGAAACACCCTCTAATAAAATTAAAGTCAACATTATATCAGAGGAGATGACCCAAAGAAGTTGGGCCGACCAATTTATTGTTCTGGGCCCACTTCAGGTATCTTGGGTCAGGATAGTTGTCCTTGTGGGACCAGAGAAGTTGAAATGGTTTTCACTTGAAAAATTTTAGGATGATAAGCACCTATTTTGGGTAATCATTACCTATTTCGATGGCTGTCCCATTCCTTTTCAAGCTATCATATTTTCAAAGATTTAATTTGTCCCCTACCCAATAAGTCTCTTTCAAGCATTTAATGCAAAAGATATTAATTCTTGTTTGCATTATCCCTTTAGCCCACAATCTACCTTGATAACTCCCACAAGCATTAAAAAGTCTTAACTTCTATTCCCACGAATTGATAAAACTGTTCCATTGATTCAGTTTGAATTTGAGTCGTTGGATCATTTGATGACCAACTCCCCTGAATCAATCCTGACAGTCCAAATTTTTTTTCCCAAAGTGCCAACCCATGAATTGGCTTAAGACTCACCAAATCAATGACAAACATTCCTTTTAGAATATACTCAAGTCTTAAGAAGCCCTAATCCAATTCACTCTTTCTCACGCAAACAACTCTCTACTCCCAAGTTCTTACTCAAAATTTTCAAACACTCTCAAGCTCTCATACTCATCAATGGCACCCAAAATCCGACAAGACAAGCCTATAAATTTTTCTGATGAGAGGCTGGATGTTGATTTCTCCTATCTAAGCCACTAAAACAATTTAACCTTTGAGCCTATTATCTCTTTTGAGAGTGAGAAACCAGAAGTAACCCCAGTCCTAAGATGGTTGAGAAGGGCAGACCTTCAAAAGTTCATGGAGTCCAAGCCCACTTCATGGTTGGAGCAGTACATGGCTGAGTTCTTTGAATTTCTCAAATGGAAAGGCAAGGCCACTAGTGGTGAAGTTAGAACTAAGCTGACCTATGTGGATGAAGGTCAAGAAGAAGAGTACTCTCATGAAACAGATTTGAGAGAAGTCACTTGAAAACTGTTAAGTGTTAAGAAAAATTTTCATAATTAAAAGGTGTTTAAATATAAAGGGCCAACCATAATTTCGCACATATAACTTACTTAGATAGTTATTCAATTGATTACTTCATAGTTCTCAATAGTTTGATTATCTAATCAAAGTTATACATAATCAGAGAAGTTGACTAGACAACTCTCCTGATAGCCTGATTTTTTAAAAAAGAAAAGAATGCATACACAAGTGCATTCCCCCCCCATACACTTGTGTCATACTCCTTTCAGGACCGACACTAAGTATGATATTTAGATGTGTAGGGTGCCTGTTCACTACTTTGATGTACCATAAGTGAGAATCTGGTAGATTCTTCACGCTCTGTATTTTGGGTAGTGACATCACTCGCATGATGTCTACTTATTGGCATTAGGGCACCGTGTACTGAACATTTAGGCTGATGACGTCCCCTTGAGGAAACTCATAAAGGATTGTCGTATTAAACCCTGCAGGTGGATTTAATCCGTACAACAACAAGGTTGAGTGGTACTACTCAAGGAATTATAAACATTAATTATTTAAAGTAGTCAAGAGTTTTAATAATTAATGGACGTGCGATATCTTAAACACGGGGAATTATAAAGTCTAATAGAAGCCCTGATTCGGTTCTTGATAGGACGAGAGTGCAACATTAATTCTCTAGTGGGATGAATTAATGTTCTTGGGCCAAGTTATATGTTCTGGGTTGAACATAAGAGTATTTGGGCCTAAAAGAAGCCCAAACCCTATACCTTCTAATGGATCCCTGGTCTGGCCCATGAAACTTATAAAGAGTGTATAAAAAGGGCATTAGTTAGTCTCAAACCCTAGCACACACGAAATAGAGAAAAACGGCTATGGTTTCAAGGAGACGAAACTGAGGTCACCTTTTCCACGCTTGACAGCACGCCGTCCACCCGATGTTCGAACGAGGTGGGGAGACAAATCAGAAGATTGTAGTAGGAATTAAGATTCGA
Organism: Galeopsis tetrahit; assembly: GCA_963675135.1. Lineage (NCBI taxonomy): Eukaryota > Viridiplantae > Streptophyta > Magnoliopsida > Lamiales > Lamiaceae > Galeopsis > Galeopsis tetrahit. Next base: position 59,893,949 of record OY776132.1, read on the forward strand.
TCTTCAAGGGTAACAATTCTAATATGTTCTTTAGATGCATGTTTAGGTCTGATTTATTATTTGTACGTTTGGTACCCAACAACGATCCTTGTGACGGACCGCCTTTGTCGGCGCGTTCCAACAACTTTTTCCTTGTGCGTGTTCTGTCTGAAATTTTGGAAAGAACACCCTTAACTTATACGTAACTCCCAATTCAAACGCTGTTTAAATCAAGCAAGAGTCTATCCTCATTTGGGCCTTTCAGGAATTTGACGAAGCCGAAAGGTTTGTCTTCTTTGTCCATTTTCTTTGGTCGAAAAATATCATGGACCTCTCCCACCCTACTGAAACGTTAATGAAGAGTCTCCATACTACACTCCTTCGAAAAATTCTTGAAGAAAAAAGTGATTGAATTCGTACCTCAATCCTTACGTGTTGCCAAGAGATTGAAGAATCTACTTCTCTAATGAAACACGATAAATTTGTTGGAAGCCTGTCTACCATAATTCCAGTGATAAGGGTTAAACCTACGGTTGGAAAAGATATAATGCCTTACCCGTGTACACTCAGACTGATTTTACTAGCCGGAATCTACCCCTTTCCCCCTCCCCACTCAATCTCTCTTCTCTCACCACTCAATCTCTCTTCTCTCACCCTCATTCTCTCATGTCTTACGTATCATTCCTTCAATAAATATTTCCACTCAAATTTTGTGGAAGTTTACCTCCTTTTCACAAGTGTTTGTTACTTAAACATATCCCTCAATCTACATCATACTTAAACATATCCATATCCAGGGATCAACGCAATGATAAAAAAAAAGATTAATTAATTATGTATAAGAGAGATTAATTATTTTAAAGAAAATCCGAAGATAGAGAGATTTTAGAGAATCGTATTCCAACGGTGGAAAAGAGAGCTTTCTTAAATTTGTTCGTTTAATTTACTTCATTTTTAAATAACTTTACAATAAAAGAAAAGAAATTAAGAAAGAAAAGAGAGAGAATAGATTGGCTCACACGTGAAACCAATCCTCTCGTCTTTTCACACTACACAACAAAATTCAAATATACTAAACCAAACCATAAAACCACGCACCATACGCCAGGCATATACACACACACATATATATATATACCCCTCTCTCTCTCTCTCTCTCTCTTCCTTTTTTATCACTTTACCCAGTAATGGCTACTCGTACATTTCCTCCATCTTCATACCACTTTACCGCTTCATTATTATGCTTTTGCCTTCTCTCTCTGCATCCATCTTTCATTTCACCAGTAGTCTTATTTCTCAAGAACCACCATTCCCAAAACGCCCACCATGGAAGGCCAATGTTTCAAGCAAACCAGTCTTCCTGCTCTCTCTTCACAGGCTCATGGATTCGCGACGAATCTTATCCGCTCTACCAATACTCATGCCCCGTCATCGACGCTCAATTCAACTGCCAAATGTACGGCAGACCCGACACCGATTACCTCAAATACCGATGGCAGCCTTCCAACTGCCAAATCCCCAGGTAATTTCATTCATTCTTCAATCAATTCTCTGTTCTCATTAATCTAGCTCTAACAATGCTGCTTCGTTGCAGGTTTAATGGCGGTCAGTTTGTGATGAGAATGAGGGGAAGGACCGTGATGTTTGTTGGAGATTCGTTAGGGAGGAACCAATGGCAGTCTCTGATTTGCATGATTTCTGCAGGCCTTCCGCCATCGTCGCCCACGCTGCTTGTCAGAGGAGATCCTCTCTCCACTTTCAAATTTTTGGTACTATATACATACACACATTCTATATATAATATTATATTATAAATGCACTGTGATTTGTGACTGAGAATTGTTGTTTGTGGTGCAGGATTATGGGCTAACGGTGTCGTATTACAAGGCTCCATACCTTGTAGACATAGACTCTGTACAGGGGAAAAGAGTGCTGAAATTGGACGACATTAGAGGCAATGCGAATGCTTGGTCTGGCGTTGATGTCCTTTCTTTCAACACAGGCCATTGGTGGGCACATAAAGGATCTCTCCAAGGGTAAATTACCATTATATAAGAAACAGAGTTAATTTTACCATAATCTGAATTTTAATTTTACTGTTCAGGTGGGATTACATGGAAGCAGGTGGGAATCTGTACCAAGATATGGATCGATCGGTGGCTCTGGAAAGAGGATTGAGAACGTGGGCTAAATGGATTGACAGCAATATTGATAACAGCAGAACTAAAGTGTTTTTCCAGGGAATTTCTCCCACACATTACAAGTATGTTTTCTTGCGCTCTTTTACTTGCTGTTTTTTATTTGGTTTTCCTTTTTTATTGAATGCACATGGATAATGAAAGCACTTTCTATCTCTGTCCCATCTGTGTCTGTGAAATTAATGTGGAATCCAGCTTATTTTAAGCTGCTTCTGTCTTTTTGCTTTTGAAATTGGGTGAATTTGGGCCTTGTGGGTAGGCCCCCATGAGTATGAATAAAAGCTCAAATTGCAGTATAGATGGTGGGGGTGGGTTCTAGTTGGAGGAAATGGACGTAGACTTAGACCTGCTTCGTTTACCTAAAGTAGTGGTTCACAAATGATGAAGCTACAGTTAACAGTAATGGTGGTAGGCTGCTTGATATTTTATTTTTATATTTCCATATATGAATTATGAACAAGTTCCTAATAATTGTGAAAAGAATTTTAATCTTATAGGAGAACGAACCTATTGGGTGTTTGCAAAAATGATGTTCTAGAGAAAATGATTTAATTTAATAGTTGTGAAAATAATTGCATAATAGGTAAAGTGAAGGAATATATGGAGTAATAAAAACAGAATTAGCTGGATATCATTCTCAGTTTACAGATTTAAGAATTAGCTGGATATCATTCAGGTGATTAATTTAAGCTTTGATTTTCGATGCATTTATTAATATACTACTAGTATTTACTCATATATGAGTTCGAGAGCACATCAAAGTTCGAATTTCTTAGGTATCTACTGTCCAACTTGAAACTAGTATTGTTGCTAGTGGACTTAATAGAGATGATTTTAAAGTTTGAAATATATAATCTTGGAATGAAATGAAATACTAAATTGAAGTGTTATAAAAATGTTAAATTAGAAACCTGAATGTGAGTTTTGGATCCTAAATTTCGTAGTGTGATAGCCACATAATAAAATAATGAGTGACAGAGTGAAAATATATCTTACTCTTTTCGAAATTTACAAGAAATTTATCAAAATAAATGGAAAATTTACAAGACATTTATCAAAATAAATGGAGTGGATTCGTATCATTGAGAGTTAGGTTTTGTTATACTGTCGGTGGATCTTTACTCTTCAACTTGGTCATGAGATGAAGTGGGAGACCAAATTGGTACCTCCATACTTGAATGCCCTCACGTCCCTATGCATTACCAAACATGTCCTTGTTTTTGTTGCATCACGCACATAAAACCTCTGAATCTGATCCCAATTTATTATTTATCTGAAATTTTGCTTTCACACACTCTGGCCATTGATAATAAGATTATAAAAATAGGATAGTATAATTCTTGGGTGTTCATGTTTGACTGTCTAGTCTTTTGGACCGGACTCGGGTTATTAAGCAACAATAATGGTCATTAATTTCAAAAATTGATGTTTGAGTTTTTTATTACTCCGTAGATCTCGAATTATGTCCGAAAAAGTAGATGTATTATTATTATATTAAGAATGTTTCGCATGAGACCCTCTTTTGATGGAATATTTACGAGTCTGTCTCATGGATGGAACCGTGCCATTTAATTTTTGTGTATTAGTATATAGTATTAGATTGATTAAATTAGACCTACTGTATGTATTTAATGAAAAATTTGACTCTATTCCCAGTTTGAAAATCAGAATCTATATAAAACTGAATCAATAATTAATTATTGATTCTTTGAAGGAGACTCTCCTCGTGTATAAATGAGACCGGAAGGTCTTGTACACGAGAGAGTCCTTGAATCTCACACACATCCAAACGGATGTGTGATCTTAAGGGTTTCTCGAATGGGGATCCAGATCCAAGGCTGTTACTCTAACAAAAGGCAAATAAAAAAACAGGGAGAATTAGACAAAATGATGACAGAGACGGGACATTGTTCCTAAAGTCAAACATATCAAACAAAAAATCAAAGCAATTTCAGTAATGTATCAATAATTCAATTCTCCTAACTCTTATCACATCAATAATTTCAAATACTCCCTCCGTCCACGAAAAGTAGTCCCATTTGACACATATTCTTTGTCCACCAAATGTAGTCCCATGCACTTTATGGAAACTATCACCCTTCAACTATCACTTAATTACTCAATTTGCCATCAACTTTATTCCTAAACAATCACTTTATTCACAATGGACCCCACAATACCCTATAATACCCTTACTTTATCTACTTTATCTACCATTTTCTTAAAACTTGTGCCCCATCCCCATGTCCCTACTTTTCATGGATGGAGGGAGTACTAACCAAAGCTTATCATACAATAAAATTGGTACTGGTATTTCAAACCAAATTTGGTCTGTGCTAATATTTAGAAGAAAAAGAAATCACTGCTCTCAATCAGAGTTAGAAGATGGGCCAAATCTGTTCGGTCAATAAATTAAAATTTATGTCTCAATTATGAGACTTGATACTTCTGCAGATTTTTGTGATACTCAATTAAAATTGCACAAGACTGTTTCTTGTTTCATATATGAATTCTTCATTGAATCAATTGAACCACTAAACAATAACAAGTTCAATTTAAACATCTACTCATTCATAATCTTTTCTCCAATCATTCCCACATTGATTATCAAAACTAGAACCAGGCCTGAATAAGTTTGCAAAGAAGATGAAAAATAGTAAATGCATTTTTTTTTTTGTGCAGCCCAAGCGAGTGGAACGCTGGAGCTATGCCAACAACTAAGAGCTGTTACGGAGAGACAGCCCCTATGATGGCTTCATCGGGTTACCCGGGAACCTACCCGGATCAAATGAAGGTTCTTCAGACAGTGATGGGGTCCATGAACCAGCCTCCATTCTTGCTCGACATTACGTGGCTGTCTGCAATGAGGAAAGACGCACACCCCTCCATCTATAGTGGAGACCTAACCCCCGGGCAACGTTCTAACCCTGACCATTCTGCAGATTGTAGCCATTGGTGTCTGCCCGGACTCCCCGATACTTGGAACCAACTATTTTATGCAGCACTATTCTTTATCTAATGGAGAATTATTTCCTAGTAGTAAAGGTTTGTTCTTTTATGTTTAATTGATATACTTCAATAGCTTTGAGATAGCTCATTCACAGAAAGGCCAACAAGATGGTCTCTTCCCATGTATATTATTGTCTAAATACCCCAATTACTCTGCTAGAGTATGAACAATAACCTAGGGTTACAAATTATGTTTTGTAGTATTCATATTCAAATGTGAAATCTCTTTACATTTATCAAGTCTATCTTCTTGTTTCTTTAGTAATAGATGTTGAAATAAATTTCGAATAACTAACAGCCCCAAAAACAAGTGTTTTGTCTCAGATTAGAATATAAGCCCGAAGATTAGAGAATATGGCAATAAATATACCTACTTAGCATAAAGTAATTCATGTTTCAAACACAAGCAAACTAAAGTTGTCTTAGTATTCAAGTTTAGAACTACTTGTCTAAAGAGTAAAGAATAGGAAAGGGTTAGATCAACATGAAGCAACAAGTTAAGCCTAGGAAATTATTACAAGTCAAAGTTTTGAATGTTATTAAAAAACACAAAAACTTCACTGAGACTATCTGGTCTCATAGACGGATTCCATTTACGTATTATACGACTCATTAGTCCATGGTGTCTAAACCTAACTATGATTTAAAGAGAACTATAATTCAAGTATCATAGTGGAACTCAATATCAATGTCTGAGACGGTCTCAAAAGAAAAGTAAAACTTGAAACACTCGGTCACCCAATTGAGTGGAATGCAGAAACATTGAGTAGCTTTGGAGAGAAAATGGATGTGATCCAAAATAAATGCCTGATAAAACTTGAAACTATTTGAATCTAAGTAATGACCCAAATTAATGAATCACTTTGGAGACCATTTTTGAGGCAAAATAAAACATTCATAAGAAGCTACTGATGCAGTAACGGTTTCATCATATCGAAAACAGCCAATTTTTGAGGCAAAATAAAGCTTAAATCTGCAAGTTGGCCGGGCCAAAAGAAATGATCACAAATTGGAGCCACTGATTCAATCCATTGTTGTATGTATGTATTTATGAATAACTCAGACATTCAAACAAAATCTGCAAACGGCTATTACTTTTCTAAATAAATATTGATATTGTGTAGGAAGACATGATAGATGCATCACCAACTCAAGAAGTTGAACTTTACTACATCTTCAATGTTTAAGAGTAGGAAAAAAAAGGTATATAGTAAACACAGTTGCATCATTCTTAAAAGGCATACCTTGGCTTTGGTGTTTCTCCTTCCATGACCATGACCACCTTATATCTATAATCACCTCATAAGGAAACACAGTTGCGCTGCGCCTTCATCACCGACTCACCGTGCTACTTTTTCTTTGCATCAAGCTCTCCCATTCTCTTATAAGCGTGGCCTATATATGCATGTAAACATCAAAATAAAGATGAAGTCTAATTCATCCCAATACAGCATTAACTCATAGGGCATGGTAGTGCTATTAGCTGTTGGAGTGTGGAGCCTGAATTGATCCTAACGGGCTTGGAGTGTAGGACAAGTTTGATCCTAACGGGCATGGAGTGGGGAGCAAGTCTTTTCCTAATAGGCTTAGGGTTAATTATGGTAAGTTTGTTCCTAATGGCTTGGAGTAGGGAACAAGTCTTTTCCTAATAAGCTTAGGGTTAATTATGACAAGTTTTCTATTATAAATAGATGTTCTCTCTTTGTAATCATAGTGCATCCAAAACTCATAGTGAAATACCTGGCTTGGCATCGCCCCCAGACGTAGTCGAAAGACGAACTGGGTAAACAAATCTCGTGTTATTTTCTCATCGTCATCGTGTGCGTGTGTTTATTTTCTAATAACTGGTATCAGAGCCTCGGGTTCAGAGGGAGCAGACACGATGAGCGACGAGAAGATTTCAATCAAGCAGTTTGACGGATCGAATTTCGAGTTCTGGAAGACGCAGATCGAGGATTACCTTTATGGTAAAGATTTGTATGTGCCCCTAGAGGAGAAGGGGAAACCCAAAAAGATGGAACAGAAGGAGTGGAATCCGTTGAACAAAAAGGCGATGAGTGCAATACGCTTATTGCTGTCCATGAACGTAGCCTATCTCACGACTAAAGCCAAGTCCGCAAGGAAGATGCTGCAGATCTTGGAGAAGATGTATCAGAAGCCCACAACGGCGAACAAAGTTCACTTGATCAGACGGTTGTTCAATCTCAGGATGTCGGAGAGCACACCCGTGCAGCAACACCTGAACGAGTTCAACAGGATCATTGGACAGTTGTGTTCTGTCGTGATCGACTTCAGTGGCGAGGTACTTGCTTTAGTTTTGTTATCTTCTTTGCCAGATAGTTGGGTTGCCACAATTAGCGCTTCATCCGCGAAAGATAAAGTGAAGCTTGACGAAGTGAGTGATCTGATGATTAGCGAGGAGGTTCGCAGGAAAGAATCTGGATCCACTTCAGGGTCAACGCTGAACACGGAAGAAGGGGGCAGATTGAAGACTAGGCAGAATCGTGACAAATCAGAGTCCAGAGGAAAGAGTCAATCCAAGAAAGATAAAGACTCGATCCAGTACTGGAATTGTGACGAGTTTGGTCACTACATGAACCAGTTTTCAGCACCCAAGAAAAACTGGAAGGGACAGACCGAGAAGAAGACAGCAAACGCAACCACAGTTGATGTTGGAGACGCGTTGGTCTTGAGTGTCAGTAGTCCGGTAGATCAGAGTCCAGAGGAAATAGTCAATCCAAGAAAGATAAAGACTCGATCCAGTGCTGGAATTGTGATGAGTTTGGTCACTACGGGAACCAGTGTTTAACACCCAAGAAAAACAGGAAAGGACAGACCGAGAAGAAGACAACAAACGCAACCACAATTGATGTTGGAGACGCGTTGGTCTTGAGTGTCAGTAGTCCGGTAGAATCGTGGGTGTTGGATTCTGGAGCATCATTCCACTCTTGCAGTGATACTAAATCTGTTAAGTGTACGTTCATTGATTACGGTGGTGATGAGATCGGTTATAAACTCTGGGATGAGAATAACCGAAAGATTATTCACAACACATATGTAGTTTTCAATGAACAGGTTATGTACAAGAACAAATTGGAGGCATCCGATTCTGACAAGATCAATCGTGGCAGATCAGAGTCCAGAGGAAAGAGTCAATCCAAGAAAGATAAAGACTCGATCCAGTGCTGGAATTGTGATGAGTTGGGTCACTACAGGAACCAGTGTTCATCACCCAGGAAGGGACAGAACGAGAAGAAGACAGCAAACGCAACCACAATTGATGTTGGAGACGCGTTGGTCTTTAGTGTCAGTTGTCCGGTAGAATACTGGGTGTTGGATTCTGGAGTATCATTCTACTCTTGCAGTGATGTTAAATTTGTTAAGTGTACGTTCATTGATTATGGTGGTGATGAGTTCGGTTATACACTTTGGGTTGAGAATAACCGAAATATTATTCGCAGCACAGATGTAGTTTTCAATGAACAGGTTATGTACAAGAACAAATTGGAGGCATCAGATTCTGACAAGACCAATACCCAAGAGGTTGAGTTAGACATCTCAAACTCGAGTGGGAGTAAGGAGAGTCAGAATGAAGAAGAGGTTCTTATTGAAGAATCTAGGACCCCACCACCACTGGAGAATTTGCTGCAGAGACCAGTTAGAGAGCGACGTGCACCGAATATGTATTCGTCCTTTAACTACTACTTGTTATTTACTAAGGTAGCGACCTTAGAGAAGTTGAAGCTATGCATAGCTTCAATTGGCCTTGAAACTTGAAGATAAGGATTGTCGATGCCAGGCGGATATGGTGAAGACAATGCCGAAATAAATTCTTAGAATGGGTGATTCTAAGTGTTCTACTCTTATTGTGGAGTAGGTATTCTCTATGTTGAGAATGTTGGTTCTTAAACCATGTCGGTGAAGACAACGCCGAAGGAAATTCTTAGAATGGGTGATTCTAAGTGTTCTACTCTTATGGTGGAGTAGGTATTCTCTATGTTGAGAATGTTGGTTCTTTGGTTTAAGAATCATGTTTGTCGGTGAAGACAACGCCGAAGGAAATTCTTAGAATGGGTGATTCTAAGTGTTCTACTCTTATTGTGGAGTAGGTATTCTCTATGTTGAGAATGTTGGTTCTTTGGTTTAAGAATCATGTTTGTCGGTGAAGACAATGTCGAAGGAAATTCTTAGAATGGGCGATTCTAAGTGTTCTACTCTTATAGTGGAGTAGGTATTCTCTATGTTGAGAATGTTGGTTCTTTGGTTTAAGAATCATGTTTGTCGGTGAAGACAATGGAATTTTCTTTTATTTTATCAAGGTGGAGTTTGTTGGACTTGTGCTAAAATAAAAGGAGTTTAAGGTTTGGCGATGCCAGGTGGATACGGGAGAAGAATCAAGAAGATATGGTTACATGGAGAATTCAGTCTCCAAGTGGGAGATTGTTGGAGTGTGGAGCCTGAATTGATCCTAACGGGCTTGGAGTGTAGGACAAGTTTGATCCTAACGGGCCTGGAGTGGGGAGCAAGTCTTTTCCTAATAGGCTTAGGGTTAATTATGGTAAGTTTGTTCCTAATGGCTTGGAGTAGGGAACAAGTCTTTTCCTAATAAGCTTAGGGTTAATTATGGCAAGTTTTCTATTATAAATAAATGTTCTCTCTTTGTAATCATAGTGCATCCAAAACTCATAGTGAAATACCTGGCTTGGCATCGCCCCCAGACGTAGTCGAAAGACGAACTGGGTAAACAAATCTCGTGTTATTTTCTCATCGTCATCGTGTGCGTGTGTTTATTTTCTAACATTAGCACTACAAGAAAACTGCAATTTAGCCGCGAAAAAAAATGTCGCTAATTCTAATATTTTCGTCGCTAACGTGAGTTAGCGATGGAATAATTTTGTCGCGGGATTTGTTGCTATACACCCGTCGCTAACATGTTTGTGACAAAAAAATTAATTTTGTCGCAAATATTAGCGGTGAAAATTTGAGTTTCATCGCAAAATATTAGCGACGAAAATCAAACATTTGTCGCAAACACGTTAGCGACGGGTGTATAGCAACAAATCCTGCGACGAAATTATTTCATCGCTAACTCACATTAGCGACAAAAATATTAGAATTAACGACAAATTTTTTTCGTGTCTAAAATAGTAGCTCCTTACTTCGTGACTAATATTTTGCGATAAATATTTTAATTTCGTTGCAAATGTTCGCGATGAAACCCATGTTTTTGTCGTTAATATTTGGCTATGGATATCCGATTTTACGAATTGTTCTCTAAACCCACTTCCGCACTCGACCAACCCGACCCAACCCACACCCCCACCCAACCAGCGTATCCCTCCCAATTTTATTTAAATGAATATTTTTTTGGTCTTTGTGGGAATTGATCCCGGGTGGATGGGCGCTCATAGCTGGGCGCCAACCACTCGGGCAGACAACTCTTTGATTCAATTTTTAATATTAATTATATATGTATTCAATTGTTATAAATTTAGTTAATTTTACTTATTTAATTAATTTATTTCAAATATATTTATTGATTAATTTTTAACTTGTAACCATTATTGTTGGTCCCAAAGTTGAGTTTTAGATTGAGTAAGCTAAGAAAAAGTCTAGAGGGGAGGGGTGAATAGACTTTTCAAATTCTATCAAAATATCAGAGTTTAAGTGCGGAAATGTGTTCTGTATGATACTGTTCTTACAATCGGATCAGTACTCAACAGTTAATCTTTATACTCAACTTTTCTTTAAATCTTTTCTTAGAAAACTTACTGTTCTTGGTTAAACAAATATAAACAGATAATCAAAACAGAAAGTAAAGAACACAAGATTTTATAGTGGTTCGACAAATGTCTACATCCACTCACAACTCCAGTTGCAATGTTTTATTACTCTTTCCTTCTTGAGTACTTGTAGCTTAGAGTCCCAAGATTAAGGCTTTGATCTTGTCGATTATACCACCAGGTATATCTTCGATCTACTAGTAATTTCACAAGTAACTAGCACACTTGTTTACACAGTACAAACTTAAAATGAAAAGTAAAACTTCTCTTCAGTAGTAGCCTTTGATTCTTCTCTTCAGATCTGTGGCTTCTCTTCAGTTCGATCTCCTTGACTCTGTGAGTTCTTGAATACTTGAAATCTCTTGATTGCTCTTGAATAGTAATTGTATCAGTAGTCTTTTCAAGTAGAAGATCACACGGTATTTATAAGATCCAGTATAACAGTTAACAGTTTGTGAAACTAACTCTCAACTAACTCATAACCGTTTCTTGTTGTAACTTCCTTCTTTGTAACCAACTTAAAACTTATCTTTCCAAGTCAACATATCTTCAAAATATATCTTCAGTTACACTTCAAATAAGTTATCCAAACTTATTCTTCAATTCAACTAACTCAACACAGTAAACTACTCTTCTTGGTTTTACTGCTCTTGGTCAGTCAGCACAGTTCTTCAAAACTGTTCAGCTTCCTTCAATAATACTTCTCTTGATTTCTTCATACTCTGAAGTAGTCTTCTGATATCTCTTAGTCTTCTTTAGTCTTCTGACTTCAATCTAATCTACTGTTCTGAACTTTTACAATGCTGAATACAATAGAATACAACTTTACACATATAAAACCTATCTATACATCAACTGAACTATATACAGATGAGTATATCTAAATCCTATATTATAAGCTGTCTATACAATTCATTCTCAGCTTAGTTCCTTAAACAGTTCATATATCAGATTAGTAAAACATAAGATCAGTAAACTCAGATTTCATAACACATTAAGATCAGTAATCCTAATTCATATATCACAGTTATATCAACATATAATCACATATATCATTAATTCTAAGTTGCTTTTGGCCATCAAAACATATAATCATCAACTAGAACATTGTTTACAGGATTCATATCCCAACAATTTCCCCCTTTTTGATGAAGCCAAAACTACTTAAATATTAATAGATCAGTAGTTAAGATATATAGTTAATCATAACAGTTCATCAATTCAAACATCAGATTAGGATTCATATAAGATCAGATATTACACATACTTCACATAATCACAGAAATACCAAATAAAGTAAATAAAGATAAGGTTAAGAAATGTTATCTCTTCAGCATAGTCCTTCATCTTCAATCTTCATTAGGAATTCTGAACGCCAAGTACATCCTATTCTTGATTTCCATCATGTTTTTGTGATCAGTGATGCCTTCATCCTTAATGATCCTTGAAATAATGTTTCCAACTTCTTTCTGATCAGGTTCTCCATCTTCTAATCTTGGAGGATCCCATACAGGTTCTTCTGGACATAAGATCTGGTTATCTGCACCAACATCCAATAATAACATATCTTCCCAGAAGTTCCTTGCTATGTTCATCATGAACACATCAAAATCAGAATATTCATCCTCTCTGTTTGAATGATCACCAAATTTCTTCACTATGAAATTAGCAATCTGCCATTTCTTTTTCAGATCATTCCAATATTCCAAATTTTCAGGATCAACAATGAACTCCAAGTAGTTCTCATTAAGAACTTTTCCATCAGACTTAGATTTCTTTTTCCTTTTTAAAGCAACAACTCGATTATCAAACTTTTTCCTTGCAGCTTCTGCATCTTTCAATTTTTGTTTTCTGAGCTGTTCATCAGCTTTCTTCTTAGCGGACAATTCAGCTTTCTTCTTAGCAAACAACTCATTATGCTTCTCAACAGCTTCAGCCATCTTTTCATCACTTGGCTGGCTACTAGTAACAACATGCTTCAGCTTACTTCTAGACCTGGTAACCCTTCCAGTCTCTTCAGCCTCTTCTTCATCATGCAAGACCAGTTTCCTCTTTCTCTTTCCAGAAGAAGATTCAGCAACGTTTTTCTCAATTGTTGTTACATCTTGAGGTTCAGAAGTTTTTTTGTTGTCTTCTGAGATTGATTTTCAGCTTCAAACTAATGATCTCTTCTTTCAGATCATCCTGACTTGCTTTCAGCTCATCTTGACTCACAACCAACTGAGCTTGTTGAACTTGAGCCTGCTCCATCACTTTCATGACTTTATCTTCCCCCTTTTTGGCTTCATCCTGCCATTCCTTCAAGGGTGTCATAAGCAGCTCAACTTTCTTTTGTAGCTCAACAGAAAGCTTCTTTTTTTGCAATCTATGCAGATCATAGATCTTAGACATTGTGTGTTCCAACACTTGCTCATAGGAATTGGTAGCAGTCAATCTTTCCAATTTCTCAACAACTTCTCGAAATTGTTTCAAAGTAGCTTCCAGCTTGCCTTTTAACTCTTCATTTTGCTTTTTCAACAATTCAAAGCTAGAGTTATCTTGAGCTGTCTCAGTAGGAACAGTTCTTACTGTCTCTTGAACATCATCAAGCACAGTATGCTCAGCAACATCAATTGGTGTGCTTTCCAACTCATTAGCACCCAAAGCTTGTTCCTCTAAGACCTCAGTCTCTTCAAGTACAACTGTGTTCTCAAACACCTCAGTTGCATTGGTATCAACTTCATAATCAGCTTCCATATCAGCTTCCATATCAGCTTGATTATCACAATTTTCAACACCAACATCCTCAGCTTCCATGTTGACATCAGATCAACATTTTCATCAGCAGAATTTATCACAAAATACTTACAACCAGTTAGCCTTTCAACCAACTGTACAACTGAATCTAGTGTGACTAATTCTGTAAAAGAATTAACACCTGCAGCTTCTCTCTGCTCTTGTTCCCAGTCATGGAACACAGATAAACCATCCATGCCTTCTGCTACAATTAACAACTCATTCAGGCCAATTCTTCTAAGATACACCCAAATGGCTATCTTTAGAAGTTGCTCAAAAATCATAGAGCTGTCATCTAAACCATAAAATCCTTTAAGAAGAGCATTTATCAGTTTAAATCTTATTCTTTCTTCCTTATCACATACTGGATAATCCATCAAGAATACTGAATTCGGTTGAATAATCTCAGTTTCTGGTGAAGAAGTGATCTCAATTGGTTCAGAAGAAGGTATATGTTCATGCTCAGTAGAGTGATCATGAACTGGTTCAGGAGAGAAATGAGGAGTGGAATTATGTTGAGGACTTGATTGGGGAGTGGGATGAAATGAAGTGTTCTGAGAGGGTGAGGGAGGAGTGTTCTGACGAATAGGAGAGTAGTGTACTGACTCCTCAGAACGGGTAGGCTCATGATCAAGGGGTTGGGCTTGGATAGGATCAGAATTTGAGGGAGTAGAGGAAGTGCTCTTGAGTACTCTTCTGGGTCTAAGCACACTAGCACCCTTAGTTTTCTTATGTAAAACAATGAGGCTTGAAGAACTTACCTCTTGTTCTACAGAAGACTCCTTTTCTTCTGCAACAACAGATTCTTCTGACTTTTCAGAGGCAACCATAACTGATCTGCCCCTTCGTAATCCAGCTCGGTGAGGATCATGCCTAGCCTTTGTTCTTGTCTTCGGCTCATCATTATCAGAACGGAACATTGATCCACCAGACTCTTGAGGTTGTTGACGCTGACGCTGTGCTTGTTCAAATATTACAGACTCCTTTTTGAACAAAAACTTGCCCTGATGAAACATTTTCGGAGGACTCCAATCCACCTTTTTATCAGCTAATTGAGGCAACAACATGCTCAACTTGCTTCCAAATCCCATCATGGATTTAATGGAGAATTCTTTGGTGTCTTCATCAAACAACACTTTCTCTCTTTCAGCCAACAGCCTGCCCAAAATAAATCCTTGCCAGTCACCATCAACACGATCAATAATCGCGGCCATAACACGAATCTTCAGTTGAGTGAGAGCATCTTGACTGAAGTGTTGACCTAACATACATTTTCCAGCAATGTCCATCAGTAATTGAAGACCGTCTGGAAGAATTTCTTTCTTCAAGTTGGTAAGAGTCGTGGGGTCAACATTTATCCATCTTCCCACGCACGCCTTTTCTTGCCCAGCCATGTAACCTAGAATGTTTACCGGCCCGTCGGGTAGATCAAAAGCGATTCCAAGGGTCTCCCTGGAAATGACAACCCTGTGTCCAGAAATCGTTGAACGAATGCTATTTGAATCACCTTGAACCTGTAACAAGAATTTCATTGCCTCAGGTTCAAAAACCATCTTGGGGAATGATTCTAGATACTTCTTCAGCCCGCATTCTTCACACATGGTGAGAATGGCTTGATTCTCGCTCTTTTTCCTTCCGGTGAAGTAGACAGAGTTTTCAACAAAAATGCCCTTTTTACGATTCCATTTTGATGAGTCAAACGTACCTACAACTTCATGAGCTTCGTTTAGAATGTCGATAATCGCCATAAGAAACAATGTAGAAGTGTAGATGATAGAGTAGAGGAATTTTGCGAAAACTTTTGAGCTTAGATAATTTGCAGATTGTTAAAAAGTAAGTTTGATCGTAGTTATCTACTTCAAAGCAAATCTAGGGCTTGGATTGATTTAGATCCCCACGTTGTGTGGTTTGGATCGAGTATAGAGATGTGTAATTAAGAAAAACGTTCCAGATTCATAAAACTCTTTCCAATTTGGAGCCAACTTGTGTTAATAAATACACCTTTTAAAATTAGGTCAAGAATAGAGGAGTGTATTTATCTTCTCTATAAATATACTAATTTTGAACAGATCTTGACTTAGAAGTACTCTAAGGCAATAATACTGTTCTGATGTGTATCAGCACAGTTGTTTCCATGCACACTTTACTTCCATTTCTTGCTTAAAATTTATTGAAATTTACTTATCTGGGTTCAGCTAAGTACAGCAATCAGCTGAGTATATTCTCCGAAGATCAGATCAGTAGTTGGGTCAGCACAGTAATCCTCAGATCAGTTCCCCAACTCTTCTGATTTTCACCCTTTTTGTTATCAGCACAATACTTTCTCAGACCAGTACTGTAACTCAGATCAGTTCTATTCTGTAGACAGATTTTCCTGTAATCAAATAAGCTCTGTAGACAGTTTAATCAGTAATCAGATCAGTTCTGTAGAAAGAATGATATTGTAGTTAGAATAGTTCTGTAGACAAATTAACTTTGTAATCAGAATAGTCCTGTAGACAAATCAATTCAATAATCAGAACATGTCTGTAGACAGATATGTGTTGTAATCAGATCAGATTTGTAGACAGATCAAATCTGTAATCAGATCAGTTCCCCCTCCAGTGGAGAACTCTCTTCTGTGCATGTTTCACCTTGGTAGAAGTGTTAGTTCATGCATAGATGGTGAAATTCAGTACAGATTAGTAAACAATAATTAAAATAGGTCTTTGTAAGGTTTGTTCTAAGGTGACTTGTGATCTGAGTCAACATACAAGATTTTTCAGAAATCATAGATCCCCCCTTAAATGTATATTCTCAATTCCCTCAGCTTTACCAGCTTCCTCATCGGGATTTAGGCACCTTAGTACCCTTTTTACCTGTTTGTGATGAATGTAGTGGTCTTGACATGGTTTGTTCTTCAGAATTACCCTTCTTGGAGTACTGTTCTTGATATCAGCTCAGTACCTGAAATGTTAGTGTACAGCTCTATATACATGCAGGATCCATGTCTATCAATCCTAAACTTATGCAAAGCTCTCCAAATCTAGTTTCAGCCAAAGGTTTTGTGAAAATGCCAGCTCTCTGAATATCAGTATGGATCTTTTCCTTCCTAATGTTTTTCTTTTCAACATGATCCCTAATGAAATGATGCATAACATCTACATGCTTGCATCTAGTATGTAAAACGGGATTTTGAGTGATGGCAATTGCATTATTGCTGTCACAGAATATAGGTACATTAGATTCCACAATGTTGTAGTCTCTAAGTTGTTGCATTAGCCAAAGGAGCTGACTACAACAACTTCCTGCAGCCATATATTCTGCTTCAGTGGTAGATGTTGCCACACTTGTTTGTTTCTTTGAAAACCATGATATGAGCTTTAGAACCTAAAAATTGGCATGAACCAGAAGATGATTTTCTATTTATCCTGCAACCACCAAAGTCAGAATCTGAATAACCACTTAGGGATAAATCATCATCTGCAGAATACCACAAACCTCGATTAATGGTACCCTTTAGATATTTCAATATCCTTTTAGCAGTCTCCACATGACTTTCTTTGGGATTGGCCTGAAATCTAGCACATACACCTACTGCAAATGCAATATCTGGCCTACTAGCAGTCAAATAGAGTAAAGAACCAATTAAAGCTCTATAATAGGATTGATCAGCACACTTACCTTGATCATCTGGATCCATTCTATATGTTGGCAGTATTGGTACTCCAACTGTTTTACAGGTCTTGATACCAAATTTATCTAACAAATTTCTTGTATATTTTGCTTGATTGATAAAGATACCTTCAGATGATTGCTTTACTTGAAGACCAAGAAAGTAGGTCATTTCACCCATCATTGACATTTCAAACTTACTTTGCATGAGCTTTGAAAAGCTTTCACTCATGCTTTTGTTAGGAGATCCAAATATTATATCATCAACATAAATTTGGACTAATAAAATGTATGCACCTTCTTGTCTTCTGAACAAAGTACGATCAACTTTGCCCTTAGTAAATCCATTTTCAACTAAGAATAGTGAGAGAGTGTCATACCAGGCTCTTGGGGCTTGCTTCAGACCATATAGTGCTTTCTTCAACCTGTATACTTGGTTACCATTTACCTCAAATCCAGGAGGTTGTTCTACATAAACTTCTTCAACAAGTATACCATTCAAAAATGCAATTTTCGCATCCATTTGATACACGGTGAATTTCATATAAGAAGCATAAGCAAGAAAAAATCTTATAACTTCTAGTCTATCTACAGGGGCAAATGTTTCATCATAATCAATACCCTCAGCTTGAGAGTAGCCCTGAGCAACTAATCTAGCTTTGTTTCTTACAACAAAATCATTCTCATCTTTCTTGTTTTTAAAAATCCACTTAGTACCTACCACATTGTGATCAGTAGGTCTCTCTTCGAGTTCCCATACATCATTTCGAGTAAACTGGTTTAATTCTTCTTGCATAGCCATAATCCAGTTACTGTCAGATAAAGCTTCTTTCACAGTTGTAGGCTCAATAGAAGATAAGAAGCAACACCAACAAAACAGAGAATTACTAGGTTCAGGCTTAGAATCAAACAGTTGTCTTCTGGTCTTAACACCTTTATTGGATTCACCAATAATCAGATCAGTAGAATGAGTAGATTTCCATGTTTTTCTAGTCTTAACAGGAATGCTTTCATCATCCACATCATGCATATCAGAATCATCAATATCAATATCATCATTTTCAGCAGGTTTATTCACAGGAGAACAGTCAACCAATTCAGGCATGTCAATTGATCTAGAAGACTTACCTTTGTCTTTTACCTTTTCTACATCATCATCTTTGTTTAGGATGTTCAGAAATGGATTGTAGGCTTGTACAGATTCATAAACTTCAGTCTCTTCATTGTCTTTATCAGTTTGAATGGTCAGATCATCAATTTTCTTACTGATCTGATGATCAGCAGAGTCCTGTACAACTTCATCAAAGACAACATGGGGTGTTTCTTCTACACATAGAGTAGAGTAATTAAACACTCTAAATGTTTTGCTAGTAGAGGAATATCCTAAGAATATCCCCTGATCTGCTTTAGCATCAAAAGCATTTAATTTGCTCTTTCCATTGTTATGAATAAAGCATTTACATCCAAAGATATGAAAATATGAAACTCTAGGTTTTCTACCTTTCCATACCTTATAAGGAGTTTTACCATGTACCTTGTTGAGTGCACATCTGTTCTGAGTATGACAAGCAGTGTTGATTGCCTCAGCCCAGAACTTCTGTGGTGTGTTGTACTCTGCAAGCATTGTTCTGCATGCTTCTTTTAGTGTTCTGTTTCTTCTCTCAGCTACACCATTATGTTGGGGTGTCCTAGCTGCACTAGTCAAATGCTGAATTCCAGATTTAGAACAAAATTCTTTAATATAGCAGTTTATAAATTCAGTCCCCTTGTCACTCCTGATCTTGACAATGGGCTGACCTTTTCTACTTGCAACCTCTTTAACAGATCTGGTAGTTGGATTTGTGTGTCACTCTTTTTGTGTAAGAAGATTACCCAAGTGAATTTTGAATAATCATCTACCACAACCAAAGTGTACCTTCTACCATTCAGTGTAGGGGGTTTTATTGGACCATGTAGATCCATGTGCAAGAGTTCTAAGACTCTACAAGTAGAAAGAGTGGGAATTGACTTAAAGGAAACCTTTACCTGTTTACCTTCTGGCAAGCATCACACACTTGTGATTTGAAATAGATTTCATTAGGGATACCTTCAACAAGGTAGTTTCTTGCAATCTTATTAATTATCTTAAAGTTCAAATAGCATAGGCGTCTGTGCCATAGCCAGCTGATTTCTTTAGGACTCTTAGAAAGAAGGCAAGCATCCCTAGGGCAACTATTCCAATTCACAATGTAGACACTGCCCTGTCTTACTCCAACTAGTAGAATTGTATGAGTTCTTTTATCCCAAATTTCACATTTGGTTTTTGAAGTAGACTTTATAGCCCCTGTCACAAAATTGAGAGACAGATAACAAATTATATTTCAAACCTTCTACATATGAGACATCTTGAATCTCTACATCTCCATTCTTGATGTATCCAAATCCTTTTGTGATTGCCATGGAACTATCTCCAAAGCATCTCCAAAGATCACATTTGGTCCTTCCTTCTCATGATAGTCAGAAAGAAGAGTCTTGGTACCAGTCATGTGGTGAGAACACCCACTGTCTATGTACCAAGTTTCTCCAACTGAACCACCTTTCTTGTAATGATCCAGTCGATCCTGCAAGTAGTGATCTTAATAATTTAGGTACCCTTTCTTTATTGGGGTCCTTGGGGGTTAGTAGTAAGAGGTATCCAAATAAACATTGAAGATTTGAATAATTGAGACCTCTTAAGTTTTCTACCATGCTTATCACAGAACAGTACTTTATTGACCTTATCCAAATTATCAGCAGACTTAGGATCTATTTTTCTGAGATAGCCTTTCCTTGGTTCTATCCCCTTTTCAGGAAGATCAGTATGTCTGTAATAGTTTGCATAGGGCCTAAAATCCTGTGGACCATACGGCTTATAGATGCGTTTTGATCTTTCCTCTCCAATGATATCATAAGATAAAGGTGGAGGATAAAGAACAGGTTTGTTATGATAATGAGGCACAAATTTCCTAGGTTTAGTTGAGTACATCTGAGACTGCCTTATGAAAGGAGGTCTAGGCTGTTTCCAACTTGCCTGTGCTTGTCTTGACCTACTGTTCTGAGTCTGCCTCTTCTGATTCCAGGACAGTTCTGCTCTGGTCAGAGGAGTAGTACTCTTCTGGTATGGTCTTGACTGTACTGGTCTAGATCCATTCTTCTGTTTAC
Organism: Galeopsis tetrahit; assembly: GCA_963675135.1. NCBI lineage: Eukaryota > Viridiplantae > Streptophyta > Magnoliopsida > Lamiales > Lamiaceae > Galeopsis > Galeopsis tetrahit. Next base: position 59,914,527 of record OY776132.1, read on the forward strand.
CATTTTTGGTAGTAGGAGGAATGTATTTAGACTGTACTTTGGATTTTGGTTCATTATCATAAGTCATAGGTTCTTTTCCTTTATCTAACTGCAAAGAACTTGAACTAGCTCAAGTAGTGTTCTTAATGCCTGAAGTAGAGGAACTAGGCAGATCAGTACCTATTCCACTTTTATCATAAGGAGCTCTGTATCTGTCTGATAATGTTTGATTAATCTCAGAAGAGTTAACCATCTCAGATAGCTTCAAATCCAAGCTCAGTACTTCAGATTCTAAGAATCTATTGCGCTCTTCAAGTTTTTCACATTTATTCTTTAAATCATTGAATTCATTGGTCTCTTTAGCTTGTGTATGAAGCATACCCTGATATAACTTGTCCATAGATGCATACTTTTCTTTGAGTTGTGACAACTCTTCTGATAGCCGTGCATTTAGAACAGTTATATTAGGATCCACTTTTAATTGAGCTTCTCGAAGAGTAATGATTTCTTGTTTTAAGGATATGTTCTCATCACTGATTTCCATGAATGCTTTATTAGCTGGTAGGAGGTCTTCTTCATTCATCTCATTGGAATGTTGAAGACTACTTCCTACACTACTATCAGCAGTGTCACATAAATCAGAATCAGAATCAGATTCATCACAAGATTGAAAAGAAGTGACAGATGATACCTCTTGATCGATTCTTGCCATCATAACTAGTCCATCATCTGCAATGAAGACTTCTTTCTCACTGCTAGAAGGGTACTCAGATGAAGACGATGGCAACTCATCTGAATCCGTATCAGATTCATTGTAGGCCACCATTGCCCTCTTACCCTTAGCATATTTGCGATCTCTCCTTGCTTTCCTTTCTCTTCTGTCTTCAGCACTCAGATCAGGACATTCATGGATGTAATGACCTGGCTTTTCACAGTTATAACACAGAGGTTCATTAGTAGAACGTTTAGTAGGAGAATGATATCGGTTCCTGTCCTTCCTATCAGTAGAGTTCTTATCCTTCCTATCAGCAGAGTTCCTATCTCTTCTTTTCTCATTGGAGATCTCATCTCTCCTTTCAGAAGATTTGTGATCCCTTCTGGTCCTAGAAGAGTCCCTGTTACTAGAGCCCTGAGAATCCTTATAGAATCTTTTGTATCTACCATAACGCTTGTTAAGTTTATCAAACCTCTTTATCATTAAGTTCAACTGATCCTTAAGAGCAAGATCAGTACTCTCTAGTTAATCTTTTATGCTTGAGGACTTAGACATAGATGATCTAGACTTCTTAGAGGTAGATGCCTTAAGTGCAATACTCTTAGAAATTTCCTTATCCCTATCACTGCTTACTATTGGATCTTCTTCATCCAATTCAAACTCATGCGCCTTAAGGGTTTGGAAAGTGGTTTTAGCAGACCAGGTATCTATATCTTGTGTGGTTTTAATTATCATTTTGACCATTTTCCACCTGTCATCTAAAGCCTTAAGAATACACAGATTGATCTCCCTATTGGTGTAAGTCTTTCCTAAAACATCCAAGTCATTCAGAATCTTTGTAAAGCGAGTATCTAGCTGGTCAATTGTTTCACCAGTCTTGATTTTGAATGATTCGAACCGCTGGACAGCAGTGGATAGTTTGCTTTCCTTTATAAGAGAAGTACCCTCACAAATGATAGCTAACTTGTCCCACATCTCTTTGGCTGATTTACATTTTACTACTTTCCCAAGATACTCGTTGGGAAGGGTATGCAAAATGTAATTCTTAGCCAAGCTGTCTAAGTTGTTCTGCCTCATCTCTTCAGTAGTTAAATCTAACCTTGGTTTAGGCACGAGAACACCGATGGCTTTGGAAGGTTCCAGATTTGCAGTGTTGGGTATCATGGTAGTAATTGGCCCTTGCTTGATCACGGACATCATTAGATCATGGGTTGAACTGAAAATGGCTTCCATACTCAGCTTCCAATAATCATAATCTGCCACTTTGAACTTAGGAAGTTTATTGATGTTAGTTTCTTCCATGATAGAACAGACAGTTAAGATCAGTAATAGAGCAAATAGATTCAGATAGCAAAGTAAGATCAAGAAACAAGTATCAGTAATGAGAAACAGTTAGACTTTCCCCAAAGTCTACAAGGTTATCAAGAAACAGCAGTCCAAAGAACTACTGCTCTGATACCACTTGTTGGTCCCAAAGTTGAGTTTTAGATTGAGTAAGCTAAGAAAAAGTCTAGAGGGGAGGGGTGAATAGACTTTTCATATTCTATCAAAATATCAGAGTTTAAGTGCGGAAATGTGTTCTGTATGATACTGTTCTTACAATTAGATCAGTACTCAACAGTTAATCTTTATACTCAACTTTTCTTTAAATCTTTTCTTAGAAAACTTACTGTTCTTGGTTAAACAAATATAAACAGATAATCAAAACAGAAAGTAAAGAACACAAGATTTTATAGTGGTTCGACAAATGTCTACATCCACTCACAACTCTAGTTGCAATGTTTTATTACTCTTTCCTTCTTGAGTACTTGTAGCTTAGAGTCCCAAGATTAAGACTTTGATCTTGTCGATTATACCACCAGGTATATCTTCGATCTACTAGTAATTTCACAAGTAACTAGCACACTTGTTTACACAGTACAAACTTAAAATGAAAAGTAAAACTTCTCTTCAGTAGTAGCCTTTGATTCTTCTCTTCAGATCTGTGGCTTCTCTTCAGTTCGATCTCCTTGACTCTGTGAGTTCTTGAATACTTGAAATCTCTTGAGTGCTCTTGAATAGTAATTGTATCAGTAGTCTTTTCAAGTAGAAGATCACACGGTATTTATAAGATCAAGTATAACAGTTAGCAGTTTGTGAAACTAACTCTCAACTAACTCATAACCGTTTCTTGTTGTAACTTCCTTCTTTGTAACCAACTTAAAACTTATCTTTCCAAGTCAACATATCTTCAAAATATATCTTCAGTTACGCTTCAAATAAGTTATCCAAACTTATTCTTCAATTCAACTAACTTAGCACAGTAAACTACTCTTCTTAGTTTTACTGCTCTTGGTCAGTCAGCACAGTTCTTCAAAACTGTTCAGCTTCCTTCAATAATACTTCTCTTGATTTCTTCATACTCTGAAGTAGTCTTCTGATATCTCTTAGTCTTCTTTAGTCTTCTGACTTTAATCTAATCTACTGTTCTGAACTTTTACAATGCTGAATACAATAGAATACAACTTTACACATATAAAACATATCTATACATCAACTGAACTATATACAGATGAGTATATCTAAATCCTATACTATAAGCTGTCTATACAATTCATTCTCAGTTTAGTTCCTTAAACAGTTCATATATCAGATTAGTAAAACATAAGATCAGTAAACTCAGATTTCATAACACATTAAGATCAGTAATCCTAATTCATATATCACAGTTATATCAACATATAATCACATATATCATTAATTCTAAGTTGCTTTTGGCCATCAAAACATATAATCATCAACTAGAACATTGCTTACAGGATTCATATCCCAACAATTATATATATATATATTTATTATAATATTTAAAATAATTTCAATTGTAAAATATCAATGTTACTTTAACAATTCCAAAAAAATAAAAAAAAATTACATCAAATCTTCATCCTCTCATCTTTATGTCCATCTTCATTTGCATCTTCGTATTTATAAACATTTTTATAAACATTCAAACTGATTTATATATATAAGACACAAAATTTTGGAGAATTATTAAACATTTAAACCGATTTTCTAGATTTAATATGCATAGTTGAAGTAGTACTCTTCCCTCATGCTTAGTAGAAATAAAAACAAATAATTAATGAAATCAAGAAAACAGAAAAACATAAAACAAATTATACATAATGAAATCAAGAAATTATACCCCAAAATAAATCATACAAAAAACTTAATATGTCAAATTAATGAGTGTAAATGAAATTATATTGATCCTATTATTTCAAACATCATAGTGTTGAAATCGTCTCTGATTATTAACAATAAAATATTGTTTTGCTAATAAGGTGATGAAATATTTTAATTTTCTCGCAAATATTAAATCCACAAAATTAGTCATACAAATTTCAATTTTGTCGCTAAAATATTAGTGACAAAATATAATTTTCATTGTTGTTCTGATTATTAACAACAAAATGAAGCAATTTGTTGCTATTATAGTGATGAAATATATTAATTTCATCGCAAAAAATAATTTCAATAAATTAGCCACGAAAATTTCCATTTCATCGCAAAATATTAGTGACGAAATATTTTTATTGTTATTCTGATTATTAACAAAAAAATGAAGCAATTTGTTGCTAATATAGCGATGAAATATATAAATTTTGTTGCAAAAATTAATTTCAAGAAATTAGCCACGAATTTTTTTAATTTATCGCAAAATATTAGCGACAAAATATAATTTTCATTGATGTTATGATTATTAACAACAAAATGAAGCAATTTGTTGCTAATATAGCGATGAAATATAAAAATTTTGTTGCAAAAATTAATGTCAAGAAATTAGCCACGAAAATTTCTATTCCATCGCAAAATATTGGCGACGAAATATAATTTTCATTGATGTTCTGATTATTAACAAAAAAATGAAGAAAATGGTTGCTAATATAGAGGTGAAATATATAAATTTGGTTGCAAAAATTAATTTCAATAAATTAGCCACGAAAATTTCTATTTCATCGCAAAATATTAGCGACGAAATATAATTTTTATTGTTGTTTTAATTATTAACAACAAAATGAAGCAATTTGTTGCTAATATAGCGATGAAATATATAAATTTTGTTGCAAATATTAAATCTAAGAATTTAGCGACGAAAATTTCTATTTCGTTGTAAAATATTAGCGACGAAATATAATTTTCATTGCTATTTTAATATTAACAACGAAATGAAGTAATTTGTTGCTAATATAGCGATGAAATATTTAAATTTTGTTGCAAATATTAAATCTAAGAATTTAACGACGAAAATTTCTATTTCGTTGCTAAAAAATGATTTTAGCGACGAAATTTAGATTTGTCGCAAAATTTTTGTCGCTATTCCCCTGTTTCTTGTAGTGTAGGAGAATATTCCATCAAAAAATGCAATCACTCTCACCATGAATTACACACGTCGTAATGGCTATAATTACTCAAATATCATGTTTGCCTAAAATTTAATAGGATACTCCTCTAGTGCTACAAAGGAACAACACAAGAGAAGCACAATTCAAATTTTAAATTAGTAAAAATAGCAACACTTGGAGCTAGAAAAAAGGAGTATGCAGCTGCTTACGAGCTTCTTGCAACTCGTCATTGGTTATTTCTCTTTGATAATAAGATTTTGAGTTAGAGATTGATGAAAACCTCCTTCGAGGTATTCTACACTCTTCAAATGAATGCACAAAAATGTCTAGTAAATTAGCAGAATTGCTATGATCTATTCAATATTAAAAAAACATGTCTACAATGGTTGTTGTTGGGATATGAATCCTGAAACAAGTCCTACATGATGATAAAAAATGAAGTTTTGATAAGCCAAAAGTAGTTTGAATTTTTCTAAGTATTGACTGATCTAGTCTAGTTAAGAGAAGTCATCTTGAACAGACCAGTAGAGTTCACATATGAAAGATAAGTGTTGTTTATATTTGAAAGATAAGTACGATTTATAAGTACTTCATATATGTTTATATTAACTGTTTAAGGTGTTATTGAGCTATAAATAATCATTGTATAGAGCTCATGATTTTCGTATGTAATAGATAGATTGATTGTATAGTTTATAAGTTGACTAAGCTATAAGCTTAAAGTAATGTAATAGTCTTGTTAGGATTAGAATAGTCTACTATTGGAGATCGCACAAGAAGACTAGACAAGAAGGATGAAGTCTACTACAAGACAAGTGCATACAAAACTCCACAAGACAAGTCAACTTGAAGTAGTTTGAAGTAAAGGTGAAGCGCGTAAAAAGATAAAGATTACAAAGTTAGTTAGAAATAACTGATTAACAAGAAATGCGTGGATGGATAAGAAGATTCAGTTAGAAGTTAGTTTTCAAGAAGAGTTGGTTACAACTAACTAAGTTCTTGATCTCAGAAGTCTATAAATACTTCAAAGTGTTTATCATTTGAAGACTACTGATACTACTGCAAATACATATACTGAAGCTACATACTGAAGCATTCAAAGATTACTCTCAGAGTTCATTGAAGTTCAGAAAGCAAGTCCGCTAGTGAAGTGAAGAAACCAGAAGACTGCTACTGAATAAGTTTTCGTTTTTGTTTGTTATTTTTATCAAGTTGCTAGATACTTGTTAAATTTCTAGTAAGATCGTAGACGTATCTGGTAGTATAGTCTTAGAAGATCTAAGTCTTTTTCTTGGGACTTTAAAATCACAAGAACTCACACTTTGTACTTTATTGAAAGAGTTAGTGGAAACATCACAACTGGGTTGTGAGAGTGGACGTAGACAAGTTGTCGAACCACTATAAATTGTTTGTGTTGTTTACTTTACTGTTTTGTTTAATTGCTTAATTGTTTACTTGTTAAACATACCTAACTGAACAAGACAAGTTGAGTATTACTAGAACAGAGTTCTTGAATTAAGAAGTTGAGTATAAACTTGTATTGGGCTCATTGTTAATTTCGTATTCCGCACATTGTATTCTGATATATCGAAAGATTTTAGAAAAGTCTATTCACCCCCCCTCTAGACATTTTCTTTAGCTTCCCTCGATATTAACTCAACTTTCAGGACCTACAAGTGGTATCAGAGCAGTAGTTTACGAACTGCTGTTTCTTGATAACCGACTTAAGACTTAGGGTGAAGTCTTGGTCCGTGATTGTACTTGCTTACGTGTTCTTGATCAACATTCTTGTTATATCTGTTTCTTGTTTCGTGTTCTTGACTTATCTGCTTCTTGATCATAAAACTGCTTAACACTTATTTCTTGAAATATGTCTCTTGAGATCAGCGCTAATAAGTTGCCCAAGTTCCAGGTTCAGGACTACGACTACTGGAAACTGCGAATGGAAGCGATTTTCAGCTCCACGCATGATCTAATGATCTCTGTTGTGACCGAGGGTCCGATCGTGACAATGGTCCCAAATACTGCAAATCTTGACAAAGACAAACCAATTGGCACCCTCGTCAAGAAACCAAGGTCTGATCTAACCTCAGAAGAAATGCGTCAAAATAATTTGGATAGTTTGGCGAAGAATTACATCTTACACACTCTTCCTAACGAGTATCTAGGAAAAGTGCTAAAATGTAAAACTGCCAAAGAGATGTGGGACAGATTAGCTATCATTTGTGAAGGGACATCCCTGATCAAAGAGAGCAAATTATCCACTGCTGTCCAAAGATTTGAATCATTTCGGATGAAAGCTGGCGAAACTATCGACCAGCTGGATACTCGTTTTACTAAAATCATGAATGACCTTGAAGTTATTGGTAAAACTTATACTCCTCGTGAAATCAATCTTAGGATTCTTAAGAGCTTAGATCCTCGATGGAAAATGGTAAAGATGCTAGTTAAGAATACCCAAGACATAGACAAGTTGAGTGTAGAGACCATGTTTCAAACTCTTAAAGCCCATGAGTTTGATTTAGACGAAGATGAACCCGTAGTCAGTAGTGACAGAGAACATGCTGTATCTAAGAACGTTGCCTTTAAGTCTAGCTCTTCTAAGTCCACTAAGGTAGACAGGTCTAAGTCTAAAACTAAGTCTGCCTCTGTAAAAGACGAGTTAGATACTGATCTTAGTCTGAAGGATCAGGTGAGCCTCATGGTTAGAAAGTTTGATAGGCTGAATAAACGTTTCGGAAGATATAAGAAGTTCTATAGGGATCATAGAGTGTCTACTTCTAAGAACTCGTTTGAGACCAGACAAGACCGAAACTCGTCCGAAAGGAGAGACGAAGTCTCGAAAGGTAATAGGCGAGATAGAGAGTCTGACGATAGGAAGATTCAGCGTTCGGATAGACGTGATAAACGTAGGGATAAATCTCCTATTAAAAAGGCTACTAATGATCTCTTGTGCTACAACTGTGAAAAGCCAGGTCACTACATTTATGAATGTCCAGACCTGAGCACTGACGATCGAGAAGAACGTAAAGCTCGAAGGGAAAGAAGATACAACCGTGGCAAGAAGGCAATGATGCCCAATGATGACTCTGATTCGGATTCAGACGAGTTGCCATCGTCCTTATCTAGCTACCCATCTGATCAAGACCACGACGAAGCATTCATAGTAGATGATGGCATATGCTGCATGGCTAAAATCGACCAAGAGGTATCATCTGCTACTTCTTTTCAATCTTGTGATGATTCTGATACTGATGAAAGTGACACTGCTAGTAGTGAAGTAGGAAGTAGTCTGCAGCACTCTACTAGTGCTGTTGAAGACGACCTTCTACTTGCTAACCAAGCATTCATCGAAGTCAGTGATGAGAACATTGCATTAAAACAAGAAATCATTGATCTTAAGGAAGCTCAGTCCAAAGTAGATCCCAATATAACAGTCCTAAATGAACGTTTGACTGAAGAGTTGAGACAACTTAAAGAAAAGTGTGCATTGACAGACATGTTATATCAAGACCTACTTAAGACACATGCAACTGAGAGAAATAAATTCAATGTTTTAAAGAGCAAGTGCAATAGACTTGAAGAACGTAATAAGTTCTTAGAGACCGAGGTTGTCACATTAGATCTCAAGCTTACTGACCTGGTTAACTCCTCAAAGATTAACCTTGAACTGTCAGATAGGTATAGAGATCCAGCTGACAAGACTGGTATAGGTGCTGAGTCATCTAGCTCGTCTACTCGAGTCATTAAGAACCCTACTACTACTAACGCAAGACTTTTGCCAAATGATAAAGGAAAAGGACCAATGATATACGATATTGGTACTCCATCTCAAGGTACTGTACCTAAACAAGCTCGAGTTAACATTCCGATTACCAAGGGAGGTAAAAAGAATGGTAACAACAAGCTTGTTCCACCTAGAACTAATCTTCAAAGGACCACTAATCGTGGACGACCCAACCAGGTCAGATACAAGGACTGGTATCCTGAGGAGACGAGTACTAGACAGGTACAGACTAGACGACAAGAGCCTAGACCTCCTTTCATAAGGCAGTCTCAGCTCTACTCATCTAGACCTAGACAGGTAGCTCCAAAATATGGTACACAAGCTGTCCTATATCCTCCACCTTTGTCATATTATATTATTAGTGAGGAAAGACCCAAACGTGTCTATAAACCGTATGGACCTAATGCTTACAAGCCCTACTCTGACTATCATAGACCAGTGCCTGCTCAAGTAGAGATCAAGTCGAAAGGCTATCTCAAACGAGTAGATCCAAACTCGAATGATAGGACAGACAAGGACAACAAGGTCTTATTTTGTAACAAGTATGGGCGAAATATTAAGAGATCGAACTTGTTCAAGACTCCAATGTACATTTGGATTCCTCTGAACACGACTAACCCCCAAGGACCCCAATAAACAAATGGGTACCTAAATTATTGAATATCTTCATTGCAGGGTCGACTTGACTTGTATAAGAAGGGTGGCTCAATAGGAGAAACCTGGTACATAGACAGTGGTTGTTCGCACCACATGACTGGTACCAAGGCTCTCTTATCAAGTTACCATGAGCAAGAAGGACCAAAAGTGATATTTGGTGATAGTTCCACTGCTGTCACTAAAGGATTTGGTTACATCCGGAATGGAGACGTAGAGATACAAGATGTCTCATATGTTGAAGGTTTGAAATATACCTTACTCTCTGTTTCACAGTTTTGTGATCGTGGATACAAGGTGCAGTTCAAAAGCCGCAAATGTCAGATCATTGACAAAAGGACACACACAGTCCTACTAGTCGACGTAAGACAAGGAAGTGTGTACATAGTGAATTGGAACAGTTGTCCGAGGGACACCTGTCTACTTACTAAGAATCCTAAAGAACTTGGCTGGCTCTGGCATAGACGCCTCTGTCATCTAAACTTTAAGGTTCTTAATAAGATAGGCAGAGATTACCTTGTAGAAGGTATTCCCAATGAAGTTTATGCACGGCTTGTCAACAGGGTAAACAGGTTAAAGGTTCTTTTAAGTCAATTCCTACTCTCTCAACTAGTAGAGTCCTAGAACTCCTACATATGGATCTTCATGGTCCGATAACTCCTCCAACCTTGAATGGTAGAAGTTATACTCTTGTTGTTGTAGACGACTATTCTAAGTTTACTTGGGTAGTCTTCCTACACAAGAAGAGTGATACACAAACACTTCTGCCTGAACTGTTGAAGAAGTTACAAGTTGAGAAGAACCAGTCCATTGTCAAAATTCGGAGTGGTATCCAGCATCTTACAAGTGCAGCCAGGACACCACAACAAAACGGTGTAGCAGAAAGAAGGAATCGAACTCTCAAAGAAGCCTGTAGAACCATGATAGCCGAGTACAACACGCCTCAAAAGTTTTGGGCAGAAGCTATCAATACTGCATGCCACTCACAGAACAGAAGCGCGATCAACAAAGCTCTAGGCAAGACACCTTATGAGGTTTGGAAAGGTAGAAAACCCCGCATTTCATATTTCCATATATTTGGTTGTAAGTGTTTCATCCATAACAATGGAAAGAGCAAGTTGAATGCTTTCGATGCCAAAGCAGACGAGGGGATATTCTTAGGATACTCCTCGACTAGCAAGGCATTTAGGGTATTCAACTACTCAACTCTTTGTGTGGAAGAAACACCACATGTGGTTTTCGATGAATCTCGACAGGACTCGTCTGCCAACAAGATCAGTGAGAAAATTACTGATCTAATGATCGAATCTGACAAAGATTCAGAGGTATATGAATCCGTTCAAGCCTACAATCCATTCATGAAAGCTCTCGAGTCTGATGACAAAGAGAAGGTAAGTGCTCAAGGTAAGTCTTCTAGACCAGCTGACATGCCTGCTCTAGTTGACTCCACAACTCCTGGTAAATCTGTTGATAATTCAAATGATGTTGACATGCATGATATTGTACATGATATAGATGATTTTGATTACAAGTTAAATACCCATCCCATTTCCCCTACCCATGACTCGAACCCAGGACCTAAGGCCTAGGTAGTGGTGCTCTAACCACTTGAGCTATCCCACTTTGTCGTACATGATATAGATGATGATAGTGCTACTGTTAAGAATAGAAAAACATGGAAATCTGCGCATGATACTGAAAATATTATTGGTGACTCTACTGTTGGTGTGAAGACTAGACGACAACTCTTTGAGTCGCAAGAACAACCTAGTCCAACTATGTTTTGCTGGTGTTGTTTCCTCTCATCTATCGAGCCTACCACTGTTAAAGAGGCATTGGCTGATAGTAATTGGATCATCGCTATGCAAGACGAGTTGAACCAGTTTGTTCGAAACGACGTCTGGGAACTTGTCGATAGGCCTAAACATCATAATGTAGTTGGCACTTGATGGATTTTCAAAAATAAGAAAGATGAGAATGATGTAGTCGTTAGGAATAAGGCTAGACTAGTTGCCCAAGGCTATTCTCAGGCTGAAGGCATAGACTATGATGAAACATATGCTCATGTTGCTAGACTAGAAGCCATTCGATTGTTCCTTGCATATGCTGCTCACATGAAGTTTACTGTATATCAAATGGATGTTAAAAGTTCATTCCTTAAGGGTATTCTTGCGGAAGAAGTGTATGTTGAACAACCTCCAGGTTTTGAAGTCAAAGGCGACCAGGTGTACAGATTGAAGAAGGCCTTATACGGACTAAAACAAGCTCCAAGAGCATGGTATGATACTCTCTCTCTCTCTTTCTATTGGAAAATGGTTTTACTAAGGGCAAGGTAGATAGAACCTTGTTCAGAAGACAAGAAGGGAAAGACATTTTACTCGTCCAAATTTACGTAGATGACATCATTTTTGGGTCACCTAACAAATAGCTGAGTGAAAGTTTTTCGACACTCATGCAAAGTAAATTTGAGATGTCCATGATGGGTGAAATGAATTACTTTCTTGGTCTTCAAGTAAAACAGACCCCAGAAGGGATTTTCATAAATCAGGCAAAGTACACTAGAAACCTTCTAGACAAGTACGGGATTAAGACTTGTAAGTCTACTGGCGTACCGATGCAACCAACTTACAGAATGGATCCAGATGAAAACGGTAAATGTGCTGACCAATCTTACTATCGTGGATTAATTGGTTCCTTACTGTATCTAACTGCTAGTAGACCAGACATTGCATTCTCTGTTGGTGTTTGTGCTCGTTTCCAAGCCAATCCAAAGGAAAGTCACATGGAAACCACCAAACGGATTATGAAATATTTGAAAGGGACCATCAATCGTGGTATATGGTATCCCTCAAATGATGATCTATCCTTAAGTGGCTACTCAGACTCTGACTTTGGAGGCTGTAGAATAGATAGAAAATCTACATCTAGTTCTTGTCAATTCTTAGGCACAAAACTCATCTCATGGTTTTCGAAAAAGCAGACTAGTGTAGCTACCTCTACTACCGAAGCCGAGTACATGGCTGCTGGTAGTTGTTGTAGTCAACTACTCTGGCTCATGCAACAACTTAGAGATTACAATATATATGAATCAAATGTTCCTATTTTCTGTGATAGTAATAGTGCCATTGCCATTACACAAAATCCTGTTTTGCACACACGTTGTAAGCATGTTGATGTGAAGCATCATTTCATACGTGATCATGTAGAGAAGAAGGATATTCGCATGGAAAAGATTCATACTGATTTTCAAAGAGCTGATATTTTCACAAAACCATTAGCTGAAGCTCGTTTTCGTGAGTTATGCATTAGTTTAGGGCTAATTGATTTAGACCCTACTTGTCAATAGTTATGTACTAACAGATAGGTACATCAAAGAAACAAGGAGACAAGATCACTAGACCAGAGCACTCGACTACTCACTCAACAGGCAGGTATACAAGGCTAGACTAGATGACCAAACAACCCGATGAGGAAACTGGTAAAGCTGAGGGTAATACTAAGGGAATAAACATTTAAGGGGGAATCTATGATTTCTTAAATATCCTTATGTTGACTCTTATGTTTGTTAACAGTCATCTTGTTCGAAACCTTGACCATTGCTTTAGATTGATATTCGTTTTATTTATCTTACTCTACTTGTACCGATGATTACACATTGTATATGATAAGATAGGTACACGAAGTCGTTCGACGTTCAGAATAGACAAGCACAGTCGAAGGGGGAACTCGTCTTGTGTTCATAAGTCTACTCGTCTGTTCTGGATGGACTCGAACAGACAAGCTAAGTGTTTAATCAAAACGAATTAAGGGTATTATAGTAATTCAATAATGCTAAAATTTGAAAACCCTAGAATTGGATTTATACACTCCCATTTAATGAGGTGTATACACCCAGTTCGCACTCGACTACACTAGGTCAGATGAGTTCACTCCCCTGTACTAACTAAGAAGAGACGGATTTCAAATTTTACAATATCAAATCACATAATATTCTCGATTCTGTAACTGAATACCAAAGGCCCCAACCGTTGGATCTAATCCTTCAATCTTGGCCGTTGGATCAAATTTCAGTTCTTAACAAAACTCATCTTCCACAACACAACTCCCCCACGATTTCGTAACTTCCCTTTTCTAGCTCTCAAATTTCTTGCAAAATCAAACTCCCCTGTTCTTACTCTATCTTCCAAAAATGTCGATTGCTTTTCTATTCGATGTAAGAACCAACATGCAAGCTAAATTTGACCTTGGCAAGTTCATCTCTGAAGGAAAAGTGCATGTGGAGCCTTCGATGTTCTTCAAAGGGTTACACACTGAAGGAAACCAAGAAATTATCAACAAATGCATTCGATGTGGATTGAAGCCGTATCTGGAGGCATTCCCTCAAGTCATCTTGGAAGAAGAAGTGTTGCTGTTCTATGCTAACGCTACCAAACGAGGAGATATCATCGAATCGTTTATTGGATCGAGTCGAGTTGAACTCACTCGCGAAGTTGTGTTCAAACATTTGAAGTTGCCCATCGAAACAATTGATGTGGAAAACTATGCTGTAGGTCAGGAGATGAGGTATTTGAGCATATTTTGTGGTAGGAAAATGAAGCTTAAACCAGATGGCAAGGCCCCTGCCGTCAAGAAGTCGGAACTTCTGGAAAAGTATCGCACGCTACTGGACATAGTTAGCAAGATGCTACTATGTGCCACTGGCTCTCATGACTCAGTCACTCAAGCTAAGACAAGGGTGATGGCGGCGATATATGATGGAATCACGGAGGGTAATTGGTTTAAATTGATAGCTGATCGGATGATGTACTTCGAAAGAAGTGTTAGGGTTGACACCGACTCTTGTAGTTGGATAGTGTCAAATGTTGTTGGGTATGGCAACAAGCTGAGTATCTTACTACCCTTGTTGTTGCCAAACAAGTCTGATTGGAGCAAGGAAAAGCCCTTTCATCCACTAAAGTTCTATCTGAAGAAGGAGGCACTGAAGAAACAAGTTGCTACAAGGCCATCAGCCCCAAGGCAAGTTCAGGTTGATGATTCAGCAGCTTTGCCGTATGCTGACTCGACTAGCTCTTCAGAAGACGGGTCCGATGATGAAGAATCGGAGGACGTTGCGATAGCTGAGTCCAGTGCAGCTGACTCAGAGAAGACTCAGTCAGAAGAGGAGTCGGAACAAGAGAAGGAGCCGTGTGCTCAAGTTCCAGAATTGTACACACTCGTGAGAGTTGGTTCGCCTACTCAACCAGACGAGTCGAGTTCTCAGGTTGGTACTTCTTCACAATCTTTGTCAATTCCTCTCTCTCTCTCTCTTCTGTTCGAACCAAGGCTAGATCACATCGATCTAGGCCTAGACCTCAACCCTCAACCTCTCAAGTACTGGCAGCATTACCGCTTAGGGCCAGTCATCCCGAAATCACTCCCAAAAAGGATACAACTGATACTTCGATAGTTGTCACACCAGACCAAGCCACAACTCAGCCCCCAGAAACCACAGTCCAAACTCCCTCTTTACCTTCAACAGAATATGTTGAACCCTCTAACCCATCTACTTCAGACAAGACGCCAGTTGCCACTGCAACAGCTGAGACAGGGACCCCACCTGCTCAGAACCCGTCTGATGTTAGATTTGAATCTTTGGTATACTATCCTATGTGTCTGAGAGAGAAGAGAGTTCGTGCTCGGGTGTCCAAGAATCTGAAGAAGCAGCTCTCGACTCTTGATATCGACACTGCCTCGGAGCAGTTTGAGAAACTCGTAAGGATATGCACCTGGTTCGCTCTGAAGAAGTCCTCAACAGATGATCTTTTCGAGGTCATTCAAGGCATGGGTGGAATCTCCAACTTTATGGATTGGGAGATGGAACAAAAAGAGAACAGTGGTGTTCAAGACCACTCAAAACTATTCCCTCGCAAGGCCTTAGTTGATCTTGTAAAAAGGATGTTGAACATTCCTGATGGTGTTCTGGTAGAAGAGTTCTCGTTCGATGTTGGAACTCAGACTGATCTGGTAGAAGATGAGGTAAAGCCAGAAGTTGCTGATGTTGCTATTCAGACCTCAGAACCCTTATTGGAGTTAGAAAATGCTCTTGAACAAGCTGAAGACGAGGCTGACAGTTCTGAAGAAGTTGACTCTTTCAAATTTGGAAAAGAAGACGATGAATTCATGGACGCTGTTATGTTCAGAGAAGATGAACTAGTGGAGAAAGTCCAAGAAGATGTCATAGTTGAAGCTCAGTCGTCTACTCAAGTCTTTCCTGAAGGCTATCTTGATGAGTTAAAGACGGATTTGAAAGAAGTAGTACACTCTGCTATAGATGAGTTCCTGCACTCAAAGGTGAAAGATATGCTAGTTGAGCAGAACCAATCACTTGTTGACAGCTCAAGAGAATTGATAGTTGGTGAGGTCAATAAGATGGACTCTACTTTCCGAGCAGAGATGTATGCTGAAGTTGAAAGTTTCCTGAAGAAACAGGTTGATTTCTCTGAGAAGAGATCTATCTCATTTGCTCGATCGTTAGCAGAAGAGTCAAGTAAAATGGAACGACTCTACAGGGTGAAAATTGAGATTGCTGATGAACAGAGACGGGAAACACAAGATCAGTTGGTGCGTTCTCGAGTTGTTCTCACCGAGCAAACAGAGCAGAACACACTCCTTCGCCAGACAGCTACATACTTTAAAGATGAACTAGTTTCAAGTTCAAGGAAGCTAGAGTTGGCTACTGATCGTCTTGACAAGATGAGTCACGACAAGACGCATCAAAAGCAGATTGAGATGGCTGCTGAAGCAATGAAGGAAGCTGTGAAGGAAGAAATGACTCGCTTTACAAGTCTGTTCACTCTTAAGGCTGATGATGAAGCCAAAAAGGGGGAAGAGACTAGTAGAGTTGAAAAAAACAAGTCTGCTGAACCAGAAGAAAAGGAAGCTGCTACTGCGATTCAAAAGCTAAGAAGGCCTAAAAGAGGCAAGCTAGTCAAGACTGCAGAACTTGAACAAGCTAAAGCTGATGAGCAGAAGAAACTGGAGAAAGGCAAAGGTGTTGCATCTTCAGAAGCTGAGGTTCAGACCAGACGAGTCAAGAGAAAGTTAGCTATTGAAGTTGAAGAACCAACTGCGATTGTTGAGAAGAAGCAGAAGGTTATTGATCAGAGTGATGAAGCTCATTATGCAAGCAAAAAGAAAGTTGGAAAGCATATTGAAAGATTGCAGAAGCTGAAAGCAGATGAAGATCAGATGGAAGATCAGTTCATTGACTACTTCATAGACAAAGAGCATCGATCTGAATGGATGAAAGTGAAGAAGCAATGGGAACTTGATCATTGGATTATTCGTAAGTATGCTGATGCTGATAGTCCAGATGAGTTGTATTCCTTGTTTGACAAGTTTATGGAAGGTCAGAACAAGATGCTATGGAATTTAATCTTAAGGATATCTGCTGGAGCGAATTTCAACATTCTAGTTCCTGTATTTCCAAGGTGGAAATGTCCGATGTCCAGTTCAGGTAAAAGAGTTGATTTTAATCAAATCAAAAAGTTTGAAGAAGAACTACTGGATAAAGAGAAGATTGATGATGATGAGCATACTTCTGTTATACACAAGAGACTCCTTGATGCATTCTGTGTTTCTAATCCAGAAGGAGGTACTCTTTCAGATTAGTTGATTATGTACTCTGATACTTAGTTTTATTTTCTCAGTTTATCATTAGTTTGCTAATTTTTGAAGTATGTGTAATATCTACTGGTATTATTTTGAATGAATGAAAATATAAGTACTATTTGATGTTAAGACAAGATAACTACTTAACTAGTCTACTATTGAGAAAATATTCAAGTAGTTTTGGCTTCATCAAAAAGGGGGAAATTGTTGGGATATGAATCCTGAAACATGTCCTACATGATGATAAAAGATGAAGTTTTGATAAGCCAAAAGTAGTTTGAATTTTTCTAAGTATTGACTGATCTAGTCTAGTTAAGAGAAGTCATCTTGAACAGACCAGTAGAGTTCACATATGAAAGATAAGTGTTGTTTATATTTGAAAGATAAGTACGATTTATAAGTACTTCATATATGTTTATATTAACTGTTTAAGGTGTTATTGAGCTATAAATAATCATTGTATAGAGCTCAAGATTTTCGTATGTAATAGATAGATTGATTGTATAGTTTATAAGTTGAATAAGCTATAAGCTTAAAGTAATGTAATAGTCTTGTTAGGATTAGAATAGTATACTATTGGAGATTGCACAAGAAGACTAGACAAGAAGGATGAAGTCTACTACAAGACAAGTGCATACAAAACTCCACAAGACAAGTCAACTTGAAGTAGTTTGAAGTAAAGGTGAAGCGCGTAAAAAGATAAAGATTACAAAGTTAGTTAGAAATAACTGATTAACAAGAAATGCGTGGATGGATAAGAAAATTCAGTTAGAAGTTAGTTTTCAAGAAGAGTTGGTTACAACTAACTAAGTTCTTGATCTCAGAAGTCTATAAATACTTCAAAGTGTTTATCATTTGAAGACTACTGATACTACTGCAAATACATATACTGAAGCTACATACTGAAGCATTCAAAGATTACTCTCAGAGTTCATTGAAGTTCAGAAAGCAAGTCCGCTAGTGAAGTGAAGAAACCAGAAGACTGCTACTGAATAATTTTTCGTTTTTGTTTGTTGTTTTTATCAAGTTGCTAGATACTTGTTAAATTTCTAGTAAGATCGTAGACGTATCTGGTGGTATAGTCTTAGAAGATCTAAGTCTTTTTCTTGGGACTTTAAAATCACAAGAACTCACACTTTGTACTCGATTGGAAGAGTTAGTGGAAACATCACAACTGGGTTGTGAGAGTGGACGTAGACAAGTTGTCGAACCACTATAAATTGTTTGTGTTGTTTATTTTACTGTTTTGTTTAATTGCTTAATTGTTTACTTGTTAAACATACCTAACTGAACAAGACAAGTTGAGTATTACTAGAACAGAGTTCTTGAATTAAGAAGTTGAGTATAAACTTGTATTGGGCTCATTGTTAATTTCTTATTCCGCACATTGTATTCTGATATATCGAAAGATTTTAGAAAAGTCTATTCACCCCCCCCTCTAGACATTTTCTTTAGCTTCCCTCGATATTAACTCAACTTTCGGGACCTACAGTTGCCTCAACCAATATTAATACTACTTCTGACTTCTAGACAATAATTAAAGAGGTAATAAATGCAGTAAATTTATACCCTAATGCTGTGTGATTTCCCTAATTGATGCTGCTGAAATTATGCGTTTGTCAACTCCTTTCTTCTTTTGTATTTGATTGAGAAATCTTTGTTAGTTATTTTTGGCACGGATCCATCATCACATTTCCCTTCGAAACGAACCTTGTCCTCAAGGTTAAGGGTAGGAAAACGGAGGCGTAAATCGTCAACCAATTCCCAGGTGGCATCTTCTTTGGCAAAACCTTTCCACCAAACTAGTGCTTCGGGCAAGGGGCCGTGGTCAGACTGGCGCCAGCGATACTCATTGACGGAAGATGGTTCGATCGGTAGGGACCCGTCGACTGAATATGGGGGTAACATTTTTTGAACGACATCGGAAACACCAATGCGGCGTCGAAGCAGTGAGACGTGGAACACCGGGTGAATCTTAGACTGTGGTGGAAGTTCCAGCTTGTATGCGACGTTTCCCACTCATTCCAATACCTGAAAAGGACCGAAGTATCGACTTGATAATTTCTGATGTGCTCTTTTTTAGACCGACTGCTGCCTATACGGTTGTAGTTTCAGGTAGACCCAATCGCCGACGAGGAACTCTTCAGGGCGGCGTTTAGCATCGGCGTACTGTTTCATTCGATTTTGGGCCCGTTCCAGTGTGAATTTCAGCAGCCTGAGTAAAGTGTTGCGTTCTTGAAGTTGGACGTCGACTTCATGGACTGCTGTTGAACCTGGTTCATGAGTTTGGATTGAGAGGGCAGGTCTACCATAAACGACTTCGAACGGGGTCATCTCGATTGATCGATGATACGAAGTGTACTTATACCAGTATTCTGCCCAGGCAAGGTATTTTTCCCATTCCTTCGGTTTGTTGAACACGAAGCAGCGGAGGTATTGTTCCAAACAACGATTCACGACCTCGGTTTGGCAGTCGGTTTGAGGGTGATAGGCTGAACTGAACTACAGTTGCGTTCCCATGAGTTTAAACAGCTCACGCCAAAACGTGCTACGGAAGACTCAATCGCGATCTGAAACGATCGTCTGTGGGACTCCATGTAGTTTAATGACGTTTGACATAAAAATGTCTGCGATATCCTTAGCAGTGTACAGATGGCTTATGGCGATGAAATGTGCGTATTTGGAGAGGCGGTCGACTTCGACCATAATGGTATCCTTCCCTTTCGAGCGTGGCAAACCAGTGATGAAATCCATTGAAATGTCGACCCATATCTGATCGGGAATAGGTAGAGGGACGAGCAGTCCTGCTGGGCTTCAATTATTTACCTTATTTCGTTAACATACATCACACGCTTGGATGAATTGTGCAACGTCTTTATTCAGTCCTGGCCAATAAAAAAATTGTGCAATTCGTTTGTATGTGCGAAGAATTCCCGAGTGGCCTCCGAATACCGAACAATGAAAATCATCGAGCAACCGACTTTCAATATCTCCGATGGGTACCCAGATGGCGCCGCCCCGTGAAAGACATTGGTGGCGAACAGTTAGATCACCAAGGCGGCCGCCGGTGTCAGTTACTTGCTGCAGCAGGGGACCTAACACTAGATCGTCGACGGTGCTGGTCGCAATTTCGTCCCATCCGCCTGCCGCTGATGTGGTGAGGGTCATTACTGCGGGGGAGTCGAGTACATGTAAATCCTCTCGCCTCGATAATGCGTCTGTCGCATTATTTTCTTGTCCCGACCAGTACACTATTTCGTAATCGAACCCTACGAGTTTGGCGATCCACTTTTATTGTTCCGGGGTAGTGATTCGTTGCCCAACAGAAATCGAATGCTGCGTTGGTCGGTGATGATTTTGAACCGACGTCCGACCAAATAAGGTCGCCAACTCCTGATTGCTTCCAAAATTGTAAGCATTTCTTTCTCATAGATGAACCATGATTTCTTTGAGGCAACAATGGTTTTGCTCATAAAGTCGATTGGGCGGCCTCCCTGGGAAAGTACCGCCCCGATCCCGAATTCAGAAGCATTTGTTTCGATGAAAAATTCATCGTCAAAATTAGGCAGGGCAAGAATGGGAGTGGTGCTCGTCGCTGTTTTTAGATCATCAAAGGCCTGTTGTGCCTCGTCTGACCACTAGGGCTGGTTTTGCTTAGTAGGGTTGTGGAGGGGTCAAGCTTTTTCTTCATAACTGCTGCAGAATTTGCGATAAAAACTGGCTAGGCCCAAGAATCCTCGCAGTTTAGTCATTGTGGTCGGAACAGGCCAGTTCTGGTCTACCTCGATTTTTTGGGGTCCACGCGAATGCCTTCGTAGGATATGAAATGGCCTAGATACTCAACCTCTCGAACACCAAAGAAGCATTTCGAGGGTTGTATAAAAAACTGGTTCTCCTTAAGAATTACCAACACCATTCTCAAATGAACTAAATGTGTATCCCAATATTTAGTAAACACCAAAATATCATCAAAGAAAACTAGTACAAACTTGCGCAAATAAGGACGGAATATATGGTTCATTATTGCTTGAAAAGTAGATGGGGCGTTACAAAGAGCAAATGGCATTACCAAGTATTCGTAGTGTCCATTATGCATCCAGAAAGTTGTCTTGTGGATGTCGTCTAGGTGAACACGTATTTGGTGGTAACCGGCTTGTAAATCTAACTTTGAGAAGTACGCTACCCCATGGAGTTCGTCCAGCATATCATCAACGGTCGGAATGGGGGAATCTGTCCTTGATGGTAGTTGCATTCAAGGCTCGGTAATCAATGAAAAAATGATACGTACAATCCTTTTTTACAAGTGAAACGGGAGAAGAAAAAGGACTAGTGTTGTATCGAATCAGTCCCGACCCTATCATCTCGTCGACCCGCTTCTCGATCTCCTCCTTCTAAAAGTGTGCGTAATGGTAGGGGCCACATTGATAGGTTTCCTCTCGTCCACTAGCCGAATGCGGTGGTCGAATTCTCGGGCTGGGGGCAGTGCATTGAGTGGACTGGATATTACCCGAAATTCATCGAGCAGGGCTTTAATGTCCTCATTTTCGATGGGCTGGTCGTCACTTATATTTTGTACTCATGCCGACGATAGCATGAAAAATTCACTTCCACTTGCCAACTCCTTACTGATCATGTTGGCCTCCATGGGATACGAGAGAGTGTACCCTATCCCTTTCAACAATATGAGCTCGTCCCCTAACCCAAAATTCATTGAGAGCTCCTTGCAATCCATTATCAGTGGGCTCACTGCCTCGAGCCATGGCATGTCAAAAACCACATCATGTTTTGGGATGGGAATCGAGTAGAGCGTCATTCGGAATTGGATTCCCTGGATCACTACTAGAACTTATTCGTGTCGCGTGGTACAAAAGTAGCGATGCCCACTGCTTGTGACAACGTCGAACCCGTCGTTGCTTCGTGTGGCTGGATGGCCTAAATAGTCCGCGAGTGTGGTAGTGATGAAGTTAAGTGTGGCGCCGCTATCCATGAGTATATTCACAGGCTGGCGACCAATATGCCCTTCAAAGCGCATTGAACGAGCCCTTTCATGATCTGCCAGGTTGTTAAAGGAAATAGTTGCCTCCTTGGTATGGGTTTATGCCCGTTACCTTCCTCGGTGGTTTTACTTTCCTCGACGTACTTGGGTGTCGTATCGAATTCTCGTTCCACTATAGGGTCAGCTTCGATGATGAGACTCATCATCTTAGCGTTGGGGCAGATGTGGTTCCACATGTATCTTGCATCACACGTGAAGCACTGTCCAGCTTGTCGTCGCCTAAGTATCTCTTTGTTGGGCAGTTGTATGCGTCCTCTTCCGACTACTGATGCGGGGTTCGGCCCTTTTGTATTGGCTGACCCCGTTGACGAGCTGCTACTGGTGCCGATTGGGGCGGTCGCTAGGTACCAAGGAGTAAATCCCCTGTTGGGAGTGGGGTAGCCCCGTGCTGTGGTGGGTCGTATTAAACGCAATTGTCCGTCCTTTCTTGCAGCGAGGTCGATTGCTTCCTTCAAGTTACGAGGTTTCCACATTTTTAGCTCGATTCAGATTTCAGGTTTAAGCCCCGCCATGAGTGCACCCAATACTGCACTAGATGGCCAATGTGGTACTCGACTCATAGAACGTTAAAACTCCTTGAGTTAATCCTTGAAACTTCCGACCTGGCGCGTTCGGCTCATAATTTCGTTAACATCGTCGTAATTGGGTGTTCCAAATCTGGCGAGAACCCCCTCCTTAAACTCGCGCCACCTAACATCGCCTCCTTAGTTTACCTGTTCAAACCATCTCCACCATTTTCTTGCTTCACCTTCTAGGTAGTACGAGGCAATGTGTACAGAATCCTGAGTTCTGGTTTCCTTCCACTCAAAATACTGCTCAACTTTGTCGACCCAGTTGAGGGCGTCATCACCGCTGAACTTTGGGAGGTCAATGCGAGGCCCCCGTGGTCGATGTTCGTGGGATCGGTCTCGGTGTTTGCTTCGGATTGACCGATCAGATTCGGTCTCTGATTTATGCTCGTCCTCGTCTCGGACCCATCTTGGTGAAAAGGTCCTGGGCTATTTGCGAATGGGTTTTCCCTTTGGCCAGCCCCTTCGTTTGAGTCGTCTCGCCCTTTCTTGTTATGGTGGCATTCCCGGCGTCCCTCCCATTTTCTTGTTCCTCATCGACTTCACGTCATCTGAAACGGCGTAAGCCCTGACAACGATTAATTATCCCCGCCGCACGATTCCCTCTTCCCCATCTCCTGCCTTCACCATTCTCCTCGTCTGAATGCTTCCCCATCCCCAGTGCTAGTAACTGCACGACGTCGGTCAGTCGATTGATGGAGTTCTCCATGTCCTCAAATCGTTTCTTGTTTGAAACCATGGTGATGACGATTGTGCGGAAGTGTGAGTACTAGATCGTAACGGCTCTAAGGCCAATTGATGAAAACCTCCCTCGATGTATTCTAGACTCTTCGAATGAATGCACGAAAATATCTAGTAAATTAGCAGAATTTTTATGATCTATTCTATATTCAAAAACGTGTCTGCAATGGTTGTATCAACCAATATTAATACTATTTATGACTTCTAGACAATAATTAAAGAGGTAATGAATGCAGTAAATTTCTACCCTAATTCTGTGTGATTTCCCTAATTAATTATGCGTTTGTCAACTCCTTCCTTCTTCTTTGGTATTTGATTGAGAAATCTTTGTTATTTATTTTTGGTAGGGATCCATCAGAACTTGTTGTTATTTTCTATATTTCCTTCATACGTGTGTTTCATGCAAGAGAATTAATATAAATGAAATAATTTCACGTCTCTCTACAGGTTTGGACTTTTAAATCATGAGATATAATTCTTTCAATCAAATTTTGCCTCCAATTGGATTATCTTTTGTCGTAGGACTTCCTTTTCACTCTGTCATCAAAATTCAATCAAATGCATTAACTAAGCGCCACCAACGTGTATGCATGCAAGTATCAAAAGAACACAAATGAATGTTGGACTTTTCATTTGATTTGAAACATAGACAAAAAACCATCTTAATTTACATAGAAATATAACCCTACCTATTACAACATCTTCTTATTACAATCAAAACCACATGATGCAAAAGATTCCAGGAATATCCAAAAGTAAGTCAGTAACAAAAAAATATACTACCAATTTTCATCAGTTTTTTCTCCCTCAACTTTAGTTCCTTTCTGCTTAAAAAAATCAAATGTATTATCCTGCATTTTCTTCCTCTCTTTCAAAACAAAAATTCAGGCCACTGCGTTTCTATGGAGAATATTGGGTAAAAAGATATTTATTAATATGTGAGATAATGATTTAAGTACAATGAGATACTAAGCTAGGTTTATACATAATCCAATGTGGGACAAATATACACTAAACTATATACACATAGGTATTCTCCTGATAGTTTCTTCCAAAAATATACTCTGTATCACATTTACATGTAATAACTCCAATGTAGCTTTCCTTTCTTTTGGGGGTCAAATTATAATTTACGGAAAATTAAAAGTTATTTTTCTGCTCTCAATTATTTACCCTATGTACCATTTTTTTTTTTTTTTTACACAATACCTTATTAATTTTATCACTTTAGTAAAATTAAAGTACATCAATACCTTACTTTATCGACTATGAAAGTCTCAATACTCAACAAGGATTTTGAGTTTCAAACTTCACATGCACACCCATCAAGTGATTTTGTGTTTCGAATTGATGTGTACCTATACACATCGTTACAACAACCTCATCAATCGTGATCTCTTTCTCTAGCCAATTTTAATTATTTTATCAACTTTCACACATGGAGAAAAAAATTAATGATGTCCTACTTGTTTTATTTGTTGAATGAAAATATTTTATTCATATTTTACATGAAAAAAATAAAAATTGAAATAAATAAAAGAAAAAACTTAAATTTAATTGATTTAGTAAAGTTATGTAAACAATGTACACAAATAGAGACTATATAATTCTTGTGTAGGTGGAGACTTTACAAGAGTATATACAAATACAAATCATATCTAAATTTACAAAATATACATCAAATATTTACATCCAATATTTAAGGAAGAGATAAACATTATATCAATAGATAAATATCTAATTGATATTATATTTACAATACATCCCTCAAGATGGAGCACCGTATAAAAGTCAAATGTTGGTCATTACAAGTTGCAGTCGGGTACGAGGAAGAGGCTTGATGAGAGCATCAACAAGTTGGTCCGTAGAAGAAATATGAGAGACTTTAAGTTGGGATGTCTTAATCAGGTCTCGAACAAAATGAAAATCAATTGCAATGTGCTTCATTCGAAAGTGAAAGACAAGGTTGGAGAAAAGATATGTAGCCCCAATATTATATCACAATAGACGACTGAGGGATCTGGAACAGAATAACATAACTCACGAAATAAGGACTTCAACCATTGAACTTTAGAGGCAGCGTAGGTAATGACACGTACGATGTTCAACTTTTGTTGAGGAACAAGCAACAAACTTTTGCTTCTTGGAGGACCATGAAATGGGATTCGCCCCAAGAAAAACAACATAAGCACTAGTAGAAGTACGATCATCACTATTGTCGGCTCAATCAGCATCAGTGAAACAATGTAGGGGAGGAGATGGGTCATGTCTCAAGGTGATGCCTACATCTCGAGTCTCATTTAAATAACGAAGGAGTCATTTGACAGCTCCCCAGTGAGTTGTGGTTGGAGCATGCATAAACTGAGACAACTTATGAACAACAAATGCAATATTAGGCTTGGTGAGTTGAAGATATTGAAGACTACCAAATACCTGACGATATTCAGTTGCATTAGTGGGAGGCGTCCCATCCGCAAGAATGAGGCGAGCTGAGGTTGATAACGGAGTCTGAATCAGTTTGGAGGGGACCAATGACCATGTTATGTTGGGTAAGAAGATCAACCACATACTTTCGTTGAGAAATAAAGCATAATTTGTTGGTTCGAAAAACTTCAACTCTCAAAAAGTAGGAAAGTGGACCAAAATTTTTGAAAGAAAATTTGGTACCAAGATCTTTAACCACTTGAGTGAGGAAGGAAACATTATTTACTGTGAGAATCAAATCATCAACATATACTAGGAAATATGCAGTAATACCTGATTTATTGTACACAAAAAAAAAAGGCTCATCAAACTTTGTGTGAATAAATCTTATTCCTTCCAAGAAAGTCTTAAAAGCATAGTACCAAGTACGAGGTACCTGTTTTAAACGATAAATAAATTTATGCAGTTTACAAACATAGGACAAGAATGTTTAATCAACAAAATCAGGGGGTTGTGCTATGTATGGTGTATCTGATAAGGTACCATGAAGAAAAGCATTATTCACATCAAACTGTTGAAGACGCTAGTTTCGAGTAACATCAATACTGAGAACAACCCTAACAGTTGTAGGTTTAACCATTAGACTGAAAGTTTCTGAGTAATCAACACCCGAACATTCATGAAACCTTTTTGCCACGAGACGAGCTTTGAATTTATCTAAGAAGGATCCATATGATTTACGTTTGATGCGAAAGACTCACTTGGAGCCAACAATATTTTGAGACTCATCAGGGGAAACCAAGTCCCAAGTTCCATTCCTGAGAAGAACATCAAATTCAAAGGACATCGTCTCCCTCCACCTTATATCTTTTAAGGCTTGTGTAACACAACTGAGTCCAGTGTTCTGGAATTCTGTTTTGAAGATCATGTTCTGTGATCGAGTTTCATTAGACTTGAAGATCCTGTTTTGGGATCGAGTGACCATACTCGACCTGGGCAGAACTTGAGTTGGTGTAGGAGGTCGTGGAGGAGCAGCTGGCGGCATGAGTGGGAGTGGGGTAGGCGTCAGGTTAGTAGGGGGTATGGGTATTTAGGTGGGTGTATATATGTAAAAACACAAGGAAGGGAGTAATTTAATAATCAATAAGTCTCGTGTGAGATGATCTCACGTTAAGACGAGATATAATTTGAATATGACAAACACTTTAAAAAAGATGAGTATTAATTTATGTTAGTTTGTGACCTGTCTCATCATTGTGAGACTATCTTACACAAATCATTATCATCAATAAATTTCTATTTGAACAAGTTGAGCTATATTTATCTTGCGAAGAACTGGGTGGTGTGTGGTCGCCGGCATCCAAAAATAATTCCTTAACCGACCCACTAATATAGTAGGATAAGTAAGAGTCGATCCCACAAAGAACGGTGTAATTTCATTTAAATAAATTTGTGTTATAAAAGCAATAAAATTGGGGGAGTTTGTTTGGTTGACTAATTGACTAGTAAGAAAAATAAGAGTAATAACATAAAAAAAATGAAAAATAAATAGCAATCAAATATAGAGAACGATCTAGCCCTTTGTTTCCCCTTGATTAATTGTATCAATTTAATTAGTGAATCCGGTAATTTCAATCTAGTCTCAAATCTTATCACTAAACCAGTGGTATGATCAAACTAGCTCAAATTGTTTCTTATGTTTAATTAAATAGAAGGTACGACCCTAATTAATCCATCCCTACGAATAACCCCAAAACATGTATTCAAGGTTCAACTCGAAGAACGCATTAACGAACTAAAATAATAGGATAAACTAGACTATAAATACGAGACACTTGTTTCATACAACCTAAATGTTATTATTTCCTAAAGTGTTCTGTCTTAGTTGCTACAATATCCATAATAATATAACAATTATGGATTATATATCGTAAATTAGCTAGAATTGATATAAAAAAAAAAAACTTGGATGGTCAGTCCTAATAAATATATTAATCAAAACATGTTTAGCATAAAATCAAATAATAATAAAATCAAGACATGAATTGAGATAAATCGTTAATCAATTAATTAAAAAGGCATACATCTATAAAGAGCTCATATCCTGAGTTAGAAAAATAGTTTACCCACTAAGGGGTTGTTTGCAAACTATACAAACTTCTTTCAGAATCACTTTTTATTTAAAAGTTGTGAGAGTAAATTTTGAAAAATAAGTGATTTTAGAATCAGATTATAGAGTTTGCAAACACCACCTAAACATAATTAAAACAACAATCGATAAAAATAACATCAAAACCATTGTTTCCACGCATGCTCAGCTGTCGTCCAATCTCCTTCCGCCTATTGCTTGCTTCAATTATCCAGAATGGTGCTGCTTCTAATTACTTTAAAGCCTAAGGCTGTTGTTGCCTATTCCAACCTTCATACTTCCCTCCAAAACTCCAAAGTCCACTCCTTTTTCTTTTTCTTCATAGTCCACGCACCAAATCAAAGGATTAAGCCCAAATCATTTTTTCTTGCCTTTTCGTTCGCTGGTTACTATGTCCTTAACTGAGCTACTCCCTCAGTCTTATAGGAATTTGCACACTTTTCATATATGAATGTCACATACCAATTTGCACACTCCATAAAAGGAAATATTGTCATAACCCCCACCCTCAAAATATACACATATTTACCCATATGTCATTACTTTTTCACACTCAACCTACCTTTTACTTTACTTTATTCATAAAAGTTTATAAAACTACTCCTCAAAACATCACTCATTACACTTTTTCTTACACATTTATTAAAATGTGTGCCATCCCAGAGGTGCAAATTCCTCCGGGACGGAGGGAGTATTAATTTATGACATGACCTAATATTGAGTCCCTCGATGATGGGCCAATTCTCCACACACCCCCTCTTCTTCGAATATTTAAAATGTTTTGATTTTATCTGAATTAAATAAAAAATTAAGATATCAAGGTAATTAAAATCATAAAATAATAAATCGGAAAAATATATATTCAATTAAAGTACAAAAATATACAATAATTCTTACTAGTCTCACACTCAATTTATCTTATTTCTACTTTATTTATTTTAGTTTTACTTTATCTACTTTACATAAATAAGAAGTATTCATTAAAACATATGCAAAAAGAAACAAATCCTCCCTATGTGAATAGACAGGGTACTTCATAATGATTCTCAAATTAAAATATTAATGTTAAATGTGAAGAAAAAAAATTAAAAACATTTTACATCTAGAATTTCAAACAGAAATGAACTTAAACATAAATATTAATACGAGCTTAAAAAAAACGATTTCAAATGATTTTGATTGGTTTTTCCTGGTTAACAATCATAAATGGTTTTAACAGAATAATTGGAACTCATCAGTTGCTGATTTCTGGTTCAACCGATTGAACTGATCAGTTTGATCTGATTCTAAAATCACTATATTTATACACTTTTGGGACGTTCTTAATAAGTAAAAAAGAATTATTAAAAGTATGAATTACCCCTATGAGACCCGGGTAGAACATTTGAAATTAATTTTTCCATCCTTATTTTTTTTGGGTTTCTAATCACTTAACCCCACCGCCATGCCGTGGCTTTGTGAGAGGATATCATAGCAAGATGGTCTCTTCAAAGAGGTTCCCCACCTATATAGTGTACACGAGGGTCCTACAGAGGGGAATTCTTGGATCATACACATTCATACGACTTTCTGCACATAATTTTTTGAATTTTTAGAGAAGAATCCTTGAATCATACATTCATACGACCTTCTGCATAGAATTCTCCTGAAAAGAAGGAGATTAAGATCCCTCCTACACATTATAATCTATTCTTATTGATAGACTCCACTATAGTATGTATCTAGTAACGTTAAATTTCATAATATAAAGCAACATCAATTTAGAGTTATAACAATACTTCCATAAGTAACATATTTTGTCTTTTTTTTTTTTTTATCGTTCCGACTTAAATATTTTATAAAATGTTAACATTTCACCAGCTTTTTCTTTTCTATCTCCATCTTTATAGCTTATTTTTCTTACTATTTTTCATCAACTCAATATATTTCATATGCTAAGTTTTTTAAAATATGTGTAAAAATTAAATGTGTCAATTACATAGGAACGAGAGCAGTATTTAAATAGCAATATTTGGATGGTGCTTATTAGGAGAATACAATTGTATATATGTTTATATTAAGTATTAAGGATAATATTTTGTAAATCATCATTAAGTGTAAATCGTAACGGTAAATCATCATTAGTGTAAATCGTAACGGTGGTTAATTAGATGGGATCACACCCCTCTCAATGTAATATAAATAGGAGTATCCTTATCAATGTTAACATCTTTTCCATTCATCATTCTCTATATGGTATAAGAGCAATTATTTGGCTAACGACATCTCTTACGATCCTTTCCAACTTTATTTTCCTTTTGGTAATTCGACCCAATCCTCCGATATTTTTCTCCAGATTTCGTAAAACCTTCTTGTTTCTACGTAATCTCCAGAATCGGCCTGACACAAATCCCAAAACCCTAACCTACCTCACGAAGCACACACCAGCGCCGCCGCCTCATGCCATTGCACTGCATCATCCTCTACCTTTCTCCCTTCCACTGATCACTCCCATGGCCGTCACCAGCACCACCTACACGGTGACCGCATCTTTTCCACATGCTGCTCGCGCGACATCGTCCATAGGCTTCCCACAGTCCTCGCCTCATACTGCTCTCGCGACGCTGTCGCCCAAAGCCCCTCCTCCTCGGCAGCCATGCTCGTCCCCATCTGTCGGGCATGCGCCATCAGGTGCTCGCCCTTACCTCGGCAAATGCTAACTCTGCAGCATTATTGGCCACTCTGCTCGCCGCTACCCGGACTACAACCCTTTGGCCGTCCAGTATGTTGCTCGCCCGACTTATGCACACCCATGGGTGTACATGTCCACCTCCTAGCCTCCTGCTCCAGACTAGATTTTAGATTCTGGGGTGTCAACCACATCACTACAGATCTTGTCAACCTTTCCCACCACTCTCCGTATAATGTTACAGATGGAGTCATTGTTGGTGATGGCAAACGCATTGCCATCTCTCGTATTGGCACTCTTACATTCCCTCACGTTTCCTGCTTACTTTTTCCGAACACCTTTCTTGTACCCCATATGTCTCGAAATTTAATTTTTGTATCTGAACTATGTGTTGCGAATAATGTGGTGATTGCTTTCTCTGATTATGACTTTCAGGTGAAGGATCCACGTACGGGGGACACTCTAATGCACTGACCGCGCGTTAATGGACTCTATATCTGGCCAAACACTCCACCCGTCTCTCATGCTGCCTTTTCTGCTACTCGTCCTTCCCTACCCATCTGGCATGCTCGGTTAGGTCATCCCTCCTCTAAAATTTTGAATTATGTTGTGTCCAGCCATAGTTTACACCTAAATAAATGTTTAAACTTCTCTTGTGATTCTTGTAAGTGCATAAAGAGCCACAAACTACCCTTCAACGATACTACTTTATCTTCATCTATGCCCCTAAAATTAATTTTTTCTGATGTCTGGACGTCTCATGTTCTGTCTAAAGATGGTTACAAATATTATGTTATCTTTGTTGACCATTTCTAAAAATATGTGTGGCTATATCCGTTAAAGCTCAAATCTGATGTCCTACCCACTTTCATAGCCTACAAAGCCCTAGTCGAAAACTTCCTAAAAATCAAAATCACCACCCTCTACACTGACAACGGTGGAGAATTCATTGCTATCCACCATTTTCTATCCTCCAATGGCATTACCCACCTCACCACCCCTCCCCACACTCCTGAGCGCAATGGTGCTTCTGAACGTCGTCATCGACATATCATTGACACCGACCTTGCTCTCCTTCATCATTCCACCATACCTCTCTCGTATTGGCCCTTTGACCTTGCTGCTGCCACCTACGTGATTAATCGTTTACCTAAAGTTGGTCTCTCTCTAAAATCCTCCTTTGAAACCCTATTCCACTGTCGCCCCAACATCCTCAAACTTTGGGTATTTGGATGTCTGTGTTATCCCTGGCTTCGTCCCTACACCACTCATAAACTTGCCCCTCGCTCCTACCCCTGTGTGTTCATCGGATACTCTCAAACCCAAAGTGCTTACCTTTGCCTAGACCTATCTTCCAACCGTCTTTACACATCTCGTCATATCGAGTTTATGGAAGACCAATTTCCTTTCCACACGAAACCCCTTCCCCCTCCGACTGCCTCGAACCCACCAAACATCGATTCGGTCCCCACGCCTCCCCTTGTTACAGTGATCCCTCCCCTTGTTGAGCTCCCTCCAGTCCCGACTGCCTCAAACCCTCCGAACACTGATTCGGTCCCCACGCCTCACACTGCTATCGAGATCCCTCCTGCTACTCCTGTGTCTCCTCGTCGTGTCCCTTCACTAGATCCGGCTGCCTCATGCCATCATATGGTCACTCGGGCACGTGAAAATATATCCAAGCCTAATCTGAGGTATGGTCTCACTTTCTCCGTCCTTTCAGACAATGAGCCCCGTACTGTTTCTCAGGCCCTATAGGACAGCCGTTGGCGAGAGCCTATGTCTGCTAAATTTTCGGCCCTTCTCAAGAACGGGACTTGGGATCTCGTACCCTCCAACTACCTTTTAGAATCTTGTTGGGTGCAAATAGGTGTTCAAAATTAAACGACAGCTTGATGGCACTATTGATAAATTTAAGGCTCGGCTGGTTGCCAAGGGATTTCATCAACGACTTGGTATTGATTATTTTGAGACATTCAGTCCGATTTTCAAACCCACTACGATTCGCCATATTCTATCTATTGTTGTCTCGAAGGATTTGCCACTTTAGCAGTTCAATGTCAACAATGCCTTTCTTCATGGTTCCCTCTCTAAAGAATTCTACATGTCTCAACCACCAGGTTTCTCTGATGTAAATTTTCCGTCTTAAGTATACAAGCTTCGAAAATCCATCTACGGTCTCAAACAGGCACCACGGACCTGGTACACTGCCCTTCGTGACTTTTTGTCCTCCTTGGGTTTTTTGCATACGAAGTCTGACGAGTCTTTATTTATCTACTGCCGTGACCATTTACTATTTTCTGGTTTACGTGGATGATCTTATTCTCACTGGGAACAACGTCTCCTTTCTGGACACGCTTGTTACTACTTTAGCATCCAAGTTCTCGATCAAAGATCTAGGTTCGATGTCCTACTTTCTTGGGGTGGAGGTTCTTCGCTCGTCCGAGTCCTGCACTCTAGTTCAACGGAAATACATCACGGACCTTCTTGGTAAGTACAACATGCTTGATTCCAAGCCTGTGCAAACTCCACTTGCCCCTTGTGCCTCGTTAACTCTTCATGATGCCTCTGGCCCCTCGGATCCCATTATCTATCGTTAGGTTCTGGGCAGCCTTCAGTATCTCCTGTTCACCAGACCTGGTATTGCCTTCGCTGTTAACAAGTTTTCACAATTCATGCATGCCCCCTCTGAAACCCATTGGGGGGCTGTCAAACGTCTGATGTGTTACCTCAATGGCACTCAGACTTTGGGTATTACTCTTCGACGTAGCTCACCCATATCCCTTAATTGCTTCACAGATGCCGACTGGGCTGGCGACTGTGATGACCGAACGTCAACTGGTGCCTATGTTGTGTTTCTTGGATCCAACCCAGTATCCTGGTCCTCCAACAAACAACGCTCTGTTGCTCGTTCCTCCACAGAAGCTAAGTATCGTGCCATTGCTTCTGTTGTTGTTGAAGTTCAATGGGTCAAATCTCTCCACTCTGAACTTCACATTACGATCCCAACCACTCCATCCATCTAATGTGATAACATTGGTGTGTTACCTACTTGTGCTCGAACCATGTGTTTCACTCCCGTATGAAGCACATCTCCATTGACTATCACTTTGTTCGGGACTTAGTTCAAAAGTCTCTCTTTCGGGTTACTCACGTCTCCTCTACAGATTAACTAGTCGACGCTCTCACCAAGCCCCTCTCACGACCCCGCCTTCGTCTTCTCATGTCCAAGATTGGTGTCATTGACAGTGCTCCATCTTGAGAGAGTATATTAGGAGAATACAATTGTATATATTTTTATATTAAGTATTAAGGATAATATCTTGTAAATCATCATTAAGTGTAAATCGTAACGGTAAATCATCATTAGTGTAAATCGTGACGGTAGCTAATTAGATGGGATCACACCCCTCTCAATGTAATATAAATATGAGTATCCTTATCAATGTTAACATCTTTTCCCTTCATCATTCTCTGTAGTGCTTAATGTCCAGAATTTGGACATTCAGAAAATGGAAAAATTGTATTCCCTCCGTCTGGCTATAAGTTTATGTCTTCAAAATTAATGAGAAGCTCCCTTAAACATGTGTATTATTTACATCCCATATCATTATTTTTTAGAGTTTATTTTCTCTAAAAGACAATCCTAAAGACCCAAATATATAGAAAGACACAAATTTAAATAATTACAAATAAGGTAAAAAAATCTGCATAAAAACTATAAATTTAAATTATTATTATAATTATAATTATAATTGAAATTTAAATTCCACTTTTCCTAAAATTTCGAACATGCATAAAATTGATCTCACTGTTTCATTCATTATAATTCTCATTCTTATTTTCACCAATTCCAAAACCATAACCCTAGCTTGCTCCCAGCCGCCGCCGTCGTCGCCCTCACTATAGCCGCTTTGCCACCATAATTCTCACCGGAGTTGTTCACTGGATCGTCGTCCGCCGCCGTCCGTGTGGGCAGAACCCTAACAACCTCCGTCGTGGATGTGTCTCTGTGACGCCGCCATTCTCCCGAGCCCAGCTGCGTCCTCCGTGCCCTGTAGTAGAGCAGTCGTCGTTCCCCGCCGTCAAAGCTCCTCCGCGTGCAGCCACCGCTGCCGCCGCTAGCAGCCTGTTGCAGGGCCGCCACGTCGCGCCACCCCCTTTGTGTTCGGTGCTGCTCCTGCTCGCGTGAAGAGATTTTGAGATTTTTGTGATCGTGGAAAGAACGATCCTTGCTTAATTTACTCATTCTACCATGTTCACGAGATTAAGAAAAAGAACATGAACTGGATAAATCAAGGATAAAAAAGTAAAACCTATAGCTTTGGCTATAATATCATCGGTCAGATGAAGATTTCAAACACGGGAGATACTAGTGAACACGATGCAAGGGTGTTGTATGGTGTTGATCTTGCCCAGGTAGACAAGCAGAATCTTGAATTCTTACCAAACACGGAGATTGCAGCCATTGTTGTAAAAACCAATTGTTTGAAAGGAGGGACATTCTGCAATACTCTAGAGTTTTTTGTGAAGTTTTTCCGGAATTTAAATAAGGATTTGAGTGCAAGGGGTAAACCTAATTTGTTGTTTATGTTATTCTCAAATTGTGAAGGGTTGTAGTGTTCTCAATGATTTCCACGGCCTAATCCCGTCGAAAATCGGTGCCTACCTAGGCCATCCTTAGCCATGTAATGTTGTTGCTTTTACTTCCATCTACCGAGAAAAAAAAAAGCTATTTTCCCTTTTCATGTCATTAGTTTCAATTTTTTTTTTTTTTTTTGAATGTAATCATAGTTCGGTGGTTGTTACCATTTAGTTCATGTTGATGGACACAGATTGTAGCACTCATATCCATCAGATGGTTCGGTGGTTTTTTTAGTTTTTGAATGTGATGATGGTTCGGTATCATGAAGGGTAACTTGTGTCTTTTAATTGAAGTTGGATGCATCTCCACTAGGGGTGGGCACAAAACCGAAAAACTGAATTTCCGAATCGAACCAACAATTTTCGGTTTATTTGGTTGTTCGGTTCAATTCGGTTGAAATATTTTTTTAAATTTCAATTTTCGGTTCGATTCGATTTATATTTTACAAAACCGAATAAACCGAACCGAATTTCTTTATATATTTTTTTAAAAAATACTTATTTAATCAATAAATTATATGGAACAATACGTTAACAAAAAGAAACTCTATTACTTTATTAATTTTCAATCTCAATTTTTTAATTCGACATTTGTCGTTTTCTTACCCCACTAAAAAATAATTATCTCCCTTGATGATGAATTTCATTGTGGAAAATGCAACAAACCCATTAATTTTTTGTGTGATATTTATATGGTTTGTAATTTTAAACTTTGATAAACTTGTTAGTTGGATTATGAACTCTTGAACTTATAATTTGAATTTGATTTTTAGTTTAAAAAATCCTTGAAAAATGTTTAATTGTTGAAAACTAATAATTTATACAAGAATTTCGGTTTAAACCAAACCGAACCAACCGAAATTTTAATCGGTTCGGTTCTAACAAATTTTGATTCTGTTT
Organism: Galeopsis tetrahit; assembly: GCA_963675135.1. Classification (NCBI taxonomy): domain Eukaryota; kingdom Viridiplantae; phylum Streptophyta; class Magnoliopsida; order Lamiales; family Lamiaceae; genus Galeopsis; species Galeopsis tetrahit. The sequence continues at coordinate 59,950,848 of OY776132.1, forward strand.
CGATTTCAAATTTTAAATTTTCGGTTATTTCGGTTCGGTTGAAAAAGCCCAAAACCGAACCGACCGAATGCCCACCCCTAATCTCCACCGATGATTCTTGAGGTTGACCCTAAACTAGATAGCCAGATGAGTTCATTAAAGTTATGAGCCATGTCTAAACTCGTGTTGTCAAGTTATCTTCGACCTACTGGCTGATTTGTTATGCGTGCGTGTATATGTAGTCTGAGGATACTTCACATGGAACTGACACTACAAGAAAAAGGGCCTTTCTAGACATTTAAAATTGTCATCATAGAACACTTTTTATTACATTTCATTTATCATGACATTTCCATAAAATGTCCTCTAATCTAATGTAATAATAGATATCAATCTATTAATACATTCTTAAATGTAATAAAAAAACAGTTTAGGCTACATTTAATTAATCATATTAATTTCTCAATATTAGTTAATAATTCAATATTAAATGTCATGTGATAGATTTATTATTAAAATTATTTTTAATTATCATTATTTTCAATTTTAGTTAATACTTCAGTATTAAGGGTCAAGATACATTTATTTAAAAACTCGTTCTTTTTATTAATTATTATTTCATAATATTAATTATAATACGTCCTGACAGTTTATTTTATATATATTATTTTTTATTTTATTTTTTCAATTAGATTAATAACAACAGTAAGAACTTATAATAATATTAAATAATAAACACAATAATAGTAAATTAAAAAATATTTGTATGTGAAAGAGTAATTGAGTATTGAAGATGTCTTCTTATTCATACGAAATACTTAATAACATAAAGTATATTTCATAAGTTCTATACAAACATCCAGTAATCTCCACATAAGACATTATGAGAAAATAAAATTTTGTATTAGGCTCTCTAACCCTTCAATCTTCAGCAATATCAAATCGATCTGTCTCCGTCCTTTTAGATTCAGATATTTTGCTCCTCCCCTACAAAAGACAAATAACATTTTTCATAAATTTAAGATATCGTACGTAGAAACATGATTTGAAAACATAAAATTAATTATACCAAACATGCTATAAAAAAATCTCTCATCTTCCTCTAGGCCTTTATTCAAATTCAAAACAGCTCTTCAAAAAATTATTTAGGCCTCAAGAAAAAATGATGGCAATAGTTTCCACGTTCCTTAGTTTATAGATATAATAAGTAAATCACATATTTAGCACAACTACAATCGATAAAATAGAGCAACTCAAAGAGAATTATTCCTACTACAAATTCAAAGAGAAAAATCCAGCAAGTTAATTAAATATCATGAAACTCTATATGAGCATGTAGCTTCGCAAATATTAATACATGTGAGCATGTATACTTTCAGTCTACAAACCTAAAGGTTTATGATTCAGACTCCAACAAACAGAGAACCAACTATTAATCAACTAAATAAATATTCATACAATTAGTAACCCATACCTCATCAGCTATTGGAGTTTGTAAAAATCCACATGATTGAAACTTTTAATCAACTAAATAGGTGACATCGAAATTGAAGGCAAGAAAAATGAAATACGTCATGAACTATTTGTAGTTCTACAACCAGTAAATCCAAAACTTGCTCCTGAAATAAGAGATAAAAAATCAATTAACTCAGAGAAATCAATTAACTTGCTTATGAGCTTATCAAGATCACTTACTTCAGTACAATAACAGCGGATAGACTAAGAAATTGTTATTAGTTTATGCCCGAATATTGAGGAATCAAGCAATGTAAATTTAACTTTTTAATGTCTCTTTTTAACTCTACAATCATGATATGCAAAGCCGCAACCTTTCCGTATTGAGCAGAAAACAGTTGAACTTCTAGATGTTAACTCTGATGAACAAAATTAAATAGGTTTTTGAATAAGATTTCAGTTCTTCATTCCTAGCTTATACTGGGAGAAAATGTGAATACCCTAACCTGGAAAATATGGGGAAACCAGGAACTTAAGCCTGAACTTGATTGAACAAAGCCTGACCTCTTCATCATTGTGAACCTGAAAAGTACAACGAGCAATCCATGTTGTTTAATCACCAAGAAAAACTTAGATATGTGGTAAGCACCATATTTGTTAAAATTGGAAATCAAGTTTACTATTGTTACCACTGATCTAAAAATATGTTTACAGTTCAATTAGGAATAAAAGTTCAACACATAAAGCCCAAAGAAAAAAATTACATTTGAAGCATCGTGAGAATTAAACATTTCTCATGCCTTTGCCACCTCCACCCCAAGAAGCCTTGACCATCCTCATACTGAAACTATTGCACCCTTTCATGACACAGTCATCCTCTTAACACTACATTCTTTCCCATAGTGAAACTTGCAGACCCTGTCTACAAATATTTATGACAGTAATCCTCTTAGCACTGCAACACACTTGAAACTCAGAAAAGTCTGCCCATGGATGGGGTTTGATACACTAAACAAATTATTATTAACAACATAAGTAAAACCAAGATATTAATGCAAAGCTAAAATCAGTTGCTTTTCCAGGCCCTTGAAAAGCACATTATCTATTTCATTTCATTTTTGTTTTTCTCCAAATTCTTAACAATCAACTCTAACGAGTATTGAATACAGATATGCATTTTATCATCACTACTACTTATCCTAATCATATTTGATCACCTTTCTCAGCACTTATATAATCACAAACAAACAACCATCCATGATCATATTTCACTGCACATCTAATGCCTCACTAATTCACTACAAACATAAGTAAACATTCAATTGTATTCCTGACTAATGTTAAAGATTACTCCCTATCAATCATTGTTTTCCCCACAATTACTAAGCAAATTTAATGTACTAACATAATGACATTTCTCATATTGCAGAAATCATCATCAAAAATTTAAATTGCAAGAACATTGCATAAATTGCAGAGAAAATACTGAGAATTTCAACACTAATCTGAAGAAATCCATGAACAATTGCACAAAATTTCATTTGATAGAACCCTAAGTGCAAAAATTAATTAACAAAATTGTTGCAAACCATGAAATACCTAGGACACAGGAGACGACGCTTTGACGTGAGGATTTATCTTGGGCAAATCGTGAAATCGAAGGAGAGGGAGAGCGAGGGTGACAATGGTTCGTGGCAGATGGAGGCGTGAATTGCCGATTTCGTTGTTTCGATTGGAGGGGAAATCGGCGTGAGGTTCATGGTGGGGCGAGATTCATGACAAATGAAGGAGATTGTACTTCAAATCGGCGCGGCGCGGTGGAGGGGCAAAGACATTGATGGAGATGGGAATAAATTTCTTTGGAGAAGACGAGCGGATATTTTGAAAACCACCGTCCAAATACCCCAACTTTACAAAAAGTGAACAGTTAATCAAAACTTTCAAAATTAAAGTGATTGAATTTTAAATATTTGAAGATAATTATATTAATAATATCTTTCACCCATATTAATAATAAAATTTTAAATTAACCACTTTCTCAATGGATCGATAAATTAATTAAAATGGCTAACAAGACACTAGCCATAGTGTAGTAATTATATTGCATTATGACATTTAGTTTATAGTGTGGTGAAAGATAATACATTAGTGTAGTTGTACATCCTTGAAAATGAACTGTACTAATAGAGTAGTTCTTAATACATTCTTTTCGTAGTGTATTAAAATTAGTGTACTAATAGGCTCTTTTTCTTGTAGTGTGATGGACCTTCAAGTAAGTACGACAGGGAAGCAAGTAAGCCAGCTGATAAGGTAAATATGTATGTAAAGACATGCATTCCAATCTTTATCTTGAATGATTAGCATTTAAATAAAGATCAAAAAGAAGATTTAAATGCAGTAGTGTAGGCATTAATCGTCGTAAATGATAAATCTAATATTATTTCTCAGTTAATGTACATCAGGTGTATTTTCCATATGAAGATACTTATCTACTAGTTTGAAAAGTTGAATGTGCAGGTCGACATTTGTGACAATAAGATGGAGTTTTGCTTGTAGGTATTGAGGCATCTAGCACAGAACCGTGAGGGCATGTTTGCTTCATGGGTTGGGATAAGATGGGTTTAGATGTGCAATACAAAGTGCTTGTTAGATTTGCCTTATTGTTATAAAGTTGTCTTTTAGGTTATGTAGTGTTATGCAATTTTGTTATGAGTTGCTCGTTTATGCAATTATACTTAAGTGCTATGCAATTTTCGTGTTGTTTTATACAATTACAATCGACAATTTTCGTGTTACTTTATGCAATTATAAAATTAAGAGTAAATGCAGAAGTATACAACATTTTGTATGCATAAACATGGTTGTGACTGTGATATGAAAAAAAGGTAATGTATTGAAATTTGATATGCAAATAATTACTTGTTTTTTTTTTTTTTTGATAGAGAAACTCTTTTATTAGGAAAGGTTTGAATTTTGATATGTTAATAATTTTGCTCGATTTTCGAGGTCTTTATTTCAGAATCTTGTATTTTAATAGTTTGACTTCTTAATTATACTCCCTACGTCCCACACAAAGGTAGTTATATATTCCTTTTTTGGATGTTTCAAATTATAGCTACATTTTCTCTTTTATTTTAGTATTAAATGTTTTATTGTCAATTTACCTTTAATTAATAAGAGTAATTAATGCTTAACAGATTTTGGAGTATGAGATTTTAAGAGCAAAATTGGTACATTAGCTAAATTTGACTACATTTTTTTTTTTTTAATCTGTGTGTAAAGTCAAATGTAGCTATCTTTTTGGGACGGGGGAGTATTTCAATTTCGTAATGTATTGAATTAAAAGGGTATAATTTCTTAATTATAGTTTGACTTCTTAATTATTTTTCAATTTCATTAACATATTTTTGCATATGTTAATATTTGCATAAACATATGTATTCATAAACATAAACGTGATATGCAAATTGTAATGAGACAGGTATACATAAACATAACATTGATATGCAAAAAAGTCATGTGGTATGCATAAACATAACCGTGATATGCAAATTGTAAATAATTGGTATGCATAAACATAACCTGAGAAAATTACTGGCTAGTTTATATTTTTAGAGTGCGTCAATTGGAATTTCTGCACATATATGTGATAGTCTTTAGCATAATTCAAGACATTAGGCTTAATTATTGTGATTAGTTCGTTAATTCATTAGTAAGCCCACAAAACGGAAGCACTCGAAGCAATCTCTCCACTTGAATTTCATCAAAGTAAGTTTAATCATTGTTTCATTTGAGTGTTGCTTAGCTTAATTTTAGTGATACTTGCATTCTAGTTTGTGTTTCGTTTATAGTTCTACTTGCTTTCATTTAAAAAAAAAAAAAAAAAACAATTGTTAGTTATTACAATAGCATGCGAACATGTAACTTAAAAGTGTAAAATACGTAACAAGTCAGACACCCATGAAAAGGTAGCACTTCATAAATAATATGTAATCATTATATATCTATTATTGAAAAATTCAGTATCACCAATAAGTGAAATTGGTCATTTACAGCACATTTCCATCAATCTTTTAGTCATTTTCTAAAAATGAATTTTTTCATTACATAATATGTAATACTGTTTTCAATGATATGCAATATCACAATTCTTACCTACAATGAAAAATTGTACTCATTATTAAAAAATTTATTAAAAATTTTGTAAACTACTTTGTGGTTAACTGTTAATTTATTCCATTAATATAAATTTGTATTTAAATTGGAGGTTTCACCCAAGTTCATTATGAATATACTATTAATTAGTTTTCTTTATTATCTCTATTTAATGTATAGAGTGAGTTATGCAATTGAGTAAAGAATTTGAAATTTGGAAAGAATCAATTAGCGTGATTTTAGATATTTTTTAAGATTTTCATTTTTTAATAGTTGATTTATTAATATTTAACTAATTAATTAAAATATAATTTTGATAATTAATTAATTAGAAGGGTAGTTTAATATATTTATAGATATTTTGATCTTATATGAATTTAAAAAAAAAAATTGTCTTTTTATGTAAATTGGGTGAAATGTTCTTTTTAGAAAGGGGATGTTTACTTTTGGTTTTAAAAATCAGATTTTGAATTTCAAGATCCAAAACCCGTTTTATTTCGGGATTTAAAAATCGGTTTTCAAAATCTATATAATATTACTCCAATCATTATAATAATACTATAATAATATAATAACGGTAATGCTGTTTGTACAGATTCTGTGCGTACAGAATCGTTTTTTTATTTAATTAATGATTTATTAATTACTCAATTACAGTTATACCCTTAATTAGAGATAATGATAAATAATTAATTAATTACTAATTAATGATGCGCATGTTAATCTCTTTCCTTCTTTCTCGACAATCAACACACGTAATTAACTCTCACACGCATAATTATTGCAAACCATCATTACATCTAATTTTAAACGTTATTTGTGTTATCTTCATTAAGAAACGTTTATCCCACCATTAACACGCATAAGTTATCGTTTTTTTCTTCTCCGACCAACAAACACCATTATCAACGATGGCTGATTCTGAGTTACTCCGATCACTTTTTGAAGAAGATTCCGACGATGATGAAAATATTGAAGGTGAAACGGCAGTTAACAATGAGCTAATTGTTGTAGAAGCTGGAAGGATCTATGGGAGCATTGATGACTTGTTTAGGGCTTATCAGGAATATGCAAGAAGCAAAGGATTTAGCATTGTTAAACGCGCACTTGTGAAAAATGATGAATCGGAATTGAAATATGCTTTGTTTGCATGTGATAAGGGTGTGATTTCTAAGGCATATAAGGTGTCGAAAAGAATTAATTGCAAAGCTCGTTTGAATGCGAAGAAACTCGAGGATGGAACCTGGATTGTTAGTAAAATGGTGGATGACCACAACCATGAAATTGATCCAGTCTTTTCTCCATTAATGTCAGCTCATAGGCATTTGAGTGTCCACATGAAGAGGCAATTAGAAGCAAATGATATTGCAGGAATAAGGACATGCAAAAATGTAAGATTATGTGAAGTTCAATCGGGTGGTCCAGAAAATATAGGGTGCCTCCCTAAGGATTGTAGAAATTTCATTGATGAACGAAGAAGGTTGAGATTAGGTGAAGGAGACGCTGAAGCAATCCGTAAGATGTTTGCTAAACTTCAAGTGAGAGATAACAGTTTTTTTCATTTGATGGATATTGATGAGGATAATAGGTTATGCAATGTTTTGTGGTTCCATCCTAGGAGTAAGGCTGCTTATGAAGAGTTTCACGACGTCGTGAGTTTAGACACAACGTATCTTGTCAATAGGTACAAAATTATTTAGGGTTTTTGTTGTTCATCCATTTTACATAATGTTTTAATTTCTGAATGCATACATTAATATTTAGGTTATGGATTTCATGTTTTGTTCGTCAATATTCTATGGAGTACCTAGCTATTAAATTTTGTTAATGGTTCGGTTTAGTTGTTTAATGTATTTTGTATGCATTGTTTTATTTTCGAATAATAGGTACAAAATGCCATTTGCAAGCATTGTTGGCGTTAATCATCATGGTCATTCGATCTTGCTAGGATGTGCATTGGTGAGCAATGAAAGGGCTGATACGTATAAATGGATTTTTTCGAATTGGGTAGAAGCAATGGGTGGCATTCACCCTACGGCCATAATTACGGACCAAGCTTAAACCATTAAGATAGCTATAAGGGAGTTGATGCCGAACACTATTCATCGGTATTGCATATGGCATATTCTATCAAAAGTAGGAGAAAAGTTCAAAAGGGTTCATGATATTAAATCATGCACCGTTGAATTTAAAGGCCTCGTGTACGACAGCATAACCATCGAGATATTTGAGAGGAAATGGGCCGAGTTCTTGGTTAAATACCGTTTGGAAAATAATGAATGGTTAATAGGTGTGTACGCTGAAAGGGAGAAATGGGTTCCAGTTTACTTGCACCACACGTTTTGGGCCGGAATGATTTCGACACAACAAAGTGAGGGAATGCATGCTTATTTTGATGATTTTGTTCACTCCAGAAGCACACTCAAACAGTTCATGGAACAATACGATGTTGCTATTGGTAATAAATTTCAGAAGGAGTTCCATGCTGATTTTCAATCGAAGAACAAGGTCATTAAGTGCATTTCTCAGTTTCCATGGGAGAAGCAATTTCAACGGGCATACACGAATTCTATGTTCAATCGTGTTCAAGAAGAAATAAAAAAGTCGATTTATTGTCATGTTGTTCAACCAACTGACGAAGAGAGAGCTCAAGATTCGAATGATGTTGGAGTTGAAAAAATTAGGGTTCTTGAAAGATGCATTGTGAACAATTTTTATGTCAAGGAATTTACTTATACGGTTGAGTGGAGGCAAGTGGGAGAATACATCAATTGCAATTGTAGGAGGTTTGAGTTCAAGGGGATATTTTGTTGTCATATAATGAAGGTGTTGGCACAAAAGGACATCCAAAATGTGAACGAAAGGTATGTGTTACACCGATGGAGAAAAGATGTGTACCGACGACATTGCCATATTTTTGTCGGAGGAGGTTATCCCCACATGACTGATTAGTACAAGAAATACCAAGCAATTGAAAAAGTGTTCCAGCAGGCTGCGGATTTGGCCATGGGGAACACTGCAAAGTTGGAGTTTATTGAAAATAAGTGTAATGAGATGAAAAATGCATTGCTTGCTTGGAACCCTCCTACAACCACCACTGATGATGATGATGAGGGACCCTCAAGGAGATCACAAAGTCCGGAGATTGAGCGAAATCCACTACTAGACCCCCATGTTGCAAGAACAGTAGGAAGACCTAAAATTAATCGTTATAGGTCAGCTTCGGAAATACGTGGTCGAGGAAGAGGAAGGGGTGGAACTGGACGCCCACGTGGACGTCCACCTGGAAGTGGTGGACGAGGAAGAGGAAGGGCTGGAACTGCTACAGCGGGAAGGGGAAGGGGAGAACCAGCTACAACCGAAAGGGGTGCAACAATTCAAGAAGACAACAATACTGAATTACTTTTCGACTTAAATGATGATCTCAATGTATCAGAAGGGAGTTTAGGATTTTAATGTTTACATTCATAGTTGTAATTTTATGAACTGATTTATATTAAGTAGCTAATTAAACCCTAATCAGGTTCATACAATATAATTATTCAGTGTAATGTTCATACCATCAACACAATTCATGCCATTACCTAGATCATACATAAAGATCCAAAATACATATTAAGTCCAAAAATACAGTACATACTGAAACATAAACATTCAACATCGAAAATAAAGTAAATAAGAAATATAAACATCCAACATAAACCCTTACATCCAACCCTCGTCCTCAATCTTAATTGCTTTATCGTGCTTGACGACAGACACATAGAATTTGAACGGAAACTGGACATCACGCTCAAAATGAAGAGTATCTCCTTGGCTAATTCTCAAGGTATCGGCAAGTGCGGTCCAACCATTCGTCAATCGACTAATTCCCCTTGGAGGTTCGTCAATCTGATGAAATTCGTACCTGCATTGAAACTCAATTCCCGAGTACCCTGCACAAACTATGATCATCTTCCCCTCGTACCCCAACAGGTCAACAGCATTCTTCGGTAGGTTCTGCAAAAAAACAGATGGCAAATATACGTTAACGAAACCTTTCAAATTAAACAGATGGCAAATATATGTTAACGAAACCTTCAAATTAATCGAAACAAAATACCAAACGGTTGTGGCACTCGGTTGTCTTGCACTTGGCTGTAAAAAACCTTTGTGGATTCTGCCGAATTTCACTCTCAATCTATTCAGGATTGTTTCCAAGAGTGAATCGTATTTTTCTTGCGACTGATCTTGTGGTAGGCATGTTTGAAATTCGAAATGGGAGAGAATGTGTTTGAAACTCGAAAAGGGGGAGAGATTGTTGGGTGATTTGATTAAATTAGGTGTATGCATTGAATATTAGTGGGGTTAGGTTTTCAAGCGGGGTGTATGCAATGTATTAGTGGGGTTAGGTTTTCAAGCGGGGTGTATGCATGCATAATCATATTAACACACAAATTTATTTTATTTTAGGTAAAAAAAATTGAAAATTATATTAATTAACGAACTGCGAATTAGTTTTAGGAAAAAAATTTGAAAAATTATATTAGGAATTTTTTTTGAAAATTATACTATTAATTAACCAACTGCGAATTAGTTTTAGGAATTTTTTTTGAAAATTATATTAATTGACCAACTGCAAATTAGTTTTAGGAAATGTTTTTGAAAATTATATTAATTGATCACAGCCGTTGATTTAAGTGTATTCAAACGATCAAGATCGTTCATTGATTTTTGCCAACTGCGAATTAATTGATTTGCCATGATCTTCATCACAACCGTTGATTTAATTGCATTCAAACGATCAAGACCGTTCATTGATTTTTGCCAACTGCGAATTAATTGATTTGCCATGATCTTCATCACAGTCGTTGATTTAATTGTTTGCAAATGATCAAGACCGTTCAACTTGTTTGACATTTAATTAGACATCTAGGGTTTACAGAGGAAATTATGGCGAATATTTTATTGAAAGAAGCAATTGAACAGTCTTTGATCTTCTCACTTCATCAGAACCGTTGATTTAATATCCTAAAATCGATCATGGTCGTTCTTTGGTTAAATACAGGCTGCAGTGCATGGTTTAGGGTTTTCTGTGTAATGATTACGCCTTGAAAGTAGAACTTAATTATGCTCATTGTCGCCATGAAGAAACGCGTCGATTTAATGCGTATTGAAGACGATATTAATGTGGAGTGGTGAAGGGAGGTGAACGTGGAGTGGAAATTGAAGATGTGTTTGAATTTGAATATAGATATGATATGATCTAAATAGATAGTGGGCGTGAAGACGTGTTTGAATTTTAATTTTCGTAATTAAGGTGACTAATTTTCCTAATTTTAAATTGATAACAACAATAATATTCGTAAATTAATTTGATAAATGTAGATTAATTTAATTTCTAACAGCAATAATTATCGTAATTCCTAACTATTTTAATTGTCGTAATTCCTAACTATTTTAATTACCCTTTTAATTATAGTAATTTAAGTTGATAACAACAATAATATTCGTAAATTAATTTGATAAATGTAGTCGAACTTTAAGTGTACAAATTAGTTGATTTGGATTTGATCGAGTAACACATTGGAAAATAAAGTAATGAACACTAAGTTTTCAATTTATTGAATTTTAATTTGATCGACACATTAAAACGAGTAACCCTAAACCCTAAACACCGTACGGTGAGAATCGAGTAGTCGAACCTTAAGTGTACAAATTAGTTGATTTGGATTTGATCGAGTAACACATTGGAAAATAAATTAGTGAACACTAAGTTTTCAATTTATTGAATTCTAATTTGATCGACACATTAAAACGAGTAACCCTAAACCCTAAACACTGTACGGTGAGAATCGAGTAGTCGAACCTTAAGTGTACAAATTAGTTGATTTGGATTTGATCGAGTAACACATTGAAAAATAAAGTAATGAACACTAAGTTTTCAATTTATTGAATTTTAATTTGATCGACACATTAAAACGAGTAACCCTAAACCCTAAATACCGTACGGTGAGAATCGAGTAGTCGAACTTTAACTGTACAAATTAGTTGATTTGGATTTGATCGAGTAACACATTGGAAAATAAAGTAATGAACACTAAGTTTTTAATTTATTGAATTTTAATTTGATCGACACATTAAAACGAGTAACCCTAAACCCTAAACACCGTACGGTGAGAATCGAGTAGTCGAACCTTAAGTGTACAAATTAGTTGATTTGGATTTGATCGAGTAACACATTGGAAAATAAATTAGTGAACACTAAGTTTTCAATTTATTGAATTTTAATTTGATCGACACATTAAAACGAGTAACCCTAAACCCTAAATACCGTACGGTGAGAATCGAGTAGTCGAACTTTAACTGTACAAATTAGTTGATTTGGATTTGATCGAGTAACACATTGGAAAATAAAGTAATGAACACTAAGTTTTTAATTTATTGAATTTTAATTTGATCGACACATTAAAACGAGTAACCCTAAACCCTAAACACCGTACGGTGAGAATCGAGTAGTCGAACCTTAAGTGTACAAATTAGTTGATTTGGATTTGATCGAGTAACACATTGGAAAATAAATTAGTGAACACTAAGTTTTCAATTTATTGAATTTTAATTTGATCGACACATTAAAACGAGTAACCCTAAACACCGTACGGTGAGAATCGAGTAGTCGAACCTTAAGTGTACAAATTAGTTGATTTAGATTTGATCGAGTAACACATTGGAAAATAAATTAGTGAACACTAAGTTTTCAATTTATTGAATTTTAATTTGATCGACACATTAAAACGAGTAACCATAAACCCTAAACACCGTACGGTGAGAATCGAGTAGTCGAACCTTAAGTGTACAAATTAGTTGATTTGGATTTGATCGAGTAACACATTGAAAAATAAAGTAATGAACACTAAGTTTTCAATTTATTGAATTTTAATTTGATCGACACATTAAAACGAGTAACCCTAAACCCTAAACTCTAAACCCTAAACACTATTCCGTTTAATTTATTTAACTTAATTTTTGTAAATCCCTAATAATAACTTAAATTACACAATCTGTACATACCATTAATAACTTAAATCCCTCATTCCTTATCAATCCCTTAATTTTTGAATTTATTTACATAAGTTATTAAATTAAATTAAGTAAAGATTGGTCAAATTGAATTTATTAAATTAAATTAAACAATGATCAAATTAAGGTAAATTACCAACTGGATGCAACATTTCAATTAAAATACCCATTCATTTCGAGTTGTATAAATAGCCACACTCATACCTTTCGAAACTTACACTCATCTTTATCTCTCATATCTTTCTCTCAAAAAATCATCGATCATGTTTTCCAAGGGAAAGGTAAAATCATTCATGGTTTATTTTGTGTTTTTATTTACACGTGATTTAACTGTATATTTTTTGTTTGCACTGTAGGATTTCTTCCAAGGACTTATGGAGATCATCCAGAAGAACAAACGGGAGTGGGATATACTCCGGCAGCGGCACCAGGCTGAACGGCTATATCTCCGGATGTGATGGGACAGAATTCACTCCTTGCTAGACGCTCGTCAGGTTCTGGAGCGTAGGGTGATGTTTCTCGAGGATGAGGTCTACGAAGCGGACGAAGAGGATAGCAAACACGCTGAAGGGTTACTGGCTGAGGAGAAGACTGAACTCGAGGCCGCCGTTGTTGCGTACGATACTCAGCACAAAGCGTGTTTTGGTTATTGATGATTATGTTGGATGAAGGTTCTTTGTTTTTTTGATGATGATGATGGTGGATGGATGTTGGTTATATTAGGTTTAATTTTCTGTCTTTAGGTAGTTTTTTATTTTGCGTTTTTATGTAGATCATGGGCATCTATAGCCCTTTTGAACGGTTGTTTTGTTAATCGTGGCCAAAATACTACTAATATTATCAACCGTTAAGTATCTAAATCGTTTGTTCTTGTTTATGAATTTTAATTTCAAATGAATATTTAACTAAATATTAAACTGAATATAAGGTTAATTTATTGAAATGAATTTTAAATATTACATAGATTAAAATTAAAAATCATATTAATAATTTCTTATGATATGTCATATCAAATTTACATACAGAAAGTTAAATTTAATTAATATATTTAATTCAAGTTAGATTAAAATCAACATATATATTGTCGAATTGAATATTTCAGAATTTATCGAATTTTTGTATAACCTTCATTAATGTATTTTTAATCGAAATATGTCAATTTCATTTTAAGTTCAGTAATTTTTAAATACACACCTTCATTAATGTAATTTCACTTATTTTTAATCGAAATATGTCAATTTCATTTTAAGTTCAATAATTTTACTGAATACACCCCCATAAGCACCTATTGTTCATAATTTGCTTAAATACACTGCATCATTTCTTATAAATAAACTTTACGCAAAATGTAGATCAATACACCCCCTCATAAATTTTTGGGGCTTAAATAATGAATATTATTTTCGATTTATCAATTAATGTAGATCAATACACCCCTCATAAATGAACCCTAAATAATTTATAAATTTTGAATTGAAAGTAGTCATTTTTTTGGGGGTTGCGTACAACAACAAAAGGTGCATAATATAATGATGACGATTTGGGGGATGCCAAAGGTTGCAAAAACTCTTATGGGATGGCAATATAAATACCCCTAGCCATGTAAACTCATTCATCCAAAAGCCTAAACCCTAGAAATCCCAAATGGCAAGAACACCATCAAAGTCGGCCAAGTTTCAAGAGTTCGTGCCCTCCTCACCCAAAGGTTTGATGTCCATGTATGAATATACAAAACGGCAGAATGAAGAGTTACGTTGAAGGAAGAAGTCAAGATTTTCATGAAAAGATTGTTGGGTCATTGCACTCCACATTCTTTAAGCGATGTCATCCTGGGTGAGGATCCTCTCCATAAGATGTACGAGTTCTTTGTTGAAGCACACAGGGTCAGAGAAATTACAGTCATTGTTCTCTCGGATTCAACAGTGAGAGACCAAGTGGATTCGGCAAATTGCGGTGGCGGTGGCGGTGGCGGTGAACGTGGCGGTGATGGTGATGGTGATTGGAAGAGAGTGTGGAAGGAGGTGGTGAAGAAAATAGTGTTTAATTAGTTTAGATGTATGCCTATCTTTTTTTTTAATCTGTTTTTTTTGTTGTTTTTAATTCTGGGATGTAATCTTCCCCCATTTTCCAATCGAATCTAATGAAATCTAAGTTTGTTATTAGTTTACTTGTATTGTTTTTTTTTTTTTTTAAAGTAGACAACAACAATATTAATGGTAGATTAATGAAACAAAACTCAAATTAAATCCTATAAAATCTGTCAAAAAACTTCTTCTTATCTAAATTATCAATTTTAAACATCACCATTCACCACTAGCCCTAAAACATCTCAAACAAAAAAATGGAAGATGTATATTGCGTGCATATTAAAGTAAGAAATCAAATTTCTAATACGGACCCATTCATCTTCCCCCATTATCTTCTCAATCTAATGAAATCAAAGTTTAGTTAGTGGGTGTTTGCAAGCACTAGTATGTGCTTAAAAGCACTTAAGTTTTTAAAATATAATCACTTTTGGAGTGTTTGGCAACACAACTAAGTGATTAAATTAAGTAGTTTAAAGTGATTTTGGTGAAGCACCCCTCCACCCACTTTTAATAGCTTCTATGTGCTTCTCATCATTGTAGTAACCAATTTTACATTTTTGCCCTCACAATTTAAATAATATTTTTTATTTACCCATTACTTATTCAAATATAATAAGGGTTTTTTGTAAAATTATAAAGAAGCTATTTGTTTTGCAAACATCACAACATATACAAAATTGATTAAAAGTGCTTAATTTTAAAACACTATCCACTTTTAAATTTATTTCAAAAATCAATTTTAATCACTTTGAATCAATCAATATTGTTTGCAAACACACCCTTAGTTATTAGTTTATTTGTATTGTTTTTTTTTTAAAGTAAACAACACCAATATTAAGGGTAGATTAATGAAACTAAATCCAAATTAAATCCTATAAAATCCGTAAAAAAAACGAAATTCTTATCTAAATTTTCAATTTTAAACATCACCATTCACCACTATCCCTAAAACATCTCAAACAAAAAAAATGTATCTTGACTTAGTAAAATTTCAATTAATGGTGAAATGGAAGATGAGGATTAGGATAGTTGTAAAAATTTCAATTCGAAAAGTATGAAATCAAAATTCAAATGGAAGATGAGGATTACAGACCCATTCATCCTACTAATTATCTACATTAAAAAGGAAACACAAATTTAATGAAATCAAATTAAACCCTAATTCCTAAGAAGAAGGCCGAAATTTACTCAAATTGAATTGGTAAGGAGATTAAAATCAATGACATCAATTGTTACAAAACATAAACTCTAAATTGATCGATGATAATTACTTGCTACAATTGTGGAATGAACACCAGAAAAACAAGCTTGCAAAACCACCTACAATTTCAGAAACAAAACAAAAAAATAAAAATACAGGAAGAAGAATGAATAAAGACCGATAATATTGCATAACTTCGTTTCCAATTCTTTTCGGATGATAAGAACTTGAGGCCTCCTTCGTTTCATCTTCTTTCAGATTTAATCCAATATTCGAATTTGAATCATCTTCATACGACTTCTCCTTAAAATACGTAGTGTATGCATCGATAGCCTCGTCTTCACTCCGAAAAGATTTGTACATTGAACCTTTGAATCCAAGGACATGTGGAGCACATTCACTCCAACTATCATAAATCCCGACCCGTACGCCTTTGAAGACTACATAATATTTCTCAACCTCTTTTACGCTTGTGCTACTAAACATTATGGTAGAAGATTTTTTTTTTTTTCAATGTAGAAGATGAAGTTCTTAGAAGAAAGAATAAGAAAGAGAGGAAGAAGAGAGATGAAACGGTAACAAACGGTAACAAAGGGAGAGAGAGAAAAGAGTTGTCTTGTGTAATTATTACTGCCTTGAAGAAAGAAGAAGAGAGAGAAAAGGGTGTCAGACTTTAATATTTTATTCAAAAATAATAGTTAAGCAATATATTTGAATGAAGGGTATTTTAGTCATTCTAACAAAACTTAAATGAAAAGGGGACCATAATGCCCATCTCTGTACGTACAGATTCTGTACATTTAGCATCACCCATATAATAATACAATAATATAATACATTTAATCATTACACAACCAACTAATCATTATAATTTCACCAAATAATAATATAATAATACAAACTCATTCAATCTTACAACTTGATTTGACATAAAGTTAAATCCTCCACTATTCCAAAACTCAAAAGAAACACTCATATTGCTATTTATCGGGATTTCAAAAATCACGACAAAAATCCGATTTTTAAAACCACCCAAAACCCAAAGTAAACACCCCGAATTGTTCCTATTTTTTACACACAAATAAAAAAAAAATCTTTTAACAAAATAGAAATACATATAATATCTCTTATAAAAGTTAATTTTATCACTTTTAATACTAATTAATAAATTATTTTATACTCCCTCTGTCCCACAATTGTTTGCACTCTTTCCTTATTCGTCCGTCCCACAATTGTTTGCACTACCCAAAAAGGAAAAAATTTCATAAATCTCGCCCTCACAATATCCACATATTTACAAAAAATGTCATTACTTTTACCCTCAATCCAATCATTCATTTTATTTTATGTTGGAATTAATGGGATTAATTGGGTTTTGACACCCTGATCTAATTTAATTAATTAGACAGACTAAACATTAATTAAGAAATAATTGAACGTGACATAGTCGATCTACTCGCGGAGTAGATAAACGTGGTATATTTAATATCTCAAAACTGAGTTAAGGTGAGTGAGAAATTAATTGTTGAAGTTGAAGAGTTTCAACTTGGAAGTTTGAGGAATGTGGGAAATTGTCCCACATAGGAAACCTACAAAACATTTATGATGTTTAAAGGTATTGAAGTAGCTTGGAAGTTCAACTATGTAAAAGAGGTACACCCCTCAAAGAGCCACACGCGCGCGCCCGCCCGTCTGGCCGGCTTTGGATTTGGCAATTGGTCTTTGGTGGTCTTTGGGGCCCGCCTATCTTTTTGCAGACCCAAAAACTCCGAAAGCCCAACTCAGGAATGGGCTCGGCCCATTCGAATTACTTCAAGAATGTTCCAGAATAATCTTGAAATCTCAAACTTGGTCTTCAAGATTCGGTCTTCAAGACTTATCCACGTGCGAGATATTTTCTCAACCGTTGCGATATTTTCGCGATATATTCCCAAGAATCGAGCCTGGCCCACGCGTTTTCCAACAACCCTCCTAGGGTTTCTTCTGCCTATAAATATCAGACTCTTCCCTCATAAATCCTTACGCTGAAATTCGCCCCTCTATCCTTCTACTCTCCTCTCGTCCCTACGCAGTGTGTTGAGCTCCCGAAAGCCTTACACTGTTCTTTCTTGTGCCGGATTTATATCCGAGAGTGTTCAGTTCGTACTAAGTACGTTCGCCGAGTCTTCTTATACAGTGGTGTTACTGTGTAGGAAGTGAAATTCGTTTTACCTTTGGGAACGGAACGCCGTAACAATCGAGCACTATCCTGGGCGTATTCTGTTCTGCGGGAAAAGGGATTCCCTTGACTTGACTTATTTGTGTTATTCTGAAATTTTCGATATTGCAGTTTACACGACGTAAACAGTTTCCAACAATCGCAGAACAAAATATATAATTAATATTTTCGGACTTAATTAATTGAATTAATTTACTGCAATGTCGAAAACGAACGATAACATGGATGTTGACCCCATCGATATGGATGTCGTGCATGGTACCGAGAATATTGGCAACGAGGCCAATAAGGAAGCGTCTCCTGATCAATCAGAGTCACACAGTTCCGACGTGAAATCACAAGGAAAACAGAATGACCATGCGGAAAGAGTTAGGAATATAGAAGCAATCCGCTTGAACCGTTTCCTGCTTTCCATAATCCCATAAGGGATCCGATGTTTACCTTCTCTGCACCTGGGCCGAGGCCAATGGTCGTACAAGGAGAAAAGTCGGAAAAGTTTTCCAGAACTGAATTCTAGAGATGGCAAAGTAAGATGCGATTTTACCTAACCATGCTTGGAATGGATAAGTTTCTAACCGAAACGAAACCTACACAACCTGAGGCAAGTGCTAGCCAACAAGAAAGGATCTTCTATGATCAGTGGTTGAGTGGTGATTATCTGTGCATAAATCACATCATTGGAGGACTTTCCGATACACTCTACAGTGTCTACTGCGACATAAAATCTGCCAAGGAACTGTGGGAATCCTTGGAGAAGAAGTACAGAACTGAAGGTGCCGGACTGAAGAAATTCGTCGTGTCACAACTGTACGATTTTAAGATGGACGATAACAAGTCTGTAGTGGATCAAGTCCAGAAACTGCAGATTATTTTCCATAAGATTGTTGCTGAGGATATGGTGTTACCTGATGCATTTTAAGTAGCGACCGTGGTCGAGAAACTGCCTTCATCGTGGAAGGATTTCAAATCATATCTAAAGCACAAACGAAAGTTTATGAGCTTGGAGGATCTGATTATCCGTCTCAGGATTGAGGAGGACAATCGAAAGAGAGAAGGCAAGGGATTTGCCCTCCATATTGAAGTCAAAGCTAACTTGATGGAACAAGAGGGTCCGTCAAGAAAAAGAAAACGTCCAAATGAGTCTGCTGCCAACACAATGAAGATTGTGAAGGGGAAGGGTCCAGCCACAAAGCATAAATTCACTGGAAATTGCTATAACTGTGGGAAACCGAACCATAGGTCCAGTGAGTGTCGTCAACCCCGTCGTGACGATAAGGGAAAAGGCAAACAGAAAGTACAAGATTCTGTGAACCTTACGGATTTGGACATGTCCGCAGTGGTGACGGAGGTCAACATGGTGGACAACAAGAAAGAGTGGTTTGTGGACACGGGTGCCACTTGCCACGTCTTCTCGGAGAGATCTGCATTCTCAGACTATTCTCCATCTGATGGGAAAAAGTTGTTCATGGGCAATGAAGCCTCATCTAAAGTGGCTGGAATTGGGTCAGTGGTGCTAAAGCTGACATCTGGAAAGGAGCTAACATTGAAGAACGTGCTACATGTCCCAGACATCCGGAAGAATCTGATTTCGGGGTCTCTTCTAGTTAGCAATCAATTTAGACTAGTCTTTGAATCTGATAAGATAGTTCTAAGTAAGTTTGGTCACTTTCTCGGGAAGGATTATCTCGAGAATGGTCTGTTTAAATTAAGCACAATGGTTGTAAGCCCCAAAGGCAAACAAGTTATTAATGAAATTGTTTCCACTTCTGCTTATATCGTTGAGTGTTCCTCTTTATGGCATTCTAGATTAGGACATGTGAATCTAAAATCCATAAAACGACTAGTAAATCTCAATTTACTTAAAATTGACAATGTTGATACATCCAAACGATGTGAAATATGCACGGAAGCAAAAATGATCAAACTACCGTTTAAAACTGTTGAAAGGAACACTGCTGCTCCTCTAGACTTAATTCACACGGATGTATGTGATTTGAAGTTTGTACAAACTAGAGGAGGGAAAAAGTATTTTATTACTTTTATATACGATTGTACAAGATTCTGCTACGTTTACCTTTTAAAGAGTAAAGACGAAGCTATAGAAGCTTTTAAACGTTACAAAACTGAAGTAGAGAATCAATTGGACACTCGAATTAAATCAATTCGTAGTGATAGAGGTGGAGAGTATGTAGCTCCGTTTGAACAATTATGTATTGAATCAGGGATTATACATCAAACGACAGCCCCTTACTCACCTCAGTCTATTGGTGTTGCGGAAAGGAAAAATCGAACACTAAAGGAGATGATGAACACAATGTTAATCAGCTCTCGTCTACCTCAGAACTTGTGGGGGGAAGCCATTCTGTCGGTTAACCACATTCTGAATAAGATTCCTCATAAAATTAAGGATCAAACTCCTTATGAAATATGGAGGAAACGAAAGCCTTCATACAACTACCTCAAAGTGTGGGGGTGTTTGGCTAAGGTTGAAGTACCGCTTCCTAAACAAGTTAAAATCGGCCCTAAAACCGTCGATTGTATCTTTATAGGATATGCTTCAAACAGTAGCGCCTATCGATTTCTGATTCACAAATCCGAAGTACCGGATATGACAGAAGGCACTACAATTGAGTCAAGGAACGCAGTATTCTTTGAAAACATCTTTCCTCTTAAGGAAAAATAGGAAGATAGTTCAAGTAAAAGAACTCTTGAAGCAACAGACGACACTGTTGGTCCTTCCACTCAAGAGAGTGAAGAACCGAGACGCAGTAAGAGAGCTAGAATTGATAAAGATTTCGGTTCAGACTTCATTACTTATGTTTTGGAGGAAGAAGAACCTAAAACTATCAAAGAAGCTATGGCAAGACCAGATGCACACCTCTGGAAAGAAGCCATAAAAAGTGAATATGAGTTTATTCTCTTAAACCACACATGGGAGTTGGTCGACCTTCCCAAAGGTTGTAAGCCCTTAGGATGCAAGTGGATCCTTAGAAGAAAGTACAAAGCTCGTCTTGTTGCAAATGGGTTTAAACAAAATGAAGGGTATGCTTTCTTCGATACATACTCAACAGTGACAAGGATCACCTCCATTCGGGTGTTAGTCGCCATTGCTGCGTTGCACAATCTCGAAATACACCAAATGGACGTTAAGACGGCATTTCTTAATGGTGAGATGGATGCTGAAATATACATGGATCAACCTGGAGGATATGTTGCTCCTGGAAACGAGAAAAAGGTGTGCAAACTCGTTCGATCACTATATGGACTTAAGCAAGCTCCTAAACAGTGGCATTTGAAATTTGACAATACAATGTTGTCAAATGGGTTTCGAATTAACGAATGCGAAAAGTGTGTGTATGTGAAGGATACACCTAATGGATTTGTTATTGTGTGCTTATATGTTGATGACATGTTAATCATGAGTAACAATCACAATATCATCGTTAATACAAAGAACATGTTAAGTAGAAACTTTGACATGAAAGACATGGGATTAGCAGATGTGATTCTTGGAATCAAGATAGAGAAAACGTCCAATGGAATTTCCTTGACACAATCTCACTATGTGGAGAAGGTACTAAAGCAATTTAAAGCCTTTGACGATCCACCTGCTAAGACACCTTTGGAACTCAATGTTCACTTGAAAAAGAATATAGGAGAACCAGTGGCTCAACTGGAATACGCAAGGATCATTGGAAGTGTGATGTACATTACACGCCCTGATCTTGCAAGTTCAGTAAACAAGTTGAGTCAATACACGAACAATCCAAGTCATGAGCACTGGAAAGCATTGAAAAGGGTATTAAGATACTTGAAGTACACCCTTGATTATGGGCTTCACTACACAAGACATCCAGCTGTGATCGAAGGATACAGTGATGCAAATTGGATATCAGACACTAAAGACTCGTTATCCACTAGTGGATATGTATTCACTATTGTAGGAGCAGCCGTGTCGTGGAGGTCCAAGAAATAAACGTGTATTGCCCGTTTCACAATGGAATCAGAATTTATCGCTTTAGACCTAGCCGCTGCAGAGGCTGAATGGTTGCGTAACTTTCTGGAAGATATTCCATGTTGGAAAAAGCCGGTACCTTCGGTGACGGTACACTGTGACAGTCAAGCTGCCATTGGGAGAGCTACGAATGTCATGTACAACGGAAAGTCGAGACACATACGTCGTCGACACAACTCCGTTAGAGAATTGATCTCCACTGGAGTAATGTCCATTGACTATGTCAATACGAAGGACAATATAGCGGATCCGCTCACGAAGAGCATAAATCGAGATCAATTGAACAAGCTGGTAGAAGGAATGGGTCTAAAACCCACAAGAAAAACCAAAGCAGTGGTAACCCAACCATGATGACTGGAGATCCCAAGAACTTGGTTCAATGGGAAAACGAAGCTGTGGAAGTTAGTGATAAAACACTTGAAAAATACGACTATTCCGGACAACACTATCTCAAGTGTTAACGACCCGTAAGATGTGGTAAAGGCTGAGTCTTCGACTCTTAATGATTCCTAGAGTATAACGGGATACTCGAAAGGAAGTTACCTATATAAATGAGAAGTGAGGGCCGCTTCGACCAAACATTTATGAATACAAAGGACGTCCATGGCCAAAACGGACAAAAACGTGAGAACGTTACGAAGACGAGATTGAAGTGTGCTGACACTATTGACTAGGTATACACTATGGAGGAGTAGTTCAAGGCATCGCGTCCACTAAGCCGCCGGTGTACCCGATAGTGTTTGGCTACGGAAAGTTCAAGGCCAAAAACCACTTATCCGGACGCACGGAGATTGTAGATGTTGTTAATCCTTAAATGCCTTAACATTGTCAACAACATCTTAATTTGACCTTCCGAGATTTTTTCTAAGTCTTTTCTGAAATGCTACATTAAATGTTGATCTAAATGTTGTCGCATTTCTGGCAGGATCTAGAAGCTTCTACAAGGATCTGG
This sequence comes from Galeopsis tetrahit, assembly GCA_963675135.1. Taxonomy (NCBI): domain Eukaryota; kingdom Viridiplantae; phylum Streptophyta; class Magnoliopsida; order Lamiales; family Lamiaceae; genus Galeopsis; species Galeopsis tetrahit. Next base: position 59,973,969 of record OY776132.1, read on the forward strand.
AACCTGGAAGATTCCAGAACATTGGAGAACATACTAGAACGGCCTGGAACCATTTGGAACGACCTGGAGCATTCAAGAAAGATCTAGAAAGATCATGGAAGTTGAGTTCCTAAAAAATAGGACCTCATTGTGGAAGCCTCTAGAATCAGCACCCCACTACTATAAATACCGATGGAAGGCTTCTCAAATCAGTGTACTCTACTCGATCAACTTCCTAGACCGAGCGTATATCCCTGTTAGGAATTGTGGCCAGTAGAACTACCTTTTAGATCATACGTTCGTATCCCACCCGTATGGCTGTGTGTCTTCTTATCTATTGAGAGTGTAATCATTAGATAGACTAGGCATTTCGACAGTGTATACATTATACACTTAGTTCGTTTTTAGAACAAGGCACCTGCCTCGTTTGTAGTTTCTGTTGTGAATGTTAATGCTGTAACATTTCACACAACATTTATACTTGAAGATAAGTATTGTTTTTCGCCGTAAGGCTAGCATAGATTTTTATTTATAAAATCTATGTGAAAATTATTTCCATTGTGTCACGTTTGTTTTTAGTGTTTCAAGTCTTCCGCTGTGTTAATCATAATTTCTGATATATTGCTAGAGTCAGTGTTGTACCAATTGTCACAACATTTAGTACAACATTATTCTACTTAAACTTAAACATTTCATATACATACACTTAACACCACACAGCACACACTTTCAGTTGGTATCAGAGCCGATACCTGACGACACTAGGTTAGATCTTTGGTCAAGTGTGTTTTTAGTGTAGGTTAGCAATGGAAACACATCACATATCCACGGCACTTAGGCCACCCGTTTTAGATGGTTCGAATTATGCTTATTGGAAGCCTAAGATGCGTATGTACATCAAGTCAGTTGATGAACGTGCTTGGAGGACTGTTCTTACAGGTTGGGAAGCTCCAAAAAGACCAGCAGACGCAGATGGTGAAATACAACTCAAGAGAGAAGTTGACTGGACGGCTGATGAAATAACAACAGCAAGCTACAATTCTAAAGCTTTAAATGCTATTTTTACTTCTGTTGATGTTTCAATGTTTAAAATTATATCTAACTGTTCTACTTCTAAAGATGCATGGGACAGGTTGCAAGAGCATTGTGAAGGTTCAGAAAGTGTTCGAAGAACTAAGCTTCGAATGTTGGGGACAAAATTTGAGAATCTCCGAATGAGGGAAGATGAAACAATTACAGCCTACAATGAAAGGTTAAGTGAGATTATCAATGAATCACATTCTCTTGGTGACCCTATTTCTAATGTTAGAGTAGTTCATAAGATATTAAGATCTGTTCCTAAAAGATTTGATGCTAAAATTTGTGCTATTGAAGAGGCAAAAGATACAGATAAGCTAAGTCAAAATGAGTTAGTGAGTATTCTTAGGACATATGAGATAAACACTAATCAAGATGATGAAGCTAATGCTGATAAGAAAGTTGTGGTTTTTAAAGGGGAAACATCAAACACTTCTGAAGTTCAACCCATCATTACTGAAGTTGACACTGATGAAGAACTGCTCGATGTATGTCTCAAAAATCCTAACAATGTTGCCTTGCTCACTAAGCATTTTAACAAGTTTCTTAAGAAATCTGTGAACAAATCTAGAAACATTCAGCCTAAGATTCAAATCAACACATCAACACCTCAACCAGAAAGGAGGAAAGGTCAATTCACACCAAGACCATCAAAGAGTGAAGGTAAACCAAGGTATGATCCTGAATTTCGAAAATCAGTTCAATGCAATGCTTGTTCTGGTTATGGCCATTATGCAAATGAATGTGCCAATACTAGACTTAAGCAAAAGCTGAACTTTAGTGCTACCTTGAGTGATGAATCTGATGATGATGATCTTGATGAATTAAATCAGAATGAATATTCTAATTTTACCAGAATTGATTATAATGATTCCTCTGATGATGATCTGGATGAAACAGATTCTGATGCTGTACCTGATGCTTCAACATCTACAGCAACATCAGAACAGAGTCACCCAGATTTTAACTGTTTTAATGGTTTGGTTGATGATGCAGGAAAAAAGACTGATGACAATGAACACCAAAAGCTGTTAGATGATTGGAACAATCAGAAACTCACTCTTAATTCCTTGAATAAAGAGAATGAGGATCTGAAGGATACAATCACCAAGCTAGAGGTTATTCTTACCAAAAGGGATCTGGAAATCTGTAACTTAAAGGAGAAATTGATAAATTCCACCTTATGTTTCAAGAAATATTCCAAGAGTGCTTCTGAGGTAAATAATGCTATAGCTACTGGTAAGTCTAATACTCATGGTTTAGGTTATGATGGTACTACTGCTTCTATTTCTGGTAAATTTAGAAAACCTGTGAAATTTGTGAATGCAAATGTTGTCACATTTGATGCAACATCTGCACAATCAGACCCTCACAAGGTTAAGAGGAAGTATATATGTCATTACTGTGCTAAAGTTGGTCATATTCGTCCTTACTGCATGAAATTGTTTGAAGAACAGAGAACTTTGAAAATGCTGCATAAAAATATGTCACATTCTGGTAAACAGTTTATGAAATCTGCATGGAAACCAAAAACTACCTGTAATGTTGCTCATACCTCCTTAAAAGCATGTCTACCTGATTCTTGGTATTTTGATAGTGGTTGTTCTAGACATATGACAGGTCGTACTGATTTCTTATCTGATTATGTGACCTTGAATAGTGGTAATGTTACATATGGTGGAGGTTCTAAAGGAAAGATTCTTGGTAAAGGAACTTTGAATGTTAAAGGTTTTCCTAAGCTTAAAAATGTCTTACATGTTGATGGCTTACTTGCAAATCTGATTAGCATTAGTCAACTTTGTGATGATAATTTGCATGTGAAATTTGATAAAGATTCATGTTATGTTCTTAATAAAGATGAAGTTTGTGTCATGACTGGTACTAGGTCAGCTGATAATTGCTATCTTATTGGAAGAAATATGTGTAACTTGTCAAAATATGATGAAAATGTCTTATGGCATCAAAGATTGGGTCATGCAAATTACAGAGCAATGAACAGACTAATCAAAGCAGATGCAGTAAAAGGAATTCCAAAACTAAGTCTTCACAACAAAACTGTATGTGGACCATGCCAAAAAGGTAAGCAGGTAAGAATGTCGCACAAAATGCTGTCACATTGTACTACACATCGATGTTTTGAATTACTGCACATGGACTTGATGGGTCCTATGGAAACTGAAAGCATTGGAGGAAAGAGGTATTCCTTAGTTGTGGTAGATGATTTTTCTAGATATACCTGGGTAGAGTCTCTAAGAGACAAATCTGAAGCATTTGCTGCATTTAAAATTCTTTATAAGAGGTTCAAAAATGTGTTTAACTTGAAAGTTGGCCGTATTAGAACTGATCATGGTAGGGAATTTGAAAACAGCATGTTTAATGATTTTTGTAATAAAAAGGGTATCTTGCAAGAATATTCATCTCCTAAAACTCCACAACAAAATGGAATTGTTGAAAGAAAGAATAGAACTTTACAAGAAATGGCTAGAGTTATGCTAACATCCAAATGTCTTGCTAAGAAATTTTGGGGGGAAGCATTGAATACTGCATGTCATGTTATTAATAGGGTTTTTATTCGTTCTGGCACAAGTCAAACACCATATGAGATTTTGAACAACAGAAAACCAAGTGTGAAATACTTTCATGTATTTGGTTGTGTGTGTTATATTCTGAATGATAGGGATCAACTTCATAAGTTTGATTCTAAAAGTGATAAAGGTTTCTTTTTAGGCTATTCTAGAAATAGTAAAGCTTATAGAGTATATAACCTTAGAACTAACACTGTTCAAGAATCTGTTAATGTTGTGTTTGATGATGATAAAGGTCTTACAGATGACAAAGATGAAGAAGATGTATCACAGGTTACTGACACTCCTGAGAATACACTGAAGTCTGAGAATGTTGCACCAAATGTTAACACATCTGGGTCAACATCTACAGAACAGACAGCTGTAACTTCACAGAATGACCAGTACATTCCCAAAACGAATCCTTCTTCAAGAATAGGTAAAAGTCATCCTTCTGACCAGATCATAGGTGATGCTACAGTTGGAGTGCAAACAAGAGGAAGAGTAAGATCAAACAAGGTAGATGTGGTAAGAACAATATGCATGTCTTCTATGTGTAACATTGTAAATGCTGAATGCTATTTATCTGAAATTGAACCTAAGAGTGCTAAAGAAGCCTTAACTGATGAAAACTGGATTAATGTTATGCATGAAGAACTTGGTCAGTTTGAAAGAAATGAAGTGTGGACACTTGTTCCAAGACCTAGTCATACTAATGTCATTGGAACAAAGTGGATATTCAAGAATAAAACTGATGAATCTGGTAATATTGTTAGAAACAAGGCTAGGTTAGTAGCACAAGGTTACACCCAAGTTGAAGGAGTTGATTTTGATGAGACTTTTGCACCTGTTGCTAGGATAGAATCTATTAGATTACTGCTAGCTATTGCATGTTTTATTGATATTAAACTTCATCAAATGGATGTAAAGGCTGCATTTCTAAATGGCATATTGAATGAAGAAGCATATGTTGAACAACCTAAAGGATTTGAAGATCCACAGTATCCTGATCATGTATATAAACTTAAGAAAGCATTGTATGGTCTTAAACAAGCTCCTAGAGCATGGTATGGTAGGCTTACTGACTTTCTTTTGGAATATGGATTTATTAGAGGAGAAGCTGATAGAACTTTGTTCATTAAGCACACTGAAGGAGATTTACTTATTGCACAAATATATGTTGATGACATTGTGTTTGGTTCTACTTGTGATAAAATGTTGAGTAATTTTGTTGAGGCAATGACTGCAACATTTGAAATGAGTATGGTTGGAGACTTGAATTACTTTCTAGGTCTTCAAATCAAACAGTGCAGTGATGGTATTTTCTTCTCCCAGAGTAAGTATGCTAAGAACTTGGTTAAAAGATTTGGTCTTGAGAATTCAAAACCAATGAAAACTCCTATGGGATCTACTTTGAAACTTTGCAAAGATAGTGCTGGAACAGATGTTGATCCAACATTTTACAGATCCATGATAGGTAGTTTACTGTATTTAACCTCTAGTAGACCAGATATTATGTACAGTGTGTGTGTTTGTGCTAGGTACCAAGCAAATCCAAAGGAATCACACCTGAATGCTGTGAAGAGAATCATCAAGTATGTTTCAGGAACAAGTGACCTTGGAATCTGGTATACTAAGGACACCAACAACATTTTGATTGGCTATAGTGATGCTGATTGGGCTGGAGACATAGATGATAGAAAGAGTACGAGTGGAGGATGTTTCTACATGGGAAACAATCTTGTATCATGGCACAGCAAGAAACAGAATTGTGTTTCACAATCCACTGCAGAATCTGAGTATATTGCTGCTGGAAGTTGCTGCACACAACTCTTGTGGCTGAGCAAGATGTTCCATGACTATGGTATTGAGAATGGTATACTTACTATCTTTTGTGATAATACTAGTGCCATTAACATTTCTAAAAATCCTGTACAACACTCACTCACAAAGCACATTAGCATAACACACCATTTTATGAGAGATTTAGTAGAGAAGAATATTGTTAAGTTGGAGTATGTACCTACTGAAAAACAGAATGCTGATATCTTTACTAAAGCCTTAGACCATGAGAGATTCTCAATTTTGAGGAAATCTCTTGGCATGAGCACTATCTGAAAAAAATTCGGATGGATGTTGTCACAAATGCGTCAGCATTTGGGACAACATCATGGGTTGTATGAATTTTATAAGTTGAATTTATTTCTTACTTAGTTAAATAATTCCTTTGTAAAATATCTACGAATCTAAGAACATTGAAGTGCAAAAATAAACATGTCTTACACCTCTCAAATGCATAAAAATGAGAATGTTATTAGCATACTAAAAGATGTACTAAATCACTGAGTAACTATGGAGCACGGAGTTCGCTACTACGATGCCTTCTTTTCAAAAGGTGATATTTGGTAAAAACATCAACATATTTGTAATCCATTAAGTAAGTATGGGGCACGGAGTTCGCTACTACGATGTACTCTACAGGAACAATGGATCAATACAAATTAGATGCTATAACACAAAAAGAAAAAATATGGTGCAACACAAATGAAGCAAATTCATGTAAAAACCGTGTTGAGGTGTTTGTAACAGTTTTGAGCACAACATTGCCTGATTCGAATTTATTTTTATCTGTGTAATTATTTAATTATTTATTGAGATTCATTTCTATTTATTTAATTAATTAATGACCCACATCTTTATTTTTTCAGATTATGCGAAATTAATTAATTCTGGAAGCTTCTTAATTTTCTTAATTATCTAATTAATTTAATTAATTGATCTTTCCCACTAATTAACCATGATCTAGGTTGTGGCTAAAAATGTGGAGCACTTTCGAAAAATTCTAGATTAATTCTTCTGTTTTATTTTCTTTTATCTCCAACTACATTATTCTCTCTATAAATATCAAACATAAGATGTCATTTATTTGCTAATTGTGATTTTTGATTTTGTTGAGTACTAAGTTTGAAGAAATTGTTTTGGCCGTGTATCTCTCAAAGTTTGTGTATACACTCCTCAAACCTACCTTGAAAACCCAACCGATCCCTCTTAATGGCTGGAAACCACCCTCGATCACACTCTCACTCACACTCTTCTCCTGAATCTTCCGATCAAAACGCCCAAAATTCTCTCAATCTTCTTGCTTCCATGGCTTCACAAAACTCTACTGCTTCAAATGCTGACTCGAATGTCTCTGCAACACCATCAACAACCATTCCCACTCCTCAAACCACTCCTCCAACTACCCTCATCCCACAAGATTCGACAGTTGAAGAATTCACTAGGGCTGTTGAAGAGGTATCCAACACTCTTCGGACTACTGGTCATCTACCTGTGATGAAGTTTGGAGATATTACTGTGGATATCTCGAGCTATTTGGCCGAACAAACTGCCCAAATGGCTGCTGCTGCAAAAACCCCCAATTCTTCAAACCCTACTGAACCAGCTGCACCGGAACGGAATGTGGAAACCGTTGCTGAAGAAGAAGCTAGTGCTGATGCATCTAATTCTGAGGATGTCGAAATGGAGGATGCTGAAGCTTCTGATGATGGTACAAATTCCTCACTCTCTGTCTCTGATGAGTCTGCTCCCATTCCTCTAAAGAAGAATGCACAAAAAGGGAAAAGACAGAGAAGCCCTGTACAAAGAAGGAGGAGGTCAAACCGTGTGTTTACCCGAATAGATTACTCTGAATCTATGAGGAAGAAGAAGAAAGCTGGAGCTGATGCTGGTGAACCTATCCAAGTGTTCACAGACTCTGAAGATGAAGCTCCTGTTGTTGCTGAGAAATCAAAGAAAGCTAAGACTGCTGCTGCTGAAAAATCCAAAAAGAAGGTTGATGCTGAAAAGCAAAGGAAAGGAAAGTTTGTTGCTGAACCAAAAGGCAAAGAAAAGATGATCACTGAAAATGAACCAGCTGAGTCAGAATCCAATTCTGATTCTGAAAGATGCTTGAGAGACATTCTGGAGTCTCTAAAGAAAAATGCTGAGCACAATGCTGCTGCAAAGGGAGCTGCACCAGAACCTGAAGATGGTGGCAGTGGGGATAGCTCTTCCAGTGCAGCAAGCAGCCCTGAACAGAGCTCTGCTAAAAGCTCTACTCCCAGCTCAGATAACCTGGCATCTGAAGAGGAAGGTATTTCTGATGATCTTGATACTCTAGAGAATAGATTGGCCATTTATTCTAAGAAAAAATTGTTGATAGAGAAGAGGATCAATATACCTGATTTTGATAGTAAAGGCATGGTTAGTTTCTTAGAAGAAAGGAATTTGATGCATGCTGTGAATTTTGGTGAATCTTTCTTGACAAATTGGGCATATGAATTCTATGCATGTTTGAAAAAGAGCACTGGTAGGAGATCTTCTAAGTGGTATGGGACTGTTAATTTTAGGGGGAGGGATGTACCTTTTACTCCTGAATTGATAAATGAGTTTTTAGAAATTCCCAATGTTGAGGTTGATGAAGAACCTGACATGGATGTGGTCATTTCTGCTATAACTGCTGGTAGGGTAGTTAAATGGACAAGACACATGCTAGCCAAAGACCTTACTTCCCTACACTCTGTGTTATACAAACTCATTATCTACAATTGGATTCCCACCACAAATACTACCAAGATAACTAAGGACCAGGCTATTTTGATCTATAGGATTTCTGTGCTTAAGAAGTTTAATTTGGGTCTTACTATTTTCCAACACATGATGAGGTTTACTGGGAGAGTTTCTGAAAAAGGCAATTTACCCTATCCTGTTCTGATTTCTAACTACTTGAGGCATCATGGATTTGTTGCCAAGAACACTGATGTGTTGAGGGGGAGAGTTCCACTGTTGGCCATAGCTCCTGCCTTACTCACTGGGGATAGAGTAATTGATCTGCCCTTGCTTGCTCCTGGTACTGAACATCAGCAAAGACCCTCTACTTCTGCTCAACCAGAACCAACCAGACCCTCAACTACTGATCATCCTGAATCATCCAGACCAAGACACAGAAATGCAACCCCAAATGTTGAGAACATCCGTATCAACATTTCTGGTAATGTGTATCTTTCACAGGAATTCATCAAACTCCAACTCCAACACTTGCAGGAAACTATAGATGAACTTCAGTTCCTGAAGGACAGGTGGACCACCCTCCTTTCACCTACAACAGGGGGAGTACCACCACCATCCAACTCCAGTGTAGTCATTGAGGAGATACATGATGATGGAGTTCCAGCTGCTGCTGATGCTGGTGATGGACCTGATGCTGCTGGAGATGCTGCTGTTACTGATGTAGTTGCACACCTTGCATCTACTTACTTTGTTGATGAAGGAGATGATGATGATGCTGCTGAAATGGACACCTTGTATGGTGATCTACCTGGAGAAAGCTGTTAGACAGGGGGAGACCTGAATTCCACAATGGCTATGGTGCAGGAAGATGATGCTGCAGCTGTTATCACAACAATATAAGCCATTTGTTCAGTTCTACCTTTGTAACTAATGTTTAAGTTTGAAATTCTGAAATTATGATACATTTGTTATTTACTGTTTTTAGATGGTATGATGTTTACTGCAACTTGTTTATTAGTTCCACTTGATATTTGTTTACTGCCTTGCTTAATTTGTTTGCAGATTATCATGTGTCTATTGCAGGTTGTGTATAGTGTAGTTTCTGTTTTGTTTTGTTCCTTGTTACATTATGTTTTGCTCTGATGTTTGTTTTTTTTTATTTTTGTTGCTCTGATTTTTTTGTTAGTGTCTTACTTAGATTCTAAGTTGAATTTCTTCCAGTTTAACTTATGATCTTAAGTAAAGTTACTTATGTTGTGAATAAGTGTAGTGTTTATACTTGTTCTATTTTGGATAAAATTTATCTTGATCTTATGGCACGGATCATTGTAAAATTATCCTTGATCTTCATTCGATTTGATCGAACGGTTACAACAGGTATTGTCTTGACTAGTGCTTAGCAATGATGTTAACCTCAACTAAGTATATAATACTGAGTATGTATAAAAGTATATGTGCATCAGGTGTGTTGTAGTCGAAAGGTCAAATTGGGGGAGATTGTAGATGTTGTTAATCCTTAAATGCCTTAACATTGTCAACAACATCTTAATTTGACCTTCCGAGATTTTTTCTAAGTCTTTTCTGAAATGCTACATTAAATGTTGATCTAAATGTTGTCGCATTTCTGGCAGGATCTAGAAGCTTCTACAAGGATCTGGAACCTGGAAGATTCCAGAACATTGGAGAACATACTAGAACGGCCTGGAACCATTTGGAACGACCTGGAGCATTCAAGAAAGATCTAGAAAGATCATGGAAGTTGAGTTCCTAAAAAATAGGACCTCATTGTGGAAGCCTCTAGAATCAGCACCCCACTACTATAAATACCGATGGAAGGCTTCTCAAATCAGTGTACTCTACTCGATCAACTTCCTAGACCGAGCGTATATCCCTGTTAGGAATTGTGGCCAGTAGAACTACCTTTTAGATCATACGTTCGTATCCCACCCGTATGGCTGTGTGTCTTCTTATCTATTGAGAGTGTAATCATTAGATAGACTAGGCATTTCGACAGTGTATACATTATACACTTAGTTCGTTTTTAGAACAAGGCACCTGCCTCGTTTGTAGTTTCTGTTGTGAATGTTAATGCTGTAACATTTCACACAACATTTATACTTGAAGATAAGTATTGTTTTTCGCCGTAAGGCTAGCATAGATTTTTATTTATAAAATCTATGTGAAAATTATTTCCATTGTGTCACGTTTGTTTTTAGTGTTTCAAGTCTTCCGCTGTGTTAATCATAATTTCTGATATTCTGCTAGAGTCAGTGTTGTACCAATTGTCACAACATTTAGTACAACATTATTCTACTTAAACTTAAACATTTCATATACATACACTTAACACCACACAGCACACACTTTCAGAGATCTCACTCGAACTGAACACTGAGTCTGATGTTGTATAGATACGATTTTCACTCATGTGGGGGATTGTTGGAATTAATGGGATTAATTGGGTTTTGACACCCTGATCTAATTTAATTAATTAGATGGACTAAACGTTAATTAAGAAATAATTGAACGTGACATAGTCGATCTACTCGCGGAGTAGATAAACGTGGTATATTTAATATCTCAAAACCGAGTTAAGGTGAGTGAGAAATTAATTGTTGAAGTTGAAGAGTTTCAACTTGGAAGTTTGAGGAATGTGGGAAATTGTCCCACGTAGGAAACCTACAAAACATTTATGATGTTTAAAGGTATTGAAGTAGCTTGGAAGTTCAACTATGTAAAAGAGGTACACCCCTCTAAGAGCCACACGCGCGCGCCCGCCCGTCCGGCCGGCTCGGCTTTGGATTTGGCAATTGGTCTTTGGGGCCCGCCTATCTTTTTGCAGACCCAAAAACTCCGAAAGCCCAACTCAGGAATGGGCTCGGTCCATTCGAATTACTTTAAGAATGTTCCAGAATAATCTGGAAATCTCAAACTTGGTCTTCAAGATTCGGTCTTCAAGACTTATCCACGTGCGAGATATTTTCTCAATCGCTGCGATATTTTCGCGATATATTCCCAAGAATCGGGCCTGGCCCACGCGTTTTCCAACAGCCCTCCTAGGGTTTCTTCTGCCTATAAATATCAGACTCTTCCTCATAAATCCTTACGCTGAAATTCGCCCCTCTATCCTTCTTCTCTCCTCTCGTCCCTACGCAGTGTGTTGAGCTCCCGAAAGCCTTACACTGTTCTTTCTTGTGCTGGATTTATATCCGAGAGTGTTCAGTTTGTACTAAGTACGTTCGCCGAGACTTCTTATACAGTAGTGCTACTGTGTAGGAAGTGAAAGTCGTTTTACCTTTGGGAACGGAACACCGTAACAGTCGAGCACTATCCTGGGCGTATGGTGTAAGTCACATAGCTTTCGGCATAATAGGCTCATTAAATATAACTAAAAAGTGTTGAAAAGTGTGTGTTGAAAAGTGTAAGTCAATATTACTAAAAAGTGTAACACAATATTACTAAAAAGTATAACACATTTTTTTATTAAAAAGTGTAAGTCGCTATAATTGAAAAGTGCAACACAACTTTTAATGAAAAATGTACTTTTAATGAAAAGTGCACTTTTAATGAAAAGTGTAAGTCATTATAACTAGAAAGTGCAACACAATATTATTAAAAAGTACAACAAAATATTTTAATGAAAAGTGTAAGTTATTATAACTGAAAAGTGCAACAAAATACGATGTAGCATAACATTACTAAAAAGTGTAAGTCAATATAACTGAAAAATATTGTTGAAAATTATAAGCCACTACAACTGAAAATTGCAACAAAATATATCTAAAATGTGTAATATAACATCGCTAAAAATTGTATGTCATTATAACTGAAATTATTATTGCAAACATTGTAAAATAACATGCTAAAAAATTATAAAATGCATGTTACACTTAAATTGTTAGATGTGAGAATGTAAAATAAACTATGCTTTGAGCTACATCAATTAACATACATATTTTTTGCGTATTTTATTACATAATTTTTGCGTATTTTATTTTTATTGTTGATCCTACCCATTTTTAAAAATGGACTCAATTCCTTAGACCTCCCCCAATTTTTTATGAAAACAAAATAAAAAAAATGAAAGTACGAAATTTTTCGAGTGACACAAAAAGTATATCCATTTCCAAATGACTGTTTCTTTTATGTTTTTTTATTACTTTGAAAGCTTTTTTTTAACGTTTAATTGCTACCAACCAAAATGGCATTATGGTCTAAAACACTAAAGCATGCTAAAACTCCAAAGAATATGTCCCAGAGGCGTAGAAAAAACCTAATTCATTCTCAATCTTAATAATTCTGATCCCAAAAAATAAAAATTAATGTGACATACAGTATGTTTAACAACATAATAGTAATGGAGTATTACCTTCACAAGAAGCTATATAACGGGTTTTGTGATCACATATCGAATATAAACTAGTCCCATAGCCAAGAATTGACACACGAAATACGAGTTAAATATGCAAAGCAAGTAGGGCCCCAAAGCAACACAAAATAAAGCCCTCCATAATTGCAGTTCAGGAGCATACAAAAGTTAGATAATTCAAAGAAAATCTGAAAATAGCAGCTTCATAGTTTGTTGTGTTAAGATAGATAGGAATAGGATAATACTAGAATTACTACTGAATTCCTGCAAGTTCTTCTTCTTTGTTCTTAAGCTGCTGTTCAAGTGCCTCCAACTTCTCAGTTGCAGACCCTTCATCAATCATGAGTTTCATCACCTCCACTATTCCCCTTATCTGCACAATCTCCATCTCCAACGCATGCTTCTTATCAAGTTCTGCCAATAGTTGTGTTGTCCTTTCGACTACAACTTCCTTTTCCCTCTGTCATCATCAAACATATTAGACACCAACAACACAACATGCTGCTATTATTATTATAAGAATATAAATGAATATTGCACCTTTTGTTCATCAACAAGTTTCACCATGTTTTCACCAACCGCCATCTCCTCCTGCACAAACATACACACCATGTACGTTTCAGATAAATTTACATAAACAATCTTCTTGTAACAACAATGACCCAAAAGTCCATTTTCCTAACCATGTATGCACACATTTTGCTACTTCAAAATCAGATAAATAAGGGTATGTTTGTTTTGGGACTGCACCGTCCAGACGTGGGACGTAACGTCCCCCGTCTTGTTCTAGTTCGGGATTTAACATCCGGATTTCACCATCCAACCACATCCACCCCTAAAAATATTTATATATCCTACTAATACATCTTATCAATATATTACTTTCTTGAAAATCACACCAATAAATTTTAAACTCGCACTCAATCGAATAAATTTTAAACTCGACTCCACCGAGCCTAAAATTTCATGATTGAGCTCAACTCGATAAACTCAAGCTCGGCTCGACTCGACTCGGTACCTATATAATATTCAAAATTAATTAATAAAAAAAAAATTTAAAATAAATTCGAGCTCGACTCGGGCTCGATTATCTGTATATAAATTATATATTAATGGAAAAATAGTAAATATTGTTCAAGCTCGATTAGGCTTGCGAGCCTTTCGAGCCGAGTATTTATGAGCTCGAACTCAAACTCAGTAGCTATTCGAGTAGCTCGAAACTCGACTCGATTAACTTCGAGTCAATTTCGATCTTTTTCCGAGTCGAGCATGAGTAGCTCGCGAGTTGGCTCGACTCATTTACACCCCTACTTATGATTGGATGAATAAGGTTATTGAGCTGTATAATTCACACTTTTATGACCCAATTACACACTTTTGTATATATATTTTTTTAGCATGAACTTGCAGACAAAAAATTCTAAATTCACATATACGTAGAAGTCCAAAATTAATTATATGTTTAACGTAAATTTATTTATATTTTTTTATTTGCACTCTCATATAATTTTAATTCATTTTATATATAATAATTTAATCATCTAATAATTACTCAAATCATTCAATTATTACTATACTTCTCAAACAATTAATATAATAATATAACATCGCTCATTTTTACATAATTGATTTGACATAAAGTTACATCCTATTCTACTCAACATCCCAAAACAAACACACACAATCACTATTTATCAGGATTTCACCATCCAGGATTTCCCCATCCCCATCTCCCACATCCTACATAATCCCAAAACAAACATGCCCTAAGGGTTTCGGATATCCCAATTCATTATCCTGGATTTACTCAAGGGATGACAGGGTAAATTACACAATGACCCTGTATGTATGGCTGTATCTACCACTCATAAACATGAAAAAACCAAATCAAATAGTACAAATTTTGATCAAATCTAACTTTAATATCCCCGAAATCAAAACAAGAATCACCCATTCCAAACTCAAAATATGTATTTATTCAAAGAAAATCTGGAAATAGCTTCATAGTTTTCTAATTTAGAACTAGTTGTGTTATCAAGATAGGAGTGATAGAATTACTGGTTTACTGCTGAATCACATCAAGATTAGGGCAAATTCTTATCAATTTTTCTTCTCTGATTTTCTCTCTCTCTTTCGGTAAAAAAATCCGAATTAAAAAACTCATTTAATTCATTCTTATCAATCTGGAAATAGCTCTTTCCGCATGATCACTAGGTTTTTCTTGTGATTTTATGTCGGAGCTGTGCGACTCTGAACGATCAGAAGAAGCTCCGTTATTAGCATCGTTGTCAATATTTTCAGTACCATGTACTGCTTCCGTATTGACGGGATCGACATCCATGTTATCATTCATCTTTGATACTGCAGTGGATTATTTAAATTAATTAAGTCCGAAAAATTAATTTAGTTTCGAAAATATTAATTATATATTCTGTTCTGCGACTCAACCGCTTCGATATTTTCGAGATATATTCCCATACTGGGCCCACGCGTTTTTTCCTCTCCCTCCAAGGGTTTGTTCTGCCTATAAATATCAGACTCTTCCCTCATACATCCTACGCTGAAATTCGCCCCTCAACCTTTCTACTCTCCTCTTGTCCCTACACAGTGTACTGAGCTACCGAAAGCCTTACACTGTTCTTTCTTGTGACGGATTAATATCCGAAGAGTGTTCAGTTCGTAACTAAGTACGTTCGCCGATACTTCTTACACAGTGGTGCTACTGTGTATTAAGTGAAAGTCGTTTTACCTTTGGGAACGGAACGTCGTAACAGTCGAGCACTATCCTGGGCGTATTCTGTTTATTCTGATATTTTTTATATTGCAATTTACACGGCGTAAACCGGAATATTCTTGAAGTAATTCGAATGGGCCGAGCCCATTCCTGAGTTGGGCTTTTCGGAGTTTTTGGGTCTGCAAAAAGATAGGCGGGCCCCAAAGACCAATTGCCAAATCCGAAGCCGAAGCCGAGCCGAGCCGGCCGGACAGGCTCGCGCGCGCGTGTGGCTCTTAGAGGAGTGTACCTCTTTTAGATAGTTGAACTACCATGCTACTTCAATACCTTTATACATCATAAATGTTTTGTAGGTTTCCTATGTGGGACAATTTCCCACATTCTCAAACTTTCAAGTTTAAACCCTTCAACTTCTACAATTAATTTCTCACTCACCTTAACTCGGTTTTGAGATATTAAATATACCACGTTCATCTACTCCGCGAGTAGATCGACTATGTCACGTTCAATTATTTCTTAATTAACGTTTAGTCCGTCTAATTAATTAAATTAGATAAGGGTGTCAAAACCCAATTAATTTCCATTAATTCCAACAATATAAGCGCTCAACACAAAGTTCATCTTCCTCACATTGGTTTTGTTATCACCCATTCATCACACTACAAAACATACATAAACATGAAAATACGAAATCAAATTCAACCAAAAATCAATAACACAAAGTTTAAACAATAATCACTCATTCGAAACCCAAATCATCTGAAATCATGGTTAATCTCTAACAACCTTTCTTTATACATACCTGATCAAATGAGAAACAAGCAGCGCTCTTCGTTTTTTAAACTCAAACCAGTATGTATGAAAAAAGCTCATAAGAACACCCAGTATATATATAGGGAAAATAAGGGCGTGTTTGTTTTGGGATGAGAAATTCGGATTCAGGATTTCAAAATCTCACTCTATAACCCTGTAAAAGTCAACTCTATAAATACGTACAAACCTTTTTTTTTTTTTTTTAATGGAAGTTAAAAATACCCATTCTTTTTTTTCTCCTCCCCATGACTCGAACCAAGACTAAAGGGTTAGGTAGTGGTGCTCTAACCACTTGACCTATCCCACTTTGTCTACAAACCCTATATAAACATTCCCAGAAAGAATACTCTTGTCTTTAATATAATACGTGTACACGTATTTAATAAACGTAGAATGAAAAGGTTTTTTAAGTCTAATTTTTATTTGTTAAATAGATAAATAAGTTAATTTGTGTTTAATTAAATTTTGTATATAATTGTGAAAAATTATAAAAAGTTTATAATAAAAAATTATGAGGTAAAATTTATAAAATTATTAACGAACTTCTTAAAAAAATTTATGAAATTTCAGGACACCCAATATATATGGAAAAATTTCGCTATGAGGGTCTAATTTAATGACTTTTGCGGATCAGCTATCAAATGCTCAAATTCTTAGTATAAAAAAAAAGGCCACGATTAAACGCACACACGGACTTATTACCCATCGAGAATTTTTTTTACAAAATAGTTACATACGAAATGTCAATTCTACCCCTCAGCTAAAATTAAATAAATTTCTCTTGATGAGTACACACATCCCTTTTCACCTATCAACATCGTCTCCACCAGGTCGCCACCACCACCATCGTGTCAAAATCAATCCCACTGTCACCATTCACCACCATGCTTTCTTCATGAAAAAAAAAAAAAAAAAACTCAAACCAAACAACAGTTTGATAAAAAAAGTCTTAAAAACAAAAAAAATCAACAAAAACAATTCTTAAGATGTTCGAAAATTTTACCCAAACAAAATTAAGATGTCCTAAAATTTTTAATAAACAAGCTGAATATGTTCGAAAAAAATTCCTAAACAACTTAAATTTGTACAAAAATAAAAATCAAACATTTGTTCGAAATATTTTTCCAAAACAAACTCAATATGTTCGAAATTAATTCCCGAACTTCTAAAAACCCTAATCTTACTTGAAACAACGAGCGGCGGCGAGGGGAAAAGAGAGGGGTTGTGTTTCTGGGAGCGGCGGCGAAATTAATTACCCGAACTTCGATAGTTTTTTATTAATTATATTTCTACGCTTTTTTTTTTAAATATGGGAGATTTGGTGGTGAATTGATTTTTTAGAGTTTATTTTATTATATTTTGTGTAAAATAATAAAAGGATAATATAGTCTTTTAAATGTGATTATTTTTTAAAAAATATTTTGGGGTGCACTCATAAAATGTGCGAGTGTAGATAACCGTGGTAAAATAATAATTTGGGGGTGAACTCATAAAATGAGCGAGTGCAGATAATTGTAGTAAAAAATAATTTGGGGGTGAACTCATAGAATGAGCGGGTGTAGATAACTGTCGTAAAAAAGAAATGATTTGGGGGTGAACTCATTAAATGAGCGGGTGCAGATAATTGTTGTAAAAATATGATTAGGGGGTGAATTCATTAAATTAGCGGGTGGTAAAATATAAATAAAATTTAAAAAGAAGGGTAATATAGTAAATAACAAAATATAATTTAAAAAATGATATAAATAACTTAAACTTGTATAACAGGTAGCTGGTCGTTACGCGTTTATTATATTATTATTTTTAATGACCTTTCTTAATTTATATGCTAAAAAATACTGTAATAAAAACTTTATAAACGGACGGGAAAGAGTATTTTTTTCTGGAGACATTTTTGTTGTTCCCTAGAAGAATCAACGGCTACTGGCATGTCTGAAAATGTATTAACTCTGCTTCTACTTTTACGTTTGTATACTGCATGCCTCATTAATGGACTACTTGTTGTATTCAAATTCGTTTTCGCTTCTCAAAAAAAAAAATTTGTATAGTAAAGTCTCTTCAATTCACATACAGTATTTATTTATTACTTTTTTTTTTCAGGAGTCTTCAATCCATTTCAGCTTGGGAGGCTAGGCCTAGCCTTGACAGTTTTAATATATACTCTCTTTTATAAGGGTTTGCGCTATAAAATGGACACAATATTTTTAAAAAAAGTGTAATGAGTTGAGTTGTGAAGAGTAATTTTATAAAATTATATGAATAAAGTAAAAAAATTATTAAAAAGAGGATAAAAATAATAGTATTTTGTGTAAATATGTGAATATTGTGAGAATGGGGTTTATGGGTGAGTTTCCTTTTATGAGTGGGCAAACAATTGTGCAACGGACAAATAAGGTATGTGTGCAAACAGTTGTGGGACGGAGGGACTAGCTATTATTTATACTCTCTCTGTCTCATGATTATTTGCACAATCTGACCGGCACAATTTTAAAGATCGAAAAGAGGATTTAGTGGTTGGTGATGTAAGATAAATGAGGGTTATTTTAGGTTATTTGATGAGGTGTAAAGTAAAATGTAATTAAAAAATGAGTGACAATTTTGAAAAATAAAATGACGTTGGAAGAGAGTTAATTTTGTGGAGTATTTTCATATTAAGATTATGCAAATAATTTTGATAAATCTAAATAAAAAAAGTGTGCAAATAATTTTAAAACGTACAAATAAAAAAAATGAACAAATAATCACAAAACAGATGGAACGAATAGAGTATTAAATTTTTTTTACAAACAGAGGCATAGTAAAATAAAATAACCGAGCCATCCCATCAAATCTTTGAACCAATTTTAAGCGCAACTATTCTTTAAATATTACTCAACCGCCCAAAGTTTCTAGATAATTTTTTTTTTAATCAAATCCAAATTATATATACTCCGTATATATATACTCCCTATAACCCTATAAGTGTTTGCATCACAAAATGGACATTTTTTTTAAAAAAAAAGTGTAATGAGTGAAGTGTTGATGAGTAATTTTGTAAAATTATATTAATAAAGTAAAAAAGATAATTGAATGCATTGTGTTAAAAAAATAATAATAATAATAATAATGACATTTGTGTAAATATGTGAATATTGTGAAGATGAGGTTTATAAGAGAGTTTCCTTTTATGAGTGTGCAAACAATTATAAAACGGACAAATAAGATAAGTGTGCAAACAGTTGTGGAACGGAGGGCGTACATATTTTAATTTTTTCTCTATCTCAATCACATCACTTATATTTTACTGTATTTATTATTTTATCATACTTCATTTCATACTCATTTATTATTTTCGCTCTCACCATCACATCACTTGTACTATATCTATTATTTTATTATATTTCTTAATCAAAACATTCAAAAGAAAGGGAAAACTTATAGTGGAACGTAGGGAATATAATATTTTTATTATCAACCTCCCAACTACTCCCTCCGTCCCAATTAGATATAATTGTTTTCCTTTTATGTATGTCCCATTTAGATAAACTTGTTTCCGTATAAAGTACTCCCTCCGTCCCAAGGAAAGCTCCCCATGAGCTCCAGACACGATTGTTAAGAAATACTAATATAACAAGTAAATGTATTAGAGATGATGTGATGGACAAAGAAAACAATATAATGAATTGTGAGAGATGATATTTACCCAATAGATTTACTTATTATATTAGTATTTCTTATTATATTACTATTTCTTAACATGGGTGTCTGAAGCTCATGGGGGGCTTTCCCTGGAACAGAGGGGGAGTAATATTTTCTAATTCATTTATTAATATAATTATATGTTTTAATTACATTAAAAGTTATAACATTCACTAAATAGAGTTATAATAAAAAATTTACTTGTGTAATGTGTCTTTTCAATACAATTTCTTAATTTTTGTGAAAAATTCAACAAGTCTATCTAATTTGGACGGAGGGAGTATTATTTAAATACTAAAATGATCATTTACTTTATTTATATATAAATTTATCCCGCAATATCTCATAATGTCACATATTCTTTAAATTTATAAAATGAAATCATACATACAAAATTTAAATAAAATTGTGCATTTACTCTACATGCGCAGTTTAAGACAAGCAATACATCCAATAACTTAAAAACAATGATGATACTCTAAATCATCAAATAAAAATACATTTAATTAAGGTTTGCAGCACTAAAAAATAAATTATCACGATAAATGGCGCATGTAATATCATTTTTTTGATAATGTATGTTTTGTGAGTAGAAAATTGAGAATTACAAATTAATAAGATAAAGAAAATCGTACTAAATAAATATAGATTCTAATTGAGTTTTGAAACTAAATTTAACCAAAATAATATGAATGCATTTTATTTTTTATATATAAAAAAGAAAATTGATTGCTTGACTTTCCTATTTAACGGCGCTTGGTATTCATCTTCTCTGACGGCGACGACGATGGCAATGGTCTGAATATGACATTGTGATAGTTTTTTAATATAGATTAGGAGACATACCCATGATCTGATTCAGGATCTCGTTGAACGTGGTTGATTGATTAAGACGAATCAACTTACATCTGCCGTCGAATTCGATTTTCATTATAACCGTCGAATCCATTGATGCTTATTTATTAGATAACCGCTGAATCCGTCGAACATACTATTTCTACGAACTGTAGAAATTACTGCATTTAGAATGATTGAAAATAGTTTTGAAGGTCATAAACAGAATGAATCGGGGAGTTTTTTAAAATTCAAATTAATGAAATATGCCGGGGAAGTTTTGATATGGAATGATTTGTTTGATTGAATCGATAATTATGGAAGATTAAGTTTTGAAAATTTCATAAAATGTGGATTTATTTATATAATATCATTATAAATTCGAAATATCAATTAGTTGTCAAACTAAAGGGTATAAGTGGGAATGTATGTTGGTTTTGGACCTTATTTGTTATTATTTAATTTCTTGCATTTCTATGTTTTTTGGTCTTATGAAATGATTCTATGAGATATTAATCATATTTATTATATTAAAAGAGATAAAGTACAGGGTATGAAAGTCTTGTGAATAATAAAGTAAAGAATAAAATATTGTGAGTAATAAAGTAGAGTAATAAAGTAATGTCATGTGATGTAATTTTGAGATGTTTGAAGGATGATGTTTAAAAAGAAAAGGTTGTTTTATTACTAAATAAGAAAATACACAATCTAAATTGGAATGTCCATTTTTTTAGCAAATGCACAATCTAAACTGGAATGAAGTATATACATTTTTTTTTTTTGTGAGGATGAAAATTTTAAAGACTATTTTCATTTAGAATTATACAATTTTTTGGATTGGTCTTATATAGAATCAATTTCTTATAAGAAATTGAGTTGACTTCTCAACCATAACCCTAAATATTCAAGAATATTGTGAATAAATTTTTTGACTTGGTCAATTTTTTTTTTATTATTTTTTTTTTTGTAATTTTTTTTTCGAAAATGTGTGTGTTGAAAAGTGTAAGTCAATATTACTAAAAAGTGTAACACAATATTACTAAAAAGTATAACACATTTTTTTATTAAAAAGTGTAAGTCGCTATAATTGAAAAGTGCAACACAACTTTTAATGAAAAATGTACTTTTAATGAAAAGTGCACTTTTAATGAAAAGTGTAAATCATTATAACTAGAAAGTGCAACACAATATTATTAAAAAGTACAACAAAATATTTTAATGAAAAGTGTAAATTATTATAACTGAAAAGTGCAACAAAATACGAAGTAGCATAACATTACTAAAAAGTGTAAGTCAATATAACTGAAAAATATTGTTGAAAATTATAAGCCACTACAACTGAAAATTGCAACAAAATATATCTAAAATGTGTAATATAACATCGCTAAAAATTGTATGTCATTATAACTGAAATTATTATTGCAAACATTGTAAAATAACATGCTAAAAAATTATAAAATGCATGTTACACTTAAATTGTTAGATGTGAGAATGTAAAATAAACTATGCTTTGAGCTACATCAATTAACATACATATTTTTTGCGTATTTTATTACATAATTTTTGCGTATTTTATTTTTATTGTTGATCCTACCCATTTTTTAAAATGGACTCAATTCCTTAGACCTCCCCCAATTTTTTATGAAAACAAAATAAAAAAAATGAAAGTACGAAATTTTTCGAGTGACACAAAAAGTATATCCATTTCCAAATGACTGTTTCTTTTATGTTTTTTTATTACTTTGAAAGCTTTTTTTTAACGTTTAATTGCTACCAACCAAAATGGCATTATGGTCTAAAACACTAAAGCATGCTAAAACTCCAAAGAATATGTCCCAGAGGCGTAGAAAAAACCTAATTCATTCTCATTCTTAATAATTCTGATCCCAAAAAATAAAAATTAATGTGACATACAGTATGTTTAACAACATAATAGTAATGGAGTATTACCTTCACAAGAAGCTATATAACGGGTTTTGTGATCACATATCGAATATAAACTAGTCCCATAGCCAAGAATTGACACACGAAATACGAGTTAAATATGCAAAGCAAGTAGGGCCCCAAAGCAACACAAAATAAAGCCCTCCATAATTGCAGTTCAGGAGCATACAAAAGTTAGATAATTCAAAGAAAATCTGAAAATAGCAGCTTCATAGTTTGTTGTGTTAAGATAGATAGGAATAGGATAATACTAGAATTACTACTGAATTCCTGCAAGTTCTTCTTCTTTGTTCTTAAGTTGCTGTTCAAGTGCCTCCAACTTCTCAGTTGCAGACCCTTCATCAATCATGAGTTTCATCACCTCCACTATTCCCCTTATCTGCACAATCTCCATCTCCAACGCATGCTTCTTATCAAGTTCTGCCAATAGTTGTGTTGTCCTTTCGACTACAACTTCCTTTTCCCTCTGTCATCATCAAACATATTAGACACCAACAACACAACATGCTGCTATTATTATTATAAGAATATAAATGAATATTGGACCTTCTGTTCATCAATAAGTTTCACCATGTTTTCACCAACCGCCATCTCTTCCTGCACAAACATACATACATACATGCATACTAGATCAATTTAACTTTTTACACCTTTTTTTCAGATAAATTTACATAAACAATCTTCTTGTAACAACAATGACCCAAAAGTCCATTTTTCTAACCATGTATGCACAGATTTTGCTACTTTCACATGAAAATAAGGACACTTAATAGGATACAAAATGAGATGAAGATAATTAATTCAGGAATATATATCTTGCTCACTTTGTCTGATATATCCTTGGTTTACTTAAGGGATGGCAGGGTAAATTACCCAATGACCCTGTATGGCTGTGTCTACCACTTATAAACATGAAAAAACCAAATCAAATAGTACAAATTTTGATCAAAACTAACTTTAGAGACAATAATATCCCCAAAATCAAAACAAGAATCACCCATTCGAAACTCAAAACATATATATACAGAAAAGCAAACCACAACCCAAATCATCTGAATCAGGGTTAGCTCTCCGTTTATGGACATGGTCCCATAAAGCCAGAGTTTTGCGCTCTGTATGAACATACTCCTAAGTCCCAAGCCTATACCACACTAGGCCAACTCCTTGGGTTAGCTTCATAGTTTTCTAATTTAGAACTAGTTGTGTTATCAAGATAGGAGTGATAAAAGTACTGGTTTACTGCTAAATCATATCAGGATTAGGGCAAATTCTTAGCAATTTCTCTTCTCTAATTTTCTCTCTCTCTCAGTAAAAAAACCCAATTGCACTCTACTCATATAAGCCCTCAACACAAAGTTCATTTTCCTCACCATGGTTTTGTTCTCACTCATTCATCACACTACAAAACATATATACATACATATCCCCTGGATCTATCAGTTATAAACATGAAAATACGAAATCAAATTCAACCAAAAATAAACAACGCAAATTTTAAACAAGAATCACTCATTCGAAACCCAAATCATAACCATAAAACCAAATCATCATGGTTAATCTCTAACAACCTTTATACATACCTGATCAGATGAAAAAAAAACAGCGCTTCAAAATTTAACCAAACCCGATTCTCCCTTTTAAAACTCAAACTAGTAAGTATGAAAAATGCATATCAGAACACACAATATATAATAAGAGAAAATACTCCTTCTGTCTTTAATACAGTATGTAGGTACGTAGTAGATGGACAATGAAAAGGTTTTTATTTGATTTTATTTACAATTAATTTATAAATTTTAAAATATATTTAAATATAAAATACTAGTAATTTTAAATGAATATTTTAAAATATCTTGTCTTATCTTAATATTGTATCTGTATGAGAATATCACCCCTATATACTAACCGAGTATATACTAGTAGGAAGTTTAATATTGTCACGTGTCATCATATGGTTAAATGTGATGATGTGTCGCATGGAGATTAAATTGATTTTTTTAAAATTTAATGTGTAATTAAACTATTGGTTAATACATATGTATTGATATTAAAATGAAAAGTCTTACCTAAATTAAAATTAAAATCAATTATAATATCTTATTTTGATTAAGTTCTTTGTTCTTTTTTCTAAAAATATATCTATACATTTTATAGAATATATCAATTTAATTAATTAATAAGATAAATTCATTTGTATATAATTTTATCAGTAATTGAATATATATTATAAATTAATTGATAAAATAAATTTTATCATACTAATTATACATAAAAAAATTATATAATAAAATTTTAAATTATGAAAATGAAATTTACCTATGAAATTTTATAAGTGTATCTTTTAAAATATGAGTTATACTATTTTGAATATTACTCCGTAACTTTTATCAATATACCGCGTAATACGCGGGAAATCATCTAATA
This sequence comes from Galeopsis tetrahit, assembly GCA_963675135.1. Lineage (NCBI taxonomy): Eukaryota > Viridiplantae > Streptophyta > Magnoliopsida > Lamiales > Lamiaceae > Galeopsis > Galeopsis tetrahit. The sequence goes on from OY776132.1 coordinate 59,998,936, forward strand.
ATGGAATATTTAGCACAATTTCACACTCTATCACAACTGTCCTTTAACTTTTACTAAATTAACTAATTTGTTAATCAACATGTTACTAAATTAATCAATTTGTTAATCAAAATGTGTCCAAACCATGCCCACATACTTACCGTGAAAAAAAAGTCAATGCACTCTATAGTGAGAAATGGTGGCAATTTTCACCCTTGACTAAATTAATTAATAATCTATTAATTAAAATGGGTCCAAATTCAAATGCTCTGTTAATTAAAATGTGTATTCTTGACTAAATTAATTAATCTATTAATTAAAATGTGTCCAAATTCAATGCACAATAACTGTAGCGGGGGTGGTGGTGGAGTTAGCCCTGGGAAAAGAGCGAGCGTGGTGGGAAAAGAGTGGTGGAAAAAAGCGGTAGAGTTAGAGCGCGGTGGTGGGAAAAAAGAGTGAGGTAGTAGGAAAAGAGGGGTGGAAAAAAGCGGGGGCGGTAAAAAAACTCAATGCTTATCCTCAGGTAACTCAATTAGAAAAAACACACTTATCCTCGCGAAAAATTCACTAAAAAAACAGTTTTATCCTGTAATGAATGAGATTTTTTTAATAATTTATTCAAGGGTTAATTGCAAATTAAATCACCACCTTTAGTTGAATTGCAATTTAATCTAAACTTTTGAATAATTGCAAATAAAATCATCACCTTTCAATATTGTTGCAATTTAGACTTTTAGACAATTCCATTTGTGCCTGAATTTGACGTTTCGAGATTAGATCGAAATAAAAAATAATGTTGTTTCATTAAGAAGGTGTCACATCAGTCAACCACGTTAAATTTTAGCACAAATGAGACTATTAAGAAGTTTAAATTGCAACAATATTAAAAGGTGGTGATTTTATTTGCAATTATTCAAAAGTTTAGATTAAATTGCAATCTAGTGAAAGGTGGTGATTCAATTTGCAATTAACCCTTTATTCAAAGGTAGTGATGGAAACAACCTTGATAATTTTTTATTATTATTTTGAAAGCTTTTCATAAAAAAAAATGTTTAATTGCCCACCAAAATATTTTGGCATTATGGTCTGAAAAACCAAAGCACACAGTTAAGCTAAGCTAGAACCATTCAGATCTTGTTCAAAGAATATGTCCCAGAGGTGTGGAAAAAACTTAATTCATTCTCAATCTTAATAATTCTGATATAAATCTGAGCCCAAAAAATAAAAACTAATGTGACATACAGTATGTTTAACAACATAATAGTAATGATAAAGTCTAGTATGCACTCGAGTGCATGCTGTGCACCCTAGTCCATAATAGTAATGATAAAGTCTAGTATGCACTCGAGTGCATGCTGTGCACCCTAGTCCATGTTGCACTTTTCCGTTACTGACTTACACTTTTTGGTAAATGGTGTTGCACTTTTCAATTATTAAACTGGTTTAATAATTGAAAAGTGCAACACCATTTACCAAAAAGTGTAAGTCAGTAACGGAAAAGTGCAACATGGACTAGGGTGCACAACATGCACTGAGTCCATAGCAGACCAACCCAATAGTAATATTACCTTCACAAGAAGCAATATAATGATATGCACTAATAGGACATATTGAAGAATTCAATACGAGCATATATAAACTAGTCCCATAGCCAATAATAAAATTTAAATATACAAGCAAGTAGGGCCAAAAGCAACACAAAATAAAGCCCCACCGATTCATTAATTCCATAATTGCAGTTCAGGAGCTAGCATACAAAAGTCGAAGAAAATCTGGAAATAGCAGGCAGCTTCATAGTTTGCTGTCTTAAGATACATACATAGGATAATACTAAAATTACTAGAGAATTCCTGCAAGCTGTTCTTCTTTGTTCTTAAGCTGCTGTTCAAGTGCCTCAAACTTGTCCGATGCAGGACCTTCATCAATCATGAGTTTCAACACCTCCACTAATTCCCTTATCTGCAAAATCTTCAACTCCAACGCATGATTATAATCAAGTTCTGCCAAAAGCTGTGTTGTCATTTCGACTGCAGCTTCCTTTTCTCTCTGTCATCATCGATCAAACATAGGAGTATTAAACACCAACAATTATCATTATAACATTAATATAAATGAATATTGCACCTTTTGTTCATCAACAAGTTTCACCATGTTTTCACCAACCGCCATCTCCTCCTGCACAAACATACACACCATGTACGTTTTTCAGATAAATTTACATAAACAATCTTCTTGTAACAACAATGACCCAAAAGTCAATTTTCCTAACCATGTATGCACAGATTTTGCTACTTCACATGAAAATGAGGATACTTAATAGGATACAAAATGAGATAAATATCTTGTGATAAGGGTTTCGGATATCCCAATTCATTATCCTGGGTTTACTCAAGGGATGGCAGGGTAAATTTACCCAATGACCCTGTATATATGGCTGTATCTACAGGTTATAAACATAAAAAAACCAAATCAAATAGTACAAATTTTGATCAAATCTAACTTTAATATCCCCAAAATCAAAACAAGAATCACCCATTTGAAACTCAAAACATATATATACAGAAAAGCAAACGGAGTACAACCCAAATCAGGGTTAATCCCTGGAAATGAAGCTAATGATTGCAGTATATATTTATTCAAAGAAAATCTGGAAATAGCTTCATAGTTTTCTAATTTAGAACTAATTGTGTTATCAAGATAGGAGTGATAAAATTACTGGTTTACTGCTGAATCATATCAGGATTAAGGAAAATTCTTATCAATTTCTCTTCTCTGATTTTCTCTCTCTCTCAATACAAAAAAAACCCAATTGCACTCTACTCATATAAGCCCTCAACACAAAGTTCATTTTCCTCACCATGGTTTTGTTCTCACCCATTCATCACACTACAAAACATATATACATACATATCCCCTGAATCTATCAGTTATAAACATGAAAATACAAAATCAAATTCAACCAAAAATAAACTACGCAAATTTTAAACAAGAATCACTCATTCAAAACCCAAATCATAACCACAAAACCAAATCATCTGAAATCATGGTTAATCTCTAACAACCTTTCTTTATACATACCTGATCAAATAAAAAAAAACAGCGCTTCAAAATTTAACCAAACCCGATTCTCACTTTTAAAACTCAAACATAATATATAGAGGATACTCTTTCTTCTGTCTTTAATAATACTGTAGGTACGTGGACAATGGGTTTTTATTTGATTTTCTATTTCACAATGTTACTAAATTAATTAATTTGTTAATAAAAAATGTTATTAAATTAATCAATTTGTTAATCACTAAATTAATCAAGCACTCTAGTGAAAAATGATGGCAATTTTCACCTTTAACTTAATTAATTTGTTAATTAAAATGTGTACTCTTAATTAAATTAATTAATCTATTAATTAAAATGAATACAAATTCAATACACAATACAGTCTGTCTGTCTGTAGCAGCGTTGGAGTTAGCAGTAAAAAAAGAGCGGTGGGTTGGAGTTAGCAGTGAAAAAAGAGCGGTGGGGCGGAGCGATGGGATGGGGTCGGTGACTCAATACTTATCCTCTCTCTGTAGCGTGTTGGAGTTAGCAGTGGAAAAATACTTATCCTCTCTCTGTAGTGTTGGAGTCTCTCTCTATAGCGTTGGAGTTAGTAGTGGGAAAAGAGCGAAGAGCGGTGCAGTGGAGTGGAGTCGGTGGAGTTAAAAAACTAAAATACTTATTTCTGTAGCGTTGGAGTTAAAAAACTCAATACTTATCCTCTGTAACACTTATCCTCAATTGTGGAAAAACACATTTTTCACTGGGAAAATTGTTATCAAAAAAACTCAATGTAGTGAGATAGAGAAAACACACTTATCGCGGTGAGAAAAATTAGAAAAAACAGTCTTAAGATTTTTTTTACCCATCCAATTGTAATTGTAGAAAACAGTTAATGAGATTGTTTTTATAATTTATACAAAGGTAGTGATGGAAACAACAAGTGTATTATATACTCTAACGTCTATTACACCATGCTTTGTGAGACGAGAGTGGTTCTTATAGGGTATACATTTTCATTCGACTAAACAAATTAATCAGTTGATAAAATCGATGGTTGGAATTTGAAATTCAAGAATATCAAAAAGCTACTTCAATATTCTAGATAATTATGAAGTGAAATATATAAAAAGATTGTTCAAGTTTTTTTTTTTTTTTTTTTAAATATTGTGTTGCCTTATTATAATTATATTTTTGGAGGGTTTTACCCCCGTATTTTACAAAATCAACGGCCTAAAACCACTTAAAAAATTAAATTGGTTTTTTTTTAAAACTTTTACTTTATTTTATTCGCGCGTCCCATTTAATGATTTTGAGAAGGCAATCACTGGATCAGCTTAAAACAGTCACTGTTTTTGGATGAGTGAATTTGATCTATAAATTTTAAATTCACCATTCAAATTCACTACACTTGTTTGTATTATGAAAATTTCTTTTTTACTTTTTAGTTAAAATTGAGAGAATTTTAAATTCTCACTAAAACCATGTCATTTGAAATTCATCAATTTTTAAATCCTTTCATTTGGAATACTTACTCAAATCAAATCCCCTCATCCAAACACAACCTAATTGTTAATTCTATTATCACTTCCAACTTTTAAATTTTATTACAAAATCTTTATTTATATATATTCCAAACTTCTCCATTCTCACATCAGTCACATGTTACAACCACACCCTTTTATCTCAACTTATTTTTTTCAAAACTCTCAATTTCAAAATCTCTCCATTCTCCTTAATTTTGACTTTAAGATTTAATCTCACCCCTCCATTTTAATTTTTAATCTCAACTCTACAAACGGCTACATTCTTATTTTTACCCCACTCTTCTTTCATTTCAACCATCTTAGAATTTCTTCACACCTCTATCTATTGTACGTTTATAATTATAATGTAGTTAGGGTTGATTTTTTTTTTTTTTACGTTTATAATGTAGTTAGGGTTGAATTTTTTTTTCCCCTCTATGTATTGTTCATTTTTTCTACAATAGAATTATACAGATTTTTTTAATATCTATTATTATGTGTTTTTTGTATTTCCTGTTAGATACATAGTTTAGTTATCGATTTATATTTTTTTTCGTGAAGGTTTGAAAATTTCATAACACGAAGATTTATGAGGATTATAATCTGAAAATAAAGATCTTTATGAGGAAATATTTTTTTTAGTCCTGTAAGTTTATGTGATTTCAAAATAAATCTTTTAAGTTTTTAACTTTACAAAATACATCCTATATCTTACAAACTATTAATTTTAGTCCTTTTTAAAATCTATTTTAGACCTTTAAGTTTAAACTCCAATTTTAATCATTTAAATATAATAAAATCTGAAAACTTCAATAAAATTTGAAAAAAAAAAAACTGATTTTAATGTATATTTTTTAAAACATTATTAAAATATTTTTTAAAATTAGATAAAAACATCATTAAAATCTGAATTATGCTCAAATTCTACCTAACAAATTTTCATCCATAATTAATTAATAATATAAAATTTCGAAAATAAAAATAAAAATATATACTAAAATCTAGAAATTTAAAAGAAAATTATAAATATGTATTAAAAAAAAGGGACAACTCCAACTACCCCGGTCATATTCTCCAAATGTAAATTATATGATTTATATAATAATTTATAATTTACATTTGGAGAATATGACAGGGGTTTAGGGTTTAAATTAATCTCGACTCGATTAAAGTTCGTTTGAGTTTGACTCATATAATTATCAAACAAGCTTAAATAAGAATTTCAAAACTTAATAAATGTGCATTAAATTAATTGGAATGTGTTTTTATATGATTTAATATTATGTTTGTCACAATAATTACTTATAGAGTTTAGATTTAATTATACCTGCGTTCAATTTAGTTCGGGAAATAATTTCTTGGATGGGAGGTCTACGGATACATAAAATCTCGTATAATCTCGTTCAATTTATTACATAAATCATACTCCCTCCGTTTTATAATAAGTGTTGTTTTAGCTCATTTCTCTTGTACACAAATAAGTGTTGTTTTAGAATTTTTACACTGTTTGTTCCCATTATGTCCTCCAATTTGAAAATTATTTGAAAGATAAACTTAGAAATAATTGAAGAAGATTGGGTAAAGAATTTGAAAATATTTGAAAAGAATTAATGTGATCAAAATCTTCCTTTATTATTTAAGGGTATACTTGTCAATATATACCCTTTCTTAATTCCAACAAATTTCATGAAAACAACACTTATTATAATTTACATTTGGGGAATATGACAGGGTAGTTGGAGTTGTCCCTTCTTTTTAAAATATATTTATACGGAGTAATTTTCTTTCAATTTTCTAGATATATATTTTTACTTTTATTTTCGAATTTTTATATTTTTAATTAATTAGGAAAAAATGGCTAGATAGAATTTGAGCATAATTCAGATTTTAAGTATGTTTTTATTTAATTTTAAAAAATATTTTAATATTGTTTTAAAAAAACTATACAGTAAAATCAGTATTTTTTTCAAATTTTATTAAAATTTTCAGATTTTATTATATTTAAATAATTAAAATTGGAGTTTAAACTGAAAGGACTAAAATAGATTTTAAAAAGGACTAAAATTAATAGCTTGTAAGATATAGGATGTATTTTGTAAAATTAAAAACTTAAAGGATTTATTTTGGAATCACTAAAACTTACCTGGCTAAAAAAAATATTTCCTCTCATAAGTTTGAAGTCCAAAAAGGGTACTATCGGGTCGAGTTTTAATTAATTTAAATTGAGGTGAACTCATTTATTTATAGAAATGGCTAAATTTAAATTGATACAAAAAAACGAAACTTTTGATTTTAAAATTTTAATAATAATTGAATTTTTTTGTATGGTACACTAAAATTTAGATGGTTATAAATCACTCTATAAAAAAAGATCTAATGCTAAATGAAAAGTTGTCGAAAAAAAAAAAGGTTAAATGAATTAACATTATATGCTTTCTACAGATATTTCTCACTAAATAAAAGAGGGATTACTTCCGATATTTCAACCATGGTTTTTATACTCCATTACTATATCATATGTACATTTTTCTTTCCATTGACACATTAAAAATAATAAATACTTTCTTTAAATTTGATTGTCTAATTTTAAAGTAAATATATAAATTGAATGTGTTTAAATTAGTTGTGCATGTGCTTAAATTAATGAACGGATTGATACATAATTTGCTCAATTAAATCACATTATGGTTAGTTTTATATACTAGAGTTTGCATGTTTTCAAAAATTATTGTTTCATAAATTTATTATATTATTAATGTAAATTATGCAATTAAATTATGTTTAATCCATGCATAATTACTATTTCAAACTAAATTAATAATTCCTTCTAAAAAACAAACCGAAATAAATTTGTATACCGATATATTTAAAGAAGTTAGAAAAAAAAATTTTTTTTTTTTTTTGGAAATAAATTTCACCAATTTTTTTGTATTTTAGAAAGAAAAAAATAATTTAAATCTATATTAGTATAATTTATTTCTAAATATTTAATTTTTTTTATCAATTGAATCTAAAAAATTAAAAAAATAATTATCAATTTTTAACTTTGACCAAATTTCATATTTTGAAATTGAAATATATGATATGGAAAACTCTACTATGTAATTGAATTTTTTGTAAATAAATTTGACCTATTTTAGAAACATTTAATCAAATATGTTGATTGCATTGTTTTTATAAATAATTGTATTAATTATTTCCGATATAATAGATATAATTGGACATATTCAATATTAATGTATTAATATAAAACTCTTAGATAATTTTTTATTTATTTTATATTTTAAATTAATTGATAAAAACATATGTTAAAATTGATTAAACATAAAAAGTATACATTTGATTAAAAAGGAAAAGTATGGGTATAAAAGGAAAAATATGTACTATGTTTGATTAAAAAAATAAAAAGTATGAATATAATTCAGTTAAAAAAAAATATATGATAAATTTAATAAAAGTTAAAAGTATGGGCTAGAAATTGATGTCAACTCAATTATTTATAGAAATTACTAATTTTTAACTAATACATTAAATGAAACTCTTTCTTTTAAAATTACTAATATTGCAAAAATTTATATTAGTTTTCACGATTATTTACAAAATTATAATTACTACTTTTAAATATATTTTAGTACAAACATATAATTTACATCTCAAATGGAATGATTCAAATAGACGTAACATTAATCTTAAAATTTTATATTACGCTAGAATTAAATAATTATGAAAATTTAAATAATTATATTATTGTCAATGTACATTAATATATATTGAAACTCACAAGTCTAATTAAATGCTATAACTTTTTATTCGGATATTTATTTGAATAAATTTGCTTTATTAAACTTAATTAGATTTTGAAATTAAATTAATGTAATTAATTATAGTATATTTTTAAACCATATATGATACTACTCCAGTAGTATTTTTTTTTAAAAACCATATATGATTATATAAAACCAATTATTGGTTTATGTAATCTACAGTATTTCTTTAAACCATTTATATAATTTGTATATAAGCCTAAAATTTCGTCCCTAAATTAATTATATAAAATTAATTATTGTGCAAAAATATTTTATTTTATAGTAATGATTATAAAATTTATAGAATAAATTATTTGTGTTATTATTTTGTACTCCACTTGTCCAATAATAATTTTCACATGTTATTTTTTGAAATATCTCATAATAACTTTTTCACTTTTATTTTCGAAACTTATCACAATCATTTTCACACCAACTTCTAGCCCTTTATAAATTTCACTTTCACATTATCTTCAATTTTACACAAAATTGTCATTACTTTTGAATTCAAATATCAATAAAATTATAATTATCTATTCTATATATATATATATATATAATGTAATTTATATTGCTACATCATTTCATTTTTTATCTTTTAATAGAATACAAAATATATTAATGTTTTAAAGATTATTTTTTAATTAATAAATTAAAATTAAAATATATTTTATAAATTTATTTCAAACCTACGTTTTTAAGCATACTAACATATTACAACCATACACAAATGACAACCCATTCTCTTATTCAAACTTATGCAAGAGTGCCTTCAGTTGTCGGTATTGTTGAAGATGACATGAATTATCATCAAACACTTTTCAATGCAAATTAATTGTATGGGTTGGTCTGCTATGCACTCGAGTGCATGTTATGCACCCTAGTCCATGTTACACTTTTCAGTTTTACTGACTTACACTTTTTGGTAAATGGTGTTGCACTTTTCAATTATTAAACTGTATAATAATATTTTTAGTAATAATTGAAAAGTGCAACACCATTTACCAAAAAGTGTAAGTCAGTAAAACTGAAAAGTGCAACATGGACTAGGGTGCATAACATGCACTCGAGTGCATACTAGACTTTACCTAATTGTATTTATTTCAAATTTACCATTAAGATCAATAAATATTTATATACTTATTTTTAATGAGAAATACAAGCATTGATTAACGGTAAAATGAGAAGTCAATTATTTTCTTAATACATGTACACGAGTTTAGGATGACATATATTTTGAATAGGAGGGAGTATATTTTAATATAATAGTATAATTATATAAAATCTTTACATTACATCACTTGTACTATATCTATTATTTTATCATATTCTTTAATCAAAACGCCCCAAAGAAATTGGGGAACTTATACCGGAATAGAGGGAGTGGATAATTTTTGGGCAAATTTGTGAATTTTATATTAATTATTGTATTAATTAAAGATAAAAACTTGTAGGAGTATAAGACATCTCATACATAAAATGAGTTTTCTATCCAAATATATTTTATAACTGCCCTATCTAGATCATATTTCAAAATAAAAATAAAGGTTTGACTTATACATATTTTTTGGCCTCGTATAGATTAAAAGCAGACATACGTACAGTATATTATTTTACTTCTTTCATCCTACTAAAATAGTTATATTAATGTGATTAAAATTGGGTAGGTCTCCTGTAGAAGGAATTGAGTAAATTTTAAAAAATTGGTAGGATGGATAATAAAAATAAAATACGCGAAAAACATTTATGATAATTTATGTAGCTTAAACTATTGAGAATAGTCTTTTTTAGGTTGAGGTCTAGTGTTCAACTCTTACATTTAACAATTTTCACATATATTTTTTTTAATTATAAAAGTGCATGTTGAAAATAAGGAAAAGTGTAACATGCAATTTACAATTTTTTAGTATGTTATTTTGCAATAATAATTTCAGTTATAATGACATACACTTGTTAGTGATGTTATGTTACACATATTTTGTTGCACTTTTCAGTTGTAGTGACTTACTATTTTCAACAATATTTTTTAGTTATATTGACTTACACTGTTTAGTAATGTTATGCTACACCTTTTAGTCATATTTTGTTGCACTTTTTAGTTGTAGTGACTTACAATTTTCAACAAGATGTTCAGTCATAGTGACTTACACTTTTTAGTAATGTTATGTTACACTTTTTACTCGTATTTTGTTACACTTTTCAGTTATAATAACTTACACTTTTCATTAAAATATTGTGTTGCACTTTTCAAATATATTGACATGCACTTTTTAATAATATTGTGTTGCACTTTCTAGTTATACTAACTTGCATTTTCTAGTTACACTAACTTGCATTTTCTAGTTATAATGACTTATACTTTTCATTAAAAGTTGTGTTGCACTTTTCAATTATAGTGACTTACACTTTTTAATAAAAAATGTGTTACACATTTTAGTAATATTGTGTTACACTTTTTAGTAATATTAACCTACACTTTTCAACACACACAATTTCGAAAAAAAATTATCAATAAAAAAAATTACAAAAAAATAATAATAATAATAAAAAAAATTAACCAAGTCAAAATTTTTATTCACAATAATCTTGAATATTTAGGGTTTACAATATTCTTGAATATTTAAGATTTAAGTTGACCAAGTCAACTCAATTCCTTATAAGGAATTGATTCTATATAAGACCAATCCTTAAAATTGTACATTTTACATACAAATTTCCTAATACACGGCTTAATTAGTAAAAAAAATTACTTTTTGCATTTCGGTGAAAAGCTACCCATTATTTAGTTTTAGACACGAAGGTTAAAAAATACAATAGAACTAATATATGTATTAGGAGTTTGTGATTTAAAGAGAGATTAATATAATGAGACGTGAGATGGAATAATTTTCTATAAAGTGAATGAATTAGAACAATTTACATACTATTAATATTATATTAAGATTTAAAATTTAAAATCATCGTGGACATGAAGGATTCTCTGAAACGCGCCTCACGCGCTCACTATGGGCGATTTCACCGTGAAAATGTGTGATGCTCTTAATGACAAAATTAACCCATCTCTCTCATCCCTTAATTAGACCTAACACGCCGAAATAATAATCATGACTCTCCGCCAGAATTCTTCAGATTCCGAGATACTGCTTCTGGACGGATACCAACATCACTCGAGTACAATCCGTCTTGTAAGTCCAACTGCACCAGGATTGGTGGAAAACTCGGCCGAAATGGCTATTTTACCTGGGTTTTGGGGTGAAGATTCTACACTCACTCAAACCTCCTCCTTGGCATCAAGATCTCTACCCTTGACTGCTCTTCTCTTCTCCATTTGGTTAGCAAACATGGCAACAGATCTGAATGAGCAGATGTCCCATTTCTCCATCTCTGAAAATGAAGATTCGAAGTATGTGGTCCAAAAGAAAACTACAAGCGTGCCTAAACACCTACTTGTCGGACATTTCACCATCAAGAAACCTTTTGGAGCGGCGGAGCTAGGGCAAACCCTAAAAAAATTTGGAAACTTGAAGGAACCCTAAAAGTTTCCCAGATTGGAGAGGGACTCTATGTCCTAGACTTCGAGCAAAAGGCCGAGATGAACAAAGCACACTATCGTCAGCCATGGTCCTTTAAGGACTCCTCACTCATCCTGAAGAAGCTCAAGGGCAACGAAAGGGCGATGGATCTAAACTTTGCTGAGGTTCCTCTATGGATTCAGATACATGGACTCCCACTCGATACTATGTCGGTGGAGATAGGAGAAGACTTAGGAGGGAAGATTGGTCATGTCCTCGAAGTCGAAGGACCATCGAAGGAAGGTACGTGGGGGAGATGCATCCAAGTCCGAACCCAGGTGGATATCACCAAGCCATTGGAGCGTGGTACTGGAATACAGATGGAAGAGGCTCGGTTAACCATCGCTTTCCGGTACGAAAAAATTATTGATTTCTGCTATTACTGTGGTCGGCTAACACATATTGTCAATGATTGCCCGGAGGAGGCCCCTGAAGTGGCAAATGTTGGTAAACGGGAGGTGAAATTTCCCTCTTGGCTGAAGGCGTATGACCAAAAAGGTTTGACTGATAAAGAGTTCGATGATTTCTGTAGAATGAGGGAGGATGCTGCCAGAAAGAAGGCCTTACTGCAAAAGGGAAAGCAAACACAGACCCATACGTAAACACCAGCCAACAGAGGAACACACAGACCCCTCCACCTGGAAACAAAACAACTGGTAGTTGGAAGGAGACGCAACTGGCGAGATTGTATCAAAAGACAATCATCCCGGAAGTAGCTACCACGAAAAAAGATTACGCACATGCTTATGGAAATAATCTCCAGTACACGACATATATGAACTCTTTACCTAACCTAGGAGTTAAAATGCCACAATTGGATGGAGAAGTAGGAGGAGGAAAGCTGCCTTTCACAACTATGCCGCAGTCACAATACTATGCCCAGATATTCGGGTCATTTGATATGCATATGGACAAACAGAAGCAGCTTGCTACTACCCCGGTAGAAACCACCACAAGTAGGGGTGGAGGTACCAGCAACAAAAACCAGAAGGCTACAACCCTATCAAACAAAAAGAGAGTGCGCTCAACAAAGGGGACAGATGAAAAGAAAGGAGAGGGAGGGGACTCAACAGAGGGGAAGAAGGCGAAGAGTGGTGAAGACGGTGATGAAGAACACAAGAAGGCGGGAGCTGGTCCACCCCAGCCCTGCCATAAACCATGATTATCATTGTTTGGAATTCCAGGGGTCTCCGGGGACGTCGGACATTCCAGAAAGTACAGCTCCTTGTCAAGGAGCAAAAACCAGATGTACTCTTCATTACCGAATCTAGAACTAGTGTTGTTGTTGGTAGGAAGTGGAACTGTAGTTTAAATTTTAATGTATGTTTAGGTGTGGATGTAGTTGACCATAGTGGTGGCATTTTGTTTTTTGCAAATGATATGGTTGATGTTTGTTTGGTTTCCTATTCTAAGAGGCATGTTGACTGTTTAATGAAAACTGATTCTTCAAGTTGGTGGTTTACTGGTTTCTATGGACATCCTGTTACATCTATGCGTATATTTTCGTGGGATTTACTTAGGAAAATACAGAGCTCACATGAAGGGGGCGTGAAACCATGGCTTATTGGAGGGGACTTCAATGAAGTTTTTGGACTACATGAAATAAGAGGGGGGAATTCTGAGCGTCTGAGGCCTTTTTCTCAGATGGAGAACTTTCGAAGGGTGCTTGGGGATTTCGAAATGGAGTAGGTAAGGTCTAAAGGCCCTTTCTTCACTTGGTGTAATAGAAGGAATGGAGTACACTGCACTTTTGAACGCTTGGATCATTTCTGTGCAAATGAGGAGTGGTTAAACTTATTCCCAAGGGCAGAAGCTACTAACCTGGGCTTCTACTCATCAGACCATCGTCCGGTCTAAATGAATACTGCACCGAATGCAATGTTAAGTAATAGAAGCCTAAAGAGAGTGGTTCATTATGAAAAGGCTTGGACCTTAGAGCCAGAATTTTATACACAAGTACAGTAACTGTGGAAAAAATCAAATAGTGGGTCCATCCTTACGGATAGGATGGCTGGCATTGTCGCGGGGTTAGCAACCTGGGCAGACAACAAAGGGGGAGGACTCCCTAGACAGATTGCTAATTGTCGAAGGAAAGTGGAGGCACTTCAAAGTGATGAATCAAAGGGATGGGATAGACCTGCAATCGTCGAAGTGGAGAAAGAGTTGGAAAAATTGTTATCTCAGCAAGAACTGTGGTGGCAACAAAGGGCAAAGAATAAATGGATCCTGGATGGAGACCGAAATACGAGTTTCTTTCATAAACAAGCGACGAGGAGGAGGAAAAACAACATGATTACGGGGTTGATGGATAGTGAGGGTCAATGGCGCACTACACTGGACGGGATTATAGAGGTCATTGAGAAATTCTATTCTGAACTCTTTACGAGTACTGAGCCAAGTGAGGCAGAGCTCGATAGTGTGATAAGTTTATGCTCGAAAGAATTGTCCACGTCGCAAAAGAGGCTGCTGGATGTGGATTTCAGTATAGTGGAGATAAGGAAGGCGGTTTCCGAACTTGTTTCACTTATGGCTCCAGGCCCGGACGAGATGTCAGCGGATTTCTACCAGAAATCATGGGACATAGTCGGACAAGAGGTGGGACGCCAAATTCTGGACATCTTAAATAAGGGCGACATCGTGCGAGAGTGGAACCAAACTCTGGTCACACTCATCCCGAAAATAAAGAGTCCGCAAGAGCTGAAAGATTATCGCCCGATCAGTTTAACCAATGTATGCTATCGAATCCTGGCCAAGACAGTGAGTAACAGACTTAAGAAAGTGATGGGTGATGTGGTGGACGAGTTTCAGAGTGCTTTCACCCCAGGCCGATTTATCTCGGATAATGTGGTGGTGGACTTTGAATGTCTACACTGGATCAGAAATAATAGAAGTAAAATGGGTTATGCGGCTCTCAGACTGGATATGTCCAAGGCCTACGATCGTATTGAGTGGCCGTTTTTGAAAGCTATCCTCCGGAAAACGGGGTTTTGCAATAAATGGGTCGAACTGATCATGAAGTGTGTTGATACGGTGTCCTACTCCTATTAATGGCGAAGTGAAGGGAAACATCACTCCGGCTAGAGGCATAAGACAAGGGGACCCCCTGTCCCCTTTTCTGTTTGTCCTATGTACTCAAGGTCTATCCAGAGTTTTGGGCCAATTATCTACTCAAAAGTAAATTACAGGTGTTACTGTAGCCAGAGGAGCACCAGAAGTGACGCACCTACTTTTTGCGGACGATAGCCTCCTGTTTTTTCGAGCAGAGGCACAGAGTGGAGAAATCATAAAGGAAGGACTGAGGAGATATGAGAAGGCATCGGGCCAAGTAGTAAACTATGATAAATCATCTATCACCTTTAGTCCAACCGTGGGACAGGGGGTGAAAGTGGTGATTAAAGATCAACTGGAATAAGAATGAGTCAGGGCCATGAGATCTATCTGGGACTACCTACTTTCTCCATGCGTACAAAAAGGATCTAATTCGCATATATTAAAGATAGGGTAGCACAGAAACTCCTTAGTTGGAAAATACGAGAATTTTTAGAAGGGGGAAAGGAAGTTTTGGTCAAGGTTGTTATCCAAACCATACCAAGCTATGCCATGGCCTGCTTTCGCCTACCAACCTCTATTTGCAAGAAAATTGAGCAAATGTGTGCAAGATTCTGGTGGGGTAAGAATGAGGAAGGAAATTCCATGTGCTGGAAAAAATGGAAACACATGTGCTGCCCAAAGAGTGAGAGAGGCATGGGTTTTCGAAGGTTAGAAGCTTTTAATAAAGCTATGCTCGCAAAGCAGATGTAGAGACTGATATCCCACCCACAATCCTTGGCAGCAAGAGTGCTTCGGGCCCGATATTTTAAGCATGGAGAAGTCATGGAAGCTGGTCTGGGTACGAATCTGATGTGCCAAAATTTGCACGAGAGGATTACGTGTCCTCCGGATTGGATGTCCCACTCTTCGAACACGTACAATCACTCCAAGTATGCTGCCTTTACTCGAAATCTTCAAGAACCTGCAAAGAACACACCGGAGGGGGGTCCGGTGTGGACACTCCGATGCCTAAGTCAGTATAGGGCTTATCAATATCTCCCAAGGATCTCAAGATCCTTGATGTATCAAAATAGTTCTCAAAGAATATCAGAAAGGTGTTTCGTCTTTAGTATATCAAGTTTGTAGTATAAGAATGTCTAACCTGGAAATCTCCTCGAATTTACCTATTTATAGAGATACTTTCTGGAGAGGAAGTCAAGCCTTCCTCTTATTTCGGAGCTGCCCATAAGACTCGGCCCTGCTGAGCGGACGAAGTCCTCCTTTCTCTCCACTCCCTGAAGACTCGGCCACACTCCTTCTTAGTGGACTTTGTTTCCTAAGATAAAGGAGGATAAGGTCTTCCTTTTATCAAGTCTGGACCGGAAATGGCGGAAGTCCTCTATATTTACGGTCCACGACTTCATGTTAAGACTGCTTCTTTCTGATACTCCTCTCCAGACGGAGCTTCCTCCAGAGAGACCTCTAGAGGGGATTCCTTATCCAGAGAGTACTAGATAATCCAATCCTTCCATTTCGATCTTATCTTTTATACACGTGTCGACTCCTTATTAGGTGACATTTTTAGGCCGCATCATCTACTCCCCCCTACTCTTGTAAAAGGGGGACATCTTTTGTGAGAGTAGAAAAATTTCCAAGAACCTGGTACAAGGGTCTTTCTGGAGAGACGTGTATCGTTCCTGCTTCGGAGAGGAAGTTTCAAAACATGACCTTCTCCGAAGGCTTTTCCCGCCTCCAACTTGGGAGACTTTTCGGCTTCCGCGCGTGGGCCCCACGCGATCGCTTTTCTCTCTCCCTTGTTATTCTCCCGAGGAAAATCCTCGATTCTACCCCATATTTCCTCTCATTTACTTCACGCAACCGCCCCTTTTTCCTCTCTTCCCTTTTTGAATTTCATTTCTTCCCCCAAAAAATCTCTTGTTATCTCCATCTGTTCTTCAGGCGTTCTTCATCCCGAGTCTCGTCGCCGCCGATCGCTCCGACTGAGTCCGTAGTCCTCCCAACCAAGGTAACCTAGCTATCCCTCTTTTCTTCTTTTATTCGCACTTGTTAATCAATGTCAAACCCCCTTTCTCCGCCGGAAGCCATTAGCCAAAACTCCTCCGAGTTGACCCCCTCTCTGATAGGGAGTCCAGAGAATAAGATCTCCCTTGCTTCCCAAATCGACCATACTCACCTAGTTAACCTTGCTCATGCCTATGGTTTTCCGTCGGAGTATGCCTTTCGTGCTCCTCGCTCAAATGAACGCCCCGATATCTCCCAACCCCGGACTCTTGCTTTTTTCGAAGCTCACCTTAGGGCAGGACTACGATTTCCGATTCATCCCTATTTGGCTGCCATATCGAACCGCATGCAGATCCCTCTTAACCAGTTTACTCCAAATGCTATCCGTACCATGATAGGCTTTTTCATTTTGGTGAAAGGGAATGGGGGTGACCCATCTGCCGAACTGTTTCTGAGCCAACATTCTTGTAAGGTGAATGATGGCTTCTTCTATGTTAGTGGGCGAAGGTCCCGTGTTTGTAAATTTCTGAAAAAACTCCATGAAGAAGACTCATCCTGGCGAGATTATTATTTCTTTGCTACAAGCCCCACTGATTGGCCATTTCCTCATGGGGATTGGATATTCCACAATCCAGGAGTAGTTCCTCCTCCTCTGAAAGCCTACTCTGTTTCCAATCACACTGTTATGAACAATCTCAATACTCACATCCGTTTGTACGACCATTTCGATATTACTGGCATTTGCAAAAATCCTCGCATCCTCTCCTACTTCGGCTTTTGTCCTCAAGATTTTCCTTTAGATTCTCGAGATGGTAAAAAATCTTCTATTACTGTATTTTGTCTCTTGCATGTGGCTATTTTTTGAGTTCTGAGAATTTTCTTGGTTATCTGTAGCAATGAGTTGGTTAACTCATATCTCCCGAGATGCCCCTGCTCTCAGCATAGTGAAGACCCCTGTGTTATCCGCTCCAGAAGATCTTCCAAAGGCTCCTCCGTCTCCTGCTCTCGAGAGCTCCGCAAAGACTCCAGCTCCAGAGAGTCCTTCAAAGGTTCCTCCTCTTCCCAGTTCATCTACTCAAGTCCCTGGTTCAGTTGCCAGGAGAACCCGCTCAGCTGCCAACGCCTTCTTCTCTGACTGTGGCACCTCTAAGAAGAAGAAGGGAAAAGCTACCCGTGCTGAGAAGGAGACTCCCCCTTCTACTGTATACGAGCCTTTCCATCGCCTTATTGACCGATGTCCTGCTCCTCCTAATGCTGAGTTATCCGACACGCCTCTTCCTGAGGATCGACTGCTCCATGGCGCTCACCTTCTTTCTGAGGTATTTTCTGTTATTTTCCATTTTCACAGTTTCTGCCTTCTTCATATCTTTAAGCGTTATTTCTTTTTCCTCTGTAGTTTGGCCTCACCTATGCTAAGATACTCGATCAAGGTGTTGAGATGGTGGCTGAGCTCGAACTTCTCCGGGCTGAAGCGTCCTCTTTCCAGCCAACCCTCAAGGGTATCACTACAGAGAAGGACAAAGCTCAGAAGCGTGCTCAAGCTCTATCTGAGGAGTTGTCTCTCCTACGGGCTCAAAGCAAGCAGGATGCAGCTAGGATTAAGTATCTGGTACAGGAGGTGGGACGGATGGAACGCGAGTTGCCGGACGTCGGAGTGCAGGCTTGCATTAAGTCCCTGTTCACTTCCTCTTTGGGTCAAGAGTTCTTGGGGACTCTTCATACTCAGTGGTTGTCCAGCTTCCTAAAGAGCTCGAGCTTCCTCTGTGCCATGGGGCCGCATATCCCTCACTTCATCGACCACGGCTTCAGCAATGCCGTAGCCGAGCATTCAGCCCCGGGGTTTGATGGAACTTACTCCCGTGAGTTCCATCTGGATCGCCTCGCTACTCCTCCAAAATTCTTGGGGGATCCTACGGAGAGCCCCGACAGTCCTTGGTGGTTACCCGGCATGGGTCAGGCCATCACTCAGTTGTAAGCTGCCAAGGTGAGCATGGCTGAGTTAAAGCCTCTGGAGCATCTTGTTTATCCTTATGCCTCTGCTCCAAAAGTGGCAACAAAGGTGGATGGAGGGACTGGCGTTGCAGATACCGTGGGAGGTACAGAGGGTCCAGAGGAGGGCGGAGGATCTAGCAACCATGTTGCTGAAGAGGAGGGCGCTGTTGGAGGAGCTGAAGGAGTTGAGGTCGAGGGGGCTGTTGCTGAGGAAGCTGCTGCTGAAAAAGCAGTTTAAATTTCACATTTCCATGGTCACAACAAACAATTTACTTTTCTCTTGTTTTGCTACACTTTTTACTTTCTGCTCATAATACTTGCTCTCCATACTTTGTAGGGGACCCCACACTCCTGGATATGTGGGGGCTTTTTGTAGTAATCGTATTAGCTTGATATTGCCTGTTTGTTGTCTTTTTCTTTCTTGCATGAGTAACTTACAAGACCAGCAAAGAATGTGTTGGAGGTGTGCTCTCTTCCCCCCCCCCCCTTTTTGTTGGTCTTGTAGGCTACGTTGGAATCACCTCTTGGCTGTACAGTTTTTTGATTTCAGGTGACTTGGTTATGGGAGGACATCCTCCCTCTTTTCTTGACTCCTGGATCATAAAACTTGTCCTTTTCATTATCTAGTCTTTATAGTTCTCAAGCATGGTGAGGGCTTTCTGGGGGACCTCGGTCTCTAAGCCTCTACGCCTTTCTCTTTCTTTTCACTTTCTTGTACTTAAAAGACTTTGATTCGCAAAAATCTTCTCCTTTCATCAATTAACCCTCTTGGGTTTCAAATAAGATGAGGGCTCTCTGGAGCACCTCGGCCTCTAGGCCTCTGAGTGTTTCTCACTCTTATTCTTAAAAGATTTTAATTCATAAAATCTTCTCATTTCAGTAACCCACTTGGGTCTCAAGTAAGATGAGGGCTCTCTGGAGCACCTCGGCTTCTAGGCCTCTGAGTGTTTCTCACTCGTATTCTTAAAAGATTTTAATTCGTAAAATCTTCTCATTTCCGTAACCCACTTGGGTCTCAAGTAAGATGAGGGCTCTCTGGAGCACCTCGGCCTCTAGGCCTTTGAGTGTTTCTCACTCGTATTCTTAAAAGATTTTAATTCATAAAATCTTCTCATTTCAGTAACCCACTTGGGTCTCAAGTAAGATGAGGGCTCTCTGGAGCACCTCGGCCTCTAGGCCTTTGAGTGTTTCTCACTCGTATTCTTAAAAGATTTTAATTCATAAAATCTTCTCACTTGGGTCTCAAGTAAGATGAGGGCTCTCTGGAGCACCTCGGCCTCTAGGCCTTTGAGTGTTTCTCACTCGTATTCTTAAAAGATTTTAATTCATAAAATCTTCTCATTTCAGTAACCCACTTGGGTCTCAAGTAAGATGAGGGCTCTCTGGAGCACCTCGGCCTCTAGGCCTTTGAGTGTTTCTCACTCGTATTCTTAAAATATTTTAATTCATAAAATCTTCTCATTTCAGTAACCCACTTGGGTCTCAAGTAAGATGAGGGCTCTCTGGAGCACCTCGGCCTCTAGGCCTCTGAGCGTTTCTCACACTCGTCATTGTTATATTCATACATCGCATATTCAAATATGAGAAAGATAATCAAGACACAATAATTCTGAATAATTCTTTCTTCAAAAAGGGATAAGGCTTCATTGATTTATTGTCAATTTTCAACATAGGCCATAGATAACCTACGCCGGTCTCATTAAAAACCTCTTTACGGAAAAACCCCAAAGGGGAAACCCGTAGAGAGGGAAAAAGAGCTCCGGTGAAGCCACAAAATACATCAAGCAAAATATGAATCAATGCAAAAAATCACAAAACTAAAGTCATAAATGGTCTCAAGACCTTACACTTTCTTCAAATAAAGAATCTCTTCAAATGGCAAACGTTCCAGGGTCTAGCTATGTCGACCCCTTCCATACTCTGCAGTCTATAGGCTCCTCCTTTCAGTACCTGTGTGATTTTATAAGGCCCCTCCCAGTTGGGTTCTAACTTCCCTGTGTTCTTCAGGGCATCAGCTCTTCTTAGCACCAGGTCCCCCGCTCTGAAGGACCTCGGGATCACCCTTCGGTCATATGCAGCTTTAATTCTGCTCTTATATCTTTCAGCACGTACTCTAACCATCTCTCTTTCCTCTTCCATCAAATCTAGAGCCTCTCTCATCAATCTTTCATTCTGATGTTCTTCAAATTGGGCAATTCGGTGCGATCGCAACACGGCCTCTGGAGGTATCACCGCCGCGGCTCCGTAGACCAGCTGAAATGGGGACTCTCCAGTTGCTGTCTTCGGACTAGTTCTATATGACCACAATACATTATCTAACTCGTTCACCCATCCTCCTCCTATCTTTGTCAGCCTTGTTCGAATTCCATCTACTATCGTTCGATTAGTAACCTCCACTTGTCCGTTAGCTTGAGGATGAGCTACAGAGGTGAATCTCTGTATTATGTTTAGTCTTGCACACCATCCTCGTACATTTTCTCCGTTAAGCTGTGTTCCATTATCAGAGACCAATATTCTGGGTACTCCGAACCTACAACAAATCTGTTTTTTCAAGAATTTAATCACATTTTCTTCATCTTTCGTAGCCAGAGGAGCAACTTCCACCCATTTGCTAAAATAGTCCACTGCTACTATCAGAAATTTTCTCCCTCCGGAGGCTGGAGGGAAGGGTCCTACCAAGTCGATTCCCCACTTAGCAAAGGGACAGGGAGAGTGCATAGCTCCCATCTCTTCCGCAGGGGTCCTTATCAATGGACCATTTTTCTGACACTTGACACATTTTTTCACAAATTCTCTAGCGTCTTTTGTCATGGAGGGCCAATATAATCCAGCCCTTAAGACTTTCTTCACCACTGCTTTGTATCCTTCATGACTGGCTGCATCACCTTCGTAGATCTCTTTGAGTGTGTACATAGCTTCTCGAGTTGATATACACCTCAAATATGGTTGTGTGAATGATTTCTTGTATAAGTGCCCTCCGATAATACAATATTTGATCCGAAGGGCTCGGGTCGGTGGTAGGGGCATCTGCTCCCTTGGTGAGTTCCATCCATATAGCTCTTCTCCAATCATCTTCCTCTTCAATGGAACCAATGGGGTTCTCCAGAGTCTCTCTTTCTGCAACTACTAAAGTTATTGTTCCTTGTCCATCAAACTCTGTGGAGCTAGCGAGTTTGGAGAGGCTATCCGCCTGCATGTTCTTCTCCCGAGGTATCTGGACTACCTCGCACTCTTGAAATTTTCCCATCACTTCTTTGGCTCGTTCCAGATAAGCAGCCATCCTGCTATCTTTGGCTACATATTCACCATTCACCTGCTGAACAACTAATTGGGAGTCTGAGTATAGAGTTACCTTTGGAGCTCCCAATTCTAATGCTATCTCCATTCCTCTAATCAAAGCTTCGTACTCTGCTCCATTATTTGAGGTCATGAATTGAAACCTCACTGCAAATTGTAGGTCCTCTCCTCGAGGGCCCACTAGCACAATCCCTGCTCCACATCCGCTCAGGGTCACTGAGCCATCTACATACACCTTCCATCCCTCGACTTCCTCTGGTTTGGTCGACTCTTGGATGAAATCGGACAAAGCTTGGGCTTTTATAGCCTTCCGCGGCTCGAAATCCACGTCATATTCTTGGAGCTCGATTGCCCACTTCACCATCCTTCCGGAGAGGTCTGCTCGCCCTATAACCTGTTTCAACAAGTAATTAGTGCGGACCAGTATTTTGTAAGAAAGGAAATATGGGCGCAGCCTTCGCGCTGTAACTACCACGGCCAGAGCAGCCTTCTCAATTTCTGAGTATCGAGTTTCGGCCCTTGAATGACCTTACTGACATAATAAATAGGATGCTGCAGAGATCCCTCTTCTTTGACTAAGGCGGTGCTTAGTGAGAATTCCCCTACGGAGAGATACAAAATGAGGGTATCTCCCGGAGAAGGCTTTGTCAGCTTCGGCAACTGAGACAAATGATGCTTCAGGTCTTCAAAGGCCTTTTGGCATGTTTCGTTCCATTCAAACTTGGTTCCTTTCTTGAGAATTTTAAAGAAGGGATGATTCTTTTCAGCAGACCTGGCTATGAATCTGCTCAATGCTGTAATCCTCCCATTGAGCGTCTGGAGCTCTTTTACATTTCTTGGTGGCTGCATGTCCAGTACAGCCCTCACCTTGGCTGGATTCACTTCTATACCTCTTTGAGTGACCATATATCCGAGGAACTTCCCTGATTTTACTCCAAAAGAGCATTTAGCCGGGTTCAACTTGATGTCGTTCTCTCGAATTACTTGGAAAATTTCCTCCAGGTCCTCCACATGCTGATCTGCTTTCACACTTTTAGCCAGCATATCATCTACATATATCTCCATGTTCCTTCCCAGCTGTCTTCGAAAGACAGCATCGACCATCCTTTGATATGTTGCTCCGGCATTGATTAATCCGAACGGCATCCGAACATATCCAAACGTTCCGCACGCTGCTATGAAGCACACTTTGGAGACATCTGAAGGGTTCAGTTGGATCTGGTGGTATCCTTGGTATGCATCCATCATGCTTAGCAGCTCGAAGCCTGAAGTTGCATCTACTAACTGGTCTATCCTTGGTAGCGGATAGTGGTCTTTAGGGCATGCCTTGTTGAGGTCCCTGAAGTCGATGCACATTCTCCACTTTCCTCCCCCTTTAGGCACTAGCACAGCATTGGAGAGCCATTCTGGGAATTGGACTTTCACCACATGCCCTGCTTTCAATAGCTTCTCGACCTCTTCTTTCACAATGTTATTCTTCTCAATTCCAAAATTTCGTAGTTTCTGTTTCACGGGCCTTGCCTTTGGATCAACATTAAGGCAATGTATTGCTATCTCCGGAGGGACTCCTGTCATGTCAGCTGGAGAAAATGCAAATATATCGGAATTTCGACGTAATGTAAATATTACCTTCTCTATGAGTTCAGGTCCCAGTTGGGTACCTATCTTAGTGACAAAGCCGAGTTTCCCTGGGAAGAGCTCCATGCTCATCAGTTCCTCGTCTGTTTTAACATTCACCTGTTCAGGTGTTGCTCCCTCTACTTTCTTACTCTTGACCTCAGGGTCACCTCCTCTCGTCCGCTCCAGGCCCTTAGTCAGGGCTCTGTCCGCCATCTTCACAGACTCTGCATAGCACTTCCGTGCTTGGTACTGGTCTCCTCTTACTTCTCCCACCCCTGTGGATGTAGGGAATTTCATTTTCATATGAAATGTAGAGATGATTGCCTGAAAGAGGTTCAGGCTAGGTCATCCCATCACGACATTGTATGATGAGGGGATGTCTACAATAAGGAACTCCACCAAGTGGACCTTCCGAGCTGGAGCGTCCCCCAATCCTACCTGTAACATTACTGATCCCAAAGGTTGGATGGCACCTCCGGAGAAACCATACAGAGAGGTATCTACAGGATGCAGCTTCACACTCAGCTCCATTCTCTTGAAACATTCAAAAAACATAATGTCAGCCGAACTCCTCGTATCTACGAAGATTCGAGCAACATCGAACCCAGCTATGTCGGTAGTGATCACCAGAGCATCGTTGTGATCTTCCTTAACTCCCTTCACATCCTCCGGCCCAAATCGGATATTGGGCGTCTCCGTCATACGTCCCACTTCTCTTAACTGGCTTCCTTGCTCTGCTTTTAGAGCTCGGACATTCTGCTTTCTCTTCCGAAAGGAATCTCCATCTGCTGGCCCTCCCACAATCATGTGGATTACTCCTCTCTTTGGCGATGGAGGGGGCATATCCTCGACCGCCTCTCTGGTTTCCTTCTCTTCTGGTTTTCTTTCATGTTCTTTTCGCTTCTGCCCCCGAGGGCCCTGCCTGTCTCTAAATATAAATTCTTTTAGATGGCCCGCTTGGATCATCCTCTCAATCTCGTCTTTCAGGTGGTAACACTGATTTGTATCATGCCCATATTCATTGTGAAATCGGCAAAATCGATCAGACTTGGGCTTCTAAGGTCCTCGACCTCTGGAATACGGGAATTTCAAGTCTGGATGATCTCCTGCTACCTCCAGTACTTCGGCAGGTTCAATTCTCAAGGGTGTGTATTTCTCAAACCTCCTGCGAGGGCCAGACCGGGGACCTCCGGAGGGATTGCTATCTCTTGTTGATCCGGAGGTCCGAGGGACCTCTGGACTGAATCGTCTGGAGGGGCCTTCCCTTTCCCTTCTCTTCTCTCGATCTTGTGGCCTAACCTCCAATCTCTTTGCTTTTCGGACCTCCTCCAGAGTGAGGTACTTCTCTGCCCTATGCAGCAATTCATCAAAGTTCTTAACCGGCTTCTTAGCTAAGGAGGAGAAAAAGTCTCCATCACGCAATCCGTTAGTAAGAGCGTTGATTTTCACCTCCGGAGAGGCTGTAGGGACCTCCAGAGTTGCTTGATTAAACCTTCGGAGAAAAGCTCTTAAGCTCTCGCCCTCTCCCTGTCTCAGATTAAAGAGGGTCAAAGTGGCCATCGGCTGTCTCCGGGCACTGGCAAATTGATGAAGGAAGAGCTCACTGAATTCTTCCCAGGATCGGATTGTATTGGGTTCCAACTGAGTGAACCATTGTTGTGCGGCTTTTGCTAGGGTAGTTAGGAATACCCTACACTTTATTCCCTCTCCATAGCGGTGTAATAATGCAGCATTCTCGAACCTTACTAGGTGTTCGTACGGGTCTGCCGTACCATCATATTCAAAATTAAGGGGCTTGAAATTGAATGGTAGTTCGTCCTGTAATATGTTAGGGGAGAACTGACATCTAGAGGCATGAGCGGATCTACTGGTTCGGTTGCTCATTTGCTTCCTCATATCTCTCATCTCTTTCTGTAGGGCCAGTAATTGGTCGCTAACTGGCCCTCCGTAGGTATCATCCGTGCTTTCTTCTGTCTCAAGGGGTTCTGTCCCTCGGGGTGCCAGATCTGCATTCCTTCTTGTACTCCGAAGGGGAATGCTTCTTTCCGCTCGTGAGGGCACCTTATCGTCTTCTTCCGCCCGCATCCCCATTTCCTTGGACAACACTTGGGAGGCTCCAGGTGCTTCATCCTGGGGTCTTGGGGCAGGTACCTCCAGATTCCCTGGTGCAGCTCTGGGAATCCGATCTCTTTGATCCGCAAAGGCTCTCTCTACAGCTTGCTTGATGAGGGCGTTCAATTGATCGGGAGAGATCAGGAGTGGCCCCGAGTCTGGAATATCCTCTCGCTGAGGATCTGCGGTCTGGAACTCTGGGGCTTCAAGGTTCCCTGTTATTCCCTCCCCGACCGGTAGGGGATGACTTTCGTCACCCAAACCTGGAGTAGGTGCCAATGGCTGATTTGATCCAGAAGGAGTATGAACTGGATCTTTCCCCCGGCCTCCCCTTGGTGGGGGATCTGTTGGCAAAGGGGAATTTTCCCCTGGAAGATTCTTCTTTCCAGAAGTAGATGTTTTTTTTCCGCCACCCATTTGCTCGAACATGTAGAAATTCGTAAGAAAATCCTTCAACTCTTTCCCACGGACGGCGCCAGTTGATGTGCCAAAATTTGCACGAGAGGATTACGTGTCCTCCGGATTGGATGTCCCACTCTTCGAACACGTACAATCACTCCAAGTATGCTGCCTTTACTCGAAATCTTCAAGAACCTGCAAAGAACACACCGGAGGGGGGTCCGGTGTGAACACTCCGATGCCTAAGTCAGTATAGGGCTTATCAATATCTCTCAAGGATCTCAAGATCCTTGATGTATCAAAATAGTTCTCAAAGAATATCAGAAAGGTGTTTCGTCTTTAGTATATCAAGTTTGTAGTATAAGAATGTCTAACGTGGAAATCTCCTCGAATTTACCTATTTATAGAGATACTTTCTAGAGAGGAAGTCAAGCCTTCCTCTTATTTCGGAGCTGACCATAAGACTCGGCCCTGCTGAGCGGACGACGTCCTCCTTTCTCTCCACTCCCTGAAGACTCGGCCACACTCCTTCTTAGTGGACTTTGTTTCCTAAGATAAAGGAGGATAAGGTCTTCATTTTATCAAGTCTAGACCGGAAATGGCGGAAGTCCTCTATATTTACGGTCCACGACTTCATGTTAAGACTGCTTCTTTCTGATACTCCTCTCCAGACGGAGCTTCCTCCAGAGAGACCTCTAGAGGGGATTCCTTATCCAGAGAGTACTAGATAATCCAATCCTTCCATTTCGATCTTATCTTTTATACACGTGTCGACTCCTTATTAGGTGACATTTTTAGGCCGCATCAGAATCCTTCATATATATGGAGGTCACTTATCTGGAGTAGGGACATTCTTGAGAAGGGCATGCACTGGCGAATAGGAGATGGACAGAAAACGGGTATCTTTAAAGACAGATGGGTCGGGGATCTTCATGAAGGAAGAATACAATCACGAATAGTTAGTGCATCTAAGGCCAGTCGCTTCATCCTTGACAATGGTGACTGGGATGAAGGACTTGTACGGGCAGCCTTCCTACCCTATGAGGCTGAGGCAATCTTAAAAACTCCAGTGGGAGGCATACAATATGAAGATAAACCCTTCTGGAAACCAGAGACAAAAGGTGACTATTCGGTTAAGACGGGGTATAAGGTTGCGATCAACATAAAGACGGAGGGATGGAGTCGAGCAGTGGAAAGAGTAATGGCTGGTGGAAGAAAATATGGAAGCTGAAGGTACCCCCGAAGATTCGTATTTTTGTGTGGAAAGTAGCCTGGGATATACTAGCAACTGAAGGAAATCTTGCACGGCACCATGTGCCGATCTCCCCTCACTGCTTCCTATGCGGGCAACATGATGCAAGTACGGTACATATGCTATTTCTCTGCCATTTTGTTAAGAAAATCTGGAAACGGGCTGGAATGGGGAATCTCAGTAAGAAAGGAAAGAATATGTCCACATTAGATTTCCTATCGGTTTTGTGGGAGGAGGATAAGGGGATAGCAATGGAGGAAGTGGTGGTGATGATGTGGGAGATTTGGAGGGAGAGATGCAATATAAGGGCTAAACGAGATAGCGAAATAGGGACTACCCACCCATCATTCACAGACGTAAGTTGGGCTCGACTATTCTTACAAGACTTCCAACAAGCGAGTATGGCCATGGGCGTGGACACATCCTATTCACAAGGTACGCCAGAACCTACAACTGGCGATATTGAATCGGATTGGGCGAAGATATACACAGATGCTGCTACAGGAGGGGAGAATAGTATCTTTGGGATTGGATATGTGATTGAAGGCGCAGATGGAGAAATACGAGCAGTGGGTCGAAAAAGAATCAAGAACCCAGGTTCTGTTCTTGCAGCTGAGTTAATGGGCATTGCTAATTTGCTGGGGGGTTAGAAGATGTAGAGATAAGAGAATAATGAAGGCTAGAGTGTACTCGGATTGCCTAAATGCGGTTCGGCTTATCGGAAATAAAGAGCAGTGTTTCACAGCGGATGGTTTTGCAGTGGATGAGATGAGAAAGGCGATGGACGAGCTCGTAGTGTGCGAGGTTTGTTTCATTCCAAGGGCGAGGAACACGAAAGCTCATCGACTTGCAAGGGAAGCTATTGACTCTCATATCCCTCGTGATTGGGACAGAGCAGATATACCAACATGGTTAAGAGATCAGTCATGCCTTAGTAGTGTTTTAATTTTGAATCAGGTTTCTTTTATGAAACTTATCTGTAAAAGGCACTGTAATCTTCAAAAAAAAATATTATATTAAGATTTTAAGACAGTTTGAAATGAATTTTAAAATAGTACGAGTCAAAATAATTAGTGAATAGCATTTTATGACAGTAATGAAATGAATTTTGAAATAATATGAATTAACATTTTAAGATAGTCCATCTCAAATGAATTTTTTTATAAGGGTTATACTATATTTTTCGATATTCCAATTGCAAGTTATGAGTCGTAGCCGTGCCCAAGTTAGATACTCTGTATTTAAGAGTGTCCACATTGGTGGAGGAGTTATAACTCCCCTCTCTCCTCCACCTCACATTCACGTCATCATTCTTACATTAATAACTCAATCCCACTAACTCCTACAACCATTCCAAAAGTTATAACTCACCTTTGTGTGGAACCCACTATTCAATCACATTTCTTTTTAATTCTTTAATTTTCATTTAATGAATATATGTAAAATTTAATATGTGTAAAAAAAATTAATACGGAATATATGAATATATTAAAATTATTTAGTCAATTATTTTAGGGTATCAATTAATATATTTTACAAATTGAAATAAATATTTAATACTAATTCATTTTGTTAAGTAATAAAGATTATTATTATTTTGATCAAGTGAAAATAGAGTACAACATATTCAACATTAAGAAAACAATTCAACTAAATTAATTAAAAACTTAACTGTTTTGAAACGACAAATAAACGCATTATATCAATTATTGTCAAATCGAGTCCAAATATGTTCCACTAAGTCGGCACAAAGTTGGTGATGAACTTGATTGTTACGTAGCTCGGTGTTTCTTTGGAGATAATCTCTAAATTCTGGATTAGCGCCTTGTATCGGTTGTGTGGGCTCGTCGCCTTCATCGTTGTTCCAATTTGTAACCATGTCTCCTTCGTCTTCAACGATCATATTATGCAAAATAACACAAGTTAACATTATGAGCTTCAACTTTTTACTATACCAAAAACGACCGGGCCCCCTAACAATTGCCCAACGTGCTTGGAGCACACCAAATGCTCGTTCGACATCCTTTCTCGCAGATTCTTGTCTTTCCTCAAATAATTTTCTCTTAGGATCTAGTGGCGTACGTAGGAAAAGCCTTAACGATTTGCAAAAAACTTGTTTTCTTTTGTTGTCCACTTGTTAGACGGATGCTTTTCACCAGCGGCACACTCTTGATCTGAAATTTCTAAATCAATCGGGGTTGATGGTTGAGATAGTTGTGTCTCCGGGATGAATGTTGGAGTTTCCGGTTCTTTGCCACTCCGATATCTCGACGACATTCTGGTTGCTTGTGGACTAGAGAATATTTGAGGCGAAACTGACCGAAATGTTGACCCGAAGAGTGTTGCCAAAATTCGAAAGTCGGAGTGGAAAAATTTGATGGGAAAGAGTTGCTCGAGTTATCAACGAAATTTCTGTGACCTTAAAAATTTTGAGAATATGAAGGAGTATGGGAAAAATTTCCGTAATTGGGTGGAAATTGAGTGGACGAGCCAAAGTGAGGATATTCAAAATTTTGTGAATTTAATGAATTTTGAGAGAGGGGAATTTCATCCGTCATATTAGGATGATTGAACAAATTTCTACGAAATTCTTTATTAATTTTGTCCATTTATTATGGAAACAAAAATTTCAAGAACACAAAAATGAGAATGGATTGAGATAGAAAATAAAGTGGAGTGAAGAGAGTATGAGGTAAAAGTTTAGTGGAAGAGTGAGAAAGAAAAAATGTGAATGTGATGTATTTATAGAGGAAAAAATGACTGTTGTATAAATTTAAATTTTGAAGATGAAATAAAAAAAAAAAAAAACCCAACGGTATAATTACTGTATCTAATTTATTTGTATAATAAAAACATAAAAAAATTGAATGAAAAAATAACATAAAAAAAAATAAATATGTGGGCCAAGCCCACATTTATCAGCAAAAAACTGTAAAAGGACAGTTAGTCTGGCTTAACTCATGGGAGGAGAGAGAAATTTTTTGTAGTTATAACTCCTTTCCACATTGGTGGGTAACTCACTCACAAAAGTTAGGGATTAAAGTTTTTGTAGTCCACTAAGTTGGCATATTTTTGAATCTGGTCCACTTGGATTAGTCATTTTGATTTTGGTCCATTAAGTAATCATTTTTTTTTAAATTGGTCCAATGACCGGATATTGCAGGTAATTCATCCGGTTGACATTCCACGTGTACTAAGCATACCTTTCTTTCCTTTAATAAAATATACACAACCTATTATTTATTTATTTTAAATGGAGAATAGGTATGGGGCGGGGCAAATTATTAACCCAAGTAATAAAATATTACTCTTGAGCAAAAACCTCCCAAAAATTGAATTTCAACACAGAAAGAGAATAACCCATACAGATCGAGAAAAAAGAAACTTAATTCCTAAATCGCGATCTCACAAATTAGAAAGGGAAAACCTAATACAAATCGAGGAGAAAGAAAAACAGTGCCCTAGTTCTTCAATCACAGAGAATGTCGTCCTCCTAGTTATTGTCCACTGCAGGAGCTAGGTTTAAGGTGTGTTCGTGTGTGGAAATGAGGCATGTTTGCGCACCTCTTGAACTGAAGATAATCCTGGTCAAAGGTTCTACGGTTTCAAAGCTTGGAAAAAAATTCTCGAGTTGAATTTATTTTCGTTATTCTCCTCTTGGTTGTAATGCGTTTTTAATTTTCCAACAGGGTGGGGGTGAATGCAACTATTTTGAATTGTTAGACCCTCCAATGGGGCCAAGAGATAGAGATGTAACGTGAAGTCGCTCATAAGAGAATTAATGCAGAAAAAAATGGAAAGGAATGGAGAAGAAGAATGGGGGGTTGCTATGAGCATAGAAATGTGTAAGAAAAAATATAGTTTTGGGTTTTTTTCTTGGACAACCTCCACTCCTTCATTCATGGCCATTTGTCCCTCAACATCAGCCTGAGTAATACCATCTTCACGTTGTGTTTCATACTCTGCTTGCATTGAGTTAAAGTAATCTACAAAATCAGCATTATAGTCTAAAAAATCATCATCCATGTCATTATGCACCTGACCCCCTCCGCTTTGTTCATCTTGAACTTGAGCCCCTCCACCATATTCATTCTGAATTTGAGAATTGCCATGTGTCTGCCCATTTATATTCAACTTGAGAAAGAAAAATCACAAAATAAGAAACATGTAAATAATCCACTGACTAGTTTAAAATAAGATTTGTCATAAATGCAAAGTATGTAAATGAAAAATGATCATTACCTCACTCAAAGGTGTCTTACATCCCCTTTTATTGTGCCCAGGTTTGTGGCACTTACTGCATTTGACCGTGTTTACTTGTTTTCTCTTCATAACATTGGGATTTTGGGGAGGTTTTCCTTTCCCTATTAAAAAAAAAAAAAGCACAAAACACTGAGTAAAAGATTACATGTAGGTTCCCACTCATCTTTACCATTAATTGGCAAGATAGAGTGATCATAAACCATCTTATAAGTACTAACTCTGTAATGGACAGATGTGAAGTCTTCTGGATTTAGTCCTTGACAGAATATGGCTCTAATGGCATGTATACAGGGAATGCCAGTGAGATTCCACCTTCTACAACCACAAGTGGACTTTTCAAGATCCACACTATACTGAGTTCCATCAATCATCCTGATTTGGTAATGTTTGTCATTAGCTTTCATTGTAATACAACTCCCAATTCTCTTCACATTTGCATTGATAATGCCTTGAATCTTAGGACAAAGTAATCCCTTCCACCTCTTGCCCTTGATTGCCCTATCCTTATGTTTCTTCAGCCGCTCTCTTAAGTAGTCCATTATCCACTCTAACATACTCAAGATAGGCATCTCTCTTGCAGGTAATATTGCAGCATTAAATGACTCACAAATGTTATTCAACAACATATCACATGTAGCCTTGCAGTTGAAATGAGATCTACTCCAATGCTCTGGAGGTTTATCTTTCAGCCATTCAAAAAGCATAGGACACAACTCCTTGATGTCATTCATTCTACTGTAGAAATTATTCTTAGCTGTGGCCTTTGCTGCCTTAAAAACTGCTATCTTAAATGCTTGACCTCTAAAATCAGCATTTCTAAGGTTGCCATGAAGGTGTCGAACACAAAACCTATGAGCTGCATTAGAAAATACATTCTTATAAGCATCCACTAGACCCTTTTGTTTATCAGAAATAAAGGTCTAGTCAGAGTCATCCTCAATCTCTAAATCTGTCTTCAACACTGACAAAAACCAATCACATGTATCCCCATTCTCCTTGCCCACAACAGCATAAGCAATAGGAAATATGTTGTTATTTGGATCAACACCCACTGCTCATAAAATTATCCCACCATGAGGCCCCTTGAGATGGCAACCATCAACCCCTACTATTGGCCTACAACCCAATAAGAACCCAACCTTCAAAGCATATAGGCAAAAATACATCCGATCAAATAAGACTGGTCCAGTAGAATGTGTTTCGACACCTACAAGAATGGTAGAACCTGGATTTGTTCTCTTGATCTCTTGAGCATAATCCCAAAGGAGAGAATATTGATGATCAACATTACCAATGTTATTTTGTAGATAAATTTTTCTTGCATTGTAAACTTGGTGATTTGTGATATTCACCCCCAATTCATACATCAACTCAGTTTTGAAACTGTACACTTTTTTATTAGGATCAGTCTTGAATTGGTACCCATACCTCCCATATAACCATTTGGCTCTCATGCTATTGATGTGATATGATTCAGGGCATGTGTTTTTTTTATTGTAATGCCTAATCTGGAAACTAGGTTCATTATGCACTACATTTGCATGCACCCTCCACTCACACCCCTCACTCTTACACCTAGCATACACCCTTTAACTATCATTTTTCACTAACTTTATATCCCTCTTTCTCAGAACAGAATCTGAATGAACAACATCAATAAATTCCCACTTATTGCTAAAAATCATTTTCAGCTTAAGTTGTTTTGGAGTATACATATGTTTTGGGTTGAAAATTGGACTCACATCACCCTCATTTTCAGTGTCAGAACCTTTCTGACTATTGAAATCATCTGCACTTTCATTCACATCAGACTCACCACTGTCATCTACATCAATCCCTTCATCATTATCACTACTACTTTCATTCACTAACCACTCAAGTTCATTCAAATCTTCATCTTCCTCACTATTTGATTCATCTTTATAGTCACTATCTTCACTATCACAATCACCCTCTTCATCTCCCTCAATTAATACTTGTTTCCCTTTTCTAGCCCTTTCAGCCTCTGCTTCACCTTGTACACCTTCATTGTCACTAGCATAAATTCCACCTTCTACCCCATCATTGTCTCTAACTTCACCCCTCTCATCTACTTCCTCTTCTTCAACCTTCTCAAAATAATTTTTTAACTCTCTACCCAAAAGAGTAGACTGAACTAAGGATTTAAAACCTATTTCATCATGAATTTCTTCAAATCTACCCTCTTCCACACATGTAAACACTCTTGGTAGTCTCCCCAAATCCACAATTATCCCCAAATCTTTTTAAAGATGACAGTGTAAATAGACTACCATTCACATAATCAAATTTATACAAGCTGCCATTTTCATACAAACCAAAGTTTATTCTTCCGTTTACATGAACAGTGAGACTGAATTGATTCCCACCAGAATCTGTAATTAAAAAAAAAAAGAATTAAAATAAGGTGTCATGAATGCTAAAAGACTAACACCAACGACAAGAATAGAAAAAAAAAAACAATTAAGATTCCCATGGGCTACTGCAATAAATATTGTCATTTTACACCACACCCACCTACCTTTGTTGACTAAGGTGAACAAAAAAATAATAATAAAAAATCCTAAACAGGTGAAAAGCATGACCTCCCTTTATAATATACATCATTTAAGATTTCCATACAACTAAGATCAAAAGAGCACCTATAAAAACACGTTCTTCAATCCATAAACACTCAGTGTGTTCGAAAATTTGAGAAATACGACCTCAACATACACTTTACACCATTTACACCAAAAATGAGAGAAACGTACCGTAAATAGGTGGAAGGTCCTTGTTTTTACCGAGTTCTCGAAATTTCATACTCAACTGCACGATTCTTGCCTCTGGTCTGAACATATTTTTAAGGAATTAGATTTTTTCAAATTGGGGTTTTTCCTTTCTGTGTTGAAATCGCAAGTTTTGGGAGGTTTTTGCCCAAGAGTAATACTCCCTCCGTCCCACAAAGATAGCCACATATTCCTTTTTTGGATGTCCTAAATTATAGCCACATTTCCTCTTTTACTTTAGCATTAAATGCTTTATTGTCAATTTTACCCCTAATTAATAAGAGTAATTAATGCATAGCAGATTTTGGAGTATGAGAATTCAAGGGCAAAATTGACACATTAGCTAAATTTGACTACATTTATTGATTTTTCTTAATCTGTGTGTAAAGTCAAATGTGGCTATCTTTGTGGGACGGAGGGAGTATTTTATTACTAGGGTTAATAATTTGCCCCGCCCCATACCCATGCCCCGCCCCATAACCTCTTTTCCATTTAAAATAAATAAATAAATAAATAATAGGTTGTGTATATTTTATTAAAGGAAAAAGGGTATGCTTAGTACACGTGGAGTGTCAACATGATGAATTACCTGCAATATCCAGTCATTGGACCAATTTCAAAAAAATTGACTATTAAATGGACCAAAATCAAAATGACTAATTCAAGTGGACCAAATTCAAAAATATGTCAACTTAGTGAACTAAATAAAATTTTAATCCCCAAGATTAATAACTCTTGAATAACCAACAATGTAGACACTCTAACAAATTAACATTACTATTTGCAATATATTATCTAAAATTGAGAGATGTTGCAATATTTAACCATGCTTCTTCCAGTACTAATTAGATTTTGAGCTACAAACCAGTACTAGTAAACAACACAAAATATCCACCGAGAACAAGGAACTAGCTAGGGCTGGCCTACGCGCGAGCCCATAAGAAAAACAAAAAACGGAGCAATGAAGAGTAAAATTAAAGCTAATGAGAATTTCTCTCTTTTTTTCTACGACTATTGGAACTTTAATTTGCGCTTATATATAATCCGGGAATGATATATTTGGCTTTTATTAATTGCAACCAAAATCGAGTTTTTTTTAGGGCGCCTCACCATAAGGTCCTTTGGGGGTGGTGCCATAGCAACCCACTCCCTCCGAAATTTAATAGCAACCCAATAGCAACCCACTCCTGAATTTGGGAGCAAATATACCAATTTGCCCCTGAAATTAATCTCGCGTACAAAACAAGTTTCCATATTCTCGCCCTTTTCCTTTTTATTTTCCTTTATTAACCCCCTTTTTCTTTTTGCTTTTTCTCTTTCCTAGGTTGTCACACATCATTTCATATATCTCAAATAAGTTTCCATATTTTCGCCTACTCTTGATATCGGAAACCAGTGCCGTCGACCATGACCGGCAACAATTCCGGTTAAAAGTCCATTAAATTCTCATTCTTGAATTCTTCCTATGCCGCGAAAACCAGTCCCGTCGACGACCGACAACAATTCCGGTTAAAATTCATTAAATTCTCATGCTTGAATTCTTCCTATGCCGGCGACATGATCTAGAAATTGAAGGTGAAGAAAATCCGAGATCTTGAAACATATATTCGAAAAGGTTATTCATATGACCGGAGGGCTAAGTCCGATGATGACAGTGTACTCGAAGATTTATTTGATTGTAGCACTTCATTCCGGAATATTTTCAATCCAGGCGAAGGAATCCGATGAACGGCGAGAATTCCGGTTTAGGTTTAAAAAATATATATTTAATCATCTCTATATACGCAACATTCTTCCCCAATTCTTCTCATCACTGTGTGAAGTAGGAACCTACCTTCTTCCATTAGCTTACTTGAAGACGAAGGCGCAACCTCGACCACGGCAGCGACTCGACCACAGTTCGACCGCGTCTTCTAATTTCTGAGTTATGTCAATGACGACTTTTTTTTTTCGGAGTTCCGTTGACGGCAGTCAAAACTGATTGCAGCTGCATTGATTGAGGTTGAGGCCTGAGAATTGAGTTGATTGCAGCTGAGGCTTGAGAATTGATAAACTGCCGTCGATTGCGTCTGTGGCTAGCAATTAACAAATAAAACCCTAAATCTAAGTTATATAGTCAGGCCCAATTACTATATACTACAAATCAAGGCCCAATTACTATTTACAAATCAAGGCCCAATTATTATATTAGTAAAATAATTAATTAATAAGTCCAATTATTTTATTAACAGCACAATTAATTAAAATATTCAAGTAAATAAAAGGTAGAATAATATAAAATTATAAATAATTAATTAGGGATCGTTTGAACGGTAGGACCGTCGGTTCAACCGGTCCGATCAATTGGACCGTGAATCGGTGACCAGACTGGTTTGATCGTCGGTTCGATTATGTAAACACTGCCTATTTAAATAGTTCATCTTTGAATATTTTTTCTACTTTACTAACAAGATTGAGTATCTACCCAATATATTTTTTACTCATTATCCTAAATATATTCTTTATAATTAAAATATGATTTTTTTTTTCAAAACATGTATAAAAATAAGTGAGCACACTTTTGATAGACTGGGGGAGGGAGTATATAAATTACTAAAACTTAAATTGAATTTGAACAATATTACATAAGTTACTAAACGTATATGCTACTCAAGGTACCAAATATAAACCTTAAACCTTAATTGAGTTTGAATATTACATAATTGAATTTGAATATAATATAAGTTACTAAACTTAAATGGTATACAAGGTAGTAAACATAAACCTTAAACCTAAGACAAATATTTGAACACAGAAGGTGAATATATGAACAAAAGCTATCAACCGAAAAAATGTGATTCTTATTATTTCCTATTAACTTTACTCCAATTTCAATCTCAAAAATTGATATCGACAACACAGTGTAATAGAAATACAACACGATACAAAAGAATTATAAATAGATACCCATTATAGATAGGAACAAGTCAATTTACTATATAAGTTGAATATAAGTTTAATTTGAATATTACATAAATTACTAAACTTAAATTGTATATAAAATATTAAACCATAAAATCTAAATTGAGTTTGAATGTTACATAAATTATTAAAATTGAAATTGAGATTGAATAATTGAACATTCTCAACATGTCACATAAAATCACTATCCATTTTAAATTTTAAATAAGAAAAAATATTTCTGAATCATCTCAGCAAGTTTAATTTTCTTGTTAAATATATTATTATTCTATAAACACCTTAAATTGAATTGGAATATCACATAAGTTGCTAAACTTAAATTGTATATAAGGTACTAAACATAATGTCATAAACCTTAAACTTAAATTGATTTTGGATATTACATAAATTACTAAAAGTTAAATTGAAATTAAATTTGAATAATATTACATAAGTTACTAAACTTATATGTTTTATAAGATACCAAACATAAACCTTAAATCTAAATTGAGTTTAAATATTAATAAGTTACTAAACTTAAATTGAAATACATATAAGGTACTAAACTCTAAACCTTTAAAAGTTTTAGTAAATTTAAATATTACAAAAGATACTAAACTTAAACTTAAATTGAAATTAAAATTGATTCATTCATTCATTAAATTTAAATATATAAATTGAATGTCCATGAGTTATCAAAACTTAAATTGAAATTGAAATATTACATAAGTTGCTAAACTCTAGACATTAAATCTTAAATTAAATTTAAAACATAAGGTACTAAACTTAAATGAAAAATTGAAATTTGTTCATTCATTCATTAAATTTTCATATACAAAGTGAATGTCCATGAGTTACCAAAGCTTAAATTGAAATTGAAATATTACATAAGTTGCTAAACTTAAATGGTACTCCCACCGTCCAATTTCATTATTCCCACTTTCCTTTTTTAGTTGTCCAATTTTATTATGCCCATACCCTTTTTGGAAACAATACTATTCATACTACTTTATCTCCACCCTCCTATCATCACTTATTTACCCACTTTACCATTCACTTTATTCATAAACAATCATTTATTTATAAATGGACCCCACAATACCCCATCATACCCTCAACTTATCTACTTTTTGAATAAACTAATCAATATTCATTAAAACTCGTGCCCGGAGAAGTGGACATAATAAAATTGGACGGAGGGAGTATATAAGATATTAAACATAAAACTTAAACATTAATTGAGTTTGAATATTACATAATTGAATTTGAATATAACAGAATTACTAAATTTAAATAATATACAAGGTACTAAATATAAACCTTAAACCTAAGACAAATATTTGAACATAGAGGGTGAATATCTGAACAAATATAGTCGTTTTTTGAATTTTAGGTTTAAGGTTTATGTTTGATACCTTATATTCAAATATTCGTTTTATGTAATATTCAAACTCAATTTCAATTTATGTTTTAGTAATTTATGAAATATTCAATTTTCAATTTAAGTTTTAGTAACTTATGTAATATTCAAACTCAATTTAGGTTTAAAGTTCATGTTTGGTACCTTATATACCATTTAAGTTTAGTAACTTATATAATATTCAAATTTAATATAGGATTTATATTGTTTTGTACTTTAGAAAATGTAATATACTCTATTACTCTCTCAATTCAATTTAGGTTCCATTAAGATGAAGGGATCTTGGTCTAAAAAAATTTAAATTCACAATTCAAATCCACTTCACTTGTTTGGATTAAAA
The DNA here is from genome assembly GCA_963675135.1 of Galeopsis tetrahit. Taxonomy (NCBI): domain Eukaryota; kingdom Viridiplantae; phylum Streptophyta; class Magnoliopsida; order Lamiales; family Lamiaceae; genus Galeopsis; species Galeopsis tetrahit. The sequence goes on from OY776132.1 coordinate 60,038,328, forward strand.
AAGAAATGAAGATTTTAAATATTTATATTTATGCCCATCTTTTTTAATTAAAATGAAGAGAAATTTAAATTTTCACTAAAACCATGTTATTAATGTTATTTTGTATTTTTAAATTTGTTCATTTAAAATGTTTCTTAAATCAAATTCATTCATCCAAACAAAACCTTACAAAACCTTAGAGTTTACCTAAGTTACCCTAAATTGAATTTGAATACAGTATTAAGAAGAAATAAATTGAATTTGCATATTAAGAAGGGGTGTATCAATCACTTGGCATAATTAATTACAAAAGAAACTCTCTCTTGCAACGCTTAATGTTCAGAATACTTGTCTCAGTGTTCAATCTTGCAACGCTTAGTGTTCAACTTTGCAACACTTAGTGTTCAACCTTGGAACACTTAGTGTTCAAATATTTTAGTAACAACTTCCTAGTGCAATAACAACTTCCTGTTCTTCGGAGTTTACTTCGACTGAACTATCGTGAAATAGGCGGGAAAGATGCAATCTTGCTGCAGTGAAGAGATAAAGACAAGAACAACATTCTTCAACAACATTTCAATGGCATTAAATCGAATGCTAACAACTCCATTGGAGAATCTCACGCCATTAACAAGCTTAAGTGGGGTTGAGAAACATTAATATAGCCATAAGAAATATACAAGTGCATCTACACCAAATAGCAAGCAATAACTCCATTATTCAACAGACTTTTTTTTGAAGTCTTGGTCGGCCTAAAGCCAGACTAAAACGGGGGACCAATCTCACCGTCCACTAGCAGGCTTGAAGCCAAAGCTTATGGACTGACCCCGTCTAACGAATTGTTTGCACATTTGGGATTTCGAACATAATGTGCTAGAATTGAAAAAAAAAAATACTAGTGATTTGTGTGGAGATACACAGTAACACAGACAATTATCATTAATTTAAGGCAACTGAAATTAACAAGTACAGTGTTTAATCTAATCGAGATGCATTACCAGAAACATTCACACGAAGAACTCCATAATGATTGAAAGATTATAAAGATTAACGGGTAAATATTCGACGAAACAAGTAAAGAAATCACCTTTACAAGAAATCTTAGCAGCTCTCGCCCCATTTTTAATGGGCACCAGCTGTTTGATAATATTCATCCAAGAAAATTCACCAAGACCCAGTGCTCTATCCTCTTTGATTCAGCAAAATCTCTGAAATTATGCACATACATTACGTTCTTCAATCACGCAGAATCGAGAGAATCTGATGGAACATTAAAAAAGAACATCCAATATGAACACAATTTTCAAGAACAGGAGAAGCAAACCTTATAAATATAAACTAAATCACAGTAATAGTCTAAAACATCAGCCAGCCTACTGATGCAACAACCAAGTATTTACCTTAAGACTCCCACTACAAGCACAAGGACTCCAAATTGTTTACAGAATCTTTCTCTTGACAAATGCGGCACTCCCCCATCCCATCCCTATCAGTGGTGCGTTCTCGTCTTCCTCCTCCTCATCAACTGCCACCCCAACTCTATCATCTTCTGCTGCCATTGATGATGAAGAACCCACCACTTCAGGCTTCTTCCCATTCATCCCTCCCATTGCCTCAGAAACTGGTTGGCTCAAATGCTCACCAATTCACACCACCACCACATCAAGAAACAATAGTGATCACAAAAAGTCATGGTATAATCACACCAACAGACAAGAAGTGCGCTTATTTTTTGTGTTCTTCACAAATAAGAAAAAAACTACATCCTCTCCCCCCAAAAACAATAATTATGGATATAGATAAAGTATTTGAAATTTTACTAAAATTGAATGTCTGATACATTTTTACGCAAATTCAACAACACTGGTGGATAAGATTAAAAAGGATTACAGAAGATAACACGCAGTCCATTGAGATTGAGAGGAAAAAACTGTAAAGTCAAAATACCCTTTTTATGCCACCGGAGAGGTCGATTTAATCGACGAACTTCATCCTCAAGATCAGGTCTCTTTCCTCAACGAGGCCCCCAAATCTCTTTCAAGATCAGGCAAGATTCTTCCTACCCGCCGCCGGAGCTGCTCCGTCAGCGACATCTGCATCGGCTTTGATGATTTGGGAGGAGGGTTCGAGTGGAAGCCCTGCTTGTTCTACGCCACCGCCTACTGTAAGAATGGCTGGTAGAAGGGCTACGCCGTCATCCGCCCTGAGAACTGAACAGTCCGAAAAAAAAAATTAGATCTACGCCGCCATCACTCGAGCGGCGCAGATCGAAGCGACGGAGGTTGGGCGACTCAAGGTAGGCAATGACGAGCATCTGGGTTAGAGCGACGGCGACGGCGCGGCGGGGCTATGAGGCGGCGGGGTTGCAGACGGGGGAGAGGCGACGACGAGCGACTCAAGGTAAGCGGCGAAGGCGGCAGACGTTTGCAGAAGGGAGGAATAGGAATAGGAATAGGGAGAGAAGGGACGTCGCCGGAAGGGACTTTTGCCCTGAGTCCCTGATAGAAGCTTGTACGGGGTGGGCCTTTTCCTACAACTAAATAAAATATGAAAAATATAGAAATTACAAACTAAATGAAAATGAAAGGGTAAAAGAGGAAATTCAATTCTTATTTGGGAGTGGGTTGCCACTAACTAGCCAGCTAAAAATTGAAGGGAGTGTGTTGCTTTAAATCTCAAAAGTAGGACCTTTTAGTCAATAATCTCTTTTTTTTATTTATTCTTGCTTTGTTCCGAGAAATTAAGTGGAGTAGCTCTTGTAGACTTGACGAAAATTAATGATACTGACACTACTTTATCCTTCGCCAATCAACTTTAAAATCTTTTGTATAAATACTCAATTCTTTCAATGTCAACTTGTTCATATTAGGATAATCAGTGCATCCTTAATTTGTACTCCCTCCGTTTCATAGTAATTTGCACACTTTCTATATATGTATGTCTCATACCAATTTAACTCACTTTTTATATATACGTAGTATATTAGCTCGTCCCACATCGTTTATATTTGACTCACTAGTACTCATGTTGTAATTGTATATCTACTTGCTATTAACGTGTACATAATACTCATTCCATCTCATATTAATTTTCATAGGTAGATGAACACACATATTAAAAAAGTGTGAAGAATGGTTTTGTAAACCTTTACTTATAAAGTAAAAGAATGAGTTGACTTATTTGAACAAAAAATAATGACATTTATGTTAAGTTGAGAATATTGTGAAGATGAAGTTTACAAATGATTTTCAATTTTAAAGGTGTAAAAGTTATCGGGGACGAATTACATATATTTTTCTCATTCCAATAAAAAAACAATAAAACAGAGACAAATATATGAGTCAAAACCCCGCGATGAATACCCCACATTCCAGTGATTAATTTGTAATCCTAAAATGAAGATAATGTTAATTTACCAATTTAGTAATTATAATGTGTAATCTCCTACTCTCGAGTTTTTCTTAACTCAATATAATGGTTACATCATTCAGGTGTCGAGGTAAGTAATGAAATTAGCAAAAATTCAAGTATAATTTTTAATTGTGGATGATCAAATTTAAAAATAAATCGATCAATTTTAATTATAAAAATGATATTTTTCTAGATTTAATATAACATGCAACTTTTAAGGAGAAAATAATACTCCGTAGTAGTTATTTAAATACTAAAAACTGTAAAATATAAAACTAAGATTAGTTTGAATATAAGATATTCTATGTGATCACACAAAACTTGTAATTAAAATAGTAAGTTAATACGACCTTTTGCAAATAAAGAAATTTTCAAATGGGACTATAATGCATATATTGACAACTACGAAGTACAGCATAATCAGTTAGGGGGTGTTTGTTTCGGAATTATGTAGGACGGGAGAAATTCGGATGAGGAAATTCGGGATGTAGAAACTGTGAAAAATATTAATTGTGTGTATTTATTTAGAGATTTTTAGTAGGATAAGATGTAATTTTATGTCAAATCAATTGTGTAAGAGTTAGTGATATTGTATTATAATATTATATAATGTAACTTTATTCAAATCAATTGTATAAAAATATATGATATTGTATTATTATAATAGTATAATATATATGTATTATTAGGGATGAATGAAATTGGATGATAAAATTGGGATGTGAAATTCCAAACTAGAACAGAATGGAGGACGTTACACCCCATCCGAACCGTGTGAGTCCCAAAACAAACACCCCCTTAATTACACCTGTATATGATATCTGAATTTACTTTGAATTTTCGCCACTTGTTTTTTGTTTTAATTCTGATACGTGACTCCTGCCAAGTTATAGAGGAAGAATAAGAGAAAATACTCCTCTGTCTTTAATACAGTATGTAGGCACGTATTCTTATTAAAATTTTCTAATTTTCTAATTTTAAAATTTAATCTAATTAATTTAAATATTATCTAATTTTAATTTTAATTTTAATTTTATATTTTATATATTTTAAATATATTTAATTCATCTATTTTTCTTGATCCACTATTTCAAAATTCTCTTCCCTAGTAATTTTAAATTCTCAATCTTAATCTTTTTATTTTTATTTTTTTTATAACATATTATCCTTTTATTTTTACTTTTTTATAACATATTTTTAACTTAGGTTAACCGTTACTGATGATCAGTGTATCATTGTCCCTAACTTTTACTAAATTAATTAATTTGTTAATCAACATGTTACTAAATTAATCAATTTATTAATCAAAATGTGTCAAAACCCATGTACACAATACCTACCGTGAAAAAAAAAAAAAAAAAAATCAATGCAACTCTATATAGTGAGAAATGGTAGCAATTTTCACTCTTGACTAAATTAATTAATCTGTTAATTAAAATGTATATTTTTTACTAAATTAATTAATCTATTAATGAAAATATGTTCAAATTCATTGCTCTGTTAATTAAAATGTGTATTCTTTAGCTGTGGTGGAAAAAAGCGATGGAGTTAGCAGTGGAAAAAGAGTGTAGCAAAAGAGTTGTGGAAAAAAGAGGTGGAGTTAGGAGTGAGAAAAGAGTAATGAAAAAAAAGGGTGGAGTTAGCCGTGGAAAAAAGCGGTGGAGTTAGCAGTGGAAAAGAGCGGTGGAAAAAATTCGATGCACACTTATAAAAAAACTCAAATGTATATTTTTGACTAAATTAATTAATCTATTAATTAAAATATGTTCAAATTCAATGCTATGTTAATTAAAATGTGTATTCTTTAGCGGTGGTGAAAAAAGCGATGGAGTTAGTAGTGGAAAAAGAGTGTAGCGGTGGTGGAAAAAAGAGGTGGAGTTAGCAGTGGAAAAAGAGTAAAAGAGTAGTGAAAAAAAAAGGGTGGAGTTAGCCGTGGAAAAAGAGTGGTGGAAAAAGGCGGTGGAGGTGGAGTTAGCAGTGCAAAAGAGGGTGGAAAAAATTTGATGCACATTTATAAAAAAAAACTCAAATGTATATTTTTGACTAAATTAATTAATCTATTAATTAAAATATGTTCAAATTCAATGCTCTGTTAATTAAAATGTGTATTCTTTAGCTGTGGTGGAAAAAAACGATGGAGTTAGCAGTGGGAAAAAGAGTAGTGAAAAAAAAGGGTGGAGAGAGTGGTGGAAAAAAGCGGTGGTGGAGTTAGCAGTGGAAAAAATTCGATGATGCAGTAGAAAAAACACACTTATGGAGTTATGGTGAGAAAAATCAAAAAATCCATCGGAAAAAACAGTTTTATCGTGTAATGAGATTTTTTTTATAATTTATACCGAGGTAATGATGGAAACCACAAGTGTATTATATAACAGTTTGACACACGAAATTTCGAGTTAAATATGCACAAAATAAAGCCCCACTGATTCATTCATTAATTCCAAAATTGAAGTTGAGGAGCTAGCTAGCATACAAAATCTGGAAATAGCAAGCTTCATTAGTTTGTTGTCTTAATAAGACCGGGATATGATAATACTACTGATTTTTAATTTCCTGCAAGTTGTACTTCCATGTCCTTAACCTGCTGTTCAAATGCCTCCAACTTCTTCTCCGCGAGTTTAATCACCTCCACTAATTTCCTTAGCAGCACAGTCTCCAAAGCTTGCTGCTGTTCAATATTTGCCAAAAGTTGTGTCATGCTTTCCAATTCCTTTTCCCTCTGTCATCATCGATCAAACATAGGAGTATTAAACACCAACAACATGCATGTCGATCAATTCTATTATTATAATTAATTAACAATATAAATGAACCTTTAGTTCATCAACAAGTTTCATCATGTTTTCACCAACTCCCATCTCCTGCCTGCACAAACATACATACTAACTTTTTTCAGATAATTAAATTTACATAACCATGAACAAGGTTTGATAGGATAATACAAAATGAGATTATTTATTCAGCAGGGGATATATGACACAATAATAATATAATAATATCCCCAAAATCAAAACATATACTGAAAACCCAAATCATCTGAATCATGGTAATTAATCTCTAACAACCTTTCTTTATATATATATACCTGATCAAATGAAATAAACAGCGCTTCAAACCCGATTCTTCCTTTTAAAGCTCAAACTAGTATGTATGAAAAATGCATATCAGAACACACAATATATAATAAGAGAAAATACTCCTTCTGTCTTTAATACAGTATGTAGATATGGGCAATGAAAAGGTTTTTATTTGATTTTATTTACAATTAATTTTTAAAATTTTCATAATATATTTAAATATAAAATACTAATGAATATATTATCTTAATACTCTATATAATCGTATTCTTATTAAAATTTTCTAATTTTCCTATTTTAAAATTTAATCTAATTTAAATATTATCTAATTGTTAACCGTAGCCTATGATCAGGTGTATCACTGTCTTTAACTTTTACTAAATTAATTAATTTGTTAATTTACTAAATTAATCAATTTGTTAATCACACTCTATAATCTGTTAATTAAAATGTGTATTCTTGATTAAATTAATTAATCTATTAATGGTGGTGGAAGGTGGAGAAGAGTGGTGTTGGAAAAAGAGTGGTGGAAAAAAGCGGTGGACTTAACAGTAAAAAAAAGAGGTGGTGGAAAAAGCGGTGGAATTAGCCGTAAAAAAAGAGTAAAAAAAGAGGTGGTGGAAAAATAGTGGGGAAAAAACGGTGAATTAGCAGTGGAAAAAGAGCTGTGGAAAAAACTCAATCCTTAGATAAATCAATGCACACTTTTCCTATAGTGAGAAAAAAAACTTAAATGCGGTAGAAAGATAGTGATGGAAACAACAATTGTATTATACTCTAACGTTTATTACCCCACATTTTTTCATTTCCTCAATTGTTGTTATTGATTTTTTTTTTTTTTTTTTTTTTTGTATATTTAACCTTTCTTAAAGACGTAATGGTATAGTACAAAATACACATTCTTTGTGTGTTTTATGAGACCAGAGGTTCTTATAGGCTATACATCCTCATCCGACTAATCAAATTAATCATTTGATAAAATTGATGGTTGGAATTTGAAATTCAAGAATATCATATTTGCACCAGTTACATATATATGTAATTGATCCAATTTTTTATTTACCATTTTTTTTTAATAAGTCCACACTTCCTTTCTTTAGGCACTTATGTGTACAAATTTGTAACTAAATCCAATTTATTAGTTATTTACCCTTTTTTTTTTTTATTAACTTCACTCCAATTTTTTTAAAAGAAAAATACATGTAAAAAATCTATATTACCATTTTATCAATTAAATTAAAATACAACTCATTAAAATTATAATTATACACCAAGAGTCACCAATAAATCACCACAAATATTATTCTATTTTTTTTACTTTAAAAAAAATAAATATAAAAAAAACAAAGAATATAAAAAAAAATTGAAAAAAAATATGAAATTCAAAAATAATATTATGAAATAAAATTTTCATTTTTTTTTTCAAAAAATGACCAAAATTTAGGGAAAAAATCGAAAAGAAAAACTAAACTAAAAAATTCAATTTTTTTCTAATTTGGGTATAAATGTATGAATATGACATGCTCACTTTCTAGCTTTAATCTGATTTATAATAACTAAGATTATTTTGTTATGTTTTCATTATTTCTACAATGATATTTGGTTTGTTACAAGTTTTTTAAAGTTGTAGATTATTTTTTAAGACTAATTAATAACATAATCTAATTGAAAAATAAAAATTATATTTAGAAACTTAAATGAGTGGAGATTGGGGGAAGAAACCAGCATAATATTGCATCAGCTTTATTATTTTCTTTGTGGTCATCGCTGTGTTGATGCATTCATATGTTTATTGAGTGTGGTCGTATCTATTAATTGAATTGTGTGTTCAGTGTGTTTATTTTCACTTTTGTTCTTCTTACTTGTTAGTTAATATCAATCTTTTAATATTGATGTATTAATTTGCATGGTATGCCTAAAATTATGAATGTGTTAAGTTATGTATTTTTTGTTAAGAATAATATTAGTTTAAATACGATATAGTATTAGTACGCCTATGGTATAATACTAGTTAATATATTGTATAGTACTAGAGATTAATGTGGGTATATAAATATTATTTAATATATGAACTAATATTATACAATATGTGAATTAATATTATATTATATTTGAACTAGTATCATAGAGTATGTGAAATAATACTATACAATATGTGAACTAATACTATACTATATTTGAACTAGTACCATAAATTAAAGTATGTGAACTCGAAATTCGAAAACATTAGAACTTGTATCAATATAAACTAATATTATACTGTATATGAACTAATACGTACAGTACTGCATATTAACTAATAATATACCATAGTACTTATCAACTGTTATCATAACACTTATAAACTAAAAATTATATTCATAAAAAACTAAAATAAAGTGATTAAAAAATGAAAGTTCGAATGAAAAAAATTAATTAAACAATGTAAAACGAAGTAAAATTTGTAAGGAATGAAGTAAAATTTTGAAAGAATAAGGTGAAAATTATACATCAATTAATTAAAGTAAAATAGTACCAATAGAATTGAACACTTGCAACTAAGAGAGATTAGAGTTTTATTTTTTATAATAAATTATTATTAAACTATTTAATACTTAAAAAATAATTAATAGAGTATTATTTTTAAAATTTTCTTATTAGACTTTAAAATTTTAGAATAATTAATTATTGAGATTTTTTATCAATAGAGTCATTATCACAGCCCATTCAACAAATTGGAACACCTACTTAAAATTTTATCTAATCGCTTCAATTGATCACAAAAAACCTATTATACCCTTATTATACAAATTGTTTTAAAATTTCAAAATTAAAAATTAAATCAGATATTTAATTTCCATAATCTTCGCAAATCATGGAATTCCTGAATATTAGGTCATAGAATCGGAAAGTCTCCGACTTTCCAAATTTCGAATTTCCAAAATTTGATTTCGAAAACTTCCTGCAGATTCTATCAAGACTGAAGTAAAAGATTGGAAATTCAATATTCATCTTCAATCCAATTCAACTGCATCGTACGTATCTTCATTTTAATTTCTTGATTATTAATCGTTTATTTTTCATATTATCAATTCCGTCGTAGTTTTCATTGTCATATTCTGGTGTATTCTCGATTTATATTTTCAGACTGCATTATACGTTTTGAATTTTTATCAATCCATCAATTGTATATTTAATCTCACCCAAATGCACAGGCACCCCTAAATCGAGAAGACTTGACAAGGATTATATTGTATTCTGCAAGTTTGATTCCAATGGGAAAAACAAACTTATTCGTGTAACTGAATCGACAACTTATGCAGATTTGGTTGCTGAAACAACAAGTCCAAGTTCTGTAGGTAATATATCGATTGCTTACTCAGTGTCTAGCCTCAATAACATATACATAAAATCAGATTCTGACCTCATCGGTATGGTAGAATTTTGTAAGGCTACGTCTGAGAAAATAGTTAATATATATGTTGTGACAAGTAACCAAGTTGCAACATGCAGTGAAATGATTTAATCTTCAAACGTGAATGACAATCTAGCAAGTCAACAATTGCATGTCATTCCCACAACTTTATTGCATAACACTGCATCAAATGATTCAAGAAACATGGATAAAAACAATCAACATAGATTAGATTTTGAAGGGGTGGGTAGTATACCTAGTTTTGACATATGTCCAGTTGAGAAGAAGAAGACCCATTTGTCTGATCACTGGGTTAATATAATGGAAGGTGGTGTGGGAACTGTTTTTGTTGGAGGTACCTCTGAATTTAGGACTGAGTTGATAAAATACTCGACAAAACTCAACTTTAAGTACAAGTATAGAAAAAATGGACCCAGGTATGTATATGCAGTATGCAACGAAGCTGCAAACCCGAGCTGCGAATGGTTCATCAAGGGAAATAAGCTTCCTATGAATAATGCATTTATTATTGCTAAAGCAAACCTAGTTCATAATTGTGTGGGAAATCTACTTCGGGAAAAAAGTAACTGATTAGGACCCAAAATAATTAAGGAGCTTGTTATTGATACTATCAAAGGCAATCCTACAGTTGATGTGAAGGATGTAATTCAACATGTTAATGAGGGATACGGTTTCACCCTTCCTTACTGAAGGTTTGGCGAGGAATTGAAGCTGCAAGAGACGATATATTTGGAAGTTATGAGGAATCTTATGACCAATTGCGTTGGTATTGTGATGCAGTCAAAAGGACAAATCCCAGAAGTATAGTAGACCTAGAGAAGAATACCACAACCAACCTATTTGAACGAATTTTTGTTTCGTTTAACGCGTGCAAGGAGGGTTTTAAAAAGTGCAGACCCATGCTATTCATAGATGGGACATTTATGAAGGGTAGGTCCAAGGGCGTACTGCTTGCTGCCACTGCAAAGGATGGGAACAACGGTAACACATATTTTCATATTACATTTGATAAATAGTGTATTGTTTCACATTTTTAGTTTATTTCATATTACATATATTTACTTTGCAACATATATGCAGTTATTTTACCAGTTATTACAAATAATAACATCATCAATAACATGGGATATCTAAACCAGTACAAATGTCGTTAGACCTGCTGATATGATTTTAGGTATCATTATTTTGCCACTGATATTGTAGTTCAAAATCTTTTATTCTTTATACAGGACTGTTTCCAGTGGCATTGGATGTAGTATCTGCTGAGAATATGAACAACTGGGCATGGTTCCTTATCAAATTGCGTGATCTTATCATTCATGAAAAGAAGATCATTTACATATCAGATAGGAATCTAGGTTTGATGTCTGTTTTCTATGATGTATGGGATGAGCCTGCACACTTCTATTGCTTATACCATTTACTTTTAAACTTGAGGGGCAAATTTGGTGGTGGTTGGAACACCCAACATCGCGATAACATGGCTGATCTATTCAAGTAATGCGCATACGCCCCAACAATCAATGTTTTCAAAGAGAAATTGAACGTTTTTAAAGCAGTTGGTGGTCAGATTGCAGAACAATGGCTTGAAGACATGCCGTGCAAACAATGGACAATTGCCTACTCACCTCATAGCAAGTGATACGGTGAGATGACTTCTAATGCAGCAGAGTCTTTTAACTCGTGGATTCGTGAGGCTCGATCTCTACCAATTACTTATATGCTAGACTCTATCAGGAAAAAGATATTTCAATGGTTTGTGGAGAGACGTGAAAGAAGTAATAAATGGACCGGATTGCTTGTTCCTAGCAAAGAAGATTTATGGAACGAGCTGGGAAACATAAGTGCATCCTGGGGTGTTTCAATTTATCCTAATGGTCAGTTTGAGGTGCGTTCAAGGACGTCCGTCACAGTTGATTTGGAGTATAAAATATGTACATGTTTTCAATGGCAGCTTACAGGATTCCCGTGTGCACATGTTGTTGATGTTATTAAGAAGCATTCTGATTCCCGTGTGCAACATGGACTAGAGTGCACAACATGCACTCGAGTCCATAGCAGACCAACCCTTTTTTAATTAATAAATTAAAATTAAAATATATTTTATAAATTTATTTCAATTCCGCATTTTTACGCGGTGCTGACATATTACAATCATAAACAAATGACAACACATTCTCTTATTCAATCTGAACTTATGCAAGAGTGTCTTTTCAGTTGTCGGTATTGTTGAAGATGACATGAATTATCAATTACATTAATTATCATCAAACACTCCCTCCAATTCATATTATAAATCGTTTTAATTTTTCGTTTTCTTTATAAAATATATAAGTCGTTTTGCACTTTTCAATGCAAATTAATTATATTTATTTCAAATTTACCATTAAGATCAATAAATATTTACATACATGTATTTATTTTTAATGAGAAATACAAGCATTAAGGGTAAAATGAGAAGTCAATTATTTTCTTAATACACATACATGAGTTTAGGATGACATATATTTTAAATAGGGGGGAGTATATTTTAAAATAATAAATTATATAAAATCTTACTAAATAATAATATAATATTTTTTCAATCCCGCAAAATTCGTCGGTCTTACACTAATTATTTATAAAAAGCTACATTTTACAATTTCTTAAATAATTTTATTTTCATTTGTTAGTCAATAAATAGTCAGTTGAAGATATAATCAATTTTAATTGAAAAAAATAATTGTGTGATCAATTTTAATAGTGATTTGGATGTTCCAGTTTCACACTTTTTTTTTGTTTTTGTTTTATGTCCCACAATAAGTTTCTCATTTCATTTTAAAATTATTTTATGTATCTCAATCACATCACTTATATTTTATCTATTATTTTATCATTATTCATTTCATACTAATCTATTATTTTCTCTCATCATCACATCACTTATACTATATCTATTATTTTATTATATTCTTTAATCAAAACGCCTCAAAGAAATTATTTTATCATATTCTTTAATCAAAACGCCCCAAAGAAATTGGGAACTTATACATAATAGAGGGAGTGGATGATTTTTGGACAAATTTGTGAATTTTATATTAATTATTGTATTAATTAAAGACAAAAACTTGTAGGAGTACAAGACATCTCATACATAAAATGAGTTTTCGACCCAAATATATTTTATAACTGCCCTATCTAGATCATGTTTCAAAATAAAAATAAAGGTTTGACTTATACATATTTTTTGGCATACGTACAATATATAACTTTACTTCTTTCATCCTACTAAATTAAAATAGTTATATTAATGTGATTAAAATTGTACATTTTACATACAAATTTCCTAATACACGGTTTAATTAGTACAAAAATACTTTCTTCATTTCGGTGAAAAGCTACCCATTATTTAGTTTTAGACACGGAGGTTAAAAAATACAATAGAACTAGCTAGTACATGTATTAGGAGTTTGTAATTGGGGAAAAAACAGAATAGGACAATTCACCCTAAGACTTTAAGATTAAAGACAAAAAAATTTGGTAAAACAATTAAGGACAAAACAGCCTTCAAATTTCCCATTTTGCCCTTATTTTCATATAATTCGAAAAGTCATAGTTCTTCAAGGATATCCAAAGATTTCGCTTAAGTTTCCATATTTGAATTCAATCTATTTTGAATTCAAATCGAATTGTCTCTTCTCTCATGCAGTCAATCATTTCCAAAATTTTGATCAATTTCCATAGATGAATTTCTAAAATTACAACCAAAAACTTTCTGCGAATGAAATTTCACGAAATTCTTTGAGTTTCTGCATTTTTTGTTTCAATTGAATCTTCGATTTTTGTTGGAACTCTGTTAGTAACTGCATTTTTAGAGTATGCAGTCACAATTTTAGTAAAACAACATTCATCAATTTTGAATTTTTCTCTGCATATTGTATTCCGTTCTGCGAATTTCACGAATGAAATTTTGATCAATTTCCATGGATGCATATTTTATTATATGCAACCGATAAGTGCATATACCTTCAAATATGCATACGTTTTTTTATATATGCAATCGATAATTACGTATACTTTAATATGTGCATGTGTTATTTTAGCTATGAAAATTGTCAAATATAGTCATAAATATGTTGGGTAATATCTTTGCATATAAAAAATTGTTGCATATTCTTAGTGACATGCATATATCTAATATGTGCATTGCATAATAATAATATAACATTTTATCATACATGTTATAATAATTATGATTTTTCTAGTTCGTGAAGTAAATAAACTATTGAATCTAAAAATTACATTATACGAAAATACATGAAATATGCATTATACATACAAATACATACAATAAATTGGGTTTATATATGCAACGAAAATTGCAGAAACTGCGTTATCAGCAAAACTCAACTTCAAGTGTATACCCAATTTCAATAGGAAGAATCACCTTCCTCTGTTTAGGTTCCTAGAATCTGCTTCTCATAACATCAGCTTCCTGCAACAAAAATATAATTTTAGTTTATGATCTAACAAAAAAAAAAAAAAAAAAACAACAACAGATCTAACCCAAAAATAATGGATGGATAGAAACAAGTCCAACAATAATTTTCCATTCGCCTAACTTGACAGCACACATTCAGCAAAAACAGGACGAATAAAAGGCGAAGATACTTCACTTTATATTGTTACAATAGAAGTAAAATTATAGCAGAAATCAAGAATGAAAATTCTCATGGAAAAAATTATTAACAAAATTACCATGAAAAATATATAATTATTTTTCATTTATAGTAAAAATGAGGCAAACCTACAAACTATATATGAAGAAAACTGGATGAATGTTTTTAAGTTGAAATACAAAATACCCTAAAATAAACTGGTTCTTGAATCAAGAACCTGTGCCATGACCTTGCACACAAGATTTCGTACAATTACACATAAAGAGTGAATTTTTCAATTATGCAGCTTTTCAAAAGGTGAATTCCACATATTCCCCAATTGACATAAAGAAAATTAAGGTATTTTTTAAGTAAGGATCATACACAATTCACACACATTAACGTTTTGGATCGGAACAATAGCAATCAAAGTATAAACTCTAAAATTGAACAACTCACAAACACATCCCCAAGTCCAATAAAAAATTAGGCTAAATTCCCAAAAATCAAAATTCAAGAAACCCACGTAAAAACAAAATCAAGGGGAAAAAGAATCAGAAACCCCACTTAAACATATATTTCAAGAACCCCAAAATTGCTCCGATACAACAAAATTCAAACTTTGAACACTAAAATGCAGTAATTAAAAGGAGAAAAGAAAAATCTCAGATGTCAAAGAATGCCTTCGAGCAAGGAAATCTGAGTGAAAACACGATATGTAGGGCGATAACGTTTTTCTTTGCTTTCGCTTTCTATGGCACACACGGATATATAATAAACTTCGCTTATCCATCAAATTTCCTGCTTCACGCGATAAACGATCTAACCCAAAAAAAAAAAAAAAACAGATCTAGATGAAAAAATCAGATTACCTATGAAACTGTTTTTCATGACATCGGGGGGAAACGTTCTTCCTCTCAATCTGAACCATTTGCCCAATCTTTTCATCAAGAGTCTTCCCGGCCTTAAATGCCACACCACATGTCTTCTTCCTCAGCGCACTCATTTTTTTCATTGCAATTTGGTTGATTGATTGATTGGTGGATCAACAAAAAAAGTAGACGACAATCTGTTAATTTGCTAACGAGTGGGATGTTATTGAGTTTCCCCAGTCCCGATCGTTGAATTGATCGATTGATCGAATGAATGCGAAAAGATTATCAGCGAATTTAATTGAATTGAATGATTCAAATTAGATTTAAATTTGAAAAAGGAAAGAGAACCTGTAATTTTGGAAAGAGTTGAAAATGAAAGAATTCGAATTATAATATATAGGGCATATTAGGAATTTGACAAGGTGTTTTGGTCTTAATTGTTTTAGTATAAATTTTTGTCTTTCTTTGTTTAAGACACTAAGTTATTGTCTTATATTGTATATAATCTCTTTGTAATATAAAGAGAGATTAATATAATGAGATGTGAGATGGAATAATTTGCAATGAAGAATTAGAACAATTTACATACTATTAATATTATATTAAGATTTTAAGACAGTTTGAAATGAATTTTAAAATAGTACGAGTCAAAATAAAATAACATTTTATGACAGTGATGAAATGAATTTTGAAATAATATGAATTAAAATTTTAAGATAGTTCATCTCAAATGATTTTTTTTATAAGGGTTGTACTATATTTTTCAATATTCCAATTGCAAGTTGTGAGTCGTAGCCGTGCTCAAGTTAGATATTTTATAAATTAACATTACTAGCTATTTACTCCCTCCGTCCACGAAAAGTAGTCCCATTTGACACATATTTTTTGTCCACTAAATGTAGTCCCATGCACTTTATGGAAACTATCACCCTTCAACTATCATTTAATTACCCAATTTGCCATCAACTTTATTCCTAAACAATCACTTTATTCACAATGGACCCCACAATACCCTATAATACCCTTACTTTATCTACTTTATCTACCATTTTCTTAAAACTTGTGCCCCATCCCCATGTCCCTACTTTTCATGGATGGAGGGAGTACAATATATTATCTAAAATTGAGAGATGTTGCATTAATATTTAACCATGCTTCTTTCACTTTCAGTACTAATTAGATTTTGAGCTACAAAGCAGTACTAGTAAACAACACAAAATAACCACCGAGCTGATCGAACAAGTAACTAGGGCTGGTCTACGCGCGAGCCCATAAGAAAAACAAAAAACGGAGCAATGAAGAGTAAAATTAAAGGTGAGAAAATAGCTAGCTAGCATGCAGAATTGTAATAAACAAATTAAGCAGTAAGTAGCACGAGTCGGGTGGAGAGAGCTCAAGAATGAGAAGGGTTTTGTTTGGTAACATCATTGCGGTGAAAGCCCCTGAGGCAGCCGCAGAGAGCGCAGGTCTGTTGATTGGGCGCGTCGTTGGGGTTCTTGGGCGAGAACTCTTGGCATCCGTCCACCGTAAGTAGTGAGCCGCAGTAAAGGTGTATCTTGTTACACTTTGTGTACACCACATCTACCCTCCGATGGCAGCCGCACGCTTTAATTTGCATTTGTCTCCCCCACCCGCTTCATACTCTAGGCAACCGTCGAACCGCCCCTCCAATTCAATTTGCCTTTTTTGGCATTCTGCATGTGTCCTACCCATTTTAATTTCTCTCTCTTTTTTTCTACTATTCCAACTTTAATTTGCTCCTATATATACAGTATAACCCGGGAATGATATATTCGCTTTATTAATTGCAACCAAAATCCAGGTTTTTTTATTTATTTTTGCGAGCCACTACTAATTCTTGCTTTTTTTCGAGAAATTAAGTGGAGCTAGTTGCTCGCGTAGACTTGACGAAAATTAATGATACTGACACTACTACTTTATCCTTGGCCAATTAATGATACTGACACATATGTGGAGTTTTAAGAATGAGTTGACTTGTTTGGACAAAAAGTAATTATATTTATTTATAAATGATTTTTCATTTTAAAGGTGTGAAAGTTACTCCCTCCGTCTGTATAAGTGTTACGTTACTTTTTAGCACATAGATTAAGAAAAATGATTAAATAATAGATATAGTACAAGTGATCGATGTGATTGAGAGAGGAGAGAGATAGAGAGAAAAAGTAAGATATAAAGTGAAGTGTAAGAAAAAGTACTTACCAAAAAAAGTATGAGAAGTTTATAGGCGGACGGACCAAATGGTAAAATGGAAATCTTATAAACGGACGGAGGGAGTACTATTTATGGAACAAAGTACATATATTTTTCTCGTTCAAATAAAAAAAAACAATAAACTGAAGATCGAGTTTCAACAAAGAATATATGAGTCAAAAACCCGCAAAGAATACAACACCTTTCCAATGATTAATTTGTAATCCAAAAATGAAGATAATGTTATTTTTACCAATTTAGTAATTACAATGTGTAATCTCCTACTCTCGAGTTTTTCTTACGACTCTATATGATGGTTACATTACCCAAGTGTCGAGGTAAAGAATGAAATTAGCAAAAATTCAAGTATAATTTTTAATCGTGGATGATCAAATTTAAAAATAGATTGATTAATTTTAATGATAAAATGATATTTTTTTTAAATTTAATATAACATGCACCTTTTAAGGAGAAAATATTACTCCTCGTAGTAATTATTTAAATACTAAAAACTGTAAAATATAAAATTAAGATTAGTTTGAATGTAAGATATTCTATGTGATCACAAAAAAACTTGAAATAAAAAAAAGTTAATACGACCTTTTGCAAATAAATAAATTTTCAAATGTGACGATAATGATATATATATTGACAACTACGGAGTACAGCATAATCAGTTAATTACACCTGTATTACTGTATATCTGAATTTACTTTGAATTATCGCCACTTATTTTTTTGTTTAATTTATAAAGTAGCAGAAATTAGATTGAATGTTTTTTAAATTCTGATACGTGACTCCTGCCAATTTATCATGATTGCAGGTCGGCAGGTAGCTAAAAAGATTATTACTCCCTACTTTTTAAATTTTCAAGGTCTGTTTTGATATTCGAGTGCATGTCTCAATCTAATTAAATTGCTTTATACTTTATTGAGATTCTGACAAGTTTTATTTCAAAATCGGTAGATTTAGAAATTAAATTTTGGCTGTTACGCCAGTTTAACAATTGTTTTAACACAACTCTCTGTTCGTTAATGTTGTTTGTACAGATTTTGTGCATAAAGATTTTTTTTTATTTAATTAATTATTTAAGTACTGTTGTACCCTTGATTAGAGATAATGATAATATATTAATTAATAGAATAATTAATGGTGTGCATGTTTATCTCTCCTCCTTTCTCGTTGATCAAAACACGCAATTAATCTCCCAACACGCATAATTATAATTATAGCACACCATCTTTACATCTATTTTGAAACGGTATTTGTGGTGCAGCCTTCATTAAAAATTTATCTCACCATTATCACCATTAATGTTTACGGCAACAATAACTTAAATTTTCGTTTTTTTTCCTTCTCCAACAAACACCAAATCCAAAACGTTTCATTATCAACAATAGCTAATCGTAAATTATTCCGATCACTTTTTTAAGATGATTCCAACGGCGAAGAAAATATTGTTAAGTCTAAGTGAATATAAAAGTGATAATTTAATCCATGCGTTAATTAATTTAATTTTAACACTAAAAAATGAATTTAAATAAAGTAATTTCATTATCATACATAAATTAATTTAATTAACTCTAAGTCTAAGTGTACACCGTTGAAAATTAGTTTAATCAACACATTGAAAATTAATTTAATAAACCTTCATTTAATTTATTATTGTTCCAAGTCTCTCCTTGACTAATTTTGTTAATTAATTAAATTTGGTAATTAACTACCTCTTGTTAATTAATTAAATTTGGTAATTAACTAATGTTTTGTTAATTAATTAAATTTGTACACTATTGACAATTAATTGATTAAATTAACACGGTTGACAATTAATTTTAATTTTAATCGAAACTTTAAAAAATTAAATTAGTGAGTGTGCCCCAAATATTTAGAAGTTTATACTTTGAAAAATTAAATTAGTGAGTGAGACCTTAGTATGTATAAGTGTACACTTTAAAAAATTAAATTAGTGAGTGAGACTTAAGTATGTATAAGTGTACACTTTATCCTAAACCGTGAACCCTGAACACTATATGCTGAGAAACGAGTAATCGGAGATAAGTGTACCATATTTAACTTAAATTCATAATACACATTTGGAATTTATTTATTAATGAATCTTGAATGTGCACGTTGAAATGAGTAATCAGACACTTTACCCTAAACCCTAAACACTAAACCATAAACACTAAACATTATATGCTGAGAAACGAGTAATTGGAGATAACTGTACCATATTGAACATATATTCATAATACACATTTGAAATTTATTTATTAATGAATATTGAGTGTGCACGTTGAAATGAGTAATCAAACACTTTACCCTAAACAATATATGCTGAGAAACGAGTAATCGGAAATAAGTGTATCATATTGAACATAAATTCATAATACACATTTGAAATTTATTTACTAATGACATAAGTGTTTATTAAATATAATATAGTGTTACAAAAATGATATTGAACTCATAATGTGAGTCAAATGATGATTTTACATTATTCAAATCATTATATTATATTTAATTAATTAATACATATTTATGAAAATTAAACTAAATATATAAAAAATATATTATCATATGCATATCTCAACCTCTCCCCCCACAAAATTATGAAATAAAATATATATTTTTTTTTTTTACCGTTAATTTTTAATAAAGCATATAGTATTACATATTAGTAAAAAACTATTAAAAGATTAAAGTATAATTTGTTTATTTTAATTTTTTTGTTAACGTTTTTTTTTAAAACTAATTAATTATTTTTTACTAGTACTATATAATTAGTTTTCAACAATTAATGTAATCTGTTTTATTAAAATCTGTGCAAAAATAATTACCCTAAAAAAATGCATATAACAATTATTCTATATTAAAATGCATATAGCACTTTATATATATATATATATTTTTTGAAGCAATTTTCATTTTTTTTGTAATGTGTATAACAATTATTTTATGTTAAAATGTATATAGATTTTTTTTTTTATATTTAGTTTCATTTTTTTGTTATTAAAAAAATTACATAAAAATAAATGAAATGTTTAATAGTTTTGTAATAATATGTATGCTTTATTAAAAATTTTTTTTTAAAAAAATAGCGGCAAAAAGAAAAGAAATACTCTTATATTTTATTTTATAATTATGTATTTATGTGGGTAGAGCTTGAGATATGCATTTGTAATATATTTTACAGGTCTTTAATTTGATTCTCATAAATATGTATTAATTAATTAAGCTAAAATTTAAAAGAATAATAATAATTACTTACATAAGTTATTAAATATGGTAAATGGGTAATTCACGAAACTCTCATAAATTTATAAATATGGTACAATAATAATAATTAATAATACATTATATTTATTAAAATTAAAATTGACTCTTCAGTAAATTAATTTAAATACGTTAACAAAGGAAGATAAATTTTATTTAAATCAACTTTTTTTACGCCTGTGCTACTTAACTTTATGATAGAAGATGGAGTATTTTTTTCAATGAAGAAGATGAAGTTTTGGTAGGAGAAAGTGATTAGGGTGTTATTTGCATGTTGAAGATGCATATTTGAAGCTCATTTGATCTTGATTTCATGGAATTATACGTTGAATATGGTTGTTTAAGCCGAAATGAGAGAAAGGTTGTGTTTTGTCGATTTTTGTAGGTAACACGATGAAATTTGGAGCAAAACGCATACCACAAGTGACCGGACAGGAAATAGGAATCCACGGTTGGATTCGTCTCGAGAAACGGAGTGAATTAGCCTAAGGAATCGAGTCAATCCGACATCCGAGGCGGAAGTTATGCAAGGAAACGAGATGACGTGCCAAAAAGACAACCTGGCCGGGTAAGCACCACACGGCCGGGTAGAATCAACCCGGCCGGGTCACTTCAACTCGGCCAGGGTTAAATTTGGAGTAGCTTCGCGTTTGGCCCGGGTGGAACCCACCCGGCCGGGTGGGAGTGACCCGGGCAAGGCCAAAGTTATGGGAGCTACGTATTGTGCCCGGGTGAGACCCACCCGGCCGGGTGGGTTCGACCCGGGCAAGGCCTAAATTGTTTATTAGCTTCGTCTTGTGGCCGGGTGGCATGCCCGGGTGGGAGCCACCCGGCCGGGTCGCATCATGCTCGGGGTATTTCGGCCATTTTCTCCAATTTTGAAGGGCTAAAGTGCAAAAACTCATTTTGGGAAATATTGCAACATATAAAAAGGCCCTATTTCAGTTTTGGAGAGACACACAAGACCTTGGAGAGCAATTAACACACAAACACACATAGTTGTAGGGGTTTTCATACTTTTGCAATTTTCATTCCATAGTTAGCTTAGATTCTAGTTTAATTTGAGGATTCAAGTGAAGATTTCCATTGGGCTTTGTAAGTAATTGAAGTTTGTAGCTACATTTCAAGTTTTAAGGTGATATCTCTTTAATTCTCATTTCAATTTACCAATTCTATTATTTCTTGCATTTGATTTCTTAATTGTGATGGAATTTGTGATTTCTTGCTTTCTAGCCATGGATTTCTATCCTAGAACCATGGGCTAAGTATTAATTGCCTAGGGTGTTGAAGTTTTGGTGGTTATGTGGTGTAATTATGGATCAATTGCATGATTAGCTTAGGAATTGGGTGTATATGCTTCTAGTGTGGTAGTTTGCATGATTCAATTGGTTAATTCACCCTATTAGCTAGCATTCTTAGTTGTGTCGACTTCAACGACCGTATTGGGTTGCATGATTAGGAATGTGTGTATGAGCTTGAATTAGTCAAGTAGAATTAACATAGTAATTGGCTACACCGACCGGGGGTTAGTTACTTAGATCGACGACGCTAGACACTATTCGATTAGAGGTCGTCTATTAGAGTAGTGAAAGGACGTCTTATGAACATTAGTAACCGTGTTGAACGTGTTTATGAGACACTATCCTATGATCCTATGGTATTGATTAGACGATATAATTGCTAGTCAATGCACGTGTTCACCTAGGCCTCACAAGGGATTGGTCGACACACACGAGTGATAGCCTTTAGTTCTTCCTAACACATTAGGTTTAATTTGTGCGTTTTTGCCCCATAATTCACCACACAACCTATAAAACGGATACACCCGAGGCAATACCTTCTCACCTTGCACTTTCGAAAGGAAGTTAGATATCGTGTTCTTGCTTTAGTTTGTTTATTTGTGTTTCGTTAATTTAGTTTAATACTTGTGTTTTAATTTCCGAAAATCCCAACAAAAACATTTAGTTACTACAATAGCATGATAACTTGCAATTCTAGGGATTCATTGGCACTTAATTAAATCCTTGGAACGAAATTCTACTTGGGAACTTATCCGAAAAATACGAACAAGTCAATGGCGCCGCTGCCGGGGATTTAAGCGAGTGTTATTAGTGAAACTTAGAGTTTGTTGAGTGTTATTGATAGTAGCATTTCTTTTTCGTTATCTTGTTTTTCGTTTCTCTTTGTGGGCTTTGATACTTGTCTTTTGTAGGTGTATGATCACAAGATCTCGTGGAGGAAATTTGGAACCATTGGATCTTGAGATCGAGGCACACGCAAGGAGAAGAAATCGAGGTAGAAACCATCAAAGAGTAGTAGAGCATTTTGAGACGGAGAACATCGAAGAGATGAATCCTCCACCAAATGGAGATGATGATCCTCAAAGAGAGAACAACCAAGTTGCAAACCAAGTTGGAGGGAATCCACCTCAAAACCCTCCACCAAATCTCCAATTTCCCAATCCACAATATCCACCCCAAAACCACTTTCCATACCAAGGATACAATCCTTACCCCTATCCACCTCCACAACAAGCCTACTATCCACCACCTCAACCTCATCAATATCCACCACCTCAACACCCTTACCCTCCACCTTACCAATATCCTCCGCCTCAACACATTCAAGAGGAATACATTCCTCCTCCTCCACATATAGAAGAACCTCAACGTGTGTACCATGGAAGGCCAATGAGGGAATATTTTGAGCCTCAACCTAGGGAGCATTACGATGGGTTGGCAAGACCAAGGGTGGAGGCGAACAACTTCGAGATTAGTGCCTCTCTATTAAGGATGTTGAGGGAGAGACAATTTGAAGGAAGAACGGAGGAAGGATTTGAGGAAGACCCGAATGAACACCTTGCTCAATTCTTGGAGATAGCCGACACTCTAAAGCAAAATGGAGTGTCGGAAGATGCTAAAAAGATGAGGCTATTTCCGTTTACATTGTCGGGGAAAGCAAAAGCGTGGCTACAATCAAGCATTCCCGCCGGAGAAGTGAGGACATGGGAAGATTTGAAGAAAAGATTCCTATTGAAGTACTACCCTCCTTCAAAGACGATGGAAGCCAAGCAAAAGATCTCTACGTTCAAACAAGGTCCAAATGAGGGAATCAAAGAAGCATGGGAAAGATTTACGAGTCTTCTCATCACATGCCCCCATCATGGTTTCCCAATAGAACAAACAACTTGTTGGTTCGTTGGTGGGTTACGATTGGAAGATCAACACCACATTGATGCTTGTGCGGGGGGTTCAATTTGGATGAAGTCGGTAGAGGAGATCAATGACATAATAGAGGGGATAGCAAGCAATACTTTCAAGACGAGAGTGGACCGTGGAGCACAAAATCGGGTAGCCCAAGTGGATGCTAATGATAGCATAAGAGCAATGATGTCTACACTCATTGAAAAGGTAAATGTTTTATCTCAAACAAGAGATAATCATTTATCCTTTGTGCAAGAAGATCCTCAATTGGGACATATGGAAGAAGTTCAATACATGGGTCAACAAGGATATCCACAAAATTTTCAAGGGAACCGACAATATCAAGGCCAACCACCATATCAAAATCGTGGTCAAGGATATCAAGCACCTCCTCAAAACCGATTCCAAGGACAAGGGGGACCATCCCCTCAATACCAAGCCCCTCAAAACCCGAATTTTCGGAGGAATGAGAACTTGTCATATTCGAATCCTAAAGGTGCTATTCAATATCCTCCCGGATTTGATCCCGGAGCAAAACTCCCAAGTGGAGAAGGAAAGTCCCCCACGGATGAGCTTCTTGCACTTCTCATGAAGAGGATGGAGACAAGTGAGAAGAAATCCGAAGCATCCGACTCCATCCTTGCCCAACTTGTGAGTAACCAAAAATCAATGGAATCCATGATTGGCCAACTTGTGAGTAACCAAAAATCTACCGAATCGATGCTTGCTCAACTCACGAGTAACCAAAAATCAATGGAATTCCAAATGGGACAAATGGCAACTTCAATTGGATCTCAACCTAACAAAGGGAAGTTTCCATCGACAACCGAAGTGAATCCAAAAGGGCATTGTAAAGCCATCAAGTTGAGGAGTGGCACTTCTTATGAAGGACCAAAAATGCCCACGGATGTTGATGATGAGAAGGTTGATGAAGAGATTGAGGAAGAAGTGGAAGTTGAAGAAAGGAAGGATGATAAAGAGGAAGATAAAGAGAAGCGAGAGGAGGAAAGTGGGGACGAAGAAGTGAAGAGTCCAAGGACTCCCAAGTGGAAGATTGCTAAGGAGCTAAGAGAGAAGAAGCATGATTTACCATGTGACAAATGGGGGATTCCCATTACTCATGTACCACTTCCCTTTCCTCAAAGGTATATGAAGAAGAGGTTGAACGAGAAATTTAGCAAGTTCATGGAAATCTTTAAGAAGATTCATATAAACCTCCCTCTTCTTGATGCTTTGGATCAAATGCCCCACTATATGAAGTTTTTAAAGGATTTGATTGCTAACAAGAAGAAGTTTGGAAGTCATCAAGCAATCAACCTCTCGGAGGAATGTAGTGCCCTACTACAAAGAAGCCTCCCCAAAAAGTTGGAAGATCCGGGGAGTTTTACCATTCCTTGTGAAATCGGGGGAAGTGAAGCAATATGGGCATTATGTGACCTTGGGGCGAGCATCAACCTCATGCCCTATTCAATTTACAAGAGATTGGATATGGGGGAGTTGTTACCAACGACCATGACCTTGCATCTAGCCGACCGATCGGTGAAGACACCAAGAGGGATCGTTGAGGATGTGTTGGTGAAAGTGGACCGATTTATATTTCCCGTGGATTTCGTCATCCTTGACATGGCGGAAGATGAGCATGTCCCGTTGATCTTGGGAAGACCTTTTCTTGCAACGGGGGAGGCAATGATCAATGTGAAGAAAGGGGAATTGAAATTGAGCTTCAATCATGAAGAAATCACATTTTCAATCTACAAGTCTTTGAAAGAGATTGGAGAAGTGGAGTCTTGCAATTTCCTAGATGTTGTGGACAACATGGTGCAAGATGAATGGGAAGATTTCTCTAACTCTTCTTTAACTCATTCCCTTTCTTCATTTTTATGTGATTCTTTGATTGTCTCTAATGATTTGTTGCCAAGCTCTCATAGGGATTCAATAGAAGAAGTGGATGCCATGGAGATGAGAAGGAGACCTCCAATCTTACCACTTCATACCCCCGTTGAAGGAGGACAAAGCCCGGAAGAGAAGAAGGAAAAGATGAAGCCATTACCGGAGCACCTCAAGTATGCTTACTTGGATAGCGAAATGAGGTACCCCGTTATCGTTTCCTCTTTGTTGAATGATGTTGAGTTAGAAAAATTGTTAGTTGTGCTTGCTAGGAATAAGAAAGCCTTAGGTTGGACCATTGATGATTTGAAGGGTATTAATCCATATATATGCATGCATAGGATTAGGACCGAGAGTGATGTTAAACCCATAGTCCAACCTCAAAGACGAGTAAATCCTATATTGCAAGAAGTTATTAGGAAAGAGGTTATCAAATTCTTAGATTCGGGCATGATTTTTCCCATAAGTGATAGTCCATGGGTTTCACCATTGCATGTTGTTTCTAAAAAGGGGGGCATGACGGTCATAAAAACCGATCAAAATGAGGTAATAGCTACAAGGGTAGCAACCGGGTGGAGAGTGTGTGTAGATTATAGGGAGTTGAACAAAGCTACATGCAAGGATCACTTTCCCCTCCCCTTCATGGATCAAATGCTTGATAGACTTGGTGGTTTTGCTTATTATTGTTTCCTCGATGGTTATTCTGGGTACAATCAAATAATGATTGCTCCCGAAGACCAAGAGAAGACCACCTTCACATGTTCCTATGGAACGTTTGCTTGGAGACGCATGCCCTTTGGGTTATGTAATGCACCGGCAACATTCCAAAGGTGCATGATGTCGATTTTTCATGATTTAATTGAGAAGGTAATGGAAGTATTCATGGATGATTTTTCTGTTTTTGGTACCTCATTTGACACATGTTTGGAGCATTTGGAGTTAGTGCTTAAACGATGCCAAGATACCAACCTTGTCCTTAATTGGGAAAAGTGCCATTTCATGGTCAAAGAGGGGGTGGTACTTGGTCATCATATATCTTCTCAAGGTTTGCAGGTTGATCGGGCAAAGATAGTAGCAATAGAGAAGCTTCCTCCTCCATCTAACGAGAGAGGAATTCGTTCATTCTTGGGGCACGCCGGCTTTTATAGACGGTTCATTAAAAACTTCTCTAATTTATCTAAGCCTCTCTCACACTTACTTGAGAAAGATGTTCCTTATGTTTTTGATGATGCTTGTTTAAATGCTTTTAGTGCCTTGAAGGAAGCATTGATCAACACTCCCATCTTAGTAGCACCGGATTGGAAGGAACCGTTTACATTGATGTGTGATGCTAGTGACGTGGCAATGGGGGTAGTTCTTGGCCAAGTAAGGGAGAAGATTTTCCGGGCTATATACTATGCATCCAAAACATTCAATGGAGCTCAATTGAATTACACCACTACGGAAAAGGAACTTCTAGCGGTGGTGTACGCTTTCGATAAGTTTCGACCCTACCTAGTAGGTGCGAAAACTATCGTTTACACGGACCACGCCGCTATCCGTTATCTCATGGGGAAGAAGGATGCAAAACCAAGATTAATCCGATGGATCCTACTTCTTCAAGAATTCGACATTGAGATCAAAGATAAGAAGGGGAGTGAAAATGTTATAGCCGACCATTTGTCTCGGATTGAGAAGGCTAAAGAGTCCAAAGAAGAGTTTGGGGATGTGAAAGAAGAATTCCCGGATGAGCGTTTGTTCCGTGTCCAAGGATCATTTGTGGGAAAAATTCATGATGAGGCACCTTGGTACGCGGATATAGCTAACTACTTAGCAAGTGGAAGCATACCATTTGGTGTTAACACTTATGAGAAGAAGAAGTTTTTGAAGGATGTGGAGAGTTACATTTGGGACGAACCTTTTGTCTTGAAGAGGGGAGTTGATTCAATCATCCGAAAATGTGTTCCAAAAGAAGAATGGGAGAACATCATGACCCATTGTCACTCATCTCCATGTGGAGGACATTATGGGGGTGAGAAGACGGCTTTGAAAGTACTCCAATCCGGATTTTATTGGCCATGGGTATTCCGGAGTTGCAAAGAGTTTGTGATGAGATGTGACAAATGTCAACGGAGTGGAGGGATTTCTAAGAAAAATGAGATGCCGTTGACAAACATTGTGGAGGTCGAATTATTTGATGTTTGGGGGATAGATTTCATGGGACCATTTCCATCTTCAAATGGGTACACATATATT
Source organism: Galeopsis tetrahit (assembly GCA_963675135.1). Taxonomy (NCBI): domain Eukaryota; kingdom Viridiplantae; phylum Streptophyta; class Magnoliopsida; order Lamiales; family Lamiaceae; genus Galeopsis; species Galeopsis tetrahit. The sequence goes on from OY776132.1 coordinate 60,066,534, forward strand.
CTACTTGGAGTTGATTATGTGTCAAAATGGATAGAGGCCATTGCTACTAAGGCCAACGATGCTAACACCGTCATGAATTTTTTGAAGGGGATCTTCACTAGGTTCGGCGTTCCAAGAGCTCTCATTAGTGATGGTGGGAGCCACTTTGTGAACAAATTGATGGAAAAGCTACTTGCAAAGTATGGTGTCACACACAAAGTAGCAACTCCATATCACCCTCAAACCAATGGGTTGGCCGAAGTTTCAAATAGACATATCAAGAAAATCTTGGAAAGGACGGTGAGCACTAGCCGGAAAGATTGGGCTAGCAAGCTTCCGGATGCACTTTGGGCGTATAGGACGGCATATAAGACTCCACTTGGTATGTCGCCTTACCAATTAGTCTTTGGAAAGGCATGTCACCTTCCCGTTGAAGTGGAGCACCAAGCACTTTGGGCTTTGAGAAAGGTGAATTTGGATAGTGACTTGTGTGGTGAGAAAAGGGTACTTCAATTGCATGAACTTGAGGAGTTTCGTGAGGATGCATATGCAAGCTCACAATTGTTCCGTGAGAAGACTAAGAGATGGCATGATGCCCGTTTGTCCATGAAAATCTTCGAAGTGGGTGATGAGGTTCTCCTTTACAATTCAAGGTTAAGTGTTTTCCCCGGGAAGTTAAAGTCCAAGTGGTTTGGACCATTTCATGTAACTAGAGTATATCCCACGGGTTTTCTTGATCTCGTGAATGAGCAAGGGGAAGAATTCAAGGTGAATGGGCACCGTGTGAAGCATTATTATTCTCTTCCCAACAAGGGGGTAGTACATGTGATTGGGCTTCGTGATCCTTGAACTAAAGGAGTTCCGTCCGGCATAGGACGTTAAACCTAGCGCTAAATGGGAGGCAACCCATTTTTACTTGCTTTATTTCTCTTTTTGTTCAAATAAGTGTGAGTAGTTGATATTCTTTTTGTGAAGAACTCTCTTGGTAGGTAACAAATTACCCACGGGATGGAAGTTGTACGTCGTGGATGAAAGTTTTGAGAAGTAACGAAGATTGGAGTTGATAGCCATCATGAGGTACACCCCGTCCCAAACTTAAGATTGCTTTGCAATATTTAAGTTTGGGGGGGGGTAGGGAAATTTTCTTGTGATATATTGTGCTTGAGTTGTGATAAATTTGAACACTTGTCATTGATGAATAGTGGTGTGACATATAATTCTTGACTTGTGTTTAATATAGATGCATGGTGGTTGTTGACATTATTGATTGTTGGGTGAAATGATTTTGAATATTGGTTGTGAGCTATTTTGTGATTGGTTGAATATTGTTTGCCATTGAAATCATTGCAAGTTCTTGGTGACAATCTCTTTTTCAACACTATTTTTCCAAACTTTTATTTGCTTTGCAAAGAAAAAGTTTGGGGGGGTATGTTCGTATTGTAATTCGATTGACACCAAGAACCATGCACGATCAATGAAGTGGTGATTTATTTATGGAGTGAAAGTGTGAACTTGTCATGGAATGAAGAGATTTTGAGTGTAATTGAGCAAGTGGTGAAGTTTTGACCCAAAAAACCCAAAATTTGAGATTTTCAGGGGGTGCCCGGGTGGAAACAACCTGGCCGGGTGGGTGTTACCCGGCCAAAAGACGAAAGAAACGAAAAAAATGGTAGTGCCCGGGTGAAGATGACCCGGCCGGGTGGGTGTTACCCGGCCGAAACGCGTAGCAAAGAGGAGTGACCGGGTTGGATGTCACCCGGCCATGTCGCGTGTCACCCGGCCAGTTGGAATTTTTAATCGGGCGGGGCATTTCGACCCGGGTAAGTTTTCTCCACCCAAACCCATTTACACTCAAACCCTACCCACACATTCACACACTCTATAAAACCCTCCCCACACTCAAAACACACACATTCTTTCTTGAAAAGGGCACAAGAATTCGGCACTCTCCCCTCCCTTGTTTTCTTCTCACTTTTCTTCAATTTTTCTTGAGGAATTCACCAAGAAAATCAAGACCCAAGGTATGTAACTCATTTCCCCCAATTTATTTGCAAGAATGAGCATGATTTAGAAGTTTTTGAAGGTTTTTCTTGCATGTTTTTGGGAAGTGACGAAAATTCAAAATTTGACATGGGTTTGTTGATTTCTTTGGTGTTTCTTCCATGGGCTTTGTGTATTATGGGTAATTATTGATAAATGTTGAATAGCAAGTCTTAATTTCAAATACCCATGGAGAAATTTGAAGGATTTAGAGGTAGAATTGTGAATTTATGCTTTCATGAGAAAAATGGTGTTCTTGAGCATGTTGTGTTTAATTGATGAGCATGTTAGTTCTAAAGCTTGGATTTTGTTTAAAAATGCCTACACATGCTATTTTGGAGTTAGTAGAAGTGTTATTGTTTGATTTGGTGAAGATTTTTCTTTCAAACATTTCTACAAACACTTGGTGAGCATGATTTTTGTGAAGAAAGTGAGAGAAAACTGTTGGTATTTAAAAAATTAAAGAAGAATTGTGGTTGTATGTGAATGGGCATAGGAAAGTTCATGTCTTGACTAGAATTAAGTGTGAAAACTTGATGTCTAATTGAAAGAAGTCACATGCAATGTATAATTCTTTGATAATTTGAAGAATATCATTAATTTTTGTTGATTGTGCTCATTTGTAGGATGTCTAGGAAAAGATCGAAAGGAGAGAGTTCTAGAAGGGAGATGAGTGTGGATGATCTTTGTAAAGAAAAGTGTGGAGTATGGCCATCGAAAATAGGAATTGATTTTGGAGATAGAGGGATGGAATACGTGGAGGCCTTTGCCAAGATAATAAACACCACATGTAGGCCGACACGATACCCGGATGAGGCGTGCATGGTGAGGATGGGCATAAAAGATGATGTGCACGAGTTGTTTGACAACATAGGTTGGGAGCACATTCTACTTATTAAAAGGGAATCGTGGATGAAATTCATTGTGGAGTTCATGTCCACTCTTGAACTAAAGGAGGCAAGGAGAGGAACTCCCATCGGAATATCATTCCGGATGGGAAATGAAGATCAAGAGCTCTCCTTTGACGAGATTAACGAGATGTTCGGAACTGTAATGAATGTAGCTCCCACCACTCCTCAAGAAATGAAGGGATTCAGAGAAGAAGAATTTTGGATAAAATTGACCCGGAGGGGCATTAACGATCGGCCCAAGTATGACCCTAGCCACTCCAAGGCTTCACTCATCCGGAACCCGGTGTTCCGATACGCCCACAGAATCCTCTCAAACGTTGTCTTTGGAAGGTTTGAGGCGGGTGCTGTTAGGAGGGATGAGCTGTATGTATTATGGTGTATGGTGAGAGGGAAACCTCTTAACATGGGAGCCTTCGTAATGGAGCAACTGTTGAGGCATGTCAAGAGAGATGTCTCAAATTTCATGTTGGGAGGCATTATCTCAACTATTGCCGAGAGCTACGGGTTAGAACTTGAGAGGTCAAGGGCTATTAAGGGTGGATCACTCCTCGACTTGGGATTGATGGAGAGGATGAAGATGTTGAAGTTCGATGACAGGAGAAGGACTTTCGTTTTCATACAAGAGGACGAGAGTGTATTTCCATTACCATATCGGGGGTTGACTTCACATAGGAGGGTCGAAAATTGGGACATGGGGTCCCCACAACACCACCAAGTTGTTGACGCATATGCAAGTGGAAGAAACGTCCCGGACCTCTTCATTCAGTTACCACCGAGAGGAACCAATGTTGAGGCAATTGAGGGTCCACCTAGTCCTCCACATCGTGATAGGGGTGAATCGTCTTCAAGGCAGTTCGATCATGAAGCTCCAGCCCCTACTCAGAACGTGCCTAGAAATCTTGATCAAGTCTACACAAGGGGTACGAGTGGTGTAGGGAATCTAGTGCGAAGTATTGATGGATTGACTGCGTCAATGAGAGAGATGAGAACGAGCTTTGATGAGAGATTCACTAACATGGAGAACGAGTCGAGAAGCTTGCGCACCACGGTGGAGGATGGAATGAGAGAATTACGAGACCAACAACAAGCCTTCAACTCGTGGGTCATGCAATATGGTTTCCCGGGAATGCAACCACCACCTCATTGAGAGGAATGTGTGGTTAAGCTCTTCTTACCCTTTATCTTTTCCATTCCCTTTATGATTTGTGTTCAATATGTACTCTAATTAATTCCTTGGGATTTGTAATATTTGATGGATGATTGTTATTGTTTTGAATTATGTGTGAGTTGGGATGTGTGGTGAATGAATGTTTAAGATTGTGATTGGTTTGTAAATTGTAGATGGTATAATCATTGAGACACATTTGATGATGTTTTGTGGTGAATTTGATTCCTTGAATGTGTACATGATTGGAATGGATCATCTTGTTTATGTTGTAATCATCTATTTGTCTATGGATGTTTTGCATACGCAATGAGTGATGTGTGATGATGATTGATGAATGATTGAGTATTGAATGAACCGGTGAGAGTTGAGCTTTGAACCGAGCATTAATCCGGTTTATTTCATTTGTGAGTGGATCAATTCATTGCTTGTTTTTCTAGAACTTGCCCAAGTTCTTGCTTGAGATCATAATTGTGTGATACTTTGAGATATGATGTAGGCCATCTTTCGTACTACAAGTCACTTAGCCATATTTTTCCAAATAACCAAAGAAATTTTCCGTAGTTAGCCCGTTTGAGCTTGAGTTCCCATTTTCTTGGCAACCTACAATGTTTAACCATTTAACTTTTTGAGCTTTTGATGCCCAATTCTAGTGGAGAACAAAAAGAGAGTGGGAAAACATATGCTTAAATGCATTTGGTTTGAGGAGAAAAAATTGGCAAGTTTGTGAAAAGAAAGAAAAAGATGAAAGTGAGGAAAAAATGAGAAAATAACAGAAAAAGTTGAGAAAGAAAAGAGGGACAATGAGCCCCAAGTGCTTTAGAAGAAAATAAATTGAAAGGGTGAGTGATTGGCTACAAAAGATGAGGAGATGAGGAGATGAGGAGATGATTGCATGTGAGGCATTTGAATGAAAAGTGAGAATGAAGGTGTGTAAACCTTATGAGAGTAAGCTTGATGTGTTGAAAAACAACTCTCATTCTCCACTAGACGAGTCACTTCCTCCATATTTATCATACCCCGTCCAAAGAGCCAACGTTACGTCCATGTGTAAGACCTATTGATCTTATAGTTGAACATGTTGTGGTGGAAAGATTGTAGAGCTTGGGCAAGCTTATGGTAATTGCAATGCGTGATTTGATTGATGAGTGTCCATTGTCCTTAATTTGTTTGAGTGTTTGAGAGAAACACCACATCTTGTGAGTTGAACTTGAGCATTTGGATATTGTCATCACCATCACTTGTTATTGTATGTTGAGCATGCGTGGGGGTAACTAGATTGATTTTCAATGATGAACTTGTGATCATTTTGAGAATGTATCTTGAGAAAGAAGAATTCATTTCATTCATCGGAGACGTGGGATCTTTCATTGATTATCCATTTGCAACCGTACACCCTCTTGCTTTTATTCTTTTGTTACTCGGGGACGAGCAACGGTTTAAGTTTGGGGGAGTTGATTAGGGTGTTATTTGCATGTTGAAGATGCATATTTGAAGCTCATTTGATCTTGATTTCATGGAATTATACGTTGAATATGGTTGTTTAAGCCGAAATGAGAGAAAGGTTGTGTTTTGTCGATTTTTGTAGGTAACACGATGAAATTTGGAGCAAAACGCATACCACAAGTGACCGGACAGGAAATAGGAATCCACGGTTGAATTCGTCTCGAGAAACGGAGTGAATTAGCCTAAGGAATCGAGTCAATCCGACATCCGAGGCGGAAGTTATGCAAGGAAACGAGATGACGTGCCAAAAAGACAACCTGGCCGGGTAAGCACCACACGACCGGGTAGAATCAACCCGGCCGGGTCACTTCAACTCGGCCAGGGTTAAATTTGGAGTAGCTTCGCGTTTGGCCCGGGTGGAACCCACCCGGCCGGGTGGGAGTGACCCGGGCAAGGCCAAAGTTATGGGAGCTACGTATTGTGCCCGGGTGAGACCCACCCGGCCGGGTGGGTTCGACCCGGGCAAGGCCTAAATTGTTTATTAGCTTCGTCTTGTGGCCGGGTGGCATGCCCGGGTGGGAGCCACCCGGCCGGGTCGCATCATGCTCGGGGTATTTCGGCCATTTTCTCCAATTTTGAAGGGCTAAAGTGCAAAAACTCATTTTGGGAAATATTGCAACATATAAAAAGGCCCTATTTCAGTTTTGGAGAGACACACAAGACCTTAGAGAGCAATTAACACACAAACACACATAGTTGTAGGGGTTTTCATACTTTTGCAATTTTCATTCCATAGTTAGCTTAGATTCTAGTTTAATTTGAGGATTCAAGTGAAGATTTCCATTGGGCTTTGTAAGTAATTGAAGTTTGTAGCTACATTTCAAGTTTTAAGGTGATATCTCTTTAATTCTCATTTCAATTTACCAATTCTATTATTTCTTGCATTTGATTTCTTAATTGTGATGGAATTTGTGATTTCTTGCTTTCTAGCCATGGATTTCTATCCTAGAACCATGGGCTAAGTATTAATTGCCTAGGGTGTTGAAGTTTTGGTGGTTATGTGGTGTAATTATGGATCAATTGCATGATTAGCTTAGGAATTGGGTGTATATGCTTCTAGTGTGGTAGTTTGCATGATTCAATTGGTTAATTCACCCTATTAGCTAGCATTCTTAGTTGTGTCGACTTCAACGACCGTATTGGGTTGCATGATTAGGAATGTGTGTATGAGCTTGAATTAGTCAAGTAGAATTAACATAGTAATTGGCTACACCGACCGGGGGTTAGTTACTTAGATCGACGACGCTAGACACTATTCGATTAGAGGTCGTCTATTAGAGTAGTGAAAGGACGTCTTATGAACATTAGTAACCGTGTTGAACGTGTTTATGAGACACTATCCTATGATCCTATGGTATTGATTAGACGATATAATTGCTAGTCAATGCACGTGTTCACCTAGGCCTCACAAGGGATTGGTCGACACACACGAGTGATAGCCTTTAGTTCTTCCTAACACATTAGGTTTAATTTGTGCGTTTTTGCCCCATAATTCACCACACAACCTATAAAACGGATACACCCGAGGCAATACCTTCTCACCTTGCACTTTCGAAAGGAAGTTAGATATCGTGTTCTTGCTTTAGTTTGTTTATTTGTGTTTCGTTAATTTAGTTTAATACTTGTGTTTTAATTTCCGAAAATCCCAACAAAAACATTTAGTTACTACAATAGCATGATAACTTGCAATTCTAGGGATTCATTGGCACTTAATTAAATCCTTGGAACGAAATTCTACTTGGGAACTTATCCGAAAAATACGAACAAGTCAGAAAGAAAGAAAATAGAGACGAAGAAGAAGAGAGGATGAAACGGTACAGAGAAATTTTAATTCAATACACACATTGAAAATTGTTGTGTAATTATTACTTGCCTTGAACAAATAAGAAGAGAGAGAAAAGGGTGTCAGACTTTAATATTTTATTCAAAAATAATAGTTAAACAATATATTTGAATGAAATGTATATTAGTCATTCTAACAAAACTTAAACAAGAAAGGGACCAAAATACCCATGTTTGTACGTACAGAATCTGTACATTTAGCACCACCCTTGTCTGTTTTACCATTGTTTGTATATCCATGAAAGGAAATTTTTTTATAAATCTCATCCTCACAATATTCACGTAATTACATAAATTGTCATTACTTTTACCCTCTTTTCAATCATCTTTTTACTTTATTCATATAATTTTATAAAATTACTCCTCAACACTCCACTTATTACATTTTTCTCTTAAAAAGTGTGTCGATTTCATGATGCAAACACTTGTGAAACTGAGGGAGTAGTAAATAGTAATAGTTCAATTAACTTACACGCAATTCTTCATATTTAAAGCTGAAACCATTAATGTGAAATAATTTTTTATTTTTTTTTGTAATGCTATTATGGATCATATTCAGATTGCTGATCGAAAAATAAAAATGTGTATCGAATTGCAACACGATAAAAAGTTGAGATTTTTTATAATAATCGTGAAGGTCGTGATTAAATATACTGAAACTAAATGTGATGTATTTATTTAGAATAACCCTTTAATATTTTACGAGAATAATAATTTTAACATAAGTTGTTATATATGATAATTTCATAAAACTTTCAAAAAAAAAAAATTAAATATAGAATAATAATAATTACATTGTCTTTATTAAAATTAAGATTGACTTTTGAGTTAACCAAAAATAAATTTACATTATATTTACTAAAATTAAGATTGACTAAAATTAATTAAAATTAAATTAAATTAAATTAACGTAACAGAAATTAAATTTACATTATATTTAATAAAATTAAGATTGACTAAAATTAACTGAGATTTACTAAAATTAATTAAATTGATTTAAATAAAAAGTTGAAGTTCTTTATGGTAGAAATAAAGAAGAAGAAGAAAAGGTTTAAAATTAAACGGTAAATAAGAAGAGTAGACTTTGATTTAAATAAAATCATTGAAAATTGTTTTGTGTAATTATTGTTTAACTTGAACAAATAAGAAGAGAGAGAAAAGAGTGTCAAATTCTAATATTTAATTCAAAAATAATACTTTTATATTAGTCATTTTAGTACAACTTAAAATAAAATTTGACTAAAAAATACCATTTTTCAGAATCTGGATGTTTAGCACCACTTTTTTTTAAAAAAACACAAAAGAGTTCTATGTATAATGTATTCAAAATTATTACTCCGGCCAATATTAATTGAATTGAATATAACTTTTAAAAAAATCGATTATTTATTTTAGAGTGAATGTTTGAAATTGAAAATAAATAATTGTGTGTAATATTTCATTTTTAAAAAATGAGTATTAAAAAAATGAACAGAATTTAAAAGAAAGGTTAAAAAGTGAGTATTTTTTACACTATACTTTAGACGTTATTTTTTTAAGTCAAAAATTTATTCACATTAATTAATACTTTTATATATAAAGGATATAAATTGAAATTTTTTTGTGTCTTTAATTTAATTCTTATTTTTCTTCAAACACCGTATATATGATAATTTGTTTTATTGAATCGCACAAATCATATATATATGGGACGTTATACTTCTACAAACTTTTGTGATATTTTATCATAAAATTTTGCATAAATATATGTCTCACAGTCGTCTCATACAAAAATTCTTCATCAAATCAATTAAACCGCTAAACGTACAGTAGCATGTTCAATTTGAAAATTAATTAACTCATTCATGATCTCTTCTCCAACCATTCACACATTGATTATCAAAAGTATAAACACATGCAATGCATGAATAGGTTGGAGTGAAGATGATAAATAAATGTTCTTTTGTGCAGCTAGCCCAAGCGAGTGGAATGGAGGAGCTATATATATCAACAACCAAGAGTTGTTACAGAGAGACGACCTTTGTGATGGCTTCATCAGGTTACCCCTGAACCTACGTACTTGGATCAAATGAAGGTACTTCCAACAGTGATGTGGTCCATGAACAAACCTCAATTCTTGCTCGAAACCATGTGGTTGTCTAGCTGCAATGACAAAAGATGCACACCCAGTGGAGACTGAACCCCCGGGCTACAATCTCCATTGGTGCCTGTTAAAAATGTTTGAATTATATCGTAACAATAAATTTTAAGAAAATGAAAACTGAATTAAGGTACAACAGTCAAATCAGTCTGAATTATAATAAAAAAATGGGGAAATTTTTTTCCTCCACTATTTATCAAGAAAAATATTTATAATAAAAAACTTTACATTAAAATTACAGGTTCAAGAATCCTTAAATAATCCTAAAATATTCAAAATATGTGTGTATACCTTACATCCCATGAATACTTGATCAACCAACTCAAACATTTATCATCCCATGAATACTTGATCAACCAACTCAAACATTTATCATGAATAGCATGATGTTCAAAGCTCTATAAATGCCCCTGAATCCTAATTAATATTACCAGTTATAAGAGAATCCTAATATTACCAGTTATAAGAGAATCAAAGATTTTAGCATGTTCATGATCAACAAAGAATATCTTGAAAATCATAACTATATTGAGAGACTTTCTCAATCCTTTATTTTTTACATTGTGAACAGTATTCTGAGAATGTAAAGCTCATCTACACGGATATATGCCTGAGTACATGTTTAATAAAACTAAGTTTTACTGCTAAATAAAGAAGAACATTAATCCTAAAACTAAGCATTGATCTGCAAAAACAACAAAAAAATATTTAAAAAAATCAATACCGTGGAAGATCGGTCGCCTGTACGCGGGGATCGGCCGTCTGTGCGTGGGGGATCGCTCGACTGTGAATCGAAACTCGAGTTTCGAACCGGCCGCTTCCACCGCCGCAGAGGTCGTGGTCGATGAAAATACCGATTCTCGGCGGTTTCGGTAAGTTCAGATCGCATTCGACCGGGCATTCATTGGTTCAACCGGGGGAGAATCTCGAGCGGTTTACTCTGAGAGTACCGGAGGGAGTGAGGAAGGAGGTGATGGACCGCCTGGCTGCGTGGGGCTGTGCCGCTGTACATCGAGAGAGGCGGCGATCGGCGGAGGAGAAGAGGGGGAGAGAGGGGACGATTTTCAGGCAATTTCTGGGCAATTTTGTGAGTTTGAGTAAGAATTAGGCTGACGAAATTTTGTTAGTAGAAGTGAGATTGGGATTATATTGAAACAGGAATCGAAACCCCATTAAAGCAAAAGAAATTCATGAAAGATAAACTAATTTGAGTAAAATCATAAAAATCCTGAAAGGAGGAAATGATCTGGAAAATTCTTGATGCGATATAATTTGTGTGAGAGAGAGAATCTATATGAACCGTGAATTTGAAGAGTTGGCTTCCTAAGAAAGCCTCATCGATTTGCTATCAATTTTTCTCGGTCCACTAACTGGATTTTGTGCAAGTGATTTATTAAATAATAAAATAATATTTAAAAAAACAATTAATTACAAATTTTTAAAAAAGTAGGAATGACTTTTCAGTTTTCACGGAGACTTAATAAAAAAGATGTTTTCTATAAATGGTAAAGAAAATGAGCGGGAAAATGAGAATAGTTATTTATAGTAGACTATCTTGTTATTATATAGTACTAGTAGGGCACCCGTGCTAGCGCACGGTCTGATATGTTGAAAAATGTCACGACATTTTAAATTTTAATTTTTTTATAGTGTTATTTTATAATATCACTAAATTATATTAATATATATATATATATATATATATATTATTTATTATCATAATTATAACATTAATTATTAATATTAACTCATATTTATTATACTAAATAAATTTTAAAAAATAATAAAATTAGCAAAAAAAAATTAATTATTTAAATCCAATTAAATTAATACCTTATATATAAATAAATAAAGTTATAATATTTATATTCACAATAAGTTAACGTATAAGTATATAAAATTAATGTCTAATATTGAAATATAAGTATGTTTATGATATGTCAAAATAATTAAATCACTATAAAATGTTGAACAATGTCGTAGTGATTCAATAACATGTAAATCACATCCAATTAAATATTAATAATGTAATAATCTAATATCAACAATAATTTAACCGAAAATAAAATCTTGAAAAAAATTGTGAAACTTAAATATTAAATTATTATAAAATTATACTAAAAAATCATGAAACACTACATTTTTCGTCACGATTATTGTCATGACATAATAAGATTTTCAAACCATGACAATTTGTTATTGTAGACACATCTACATATAATTGATTATAACTAAATACAGGATTATGCCAAAATATACATACATAAGAAAACGATTGCCTCTAACTCTTATTAATAGACATATCATATGACAAAATCAATGAAAATTGTCTACGTTGAGAAGGAGTCAACGTAGATCTCGATATAAATGTTAATTTTCCTACTTCTAATTATAACCCTAACTTCAAGAACCTTATCACTCAACCTAATTATAATCAACCTACACATAAAACAAAATATTATATTATAAATTTAAAGATAAAACGATAATGTAGAATTCCAAATGCTAAAATAAAAAAATAAGGGAAATTATTTTTAAAAATGACACAAACTTGGTTTCATTGCACAAGTCCCTTGAGTGATTAATTTTTATTTTTTTTTGAAAGCAGTGTGATTAATATTTCTCAATAACATTACCGGTGTTCCAATTTTTAGATCTAGTTCATGATTAGTTACACTCAAATTCATTATGAAGTGTTAAATAAATTATACTTACATTACCATAAATATGACAACAATAAATTAAAAAATATATATATAAATTAATTGGAATTCAAAAATTCGTTATCTATACAAAATAATTAATCGGAAAGATCATTATTTGTTCAAAAAATATTGATAAATAACATTATTATTATTTAACTAAACCCCTAAATTTTAATTTTGGATTTTCAAGATTATGAAAAGTACATTTGCAACCCACATTCAAAGAATTAATTATCTCTTGACAAATTTTACAAATCTAGATGGAAGAAACATTGTACTTCCTTTCCTTTTCAACTTAACTTTCCATTCTTCATCACCAAATACGATAATCGCAAAACTTGAACGAAAAAATAATTCATTTGAATATGTATTCCAACATAGATACGGAACAAACTGCATTATAAATATAAAAAATAAAATGAATAAAAAATAATTAAAAATAAACTTATTTAAAAGGAATTAACTTTTAAACGGTTAAAATCATAAATTTATTACCAATCGACATTTACGAATAGATGAACTTATTATGACATATGTGAATGAAGAAGAATCTAAATTCTGTGGAATTAAACCCTGAACAGTCCTAAAACATTTAGAAATTGAATGACCTTAAAAAATGAATCAAATTAAAAATATTATATATATATATATATATACATATATAAAAATATACAAAAAATGTCATACCTTGCTAAACATATTGATGTTTGTTTGATGTTTTTCCACAATCAATATTTATTAAGAGACCTAATGGAAAACAATGGTTTATGGAGTTGGATTTTCAAAATTTAATTTACAAGTTTGGTTAAATTTAAATCGCATTGTCAGTATCTTTCAAAAAAAATATTTGTGGGATATACCTTAATTAATAAACATATTTGAATATTTATATTCAGAAAATTTAATTACATCACCAAAAGATAAAATATTTTATAAACTTGGTCAACCATCACATAAATATCAACAACATCTAATCACTTTAGTTTAATTTTTCCGTTTGTAACAACTTTGATTAATAAAAGTAATCAACGACTCCACATTTTCCCTTTTCTTTAACAGTGCATGCTCATTAGCAATTCGTTGCAAAACAAATTTAAAATTTATTATAATATTACATAAAAGTAAATATTGATATGACTAAATATAAAAAATAAATTATCATATTTGATTCATGTTCAATTGAAATTAAATTGGTTTCAATCAATAATATTTATAATGTTGTATATATAAAAATAATACTTAAATTTATATACCAATAATATAAAAAATATATAATAAAATAATACAATAACCAAAATATAGGATCAAAAGATTATTTTAAATATAAAAAAGTTAAAAATTATACAATATAAAAAAGTTATTGAATTACCATGAAAACACAATATAAAGGTACTACACAAAATTAAAACATAAACAATAAGTTCATTATTATAAAACATAAAACAAATTAAAACACACAATATATCATCATTCAATGTCCATCTCAGTCATTATTTATCAATGTACTCTTTAATAAAATTTATCTTCTTCAAATATTTGTTGGAAGAACAATTATCGAAAAATAATCAGAAATAAAAATATTAAATAAATTTAAAATATATATCTTTTGAAAAATTTAAATTTAAAAATAATTATTTAATGAAAAAATAAATTGATTATTAAATAGAACACAAAATTAATATTCCAAATCACATAATTATTAATTAAAAATAAATAAAACATAAAACAAAGATACTACACATAATTAAAACATAAACATTAAGTTCATTATTATAATAACAAAAAATAAAATTATTATGAAAAGATTAAAAATGTATAATTAATTCAAGGGTTAATTGCAAAAAAAAAAAAAAAAAAAAGAAGAAGAAGGTGTTTATCAATAATTACAACATATTATTATTTTTCTTTGCAATTCGATACATCACTTTTCTAAGTTTTACAATTCGATGCATCTTCCCTATTTTTTGGCAATACATAAATAAAGTGGATGTCGAAGCCACATTAAAGTGCTACACAAATGCCCACGCAAATGTCATGTATGTTGAATAAAACGTTTTTTTTTCAAACGTTTTAAAGTAAAAATAATATGTAAATTTCAGATTATTTTTTGTGGACGATGATTTTGAGGACACGGTCCTCTTCTTTTGAGTTTTGGGGGAAAATGATATATAACAATTAAATCGGTTTATGATTTATTTTTTAAAAAGATTTTTTAAGATTGTTTTTAGTTAAAAACTAATTTTTTAGTATATAATTTTTTTAGTTAAAAATGTTTTACAATTAAAAATAAAATAAAATAAAATAAAAATATGCATCAGTCGTGACATCTATGTGACACCTTGATAGCCCTGACAACCACATCATGATTTAATTATTGAAAAAAAATAAACAGATACATTAAATTGCAAACTTAAAAATGTGGTGTATCTAACACACTATATACCGGACGTCATTCAATGTCCATCTCACTCATTCTTTATCAATATCCTCTTTAACAAATTTTGTCTTCTTCAAATATTTCCTAGAAGAAAAATTATCAAAAAATAATCACTTAACACCAGAAAAAAGTTGATTGTTGGGAATAAAATGAGATATGTTTTGATCTAATACCAAAACCCCCCTGAGACATGCCTAAATCAAGATAAGTATGTTCTAGAAATGTTAGAACATATAGATTATAAGCTAGATGAGGAGCTAATATGTTAGGCAGCTCTTAAATGATTAGATGCACAAATTAAGGGGGAACACATGCTTTGAAGTACATCAAGAACAAGTCCCCTCAAGGCTCAAACTCTGGAATTATGATCAAGTCTGCTGAAAGACAAATATGCTGATCAGGAGAGTTGTCCAGAGGAGTTGTCTCAGCTCAATTAATCAAGATCAAGTGCTCTGAAAAGCCTGAGGTCAACTACACTGAAGAGAAAGAGACAACCACACACTAAAGACCTTCAAAGAAACAAGCTAAGATCATCTTCAAGAGAAATAAAAGGGAAAGAGCCATCTGAAGGGAAAGAGCCATCCTCAAGAAAAATAAAAGGGAAAGAGCAAGACAATCTTGCTGATAAGCAAGACTGCTGATAGTGATAAGGAGTGTTGTCCAAATGATGAGGAATGTTGTCCCATCATTGGAACAACCTTCAGAAGTGATGTCCAAGTCCTAACAAGAGAATCTGAAAGTCAGATGTTGGGAAGAGTGCTACAGAATGAAGACAAAGCTTCTTACAGCCGTTTATTTCCCAAATGAGGACATGTCACTATCAAGATCCTGTCTTCAAAGTTGAAGAACTAAAAGAAGACATTTATGGACATTGGAGGCTGCCTCTCCAACGGGCAAATCCTTCATTTGTCTATAAATACAGAAGTGTGAAGACCATTTGAAAGCATCCAACTAATCTCAACACAATCCAACCTAGCTCAAGTTCTTACAAGCTAGAGTGCTTTCAAAGCTTTCAAAGACTATCTTAGTCTTCAAACACTTCATCTAAGCTGAACTTCATTGTACATCCATACACAAGCTTAGAGAGATATCCTATCCTTATACACTGATCTCCATTGTAAAGGATATCTCATTAGTTGGAACCTTACTTCAATCCTCATATCTTTCAAGAGTGAAAGTGAGAAGGTTGTAGTAGTAGAAGTGGTAGGAGCTGACTGTTGAGAGAAGAACAGTTCAGTTCTGAGTTGAGAAGAGGGTACTAGGACTCTAGACATCCTAGGGATCAATTCACCAAGAGTGGTGTTCTTGATCAAGTGCACCTTGGCACTATAAAACAAGTTAATTCCAAGAGTGAAGGAATTATCCTGTTAAATCAGGGAAAGTGGATGTAGGAGCTTGAGTCTCTGAACCACTATAAACTCTTGTGTTGATTTACATTTCAAGTACTTATAATACATCAATACTGCACACAAAACTGATCTTTCAAGGATAAACATTCAAAGACTGTGCAAAAACCTATTTGGACAAGTTCCCTGAAAACTGGACTGTGTTCCATTGACTAAGTGATTTCAGAAATTAAAGGAGTTTAAACTAAAAGGGCCAACCACTATTCCGCACATATAACTCCCCTAGATAGTTATTCAACTAAGTACTCAATAGTACTTAGTAGATTGATTATCTAAGAAGAGTTAATCTTCTTCAGCAGAGTTGTCCAAGACAACCTTGCTGAGCTCTAGTTTGATTAAGTTTGAAAAGAATTTGCATACAAGTGTATTCCCCCCCCCCCCCATACACTTGTTATCTACTCCTTACAGGACCAACAAGTGGTATCAGAGCAGGGGTTCAAAGACCACTGCTTCTGAAAAGCCATCTTGGTTTTCAAATTCACATATTGGCTGTGGTCACTGAACTGATCTCTCTGAAATCCTTAGTGTATTTTGACTGACTATTTGTTCTTGAATTATGGCCAACAACAATGCTGCTGTTCCACCTCATACTATCCAAGGATTGGACAACATGGCCACAAATCCAGTCAACCACATTTCACATCACAAACTGCCCATGTTCTCAATTGATAACTATGATTTCTGGAAAATCAGAATGAGGGCTCATCTTGCATCTCTTCATACTGATATGTTGAGAGTGATCACAAGAGGTCCTTTTGTGTTCACCTTTGTCAATCCCAGAGTCACAGAGGCTCAAAAGGCAGATACAAGAGATGTACTACCCAAAGATGAAGATGACTTCACTACTGATGAAAAGAGGAAAGATAATCTGAACTATCTAGCAATGAACACCCTCTACCAAACAATTCCAGATGCAATTATGGGTAGAGTCTACCACTGCACAACAGCCAAAGAAATTTGGGATACTCTTGCTGAAATGTGTGAGGGTACTGAAAAGATCAAGGAGAACAAGCTCCAAGTTGCTGTGCAGAAATTTGAACAGTTTGCAATGGAGTCTGAGGAATCCATTGATAAGTTTGCTGGTAGATTCACTGATGTGATGAATGAAATCAACTCACTGGGCAAGGTTTACACCAAGAGAGAAGTGGGGTTGAAGATCTTGAGAAGTCTCACTCAAAAGTGGGATGTCTATGCTGTAATGATGCAAAACACCAAAGATCTTTCCACCATGCCCATGCAACAAATCTTCTCTGAACTCAAAGCTTATGAGTTCGACCTCAATAGAAGAAAGCCTATTGAGGAACCTTCAAATCCTACTAAGGGAGTGGCATTCAAAGCCAAGACTGCTGAACCAGAGATGCAGTCCACTCCAAGATCATCAAAGTCAGTCTCAAAGACTGAAATGAAGGAAGAACTAGCCCTGATGGCTAGAAGGTTTGAAAAGTTAAACTCAAGGTTTGGTAGATACAAGAAATTCTACCAGGACAACAAATTCAGGAGATACAACTCTCCTGAAGCACAGGCTGAAGTCAAAAAGCCTGAAGAGAAAAGATCAGAGGACAAGTACTCTGATAGGAGAAGGTCCAGTAGAGCTGAACCTTCATCATCAAAAAGAAGAGAAGAATCAAAGAAAGAAGATGATGAAGATCTGTGCTATAACTGTAAAAAGAAAGGGCACTTCCAGTATGATTGCCCTGAATTAAGCTCTAAGGAGAGAAGAGAGAGGCAGGCCAAAAGAGATAGGAAGTTCACCAACAGAAAGGCCATGATGGCTGGTGAAGAATCTGATAGTACTGAAAGCCTCAACTCCTCTGATGGACTGTTCTCCAACAGTGATGATGATGATGATGTCTGCAACATGGCTCTTGAGGATGATGAGGTATCCTCTACTTCTAGTTCACCATCATTCATCTCACAGAACAATAGTGAGGTCAACTTGAAGCTTTCCCTTGGAAAGTTGATGGAAGACTTCACTTTGTTACAAGAATTTCATGATAACTGTGTGAGAGAAAATGAAAGATTGGCCATTGAACTTGCCAAAAACTCTGAGGTAGTTGTTGATGTCAAGTCTACTGAGTTGTATCAACAAGTCTTGAGAGAGCTTGAGGAAGCAAATCTCAGGATAGTTGACCAACAAAAGGAGATTGATGATCAACTTCTCTCTCAGAAGAGAAAAGATTTTGAACTTAAAATTCTCAATGCCAAACTTGAAAACCTCTCACATGAATATGATATTCTTAAATCAAGTGAAGAGAGCCTAAAATTAAAGATGTCTGCTCTGAAGAAATCCTCTAGAGCAATAGAGGAAATTCAGAGTTATCAAAGACCTATGGCTCAAAGAAGTGGATTAGGTTTTGATCCATTTGAATCTTCACCTTGTCTTAGTGTTGCTTCTGTAAGTAACACTAAGAGAATCTTTGTTAAATCAGTGGCACAAACTGAAAATGAAGTGATTCAGCCACTGAACAAAGGAAAGGGCAAAATGGATGATCTGCCTACTCAAGTGATTCAGGAGAATAGGCCAAAACCTAAGGAAATGGGCAAAGCTCCTGAACATAAGAGGAATGTTGGTCAGCAGAGTAGACCCAATGGAAGGGCAACTCTACTGAACAATGTTCAGAGGAGTTATCCAAAGTATAATCAGCCTAGGCCAACTCTTCTGAGAAAGCCTCAGCTGAATAGACCCAAGGATAACTTTCCTCAAAGGCAAAATAAAATGAGACAACCAAAACCCTTCATGCCAAAGGGTAATGGTCAAAAGAAAGCCTTTCCTCAAAGATTCCCTCAAGTAGCACAAAGAACTCAAAAGTTCAGGAGATTTGACAACTCTCCTGAAACTTATAGAGTTAACACATTCACACACACTTTCCCAAAGGCATTTAAGGGAAAGACAGTGTATGTAGATGCTAGAGGAAGACAACTTAGCCACCTTGAATCAATCAAGGTTATTAGGCAAGTTTGGGTTCCTAAAGGTACAGCTAACCTCTCAGGACCCAAAACTCAAAGGGTACCTAAACCCATCTAATTGTAGGTACCAATGGGCCACAAGATGAGGAGTATAAGCAAAAAGACAACATGGTACCTTGACAGTGGATGTTCAAGGCACATGACTGGAAACAAGGAACTCCTCACTGATTTCATTGAAAAAGAAGGCCCTAATGTCACATTTGGAGACAGCTCACAAGCATCAACAAAAGGTTATGGTACTTTGATGATTGGTAACATCAAAGTAACCAATGTATCTTATGTAGCTGGTCTCAAATATAATCTCCTAAGTATCAGTCAATTCTGTGATAAAAACTTCAATGTTGAGTTTTCCTGTGATAAATGCTTGATTAAAGATAAGACTCAACAAATTCTATTGACTGGAACTAGGAAAGGAAATGTGTATTTTGCAGACTGGGACAAGTCTATTAATGCTGCATGCTTCATTGCTAAGAGTTCTAGTGAACAAAGTTGGATATGGCATAAAAGATTAAACCACCTGAACTTTAAAACAATGAACAAAATTGCTAGAAATGCATTAGTCAAAGGACTACCTAATGAGGTTTTCATTAAAGAGCATGTTTGCAAACCATGCCAAGAAGGAAAACAGATCAAAGCCTCATTTAAGGGAAAACCAGTCATCTCTCCTGAAAGGGTACTTGAACTGTTACATATGGACCTTTTTGGACCAATTACCCCTGCAAGCATAAATGGTAGAAAATACACATTGGTTGTAGTAGATGACTTCTCTAGGTTCACATGGGTAGTATTTCCCCTTAATAAGAAGGAAACTCAAGTCAAACTGCCTGAACTTCTTATGAGATTGTCAAATGAGAAAAGCCTTAACATTATCAAGATAAGATCTGATAAAGGCACAGAGTTCATTAACTCATACATCAATGAGTATTGTACATCTAATGGAATAGCTCATGAAACCTCAGCAGCTAGAACTCCCCAACAGAATGGAGTTGCAGAAAGAAGAAATAGAACTTTAAAAGAAGCTGCTAGAACTCTAATTGCTGATTCAAAATTACCTAAGAGGTTTTGGGCTGAAGCTATAAACACTGCATGCCATACTCAAAATAGATGTTTGATTATTAAGGGGCAAGGCAAAACCCCCTATGAACTCTGGAAAGGAAGAATGCCTAAAGTGTCTTACTTTCACATTTTTGGTTGCAAGTGTTTCATTCACAATAATGGGAAAGATCAGTTGAAAGCCTTTGATAGCAAAGCTGATGAAGGAGTGTTTCTTGGATACTCCCAAATCAGTAAAGCCTTCAGGGTCTACAACAAGAAAACTCTTATTGTGGAAGAAACACCTCATGTTGTGTTTGATGAATCTACTCATGAGTTCAGGAATGAGAACTTGGAATCAGAAGAAATCACACAAAGAACAACCAGACTAAGCCTAAAAGACAAAGTCACTGAATTCATAGATGTTGTCCAAGCCAATCTACCTGAAAACTCTATGTTGGACAACCATCCTGAAGGCAACCTTCCTGAGGCAAATCCCACTGAAAGAAATGGTGAACTGAATGATCCAATCCCAGTTCACATCCAGAGCAAGAACCAAGTGATATTGAGGAAGCACTTCAAGATGCCAATTGGATTACAGCCATGCAGGAAGAACTGAACCAATTCACCAGAAATGAAGTATGGGAGCTGGTGGATAGGCCTTCACATCAAGATGTTATTGGAACAAAGTGGGTGTTCAAGAACAAGAAAAATGAAAATGATGTGATTGTCAGAAACAAAGCAAGACTTGTGGCAAAAGGCTATTGCCAACATGAAGGCATTGACTATGATGAGACATTTGCACCTGTGGCAAGGCTAGAAGCAATAAGGCTCTTTCTAGCCTATGCAGCCCACAAGAGGTTCAAAGTATACCAAATGGATGTCAAGAGTGCCTTTCTGAATGGAGTCTTGAAGGAAGAAGTCTATGTAGAGCAACCACCAGGTTTTGAGGTTGGAAACCAAGTTTACAGACTCAAGAAAGCTCTATATGGACTCAAGCAAGCCCCTAGGGCTTGGTATGATACACTGTCACAATTTCTCTTGGATCATGGATTCACCAAGGGAACTGTGGACAGAACTCTTTTCAGAATATCTGAAGGAGAGGACATCTTGCTTGTCCAAATTTATGTGGATGACATAATATTTGGATCCCCCAATGAGAAGCTGTGTGAGAAGTTCTCAAAGCTAATGCAAAGCAAGTTTGAGATGTCCATGATGGGGTTGATGAACTTCTTTTTGGGTCTTCAAGTCAAACAATCTAAAGAAGGAATCTTCATCAACCAAGCTAAGTACACCAGAGAAATGATCAAGAAGTTTGGGTGTACAACTAGCAAGCCAGTAAGGATCCCTATGAACACAAATTGGAAGATGGATCCTGATGAGAGTGGTATTCCAACCAACTCTACTGAGTATAGAGGAATAATTGGTTCACTCCTCTATCTCACTGCCAGCAGACCTGACATCACCTTTGCAGTAGGTGTTTGTGCAAGGTTCCAAGCAAATCCTAAGAAAAGCCATCTTGAGGCTGCAAAGAGGATTTTGAGGTACCTCAAAGGCACTGAAAACCTAGGCCTTTGGTATCCTGCTGATGACAACATTGAGCTAACTGGCTACTCAGATGCTGACTATGGAGGTTGTAGAATTGACAGAAAGTCCACTTCAGGGACTTGTCAATTCTTGGGCAACAAGCTTATATCTTGGTTCTCCAAGAAGCAGAACACAGTGGCTACTTCCACCACTGAAGCTGAGTATGTTGCAACTGGAAGTTGTTGTGCTCAAATTCTTTGGCTGAGACAACAACTGAAAGACTACAAAGTCAACTCTACTGAAGTGCCAATATTTTGTGATAACAAAAGTGCCATTGCTATATCACAGAATCCTGTATTGCACACAAGATGCAAGCATGTGGACATCAAGCATCACTTCATTAGAGACCATGTGGAGAAGAAGGACATAAAGTTGGTCAAGATCCACACAGATCATCAAAAAGCTGATATACTAACTAAGCCACTTGCAGAGGCAAGGTTTCTGGAGCTATCAGCAGAGTTGGGATTACTTGATCCAGGGAAGTTGGACAAGTAAAAGTCATGAAAAGTGAATGTGATATACAAACTGAAAAGGTTCTCAGCAGACTTGGTCAAGTCTACTGAATAACAGAAGAGATGGCTAAAATCATTCAGGACATTTGTCCATTGGAATTCAGGACCTTTGTCCACATCTCTTCAGGACACTTGTCCAAGTGGGGTCAGATAAGTTGTCTTGGCTATCAAACTATTTCCTTGGCTTGATAAGCACCTATTTTGGGTAATCATTGCCTACCTTGATACATGTCCCAACTACAGATATCATTTCTGTGGGATTTAATTTGTCCCCCACCCAAAAGGTCACTTTCCATGCATTAAATGCCAAGATTTAACTCTTGTTTGCATTACACCTTTTCAAACCATGATCTATCTCGAAAACTCCCCAACCATTAACTAATATTAAATACCTTCCACGTTTTGAATAAAACCAACAAGTCACTGTTACATTGGTTTTTGACCATTGGATCAAAACTGGCCAACTCCCCTGAAATTCATCCTGGCCGTCCAAGTGTATATTTCCATTTCTGATACCCGCTGAAAATACACAAACCTCACCAACTCATTGACAAACATTCTTTTTAGAATATCCCCAAGTCTTAAGATCCCCCACCAACACTTCTTCCTAAGTATTCAAACCCTAGCTTATTTTTCTTCAAACTCTCTCAACACTCTTTCATTTTCATCTCTGTAAATTTCAATGGCTCCCAAAGTTAGACCAGAGATGATCATAGACTTTTCCAACAAGGCTCTGGACCTTGATTTTGGATATCTAAGCAACAAAAACAATCTTCATTTTGAACCCATAATCTCCTTTGAAAGTGAAGATCCTGAGATTACTCCAACCCTGAGGTGGTTGAGAAGGGCTGGTCTTCAAAAGTTCTTGGAAGAAAGACCAAGTTCCTGCTTGGAAAGCTATATGGCTGAATTCTTTGCCTTTCTCAAATGGAGAGGCAAGCCTGAAGATGGTGAAATTTCCACCAGATTGTCCTATGTTGCTGAAGGAGAAGAGGAAGAGAGATTTCATAGAGTGAAATTCTCTTCAGAAGATCTTGAAGGAGCTTTTGGATTGCCTTCTGAGGGAAGGAATCCAGAAATCTATGGCACTGGTCATGAAGAAGAAATAGCTCAGGAATGGCTATTGACACCAGGCCCTCTCTCCTCAACTCAAAACAAAAAGACTCTCAAGCCAGAATTTCTCAACCTTTTTGAGGTAGTAGCTAAAAGTCTCTTGAGTAATACTGGAAGCTTAGAGCAGGTCAGCCATCCAAGAATCAGAATCATGGCTGCAGTCATTGATGCCAGTGACAAAGGCATCAAGTTTGATTGGAGGACCTTCATTATGTCTGAAATGATGAAGGAAAAGGCTAAATTCAAGGTGAAATCTCACAACAAGGTGGTGTTAGAAGGGAAAATCAAGTATTGCACTAGGGCAAGCTTGTTGATTGAGAGATTTTCTCATTACTCCCAGATGCAAACCTTTGCAAAGCCCCTCCCAGCCCAAAAGATCCTATTCAGAAAGCTCAGCAAGAAAACTGAGAAAAGAAGGATGTTAATAGCCAAGCCTGCTGAAGCAAAGGTGGAGGAGAAGCCCAAGTTGAAAAAGAGGACAAAGGCAAGGGTGGTGAAGACAAGGAAAATGTCTCAGATAATCTCAGAAGAGAATTCAGATGCTTCAACTGAGATTGAAGAAGTTGCTAGAGAAGGTGTACAAGTGCCCTCTGATCATTCAGAAGAATTAAGGCAAAAGTACAATGAGACTAGACAAAAGTCTAGGGGTGATAAGAGGATCAGGGAGGTTGTCCCTGAGAAGGATGAGGAAGGAAGTGGGAGCAGTAGAGCTAGTAAGAGAAGGGTCAAGCCTACTGACAAGGTGTTGGAGCTTCAAGAAGAAAGGTCTCTACAACTTGCTCTAAGAGAGAGCAGAGCTGAAAGCAGGACCAAATCAAAATCAAGGACCAACTCATCTGGTTCTGGAACTCCAGTATCCAGGGTCCCTGAAGGTCAAACAGTGGAGGCCAACATCCCTGAAATTCAGAATCCTGAGCCCAACTCCCCTGAAACCCATATAACCCCAACCAATCAACCCATCACCCCCATTAACCTCACAAAGAGATACTCTCCTGAGGGAAGTGTGCAGAGAAGTATGATAGATGTGCTAGCTGACATAGCTGTAGATGAGACAAGGTTACAATCTCCCCTTGACTCATCTATGCTCAATTATTCAAAGCTTTTAGAAGCTGCACTCTTTGAGCCAACCCCCCTGAGTAAAGCCCCTTCAGATCCATTGCTCTCAAAAGCAACTGAAGATCCTTCTACTGCACCCAACCCATCTGAAGCCAACATTCCTGAACTTAATCTGCCTGAAGCCACATTAGGAGAACCCAGAGCCAACTCCCCTATAACCCAAAGTCCCCATTCAAGTGGAGATGAGGAGGAGTATACTTATGAAAGTATGCTCAGAGGAGGAGCCAAGGCTACTGTGGACAGTTTGTATCCACAACTTGCTGAATTTCCAAGAATTCAGAAGGCCTTTCATGATCTAAGGATGCTTGTTGATGTGAAAGACAAATCCTTAATGGAGATATCACAAGTCATCCAAGATAAGGGTGCAAACTGGTGGCAAGTGGAGGAGAACAGATTGTTACACTTTGCTGGAGTTTCAAAGACAAGATTCCTCACTGATGAGGAAGTATTTGCAAAATTGGTGGATGACAAGATGAATGAGGAGAGGGAAAGAAAAGCTAAGGGTATCAAACACCCTGAAAGTAGCTCCAATGATGATGACTCCCCAGATGATCTCTCAAACCCCTCTAAACCCAACCCTCCTGAAACCCCTCAAGCCAATCTCCCTAAGCCTTCTGTCTCTGAAAGACTTTCCAACCCCCCTAGAACCTATCATAGGAAAGGCTCTGTCATTTCAGAGGTGTTGACCAAGGATGGTAACACAACCAAGGACACATCTGCCAATGAAGGTTCCTCTGAACCCAAGGCACAGCCTAAAGATGTGGAGGTTCCTTCTCTAGAGGCTAGTTTGATTAAGGCCTATTCAGTGTCAGAAGAGTTGGACACTGATCAGCCCTTAATCATTCAGGATGACTCAGTGGCTGTTGATATAAGCACTGTGATCTCCCCACAACTGCCATCTTTGAACCTTGTTGAAGGTGGAGATGCTGCAGGTTTAGGAGAAGGAGTTGAAAAGGAAAGTAGTTTTGAAAAATCAGAGGGAGTTATGGATGAAAGAGAGGTAGTTATCACTAAGATTGTGAGTGTACCAACATATGAGGGTGGTATAAGTGAGGAAGGACAGGTTATTCTTGAAGTCAAATCTGAACTTCAAGAATCCCTTGATGAGAGGAGGCCTGTTTCTTTAAGTGAGGAAACTTTTAATGAAGGAAGAAAAGAAGTAGTTGAACATGAGGAGAAGACTGCTGATGTATCAGAGTCTTATGAAAAAGAAATTGAGGGTGATAAGTGTGTTTTCACTGATGTTTTTGATTTGTCTGATATTGCAGGAATAAGCTTTGATCAAATATTTGCAGAAGATCTCTTGACAGATGCTCCCATTCAAGTTGACACTGGATCAGCACAAGCCTTGCTTGGGATGCAATCAGAGAAGTTGGATTCCTTGGCTCAACAAGTTCAAACAGCCCATGAAGAAACTTCTGGAGCATTAGATGAGCATGGAAGAACTCTAGCTTATGTTGAAATGAGACTGACTGGCTCTGAAGATGTGGTGCTACCCACATTGGAAACAAGAATTGAAGGAGTAGAATCTGGTCTTCAAACCATCTCTAATGAAGTTCACAAAGCCAAAGTCAGTATGGAAAACATTTCAAAGGAGGTCAAGAAGGATCAAAAAAGGCTAAGAGACAATCATAATGCTAATGTTCAAGCTATCAGATTGACACTCAAGCAAGCTCTTGGCAAGAAGACAGCCTTGCAGAAGAGAAGAGCTGAAGAGCAAAGGCTAGCTATGGTCAAAGCAGCCTCAGAAAAGTTTTCCCAAGAAGTGCTGGCCAACATTGCTGAAGGTGCAGTGGCCAACCTCACTGAGCTCCTGAAAGCCCAATTGGATGCATCTCTTAAGGCAACCATGGAGGAGGTTGTTCAACAGAAAATGAAGCCTGTTCTTGCCTTTCTTAGTTTAAGCAGTGACAGGATGCAAAATATACATGATGAGAATGTATATCTGTTGGAAGAGATGAAGTCTATAACCCAAGCCCAATCCTTATTGGCATCCACTATGAGTGAACTGAAGCCAGAATGTTTTGATGCTGCCAAAAAGGGGGAAAGGGAAAGAGCAAGGGCAAAAGGTGCCTTAGTGATTGGGAGTCCAGTGAAAGGGAAGGACAAAACCCCTGTAGGAAAGGGAAAAGAGCCTGCAGTGCTGAACTTGGAAGAATTAGATGAAGAGGAGCAGTTAGCACTGGCATTGAAGAATTCTATGGCCTCAGCTCAAGAAGAAAAAGTGAGGCTACAACAAAGACCAGGTGGTGAAGTATCTGGTTTGGACAAGGATGCTGAAGGTGTCCAAATTAGAGGAAAGATCAAGAAGGCCCAAGGAAAGAAGAGACAAGTTGAGAAATTCACTGACTTTCCCAATAGCCTTGATCTTCCACCTGAATTCAGAGTTATTGATGATGAGCCTATCTCAAAGAAGGCCAAAACAGCTGAAGAGCCCAAGAATGCTGAAAAAGACAGGTCTACTGAGACTAAGTCCACTGAAAGCACCAAAGTCACTAAAGATGTGGAAATCTTATATGAAGAAGGCTTTGGACCTGGACCAAAGAAGACAAAGATAGTGGTACTCAATGATCCATCAAAGCTGTTTCATGAAGGGTATGGCAAAGACCCTGAAACATAACAGAAACTGGCCATGATGAGGGCCCAAGAGAAAATGGACTTGATGGAAGAGGCCAACAGAGCAAGAGATAAGAGAAGAACAGACTTCCAGAAGCCAAGAAGGAAGAGAGCAACCTACAACAAGATGAAGCCACAGCTATTGATCCCAATGGACACCAAATATCCTCACTTGGATAAATGGGTGCCAATTCAGCTGAATGACTCATGGGAGGAAGCAAAAAGGGAGTTCGTCTATGATCAGTATGTCATTGACAGATGGAATGGAAGAGATGCCAACATCAATTTTGCTGAGTTCATGATTGAGTACTACAGAGAACTCTATCAACAATTGCTTGCAGCTGCTGATATTGCAAGATTTGAATTCACAGCTCCCAAGCCAATCATATACTTACCTCCAAAGCTTGATGGATGGATTGATCAATCAAGGATCCTGAGAGAATTCACTGAGATCCTCAAGCTGAACAAGATGGTTCTTGGTCCTAAGGGAACCAACCAAGAAGCCATGGCCTTGAAGAGGAGAGTGTGGGCACAGTATGGGATGGTGCCACCTCCTGAGGATGATCTCTAAATGGCTAAGTCTTCTGACCTATCTTAATTGATCAACTATGAAAATTGGTCAAGTTTGCTGATGTGGTGTGCTAATCTGTTTTGCTCTGACTTGATATGGATTGCTCTGATACAAGCTCTGTGCTCTGATTTTGTATATGTCTTGAAGTGTTAGTATTTGCTCTGATATAATAAAGATTAGTGCTCTGATGTTGAAAAAGTCTTGTATATGTGTTGAACTCTTAGAAGGAAATATTCTGATGTATTTAGTGTTGATGATTCATGCTCTGATATGTTCAATTCAACTATCAACATGCTTGTAATGTTTTTTTTTAATGAATGATAGTTGAACTTATTTTGAATCAAGAAACACTCACCTCTCTATGCCTATCTATGAAACCTATTTGCAATATGGATGGTAAATACACTAACACATTGTTTTTCAGGATAATTGACCTTAGTCATGTCTTCTGAAGATAAATGTAATAGGTATAGCCAAGTCACTTTTGCACAAATGTATAGGTTTTGGCATCATCAAAAAGGGGGAAATTGTTGGGAATTAAATGAGATATGTTTTGATCTAATACCAAAACCCCCCTGAGACATGCCTAAATCAAGATAAGTATGTTCTAGAAATGTTAGAACATATAGATTATAAGCTAGATGAGGAGCTAATATGTTAGGCAGCTCTTAAATGATTAGATGCACAAATTAAGGGGGAACACATACTTTGAAGTACATCAAGAACAAGTCCCCTCAAGGCTCAAACTCTGGAATTATGATCAAGTCTGCTGAAAGACAAATATGCTGATCAGGAGAGTTGTCCAGAGGAGTTGTCTCAGCTCAATTAATCAAGATCAAGTGCTCTGAAAAGCCTGAGGTCAACTACACTGAAGAGAAAGAGACAACCACACACTAAAGACCTTCAAAGAAACAAGCTAAGATCATCTTCAAGAGAAATAAAAGGGAAAGAGCCATCTGAAGGGAAAGAGCCATCCTCAAGAAAAATAAAAGGGAAAGAGCAAGACAATCTTGCTGATAAGCAAGACTGCTGATAGTGATAAGGAGTGTTGTCCAAATGATGAGGAATGTTGTCCCATCATTGGAACAACCTTCAGAAGTGATGTCCAAGTCCTAACAAGAGAATCTGAAAGTCAGATGTTGGGAAGAGTGCTACAGAATGAAGACAAAGCTTCTTACAGCCGTTTATTTCCCAAATGAGGACATGTCACTATCAAGATCCTGTCTTCAAAGTTGAAGAACTAAAAGAAGACATTTATGGACATTGGAGGCTGCCTCTCCAACGGGCAAATCCTTCATTTGTCTATAAATACAGAAGTGTGAAGACCATTTGAAAGCATCCAACTAATCTCAACACAATCCAACCTAGCTCAAGTTCTTACAAGCTAGAGTGCTTTCAAAGCTTTCAAAGACTATCTTAGTCTTCAAACACTTCATCTAAGCTGAACTTCATTGTACATCCATACACAAGCTTAGAGAGATATCCTATCCTTATACACTGATCTCCATTGTAAAGGATATCTCATTAGTTGGAACCTTACTTCAATCCTCATATCTTTCAAGAGTGAAAGTGAGAAGGTTGTAGTAGTAGAAGTGGTAGGAGCTGACTGTTGAGAGAAGAACAGTTCAGTTCTGAGTTGAGAAGAGGGTACTAGGACTCTAGACATCCTAGGGATCAATTCACCAAGAGTGGTGTTCTTGATCAAGTGCACCTTGGCACTATAAAACAAGTTAATTCCAAGAGTGAAGGAATTATCCTGTTAAATCAGGGAAAGTGGATGTAGGAGCTTGAGTCTCTGAACCACTATAAACTCTTGTGTTGATTTACATTTCAAGTACTTATAATACATCAATACTGCACACAAAACTGATCTTTCAAGGATAAACATTCAAAGACTGTGCAAAAACCTATTTGGACAAGTTCCCTGAAAACTGGACTGTGTTCCATTGACTAAGTGATTTCAGAAATTAAAGGAGTTTAAACTAAAAGGGCCAACCACTATTCCGCACATATAACTCCCCTAGATAGTTATTCAACTAAGTACTCAATAGTACTTAGTAGATTGATTATCTAAGAAGAGTTAATCTTCTTCAGCAGAGTTGTCCAAGACAACCTTGCTGAGCTCTAGTTTGATTAAGTTTGAAAAGAATTTGCATACAAGTGTATTCCCCCCCCCCATACACTTGTTATCTACTCCTTACAGGACCAACATTGATCAACATAAAAAAAAATCATGTAATAAGGTATCAACTTGCTAGAAAATGTTGCATCGGTCATATGATTATTCGAAACTAAAATGAAAATATTAAACGGAAAAAAAATTAACCCTAACAAAAAACAATAAAATAAGTAATCAATCATTATAATGGATAAAAATTATAAAAAGATGATAAAACTCATATAGAAAAAACACTCATAGAAAAATAAATAGTTGTTGTTCATCCAAAAAATTTGAACATTTATCTATCACATATGAATTTGCATTAACGTTGACAACGTTAAAAGTGTCATTCCGACATACAATATCATCAGGTTTAACTTGAATGTTAAATAGCATGACACACTTAAGTAAATCTTAAATTTAAAATGGAACAACCCATATCCATTCTACATTATATAAATAATAATTATGTGCCATCACTAATCTATTAAAATGTTTTCCCAAAAATCTTATAAGTAAACATAACAAATGAAAGATGAATATAAAATATAATTATATACCATATAAATTATAGTTAAAAATAACTTTGTTGTTAAAAAAAAATTGATAACAAAAAACGTTAAAACCCAATACATACCAACCTAAACACTGAACATTAAATAAGATTAGAATAGTAATATTTTTAATTGAAATTATTAATACATTCGTAGATAATAAATAAATTAAAATTCAATAGGTTAATTGCAAAAAAAAAAAAAAAAAAAAACCCACCACCTTTAGTGTATTTAATTATTTATCAACTACAATTTTTGAATTTTGAAGAATCGAGTAAATGGATGTAACTTCAAGCTCTCAAATACCAATAACGATTCCTCCATTTCCAGACAACAGTGACCAAGAAAAAAAACCCATAAATTTGATTGTTTTTTTTAAAACGGACTCAAAATTAAAATTAGGAAATTGTAGATGTTGTTAATCCTTAAATGCCTTAACATTATCAACAACATCTTAATTTGACCTTCCGAGATTTTTTCTAAGTCTTTTCTGAAATGCTACATTAAATGTTGATCTAAATGTTGTCGCATTTCTGGCAGGATCTAGAAGCTTCTACAAGGATCTGGAACCTGGAAGATTCCAGAACATTGGAGAACATGCTAGAACGGCCTGGAACCATTTGGAACGACCTGGAGCATTCAAGAAAGATCTAGAAAGATCATGGAAGTTGAGTTCCTAAAAAATAGGACCTCATTGTGGAAGCCTCTAGAATCAGCACCCCACTACTATAAATACCGATGGAAGGCTTCTCAAATCAGTGTACTCTATTCGATCAACTTCCTAGACCGAGCGTATATCCCTGTTAGGAATTGTGGCCAGTAGAACTACCTTTTAGATCATACGTTCGTATCCCACCCGTATGGCTGTGTGTCTTCTTATCTATTGAGAGTGTAATCTTTAGATAGACTAGGCATTTCGACAGTGTATACATTATACACTTAGTTCGTTTTTAGAACAAGGCACCTGCCTCGTTTGTAGTTTCTGTTGTGAATGTTAATGCTGTAACATTTCACACAACATTTGTACTTGAAGATAAGTATTGTTTTTCGCCGTAAGGCTAGCATATATTTTTATTTATAAAATCTATGTGAAAATTATTTCCATTGTGTCACGTTTGTTTTTAGTGTTTCAAGTCTTCCGCTGTGTTAATCATAATTTCTGATATTCTGCTAGAGTCAGTGTTGTACCAATTGTCACAACATTTAGTACAACATTATTCTACTTAAACTTAAACACTTCATATACATACACTTAACACCACAGCACACACTTTCAGTTGGTATCAGAGCTGATACCTGACGACACTAGGTTAGATCTTTGGTCAAATGTGTTTTTAGTGTAGGTTAGCAATGGAAACACATCACATATCCACGGCACTTAGGCCACCCGTTTTAGATGGTTCGAATTACGCTTATTGGAAGCCTAAGATGCGTATGTACATCAAGTCAGTTGATGAACGTGCTTGGAGGACTGTTCTTACAGGTTGGGAAGCTCCAAAAAGACCAGCAGACGCAGATGGTGAAATACAAATCAAGAGAGAAGTTGACTGGACGGCTGATGAAATAACAACAGCAAGCTACAATTCTAAAGCTTTAAATGCTATTTTTACTTCTGTTGATGTTTCAATGTTTAAAATTATATCTAACTGTTCTACTTCTAAAGATGCATGGGACAGGTTGCAAGAGCATTGTGAAGGTTCAGAAAGTGTTCGAAGGACTAAGCTTCGAATGTTGGGAACAAAATTTGAGAATCTCCGAATGAGGGAAGATGAAACAATTACAGCCTACAATGAAAGGTTAAGTGAGATTATCAATGAATCACATTCTCTTGGTGACCCTATTTCTAATGTTAGAGTAGTTCATAAGATATTAAGATCTGTTCCTAAAAGATTTGATGCTAAAATTTGTGCTATTGAAGAGGCAAAAGATACAGATAAGCTAAGTCAAAATGAGTTAGTGAGTATTCTTAGGACATATGAGATAAACACTAATCAAGATGATGAAGCTAATGCTGATAAGAAAGTTGTGGTTTTTAAAGGGGAAACATCAAACACTTCTGAAGTTCAACCCATCATTACTGAAGTTGACACTGATGAAGAACTGCTCGATGTATGTCTCAAAAATCCTAACAATGTTGCCTTGCTCACTAAGCATTTTAACAAGTTTCTTAAGAAATCTGTGAACAAATCTAGAAACATTCAGCCTAAGATTCAAATCAATACATCAACACCTCAACCAGAAAGGAGGAAAGCTCAATTCACACCAAGACCATCAAAGAGTGAAGGTAAACCAAGGTATGATCCTGAATTTAGAAAATCAGTTCAATGCAATGCTTGTTCTGGTTATGGCCATTATGCAAATGAATGTGCCAATACTAGACTTAAGCAAAAGTTGAACTTTAGTGCTACCTTGAGTGATGAATCTGATGATGATGATCTTGATGAATTAAATCAGAATGAATATTCTAATTTTACCAGAATTGATTATAATGATTCCTCTGATGATGATCTGGATGAAACAGATTCTGATGCTGTACCTGATGCTTCAACATCTACAGCAACATCAGAACAGAGTCACCCAGATTTGAACTGTTTTAATGGTTTGGTTGATGATGCAGGAAAAAAGACTGATGACAATGAACACCAAAAGCTGTTAGATGATTGGAACAATCAGAAACTCACTCTTAATTCCTTGAATAAAGAGAATGAGGATCTGAAGGATACAATCACCAAGCTAGAGGTTATTCTTACCAAAAGGGATCTGGAAATCTGTAACTTAAAGGAGAAATTAATAAATTCCACCTTATGTTTCAAGAAATATTCCAAGAGTGCTTCTGAGGTAAATAATGCTATAGCTACTGGTAAGTCTAATACTCATGGTTTAGGTTATGATGGTACTACTGCTTCTATTTCTGATAAATTTAGAAAACCTGTGAAATTTGTGAATGCAAATGTTGTCACATTTGATGCAACATCTGCACAATCAGACCCTCACAAGGTTAAGAGGAAGTATATATGTCATTACTGTGCTAAAGTTGGTCATATTCGTCCTTACTGCATGAAATTGTTTGAAGAACAGAGAACTTTGAAAATGCTGCATAAAAACTGTCACATTCTGGTAAACAGTTTATGAAATCTGCATGGAAACCAAAAACTACCTGTAATGTTGCTCATACCTCCTTAAAAGCATGTCAACCTGATTCTTGGTATTTTGATAGTGGTTGTTCTAGACATATGACAGGTCGGACTGATTTCTTATCTGATTATGTGACCTTGAATAGTGGTAATGTTACATATGGTGGAGGTTCTAAAGGAAAGATTCTTGGTAAAGGAACTTTGAATGTTAAAGGTTTTCCTAAGCTTAAAAATGTATTACATGTTGATGGCTTACTTGCAAATCTGATTAGCATTAGTCAACTTTGTGATGATAATTTGCATGTGAAATTTGATAAAGATTCATGTTATGTTCTTAATAAAGATGAAGTTTGTGTCATGACTGGTACTAGGTCAGCTGATAATTGCTATCTTATTGGAACAAATATGTGTAACTTGTCAAAATATGATGAAAATGTCTTATGGCATCAAAGATTGGGTCATGCAAATTACAGAGCAATGAACAGACTAATCAAAGCAGATGCAGTAAAAGGAATTCCAAAACTAAGTCTTCACAACAAAACTGTATGTGGACCATGCCAAAAAGGTAAGCAGGTAAGAATGTCGCACAAAATGCTGTCACATTGTACTACACATCGATGTTTTGAATTACTGCACATGGACTTGATGGGTCCTATGGAAACTGAAAGCATTGGAGGAAAGAGGTATTCCTTAGTTGTGGTAGATGATTTTTCTAGATATACCTGGGTAGAGTCTCTAAGAGACAAATCTGAAGCATTTGCTGCATTTAAAATTCTTTATAAGAGGTTCAAAAATGTGTTTAACTTGAAAGTTGGCCGTATTAGAACTGATCATGGTAGGGAATTTGAAAACAGCATGTTTAATGATTTTTGTGATAAAAAGGGTATCTTGCAAGGATATTCATCTCCTAAAACTCCACAACAAAATGGAATTGTTGAAAGAAAGAATAGAACTTTACAAGAAATGGCTAGAGTTATGCTAACATCCAAATGTCTTGCTAAGAAATTTTGGGGGGAAGCATTGAATACTGCATGTCATGTTATTAATAGGGTTTTTATTCGTTCTGGCACAAGTCAAACACCATATGAGATTTTGAACAACAGAAAACCAAGTGTGAAATACTTTCATGTATTTGGTTGTGTGTGTTATATTCTGAATGATAGGGATCAACTTCATAAGTTTGATTCTAAAAGTGATAAAGGTTTCTTTTTAGGCTATTCTAGAAATAGTAAAGCTTATAGAGTATATAACCTTAGAACTAACACTGTTCAAGAATCTGTTAATGTTGTGTTTGATGATGATAAAGGTCTTACAGATGACAAAGATGAAGAAGATGTATCACAGGTTACTGACACTCCTGAGAATACACTGAAGTCTGAGAATGTTGCACCAAATGTTAACACATCTGGGTCAACATCTACAGAACAGACAGCTGTAACTTCACAGAATGACCAGTACATTCCCAAAACGAATCCTTCTTCAAGAATAGGTAAAAGTCATCCTTCTGACCAGATCATAGGTGATGCTACAGTTGGAGTGCAAACAAGAGGAAGAGTAAGATCAAACAAGGTAGATGTGGTAAGAACAATATGCATGTCTTATATGTGTAACATTGTAAATGCTGAATGCTATTTATCTGAAATTGAACCTAAGAGTGCTAAAGAAGCCTTAACTGATGAAAACTGGATTAATGCTATGCATGAAGAACTTGGTCAGTTTGAAAGAAATGAAGTATGGACACTTGTTCCAAGACCTAGTCATACTAATGTCATTGGAACAAAGTGGATATTCAAGAATAAAACTGATGAATCTGGTAATATTGTTAGAAACAAGGCTAGGTTAGTAGCACAAGGTTACACCCAAGTTGAAGGAGTTGATTTTGATGAGACTTTTGCACCTGTTGCTAGGATAGAATCTATTAGATTACTGCTAGCTATTGCATGTTTTATTGATATTAAACTTCATCAAATGGATGTAAAGGCTGCATTTCTAAATGGCATATTGAATGAAGAAGCATATGTTGAACAACCTAAAGGATTTGAAGATCCACAGTATCCTGATCATGTATATAAACTTAAGAAAGCATTGTATGGTCTTAAACAAGCTCCTAGAGCATGGTATGGTAGGCTTACTGACTTTCTTTTGGAATATGGATTTATTAGAGGAGAAGCTGATAGAACTTTGTTCATTAAGCACACTGAAGGAGATTTACTTATTGCACAAATATATGTTGATGACATTGTGTTTGGTTCTACTTGTGATAAAATGTTGAGTAATTTTGTTGAGGCAATGACTGCAACATTTGAAATGAGTATGGTTGGAGACTTGAATTATTTTCTAGGTCTTCAAATCAAACAGTGCAGTGATGGTATTTTCTTCTCCCAGAGTAAGTATGCTAAGAACTTGGTTAAAAGATTTGGTCTTGAGAATTCAAAACCAATGAAAACTCCTATGGGATCTACTTTGAAACTTTGCAAAGACAGTGCTGGAACAGATGTTGATCCAACACTTTACAGATCCATGATAGGTAGTTTACTGTATTTAACCTCTAGTAGACCAGATATTATGTACAGTGTGTGTGTTTGTGCTAGGTACCAAGCAAATCCAAAGGAATCACACCTGAATGCTGTGAAGAGAATCATCAAGTATGTTTCAGGAACAAGTGACCTTGGAATCTGGTATACTAAGGACACCAACAACATTTTGATTGGTTATAGTGATGCTGATTGGGCTGGAGACATAGATGATAGAAAGAGTACGAGTGGAGGATGTTTTTACATGGGAAACAATCTTGTATCATGGCACAGCAAGAAACAGAATTGTGTTTCACAATCCACTGCAGAATCTGAGTATATTGCTGCTGGAAGCTGCTGCACACAACTCTTGTGGCTGAGCAAGATGTTCCATAACTATGGTATTGAGAATGGTATACTTACTATCTTTTGTGATAATACTAGTGCCATTAACATTTCTAAAAATCCTGTACAACACTCACTCACAAAGCACATTAGCATAAGACACCATTTTATGAGAGATTTAGTAGAGAAGAATATTGTTAAGTTGGAGTATGTACCTACTGAAAAACAGAATGCTGATATCTTTACTAAAGCCTTAGACCATGAGAGATTCTCTATTTTGAGGAAATCTCTTGGCATGAGCACTATCTGAAAAATTCGGATGGATGTTGTCACAAATGCGGTAGCATTTGGGACAACATCATGGGTTGTATAAATTTTATAAGTTGAATTTATTTCTTACTTAGTTAAATAATTCCTTTGTAAAATATCTACGAATCTAAGAACCTTGGAGTGCAAAAATAAACGTCTTACACCTCTCAAATGCATAAAAATGAGAATGTTATTAGCATACTAAAAGATGTACCAAATCACTGAGTAACTATGGAGCACGGAGTTCGCTACTACGATGCCTTCTTTTCAAAAGGTGATATTTGGTAAAAACATCAACATATTTGTAATCCATTAAGTAAGTATGGGGCACGGAGTTCGCTACTACGATGTACTCTACAGGAACAATGGATCAATGCAAATTAGATGCTATAACACAAAAAGAAAAAAATATGGTGCAACACAAATGAAGCAAATTCATGTAAAAACCGTGTTGAGGTGTTTGTAACAGTTTTGAGCACAACATTGCCTGATTCGAATTTATTTTTATCTGTTGTAATTATTTAATTATTTATTGAGATTCATTTCTATTTATTTAATTAATTACTGACCCACATCTTTATTTTTTCAGATTATGCGAAATTAATTAATTCTGGAAGCTTCTTAATTTTCTTAATTATCTAATTAATTTAATTAATTGATCTTTCCCACTAATTAACCATGATCTAGGTTGTGGCTAAAAATGTGGAGCACTTTCGAAAATTCTAGATTAATTCTTCTGTTTTATTTTCTTTTATCTCCAACTACATTATTCTCTCTATAAATATCAAACATAAGATGTCATTTATTTGCTAATTGTTATTTTTGATTTTGTTGAGTACTAAGTTTGAAGAAATTGTTTTGGCCGTGTATCTCTCAAAGTTTGTGTATACACTCCTCAAACCTACCTTGAAAACCCAACCGATCCCTCTTAATGGCTGGAAACCACCCTCGATCACACTCTCACTCACACTCTTCTCCTGAATCTTCCGATCAAAACGCCCAAAATTCTCTCAATCTTCTTGCTTCCATGGCTTCACAAAACTCTACTGCTTCAAATGCTGACTCGAATGTCTCTGCAACACCATCAACAACCATTCCCACTCCTCAAACCACTCCTCCAACTACCCTCATCCCACAAGATTCGACAGTTGAAGAATTCACTAGGGCTGTTGAAGAGGTATCCAACACTCTTCGGACTACTGGTCATCTACCTGTGATGACGTTTGGAGATATTACTGTGGATATCTCGAGCTATTTGGCCGAACAAACTGCCCAAATGGCTGCTGTTGCAAAAACCCCCAAATTCTTCAAACCCTACTAAACCAGCTGCACCGGAACGGAATGTGGAAACCGTTGCTGAAGAAGATGCTAGTGCTGATGCATCTAATTCTGAGGATGTCGAAATGGAGGATGCTGAAGCTTCTGATGATGGTACAAATTCCTCACTCTCTGTCTCTGATGAGTCTGCTCCCTTTCCTCTAAAGAAGAATGCACAAAAAGGGAAAAGACAGAGAAGCCCTGTACAAAGAAGGAGGAGGTCAAACCGTGTGTTTACCCGAATAGATTACTCTGAATCTATGAGGAAGAAGAAGAAAGCTGGAGCTGATGCTGGTGAACCTATCCAAGTGTTCACAGACTCTGAAGATGAAGCTCCTGTTGTTGCTGAGAAATCAAAGAAAGCTAAGACTGCTGCTGAAAAATCCAAAAAGAAGGTTGATGCTGAAAAGCAAAGGAAAGGAAAGTTTGTTGCTGAACCAAAAGGCAAAGAAAAGATGATCACTGAAGATGAACCAGCTGAGTCAGAATCCAATTCTGATTCTGAAAGATGCTTGAGAGACATTCTGAAATCTCTTAGGAAAAATGCTGAGCACTATGCTGCTGCAAAGGAAGCTGCACCAGAACCTGAAGATGGTGGCAGTGGGGATAGCTCTTCCAGTGCAGCAAGCAGCCCTGAACAGAGCTCTGCTAAAAGCTCTACTCCCAGCTCAAATAACCTGGCATCTGAAGAGGAAGGTATTTCTGATGATCTTGATACTCTAGAGAATAGATTGGCCATTTATTCTAAGAAAAAATTGTTGATAGAGAAGAGGATCAATATACCTGATTTTGATAGTAAAGGCATGGTTAGTTTCTTAGAAGAAAGGAATTTGATGCATGCTGTGAATTTTGGTGAATCTTTCTTGACAAATTGGGCATATGAATTCTATGCATGTTTGAAAAAGAGCACTGGTAGGAGATCTTCTAAGTGGTATGGGACTGTTAATTTTAGGGGGAGGGATGTACCTTTTACTCCTGAATTGATAAATGAGTTTTTAGAAATTCCCAATGTTGAGGTTGATGAAGAACCTGACATGGATGTGGTCATTTCTGCTATAACTGCTGGTAGGGTAGTTAAATGGACTAGACACATGCTAGCCAAAGACCTTACTTCCCTACACTCTGTGTTATACAAACTCATTATCTACAATTGGATTCCCACCACAAATACTACCAAGATAACTAAGGACCAGGCTATTTTGATCTATAGGATTTCTGTGCTTAAGAAGTTTAATTTGGGTCTTACTATTTTCCAACACATGATGAGGTTTACTGGGAGAGTTTCTGAAAAAGGCAATTTACCCTATCCTGTTCTGATTTCTAACTACTTGAGGCATCATGGATTTGTTGCCAAGAACACTGATGTGTTGAGGGGGAGAGTTCCACTGTTGGCCATAGCTCCTGCCTTACTCACTGGGGATAGAGAAATTGATCTGCCCTTGCTTGCTCCTGGTACTGAACATCAGCAAAGACCCTCTACTTCTGCTCAACCAGAACCAACCAGACCCTCAACTACTGATCATCCTGAATCATCCAGACCAAGACACAGAAATGCAACCCCAAATGTTGAGAACATCCGTATCAACATTTCTGGTAATGTGTATCTTTCACAGGAATTCATCAAACTCCAACTCCAACACTTGCAGGAAACTATAGATGAACTTCAGTTCCTGAAGGACAGGTGGACCAACCTCCTTTCACCTACAACAGGGGGAGTACCACAACCATCCAACTCCAGTGTAGTCATTGAGGAGATACATGATGATGGAGTTCCAGCTGCTGCTGATGCTGGTGATGGACCTGATGCTGCTGGAGATGCTGCTGTTACTGATGTAGTTGCACACCTTGCATCTACTTACTTTGTTGATGAAGGAGATGATGATGATGCTGCTGAAATGGACACCTTGTATGGTGATCTACCTGGAGAAAGCTGTTAGACAGGGGGAGACCTGAATTCCACAATGGCTATGGTGCAGGAAGATGATGCTGCAGCTGTTACCACAGCAATATAAGCCATTTGTTCAGTTCTACCTTTGTAACTAATGTTTAAGTTTGAAATTCTGAAATTATGATACATTTGTTATTTACTGTTTTTAGATGGTAGGATGTTTACTGCAACTTGTTTATTAGCTCCACTTGATATTTGTTTACTGCCTTGCTTAATTTGTTTGCAGATTATCATGTGTCTATTGCAGGTTGTGTATAGTGTAGTTTCTGTTTTGTTTTGTTCCTTGTTACATTATGTTTTGCTCTGATGTTTGTTTTTTTTATTTTTGTTGCTCTGATTTTTTTGTTAGTGTCTTACTTAGATTCTAAGTTGAATTTCTTCCAGTTTAACTTATGAGCTTAAGTAAAGTTACTTATGTTGTGAATAAGTGTAGTGTTTATACTTGTTCTATTTTGGATAAAATTTATCTTGATCTTATGGCACGGATCATTGTAAAATTATCCTTGATCTTCATTCGATTTGATCGAACGATTACAACAGGTATTGTCTTGACTAGTGCTTAGCAATGATGTTAACCTCAACTAAGTACATAATACTGAGTATGTATAGAAATATATGTGCATCAGGTGTGTTGTAGTCGAAAGTTCAAATTGGGGGAGATTGTAGATGTTGTTAATCCTTAAATGCCTTAACATTATCAACAACATCTTAATTTGACCTTCCGAGATTTTTTCTAAGTCTTTTCTGAAATGCTACATTAAATGTTGATCTAAATGTTGTCGCATTTCTGGCAGGATCTAGAAGCTTCTACAAGGATCTGGAACCTGGAAGATTCCAGAACATTGGAGAACATGCTAGAACGGCCTGGAACCATTTGGAACGACCTGGAGCATTCAAGAAAGATCTAGAAAGATCATGGAAGTTGAGTTCCTAAAAAATAGGACCTCATTGTGGAAGCCTCTAGAATCAGCACCCCACTACTATAAATACCGATGGAAGGCTTCTCAAATCAGTGTACTCTATTCGATCAACTTCCTAGACCGAGCGTATATCCCTGTTAGGAATTGTGGCCAGTAGAACTACCTTTTAGATCATACGTTCGTATCCCACCCGTATGGCTGTGTGTCTTCTTATCTATTGAGAGTGTAATCTTTAGATAGACTAGGCATTTCGACAGTGTATACATTATACACTTAGTTCGTTTTTAGAACAAGGCACCTGCCTCGTTTGTAGTTTCTATTGTGAATGTTAATGCTGTAACATTTCACACAACATTTGTACTTGAAGATAAGTATTGTTTTTCGCCGTAAGGCTAGCATAGATTTTTATTTATAAAATCTATGTGAAAATTATTTCCATTGTGTCACGTTTGTTTTTAGTGTTTCAAGTCTTCCGCTGTGTTAATCATAATTTCTGATATTCTGCTAGAGTCAGTGTTGTACCAATTGTCACAACATTTAGTACAACATTATTCTACTTAAACTTAAACACTTCATATACATACACTTAACACCACACCACACACTTTCAGAAATGTTATACAAAATATAATTTAAAATTAAGAATAACAATAAACTATGCCTTTTATAATGTTTGTGCAGTAGGAGTAATAAATATGAATAATAATTTGTAAATAATTAAGGAAGCATGTCATCAAACAAATGATATATATATATATATATATATATATATATATATATATATAAAAGATAATATATTTTTATTAACTATAAGA
Source organism: Galeopsis tetrahit (assembly GCA_963675135.1). Classification (NCBI taxonomy): domain Eukaryota; kingdom Viridiplantae; phylum Streptophyta; class Magnoliopsida; order Lamiales; family Lamiaceae; genus Galeopsis; species Galeopsis tetrahit. The sequence goes on from OY776132.1 coordinate 60,108,195, forward strand.
ACAATATATACAAATTCGATCATATTAAATAATATAAACTAATTTATTCTGATACTCATAATAAAATCAAATTCACATACAACTGAAAACTTTTGATAGCTAAAAAATTATATGTATCTTAGTAGCCATATCATCATTGACACTATATGATCGGAAACAAATAAACAAAAAAAAAAAGTTAATTTAATAGTATTGCATATGAATTACAATATAATAATAAAATTTATTGAATGAATTAGTAAGGATACTTGTGTGCAAACTTCCATTAGGTAAGATAAATATCGTAAGGTTAATACCGAAATTTTTCTGGTCCGATAGTTTTGTTATGACAGGAGAAAATATAAGAAAGATGAGAGATAAAAGAAAATAAGAGAAAAATAACACAAACTAAATATGAATTTTCTATGGCCAGGAAGGATGTTCGATTGTTCGTCCTTCCTGACAACAGGAAACCAATTAAACATTAACATGTCATCTATTTTCGCCATAGAGCAATCTAGTTTCGCATTGTGATGAAATAATTATTTTTAAAATAAAATATATATTATTACCCAAATAAATTTTATTTAATTTCTAAACCTAACCTAATCTAATCACTCCCACCGCACACAAGAAAATAGTTGTCCACTACACTTCGGTAAAAAAATCAATTTAGTCCCGTAACTTTTTACATTTTCTGAAATGGTTTCAAAAAAGTTAAATATACCAATTTAGTCTCAATTTTTTTAAATTTGTTTTGTTTTGGTCCCATTTTCGTCGGAAAGATGACTAGACAGTTGTATTCACCCGAAAAGTGTTGAGTGTATAAATAAAAAATAATTTTAAATTATTTGAAAGTCTAATACAATAAAATAAAATTCATGTCATTATTTTATAAAAATAAAATTATAATATTATTAAACTAAAACCAATTATTTCATAAACATAAAAACTCTAACAACGTTATTTTCCCCAAACCCTAAATCAAATCCTCACAATTCATGTATCCAAATGATAAAAAGTTACGAAACTAAATTGACCCTTTTCCCACTACACTTTAATGAAAGAATAGGGGTAAGAAGCACAACCCTCCAATCCATGAAATAACTACCTCTCTCTTTGTGAATTTTCTCCACCCCACTACAATAATTTCCTCCAAATTCCGACAACCCATCATCTTGTTTAAGGAGGCGGAACAACGACCCTACATTTTTTATTTCTTCCCCAAATCCCTCATCCCGCACTAATAAATACAATCAATTTATGATAAATGGAGTGGTGGAGAGAAAGGGATCGAGGCGACGACTCTGGGTAGAACTGCCATTAGAAAATTTGAGGTAGTGGATATGTGTGGAAGAACTTGATTAATATGGGCGTGGGGGACGACAGGAAGGTGGGGGGAGATCGGCCGCGACAGGAAGGTGGGAGACGGCGACGCATTTCAGGACGGAGAAGGAGAACAACGTTTCTTTTATTTTAATTTATTTAATTTTAACTTTTAATTAATTTGTGTAAAAGGTGGGGGTAAATTAGTAATTTAATATAGATTCGTAATATTTTATAATTACATTTTCAACCCTCTAAAAGTTTATTCATTTAGTCAATGACGGGTCAATTGAGGGCGTATTAAAATAAAAATTGATGATTTTAATATTGACTTAAAGTGAGTGATCAAATTTGAAAATAGATAAACTTTCAATTATAAAAAAAATATTTTTTACTATTTTTTAGTATTTAATAATCAAACATAAAACTAATTAAATTGATGAAAAAAATTCAAATTGATATTTTTCATTTATAATATTAATTTTGTTAAAAGTGGTTTAATTTAAAAATGAAATATTATTGATGATATATATGTCATTTTAAATTTATATGTTTAATTTATTAATAGTGCAATGAGTGTGATTGCATATTGTATATGGCATAAAACAAATGCACTACTGCGAAGCCAATTATATAAAAACAATCTCATACGTTGAATCAATTATTCAATGATATTTAAAGAGTTTCTTGTCAAGAAGGGCGAAGCGACCATATAAAGACCCAAATAAATAATACTACTAATCATATATAACTGAAATAAATAATATTTAAATTGATAACATATTGAAAAATAACAACACATATAGAGGTCGCATTATAAATTGAAAAAAATGAACAAAATAATTTGGAATCAACTTTTAAGCATATATATGTATAATCTACTCTCAATGAAGTAACCATATAAAACCACTATCTTTTACAATTGGTGAGATCAAACATCAATATTAAGATTAGAAACTGAAGAACGGATAGATCTCTTCAACAATACAAATTAATTTAAATGAACGATAGATCTATTAAAAAAAATTATGAAAAAATCATGAACAAAGTTACTTAATTTGATGGCTTGAAGAAATTGAATTAATATGAATACTACACATATTAAGATCAAATAAATTGAGAAAAAAGGACGGAAAACTAAAAATAAAAATGTGATGATGTACTAAAATATATATATATATATATATATATATATATATATATATTATTCTTAGAACATGGTTTCTTATGCCATATAAAAAAGTCAACTTTAAACTCATATATAATCAAAGAAATAAAATAATCAACATTTAAGGCTATAAATATGCACAACTAACTAATTCTATGGAACGAAAATATGAAATTTCACATTAAAATGTATCAAATGATATGTTAACTAAGGGGTGTATTCAATTGGGATTCTATTGAATTTTTTTTTACTTTAAAAAGTACGTGGATTTATAAAATTCATAGAGTTTATGTAGAGTTTGATGAACTTTTTTTATTGATTTATATGGATTTTGATAGAATTGACAGGATTGTGAAATATATATTTTTTTACTGATTTACATATATTTTCATAAATTTCGGCGAAACTATTAATGTGAAGAGTTTTTTTTAAATTAATATTATATATATAAATAAAGTATTTTATCAATAATATATATATATATATTTATGGGATATTATTTTATCAATAATATATATTATTAATATATATATATATATATATAAAGTTTATATATTAATTTGGGAATATTCACGGATCTGATCCGACCCATTCTCAATACGGGGCGGATCCGACCTGATCCAAAACTCGTGGGGTGGGGCGGTATCCGCGGGTCGGGTCAATATTGTCATCCTTACTTCTGACCTTTCGTTTTCAGAGTTCTCTGAGAATCCGTTGAAATCTCTGGTTTTTAGAAGAGATTTTGGATGGTGAAATTTATTTATATTTTTTAAGGAGAATTCAACAAAATTCATAAACTCTTGAATACGTAAAGATTTTTAAAGACTTTTTAAAATCCATATTGAATGCCTCATAATTTTTAAAGACTTTTGAAAATTCGAATTGAATACCCCCAAACTTTGAAAGTCTAAAAAAATCCTATAGAATTCACAACCAATACACACCCCTAAGTCTCCATTTGTATGGAGGGATTTGATCTATAAATTTTAAATTTACCATCCAAATCCACTCCACTTTTTTATTATGAATGGATTTTAAATACTTAGATTTTTTATCACACACTTTTTAATTAAAATTGAGAGAATTTTAAATCCTCACTAAAACCATATCATTTGAAATCCATCTATTTTTAAATTCTTTCATTTGAAATACTTTCTTAAATCAAATTCCCTCATCCAAAAACAACCTTAAGTTAATATATGGTGTCTATTGAAATTGAATGGTAACTTTAAAATTAGATAGTTTGTTTAAATAAAAATTGGATCACATTCTGCTTATCCAATTAGTTATCTATGATATCAATTTATGCAGAAATTTATGGACTATTTTAAAATTATTTAATTATGACTGAAATTTAATTTTCTTAATTTAATGAAATTTAAATTGGATTTTAAACTTTTTTTTATCTATAAAGAGTAAAAAAAAAATGCATTTACTTAAATTTTTATACAAATATAAAAAAGGTGCAAAATATGCATTGATTCACCATATAATTTTTGTATACACTATTAAGGGAGTGATTGTTTATTCAGACAATGTCGTTTTTTTAAAATTAATTTTTTTTTTAGGATATATATATATATATATATATGGAAAAAAAATATTACCATAAGCCATAACAAAAAAATTGGTTTAAAAAACTTATAAAATTTATTTTTCTAATTTTATGGATAGAGATTGAGATATGGATGAAATCATATATTATTCATAAATTAATACAGTGACTTGAATAATGTCAAATCATTATTTGGTTACATAAGTAGTCCATTATGGAATATATATATATATATATATATATATATATATATATAAAAGTAGTCCATTATCGTACCACTCTATACAAATATATTTTTGGATATATTTTGACGTACAGTCAAAGATTGAAGTGTATGCACGTATATGTAGATTGTTAATTTGTGAAGTAAATGACATGCTCCTAAAAATAAGATTGTTAATACTAAAGAATTAGTTGGACTTTTTACAAAAATAATTACTTGGATTAAGCTAATCAATTAAATGATAATCCTAAAATTAAAACGTATCTTATGTAATTTTGTGAAGTAAATGATGAATATTGCTTCAATAATAATTTGTGAAAATTACTCGACAAAACAGAGAAATATGATACAAAAGAATAAGTTTTTATTTAAATATACATTAAAGCGCAAATATATTTGCAAATACATTGTGAGGAACAAAATTTAATTATTTATTGATTTAAGATGATAAGTCTTTATTAATATTAATTACTGATTTGTTTAATCGATTAGCATAATTTAAGGAATTTTAAAAAATCGTTACTAAAATAAGTATTACATAAAGTCATATCCGTTTTTTTAATAATTAAAATTTTCATGAGTATTTTAGGTAAGCATCTGTCAAATTTTCAGACTACTTTTTGTATGCACATTAATGATTAATTATTAATGATATATCTTCATTAACATTAATTACTTGTATAATCAATTACACATATTAACAAATTTAAAAAAAATAGTTACCAAAGAGTGGTTCAAGCGTTTCATTATAATTTATTTTATTAATTAATTTACATATAATTAGATCAAAAGTTTAATTAGAATTTAAGATTAATTTCCATATAATTTTAGGTCAACAATTTAATGATGATTTCCATACAATTTCGAATTTAAAATTTGCTTCAATATACCATATTGAATTCATTTAGGTATAAACTTGCATTAAAAAAAGTGAATAACATTTATTAGAATTATGAATAACATTTAATTTTTTTAATACTATTTGAGGATTTACAATTTTCACTTTTTTTTTTTACATCTCTTTCATCTGAATAAATTTATAGTAATTTGATTCAATTCTATTAATTTGAATTACAATTTAAAAAATTGTCAAAAAAATTAATAAAAAAAATTACAATTTAAAATAATGTACAATAAATATACAGACAATTATAATGAGAGGTAAAAATATATTATATACAAAGAATTCTAAAATAAATTCTCAATAATTTACAGATCGTCAATGACGAATAAGAAGTCAAAAATCAAATTTACAGCACCAGACCAAGAACAAATACTTCTTATTGAAGAATAAGAAGTCAAAAGTTGAGTTTGGTTCATTAGATCAAGAACAAAAATATGTCTTATATCTTTAAAATTAATCAATTATGACCGAAAATTAATTTTCTTAATTTAATGAAATTTAAATTGAATTTTCAATGGATTTTTAACTTTTTTTTAATGTATAAACGGTACAATGTCATCTAAGACTTCTATTAAGAAGAAGAAATGGACAAAAATAACATCACCACAAATCTCTTAACAAAGTTTTTGTCATTTTGTTTTGTTTATCCTAAAAACTTGCCGCTGCAAAAATATAACTCTGCATACATACATACTTCTAAGAAAAAGAGGAGAGAGGAGAAATTTGGTTGATAATTGTTGGACAATGTCGCTGTTTTCAGATCTCGTCAATCTCGATCTCTCGGCCTCCACTGAGAAGATCATATCCGAATATGCAAAAAGAAATTTGATTTACATTACAAAATGATAATGTATATAGATGGGCAGGAATTATATTTTGATTTACTTAATTTCACTCAATTCACAGATATGTGAAAGTTCCATTACAGATCTGAACTTAAAAAGGAAACAGGCTTGGAGAATAACACTAAACCATGTGGAAGAGAGATGGTTGATCTTCAAATCCGAACAAAATAACACCAAAATCTTCAAAACTGTGATAAATCTTCAAGTCTTGACAAACAAAAATAAAATAACTAAACTACCTATAAAACAAAAAAATACAATAATTAAAAAATTATATTCTAGAACAATACATCATATATAAAAGAAAAACAACAACAATACTAACTACATAAGAACCGTACAAAAGAGAGAAAAGAGATTTGATGAGAATGACAAACAAAAATGACGAATTTATAGAAAACATGAAAAAGACGTTACAAATTTTAAGGAATTGATCCGAAGGACACGATTCAATCTAGAAATATCAACGGTTAAAATGAAGAGTAATAAATGAAAGCTATTAATTAAAAATAATAAATGAGAGTTACCATATTTATACAGAAGACCAAATGAACGGTCAAGATCAAGATGAAGAAATGTGATCAATGGTCCATATGATTTTCCGCCTAAACTAAAAAAGGAAAATCGTTGGTGTATTATATTAGTATAGATATATAGATATAGATTTGAACTCTTTAATTTTTTTTCTCAATCATTCTTTCATTTTCTTCTTTAATAAAATAAATAAAATTACTTACATCTATATTTTTTTTATATTAAACTTTAATAAATAATAAATAATTATACAATCCACATAATTACACGGATTTTACACTAACTACTTTTATTTATAAATAAGCATAAAAGTAAAATAAAATAAAATTAAATTGAGCAACATTTAAAATGTATAAATTTTTTATATAATTCCTAACTTTTTAAATTGAGAATAAAAAAAAACACATGAAAAAAATAATGACATTTAACATGTTTTAACGTTGACATTTAGCAAAAAATTGAATACTTTGTAAATATAGTGAATGGACAATAAATGAAAAAAAAAAAAGGGCGCGGCTAAAGGCACCCGGGTTTCCTATGAGTACACCCAGGGAATGAGAACACACATAAAACGGATGAGGACACCCATCTGGAAAACCCAAAAATGCCCTTAACTATTTTCGCACTCCCTCCCTTCTCTCGATTGGGTACACCCACCCCTCCATCTTCCCCAAACCTCTCCCCAACGTTTTTTCGCAGCACTCCCACTCCCACTCCATTTTCGCACCACTCTCACTCTCCACTACCTGCGACGTCGAAGAAGAGAAAGAAAAGAGAGAGCACCGTTCTCCCCCACTCCATTGTTTTTTCGAAGAATAGGAGAAAGAGTTTTTTTTTTTTCCATTTTGCAAAAATGGGTAAAGGTTAGTTTTTCTTGCTTATATTTGAGAAGAAGAGTAGGACGCATGTTTAATTTCGGTTTTTATTGGTTGAAACATTGATTTTATTGTTGTAGGGTTTAGGTTTTGTTTTTTGAATTTGGGGTTAATTCATGCATGTGTTGATTAATGTTGATTTTTTGTGTTATAATCATGTTTATGTGTAGAATGTATAAATTTTTGATGTGTTAGGATGAAAATAAACAAATGGGCATCTAATTGGCATGGTTTAGCACGAATCAACTGTTGTTGACTGATTTTTCGAACATTCGATGGTTGTGTGGAACTAATTTTTGGACATGTATGGTTTGTTTTGGATTGAGTTTTGAACATTAGTTATTTGTTTTGGTATAATTTTCGAACATTAGTTATTTGTTTGGGTTTTAGTTTCGAACATGGCTTGGTTGTTTTGGTTTTAGTTTCGAACATGACTTGGTTGTTTTGGTTTTAATTTTGAACATGGCTTCTTTGTTGTAGTTTAGGTTTCGAACATGGCTTGTTGGTTTTGGTATAATTTTCGAACATTGCTTGTTTGTTTTGGTTTTAGTTTCGAACATGTAGTAATTTTCGAACATGGGTTGTTTGTTTTGGTTTAGGTTTCGAACATGGCTTGTTTGTTTTGGTTTTAATTTCGAACATGGCTTATTTGTGTTGGTTTTTTTAGAGGGTGTTAGTAGGGCTCGACCGACTGCTTCCAACAGGAAAAATAAGCAACATATTAGCGATGAGGCCGCTCCTCAAGAGCCCAATCCACAAGAGGCCAACCCACAAGATGCCAACCCTCAAGAGCCCACTCCACAAGAGGCAAACCCTCAAGAGCCCACTCCACAAGAGGCCAACCCTCAAGAGCCCACTCCACAAGAACCGGTGCCCACTCTACAAGAATCGGAAGTAGATGAGGGAAACGATGACGAGGAAGAGGAAGAGGCGGAGGGAGAGAAAGAAAGAAGAGTTATGAATGTTGATCGGCCATTGGTAACCGCACCTCCCCTTCTCAAAAGCTTCCAAGACCATGTAGTCAAATACATATGGTTGGGTGAGGAGCGAGATGTGTTGAAGTGTCACTGTCATGTGACCAAACTATTGCATTGGGAGTTCGATGATGAACATAATTGGTGTCACTGTCATGTGACCAAACTATTATCACAACCTTTGTTGAGAGATGGCACGAAGAGACCAACTCATTCCACTTGCCCTTCGGGGAAATGATAATCACCCTCGATGATGTCCGCTGTATCACGAGTCTGAAAGTTAATGGTCTCCCGGTGCAGTCTACTTCCGAAGAACATATTTTGGCTTCAGATTATTTGATGAAATATTTGGGTTTATCATTAGTAAAAGCCAAGGAAGCATTAAGTGGGCAACGAGGGGGTTCCGTGAAGCTAGCGTGGCTAAGGGAGACTTTTATGCCCATGATGTCCTCGGACAACGAGGACGAGGTGTTGTATTCAGCACGAGCGTTTGTGTTATACATGTTTGGGACCACCTTGTTTCCGGACAAAAGTGGTACTCGTGTTCACGTACAGTGGTTGCAGTATATGGACGACATGGCACAATTTTCTCACTATGCTTGGGGTACCGCAGCACTTGCCTATTTGTATAGACAATTGGGGATGGCGTCAAAGTTCAATTGTAGGCAGATTGGTGGTTACCTTACGTTATTGGAGGTATTAAGTATTTTAAATAATTTTGTTAATATTTCATGTTTTTCATTTGATATTGACCTAATAATATTGTACTTGTAGGCTTGGATTTATGAGCACTTCCCTACTTTGATATTGCCGCCTCATACTCCAGACTTTGCCCTTACGGATCCACTGTCGATGCGTTATGAACCCGAAGCTCATACAGGCCCCTGTGTCGACCGAGTAAGAGGCTTTAGAGAGCGATTAGATACCCTCCTAGCAAGTGAGGTACGTTAATAACCAAATTAATTTGGTGTTGTTTATTTATTTTTAAGATTTTTATGTGCATTTTTTTATTTAATTTGGTGTTGTAGGTTAACTGGAATCCATATCGCCCCGTACGAGAAAATCATCCATTGGATGAGGTGTCTTACTTTCATGGGTGCATTGTGTGCGGAGATATTGTTGAGCCGTACATGCCGGATAGAGTGCTCAGACAGTTCGGGTACGTGCAAACCGTTCCTGAGAAGCCGCTTGCTGCCCGTGTTAAGAGGCCCGGTTCCACATCCAAGAAAACTAAGCTAGTGTGGGGTGCTATGGCGGAGTACTTTTCTACGTGGGACGCACACATGCTTACGGAGGATAGACTTGGTGAGCGTTGTATCCAAGATTCGGATTGCAGTGATGGTTATATTGATTGGTACCTCGCCAACGGTCGTCCTTTCGTTTCAAATCCTTCTAATATGAGACTTCCTCCTCGTGAGCCTCCATGTAGGCCCGAGTCATGGCACTTGGTCGATTTTGCAAAGGTTGAGTTGAACTTGTTGTTGCACAAGTGGAGGAACGACGAACCATTAACAATGGATGGGGTAATGCAAAAGATTGAAGAAGTTGTGAGGCAGCTTGGTGGACAAACTTCGGATGACGTAGGAGAAGATGCACCGTCATCATCAAGTGCACGTCGTTGACGTGGAAGAGGTCGGGGCAGGGCTAGTCGTTCTTGATGCGTTCTTTATATCATTTTGAACAATGTTGTTTTTTATTAATCGTAGTTTGGTCGATTAGAATGCTACTTTAGTGTTTTAACATGTATTTTAACATGTATGATACCATTATGTAATGTTTATTGAATGGTTTATATATAATTTGTATGGTTTTTATAATGTTATAGTTTATTTTACTATTTATCGGATGAGAACACCCACATCTTTAATGTTGTTAGGATGAGGACACCCACTATGTTCGGGATAATTTTTCGCACAAATGATATATGGCCGATATTTATTGCCGAACATGTATAATTTTTCGAACAATTGTAGTTTGCGCGGAAGTAATTTTCGAACATGGACACAATGTTGGGAACTTTTTTTCGAACATGGTGTCCATGTTCGAAAATTTGTTCGTTACAGAAACTTTGGGGTTAAAAATTCGACCAAGTAAAACTTGCGGAAGTAATTTTCGAACATGGACATCATGTTGGGAACTTTTTTTCGAACATGGTGTCCATGTTCGAAAATTTGTTCGTTACAGAAACGTTGGGGTTAAAAATTCGACCAAGTAAAACTTGCGGAAGTAATTTTCGAACATGGACACCATGTTGGGAACTTTTGTTCGAACATGGTGTCCATGTTCGAATATTTGTTCGTTACAGAAACTTTGGGGTTAAAAATTCGATCAAGTAAAACTTGCGGAAGCAATTTTCGAACATGGACACCATGTTGGGAACTTTTGTTCGAACATGGTGTCCATGTTCGAATATTTGTTCGTTACAGAAACTTTGGGGTTTAAAAATTCGACAAAGTAAAACTTGCGGAAGTAATTTTCGAACATGGACACCATGTTGGGAACTTTTGTTCGAACATGGTGTCCATGTTCGAATATTTGTTCGTTACAGAAACTTTGGGGTTAAAAATTCGACCAAGTAAAACTTGCGGAAGTAATTTTCGAACATGGACACCATGTTGGGAACTTTTTTTCGAACATGGTGTCCATGTTCGAAAATTTGTTCGTTACAGAAACTTTGGGGTTAAAAATTCGACCAAGTAAAACTTGCGGAAGTAATTTTCGAACATGGACACCATGTTGGGAACTTTTTTTCGAACATGGTGTCCATGTTCGAAAATTTGTTCGTTACAGAAACTTTGGGGTTAAAAATTCGACCAAGTAAAACTTGCGGAAGTAATTTTCGAACATGGACAACATGTTGGGAACTTTTTTTCGAACATGGTGTCCATGTTCGAAAATTTGATTCGAACATAAGTTCAATGTCCGAAAATATTTACCGAACATTACATAGTTTTCGAACATTGGTCCAATGTTGGGAACTTATGTTCGAACAAAAGTCAAATTTTCGAAAAAAATGATCCCAACTATAGGTTTTATACACCACCATCCAAATACTTTTAACATCATTGTAATGCCTAATTCAAGCACGATAAACCATTCAAAAAATAGAGCAATTAAATTACACAGCCATCCATTGTAACGTTGCTTAAAATACATGTTCTAAACATACGTACATACGTCAACAATTTGTACACAAATTATCTATAAATGTTGTTTCTTGATAATGTGTATACAAATTACATTAAAAGACAAAAGTATTCCAATGTTTTTAACCACAAAACCTACAAAAAGTAACAGAAGATGGTAACTACATCCATACACTATCATCTAATTAATTCCTCCGGACGCATATGCATTTTTCCATTCGTCTGAAATGTGTTGACCCTCATGCTTCCACGAAGTAATGACCGGGGGCAAAGTGCGCCCAACACCCATCATAACCTACACGCATTCGAGATTTATGTGTTATATCAAGGATGCAAAAATCGGGAAATTTCGCCGAAATATCGGCGATATTTCGGATTTTTGGACTCTCCGATATCGATATGAACCGGAACGAGATATCTTCCAAAATATCGGTAAAATATCGGGATATATCGGGAAATATCGGTATCGGTTATGTTTAGTACAAATTTTCCTTGATATCGGCGAAAAATCGAAAAATGTCGGTAATATCGGTTTGAATTGTTTTGTTCCGTTATTTCAGAGTTTTAATTGTTCTGTTCCTTTTTTTCAGAACAAGCAAGTATCTTGTGTTTTGTCTATCATTTTGATATTAATTGTCTAGTGTGAAATAATTATGAACATATATTGTATCGATTTAGATTGGTTTTGTATTTTTTTTACTAATATGTTTTTCATAAAAAAATCATTTTGTAGTGATTTTAGGCTAAATTTATGTATTAATGTTAGTTATAATATTTTCTAAAATTTCATCTTAAATTTTCATCATTTTAACTAGATTTCCGTCAATTTTCTATATTTTACCAATATCGATATTTCCATCGATATATCCGTAAATTTAAGGTACTGATATTTCCACCGATATCGATATTTTCATCCTTGTGTTATATATACGTAATGCAACATATACGTGTAAATAAATTCATTAAATCAATGCAATCAAATACCTGGACGAAATGGTTCTCATTAATTAATCCCAACCAAATACTCCTCGGTTCTTGAGGAGGTTCTTTGTTGAACGGCAGATACGTAAGGGATAGACGGGTATCAAGAACCACCACCGCCACATTATAGTGTGACGCCACTAGATATCCCATGTACGGCAACACGAACCAATGTTTTTTATGTGCAAACTCCGTAAAGAAATTCAATTTTTGAAGCACAACATGGACGTAATCATTCAACAAGAACACGTTGTTGTACAACGTTAGATTGCGGGACAGTTCGTTCATCAAGTCCATCCGAACCCTCGCCCACTCATCCTCACCCCATCCCATAAGCCCAGCCACTGCTCGAAAACCGCAGTGTCCGTCACCCTTTACGTTCTTGATATCGATAATGTAGGGTTGATGCTCGATCGGTAAATTTCCGATGAAGTCCATTCCTTGGGATTGTCGGGTACGCCGACGGGATACCTACGCATATTACAACCAAAACACCAAAATATTACCCATCTACAACCACATCACCAAAATATTACACATCTACAACCAAATCACCAAAATATTACACATCTACAACCAAATCACCAAAATATTACCCATATACAACCAAAACACCAAAAATATTACACATCTACAACCAAATCACCAAAATTCACCCATCTACAACCAAATCACCAAAAATATTACACATCTACAACCAAATCACCAAAAATATTACACATCACCAAAACACCAAAATAAACATGCAAGGGCTGAGAATTACCGGTTGTTTTTGTGGAATCCTTTTCTTTTGGAAGGACGGGGATGAGAGCGAGTTATCTACAGTGATGACAGTCTGCTCCTTTTGTACCGAACAACTTGCAACTTGACTCTCTACAAGCTCAAATAGGCTAGGCTCACGTTTGGTGGACGCATCAGACTTCTTCTTCTTCTTTCCTTTTTTGGGCCGACCACGAGTGTCTTCCTTAGGAGGTGGCTCAATAAGAGTCGTAGTCTCGGGGTTTGCAAGCTCCCTCATACGCTTTAAGAAGATGAGTTGCTCCTCCGGAGAGAAGCTCTTATAAACCTCAGCCATGTCGTCTACGGCATCTTCAAATCGATTTTTGTTGTGGGTGGGAACGGGGTCAACCGGTGTGGTGGTTGGGGCAGGCTCCATATCCAACTTCCTCCAAAAGGGATCAATGGCATTCACGGGTATCGGTTTGTCACAGTAAACATACTCCTCGATCTCATGACCACATGACAAACCATACACCTTCCTCAAGATGTGTTGGCACTCTTTAGGATCGAATCCGAGTCGTTTGATCACCTTGATTTCATCAAAGATCTTTTCTAGAGCCACAAACGACACCACCCCTCGTAAATAATTGAAAACGTTTGAGGAGAACCTATGTTGGGCAACATTTAAACTCTTTTCTAAGGAGGCTTTAATTGAAACAAGGCATGCCTCGAATAGAGTGTGACATTTCTCCCAACATGTCTCAAAATTTCCTAATGAATTGCCGAGCATTCTTTTCAACGCGGCATGATGGCTTTCGACCCTGATCAGAGAAAATTTAAAATGTTAGGCAACTTACAAATTAAAGTAATAATTTAAATAAAGACAAAAGTATAAACACACCTGTTGGTTGTGGTGTTGCCAAAGTGCATAAATTCATTCGTCCAAGCCCTTACAAACCTCTCTTTATAAGGGGTAATCCGACTCTTCAACACATAATTCACTGGCTTCTTCGGAAATTTGGACTTGAACTTAGCAAGAGCTTCATCAAAGTCGGACTGGGTATCGGACCTCCACAAATAGTTGAAATTAGAGTTGAATACCTCCCATTTTTTGACATCTTTAAATGCACCCTTGCAGTTGGCTAGTACATTCCGGTCAATGTGGAATGTACAAAGAAAATGACGGGCTTCAGGAAATTTCTTGGCCACTGCATTCATCAATGCAAGCTCACGGTCCGTGATAATAACATCGGGAAGAGAAGATGATCCCAACACGTCTCGAAGCACCTCCAATGCCCATTGATAATTTTCTTCTTTCTCATCCATTAGGTACACCGACGCAACACAAAATGTGATCCCAGTCGATGTAACCCCCACAATCTCCAAATAAGGTAGCTGGTACCTATTTGTCTTGTATGTGCAATCTATCATGAGTACCTTCGGAAAAGCACGCACCAGTTGGAGTGAGACGGGATGTGCAAAAAATAACTCGTTAAGAGTGTTTGTCTTCTCACATCTTCGTGTGGCATGAAAGTAATTTTGCTCGACAAGTTGACTCATCAAATATTGCAACTGACTACGTCCACAATATTGATGGATTTTATGCTTCAACCTTACATTGTAGATCGTTCGAAGAGTCGAGTGATTGTTCTCATTCTTCTTCTTCAACTTCATCAATACAGATTTAGGAGGAGCGTGTAATTTGGACATTTCGACAACGAAGTCCTCTTCCTCGGTAGTTAGGCGGCCGGCATAAGAATGTCCCTCAAGGTAACGGGATATTGGATGGTTATGTGTACCGCATTTCACCTCCAATCTCCACTGCATTTCACCTTCTTCTGTACCCTTCAACATAAACGAACACCCACATTTCTTGGTGCCCGTAACCTTTCCACTCTTTTCTTCTACCACCTCGTTCTTCTTAGCCTTCTTCTTCATAGGAGTTGTAGGCTTCTTCTTTTCACGGTACACACCGCCACGCTCACACGTCAAGAATATACAACCTTTTTTAGTACCTTGGCCATTATCCGACCGCTTCACAACAATAATTATGTTGTGTTGTTTCCCCGTACTACGCACCCAAGACAAGAGTGCGTCACGAGACTCGAACAAAGCCATATTCGTGAAGACGTCCGTGTAGTCCATAACAATTTCACGACCCCGGACATCATCATTCTCCCTTTCAACAACAGAGTCATTCACCCACTCATCATCATCATTGTACTCCTCGTACTCCTCTTCGAGACAATATTCGTCCACCCAAACATCGTCCTTCTCATCACCCGAATTCTGAAATTCAAAAAAACAAAAATTAAGTAATGTTTGAAAAATAGTTCAAAACAAAAGCTTCATGTTCGAAAAATAGTTCAAAACAAAAGCTTCATGTTCGAAAAAAAAGGTTCAAAACAACAGCTTCATGTCCGAAATATTATTCAAAACAAAAGACCTATGTTCGAAAAAAAGTGCAAAACAAAAGAGATTTGTTTTGAACTTGTTTTCGGACAACACGACCATGTCCGAAAAAAAAACACGAACATGGTCGTCTTCTTCGCGGAACCAGACGCAAAAACGGTTTTTTTTTAAAAAACGACCAAATGCAATACATAATGTCAAAATGTATGTCCTAAATGCATATTATTTCAACTACATACCATTATAGAGTCATAAGATGCAAAAAACAACAAGCATAAACACCAACACAAACAAAAAAAATCCTAAACATAAAAACTCTTTCACTTTCAAAACATGATAAATAACTTACAAATGAGTCTTTGGCACCACCACTAGTAGTTATTACATCATAATCGACCATTTTGGACTCCATCTTCGCTCTAAAAATCGAACTTGCAGAAAAGGAAACTTTGGAATTGAGAGAAAGTGATGACTCTCTGCATTCCCGCGTTTAGATAGGAGGTGGGTGTACTCATCCGGTGATTTTTTTAAAAATGTACAGAAGGTTAAATACGTCATTTCGCAACACCCTAAAGACAAAAAAAATTTCACCTGGGTGTATTCATAGGAATCCAGGGTGCCTTTAGCTGCGCCAAAAAAAAAAGACAATGGTTTGAACGCTTGCACCCACTTGCGACTGGGCATTAGTCAGTGCCCAGTGGCCCTAGGTATTAATTTTTTTATTACATGCGCATGATTTTTTTTTTTTAATTCACGATTTAGAAAGTATGAATTTTCAATTATAACGTTCAACTTCGCCGTCAAAATATATAAAATTATAAAAACATCTTTATAATATTTCTTTTAAAATCCTCCAAAATTGGTAAATGAATAATTTTATTTTATTCCGTAATTTAGACCTAATTCAATTTAAATTCTTTAAATATTAATATTTTTTATTTTACGTCTTTTTTAATTATAAATATTAACATTTATTTATTTTATTTTTTAATTATAAAAAAACGGATCATTTTAGCTTGATGGCCCGACAAACCGTCCAAAGCCCGACGACCCGTCCGGCCCGAAAATGTGACATATCGATCTGGCCTTGACCCGGTCCGACATGATTGCATATGTTATTTTATTATTAAATATTTTAAATTATTTAAATTTAAAGGATATTTATATTTATTAATTTAATTTATTAGTAGGGCGAAGTTGTGCGACTGCACATTGCATAGAGCAAATGTACTATTGCGAAGTGCAATCATATACAAATAATTATATACGTTGGATTAAAGATCTAATGATATTTAATGTGTTTCCTGTTATCGGGAAAGACGAAGCCTTCATGATGATATAAAGACCCAAGAAAGTTAATAATTGTTTTTCTAATTTTTACTTTCATGGTGATAAAAAAATTGTTTTAATCAAAAAATTTATATCCCACTATATTTTGCTTAATCATTCTATCAAAATAATTTGAAAAATTGATATAATTCTAATTGTTTTGGAGAAAATATGACTTCAATCTTCCTAGGCCTCAAATATTCGTCCATAAATTTTTGACGCTCGTCCTCAATATTTCGATACTCGTCCTCATAATTTTCTCAATTTTTCATATTTTTATCAAAATTTCCAATTCTTTCAATTTTTCAATACTTCCAATTTTCCTAACTCTCCAATTGATATAATTAGATGAACACGAACATATTACGCGAAATGTTAATAAAAATTAGTATTTATAATATATTGTATATTTAAATTATTTTAAAAAATACAATTTAAATAAAAAAATCGAGAAATAGATTCGAATTACACATATAATTTTCTATCTTTTAAAATCAATGAATTAAATTTAATAACATATTCTATTAGTGTAATTTAATAATTATGTAATTCCTCAAATAAGTCTTTTTCTCCTTTAAAAGTATTAATGTTAAACATAGTAAATATTCACCATATCATCATAATTATTTAAAATCAAGTCAACATTAATTATGATGACACATAGATAATTGATATTTAAAAATATAACACATCACACAAAATCAAGAAAAATACTATATTAAGAAAAAAAGACATGTTAACAAAAAAAAAAAAAAAAACTCTATATCAGTATATATTGAAATAAAATTGAAATTCTAGTAAAAGGGACACGTGAATTGTACTTTTGGGGTACGAGTGTTTTGACTTCTGAGGTAAAAATAAAAAACGATAGATGTAAAAAAAAGAGTGGCTTAACTTATACCTTAAATATATGATTTGACATTGAGACCCTTAAAAAAATTCTCAAATGATTAAAATTAAAATAACTAATATTAATGGACAAGTGAGTTTATTAATTATCACATCAGAATATATATATATTGTTGCGTCGAAAAGTAACGAGGTATGACACCGAATCTTTCGATTCAGATTGAAACTTCTTCGTGTATGAATCGTCACTTCTAAGCAAGCTTTCCTACGAGAAATCCTCTTTCACAATAGTAGGGTCCTTGCTCAATTCTTCCCATATCCCTTTCCTCCAGTCGTCTCCTTCCGTTATTTCTCTAACCAAGGCCTCTGTAGCCAGTTGATCCGCCGTCAATTGGGTTATCTTTCCCTGTCCCTCAAATTCGGTGGAGCTAGCCAATTTGGACAGCCCATCTGCCTTCATGTTCTCCTCTCTCGGTATCTGTAATACTTCAAAAGCATGTAATTTATTTTTTAAGTTTCTCACCCGCTCCAAGTAAGCAATCGTTCTTTCATCTTTAGCAAGATACTCTCCGGTCACCTGTTGTACTACCAATTGCGAATCTGAATACAAAGTGATCTTCTGGGCCCCTAATTCTACTGCCATATCTGCTCCTCTGATTAAAGCCTCATACTCTGCCCCATTGTTAGAGGTTGAGAATCAGAATTTAACGGCGACCTGTATCTCTTGACCTTCAGGGTCTATCAATACAATTCCTGCCCCACATCCAAGTGCTGATGCAGAACCGTCGACATATACCTTCCAACCTTCTATCTCTTCTGTTCTAGTGGATTCTTGAATGAAGTCTGACAAGGCTTGTGCCTTAATAGCCCCTCTGAGCTCATAGTCAGTGTCATATTATTGCAATTCCACGGCCCACCTGACCATCCTTCCAGACAAGTCTGCTCTACCTAACGCCTGCTTCAAAGGGTAATTAGTTCGTACAATGATTTAATATGATAAGAAATAGGAGCGTAATCGCCTAGCTGTCACCACCACAGCTAGGGCAGCTTTCTCCATCTCTGAGTATCAGGTCTCAGCTCCTTGGATAACCTTACTGACATAGTATATGGGCTGCTGAATAGAACCTTCTTCTTTCATCAAAGCTGTGCTCAGGGAATATTCTCCTACTGAGAGATATGGGAGAAGGATGTCCCCCTGAGAAGGCTTTGTCAACTTCGGGAGTTGTTTCAGGTGGAGTTTGAGTTCCTCAAAGACTTTTTGTCAGCATTCATCCCATTCAAATTTCGACCCTTTCCTTAACGTTCTGAAGAAATGGTGGCTTTTCTCTGCTGATCTTGCTATGAATCTGCTCAGAGCTGCTATTCTGCCATTCAGGGTTTGTAACTCTTTCAGATTTCGGGGGGGTTGCATGTCAAGTACTGCCTTCACTTTTGCAGGGTTTACTTATATTCCCCCCTGGGTCACCATATATCCTAAAAACTTTCCCGATCGCACTCCAAAGGAGCATTTAACTGGATTTAACTTAATGCCATTACTCCTGATTACTTGAAATATCTCCTTCAAGTCCTTTACGTGCTCTTCTGCTTTTATGCTTTTGGCCAGCATATCGTCTACATAAATCTCCATATTCTTACCGATTTGTTCTCGAAATACCGAATCCACCATTCTTTGGGATGTCCAAGGGGTTTAATTGAATCTGATGATATCCTTGATACACATCCATCATACTAAGCAGCTCAAATCCCGACGTCGCATCTACCAATTGATCGATTCTAGGTAGAGGGTAGTGGTCTTTAGGACATGCTTTGTTTAAATCCCTGAAATCAATGCACATTCTCCATTTGCCAGCCCCTTTAGACACCAGTACAGCGTTTGAAAGCCATTCAGGAAACTGTACCCTTTTCACGTGTCCTGTGATACACGTGATATGCAACACTAAATAAACAACCGCAAGTGTACGACGTCTATTGTAGCGTGATAAGCACGAGGTCGATCCCACGAGAAGGTTAAGCGTAAAAGGGTAGTTTGCTAGTCGAGTTCTAAGTAGACGTGATCGATAAATTGAGTGGTGTGAATTACTCTAAGATTACCTAACGATGTGTCACTAATAAGTAATGAAGAGTAAATATGAAATCGATCAACTAACATGCAAATCAATAAAACGAAGGTAAAATGGATAAAAACTCAAAGGAGAAAGGGTGGATTCCAAGGCATATGTCACACTAAGGGTTCAACTTATGATTAAAGGCTTAATTAAGTAGTGGTGTGTTGATTACTATAAGGTTGATCACAAATGGTGAATTAATAGTTCTCTCGATCCAATTAATCCAAGAGACATATCATACAAACTAGCATCTCTACTAAGCATGAATAAGAAATCCCCAAAAAGTTCCTAAGATCATCTATGTAGGTCCCCAAAGTTGAGTTAATAACGAGTAAGCTAGTGAAAATGTCTAGAGGGGGGTGAATAGACTTTTCAAAATTCTATCGAAATATCAGAATACAATATGCGGAATACGAAATTAACAATGAGCCCAATTCAAGTTTATACTCAACTTCTTAATTCGAGAACTCTGTTCTATACTCAACTTGTCTAGTTTAGTTATGTGTGTAAACAATTAAGCAATTAAACCAAACAGTAAAGTAAACAACACAAACAATTTATAGTGGTTCGACAACTTGTCTACATCCACTCTCACAACCCAGTTGTGATGTTTCCACTAAACTCTTCCAATCGAGTACAAGTGTATATTCCTGTCTTTTAAGTCTCAAGAAGAAGACTTAGATCTTCAACAGACTATACCTCCAGATATGTCTACGATCTAACTAGAAATTTTACAATTATCTAGCACCTTGAAAAATAACAACAAAAACTAAACACTTATTCAGTAGTAGCCTTTTGAATTCTTCACTTGTCTTTCTGGCTTCTTTCTGAATCTTCAATCTCTGAGAGTAATCTTCAGTATATAGCTTTAATACGCTTCAGTATATCGAGTTTCAGTAGTCTTCAATCGATCACCATTATGAAGTATTTATAGACTTCAATCATCAAGAACTTAGTTAGTTGTAACCAACTCTTCTTGAAAACTAACTTCAACTGAATCTTCTTATCAATCCACGCGCTTCTTGTTACGAATTAGTTATTCCATAACTAACTTCTTTATCTTCATCTTTATACGCGCTTCGAACTAACTTCACGTTGACCTGTCTTGTGTAGACTTGTATGTACTTGTCTTGTAGCCCACTTGTCTTGAGTAGTAGACTTCAATTCTTCTTGACTGGTCTTCCTTGTTCAATCAATAGACTATACTAAACCTATCAAGACTATTACATTACTTTAAGCTTTCATAATACAAGCTTAGTCAACTTATAAACTATACAATCAATCTATCTATTACATTCAAAACATTATGAGCTCTATACAACATTTAAATAGCTCAGTAACAAACTAAACAATACTGTAAACACATATGAAGTACTTATAAACTGTACTTATCTTTTCATGTGAACTTATGTGAACTCTACTGGTCTGGTACAAGATCACTTAACTCAACTAGACTAGATCAATCAACACTTAGAAAATATTCAATCTACTTTTGGCTTATCAAAACTTCATCTTTTATTCATCATTTAGGACTTGTTCTAGGATTCATATCCCAACAATTTCCCCCTTTTTGATGAAGCCAAAACTACTTGAATCTTTTCTCATAAGTAGACTAGTTAAGTAGTTATCTTGTCTTTTAACATCAAATAGTACTTATCTTTCAGTCATTCAAAATACGATCAGTAGATTACACATACTTTGAAATAAAAATACCTAAGTATCAGAGCAAAAAAAACTTCAAACAAAAAAAACATCAACTAATCTGAAAGAGTACCTCCTTCTGGATTTGGAACTTGAAATGCATCAAGGAGTCTCTTATGAATTAGACTAATATGATCTTCATCGTTGATCTTATCTTTGTCCAGTAGCTCATCCTCAAATTTCTTAATATGATTCATATCAACTCTTTTACCAGAACCTAACAAAGGAGTAGTCCACTTTGGATAGATCGGTATGAGAATGTTAAAATTCACAGCAGCAGCAATTCTCATGATCAGATTCCAAAGCTTCTTGTCTTGAACTTCCATAAATTTCTCAAAGACAGCATACAGATCTTCAGCACTATCAGCATCACCAAATTTTCTAATAATCTAGTGATCCAACTCCCATTGCAACTTGACTTTGAACCAGTCTTCTCTATGTTCTCTGTCAATGAAGTTGTCAATGAAAGCATCTTCAGCACGATCTGGATCAGCTTTCAGCTTCTGTAGCCTTCTAATATGCTTTCCGAGTCGTTTCTGATTAGCATATCGAACTTCATTATCAGCAATCTTCATTTGATCTTTGTTCATAATACTTTGATCTTCAGCATCTTTCAGCTCTAACTTTCTTTTAGTCCGTCTAGTCAAGATCTCTGCTTCAGGAGAAGCAACTCTTTTGCCTTTCTCTAATCTCTTCTGTTCTTCAATTTTAGCTTGCTCTAGATCTGCCTTCTTCACTAATCTGCCTCTCTTAGGCCTTCTTAGTTCTTCAATCGTAGTAGCAGCAGCTTTCATCTCAGGTTCAGCACTAGCAAACTTTTCAGTTTCAACTCCTATTCTACTCGTCTCTTCCCCCTTTTTGGCTTCATCATTTGCCTTAAGAGTGAAAAGAGAAGTAAAGCGAGTCATCTCTTCCTTGATAGCTTCTTTCATTGCTTCAGCAGCTGACTCAATCTGCTTCTGATGAGTCTTTTCATGGCTTATCTTGTCTAGACGATCAGTAACCAGTTCCAACTTCCTTGTACATGAAACTAGTTCATCTTTCAAATGAGTAGCCGTCTGACGAAGAAGAGTATTTTGTGCAGTTAACTCATTTAGAACATCTCGAGAACGCACCAATTGATCTTGTGCTTCCCGTCTCTGTTCATCAGCAATAACAACCTTAACTCTGTAGAGTCGTTCCATTTTGCTTGACTCATCAGCTAGTGACCGAGCAAACGAGATTGACCTCTTTTCTGAAAAATCAACTTGTTTCTTCAGAAAGTCTTCAATTTGAGCAAACATTTCTTCTCTGAAGGAAGAATCCATTTTGTTGACCTCACCAACAATTAAGTCTCTGGAGTTGTCAACAAGTGACTGATTCTGTTCAACTAGCACATCCTTCATCTTCGAGTTTAAGAACTCGTCTATGGCAGTATGAACAACACTTCTCAGATCAGTTTTTAATTCATCCAAAAATCCTTTTGGAACAACTTGAGTAGACATCGGAGTTCCAAGAGCCTCATCATCATTGATGGTTTTGATTTCATCTTCATCAAACATAAAGGCTTCCACAAATTCATCGTCTTCTTTACCAAGCATGAATGAGTTGACTTCATCTTCATCACTTCCAGCGATTTCTTCCAATTGTTCTGAAGTCTGAACGACAGCATCTACAAGATTAATTTTCAACTCATCTTCTGCAAGATCGGTTTGAGTACCCACATCAATCGTAGCAAACGAGAACAACACGTCATCAGAGATATTCAGCATCCTTTTCACCAGGGCAGTCAAGGCATAAGATGGAAACAGTTCCTCATGACTTTGAACTCCACTGTTTTCCTTCTGTTCCATCTCCCAATCTTGAAAGTTGGAGATTCCACCCATTCCTTGGATGACTTCAAACAAATCTTCAGTTGGGCCTTTCTTCAGAGCAACCCAAGTGCAAATTCTCAAAAGTTTCTCATACCGTTCTGAAGACGTATCAATCTCTACTGACACAAGTGTCTTCTTTAGGTAGTTGGTAACTTTCAAACGCAACCTCTTCTCCCTTAGACACATCGGATAGTAAACCAGGGAATCAAATCTAGTTTCAGAAGGGGTCTGCACAGGTGGGGTCCCTGTTGCAGTTGTTGCAGTGGCAACTTGAGGAGTTTCTGAAATAGATGGTTGAAAAGGTTCACCATATTCTGGTGAGGGAGAGGGAGTAAAGGTAGTGGTCTCTATGGGTTTTGATGTGGCTAGGTCAGGTATGACAACTGTCGGAGTATCAGTTGTATCCTTTATAGGAGTGTTTTCGGGTAGGCTTGCTCTCAGCGGATATGCTGGCAACACCTGAGAGGTTGAGGGTGTAGGTCTGGCACGAGATCGAAGTGATCTGGCCTTGGTTCGGACAGGAGGGAGAGAGAGAGGTATTGAAAGAGATCTAGAAGAAGTACCAACCTGGTTAGTTGTCTTGTCTGGTGAAGGACTCGACTCGACTCTCACCAGTCGATACATCTCCGGGACTTCAGCACTTGTTTTCTCTTCTTTCTCGGATCCTGTGTCGGAGTGAGTCTTATCCGAATCACTAGCAGCCTCGATCATGGCCTCCTCTGCCACATACTCAACTAGTCTTCCACTAGTTCCAGCCTCAGGCTCAGATTCTCCATCATCTGACTCATCTTCGTTTGAACTAGACGAGGCAGCTTCAATCAAGGCGTCGTCAGGATTGATGTGAACCTGTCTTGGAGCAGCAGTCCTGGCAGCAGCTTGATTTGCCAAGGCCTCTTTCTTCAGATAGAATTTGAGGGCATGAAACGGTTTGCCTTTGCTCCAAGTCGACTTGTTTGGCAACCAGATAGGTAACAGAATACTTAGCTTGTTTCCAAACCCAACTGCGGCAGACACCACCCAATTTGCAGAATTGGTGTCAACACGCACATTCTTCTCATAGTACATTATTCTATCCGTGAATAATTTGTACCAATTTCCGTCAGTAATGCCGTCAAAGATTGCGGCCATCACTCTTGCCTTCTGTAGAGTCACTGAGTCAAAGCTTCCAGAAACACACAGCAATATTTTCGATGCGATGTCAAGAAGAGTCTTGTATTTGTCTAAGAGCTCCTTCTTCTTGACAGCAGGAATTTTACCATCACGACCAAGTTTCAACTTCTTACCACAGAAAATACTAAGATATCTCAACTCCTGGCCTTCAGCATAGTTTTCGATGTCGATTGAACCTGTTGGCAACTTCAGATTCTCGAAAACATTTGTTCGAGTAATTTCTACTCGGCTGGTACCAACGAATGATTGAATGGAGTCGCCTTGCCTAGTTGCGTTGGCGTAAAATTCAAGCACTTCTTCTTCAAGCACCACTTCTGGAAATGATTCCAAGTAAGGTCTCAATCCACAGCGGCAGCATTTCATCAAAATTTCTTTATTGCCGTCAGTGTGCTTGCCCTTGAAGAATACAGAACCTTCAACATGCACCTTCCCCTCTGATGCATATTTGCCTAGGTCAAACCTGGCCTGCATGTTAGTTCTGACATCGAATAACGAGACGATCGACATAATCGATAAGTTGTGTGAGAACAGTTAGTGAGTATAAGCAAGAAATCGAAAGTTCTCAAGAGTAGAAGAATTAAGAACGCGTAGGGGAGAAGAGTGGAGCAGTTGAGGGTTTTGTAAAACCTTAACTGTTTGAATCAATGGTCAAGATGAAAATGAAAATGATCTAACGGTTGGGCCTTTTGAAATTCTGTTTACGGATTCGAGAATATTACGTGATTTGATATTGTAAACATTTGAAATCCGCCTCTTCTTACTTAGGACAGGGGAGTGAACTCATCTGACCTAGTGTAGTCGAGTTCGAACTGGGTGTATACACCTCATTAAATTGGGAGTGTATAAATCCAATTCTGAGTTTTCAAAATTTAGCATTATCTAATTACTATAATACTCTTAATCCGTTTGAATAGACATTTAACATATTTCAATCAAGAGAAACACTTAGCTTGTCTGTTCGAGTCTATCCAAAACAGACGAGTAGACTTAAGCTTCATGAGTCGAGTAGGCCTAAGTGTACAAGACGAGTAGGTTTAGGAACACCCGTCGAGTTCCCCCTTCGACTGTGCTTGTCCATTCCAATCGTCGAACGTCTTCATGTACCTATCTTATCATTTGCAATGTGTAATCGTAGGTACAAGTAGAGTAAGATAAATAAGATGAATATCAATCTAAAGCAATGATCAAGGTTTCGAACAAGATGACCTTTTAAC
This sequence comes from Galeopsis tetrahit, assembly GCA_963675135.1. NCBI lineage: Eukaryota > Viridiplantae > Streptophyta > Magnoliopsida > Lamiales > Lamiaceae > Galeopsis > Galeopsis tetrahit. The sequence goes on from OY776132.1 coordinate 60,134,058, forward strand.
ACACATAAGAGTCAACATAAGGATATTTAAGAAATCAAAGATTCCCCCTTAAATGTTTATTCCCTTAGTATTACCCTCAGCTTTACCAGCTTCCTCATCGGGTTGTTTGGTCATCTAGTCTAACCTTGTATACCTGTCTATTGCGTGAGTAGTCGAGTGCTCTGTTCTTGTCTCCTTTTCTTTGATGTACCTGACTGGTTAGTGCATGGCTATAGGCAAGTAGGGTCTAAATCAATTAGCCCTAGACTAATGCATAACTCACGAAATCGTGCCTCAGCTAATGGTTTTGTAAAGATATCAGCTCTTTGAAAATCAGTATGAATCTTTTCCATGCGAATATCCTTCTTTTCTACATGATCACGTATGAAATGATGCTTCACATCAACATGCTTACATCGTGTGTGTAAAACAGGATTTTGTGTAATGGCAATTGCACTATTACTATCACAGAAAATAGGAACATTTGATTCATGTATATTGTAATCATGAAGCTGTTGCATAAGCCAGAGTAGTTGACTACAGCAGCTACCAGCAGCCATGTACTCGGCTTCGGTAGTAGAGGTAGCAACACTAGTCTGCTTTTTAGAAAACCAAGATATGAGTTTTGTGCCTAGAAATTGACAAGAACCAGAAGTAGATTTCCTATCTATTCTACAGCCTCCAAAGTCTGAGTCTGAATACCCACTTAAGGATAAATCATCATTTGAAGGATACCAAATGCCACGGTTAATGGTCCCTTTCAAATATTTCAGAATCCTTTTGGTGGTTTCCATGTGACTTTCTTTTGGATTGGCTTGGAATCGAGCACAAACACCAACAGAGAATGCTATGTCTGGTCTACTGGCAGTTAGATAAAGTAAGGAACCAATTAAGCCACGGTAATAAGATTGGTCAGCACATTTACCGTTCTCATCTGGATCCATTCTGTAAGTTGGTTGCATTGGTACGCCAGTAGACTTACAAGTTTTGATCCCGTACTTGTCTAGAAGGTTTCTTGTGTACTTCGCCTGATTTATGAAAATACCTTCTGGAGTTTGTTTTACTTGAAGTCCAAGAAAGTAGTTCATCTCACCCATCATTGACATTTCAAATTTACTTTGCATGAGTGTTGAAAAACTTTCACTCAGCTTTTTGTTAGGTGACCCAAAAATGATGTCATCTACGTAAATTTGTACGAGTAAGATGTCCTTCCCTTCTTGTCTTCTGAATAAGGTTCGATCGACCTTGCCCTTAGTAAAACCATTTTCCAATAGAAAGAGAGATAGAGTGTCATACCATGCTCTTGGAGCTTGCTTTAATCCGTACAAGGCTTTCTTCAATCTGTACACCTGGTTGCCTTTAACTTCGAAACCTGGAGGTTGTTCAACATACACTTCTTCCGCAAGAATACCGTTAAGAAATGCACTTTTGACATCCATTTGATATACAGTAAACTTCATGTGAGCAGCATATGCAAGGAACAATCGAATGGCTTCTAGTCTAGCAACAGGAGCATATGTTTCATCATAGTCTATGCCTTCAGCTTGTGAGTAGCCTTGGGCGACTAATCTAGCCTTATTTCTAACGACTAAATCATTCTCATCTTTCTTATTCTTGAAAATCCATCGAGTGCCAACTACATTATGATGTTTCGGCCTATCGACAAGTTCCCAGACGTCGTTTCGAACAAACTGGTTCAACTCGTCTTGCATAGCGATGATCCAATTACTATCAGCCAATGCCTCTTTAACAGTGGTAGGCTCAATAGCAGAGAGGAAACAACACCAGCAAAACAAAGTTGGACTCGGCTGTTCTTGCGACTCAAAGAGTTGTCGTCTAGTCTTCACACCAATAGTAGAGTCACCAATGATATTTTCAGTATCATGCGCAGATTTCCATGTTTTTCTATTCTTAACAGGAATACTATCATCATCTATATCATGTACAGCATCATGCATGTCAACATCATTTGTATCATCAATTTTAATAGGAGTAGATGAGTCAACTAGAGCAGACATGTCAACTGGTCTAGAAGACTTACCTTGAGCACTTACCTTCTCCTTGTCATCAGAGTCGAGAGCTTTTAGGAATGGGTTGTAGGCTTGAACGGATTCATATATCTCTGAATCTTTGTCAGATTCGATTGATAGATCAGTTATCTTCTTACTGATCTTGTCGGCAGACGAGTCCTGTTGAGATTCATCGAAAACCACATGTGGTGTTTCTTCCACACAAAGAGTTGAGTAGTTGAATACTCTAAATGCTTTGCTAGTCGAGGAGTATCCTAAGAATATCCCCTCGTCTGCTTTAGCATCGAAAGCATTCAACTTGCTCTTTCCATTGTTGTGAATGAAACACTTACAGCCAAATATATGGAAATATGAAACTCTTGGTTTTCTACCTTTCCAAACCTCATAAGGTGTCTTGCCTAGAGCTTTGTTGATCGCGCTTCTATTCTGTGAATGGCATGCAGTGTTGATAGCTTCAGCCCAAAACTTTTGAGGTGTGTTGAACTCAGCTATCATGGTTCTACAGGCTTCTTTGAGAGTTCGATTCCTTCTTTCTGCTACACCGTTCTGTTGTGGTGTCCTAGCTGCACTAGTAAGGTGCTGGATACCACGTTTAGTACAAAATTCTTTGATATAGCAATTAATGAACTCAGTTCCCTTGTCACTTCGAATTTTGACAATAGACTGGTTCTTCTCAACTTGTAACTTCTTCAACAGTTCAGGCAGAAGTGTTTGTGTATCACTCTTCTTGTGTAGAAAGACTACCCAAGTAAACTTAGAATAGTCGTCTACAATAACAAGTGTGTACCTTCTACCGTTCAAGGTTGGAGGAGTTATTGGTCCATGAAGATCCATATGTAGGAGTTCTAGAACTCTACTAGTTGAGAGAGTAGGAATTGACTTAAATGAACCTTTAACATGTTTACCCTGTTGACAAGCTGTGCATACATGTGACTTGTAGTAAACTTCATTGGGAATACCTTCTACAAGGTAATCTCTGGCTATCTTATTAAGAACCTTAAAGTTTAGATGACAGAGGCGTCTATGCCAGAGCCAACCAAGTTCTTTAGGATTCTTAGTAAGTAGACAGGTGTCCCTCGGACAACTGTTCCAGTTCACTATGTACACACTTCCTTGTCTTACGCCGACTAGTAGGACTGTGTGCGTCCTTTTGTCGATGACTTCACATTTGCGGCTCTTGAACTGCACTTTGTAACCACGATCACAAAATTGTGAAACAGAGAGTAGATTATATTTCAAACCTTCAACATATGAAACATCTTGAATTTCGACGTCTCCATTCCGGATGTAACCAAATCCTTTAGTGACAGCAGTGGAGCTATCACCAAATATCACTTTTGGTCCTTCTTGCTCATGATAGCTTGATAAGAGAGCCTTGGTACCAGTCATGTGGTGCGAACAACCACTGTTTATGTACCAGGTTTCTCCTACTGAGCCACCCTTCTTATACAAGTCAAGTCGACCCTGCAATAGATGATATTCAATAACTTAGGTACCCATTTGTTTATTGGGGTCCTTGGGGGTTAGTCATGTTCAGAGGAATCCAGATATACATTGGAGTCTTGAACAAGTTCGATCTTTTAAGCTTTCGCCCATATTTGTTGCAAAATAAGACCTTGTTGTCCTTCTCTGGCCTATCAGTCTAGTTCGGGTCTACTCTTTGGAGATAGCCTTTCGACTTAATCTCTACTTGAGCAGGCACTTGTCTATGATAGTTAGAGTAGGGTTTGAAAGCATTAGGTCCATACGGTTTATAGACGCGTTTGGGTTTTTCCTCACTTAAAATATCGTATGATAGAGGTGGAGGATATAGGACAGCTTGTGTACGATATTTTGGAGCTACCTGTCTAGGTCTAGACGAGTAGAGTTGAGACTGCCTTATAAATGGAGGTCTAGACTCTTGTCGTTTAGTCTGTACCTGTCTAGTACTCGTCTCCTCAGGATACCAGTCCTCGTATCTGACCTGGTTGGGTCGTCCACGATTAGTGGTCCTTTGAAGATTAGTTCTAGATAGAATAGGCTTGCTGTTACCATTCTTTTTACCTCCCTTGGTAATCGGAATGTTAACTCGAGCTTGTTTAGGTACAGTACCATTAGAAGGAGTTCCAATATCGTATAACATTGGTCCTTTTCCTTTATCATTTGGCAAAAGTCTTGCTTTAATAGTAGTAGGGTTCTTAATGACTCGAGTAGACGAGCTAGATGACTCAGCACCTATACCAGTCTTGTCACCTGGATCTCTATACCTATCTGACAGTTCAAGGTTAATCTTTGAAGAATTAACCAGGTCAGTAAGTTTGAGATCAAGTGTAACTACCTCGGTCTCTAAGAACTTATTACGTTCTTCAAGTCTGTTGCACTTGTTCTTTAAAACATTGAATTCATTTCTCTCAGTTGCATGTATCTTGAGTAGGTCTTGATATAACCTGTCTGTCAACGCACACTTTTCTTTGAGTTTACTCAACTCTTCAGTCAAGCGTTTATTTAGGACTGTTATATTAGGATCTACTTTGGACTGAGCTTCCTTAAGATCAATGATTTCTTGTTTTAATGCAATGTTTTCATCACTGACTTCGATGAATGCTTGATTAGCAAGTAGAAGGTCGTCTTCGACTGCACTAGTCGAGTGCTGAAGACTACTTCCTACTTCACTACTAGCAGTGTCACTTTCATCAGTTTCTGAATCATCACAAGATTGAAAAGATGTAGCAGATGATACCTCTTGTTCGATTTTAGCCATGCAGCATAGGCCATCATCTACTATGAATGCTTCGTCGTGATCTTGATCAGTTGAGTGACTAGATGCGGACGATGGCAACTCGTCTGACTCAGAATCAGAGTCATCATTGGCCATCATTGCCTTCTTGCCACGATTATATCTTCTTTCTCTTCGTGCCTTGCATTCTTCACGATCATCAGTGCTCAGGTCTGGACATTCATATATGTAATGACCTGGCTTTTCACAATTATAGCACAAGAGATCATTAGTAGCCTTTTTAATAGGAGACTTGTCCCTACGCTTATCACGTCTATCGGAACGCTGGATCTTCCTATCGTCAGACTCTCTATCTCGTCTATTACCTTTCGAGACTTCGTCTCTCCTTTCGGAAGAGTTTCGGTCTCGTCTGGTCTCAAACGAGTTCTTAGACGTAGGTGCTCTATGATCCCTATAGAACTTCTTGTATCTTCCGAAGCGTTTATTGAGCCTATCAAACTTTCTAACCATGAGACTCATCTGATCCTTCAGACTAAGATCAGTATCTAACTCATCTTTCACAGAGGCAGACTTAGTTCTAGACTTGGACCTGTCTACCTTAGAAGACTTAGAAGAGCTAGACTTAAAGGCAACGTTCTTAGATACAGCATGTTCTCTATCACTACTGGCTAGTGGTTCATCTTCGTCTAAATCAAACTCATGGGCTTTGAGAGTTTGAAACATGGTTTCAGCAGTCCACGTATCAATATCTTGAGTGTTCTTAACAAGCATCTTTACCATTTTCCAACGACTATCAAGACTCTTCAAAATCCTAAGATTGATCTCACGAGCAGTATAAGATTTACCAAGTACTTCCAAATCATTCATGATCTTAGTAAAACGAGTATCCAGCTGGTCGATAGTTTCGCCAGCTTTCATCTGAAATGATTCAAATCTTTGGACAGCTGTGGAGAGTTTGCTCTCTTTGATTAGGGAAGTCCCTTCACAAAGGATAGCTAGTCTGTCCCACATCTCTTTGGCAGTCTTACATTTTAACACTTTTCCTAGATACTCGTTAGGAAGGGTGTGTAAAATGTAATTCTTTGCCAAACTATCCAAATTATTTTGACGCATTTCTTCTGAGGTTAGATCTGACCTGGGTTTCTTGACGAGAGTACCAATTGGTTTGCTTGGGTCAAGAACAGCAGTATTAGGAACCATAGTAACAATAGGTCCTTCTGTGATAACAGAGATCATTAGGTCATGCGTGGAACTGAAAATGGCTTCCATTCGCAGCTTCCAGTAGTCATAGTCCTGAACCTGGAACTTGGGTAACTTGTTAGCGCTGATCTCAAGAGACATGATTTCAAGAAATAAGTGCTAAGTAGAGTTATGATCAAGAAAAACAAATAAGTCAAGAACAGGGAGCACGAAACAGATATAACAAGAGTATTTGATCAAGAACACGTAAACAAGTACAATCAAGGACCAAGACTTCACCCTAAGTCTTAAGTCGGTTATCAAGAAACAGCAGTTCGTAAACTACTGCTCTGATACCACTTGTAGGTCCCCAAAGTTGAGTTAATAACGAGTAAGCTAGTGAAAATGTCTAGAGGGGGGTGAATAGACTTTTCAAAATTCTATCGAAATATCAGAATACAATATGCGGAATACGAAATTAACAATGAGCCCAATTCAAGTTTATACTCAACTTCTTAATTCGAGAACTCTGTTCTATACTCAACTTGTCTAGTTTAGTTATGTGTGTAAACAATTAAGCAATTAAACCAAACAGTAAAGTAAACAACACAAATAATTTATAGTGGTTCGACAACTTGTCTACATCCACTCTCACAACCCAGTTGTGATGTTTCCACTAAACTCTTCCAATCGAGTACAAGTGTATATTCCTGTCTTTTAAGTCTCAAGAAGAAGACTTAGATCTTCAACAGACTATACCTCCAGATATGTCTACGATCTAACTAGAAATTTTACAAGTATCTAGCACCTTGAAAAATAACAACAAAAACTAAACACTTATTCAGTAGTAGCCTTTTGAATTCTTCACTTGTCTTTCTGGCTTCTTTCTGAATCTTCAATCTCTGAGAGTAATCTTCAGTATATAGCTTTAATACGCTTCAGTATATCGAGTTTCAGTAGTCTTCAATCGATCACCATTATGAAGTATTTATAGACTTCAATCATCAAGAACTTAGTTAGTTGTAACCAACTCTTCTTGAAAACTAACTTCAACTGAATCTTCTTATCAATCCACGCGCTTCTTGTTACGAATTAGTTATTCCATAACTAACTTCTTTATCTTCATCTTTATACGCGCTTCGAACTAACTTCACGTTGACCTGTCTTGTGTAGACTTGTATGTACTTGTCTTGTAGCCCACTTGTCTTGAGTAGTAGACTTCAATTCTTCTTGACTGGTCTTCCTTGTTCAATCAATAGACTATACTAAACCTATCAAGACTATTACATTACTTTAAGCTTTCATAATACAAGCTTAGTCAACTTATAAACTATACAATCAATCTATATATTACATTCAAAACATTATGAGCTCTATACAACATTTAAATAGCTCAGTAACAAACTAAACAATACTGTAAACACATATGAAGTACTTATAAACTGTACTTATCTTTTCATGTGAACTTATGTGAACTCTACTGGTCTGGTACAAGATCACTTAACTCAACTAGACTAGATCAGTCAACACTTAGAAAATATTCCATCTACTTTTGGCTTATCAAAACTTCATCTTTTATTCATCATTTAGGACTTGTTCTAGGATTCATATCCCAACAATCTAATACCCTCCCAATAATTGATCCTCTCTCTCGAGCTCACAAGAATATTGGGTCGAATGCTTAAATACGATTAATGAAAGAGATTTCTCAATCCAATTCCAATTAACAATAGATAAAACATACTATCATGGCCATTGACAACATGTTTTGCAATGAAAGTTAAGAATTCAAATAGAAATAGCAACACAACCACCAAATAAACAAGAAATTAATTCATAAGCATCATCCAAAGTATAAACATAGCCTTAGAACCACAAATTTGTTTAGCTAACTACTAGCATAATCCAATTACAAATTCCAAATGAAATAACTAAATAAAAAGGAAAAGAAAGAGAAAGCTTAGTCTAGAATGTGGTAGGGAATGGAATTTGGGAGCTCACTATCTAATTCAACTAAAAAATGACGAAAGATAAACTTATATTAAAGAAGCTTAAGATAACGAAAAAATAATTTGATCTTCGAGAATTTATATTCAAGGGAATGAAATTTCAAGAAGCTCCTTGCACTTTTCCAAATAGACGAGTCTCAATGGATAGGGAGTCTTTTTCAACCCCATCATTTAATTCACCTCAAATTCAAGAAAATAAAAGGAGTATAAGTGTAATTTTATGTAATTTTTTATTTTTTTTAAGTTTTCTCTAACCGTATGACTTAAAAATTTTCGCACCCCCGAATTTGAAATCCTGGATCCGCCACTGGTTGGTAGTATAGAATCTCATTCATATGCACTTCAATATACATATACATTATATCCATACACAAATGCGTGAAACATTGTCTATATGCACTATAATACACATAGATTCTATAATATGCACTAACCGTATGTTTTTTTCATTTATGTTGTGTTAATCTTCCATATGCTTTATTTTATTTTTATTATTGATTATTATTTTAAATTATCAAATTAATTAGGTCGAATAGATATGTGAGTTTGAAATTTTACAGTCAATTATTGATTATTATTTTAAATTATTAACAAATGCAACGAATTAAATGTGAATACCTTCTTTTTAGCAAGGATTTGAAATTTTGGAAGCTGAGAAAATTAGCAAATTTTGAGAATTTGAATTTAAAAGATGATTAGATGTTAAAGTTGACTTAAATATATGAATAAACTAGTGTAGAACCCGTGTATTACACGGGATTTTAAATAAATATTTTAATATTCAATATTATATCTTAATTTATTTGCATAATCTAATTTTTTTTTAACATGATATGTTATTATAATTATATTTAAAAAAATTGGTTAACACCTCCAAGTATGTGTAACTATGTGTGGATTGGGGGAGAATGTCTTGGATTTCAAGAAAGGTAGCTTATATAGTGTTGGGGAAGGGTTTGGATGGCATAATTGCAAGTTGATCCCTCAAAAATGGAGAAAATACAAGTTTGGCACCGAAAATGGGGTGACTCGGCCGAGTTGGGTTCACTCGGCCGAGTGGAACACTTAAAAAAACGTGTAGCAACTCTTTCCAGCAGCGACTCGGCCGAGTTGGAGTCACTCGGCCGAGTGGTCTTCAAACTCCAGTGGCTACGGCATTCAACCTTACTCGGCCGAGTTGGCTCACTCGGCCGAGTGCGCAGTAATATCCCAATTCATAGATTCGGCCGAGTTGGGTCACTCGGCCGAGTGCGCAGTGATGCCCAAAGTTCCAGATTCGGCCGAGTGAGTCAACTCGGCCGAGTTGCCTCCTACTCTTAAGCTCCCCTTCTCGTTTCATGCATAACTTTCGCCTCGGGTGTCGGATTGACTTAATTCCTTTGGCTAATCCACTCCGTTTTTCGAGACGAATCCAACCGTGCACTCCTCTTCCTGATCCAGTGAGGTATGGTTGGTGTTTTGCTCCATATTTCATCGTATTTCCTACAAAATCGACAAAACACAACCTTTCTCTCATTTCGGCTCAAACAATAATAATCAATGCATAATTTATTGAAATCTACATCAAAATACGCTTCACATGGGCATCTAAAACGTGTAAATTCCACCCGAATCAAACTCCCCCAAACTTAAAATGTTGTTTGTCCTCAAACAACTAAGCACTTAAAGCAATGAGGGTGGAATGATCACAATGGAATATTCAATGTAATTCACACATGCAAAGTAAGATGCAATGATATCTCTTTCTCAAAGTGCATTTCTCAATGAAGGTTATAGACTCATTATTGCAATTCACACTCATGGATCAAAGAATGTATAAACACACAACACATTGTGAATGGGAAACATAATCCAAATGCTCAAGTCCTCTACTCACATGACAAAGTGTTTCTCTCAAACACACAAACAATTTGAGATATTAATGCACTCATCAACCAAGTTATGCTATGCAATCACCATATGCTTGCCCAACTTCTACTTTCAATAACACTCAAATGCTCAACAAAGTGATCAATAGGACTTAATCAAGGATGTAACATTGGCTCTTTGAACAAGGTAGGATGAATTTGGGAATTGTGACTCGTCTAGTGGAGGACAAAACTTGTTGTTTTACAATGTGTGCTTTCACTTTCAAAGCTTACAAACTTCATCCCCACTTTTCTTTTTCCTTTCTTTTTCAAGCATTCATCACCTCATCTTTTGAACCATTTTTTTCTTTTCAAGCTTTTGGGGCTCTTTGTCCCTCTTTTCTTTTCCTTGATTTTCTTTTCATCTTTCTCTTTTTCTTTCAACTTTTCCAAATTTTCTTTTCTCCTTTTACCAAAGATATTCATTCAAGCACATGTTTTCCACTTTGTCTTTTATCCCCCACTAGATATAGGTATCAAAGGCTCAAAAAGGCTAAGTGGTTAACATTGTAGTTTGCCAAGAAAATGAGGAATTAGGCTCAAGGGGCTAACTACGGAAAATTACTTCGATTTTGGGAATTTTGGCTAAGTGACTCTTTTAGAACAAGATGGCCTATATCATATCACATCATCTCACACAATCATGCTTTCAAACAAGAATTTAGGCAAGTTCTAGAATCACTAGCAATAACCTAGTCCACTCTCAATGAATTAAACCGGATTACATGTTCGATTTATGGCTCAATTCTCACCGGTTTATTCAATAGAACTTTCACATTCATCAAATGTTCCCAAATAACAACACATCATGCATCCATGTTATCAAAGCTCACAACTATGAACACAAAATGATTCTATATTCCAACACCAATCATGCAAACATTCAAAGCAAATAGACATCATCACAACTACTCAACAATGGATCCCAATGACAATTCATGCTCACATTTCACCAAAGATCCACTACCCAACATATAATCAAAACCAACTTAAACAATCTAAGCATGTGAAAGCCAAGTGTGCGCCGGTGCAAAGTGTGACACAAGTAGAACGACGAACCGGTGCAAGGGTAACAACTAGTAGAAAAATAAAAAGAAAAATAACTCCCCCAAACATAGAATTTTACTATGTATAAATTCTAAGTTTGGGGCTACGAGTTGTTACCTCCCTCCTTGCACATCCAATGCTTCTTCAAAGATCACCATTGCAACACTTGCTTCCTCCACTCCAAAGTTGGCTTTGCTTCTTCTTCATTCTCCAAGATGTGCTATCCATAGTACTCTTCATCCATACCTACAAAATAAACCAAGCTATCAACACTACTAAAGCAATATAAACATGAAAGCAATTGAACCTTGGGTTGCCTCCCAAGAAGCGCTATTTTTAACGTCCTATGCCGGACGGTTCCTCTTTGAGGGAAATATCAAGTCACCCCATCATCCTCCTTGCTCTTGCACTTCTTTGCCCATGCAATCTTCTTGAACCCATTGAAACATCCACAAGCTAGCCCATCCGGCTCTTCTATCATGTCATACGAAGTTGACGCCTCATTCATTCCCAAGCTTGCACAAGTAGCTTTTCTTGATTTGGTGGAGTTTTTGAAGAAAACTCCCCCAAACTTGGCCTTCTTGCCTATCTTCAACTTATGCTCTTCCACTTGAGGGTCCTCCTTCACAATGTTGATTTTGGGCTCTTCTTCCATCTTCTCTTTCATGGGCATTGGAGAGTGATTTTCCTTGGAATACCCATACTCTTCATTCTTATCATCCCGGAAATTGGCATATCTTTGAATGTCAAACACAACTATCTCTTGGTTCATTCGAAGCTCCAACTCTCCATTCCTCATATCAATTATGGCCCCTCCGGTTGCCAAAAATGGTCTTCCCAATATCAATGGAACGTTTTTGTCCTCCTCCATATCCAAAACCACAAAGTCTACCGGAAAGATAAACTTGTCGATTTTGACCAATACATCCTCCGCTATACCCAAAGGGTATGTCATAGACCTATCCTCCAATTGGAGGTTCATTGTAGTTGGTGTGAGCTCTCCTAAACCAAGTGATTTGAAGAGTGATAACGACATGAGGTTGATGCTTGCTCCCGAATCACATAATGCTCTTAGTGTACCTCCATCTCCAATGGTGCATGACAAAGTGAAGGATCCGGGATCCTTAAGCTTTGGAGGTAGCTTAGTTTGAATTATGGAGCTACATTGTTCGGTTAAGTGCACCGTCTCATACGCCTCAATTTCCCTCTTGTGTGACGTTATCTCCTTCAAGAATTTGAAGTAATGTGGTATTTGTTCAAGAGCTTCGGCGAAAGGGATGTTGATATGGAGTTTCTTGAACATCTCCGCGAACTTGACAAACTTGCTATCCAAGTTCTTCTTCTTCACCCTTTGCGGATATGGGAGGAGCACTACATTCTTGCCTTTGTTTTGTGGAGGGATTGCCTCCCCACTCTTCTTCTCCCCTTCTTTCTCTTCTTTCTCTTTCACTAAGCCATCTTCTTTGTCAACACCCTCGGGTGCCATTACCACTTCCTCCTCTAACGGCTTCTTGGGCCCTTCGTAGCTTGTCCCACTTCTTAGCCTTATGGTGTTGCATTGCTCCTTAGGATTTAGCTCCGTGTTAGAGGGGAATTGCCCCGGAACGTGTTGCTTTCCAATGATGGTGGCAAGTTGGCCCATTTGCTTTTCCATAGCTTTCATGTGAGTGGTCACATCTTTGATCATCTCACCATGCTCATCAAGTTTTTGCCATATCTTTGCCACATTATGCTTAGTCTCTTTCATGAAATTCTTGGTTTCTCCCATGAATGCACCAAACATCTCTTCCAAGGATAACTTTGATGGAGATTCCACAATTTCACCATCTCTTACGTTGAAATTCGGAGGTGGTATGATGGTGTTCCTTGTGTTAGCATAGGAGAAATTTTCATGGTTTCTCAAGCCGGGGTGGTATTGGTTTGGGTTAGGGGGATTTTGCCTCTCGTTCCAACCTCTTTCTCGAAAATGGCAGTCCCTTTGATTGTTCATATAATGGGCCTCTTCATATTGATCATCACTAGGTCCCATTAATGACTTGGCCGCCATCATCGAAGTTAACTTATCCACCTTGTTGGATAGAGTAGCAAAATCATCCGACTCCTTAGTGGAAGCAACTTTCCGGGCTTGCCTTCTCTCGGATGGCCATTGGTTTCCGTTCTTTGCCATCTCCTCTAGAAGCACATAACCCTCATCCGTCGTCTTTCCTAGCAACGAACCTCCACCGGCCGAAGCATCCACCATTCCTCTCGTTCGATGGTCCATCCCGTTGTAGAAATAGCAAATCAATTGATCTCTTGAGAATCCGTGTTGAGGACAACTCCTTATGAGATCCTTGAAGCGTTCCCAAGCCTCGGCTAAAGACTCATCATCGTCTTGCATGAAGGAAGAAATTTCTCCTCTTATCTTAATGGTCTAGCTTGGAGGAAAGTACTTCATAAGGAAAGCATCTACAAGGTCAGCCCAATTTTCGATCGTCCTTAAATCAAGAGACATGTACCACTGTTTTGCACGATCACGGAGGGAAAATAGGAACAATTGGAGACGGATGTAATCTTGAGGGACTCGGTTGATCTTAACTGTTCCACTTATCTCTAAGAATTGAGATAAATGGAGGTTAGGATCCTCCTTCGACAACCCTCCAAATTGGTTGTTTTGGACCATCATGATTAGCGCCGGTTTGAGCTCAAAGTTATGAGCATCTACGGGTTCCCTACCCGCTCCTCCATATGGTCTAGGGATAGGGCGGAAGTGGTCTCTCAAGACTCGTTGATTCCCGTTTTCCTCCCTTTGCTCTCTATTTCTCTCCATACCAATATTCTCTTCACCTCTCCGACGAAAATTGTCCCTTAGTACCCCTTGAGGTCGGTTACCTCCATTCCCGTTAGGTTCCTCAACTCCTTCTACCCCGTGATTCTCAAATTCCTCTTCAACTTCTTCTACAACCGGATTCTCCCTTCGATTCATTCTTTCCAACTCTATTCTTCTCCTTTCGGCGTTCCTTCGTCGACAATTGGCTTCAATCTCCGGATCTAAGGGTAACACTTCTTGTTGGTTCCTCCTAGATCGTGTGATCATAAACCATGTCTATCAAAAGAGCAAACGAGAGTGAGAAATACAAATAAGCTCAAAGTAACAAACACAAATATTTTTGGAATTTTTGCAAAATAAAGAAAGCAAATAAATTGTCTAAACTAAAACTTTCCTAGCCTACACTCTAGAGCTTATAAAAACCTCCCCGGCAGCGGCGCCATAAACTTGATTCACGTGTTATACAACACTAAAATAAACAACCGCAAGTATACGACGTCTATTGTAGCGTGATAAGCACGAGGTCGATCCCACGAGAAGGTTAAGCGTAAAAGGGTAGTTTGCTAGTCGAGTTCTAAGTAGACGTGATCGATAATTTGAATATGATGATTTACTCTAAAGATTGTCTAACAATGTGTCACCAATAAACAACGAAAGAGTAAATAAGAAATCGATCAACTAACATGCAAGTCAAGAAAACGAAAGTAAAATAGATGAAAACTCAAAGAGAAAAGGTGGGTTCCAAGGCATATGTCACACTAAGGGTTCAACTTATGATTAAAGGCTTAATTAAGTAGTGGTGTGTTGATTACTATAAGGTTGATCACAAATGGTGAATTAATAGTTCTCTCGATCCAATTAATCCAAGAGACATATCATACAAACTAGCATCTCTACTAAGCACACATAAGAAATCCCCAAAAAGTTCCTAAGATCATCTAATACCCTCCCAATAATTGATCCTCTCTCTCGAGCTCACAAGAATATTGGGTCGAATGCTTAAATACGATTAATGAAAGAGATTTCTCAATCCAATTCCAATTAACAATAGATAAAACATACTATCATGGCCATTGACAACATGTTTTGCAATGAAAGTTAAGCATTCAAATAGAAATAGCAACACAACCACCAAATAAACAAGAAATTAATTCATAAGCATCATCCAAAGTATAAACATAGCCTTAGAACCACAAATTTGTTTAGCTAACTACTAGCATAATCCAATTACAAATTCCAAATGAAATAACTAAATAAAAAGGAAAAGAAAGAGAAAGCTTAGTCTAGAATGTGGTAGGGAATGGAATTTGGGAGCTATTGCATCCTTCCTTCCTTGATTTGGTGAAGAATTGAGAGAGAAATGACCAAAACACCTCCAAGTATGTGTAACTATGTGTGGATTGGGGGAGAATGTCTCGGATTTCAAGAAAGGTAGCTTATATAGTGTTGGGGAAGGGTTTGGATGGCATAATTGCAAGTTGATCCCTCAAAAATGGAGAAAATACAAGTTTGGCACCGAAAATGGGGTGACTCGGCCGAGTTGGGGTCACTCGGCCGAGTGGAACACTTAAAAAACGTGTAGCAACTCTTTCCAGCAGCGACTCGGCCGAGTTGGAGTCACTCGGCCGAGTGGTCTTCAAACTCCAGTGGCTACGACATTCAACCTTACTCGGCCGAGTTGGCTCACTCGGCCGAGTGCGCAGTAATATCCCAATTCACAGATTCGGCCGAGTTGGGTCACTCGGCCGAGTGCGCAGTGATGCCCAAAGTTCCAGATTCGGCCGAGTGAGTCAACTCGGCCGAGTTGCCTCCTACTCTTAAGCTCCCCTTCTCGTTTCATGCATAACTTTCGCCTCGGGTGTCGGATTGACTTAATTCCTTTGGCTAATCCACTCCGTTTTTCGAGACGAATCCAACCGTGCACTCCTCTTCCTGATCCAGTGAGGTATGGTTGGTTTTTTGCTCCATATTTCATCGTATTTCCTACAAAATCGACAAAACACAACCTTTCTCTCATTTCGGCTCAAACAATCATAATCAATGCATAATTTATTGAAATCTACATCAAAATACGCTTCACATGGGCATCTAAAACGTGTAAATTCCACCCGAATCATCCTGCATTCAACAATTTATCAATTTCTTCTTTTACGATAAAATTCTTTTCCTTACCAAAATTTCTCAGTTTATGTTTTACTGGTTTTGCCCTCGAATCTACGTTGAGGTGGTGCATAACTACTTCTGGAGGGATGTCCGTCATGTCTGTCGGAGCGAAAGCGAATATATCTGCATTCTCTCGGAGAGTTACTATCATCTTCTCTTTAAGTTTTGGGTCCATTTGAGTACCAACCCTAGTCGTGAATCCTTCTTTCCCTACGTAAAGCTCAATATTCATCAGCTCCTCATCTGCCTTAATCTTGGGCTGTTCCCCTGCCAACTCGCTCACTCTTTGTCTTTTCAGTTCGGGGTCATCTCCTTTAAACCTCCCCAATCCTCGGACCACTGCCTTATCCGCTATTTTCACTGACTCTACATAACACTTTCTTTCTTGATATTGATCTCCGCGTATCTCTCCTTCTCCCCCCGAGGCACGAAATTTCATTTTCATATGAAAGGTGGAAATTACTGTCTGGAGATGTTTAAGCCCGGCCTTCCCATCACCACATTGTATGAGGATGGGACATCTACTATTAGAAATTCTATCACCTGTACTCGTCTATTAGCGTCAGTTCCTAGCCCCGCTTGCAGTAATGCTGATCCGAGGGGTTGGATTGCTCCTCCTGAGAATCCGTAGAGAGCAGTTTCTACTGGTCTGAGCTTTATGTTTAAATCCATCTTTTTGAAGCATTCCAAAAACATGATGTCTGCTGAGCTTCCAGTATTTACAAAGATCCGTGCTACATCGTATCCTGCAATATCCGTGGTAATTACCAGGACGTCATTGTGAGATTCCCTGGGCTCTCCGGCATCTTCCGGTCCGAAATGAATGTTAGGGACAATTGTCATCTTCCCTATCTCTCTGTACTCCACGTTTCGTTCAGTCTTCAATGATCTGACACTTTGTTTCCTCTGTCTGAAGGAATCTCCATCTGTAGGGCCTCCCATAATCATGTGGATTGTCCCCATTTTCTGACGGGGAGGGGGTTGATCCTCAGTATCTTTTAGACAATAAGTTTTGACTAACTACTTCCCCTCAAGCATAAGGGTTCGTAGTAGTATACACGTAAGTATTTCGACCAAGTAGTATCGAACCACAAGAGGTGGGCTAGTGCAATGGATCCCTAAAGTTGTGTGTCGTCATAACTAATTTAGCTACGGTTTCAGGAGTTGGATGCAAAACTAAAGCTAAATAATAATCTAAAGACAATAAATTAAACTAAACACAATCCTAATAAGTAAAATTAACTACTAAACTAAGAAAATGAGAAAATAACAATTAAAGTAAAGAACAACTACGAATCTAAATTCGGAGAAGTGCAAAGGTTGGGAATGCTTCAGGTGTTCTCTACCTAGTGAAATCGAGTGGGATTGTTTATACCGTTTTTATGCTTCAATTTGGACTTGCTAAGAGCATCAAGATGCTAGGATTAAAATCGTTTCCCTTCGGGTACTATAGCCTTACGTCTAAGGTGTTCCCAAACCCGGTAATAAGACCTCTTCCTAATCCTCACCAACTACCCAAATAACCATTCAACTAATTAATGTCTCCTAATGGGGTTCTAATACAATTAACTCTCTCTCGACGAATTAAAAGTATAATAAACGCATTTGTATATCAACAACTCACACCATAAATTTAAACATGTTCATGTAACTCTCGTCTACGCTAAACATGCCTCAAAATACGGATTAATAGAAGCTAATACACAAAGCACCAATAAAACCCAATCAGAGAAGCAATAATCCAAATATCAACAATAATCAAAGCTTAAACAATTCACACATTCAATATTCACATGGTTTCAAACACCCAAAACATAAAAAGCTTAGCCCATGGTGTTTGAGGAAACACCCATGGCTAAAACACCAAAATAAATAGAAATAAACAAGAAATTTATCAAACAAAGCTTAAATAAAAGAAAAATATCACCTTGAGAGTCTTGTAACTTCTCCATTCTTACATGAAAATAAACTACCCAAATGATTTTAAACTAAGAAAGCATAAAAATAATCTAATAGAGAGTGTGTTTGAGGAGATAAGCTCCTCAAACCTAAGCTAATTGCTCTATTTCTCACATGTTGTAGGAAAATGACCTAGGGTTTGAGTGTGTAGAAAATGAGGCCAAAAAACCTTTCAACAATCTAATTGGGGAGCTATTTATAGCTTGGAAGAGTGTGTGAGACGAAATTAACAATTGGGTCCTTGAAGTTCTTCAAAATTCGCGAAATTCCCCAAAAATCGTAAGTTCAAACGGTCAACCGAGTCGAGTGGATATACAATGAGTTTTTGGGCTGCAGAACCCACTTGGCCGCCAGTGTGAAGTCACTCGGCCGCCAGTTTGACATGGGGATTTTTGAAACTTTCTGGAAGTCCACCTCACTCGGTCGCCAGTGTGAAACCACTCGGTCGGCCGAGTGAATTCTGCTCCTCGGACTTTTCTAACACTTTTTCTTGGATTTCCTTGCTCGTCCTTCAACCGAACTTCACTTCCCATGCGCCAATGCTCGATTTTCCTCTAAAATGGACTATTTCACCTTATTTCCTACACTTTGAACACATTTCTTGACAACAAGGTTAGTAGCACAATTTCTATCAGTTACGACCAAAATCACATCAAAATGCTACGATAATATAACAATAATGAGCACAAATACGAGCAATCTCACACCCAATCAGGGTTCTCTTCTCCTTTCTCCACTTCCGCCTACCGGTTTAGCTTCAGATCTCTTAGCTTTTCGTACCTCCTCCAAAGTGAGGTACTTCTTAGCCCTTCTCAACAATTTATCGAATGATTGCACCGGTTTCTTGGCCAAGGAGGAGAAGAGGTCTCCATCTCTCAATCCGTTGGTAAGAGCGTTAATTTTAACTTCAGGAGAGCCAGTGGGTACTTCCAAGGCGGCTTGATTAAATCTTTTCAGGAAAGCTCGAAGACTTTCATTTTCTCATTGTCTCATATTGAACAGGGTAAGGGTGGCCCTGGGTTGTCTCCTGGCACTAGCGAATTGGTGTAGGAATAATTCACTGAATTCTGCCTAGGAGTGAATGGTGCCAGCCCCCAATTGTGTGAACCATTGCTGAGCAGCCTTGGCTAAGGTGGTTAAGAAGAGTTTGCACTTGACCCCTTCTCCATAACGATGCAGCAGTGCGGCATTTTCGAATCTTACCAGGTGTTCGTATGGATCCGTAGTGCCATTATATTCAAAGTTCAAAATTTTGAAGTTAAAAGGAAATTCATCTAGCAAGATACTTGGAGAAAATTGACAACCAGTGACATACGGAGATTTACTTACGTTATTGGTCATCTGTTTTTTCATGTCTCTCATTTCCTTTTGGAGGGCTTGTAATTGATCGCTGATGGCCCCTTGATAAGTATCGTCCGTACTTTCTCCCGTCCCAAGATCCAAGGTTCCCTCTTGAGCTGCCTCGATATTCCTTCTAGGGATTCGATTAGGGTCTCTTTTTTCAGCACGAGAAGGTATTTTGTCTTCTGGATCTCGAGGGGCCTCCTCATTTCTGGAAGGCGCTAAAGAGAGGTCGATCATATGTTCTAGATTCTTCTGCTTCACATTTTCGTTCGCTGGTGGAACATCGCTAGAGGTAGGGACTCCGCGAGAGGTAATTATCCACTCCACGGCTTGGACAATCATAACATTTAGTTGATCCTGAGAAATCGTAAGGAGTTTAGGTTGGGGATTGAAAGGAGGTGTATCCCTATTGATTCCGCTCCCCGAGGCACCGGAGGTGCCAACCATATTTCCTTCGGGTAAGAGTGGATTGTCACCTAGTACAATGGTTGATAATTGTTTCCCAAGATTTCTATTCACCGGAAAACCCGGAGGGGGCGGAGGGAAAAGGGGAGGTGTTGTATCTCCCTTTTCCTTGGTCTGCTTCATGAGATCTTGCTCTCCACCCATCTTTATATGAAATTTTCTCACTTCTTAGCTCGAAAATTTCCCACAGACGGCGCCAGTTGTTGCGTCGAAAAGTAACGAGGTATGACACCGAATCTCCCGATTCAGATTGAGACTTCTTCGTGTATGAACCGTCACTTCTGAGCAAGCTTTCCTGCGTGGAATCTCCGACGCTCAAGTCAAATATATTCTCTGGAGAGTCAAAGAGGAATTTTCCTATAAATCGAGGGATAGTCCTCGCAAGAATCGTATGATTTTAAGGTATTCTCTGTATATTTTATAAAAGAGTATGTGTGTGTTTTTCTCTATATGATCGTAGTCAAAATAACATCATAAAACTCCCTTATTTACCTCGCCCTTTTCCTTGGAGGGAAAGATAGTCTTTTTTCCCCTATCTCTCAACCGTTCCCCCAAGATTCGGTCACGTATCTGGCTCCTCTTCCCTAGATCTTCGGTGCCAGTTACCATTTTCCAACCTCCACTACTCTCGTCCTCCTTAGGCCTCTTTGACCAAGACTCAATTCTAGCAATCTCCTTCTTGGGCTAGAGATATTTGGGCCAAAGATACTTGGGCCAGAGATGTAGGCCGAGGATTGAGTTTGGACTTACTTCTTCCCCCACAATCAAGAGTGCATTAATCCTTTGTGTAAAACAACCATGCATAGCAAACGAGGTTAATTCATCTTATATTCACGTGTCGCTATTTCAGGAGTTGACATATTTTGGCCGCATCATATATATATATATATATATTTTTTTTTAAAATTTTTTTTTTTTTTAGCTCGAAGACTAACTGATCCTACTAAACAATACTCCAATTTAAACGCAATTACTACTTATCAAACTAAATCTGTATACTATAGGGCCAACTCTATTTAACCCCAATAAACCTCTTTAATAATCGGATAATAGAAATGCCCTAGCTGCAACAAATTAAATTATTAAAAACAATAATTAGCAAAGCTCACGAAAATGAGAATTGAAATCGGGCGCTTCTGTAAAAATAAAATGTGTGTATGTAGTAGGAGTAGGAGTAGGAGTAGGAGTAGGAGTACGTACACTTTCTGAGGCCCTTTCTAAAAACTTCAAAGGGGGAATACCAAGAATCAAACAAAATTGAAACGCCAAATCCAAGAAATATGACATAAATACTGAAATTGTTACGAAGAAAGATTCAAGTAGAATGAAATTAAACTCAGATGATCAGGGATCACTAGAGTAATTGCAGTTGGATTAGGATATTGGAGGCGTTTGTTGGTTCTGTTTTGGCTATATGAAGAGGCCACCACTGCTTCTTCCACCTCCTAAATGGGCCGTGCTTCCATTCTCTCTCTTCAGTTCCACTGCTTTCATAGAAGGTACAAAGTGGTGCAAATTTGCATAGAAAGGGGTTTTCTTCTTTGTCTACACTAGTATATTGGGGAAAATAAAATGGCTGGTGGAGGAATTCGAGTTGTTACTTTTTCCGTTACGAGCTGTTTCAATTTCTAATCTAGCATATTGCAATCTCCCATTGTGTACAAGATCACTGTTTTGGAATTTTTTGATTTGTTTCCTAAGAAGTAAATAGCGTTTATTTCATTTGTTAGAATATATTATGAGGTGAAGAGAATATGGTCTCCCAAAAGTACTTGGATGATACATACTGTGGGTACAGACAATTTTTGTTTAATTTGGTTTTTTTACTCCTGAGACGTTCGATTGATTTTGGGGTTTTTTCAGGCAGGTGGTTCTTTCAATGGAGGTTACCAAACTGCTGCCCGAAAATTGCATACTCTCAGAAGTAAGTTGTGTGTATGCTAATCTAAATGGATTGTTAGGTTTTGATTTTTTTTGTTTTTTTGATCCTGATCTGTTTGAATTCCATTCTTTGTATTGGTGACTAAAATTATAAATCCGGGTTCATGGAGCAGGTTGGTTGGTTAATTTTTTTGTTTTTGTTTGTGTATCTCAACTCTCATGGACCTGAATTGCAGTAAGCATACCTTAGTTTCTACATTTTTTTTAACCTTGTTTGTCAAATATTTGAATTTGTAGAAATGGTCCCTTAGTTATGATGAACATTTTAGGGTTTCCTCTAGTTATAACCATGAAATTCTTGTATGTACACAATACGCATAAACCATTTTTATATTTTCTGTTACAACTATTGAACTTATTAACATTTCTTGTAGATTGATGCTATTCATCTATCTTCTCTGTAGGTTGATAATGCAACCAAAAGAGGGAACTTTCAAGATTGGGTTGATGCCTTATTGGAAAGGGCATTTATGATAAATGTTCGATTCATAATTTGCAACAGAGTTAGCCAGATAGATATTGCATTACACGTGATTCATTGAAGCCCAATTTCTCTGCAAAATTACAGATCTTGCTTTCAGGAGCAGATTGGTTTGGTTGGTTAATTTGTTTGTGTATCTCAAACTCTCAACTCCTCTTCCAGAAGTAGAACCTGGTTTTTAAAACCCAAAACAAACATGCTAGGTACTTTTGTTTAGAAAAGGCAAGTACAAAATGTTTGATACACACGTATTCTGTTTCATTATAGCTAAATCTGGTCTGCTTGGCTTGCAGGTACACGAGTATATACACTTCCAATGGAGTTTCTCTACCTTAGCTCTCTCTTGAAATATCCAAAACTCGTGATCTCTGTTCTAGTAGTGAGGTTGGAGGAGATTTGTTATGCTGTGAAAATTGTCCGCGAGCGAATATACTTACATCTGTTTGATCTGCGGCTACCTCCCTTTATGCTGAAGAGGGAAGTCGGTGAAGGTCGATCTCATTTCGTTCTTCTGTTTATTTTTTCCTTCTTATAATACCTTCAATGGTAATATCTCCATGTTTTTTTAAATAATTTTGTGGAACTTCACTTCTTACTTGCTAGTTTTTTTTTTAATCCAGTGTTTTTATAGAATTTTCCGCATGTGTTGGTTTTTTGTAACAATCTGATTTTGTGGAACCCCAATTCAACAAAACCGGTTGATTATGACAAATGAACCCCGACAACATCAATAGCTATAAAAAATTTCACCTTTTTTTGTAGTGGTGGATTTTTAATTCATCTCAAATTGATGTTTATTCAATCATGAGTAACTGTTGCATTATTCATCTCAAATTGATGTTTATTCTTGCACTAAGTAACACAAGCTAGGATAAGTTACCCAAAGAGTTACATGTAAAGACCCTTCCATGCCTCAATTCAACGTCAAGGCAACAACTTCTTTGTTTCAAGTTTTCAATCCTTCGACATCCTTATTCGGATTTTATCTTTTGCAACAAAAATTTGCATACATTTGTATACTTATTATGTGTTTCTTATTTCTGAAAATGACTCTATTTAATGCAATTTCTTATATAGTGGATGATTGTGTATGTCTCAGTCATACCTTCGTACTTATCTATTGAGTTTCAATACTTTCCACATTTAATTTCTCTCCATTATTTATTGGGTGCGCACTATTCCCCTGACATATTAGAGCCGAATAAAAATTAATTTGCAAGTTTATTGTTGCCAAAATCTAAAGATACTAAATACCGTATATATACACACATTATTGTGTGCGTGTATATACATACACATACACACATTATTGTGTGCGTGTATATACGTACATATACATATAGCACGAATTTAAATATGGATAAGTTTATTTATCTGGAAGGTACAATAGCTCTAGGTTTTCCCCCAAAATTCAGAACAATTCTCCAGCTTCCCTTCAATTATTTCTTGGGAAGTTAGATTTTGCTGCCCTGAAATTATTTCGCCTCATTTTTTACATTTATTGGAATTCACCAGTATACAGGTAGGGTTCTTTAGCTTTTGATTTAACCCCATGGTTTAAGGGTTTTTTGTTCTTATTTTGGCAATTTCTTACTTTGTGAAATGCTTATTTTGTTTGCGGAGGAGATCATGACGCAATCAAATTAATGGTAATATCTTCCATTAGGGGATGAATTTAGCTTTACTTCATATTTGAGAACAGCCATAAACTTTTTGTTTTAATTTCATTTATACTGGTGTGCTCCACCCAGATTGATGGTGTTAATCTTTTCTGGTTTGTTTGTTTTGAATTGAGGTAGATTTCTTTTTTGAGTTCTACAAATAAGTAGAGCAGAGCAGCAGCTGCTGTTGCGGAATCGTAAATATCAGATCTATGGCAGCGCAAAAATAAATTAGGGCACACAAATATTCAAATAATTAGAAGTAGTGCAAGGCAACAACAGGGCCGAAAAAGTATCAGATTGATGGCGGCGCAAAAATAATTAGGGCAGAAAAATAGTATTTGTTGCTTTCAAAAAATGTATGTCCATTATTTGCAATTTTATAGTATTTTCATTATGGCAATGGTGTTCCTTTCATTTTTTTTTTTTTGGACAAAATGTATGTTTTCATTCTGTGCTTTTGATTTTTGATTTAGGTTAATGAAGACTTATTGATTGTATGTACCTTAGATATCTGATTAGTAGGCTGGCTCTCAGAATTATTAGGCTTATATGATTGATGTTACCATCTGCTGTCTTTCTGTTTTAATGTTGAAGTAGTTTATGACTTAAACTCGGATGCAATGCAAGTGATTAGCGAGGCTTCTAGTGTTTTGTGGTCCAATCCTCCATAGTGTGTACTGTTTTTATCTATCACCCATACTTGGGTATCTTGAAAGTTTTTAGCTTGGTTATTTGTTCAGTTGCTTTCAGTTTTTAAAAAGACCAGTTTAGGGTCTTTGTTGTTTTTTCTTGGGGGTCACTTTATAATAGCGCCTTTTACTTGTCTGTTGTAATGTCAGGACTTGGATACAACCAAGATAATGGTGCCGCCCATTTGTCATCAACTGAAACGTCGGGGGACGCTGACGCAAAAGTAAGTGTTTAAATTATGTGGTGCTAGCATGCAATCTGTAGTTTTAAAACTGCTGGTAATGTTTGAGTGTAAGATATTATTCTATAGTTTATATCATAAAGATGATTCTTGTGTTTCCATTTGCAGGAATTTTAAGATGCATAAATCTGTCTTGGCTGATGATACAATCCCTGATGGCGCCGTCCTGTCATATGTTATGCATGAAAAGGTGAATGTGAAGTAATATTAACTACCCTCTTTCTCCTGCTTTTCAAAATTTCCCAAATTTGCTTATGGACACTTGAATTGACCTGACAATTTTCTGTTGAAATGGTAGTTGATTGTTTACTATGTTTTAACTATGTGCAGATAATCCTTATGGGTTCTAAGAAGCATGGTGCTATCTATTGCTTCCACTGCGAGGAAGTGGTATATTCTTTTTATCTTATATTTAAAATCTAAATTCATTTATTTAATAAATACCTAAAACTTACTCATCTGATGCTGATGATCGTGCTGTGTTTTTTTAAAAGGTGAGCCCCACGCAGTTTGAGGCGCATGCTGGCTTTGCTACTCGTCGACAGCCGTAAGTATTTCTCTTGACTCTTATTTTATATTCTTATGAAGTTGCATTATTTTAATCATTGCACCTGAGTAATTATACTTCTCAGCAACATATGCTTAGAATGTTTTAACAGATGAAACTAAGGGTATGTTTGATTTGAGATTTTGAGGATTTGAAATGTGGATTTCAAAATCTTGATAAATAGTAACAATGTGTGTTTGTTTTGAGATTTAAATAGAATGTTATTTAACTTTATGTCAAATCGATGTCTAAGAGTGTGATATTGTTATTATTATTGTTGTTGTTGATTGTAATTGTAATGATTGAGTGACTGTGTAATAATTAATCTATTTTATTGGAAGTTGCAAATATTTAAAAAAGTGATCAATAGAATGAGAGTGGGAATAAAAAAAAATCATACTTCATTAATGAGTCATAGAGGAGAGTAGACACGGGCAATCCAAACCGGCCAAACCGCCGGTTACAGTTCAAAAACCGAACCGTAACCGGTAAAATACGGTTCGGTTTCGGTTAGAGCAAACGAAAATCGCCAGTTTTTTAAATTTTTTTAATACACAATTCTTCAATTTTCTATGTATAAATTTAAGTTATATAATTTGTATTAAATTCTAGTATTGTATTTTCTATAAAAGAGTTAAAACGAACAAAAAACGAGTGAAAATGGAGCGAAAACGAGCAAAAAAAAAAGTCGAACTGTCGGTTCAAAACCGTAACCGCTGGTTTGCCGGTTCGGTTTCGGTTCCCCTTTTTGAAAAACCGAAACCGGGGGTTTTAACCGGATGCACATGTCTAGAGGAGAGTGTGGTGTAGAGAAAAACTCCCCCTATCCCATTTTTTATTCAACATTTGCTTAAAATCGACGTCCCAAATTAGATTCATCATTTTTTAACTCAATCCATCTCAAAAACATCTTATTACCATAAAGTAGAAAAGACAATTATACCCTCACTTAAAACCTACTTTATCACCTTTAATACTAATAAACAACTCCCGCATTAAACTCCGTGCACAGTAAATGTTGAATAAAAAATGGGACGGAGGGAGTAGTATTTATAGGGTTTATAGGTATTCGTAGGGGTGGATGTATTGAGTTTTCAAAATCCGGATTCTATTTTGATATTTTCCCAAAGTAGAAACGGAATTAGATTTCGAAACCCCTAATTCTGTTTTCAAATCCCAATTCAAAGCATACCCTATAAAGGATTGCTAGAGGTACTTTTGTTGAGGCAAGGGACAAGTACAAAATGTTTGTTAAACACATGTTCTGTTTCATTTTCACTAGCAAGTCTGCTTCGCTTACAGGTATAAGCATATATACACTTTCGGTGGAGTTTCTCTGCACCAGCTCTCTCTTGAGATTTCCAAATCTCGAAAATCATCTTCAAGAGTCCCTGGGTCCGATCCCTTGGAAGAGATTGCATGTGATATGCTCGGTAATATGCCTGACATTCCGCTACCAACTAATGCTGATCAGGATATGAGTGTCGATGAGAATGCTTTTGAAGAGGTCAGGGAAGAGATTAGGAAAAAGAATGTGTCTGGGGATGGTGAAGATGAAGAGGATGAAGAAAATGAGACAGAAAGGGTGGTTGAGGAAGATTTAGAGGATGATGATGAGGAAGGGGATGAAAAAGGAGGCGAAGGTGTGGTGGAGAAAGGTTCTACTGCGGTTGGTGTAGATAACCGTTTCCAGCAGCTTGTTGCCATGTTTGGAGATTCATGTGGTTTCGTGTCTAAATTTGTTAATTCAAATTTAAATTTATTTTCGAAGATGGATCGGTATGCAATTGAAGTGGTGGATTACGTGTTCCACACAAATTTGAAAAAAAAGTAAGTTTGTATGTATGAGTTTTTAAACTGTTCACATGTTTTTTTTTTTTTTTTTTGTGTGTGTGTGAGTGTTACTGCCTGTTTTTTTCTTTTATATGATGTATTTTTATTTTTCTTTCAGTGAGGAATTTTATAACAGCTCGAAGAAGTTGCATCCTGTGACAAGGGATGATATGCTTTTACTGTATACCAACACAGAAATCAATTATTGTGTTCTTAATGCTATCTGCTTCATGATTAATAGTGGCAAGTGCGAGATCTCTTCTGGCTGCAAGACATCTCGTTTTGCCTTTAGTCTGGACCACAGTGTAAGTTGTAATTCTTATTTTTTTGCATTTGTTAAGTTTTTGTTTAAATTGTTTTGTCATTTTTCCACTATGTTTATGTAGAGTGCGCTGAACGAGATACTGCGTAATCCATCAAATAAGAAGGAGTACGAGGATGAGGTGTTGGGAGCATGGGCTGTATGCATCGATATGACATCGGTTGATCGTTTGATGTCTGCTGATTTGGTAACACACTTTGACATTTTTTTGTAAAGTAACACACTTTATTTATATAGTAAGAAGCATTTTGTTGTACAGTAACACACATTGTGTTGGACAGTGACACATTTTTATTATATAGTAGCACATATTTTGTAACACACCTTCTGTTATACAATAACACATTTTTGCTTGTTTTATGCAGATACTTATTCCATTTTGTGTGTATGAACACTATGCAGTAGTTGTTATCAACTTTGCTAGTGAAAAAATACAATATTTAGACAATATTATTCATGTTGAACCCGAAGCCTACCTCGACTGTGCACGGACGCTGGTTAGTTGATTATGTTTTTATTGTACCCTTTTTTTGTTTGTTAATTTTTTTTTTGTTTTTGCAGCAACAACTCATGGCATCATTCCTGAAAACGAAGGGTCATTCGGAAGCTGATCGTGTTAAAACATTTCAAATAGAAGATGTTCAGCTCATTTGGAAGTCAAAAGAGTCAAACAAGGATTGTGGTGTTTTTTTGATGCATCACCTGATGAAATTCGATGGTGAAGTTTTTAGTGAGCTGCTGGATTTATCCGAGGTTTGTCTCTTTTTTCTTTTGTTTTGTGTTTATTTATTTTTGGTTTTCTCTGTTCATCTGTTTTATTAACATGTTTGTCTTCTATTTTTGTCCATTTTTTCTATAGGCTGATGTCAGGACCTATTTGAGAGCCGTTATTTGTTCCCAGATTGTTGCTTCTGAATCAAATATCTTGAGGGAGGTAGTAATGGAAAAGGTATTTGATTTTTATCGAGAGAAGGCGAAGCTGCTTGAGAAAAGAAATTTGTCGAATGAGCTGAAAAATAAAGCAGCTGAGGATAAGAAGCGGAAGCAGGCGGAGATTGCTTATGATAGGCGGAAGAGTTTAAGGTCAAGGACAAGGAAGGACTGAGTTTTTCTTCTTTGACTTATGAGTTATGGCAACTAATTGTTTGTGGTAGGGGGTGGTTAGCAACTAATATTATTTTTGTGGTGGAAAGAGTGGTATATTTTTGAATGGGGATTGGGTATTGCAATTTTGATCAACTGTGGTTGCTGGCTTTTTATGAACACTTATTTTGTGATGGATTTGCGTATATGATCATTTGTGTTGGCAGTTTGATTTCATACAGATGCTCTTTCTACAGTTTATGTACTTCCTCTGTCCGGTCGTCCATTTTAATGAAAATCACTCCACATTTTATTTTATTTTGACAAATCACTCCACATTTTATTATATTTTTTCCTCTCAATCACATATCTATAATACATTACTTATTCTGTCATATTTTTTAATCTCTATGTTCAAAGCTCATGAATAGCACGGAGGAGGGAAATTTTTTTTTAACAAAAGACAACAGTAGCCCAATAATATTTTTAGCACAATAATTAAACTTGCAATGCAATAGTGTGATAAAAATATAAGCCTTTAGTAATTGTTTAAAACGAGATTAAAAAAATGAGGATTGCCTAGTCCATTTTCCTTTGCTAATTCATGAAATTGTATGTGAATTGCCTAGTCCATTTTGTTTAGCAAGGAAGGATTGCGACAATGTACTCCAAATTGATTCGTTTGGAATTCCAACATTGTGGAATGAATATATAGTTGGATGCATTCTTAGGATCGGAATGTGAATATATATATATATATTTATCTTTTTATTTGAAATTATACTACTTTTCAAAAAGTGATCACTTTAATTGAAAAAGTGGTAGTATTATTCTTTCGTAAAAGTGACTATTACTTTGTTTTTTTCCTACAACTTTACAGATTTAAAATATTACTTATTTTCTACTACAAAATATTACTACTTCATAACAGGTTTTCTACTGCAAAATATGTTTTTCTCTTAAATACTTTCTCATTGCATCAGTAGAATTCTTGTAAACATATATTTTATTGCTTGGTTGTTTAGGACATCTCAGTAATCTCTTTCTTTCCTTTATGTGACTTTTTTTTTTTTTTTTTTGAAAACTTTGTAAATGGACTTCTCAATAGTTGTAACATTTGCAATTAATAAAAACTTTTAATATTTTAAAAATAATCTATTCATTTTAAAGTTCTATTCAATAGGAACTTTTTCAATGATAAAAATTTAGCTACTTGAAAAAGATTTATACCTCTCTTGCCAAATGTTCATTTACTGGCTCCTTATCCAAAAAATGGGTGAATCTCTTGTGTACTCAAGTTTACGATGTACTTGAGTAGACTTTGATTGATCAATTGTTGATCGTTGACCGGTCAACGGTCAAACTTTGATTTTTTTCGATTTTTTTTTTATTACAGAAAAAATTACATTTTTCAATAATATTTTCAACTATATTAACATACACTTTTCAGTTATAATAATATACACTTTTCATTAATAGAACATACACTTTTAGTTATAATAACATACATTTTTCATTAATAGATCATACACTTTTCAGTTATAATAACATACACTTTTCATTAATATATACTCCCTCCGATTTTTAATAAGTGTCACTTTGGCTTTTTAACTAATTTTAAAATAAGTGTCATTCTAGAGTTTTTCCTTTAATTTTGACTATTTTACCCTTATACATTTACCATAAATATTTTTCATAAATAAATTCCACAAAAATTGTTTGTACCAAAATTAATTTGATTATGAATACTAGCTACATTCTTGACCACATTCTTTATCAAATAAAATTTCTATATTAAAATTAGTATAATTAATGAAGGGTAATATAGACCACAATTTATTATCTTAATTTGTTGAAAAAAGCCTAAATGACACTTATTAAAAAATGGAGGGAGTAACTTAGGGGAAAAAACAGAATATGACAAACCACTCTAAAACTTTAAGATTCAAGCCAATTTTATTTAGTAAAACAATTAAGGACAAAATCAAATTTATATAGTCGATTATGCCCCTGTTTTCGAATTAATTAAGAATTTCAAATACAATTAATTATGTTAATCTAAATTTAGGAAAGTCAACATTTAAATTTTAAATTAAGCTGGGAGATAATTCTCCTCGATTCTTGCGCTGATTTTAATTCAAAAGGAATATTACTAAAATTTCACCTAGCTTCTTTCAGTGCTTAAATCGGTGGGCTCATCTACATAGAGGTTTTCGAAGCTTTGAAGGGTTTGAAACGTAAAATCGTTATCGGTATGCTTTTCTTTCCAGTTTTTGTTTACTGCATGTTTGTTATTTGATCATCAATGTTCTCAAAAATTTTATTGGATTAAAATATATTATGCTAATTTTTTTAAAGATATGCGTTTTATGTACTTTTTCGATTAACAGTTGTTTGTACGGTGATTAGAGTTTTGTATAGATAAAAGTCTTTCGAGAAAATAATTTTTATTTTAAAGTGCTCTGTTTTGTTAAGAGTAATGATCAATTTTATTTTTAGGGCTTTGCATATTCATAAACAATATGTGATCTGCAACGCATATTCAGGAAATTGAGTGATATGCGCACATGTTTTGTTTTGATTATTGTATTGTAGTATTTTAAAATGAGTTAAATCAATCTATTGAAGTGCTCAAGCGCATATACACGTTATATTGTTAGAATCAGATAATTATTGTTTGCATATTGAATAAGTGGGTTTTAGCAGATGAAATTTATGATTTTTTTATATTATTTTTTTCAAAATTGGTGGGTTATAGCAGAATAAATTTTGTTAATTTTAAAACCATATTGCATCGTATATGCACTTAATGTAAGAATCAGTTAGGGTTATCTATGTTTTTTGAAGATATGAAAAGGTGCATATGTTATATACATAGTATATGTATCTGTAACAAGTGTTTGCATGTGTATTTATCTAAGTACATATGTGCAGATGGCAAGGGGAAAAAAAGGTGGAAGAAATAGCAAAAAGAAAAGATCTAAGAAAGCTGTTAGAGGATCTGCAAGTAAGTGCTCATTATTAGATTACATTTAGATATGGTTTGTTGGTCCTGAAAGGAGTATATAACAAGTGTATGGGGGGGGGGGGGGAATACACTTGTATGCAATTCTTTTCAAGTTTTGATCAAACCAGAGCTCAGCAAGGTTGTCTTGGACAACTCAGCTGAAGATGATTAACTCTTCTAAGATAATCAAGCTACTAAGTACTATTGAGTACTTAGTTGAATAACTATCTAAAGGAGTTATATGTGCGGAATAGTGGTTGGCCCTTTTAGTTTAGACTCCTTTAAAGTTCTGAAATCACTTTGTCAATTCAATACAGTCCAGTTTTCAGGGAACTTGTCCAAATAGATTTTGCACAGTCTTTGAATGTTTAGTCTTTGAAAGATCAGTTTGTGTGCAGTGTTGAATGTATGAAAGTACTTGAAAGGCAAATCAACACAAGAGTTTATAGTGGTTCAGAGACTCAAGCTCCTACATCCACTTTCCCTGATTTAACAGGATAATTCCTTCACTCTTGGAATTAACTTGTTTTATAGTGCCAAGGTGCACTTGATCAAGAACACCACTCCTTGGTGAATTGATCCCTAGGATGTCTAGAGTCCTAGTACCCTCTTCTCAACTCAGAACTGAACTGTTCTTCTCTCAACAGTCAGCTCCTACCACTTCTACTACTACTACAACAACCTTCTCACTTTCACTCTTGAAAGGGGTAAGGATTGATGTAAGGTTCCAACTAATGAGATATCCTTTACAATGAAGATCAGTGTATAAGGATTAGGATATCTCTCTAAGCTTGTGTATGGATATACAATAGGATCAACTTAGATGAAATGTATGAAGACTAAGATAGTCTTTGAAGGCTTTGAAAGCACTCTAGCTTGTAAGAACTTGTCAAATGTTGGATTATGTTGAGGTGTTTGGTTGAGGTGCTTTCAAATGGTCTTCACACTTCTATATTTATAGACAATTGAAGGATTTGCCCGTTGGAGAGGCAGCCTCAAAAGTCCATAAATGTCTTCTTTTAGTTCTTCAACTTTGAAGACAGATTCTTGATAGTGACATGTCCTCATTTGGGAAATAAACGGCTGTATAAGCTCTGTCTTCATTCTGCAGCACTCTTCCCAATGTCTGACTTTCAGATTCTCTTGTTAGGACATGGACATGGCTTTTGAAGGTTGTTCCAATGATAGGACAACATTCCTTACCAACTGGACAACTCTCCTCATCACTATCAGCAGTCTTGCTTATCAGCAAGGTTGACTAGCTCTTCTTCAGATGACTTGGCTCTTACCCTTTGCTTCTCTTGAAAGTGATCTTAGCATGATTCATTAAGGACCTAGGGTGTAGTTGTTTCTTCAGCATGGTTGACCTCAAGTTTTCAGTACACTTCTACTGAATTGATTGTGCTGAGACAACTTCTCTGGACAACTCATCTGATCAACATACTTGTCCTTCAGTGGACTTGATCATGATTCCAGAATTTGAGCCTTGAGGGGACTTGTTTTTGATTCACTTCAAAGCATGTGTTCCCCCTCAAATTGTGCATCTAATCAACTAAGAGCTGCCTAACATATTAGCTCCTCATCTAGCCTTATTCTATATATTCTAACATTCTTAGAACATAGTCATCTTTGACTTAGGCATGTCTCAGGGGGTTTTGGTATTGAATCAAAACATATCTCATTTTATTCCCAACATGGTTGTTATGCAGGGGTAGTTTAAAGTAACATTAAGTAGAGGTGAATGCAATATTTGAAACTTGCATTATATTATATGGAATATGTTTCTAATTCTTTATTTTCTTTCTATTTTTTTAAGGAAAAATGAATAAAAATGTCACCGTTAAGGTCATAAATGACAAGGGAAAAGGCAGGGGTGGCCTTGAGGCAGGGCGGGAAGGGCGACTGCCCCGGCCCCAAATTTTGGGGGCTACTTTTATATATATATATATATATATATATATATATATATTATAATTAATATTTTAAAAAGAAACTAAATTATTAAAAGATACTAAATATAATAATTAATCTGAGTGCTAATAAGCTAGCATTAATTGTATTCTTGAAATTGATGATAGCCCTATAAAGGGATTATATTTTTTTTAGTCCATTAAGTTACCACAATTTTGAATTTAGTCCACCAGGTTACCACTTTTTGAATATAGTCCATTAAGTTTCGATTTATTTTGATTTTGGTTCAGTTACCTGCTATAGCAGGTTTAACAAGTCATTTTTTAAAACACACCCCATAAAATGTTATACACACCACAAATGTTAAACACACCACACTAAAATTTAAAAATCATTTTTTATTACTATAGACACCCCCAACTATTTCCTATTTAATAAATTGCCAAAAATAATTAAATTAAAAAAATAAAAATTCAAATTAATATGAAAAATATAAATAAAACCTATAAAAAATCGCCTAAATCTTCAAAAATTAAACAAAGCTAAAAAATTTAATTAATTTTGAAGATTTAGTTGATTTTCTACTATTTTAAAATTTTATTTAGCCTTATTTTCGACGTTTTTTTTTATAGAAGTTAGATTAATGAAGCAATGGAGTTTTAATATTTTTTATTTTTCTTTAAAATATTTATTTATATTACCTGAACCTACTAACACCCCATAAATTATATATACACTCCAAACGTTAAACACAAAAATTTAAAAATCAAATATAGTTAAATAAAATTATAAACAAATTTAATAAATTGCTAAAAATAATTAAATTTAAAAAAGTAAGAATTCAAATTAATATAAAAAAAATATCTATAAAAAATCACCAAAATCTTCAAAAATTAAACAAAGCTAAAAAATAATAATTAATTTAATTAGTTTTGAAGATTTAGTTGATTTTTTTACTATTTTTAAAGATTTTTAATAAATTAAAAAAAATCAACTTAAAAAAATTATTAAATTAAACAAAAAAAATCTTTAAAAGTATTAAAAATTGACTAAATTTTTAAAACTAATTAAATTAATTATTTTTTTATCTTTATTAAAATTATTTTTGTCAATTTATTACTCCGTAAATATGATTATGATTTTATTTAACTATATTTGATTTTTTATTTTTTGTGTTTAACGTTTGGAGTGTATATAAAATTTATGGGTGTTAATAAGTTAATGTAATATAAAAGAAATATTTAAAAAAAAAATAAAAAAAAATAATTTAAAACTCCATTTTCTTTATTAATGTTTTATTTACGTTCCAACTTCTATAAAAAAACGTCGAAAATAAATAAAATTTAAAAATAGTAGAAAATCAACTAAATCTTCAAAACTAATTAAATTAATTAATTTTTTTTAGCTTTGTTTAATTTCTGAAGATTTAGACGATTTTTTATAGGTTTTATTTATATTTTTCATATTAATTTGAATTTTTATTTTTTTAATTTAATTATTTTTGGCAATTTTTTAAATAGGAAATAGTTGACGGTGTGTATAGTAATAAAAAATGATTTTTAAATTTTAGTGTGGTGTGTTTAACATTTGGGGTGTGTATAACATTTTATGGGGTGTGTTTTAAAAAATGATCTGTTAAACCTGTTGTAGCAGGTAACTGGACCAAAATCAAAATAAATTGAAATTTAATGGACTAAATTCAAAAAGTGGTAATCTGGTGGACTAAATTCAAAATTGTGGTAACTTAATGGACTAAAAAAAATATAACCCCCCCTATAAATTAGGACGTGCATTTCACTTCTATATTCCATTCCATTTCAATCTATTTTTGATTTATTTACTCTATATAATATATTATTGCATCCAAGTGGTTTATCTCATTTGGTCATCTGATCGCATCGGTGATTACGTTCGGGATTCGACATTCAACTCTCTCTTTCAGTGTTTCACGGTCTACAATCATGCAGTTATATTATTCATTTATTTATTGTTTATTATTTCTGTTATTTTTTTATTTATTTATTGAATCTTGATTATTTGACTTGTTGTTTCTTTTTCATTTAGTTTTAGTTGAATTATTATTACTGTCATTTAGTTATCAATTTTCCGAAAAGGTTTGATAGTATCACTTTCTTAAACAATACTTATGCAGTGTACTATATTATAGTTTATTCGTAATATATATAACTCACTTAAATTTGTTATTCAATACCAGGTAAAAAGCAAAAGCTTATGCGTTGCATGCTATTATCGGAAGATTCAGGTGATGTTCATATATTGTACTATTGTTTGTGTTATGTAGCCTTGATAAATACATGATACTGTATTACATCTATTAATATTAATACATATATTGATAGATTTTGAGAGCGATGTCGAGATGGAGGTAGACAAAGATGAAGACACAATCTCTGTTTCTAAAGGTAAAATTCATTCTATTTTTAATCAGAATTGTTGTTTTTTTGTTGTTTTTTTTTTAATGTTAATATAGTTTCATATCTTAATTATTAGTTAATATTATATGAATTGACATGTGCAATTCATATTTCAGACTCTGATATCGGAGAATGCAGCAGAAAAAAACGTAGACAATTGAAGTTGAATAGAAGAAAAGCGAAGAAAAATATTGGCAAGTCATGTATATTACAATTTTTTTTTTTTTTGGTAATTATGCATAACAATGTTAACTCAAATTTGATACTTAACAGGTGCTGGGGGTGATAGAGGTGGAGAGTACTATTTTCGTTCTAATATGCGTACACGCTTCAAATAAATGTTGTGTTTGAGGTTTACAGATATGCACTATCAGGAAATGAAACTAACACATTTCTGGTTCTTATTAGAAGCTATTTTAAAAAATGGAAGTGAGGAGATGATCACTAAATGCACTAAATATGAGGAAGATGTGAGACAAATTGTTACAAATTGTTACAAAAAATGGAAGGTCTCTGGTTGTTTCTTAATTGGAGCAGAAGAGTTGGATTTGAATAGAAATGATGCAGAACTTATATT
Source organism: Galeopsis tetrahit (assembly GCA_963675135.1). Classification (NCBI taxonomy): domain Eukaryota; kingdom Viridiplantae; phylum Streptophyta; class Magnoliopsida; order Lamiales; family Lamiaceae; genus Galeopsis; species Galeopsis tetrahit. The sequence continues at coordinate 60,170,397 of OY776132.1, forward strand.
GGGATTAACATCAGGTAACGAGAAGTTACCATTTAGAGTTGATAATTATAGGCACCCTGCATGGATTAAGAGATGCTTCGACGAGAGGTTCTTGAATAGAAAGCCTAACCCATCTTTATATCGTCCAATGATAAAGAACAAGATTCAAGAAATACAGAATCGCACGGATAAAGAATCATTACAGGATGTTGCGAGGCTACTGAGTTGTTATGTTATGTGTGGGATTCTATCTCCTGTTAAGAGTGGGGCTTTACCGTGGTATTTGACATTGTATTTGGAGGATTTCTATGATATGTGCAAGTACGATTGAAGTACATTTGTAGTGGACTATCTGAAATATCATGTTAAGAAAAGCAAGGACACAAAGTCTGGTGGTTATGCTATGTTATTACCGGTAAGCATTTTGTGATATAATATACACAGTCAATTTGTATATAACATTAATATATACTTACATAGTCAAATTTAATTTTGTATGCAGTTTTGGCTTTGTGAACACTCTTCTTTAATAGATCCATTGAACGAGAGAGCTTTCCCAAGATTTTTGAAGTGGGATTTAAACACTCTAAACGTTGTTCTAGACAGGGGAATGCTGAACAAACATTCTAAGGTAATATAAAGGTTAAATATTTTATTAGTAAGAATATTATTGAAATAGTTAATATTAAGAAATTGTTCAATTTGTTATATACAGTTTTCAGTGTCAAAACACTTGTTTGAAAATAAATCTTTGGGAGGAAGAACAGTACAATTCACTGCATGCATTCAGGGATAATGAAAGGTCAAATAGGATAGCTAGTGTTGACAGTAATCCTGTAAATTTTACAAATGCTCATGGACAATAAAGCGCAACTGCGGATGTAAATGCAAACGCTGAGTCGGTAGACAGGGAATGAGTTTTGCTGGGTAAAGAGTCAGATGTAAATTTGGATATTGGATCGAGTTCAAAATTGAAAGGTGTAAGCATGGACGACGGTCCTTCGTTTGATATTGGATTTGAGAATAATTAATGATGAAATAAAGGATATGGATGTTGATGGAACTGTAATGAGGGTGTGCAGTGATTTGAAAAAATCATTTCTTGAAGATCGCAATGAGATTGGTGTGTTTAAAGAAAGGGTAAGTATTCCTGTTGGGAAGGTTGTGCAAGATAACATTGAAACTAGTAGGAATGATATGGTTCAGCTGAGAAAGTGCAATGAGAAGCTGGAACTTGAAATCAAAAAGCTCAAGGAAGAATTTGACAAGGAAAGAACATCATATGCACTGGACAAGAAGGCGAAAAATGCAATGATAACAGGACTGGAGCTTGAAATAGAATTGCTAAAGAGATAAGTGGATATGCTTAACAGGCCATTGGAAAAATACACAAAAGATGAACTTATGTTGGAAGAACTTGATAGAGTGGAAAAAGAAGAGTTGACCAAAGATTAAGGTAGTAAGGTTGTGGAGGAAGAAGTTCTGCCAACAGCTTCTGGTAGTAATGTTGATGTGGGTTTACAATGTGAAAATGATACTAAGTATGAGAGTCCACCAAGGCCAACTGTTAAAGTTGAAAAAAAGAATAAGATTATTCGGTCTCCTAGTTCTTTGGTTTTTCGAATCAAGGGGAGAACTGTTGCAAATGACAGGAAGCCTATTCAGATATCTCCTCAAGTTCTGACCAAAGAATTAAATTTGGTGCATGAGTTAAGCGATACTTGTTGGTCCCAAAAGTTGAGTTAAGATTGAGTAAGCTAAGAAAAAGTCTAGAGGGGAGGGGTGAATAGACTTTTCAAATTCTATCAAAATATCAGAGTTTAAGTGCGGAAATGTGTTCTGTACAGTACTGTTCTTAAAATCAGCTCAGTACTAAACAGTTAGCTTTTATACTCAACTTTTCTTTAAATCTTTTCTTTAGAAAACTTACTGTTCTTATTCAACAAATATATCAACAGTTAATCAAAACAAACAGTAAAGAACACAAGATTTTTATAGTGGTTCGACAACTTGTCTACATCCACTCTCACAACTCCAGTTGCGATGTTTTATTACTCTTTTCAATTGAGTACTTGTTGTTTAGAGTCCCAAGATTAAGACTTTGATCTTGTCGATTACACCACCAGGTATATCTTCGATCTACTAGTAATTTCACAAGTAACTAGCACACTTGTTTACACAATACAAACTTAAAACGAAAAGTAAAACTTCTCTTGATGATAGCCTTTGTTTCTTCAAATCAAATCTGTGGCTTCTCTTCAGTTCTTCAATCTTCAACTCTGTGAGTACTTGAATACTTCTTGATTTGCTCTTGAACACTTTGAGTAGTAGTAGTTTCAGTAGTGTCAGTAGTCTTTTCAAGTAGAAGATCATACGGTATTTATAAGCATTAGTAAGACAGTTAACAGTTTGTGAACTAACTCTCAACTAACTCATAACCGTTTCTTGTTTTGTAACTTCTTTCTTTTTATATAACCAACTTATCTTATCTTTTCAAGTCAGCTTATCTTCAACAATATCTTCAGTTATGTCTTAAATAAGTTATCCAAACTTATTCTTCAACTCAGCACAGTAAACTACTCTTCTTAGTTTTACTGCTCTTGGTCAGTCAGCACAGTTCTTCAAAACTGTTCAGCTTTCTTCAAAAACTTCACTTGATTTCTTCAATCTCTGAAGTAGTCTTCTTAGTCATATCTTAGTCTTCTTTAGTCTTCTGACTTCAATCTAATCTACTGTTCTAACTATTACAATGCTGAATACAATAGAATACAACTTTACAAATATAAAACCTATCTATACATCAACTGAACTACATACAGATGAGTATAACTAAGTTCTATACTATAAGCTGTCTATACAATACTTCCATCAGCTTAGTTCTTAAACAGTTCATATATCAGATTAGTAATATACTAAGATCAGTAAATTATAACACATTAAGATCAGTAATCTTATACCATGTATCTCACATATACAAACATATAATCACATATATCATTAACTCTAAACTTACTTTTGGCCATCAAAACATACAATCATCAATTAGAACATTGTTTATAGGATTCATATCCCAACAATACTGAAGATTTGGAAGAGGAGGACGAAAAAATAGATGATAAAGGACAAAAGATGATCAAGACTCCTTTCAACAGTTCTCTTCAAACTGTTAAGAATGCTCCTTCAAGGTTGAAGCATCAATTGTTTAATGAACTTTATGATTACGGAAAGAGGTAATTTCAAACCTTATGTATATACAATATGGATTATTAGGGTGGTCTTTTGTTCACAAGGTGTGTTTATTGAAATATGTTTGTTTTATTTGTTTATATTTTTTCAATCATTCAGTGTACGTGGGGAATGGTCCATTAACTGATAGTCACCGTTGAAATGCTGATAAACTTACTAAACGAGATGACTGTTGACAATCAGATTAATAAGCATGATATCATTCAGTGAATATTATGAATTTATTGGGTCTGAAAAAAAATTGATGCATGGTCTGACAGCATACGTGGGTATTTATTTTTATTGTTTGTTCCAAAATATACAAGTTATAGATGCATGGTCTGATTGCATACGTTCAAGTGCAATGGAAGAGTATTCTGCTTCACACGGTGTCACGATACTGGCTTCATCACGTTGGGTAATAAACTACTTAAATCTCACAATGCTTTATTTATTACATGATGAAACTAGTAAGATTTACATTTATACTTCTTATTTTAGCTTTTCAAATCAAAATTTTCTGTTTGTTTTTTAGTCAATGATTTCAAGGCGTGATGTCTCCCAGCAACTAATCTTTGGAAGTATGATTGAAAGAGTTCTTGAACAGAGTTTTGATAAAAGTACACTTCTATTCCCTATTATTATAACCGATGTTGGCAGAAGAACGAGATCAAATGTTACAGGGCACTGGACACTATTGAAATTGGAAGTGAGGAATAGAGAATGGACGTTCTATAACTCACTTCGTCCAAGGAAGGTTACATCTGTTGATCCATACTTGAAAGAGGCTATGAATGTCGTAAATTGTTCTTTTGTTATAATTAAATTTTAAATTTATTGAATATGTTAAGTAAAACATGTGATTAATATACATTTATCATTCATTTGTGAAAATTAATAGGTTAAGTATGTTGAGGCGAAGTTAACGACGGTGTTAAAAAAATCTTCACCTAATCATCCATTTTTAAAGCTTAAATCCTCAAAGCCTATTCAATCTGAGATTATGCAGCAGGTCCATGGTTCACTAGATTGTGGGATTGTAGTTTGCAAATTGATTGAATGCTTTATAAAAGGTGAAGAACCTCCGAAAGGTGATTACGATGTCGATGCTGCAAGTGCTATGCGTGTCCGGATGGTGGGGACATTTCTGAATCCGTTTATTTACAAATAGTTATGGGTATTTTTTTTAAACAATGTTTGAAGTTGATTGTAATTCTCTACTACAGATACAACTCTGTGTCAGTCTGATCTTTTGGGTTTTTTTATTTTTACAACTTTTTGAGTTCATAACTTATGAATTGAATGACATTTTCATCTATAAATGGATTTGATATTATTCTTAATAAAATATATGTAGTATTTAATATATATATTCAGTGATATGTATTACACCGAGTATATTCATTAGATATAGATTAATTTAGTTTATTCTATTTATTATATGCAATACTTGCAATCAAACTAATTTCAGTATATAATAAGTTAATAATAGAAACTTATTGTATTTTATTATTTCCCCGATTAATTTTGGTATATATGACATTATGCTAAATTAATATATTTTTCATTATTGCGTTACCAAAGTTAATAGTATAATTAGGGTTAATTACTCAACAATTTCTCCTATTTATTAGAGACCTACGCAGTACAGAGCGCAGCAGCAAACAATAACATTATTTTCATTGATTTTTCATTCCTATATAATATTTAAGCGATATGAATCGTGAGGATAATTGGGATGTGAACGGACTGCATCGTGTAAGGTGCTATTGTGGAATTGATGCTAATATCGTAACATCTTGGAAGAATCAGAATGTGGGAAAAAGATTTTATGGTTGTGAATCGTTCCCGGTGAGTTGTTCGGTTTAATATAGTTATTCTATGCAATTTTATTAATTAATATCAATATTCACTCAGTATAACCCTACGCATATATGTCAATATTAACTTTGATTGCAAATTAATTTTATAGAACTCTAAATTCTGCAAGTTTTTTAGATGGATTGATGATCCATTGTGTGATAGAGGACAACGTATTATACATGGACTGATAAAAAAATTAAATGAAGAGAGAAATCAAGCAAAAGACTTGCAGATGAATTTCAAGAAGCTAGAAGATGAGATTGCTTGTTTGAAGTTTGAGAATGCACAGATGTTGTCGTCTTTGATGGTTAGGGGCAATGATCTTGACAAAAAGACTAAAGAAGGAACCTTAAATTTATCATTGAGATATGTTAAATACATATTACTATTGTTTTTATGTTGGGTATTTTCGTATGTATGGATAAGAACATTGGTTAAAGTGCCAGGTGATGATATGCTTATGATAGATTAAACCTTCTCCGATATTGAATTATTGCAATAAATCCTTTCAATTTTAATTGAGTTATTTTGTGTATTATTGTTATCGAAATGAAAATATACATTTTTTTTTTGTGCATGTCTAAATTGCATTAGGTTACATACTAAGAATAACAACATCAAATTGTTCATAAACTAGATTTAGATTTATAATTGAAATAGTATATATAATAAACAACAATTACATGACATATGTCACAAAAATAGACGTTACATAAATAATTTTGTATTACATATTACTATATATTTTTTGGAAATGGAGAAACAAGACTAGGCAAAACACTGTATGTACGGTCGACACCAGGTGCTACATCCAACCAATCCAGGTCCTGAAATTCTCTTTTTTGTATATCATAAGAGCAGAATGTACCATTTGGCTCTTCCTTGAACATGATCAGCGTCTTCATGGAATTCAAATAGCAAATCGGGTTGATATTGAACATAAAAGGTAAAACTTCTTCTTTGAATATCGTAAAGCTTGACCATGTAGAATGATCATTGTGATATGTTAAGATGTGCATCTGAAGAAAATATGTATTCAATCGGTTCACTTCTGCGCTAAGCTTGCTAGAATAAACAACAATACTAGTCTCGTCCAATGCACAAAAATCAACATGCCATGTCGGGAGTATAAAATTTGGAATATCTATTAGTTCATAAACAACCTTATTCGCGTCATACAATGCAATTTTATATACCCCGCCATCCAGTTTTACTTGCCAATGAAATCGAACACCGACGAAAAAATCATTTGCAATAGGAGGCTTATCATACGGATACGATGCAACATAGGACCAAGAATTTGAGTTATGAGAATATAACTTCACCTCGTATTGATATCTTTGTAACGACCAAAACCTAGCTATCCTCATTATTTTGAATTCATTGAAATCAATGTCAAAACCTATACAAAAATAAACTCATGCTTAGCGAAAGTGAGGAGGTATTGAAATAGGGTCATTTTTTATAAAAAAATGTTTCATTTGAAGATGGATTGACAAGAGAATACTGATCATCAGTGTTGCAAAATAGCACTAACCCATCGTATGTACCAAGTATTTCATAGTCTTCATCTTCCGAACGAATGAACCTTCGATATGATGGAACTGCAAGAGGAACGAATTCATAACATATAAGTGGGTTTGCCTCCTTTACTTGATTGAGCATTGAGAATTTGTTATCCTTTTTCATTCTACGGAGGTGCCTTTGAACGAACTCCTCCATCGAAATCAACGACTCTCATATGCGAGAAACGCATTTGAATTTGATCAGTGATTTGGGAAGTAGTTGCTAAAGTATGTCAAGTGAAATGTCTTCTGGTATTGTTTCACTCATTTTTTATGAATTTTTTTGAAGAAAGAAGCTTAACAGACTAGAGATGTTCCTATTAGTAACAATGATGTTGGAGATTATGTGTTATTTCGGTTTAAGATGTCTCTTAAATAATACTTAATGGGTATCGACTTTTCGTTTCAAGAGTTAGTTTTGGTTTCATTTATAATTGAATAAGAATTGAATGAAACTTTTTAACTTCCAACTTTTAAACTGAAACGACGTATGGTTTAAATTGTTTTTTACAGATTTAATTTATTTAAATTATTTAATATTTATAAATATACGGTGGTTTAAATAAATATTATCAAATATATTATTTCATGTATTTCTTAAACTCATAACTATGTACTCCCTCCGTCCAATTTCATTATTCTCACTTTTCTTTTTTGGTTGTCCAATTTTATTATGCCAATACCCTTTTTGGAAACAATACTATTCATACTACTTTATCTCCACCCTCCTACCATCACTTATTTACCCACTTTGCCATTCACTTTATTCATAAACAATCATTTATTTATAAATGGACCCCACAATACTCCATCATACCCTTAACTTATCTACTTTATGAATAAACTAATCAATATTCATTAAAACCCGTGCCCGGAGAAGTGGGCATAATAAAATTGGACGGAGGGAGTAATAAATAAATGTAATTTAACATTTTAATAACTAATATACATGGAAATTACATACAACCTGCGACTATATGAGGTGCATAACTATCATTATGCACCGCATATAGTCCGTATGTGCATTTAATATAATTAAATAGAAATGCTCTAAAGTAAATTTAGATTCGTACAATAAAATTGTTATTTTTTTTTAATATAATGTTTTTTTATCTGAAAATTATGAATATTTAATATAATCAATGATTGATAAGTTCAACTCATTAGTAAAGGATATTTAAAAACCCATATAATAATAAACTAATTCATGAATTAAAAATAAATTAAACGCATAAGCAAAGTACAAATTATTCCAATAAATGTTGTACATTGGGAAATCCAAACGATGTGTTTTTTTATATGATCGGTCTAGCTTACATTAACTACACGAAATCTGTCTTTGGATCTCAAATGATCTAACCACCGTCAAATTTAAGTTAATAAAATCAAAAGTCATTGATATATATATATATATATATATTATTATTTTTAAATTAATTAATAACCTGTATTTAAAGGCATAACCCCACTACGCATTATGTACTTAATTGCGGTACATGGGGAAGCCCAACAGTTTTTCACTTTTGTAAGTTGACAAATTTGCATCAATTCTAGCATATCTTTCGTTTTAGCTTTCCCAGTTCATACACCCACCATCATCACATCTAAAAAACTTAATTCAATTAACTTGTAACACAACAATGAGAAACTTGAATCCAAATACCTCGATCCCACCAGAAATTGCAGAGGACATTCTTGTTCTTCTTCCGCTAAAGTCATTAGGGCACTTCAAGTGCGTATCCACTGAATGGTGTGCGTTTATTTCCTCTAGTTCATTCGTTGAAGCACATCTAAAAAAAATGAAACAACTGAAAGAGGTTTGTCTCATTAACAAGGTAATTGTTGCTAACCCTCCAATCTGTTATATTACTGTACCTAGAGAGGATCCGACCATAAGAAGATTTATTTCAGAATATAATGAAGAATATGAAATTCTTGGAAGTGATAATGGTTTGGTTTTAATTGGTGATGTTCATGACAAATTTTTCTTAAAGAATCCAGTGACAATGGAGTCATTTTTAATTGAAAAAGATATGCTTGTTATCCCTCATGGTTATGCTGAAGCGTGGGTGTTTTATGGTTTTGGTTACAATGTTGACAGTGATGATTATATGATTATGAGAATTGCAAGATTCTATGACCCGAAAGGAATACTTTTAGAAGTTAAATTATACTCAAGGAACTCTAACAGTTGGATTAGTATTCCCTCTTTTCCCTTTAATAACCCTCCTGTTGATAATGCATGTTTCGTTGGTGGACTTTTCCATTGGAAAGTATATGTAGGTCACGGTGAACATGAGTTTATTACGTTTGACCCAAATCGTTTAACATACGGTACAATTAATGCTCCATTGTTTATATTGTCATCATGGTTTTTATCAATTATTGCATTGGACGAATCGAGTATTGGTATTTATGCATGTCAACTTGGCCCTGAAGAAGATGGTGTAAGTAGTTATTTCTTTGAGATGCATATACTTACGTATGCAACAAGGCGTCATCGGTTGTGGACTAGAGTGGTAATTTTCAAAGAAGAGAGGCTACCTAATTATTATAAACTTGTATCAATATGTTTCACAAACTCCTTCAAAAAACGAATAATGTTCAGGGAAGAACCGTTTGGGAGATTCTACAATTATGATGTAATGAAGAAGGAATTCGAGCCGTTGATGGATATGGACGATCAACCTCATATTGGGTGCTCGTATTGGTACATTCCCAGTCTAGTGAAGCCATTCAGAAATTAGTGTCTTAATGTTTGTTTTAATTATTTGCTTTAGTTTTTGAAGACTTCTTGGTTGTTTAAATTGTTTAACACTTGTGTTTAATATTGTTATATTATTATTTTGTGATTTTTCATAATGTTGTGTATTTCCTTTTTTACTTGACATTTATATGTATGTATGTTATCCGTTTTGAAATTCATAAATATATATTGTGTGTGTTGTACGCCACTCAAAACTATGACAAAACGATCTCGCATATATATGATGAATGTATGCATATAGGTTGATATGTAATGAAGGACATATATGCGTTGCATAAGACCATTGTGTGCATATCTGAGATTTTTTTAACGTCTGCTGGGTCCCATCCATAAAATACACAACGTTGATGTGATCATTTAAAACTATTTACAAACTTTATATCTATTATAAAAGAGGGGAAAAGAAAATCGATTAATGAATTATCAGATCTGAAACGAGCATATATCAAGTATATGCATTGAATATATACAACTACGAACATTATGCATTACATACTGAATGAATGATTGCATATAATGAACATAACATCGTATGGTTATACTCTACAGTTGTCTTAGTCAGTTGGAAAAAATTGTTAAATATATAGTCCAAAAATAATAGATAAAAATGCGATGTCTCCATATTTATTTATTCCATGAAAAACACATGGAATAATTAAATAAAATGTTGATCAATTTTGCATACTGAGTATTACAGAATCTGAAATAAAATAATTGAAAATTGATTAAACAATAAATTGTTTATATTCATAAAGTAGACTAAAAGAAAAGTCATATGAATAATACAAAACATTCATCACGAAACAAATTTAGGCAATAGTTTATTGAGCAATAAACTATATCTAATCTAATTCTAATTCAATGGTAGATATTTGTCACATCCTTTCCAAAAATTGCAGCACACATTAAGGGATCATGTCGACCTTTCTTACCACATATAGAGCAGTTTGTAGGCTTGACACGACGAAACTCACCGTACGACGTAATTCTTTTTTGTCTTGGTCTACCGGGAGATTTATTCAGAATAGGTGGAAGTACTTTTTCACTGTCCATCGTCGGCTTCCATTCGTATTTCTCTGTTTCTGGAACTGGCATGAGATCAACCTTATAACATTGTTTGTAATTTGATACCATGAAGCATTCTTCAACAACATTGGAAATAGAGGAGTAATATCTCTTAATAACAGCAACCGCATGAGCGCATGGGAATCTCGTTACTTGCCATTGGAAACATGTGCAGAATTTCTGGTCTAGATCAAACGTGACTGATGTCTTTGAAGCTACTTGAAACTGTCCATTGGGGTAGACTGTGACCCTCCACGATGCACTGATGTTTGCATGTTCGTTCCAGAGGTCTTCCTTCGAAGGAACCAACAAACCAGACCAATTACTACTGGTTATTCTCCTATCCACGAACCATTGTGATAATTTAGACCTTATTGAATCAATCATATGAGTAATGGGTAATCCCCTGGACTCCCGTATCCAGGAATTGAAAGATTTAGCCGCATTCGAAGTCATTTCACCATATCTCTTGATGGCAGGTGAATGAGAAACATCCCAGTGTGAATAAGGCAAATCCTCAAGCCATATTTCTGCAATTCGACCACCAACTTCTTTGAATTTCTTAATCTTCTCGTTGAATATGCGTACATTGGGTGCGTATGCACATTGCTTGAAGAGGTCCGCCATATCTTCACGGTGCTGCGTATTCCACCCCCCCTCCATATCTACCCTTGAGATTTATAATCAAATGGAATAAACAGTAGAAATGTGGAGGGTGTTCCCATACATCATAAAAGGCTGACATGAGACCTATGTTCCTATCAGATATAAATATGATCTGTTTGGGATGGGAATATGCAATCCTTGATCTTGTTTAGAAACCATGCCCAATTACTTTTATTTTCAGCAGATACCACAGAAAAAGCAACAAGGAATAATCCTACATTGACATAAACTGAATTTATTATTCGCAAGTACAGAATTGAATACTATATTAGGTATGAATAAATTGTGACTTCAACTCTTCTTGTCTGGTCTTCTTGTGCGACTTACAATAGTAAACTATTCTAATCCTAACAAGACTATTACATTACTTTAAGCTTATAGCTTAGTTAACTTATAATCTATACAGTCAACCTATCTATTACATTCAAATCATGAGCTCTATACAATGATTATTCATAGCTCAACAACAATCTAATATGTATACAAATAGCAAATATGAAGTACTTATAGATCGTACTTATCTTTTAATATGTAAACAATACTTATCTTTCCATGTGAACTCTACTGGTCTGTTCAAGATGACTTCAACTCAACTAGACTAGATCAGTCAACACTTAGAAAATATTCAAACTATTTTTGGCTTATCAAAACTTCATCTTTTATATTTTAATCATCAATTAGGATTTGTCTAGGATTCATATCCCAACAATTTCCCCCTTTTTGATGAAGCCAAAACTACTTGAATCTTTTCTCAATAGTAGACTAGTTAAGTAGTTATCTTGTCTTAACACCAAATAGTACTTTATCTTTTCATTCATTCAAGATAAGAACAGTAGATATTACACATACTAAAAAAAATCAATTAGAGCAACAAAAAAAACTAATTATCAGAACACATAGCTAATCTAAAAGAGTACCTCCTTCTGGATTTGGAACACAGAACGCATCTAGGAGTCTCTTGTGAATAACTCTGACATGATCTTCATCTTCAATCTTCTCTTTATCCAGCAGGTCTTCTTCAAACTTCTTGATTTGATTAAAATCAACTCTTTTACCAGAACTGGACATCGGACATTTCCATCTTGGAAATACAGGAACTAGAATATTGAAGTTAGCTCCAGCAGAAATTCTTAAGATCAAATTCCATAGCAACTTGTTCTTTCCTTCCATAAATTTGTCAAACATAGAATATAAGTCGTCTGGACTTTCAAAGTCACCTAACTTCCTGATTATCCAATGATCAAGTTCCCATTGCCTCTTCACTTTCATCCATTCAGCTCTATGTTCTCGATCTATGAAGTAGTCAATGAGCTGATCTTCCATTTGATCTTCATCTGCTTTCAACCTTTGCAAACTTTCAATATGATTTCCAATCTTCTTTTTATTTGCATAGTGAGCTTCGTCATTTGGATCAACAACCTTTTGTTTCTTCACTTTTGTTGTTGTCTCCACTTCTTTCGGCTCTTCTATATGAATAGATTTCCTTTTTGATACAAGTCTTGTCTGAACTTCGGCTTCAGGAGATGCAACTGCTTTTCCCTTCTCCTTCTTCTTCAACTCATCTGCTTCAGCCTTAGCTTGCTCAAGTTCTGCAGTTTTAACCAACTTGCCTTTGCCTCTCTTAGGCCTTCTGAGATCTTGCATAGCTTCAGCAGCTTCCTTAGCTTCTGGTTCAGCACTGGACTTATCTTTCTCACCTTCAGCAAAAACTTCAACTCGACTTGTCTCTTCCCCCTTTTTGGCTTCATCAGTTGCCTTGAGAGAGAATAGAGAAGTAAAACGAGTCATCTCTTCGATCATAGCTTGCTTCATAAGGTTTGTAGCTGTTTCAATCTGCCTTTCATGAGAACCATCTTGACTCAACTTGTCTAGTTTGGTCGCCACCAACTCCAGCTTCTGAGTAGACAAGTTCAACTCATTCTTAAAATGTGTTGCAGTCAGACGCAGCTTTCTATTCTCTTCAGTCATAGCACTGATAATTTATCTTGCTTGTGCTAACTGATCAAAGGCTTCTTTTCTCTGGACATCAGCTACTTCGATTTTGGCTCTATAGACTCTTTCCATCTTCCTGGATTCAGTAGCTAGTACACGAGCAAAATCGACAGAGCTCTTCTCCGAATATTCAACTTGGTTCTGGAGAAATCCTTCAATTTGATTAAACATCTCTTGTCTGAAATCATTGTCCAACTGATTGACTTCGTTCATGATCATCTCTTTTGAACTTGTCACAAGGACACTATTCTGTTCAACAAGAGTCTTCCTTAGTTCAGACTTGAGAAATTCATCGATAGACGACTTGATGACAGCTTTCAAGTCTTCTTTCAATTCATCTATTGAAGTGGCTGGGATAGCTTGAGATGATTGTCCAACTTCAACATGAGTAGCTTCTTCCATAATCTCATCTTCTGGAATCGATAATACTTCCACCAACTGGCCTTCTGGTGCAGCAGTTAAGACCTCGTCTTCAACTACTTCAGCCTCTGGAAGCACACTTCCAGCAATATCTTTCAAATTTAGTTGGGGAGAGTAAGGAACGATAGCTAACCTTTCTTCATGAGCCTTTCTTTCAGCATCAGCCAGGTCCTTAGCTTTCAAATTTAGTTGGGGAGAGTAAGGAACGATAGCTAACCTTTCTTCATGAGCCTTTCTTTTAGCATCAGCCAGGTCCTTTTTCAACAAGGCGTGCAGCTTCTCCATGTATCCACAAAACTCAATGGGAAGCAGTAGATCAGTGTATCGATTAATAAAAGCAAAATCTGACCTTGGACTGTCAGCATGATCCACTTGAAACTTGAACACAATGCCTCTCAACTGGTCTGAGACATTGTCTAACTCCACTATAGGATCAGTGGACTGGATCTCCTCAGCTGGTGTGGCTTCAATCATAACCACATCTTCAATGAAATCCGATTCTGGAACTTGAACACCCACATCAAATTGTGATTCAGAACACATTTGATCATAAAAAATGTTCAGCAATCTCTTTGCAAGAGAAGTAATGGCGTGAGATGGAAATAGCTCTGAGTGGTCTCGAACACCACTGTTCTCCTTCTGTTCCATCTCCCAATCCATGAAATTAGAAATACCACCCTTTCCTAAGATGACTTCGAAAAGGTCATCTGTTCCAGACTTCGACAGATGAGAGCTGCTTCTTCAAATTCCTGCTCATCTTCGAACAAACTCTCTTCTCTCTTAGACACATGGGGTAGTAGACCAAAGATTCGAATCTAACTTCAGACGGGGTCTGAGTAGATGGGGTCTCTATCTCAGTTGTTGCAGTGGCAACTGGCGTCTTGTCTGAAGTAGATGGGTTAATGGATTCAACATATTTTGTTGAGGGTAGAGAGAGAATTTGGTCTGTGGTTTCTTGGGGCTTTAACGTGTCTAGGTTTGGTATGACAACTGTCGGAGTATCAGTTGTGTCAATTATAAGAGTGTTTGGGGGTAGGCTGGCTCTTAGCGGATGTGCTGCCAGCACTTGTGAAGTTGAGGTAATAGGTCGAGGCATAGATCGATGTGATCTAGCCTTGGTTCGAACAGAAGGGATAGAGAGAGGAATTGACAAAGCTGGAGAAGAGGTACCAACCTGAGGACTCGACTCTTCTAGTGGAGGAGGTGTTCCAATTCTCACTAGTTTGTATAACTCTGGAACTTGAGTACTTGGCTCCTTCTCTTGATCAGACTGCTCATCTGATTGGGTCTCCTCCGAGTCACCTGCACTGGACTCAGCTTTTGCAACTTTCTCCGATTCTTCAGCATCGAACTCGTCTTCTGACGAACTAGACGATCCGGCATACAGCAAAACTTCAGAGTCATCAATCTGAACTTGCCTTGGGGCAGCTGGCCTAGCAGCAGTCTGCTTTTTCAAAGCTTCCTTCTTCAAATAAAACTTTAAAGGATGAAATGGCTTTCCTTTACTCCATTCCGTCTTGTTTGGCATCAATAGCGGAAACAGAATGCTCAGCTTGTTTCCATATCCAACAGCAGTAGATACCACCCAATTACAAGTGTCGTCGTCAACTCGAACACTTCTTTCAAAGTACATCATTCGATCTGTGATTAGCTTGAACCAGTTTCCTTCGGTAATACCATCATAAATGGCAGCCATAACCCTTGCTTTTCCAAAAGTAACAGAATCATGGGAACCAGTGGCACATAGCAAAATTTTGCCGGCTATGTCCAATAGGGTGCGATACTTCTCTAGAAGTTCTGACTTCTTGACAGCAGCATACTTGCCATCTGGTTTCGGCTTCAACCTCTTACCACAGAAAATGCTCAAATAGCGAACCTCTTGCCCAATTGCGTAATTCTCAACATCAATTGATCCGGTGGGCAGCTTCACATGCTCGAACATGGCTTCTCGAGTGATTTCCACTCGACTTCTACCAATAAAGGACTCAATTGTGTCACCTCGTCTGGTGGCGTTGGCATAGAACTCCAGTACTTCCTCTTCCAAAACGACTTGAGGAAACGCCTCCAAGTAAGGTTTCAGACCACATCTGGTGCATTTGGTCAGAATTTCTGCATTTCCATCTGAGTGAGTACCTTTGAAGAACACAGAGGGTTCAACATTTACTTTGTTGTCGGAGATGTATCGGCCTAGGTCGAATGTGGCCTGCATGTTAGTTCTCACATCGAAAATAGATCGAATTGACATAGTGATGGTTTGAGTATAAGCAGATAACTTGGAAATTGTAAGACAACAAATGCTTGAGAGTAGGAGAGTTAAGAAATTGTGGGGCAAGACGTGTGGGAGTGTTGGGTTTTGATCAAAACTGAATATTTGATCCAATGGCTAAGAACGAAGGAATAGATCCAACGGTTGGGGCTTTTGGTATTCAGTTACGGAATCGAGAATATAATGTGATTTGATATTGTAAATTTTGAAATCCGCCTCTTCTTAGTTAGGACAGTGGAGTGAACTCATCTGACCTAGCGTAGTCGAGTGCGAACTGGGTGTATACACCTCATTAAATGGGAGTGTATAAATCCAATTCAGGGGTTTTCAAATTTTAGCATTATCGAATTACTGTAATATCCTTAATTCGTTTCGATTAAACACTTAGCATATTAGAATCAAAAGAACACTTAGCTTGTCTGGTCGAGTCCATCCAGAACAGGCGAGTAGACTTAAGCTTCACAAGACGAGTTGGCTTAAGCACACAAGACGAGTTCCCCCTTTGCCTGTGCGTGTCTATTCTGAACGTCGAACGACTTCATGTACCTATCTTATTATTTGCAACGTGTAATCAAAGGTACAGGTAGAGTAAAATAAATAAGATGAATATCATTCTAAAGCAATGATCAAGGTTTCGAACATGATGACTTTTCACAAACATAAGAGTCAACATAAGGATATTTAAGAAATTATAGATTCCCCCTTAAATGTTTATTCCCTTAGTATTACCCTCAGCTTAACCAGCTTCCTCATCGGGTTGTTTGGTCATCTAGTCTAGCCTTGTATACCTGTCTGTTGCGTGAGTAGTCGAGTGCTCTGGACTAGTGATCTTGTCTCCTTGTTTTTTTTTTGATGTACCTGTCTGGTTAGTACACAGCTATAGGCAAGTCGGGTCTAAATCAATTAGCCCTAGACTAATGCATAACTCACGAAAACGTGCCTCAGCTAATGGTTTTGTGAAAATATCAGCTCTTTGGAAATCAGTATGAATCTTTTCCATGCGAATATCCTTCTTTTCTACATGATCACGTATGAAATGATGCTTCACATCAACATGCATACAACGTGTGTGCAAAACAGGATTTTGTGTAATGGCAATGGCACTATTACTATCACAGAAAATAGGAACATTCGATTCATGTATGTTGTAATCTCTAAGCTGTTGTATGAGCCAGAGTAGTTGACTACAACAGCTACCAGCAGCCATGTATTCGGCTTCGGTAGTTGAAGTTGCAACACTAGTCTGCTTTTTCGAAAACCATGAAATGAGTTTTGTGCCTAAGAATTGACAAGAACCAGATGTAGATTTTCTATCTATTCTACAGCCTCCAAAGTCTGAGTCTGAATAGCCACTTAAGGATAGATCATCATTTGAGGGATACCATATACCACGATTGATGGTCCCTTTCAAATATTTCAAAATCCGTTTCGTGGTTTCCATGTGACTTTCCTTTGGATTGGCTTGGAATCGAGCACAAACACCAACAGAGAATGCAATGTCTGGTCTACTAGCAGTTAGATACAGTAAGGAACCAATTAATACACGATAATAAGATTGGTCAGCACATTTACCGTTCTCATCTGGATCCATTCTGTAAGTTGGTTGCATTGGTACGCCAGTAGACTTACATGTTTTAATCCCGTACTTATCTAGAAGGTTTCTAGTGTACTTTGCCTGATTTATGAAAATACCTTCTGGAGTTTGTTTTACTTGAAGACCAAGAAAGTAATTCATTTCACCCATCATGGACATCTCAAATTTACTTTGCATGAGTGTCGAAAAACTTTCACTCAGCTTTTTGTTAGGTGATCCAAAAATGATGTCATCTACGTAAATTTGGACGAGTAAAATGTCTTTCCCTTCTTGTCTTCTGAACAAAGTTCTATCTACCTTGCCCTTAGTAAAACCATTTTCCAATAGAAAGAGAGAGAGAGTATCATACCATGCTCTTGGATCTTGCTTTAGTCCGTATAAGGCTTTCTTCAATCTGTACACCTGGTCGCCTTTGACTTCGAAACCTGGAGGTTGTTCAACATACACTTCTTCCGCAAGAATACCGTCAAGAAATGCACTTTTAACATCCATTTGATATACAGTAAACTTCATATGAGCAGCATATGCAAGGAACAATCTAATGGCTTCTAATCTAGCAACAGGAGCATATGTTTCATCATAGTCTATGCCTTCAGCTTGTGAATAGCCTTGGGCAACTAGTCTAGCCTTATTCCTAACGACTACATCATTCTCATCTTTTTTATTTTTGAAAATCCATCGAGTGCCAACTACATTATGATGTTTAGGCCTATCGACAAATTCCCAGACGTCGTTTCGAACAAACTGGTTCAACTCGTCTTGCATAGTGATGATCCAATTACTATCAGCCAATGCTTCTTTAACAGTGGTAGGCTCGATAGATGAGAGGAAACAACACCAGCAAAACATAGTTGGACTAGGCTGTTCTTGCGACTCAAAGAGTTGTCGTCTAGTCTTCACACCAACAGTAGAGTCACCAATAATATTTTCAGTATCATGCGCAGATTTCCATGTTTTTCTATTCTTAACAGTAGCACTATCATCATCTATATCATGTACAGCATCATGCATATCAACATCATTTGTATTATCAACAGATTTACCAGGAGTAGTAGAGTCAACTAGAGCAGGCATGTCAGCTGGTCTAGAAGACTTACCTTGAGCACTTACCTTTTCTTTGTCATCAGACTCGAGAGCTTTCATGAATGGATTGTAGGCTTGAACGGATTCATATACCTCTGAATCTTTGTCAGATTCGATCGTTAGATCAGTAATTTTCTCACTGATCTTGTTGGCAGGCGAGTCCTGTCGAGATTCATCGAAAACCACATGTGGTGTTTCTTCCACACAAAGAGTTGAGTAGTTGAATACCCTAAATGCCTTGCTAGTCGAGGAGTATCCTAAGAATATCCCCTCGTCTGCTTTAGCATCGAAAGCATTCAACTTGCTCTTTCCATTGTTGTGAATGAAACACTTACAACCAAATATATGGAAATATGAAACTCTGGGTTTTCTACCTTTCCAAACCTCATAAGGTGTCTTTCCTAGAGCTTTGTTGATCGCGCTTCTGTTCTGTGAATGGCATGCAGTATAGATAGCTTCAGCCCAAAACTTTTGAGGAGTGTTGAACTCAGCTAGCATGGTCCTACAGGCTTCTTTGAGAGTTCGATTCCTTCTTTCGGCTACACCGTTTTGTTGTGGTGTCCTGGCTGCACTAGTAAGATGCTGGATACCACGTTTAGCAAAAAAGTCTTTTATATAGCAATTAATGAACTCAGTTCCCTTGTCACTACGAATCTTGACAATGGACTGATTCTTCTCAACTTGTAACTTCTTCAACAGTTCAGGCAGAAGTGTTTGTGTATCACTCTTCTTGTGTAGAAAGACTACCCAAGTAAACTTAGAATAGTCGTCTACAACAACAAGTGTGTACCTTCTACCATTCAAGGTTGGAGGAGTTATTGGACCATGAAGATCCATATGTAGGAGTTCTAGGACTCTACTAGTTGAGAGAGTAGGAATTGACTTAAAAGAACCTTTCACCTGTTTACCCTGTTGACAAGCCGTGCATACATGTGACTTGTAGTAAACTTCATTGAGAATACCTTCTACAAGGTAATCTCTGGCTATCTTATTAAGAACCTTAAA
Organism: Galeopsis tetrahit; assembly: GCA_963675135.1. NCBI lineage: Eukaryota > Viridiplantae > Streptophyta > Magnoliopsida > Lamiales > Lamiaceae > Galeopsis > Galeopsis tetrahit. The sequence goes on from OY776132.1 coordinate 60,189,887, forward strand.
GTTTAGATGACAAAGACGTCTATGCCAGAGCCACCCAAGTTCTTTAGGATTCTTAGTAAGTAAACAGGTGTCCCTCGGACAACTGTTCCAGTTCACTATGTACACACTTCCTTGTCTTATGCCGACTAGTAGTACTGTGTGTGTCCTTTTGTCAATGATTTCGCATTTGCGGCTCTTGAACTGCACCTTGTATCCACGATCACAAAACTGAGAAACAGAGAGTAAATTATATTTCAAGCCTTCAACATATAAGACATCTTGTATCTCAACGTCTCCATTCCGGATGTGACCAAATCCTTTAGTGACAGCAGTGGAACTATCACCAAATATCACTTTTGGTCCTTCTTGCTCATGGTAACTTGATGAGAGAGCCTTGGTACCAGTCATGTGGTGCGAACAACCACTGTCTATGTACCAGGTTTCTCCTATTGAGCCACCCTTCTTATACAAGTCAAGTCGACCCTGCAATGAAGATATTCAATAATTTAGGTACCCATTTGTTTATTGGGGTCCTTGGGGGTTAGTCGTGTTCAGATGAATCCAAATATACATTGGAGTCTTGAACAAGTTCAATCTCTTAAGCTTTCGCCCATGTTTGTTGCAAAATAAGACCTTGTTGTCCTTGTCTGTCCTATCATTCGAGTTTGGGTCTACTCGGTTGAGATAGCCTTTCGACTTGATCTCTACTTGAGCAGGCACTGGTCTATGATAGTCAGAGTAGGGCTTGTAAGCATTAGGTCCATACGGTTTATAGACGCGTTTGGGTCTTTCCTCACTAATGATATCATATGATAAAGGTGGAGGATATAGGACAGCTTGTGTACGATATTTTGGAGCTACCTGTCTAGGTCTAGACGAGTAGAGCTGAGACTGCCTTATGAAAGGAGGTCTAGGCTCTTGTCGTCTAGTCTGTACCTATCTAGTACTCGTCTCCTCAGGATACCAGTCCTCCTATCTGACCTGGTTGGGTCGTCCACGATTAGTGGTCCTTTGAAGATTAGTTCTAGGTTGAACAGGCTTGTTGTTACCATTCTTTTTACCTCCCTTGGTAATCGGAATGTTAACTCGAACTTGTTTAGGTACAGTACCTTGAGATGGAGTATCAATATCGTATATCATAGGTCCTTTTCCTTTATCATTTGGCAAAAGTCTTGCGTTAGTAGTAGTAGGGTTCTTAATGACTCGAGTAGATGAGCTAGATGACTCAGCACCTATACCAGTCTTGTCAGCTGGATCTCTATACCTATCTGACAATTCAAGGTTAATCTTTGAAGAGTTAACCAGGTCAGTAAGCTTGAGATCTAATGTGACAACCTCGGTCTCTAAGAACTTATTACGTTCTTCAAGTCTATTGCACTTGCTCTTTAAAACATTGAATTCATTTCTCTCAGTTGCATGTGTCTTAAGTAGGTCTTGATATAACCTGTCTGTCAATGCACACTTTTCTTTGAGTTGTCTTAACTCTTCAGTCAAGCGTTCATTTAGGACTGTTACATTAGGATCTACCTTAGACTGAGCTTCCTTAAGATCAATGATTTCTTGTTTTAATGCAATGTTTTCATCACTGACTTCGATGAATGCTTGGTTAGCAAGTAGAAGGTCGTCTTCAACAGCACTAGTCGAGTGCTGAAGACTGCTTGCTACTTCACTACTAGCAGTATCACTTTCATCAGTTTCTGAATCATCACAAGATTGAAAAGATGTAGCAGATGATACCTCTCGGTCGATTTTAGCCATGCAGCATAGGCCATCATCTACTATGAATGCTTCGTCGTGATCTCGATCAGTCGAGTGACTAGATAAGGACGATGGCAACTCGTCTGAATCCGAATCAGAGTCATTATTGGCCATCATTGCCTTCTTGCCACGGTTGTATCTTCTTTCCCTTCGAGCTTTACGTTCTTCTCGATCGTCAGTGCTCAGGTCTGGACATTCATATATGTAGTGACCTGGCTTTTCACAATTATAGCACAAGAGATCATTAGTAGCCTTTTTAACAGGAGATTTGTCCCTACGCTTATCACGTCTATCGGAACGCTGAATCTTCCTATCGTCAGACTCTCTATCTCGTCTATTACCTTTCGAGACTTCGTCTCTCCTTTCGGATGAGTTTCGGTCTCGTCTGGTCTCAGACGAGTTCTTAGAAGTAGACGCTCTATGATCCCTATAGAACTTCTTGTATCTTCCGAAACGTTTATTCAGCCTATCAAACTTTCTAACCATGAGGCTCACCTGATCCTTCAGACTAAGATCAGTATCTAACTCGTCTTTTACAGAGGCAGACTTAGTCTTAGACTTAGACCTGTCTACCTTAATGGACTTAGAAGAGCTAGACTTAAAGGCAACGTTCTTAGATACAGCATGTTCTCTATCACTACTGGCTAGTGGTTCATCTTCGTCTAAATCAAACTCATGAGCCTTCAGAGTTTGAAACATGGTCTCTGCACTCCAAGCATCTATGTCTTGGGTATTCTTAACTAGCATCTTTACCATTTTCCATCGAGGATCTAAGCTCTTAAGAATCCTAAGATTGATTTCACGAGGAGTATAAGTTTTACCAAGAACTTCAAGGTCATTCATGATTTTAGTAAAACGAGTATCCAGCTGGTCGATAGTTTCGCCAGCTTTCATCCGAAATGATTCAAATCTTTGGACAGCAGTGGATAATTTGCTCTCTTTGATCAGGGATGTCCCTTCACAAATGATAGCTAATCTGTCCCACATCTCTTTGGCAGTTTTACATTTTAGCACTTTTCCTAGATACTCGTTAGGAAGAGTGTGTAAGATGTAATTCTTCGCCAAACTATCCAAATTATTTTGACGCATTTCTTCTGAGGTTAGATCAGACCTTGGTTTCTTGACGAGGGTGCCAATTGGTTTGTCTTTGTCAAGATTTGCAGTATTTGGGACCATTGTCACGATCGGACCCTCGGTCACAACAGAGATCATTAGATCATGCGTGGAGCTGAAAATCGCTTCCATTCGCAGCTTCCAGTAGTCGTAATCCTGAACTTGGAACTTGGGCAACTTATTAGCACTAATTTCCAACGACATGATTTAGTAAGTAGATCAGCGCTAAAGAGATTTATGATCAAGAAGCAGATATGTCAAGAACAGGGAACAAGAAACAGATATAACAAGAATGTAGATCAAGAACACGTAAGCAAGTACAATCACGGATCAAGACTTCACCCTAAGTCTTAAGTCGGTTATCAAGAAACAGCAGTTCGTAAACTAGTGCTCTGATACCACTTGTAGGTCCCGAAAGTTGAGTTAATATCGAGGGAAGCTAAAGAAAATGTCTAGAGGGGGGTGAATAGACTTTTCTAAAATCTTTCGATATATCAGAATTACAATGTGCGGAATACGAAATTAACAATGAGCCCAATACAAGTTTATACTCAACTTATTAAATTCGAGAACTCTGTTCTATACTCAGCTAGTCTTGTTCAGTTATGTATGTAACAATTAAGCAATTAAACAAAACAGTAAAGTAAACAACACAAACAATTTATAGTGGTTCGACAACTTGTCTACATCCACTCTCACAACCCAGTTGTGGCGTTTCCACTAACTCTTCCAATCGAGTACAAAGTGTGAGTTCTTGTGATTTTAAGTCCCAAGAAAAAGACTTAGATCTTCTAAGACTATACCACCAGATATGTCTACGATCTTACTAGAAATTTAACAAGTATCTAGCAACTTGATAAAAACAACAAAAACTAAAAACTTATTCAGTAGCAGTCTTCTGGTTTCTTCACTTGACTTCTGACTTGCTTTTTGAACTTCAGTAAACTCTGTGAGTAATCTTCTTTAATGCTTCAGTATGTAGCTTAAGTATTATCAGTATCAGTAGTCTTTAAACGATGAATACCTTGAGGTATTTATAGACTTCAGAAATCAAGAACTAAGTTAGTTGTAACCAACTCTTCTTGAAAACTAACTTTTGTAACTGAATCTTCTTATCCAACCACGCGTTTCTTGTTAAGTAGTTATTCCATAACTAACTTCTTCATCCTTATCTTTATACGCGCTTCACTTAAACTTCTCTTCAAGTTGACTTGTCTTGTGGAGTCTTGTATGCACTTGTCTTGTAGTCCACCTGTCTTGTGTAGTAGACTTCAACTCTTCTTGTCTGGTCTTCTTGTGCGACTTACAATAGTAAACTATTCTAATCCTAACAAGACTATTACATTACTTTAAGCTTATAGCTTAGTCAACTTATAATCTATACAGTCAACCTATCTATTACATTCAAATCATGAGCTCTATACAATGATTATTCATAGCTCAACAACAATCTAATATGTATACAAATAGCAAATATGAAGTACTTATAGATCGTGCTTATCTTTTAATATGTAAACAATATTTATCTTTCCATGTGAACTCTACTGGTCTGTTCAAGATGACTTCAACTCAACTAGACTAGATCAGTCAACACTTAGAAAATATTCAAACTATTTTTGGCTTATCAAAACTTCATCTTTTATCTTTTAATCATCAATTAGGATTTGTCTAGGATTCATATCCCAACAAATACTCTTAAAAAAACTGAGCATAAAACTATATAATTTACTATTAGACTGAATGAAACATACCGTTATCTCTATCTTTAGCAGTAGCATCAAGTAACACTCCTTTTGCCCTCCTTTCATGAAAGTTCCGTCAATAAATAACATAGATCTACAGTGTTTAAATCCTTCTTTATAAGCATAGAAAGAAATAAAAATTCTTTCAAAATGGTGAGTAGTGTTATCTATCTCTAAATCAACTATACTACCAGGATTCGTATGTTTAACAGCTTCACTATACCAACGAAGTTGATCGTAGAATTCATCATAACTTCCAAATATGTCATCCCTCGCTGCCTCTATACCGCGCCAAACTTTATAGTAAGGAATTTCAAAACCGTAATCCACGTTAATTCCATCTATAATATTCTTACCTCTAATGTTTGGATTAGACTTCACACTCTCTATACAAGTTCTTTAATAATCTTAGTCCCAAACCTACCCTTCTCACCATCTAATAGATTTCCTACACATGTGTGCACTAGGTTAGCTTTGTGAACAATGAATCCATTTTTCAAGGGAGACTGTTTAGCTTTAATAAACCAGGAACAATTGAATGACGCCTTCTCACTACATTCTGCATATACATACCTTGGGCAGTTTTTTAGGTATGTAAACTTGAAATTCAGTTTGGTACAGTACTTTATGAGCTCAATTCTGAACTCAGGAGCACCACCAGCAAATGTAGCTCCAACTTTCATTAAATCGGTCCAGTGAACAGATAAATATGACTTCTTCTTCTCAGATGGGCATATATCAAATAGGGGTAATCTACCCAATCCAACAAATTCATTAGACACAAAATTTTGAGACTCGGTCCAAATAAAATCCTTATTAGGTCGATTGTTTGCAATTCTATCTATGGATGTTTTGGGGGATTATTGTCAATTATATGTGCATTCCCATCAATTACTTGATCTAGCCTCGGCGATTAAGGTTTCCATACTATCAGATTGATTGACACCTAGTCCAATATCAATAGATATATTCACTAATTGTTCTGATGTCATTCTGTAGTACTCTATCAGACCATCCAAATTTGAGTCACAGTCTAAACAGCAATTCTTAATTCCACCTACTGAGTAAAGAAACGAATGGTTACCTGACGATATAGCAGGCCACTTCCTATTAATCACATCAAAAATATGTTGAAAAGATGTGGCTTCTGTAATTGGAATCAGTTTACTCCTGCCTTCGAAATCGATTTTCAAAATGATTGATGACTCCATTGTTTGCAGAATTCGATGATTTTCTTTTCCCTAAACGGTTTTCAACAATTGATATCTCAAACGCACAAAAATCGTAATACTATATGCAGACTGATAATCGAAAATCAAGTTGGTTGTTTTACGAACAATAAGACTGCATAATCGCAAAATGCAGTTACTCACAGAGTTCCATGAAAATTCAAACGCAAAAAAAAAATGCAGTTACTCACAGAGTTCCATGAAAATTCAATCGCCAAGAAATTTTTGGTGTAATTTTGGTATGTTAGTAATTCATCGAGAAGACTGCAGGCGAGAAGACAATCTAGATTTGAATTGAATTGAATTCAAACATGGAATGTGTAAACGGATTTTGGGGGAGAAAGTGCAGAATGCTGAAAGACTTTCAAAATTATAAATAATTTCGAATAATATAAAATTAAGGGCAAAAGTGGGATTTTGTACTCTATTTTAGTCTTAATTGTTTTACTCAAAAATTTTGTCTTACTTTGTTTAAATGACTTATGGATTGTCTTACTTTGTTAATAAACTCTATAACTTACACTTTTCATTAATAGATCATACACTTTTCAGTTATAATATCATACACTTTTTCAGTTATAATAACATACATTTTTCAGTTATACTCCCTCCGTCCCAGGGAAAGCTCCCCATGAGCTCCAGACATGATTGTTAAGAAATACTAATATAACAAGTAAATGTATTAGAGATGATGTGATGGACAAAGAAAATAATATAATGAATTGTGAGAGATGATATTTACCTAATAGATTTACTTATTATATTAGTATTTCTTATTATATTAGTATTTCTTAACATTCGTGTCTGAAGCTCATGGGGAGCTTTCCCTGGGACAGAGGGAGTAATAACATACATTTTTCAATTATAATAACATACGTTTTTTATTAATATTTCATACATTTTTCAGTTATAATAACATACATTTTTTATTAATATTTCATACACTTTTCAGTTATAATAACATACACTTTTCAGTTATAATAACATATACTCCCCTTTTCATTAAAAACAATATTGCACTTTTCAATATAGTAACATACACTTTTCATTAAAAAATAAAGATATGCTTTTCAATATACTAACATACACTTTTTCAAAAAAAAAAATTGAAAAAAAAAAGTCAAAGTTTGACTGTTGACCGATCAACGGTCAACAGTTGACCAATCAAAATCTACTCAAGTACACTGTGTATTGAGTACACTTGAGACTTTGGCCCAAAAAAAAATATGTTTGCATTGAATTCTTCTTCACTTTCAATACTGCATTTCTTAAATTACTTCTAATATAGTCTTTCTTTTTAAATAGGATTGGTCTCGTATAAAATCAATTCTATATAAGGAATTGAGTTCAACCATTGACTTAGTCAACTTTTTAAAAAAAATTAAATATGATTAAGTAACCCTGGTATAAATTGAGAATAGAATAATTTAAAAAAATTGTAATTAAAATTTGAAAATTTAAAAAATCAACTAAATGTTTAAAATAATTAATTTAAATAAATCAAATAACTTATTTGAATTTTTTTTGAGAAAAGTAATAAAATCTGAAAATATTTAAAAAAAATTAAATAAAAATTTCAAAATTCAAAAGTCAATTAAAATTAAAATTAAAATTAAAAAAAATTATTAAAAAAATTAAAAAATTAATAAATCATCACAAATAATTAAACTTAAAAAATCAATTAAAAGTATGAATTATCTAAAAAGGATAAATAAAATATTTAAAAAAAAATCACCTAAATCTTCAAAATTAACTAAATTAATTATATATATTTTGGTTGATTAATTTAATTAAAATAATTAAAGCTAAAAAAATAATAAATCTAATAATTTTTTTTATTTAGTTTATTTTTTAAAATATTTTTAAATTGTATTTAGCTTTATTTATTTTTTTAATTTAATATTTATTTAAGATTGAGTTGATTTTTTTTTTTTAATTTTTTTTTTTTTTGTTTTTATAAATTTTGAATCCTTAATTGATTTTTTTTATTTAATAATTTTAAACTTGATTAAAGTTTTTTCAATTTAATTATTTAGAAAATTTAGTTGATTTTTTAATTGATTTTTCCATTAAAATATTTTTTTTATGTTTAGTTGATTTTTAAAAAATATTTTTAATTTTTATTTTTATTTAGTTTTTTCATATTATTGAATACTATTATTTAATTAATTAATTTTTAAAATTTTTGCTGTATACTACAATTTAATTTTAATATTTTTTAATATTTATTCAGTTTATATTTGGTCCGAAGGATGAAAGGTAAATACGATAGAACTTGAGTGTGATTAGTAATAAAAATTGATGTTTAAATTTCAGTGGGATGTGTATAACATTTTATAAAATGTCAAGAATATAATAATTCTTCAAATTTGAAACGTAATCGATGTTAAGTACATATGAATCTAGGTTTGAGCGAAATTAAATATCTGAAAACTTGAAGCTATTAACCTAAGCTTATGAACTTTGGAGACCATTAATTTGGTTTAAATCTAAAACTTGGCCGGGTATACACTTTCCTAATTGTGCAACCCAAAGTAGTAACAGACACTAACTGCTGTTGTAACATATCGAATTCAATGGCTCTCTATGTCATGTCCATACAGAGCGCAAAACTCTGACTTTAAACGGGACCGTCGCAAGTGGTCGGTGGGATTGGTTCCATGGGATTAGTCGGTCCTTAGATCGAATACCCAAGACTTCAAAAAAAAAAATGCACGAGTAGAACATTGGACAGACAAAATGAAGCGACTGCTCAATAGCAATGTGAGGCATTCAAAGAAAATTTTCATATAACTCTTAGTTTTCTAGTTTCTACTCTAGATCGAACTACTTGTCTATATTTAGGATATGAGTATGTTGAGATATGCATATCAATCAGAATTAAATGTCGATGGCTGTTGTCAATATTCTCATTTGCAATTTTCATAGACGAAAATTATGTATAGGTCTAGAATTAAATCTCTAGATTAGTGGATCTTGATTCTCTGCTGTGTTGTATATAATGGGGCTTTCCCATCATTCTGAATGTACACAACACTTTAGCAAGTACGTTGTTTTTCCCGTATCAAATTCTTCAGAGAAAAAATACTGGTCAGCTGATAATGATATCATGCACGGATCAACATGATGAAAGAATCGCCAACTCGAACTATCCTCTGCATCATCAAAATGATTTTAAGAGTACGATTTATCAGAAAAAATAATACTAATATTTACACGTATGAAAATGAAATAGCAGAATATGTAAGAAAATTAATCAGCAAAATGAACTGTCGTACACTGACCTTCTTCAGGACTAGTTCCTCCGCGCCTTTGCTCTGTGGGTCTTCCACTGCTTTAACAAATGGGCTATGCCCTCCTTTAGAAAAGCCCTCCTGTTCTCGCGCGTATTCCACAACTCAGGTACTGGATACCTGCCGCTGGGGTTGTACTCATTTAGCTCACTTAGAGCCTTCGTCACTGCCTCAAAAACTTCGTCACCTAACTCACTTTTCAATTCTTTGAGTTTTTCATCATTTTCATCAAGTACTTCCTAGGAATTGCACAAAAGTTAGTTTCACAAAATGATAAGTAATAAACCTGTCACTGTAAATAATGATAAAAGGACGGATTCGGAATTTCTAGTGTAAGAAAGAACATAACAACGCATTCTGGTAAGTGGATGCATATTTTAAGTGCCCTGGAATATTATGAGTACAGAACGCAGATGAAGGGAAGACTTATATATGTATGTATGCATATTTATATACATTGGTACAACATATAAACACATATATATGTGATGTGTATGATATGTACTCCCTCCTATTCAAAATGTATGTAACCTTAGACGTATGTACACATATTAAGAAAATTAATGACTTCTTACTATACCCTTAATTAATTGCTCTAGAATTCTACACTATACATTAAAAATTATTACTATCTAAGTTATTATTAATTAGTTTGAGGGTAATTTAGGAAAAAGTGTAAATAATTTGCAATGAAAAGTGTAAAACGTCATATATTATGAATAGGAGGGAGTACATATTAGGTTTGACTTCAGAATCAGTCAAAACCAAATTACAAAACCCAAGTATATATTTAAAAGCATGAATGAATGATGCATGCATACCTTTGCCGTTTCTCCTTCCATGACCACCTTATATGGATGCCAATTTGAATCCATGATGTGATCTTCCCATAAGGAACACAGCTCCGTTGCTTTTTCCATCGCGTCTTCATCACTGTACTTTTTCTTTACAGCACGCAAAAATGGCTTTCCATCAACCTCTCCCATTCTCTTGACGCGAATGTAGGCCCGGCTATCCTTATAAGCCTATGCATGTAAACATCAAAATAAAGATGAAGTCTGGACATATAATTCATAGCAATCAGTAATTAGAACCATTAAAACTTTGTTTCTCTATTGCATTTTCTATTAAGTTTCAGTAACCACACATGACTTTATTATTCCAAGTAAAACAAAATGGCAACCATAAAGCTAGAACATGTGGCCGACAAGGAGAATGGAGACATTTTCGCAAAGTAATTCTTCTACCTTTTTCCAAGCATTTATTCTTTGTGTTCGGAAGAAAGAAACAAAGAAAAGGGAGTGCAAAAAGCCGTCAGAATGATAAAACCATGAGACTCATATTAAAATAATTTAACTGCAACAATTAATAAGATTTGATCATGATGAGATTGTTCACACAATTGACATGCAATTCCAAAATTCTGAACTGTGAGAGGCTGATATAAGTTTTGTGCTCACTATGGGCATGATTTAGTGGGCTGGGATGTGGTGGGTTTGTCTACACTTGGATGTGCTCACTACTCTTAGATCGGGGGCTTGTTTGTCTACACTTGGATGGGCTGGGATGTGATTTTGTGCTCACTACTCTTAGATCGGGGGCTTGTTTGTTATGTGGGCTGGGATGTGGTGGGTTTGTCTACACTTGGATGTGTAAACCTTGGTATGCGTATCCATCTTTTGTTTGCTTGCACCATTCTGAATTTTGGATTAACACACCAAATATTCATTTGCTATGTAGGTACAACACCGGAGATAACATATGATTTCCATTATTTTCCAAATCTGCCCCCATGGACAGAGTATTTCTTCAAATAATGTAGAAAATTGAGGTTATGGAAGATAGGAGACCGCTTCGAGTTCTGATTTTAAACAGTTCATCAGGCAAAAGTTACTACCTTTTGGGGTTCAAATTGGATTTTTTTTTTTTTTTTTTTTAACTTCCAGATGGTTTTATGAATAATACCTGTATTGGTTGGATACAATAGCACATGAATGAAGTGAGTTAGTTTATCTATCAGCCACTAATTCTTCTTAAAACTCCCCACATATTCTGGCCACTCCTAAATCTTATCAGTAGGTGAGGCTCTTATGTCAGGGAAATGAATACCAAATTTCCAGTAAACTCAACAAAGTCAACAGAGAGCCTCTCAAACAGCAAAGTAAGAAATTTCTTAGGGCATGGTACCACTAACAGGAGTTCCAAGTCCATGCCATCATCTAACACAATCGGTCTCACTTATTTCCTAACATAAAAAATTGCTATTAGAGCTTTCCATTTAGTTGGATGATTTGAAATTGAGATTAATAAATAAAAGACATCTGTAGGTACATGTACCAGGGAACACAATTAGAGAACCACAATATTTTGTGGTTAATCAGCTACGCAAATTTTAAATTAGTAAAACAAGGAAAACTTGGGGCAAGAAAAAGGAGAAAAAAGAACTCACAATATGCAGCTGCTTACGAGCTTCTTGCACCTCGTCATTGGTCATTCTCTCCTTGATGATAAGGTTTTGATTTAGAGATTCCAGGTCATCAAGTTCTTCTTCTTTATCCTTAAGCTCCTCTTCAATCGACTCCAGCTTCTTCTTCTCTTCTATATCTCCTTCCTCTGTCACACGTTTCATCACCTCCACTGCACCCCTCATGCGCTCAATCTCCAACTCCAACGCTTGCTTCTGATCAAGTTTCGCCTCAAGTTCTATTATCTTTTTGTGTAGGAGTTCCTTTTGGCTCTGTCATCAAAAGCCAATGAAAATCCATCAAAGACATTAAGCGCAAGGAACTTATGCAAATATTAAAAGAATATAAATGAATATTGGACCTTATGTTCATCTGCAAGTTTCAGCATGTCTTTATCTGCCTTATCCTGTTCCAAGATTGCCATCTCATTCTGCAGAAAGTCACTGGGTCATTATAACTTTTTACAGTTTTTTCTTTTTTCAGATAAGGAACATAGAGAAATCATCAGTAATAACATAAACGATCTTCCTGTAACAACCCATGATCCAAAAATCCATTTTCCTAATCATTTATGCAGAGAGTTTGCTAAAAGGCTAACACATTAACAAAAAAAGAATACCATTGCTTTAAGGTTATCAAGGTTCTTCTTTTCACTCTCATTCAGAGCTTCAATTCGATCCAATTCTTTCTCCTTTAACCTTAGCTCTCTTCTGCGAGCATCCAGTTCTGCCTTACTTCTCTCATGCTCCTCAGAAATTTTCCGGAGCTGATAAGATGCAATGTCCTGCATTTTCTTCATCTCTTTCAAAACAAACATAAAAAAACCAGGGATTAGTTGTTTTATTGCATTATTCCTAAAACAGATTACATGTAGTAGCTGTAATTATCATTTCAGTAAGTGTTGGGGTTTATATAGTACCTTCATTGTAGTTTTGATTCATCGCTTCATTTTGCGCCATAACAGTCTTTGTTATCATTTCAGTCTTGCTGATGCTCACTGTTATCTCTTCACATTTCCTCTTCTTTGACTCCAGTTCATTAGTCAGAGTACACACTAGGGAGAAATTTTTCCTTTTGGCCGAGTTTTGTATTTCAGACACAGTTGTAAGATCTCCATTCTTCTGAAGGTGCTTGCCAATAAGACCCCTTCCATAGTAATCTTCTTCACGGGCAAGCCAGGCGTACGGCTTATCTCCCTTATACCTGTTTGCATACCAAGCTCTCTTTCCATGGTGATCTACTTCAAATGCCTTCTCAAAATCCAGAGCATTCGTGAATCCCTCCCAGTCTTTGTCGAATGTAACAATTGCAAACCCCGAGTGACCACGAAAGTTCCACAATGGATGAACCTTCATAGGATTATATCCTTGTTTAGCCCACTCCTCTTTCAGTTTTTTCCCACCATCCCCCACATACTTCCCATCCTTTTTCTCAACTGGAATATTAGCAATTATAGCCATCCATGGCCAAACTATACGCTCGTCGTCACCTTTACGAGCAGACTTCCCTACAGCTTCCTGAGGATGTGATTGCAAGTCATGTTCAATTTTCCCCCCACCAGACTTCAGTGATGCGCCTTTGACTTCTAGTGAATCGGTGACAATTTGTCCAGGCTCAATGTCTAAATCATCCGCTCTAGCTGTATTATGTCCTTCACTTGCTGACACCAATTCCTTAGGAATTCTCTCAATTGATCGTGATGCTTCTTCTTTCCTCTGGCCATAACGATCCAAGTACCTAAGCAGCCCGTGATGTCTAGCTTTGTCTCTGGAGCTCGCACTTTTTGATTCCCTTGCAATTCGAGATGTATGTCTTTCTAGCTCCGAGAAACTATACTCAGCTCTCCTGCGATCCTCGCAATAAGGGCATCGGAGGTACTTCCCAGCACCACTGATTCTGACTTTTCCATCCCTCAACTCTTTATAGCACCTATACTCTAAATCTTCCAACTCAGTGTACCTGGTGCCTCTTCTTCCAGACATCTTCAACTCTTTAATTCCTTATTAATGAAGAAAAGGAAAAGACAAAATAATAAGTCGAAAGTGATTTGGAAAAAAAATACTACATGTAACACTAAATAGATTCAAATAAGCTGCATTTTAGTTTGTAAATACTACATGTAACACTAAATAGGTTCAAATAAGCTGCATTTACAACTGAAAATAAACAGAGAATGCTGAACTCTTGCTTTAAACTAACATGTAACTCCATCAGATTTAAACCACATTAATTGACTTCTGCTTGTTTAGTTGTTCATGCCTTTCCATGAGCTATTTTGTCTCTTCGTTACTTGATTGATTAAACATCTATTTAGCTAAGTTAAGTTTCATAGTTTTCAACAAACATCCTCAAAACATGAGATTTTGAATTTCTTTGATTTTAGCTTCTGTAGAACTTTTATTTCGTCAACAGCATCTTGAAACGGTAATTTATTTGCACGGATAAGGAGAGAAATCAAGCCGTCATTACAGTTACAAAGAAGTAGAAATTAAACAAAGCCGCTAGAATAAATACGCCATCAACTTTTACCATACATAAATGTAAAATCAACATTTTTCATAACTATCGTGGGTGAAGAATTTAATGATCGTACCTCAAAACAGAAGATTCCTCGTGATCTGAGAATTTTTGAGGGTTTAGAACTTCAAAATTCCTTTTTCTTCGTAGAAATGATATCTGTATGGGTAATGATCGAAATCACAGTAAATAAGGCGTAAAATCTCAATCTCAAGCTCTGAATGGAAGATTCCAGAGGGTAAATGCTTCAAGCCGCCGGTTTCTGGAGTGAGGAAAAAACGGCAGAAGGAAGCTGAATTTGCCAAATACAGAAAGTGAGGCGAGGGTTTTGGCAAAATGAGATAAACCATAAGGCTCGTGAGTTTTGTATTTATGGAAACCAGGAACGCGGCAATGCACGTACGATACAAAAGCAAAAAAATTTCATTTTGTACCACTTAATTATAGAGAATTCTCTCTTTCCACCCCGAAGCTTACCCTCAAATTATAGCCTACAAGTAATATGTATGTATATTGGGGGGTGAGGTGAAAATAATCAAAAATATAAACTTCATCCATTGGACCATTAGGGGTGTGTTTGGTTTGGGATTGCCCATCCAAAATTTGGATGGGTCATCCCCATTTCATTCATCTTCATCCAAATATTCATTCACCTCAATAATATATCTACAAATCTATTTTTATATAGGGTTATAAACTAATAAGGTCATTTCACTACTAGTTTTTTCTAATAAAACCTACACAATAAATTCTTGTCTAATAGAGTCAAAATTTGAATTTTTTGTCAATTATGCCCTTCCACCATATTTTGAAATTTTGAATTTATAAAATACACAATTATTAGTCAACTAAACATCCAATCAATTATTAAATGCAATTTTTCGAATTTCCGAAAATCTATTACTTTCTAAAATTTAAAAACTTTCCTAAAAGCTAGGTCTCTCCATTTATTTCGTTTAATTTTGTTAAGTTAAGGGATTCTGAAAATCTGCATTTCAACCCACGTATATGCAGTGTCGAATGCATATTCATATGAACTTGTAACCTTTTAACTATAGAACCACGTAAACTATCAACAACTAAGAAATTGCATATCCGTATGACATATATCATGTGCATACATAATAATATGCGTGAGTAGGTGCATATCATTTAAACACTTAAATATCGGTAGAATATGTTTGTGCACAGGAGTCGACATGTCTGTACATGTTTCAAATGCAGAAGTTAATGCATATCATTTAAACACTTATGTATAATTCAAAATAATTTCTTTCAATTTAATTATAATCTGATGATTATTTTGCATATAACATTATGTATAATTCAAAATATGATTATTATATTGCATATCACGTTATGCATAATGCATTCGATTGAAATATGTCAACTAATAACAAAATTTCATTAACACTGCATAATCTAAAAAACACTTTTAATGTGACAGCAGTATACCATTGGAGATGCTCTAATTAAAAAAGAAGAGCATACTTTAGAAAAGCATAAATTATTATTTGCAGCAGAATCTTTCCATTCACCTTCATTCAACACCTCCATCGTCATTGCAGCTCATCTTCATTTCGCGCTTCTCTTATTTTGAACTTATTATTAACTGATTTGATTCTGCATTCAACTAAATCCATGGATGTTGCGGCCACTTCTTCATCTCCTCTCCATGTTCGCCGCGTGCTGCTAACAAACCTCATCGTCAATAGGCTCCACATGCTCTTCAATGGAGTTGCTATACTCTCTGTTTTCTACTACAGATTCACTACTCTTTTCCGCATATTTCACACCAGAGAGATTCCGGTTTTGTCCTATCTAATCGTTATTATCTCCAAGATTATACTCACCTTTCTCTGGATTCTTCACCAAGCCTATCGATGGATGTCCGTTCAACGAACTGCCTATCCCGAAAAGTTGCCGAAAGACGAGAAGCTTCCTCCGATCGACGTCTTCGTCTGTACGGCGGATCCGAGCAAAGAGCCCCCTCTCGGGGTCATGAACACCGTTATATCGGCGATGGAGATGGCTCTCTGAAAAACAAAATTATTGACGCAACAAAATTAATTGAAGAGATGCAAATAATACATTTCTTCGACGGCCAATAGATCGGCGCATCGGAGTCGAGGGGGTTGCAGATCGGCGGCTGCTTCGTCTTCGACGGACAAGCGGCGGTGGCCACGAGGCTTTCTTCTTCGGCCACTTCGTCTTCTCCGGTCAGTGCGGCGGCAAAGCAACGGCGACAGTCAAGGTGCTGCTTCGTCTTGGTTTGGGAGGCGACGGCCGTGAGGAGGGCGGCGGCGGTCGTGTTGGTGTGCGACGGCCATGGTTCAGCGTCGAAATCGAGGGGGGCGGTTGCAAGAGAGGGAGACGGTGGGAAAAGGGGGCGGCGGCAGAGAGGATGTTGGGGAGGGGCTAGGGTTTTAATTTTGGTTTTTGGTGAATGTGGAGAATGAATTAAATGAGTAGGATTCTTATTTATTTATATAAGGGTATTCTTGTATTTTTAACTCTATTTTGACTCTATTAGAAAAGTATACATATTGGTGTCTCTATTAGATTAATGAGTTATAATAGTGGACTTATTAGGCAATAATCTCTTTTATATAATTACATCACCTTTTTTTTTTAATCACTTATTCTCTCTTTTATTTTTCTTCCACACATTTATTATCTTTCCTACTTTTCTTCCTTACACTAATTACTCCACTAATTAAAAATAATAAAATAATACTCACTTTGTCCACGAAATATAGTCTCATTTAGCTTATATTCTCCGTCCATAAAATGTAGTCTCATACACATTATTTCAATCATCATTTTATCATCACTTAATTACTTAAATTGACATCAACTTTATTCACTAACAATCACTTTATTCACAATGGACCCCACAATACTCTACAATACTCTTAGTTTATCTATTTTATCTACATTTTTTTTTAAACATGTGTCCACTCTCAATGAGACTACTTATTATGGACGAAGCATCACTATTGATTTGACATAAAATTCTCCATCCACACCTATTTTTCAATCTCTGTCCAAAACACAATTATTATTCAATTACTATTCATGAATTATCTCATCCATATTTTTCCAATCCACCACAATCACTAACCAAGCAGGCCCTAAAAGTATGCTCATACTCTTGGATACAAATTTTAGGAAAAAATAGACAAATTAAGGAGATAAAGTTGTGGGGTCCGATAAAATGATTTTTATCAGTAAAGTTGAGTGACAATTTGAATAATTAAATAGTGGTTGAAGGCAATATCGGATCCAGGATTTAAAATTTGTGGGTATGGAAGATATTAAGTAAAATACTACTTCTTCCTTTTCGACGAAAGCTACTTATTATCTTTGGTCACGAAGGTTAAGAAATATGATATAATAATTAAATGTATTAGAAGTAATGTGATTGAATGAGAAAAGAATATATTAAAATTTGAGACAGAGTTTTTTATCAAAAAGTGAATGAGTAACTTTTATTGGAACTGACGATTTTTTTATGAGAATTTTTATAAAAAAGACCATTTATACACCTAGCTTCTTAATAAAGGACAACTATTATAATCTTTTTAAAAAAGAACAAAAACATATGTTAATAACCATTTATGCCCTTACATTTAAATTTGAAGATTAATTTATTAATTTATTTAATAATGAAACAAGTCATACATTCCATATATTTCGCAATCACATAAAGGCATTCCGTTTAATATCACTCATATGGAAATAAGAATCTCACCTTCCTTATTTCGTTTACAATCTGCACGATTGATATGAATTTTCAATTAAAGCAATCATAATTTCGCAAAAACAGCCCTAATTCAGAATTCCTCGTCCCTGTCGTTTGTTTATCGTGTTCTGCATTTTTTCTAATTTTAGCTGCAAAATTTGAATCGATGGATTGTGTGGTAATTCTGAAAATCGAATTCAATGGGAAGACTAAGTTGGTTCGTGTTATTCGATCTTCACTGTATGCAGATGTTGTGAATCAAATCATCGGTATGTGGCCTACGTTTTTTTCCAATAGTATATCAATGTCGTATTCAGTTGGTAGTATTAATAATTGTTGTTTGGCATCGGACGATGATTTGGGTGGATTAATTGAGTTTTGCCAGTTTTCTTCAGAAAAACTAGTTAATGTCTATTTAGATTTTGAAAATTCATCTGTTCCCATTGTTGCGCACCAGAATTCTGAAATTTTGGAAAATAAGGCAATAGACTCTAACGACAGTGGGTGTAATGTTCCATCTAGTGTCCTGCAGATTTCTGGAGATGTAGAAAGTAATTCTACAAGAGAGAAAAGAGGATAACCCACCAGGAAGACCGAAACAAAAGAGGATAACTTCATATGAAAAATTTCGGAAGACAAAACCGAGTACTTGTAAGACTTGTGGAATAAAAGGCAGACACGATTCTTTAACGTGTGCAACTGTGTTTGGAACAGACAAGACCAATACTTCTCATTAGAATTATTTTTAGGTTTATTACTGCCTTTTTTTTTTTACTGTATTTAGACATCATGTATTGAGTAATATTTCTTATTTCAATAATTTCTACTTGGTTGTTTTCATTTATTTACTGAATTTCTGTTGTTAAGTTTAATTGTTTACCTTTACAAGAATTTTATTATGTCATTTATTTACTGAATTTCTGTTGTCAAATATAATTCCACAAATATATGTAAATACTAAATTATTTCTTTTGATCTTAAAGTCAAAACAGAAATATAATATGTCTAAAAGCATATGTTGTCTGCATGCAAAGTTGTATTATGCAAAACAAATCAACAATATGCAGAAACTAAAAGAGTATTCTATGCATCCAATCATTCATATTTCAAACGCACCATTATGCAGAATGTATATTTGCCATATTACATATTATTATTCACTGTGCAGAAATTTTATTGATTCTGCATTGGAATAAAAGCAGACCATTCAACATGCAAAAAAATGCTAGTATTGTATCACTATTTTCTCGGATTAATTAAAAACAAAAACAAAAAAATTATTTGAAAAAAAACTTATTCTATCAATTATACGTGTCAATGTTCAGAAATTTTATTTAAATTTTCATTCATGTTTAAGAGTATTCCAATTTCAAAAATAATGTGCAATAATTTCAAATAGCAAGATTGCACAATTAGAAATTTATTCAGAATTTAAAACTTTCCTTCAGCATATAATTATGTGTGCAGAACAATAATATTAATCTATGCATAAGAATAATATGTTATGCTTATTTGGTTATTTTTTCATGGTAAATTAAAGTTACTTACACTACAATATTCACAATTATGCAGAATGAACATTCTTAAATATTTCATATTAGTCTGTATTGTGCAGGAAAGCTCCTCTTTTTCTGCATATGATTGAAAAAAATAACATTTATGCAGAACAATATAATTATTTCTACACAACCAAATATTATTATGCAAATGTGATTATGTTAATAATTGAAAGTTAATTTGTTTACACTGTCATATTCAGCTACACTTGATCATAAATATTTAAACTATTATTGTAAAAAAATCCAGGAATTTATGTTTATACATCTTAACTTTTAAATGGAGAAACAAGACTTTCAACATGCTTATACGTATGTTGAATTCGATAAACCCTATCAACATCTTCTAAATGAAAGATTTTCTTCTTCACAAAATCATACGACGAAAATGTTCCTCTTGGATCGATTCTGAACATCAATTTAGTTTTGCTGTTGTTCAAGAATTGTATCGGTACAACTTCATAATTTGACGGCATCATCCCTTCTTGTGAAATCGTAAACTTGTTCCACTTTGATCCTGAATTAGAGTAAGATAGTATATGCATCTCAAAATAATATATCATAATCCCATCATGTCTATTTTCAAGACGACTCCCATAAACAACTAGATTGTTGTCATCTAAAGCATCAATTCTTAAAGAACATGTTTCACACTCAAAATCCAGTAAATCTATCCAACCATAACTCTTTTCCTTCAAATCAAATGTTCCAATTGCATAAATACCCTCCCCCTTATTAAAATGTCAATGAAAAATACCACCTACGAAATGTGCATTAGATGATGGTGGGTTTTTGAAGGGAAAGCAATCAACATTATACCAAATGTTTACATTCCTAGAAAACAACTTAACCTCTGTTTGAAAACCCCCACGAATTAAAAAACGAGTAAATCGTATAATTATATAATCATCATTTTCCTCATCGTAACCCAATCCAAAAAAATAACCATGCATCAGAAAATGGAGGAGGAAGTTTTGTAGGTGCATTAGGAATTATCAATCTCTCTTTTGTAATAAGGTTTGCCAATGAATAAGTATCGTGAATATCACATAATAGTACTAACCCATTGTAGCTACCAATTATCTCGTAATGCTCATAACTTGCATTGTATACTCGTTGAAATGATATAATATCATTAGGCTCAAACAAGTAGCATACAGGCGGGTATGCAATTCTTTTCTTATGAATAAGTGAATAGCAGATTCCAGACTTCATATTCCTTAGATGTTCTTTAACAAACGAACGAGAAGAAATCAATTCATTCCATGCTCTTGACACAATTTTGAGAAGCTTTAGTCTCTTTCCTGGAACTCTCACCAAAATTTCAGAAGCTATATCATCTGGAATGATATCTAATATTCTTGAAGAACTCATCTTTTTTTGTTTATGTACAATAAACGAAATGATGAATATAATTTTTGTTTAGTGCAGTGTACTTCTTGGTAATGCAATTCAAGTATATATATTAGTATATTTGATAGTGCAATAAACAACTCAACCGTTTATGTTGGGGTAGTGGAATAGTATTTGGTGATTTATTAAAGGGGCAATAACACTATAGGTCATTTCACCTAGTGTTTTAACAAAAAAAAAACATTTCTATTTCTAGTTACAGAAAAGATCATTTATATAAGCAATTTTACATTTTTAACCTCCTAATATATTAATGTAAACAATACATTAGTCAACTACAATCATGAGCCAATTTAGAAAAATTATACTGTCAATCATCGATAATTGCTCTCAATTTGATACAAACATACCATCTTACACACTTTTCCAAAATTGAAATTAACAAAACCCCAAATCGAGGTTGATTTTTTCCACACTACATCTTGTTGCGAGAGTTTGCCACCGTCATCGTCACTCTCAACTCAACCGATCTTCATTAAAAGGTATGCGTTGGACGGAAATATGTAGAGATTTTTAGCAGATTTTACATTTTTTATTTTTTATTTTAACCGATCTACATTTTTTATTTTTAGCAGGTTAAATACCTTATATACTGTATCAGTATCGTAGGATTCTTATCTATTTGTTTAGGTATATTCAAGCTCTATAAAAATGACTTCTGCAATAGATTCGTATATATATTATGTATATTTATTTTTCATGAGTTCTTGATGCATGATGCAAGATTTGCGTTTTTTTTTTGGAATTTGGTTGGGTTCAGAATCTGGTATCAATATTGTATTTGTTTTTGGGTTGTTAAAACTATTTTTTGTTTCAAGATTGTCCATTTCATCTTATTATAAATTCGCCTACTTCTATTTTTTTTGGGTAAGACAGTGGTATATACAGATATGGCTAGGGATAAGCGAAAAGACATTCATATTGAGAAAGAAGATAGAGCCAATAACGGCAAAAAGAATAGAAGTAGACAGATTCGAGTATCAATGAGAACTAGCAGAGGTAATTCGAAGATAATGAGTCTTTTCCATTGAAGTTATGAATTATAATGTGTTGTCAACATTAATGTATAAGATTTGGTTAAATATTTTTGATTCTGTACGAGATGAATCTAGCATTACAATTATATGATGTCACATACACTTAACTTTTGTATTTATGCCACACCTTAAATGTTCAATGATATAATATATTTAACAACATAAGCTTTGAAAAATAATACACACACTATCTACATTATGGCTATTATATACAGTAATTGTGTAAAGGGTGGTAGGATAGGTGCTGATATGCAGATGATAAACTGAAAGAATGTTGCATCTATATGAGGTTGTTACATATATAGGTATAATATGAAAAATAATTCGCGTTGATGCAGATTTGACATCATACTGTGTTGAATTGTGCATTGTTGACATCATAGTTGTGTTGAATTGTGAATTTCAGTTGCACGTGATGATCATATGTCTAGTATGGAACTGTATTCATATATTTCATTATGACGTGTATTCATATATTTCATTAAGATTTTGAATTATGTATATTGAAATAATTATTAAATTTCATATGATTGCATAAAGAAGGTTTTTGTGAATTTTTTCAGTGGATTGATCAACCTCTGTGCGAAAGAGGAAGGAATATTATACCTGGCCTGTTAAAAAAATTAAACGAAGATCGATCAAAGTTAAGTGAATTGAAAGAAAAACTGAAGTGTTTTCATCAGACGAATATGCAACTCGAGGAAGACATTAGATCGTTCAAAAAATTCAATTTGAATAACGGTGCACCAGATAAAGTTCAAATTACAATTATGCATATTTTGAAATTTGAAATAGTATTGTTTATTGGTTGGATATTCAAGAATATACTTTGTAACAGCGCATATGACTCGGCAATTGATGGGCGCTTAATGTTAGTATAATTTCATATTATGATATTGGTTTTTAATAGAATATTTGTAAGGTGACCTATGTGACTATTTTCGCAGCTTGAGAAAGTGAAGTGGTTATTGCATTTGCACGAATATGTGGTGAATACTGCATAAAACTAAAAAAAATGCAGGAAAAAATGCAGATAGGCGTAACATATGCAATAACAGTATCATTTTAGGCAATACGTATGCATCACCTTTTGCATTGTGCATTCCCATCTGCATATAGTTTGCTTTATATATTAAATATATGATTAGATTACAAAACTAAAAAGCAAAAAAAAAAAAACCATTTCATGTCATATCTACTGGAAAGCACATTACAACTTACTATAGAACTACATAGGACTGGTAACTTATCGGGAATGGGGAAACTAGACTAGGCAATATACTGTACGTACGTTCGACATCTGGGGCTTCATTCAGCGAATCCAACGCATTAAATTCTCTCTTTTGGATGTCATAAGAGCAAAACTTTCCACTTGTCTACTCCTTAAACATGATAATCGTCTTCGTGCAATTCAAAAAGCACATCGGGTTGATGTTGAACATATACAGTAATCATTCTTCCTTGAATATTGTTAGGCTTGACCACGTACACCCATCACTCATATAACTTAATATGTGCATCTGAAGAGAATACATGCTTAATCAATTCTCTTCGGGTTTGCAATAGGGGTGTTTTCGTACGGATATGGTGGAACAAATGACCAAACATTTGAATTACAAGAATTATAATGTGTTGTCAGCATAAATGTATAAGATTTGGTTAAATATTCTTGATTCTGTACGAGATGAATCTAACATTACAATTATATGATGTCACATACACTTAACTTTTGTATTTATGTCACACCTTAAATGTTCAATGATATAATATATTTAACAACATATACTTTGAAAAATAATACACACCATCTACATTATGGCTATTATATACAATAATTGTGTAAAGGGTGGTAGGATGGGTGCTGATATGCAGATGATAAACTGAAAGAATGTTGCATCTATATGAGGTTGTTACATATATAGGTATAATATGAAAAATAATCCGCGTTGCTGCAGATTTGAAATCATACTGTGCTGAATTGTGCAGTGTTGACATCATAGTTGTGTTGAATTGTGAATTTCAGTTGCACGTGATGATCATATGTCTAGTATGGAACTGTATTCATATATTTCATTATGATGTGTATTCATATATTTCATTAAGATTTTGAATTATGTATATAGAAATAATTATTAAATTTCATACGATTGCATAAAGAAGGTTTTTGTGGATTTTTTTAGTGGATCGATCAACCTCTGTGCGAAAGAGGAAGGAATATTATACCTGGCCTGTTAAGTGCAATACCTAGATATGGAAGGTCAGAATGATTGTTTGACATAGAAGATGCAATTAATTGCCACCATCTGCATATTCGATCGTCGTTGTATTGATGGTAACTGCCGAATAAGGAAATGAAAGACAATCAATTATATAAAATAACGTAAAATAAGGAATTTCTTTATATAATACAAATAGTTCACTTTTTTTAAGAAGTAAAGGGCAAAATTGGATTTTCAGCGTAGAAAGTGACTTGAATTGTTTTAAGAATAATTTGTGTCTTAAATTGTTTAAGAGTCTTAAATAGTGACTTAATTTGTATTTATTCCCTTTATTAAACAATAGTTACAAGTAGTGGGAAAGTTGAGGTGTAAATGTTTTTGTTAGTGGAGAATGTGTGAAATATAATGGGTCATAAGTATTAGTTAGGTTTTTATTTTAACTTCACTGTATTATAACATTTTTACAAAAAATGCAATATATTTTAAAATTATAATTGCACAACGAGTTTAATTTAGTATTAATGAAATTTAAATTTTAATTATAAATTTAATGTAACGTCAATTGAACACTAAGATGTTACTTTTTTATTTTGCCAATTCATGGAGTAGAATTGCATAATTTAAAATTTGTCTTTCAATGTTTATATTGACATTATATACAATTATCCATAATATTATATAATACAATTTTTTTATCTTTCTTATAGAATGAATTAAATAAATAAATATAATATAATTCTTTTGTATAAGGAAAAACCCCAAAATTCTGCACAAACATGTAAAAACCCCAAAATTCTCACTTCGTCTTCTTCAGTACTTCACTTCTCACTTCGTCTTCTTCAGTACTTCACGTTTTCGTTTCTTCACAAATGTAAAAACCCCAAAATTCTGCACAAAATTAAGGACGTCTGACCGGAGTTGTTGAGAGAGTTTAATTTTAGGAAGTTTTAATTAATTGTGTAATTCGGGGAGATTTAATGAGCTGATAGACACAGTTTAAAATTTCAAACATTTAATGATTTTCTCCATATTAATTCCGAAATTAGATATTAAGGGCATGATGGTACATTTATGTTACATTTTGTCCTTAATTTGAAACTATTTTAAATCAGGTCTTTATTTAAAAAAACACTATGTGGAAAGACCTTTTATGTGAAATCCCCTTTTTTTATTAGCTTTCACTGATATAGATGAAGTATTTAATAATAAAAGTAATATAATTTGATGCAACTTTGAATAATTTTTTTTTTTTACATAAAGCCATTTAGCAGGATTGAGTAGTATTTGTTGACTTTGAGAATATGAGAGAATTGAAGCAGTTTTAAAAGATTGGGTCTAAACCTTTCAATTTGTTGGTGGGCTTTTTTTAATTTGGGTTGGTGAATGAAACCGCGATGTAACTAAAAGAAAGGGTTGAGGTATATACCCCTCCAGCTTTGTTAGATACACGCCCCTCTCATATTTATTAATTAAATATTCATGTAAAATACATATTTTGTCCTTTTATTAAAATACAAAAAAAATAGATACACTCCCTTAAATTTAAACTTAAATTAATCCTAATCCTAATCCTAACCATAAGCCTAACCCTAAACCTAAACCTAATTTGAGGGACTGCCGCCGCCACCCACAAACGGTCGTCGCCGCACCTCCGGCAGCCACTGCCACACAAAATAATTTTAGAAATTTTAAAAATCAAACTTGAAAAAAAAAAAACTTTATTTTTGAAGACAAACCAGAGTCGACCACAAACACTCCGGGTTTGTCGACCAAAAGTAATCCGGTCGACACTGGTTTGTCGACCAAAAATACTCCGGGCGACGACTATGTGTTTCGAAAGATTTTTTTTTTTTTGTTTTTTAAGAGAACTGAAATTTTCGGCCATTTTGGGTCGGCCAAAAACACTCTCATCGACTATCTATTGTCGACGAGAGTGTTTTTAGGCGACCCAATATAGTTGAAAATAAAATTAAAAAAAAAAACAAAAAAAACAAACTTGCTTTTTCGCCGACGACTTGGGGGAGGAGTTCACGGCGGTGGAAGTCGGGAGAAGAGGCGGAGGCAGCGACGCTGGGGGAGGGGGCGGAGGCGGCGACGCTGGCTGGAATAGTTGCAGAAAATAAAAAAAAAAAAGGAAAAAAAAAGTGAAAGGTTGCAAGCGGGAGGGCGGCGTCGCGACCAGCGAGTGTGGGCGGCGCGACCAACAGCGACGGGTGAGCGGATGGGGCGGCTCAACGGCGGCGACAGAAAATTAGAAGAGGAAAGGCAGCGCGACGTGACGTGACGCGGCCAGCGACGGTGGTGGGCGGCGACGCTTGGTCGGCGGTGGGTGGAGTGGGGGAGGAAGAAGATGAAGGGGGAAGAAGATGGATAATTAGGGTTTAAGTGTAGGGGAGTGTATTTATGGAGAGATTTTAGGGAAAGGGTATTATAGATAATTTGGGGGAGTGTATGTATAATATATCAATTTTAGGGGGAGTGCATTAAACAAGGCTGGAGGGGTATATACCCCAACCCTAAAAAGAAATTGGGCCATAGATTTTTTTTTTCCTAAGGTTTTAAAAAAGGGCGCGGCTAAAGGCACACACGGATCCTATAAGGACACCCATCGAATTTTTTTTTTTATCACAAGGGGTATACGAAATGTCGTTTGTACCCCTCCTGCACATTTTAAAAAAAGGACGGATGAGTACACCCACCTTCTAAAAAAATGGTCGATTATGATGTAATAACTACTAGTGGTGGTGTCAAAGACTCATTTGTAAGTTATTTATTATGTTTTGAAAGTTTTGTTTTTTGAAAGTGATCGAAAGAGTTTTTATATTTAGGGTTACCCAATATTCGAAAATTAGTTCGCAACATGACACCAATGTTCGAAAATTAGTTCGCAACATGACACCAATGTTCGAAAATTTGTTCCGCAAGTTTTACTTGGTCGAATTTAAAACCCAAAACCCTCTGTTTGGAACAAAGTTTCGAACATATGCCCAATATTCGAAAATAAGTTCCCAACATGACACCAATGTTCGAAAATTAGTTCCCAACATGACACTAACGTTAAAAAAATTAGTTCCCAACAAATAAGTCATGTTCAAAAATTTGTCCCGGACATCTCCTCCATGTTCGAAAAACCAGTCAAAATTCGTTCAATTTTTCCTAAACTGTTTCATTTCTTCCTAAACCATGCCAATTAGATGCTCATTTGTTTATTTTCATCCTAACACATCAAATATTGATACATTGTACACATAAACATGATTATAACACAAAAACCCAACCTTAATCAACATTCATGAATTAACACAAAAAAAAAAAAAAAAAACCTAAATCATGAAATCCTACAACAATAAAATCAATGTTTCAACAAGAACCTAAATTAAACACGTGTTATCACAACAATAATTCTAAATATAAGCAAGGAAAACTTACCTTTAACCATTTTAGCAAAAAAACGCGAGTGGGGGAATGGAGTTCGTTCGGTGCAGGGTCGCTGCTCCTACGTCGCTGCTTCAAGAGTGAATAGAGTTCGGTGTAGAGATGGAGAAGTTTGGAAGGAGATGGAGATGGAGATGGAGGGGGGAGATGGAGATGGAAGGGTGGGTGGGTGGGTGTACCGAAATTGTAGTGGAGGGAGTGGAGAGAAATGTTAAGGGCAATATCGAATTTTCTACGTGGGTGTCCTCATCCGTTTTGTGTGTGTCCTCATCGCGTGGGTGTCCTCATAGGATCCTTGTGTGCATTTGGGCCGCGCCCTTTAAAAAAACATTTTGGGGGTATGATGATAAAATAAAGAGAATACTCTTTAAATAAATAAAAAATTTGTAGACACAATAAGACAAGTAAACATACCTTTTTAATGGATGTAATAGTTTAAGGACTTCATTATAGATTAGGAACATGAACAAAACTTCTTGAGTAGTTCGATTCAAATAAAATCAAACAGTCAACCAAATGTTTTAGGTGTTATTTGGATATAGTTCGATTACTACTTATCCTCCTACTATTACCAAAAGGTCCAAAATAAAGTTGAAATAAACTATAATTAGGCAGTACAAAATAATAATGTTAATATCCTAAATACATCACTACGGTTGGTTCGGCACGTTATACCGATTATATCGAACCATACCGATATCAATTATACGATACTAAAAATTTCGATATTGAAAAAATTCATACCTATACCATATCGAAAATTTTGAAATACCGTAATTTCACTATATCGAAATTTCGGTATGAAAAAATTCATATCGATACGGTACCGTAATTTCAGTATAACGAATTTTCTGTGAGGTATACCGATTCATACCGAAAATATTGAAACATCGTTTTATACCAAAATTAATTATTTAAGGTAAGTTTTAGGTTGTGTTTGGACGAGGGGATTTGATTTGAGGGGACATGAAATAATTTAAAAATACATGAATTTCAAATGACATGGTTTTAGTTAGAATTTAAAATTTTCTCAATTTTAATTAAAAAAAGATGGGCTCTCAAATCCAAGTAGGGGTTTTCTTATGATAGTTTCAGTGTCGCCTAAACTATCAACAGTTTGAATATCGAATTGCATCACATCGTGTCGCCCTAACTTGATACTTGTCGCATATTTTTAAATAATTTTGTAAATTTTATTTTATTATTTACGATCTTACCTTCATTGAAATTAAAAATAATACTGATATTAGTATTAAAATTAAACGGGAATGATATAGTGTCCACCGTAACATTGTCACACCAACATTTGTTTAATATTTTATTTTATTTTTTTAATTTTATGTTTATCAAATATTCTCCCTATAAATAGGAATAAAATATATATCTTTAACAATAAAATATATTCACAACTAAAAAGAAGAGAATATTCCATAATAGAGTCATTTCTATATAGTCTTAAGCAAGTAAAACCTACAACTTTTAAAATTATCTAATAGGGTCAAATTAATGTTAAAAAACCTTAAATGCCCTTAATATTCATATAACTCCTTAATCAATATATTTTACCCATTAATTCGAATTTTAAATTCAAATCTTAATTGCAGCACATCAATTCCCCAATTATAGCGCATATTCAAAAAAAATCTTGACCTTCTTAAAATCGAATCCTGACATTTCATTCCAGAAAACGCGATTACGATTTAATTCATCTCCATCATCGGTTTCTGGGCTGAGGCCGGCGTTCTCAGCGTACTCATACACGAGGTAGGTGGTGTCTTGGCGGAGGCAAAAGCCAGAAAGCCTGATTATGTGGGAATGATTGATCTTTCGAAGCGCATTCACTTTCGGTGTTTAGAGATTCATTAACATCAATGAAATCGAGGCATAATTCTGGAATTTCTGGACATTTAGGCGTTGGATTCTGGGATTGGATCTCATTCTGTTTGGCCTGTTCGCGATTAATTTCTAGGGTTCTTATTCCATTTTATATCTTAGGGCTGATTCAAGAATCAAATCTGCGGTTATTCAATCGATTTGCGAGAATCTTGGGCTCTGTAATGGGCAAATCAAGACGCATCAAAGAGAATAAGGAGGGAGAAACTTCTGCAACCGCTACAGCCATGGCGAGATCTGCATCGCTCGCCTTCTCCTTCAATTTCACAATCTCACCACCGGCTCACAGTAGCCACTACGCGAAACCGTCGACCTCGCTTTCTCCTATTTTGCCGTCGCCGCAACCCACGTTGCCCTGGTCCGACACGGCCACTTCCCGCCGCCACAGCCTGGCGACCCTATCGCAATTCTGAGATTGGGGTTGTAACTTCTTTATCGCAGTTGTATTTTGTGAAGAAGAATTATGTAATCATGAAGACCCGATTCCTCCATGGATGACGCTGACTCGAACGATGCCGCCGATTCCTACATGCCTGGAATTAGTACTCGGGGATTAGGCGAAAAAATGAGAAGTTTCATGGATACAGCAGCTTGACATGGAGGTGAACATTAGATATGCACATTACCGTATGCATATATACATGCATATCGTATAGTGCATTTCACATATGCACATATGTAAAATGCATGTACCCCCATTTTCCGTGCATATTAAACTTCATAATCTATCTTCATATATGTATGCATATTCAAACAATGGATTTTCTTTCCTTTTCTCACAGTGTTGATTTTCTTGAATGAACTTTTTGCCGGAAACAATGAGTTTTCTTTCTTTGAAATCTCTCCGACGATGTCTGTAGAATATTTGGTAAAGAAATCCTTTCAGCTAATTAATTAGAGGTTGCTTCAAATTAGGAACAAATTGGAAGGTGATAGAACAACGCGTATAACGAGGAACGACATTAATTCGAAAGATTTGATGTAAATCTAATTAATATTTATTAATTTCAAATTATTTAAATGGGTAAAGGGCAACTATGTCTTATTAGGTGCCATTTTGACTCTAATAGATTTAAATTAATAACCTATTCCCAATTAGATAAAACTCTTAGTGAAATGACCTTAACAATAATTTTCCCTAAAAAGAATTATATTTAATTTAATTTATCTCTTTGTTAAATATTATTGTAAATCATATTTTCATGTAAATAGAAATACAATAAGTCCAATAATATTTTCTCAATGGAAGAAGATAGGCGATTCATCCTTCATTTTGCGCTCTGAACGATAATGTATCAACTAAAATAAATTATTCTAAAATTCTCAATTTTTTCGGGCTTTATCGTGTAAGCAAATAAATTCTTCTAAATTCTGAATCACATCTTCTTCCATTGATGACGACCATGGAGTATTCTTGAAAAATTATAGTTAAAGAGATAAATTTTATTCTTATTTATATTGAGTTATGCCTCAAATATTTGATAAACATAAAATTAAATTAAATATTAAAAAAATATTGATGTGGCAATGCCATGTAAACGGGGGACATTATATCATTCCCGTAAAATTAAATACATTTAATAAATTTAAAATTAGATTATTATTTCTTAAAACTCAAAAATCTAATTTTGAGACGGATTAATGATATAAGAATTAAAATAAAGGTTATATATTATCAATTAATTTTTTATTAATTATGTGAGGATAAATTGTAATTTTATAATTATGTATTTAAAATTATTTAATTTAATTTAAAAGTGCGATAGGCAACAAAAAATGATAATGAGTGCAATGCAAGACGATGGATTCTGCGACACCAAGTGCAACAGGTAGCCGATCATCAAATATAAGCCATTAGTTTTCAGATTTGATGGCTCAGATTAATGGACTGTTGATAGTTTGAGCGACACCTGAACTATTCTTAGAAAACCCCATCTAAGTATTTAAAATACTTTTTAATCCAAACAAGTGGAGTGGACTTGAATTGTGAATTTAAAATTCATAGACCTAAATCCCTCCATCCAAATGGAGCCTTAAAATTATTGTTTTATTAATGTTTTGGTATTTCGGTATACCGTTTCATACCAAATACCAAAATACTGCGGATCATTTTTCATACCGTTATCGTACCGATTTTTTTAATAATTTTAATATTTCTTTGATACGAAAAGTTCGATATAACGAAATTTTGATATATTTTCCACCCCTAGGTACCAGTACCACTCCACTACACCAAAGTTTACTTGGGACTTTTTTTGTGGTTTTATAAAATCAATTTTTTAAATTTGATAAATAGTACTCCGTCCCATAATAAGTTTCATATATATGTGGACATACATATTAAGAAAATATAATACTGATGAGAGTTTTAGGAGTAATTTTGTAAACTTTATGTAGTATAAAGTAAAGAAATAAGTTGACTTGTTTGCATGAGTGGGCCAAAAAATATTGACATTTTGTGTAAAATTGAGGATATTGTGAGTAGAGGTGTAAACGAGTCGAGTCGAGTAGTGCTGAGCTCGAAACTCGACTAGATTGTTATACTCAAAGCTCAAAACTCGACTAAACTCGATCGAGCCTAAAATTTTAAGGATCGAGTTCGACCCGATAAGAAACACGATAAACTCGAGCTCGACTAGACTCGATTACCTATATAATTTTTAAAATTAATTGTAAAACATATTTTTTTCTAAAATAAACTCGAGCTCGACTCGATTACTTGTATATAAATATAAATTATAAATTAATGGTAAAATAGTAAATATTGTTCAAGCTCGATTAGGTTCGCGAACCTAATTGAGCCGAGTATTTATGAGCTCGAACTCGACTAACTTCGAATCGATTTCGATCTTTCTTCGGGTTGAGCACGAGTAGCTCGCGAGTAGACTCGACTCACTTACACGTTACACCTCTAATTGTGATGATGAAGTTTATAAAGAGTTTTTCATTTTATGGGTGTAAAAGTTATTATTGGACGTCCCGAAAAGAAAAATGTGAATTTTGGGACGGAAGGAGCAATTTTTTTTTTTAAGTAGATGAGATTTTAACTTTATATCAAATCAATGTGTAAAATTAAATAAAATAATATTATTCCATATGTCCAAAACTAGTTTTCACACTTATATGGATACGAAAACTAAAAAATAATAAAGTAATGGTATCAACTATCAAGGTCCTTTCAATTTCATTGAAGTTATAAAGTATGAGTATTGCGTAAAATAAACTGTAATGATATGGAGAGGGTGTCTAACTTTTTTTTGTGCTTTATACATATTACTCCAGTATACATTTTTTTTTTGTTAAAACGCTGCTAACTTACTCGAATATAAAATTAATTTATGAATTACAAAATAAATCTAAAAATTATTTGAATGAATTAATAAAACATAATTATCTCACTATTATTAGCTTATAGATTTATATCATGTAATTTTATGAATTTATAAACTACTAGTTTTTTGTCCGTGCGATGCACGGGTCTGATTTTTTTTTTTTTTTGTAATTTATAAATAAATTTTGGTTGTGTCTTGAAATATTTCTCATTTCTAATTAAATTATACTCAACTACATTATGGATATTTCTTGATATGTAGATATATTTTGATTTTTTTTTTCTATATTCATGGACAATAAAGGTAAGTTTAAAAAAAAGGAAAAAAAAAGACCTAGAACTATTAAATCCCATGTCGAAAACTGGAGTGGCCTTAGAAACCGAGAAAAAAATTATTTACGTCCCGTAACTTTTACCTTTTTTGAAAAACGTCCCAAAATAGTTAAAATTTTAATTTACGTCCCGTAACTTTTTCAATTGCTTAATTTACGTCCAATCTTCCCTGAAAATCCCCAAATTTATGTAAATGGGACGTAAATTGAGCAATTAAAGAAGTTATGGGACATAAATTAATTTTTTAATTAAAATGGGACATTATTCGAAAAAGATAAAAATATTCAACAAATGTATACAATTCACTATAAAATTAATGTAGTTTATGTTATACAATCAAATAAAAAAATAATTCATAAATTAATTAATTATTATAAAAATCAATTAACTTACCTAATTCATTATTAGAAAAATTATTAACTTATCAAAAAAATTATAATTACAATATAAAGTATTATAAAATAAATTATGAATATTAATTAAAATACTAAATAATATTTTTAAACATATAAAAATAAATTTAGAATAATATTTAAATAAGTAAATAATTTTTCATAATATCAAAAAAAAAATTATAATATGAAAAAAAAAACCAAGATTTATTCCTAAATCAATTAATTACTAGAAAAATCAATTAACTTACCTGATTAATTATTTAAAAACTCAATTAATCTAATTTAAAAAATAATTTAAAAAATCAATTAAATTACTCAAATAAATATAAATTTTATCTTTAAAAAAATAAAAATTCCAATAATATTTTTATCAAAATTGTCAAAAACTCTTATTAAAACTTAACAATTATTTTAATATTTTAAATAAATAAAAAAAATTCACAAATATTTAAAATCCCCAAATAAATCAAAAAATACTCAAATATATCCAAAAAATTTCATCTCTTACCCACGGTAATTGAAAGATGATGATGAACGTTATATTTTTTAACAATTTTTTAATTTTATTGTTTTTCATTTTTATTATATAATTTTTAATTTGATATTAGTTTGTACAAAAATATGTGAATCCACTTTGTGTAATACTTAGATAAATTTTTATATTTATTTGATTACTTTAAAATAAATAAATAATTTTATAATACTTATATTGTAATTATAATTTTTTTCTATTAGGTCAGTTAATAATTTTTCTAATAATGAATTAGGTAAGTTAATTTATTTTTATAATAATTAATTAATTTATGAATGAATTATTTTTTTATATTAAAATAAGTTAATTTATGAATAATTAATTTATGAATAAATGAATTATTTTTTTATTTGATTGTATAACATAAACTACATTAATTTTATAGTGAATTGTACACATTTGTTGAATATTTTTATCTTTTTCGCATAACGTCCTATTTTAAATAAAAATTTAATTTACGTCCCATAACTTCTTTAATTGCTCAATTTACGTCCCATTTACATAAATTTGGGGATTTTCAGGGAAAATTGGACGTAAATTAAGCAATTGAAAAAGTTATGAGACGTAAATTAAAATTTTAACTATTTTGGAACGTTTTTCAAAAAAGGTAAAAGTTACGGGACGTAAATAATTTTTATCTCTTAGAAACCCTTTCAAGAGAATTCTCCATAGAAAAAAATAAGAAAAGATCCCACTTAAGTAGAATTACCCGGCACCAAATTTACTTGATATCAAACACATAGAAGGTCCGTGGAAAAAAACATTCTTACATAAGAACATTATTACAACTTAAGATTAAAAAAGTGTACATGAGATTTATCTTCATCATCATCAATCTTTATAAATAGTCTCATTATCTTCTTGAAGACTGACGTTCTTGCGTGTCTCTACGATCTTCACTGAATCCTTACCAACATCAAATTTCGTATTGGAATCATTCCACACCTCAGTCTCAACAGGTTTATTTTGAACTTGCAAGTTTAATGTTAACTTCTGACATTTAGATCTCTTCCATTGTTTGTTGAAAGAAAATAAGATAAAATTCTTAAGGGCATGTTTGTTTTGGGACTCACACGTTCGGATGTGGGACGTAACGTTTCCCGTCCGGTTCTAGTTCGGGATTTCACATTCGAATTTCAACATCCAACTCCATCCACCCCTAAAAATGCCTATATATTTTACTATTATAATAATACAACATCACTCACTTTTAACCACTAAATCCACTTTTTTAAACAACGTGCCGGTCAAACTATGCAAGTTATCCCGGGACGGAGGGAGTATTTTATAATACAACATCACACCCTCTTACACAATTGATTTGACATAAAGTTACATCATATTCTACTTAACATTCCAAAACAAACATACACAATCACTATTCATCAAAATTTTCCCATTCGAATTTCCCCCATCCTACATAATCCCAAAACAAACATCCCCTAAGTATTTTTTACTACTCTAGAACAATATATTTGTGATCTCGAGTGTGTCATATTATTAAAACTATATGCTCAGTTAAGGGTTACACTCTTGTGTACCAGTTACATACATGTAACTGGTTCCTTTTTAATATTTAAACTAATACTATATTGTATTTAAACTAATATTATACGGTATTTGAACTAATACTATACTGTATTTAAATTAATATATATTATACTGTATTTACCATAACTTATGAGTAAAATTCATCTATTTAGAAAATTATACTCCGTATTAAAAAAAACAAGTTACATGTATGTAACTAGTACACACAAGTAATTGACAACTATATGCTCCGTAAATTGCTTCATCAAGAAACAGAAATAAATTAAATACAAACTCTTATATATGTATCATTATATGTACTACGTTCAATTTTAGAATCGGGTTAATGTACCCCAAGAATAAAATATTTCTATTATACTGATCATGTGAAAACACACACCACAGAATAATTCTAAATTTTACTTGTAAGAATTTTATCTGAATACTAATGCTTATTTTCTCATTCGAACTGAATTTTGATGGTTTCTTCAAAAATACTAAATGCTGATTGTTGCTTTATATCTGAGGCTTTCATGCAATGCAAGTTTCAGGGGCTATCTGCTCGGCCCCTGATCAGGTTTAAATAGATAACTAAAATTTCTTCAATAAATCTACAAGTAGTAATTTTGTACATTGCATTGTCATTTCCAAAATTAAATTCCATTACATTCAAGTAACTCAATAATCAACTACAATCAATACAAAAAACATTCATTAATTCAGCGAATCAAAACCATCCTACTGCTACTAATAAAGCTACTAACCAAAACTTTTGATTGAAGCATTTGTCACTTACAACCAACAAAGTGAAAATGTACATGAATCTTTTGGATAGAAAAATGAGAATATCACTCACAAAGGAGATCATATATTATTAGAAAGTTAATGTAAATTCTTATAATTGATCAGGCATAGAGCAAATAAATTCATGTAGCAAGTTAACAATATCAATTACCTGTTAAATAAATACCCCGCACCTTTATTATCTTCTGAAGTTGTGACTCGCGAATATAAATGATTGTGGGTGCCCGTCTGCTTTTAAAATTCTTTTAAGTCTAACTTGATGGTTATAATAACTTCAAATTAAAACAGTGAAAACAATAAAAAAATATATCTGCATACCTGTAGTAATCAAAGAAGAGTCATTAGGATCCAGCTTAATATTGAATCTTTTTAGGGGAGAGCACATTGTGTCATATTGCTAGGCACCTAGAGAATTACTGCAAAAGTAAAATATTTTTTCAGGGCTATTACTTATTTGCAAGAGGAAACAATGAATATGATAAATAGATAAAGAATATTTTGGAGTTGGACATATGTCATCCATTTTACATTCTTAGAAGACACTTATTAAATCTCATAAATTTATTTTGTTTTCTAGACAACGAAATATAATCAAGTATAGTATTTTAGAATAATCTACCCAATCTTGCAACCATGTTGTCAGATAATGATTAAAACAGAAAAATATGAGTAGTAAATAATGACTAAAATTCAGATGGCTTTGCTATTTCACCACGAAAAGTTTCATGAAGAGATCTAACAGATTCCCTGCTACTCAATTAAAACAAACACAAATAAATATAATAGAGTTTTGTAATAAACTATAAAACTTAAGCATTATGCATATAAAAGAAAGAAATGAAATACAACAAATTGCAAAATAACAGGTCATGATATATACTTAGCAGCAACCTGCAGTTTCGAGTGGTTTGGGTTCTACTAAAATTGTATTGCTAGAGATGAAAAAAGAAACTTACAACAAGGACCCTTTATATAGATATGAATCTGAATCAGACTCCTTACAATTCTGACTCTTCATCTTCCTAAGCGTTAGAGTGTCCACATTGATGGGTCAAGAGTTATATGTGGGTTGCTCTTAATTATAACTCTTGACCCACCAATGTGGAAAGGAGTTATAACTCCAAAACATCTCTCTCTCCTCATTTGAGTTCAAACTTTGTAACTGTCATTTTACATGTTTTCATTGACAAATGTGGACTTGGCCCACATATTTTTTTTAATTCAGCTTTTTTATATTTTTATTATGCACAGTAATTTTACCGTTGATTTTTTTTTATTATTCAGCTTTTTTATGTTTTTATTATACACAGTAATTATATCCGTTGGTTTTTTTATTTATTTCATATTCAAAATTTAAATTTATACAACGGTAATTTTTTTTCTATAAATACATCACATTCACATTTTTTCTTTCTCACTCTTCCACTAAACTTTTATCTCATACTCTCTTCACTCCACTTTATTTTCTATCTCAATCCATTCTCATTTTTGTGTTCTTGAAATTTTTGTTTCCATAATAAATGGACAAAAATAATAAAGAATTTCGTAAAAATTTATTCAATCATCCTAATATGACGGATGAAATTCCCCTCTCTCAAAATTCATTAAATTCACAAAATTTTGAATATCCTCAATTTGGCTCGTCCACTCAATTTCCACCCAATTACGGAATTTTTTCACATACTCCTTCATATTTTCAAAATTTTCAAGGTCACAGAAATTTCGTTGATAACTCGAGCAACTCTTTCCCATCAAATTTTTCCACTCCGACTTCCGAATTTTGGCAACACTCATCGGGGCAACATTTCGGTCAGTCTCCGCCTCAAATATTCTCTAGTCCACAAGCAACTGGAATATCGTCGAGAAATCGGAGTGGCAAAGAACTGGAAACTCCAACATTCGTCCCGGAGACACAACTATCTCAACCATCAACCCCGATTGATTTAGAAATTTCAGATTAAGAGTGTGCCGCTAGTGAAAAGCATTCGTCTAACAAGTGGACAACATAAGAAAATGAGTTGTTGGCAAATTGTTTTGTCACGATAAGTGATGATCCCATAATCGACAATGATCAGAAATCGGCGGCATTTTGGAAGAGAGTCACTGATTACTACAACGAGAATCGCCCCGCTGGTGCTCCTAAACGACGTGTCCAACAAGAAAAACCACACTGGCTCAATACAATATTGCCAAAGGTAAATCTTTTTAACGCTTGCTATAATACTGTTTCTAGTGTCTACAGGAGCGGCTCCAACAACGAAGACATAATGCGTATGACACACAAGAAATTTCGAGATTGCAATCATGACAAGCCGTTTAATTACGAGCATGTGTGGATGATTGTCAAGGATCGTCCACTATATTCTCCACAGTACAAGGATTCCATTGATTCATCAAAGAAAGCAAGGACCTCTGACTCAAACACAAGTAACAACTCTGCTAGATTGAATTTTGATCTAAACATTGACGACACTCGTCCAATTGGGCAAGACGCGGCCAAAAGAAAAGCAAAGGGAAAATCCAAGGCTAGATCAGGGTAAAAGGGCAATGACAAGATCGAAAAGTGTCTTGAAAAATTTACAGATTACAGCGATTGTAAAAAAAGAGAAGTTATAACGCTTGAAAATGCGACTGCATTGAAAGAGCGTGAAGTGCAAATGGATGAATGGAAATTTGTTTATCATCAAGATACCTCCAATTGGACGGACGAGCAACGTGCCGCTCACCAACGTGTGTGTGAGAAGATTATTGCCGGGTGGAAAATTCATAGAACAATTTATCAGTCTTATCTTTATCTTATTAAGGTATTTTTTTCAATGTCTTTAAGTTAATTTATCCTTTATGTAATATCTTTTTTCGATTAATGTATTAATTTGACATTTATGTTTAATTTACATTTAATAAAACTAGTCGTTAAAAAATTAGCCGTTAAAAAATCAGTCGTTAGAAACTAGCCGTTAAAAAACTAGCCGTTAGAAAACTAGTCGTTAAAAAACTAGCCGTTAAAAAACTAGCCGTTAGAAAACTAGCCGTTAGAAACTAGCCGTTAGAAAACTAGTCGTTATAAAACTAGTCGTTACAAGGTAGTAGGTGTATATATGCGTGGCTTATGTTGTGAGGTTCTTCACATCCTACATTTGAAGAATAACCTCTCAAATAGCTTTACTTAAAACGTCTCAATATCCCACGAGTTCCAGCCAATCCGATGAATCCGATGACCAACCCGGTTCACCTGGTGAACAAATGATGTTAACGATTCTTCAACATTTGGAAGACGATGTGTACAGTCAACGAACCAAAATATTCATTGAGAGAAACCGTGAAGAGGGACATGTTAGGCTTTTCAATGATTATTTCTCTCCAGGTCCGGTGTATCCTGATCACATCTTCCGAAGAAGATTTCGCATGCGAAGGGAATTATTCATTCGTATTGTGAATGAGCTTGAGAATCGATCTCTTTTTTTTTTCAACAAAGACCCGATGCCGCCAGAAGACAAGGGTTGTCACCACTACAAAAATGCACTGCAACGATTCGTCAACTGGTTTATGGAGTTCCTGCTGACAATCTTGACGAGTACCTACGGATGGGTGAATCAACAGTTATAAAGTGTCTTTTCAATTTTTGTGAAACTGTGGTTGCAGCATTTGGTGATCGCTACTTGAGAAGGCCGAATCACAATGACACTCAACGTCTTCTCCAAATGCACGAGTTGAGACATGGCTTTCCAGACATGTTAGGAAGTCTTGACTGCATGCACTGGGTGTGGCGAAATTGTCCCGTTGCTTGGAAAGGTCAATTTACAAGAGGTCATGGGTCACCTACAATCATCCTTGAAGCAGTCGCGTCTCAAGACCTATGGATATGGCATGCATTTTTTGGAGTCGCAGGATCGCGCAACGATATCAATGTTTTGAATGAGTCTCCTCTATTCAACAATGTCTTGCAAGGCACTGCACCAGAAGTTAATTTTACTGTGAATGGAACACAATATACAAAAGGTTACTATCTGACAGATGGTATCTATCCGGAATGGTCAACTTTCGTTAAGGCTTTTCCTACGCCACTAGATCCTAAGAGAAAATTATTTAAGGAAAGACAAGAATCTGCGAGAAAGGATGTCGAACGAGCATTTGGTGTGCTCCAAGCACGTTGGACAATTATTAGGGGGCCCGGTCGTTTTTGGTATAGGAAAAAGTTGAAGCTCATAATGTTAACTTGTGTTATTTTGCATAATATGATCGTTGAAGACGAAGGAGACATGGTTACAAATTGGAACAACGATGAAGGCGACGAGCCCACACAACCGATACAAGGCGCTAATCCGGAATTTAGGGATTATCTCCAAAGAAACACCAAGCTACGTAACAATCAAGTTCATCACCAACTTCGTGCCGACTTAGTGGAACATATTTGGGCTCGATCTGACAATAATTGATATAATGCGTTTATTTGTCGTTTCAAAACAGTTAAGTTTTTAATTAATTTAGTTGAATTATTTTCTTAATGTTGAATATGTTATCAAAATAATAATAATCTTTATTACTTAACGAAATGAGTTAGTATTAAATATTTATTTCAATTTGTAAAATATATTAATTGATATCCTAAAATAATTGACTAAATTTAATTTTAATATATTAGGGTTGTAGGAGCTCGTGGAATTGAGCTATTAATAGAAGAATGATGATATGGCAGTGAAATGGAGGAGAGAGAGGAGTTATATAACCACTTTTCAGTTCAGAATCATAAATGATACCCTTACCTATTGACACGTGGCTCCTTTTATATATATAGATTTTTATGTTGTGTTTTGATAACTTTTGAAATTAAAAATTTTGTAGTTTTTTTTTCATTGTGATTTCTAAATAATTTAATTAAAGTGTTAATTTTATCTCCAAATCATTTATTTATTTAAATGGCTTATAAATTTTTTTATTTATATTACCCTTACTTTCCTAAAAAAAATCTCTTTTAATAATTTCATATAATTACTCAAATTATTCTAAAAATGACAATTAAACAAATTTATTGTAAGTTTAACATATCATCAAGACTAACCCATTATTAGTATAACAGGGGCCAAGGGATTATATTGTAAAAAAAAGACAAAAGGCAAAAAGTGAATTGGAAAAAATAAAACCTGCACACTAAATAGGTTCGAATAAGCTGCATTATACTCCAGTTAGTTTACAACTACAAATCAGGAACTGATGCAAGTTTAATTGACTTATGCTTGTTCATGCCTTTCCATGAGCTATTTTGTCTCTTCTTTACATGATTGATTAAATATCTCTTTTGCTAAGTTAAGTTTCATAGTTTTCAACAAGCATCCCAGAACATGAGATTTTGAATTTCTTTGATTTTAGCTTTTGTTGTAGAACTTTTATTTCGTTACCAGCATCCTTGAAACAGTCAAAATGTATACAGAGTAGAACGTTGGGCAGACAAAATGAAGCCACTGCTCAATAGCAATTAGCAATGTGCATTCACGCCTTCACGAAAAGCAAACATAACTCAGGCATTCAAAGAAAATCTTCACATAACTCTTTAAGTTTTCTACCCTATATTGTCTAAATAAGAAGAAAGTTTCATGAACGTGGGAAATACTGGTCCAGATGATAATGATATCATGCAGGAAGACCAAAAGTGAATCCAAGAATTACCAACTCCAATTATCCTGCATCATCAATGATTTATCAGAAGATGTATGAAAACGAAGTAGCAGAATATGTAAGAAAATTAATCAGCAAAATGAACTCATCATACACTGACCTCCTTCAGTACTAGTTCCTCCGTGCCTTTGCTCTGTGGGTCTTCCACTCCTTTAACAAATGGGCTATGCCCTCCTTTAGCAAAGCCCTCCTGTTCTCGCGCGTATTCCACAACTCAGGTACTGGGTACCTGCCGCTGGGGTTGTACTCGTTTAGCTCATTTAGAGCCTTCGTCACTGCCTCAAATACTTCCTCACCCAATTCACTTTTCATCATTTTGATCGAGTACTTCCTAGGAATTGCACAAAGGTTAGTTCCAAAAAGTGATAATACACTTATATACATATTAAGTTTGACTTCAAAATCAGTCAAACCCCAAAGTATTCTTTAAAAGCATGAATGAGTGATGCATGCATACCTTTGCCGTTTCTCCTTCCATGACCACCTTATATGGATGCCAATTTGAATCCATGATGTGATCTTCCCATAAGGAACACAGCTCCGTTGCTTTTTCCATCGCGTCTTGGTCACCGTACTTTTTCTTTACAGCACGCAAAAATGGCTTTCCATCAACCTCTCCCATTCTCTTGACGCGAATGTAGGCCCGGCTATCCTTATAAGCCTATGCATGTAAACATCAAAATAAAGATGAAGTCTGGACATATAATTCATAGCAATCAGTAATTAGAACCATTAAAACTTTGTTTCTCTATAGCACTTTCTATTAAACCTTGGTATGCATTTTCCATCTTTTGTTTGCTTGCACCATTCTGAATTGGATTAACAAACCAAACATTCATTTGCTATGTAGGTACAACACCGAAGATAACATATGATTTACACTATTTTCCAAATCTGCCCCCATGGATGGAGTATGGAAGACATGAGACCGCTTCGAGATCTGATTTTGAACGGTTCATCAGGCAAAAGTTACTACCGGATGGTTTTATGAATAACATCTGTTGAGGTTGGATACAATAACACATGAATGAAGTGGGTTAGTGTATCTATCAGCCACTACTAATTCTTCCTAAAACTCCCCAAGTAATATAATAAAAGACATCAGCAGGTATATGTGCCAGGGAACACAATTAGAGAACCACAATATTCTGTCCTTGGTAAAATTAGTAAAACAAGGAACACTTGGGGCAAGAAAAAGGAGAAAAAAGAACTCACAATATGCAGCTGCTTACGAGCTTCTTGCTCCTCGTGACTGGTCATTCTCTCCTTGATGACAAGGTTTTGATTTAGAGATTCCAGGTCTTCAAGTTGTTCTTCTTTATCCTTCAATTGACTCCAACTTCTTCTTATTTTCTATATTTCTTTCATACCTGCGTTTCATCATTTCCAACTCCAACTCCAGCGCTGTTTTCTGATCCCCAAGTTCTATTACCTTTTTTACTACAACTTCCTTTTCCCTCTGTCAAAAAATTAAGTCCATGAATGCCAACAACTTATGCAAGTATCAAAAGATTGATTAATAGAAATGAATATTGGACCTTTTCTTCATCTAAAAGTTTTACCAACTTTTCATCCGCCTTCCCCTGTTGCAAGATTTCCCTCTCATTCTGCACAAACTCATTTTAACCTTTTTACCCTTCTTTTTCCAGATCATAAACATAGAAAAAACATCAGTAAAAATATAAGCTACAACTTTCTGGCAAAGTACTATTGCAACATCTTCCCGTTACGGTCAAAACCCTAGGATCCAAAGTACGATAATTAACTCTGTTTCTAAAAAATCATCTCAAGGAGTTAAGGCATTAACGAAAAATCATACCAATTTTCTCAGGTTATCGAGATTCTTCTTCTTTTCAATCTGGTTCAGATATTGAAGTCTTCATTTTCTTCTGAATAAAAATTCAGGCTACTTCTTTGATTGCGTTCTCTGTAGAAAATGGAGTATACATGTAGTAAATGTAATTTTTTTTAATGGAAGTTAAATACCATCCCTTTTTTCTTCTTCCCATAACTCGAATCCATAATCTAAGGCCTACGTAGTGGTGCTCTAACCACTTGAGCTAATGTTATTCGTTGTCTCCTCGCATTCCGTGTTTCTTTTAAAAATAAAATTGTTATTGTAACACTGTAGTTTACGGTGACACGTTTTGAGTTTTAAGTTTTAACTACTGTACACCACTTTTACTTCGACTCTTTGATGGAGAAATATCTTAAATAAAAAAAGGATGTTGAGAACACCTGTAGACTGTAGCCTCAGAGCTCTTGTTTTCTATCTGTGTTTGCAAATTTAAGTGTGAGTAGAATCAATTATTTAAAAAAAAAAACTATTCTCTCACAATTTTGAATGTGTTGGTATATTATTGTGATTGATTCACAGAGATTAGAGTTGATTTTTACAATAAAATTAAAGGTGGATAGTGTTTTAAAATTAAGTACTTTTAATCAATTTTGTACTATATTTTAGGGGGTTTGTAAAACAAATCACTTTTTTATAACTTTACAAAAAACACCCTTATTACATTTGGATAAGTAACGAATAAAGATGAAATATTATTTAAATTGTAAGGGCAAAATTGTAAAATTGATTATTGCAATGATAAGAAGCACATAAAAATAGGTTAAGAGATGCTTCACCAAAATCACTTTTAATAAATTAACTTAATCATTTGGTTGTGTTTGCAAACACTTTAAAAGTGATTTTTTTTTTTTAAATGTTTTTAAGC
Source organism: Galeopsis tetrahit (assembly GCA_963675135.1). Classification (NCBI taxonomy): domain Eukaryota; kingdom Viridiplantae; phylum Streptophyta; class Magnoliopsida; order Lamiales; family Lamiaceae; genus Galeopsis; species Galeopsis tetrahit. The sequence goes on from OY776132.1 coordinate 60,234,602, forward strand.
ATGTACTAATAGTGTTTGCAAACACCCACTTAATTTGTTCGTAACAGATTTTTATAGGAGTTTGTTTTGCAACATAATTGATGCAGACCAAATATGTCCCTCTTGGAGATGTTGACACGTGGATACGAGATAAATTATAATCGGTTTGGTTAAGATGATAGGCTTGGAGGACGGATTAATACACTCCTAGGTCCAAATAGGGAAATAAAAGTAATCGGGCTTTTAGCCCAATATTCGAGGATCAGTTACCTTTGGGCCTAATAATCTGGTCCAAGAGGAGGGGATTTAAGAGTTGTAGTGCTTGATAAAAGGAGGAGAATGGGTCAAGGCGAGGAGATAGGGCCAGTACGCTGATAAGCCGAGTCTTCAGGGTTATGGGCCGAGTCTTCAGGGATAGGGAGTAAATATAGGCAGAAGAAGTCTTCCTCTTCCCTAAGAAAGTGGCCAGGTATAAAAGCAAGATATACTTTATTGGGTCAGGTACGTTTTTTATATCCAATATACACATTTTCTACAAGATACACGGAAAACATCTAAAACTACAGAATATTTACGAGAATTCCCCTAGATCGAAGGGGAAATTCCTCTTTTGATTCTCCTAAGAAGGATTCTGACTTGAGCGTCGGAGATTCCGCGCCGGAATCTCCTCCGGCGTGCTTTTGCAGGTCATTTCAGGACCTACGAGAAGAATTGCTCATGGAGATCGCCAAGGATAAAGAACGATTTAAGCCCGTGATTCATATTACCCTCACGGGAACGATTGATATCCGTAAGCGTTATTTTTCGACGCAACAACTGGCGCCGTCTGTGGGAACATTTCGAGCTAAGAAGTGAGAAAATGTTCCATATTAAATGGGCGGAGAACAAGATCTGACGAAGCAGACTAAGGAGAAGGGAGATTCCACTCCCCTTCCTTTCCCTCCGCCTCCCCCAGGTTTTCCCTTAAACAGGAATCTAGGGAAACAACCTGCAAACCCTACCCCGGAAGATAACCCTCTCCCACTTGAAGGGAATATGACGGGTACCTCAGGAGCTTCGGGAAGTGGGACTAATAGGGATACCCCTCATCCCAATGCTCAACCGGAACTCTTGACCATTTCTCAAGATCAATTGGACGTGATGATCGCGCAAGCGGTCGAAAAGATAGTCACCTCTCGTGGACTTCGCCCTCCTGGACCCATTCCACCAATCAACGAGGGTACAAAGCAAAATCCCCTGGAACATGTCATTGATTCTGCTCCGGTCCCCTCTAGGAATGAGGGTCCCCCTCAAAACCAGGAAGAGAAGGTGCCCTCCCAAGCTGAGAGAAGCATCCTTGATCGACCTCCACGGAGGAACATGGAGAGGATCCCTGGCGGTACCACTCTGGATACAGAAATAGGAGAAAGCACGGATGACACTTACCAGGGAGCAGCATCTCGAGAAATCTGGGACAACCAACTCATAGCTGCAAAGAAAAATATAGAAGACATTAACAACTATGGCAGTTTCCATCTCAAGGATGATAACAAGGGAAAAGAAATGATATTACCATCATCTGGACCTAGAGGGTAATCTGTGCGCCCGAAACCGAAATGGGATAAAGCCCTAGGATTTTTACATATGCCCATCACATCGAAATACCCATGAGCAAGCACGTTATCATTCAAATTTTTCATTACATCCAAATTAAGAGAGGAACAGACAGAGGGAGGGGGGCTAGGCACCCCTAGGTTCTCATAAATCCATTTTTCATGGGGAAATTCCCAAGGAGAAGGACTGGTAATGAAGAAATAGTAATCCTTCCAGTCCTGGACCCCTTCATGGAGCTTCTCCATGAACTTTCCAGTCCTGGAAGGGCGACCGCAAGTGTAGAAAAATCCGTCCGCAAATTTGCACATGTATTGGGTTAGAAAAAGTTGGGATGAGGGCTCGCCACCGTTCCCCTTGACCAGGATGTAAAAACCCAACATAGCGCGAATGGCGTTTGGGGTAAATTGATTGAGGGGTATGTGGAGATACGAAGAAATTTCGGAAAGGTATGGGTGGACCGGGAAGCGGAGGCCCGCCTTCAGTTGGGCTTCCCAAAAGGCTAGAGTGTTGGGACCAGGAAAGTTGGGGCGTTCTTTACGATGTGCAGCCCTAACTGTATAATCCGCTGGGAAAAGTCCTGAGCGAAGGAAAGCTGCAACACGCTCTTGGGAAAGGACCGAAGAACTAGAAATCCTATCTCTTAAGGCGGGGTTGGTTATGGGGAATAAAGAAAGTGAACCAGAGGCTGAACTCTCCATAGAAATGGAGTCTGATGAAGTGGGAACAGGAGACGACATGAGGATACAATAAAAGAGAAGGAGGTACCTGAGATAAAAGCGGTTTTTTAAGGCGACGGCGTGGCCGGTGGACGTGTAGGAGAAGTTAATCGCAGAAAAAAAAAATGTGAAAATGGAGGTTAAGGTGAAATGGATAAAGAAGAGAAGAGTTTTTTGCGAAGTAAAAGGGGCTTTTTGAATTAAGAAATTATGATGAAAGGAAAAAGTGGGGGGAAAATCGAGAAGAAGTGTAAATGACTCCCAATGGAGAAGCGCGTGAGGAAGAGAGGGCGGCTGGATGTTGGTTCTCGGGCAGACGCATGGGTGCGAGATTCGAAACTGGGTTGGCGTGTGGAAGAGGAAAAGCCGTTGGGATTTTGGAAAATTATTGAGAACTGAATACGCCACATTTTAAGGGAAAATGTGGAGAGGAACTGGTTAAAGGAAGGAAATATTCCTCTTGAAATTTATCTCATTTCTTTTTTCTACTCTCTTAAAAATTATCCTTTTTACGAGAGTAGGGGGGAGTAGTTGATGCGGACCAAATATGTCCCTCTTGGAGATGTTGACACGTGGATACGAGATAAATTATAATCGGTTTGGTTAAGATGATAGGCTTGGAGGACGGATTAATACACTCCTAGGTCCAAATAGGGAAATAAAAGTAATCGGGCTTTTAGCCCAATATCCGAGGATCAGTTACCTTTGGGCCTAATAATCTGGTCCAAGAGGAGGGGATTTAAGAGTTGTAGTGCTTGATAAAAGGAGGAGAATGGGTCAAGGCGAGAAGATAGGGCCAGTACGCTGATAAGCCGAGTCTTTAGGGTTATGGGCCGAGTCTTCAGGGATAGGGAGTGAATATAGGCAGAAGAAGTCTTCCTCTTCCCTAAGAAAGTGGCCAGGTATAAAAAAAAGATATACTTTACTGGATCAGGTACGTTTTTGATATCCAATATACACATTTTCTACAAGATACACTGAAAACATCTAAAACTACATAATATTTACGAGAATTCCCCTAGATCGAAGGGGAAATTCCTCTTTTGATTCTCCTTAGAAGGATTCTGACTTGAGCGTCGGAGATTCCGCGCCGGAATCTCCTCCGGCGTGCTTTTGCAGGTCATTTCAGGACCTACGAGAAGAATTGCTCGTGGAGATCGCCAAGGATAAAGAACGATTTAAGCCCGTGATTCATATTACCCGCACGGCCGGCACGGGAACGGTTGATATCCGTAAGCGTTATTTTTCGACGCAACAATAATTTTTTAATTTTGTTGTTTTTGTAGTAGATTTTTTTTAAAAAAAATTAGAAATCATTTTATTGATTAGACTCACTAGGGGTGAGCATGGCAACCGAACCGAACCGAAAATGAAAAACCGAAACCGAACCGAATTCTATTGTAATTAACCGAAACCGAACCAAAGAAGGGTAAAACCGAAAATAACCGAACCGAATTATTCGGTTCGGTTTCGGTCCTAAACCGAAAACCGAAATTAAAACCAAAGAAGGGCCTAGAAGCTAGCTGCGCCGTCGCCGAGAATGCAGATTCGCCGCCTGTGCCTGTGTGTCGCCGAGAATGCAGAACGCCGTCGCCGAGAACGTCGTCGGTCGCCGAGAACGCTGTGCCTGTGTGTCGCCGAGAACGCCGCCTGTGCCTGTGTGCGTCGGTCGCCGTTCGCACTTCACCGAGTGTGCCGGGCGTGAGTCGCAGAGTGTGAGTTCGCCGAGTGTGTCGGACGGTGGGTGAGACCGTGAGAGAGTGAGGAGGTGGATGGAGGGAGAGGCCGCTGGAGGCCTGGAGCGGCTGGACAGAGGGTGCCCGCGCGGAGAGTTAGAATGCCACAAAACCCAAAATAGAATTAGGGCTTAGGATTTAGGAAATTAGGGCTAGGTATTTATATGGGCCCATTTCGGTTCGGTTTTCGGTTAACCGAATTATTACTTAATAAAACCGAAACCGAACCGAATACCGAAATGTATAAAAAATGCTAACCGAAAAACCGAACCAAATTCATATTTCGGTTCGGTTTGGTTCGGTTTTTCGGTTTTTTTCGGTTTTTGCTCAGCCCTAAGACTCACCATATCCAACAGGTTGAACCGACCACCAATGCTCAATTCTTTTTCCAACTCATATTTTGAGAGTAAATGATATGTATACTTAAACTATTCTAAAAATGACACATAGCCAATTTTTTGTGAGTTTGTCTGACATATCATCAAGACTAACTCCTTATCGTATAATGGGGGACAATGGATTATATTGTAAAAAGAAGATAAAAGGCTAAAATGAATAGAAAAATATAATATTTGCAACACTAAATAGGTTCAAATAAGCTGCATTATTGTTAGTTTACAACTACAAATCAGGAATTCATGCAAGTATTGAACAATGAACAGAGAATGTTGAACTCTTGCTTCATTTAAGTAGTATGAAACACCATCAGATTAAACCAAATTAATTGACTTTTAATTCGTTACTTGATTGATTAAATATCTCTTTATCTAGGTCCTCAGCAAGGTTGAAAATATCGCTATTGCAATAAATATCGCAACTTTAATTTTACGGATATATCGATATCGCAAAAAAATTGAAAAAATGGCAGAAATCTTATTAAAATCTTGAAAATTTAACATGAAATTTTAGGGATTATTAAAACATACTATTATGCGTGTATTCCATTCAAAAGTCAATAAAATTATATGTTTAAAACAAACATATAGATAATAAATTATATAAATATTGACTGACGAAAACTAATTGACAACATAATACAATACAAAATGATTAAATATACATGATGAAATACAATTAATATCAAAATAATGATCTATAAGGTTCAAATATAGCAGGTGAAATTACATCTTTGTCCAAACGTCATTGATAAAATACAATTACATATTACTAGTTGACGAAAACTAATTGACAACATAATACAGAGTATAATACAAAATGATTAAATATACATGATAAAATAAAATTAATATCAAAATGATGACCTATGGGGTTCACATATAGTAGGTGAAATGACATATTTGTCAAAACAACATTTATACTAACTCATCACATTATACTCCTTCCATATACCAAATGTGTGTTCAGATCTATTTTTTGGTCCACAAAGAATATGTTTATTCTATTTAAATAGTTAACTCTTAAGTATATTTTCTACTTTATTAATAAATATTTTTATTTGTTACCCCATTGATCTTTTTTATAATTAAAATATGATTTTTTTTAAAAACATATATAAAAAAAGGTGAACAGAGGGAGTAGTAATTTAGGATATATTTATGCATCTATTGAGAATATATTCTCTTGCCCTATTAAAAATAAAATAAAACTTATAATTTTGTACATATAAAAATAAAATTTTAAATATGTTTGCGATTTTTTCAGATTTTGCGATATTGTGCGATATATCTGCCATATTTTTCGATTCCACTCAAATTTTACACTACAGTTGAACGATATCGACATCGATATTTAGCGATATATCCGCGATACTCGAAAAAAAATAAATTAGAGCACAATATCCATATCGCAATATTCAAATTTACGATATATTTGCGATATTTCGCGATATTTTTATTCTTGGTCCTTCGTGCCTTTGATCTCTAGGTCTTCCACTGCTTTAATAAATGGGCTACACCCTCCTATAGCAAAGCCCTTCTGTTCTCGCGCATATTCCACAACTCATTCCACAACTCAGGAATTGGGTACCTTTCGCTGGGATTGCACTCGTTTAGCTCATTTAGAGCCTTCGTCACTGCCTCAAAAACTTCGTCACCCAATTCACTTTTTAATTCTTTGAGCTTTTCATCATTTTCATCGAGTACTTCCTACGAATTGCACAAAGGTTAGTTCCGAAAAATATAATACACGTATATACATACTAATTTTAACTTCAGAACCAGTCAAAACCCAAAGTATTCTTTAAGGATATGTTTACTTTTGATTTTAAAAACAAAGTTCTGGGTTTTAAGATCCCGCATCCATTTTACTTTGGAATTTAACATTCGATTTTCAAAATTTACTCAAAACCATCTCTATCAAATATACTGATTTAACATTATAATATCACTTCAATCATAATAATCTTTATTAACAATAATATAATGAATTTAATCATTATAATCCCACCCGACAATAATATAAAGTATAATAATTTCATTAAATCTTACTCATTGATTTGACATAAAGTTAAATCTTCTAATATTCAAAAACTCAAAAGAAACAAACATATTACTATTAATCAGAGTTTCAAAAATCGATTTTTAAAACCACCCAAAGTTCAAAATAAATATCACCTAAAACATGAACGAGTGATGTATCATTCATGAAAGACATACCTTTGGCCTTGCATGACCAACTTATATGGATGCCAACTTGAATGTGATTTTTTCATAAGGAACACAATTCCGCTGTTTTTTTCCTTTGCTTTTTCATCACCATACTTTTTCTTCACAACACGCAAAAATGGCTTTGCATCAACCTCTCCCGTTCTCTTGACGCGAATATAGGCACGACTATCCTTATAAGACTATGCATGTAAACATAAATAAAGATGAAGTCTGGACATGTAATTCATCCCAATTAGTAAATAGTACCATTAAAACTTCATTTCTCTATTGCATTTTCTATTAAACCTTATGCATTATCCTTTTTTTTTCGCTTGCACCATTTGGAGAGAGCAATGTCCGTATTTTATCTCACATTTCTTGTGTCAAAAAATCCACAAGATTAGACGTCTCCAATCACGTAGCACTCTTAACTGTGTATGCTAACTAAAATAGCAATTCACAAAAGTAAACAAATAAGAACAGAAAAACAAAGCACAGGAGAATTTAAGTGGTTCGATCAATGTGATCTACATCCACTGGACACACGACTTCAACTTTGATTGATCAAGAATGTTTACACACTCATTCAATCGGAATAGGATTTATCCCCACTTCACTCATGAACTCACAACTCAAAGACGAATGCTCGATATGCGTCAAACTTTACAAAATGCAAGGGATCGGGTATTTATACTAATCAAGGTTGATTGATGCAATGTGTTGAAAGCGTGATTCTTTTAGTTTGTTGTAACCGCCTAACAAACTCACGTGTTCCTACTTACCCAATCGAAATGACAGCTTTGCCCCTTCCTTGTAACTCGTAACAGATGACATCCATCATAAGACATCTACTCAGCTGCTACGACCTCATCTGACCACACCAGCTTAGCTGACTCTAAGCAACTCCTTCTCAGCTGACTGAAATCCTTCAACTCATCTGATCGCCTAAGTTAGCCTACCTAACTCCACCAACTGATACCATTAGCTGACTAACACAGCTGATATGAGATTATGAGATAACACTCACAATTCTCCACCTTTAGCTCAAAATCTCCACCTTGAAATAAACAACTCCACTATTCTTCTCAAAAGGACAGCCTCCACCACTGCTCCCTGCCAGAAGAACAACATCCTTCTCCTCAGAGGACCTGATATGATGTAATCCAATAAACCTAAGACACAAACCAAAATTTTCTTTTGGTAATACCTTAGTGAACGCATCAGCTGGGTTCTCCTCAGTAGATATCTTAGCCATTTGGACTACACCCTTTTCCAAAATATCTCTTACAAAGTACAACTTCACATCTGTGAGTGTTATCTCATAATATCGTATCAACTATGTTAATTAGCTGATATGTATCAGCTGGATGAAGTCATGCAAGCTAACTCAGGCCTGATCAGATGAGTTGGAGGTTTCCAGTCAGATGAGAAGGAGGTGCTTAGAGTCAGCTGAGCTGATATAGATCAACAGAGTAGATGTCTATCAGCAGAGTTAGTCTTTTGACTAAAAGTGTGGAGATCAGAAGAGGATATCAGCTGAGGGGAGTCAGCTGATGAGTCTTCTGATGGATGTCATCTGTTACGAGTTACAAGAGAAAGGGCAAAGCTGCCCTTTCGATTGGGCAATGAGGAACACGTGAGTTTGTTAGGCGATTACAACAACCTGTCAGAGTCACGCTTTCAACACTAGCAACAATCACCATTGATTAGTATAAATACTCAATCCCTTGCATTTTGTAAATATTGACGCATACGAGCATTCGTCTTTGAGTTGTGAGTTCACGAGTGAAGTGAGGATAAATCCTATTCCGAGTGAATAAGTGAATAAAAATTCTTGATCAATCAAAGTTGAAGCTGTGTGTCCAATGGATGTAGATGACATATTCACATTTATCAAACTACTTAAATTTGTGTGTGCTCTGTTTTCTGTTGTCGTTTCTGTTTACTTTTGTGAATTGCTATCTTAGTTGGGTTGCTTCGTTATAATCTATTTTCTGTTGGATTGGAGACGTCTAATTTTATGAATTACTTGACAATTGGCACCGTCTGTGGGAATCGAGAGATTCATTGAAGTAATTGTCAGATCTAAGATGCAGGCTCTCCTAGAACAACAAGGTTTGTTCGACATGCTCGAAGAACCAACGACACCATCTGGGGAATCTGCCACAGCTGCAGCTGAAAGGAGCAAGATGCTCAGGAAAGCTCGAAGCACTATTTTGCTCTGTTTTGGTGATAAGGTTTTGAGGGAGGTTGCTAAACAGAAATCCGCGAAGAAGGTCTGGGACAAACTAGGGAAACTTTGCAAGGTGAAAACCCTTGCTAAACGTCTCTATTCGAAACAGAAGTTGTATGCCTTTAAAATGAGTGATGACAAGCCCATTTCAGATCAGCTGGATAAGTTCAACAGGATCCTTGATGATCTAGAGAATTTATATGGCAAGTTAGAGGAAGAGGATAAGGCTCCGATCTTGTTGAGTGCTCTTCCTAAATTCTTTGAAATCCTAAAGGACACTGTCTTGTATGGTAGAAAGGAAAGCATTACATTGGAAGATGTAATGTTAGCTGTCAAGTCCAAGCTGTTGCATAACAGTGGTGAGGGACTGGCAAGGTCAGAAAAGGTCTGTCTCCAAGAAGGGGTCTAGTCAACCCAAATGAGCTGATAAGGGAAAATCAGTTGTGTCCAATCAAGAGGATTCAGTGTGATACCACTGTAATAAGTCCGGATACTATAAGAATGCTTGTTACAAGTATAAACAGTTCTTGAGGAAATCTGGTGCCAAGAAGGCAAGAACCCAGCTGACAAGAATCGAGTTAATCAGACCCAAGAAGATAAGGAGCAAGAAGGTTATGAGTCTGCTCATGCACTAACCATCACATCTTCTAGAGAACATCAAACATGGATCCTGGATTTAGGATGTTCTTTTCATATGACTCCAAGAAGAGATTGGTTTCATGATTTTAAGCATCAGAAGTGAGGTTTTGTTCTGCTAGGAAATGATCACACTTGCAAAGTTATGGGTGAAGGTGATATTCACTTGAAGATGTTTGATGGTGTAGTGAGGATCCTCAAGAGTGTTTAGGTATGTACCTGAACTCAAGAGAAATTTGATATCACTTGGGATGTTAGATTCTATGGGCTATAAATTTCAGTCTGAGGATGGAGAGCTTAGGGTGTCTAAGGGGAAGCTGACACTCTAACAGTTCTGAAAGGTGAGAGGAAGAATGACCTCTACTTTCTGAAGGGAAGTACAGTGACTGTCATATTAGATGTAGCAAAGGTGCAAGACAACTCTATGTTGTGGCACAAGAGACTAGCTCACGTAGGAGAGAAGGTCCTAGTGGAGCTGTCTAAGCAAGGTTTGCTTGGAAATTACAAAATCACAAAGCTGGATTTGTGTGAGTCTTGCATCTTTGGAAAAGCCAAGAGGCTGAAGTTCGGGAAGAGTGAACACTCTACCAAAGGGATCATGGATTATGTCTATGAAGATCTATGGGGGCCAGCTAGGAACCAAACCAGCTTTGGTGGGAGATACTTCTTGTCTATCATTGATGATTACTCAAGAAAGGTGTGGGTTGCTATCCTAAAGTCTAAGACAAAAGCTTTTGAAAATTTTAAGGAATGACTCATTGAAGTTGAAAATGTCTCTGCAAAAATAAGCTCAAGTATTTGAGAACTGATAATGAGTTAAAATATCTATCAGAAGAGTTTAATTATTAATTCCAAATAATTTAATAAATTTCTTACATTTTTTAATTATTACTCCCTCCGTCCCACAATAACTTTCACACTTTCCTTTTCGGGACGTTCCACAATAACTTTCACACCCTTAAAATGGAAAATCTTTTATAAACTCCACCCTCACACTATCCTCAATTTTACAAAAATGCCATTACTTTTTCTCCACACATACATAAAAGTCAACTCATTTTTTACTTTATACATAAAGTTTTACAAAATTACCCCTCAAAACTCCACTCATTATTACACTTTCTTAATTTACGTGTCCACCTACCTATGAAAGTTAATACGGGACGGAGGGAATATAAAAATTGATTATAGATAATATATAATTAAAAAATAATATATTTGAAGGTTGTGTTGAATTGTTTATAAAATATAAAAAATGGAGAAATAGAAGGGTGTGTTATTGAATGAGAGATAACTTATTTATTTATTAGGAAATTGGGATGGGAAGAGATGTGGATAAATGTAATTTTAAAGAAGCAATGTCAGATTTAGTGGGTGTTTTCAAACACTATAAGGTGCTTAAAAATATTTTTTTTTCAAATAAAATCACTTTTGGAGTGTTTTTCAAACACAACTAAGTAATTAAGTTAATTTATTAAAAGTGATTTTGGTGAAGCACCCCTCCACCTACTTCTAATAGCTTCTATGTGCTTCTCGTCATTATAAATAATCAATTTTACAATTTTACCCTTACAATTTAAATAATATTTCATCTTTACACATTACCTATCCAAATGTAATAAGAGTATTTTTGTAAATTTATAAAAAAGTGGTTTGTTTTGTAAACACCACAACATATACATAATTGATTTAAAGTGCTTAATTTTAAAACACTATCAACTTTCAATTTTATTGTAAAAATTAATTTTAATCACTTTGAATCAATCCCTATGATTTACAAACACACCCTTACATAGTTGGATAGTCAAAGCAGATTAATTTTGTTAGGAGAATAGAATTCAATTTTTTAAAATTTAAAATTCAGATGAAAGGTAAATGTCATTTGAAGTTAGGGTGATACTTAGGTACAACACACCAATTTTAATTTATATTCACCGCTCATTTCACCCCCAAATCGTGAGCTGCACCCCTCATTTTATGAGTTCAATCCAAAATATTTTTAAAAAATTATTACATTTAAAAGACTATATTTTTCTTTTATTAATTTACACTAAATATAACAAAATCAACCTTAATTTGTATATTACAATCTACAGTCGAGTTATTGCAGAGTTACCGTTAATTCACCATCAAGTCAACCATATTTTTAGAAAAAAATTTGTAAAACATAATTTTAAAAAAAAAAAAAAAAAAAAAAACTATTGAAATTAGGCACAAATCTCAAATTTTTTCATTTTAATTTTTCTTCCCCCTCATCCTTTCCTTTTTTTCTTTCCATTTTAAGTTTTTATTCCAAACTTTTTATTTCTTCGTTTTTTTTTCTTTTTTTTTTAATTTTCTTGCCTTTATTTTCCATTATTTTCGTGTGTATTTTTTAAATTTTAATACAAAATAATATTATATTTATGATTTTATTATAGTCGATAATACAATAAGTAATAACTAGTAGTCTAGTAATACCATAAATATTAATTAGTAATACCATTAACAATAATTAGTAATATTTTATACCATAACAAATAATTTCACACATTTAATTATATTTAGTAATACCAAAATTAAGTATTAGTAATACCACGAAAATAATCAATAATACCATAAACATTAATCAGTAATATTTTATACAATAACAAATAATTTCACACATCTAATTATATTCAGTAATACCATTAACAATAATCAGTAATCAATAGTGGATTATACGCACACACGAGATTTTAGCGCACACCCCGTACGATTAGGACACACCCCATGATAGACCGAAGATACCCTTCTCATACATAACCATAACTCTCCCCTTATTCTCTCAAACCATATAGCGTGAAAAACAAAATACGCCACTTGGGACACCACTTCTCTCCCAGCCTCGTCGATCGCCGCTCAAACATCGCTGCCACTGCCTTTCTTCGTTGCCGCACAAAGTCTCGCCGACATAGCCTCGTTTTTCGTCGCCGCATTTATTTCGCTGATTTCACGAGCGTCTTCTTCGCCGTTCATCCAGGCCTCACTGTCCGTCCAAGGTTACGTCCCAAGCCGCCGCCGCTTGTGGCTACGTTCCAAGCCCCCACCGCTTCCTCCTCCTTCCGTCGCGTCCCAAGTTGTCTGTCCCTCTTTCGATTGTAAGTTAGAAAAACAGATTCGTTGCCTCCTCTCGTTTCTACCGCCCCTCCGTCGTCAATTTTCTTTTATATCTCTCAACCTCAAAATTTAGATATGTAAGGTTTTTTTTTTAGACCTCTCAATGTCAAAATCATTGATTTGTAAAAAAAAATTGATGGGTGTCAACCTCATTCTTGTATGTGTGCATATAATTGTGATTTTTCATTAGATTTGTGCGACCCATTAATTGTCTACACCGAAAAAAGTAAATTAGGCTCAAACTTTTAATGAAATTGAAGAGTGCGTGTATATACAAATTTTCATATATAGATTAGGATTGATTCTATTATATTTTGTTTAAATTTATAGAACGACACTATAGTAATTTTACGTGTAATTGCTTTTAAAAAATAATTTGGGGTGAAGTCAACAAAAGTGGAGGTGTAAATAACCGTGGTCAACTGGAGTATAATTTTATAAAAAAATAAATAAGTGAGTTGACTTGTGTGTATGTATGTACCATAAAAATAATAACATTAAATATAATATTTTAGATATTGTATGGGTAGAGTTTCTAAAGGACCGAAAAAGTAGGTATGAAAGTTAAGTTGGACGGAGGGAGTATAAATTATGATTGATTGTATTATATTTTACTTAAATTAATAAAAGGGCACTATAGTAATTTTAGGTATAATTTTTATAAAATAATAATTTAGACGGTGAAGTTAATAAAAGTGGAGGTGTAAGGGTGTGTTTGCAAATAATAGTAGTTGATTCAAAGTGATTAAAGTTGATTTTTGTAGTAAAATTGAAAGTAGATGGTGTTTTAAAAATAATCACTTCTAATCAATTTTTTAAATGTTGTGGTGTATGTCATACAAATCACTTTTTTTATAATTTTACAAAAAACACCCTTATTACATTTGAATAAATAATGGTAAAAATAAAATATTATTTAAATTGTGAGGGCAAAATTGTAAAATTAGTGAGTGTAATGATTAGAAGCACTTAGAAGTTGTTAGAAGCATGGGGAGAGGTGCTTGACCAAAATTGCTTTTAAGTAATTAATTTAATCACTTACTTGTGTTTATGGGTGTGTTTGTAAACAATTGTAGTTGATTCAAAGTGATTAAAGTTGATTTTTGTAGTAAAATTAAAAGTAGATAGTGTTTTAAAAATAAACACTTATAATCAATTTTTTAAATGTTGTGGTGTATGTCATTCAAATCACTTTTTTTTATAATTTTACAAAAAACACCCTTATTACATTTGAATAAATAATGGGTAAAAATAAAATATTATTTAAATTGTGAGGGCAAAATTGTAAAATTAGTGAGTGTAATGATTAGAAGCACTTAGAAGTTGTTAGAAGCATGGGGAGGGGTGCTTGACTAAAAATGCTTTTAAGTAATTAATTTAATCACTTACTTGTGTTTACAAACACTTCAAAAGTGATTCTATTTAAAAAAAAAAGTGCTTTGAAGCACATAGTTTTGTTTGCAAACACCCACTAAATAACTGTGATCAATTGTTTATATAATTTGTGGGGGTGAAGTTAACAAAAGTGGAGGTGTAGTCAATCATAAAATTGAAATTAGGTGTGTACGGTACATACGAGTACATACGAGTGTATAGGAGGATTTGACTTAAAGTCAGTTAATTGTAACTCTAAAATTTCATTGAATTAGAATGTTAATCAAATTTACTAAATCAACACTAGAGTAACTCAGCCATACCAAAAAAAAAAAAAAAAATGTTTTTAATTCCAAATACTTGGAAGAGGAAAATTCTTGTTGAGCCAGAACACCGAAAATAAATACTACTCCTAGTAAATTAAGAGCACCAGAATCTTATGATACAGGGTAAAAATCGTGTATTAGATGCTGGAATAGATTTGGAATAAACTAAGGGCATGTTTGATAGCAAAGACTGATTATCTAAGATTAGGATGATAACTAAACTTTATAAATTTTAAAGCATAATCTACCCTTAATCTAAGCTATCAAACAACCAATAAAAATGATATATAGTTAATCTAGGTTTAATCTAAGCTATCAAACATGGCCTAACCATATTATTAAACCCAAAAACAAGCTTAGGATGTTCATTAAATAGTGCTCAAGTTTATTACTCCTATGAATGTAAATAAGAAGAAAGTTTCAGGAACAGGGGAAATACTAATGATACCATGCAAGAATCACCAACTTGAACTATCCTTGCATCATCAGAATATGTAAGAAAATTAATCAGCAACTGACCTCCTTCAGTACCAGGCCCTCCGTGCCTTTGATCTGTGGGTCTTCCACTGCTTCAACATATGGGCTATGCCCTCCTTTAGCAAAGCCCTCCTGTTCTCGCGCACATTCCACAACTCGGGTACTGGATACCTTCCGCTGGGGTTGTACTCGTTTAGCTCATTTAGAGCCTTCGTCACTGCCTCAAACACTTCCTCCCCCAATTCACTTCTCAATTCTTTCAGCTTTTCATCATTTTCATCGAGTACTTCCTACGAATTGCACAAAAGTTAGTTCCAAGTGTATTCTTTAAAAGCATGAATGAGTGATGCATGCATACCTTTGCCGTTTCTCCTTCCATGACCACCTTATATGGATGCCAACTTGAATCCGTGATGTGATTTTCCCATAAGGAACACAGTTCTGCTGCTTTTTCCATCGCGTCTTCATCACCATATTTATTCTTTGCTGCATTTATAAATGGCTTTGCATCAACCTCTCCCATTCTCTTGACGCGAATGAAGGCCCGACTATCCTTATAAGCCTATGCATGTATAAATAAAAATGAAGTCTGGATATATAATTCATCCCAATCAGTAAGTAGAACCATTATAACTTTGTTTCTCTTTTGCATTTTCTACTAAGCTTCTGTAACCACACATGACTTAATTATTCCAAGTATAACAAAATGGAGTAAAAGAACTCACAATATGCAGCTGTTTACGAGCTTCTTGCACCTCGTCATTGGTCATTCTCTCCTTGATAATAAGGTTTTGATTTAGAGATTCCAGCCCTTCAAGTTCTTCTTCTTTCTCCTTAAGCTCCTCTTCAATTGACTCCAACTTCTTCTTCTCTTCTACGTCTCCTTCCTCTGTCACGCGTTTCATCACCTCCACTGCACCCCTCATGCGCTCAATCTCCAACTCCAACGCTTGCTTCTGATCAAGTTTCGCCTCAAGTTCTATTATCTTTTTGTGTAGGAGTTCTTTTTGGCTCTGTCATCAAAAGCCAATGAAAAACCATCAAAGACATTAAGGGCAAGGAACTTATGCAAATATTAAAAGAATATAAATGAATATTGGACCTTATGCTCATCTGCAAGTTTCAGCATCTCTTTATCTGCCTTCTCCTGTTCCAAGATTGCCATCTCATTCTGCATAGAGAAATCATCAGTAACAATCCATGATCCAAAAATCCATTTTCCTAATCATGTATGCAGAGAGTTTGCTAAAAGTGTAACTCGTTAACAAAAAAAGTATACCATTTCTTTAAGATTAGCAAGGTTCTTCATTTCACTCTCATTCAGAGCTTCAATTTGATCCAACTTTTTCTCCTTTAACCTCAGCTCTCTTCTGCGAGCGTCCAGTTCTGCCATACTTCTCTCATGCTCCTCAGAAATTTTCCGGAGCTGGTAAGATGCAATATCCTGCATTTTCTTCATCTCTTTCAAAACAAACATAAAAGGCAGGAATTAGTTTATTTATTGCATTCTTCCTAAAACAGATTACATGTAGTAACTGTTTATATAGTACCTTCGTTGTAGTTACGACTCATCTCCTCGTTTTGTGCCATAACCTTCACTGTTTTATCATCTCTTCACATTCCCTCTTCTTCAACTCCAGTTCATTAGCCAGATTACACACTAGGGACAAGTCTTTCCTTCTGGCTGAGTTTTGTATTTCAGACACAGTTGTAAGATCTCCATTCTTCTGAAGGTGCTTGCCAATAAGACCCTTTCCATAGTAATCTTCTTCGCGGGCAAGCCAGCCGTACAGCTTATCGCCTTTATACCTGTTTGCATACCAAGCCCTCTTTCCATGTTGATCTACTTCAAATGCCTTCTCAAAATCGAGAGCATTCGTGAATCCCTCCCAGTCTTTGTTGAATTCAACAATCGCAAACCCCGTGTGACCACGAAAGTCCCACAATGGATGAACCTTCATAGGATTATATCCTTGTTTAACCCACTCCTCTTTCAGTTTATTCCCACCAGCACCCACATACTTCCCATCCTTTTTCTCAACTGGAATATTAGCAATTATAGCCATCCATGGCCAAACTATTCGCTCGTCGTCACCTTTCCCTACAGCTTCCTGAGGTTCAATTATTTCTCCAGGCTCAATGTCCAAATCCTGAGGTTGTGATTGTGATGCTTCTTCTTCTTTCCTCGGGCCATAACGATCCAAGTACCTAATTAGCCCGCGGTGTCTAGCTTTGTCTCTGAAGCTCGCACTTCTTGATTCCGTTGCAATTCGATATGCATGCCTATCTAGCTCTGAGAAACTATAGTCAGTTCTCCTGCGAGCGTCGCAATAAGGGCATCGAAGGTACTTCCCAGCACCACTGATTCTGACTTGTCCATCCCTCAACTCTTTATAGCACCTATACTCCAAATCTTCCAACTCAGAGTACCTGGTGCCACTATTTTCCCAGCTTCTTCCATACATCTTCAACTCTTTAATTCCTTATTAATGAAGACGACAAAATAATAAGTCAAAAGTGAATTGGAAAAATAATAAGCTGCATTTTAGTTTGTTTACATATGCAAATAAACAGAGAATTATGAACTATTGCTTTAAAGTAACATAGAAACAGTAATTTATTTGCATGAATAAGGAAAGAAATCAAGCCATCATTACAGTCTTAATTAACAAAAAAAAAAAACTGCTATTGAGATTTTTTGATGGGCGCGGTTAAAGACACCCACCAAACATTTTTTTCATCTTCAAGCACTTGTAAAATGTCACATTTACCACTCGTGTGAAATTAAAAAAAAAAAAGGAAGATGAGTACACCCACTCATTCCATTTCATATAGAATCATCCCCACCATCAACACCAAACACAAAAATATACTTCAACAAAAAAAACACAAAATTTCAACAAAAAAAAAAAAAAAAAAAAATTCTTAAGGTGTTCGAAAATATTAACAAAACAAAGTTAAAATGTTCGAAAATTTTTACCCAACAAACTTAATATGTCCGAAAAAAAATCATGAACAATTTTCATTTGTACGAAAAACAAAATCGGACATCTTGTTCGAAATTTTTTCCCGTTCGAAATTTTTTCCCAAACATATACAAATTGTTCGAAATTTTTTCAAGAACAAACACGAGTTTTTCGAAAATAATATCACAAACTGAAAAAACCCTATTTTTTAAAAAAAACCCTAATTTCTAAAATTTCAGAAACCTAACCTTACCTGAAGCGGCGGCGTCGGCGGGCAAGGGGAGATGGTGGCGGAGAGGAACGAGGGAGGAGGAGTGCGAACGGCCGCGTCGCTGGGAGGAGAGCGACGGCAGCCGCGTCCTTCTTCAAAGCAGCGGCGTCGCTGCGGCGACGGGAGGTAGATGGTGGCGGAGAGGAGAGGACGGAAGAGGGGTGCGAACGGCGCGCCGTTGGGAGGAGGGCGACGACTGGAGGGAGGGGAGGGGGCGGGCGGCAGCGCGGACTGGAGGGAGGGGAGGTGGGCAGCGGCGCCGCTTGGGAGTGGAGGTGGGTGGCGGCGGCGCCGATTGGGAGGGAGGACATAAGAGGGGTGCGAACAGCGCGCCGTTGGGAGGAGGGCACCGTGGGGGCGGGGGCGAGCGGCAGCGCGGACTGGAGGGTGGGCGGCGACGCCGCTTGGGAGTGGAGGTGGGCGGCGGCGGCGGCGCCGATTGGGTGGGAGGGGGAGGTGGGTGGCTTTGTGTGAAAATGTGAGAAATCTCGAGGATAAGGATTTAATTAGGGTTTGAAATGAGAGGGGTATTTTTGAGATTTTCGGGTGGGTGTCCTCATCCGAACGGTGTGTGTCCTCAATACAACGGTGGATGTCTTTAACCGCGCCCTTTTTTGATTTGTAAATGTTTGGGTTGCTATCCTAATGTCTTAATTACTTATAGAATATTATTGACTATTCCTTACTTAAAGAATTTTTTCTAAATTAAAATTGTTAAAACATATCTACGATCCACTGGGTCGGACTAACAACTTTATTTTATATACTGAAAAAGATATTATAGAACAAATTAACTATGAAGATATTATTGATGAATTTACTTCTCAAAATGTTAGAAAAAATCATTTTAAATGATTTATTTTTAAACGTGTTGTTTAGAGAAGGGTCAATTTTTCTTGTTTGCCTCAAGTCTACAAAATCTCAAAATCTCGGGACCGGCTCTGATTACAGATACAAAGAAGAATATAGAAATCAAGAAAAGCAGCTAGAATAAACATGCCATCAACTTTTACCATACATAAATGTACAAATCAACATTTTCCATAACTTATCGTAAGTGAAGAATTCAAAGATCCTACCTCAAAACCGTAGATTCTTCGTGATCTGAGAATTTTCGTGCTTATTCTAAATTCGTTTTTTTCTTGGTAGAAATGATATCTGTATGGGGAATGATCGAAATCACAGAAAATAAAAGCTCAATCTGAAGGTGTGAATGGAAGATTCCAGAGGGCAAATTGCTTGAAGCCGCCGGTTTCTGGAGTGAGAGAAAAACGGCGGAAGGGAGCTGAATTTGGTGCCAAATATAGAAAGTGAGGCGACGGTTTTTGGTAAATGAGAATGTTAGAAGACTCGTTAGACTTTTGTATTGGTGGAACGCGGCAATGCATGTAATAAAAACTTTGTGCCACCTAATTCTACTTAATTTACACTCAAATTATATCGGGGGTGGTAAAAAACATATTTTGTGTAAATTTGGAAAAATTAAAGGATGGAACATTTAACTTAAACTTAAATTTGGAATAATGAACACTTAAGTTCTAAAAAGATCGAGTTGAAATGAATTCCTTATGTTATAGACTGACTTTTAATTTGTCGTTAAAATTATAAGGTAAGTTGCATTAAGTAGTTACTTTGTCGTCGCGCAAGCATGTGTTTCCGTTAAAATGCGGGCCCAAGGACTACACGTGTTTCGATTTTCAACAATCTTTCTTCTGAGCTTTAGATTCTTGACATTATTCTTTTTGATACAATATTCGTTACTGAGTTTTTTGTTTCAATTACGTATTTTATTTGGTATTCTCAAACCAAAAAAACTCTTTCAAGACGTTGAGTTTGTCTTCTTAGCATCCCGCGGACTACAAGAGTGCAAACAACAACCTAAAATTGTAATCACCCGACCTCTTGTCTTTCCTTCATTTTCATCCACCAAAAGCAAAATGGAGAATGTTATTCGACGGTCTTTTCAAGTCTTCATGGGCGTGTTCGGATGACTCGTTTTCGTTTAATTTGTCGAAGAAATTTTAGATTCAGTCATTGATGAATATATTCCTCACCCTTGGCGACATGTGGCTTAACAACTCAGGTTTTGCAGTAATAGGCGTCATGGGTCATATATGCACCAATCTTTTAGCTTCTTAAGAGTTATGTTAAATATTGTTGGGTACTTGGGTGGGTTCAACTTTAAATTATTGCGCATAAACTCGCTTTTTATGCTAAGTCTAATGTATCTCTTGTGAACTCATGGAACTATATGCCTCATTTTGTGTATCAATGTTAGGTGATTCCAGCTCGTTACTTTAATTTGAACACGATATTATTTTAGTAACGACCCGATTAGTATGGGGAATAGCCTAAAATCAAACCATTATGCTTGGATGTGATCCTTAATACTGTCGTTGGTATGTTTTGTTAAGAGAAAAAAATTATTTATGTATTTTAATTTTAACTTTTATTTAAAAAACGTTTAAAAAAATTAATATTTAATTTACATCTCATAATTTCGTAAATTGATTAATTTACGCTCATTCTTTTTTATGGACACCAAAACGACGTCGTTTCACTCACGATTTTATTGCATGTATATAAAAACTATGAAAAATCGACGGAAATTATAATGTGTTAAGCTCAACTTATATAGCGTGAAAAAATAATGGACATGTGGATTTAAAAAAAAATACAAGTCACTGTTTACAAGGACGGAGCCACATAGGGCCCAGCGGGGGCAGTGGGCCCCCACCAATTTTTTTTTTTTATTATGTATATTTCTCCCGTTTTATAATTATTTGTATACTTTTTTTTTATTTGAGACGCTTTAAAATTATTTGTACACTCATAATATGTAAATAATCTACCAAATTAATATTCTCACTACATCATTTTATTTTAAAAATTGTCACTCATTTTAATCTACATTCTTCCCTACATTTCACTATTTTTTTTTTAACACCTCATTAAATTTCTTTTATACCTCACTAAATCACCAAAAATACTCCTCATTTATTTGACCCCACACCTCACTAAATTCACATTTCTTAAAAAGTGAACTTATCAACGTATTCAAGTCATTACGGGATGGAGGGAATATATTTTAAGTTATACATTTGTCTAATAATTTTAACACCCCGTTTCACCTATTATGAGTCGGAACAATCAAAATTTATAATGAATTAAATATAATATTATTTTGTCTTTATAATAATGTAAATCGGGCCCCCCAATCTAAAATTTCTGGCTCCGTCACTGACTGTTTATAATTTGTAGAATGAAGAAAAATGATGTAAATTAACCAATTTATAAAATTATGAATGAAATTTAATTTCTTTTGGGACGCGTAAATTACCAACTTACGAAATTATGAGATGTAAATTAATTTTTTATTTTTTTAGAATATTTAAAAAAAATGAAAGTTACAAAACATAATTTATTTATTTTCTCTATTTTATAAATTGGAATCATGATTCTAAAAAATAAAGAATATTATTCATTTCAATTTTCAACCCATGATTTTAGCTATTCAATTCTTTGAGGAATTAAATTATTTTTTATTTTCTACAAATATGTGTTCACTTACTTTTTAGTGCATTTTTTAAAAATTTCCTTAACTTGTCCCAACTTTAATTTCAATCCCTTAACTTTTTGGCTTTTTGCACTTTGAAATTTATCCTCTAACTATACATTTTATTTTATTTTGGTCCCTCTTACTCGCTATCACATGGAATCTTCCGGTTACAGCTGACGTGTCCTTTTCTTTTGATTTTTTTACCCACGTGGTATTAAAATAATTGATTAATATGAATAACGTGAAAATTTAAATAACGTGTCCTAAGGAAGTATAACTTGTAGATCCTAGTAAATAATCACTTTAAATATTGAAGACATGAATAACTTTTTCAACATGAAAATTTTAATATCGAAGACAATATTACTATTTTAAAATCTAAAATAATTGGAATTCAGCTCCAATGAATTGGATCAAATATTAAAAATTAAATTGAATAAATTGAACATTAAAACACAAGTGTATACATTTATTTGCATATAAAAATTTATCATTGAAATAAATTATGCAGATAACCCAACATTATAAAATTTCAATATTTAACAAAAGCAATACATAGACTTTCAAAATTCATGAAATTTTAAATTGATCGATAATTTTTTTTTTTTTTTTTTTTTGGTTGCATCGCTCTCGTTTACAGGTTGTGAATTTTTTCGTTTTGGTTGTGAATTTTAAATTATATATATTCAAATTTATAGATTTTTATTTGGTTAATGATTGAAATTAATACTATTAAACATTGTATCTTTCTGTATTTATAATTCTAATTCGGCTATTGTGATCACTTTAGTCTCAGTGAACAGTTTCTTTACTTCAGTCCTAGTGAATAGCTCGTTCTCAAGCCTCTTAAACTATTATATGGATTAGTCTTTCGACAACACTCAAGAATAGGTGGCTGCTACACACACCAATAACTTCTCACGATCAGTAACGGACCCATGATATTAAAATTGTAGGTACGATCGATAAATAATCTACAAGTATTTGTAAATAATATTAAAGTGCATAAAATTAAATAAAAAATGTAAATAAATAAGATATTGCATCGATTTCAAATAAAATTACAACTTACAGCTAAGTTTAGTGAGTTATCATTTTTTTTTAAATCGTTCTATGACAATAATCACAATATTATCAATGAGAATTCGTAATTGATGATCCATTAAAAGAACTTAAATCGTCTAATTTCACATTATTTTTTTCAATTTAGAGAAAAGTAAATAATTGGGATGAAAATAAATCACTAACATTTACAACCTTTAAATAATTTATCTCATTTTAAATATATATTTATTTGTCTATTATTTCTTAAAATAATAAATTTTATTTTTACATTTATTTAAAATAAACACTCGCGGCTAATAGAGTTTATAAAATTATCATTAATACTTTTATCTAATTTTCAATTTGAGGAAATATATATAAATAGATTTTTTATTATATATATCAAACATACATTATTAAACTGAAAAGTTGAAAAGAAAAAAAAAAATCTTATACCAACAAATTCATGCAATGTGATTAAAATAATTAAAATAGAAATTACCTAAAAAAAAAAAATCCACACTTCACTGACATATTTAATTAAATATTAAATTTCTTTTTTATATATATTATAATAAAATAGAAAAATATTGTGAGAAGAATGAGGTTTGAAATATTTAATTTGCCCTTACAAATATACACATTTCCTATTTAAACTATTGTCGTTAAATAAATAATTTTCTTAATTATATATAATAAAATAATAAATAATTCACAAAAAAATATTAATTTTATTATTCAATTTTTAGAAGAAAAGTTTTACACTTTTCAATTACATTTTTTAATTATAGTGACTAAAACATTTTAAGTAAACATGTGTTAAACTTTTAAGTGAAAAGTTTTATTCTAGTAAAAAGTGAAACAAAATATTTTATTAAAAAGTGTAAGTTACTATAATTAAAAAAATACAACACAATATTATTAAAAAGTGCAAGTCAATATAACTGAAAAGTACAACACAATATTTCTAAAAAGTTTAAGTCACTATAACTAAAAAGTGCAACACAATATTTCTGAAAAGTGCATGTCACTATAACTTAAAAGTGCAACACAATATTACTAAAAAGTGTATGATATAACTGAAAAGTGTAAGTGTCTATAATTAAAAAGTGCAATACAATATTACAGAAATGTATAAGTCACTATAACTGAAAAGTTCAATATAATATTACTAAAAAATGTAAGTCATTATAACTGAAAAATTGCAACATAATTGTGAGAATAGGTATGAGATCATCGTTAATGAGGTTATTGAGAAGATCTAATATATATAGTAAGGTATAAGAGATTTACAAGGAAATAATAACAAACAAATCAAAGGAAATATTTACAAGATACGGTAATAATAATTTGAATATTTATTTTCTATTATCTCCCCTCAAGCGATGCAGTGGGTGAACGGTCACGCAAAGCTTGGAACGAAGTAACTCAAAACTGGGTCGAGGAAGACTCTTCGTGAAGATGTCGGCAACCTGGAGCTCGGAGGGAACAAACTGAGTGGCGAGACGACCAGACGAGACAATTCCCGAACAAAGTGACAATCAATATCAATGTGTTTTGCTCGCGTATGCACAACAGGATTCTGAGAGAGAAAAATAGCACTCTTGTTGTCACAGAGAAGAAGAGGGCGACCAGGGGGCAAGGCACCTAATTCGCGAAGAAGTTGGGTGACCCAAATGAGCTCCTGAGCAGTGTTGGCCATGACACGATATTCAGATTCACAGCTGGATCGATAGATGGTCGGCTGGTTTTTAGCACTCCAAGAAACCAAATTACCACCCAAGAAGATGGAGTACCCATACATAGAGCGGCATGTCTCAACACACCGAGCCCAATCAACATTCGAGTAGCCGACAATAGAGGGGTCGAAACCACGAGCGAAAGTGAGACCGAAATTGACGGTACCTTGAACATAGCGAAGAATACGCTTGACGGCGGCGAAGTGATCCACCGTGGAAGAGTGAAGAAACTGACTGACGTGGTTGACAGCAAAGGAAAGATCCGGACGAGTGATGGTGAGATACTGCAGGGCGCCGACCAGGGACCGGTACAAGGTGGGATCATGGAAGGGCGCACCTGTGCTGACAAGCGAGGAACGAGACACCTCAAGGCCGAGGAAGTAATTGAGCTCACCCAAATCTTTGACCCGAAACTCTGCATGAACACGAGCAATGAAACGCTTAAGGAAGGTAGGATTATTGCTCGTCACAATGATGTCATCGACATAGAGAAGAAGATATAGAGTGACCCCCTTGCGAGTGAAGTAGAAAAGATAGGTATCAGCCCGGCTGCATTGAAAACCAAGAGAGGCGAGGAAGGAACTGGACCGAACAAACCACGCCCGAGGCGCCTGGTGGAGCCCATAGAGAGCCTTCTTGAGTCGACAAACAAGATCCGGTAAACGAGGATCAATAAAACACGGAGGTTGAGACATGAAAACGGGTCTGGTCAGAACACAGTGCAAGAAGGCATTGTTGACATCTAACTGATGTAGGGGCTAGCCATTTCGAACAACAAGAGAGAGCACAATGCGAACTGTGGTGGTCTTGACGACCGGGCTGAAGGTGTGGGAAAAATCGAAACCAGGAATTTGAGAGAAACCCTGGGCGACCAAGCGAGCCTTGTAGCGATCAATTGAACCATCACTGTGAAACTTTGTCCGAAAAACCCATTTGGAACCAACAATGTTCGTGCTCGGCGGCCGAGGAACCAGATCCCATGTTTGGTTCGCGTTAGGGGTGTAAGTGAGTCGAGCCTACTCGCGAGCTACTCGTGCTCGACTCGTAAAAAGATCGAAAACGACTCGAACTTAATCGAGTCGAGTCGAGTTTCGAGCTACTCGAGTAGCTATCGAGTTCGAGTTCGAGCTCATAGATACCCAGCTCGAAAGGCTCGCGAGCCTAATCGAGCTTGAACAATATTTACTATTTTTCCATTAATATATAATTTATATTTATATACGAGTAATCGAGTCGAGCTCGAGTTTATTTTAGAAAAAAATATGTTTTAAAATTAATTTTGAAAATTATATAGGTAATCGAGTCGAGTCGAGCCGAGCTCGAGTTTATCGAGTTTCTTATCGAGTCGAGCTCGATCTTCAAAATTTTAGGCTCGACCGAGTCGAGTCGAGTTTCGAGCTTCGAGTATAACAATCGAGTCGAGTTTCGAGCTCAGCACTACTCGGCTCGACTCGGCTCGTTTACACCCCTAGTTCGCGTGGAGAGCATCAAGTTCCGAAAGCATGACCGTCGTCCAATGAGGAAGCTTCAAAGCGGACTTGAACCCCTTTGGTTCATCGGAGACAGCGAGAGCAGATAACAAGCCCATGGTCGCAATGTCGGCCACATAACGAGGCTTGAAGATGCTAGACCGAGCCTGAGTAACCATCGGATGGGTGGATCGGGGAGCAGAGGGCAGGTCGGCACGCTGGTGCTCGGCCGGAGGCGAGGCGGGACGAGCAGGAGGTCGCTCGATAGACGGGACCTCGAGTGGGCGAGGAGGCATATGTTGAGGAGCCAGATCTAAAAAAGCCTCGGAGGGGTGCGGGCAGAGCGAGCAAGGCTCGGTGCGAGCAGGAGTAGGGCGAGCAACAAGTTTAGAGCAAGAAACGGGCCCGGGAGCAGGAGACTCTGGAACCAGAAACGAGTTGTAATCAAGAGACCGAGAATCAGTCGAAGAGCTCTTATCGGAGAAAGGGAACGATGACTCATCAAACTGAGCATGTCGAGTGTTGTAGAAGCGGGAAGCGACTGGATCGTAACACCGAAACCCTTTATGAGAAGAACTGTAACCCAAGGAGATGCAAGGAACACTGCGAGGAGCCAACTTGTGAGGAGAGTAATCCCGAAGGTACGGAAAGACACGACAACCAAAGGTTTTGAAATTTCCATAAATAGGAGGCGTATGAAAGAGCAATTCATACGGAGACTTATCATCAAGTACATGAGTAGGCAAACGGTTTATGATATAAGCTGCAGTGGCAAATGCATCAACCCAAAAATGAGAGGTAACACTGGAATGAAGTATGAGAGACAATCCAGTTTCAGTGATATGTCTATGTTTACGCTCCGCACGTTTCTACTGAGGAGTAAAGGGACAAGACAATCTATGGTGAATACCTTTGGTGGAAAAGAAATCCTGAACTCTGCTGTTAACAAACTCCGTACCACCATCACTTTGAAATGCTTTCATGGAGACAGAGAACTGATTACACACAAAGGTATGGAAGCCGACCAAAACACCAAAAATATCGGACTTAGCACGCAAAGGTTACAACCACGTGAAGCGAGAAAAGTCATCAATAAATATAGCATAATAACGATAACCATCATTAGAACACACCGGGGCAGGCCCCCATAAATCACAATGAATAAGATCCAAAACACGGGATGCTCGCTTTTTATTCAAAGTAAAAGACAAATGTTTGCTCTTTGCCAGTTGACAAGGAGTACAAAGAGAAGGTTTAGGCAAAACAGAAGTAACTTCCAAGTGACCCAAGCGTTTCAAAAAATTAACAACTGAAATAGAAGTATGTCCTTATCTATGGTACCAGATCTCAAACGAAGCTCGCTGAGCAGCAGTGTGCAACGCGGTGACCAGGGTTGAGCGACCATGCTCCAGAATGTAAAGACCGCGACTACGCCTGCCGCGAGCCAGAGGGTCCTTGGTTACTCGATTCTGAACCACAAACGAATGATCAGAGAAAAAAACGTCGATATGATAATCCGAAGTCAGTTTGCTTATGGATAATAAATTTTTAGTGAGATGGGAACAACCAGAACATCCAATAAGCGAAATTTATCATAAGCACGATAAGAACCAGTGTGAGCAATGGGGATAGAAGTAACATTCGCGACAATAACATGATCATTACCATTATAAGGTGCGAGATCATCCATATCAGTGGAATCCAGAGTCATGTGGGCAGAGGCACCGGTGTCGAGAAACCAATCTGAACCAGGGGAAGGAGCAACCGAGCACTGTGACTCGAAGGCTTGAGCAAGGTTGACAGAGGGGTGAGACGAGCGAGCATACCTCTCGGGACATCGACTAGCATAGTGGCCCGATTGGCGATAAATCTGGCATGTAGGAGTAAAAGATTGTTTGCCCCGAGCGCCTTGCTGGGCAGAGGAAGGGCGACCACCAGAGGCAGCAGGTGGACGACCACCGTGACCAGTGGGGCGAGCATGAGAGAAAGATCAGGTCTGTGAGGAGCCAGAGCGCCGATCAGAGGCAAAGGTAGTGATTCGGGTGGAATTTACGCGTTTTAGATGCACATGTGAAGTATATTTTGATGTGGATTTCATTGAATTATGCATGGAATATGATTGTTTTAGCCAAAATGAGAGAAAGGTATTGTTTTGTCGATTTTATAGGTAAAACGATGGAATTTGGAGCAAAACACATACCAGAAGTGATCGGACCGAAAAGAGGAGTGCACCGTTGGATTCGTCTCGAAAAACGGAGTGGAATGAAAAAAAGAATCGAGTCAATCGGAGGTCGGAAGCTCGAGATACGAAGGGACGAAAAAGCATGCCCGGGTAGAATCGACCCGGGCGGGTCAAAACCACCCGGGCAAGGGCAGATTTGAGAGATGTTCGAATTTGGCCCGGGTAAAACCCACCCGACCGGGTGGTTTCGACCCGGGCAAGGCTGAATTAGTTGTTGCTTCGTATTTTGGCCGGGTGGCATGCCCGGGTGGGAGCCACCCGACCGGGTGACATCATTCTCGGGGGTTTTTGGCCATTTTCTCCATTTTTGAGGGACCAACTTGCAATTTTGGCATCCAAACCCTTCCCCAACACTATATAAGGCCTCATTCTTGAAACCCAAGACACACTCCCCCAAATCCACACATAGTTACACATACTTGGAGGTGTTTTGGCCATTTCTCTCTCAATTCTTCACCAAATCAAGGAAGAAAGGATGCAATAGCTCCCAAATTCCATTCCCCACCACATTCTAGACTAAGCTTTCTCTTTCTTTACCTTTTTATTTAGTTATTTCTTTTGGAATTTGTAATTTGATTATGTTTGTAGTTAGCTAAACACATTTGTGGTTCTAAGGCTATGTTTATACTTTGGATGATGCTTATGAATTAATTTCTTGTTTATTTGGTGGTTGTGTTGCTATTTCTATTTGAATGCTTAACTTTCATTGCAAAACATGTTGTCAATGGCCATGATAGTATGTTTTATCTATTGTTAAATGAAATTGGATTGAGAAATCTCTTTCGTTAATCGTATTTAAGTATTCGACCCAATATTCTTGTGAGCTCGAGAGAGAGGATCAATTATTGGGAGGGTATTAGATGATCTTAGGAACTTTTTGGGGATTTCTTATGCATGCTTAGTAGAGATGCTAGTTTGTATGATATGTCTCTTGGATTAATTGGATCGAGAGAACTTTTAATTCACCATTTTGTGATCAACCTTATAGTAATCAACATACCACCACTTAATTAAGCCCTTAATCATAAGTTGAATCCTTAGTGTGACATATGCCTTGGAACCCACCCTTCCTTCTTGGAGTTTTCATTCGTTTTACGTTTGTTTTCTTGATTTGCATGTTAGTTGATCGATTTTGTATTTACTCTTCATTACTTATTGGTGACACATAGTTAGGTAATTTTAGAGTAATTCACACCACTCAAATTATCGATCACGTCTATTTAGAACTCGACTAGCAAACTACCCTTTTACGCTTAACCTTCTCGTGGGATCGACCTCGTGCTTATCACGCTACAATAGACGCCGTACACTTGCGGTTGTTTATTTAGTGTTGCATAACGCGTGTATTAGGTAGGAACATGAGCGGCTGGGGCGTCCATAGAACACTGCATAAGGTCAAAATTGATAGCCTGATGAACCAGATCGCGAAAAAGAGGCATCGGGGTCATAGACATGCGGGTGTTAGAGAAACCAAGAAACTGAGGGCCGAGATCGTTCAAGAACCAATGACTCTTATCAACGGCATCAACAGGGCGACCAATAGAGGCCAACTGGTCACAGGGAAGTCGAAACTTCTTGTTATATTCATCAACCGAGAAGGTGCCATGACGGAGGTTGAACAATTCACCACGTAACTGGTTGAGGCGAGAGGCAAAGGAATGGCTGAAAGCCTCCTCGATGGCTATCCAGACGATCGAGATGAGGTGAGACCGATGACTTCGACCATGGTGTCTTTAGAGAGAGAAGAGAGAATAAGACTCAGAATCTTCTGATCCAACGCAAACCGGGCAGTATAATCCGGGTTTGGGGCATCCTTGCCATCAGACTTAACGGTTTTGGGCGGCGCCGGACAAGAACCGTCAACATGGGAGAATAGATCGTGGTTGGTGAGAACAGGAACAATCTGGTTACGCCAAACAAGATAGTTTGACGCAGAAAGCTTCACGGTAAACATGTGTATAAGAGTGTTAAGAGGAAGAGAAGAAGAGGAGGAGGAGAAGGATTCCGCCATGGCGCTAGAATTGGAGGAACATGCGACGACGATGAAAGTAGAGGGAGAAGAAGAATTTAGCGTGAGACTGTGAGTGACGGCTAGGGTTTAGGTTAGTTTGACTGATATTATGTGATAATAGGTATGAGATCACCGTTAACGAGGTGATTGGGAAGATCCAATATATATAGTCAAGGTACAAGAGATTTACAAGGAAATAATAACAAACAAATAAAAGGAAATATTTACAAGATATGGTAAATAATAGTAATTCGAATATTTATTTCCTATTAATAATATTACTGAAAAGTGTAACTCACTATAACTGAAAAACTATAAGTCATTGTAGCTGAAAAATGTAATATAATATTCCACAATATTATAAAAAAAATGTAAGTTAGTATAACTGAAAAATATAACATAATATTACTAAAAGTGTAATACTATAATATTAGTGAAAAATGTGAATTAGTAAAAAAGACAACACACATATTACTGAAAACTATAAGTTACTATAATTAAAAAAAAATACAATATAATATAAATGAAAAATGTAACTCATTACAACTGAAAAAAACCATTATAATATTACCACTCATTTGAATTTAACAGATTTGTTAATAAATAGTATATACATTTTTTTTTATTAGTATACTTCTCATTAGTTAGTACTTGCCCTTGACCCTAAACTAGAAAGGACTTTACCAATAAAGTAAAAAAATACTCATAATATCCCTTCTACAATAAAATTTGTGTAAATAATAAATGTTCAATTAATAATAAAACCTGTGGAGTATAACTCATCTAAATAACCCCATGATACATACTTAAAACAAATGATGGGGGTACAACTATACCCCATATCACCATACTCCGTCCGCACTGCTCACGATAATCATCTGTTTTGAATCTTGCTCTTGTAGTTATCTCGCTCATCCCAGACATGTCACCCCACTCTATCTTGAAGAAGTTCGGAGGACCTAGTTCGACTAAGACAAATGCATCATAGTCTCAAATACCGAACAATGTTATTGACGAGTTGAATGCTACCGTCTCACAGGCCTTCATAGTTGATTGTTCGACACCCTTTGCCAATAAAATACATTTTGTCGCTTTATATAAGGGACAATGGTGTGATATTTCGTGTCCTTATGGGGGAGACATAATTCAATATCTTATTACTATTTTCAATCAATTTAAAATTGATTTATTATTTTGAATTGTATTTATTTTTCATTTAATTTAGAGGGGTACCTTTTTCATTAGCATCAAATTTTATTCTCAAATAAAATTTTAATGACATCCCGATATGCATAGTAATAAAAATTGAAAAAAAAAAGGCAATCCACGCCAACTCAAATTGAACAAAAAGATAAGACTCAGAAGTCACAATAATAGCTGCCTTATCCCCGTCCCGTAACAAACTGTTAGGAATTAATATACAAGAATTAATTTCTACCCTCTCTACAAGTTCGGACTTTTAGATGAAACAGAATTCTTTCATGGTATCAGAGCAAACCGGGCAAACGACCTAGGTTCGATTCCTGTTGAAAATACCCCACCCATTTAAAGAGACGGAATTCTTTCACAAACGATAGATAAACCAAATACCTCTGACCGTTTCAAACAAAAAAAAGGCGTGGCCTGCTACACTGCGCTCTTCCTCGTGAGTAGTGTACCCCCATCTGTCCTTACCGTCAGTCACGACACCAACCTTAACTACTCTTTTTCATCAATTCTCAATTATCTACATTCTAACTAATACACCTAATCTCGTTTTATGATCCAATAGAATCAAGTCTTTGATTTAAAAAAAACTGTCTTAGATTATACAATTGATTTTTTCAACAGTCAAATCTCCAAGTGTTGTTTTCTTGATCTCCTCAAACAAACACAAAGAATCCAAATATGACTCTTCCTTTCCGCCCCCTCGTGTCACAACCCACTTGAAGAAGAATATTAGTATGAGGAAAAAAGGATAATAACAAATTCAAAGTTTTGAAAATTAACAATAATGAAGTGCTTTCACTTCACCACCGGAGAAGACGACGACGACCAAGACGCCCCCGTTTCGCGCAAGCTCTCGTGGGCCCGTTCTCTCAGCGTCGCATCGACTAATTTGGACTCCCGCCGCTCCGAGTTCGACACTGAGTCGCGCCGCGACTGGGCCGACTCGTCCGATTTGTTCCAGGATTTCTTGACTCAGGGCCGAGCCAATGATCTGCGTGTTTTCAATTTTACCGAACTTAAATCGGCTACGCGAGGGTTCAGCCGCAGCCTCGTCATCGGAGAGGGCGGGTTCGGGTGCGTTTATCGGGGCCGGGTCAAAGAGGGCTATTTCGGGTCGGGCTTGGACTCCGAGATGGACGTTGCTATTAAACAGTTGAATCGCAATGGATTCCAGGCATGCCCTTTAGCATTCATAGTCTTGAGAAATTCTCATTTGTATATTTGAATTTAATTGATTTTCAGTTGAAAATGCAGTAATATCAATCAACCATCTAGTTTTAATTTGAAATTTACTGGGCTTGCATTGTGTTGTGGATAATTTTGTGCTTTTTAACTTGGTTAATCCTCTCATAGAATAGCCCTTTCAATTTTGATTTGGTATGTTGCTAATCGAGTTTGTATACATCAGTTGGCACCGTATATTTGAACTAATTGATGTATCTCCAGCAATAGTGTTGAGAAGAAATGCGTTTACGAGACTAGCTGACGGGTTTCAGTTTGTGCATTCTAGTTATCAGGGGCACAAGGAATGGATAAATGAAGTCAATTTTTTAGGTGTAGTGAAACACCCGAATCTTGTAAAGTTAGTTGGATATTGTGCTGATGATGATGAAAGGGGGATTCAGAGGCTGTTGGTATACGAACTTATGAGTAATAAGAGCTTGGAGGATCATTTGTTAACGCGATCAGCTTCTCCCCTCCCGTGGATTATGCGACTAAAAATTGCCCAAGATGCAGCCCGAGGGTTGGCATACCTTCACGAAGAAATGGAATTTCAGGTGATTTATCGTCTATGGACTCGTGTTTATTGTAAATGCATTAAATACCCTTTTCCACTCCTTTAAATGCAAACTATGGTTTGTTGGACCACAAAATGCTATCAAGAACACGACTATTAGTATGAGATTTAAAAAACTTGAATATATTCTATGGTTACACAAGGGATTGAAATTTGGGTAGAACGGAACATGTTGAGCGGCGCATGGGCCATGGTTGAAATTTCTGTGTCTTATCCAATTCTGAGTCCATTGCTTTAGTATGAGCTTGTTTTAGGAAAACAGATGGTACTCAATTATGTTGTGTAAACATTTTTGGAAATATGTTAATCATCTAATACTCAAGTTCTCTACTTTGTTATATTGTTGGAATTTGGATGAAGTCGAGCTTTCTTTCCTATTTTATGGATATGATGGATGGCATGAATACGCACGTTATTATCCTCTGTTTCCTTGTAGGGGTTAAAACTACTTCCTGAAAAGTCCACGTGGATTTAACACTATGCTGCTTACGTGGTTGAAACATATGCCATACACCAATCTCCTCGTTCTTTAATTCTTTGTATTATAGAAAGTCTGTTGATCTGTTCATATCAATAAATTATAGCATGGACTCTAGTCTTAAGGTAAAACAGGATTTGGTTGAGATTCTAACTTATTTAGACGAGCGTTACGCTAACTCCTATTTATTTCCTTCGTCTTGAAGAACTGTTTATGTATCTGTATTTGATCTGTGGTTACTTTATTCAGTTAATATTTAGAGACTTCAAGACTTCAAACATCCTCTTAGACGAAGACTTCAACGCAAAATTATCAGACTTTGGACTGGCTAGGCAGGGTCCAGCTGCTGGATTAGGTCATGTATCTACATCAGTGAGTCCCGTTTATTGATTCAACTCAACTGTTTGCCTGTCCTGAAACTTTGCCTCGTAATTATATAGATGCTAAACACTGATCTCTCAGTTGCACCGTTCAACTGGTGTGCATTTTTAAATGGTATTAGTTGTTTTCATTGAAAAACATTAGTTGTATATCAGTTGCACCACTGTGCAACTGGTGCATCCATGTGTTACTCTATCTATTTTTTGTGTATTGATTTTATTTTTTTCTGCAGGTTGTTGGTACAGTAGGTTATGCAGCCCCGGAGTACGTTCACACAGGACGATTAACTGCTAAAAGTGATGTATGGAGTTTTGGGGTGGTTCTGTATGAACTCATCACAGGAAGACGAGTGCTGGAAAGAAATCTGCCACGTGGCGAGCAGAAACTGTTGGAATGGGTAAGGCCTTACGTCTCAGACCCGAAAAAGTTCCACTTGATTCTCGATCCCAGACTCCAAGGACACAAGTCCATGAAATCAGCACAGCGACTTGCATCTCTTGCCAACAAATGCCTCATGAAGAATCCCAGATCCCGTCCCAAAATGAGCGAGGTAATCGAGATGCTGGGAAGCATCATTGATGAAGTTACAGAAACAGATGATAATGTGAATGAAGAAACGCGAGAAGCAGAATCGGGAAAAACAGAGAGCACTACCAGGAAAAAGGGGTTCGATTTCAGAGAGATGGTGTTGAGGAATCGATCGATAGGGAAGATAGAGTGGAGAAACTGGACTCCAAGTCTATTGAGGACATGATTGATGAGGTTCAATAACTTATATTCTTAGTGAATATAAAATGGGTCTGGATATCAACACCCTCGAAATTACTCTGTACACCCATTGATTGTACAAGTAGTTAAAAAATGTTGTACTTGTGGATGCATAAAGCAATTTGGTGGGTGTTAGTAGTCGCGCCCTATAAATATTCGATCATGCAAACGAGATGTAAACAGAATGCACCTCTTCTTCTTCCTTAGAAGTACACTCTCCTTTTTATGTTATGAGCTTAAATACGAAAAAAGAATGTGAGACGATCTCACAGTATACGACAATGCGCGTGTTAGCTAGCCATGTTCGCTATTTCTCTTTTCTATGGTAAATTGATAATTCAATGAATTTAAATGTGTGGTGTGTTGTACGTGCAACATGCAAATTTTTATGTGGATGACTTTAGCCAAGTGCCAAAGTTGGAGCCATACATAGTGTAGATTATTTTTCATATTTTTGAAATAATAAAAATAAAAATGATTGAATGAATGAAGATAAGACACTTGTGGTGAGCTTGTGCTTGAAACAAGTCATATATTGTCTCTCCCAAATACCCCCATCAAAAAAGTGAAACAAGCAGAGAGAAATGGCTTCTTTGAACATGTTCGTTTCTCCCATTGTTACCCCTCAAAGAAGAGTGAGAACTGCAGCAACAGCAGCAAAATCCTCTGGTGGAGGCAGTGAGGAAAAGGGGCTATTGGACTTTATACTTGGGAAGATTGCAAAGCAAGACCAGTTCTATGAGACTGATCCAATCTTGCAGAAGGTGGAGGGGAAGAGCAGCGGCACCACCACCACCAGCGGCCGGAAGAACACGGCGGCACCGACACCAGTACCCAAGAAAAAAGAGGGTGGCTTCAACCTTGGAGGACTCTTTCGCAAGAAATAACTGATTAGTAAGGTCTTATATAATTTTTCCTTTCTTGTCACCACTATTTCTTCTGTAATTTGCTACCTAATTTAATTGCTTATATTTACTTTATCGATAAATTCTTGTATGCAATTTGATGTATACATACAATTGAATTTTAAGTCATTGGATATAATTTCAATTGTCCAATTAAATTTAATCCACCTAATTAGATTGTGCTTTCTCTGTTGTTTTTGTTTGTGTGTGCGTGAGAGGGATAATGTTTGAATATGGTGGCATAATAGTTGAATTTAAATCCTTCTCATTCCAATACAATTTCTTATGCAATGTTGTGAAGTGAGACTTGCTTTGACTAAATTTGATCTTTTTAATGCACATCAATAGAAACAGAGAGAAAGCAAAATCATCTATCTTTTTATTAATATCAAATTGACCACGGTTATTTGAACCTTAATATCTAATTAGTACAATCACGGACAAATTAAACACACTACCACTAGAATTAGTACACTCGTAAAATTCCTAATATTCTCCTTCCCCAAGTTTTAGACATACACCCCCCAAATCTAATCTCCCTCTCTCTTTCTCATTCGTTTTGGAAAAACGACGCTGTCAATTGCCACCGTCCACAACACCCCCATCTGTCGTCCCATTTCTCAATTCTCTTTCGTTTAGTTTATTTTTCGATTTTTTTCACTTTCTCAAAAATTTGGCGGTGTTTCACTTTTCTCCTAAAATTTTAAGGTGACTTGTGACCTATTAAATTTAAGTCCTAGGCCCATCATCAATCATATCCATACCGACCACCAACTAGGTCCATGTTCTTATAGAGCCATCTCTACTTGATTAGTGAAGGTGTGACAATCTACAAGATTTGCTTGAGAGGGCTAAAATGATAAGCAAATCTATATTTAGGTACTAAAATTCAATACTCCCTCCGTCCCATATTAATCTTCATAGGTAGATGGGCACGAAAATTAAGAAAATGTAATAATGAGTAAAGTTTTGAGGGGTAATTTTGTAAAACTTTATGTATAAAGTAAAGAAATGAGTTGACTTGTGTGTATGTGTGGAGATAAAGTAGTGACATTTGTGTAAAATTGAGATTATTGTGAGGGTGAAGTTTATAAATGATTTTTCATTTTAAGGGTGTGAAAGTTATTGTGGGACGTTCCGAAAAGGAAAGTGTGAAAGTTATTGTGGGACGGAGGGAGTATAATAATAAAAGCCATTGCGTAAGGAAGCTTTGAAAAATAAATTTGGTGGGATTATGTTGGGGTGGCAATTTGGATTAAAATATATAATAGTTGGTTATCAACTTTATATTCCGTCCGGACTCCGAGACCTGCGGACGAAATTGTATACGGAGTATATGAGACTACGGGAATGATATAGTTCATGGGTTGACACTATTTTTTGTGTCAACCGTTTAGGTGGCAAGTTACGTTAATAATTAATTAATTATTTTCATATCCTGTTATCAATATTTCCATACAAGAATAGAATCTTTCCATTCAATCAACACGGAAAACACGCAAAACATATGTAATGTCCGCAGGGGCCAACAATAAAAATTTTAAGTAATTAAATTTATAATATATACTAAAAAAAACCAAAATATATAATCTATTAATTATCATAAAATTTTCAGAATATAACATTAAAATTACAACACATATATTAAAAGTATTGCTCCTAACGCTTGTCAATGGGGTACTTCCATATTGGCGGTCATAATCCCGAATCACGTTCTAATGATTGTCCGTTAATGATTTTGTCGGAAGACCTTTTATCATTTTTTTTATATATATTTGATTGAGATGCTTGAATATTTTTATTCTTTCTTTCAAAAAGAAAAAATCTATTGTTCGTAACTTTTTCATCTACGAAATAATCAAATATAATTTAATTAATTAGAAGACTACAATAATAAATTTCAAATTCTAACTCTTACCCATAGTTATATGATTCTTGTTTATCTTTGACCTACAAAATAAATT
The DNA here is from genome assembly GCA_963675135.1 of Galeopsis tetrahit. Lineage (NCBI taxonomy): Eukaryota > Viridiplantae > Streptophyta > Magnoliopsida > Lamiales > Lamiaceae > Galeopsis > Galeopsis tetrahit. Next base: position 60,272,220 of record OY776132.1, read on the forward strand.
CTATAAATACATCAATTAATAATTGAAGGTTTAATTTTAAATTACATTAAAGGCTAATTATGAATTAAATATTTGGAGAATTGAATAATAAATAAAATAATAAATAAAATAATAAATTAACAAATAACAGAATAAAACAAATAATATATAAATGGGTTGGGTTGTTGTGTACTCAGGTACACCGTGTACTTGAGTCCAATTTTAAACAGGGCCCAATCAAATATATAGAATAATGCACACACAATTACACATAAATTGTTATAGCCCAGCGGCCGGCTTTTGAGTATTTGACTACGAGGTCACTTGTTCGAATCCCAGTTTCAACAAATATAAAATTTTATTTTATCACTTTTTTTTTTTTGCACCTAATTTTATTTTAACACCCGTTTATCTAGATTATAATAGTGCAAGTACTAATAACCTTTAATAGTCATAAACGTGCAAGTTTTAAATAATAAAATGTGTAAAACTAATAACAATTTTTTTTAAAAAAAAATTGGCACCCGTTTATCTAGATTATAAAAGTGCAATTACTAATAATAAAAATGTGTATTTTAATAGTCATAAAAGTGTAAGTTTTAAATAATAAAATGTGAAAAATTAATAACAATTTAAAAAAAAAAAATTGGAACCGATATAAATAATAAAATGTGAAAAATTCAATGATTGAGAAAATAAAATTGTTAGAAATATTGATTGAATTTTGTGTGTTATGATTTCTATCAAGAATGTTGGGTCTAGTTTGAGGTGCATGTATTTTCTTTTATGTATGCTATTCGACAACATCGTATATATCATTGTATGTTGATAAATATTTTTTGTTGCCTAATTTATATAATACTCCCTCCATCCATGAAAAGTAGTCCCATCAGAGAGGGGCATATGTTTTAAGAAAAAGATAGATAAAGTAGATAAAGTAAGGGTATTGTAGGGTATTGTGGGGTCCATTATGAATAAAGTGATTGTTTGTGAATAAAGTTTATGGCAATTTGAGTAATTAAGTGATGGTTGAAGGGTGATAGTTTTCAAAAAGGGTATGAGACTACATTTTGTGGACAAAGAATATAGGACAAATGGGACTACTTTTCGTGGACGGAGGGAGTAACACTTTTATTAATTGCACTTACTAATAATATCATGAATAGTAATAAAAGTGCAAGTAAAAAAATAATAATAAAACGTGTAAAATTAATAATAATTTTTAAAAAAAATAGCACTAATTTTTCTAGATTATGAAAGTGCAAGTACAAATAACCAAAAGGTGTATCATTAGCATACACTTTTCAGTTATAATATCATACACTTTTCAATTATAATAACATACACTTTTCATTAATATATAATTTACACCTTTTCATTAATAAACACATACACTTTTTAGTTATAATAAAATACACTTTTCATTAAATAGATCATACACTTTGCAGATATAATAACATATACTTTTCATTAATAAAACATACACTTTTCATTAATATATCATACACTTTGCAGTTATAATAACATACACTTTTCATTAATATATAACTTACACTTTTCATTAATAGATCATACACTTTTCAGTTATAAAATCATACACTTTTCAGGTATAATAACATACACTTTTCATTAAAAACAATGTTGCATTTTTCAATATAGTAACATACACTTTTCATTAAAAAAACAAAGATACATTTTTTAGTTATAATAACATACATTTTTCATTAAAAAAACAAAGATACACTTTTTAGTTATAATAACATACACTTTTTCAAAAAAAAAAAATCGAAAAAAAAAAAACGAAAAAAAAAAATTGAAAAAAAAAATCGAAAAAAATAAAAAAGTCAAAGTTTGACCGTTGACCGGTCAACGGTCAACATTTGACTAGTCAAAGTCTACTCAAGTACACGGTGTACTTGAGTACATACAAGACTTTGGCTATATAAATATAAATTACAATTGCGATTACAAATGTGAGTGCAAAATTGATTTAAAAAAATACTAATAAATAAATTAGCATATGAATATATTGGGCCTGAAAAGGAATTAAGCAATTAACTGAGCCTACTTTAGTTAGTTTATTATTTGGGGAGGCCAACCAAAGAAACTACCACACTAATACGTATATATAAACCTAGAGAGAGAGAGAGGGAGAGAGAGGGAATGGGAGACGTGACTTTCATTAATCAAATATATTTGTCAATGGGCCAACCAAAGAAACTACCACACTAAGACGGAAACCAGGTGTTACTTTCAAAGAGGGCAGCGTGGGAGACACTTGAAGCCGAAGGACAGCAGACGACAAACACACAAACGACATTGACCTTCGAAACCTGCGAGGAGGAAACGACGTGGCTAAACGACAGCTTCACGGGATTGTTAAGAAAGGAACTATGGTGGGACGAGGTAGGGGAGGAATTGCAAGGGGAATGCAGTAACGCCCTCAAAGTCCACTATCATGGGGACGATGTAGTACTGTTACGAAGCCTAAAGGAAGATCAGACAAGCAAGGTACTAGAGGAACTCGACGAATGGGTATCCAACTGGTTTGTGTGGGTACGTCCATGGAAACAGACAGACGTAAGCCACAAGAGGAGAATATGGACCAGGTGGATAGGAGTACCAGCCCATGCATGGAACATAAGATTTTTCTCACAAATGAGCGCACAGTTTGGGACAATGATGAGGCTGGACCATAATACTATGTTAAAAAACAATTTGGACATAGCAAGAGTCCAAATGTCGATCCCCTTTACAAACGACGTTAACCAGATTATACCAGTCACGATAGACGGGAAGGTGTTCAGAATCAGGATAGAGGAGGAACAAATATGCCACCACGAGGAGAACGACAGCGATGGGGAATCGGAGGACACAGATGTATCAAACGCAGACAACACCTCGATTATTGGTCAGAATTCGGTAGACTCGGACGAATCGGAAGACGAATCGGTGAAAATCGCCGGAGAAGAGGCATTAAATGACGGCGTGGAGGCATTAAATGAAGGCGTGGAGGAGGTTTCACAACCCTAAGACATTGGGGAGACGGAACATACCTCGGGGAACACAGAACGCATGGATCAAATCAACGTAACGGCTGGAAGATTAAAAACCAACCACGCGCCAGAAGGAAACATGAAGGAAAGTCACGCGCTGGAACCATACTCCGAAAGCCCACCAGTTGAGACATTGGACGAGTATGTAACTGGGCTGAAGCCCAACTCAGAAGATACGGGTCAAAGTAATGCAATGAATGGGAAAACTACCCTAGAAAACGCGCTTGAGGAGAACAAGTCGGGAAGCCAAGAAGTTGAGGCCCACTCAGAAAGCCCATCGAATGAGTCTGAAGGCTGGAATGAAAACGGGCCAAGGCCCAATACACTAAATGAGGCAAGAGATTTCAGCACAGGGCACATGATTAATACACCCCGAGGGGAAAACACACACCACACATGCGATACAGCTGGTACCCAGTCTGGAACTTCGTGATACACACCAAGACTTGCAGAACCAATCTCACACCACACAGACGCTCAGATCTACACCGATAAGGAAGAAAATGAGGAAAGGGATCCGGAGGAATTCCTACCGATTAAATCCAGCCTCGCACTACCCAATCAACACCCAAACAAGCATAACCCTTCAACCAAAAACATGCCTAGAAATCAAGGAGGCATCTCAAAGCAAGCCAAGAAGAAGCTGGAAAGGAAGGATTTCACATACTTCGTCAAGGAAATTCAAACCACGGAGGACAAAGATTTTGAGATGAGAAACAACAGGGAAGGACGGAAAAAGGGGCAAACAAAGAGCAAGCTGGGCGAGAAAGCGGAAGAAGCACAGGAAACTTGGGAACTAGCAAAAAAGATAGGTGCTGCTACAAAAAGAAAAGACTCAGAAATCATCGAAAATTTGTCACATCAAACTGAAGAACAAGAAAGGACTAACACAGTGGGCAAGGAGCTGAACAAAACGGTGTCTCAATGAAGGTACTATCCCTCAATATTAGGGGCTTGGGGAGCAAAATGAAGAACAAAGAGATTAGGGAACTGATTAAGAATCATAGGGTGGATATATGTTTCGTACAAGAGACCAAGAAAGAAGTTTTTGACGAATTTGGAGGAAGAGCAGTGTGGGGGGAGGGGAATTTCGATTGGGCACATAGAGAGGCCGAGGGGAGATCTGGAGGTATCTTGACGATATGGAACACATAAGTTTTCGCAGTAACAAGCAAATGGCATATGCAGGGGGCACTTGTAGTCAATGGCAGATGGGGGACGGAGCAGACAGAGTGTTTCCTAGTAAACGTCTATGCGCCGTGTGCACTCGTTGAGAGAATGGAATTATGGGGGAGAATAAAAGCAGTAACCCAACAAAACTCAGAAGTCTGTATCTGTGTGGGTGGCGATTTCAACTCGATAAGGTGGGGAACCGAGAGAGTGGGTAGAAGAGCAGAGCCAAATCGAAGCGACATTGAAGCTTTCGACTCTTTTATTAGAGACGCCGGAATGCTGGACCTCCCACTCCATGGTCGAGCATACACGTGGTACAGGGCAGATGGGTCGTGTAAGAGTAGAATAGACAGACTACTAGTAAACAACGCTTGGATGAATCGATGGCTGAGCACGCATCAAAAGGGCCTAAGGAGGACCGTATCGGATCATTGCCCAATCATGCTTGAGATTAAAGTGAAGGATTGGGGCCATAAACCGTTTCGTAGTGTAAATGCCTGGTTCAAACACCCAGGTTTCATGGAGTTTGTGACGAAGAAATGGGAGGAGTACGAGGTACAAGGGCGGAAGGGGTACGTCCTCAAAGAGAAGCTGAAAAAGCTAAAAGCCGACATCGGGCAATGGAACAGAGAGGTCTTTGGAAACATTAATAACAGGGTGGAAGCAAGCAACCAAATTATTCATGAGTTGGACATGGTCGACGATACACTAGGACTGGACGAAACAGAGGTTATTAGAAGGAATGAGGAAAGAGCTAAACTAATAATGGGGCTGTGCAGCAGAGACTCACTTCTCTCTCAAAAATCCAGAATCAAATGGACAAAACAGGGCAATGCAAATACCAGTTATTTTCACAGGTGCATAAACAAAAGGCGCAAAAGCAATGAGATTGTAGGGTGTTAGGGTCTTGGTATTTTGAAAATATTGTAAAGTATCTTTTGTGTTTTTTTTCTGGGAATAGTATGAATATTTGAAGATGACAACAGAAATGTGTGTGAGAGAGATAGAGAGAGAATTTAGAGAGGGACAAGAGTTTGTTAATTTTTCTGATAATATTCCGAAATGGCCAAAATTGGCATAAGTAATACTAGTACTTGGAGTTGGGACCACAAGTCCACTTTTGCAATTAAATAAAAACTCTTACGTAAATGCTAAATGGGTAAATTGCAAACCCAAACTAATTAATTAATTAAACCCATACATCTCGGCCCAGTATATATTTTCCATAGCCCAACTTGCATTCCTTATCCAATCATCCTTCACTTTGGCCCATTCTGCACAAGTCAATCGCCCCTTCTTCTTCTCCAGAACAAAAGCTTCTGACAACAATTTGGTACTTTCTACCTCCCCAAGCTTCTCCTCCGGCAATGAGCCCATAACAATACCCGGCGGAACGAAAGATCCTTGTCCCCAAGGATATTCCAAGGTGTAGTGCTTCTTCAAGAAGGTAATATCTTCACACGACTCACAATTCCAAATTGCATTTATCCAATTCGCACACACCTGATGTACAATCTTCTTACGCATTTCAGAATTCTTGTGGACATCGGTCAGGTCAATTCCCCGAACTTCTTGATGAATTGTAGTGGCCTGATCTTGAAGCAGTTTACGAGGCCTCATGAAAATCTTGGAAAGTTTAGGTAATCCTGAATTTGTGAGCCCTTTGACTCCAACTTTCGTTTCGTCGAAAGCTTTCAGCATTTCCATTCTATAATCAACACATAACCTCCCTGTACCAACTGTCGTCAAAGGGCTTTTGCTAACTTTGCTCAGCCCTGATTTGAGTAGATCCTCCACAATCTCCTCAATTTCACCCTTGTGAGCATGAGAGGTTTTGCCTGGATATTGTTGCCTTGGAATACTACCAGGTTTAAGTAGAATTCGACATTGATCCAAGTGTACCATCTCAAATAGGTTAACATCTGAAATCCATTGACATTCATCTTTAGAAGTAAGAGCTTGTAGCTTAATCCTTTTTCCCATGAATGTAACACTGAAGGTCATGGCATTGTAGTCTAATTCTATAGGTGTACCAGCCCTAAGCCAATCCCCACCCAAGATCAGATCACAACATTCATTTTCTAGAAGCCTTAGAGGATAACTGAATGTATAACCCTGCATCTGCCATTCAAATGCTTCCACCTGTTGGGAACTTATAAGTTTTTGTCCATTGGCCACCTTCACCAAGAGTGGTTTTGCTGGAGAGATGTGGCAACCCAATTTCTTTGCAGTTGCAGATTGAATAAAACTGAGTGTGCTTCCAGTGTCAATAAGAACATGTAACTTACGTTGTCCAACTTCACCAAACAGTCTCATGGTTGTTACTCCAACTTCTGTAATAGCATTTAGAGCCATTTGAACCTCTTCAAAGGGTGTTTCTTGATAGGCTAACTGAGTATCAAAATGGTTCTCATTCAGCTCATTACTGTTCTCAAGTAGTTCTTCAGCAACAATCATGTAAGAAATCTTTTGCTTACACTTATGTCCTTGGGTGAATGGGTCATCACAATTGTAACACAAACCCTTCTCCCTCTTTTCAGCCATCTCACTAGGTGTAAGGACCTTGAAATTAGGTTTGAGGCTGGTGAGTGGTGGTTTTCCCTGGGTTGAATCAGGTTTCCCCCACTGTTGATTGTTAGGGGTAGGATTGGGAGCCTTTGAAAAGGGTTTAATCCTCTTTGACATAGCTGATAATGTTTGTTCTTGATTCTTTCCTAATTTGATAGCATGTTATAAAGTTTTAGGCTCAAACATAGACATGAAAGATTGCAATTCTTCACTCAGCCCACTAATGAAACTGGCAACAAAGTGTGATTCAGAGAATTCATTTTTGCTAAACATCAGTAAGCATGCCTTTAATTCTTCAAACTTATCAACATAATCATCATAAGAACTAGTTTGTTTCAGTTTGTTAAAATCTGCCACTACAGTGTATTCTTTCATTTCTTCAAATCTGACAGATATAACTTCAATGAATTGATCCCAAGTAAGATTAAGGTTTCTTTTGTTGTAATTTTGAAACCATAAGGCAGCCTTGCCTTCAAAATGAATAGAGGCTAGGGTTACCTTTTGTGCATCAGTCATGCTAGGCATCAGATTAAAGTATCCTTGACACTTTAGAATCCAGGATCTAGGGTTAGATCCATCAAACTTTGGAAACTCCACCTTTGGGACTGGGTTGTGAAACTTGGTACCATCAGTAAGTAGTTTCACCCCCGGTGATTCCTGATATTGATTAATAGGAACAACACTTGATGAGCCCCCACTTGGGCTACCCAAAAGGGATTCCTTATCTTGTTGCCCCTTGTTTTTGTCCATGTTGAGCAGCTGCAGCTGAAGAGCAGCCAATGTGTTAGTAACATGCTCTAGCTTCCCACTTAATCCACCAATTTGATAATCCATCCTTGATGAGATTTCATGCATTGTCTCTTTGATTTTACCTTCTGTGGCTTCCCATTTTATTGCTTCAGTTTGTATTAGTTGTTCTAACTTCTTTTGTGACTCTTGCAGGTCTTTGAAACGAGTGGATTCAGCCATGCCCAAGATTAGGCTCTGAGATACCAAATGTTAGGGTCTTGGTATTTTGAAAATATTGTAAAGTATCTTTTGTGTTTTTTTTCTGGGAATAGTATGAATATTTGAAGATGACAACAGAAATGTGTGTGAGAGAGATAGAGAGAGAATTTAGAGAGGGACAAGAGTTTGTTAATTTTTCTGATAATATTCTGAAATGGCCAAAATTGGCATAAGTAATACTAGTACTTGGAGTTGGGACCACAAGTCCACTTTTGCAATTAAATAAAAACTCTTACGTAAATGCTAAATGGGTAAATTGCAAACCCAAACTAATTAATTAATTAAACCCATACATCTCGGCCCAGTATATATTTTCCATAGCCCAACTTGCATTCCTTATCCAATCATCCTTCACTTTGGCCCATTCTGCACAAGTCAATCGCCCCTTCTTCTTCTCCAGAACAAAAGCTTCTGACAACAATTTGGTACTTTCTACCTCCCCAAGCTTCTCCTCCGGCAATGAGCCCATAACATAGGGATATCAATAGATGGAGAATGGAAGGAAGAGGTCGAGGAGGTGAAGACGGGGGTGCGGGAACACTTTAGAAAGCACTTCAGTTCAGAACAGGGAGCCAGGCTAACCATAGACGAAGCCATACTCCAAAGAAAGATCTCCAACGAGGACAATGCAATGCTTATCAGCCCTTTCACGGACGAAGAGATAAAAGAAGCAGTGTGGGCGTGTGAGAGCTGAAAAAGCCCAGGTCCAGACGGTTTCAACTTCTACTTTATAAAGAAGTGCTGGAACGTGCTCAAAGGAGACATTGGTGGTTTTATTAAGGAGTTTCACCAGAACGGGCGATTGGTTAGGGGCATCAACCCCTCTTTTATCACCCTAATACCAAAAAATGAGGAAGCTAGTAGGATGGAGGACTTCAGGCCGATATCACTCATAGGAGGTATGTACAAAATTCTGTCAAAGATTCTATCAAACAGGTTAAGCAAGGTACTCGAATCTATAATATCGGAGAACCAAAGCGCGTTCATAGGGGGAAGACAAATACTCGACGGAGTGGTCACTTTAAACGAAGCTATTGAAGACATCAAACACCGCAAGAAAAATAGCATGATCATGAAAATAGACTTCGCAAAGGCGTACGATTCCGTAGATTGGGGGTTTTTAAAGTCTATGATGATAGGACTCAATTTTCATCCGAAGTGGGTAGCATGGATAATGGAATGTGTGAGTTCAGCACACGCATCTGTACTGGTAAACGGAAGTCCGTCTGGCGAGTTCAAACTCCAACGAGGGCTTAGACAAGGGGACCCCTTGTCTCCCTTCCTATTCTTAATTGCGGCAAAAGGGGTAAGTGCGATGATGAACGAAGCAACGAACAAGGGGCTGTTCAAAGCCGCAAGGATTGGGAGAAATGAGGTAGATGTATCGCACCTGCAATTTACAGACGATACAATATTTCTAGGGGAAGGAGACACAGAAAACGCAACATTTCTTAGTAGATTTTTTAAAATCATTCAACTGGTAACAGGAATGAGTGTCAATCTGGATAAGAGCCGATTATTTGGGGTAAACGTGGAGGAGTCACTAATTCGTGAGGCGGCCGAGATTATTGGATGCAATATGGGAAGCATGCCTTTCGTCTACCTGGGATTAAAAGTGGGGACAACACACCAGTCCCCAAACGACTGGGATTACGTGGTTTCAAAAATCAAGAAGAAGATAAGCAAATGGAGGGCAGCAAAGATCTCAATTGGAGGCAGGCTTACATTAATCAACGCAGTACTATCGTCTTTGCCGGTCTATTATTTCTCGACCTACCGAGCGCCGAAAAAGACCATCAAAGAGATCGTAAAATGCCAGAGAACATTCTTATGGGGAGGGGACAGTGAAAGCTCACACAAAATATCATGGGTTGAGTGGAAATCAGTTTGCAAACCAAAAATTTTGGGGGGGGGGGAGGGGGGGGGGGCTAGGGGTAAGGGACTTAGAGAGATTTAATAAAGCGTTGTTAGAAAAGTGGTTGTGGAGATTCCTCAATGAAAGCAATATGCTATGGGCTAGAGTGATTGCCTCAAAATTCGGAAGATCCGGGGGATTGGAGGCGGAGACTGAAGAGACGGGTAGAGGAGGCAAACCGAGGGGTTGGTGGGCCATTGTGATTAAAGCAACGGGAGGGGAGGTGGGGGGCTGGTTTATGAACGGGCTGCATAGGGAGATGGGAAATGGGCACAACACAAGTTTTTGGGAAGGGAGGTGGGCGGGGGTGACGAGTCTGAAATCGAGGTTTAGAAGACTATACCACCTTATCTTAGACCAAAAAGAATTGATAGGAAACATGGGGTCATGGAGAGAAGGAGAGTGGGAGTGGAATTGGACATGGAGGCGAGATTTAAGGGAAAGAGATATTACAATTTTTAATGAGCTTTTGTGTGTGATCAACAGGTTTCCCGTCAGACAAGGAGTAGAAGACACATGGAGGTGGAAGAACAGCTCGGACGGGAGATATCAGGCCAAGGCAGCCTACGAATGGTTATTTAAAGAAGAAGAGGAAGTCCAGGAACCAGAGGAGGAATTGAATTGCTACAAACAAATATGGAACAAGCTCACGCCAACAAAGGTAACAGTGCACGCATGGAGATGCATCCGGGAAAGGCTGGCCACCAAATCCAACTTGCAACGAAGAGGAGCGCTACCAAACACTCTAGAAGCTGACTGCGAATTTTGCACGGGTCAGGCGGAAACGGATAGACATATCATTTTCGAATGTCAAGAATCATACCAAGTGTGGATGGGTATATCAAAATGGCTAGGCGTACACACGGTAATGACTTCAAATCCTATCATCAATTTGCTTCATTTCAGTAGAACGTTGAATGGGGCGAAGGGCAAATTGGTGGTTGTTTGTATCTGGGAATGTGTAACTTGGTCGATATGGAAAAGGAGAAACTCGAAGATTTTTAGGAGGGAGGCGTGCACGATAAAGAAACTGGTGGAGGAAATCATCTTAAGAGTATGGAGTTGGATGATTGCCAAGGGAGATGCAGGCCTAAAACACACAGTGGCGCAATGGATTGCGGATCCAAGAAGAGTTCTGAAAGCATAGATAGCCAATTCGGCACCCAAGCTAGGAGTGTAACATGAATGTACAACATTTCTATTTCTCTGAGCACAGTAACTAATATCACAAATAAGTTCTGATAAATAAAAATGTTAATTGCCTGATAAAAAAAAAAAACGTATATACACTAGTTAGTTGATAAAATCTAGGGGGGCATGGTCCTCCTCCATGTAAGCGACCGTCCGCCCCTGGTCCGCAGTTAATCCTTATAAACATTTCAGGTAAACCTTAAAATTTGTTTATGCACTAATTTTCTCAAAATCATTTGCTGCAATAAAAAGATCGACTATTCACTAATTAATCTCAGGTTATTGTTCTAATTTTCTGCAGTACTGGTAAAATCTCATTATTTTTTAAATTTGCATTCAACTTTTCATAATCGAGGTAACTAGAGAGGAACATACTCATAAGTTTCAAGTTTACAATACCAAATTAACTCCCGGAGTGATTCGTCTTGTGAGAATAGATATGTGATCACGTTGATGGGATGATAGGAATGATTCACTATTTATAAGAGTATTTACAAAGAGATAATTAAGGTAAATACAACAACCATATCAAAGAGATATATAAAAAAATATGGACTAAAATAAAAAGATATTATTCCTATATTATTATTCCCCATTACCCCCGTCAAGCGATGTTGTGGATGCAATCGAACACAGAGCTTGGAACGCAACAATTCGAAGCCGGGGCAAGGAAGACTCTTGGTGAAGACGTCGGCGAGCTGAAGCGTGGATGGTACGAACTTGGTGATGAGGCGACCAGAAGAGACCAATTCGCGAACAAAATGGCAGTCAATGTTGATGTGTTTTGCTTGTTTATGAGAAACTGGGTTTTGACTCCAAAACAAAGCACTCTTGTTGTCGCAAAGCAGTGTGGGGGCCGAAGAAGGGAGCTGACCAAGCTCCCGAAGAAGTTGAGTGACCCAAATCATTTCTTGGGCTGTGTTCGCAAGTGCCCTATACTCGGATTCACAGCTCGAGTGAGCAATATTGAGTTGTTTCTTCGCGCTCTAGGAGATTAAATTTCCTCCCAAAAAAATCAAATAACCATAAGTGGAGCGACGAGTCTCAGTGCAACGGGCCCAACCCGCATCAGAATAACCAACGAGTGAGTAGTCACTTGTCCGGCCAAAGGAAAGCCCATAGTTGATAGTGCCCTTAACATATTTGTGGATCCTCTTGACTGCGAGGAAGTGGTCGGTGGTCGGCAAGTGTAAAAATTGACTGACATGATTAATAGCATATGAAATACCAGGACGCGTGATCGTTAGGTACTGTAAAGCGCCGACGAGCAAGCGGTAAAGAGTGTTTCGGCAAAAGGGGTCCCTACACTAACCAAAGACTCCCCGACTGCGAGGGGAGTGGAGACAGGATTTGAGTCGTGCAACTCCGCTCGAGATAAGACATCGCGAGCATACTTCGCTTGGCTGAGAAAGAGACCAGTTGACGAGTGAGTGACCTCGAGGCCGAGGAAGTAGCGAGGCGACCAAGATCTTTGATCACAAATTCCTTGTTGACACGACGAATAAAACGCCGAATAGCATCCTGGTCGCTCCCTGTAACAATAACGTCATCCACATAAAGCAAGAGTTACATGGTGACTTTACCACGCCTGAAGTAGAAGAGTGAGGGATCTGCTCGGCTGCACATAAAATCCAAAGTCTTAAGGAAACCACTGAAGCGAACAAACCAAGCGAAGGGAGCTTGCCGAAGACCATACAACGCCTTCTTGAGGCGACAAACATGGTCGGGAAAGCGAGGATCAACAAAGCCAGGAGGTTGAGCCATGTAAACAGTGTTCGTTAATTGTCCATGGAGAAAAACATTGTTGACATCGAGCTGGTGCATGTGCCACTGATTCCGAACAGCCAGACACAAGATGATGCGAACAATAGTGACCTTGATGACTGGACTGAATGTGTGCGAGAAGTCAAAGCCAGGAACCTGCGAGAAGCCCTAGGCGACCAGACGAGCTTTGTAACGATCAACTGTTCCATTAGTAAGAAATTTGGTGTGAAAGACCCATTTTGAACCAACAATGTTTGTAGAGGGAGGACGAGGAACGATCTCCCATGTTTGATTAGCATGTAGGGCATCGAGCTCAGATTGCATTGCAGCTAACCGATGTGGATGCTTAAGGGCTGATTTGAACCCCTTAGGCTCATCAGAGACCGAGAGTGCGGACAGGTGTCCATTGATCGCAATGTCGACAATGTGCCGAGGTTTGAAAATCTAAAATCTAGCACGAGTAACCATCGGGTGAGTCGGGACAGAAAGTGGGCGAGCAGCTGGTGGAACAGCAGGTGGGCGAGCAGGAGGCTACTGGACTGCTGAGCAAGCAGGAGGCTGCTGGGCGAGCAGGAGGCTGCTGGGCGAGCAGGAGGCAGGGCGGACTCCTGTGATCAGGGCATAGACTACAAAGGAGTCGGCGAGGTGCAGTCGATGGTTCCATAAATGAGCTGATTTCAAGGGAAACAGACGAGGATAGAGCATGAGCAACCGAGAACGGGAACACTGATTCATCAAACTGAGCATGATGAGTAGTGTAGAAGCGGGAAGTGATTGGATCGTAACATCGAAACCCCTTATGTGAAGAACTGTATCCCATAAAAACACACGGAGCACTGCGAGGAGCAAGTTTGTGGAGAGCATAATCGCGGAGATACGGAAAGACCCTACAGCCGAATGTTCTAAAGTTCGCAAAGTTGGGGGTAGTGCCAAACAAGAGCTGAAAGGGCGACCTATCTTAGAGAACAGGCGTGGGCAGACGATTAATAATGTAGACAACAGTGGAGAAGGCATCAACCTAAAAATGAGCTGGCATGCTCGACTGAAACAATAATGACATTCCAATTTCAGTAACATGACGATGTTTGCACTCAACCCGACCATTTTGTTGAGGCGTGTATGGGCATGAGATGCGATGATGAATGCCATGGTCGGTAAGAAAGCCACGAATGCGACAATTGACAAATTCAGTTCCACTATCACTCTAGAAGACTTTGATCGAAGAGGAAAACTGATTGCAAACAAATGCATGAAACCGAACAAACATATCATATAAATCAGATTTGGCATGCATATAGAGCAAGTAAATTTGGAGAAATCATCCACAAAAATAACAAAGTAACGAAAACCATCATTTGAAGCAACAGGGGCAGGTCCCCAAAGATCACAATGAACTAAATCCAAAACACGAGATGCTCACTTTTCATTCAAAGTAAAGGATAAATGTTTACTCTTAGCCAATTGACACGGAGTACATAAGCCCGGTGTGGGAAACATAGAAGTGGGGGACAGTAAGCCCAATTTATTCAAAAATTTAACGACAGAAATAGGAACATGGCCTAATCTACGATGCCAACACTCAAAAGAGGCCTTTAGCGACGAGCTTCGTAAAGCAGCGACCAAGGCCGGAGTACCCTGCTCCAGGGCATAGAGTCCTCGACTATGCCGACTCCTCGCCAAGGGTTGCTTGGTTGCTCGATTCTGAATGACAAATGAGTCATTAATAAACAAAACGTCAATAGGAAATTCCGTAGTAAGCTTACTAATGGATAACAATTTCTTAGTAAGATGTGGTACGACGAGCACATCTAACAGACGAACATCCTTATTAACCGAATACAACCCAACATGAGTGATAAGAATAGAAGAGCCATTAACAACAATAACATTATCGTTACTAGAATACGGGTGAAGGTTATCCAAATCAGTGGAGCGAGGAGTCATGTGAGCGGATGCACCACTGTCGAGGAACGAATCCGAGGCCGGAGGCTGCGAGATACGACACTGAATGTCAAGAGCATGAGCAAGGTTGGCCGCAGAGGGGGCAGGGCGAGCATAACGGTCCGGACAGCGACTGGCATAATGACCCTGTTGTCGGTAGATCTGGCAAGTCGGAGGGCGACGAGCAGGAGCTGAACCACCAAGTGAGGAAGAAGTGGTCGCCTAGCCACCAGAATTCTGCGAAGATGAGTTACGGGATTTGGCGCCAGGACGAGGAGAAGCAGCGAATGCAGGAACAGGCGAGGACGAGGAATCCATCGAGCAAGTGAACTGCTCATAGTTCAGGGCTTGATGGATCAGGTCGCGAAAAACCGACATGAGCGTCATGGCCAAGCGAGTGTCAGAAAAACCTGCGAACAGAGGGCCAAAACCAGTGAGGAACCAGTGGGACTTGTCGTCATCGCCACCAGGCTTGCCAATCGAAGAAAGTTGGTCGTAGAGGGCACAAAACTTCCTACTGTAATCATCAACAAAGGACGAACCGCGACGAGGGGAGAGTAATTGATTTTGCAAATTATTGATGCGAGGGGCCGAGGTATGGCTGTAGGCAGCCTCGAAAGCAACCTAGATGGAACGCGAGGTGTCACAACCGATGACCTCGGCCATGACTTCTTCAGAAAGAGAGGAAAAAAGGAGACTGAGGATCTTCTGATCCTTTTCAAACCAACAATATATGCAGGGTTGGGAGTCGATTCACCAGATGTAGTGATTGATTTGGCCAGAGCGGGTGTCGTACCATTGCCGTGAGAGATGAGGTCATGGCTTGACAGGACCGAGACTACCCGATTTCGCCAAAGGAGGTAGTTGGAGGATGATAGTTTAATGGTCAAAAGATGGACCAAAAGTTGAGAGGGATGGCAGAGGGGGAAGGTGCCGCCGCCGTCATGAAGGGAAATTGAGAATGTAGCGTGATGCTTTAGAGAGAAGATTAGGGTTTCGACCGTTAATAAGGTGATAGGAATAATTCACTATTTATAAGAGTATTTACAAAGAGATAATTAAGTTAAATATAACAACCATATCAAAGAGATATATACAAAGATATGGACTAAAATAAAATGATATTATTCCTATATTATTATTCCCTATTACGTCTCCCAAGATATTTCAAAGTATAGTACATTATGTATCTTTCTCACAAGAGTATATATCTACAACAAATTTGACGATAGATATTATCAATATTAGTTAAAGTTTCACCAATATTAAACACTGTAAGAGTATATGTATATCTCCAACGAATTTGACGATTGATATCATCAATATTAGTTAAAGTTTTACCAATATTACACACTAGGAGAATTGACTATTGAACTACCCATAATTTGGGAAAAATCACCCATAAAAGGATATGAAAATATTTTTATTTCTATTTTCATGGAAAATATACAAAAAATAAATATTTCGTAATCACCCATAATTATTGACGTGACATGCCACATAAGCGGTGGACACAAAAAATAATGTTTATCGATGGACACTATATCATTCTCGTGTGTATACACGTAGACATATAGGTGGAGAATAATGATATAAAATTTTTATGGAGCTCAACATCTGCCTAAACTATTTGTATTATGTTATAGTGTACAAATATTTTAAGTACACAAGGCAGGATAGATATGAGATTAAACATCGAAATTAAATAGAGCAAGATATGTGTTGCATATAAATTGCTAATACATTATTAGAACGGAAGATCGATTTATGAATCATGTAACATGCATGAGTTGCCATGTATTCTTAAAATTGCTTTCCAATTCCAACATTCACACATGCATAACAAACTATCATGCAATGCCACATCATTTAAATGAAGGATGCATGTTTTGTGCAAGCAATTCCAACCTTGGATCACACATCATATATATGATGATTCAATGCTCAATTAACCCCAACATACACCACTAAATTAAATTAAAAATCGATCAATAGAAATGGCACGAGGAAGTACTATAGTATTGCAGGTTGTGGTGGTGGCGGTGTTGTTGCTCGTGGTGGAGGGGACGAAGGAGCAGGAGGAGGCCAACCCTCTCCGAAATTGCATGGTGAGTAGTTGCCACCTGAAATTACAGAGCTGCTTGAAAGGTTGCACAGCGACAAGTTGCAGACAAGATTGTGGAATTAAACAAGTAAAATGTTTGGCATTTTGCCTTATCCGTCAAAATATGTCACAGATCAATCTCAACGGCGCCTGATCGAGTTTAAATACTCACATCACCACGTACCAATATCTACTTTGATCATTAATATATATCGATCCACACTATAATAATATTTAAGTGATGTAACATCTTTTTATATATACATGTAACTTAATTAATTCATAAATAAAACTTATTAGCAGAATTCATCATATCTTTCTGCATCTAGTTATATATGTATACTTAATCTTAGAATTCATCATATCACTCCAAGGTCAAAGTAAATTGGTCAAATATGGTTTTTAATTAAAAGTGTAATTTTTTAAAAAAGAATTTTCAGTAAAAGTGTTAATTAATCTCATGGAAGGGTGGAAATTTAAGAGGTCAGGCCAGGTTCTGCACCAAAACGTCTGGGCATGTTTAGCAAAGTTAGACCTAAACTTGACCTTTTGATTTTGATAAACATTTTTTTAACTAGGTTCGGTGTGACATTTTCAGTAGATGGCAAGTTATATCTAGGTTTTTTAAAAGCATATATAAATTTAAAGTCACTATCAAATATTAAAATACATTATGCAATTTATAACAAAATAAATTTAAAGTCACCGCGGTTGCCGACGAGAACTTTGGCAAGGGCAAGGGCAAGGCGGGAGCTTTTAATTTATGTGGAGGCAAAAGAGGGGTGAGGGCGGCGGTGGCACGAGATTAAAAATAAAGGGATTTTGGTGTAAGATTACATCATGATTTTTTTAGAAATTTTGGTGTAATTACGTCATGTCATAAGGATATGGTTTGCAGTGGAATGGTGGGGCGGAGGTGCAGCGACGGCATGATGGTGGGGACGGGATCTCCTGTTACACAATGGTGTTACATCTTCTGTTACACCTTTAGATGAATGACACTTGTCCTAGTAATTAATTTCGATTAAGTCAAATAAAATTCCTTAATTCTCTCCCTCAAATCTACATAAACCTTATCAAATATTTAAAGAAAACAAATCACAGGAAATATTTTTTAACACATATTATATATAAAAAAAAAATTATACTCAATTTGTTTAAATAATTTTATATAGAAAAATCTTAAACAATTTCAAAAAAAAAAAAAAAAATTTGCAATCAGTTTGCTTAAATATAATAAACACGTTTAAATAATTTAATATTTTTGGCATTTTTTTTTAAATATAAAAGTATTTAAAAAATATACTTTAACAATTAAATAAAAATGGTCAAATTAAAGAAAAAAAATTAAAATATGAAAATTACAAAAAAAGTAAGTATTTATTTTATTGAAGTTAGGGTTGTTATTCGAGTCGAGTCGAGCCGAGTATTTGAGGTTCGAGCTCGACTCGAGCTCTTATCGAGCTGAGCCGAGCTCGGCTCGATAACATTACCGAGTTCAAAATTGAGCTCGGCTCGACTCGTTAACGAGTCTAACGAGCTTAACGAGCCTATCGAGTCGAGCCGAGCCTAACGAGCCTAATGGAATTTCTTATAAAAAATTAGTTATCGAGCCTAACATGTCGAGCTCGAGCCGGCTCGTTAATAAATCGAGCATCTAACGAGCTCGAGCTCGGCTCGTTTAGCTAAACGAGTCGAGCCTTATCGAGCCTTAACGAGTCGAGCCGAGCCGAGCCGAGTCTCGTTAAGGCTCGGTTCGAATAACAACACTGATTGAAGTATTATGAAACAACAAAACATGAGAATTATTATGATAAATTAATATAAAATTAAGATAAAAAATGTTAAGTAATATAGTTAAATATAAAACTGAATATAAAAGCATTTACAAAAACAAATACAAAGGTTTCAAAAAAAAAAAAAATAGGTTTGATCGTAAATTTATTTATAATTATATTCCATTTAATTAGTTAGTTTTGTATAAATTATATTTACTCAACACTTTTTTATAAAATTTTGTATTTAATTATATTTCAAATGTTAAAAATTATTAAATTATATATTTTTTAATTACGTTTATAGGGATGTTTCATCAAAGCAAACAAATGTTGAAGAATGTTGGTTTGCCGGTTGAGAAGATTGATTGTTGTGTGAAGGGTTGCATGTTATATTGGGGTGACGAAGATAGCAGTCTGAAGATGTGTAGAATGTGTGGCCATCCCCAGTACAAAGAGGCACGTCGAAAGGGACCTGGTGGTCAATCGAAGAAGACAAAGAAGGAAGTGCCATATAAGAAGATGTACTACCTTCCTATCATTCCTCGTTTGATGAGATTATATCAATCAAGTGCCACAACACAACACATGACGTGGCATGATACAGATTCCTCTTCGGCTGAGTCGAGGGAGATGCGACATCCGGCAGACTCGGAGGCCTGGAAACACCTTGACAACGTGTTTCCAGATTTTGCTTGTGAACCGAGGAATGTGAGATTAGGTTTGTGTACTAATGGTTTTGCACCGTTTGGGATGCATGGGAAGCAGTATTCTTTGTGGCCGGTGATACTGACTCCGTATAATCTTCCTCCGTGGATGTGCATGAAACCTCAAACAAAGTTTCTGACTGTATTGGTGTCTGGACCAACGAATCCAAAGGACAAACTGGATGTTTATCTCCAACCTCTTATAAAAGACTTGATCTTCTTATGGGAGAATGGAGTCCAAACGTACGATGTTTTTAGAAAGCAGAACTTCACGATGCGTGCTGCTCTTTTGTGGACCATTAGCGACTTTCCTGCATATGGTATGTTGTCCAGGTGGAGTACGGCCGGAAAGAAAGCATGTCCGTATTGTATGGAGAATTTTGAAGCTTTCAGTCTCTCGGTGAGTAGAAAAGTTTTATGGTTCGATAATCACCGTAGGTTCTTACCTCGAGGTCACCCGTTTCGAAGAAATAAGAAGAACTTCTTAAAGAACAGAGCAGTCACAAACAATCGACCTCCACTTCGAGATGGTATTTTATACATTTATTTAATGAGTATTAAACGTATATTTATCTATTGCTTTTAGTGTCATTTATAATTTACTCTCCGTACAGGACGTAGGTTGTTATATGAGATTGAGTGGACGGGGTTGAAAAAAAGTACTGAGGAAAATGCAGCGGAACACAACAGACGAATTGAGGGTGGTTGGAAGAAAAGGAGTATTTTTTGGGACTTACCATACTGGAGTTCACTATTGATACGACACAATTTGGATGTGATGCACATTGAAAAGAATGTGTTTGACAATGTGTTCCACACAATCATGAACACGGAAGGCAAGACGAAAGACACTCCAAAGTCTCGGGAGGAGTTGAACACTCTTTGTCGCCGTGAAGAGTTGAAAAAGGATGAACGTACAGGTAAATTTCCAAAGGCTAGCTACACACTGGATAAGCCACATAAACAAAGATTGTGTAGGTGGATAAAGGAGTTGAACTTTCCGGACGGCTACGTGTCGAACTTGAGTCGATGCGTAGACACAACAACGGGTAAGGTTGCAAGGATGAAGAGTCATGATTGTCATGTATTTATGCAACGCTTGATACCGATTGTGTTCCGAGAACTTCTTCCTCTCAATGTGTGGAGGGCTATCACTGAATTAAGTCTTTTTTTTAGAGATTTAACGTCTACAACGATCAAGATCGATGATATGATTCGTTTAGAGGAAGACATTCCAGTGATTTTGTGTAAGTTGGAACAAAATTTTCCACCTAGCTTCTTTAACTCGATGGAACACTTACCCGTTCACTTAGCGTATGAAGCGAGAATTGGTGGTCCGGTGCAATACAGGTGGATGTACGAAATGCTAAACAAAAGGCAAACGTTGAAGCATCGATTGTGAATGCATATTTGAATGAAGTGGTTGGCATGTTTTGTTCTTATTACTTTGAAGACCACGTCAACACAAAGTTAAGAAGTGCTCCACGTAACTTCGGTGGTAGATCCGCTGACGATATCAGTGAAGAGGTCGATGGAATGCTCTCCATATTCAAGTCTAAGGGACGGCCAATAGGAAAACCCACTGAACGATATTGGGAGACGGACTCGGAGGCGGAAATAGCACAAACGTATGTGTTATTGAATTTTGATGAAGTTCAGCCATACATTGAGTAAGTATTTCATATATAAATCGTCTATTTAACTACCACTTCATTTATGTCATTTAATATTAACCAATTTTTTGAATGTTGTGAATTAGGATGTACACTCAAGAACTACGACGAGCAGAACCAAACATCTCAGATACATATATAGATGCTCGTCTTCAACGTGAATTTTCCCGATGGTTCCAACGTTATGTGAGTACCATTTAATTATGTTTTACGTAAATAAATTAATATTTATTTTAATTAATTTTAAATTGAGTCGTATAGGGACGGGATAACGCTCTTGACAGTCGATTCTTACGAGATCTCAGCAAGGGACCACTACGTCGTGTAAAGACTTACAACGGTTATATTGTGAAGGGCTACAGATTTCATACGTCTGGGTATGCATCGAGAAAGGCGACTACCAACAGTGGCGTCTGCGTTAGCAGTGCGAATTACAATGTAGATGCAAGTGATTACTTTGGAGTGTTACGGGAAGTCGTCGAAGTAGAATATCCAGGATATCCAGCAAAGACTGTAGTGTTGTTCAAGTGTCATTGGTTTGATTCAGGCCATTTAGGAACAAGAATTCATCCGGAGTACAAGCTCGTTGATGTTAGTTCGAAAAGGACGTATGTTGGGGATGATCCATTTGTATTTGCCCATCAAGTATCTCAAGTATACTACTGCACATATCCGGGAGCTCCACGTGGTTATGAATGGCACGCTGTTTGCAAAGTAAAGGCAAGGTCAATGGTAGAAGTCCCTAAAAAGGACAAAAATACTAAAGATGAATCTCAATTTCAAACAGAACAAATAGAGACTCCAACTGAAGTCTTTACGGGAGATTTCAATCTTTCTGTACCCTTGACGGCTACAAATCCCCAATTAATCGAAATTGAAGGTGAAGAGGAGGGGGATGAAGAAGAGGATGAAGAGGAGAATGAAGATGAAGAAGAGAATGAAGATGAGAATGAAGATGAGGATGAGGATGAGGATGAGGAGGAGGATGAGGAGGAGGATGAGGAAGATGATGAGGAGGAGGATAAGGATGAAGAGGAGGATGAAAATTAATTCAATTAATGTAATGCATTTATTTTTATTTTATAAAAGTTAATTAATTATTTATCATTTAGGTACAAATTATAAAAATTAAATTTACTATAAATATAAGCCACAGCCAATATATTTATTAATATATGTGGAAGAAATGAATTTCGTGATTTTTTTTAAAAAAATCAGTAAAAAAGGTTTAAATATGCATATTTCAGAATTTCAATAAAAATGTTAAAATTAAAATTTAAATATATAAATTATAAAAATTTAATTTAATATAAATATAAGCCACAACCAATATATTTATTAATATATGTGGAAGAAATGAATTTTGTGATTTTTTTTTTAAAAAAATGAGTAAAAAAAGTTTAAATATGCATATTTCAGAATTTTAATAAAAATGTTAAAATTAAAATTTAAATATATAAATTGTAAAAATTAAATTTAATATAAATATAAGTTAAACAATATATTTATTAATATATGTGAAATAAATATAATTTGTGAATTTAAAAAAAAAAATGGGTCGAAAATGAGTACAAATACAATTAATATTACAACTATAAACAAAAAACAGACTTGTCCGAGTGGTAGGCGCCGGTCGGGTCGGAGCGGGTTGGGGCCTCCCCGGTCCCACCCATATTTTTTTTATTTACTATTTTGTTTTACCGACGGAATATCCGTCACTATAAAGGCGACGGATATTCCGTCGGGATTTTCGTCCCTATATGAATTTGCGAAATTAATTTATTCAAAATTAATTCTGTCGGTATTACCGACGGAAGTTCTGACGGACAATCCGACGACAGTGCCGACGGAAATGGCGACCGATTATCCGACGGCATTTCCGACAGACTTTCCGACGGAATTGACGACGGAATATCCGTCGGAAATACTGACGGAATTTAATTTCTTTTTTAATTATTTTAATTAATTATTTCCAACGGAATTACCGACGGAATATTGACCCGGTTTATTAAACGGGTTGTCCGGATTACCGACGGAAATATTCCGTCGGAAAACATGACTGAAATTTTCCGTCGGTAATTCCGTCGTTAAAAATTCCGTCGGCAAAAAAAGCCGACGACAAGAAATGAGACGGACAACATTCCGTCGGTAAGCTGGGCGGCCGACGGAATTTTCGTCGGTAAATCCGTCTCTAAAACGCGCGTTTTTTGTAGTGTATTAATATTCTATTAAAAATCCTAGACATTAAGTTCTATACAAAAATACTCGAATAAATAAATAAACGTGATTAATTAGTGATAGGATATGCCTAACAAGAGATGAAGCATGCCCATATTACATAGAATGTACGTTATTCTTAAAATTGCGTGAATTTAACAACTAATCAACAAACTATCATGCAACAAGCATTTACATGAAGGGAGCAGGTTTTGTGGAAGCAATTCCAACCTTAATTGACACTTATATATGATGACAATTCGATGTTCAAATTACACACCTAAATAAGTATTAGAGAGAAATGGCACGAGTACTAGTCGTGTTGGTGGTGGCGCTGGTGGTGCTGAGCGGGGCAACAGAGGGGACGAGGCCGCAGCAGCGGCTGCCTCTCGGATCGTGCCTACTATCGTGCGGGAACACTATGGTGAGTTGCGCGAATAAATGCGACTCACAAACATCACCTGCAGTACTCCTTTGCTACCAAGATTGTGGAGCTAAAGAAATCACTTGTGTTGGCACTTGCCTTATCACTGGAAATGATACGCACATTTGAAGCAACGGAGCTCGAGCATTATATATCGATTGTTTATCTATATCATAATTAAATAAAACTTGAAACAAGCTAGTAGTATATATTATTTTCTCTTTAATATAATCTTGTAACTAAGCATTAATTATGTTGCTTGGTTCTTTTTCCTACCTCTTGAATTTAAATAATTATTTCTCAAATCAAATTAGCTGCAACGTGCCAAATTAAAAGCAATTGAAAACATAAATATTGTTTTCGGTATTGGTTAAGGACAAAAATAGGGGAAATCTAATTTGATTTTTTTTTTTTTTTTTAAGGATGATATGACAATAAAATGGTAGATAATATAAAAAAAAAAAATCTAAGGATAATAAGCTAATATGTCGAGTCAGAGGCCGGAGTGCCATTAAAATTTTGTTTGGGAAAATTCTTTTTAGGAACAAAACTTAGATCAGAACACTCATCTAAAGATTTATGTCTATATAAAAAAAAAATCAAGAAGAAAAGAAAAATGTTAATTAGGACAAGTGCGAAACAACCCTATTATTTTAGGTTCCTAAAGTGACTCCAAAGAACAAATAGGATTTATCTGCAAAAAAGAAGTAAAGAATTGGCTCAGCCAAGCACAAAAATAATTTAAAGAAAACAATCCAAATGAGCTGAACAACAAAAAAAATTGGGCCATGGCCCATATAACAAAACCAAAACAGACGAAAATTAATTTGTTCACCACCACCAATTTTGACAAAAATAATTGCATGCAATAAAACTACATTGCCCTATCATAAATTGAAACAAACCCTACTTTATCATTTCTTAGCAATACAATTTTGATCCTAAAATGACCTTCTTACCCTTCCATTAAAGTCAAACTAAAAAGCGCTCTTTCTTTTAAACCATTTACCTTTCAAGTCAATTTCTCAAGGTCTCACCACTCTCTCTCTTTATCTCATTTTCAAATATTGTTTTCTCTCTAAAATTTTCAAATGCGGCATTGTACAAAGAAGATGGCGGGTACGCTCAATCGGAGGTGAACGAGATCAACGTTTCTCGACTCTGTGTCACGAAGCCCTAGATGGAGGAGCAGGGCGGCGGCGTAAGTGAGCAAGTTTATGTGTGTGTGACGCAGCGCAAGCCTCAATCTTATCAACGATCAAGAACAACGAACACATGAACCGAAGGGACGATAATAAACCGAAGGGACGAGAATATACCGAATGGACGAGAATATACCGAAGGGACGAGAATATACCGAAGGGACAAAACCATCTATTTTATTAATCAATTCAACTCCTTGATAACATTCTAGAACTCATCTATTTATAATATGAAATATACTTGGAGAATAAGAAACATATAAATACTAAATATAATAAAATCAAAACAAATCTCCTAAATATAAGCATAAATATCTAATCAAATATTTGATATTGATTTCCATCAATATCTCCATCATTCTCTCCGAGTGGGAGACGATTCGCCCTCGAATCGGAAACATCGCGAGGTCCATCCGAAAGCACAATAATATCCATGACGTTGAAAACATCCGAGCAACGCAATTAAGAACGAAGAGGTAGCTGCTAGGTATTCGGATTAACATGCAAGAAAACCAACCCGACGAGACGCAACCAATAGACACCTTGTAAGACGAACCGATTGTAAAAGACACCAAAACGGGTGAACGCCGCAAGCATGACCACGTATTATAGACTGCAACCTCAGCAACAACATGCTTGCAAGTATCCGAATCGCCTAAAAATCGACATATCTTGCCACCCATTGTGCAAGATGACTGGAATATTGATGGACGTAGAGTAGGACTATCCGGTTGTTGACGAGGGAAACATACTTGTTGGATGATCAAAGAAGGGCCCTCGTCATCCCTCATTAATTCTTCTTGCGGACTGTCATCGTCGTACTCATCAAATACCGGAGGGCCATCATACCCATCGTCATCACACACAAATTCCTCGTAGAAGGGAGCAATGACAGCGTCGTCGTATATGGGGGGACTGTCATATCTGCCACCAAAACCGGGAAGATGAACGCGAAGGCTGGCGATCAATTCTTGTTGTTGCATGGCCAACTTTTCTTGTCGAATACGGAAAGCGGCCATCTTTGTGACTAGAGATCCCAATTGTTGGCGGATTTGCGTAACATCGTCGGAAGAGGATGTATCTTGACGTTTGGGAGGCATCATTCCCAGCTCTGGATACCAACTGACGCAGCGCAAGCCTCAATCTTATCAACGATCAAGAACAACGAACACATGAACCGAATGGACGATAATAAACCGAAGGGACGAGAATATACCGAAGGGACGAGAATATACCGAAGGGACAAAACCATCTATTTTATTAATCAATTCAACTCCCTGATAACATTCTAGAACTCATCTATTTATAATATGAAATATACTTGGAGAATAAGAAACATATAAATACTAAATATAATAAAATCAAAACAAATCTCCTAAATATAAGCATAAATATCTAATTAAATATTTGATATTGATTTCCATCAATATCTCCATCAGTGTGGAAACGTATTAAAAAGCTCTCATATTTAAAGGAAGCGGCGTAAGTGAGCAAGTTTATGTGTGTGGAAACGTATTAAAAAGCTCTCATATTTAAAGGAAGTGATTAGGTTCTGTGCAATTAATTAACCTTAATTGGCACTTATATGTGATGATAATTCAACGTTCAAATCACATACCGAAATGAATAGAAAATTGACCATTGTGTCTGAGTACAACGCAATTGGAAGAATGTCCTTTGAGCTACAAGATTATAAAGATGGTGACCTCCTCAAGTTTTAAAAAACTTCAACCATATATATTGAAAGTCGTTAATATGTAAAATCATCGATTTTAACCTATACTTTTAATTCATCAAATTTAACACATACGGAGTACTTTTCTTCTTACTCAAATCTAGCACATAATTTTCCATTAAACCATATTATACCCATACTTTTTTTTTATATTATCAAATCTAGCGAATATTTTTTTATGTTTTACCAATTTTAGCACATGTTATTTATTAATTAATTAAAAATTATCTAAAACTATTGAACTAAAAGGAGATTTAAAAAATATATAAAAAATTTAATAATTGAAATATATTGTAGTATATATTTTTTTTAATAATATTTTGAGATTCTTTAAATATTTATTACTACTTTTTATATTATTCAGAATAAAAAAATAATTAATTTTAGATTTTTTTATTCATAGAGTAAGGTATATTTAATTAATTAATTTGATTATATTTATAAAAAGTATGGATATAAATTGGATAAGAGAAAAAAAATATGTGTAAATATGATTAAAAAAGTGAAAAGTATGAATATAATTAGATTAATACCAAATCATTAATTTTAGCATTTGTTCCCCCTTTTTTATGAAGCCAAAACTACTTAAATCTTTTCTCAATAGTAGACTAGTTAAGTAGTTACCTTGTCTTTAACATCAAAATAGTACTTATCTTTTCATTCATTCACATAAGATCAGTAGATATTACACTTACTAAATCAAAATAGAAAATACTAAGTAAAGAAATTACACTTAGTCAGTGATGTTACCTCCTTCCAAGTTAGGAACACAAAATGCATCGAGTAGTCTCCTGTGTATCACTCTGACATGTTCTTCATCATCAATCTTCTCATTCTCTAGTAGCTCTTCTTCAAACTTCTTGATATGGTTGAAGTCGATCCTTTTTCCAGAGCTAAGCATAGGAGTATTCCATTTTGGATAGATCGGCACCAATATGTTAAAGTTCACAGCAGCAACAATCCTCATAATAAGATTCCATAGCTTCAAGTCTTGAACTTCCATGAATTTGTCAAACACAACATAAAGTTCTTCAGAGCTGTCTGCATTACCAAATTTACGAATTATCCAGTGATCCAACTCCCATTGCAACTTGACTTTGAACCAATCTTCACGATGTTCTCTGTCAATGAAGTTGTCAATGAATGCATCTTCAACTTGATCTGGATTCGCTTTCAACTTCTGCAATCTTCTGATATGCTTTCCAACTTTCTTTTTACTTGCATAGTGAGATTCATCATCCTTCTCAGCTATCTTTTGCTTCTTCACGATTGCAGTCGTTTCTGGCTCTTCAATAACCAATTTTCTTTTGACTTGTCTGGTCTGAACTTCAGCTTCTGGAGACGCAACACTTTTGCCCTTCAGCTGTCTCTTCTGCCTTAGCTTGTTCAAGTTCTGCTTTCTTGACTAGTTTGCCTCTCTTAGGCCTTCTTAGCTCTTCTATCGCAGTAGCACCAGCCTTCATCTCTGGTTCAGCACTAGACTTTTCTTCAACTTCAACTCTACTCGTCTCTTCCCCCTTTTTGGCTTCATCACTTGCCTTAAGAGTGAAAAGAGAAGTAAAGCGAGTCATTTCTTCCTTTAGAGCTTCCTTCATGGCTTCTGCAGCTAACTCAATCTGCCTTTGATGCATCTTGTAGTGACTCATCTTGTCAAGATGATCAGTAGCCAATTCTAACTTCCTTGAACTAGAAATAAGCTCATCTTTAAAATGCGTAGCTGTCTGCCTAAGCAACCTGTTCTGTTCAGTTAGTTCAGTAAGAACAGCTCTTGAACGCACCAACTGATCTTGTGCTTCTCTTCTTTGCTCATCAGCTATCTCAATTTTAACTCTGTAGAGTCTTTCCATCTTACTCGACTCTTCAGCCAAAGATCTTGCAAAGCTGGTCGATCTCTTCTCCGAGTAGTCAACTTGCCTCTTCAAGAAGTCTTCAACCTGAATATACATTTCTTCTCTGAAGGTTGAGTCCATCTTGTTGACTTCACCAACAATCAACTCTCTTGAACTGTCCACAAGAGACTGATTCTGTTCAACAAGAACTTCTTTCAACTTAGAGTTTAAGAACTCATCTATCGAAGACTGAACAACATTTTTCAAGTCTGTCTTCAAGCTGTCTAGGAATCCTTCTGGAAAAACTTGAGAACCTTGAATAGCAGCAAACTCATCATCATCTTTGATAGCGATCTCATCCTCATAAAAAATGAATGCTTCTACAAACTCATCATCCTCTTTAGCAAATAAGATGGAGTTGTCTTCTTCCTCAGCACTTTCAGCAATTTCTTCTGGATGAGTAGAAATGTTCTCTAATTCCAATAAAGGTTCTGAAGTCTAAACAGCAGCATCAATCAACTCAGCTTTCAACTCCTCTTCCAACAGATCAGTTTGAACTCCAACTTCAAACTTGTATTGAGAAGTCAAAATATCATCAGAAATATTCAGCATCTTCTTCACCAGAGCAGTTAAGGCATGAGCAGGGAACAATTCTGAGTGGTCTCAAACTCCACTATTCTCCTTCTGTTCCATCTCCCAATCTTGAAAATTGGAGATTCCGCCCATTCCTGTGATGACTTCAAACAGATCTTCCGTCGGGGCCTTCTTCAATGCAACCCATGTGCATATCCTTAGAAGTTTCTCATATTGCTCAGAAGATGAGTCGATCTCAATAGACGGAAGCATCTTTCTCAAATTGTTACTTACTTTCGAACGCAACCTCTTCTCCCTTAAACACATCGGATAGTAGACTAGGGAATCAAATCTAATTTCAGAAGGGGTCTGAGCAAGTGGCGTCCTTGTCTTAGTTGTTGCAGTGGCAACTAGTAGAGTTTCTGAACTAGATGGGTTGATGGGTTCAACATTTTCTGTTGAGGTTAACGGAATTTGGGTTGTGGTTTCTGTGGTCTTTGAGGTGGCTAGGTTTGGTGTGACAACTGTAGGAGTATCAGTTGTGTCAAATATAGTAGCGTCTTGGGTTATGTTGGCTCTCAGTGGTTTCACTGCCAACACGGACGAGGATTTGGGTGCAGGTCTGGCACGAGATCGAAGTGATCTTGCCTTGGTTTTCTCGGGGAGAGAGAGAGGTATTGAAAGAGTTCGGGAAGAAGTACCAACCTTTTCAGCAGTCGACTTGTCTAGCGAGGGACTCGACTCGACTTGCACCAGTCGATAGGTTTCGGCAACTTCTGGACTTATCTCCTCCTCTTTCTCAGACTCTTTATCAGAATGAGTCTCCTCCGAGTCTTCTGCAGCCTCGAACATCGCCTCATTCTCACGAGTGATTTCCACTCGGCTTCCACCAACGAATGACTTTATGGTGTCGCCTCTTCTGGTTGCGTTGGCATAGAACTCCAACACTTCTTCTTCCAAGACGATCTCTGGAAACGACTCCAAGTAGGGTCTCAACCCGCATCGACAGCACTTCGTTAGGATCTCCTTGTTGTCGTCGGTGTGGTTGCCCTTGAAGAATACGGACCCTTCTACATGCACTTTGCCTTCAGAGGCGTACTTGCCTAGGTCGAACCTAGCTTGCATGTTAGTACGAACATCAAAGAGAGAAACAATCGACATGATAGTAGAGTAGATTAAGAACGAATAGTTCGGATTTGCAAGAAATCGATTGCTTGAGAGTAGAAGAGTAGTGAAAACGTAGGAGAGAGGAGTGGAACTGTTTGGGGTTTTGTTAAAACTGATTTTGAGAATCAACGGCCAAGATTGAATGCTTTGATCTAACGGTTGTGGCCTTTGGAATTCAGTTACGGAATTGAGAATATTACGTGATTTGATATTGTAAATTTTGGAATCCGCCTCTCCTATTGGTTAGGACAGAGGAGTGTACTCATCTGACCTAGTGTAGTAGGGTTTGGCGCGAACTGGGTGTATACACCTCATTAAATGGAGTGTATAAATCCAATTCTAGATTTTTCAATTTTCACAGTATCGAATTACGATAATATCCTTAATTCGTATTGATTAAACACTTAGAGTATTTTGAATCATAAGAACACTTATCTTGTCTGTTCGAGTCTATCCAGGACAGACGAGTAGACTAATGCGCACCAGACGAGTTCCCCCTTCGACTGTGCTTGTCTATTCTGAATGTCGAATGACTTCATGTACCTATCTTATCTTGTGCAACGCATGAGTGTAGGTACAAGTAGAGTAGAATAAATTAAGATGGATATCAATCTAAAGCAATAGTCAAGGTTTCGAACAAGATGACTTTTAACAAACTTAAGAGTCAACATAAGGATATTTTAAGAAATCATAGATTCCCCCTTAAATTTTTATTCCCTTAGAATTACCCTCAGCTTTACCAGCTTCCTCATCGGGTTGTTTGATCATCTTGTCTGACCTTGTATACCTGTCTGTTAAGCGAGTAGACGAGTGCTCTGTTCTAGTGATCTTGTCTCCTTATTTCTTTGATGTACCTGTCTGGTTAGTACATAGCTATAGGCAAGTAGGGTCCAAATCAATTAGCCCTAGACTAATGCATAATTCACGAAAACGAGCCTCATGTAATGGTTTTGTGAAAATATCAGCTCTTTGAAAATCAGTATGAATCTTTTCCATGCGAATGTCCTTCTTTTCTACATGATCACGTATGAAATGGTATTTCACATCAACATGCTTACATCGTGTGTGCAAAACAGGATTTTGTGTAATGGCACTATTACTATCACAGAAAATATGAACATTTGATTCATATATATTGTAATCTCTAAGTTGTTGCATGAGCCAAAGTAGTTGACTACAGCAGCTACCAGCAGCCATGTACTCGGCTTCGGTAGTAGAGGTAGCCACACTAGTCTGCTTTTTCGAAAACCATGAAATGAGTTTTTTGAATTGACAAGAACCGGATGTAGATTTCCTATCTATTCTACAGCCACCAAAATCAGAATCTGAGTAGCCACTTAGAGATAAATCATCATTTGAAGGATACCATATACCACGATTGATGGTTCCTTTCAAATATTTCAATATCCGTTTAGTGGTTTCCATATGACTCTCTTTTGGATTAGCTTGAAAACGAGCACATACGCCAATAGAAAATGCAATATCAGGTCTACTAACAGTCAAGTACAGTAATGAACCAATAAGACCACGATAATATGTTTGATCAGCACACTTACCATGTTCGTCTGGATCCATTCTGTATGTAGGTAGCATAGGTACTCTAGTAGACTTGCATGTCTTAATACCATACTTGTCTAGTAGATTTCTAGTATACTTTGCTTGATTTATGAAAATCCCTTCAGGGGTCTGTTTTACTTGAAGACCAAGAAAGTAATTCATTTCACCCATCATGGACATCTCAAATTTACTTTGCATGAGTGTTGAGAAACTTTCACTCAGCTTTTTGTTAGGTGAACCAAAAATGATATCATTTACGTAAATTTGGACGAGTAAAATGTCTTTCCCTTCTTGTCTTCTGAACAAGGTTCTATCGACCTTGCCCTTAGTAAAACCATTTTCTAATAGAAAGAGAGAGAGAGTGTCATACCATGCTCTTGGAGCTTGCTTTAGTCCGTATAAGGCTTTCTTCAATCTGTACACTTGGTTGCCTTTGACTTCGAAACCTGGGGGTTGTTCAACATACACTTCTTGCGCAAGAATACCGTTAAGAAATGCACATTTAACATCCATTTGATATACAGTAAACTTCATATAAGCAGCATATGCAAGGAACAATCGAATGGCTTCTAGTCTAGCAACAGGAGCATAAGTTTCATCATAGTTTATACCTTCAGCTTGTGAATAGCCTTGGGCTACTAGTCTAGCCTTATTTCTAACGACTACATCATTCTCATCTTTCTTGTTTTTGAAAATCCATCGAGTGCCAACTACATTATGATGTTTCGGCATATCGACAAGTTCCCAGACGTCGTTTCGAATAAACTGGTTCAACTCGTCTTGCATAGCGATGATCCAATTACTATCAGCCAATGCCTCTTTAACGGTAGTAGGCTCGATAGAAGAGAGGAAATAACACCAGCAAAACATAGATGGACTAGGCTGTTCTTGCGACTCAAAGAGTTGTCGTCTAGTCTTTACACCAATAGTAGAGTCACCAATGATATTCTCAGTATCATGCGCAGATTTCCATGTTTTTCTAGACTTAACATGCATACTATCATCATCTACCTCAGGTATTGCATCATACATCTCAACATCATTTGTATCAACAGATTTAACAGGAGTAGACGAGTCAACTAGAGCAGGCATGTCAACTGGTCTAGTAGACTTACCTTGAGCACTTACCTTCTCGTTGTCATCAGACTCGAGAGCTTTCATGAATGGATTGTAGGCTTGAACGGATTCATATACCTCTGATTCTTTGTCAGATTCGATCGATAGATCAGTCACCTTCTCACTGATCTTGTCGGCAGACGAGTCCTGTCGAGATTCATCGAAAACCACATGTGGTGTTTCTTCCACACAAAGAGTTGAGTAGTTGAATACCCTAAATGCTTTGCTAGTCGAGGAGTATCCTAAGAATATCCTCTCGTCTGCTTTAGCATCGAATGCATTCAACTTGCTCTTCCCATTGTTATGGATGAAGCACTTACAACCAAATATATGGAAATATGAAATTCTGGGTTTTCTACCTTTCCAAACCTCATAGGGTGTCTTACCTAACGCCTTGTTGATCGCACTCCTGTTCTGAGAGTGGCATGCAGTGTTGATTGCTTCAGCCCAAAACTTTTGAGGAGTCTTGTATTCGGCTAGCATGGTTCTACAGGCTTCTTTGAGAGTTTGATTCCTTCTTTCTGCTACACCGTTCTGTTGTGGTGTCCTAGCTGCACTAGTAAGGTGTAGGATACCACGTTTAGCACAAAAAACTTTCTTAAAGTTCATGTAACAAAGGCGTCTATGCCAAAGCCAACCGATCTCTTTAGAGTTCTTAGTAAGAAGACAAGTATCCCTCGGACAGCTATTCCAATTCACAATGTATACGCTGCCTTGTCTTATGCCGACGAGTAGGATAGTATGAGTCCTCTTGTCTATGATCTCGCACTTTCGGCTTTTAAACTGCACTTTATAACCACGGTCACAGAATTGAGAAACAGATAGTAAATTGTATTTCAAACCTTCTACGTAGGATACGTCTTGTATCTCTACGTCTCCATTTCTGATGTAACCAAAGCCTTTTGTAATAGCAGTGGAGCTATCACCGAATATCACCTTGGGTACTTCTTGCTCGTGGTAACTCGATAGAAGAGCCTTAGTACCTGTCATGTGGTGCGAACAACCACTATCAATGTACCAAGTTTCTCCTACTGAGCCACCCTTCTTATACAAGTCGAGTCAACCCTGCAATGAAGATATTCAATAATTTAGGTACCCTCTTTGTTTATTGGGGTCCTGGGGGGTTAGTCGAGTTCAAAGGAATCCAAATATTCATCGCAGTCCTGAACAAGTTTGATCTCTTAAGCTTCCTGTCATACTTGTTACAAAATAAGACCTTGTTGTCCTTATCTGGCCTATCATTTGATTTCGGGTCTACTCGTCTGAGATAGCCTTTCGACTTAATCTCTACTTGAGCAGGCACTTGTCTATGATAGTCAGAATAGGGCTTGTATGCATTAGGTCCATACGGTTTATAGACATGTTTGGGTCTTTCCTCACTTATAATATCATATGACAAAGGTGGAGGATATATGACAGGTTGTGTACGATATTTTGGAGCAACCTTCTTAGGCCTAGACGAGTAGAGCTGAGACTGCCTTATGAAAGGAGGTCTAGGCTCTTGTCGTCTAGTCTGTACTTGTCTAGTACTTGTCTTCTCAGGATACCAATCCTCGTATCTGACCTGATTGGGTCGTCCACGATTAGTGGTCCTTTGTTGACTAGTTCTAAACGGAACATGCTTGTGGTTAACATTCTTCTTACCTCCCTTGGTAATCGGAGTGTTAACTCGAGTCTGTTTAGGTACAGTGCCTTCAGATGGTGTTCCGATATCGTATATCATTGGTCCTTTTCCTTTATCATTTGCCAAAGAACTTGATATGAAAGCAGTAGGGTTCTTAAGGACTCGAGTAGACGAGCTAGGTGACTCTGCACCTATACCTGTCTTGTCAGCAGGAGCCCTATACCTATCTGACAATTCAAGGTTAATCTTAGAAGAGTTAACCAGGTCAGTAAGTTTAAAGTCTAGAGTGACAACCTCAGTCTCTAAGAACTTATTATGTTCTTCAAGCCTTTTGCATTTGCTCTTTAAAACATTGAACTCATTTCTCTCAGTTGCATGTGTCTTAAGTAGGTCTTGATATAACCTGTCTGTCAATGCACACTTGTCTTTGAGTTGCCTTAACTCTTCAGTCAAGCGTTCATTTAGGACTTTTACATTAGGATCTACTTTAGACTGAGCTTCCTTAAGATCAATGATTTCCTGTTTTAATGCAATGTTCTCGTCGCTGACTTCAATGAATGCCTGGTTAGCTAGTAGGAGGTCTTCTTCATTCACACTAGTAGAGTGATGAAGACTACTCCCTACTTCACTACCGGCAGTATCACTTTCATTAGAATCTGATTCATCACATGATTGAAAAGAAGTAGCAGATGATACCTCTTGGTCGATTTTAGCCATGCAGCATAGGCCATCATCTACTATGAAAGCTTCATCGTGATCTCGATCAGACGGGTAGCTAGATGAGGACGATGGCAACTCGTCTGAATCAGACTCAGAGTCATCATTGGCCATCATTGCCTTCTTGCCACGATTGTATCTTCTTTCCCTTCGTGCTTTGTGTTCTTCACGATCATCAGTGCTCAGGTCCAGACATTTGTAGATGTAGTGACCTGGTTTCTCACAGTTATAACACAGAAGATCATTAGTAGCCTTTTTAATAGGAGAGTTATCCCTTCGCTTATCACGTCTATCAGAACGCTTAATCTTCCTATCATCAGACTCTCTATCTCGTCTATTACCTTTCGAGACTTCGTCTCTCCTTTCGGACGAGTTTCGGTCTTGTCTGGTCTCAGACGAGTTCTTAGAAGCAGACCCTCTATGATCTCTGTAGAACTTCTTATATCTACCAAAGCGTTTGTTTAACCTGTCGAACTTCCTAACCATAAGGTTCACCTGATCCTTCAGACTAAGATCAGTGTCTAACTCGTCTTTCACAGAAGCAGATTTAGTCTTAGACTTCGACTTGCCTACTCTAGAGCCCTTAGACGAACTAGACTTAAAGGCAACATTCTTCGACACGACATTCTCTCTATCACTACTGACTATGGGTTCATCTTCATCTAGATCAAACTTATAAGCTTTCAGAGTTTGAAACGTCGTTTCAGCAGTCCACACATCTATATCTTGAGTATTCTTAATAAGAATTTTCGCCATTTTCCATCTGTCATCAAGACTCTTAAGAATTCTCAAATTTATTTCACGAGCAGTATAAGATTTGCCAAGAACTTCCAAGTCATTCATAATCTTAGTAAAGCGAGTATCCAACTGGTCAATTGTTTCACCAGTTTTCATCTTAAATGATTCGAATCTCTGAACAGCAGTAGAAAGCTTACTTTCTTTGATTAGGGAAGTCCCTTCACAAATAATAGCAAGACGGTCCCACATTTCTTTGGCAGTCCTACATTTTAACACTTTCCCAAGATACTCATTAGGAAGGGTGTGTAAAATATAATTCTGGGCCAAGCTGTCCAAGTTATTCTACCTCATTTCTTCAGATGTTAATTCTGACCTGGGTTTGCGAACGAGAGTACCAACAGGTTTGTCTTTGTCCAAGGCAGCAGTGTGAGGGATCATCGTCACGATTGGACCTTCGGTGACGACAGAGATCATCAAGTCGTGAGTGGAGCTGAATATGGCTTCCATCCTTAACTTCCAGTAGTCGTAATCTTGTACCTGGAACTTCGGTAGTTTGTTAGCGCTGATTTCGAGAGACATGATTCCAAGAAGATTAGTATAGCACAGTTTATGATCAAGAAACAATTATATTCAATAACAGCAATCAAGAACACGTAAGAGCACGTACAATCAAGAACCAAGACTTCACCCAAGTCTTAAGTCGGTTATCAAGAAACAGCAGTTCGTAAACTACTGCTCTGATACCACTTGTAGGTCCCAAGTTGAGTTGTTAATATTGAGTAAGCTAGTGAAAATGTCTAGAGGGGGGTGAATAGACTTTTCAAAAATCTTTCAATATATCAAAGTACAATATGCGGAATAACGGATTTAAACAATGAGCCCAATACAATTTATACTCAACTTATTTCGAGAACTCTGTTATGAACACTCTACTAGTCTTGTCCTTATATGCAATTCAATCAATTAAGAAGTTAATCAATCAAACACAAATAAAACAGTAAAGTAAATCAAACACGAGATTTATAGTGGTTCGACAACTTGTCTACATCCACTCTCACAACACCCGTCGTGAAATTCTTATTAACTCGTCCAATGGAGTAATGTGTTCTTGTAGCTTTAAGTCCCAAGAAATAAGACTTAGATCTTCTCGATAACACTACCAAGTGTTTCTTCGATCTTACTAGTGATTTACAAGTAACTAGCAACTTGATACAATAAACAAAAATAAAACTTCTCTGTCTTCAGTAGTAGCCTTCTGGATTTCTTCAGAAGTCTTCTGGCTTCTTTCTGAATTTCAACTCTGAGAGTAATTTTCTTCTTGAATGCTTCGTAAATTCTTTAGTAGAATGTAGAATGTCAATGCTTCAGTAGTCTTTAATCGTTGAATACACCAAGGTATTTATAGACATCCAACTTCAAGAACTTTCAGTTGTGTAACCAACTTTTCTTGAAAACTAACTCGTAACAGTTAATCTTTATCCTTCCACGCGTTTCTTCAGTTAATTAGTTATTCCATAACTAACTCTTCAAACTTTATCTTCAATACGCGTTTTGTAACTAACTTCTTCATTCCTTCACGTTGACTTGTCTTGTCTTGCGCACCTGTCTTGTTTCAACACTTAGATAAATTCTGAGTCTTCTTCTTACTCTTCTTGTCTTGCGCAGGTCTTCTTCAACATAGAACTAATCTAGTCTTATCATCTAATCTAAACAAGACTATTACATTACATTAAGCTCTATAAAATAGCTTAGTCAACTTAAGAAACTATACAATGATTATACGATTACATACGAAATAATATGAGCTTTTATACAACGTTTAATAGCTCAGTAAACAACTTAAACAAATATACAAAGTACTTATAAAACGTACTTGTCTTTTAAACACTTAAACTTTTCTTTTAAACATTTACTTGTCTTGTAAACTTCACATGTCTAGTGAACTTACTTGTCTTGTGAACTTCTACTGATCTATTCAAGATGACTTCCATAACTAGACTAGATCAGTCAACACTTAGAAAATATTCAAGTCTACTTTTGACTTATCAAAACTTCATTTTATCTTTTCATCATTTAGGACTTGTCTTAGAATTCATATCCCGACAGCATATACTTTTCAGTTTTCATCAAATTTAACACATACTTTTATTCTTAATCAAATAATACACATACTTTTCATATTCTTATCAAATCTAGCACATAATTTTCCTATTATACCCATACTTTTCATTTTCTTATCCATCTAGTATATACTTTTTTGTTTTATAGCACATGTTATTTATCAATTAATTTAAAATATCAAAAAATAAAAAAACTATATATTGAAAATGTAAAAAGTATAGAATAATTAAAAATAAGAAAGAATATCTTAAATATCCTTAAATTAAAAAAAAATCAGTTTAAAATCTATAAATTAATTTTTTTTTTTTAAATAACATGAGAATTTAAAAATTATCTAAAATTATTGAACTAAAAATAGATTTACAAAATATATAACAATTTTTTAATAATTGAAATAAATTGTATAATTTGTTTTATATTTATTAAATAATATTTTGAGTTTTTTTAAATATTTTTTTACCTTTTTATATTTTTCAGAATAAAAAAAATTATATAATTTTATAATTTTTTATTTTATTGAGTAAGGCATATTTATAAAATGTATAGGTATAAATTGCATAAGTGAAAAAAAATATGCTAAATATGATAAAAAGTAAAAAGTTTGAGTATAATTTGGTTAAGAAAAAAATATGTGCTAGATTTGAGAAAAAGTAAAAAGTTAGAGTATAATTTGGTTAAGAAAAAAATATGTGCTAGATTTGAGAAAAAAATGAAAAGTATAGGTATAATTTGATTAAAAAGAAAAGTATGTGTTAGATTTGATGAAAAATGAAAAGTATAGATTAAAATGGAAAATCATTTATATACTCCATGTCTTCACCCTTACAATATCTTCAAATTTACACAAATGTCATTACTTTTTCTCCACACATACACAAAAGTTAACTCTTTTTTTTTTTACTTTATACATAAATGTTTACAAAATTACCCCTTAAAGTTCCCACTAAATTCATTTTTCTTATTCCACGTATCATGCATATGTAAAATTAATCATGGAACGAAGAAAGTAGCATTTAACTTTTATATTCATGTGTGAAAAAGTGAACAAATATTAAATGAGTTCATATAATCTAAGATTTACCTAACTCATCATCGGGGGAATTTCAGAAATAGTCTAGTCAAACTACTACTTATCAAAAATGGCTTTACTTATATAAAATATACAAAAATGGTCTTCTTTTATTTAATTGATTAAAAAAAAGAAAAGAGAAAAAGAACAAGCACACTAAACAACCTTAAAGGCTTAAACAACCATAAACAATCACATTAAACAACTCTAAACAACTACATTAAACATTCATAAACAATTACATTAAACGACCATATAAACAACCCTAAACAACTCTATTAAACAACCTTAAACAACACTAAACAACACCAAACAAGCCCAATAAACAACCCTAAACAACCTTAAACAATCCTAAACAACCCCAAACAAGCCCAGTAAACAACCCTACACAACCCTAAACAACCTGAACGAAAAAAAAATGGGTGTAAACCTAAAAAAAAAAAAATCACTTGAATTCACTATGATAAAATATCAAATACCAACAAAATCAAACAAAAGAACATAATAGAAATATGTTTCTTACTTTCAATCCAACTTTCAATTACATTATGAGAAAAAAAATTAGAGAAGTTAAGTGTAACGATTGAAAAGAAAAATAAGTGAAGAATGAGTGAATATGAGATTTGAAGAAGAGATTGAAAAGAAGAATGAAAAGAGTGAAAAAATATGAGATTTGAAGTTCTTTTTTCTTTTTGCTTTATTTTTTATTACATTTAAAAATGGTCAAAGGGAATGGAGGCCAAAAATAAACATGGATAGGGTTAAAAGACCATACTTGATATATTCCACACTCATCAAATCTCAACCCATTACATTCCAGCTCTATTTATATCTCAACTCATTAAGCAAACAACGTGTCCATTAAGCAAACAACGTGCGTAATATATACTTAGGGCATGTTTGGTTTAATTGATTAAACAGGATAGATTGTTTTATCCCAACTATTCCTATGTTTGGTTTACAGGAATTAAACCCGTGATTAAAATAGGCTCGGAATTATTATCCTTCCTAATCCTTTATTTGAGTGTTTATTAGTCCCAAAGAGAAGGTGGGATAATTAATCTTGCAAAACAAAAAAATATGTAGATGGACTTTATTGCCCTCCAATTTGTGGGTAATTACAACTTACCACATATATATACAAAAGAACCCTAATTAATGGCCTTAAGGGTAGAAAAGTAAATTGTCACATTTATCTCAATTTATCCTTGAATCCAAACATAAAACAAAACTTATCCCTAAGAAATTTCAAAATTTAATCCATCAATCCAAACACAAATCTCAATTTAAAAAATAATGCAATCCCATCTAATCCTATCCTACCTTATCTATCCCAACCTGTAAACCAAACATGCCCTTAGTATTTAGGAGTAGAGGTTATGAATTCGGCTCAATCATAAACATGTACTCCATAATATATATAGGAACTGTTTTCTCTTTAAAAAAAAAACACACACACATTTGAACATCCCACATGAGTAATAGTATCACTAACATTAAAGTTAGAAGCACAATTAAATTTGTACAAGTGAGATGTCGTTATAAATTAATGCCCACGAGATTCCTTCGCAAGCAAGTTGGAAAACGAACCATCAATCCAATTCTGAATACAATGAAAATGCCAAGCAACAACAAGCAGTACTCATCATCGTAATCCAAATTTGTGTGTCCATAATATTCTTGTCTTCACATACAGCATGGTGCACTTGAATGTAGCTAGATAATGAAAACGATACCCCACTTGCATATATATGTATCTTAATTGATGAATTCTTTATTTATTGCAAACCATGTTTTATCACTTATATCATCACCCTTGTCAATATATATATATACATATATTGTCATATTTGAATACTGAAAACAACATTTAAAATAAATAAAAAATATCTAGTTCCCAACATCATCATCTTCTTTAATTTTCACTTGTGACGTCAGCGCTATTAACACCCACACAATTATATTTTATAAACACATTTCACACTTGTGTTTGAAGTAG
The DNA here is from genome assembly GCA_963675135.1 of Galeopsis tetrahit. Lineage (NCBI taxonomy): Eukaryota > Viridiplantae > Streptophyta > Magnoliopsida > Lamiales > Lamiaceae > Galeopsis > Galeopsis tetrahit. Next base: position 60,313,162 of record OY776132.1, read on the forward strand.
GGATATTGCGACAGAAGTATAGCGGTCGTAATTACAACAAATTATTTCGTTGAAAATATTTTATTTATTTAATCTCATAAGTTTGTGACAAAAATTCATCACATGCAATTGTAAATTAGGACGATTTTCACCGCCCTAAATCTTAAATATATAAAGAAAATGTACCCAGGTGGTTCGAACTCATGACGTCAAACGACTGTCTTAGCGGGAATTGAACCATCGAGTCACATACAACATTAATGTTGGTGTTTAAAGAATTAGTTGATTGACAAACCAAATTGAATCTATCTGAGTTGCAGCTAGGGACGGAACTACCCACAACTACCCACAGGGGGATGGGGGCAGTGACGGAGCTAGAAAATTTCGGTAGGGGGGCCCGATTAACATTACTTTAAAGATAAAATAATACGAAGTATGTATTTAATATACTCATCGAAATTTTATATGATAAAATTGTCAATACATTTCATTAAATTTAATTGAACAAGCTGACTTTCATTTTATTTTGAAGTTTTGATAGTTCGATTCAAAATGAAGCAAAACAATTTAAAAATTGCTAAAATATTAAATTTAAAAATATTTTATTTCTTCGGTTGTAAATGTCTTTTTAATTAATACATTAATGTGTTCCAATATTCTATTATTTGCACCGGCACAATTTTTAAGAAAAGTGGATTTAGTGGTTGATGAATAAAGTATGAGTATTTTGGGTGATTTGGTGAGGTATAAAGTGAATTTGGTAGTTTGTAAAGTAAAATGTATGCAAAAAATGAGTGACAATTTTAAAAATAAAATGATATTGGGAGGGTATTAATTTTGATGGGTATTTTCATATTAAGAGTGTGTAAATAATTTTGTGACGTCCCAATAAAAAAATGTACAAATAATTACGGAATGGAAGGAATATATATATATAAAAAATTGATGGGGCCCAGTGGCCCCCTGACCCCATTGTGGCACCGTCCCTGTATGGGGATGACCCTGGCCCTCAATTTTTTATTTTTTTTACTACACTAGTATTAATTATTTAATTTTAAATTCACTTTCTATTTTCAATATTTACTTATTATTTTCAATATTTACTTGTTTCCTCTCCACGAATAATCATATATATGGTGAGGCCATTTTCATCAACCCATCAACAAAGAGATTATTAACAAGCAGATACAAAATCTGCCCCCTAAGTGTGTGCTGATACATTCACATTTTTTAAAAAAATTATTCCACTTGGTAATACAAAATTTCAGATGAATGGTCGATTATACCCCTTATTTGTTAATAGGTTTTTTATTTTCGTTTCATCTGCATTATCTTCTCTCTCTTTCTTTCTCTGTCTCATTTTCAAATACTCCTTATTTGTTTCTCTCCTTTCTCTCACATTTTCCGATGGGAAAAACACACACACACACACAGAAGATCTTAAATTGGAAAAACACACACACACAAGATCCGCAAATATGAGGAAGAGGAGGGTGTGGCTTCGGTGTTTTTAGACGGCGGAGGTGGCGCGGGCGCTGCTCCCCGGAGTTTCTCTCCTTCATCGAACGTTTTCGCAACTCGTCGAAAAAAATGGCGGCCGTTTTGAGTGGTGCCTCTCGCCGTCGTTGCTTCATCTCCGTCGGTTCCGCTCTAGATCTGATAACTAATATTTGAAAACTCGAAAGGTCTGCCTCTCTATCATCTAGGCTTCCTTTTTTTAATTTTCGAGGGGGGGCCTTGTAGAGCCTGAATGCCCGGTGCTCGTCTTCTCCGATCTACGCCGCTCGCGTGATGGTGGGCCGGTGGCGTAGATCTAGGGTTTTTTGAAAATAAGTTTCATTCTCTCGAGTTTTGATGTTTAATCAACTTGCGTTCAATCTGTTTGATGAATGTTCTCAATGAAACTTTTTAGGTCTTTACGATGGTGGTGTATGGAAAATACTGGTGGAGCTTCCAGATGCATACCCCTACAAGTCTCCATCGATTGGATTTATAAACAAGATGTACCATCCCAATGTGGATGAAATGTGAGAGATCTTCTTATCTTTCAAAATTTTATACGAAATTATCCGAACGAAAATTGATTCTGTTTTGGTATAATTGAAATCCAGGTCTGGTTCAGTGTGTTTAGATGTTATCAGTCAGACTTGGAGTCCCATGTTTGGTAATGCATTAACATAGTTCTTGATGTTGCATGATTATTCTTAAATTGAAGGTGAGTTCTTTCTGTTAACAACTTACTTTGCAGACTTGGTGAATGTGTTTGAAGTATTCCTACCACAACTTCTATTGTATCCTAATCCATCTGACCCGTTGAATGGGGAAGCAGCAGCTTTAATGATGCGTGACAAAGCTGCGTACGAGCAAAGAGTTAAAGGTAATGACAACTTCTGAAATTTGAAAATGTTATCTAGGATCTTTATATTACTCCTTAGCTTGAGATTAAATGTCTGAACTCTGAAAATAAATATACAAGGGGATGAGTGGCCTCTGAAACAATATAGTAGTAAATGTGAAGTTTAGAAATGATTATCCTTGTTATTTTCATTATTTGAGCTAAATGCATCATCTATTTTCCCCTCTGTACTCCAAACTGTGCTCAATCAATGATCCAAGCAATTAGAGACTCCAATTTTCTGTAACTTTTGACTATCGAAATACATGATGTATGAGAGAAGCCTATAATATAGCCTTGAGAAGGATTTATTGCAGGTGATAATGTGTAACTGGTTTCACAACTGATTTGGAAGTTCATCTTTCATAGTTATTTCCTTTCTCGTAACCAAAGTGCCCGGACTAACAAATCACATTCACTTGATCAAAATGTAAATGTGATAAAACAACATTTATCATTAAGTAATATTCCAGTTTGGTCACTTGTGTAGATTTTGCTTTGCATAGTTGTGTGAGTTTACATTTTTATCCAACACAACACAACACAAAGGATGATATGAAATGATCCACATAGCCGGAAGAAGACTTATTAGTGTACATGTTGATGATGCAGAATACTGTTGAAGAATAGTGTAAAATGGTATTCTTCACTTGAGCACTGTTGAAGTCAGCTATGTGAGCAATCGCTCCTGGTATTCTCGCTTTTGGTGTTGGAATTGGACTAAAATCTGGAATTAGGCTGTTAAAAATGGATTTCAATCTTTGATGATAATTGATTCTCACTGGAAGCACTGGAAACCATTTTCTTTACTTCAGTTTGTTTTGTTTTCTTCTTATTTGCTTTTCATTCTTGGAAATTGTTTTTCATTCTTTTCTTTTGTTAAGAGGCAGCATCTTTCTTCTTTGACATTATAAACGGGTGCCCCTTATTTATTGAGCTTGTAACTTTTTTCTTGTACTTTATATCATCAATAAATGCTTTTGTCTAACAAAAAAAAAAAAAACTTAAGTGGAGTAACATTTTTTTACTTGAAAATCTTGTCGATATTCAATATTCAATATTCAATATATATATGTCTATATTCAATATAGATGTTGATATTCAATATAGATGTTGATGTTCAATATTTAATTATATTCAATATATATAGATATTCTATGTTCAATTTTTAATATGTATGTCGATATTCAGTTAAAAGAAAATTGAATTAATAAAGTTTAAGAAAAAAATTTGAAGAAAAGTTGATAGAAAAGTATATTATACTACTAATTAATTAATATACAATTAAAAATTAAAAAATTTGAATTAAAAATTTGACGTAATTTTTGAAAAATAATTCTGAATAATCAAGTAAATTCTGATTTAAAAAAATTGTGTGAATTAAAAATTTTAAAAAATCTGAATAATAATTTTAAAATAAAAATTTGGAATCAAAATATAAATAAAAAAATTGAATAAATCTAATTTGAACACAAAATGTTCAATTAATATACTTATCGATGTACAACAATTATGTAAATATTCAATATACTTATCGATGTACAATAATTATGTAAATGTTCAATATACTTATTGATGTAAGTGTTCAATATACTTATCATTGTACAATATATATATAATTACTATTAATTAAAATCTGAATATAAAATCTTAATAAAGAAGATTAAATTAATAAAAAAGTTTGAGTTAAGTTGATAGAAAAATTCAATATATATAATTACAATTAATTAAAATCTTAATAAAGAAATTGAATTAATAAAATTTAATAAAATATGATTTGACAAGTCAAAGTCAAAGTTAAAATTTAATAAAAAAAAATTTTGGAAAAAAATGAATAAAAAAAATTCAAGTAAAATTTGAATTAATGCAGATAAAAAATACATGTATATCCAAATGGTAATTGAGGGGGTGTATTGATGAAAGTTGTGGGGTAGTGATTGAAAAATTGGGAAACACTAGTCCATGCCCATTACCAGGCCCAATGACTAGCCTAATATACTGGGCGGCGGCCGCCGCCTGGGAAATTGTCGGCAACAGGGCGAGATGTGGATCTCCGGCGTCGTTGTGAAGGGCCGCTTTCAGGCCATAAAAAACCCTCTTAACACCATAAAAAATTCAAAGATCTCAAACTTCCACACCAAAAAGACATGTCTTTTGCTTCAAATTTTTTTACAAATTTCACATTATAAACTCATCAAGAAATATAATAAGGAAAAACATAAAAAATCAAGGATCTGACCTCTCAACATAAAAAAATCTGAAAATTTAAAGGACCCAGCAAATCGGAGGAATAAGAACCAGAAAATTAAAAGAATACAGAAAATTCAAAAACTAACTTAAAATGAAAAAAATCAGAGGAAAAAATCGGAGGAGGAGGAGGCACGAACATCTTTCTTCTTCAAACAGAGGGGCGGCGACGGCCTTCAAACGGAGGCGGTGGTGAGAGAGTAGCAGCAGCGGCGTGGAGGGAGGAGGGTTTCGAACAAACCTTAGTAGTCGAAGCCGGGAGCGGGCCGAGGAAGATGGAGGCCGGGAACCCACCACCCGTGTCGCCGACGTCGTTGGAGGCCGCCGGAAAATGGAGAGGGGTGTCGAACGTCCACTCCAATTTGAGAGTGAAGAGAGAGGAAATAAATGAGAGAGAGAAAATGGAGAGGAATTAAATGAGAGAGAGAAGATGGGAGTTAAAGGAGTAGTGTGATTTGCAGGTTGATTAGATTGGAGAGAGAGAAGGAAATTTAAGGGCACAATGGTCTTTGCCCCCTTAAGAATTGTATCTCCTCACACTTTATTAATCAATTGTATTTGCACACACTTAGAGTCTCCCAAATGTACTAGAACAAACTTTGCCCCATCAACAAATATCCCATCGGTAAGAATAGAAGTAATGGTATTTCTTTTATTTATATGAGTATTTTTTTTTTTAATTTCATATAATTATAAATTTTAAAATTAATGAATTTTAAGTCTTTTTTATTTAACTTCTGAATTAATAATGTTGTAATATTTATATATACTAAAATATATTCTGCATGAACTTAGTTAGGATTATGCTTCGAAATAAGATATGATTAATTTCTTTCAGATTACATGTTAGTGTATATTGAGAGCAAATTGCAAAAAGATTCAGTATAGACTTAATTGTAGATGATTTTCATGATATGCAAGAGAGACGTTCTAAGTTTTAGTATATTAAGGACAATTTTTTGTATTTTAAGATATTTAAATATGAAAATTGATATAATTGATGCAAATATAAAATATTTGAATTTTTATAAAGAACATACATTAGTTTTAAATTTTATATGTTGGCCCCTTCAACTTAAATTCTTGGATCCGTACCTACTTGCAGCATCTCTAAAATCAATGTCATTATTTGTGATGTGGGGCTTGACATTTTCATGTTGAATTAATAATGATGTCATTTGATGAATTTGTTGGTCATTTCTCCTTAATTGTTGGTATAATTTGACAAGAAAATGTCACCAACAAGTGTATTGGTATTTTGTAGGATTGGCAATGGGACGGGTAAAAACTCGGACCCGCATGAAATCTGTCCGTACGGGGCGGGTAAATACCGATCAAACGGGTTTCGGGGCGGGTAAATACCCGGTCAATGAATACCCGCCGGGTATGGAACGGGTAACAGGATTGTATATACCCGAACCCGACCCGCATATATATAATAATTAAAAAATATATATAATATAATATATATATATATATATATATATTAGTATAATAAATATATATTAAAAAAAACTTTCTAAATTCTAATTGTAAGGTTTACACAATAACAGAACATACACATGCACTGCTTTCTGCCTTTCTAATTCGAGGTAGAAGACGTACGTGAAGAATTGTCTATCAACGAGTGTTGAGAATTGAGATATTAATTGTGTTATGCATTTGATTTTGTTAGGTTAATTTTGCATTGAACAATATGTATGTTTTTTAAGATTTTATGTTCTATTTAATGTTGAATTGATGTTTTATTGTGATTTTAAAAGCAGATTTTAAATGTGCTATTTTATTTAAATAACAGTTCTTTTTTATTAAATAAAAAATAAAAAATTATGGCGGGGCGGGTCTACCCGCCGGGTTCGTGGGGCGGGACAGGGCGGGTCTTGGCAGGTTTTGAGACGGGATGGGTAACGGGTATAAATTTTTTTGACGAGGTGAGTCCTGGGACAAGCCATACCCGTCCCATACCCGCCCCGTTGCCAACCCTAATATTTTGAATACTTGCTTTGTAAACACAATATGTTGATAATTTTCTGATAGTGTATGTAATGGAATTAATAACTTCTTTATTGATTGTTTCAACTAGTTTAGTTTTCAGTGTACCTTTAGTTATATTTTTTGAGTTTTTTTTTTTTTTTTTTTTGTGGTTGTCTATGACTTAGTGGGGGAAAATATCCATATTTTTCAATTAAATATGAGATTCAGGTATTTCTATTTTTTTACTTGTATATTGTGGTCTAACCACTGTGATTAATCTCTTGTTCTTATATGGTATGTATGATCTTGTTCACCTGGAATCAAGTAGCATATACTTCTCTATTTTGTGATGTAAAATCACTTTTCATCTATATGGATCTTGTTGTGCAACTTGAGTATGTTAATTGTTCTATTTTCATCTATATGGATCTTGTTGTGCAACTTGAGTATGTTAATTGTTCTATTTTCATCTATATGGATCTTGTTGTGCAACTTGAGTATGTTAATTGTTCTATCATATTGTAATGAGCTAACTAAATTTCAATCTTAGAAGCTTGTTTTGAGTTATTAAATTTGGCTTGCCATTAGTATGTGGTCTAATCAACCCATTTAAACCCAAATGTCAACTAAACTCTTTTTCACATCCATTTCTATATGTAGACCTTTTGTGAAATAGTAGATTCATTAGTCTATTGCAAATCCAACTTATTAGCTTCTTCTTCATGTTATGACCATTTTGTTTGGTTGAATATAACAACCTGCCCTCCATCTACTTTTTTCTTTGTTGTAGTTAGGGGTGTGCAACGCAATCGAACCTTACCGAAATTGAGAAATCGAACCGAATTTCATTATAATTAATCGAAACCGAACCACAGTCGAATAAAACCGAAAATAACTGAACCGAATTATTCAATTCGATTTCGGTAAAAAATCGAAATATACCTAAAAGTTATGAAAAAAATGAAAAAACACATTTATTAATCTATCACATTTAACATTTAATCTATCAAAAACACGGTGATGTGCCAAAATTTGCACAAGGGGATTGGATATCCTCCGAATTGGATATCTGATTTTCCAAACACGTAGAATCAATCCAATGATGTTGCTGCCTTCGATAGAATCCTCGAGAACCTGCAAAGAACACGCCGGAGGGGGGTCCGGCGCGGACACTCCGATGCCTAAGTCAGTATAGGACTTTTTCAATATACCACAAGGATCTCGAGATCCTTAATTTATCAAATCAGGTTCTTAAATAATATCAGAAGTATAGTTTTTACGAAATGTATTGAGTTCTGTCAAAGTCAGAAAGTCTAACCTGGAAATATACTCAAATTTACCTATTTATAGAGAATCTCCCGAGAGGAAGTCAAGGCTCCCTTCTGTTTCGGAGCTACCTCTTGGACCCAGCCTTGCTAGGTTGACAAGGTCTTCCATTCCTCCACTTCCGGAAAGACCGGGGCCACTCCCCCTAGTGGACTCCTTCCACTACAATGAAGGAGAGAAGAATCTTTCTTTGGTCAATCTCAGTCCGATTTATGTGGAGATCTCCTATATTCTCGGTTTACCAATTCATATCAAGATCAGGTCCTCCAGATAAGTCACTCCGGGAGGACCTCCAGGAGCTCCCTCCGGAGGGGCTTCCAAAAGGGATTCTTTATCCAGAGCCCCTTCCATAATCCCATATCTTCTTTTTTATCTTATCCTTTATACACGTGTCGACTTCTTATTGAACGACATTTTTAGGCCGCATCATCTACTCCCCCCTACTCTCATAAAAGGGGCATATCTTTTGTGAGAGTAGAAAATTCCAGTGAGCCTAGTACAGAGGCGTTTCTGGAGAGACGTGTATTATTCTTGCTTTGGAGAGGAATTTCAAAAGTGCTCTCCTTCGGAGATTTTGGGTTTCATTGATTAACCCTTTTGGGTTTCAAACATGGTGAGGGCTCTCATGAGCTCCTCGGCCTCTAGGCCTCTGAGTGTTTCTCACTCTCATTCTTAAAAGATTTTGATTCATAAAATCTTCTCATTTCATTGATTAACCCTTTTGGGTTTCAAACATGGTGAGGGCTCTCTGGAGCTCCTCGGCATCTAGGCCTCTGAGTGTTTCTCACTCTTATTCTTAAAAGATTTTAATTCATAAAATCTTCTCATTTCATTAATTAATCCTCTTGGGTCTCAAGTAAGATGAGGGCTCTCTGGAGCACCTCGGCCTCTAGGCCTCTGAGTGTTTCTCACTCTTATTCTTAAAAGATTTTAATTCATAAAATCTTCTCATTTCATTAATTAACCCTCTTGGGTCTCAAGTAAGATGAGGGCTCTCTGGAGCACCTCGGACTCTAGGCCTCTGAGTGTTTCTCACTCTTATTCTTAAAAGATTTTAATTCAAAAAATCTTTTCATTTCAGTAACCCACTTGGGTCTCAAGTAAGGTGAGGGCTTTCTGGAGCACCTCGGCCTCTAGGCCTCTGAGTGTCTCTCACTCTTATACTTAAAAGATTTTAATTCATAAAATCTTCTCATTTCAGTAACCCACTTGGGTCTCAAGTAAGATGAGGGCTCTCTGGAGCACCTCGGCATCTAGGCCTCTGAGTGTCTCTCACTCTTATTCTTAAAAGATTTTAATTCATAAAATCTTCTCATTTCAGTAACCCACTTGGGTCTCGAGTAGGATGAGGGCTCTCTGGAGCACCTCGGCCTCTAGGCCTCTGAGTGTTTCTCACTCTTATTCTTAAAAGATTTTAATTCATAAAATCTTCTCATTTCATTAATTAACCCTCTTGGGTCTCAAGTAAGATGAGGGCTCTCTGGAGCACCTCGGCCTCTAGGCCTCTGAGTGTCTCTCACTCTTATTCTTAAAAGATTTTAATTCATAAAATCTTCTCATTTCAGTAACCCACTTGGGTCTCAAGTAAGATGAGGGCTCTCTGGAGCACCTCGGCCTCTAGGCCTCTGAGTGTTTCTCACTCTTATTCTTAAAAGATTTTAATTCATAAAATCTTCTCATTTCAGTAACCCACTTGGGTCTCAAGTAAGGTGAGGGCTTTCTGGAGCACCTCGGCCTCTAGGCCTCTGAGTGTCTCTCACTCTTATACTTAAAAGATTTTAATTCATAAAATCTTCTCATTTCAGTAACCCACTTGGGTCTCAAGTAAGATGAGGGCTCTCTGGAGCACCTCGGCCTCTAGGCCTCTGAGTGTCTCTCACTCTTATTCTTAAAAGATTTTAATTCATAAAATCTTCTCATTTCAGTAACCCACTTGGGTCTCGGGTAGGATGAGGGCTCTCTGGAGCACCTCGGCCTCTAGGCCTCTGAGTGTTTCTCACTCTTATTCTTAAAAGATTTTAATTCATAAAATCTTCTCATTTCATTAATTAATCCTCTTGGGTCTCAAGTAAGATGAGGGCTCTCTGGAGCACCTCGGCCTCTAGGCCTCTGAGTGTCTCTCACTCTTATTCTTAAAAGATTTTAATTCATAAAATCTTCTCATTTCAGTAACCCACTTGGGTCTCAAGTAAGGTGAGGGCTTTCTGGAGCACCTCGGCCTCTAGGCCTCTGAGTGTCTCTCACTCTTATACTTAAAAGATTTTAATTCATAAAATCTTCTCATTTCAGTAACCCACTTGGGTCTCAAGTAAGATGAGGGCTCTCTGGAGCACCTCGGCCTCTAGGCCTCTGAGTGTCTCTCACTCTTATTCTTAAAAGATTTTAATTCATAAAATCTTCTCATTTCAGTAACCCACTTGGGTCTCGAGTAGGATGAGGGCTCTCTGGAGCACCTCGGCCTCTAGGCCTCTGAGTGTTTCTCACTCTTATTCTTAAAAGATTTTGATTCACAAAAATCTTCTCATTTCATTAATTAACCCTTTTGGGTCTCACATATGGTGAGGGCTCTCTGTAGCTCCTCGGCCTCTAGGCCTCTGAGTGTTTCTCACTCTTGAATTCTCATATCTCATATATGCTCAGTGATCTACAGATCCTTCATCATTTCATTACTCCTAATTTTCAAACTTAGTCATCCGGCTACTCAGGGTGGTTAGTCCTCACGCGTTTCAGAATGCTCAAAGTATGCTTATGAATCATATCTTAAATTGTTAGGAAATATGTGCTCATACAAATTTCCAAAAATCTCCAAATGTTTCCATCACATCTCATAAAATCTTCAAATATTTATCAAAGATAAACATACATTTTAACATAATTTAGAAAAAATTAGACTCATCACTAATCAAAAACACGTTCTTAACCATGCCTAAATTCTCAACCATTCTCTCGATTCAATCACGAAATTCTTCTAAGTAATCCCCTTAACATTTCTCAAATCAATCATTTCTGAAGCCTTAGCAAATGCTCATATGCTTCGAGGTTTTATGCTCTAAACAACTACGTCTAGGTAACTCATATCATATCACAAAGTAAAATCTAAAGTAAAATATACACTTTTCACTTACGTGGCTCCATATCAGCATCTCGGAGGTAGTAGGCCTAGACCCTTCATCACCCCCTTTAAGCATCGAAGTGTAAGGCATTTGCAATGTCCGTCATCATGCTCGTCTCCGAATATCGCATCTCAACACCCTAGATGATCTTAATCACCTAATAGATCGACTCCTGGGTGTATCCTTCTTTACAGTAGCCTTGTAGCCCTCATGACTACCTGCTCATCCTTCATGGGTTTCTTTTATCATGTAATCTCCTTCGGGAGACATCTTAGATAGGGATGGGTCAACGATCGTTTGTATAATTGGCCACCCAAGATGTAGTATCTTAACCGCAAAGCTCGAGCTTCTCCAGAAGCTGCAGGGGATGGTCCTTTATTCAGCTCTTCTCAACTTTTGAATATCAAATTTCAGCACCCTGGGGAGGGTTTGGTCAGCTTCAGCAGCTAGGCTCGGTGGAGCTTCAATCATACAAGCTTAATCTGAAATATGAAGTCACATCTAGAATATCGAGGCATGTCAATCATACAAAATTCATAGATAAGTATGTTAGCCCCACATTCTGAAGTCACGAATCATTATTAGTCCTTAGTCATGGATTCTAGAGCATATAGTAACCACCTAAACTCAACGTGCTACTCATGCTCTCTATTATCTCAAGTCAATTTTCAAATTTTAACATCACATCTAGAGCGTCTAGACATAATAATCATGTAAAAGTAGGAGGGTCGTACTTGATTTAGGGAAAATAAAGTATGATACGCATATCAATCTCATAATGACATACTTATAACAATATCGAATCAACGAATATCATAGCTTATTCATGTCACACTCATCATGACATACTCATTATAAAATCAAGTTAGCATAAAAGATCTAACCTTTTTTAGCTTTATCAAATTTTGTACTAACCGGTGGTATCGATATACTCGTTATTTGGGGATCAGCACCATAGCAGGCTAAATATCATAATCCAGCTACTCGTTTGGTACTTCTCCATAGTTCTCTGCTCTTTCGGGATCCTCCAGGACCTCTAGGTTCTCCAGGTTTACTCGTATATCAATCCCTAATTGATCCTGTAAAGATACACCAAAAAAAAGGGGCCTCCAACACAGGCTCTCAAGTGCTCAGATAAGCTTCATAAGCCTCAATTATATAATTTAAAAATGAAATAAGGGAATTTCAGATCTGGATGATCTCCAGCAACCTCCAAGACCTCTGTAGGTTCCAATCTCAGTTGGGTATATTTCTACAACCTCCCTCGAGGCCCAGATCGGTATCCTCCCGCAGCATTGCGGTTTCCTGTTCCTCCAGAGTTTCGGAGAGCTTCTGGGCTGGACCTCCCTGCTGTAGATTCTCTCTTCCTCTCTCCACTAGCTGGTTTCACCTCCAGCCTCTTGGATTGCCTCACCTCTTCGAGGGTGAGATATTTTTCGGCTCTGAAAATTCTCAAATTCTCTACCCGCTTCAGGTAATCAATAATCCTCTCGCCCACTCTAGTTTTCGGACTTATCATTTTGTCTGTTTAGGGCTATTGGCCTTAATCTCAGGGACCTAAATAGGCTCAATCTTCACTTTCCATTTCCGAGCTTATCCCGAAATCCTCCAGGACTTGGATAGAATCAACCTATAATCTGAAATCTTCTGAACCTATCCAGAGATTCTCCAGAGCTTGGATAGACTTAATCTGTAATCTGAAATCTTCTGAACCTACCCAGAGGTCCTCCAGAACTTGGGTAGATTTAATCTATAATCTGAAATCTTCTGAACCTATCCAGAGATCCTCCAGAGCTTGGATAGACTTAATCTGTAATCTGAAATCTTCTGAACCTACCCAGAGGTCCTCCAGAACTTGGGTAGATTTAATCTATAATCTGAAATCTTCTGAACCTATCCAGAGATCCTCCAGAACTTGGATAGGCTTAATCTGTAATCTGAAATCTTCTGAACCTATCCAGAGGTCCTCCAGAACCTGGATAGGCTCGGTCTGTAATATGAAATTATATCTAAAATATGGAAACATGTTAATCGTGTGTAAAATCATAATCATCATCCGCGTCTAATCATTAATCATCATCAACGTCTAATCATCATCAACGTCTAATCGTGTGCAAAATCATAATTATATATAAAATATGGAAACATGTCAATCGTGTGCAAAATCATAATCATCATCAGCGTCTAATCATTAATTCTACCACATAAAGTAATCACAAGACTCAACATGTGAATTGCTTACCCATGCTTCTACGATTTCAAGTAATTCTTAATTCTAAGATTGTTTCTAGAGTATCAATCATGTAAGTTTAGGAGAATCATGCTTAATTCAATGGAAAAAATAAGTTCGTGTCATATATGTCAATATCATTAAAATATGCTCATAGCAATATCAAATTACTATAAAAGATCTAATACTTTAGGCTCTATCAAACACCTGTACTAACCTGTAGCACCGATGCACTTATCATATCTTTGCCTCGTACTCCCATGTTTAGATTTTGGACCTCGAGGCCCTAAATACTCTGCTGCTCGTGGAGGGGCACGAATGTTGTCGTCCTCTGCAGTGCCTGGAGGTATCTCCTTGCCAGGTTCACTCCCGAGGGCTCCAGGCGTGCTAACAATATCACCCCCTGTAGAGATAGGGGTGTCTCGAGCCCCTTCCTGGAGTTGGTGTCGGAGTAGGTATCTCCAGATTCCTTGGTGCAGCTCTGGGACCTCGATCTCTGTGAGCCGCGAAGGCTCTCTCTACAGCTTGCTTGATGAGGGCGTTCAATTGATCGGGAGAGATCAGGAGTGGTCCCGAGTCTGGAATATCCTCTTGTTGGGGATCTGTGGTCCGGAACTCTAGGGCTCCAATGTTCCCTGTTATTCCTTCTTCGATGGGGAGGGGATGGTTTTCCTCTCCCAAGCCGGTATTAGGCGTCACTGGTGGATTTACTCCAGGAGGGGTATGAATCGGGTCTCTTCCCCGACCTCCCTTTGTCGTAGGGTCATTCGGCAAAGAAGGATTTTCCCCTGCGAGGGGTCTCTTTCCCGAAGCAGATGTGTTATTTCCGCCACCCATTTGCCCGAACAGGTAGAAATTCGTGAGAAAATCTTTCAACTCTTTCCCACAGACGGCGCCAGTTGATGTGCCAAAATTTGCACAAGGGGATTGGATATCCTCCGAATTGGATATCTGATTTTCCAAACACGTAGAATCAATCCAATGATGTTGCTGCCTTCGATAGAATCCTCGAGAACCTGCAAAGAACACGCCGGAGGGGGGTCCGGCGCGGACACTCCGATGCCTAAGTCAGTATAGGACTTTTTCAATATACCACAAGGATCTCGAGATCCTTGATTTATCAAATCAGGTTCTTAAATAATATCAGAAGTATAGTTTTTACGAAATGTATTGAGTTCTGTCAAAGTCAGAAAGTCTAACCTGGAAATATACTCAAATTTACCTATTTATAGAGAATCTCCCGAGAGGAAGTCAAGACTCCCTTCTGTTTCGGAGCTACCTCTTGGACCCAGCCTTGCTAGGTTGACAAGGTCTTCCATTCCTCCACTTCCGGAAAGACCGGGGCCACTCCCCCTAGTGGACTCCTTCCACTACAATGAAGGAGAGAAGAATCTTTCTTTGGTCAATCTCAGTCCGATTTATGTGGAGATCTCCTATATTCTCGGTTTACCAATTCATATCAAGATCAGGTCCTCCAGATAAGTCACTCCGGGAGGACCTCCAGGAGCTCCCTCCGGAGGGGCTTCCAGAAGGGATTCTTTATCCAGAGCCCCTTCCATAATCCCATATCTTCTCTTTTATCTTATCCTTTATACACGTGTCGACTTCTTATTGAACGACATTTTTAGGCCGCATCACACAGTAAATGAATAAATGAAAAACACATTTTATTAATCTGTGAATGAAAAACACACTTTATTAATCTGTGAATGAAAAACATATTTAACATTTAAAATATCCCACCGTAAACACATTTAATCTGTGAATGAAAAAATGAAAAAAAACACGGTAAATGAAAAAAACAGTAAACACACTAATCTATCCCAAATTCGGTTCGGTTTTCGGTTAATCGAATTTTTTGGTAATAAAACTGAACCGAAACCGAATACTGAAATCTAAGAAAAATGATAATCGGACCGAAACCGAAAAACCGATCCAAATTCATATTTCGGTTCGGTTCGATTTTTCGATTTTTGGTCAGCCCTAGTTGTAGTCCAAACGGATGCAACAGACTTTCTGGAGATGCCTAACAAATTTGCAATTTCTATGATTTTGCCCTTTCTTAAGTTTTCCATCTTTGGCAGTTTCAAGTAGAAATCGATCTTCATTTCAAGTGACAAATTTAGCTTCTCAGTTTTCATAATGTGTATTTATGAGTTACTCTCTTCATCCCATATGATCATTTGCACACTTTTTTTATTGGGACGTTCCAAAATTATTTGCACACTATGTGGAAATACCCCACAAAATTAATACTCTTCCAACATCATTTTATTTTTAAAATTGTAACTCAATTTTTACATATATTTTACATTACACCTCATCAAATCACCTAAAATACTTCTATTTTATCTTACATCATCAATCACTTTATTCAATTTTCTTAAAAATCTTAGCTGTCAAAGTGTAAAAAAAAAAAATGCTGGAACGGAGGGATTATAACTTTTGTAATGATATGTTTATATCTAAAATGTTGTGTATTTATTGTAGAGGGTAAATAGGTGGAAAATCTAAAATGGTGGTGTTTGGAGGGTAATTTACTTTTTGTCACATCACAAGTGTAATAGGATTAGAAGGGAAATCTGATGTAAAAATTCAACAGTGTTGGTGGTCTTTTTTTTCCCTTCAATGTCGGCAGATTTGATGGGGAGGGGAGAGACTACTTTAATTTCTCCCTAGGACTCTACGAGTAAAGAGTCTACCATACACTTTTGACTTTACAACATACTCAAAATCCATCTACTTCAATTGTACATACAATTTGTTTAATTTTTTTTTATAGTAGTGGGGCATGTGGGTAGAATATCGGAGTATAATTTTTTTGGACTATAAACTATAAAGTATTTTTATACAAAAATGGATAGAAATATAGTAATTTTTAAACTTGAGGTGGGTAAAATAAATTTCAGGTTTATGAAAGTGGGTATTTTAAAATTTTCCAATTTTTTTTGTATATATGGATGTACGTGATTTGGTGATTTGGTTGGTGTTAAATTGTATTTTTTTTTTAAGTCTCGTTATTCGATTTTAGGACAAACTAATTTGGGACATCAATCTCATTGTTCACTAGTGAAGGCTCCGTTTAAAGTCAGAGCACTGACCCTTGACCCTCTAAAAATCTATTCGAACTAAGACCTAGAGAAAAGTACATTCTTAAATCTCAAATTTACACCGTTACATCGGTCATTTCCACTTTCCTCTTTCATAATCTTTTAATATGTGTCAAGTGGAAACTTAAAAAATATATATATATAATGGGACTCTTTCTTCTTCTTTTAATACTCCTATGTGTCAAAGTGGAAACTTAAAAAAATATACTCCCTCCGTCCCATGATTATTTGCACATTTTCTTTATTTGGACGTCCCAAAATTACTTGCACACTCTTAATATGAAAATACCCCATAAAATTAATACCCTCCCAACATCATTCTATTTTCAAAATTGTCACAACCTTTTTACATACATTTTACTTTACACCTCACCAAATCACCTAAAATACCCCTCCTTTATCTTACATCACCAGCCACTAAATTCACTTTTCTTAAACAACGTGTCGATCAAACCGTGCAAGTAATCCTGGGACGGAGGGAGTATATAAAATGGGAGAGTGGAGATTAGCAAGTAGGCTGCTGTCATCATCACAGCTTGAAAAAGTGTACTGTGTACGTATGGTGCTCCAATTTGGTTGAGAAAGTGATAGCACAACTCAAAAGCAAGACAATTATGATCATTATGTCAAAAAAAGACAAGGGAAAGTCCCTGACACTTGTATCCATACTCAAAGAAAACTATATTAAACTTGTGAGCATATTAGTAAAAAAACTATACAGACAAGCCAGATCTTCGCATTCCTCAAACACTAGCTACACTATGGAGTGAGGTGGCTGAAGGCCTCAGATAAGCAGCACTTCGTCTCCGTTGCCTAGAGCCCGTTCGGGTTTTCTTGTGATTGGCATCTGCATTATACAAATCTTGTAGTTGCTCGAGTTCTTTTACTATTTCTCCCATTTTCGGCCTAAACTTAGGCTCTAGGGATATGCACCGTAAAGCAAGATTAGCGACTTTTTGAGCCTCGTCCATCGAGTATTGACCCTCAAGACGGTTGTCCATAACACGAAAGACTTTACGCTTGTTGGCAAGGAAGGGTTTCAACCAATCTACCAGCTTGTGCTCGCCAGATGGTCTATTCTTGTCGATTGCTCTCCTTCCCGAGAGCATTTCTAAGAGCACGACCCCAAAGCTATATACGTCACTCTTTGCCGTCAAATGACCTAATTCAAAAGGATATCAAAAACTCGTATGAGTAATTACATTATAGAGCTAGAAAATCAACAGAATAACGAGTAACACTTGGGTGCACTAGTACAACTAATATTGAAAACAACTACTAATACCTTTTAGTATAATGTTACTTAATAATGTGCCAAGAACAATTCAAGATTCAAGAATTACACCTGTAGCTACATATTCAGGCGCTGCATATCCGTAGGTTCCCATGATTCTTGTGGACACATAACTTTTATCGCCAGTCGGCCCATCCTTGGCCAATCCAAAATCAGAAAGTTTTGCATTGTAGTCCTTTAAAATCATAAAACAAGTGCTTCACAAAGATTGTAGAGAAAGATTACTGCCATTATTTCGTAAAAGAGGAGTTTAGTTACCGAGTCGAGCAATATGTTGGAAGTTTTGAAGTCTCGATAAATAACTTTTGCTTCACTACTATGAAGAAAAGCCAGCCCCATTGCAGCTCCATGAGCAACCTTAAGGCGAAGACCCCAAGAAAGAGGCTGGAAATAAGACCCCCCTACACAACAAAACACATCATTATAAGAAGTTGATCCAATTTAAATCTTAGCACAAACAAAGATAAAACGACTCACTTCGAAAGAGATGATTCTCTAAGCTCCCTCGAGGCATGAACTCGTAGACCAAAAGTCTATGATCATCCTCCACGCAATAGCCGATTAGTTTCACAAGATTAGGATGAGAAAACTGGCCCAAATAGTTCACTTCTGCCTATAAAGTATAACCCCACAAATTCAACATTAAAACTCACAAAAGGAACTAATCAAGATTTGATGATTCAAATAAGAAACTCACCAACCACTCCCTATGACCCTGAAAACTCTCTTGGTTAAGTTTCTTTACTGCAATAACCAAGCCAGTTCCGGGTTTTGAAGCAGTGAAAGAATTCTCATCGATCCAACCTTTGAAGACAGACCCGAATCCACCCCCTCCGAGCACACTGTCAGGTCGGAAGTTTCGGGTGGACATTTTCACATCGGAAAAGGCAAAGCTCTTAAGGTTTGATGATTGCAAGATCTCACCCTCTGTTCGAGGTGTAAGTGGAACTGATGTTGATTCAATCTTACTACTACTATCAATGCTTTCACTATTCTCATCTGAGCTAACATATTCCCCTGGATTCATCAATAATGGAACTTAGACATGAATTGAACACGAAACTATTGAAGAAACGTAACAGAACAACAAGCATATCCAAAACTAAAAGCCCATTATTTTCCAGATACAAAACACACCCACAATTTTAATTCAAAAATCACGATAAAAGACCAAAAAGGGGTCATAATTACCAGCATGAGGCGGGGTTTCAGCTTTGATTCTAGAACTGAAACAAATTCCCATGGCAAGAAATTATGAAGATGTAGGGTCTCAGCGAATTCTGCAGAGAATTAAGGAAAAATATAAGAAACTGAAAATACAAATCCAATTTGGGTGTGAAAGCAAGCTGAAAGTAGTATATCCAATTTCTAAATTACTATGAAAGAATCCAAAATTTTCAGCAAATTATTCACGCACCCAACAACTCCTTCGCAATAATCGATACAGAGCAGCAAACCCACATAATACACGTGTGTTACTATAAATACATAGGGAGCACCCACCTTAATTCTGGAGCACCCAAGAACAGTTATTGTTACTCTGCCTCCATTTCTGTGAGTTAGAGAGAGAGAGAGAGATTTTGTGAGGGTTAGAGAGAGAGGGGGGGGCTAATGTGAACATTTGGAATTATGAAGCATTTGCGTTAAGAAGAGGGGGATGGAGGTTGAAGGAATAAGATATTAATGGTGGCCTGGTCCCCCTCCCCCTTGGCAACTTGAATACATTAATACTACTCCATATACGTAGAGACATGTGTCTGTGTCTCTTTGGCAGTCTGCATTGACTACTACATTTGACTCTTTTTATCGCCTCCGTTCCACCGAATGAGCCGTGGACTTGCTCCCACAGGATAACATCCAACCTTTTGCCAATAATTGGCTCTTCGCTTTAGATTTAAGGTGCTGATTTTTGTTCTAATCCACTAGAGGCGAAAAATTACTACTCTACATACCCTTATGAAAACTATCACCCTTAATTATTTAATTTGACATCAACTTTATTTACAATGGACCATAATTAATAATGTTGGGATATGAATCCTAAGACAAGTCCTAAATGATGAAAAGATAAGATGAAGTTTTAATAAGCCAAAAGTAGACTTGAATATTTTCTAAGTAATCTAGTCTAGTTGAGTTGAAGTCATCTTGAACAGACCAGTAGAGTTCACATGAAAGAAAAGTATTGTTTTATATTAAAAGATAAGTACAGATTTATAAGTACTTCATATATGCTATTTGTATATGTTAGATTGTTATTGAGCTGTGATAATTGTTGTATAGAGCTCATGATTTTTTAATGTAATAGATAGATTGATTGTATAGTTTATAAGTTGACTAAGCTACAAGCTTAATGTAATGTAATAGTCTTGTTAGGATTAGTATAGTCTACTATTGAAGATCGCACGTGAAGACTGAAGAAGAAGAGTTGAAGTCTACTACTCAAGACTGATGGACTACAAGACAAGTGCATCTACTAGACTACACAAGACAGGTAAACTTGAAATTAGTTACAACAACGCGTGTAAAGATAAGAATGAAGAAGTTAGTTATGGGAATAACTAATTCATAACAAGAAGCGCGTGGATTGATAAAAAGATTCAGTTAAAGTTAGTTTTCAAGAAGAGTTGGTTACAACTACCTAAGTTCTTGATGATTGAAGTCTATAAATACTTCATGGTGTTTATCATGTGAAGACTACTGTTACTACAACTACGCATACTGATACATACTGAAGATTACTCACAGAGTTCATTGAAGTTCAGAAGAATAGTCAGAAGTGAAGTGAAGAATCAGAAGACTACAACTGAATAAGTTTTTAGTTTTTGTTGTTTTATCAAGGTGCTAGATACTTGTTAAATTTCTAGTTAGATCATAGACGTATCTGGTGGTATAGTCTTTGAAGATCTAAGTCTTCTTCTTGGGACTTAAAATCACAGGAAAATACACTTTGTACTCGATTGGAAGAGTTTAGTGGAAACATCACAACTGGGTTGTGAGAGTGGATGTAGACAAGTTGTCGAACCACTATAAATTGTTTGTGTTGTTTACTGTTTTAATTGCTTAACTGTTTAATTGTTTACACACATAACTAAACAAGACAAGTTGAGTGTAGAACAGAGTTCTCGAATTTGATAAGTTGAGTATAAACTTAGATTGGGCTCATTGTTAATTTCGTATTCCGCATATTGTATTCTGATATTTCGATAGATTTTTGAAAAGTCTATTCACCTCCCTCTAGACATTTTCACTAGCTTACTCGTTATTAACTCAACTTTGGGGACCTACAAATAATATCCTTATTTTATCTAATTTTTGCTTAAAACTTGTGTCCACCCAATAGGACTACATTTATTTGAAATTTTAGTAATTGCACACTTGAAATTTTGGTGGATGGACTATTATACCCTTGATAATGATGAGTTGTGTGTGATTTTTTTTATTTTTAAGAAATTTGTTTTACCCAGTCCAACCCGGTTATGTTCCACTCGAGTTTGTCAACTTTCCTTTAATATACTAATGTGGCACATCCCCTTGTATACTAATGGGGGTTTTAAATTAATGATGTGTCATAGTTAATTTTGGTTGGTAAGTTAATAAAGTTGTTAATTTTAAAAGGGTTAATTCTAAATAAATACACCACCTTTAGTCTCAATATCAATTTAATCACTACCTTTACGATTTTTTTTTAAAACCTCGACCTTTAATAATCGTGTTGCAATTACATACACATTTTTTTTCTCCGGTCAACAATTGATGATGTGGCTTGCCGGAGCTTGCCACGTCATATTACACGTATTTTTTTTATTTTCCACATAAAGATTACACTTTATAGAAATAAAAATATAAAATTTTATAAAAATAAAATTCCATGCCGCTTCTCAAACTAAATCATATTTTCTTCTACCATTCTCAAACTAAATCAAATTATTCTCAAACTAAATCATGTTTTCTTTTAACCATAAAAATCATACAAAAAAAAAAAAACTCACGCATCTAATCCATGACCATTGGTGATTTGGTGGTTTATTTATTCAGAAATTCTTAAATTATTTAATAATTTTGTTGTTTTGTTCCACTAATTCGAGAACTATAATTTTTTTGGTGGACCTCAATTAATTATTCAACTAATTCGAGAACTATAATTTTTTTGGTGGACCTCAATTAATTATTGTATTTGGGTGTATGTTGAAGATAACCTTGTTGATGGTTTTTTATTATTTTGTTCAAGACTACAATTTATATGCTTTATGTGAGAGGAAAATATTCTAGGAATTAATGTGTTTAACACGATTATTGCAACAAAAATGTTTTAACAAAAATGTTCTAGAAAATATTTTGAAAAAAAATATATGTAGCATACTAAAAGACATAGTTAGACAACATAAAAAAAATCTAAAGATCATAAACAAATCATCAACTTGTTTCATGTTTCATTAGCACGACTCTCTTGAGTACTAACAACACCATCACTTCCACTACCACCCCTTCCACCTCCTATTCTACTTCTTACTGAACTGTCACAGGCTTCACCACGTCCTCTTGTACCTCTCATAGTACTTGCCACACCCTCTGCACCACTCACATATACAGCATTCTTCTTAGAACCAGGTGCCTGAAAAAATGAATATAACAATATAGTTATAAGAAATATACAAATATTTAATAAAATAAGAAACTTACCCTCATATAAATAGTGCCAGAGGTTTCGCAAATCAATACACCCATGCTTTGGTTTGCCATTCTTCTTGCTTTTGCCATCTCTTTCTTTTGGGTAGAGGTGTTGGTCATCACAGACCTACTAGCACTTGCTCCACCAACTTCTGCTCCATTTGCTCCTGCTCCATTTTCTCCACCAACTTCTGCTCCATTTGCTCCTGATCCATTTGCTCCACTTGTTTCATTAGAAGTTGCATCCTTCCTAGGTCTACCTCTTTTTCTCTGAAAATTGCAGTAAATAATGTGACATTTAAATGATGATATTTGAGTGAACATGATAAAAGTACAAAATTTATACCTGACCGACTGCAGCAATCATTGCTCTCGTTTCATCGGTAGGATTCTTTCTTGGTCGACCTCTTTTTTTCTATTCAAATATGACAAACATATAACATGAGTTTTTTTTGGAAGGAATAACATGACATTTTAAATCACTATATATGTGTGTCAAAATAATCAGTATAAATGACCATAAACACAATCTTACATGCAATTTCTCTGGTCCTTTGAAGTTTGGGTCCTTTGCACGGGCACAACCTTTTTTGTTGTGGCCCACTACATTACATACAGAGCAAGTCATTTGTATCCCATGTTTTGTCAATTTTGTAGAATTTCTAGGATTTTCCTCAGGACCCCTCTTCCTCATTTTCTTGGGTCTTCCCGGCATTTTCTTGTAAGGGGGCGGTTTGATTGGTTCTCCATCAGTTATGGGCCACATCCTTCTACCATTGGTTGAATGCCATTCTGATATGCTTGAATGTACCTATCAACAGTGTAATATCTAGAAAAAAATATGTCAGAAACTCGTAAGTTTATTGTTGCACTGTTGCACAATTTAAAATTAAAGTAAAATAAATTGTACCTATGCACGAAGTCTACGGGATCTTTATGCATGAAATGTATTGCTGCACATGGTATTCCTGTAATCTGCCATTGTCTACAAGAGCATGTTTGACCATCCAAATCAACAACATATCCCTCATCACTTGTCATCACTTGGAATTTTCCACCTACGGCTGGTTTACATATGCAATTTCTACTATAATATCTAATTTGCTCCAACTTTGTTACAATTTGAGGACACAATCTGTCTTTCAAACTTATTGCTATCTCATATTTCTCATGCATCCTTGTCATAATTGCACACCTAATGTCCTCCAACATATCAATTATGTGTTTAGCCCTAGCCTTAACTATATAGCCATTAAAAGATTCAGTCACGTTATTATCAACCATATCACACTTAGGAATATCACTTATGTATGCCTTACAGAATTTGTGTGTCTCTCTCTCTACAAAGTCCATATAAGCTGCCTCATTCACTGATTTCATCTCTGCAAGAGCATGTTCAAGAGATGTTGAATTTGTGCATCTTGCTGCTTGCCAGAAGCATATTTTGAGTGTCTGGCCCTTAAATTCCTTCTTCCAGTTGCAATATACATGTCTAGCACAATTTATGTGCTCTGCAAATGGTGCCAACCTAGTAATTGCAGCTATAAGACCCTTTTGTTGGTCACTTATGAAGGTCCACCCAAGTCCATCAACAATGTTTAGCTCTTCCATCATTATTCTAATGAACCATGACCAATAATACTCATTTTTCAGTTGCTGCAACAGCCCAAAATATTGGATACATTTGGTTATTCCCATCCTTTGCTACAGCAGTAAGTAGGGTTCCCCCTAGAAATGTTTTTAGAAAGCATCCATCAAGACCAATTATGGGTCTACATCCTGCTAAGAAACCCTGTTTCAATCCACTAAACCCAATGAAAAAACCCTGAAGTTGACCATGATCATCCAATAAAAATTCAAACCTACCCTCTCTATCAACTCTTAGTAACTCAGCACAATATGGTCTCAATTGTGCATAGTGTTCACCTACTGTACCTCTTAGCTTGTTTAGAGCTAAGTGTTTTGCTCTAAAACACTTGCTCCTACCCACATCTAGTGCATAAGTAACCATGGCATCGTCTTTCAACTCTTATGCAGTCCAATTTGGGTTCAACTCAAACTTAGACATGTACTCATCAGCAAGCCATTTAAAAGTTGCTTGTCTGTTTCTCAACTCCCTTGTACACCTATGCTCACTCTTCAATGATTTAATTGCCACATTATTCTCACTGTATATGACACTAGCATACAACCTAAATGGACAACCAGCAACACATACCACCTCCAGTTGTTTCTTGCTACTTCTCAAAACATTCATATTTTTACCAGATAATATTGCAACCCTTTGGACAACCTTCTTACATTGTTGAATGTTTTCAAACCTCATCCCAAGTTTCAATTCAAGTGTTTTATGATCACATGTTGGATCATAAAACACTCTATGTGTCTTCTTCCATGTGCTACTTTCATTTGATTTAGTCATCTCTTCTTCATCACTGGTACACATAAAATTAACATCTCCATCTGAGTCACCATAGTCACTAGCACAATCACCTTCTGCATGCACAACTTGTTCTACAAGTGTTACTGACATTGTACTTGTAACTGCAACATTTTGATTTACTAATGCACCTTTCTTCATTTTAAAGTCCTAACAATTTTTTCTTGCCTCCAGGTACTCCTCATCACCAGAGAGCTCATCATCTTCCATACCATCTTCATCAGTGTCACTCTCTTCAATTGGGTTAAAGTCGAAATGTTCGTTGGTGTCATTCTCAGTAACTTCAGGCAACTCATTCTCTTCTTCCTCTTCACTCTCATCCATGTTTTGTGGATCAACCTCAATCTCATCTTCCGCCCTTGCTTCTACAAACACCTCAACCATTTTATGTTTTTCTTTTAATACATGTTGAACCATCTCCATAACTTCCTTGTAATCTTTTATCTCTCTCAATTCAAACAAATTATTTACTGTAGGTACTTTGTAACACATCTTTTTCAACTTGTATCCCATATTCTCTACTTCATCAACTAATTCAAAATAACAAACTCTATCTGCATCTATGCAATTTTGAGGTCTAAGGGTTCCCCCTTGGTACAGTAAATTACCATCCACAATGTCAAACTTTCCACCATGTTGCCAATATATAGAAAAATAGTCTTCCATCTAAAAAAAATAAAAAAGTATATAAGTACAAGAAAAATGTTTGTGTATTTCAAGTGCTCACAAAACACTCAAATACACGAAGTCAGAAGATTTTACTTACTTGGAGTTTTCGTAGGGTTTGCAAACTTCACTCTACTTTCAAACGACCACAACTTTTTAGGATTCTTGACAATTTTTGTTTTTTTTTGCAATTTTTTAGTGCTAGGGTTCTATCCCTTATGATTTTGATTTTTAGGATTTAAAGAGAAGAACTTGATTGATTGAGTTTGAGAAGTGAGAAAGAC
Organism: Galeopsis tetrahit; assembly: GCA_963675135.1. Taxonomy (NCBI): domain Eukaryota; kingdom Viridiplantae; phylum Streptophyta; class Magnoliopsida; order Lamiales; family Lamiaceae; genus Galeopsis; species Galeopsis tetrahit. The sequence goes on from OY776132.1 coordinate 60,338,888, forward strand.
GCGCATAACTCTGTTGAGTTTGAGAAGCGAAGAAGATGCCGAAGATACCGACAATTTTATTTTTATTTCTACGAAGTGTAATTTTTATGGTTAGAAGAGAATAATTTGATTTAGTTTGAGAATGGTAGAAGAAAATATGATTTAGTTTGAGAAGCGGAGGAGACGCATGGAATTTTATTTTTATAAAATTTTATATTTTTATTTCTATAAAGTGTAATCTTTATGTGGAAAATAAAAAAAATATGTGTAATATAACGTGGCAAGCTCCGGCAAGCCACATCATCAATTGTTGACCGGAGAAAAAAAATGTGTATCTAATTGCAACACGATGTAAGGTTGGGGTTTTAAAAAAAAAATCGTAAAGGTCGTGATTAAATTGATATTGAGACTAAAGGTGGTGTATTTATTTAGAATTAACCCATTTTAAAAAGTACTCCCTCTGTCCCCGATATAAGTTTCCCCTTTCTTTTGGGTGTTTAGATTAAGGAATATGATAAAATAATAGATGTAGTAGAAGTGATGTGATGGTGAGAGAGAAAATAATAGATTAGTAAGAGATGTAGTATAATAAAATAAGAGATAAAGTAGAAGTGATGTGATTGGGAGAGAAAAAATAATTTGTCAAAAATGGAATGGGAGACATCCAAAAAAAGGAAAGTGAGAAACTTATAGTGGGACGAAGGGAGTATGATGTGTAATTAAGTTATTGGTTAACTAAGTCATAAACTATTTTTAAAATATTATATTCTTAATAACTATTGAATTTTCTTCATATTTATTTGTCTGTGGTTGATATGAAATGTTGAAATTCTTATTATATTAATATTGACTAATTAAATTAATTTTTATTTAATTTACTTAACTATTCATTTTATTCTTCAGTTTGATTTATTTTGAAATAATTTAATGTATTTTTGAGTAAAATACAATCTAAAAGGGAATGATTGCAAATTAAACCACGACATTTCGCTTATTTGCAATATAATCTAAACATTTAAATAATTGCAAATAAATCACCAACTTTAAATTTTGTTGCATATATATTAGACTTTCTTAGAAACCTTATTCTTCCTTGAATCAAACGTTTTGAAATTAGACCCGATTAAAAAACAATATTGTTTCATTAAGATGTTGTTATGTTGGTAAGAAGTCTAAATTACATTAGATTTGAACACAATTAAAATTGTCAAAAAGTCTAAATTGCAATAATATTTAAAGTTTGTGATTTATTTGCAATTATCTTAAAGTTTAGATTAGATTGCAAATGAGGAAAAAGTTGTGATTTAATTTGTAGTAATATATTAACCAAAATATTTATTTATTTAGGTGTTGTGGTTGATATTGAATGTTGACTTACAATTTAATAAGAATTATTTTAATATTATTTAAATTGTTTGTGTCCTAAATTTTATAATTTTTTTTTAAAGTTATTTTCACATTTATTAAAAGTTGTATTAAATAATTTAACGTCTCACGCTTCTAATTTTTTATTTAGAATTTATATTATAAAATTATTTAATTATATAATATAAATATTTATTTTTATTGACTTTAGTGTAATATTTAATGAGAGAGTATCTTCTAAACGAATGCATAAAATGGAAAAAAGAGAAGGTATTATGTAACCTTATTTACCGTATAACATAACTTACTGGAGTAATAGGGAAGGTACACTGTTTGAAGATCTAAGGAATCTAATTGACAGGTACAAAATCCATCAAAGATACTTGGAGTTGGAATAACACCACAATGCCACATATGGAATATACACCACCAAGACACACATATAAAAAACTGATAGAGGGGTTCGAGAGAGCAGCCTTAGGCAGGGACGGACCCAGGACTCAAGGTTAAGGGGGCCAACAAAAAAATAATTAATGAATAAAAAAGCTAACATATGTATATTAAATTTACATCAAATACATTAACTATATTAATTAACAAGATTCTCAAATACATCAATATGTATTTAATCTATTAAACTAAGTAATTGAATATATATATATATATAGTATTAAAAGTGATGACGTTGACTTGTAAGAAAAAATATATTGTTGTTGCATTTTGGCGTCTAGTATTCATAATTAAAAAATGAATACTCAAATTGTTGAACAATTAATATTTTATTAATTTACTTTATTTAATTGGATGTAAATTTTTAAGAAATGAACAATTAAAATATTACTAAAAATATTAAGTTTTATTGATTTTTTAAAAAATACACTAAAATTATTAACCAAAACTAAATAAATAAAAAAATATAATACATATAAGGGGTGGGTGAGTGGGGGTTGGGGGGGGCCAGGGCCACCCTAGGCAATGCCTTGGTTCCGTCCCTGGCCTTAGGCGACGCGGAGAAGAAAATGTATAAAAGACTCTGGAGGAACTTTGCGCTAAGGAAAGCTACTATTACGACATGAAAAACGGTGAGGAATAGACAAGGGCGGAGCCAGAAATTTTTTCGTGGGTGGACTAAAAGCCGAAAACGAATACACGTATAAAAAAAATTGTTTACATAAGTTGCATCCTACGATTTTTTAGTCGATAGAATTTATCGATAATAGAATTATAATTAATCTTTTCAAACAATTTTATTTCAATATAGACAGCCATAAAATTTAATAGATAATCACTCTCCATTTTATTTCGAAAAACACTATTGACATGTTTCATAACTAAAAATGTTTGTTCGATCTCGACAGTAGTAACATGAAGTGTCAAAATAAGGTGAATCGATTTCGTAATCAAAAGCATGCGCTTCCACCTTGTTTGTCTCGATTAACTTTTGAAATAGTACATAAATAGTTGACAAATTTTAAAAACTCTATAAAAAAATATATCAAATGAAAACTTTATTGAGAAAAACATATCAAATTTGCAATGATGCAATTCAAGTCTCCCACAAATCATTTGTTGATTATAAATAAAATCAACATTGATCCCAGCCAATTGATCAGTATTTATTTTTGGAAATGACAAAAAAATTATTGAAGCGTATATCAGGAATACCCCATTAAAAACAAAACAACAACAATTAAAAAATAAAAATACAGATGTAAACACATCTTTTTATTATTAAAGATATCAACTCGGTTTATATGGAAGTCATTGATTCGAATTTGATATGCCTTTTTACATAATAACTTTGAAATTGAAAATTTAATTTAAGGCTTGTTATTTAATTTGAATTTTAAATTATGTAAAGAATTAAATAATCCTAATTTACAAATAATTTAATAAAAATGAATTAATTTTTTGATAAACTTTCTTTTATGCGTACAGAAGTTGATTTTTTAAATTTGTCTGACTGTTAAAATAAATAAATTAATATAATAATATATATATATAATAAAAAAAATCTCTAAAATTAGGATGAGCTATAGCCCACCAAAGTCCTAATGAAGATCCGCCCTTGAGAATAGACTAGTCACGAATGATAACCTGAGGAAACGAGGTATGAACTTAAGTATCGAACAAGTGAGGTGTAAAATGTGCAGCTTGACTGAAGAAACAACTACAAACTTGTTATTCGAATGGACAACAACGTTTCTCTTGGGAGAAGATTATGTAACATGTAATAGTATGGGTAAGGATAATCTGGATTTTATGGAATATCCCCTATTATACTAATAGGGAGTTTAATATGATGATGTGTCGACTTGAGATTAATTTGGATGATGTGTCGCATTCTCATGAAGTGTATATATATGTGTAATAATTGATTGTATTAATGTGTCATTTTTCTATTGATCCATGTGGCATTTTAATATTAAGTGTAATTTAAGAAAAAAAACATTAATTAAGGTATGTTGTTCACTAACTAGATCAATTTATAAATCTTTTAATATTTTGAATACCAATTTTATTGAATATTTCTTTGCATTGATATTTAAAAATAATTATCTAATATATTTATTTTAATTTTTTTTTTAATTATTTATTTATTTAAGGTGTTGTGGTTGGTATGAAATATTTTAATATATTCTTATGATATTAATATTGATTAATTACATTATAATATAGCATGTGATAATTATATTGGTTAAAGAATAGGTGTGATATAAATATTATGCAATTGAAATGTAATTTAAAAAAAATATATATGATTTAAATTTTTCCTTAAATTTATTTTCATATTTACTAAATATTGTTTTAAGAAAATTTTTTTGTCGCATTCCGCCCGTTTGTCAAACTTTTTTATTTAAATATTATTTTATAAAATTATTTAAATACATAAATGTTATGAATATTTATTTTGTTAACACTCCGCGTAATACGCGGGTGCTCATCTAGTGAGAAATAATGTGGAGTTTAATGATGAAGTCTCAACCCCTGTCAAAAAATAATAATAAAATGATGAAGTGGCTTATGGAAAGGGTTGGAGCAGTGAAGGAGACGAGCATGACAGACTGGTTTTTTGATCCGAGGAGGTGCTTAGAACCTTAGTGTGAGATTTTTGGTATGAGTGCTTGATCATGTATCAAATTGACAGTAAACTGTAAAAAACTCCAAAGTAATATGTGAAAGCCACGTAATATGTTTTAGGTAAAAACTTGGGTGAACTTGGGTGAGACTGTCTCACACATCTTTTTATGTGAGACAAATCTTTTAACTCATATTTCAAAATTTTTGTTAGGATAATCCATATTTTTTTTTCAGATTTTTTGTTTGTATAAAAAGTGATAATGTTTAAATAACAGTGATAATATTTTTAACAGAAGTGACTATCACTTTTTGCTTGAATATCATTTTTTGTTCAAATATTATCACTTCTCATTGTGTAAGACGGTCTCACCCAAGATTACCCCTATATTTTAAATGGGTTGAGTACTTGTACTCAATGAAATTGAAATTAATATTTTTAATGAAAAAAAATATATACGACATTAATACTATTATAACTGCTATACTATTAATATTTACAAAATAATAGTATCAATGGTGTATAGTAAACAAATTAAACATCAATAAATCTTATAAATGAAGAGGGAAATATTAATTGTTAATAAATTAAAATTCTACAGATTTAGAAAATTAGTAACATTATAAATTAAAATGATTTTTATTATTGCCTTAGTTAGAATTTTCATTTACATAAAACAATACCAACTCCCTGTTAGGGGTGGGTAAATATACCGAAATTTCGGTATATCGAGCTTTTCATACTAAAAAATATTGAAATTATACCGAAAATTTCAGTACGATATCATACCGTACTGAAAATTTTCGGTACGGTAACGGTATGAAAAATGATCATACCGCGGTATGAAATTTTTGTGGTATTCGGTATGAAACGGTATATCGATATACCGAAACCTTAATAAAATAATAATTTTATATTATTTTTAAATTAAAATAAATTTAATTATTAAAACATAAATAAAATAAATCTTAAATAATTAATTTCGGTATAAAACAATGCGTCAATATTTTCGCCGGTATGAATTGGTATACCCGTATTTCGATATGAAATGATGGTTCAATATTTTTTATATGAATCGGTATACCGACCGTACCGAAATTACGGTACGGTATCGGTATGAATTTTTACATACCGAAAATTTCGATATACCGAAATTTCGATACGGTAACAATATAAATTTTTTCAATATCGAAATTTTCGATATGATAACGGTATGATTCGGTATGATCGTTATACCATACCGAACCATCCCTACAGTAGCTGAGAAAAATTAGTCTCTACAAGAATCCGTCCCGAACGGGGCGCGAGTAATCCCCAAATATTTTTCCATGTGGAGACACGGATTCAATCAATTATTACTAATATATTTATTTAGTGCTAAAAAAAAGTTTATTCATTTTGGGTATAAAACAAGATTAAGTCAGGCAGATTCCAATCGCCTAACGCTGGCCGCCATTTTTTTTTTTTTTTTTTAAACTTTTTCAATGCAGTTATGGTTTGGCCATAAATATTGCTCAAAGCCTCATTTCTACATAAAAATTGTACATGATCGTCCAAAACAAACACCTACACGAAAAAAAATCAGGGTGCCTAGGCACTTGTCTAGGTCAATTTTTCTGTCCAAACACGCATAAGTTGAAAATCGAGTCGGATAGGGACCGCCTAGCGTCTAGGCGGCCGCTTAGGCTAAGACCATCCTCATTAGTGACATTCCCCCAACCCAACCCTTCAATATTATATTAATTTCTCTCTCATCCATCTATACAATTTACAATCCAACCCAAATTTCATTTTATCATACTTCATCAATGACACTGACCCAATCCAACCCAAAAATAATAATAATTTTTTAAATACATATTATATTATTAATTTTTACTAAATTGGTATATAAAAATTACTTGATATTCTAAATTTGTAATTATAATATGATTTTTTTTATCACACACTTAAAATAAATAATGAACTCAATAACAAAATTAAAATTACAAGATTTGAAAATACGAAATTGAAAAGCAATAATAAACAAGCTACATGGATGCATGAAATATTAAATTACAAATAGAGAAAACAAAAATTACTTATTTAATTCTGAGGGCCGAATTTCTGCCATATATGCTCAATCAAGTCGGTCTTGAGAGCGATATGAGCTTCTCTATTGCGAAGTTGTTCCCTATTAGTCATATAAGTGGATAAACTTGCAATGCGTTCAGTAGAGTATTGAAAACGTTGATCATCATTTGTGGGATTATCCATAAAAAATTTGGTGGGATCATAGTAATTTTGGTACGTGTCTCGCTCATCTTCTACTATCATGTTGTGCATGATAATACAAGCCATCATAATTTTTCCCATAAAAGACTTATCCCAAATAAGACATGGGCGTCTAAGAAATGCGAAACGAGCTTGTAGAACTCCAAATGCTCGCTCTACATCTTTTCGCGCAGCCTCTTGGTGTTGAGCGAACAACTTGTGCTTTCGAAGTTGTGGAGAAACAATTGACTTGACAAATGCAGCCCATGAAGGATATATGCCATCAGTGAGATAATATGCCCTATCATTTTCGTGCCCATTTACGATGTAACTAACATTTGGTGCTCGACCTTCCAAGATATCACTAAAAACTGGAGATCGGTGGAGTACATTAATATCATTACACGTACCTGGTGTTCCAAAGAAAGCATGCCATATCCATAAATCATATGATGCAACAGCTTCCAAGATGATTGTTGGTTTTCCACTTCTCCCAGCATATTGCCCAGCCCATGCATTAGGACAATTTTTCCATTCCCAATGCATGCAGTTAATACTGCCTATCATACCCGGGAATCCACGTTGATCCCCTACATAAAGTAGTCTGGCCAAATCGTGTTCATTAGGCCTTCTAAGATACTCATCACCAAAGCAAGATATTACGCCTTCTACGAATTGTTCGAGAGCTTGTCTTGTCACAGTTTCACTCATTCGCAAGTATTCATCGACGGCATCAGATGATGTCCCATACGCTAACACCCTCATAGCTCCAGTACACTTCTGCAACGATGAAAGACCTCTTCTACCTGTGGCATTAGGTCTTTGTTGAAAGTATTCATCATTCGTAGTAACAGCCTCCACTATACGTAGGAATACCGATTTTCGCATACGAAATCTTCGTCGGAAGATCTCAGGAGTATACGTCGGCGTATCGCTAAAATAGTCGTTCATCAAACGCTCTTCACCAATCTCACGATCTCTTTCACAATATCTTCTTCTGGCTCTAGGAGTGTGATCTCCTATAACAGAATTATGATTGCTTATGATCATATTCTCGATGATGAGATCAACTTGGCGATTTTGTGTAGCAACCCGTTTCTTCCATTCATCAAGTGCTTTAAAATCGTTAGAATCAGAACTTGAATCTGAATCTATTGATGGATTTTCATTGAAAGACATTTGTAAAATGTAATGAGTAAATAACAAGGACGAAACAAATATTTGAGAGAAGAAACTTGAGTAAAGATAAGAATTTTTGTGTAGGCCTAATATGGATTCAAATTGTATATATATGATAAAATAATGTGCATACAATAAAGTGGACTAGACAATTGCATGTGATATCTGACACAATAAAGTGGACTAGACAATTACATGTGATATCTGATACAATAAAGTGGACTAGACAATTGCATGTGATATCTGATACAATAAAGTGGACTAGACAATTGCATGTGATATCTGATACAATAAAGTGGACTAGACAATTACATGTGATATCTGATACAATAAAGTGGACTAGACAATTGCATGTGATATCTGATACAATAAAGTGGACTAGACAATTGCATGTGATATCTGATACAATAAAGTGGACTAGACAATTGCATGTGATATCTGATACAATAAAGTGGACTAGACAATTGCATGTGATATGTTGATAGGACAGTGTGAAAGAGCAAAATTGTCATGTGAAACGCTAACAGGGCAACGTGAAACGGTTACAGGGCAACGTGAAACGCTAACAGGACAATGTGAAACGGTAACAAGCTTAAGTGAAACGGTAATAATGAAGACAATTGCATGTGAAACGCTAACATGACAATGTGGACTAGACAATTGCATGTGATATCTGATACAATAAAGTGGACTAGACAATTGCATGTGATATGTTGATAGGACAGTGTGAAAGAGCAAAATTGTCATGTGAAACACTAACAGGGCAACGTGAAACGGTTACAGGGCAACGTGAAACGCTAACAGGACAATGTGAAACGGTAACAAGCTTAAGTGAAACGCTAACAGGACAATGTGAAACGGTAATAATGAAGACAATTGCATGTGATATGATATCACTGTCCTGTCCTCCGACTCTATTTACAGGGCAATGATGAAGACAATTGCATGTGATATGATATCTATTAAGTGGACTACTTTCCCTCTTCAATAATGACTAGAATGCATGTGATATAATATCAGTGTCCTCCAACTACAATAATTGAAACACAAATACAATAATATTCATAAAGTTGATGATTGGAATTAATCAAACACACAAATAAAAGAGTTTACAAGACAATAACTAAAATTAAACACACAAATCAAAAGTCTTAAAACATAAATTGAAGTTGCATGAAAATAAATTACATTCAATTTTTAAACACGACTCCCATTAGATAACGTTTCATCTCTTCATCTTCAGGGGTTAAGTGATTTTTCGCCATCAATGTCATCAACATATTACGATTCGACATCATAATCTTCCTTTCTTCTTTTTCTCTGTCGAATTTCATTCTCTCTCTTTCCAGTGTGCTCATCACTTCAACTTCCTTTTCTCTAATGAGTCTTAACGCACGAAGTTCTGCAGCAAATTCATCAGTAGAAGGATTTTGCATTACCTTACCTTTTCCCTTTTTTTTTGCCTTCTCTCTGCCTATAGGACGGGGAATAGTTGAACATCCACTACCTGGAGTTTCTGGATTGGATGGGTTGGAATACTCTCCTCCATCTTCACTGGTTTTCGATCTCTTTGAGCTGCCACCGCTTTCTTCATTACCCTGTTCATTTCTATTATGATGTAAGAATGTAATTGCCCACTTGGGATTTTTACACATAACTTCATTAAATACAGCTAAGTCTTGAAACTTGTTGCCACCACCCTCTGAATAAATTGCTTGAGCTTCGTTCTCAATGTCGGTTTGGCTCATTCCGCTCCTTTTCCGACGATATGCTTCCTTGTAAGCAGCAATCCACTTATTTGCATTTCCACTAAGTCGTTTCCAACGACCTTTCATTGACTCCAAATTTCTTTCATTGATCTCTTTCGGATTTTCTTGTTGAGTTTCATGATACATTTCATGCACGTGTTTCCACATCGAGGTAGACTTTTGATTCTTACCACGCACGCTATTTACACTAACATAACACCAAGATGACATTAGAAGTGTATCTTCTTTCACGCACCAAGGTACATTGTTTGCCCCCTTTTTATTTTTACTTGCCGATGGAGTTTCTTGGAACAAATTTCGGGAGACATTTTGCGATGTTTGGACTTGTTCAGAAATAGGATCTTGATTAAGATCCGGAGAAAATTGAGAGTGTTGTGCGTTTGAAAATTCCTCAGAATTTGAAAGAGAAGGATTAAAATAAGATCCAAAATTTGGATAATCTTGAGAGTTTGGAAAATTTGGATAATCTTGAGAGTTTGAAAAATTTTGAGAGTTTGAAAAAAAATTGGGACAATTTGGATCCATAATAGCTAGAAATATTAGATGATAAAAAAGAGAATTTTAGTTCGTGTTTCAAAATAGCTCGATATTGGACTCTATTTATAGAGAAAAAAAAATTACGAATTTTGATATATATATATATATATATATATATTTAATACATATTATTTTCAATATCTACAAATCTAATTATATCATACAAAAAATTACAAACAACCAATGAAATTGTGGCACTTGCCATATTAATTAATATTATTAAATTGATGACCTTAGGTTGGCCATCCAACCCAAGTCACGCAAATGTCAATAGCTTTCCATTATTTTAATATTATAAAATTTGTCCACTTCCTATGACATTTTGGTGACATTTTGGTGGAGGGCACTAATGAGGATGGTCTAACTTTTGCATCAGAGGTATAAAGTAGTGATTGTTGTTACCAATTTTCTTTTCTCTTTTTTCAATGGGCTTGTCTCTTTCTTAAATATTTAGGAAAGTTACTATAGTCAATATTTTTTATCGGGACTAGGTATTATCGTCTCATTTTCTTTCATATATGACAAAAACACTAACAAATAAAAACATAAACAAAGAATGGAGAATCTCCACAGGAACGGGGATGAAAGCAATTTTTCTCCGTTCACTTCGCAGAGAAGTGAGTAAGGATCATCACATTTCTAAATCAAAGTTGTAGAAATCGAAAAATAAGTAGTCGAGCAGATTGATGTTACCTAGTCGATCACCTATAATATATTTTTTTAATATTCTATCTATATATTATGGTAAACTCACGTATTTTGTTCAAAGTATCGATTTCACTAAAAAAAAAAAAAAAAAAATCTCTAGATGCGGCCTTTTGTAATAGAGCTGTAAACCAGGCCCTAACGAGATATTACGAGTGGTTATTAACTTATTATTATGAAGAAATCTTGAAATTAAAAAGGCAGCGGGGAAAAATATAAAAAGAAAAAAGGAAAATAAACTAGAAACTTCCCCGTGTTTATTTCCGCCGCTTATATACGGGCCACAATTCCACATAGCGTCAATTACCTTCAACGTCGAAAACCCCACAAACCCTAGCACCCCTTCTCGCGCAGATCTGCAATTGTCAAAGCCGGTTATGGGTTCCAAGCGATCCGATTTCGGCGATGGCGCTAGCCCTGGGTACGTCTCTCTCTCTTTCTTGGTGTATTTGGAACCTCGGTGCCTGTAATTTATGTTCAAAATCTGATGGGTTTTGAGTCTTTTTTTGTCTTGAACAGAAAGATTTTCATTGGGGGTTTGGCAAAAGATACAACTTTAGGTTCGAATTTCTTTGTAATTTCTTTTCCTATTGAAGTTTTGTGTACAATTAACTTCTTGTGATGACCTGTTGTAATGTTTCTTTTCCTCTCGTTGTTGAATGATTAAATTCAGACACTTTTGTGAAGTACTTTGGCAAGTATGGAGAGATAACCGACTCGGTGATCATGAAAGACCGCCACACTGGTCGACCTAGGGGTTTCGGTTTCATTACATATGCCGACCCTTCTGTTGTTGACGCTGTTATAGCTGAAACCCATATCATCAATGGAAAACAAGTGAGTTATTTATTTATTTATTTGTTGCTTGCAATCTCCAATGGTTATTTGTGTATTAATACTTATTGATGTTGTTCTACATATAGATTCTTTTTTTAATTCAAGAATGTGGTGTTCTAAGTCTTTCCAATGAGTTTGATGGAATGAATGTGCTGTGTTATGTGTTATAATTGGTCAAAACATATTGAATATAACGAGTTTTAATTTATCTGCTGGTTTGCCCATGAAATTTTCATTATTGTGTCGTGTATGGATAATAGGGTGTTACGGACAAGAGACCCTAGGTTCTTGGTGCTGTGTTGTAATTGTAATCAAATTTGTTTGTATTCTCACTTGTATACATGTCTGATTATCAGCATTAACATGCCTTGATGAGTGATGGAATGTACTAAATGTAAATTTTTTGGTCAGGTTGAGATCAAGAGAACTATTCCAAAAGGAGCTGGTGACTCCAAGGATTTCAAAACAAAAAAGATTTTTGTTGGTGGTATCCCAACTGCTGTCACAGAAGGTGCACCCGTTTTGTCTAATTACATATGTTCCTTTATTAGTTTTTATGTAGTTCCATTATGCTAACCATGTTTACAGTTTTAATAAATGTGCTGTTTGGCTTTTATTCATGTAGATGAGTTCAAGAGTTTCTTCTCGAAGTTTGGAAAAGTGGTTGAGCATGAGATCATTCGAGATCATGTCTCCAAGAGGTCTCGTGGCTTTGGATTTATTGTGTTTGACAATGAACAAGTCGTTGATAACATCTTAACTGATGGAAACATGATTGATATGGCGGGTACTCAGGTAAGCTTATTAAGATATCCATTGTGCTCGTACATTGCTGTGCTACTTGTAGAAGAGCTATATTGGCACACTTTCCTATTTCTTCAGTAGACGAATAGACGTTAAAATTGATATTTTAGTAACCCATCATATAACCCATCCTATTGGTAAATCTTGCTCCGCCTATGATAGAATCAGGCCATAGGATTCCTAATATGAGTTACTTTTTAGGTTAACTTGCTTCTTTGTTGTAGGTTGAGATCAAGAAGGCTGAACCAAAGAAACCCTCAAACCCAACACCTGCTCCCGCTTATGGTAGTGATTCTAGGGGACGTCCCTATGCCGATAGTTATGGTGGTTTCAACAGCTCATATAGCAGTTTTGGCAGTGGGGGGTTTGGCCCCCCATCTTATAGGTCAATGGGATCAGGTTACGGTAGTAGGTTTGGTGACTATGGTGGATATGGTGGTGGAAGTGAATTTGGCGGTCGATATGGAGATTATCCTAGTAGCGAATTTGGTTATCGAGGAGAGGGCCCACTTGGTGGCTACTCGAGTCGATTTGGATCGTATGGTGGAGGTTTTGGTGGGGGTTATGGCGGTGGGCTAGGTGCCTATGGCCGTGCTGGCGGAGGTTATGGGGGTTATGGTGGGCCTGGTTCAGGTGGTAGTGGTTATGAATCAGGCCCAGGTGCTGGTTATGGTGGAGCAGGAGGGGGAATGTATGGAGGAGGAGGAGGAGGAGGAGGTAGGGCAGGTTATAGTGGGAGTAGTCGATACCATCCTTACGCCAGGTAGATGTCCCTAGGCATCTTCTAGAAGTTCCTCTCTTGTTATTGCTTCTCGGGGCTCAAAGTTGACTAGATTTTCCAGGTACTAGCAAGTAGCAAGGAGACGATCTGTAGAAGGCTGAAGGAACCCTAGTAGTAGTATATTTTGTTTTTGTTTTAAGCTAAGATACTATTGTGCTTTACAAGCTAGACATCTTATCCTACTGTATGAATTAATTTTTTGTTCTATGTTTAGTGTAGACTGGCCTTTGAATTTTAAGTAAATATGCTTAAGTGTTTTGTGAGATAATGCCTCTCCAGGTTTAGCACCTTTAGTTAGGTTTTCAAATTATGATCATGACCAAGCTTCCTAACTGGCTCTTAGAAGATGTAGTCAGATGTTTTCTAGACTCTCTGTAGTGCCCCAAATGCAGATAGTGTCTGTTTTATGTTTTATGCAGATTAGTGAAGTAAAAAAACTAAGCTGATGTAGTAGTAATCTAACACATTCTGGGGCTTTAATCCAAGTGGCTGGGATGGTAAAAACTCATCTTGGACATCATGGGAATTCAGGATATCTGACCTGCTGTAATGATTTACTACTCAAGACGTGAAACTCTTGGTTTTATAGATGCATATTTTCTTTAAATCGCAATGGATGTAAAAAGCATCTGAAAATGTAATGTCTTGTGAAAATTAGTAAATACTATTCAAGTCTCCTTGTCTTTCTTTCATGAAAATAAGTTTCGTTGCAGTCTTGAATCATAGATTTGTTCATATTAACCTATTTGCATTGTTGTCTGCTTCTTTAACTACTTACTGTATCCTATAGAGACTGAAGAGGTGTATTTGGCATTTTTTACATCTCTGCCTTTTTAGTTCCTGCAATGTACTTTTTGAATCTGCTGACGTGAAATAATAGCCTTACAAATAGAAATTGTGTTCAATCCTAGGGGCCTTTGTTGTAATTTTATTTCAATGATTTTTTGTAGTTAGATTTTTGACAATATGTAGCGTGTATTTTAAATTTTAAAGTGTTAATTTTAGTCCAACAACTGTATTCTGTTTTTCGTTCTCTTTGGCTTTTGTTCTTGGCCCTATTTAGTTTTTTTTTAATCTCGTCATAAATTTTTATGTTTCACCTCGAATACATAAGATTGGTGTTTAAATTTCTGTTTTCAAACAATAAAACTGGTAGCAATAACTTGTATGTATGTATTGGTATTCCCAAAGTATGGGACGGTTATCAATCACAATATTTTCTTCCAAAATTGTGGATGAAAAATAAAATCACATGATTAGCTTATGAGACGGTAATTGCTTCTTATTCGTTGAATTATGATTTGTGTTGACGTTAATCTTGATACGTAGTAGCTTAGTATTGTTGTTATGCATTTAGGTGTTACCCTTTAAAAATCAAGCAATTAATTTAGTTAGTGATATTTGTATGTATATATGATTTAACATAAATGTGTATACAACATCACTCACTCTTATATAATTAACTAGTGTAGAATCCGTAACATCACTCACTCTTATATAATTAACTAGTGTTATATAATTAACTAGTGTAGAATACACGGAATTTTAAATAAACATTTTAATATTATATTTTTTATTTATTTATTTTCTTAATTAATTTTTTTTATATGATAAATTATTACAATTATATGGTAAAGTGGCATATAATTTTAAATTCATTTGGGTAAATTTCATTTAATAATTCTTTTCAATTGTATTATTTGTAACATAAAGTTTCTCAGATTTCTTTTATAATGTTCCACAATAATTTTCTCATTTCATTTTTTTGTACTTCGTCCGTTCCACAATAACTTTCACACTTACCTTTTCGGAACGTCCTACAATAACTTTCACACCCTCAAAATGAAAAACCCTATATAAACTCCACCTTCACAGTATCCTCAATTTTACACAAATGACATTACTTGTTCTCCACACACACACACAATCAACTCATTTTTTTTTACTTTATACATAAAATTTTATAAAATTACCCCTCAAAACACTCCTCATTATTACATTTTCTTAATTTACGTGTCCACCCACATATGAAAGTTAATCCTGAATGGAAGGAGTATATTATATTCTCTCTCAATCACATCATTTATACTTTATCTATTATTTTATCATATTTCATCTCATACTCATCTATTATTTTCTCTCTCACCATCACATCACTTATACTATATTTATTATTTTATCACATTCCTTAATTAAAACATCCCAAAGAAAAAGAAAACTTATAGCGGAACAGGGAAGTATAATTCCTATTTTCCTTACGGAAGGAGTAATGGGAAAAGATCAACTAATTTATGTGAACGTAATTATTTTTTACAAATCATAATAAATTATTAAACTAACACATTATATGGAAAAAAATGTATTGTAATTCAATTGAGATTCTGAAAAACTCATTTAAAACCAGACCTTTTTACACAGAAAATCGCATCATATAATTGGTCATGCCGACTCATGCATGAATACAGGTTTTGAAAGGAATATACTAATGTTAAGAGTGAGTTTATCCCTACATGCATGAATACAGGTTTTGAAAGGAATATACTAATGTTAAGAGTGAGTTTATCCCTAACTTTATTAATGACTATTGAAGAATACTGTAGAACATGAAACAGTTTTCTCCTAAATTTGATTGGCCTTATATGATCTGAGGATGTACACCTTCCCAAGATTCTACCTAAAATTATTTGAACTTCTAACACGTGATTTTATAGTTTCGTAACAATCAATCTTGTATCATTGAATAAACCACTTTTTTTTTTTTTTTTTTTTATTTTTTTTATTTTTTTATTTTTTTTTTATCTATGTGAAGTATTATATGAATATAGGATTAATGTTTTGGAATACCAAAAAAATTAACTGAGAACAGTTTTGCATTACTGGAATACCACAAAGTTCAAGTACACTTTTTATTCATTAGGAAAAAGAGTTTGATCAAGGCTTTGTCATATCTTTTAACACTAAGTCACTAACTAAAGCATAACTAAGACGATCAAAATAATATAAACAATGCATTAAGATGAATACTTTCTATGCAAGTACTATCTAAAGAACCAAGTAAAACTGCAGAAGGTCGTTATATTGATTAGTAACACTACAGTAAATGGGGCACTTCGCCTAGAATGGAGGGAGTACTTATTTTTCACATTTTTGTTGATAAATACTGATAAAAATACCACAAGAAGGCTATAGAACAGAAAATGGTGAAAGATGTGTCGATTTTCAAACAACTTATCCAAATCTGCAGATAATTATCCAAAAAAAAAAAACAAATCCAAATTCAAACAACTCCTGGATATGCAAATCTAAAATTTAAGCACACAATTTTCATACCAGAAGTTTAGCCACAATAATGATTAGAAGCAACCTATAGCACACAAAATTTGTGTGGTAACAGAGTACTTTTTTTTTTCATAAGATCGAGCATCTGGATGGGACTATATGTGACAAAAGAGAAAGTCATAATCCATTCAGAGATAGAGAGATCAAGACTCACCATTAATTAAGCCAGACTTTCAGACGTAAAAGAGAACCTGCAAAAAGAAAGGAAAAAATATAAACAAACACGGATATTATGAATTTTAACTAATAGAAAAAAAAGGATGAGAACATAAAATTCCCAATTTTCAATTTTTTTAAATAAACGCATAAAGAAAAAAACAGTATATAAATATATATGCTGCAAGAAATTTAGAGAGATAGAGGTCTGCTTTTCAGAGAGAGGAGGAATACGAAGACGCTCACTTACAAAGAAACCACACCGGCTCAAGTAAAGATAATCTGCAGAAAGAAAACGAAGACTGAGAGATAAACCTACGAATAGGAATAGGGAAAAAATTTAAAATATGAAACTTGAACATATATATTTTTGTGTAATCAAATTTAAAAATAAATGAATTACCATGAAAATCAAACATCAAATATATCATATCCTCTCTATCCTTCAAAAGAGAAAGGAAACGGGTGAAAACCTAAAAAATACAAAGGAGAAATAACATATAGCGTATGTGTAGAAAGATATGATGAACTTACGATAATTAATTATTTTGAGAGAAGGGGGGACACAATATTGAGCAATAACGGTTTCCAGGGAGGGAAGCAATGGAGTGCCGATGACAGAGGGGCGCTAGACTGCGAAAACTCTTCATTAAAAAAACGATTATCAGTGAGGGCGGCGAGGAATAACAACGACATCAAAGGTAGGCGGCGACAGATGGAACCGTAGAGGCGAGGAGTAGCAGCGAGAAGTGATAAGAGGAGAAAAACCCTAGTTAATACATTAGAGAAGAATACAGATGTGGCTTTCCAAAATGCAGTTGTGTAATAAAATGACAGGTGGAGTCCAATTTTTCTTAAAATGAGACGTAGACGAAATCTCTAATAGAGCGACACCTCAGCAGTTTAAAACTCCCTATTAGTAATATAGGGGATTTAAGGGTACCACTACTAACACCCCCAAAACATGTTATACACACCCCATCATTTTTAAAATAAAAATAGATAATTGTAAAATGACTAAGTAACCCTTATACAAATTAAATATATATTTTTAAAAAAAATTTAAAAAATCTTAAAAATTGTAATTAAAATCTGGAAAGTATTTTAAAAGATTAATAAAATCTAAAAAAAATAATTAATTTAAATAAATCAAATATTTTTTAAAAATAATCTGAAAAAATAAAATATTTTTTAAAAAGAAAAAAATAAATTATTCAAATAAAAAATTTAAAAATCAATTAAAAATAAATAAATTCGTAAATTTTTTAATAAATCGTAAAAAAAAATTAATTAAAAATCAATTCAAATTAAGAATTCGAATAATGATAAATAAAATATAAAAAATAAAAAATCACCTAAATCTTAAGAATTAATTAAATTAATTATAAATATTAAAAATATAATTGATTTAATTATTTTTTAAAATTTAGTTGAAATTTTTAAATTTTATTTAGCTTTATTTTATTTTAAAGATTTTATTTTTTAATTTAATATTGAGTTGATTTTTCTTTATTATTTTATTTAATTTTAAAAAAATCGTTAATCCTTAATTTTTTTATTTTATTTGATTTATTTTTCAGATTTTCTGAAGGTTTATTTTAGATTTAATTATTTTTTTGAAGGTTTATTTTAGATTTAATTAATTTTTTTTTCATTTTCTTAATTTTTTTTATTGATTGTTCCATTTTTAAATGATTTTTAAAATTTAACTGATTTTTTTTTAAATATTTTCAATGTTTACACGTAATTTTATTGTATTATTGATTTTTTTTCTGTTTATTAAATCTTAAATTTTATATGTTTTTAAAGATTTTGTTAATTTTTATTAGTTATTAGGGTTGAAGGGTAAATAGGAAATAATTGGGGTTTGTATAGTAATAAAAATTGAATTTTAAATTTTAATGGAGTGGGTTTAACATTTGGGGTGTGTATAACATTTTATGGGTGTTATTAGCCCCACCCTTAATTTAATAGATTGATCAACAACTGCCCTGACCAGCGCATGGACTAGTGTTATTGAGTAGGAAATAGTACTTGACTTTACTCATTTATTTTAGTTAAATCCAACTCGAGCTGTACTCATTTAACAAAATGAGTTGGGCTCGAGCTCAAAAGCTCGAGCCCAAAGTCTTGTAAAATCACTTACTCTGTTTCCCAAATCAGTTTTTACGCTTTCTCTTTTGTTCTGCTTACATTAGTTTTATACTCCAAAAAAAAAAAAAGTCTCTCACAACTCTTTAACTCAAAATTTTCATTTATTTATTTTTTATGCCATTACATTTTTTTATATAATATTCTTACTTTATTACTTTAATAACGTTTAAAGGATTTCAAAATTTCTACTTATCACTTTTCTTAGTTTTCTTTAGAGTATTTAACTAAAATATTGAATCTCCTTTAAAAATATATATTGAACTAAGATATTATATAAATTTCAAAGTGAATTCATACCTGAAAAGTAACTAAAATCTGAAAGCAACATTTAAAATATAAAAAAAAAATCTAATTGATCAATGGATTGATCTTATATATATAGAATCAATTCCTTATAAGGAATTGAGTTGACTTGGTCAACTTAAATATTTAAGAATATTGTGAACCCTAAATATTCAAGATTATTGTGAATAAATTTTTTGACTTGGTTAATTTATTTATTTATTTTTTTTGTAATTTTTTTTATTGATAATTTTTTTTTGAAATTGTGTGTGTTGAAAAGTGTAAGTTAATATTACTAAAAAGTGTAACACAATATTACTAAAAAGTGTAACACATTTTTTTATTAAAAAGTGTAAGTCACTATAATTGAAAAGTGCAACACAACTTTTAATGAAAAATACAAGTCATTATAACTAGAAAATGCAAGTTAGTATAACCAATGATTTTAAAACCGGACCGGACCGGCCGGTTCGACCGGTCCAACCGTGAACCGGTCACGGATCCGGTCCGATCAATGGCTAAAACCCGTTTTAGTGGTTCAACCGGTCAAAACCGGTTTAACCGCCCAAAACCGGTAAACCGGAAAAAACCGGTCCAACCCGTTTTTTTTTTTTTTTAATTTTCTATTTTTTATAATAAAAAATTAGGTGCACATTCAACCCCTTTTATAATGTTTTCCACTCATGTTTCATCCACCTTTATTCTATGTGGGACAAAAACTTTTAAGTTTGTTTGTCATTATAACAAAACTACTTTTATAAGAAAAATTTCTCATATTTCTTCTACCTTATTCGATGTGGGACATAAACTTTTAAGTTTGTTTGTTAATATAACAAAACTACTTTTATAAGAAAAATAATTTATACTTTTTCTACATTATTCGATGTGGGACATAAAACTTTTAAATTTGTTTATTACTATAACAAAACTACTTTTATAAGAAAAAATTCCCATAGTTCTTCTACTTTTTCGATGTGGGACATAATGAAGTTCATATATTTAGTTATTTCTAACCCTATTAGTTTTATAAAACCTTTCTCTCATATTTTTTCTTCTTTTTCGATATGGGTCATAATGAAGTTTATATATTTAGTTATTTCTAACACTAGGACATAATGAAGTTCATGGGATTGGTTACACTATTAATTTTATAATGCCTTTTTCACATATTTCTTATACTACTTATTCGATGTGGGATGAAAATTTTATATATTTGTTTGCTTCCTTTCATTTTTCTTTTACTAGAGATATTAATATTTAATTTAATATTTGTTATTTTAATATAATTTTTATAAATGCATGTATTTTTTTAAATGTAACAAAGAATATTAAAAAAATACATATAAAATTATTTTACCGGTTGGACCGTCGATCCAACCGGTCCAACCGGTTGGACCGTGAACCGCTGGCCTGTCCGGTTTGGTCACCGGTTCGGTTATGAAAACACTGAGTATAACTAGAAAGTGCAACACAATATTATTAAAAAGTGCATGTCAATATATTTGAATAGTGCAACACAATATTTTAATGAAAAGTGTAAGTTATTATAACTGAAAAGTGTAACAAAATACGAGTAAAAAGTGTAACATAACATTACTAAAAAGTGAAGTCACTATAACTGAACATATTGTTGAAAATTGTAAGTCAAAAAGTGCAACAAAATATGACTAAAAGGTGTAGCATAACATTACTAAAAAGTGTAAGTCAATATAACTAAAAAATATTGTTGAAAATAGTAAGTCACTACAACTGAAAAGTGCAAAATATGTGTAACATGCTAAAAAATTGTAAATTGCATGTTACGCTTTTCCTTATTTTCAACATGCACTTTTATAATTAAAAAAAATATATGTGAAAATTGTTAGATGTAAGAGTTGAACACTAGACCTCAACATAAAAAAAACTATTTTCAACCATTTAAGCTACATAAATTATCATACATGTTTTTCGCGTATTTTATTTTTATTATCAATTCTACCAATTTTTTAAAATTTACTCAATTCCTTATAAGGAATTGAGTCTACAAGAGACCTACCATTGATCAATCAACAAAAGTACTAGTTCATTTTCTACTTCTTGATAAGTAGATGATTCAAATGATTCTTACTGAAAAAAAAAATAATAATAAGAAAATCATTATATATAAACTATAAATAAGATATATTTTTATAAAATTTACAAATAAATATAAATAATCAATCAAAAATAAAAGTATTATAAGTTTATTTCATTTGGCCTAATCTTTACATCATAAAATTTGCAGATCTAATCTTTGCCTCAAAGTAACATTTGCACTGTCTCAACTGTCATAGAAGCTCATCGATCATCTACTACTTTACCACCAACACTAAAAGTAGATTCGGGGCCACAGTTGTAACCAGAATCTAAAGAATATCATCTGGCATCTTAGACAATATAAAAAACATCAACCTTTTCGATTTCCACCAAACTAAAACATCAAGATTTACAAAGACATCATCACAACAATACCTATTTACACATTTAAATCTAATTTTTTCAATGAAGTCTTATCAATTTCACTAACACACATTATAAACTTTTTCTCACCAATAAGAACATTAATTTCGAGTTTCTTAACGACTGGATGTTACTTATCAAATCTCTATCATGTTAATTTAAGTGCTGTTTTTTTAGGGCTTTTGATATGAGATATAATCTTCAACATATTCATTCTAAAGCTCATAAATAAGCATTGTTGGGATATGAATCCTAGAACAAGTTCTACATAATGATGAAAAGATAAGATGAAGTTTTGATAAGCCAAAAGTAGACTTGAATATTTCCTAAGTGTTGACTAATCTAGTCTAGTTGAGTTAAGTCATCTTGAACAAGACCAGTAGAGTTCACATAAGAAGAAAAGTATTGTTTTCTTATTAAAAGATAAGTACGATTTATAAGTACTTCATATATGCTATTTGTGATTGTTAGATTGTTATTGAGCTATGATAAATGGTGTATAGAGCTCATGTTTTGAATGTAATAGATAAATTCATTGTATAGATTATAAGTTGACTAAGCTTGTTTTATAAAAGCTTAAAGTAATGTAATAAGTCTTGATAGATTAGTATAGTCTACTACTAAAGATTGCACGTGAAGACCAGACAAGAAGACTTGGAGTCTACTACTCAAGACAGATGGACTACAAGACAAAGACGAGTGCATCTACTATACTACACAAGACAGGTCAACTTGAAGTTAGTTACAAATACGCGTGGAAAGATAAGGATAAAGAAGTTAGTTATGGGAATAACTAATTCGTAACAAGAAACGCGTGGATTGATAAGAAGAGTCAGTTAAAGTTAGTTTTCAAGAAAAGTTGGTTACAACTACCTAAGTTCTTGAAGATTGAAGTCTATAAATACTTCATGGTGTTGATCAATTGAAGACTACTGATACTCTGACGTTCATACTCAAGTGAAGCATTATCGAAGCATTCAAAAAGAGAATTACTCTCAGAGTTTATTGAAGTTCAGAAAGAAGCCAGAAGACAAGTGAAGAATCCAAGAGGCTACTACTGAAGAACAGAGAAGTGTTTGTTTGTTGGTTTTTATCAAGTTGCTAGTTGCTTGTTAAATAGCTAGTTAGATCATATATATATCTGGTGGTATATTCTTTGAAGATCTAAGTCTTCTTCTTGGGACTTAAAATCACAGGAACATACACTTTGTACTCGATTGGAAGAGTTTAGTGGAAACATCACAACTGGGTTGTGAGAGTGGATGTAGACAAGTTGTCGAACCACTATAAATCGTTGTGTGTTGTTTACTTTACTGTTTTGTTTGTTTTAATTGATTAACTGATTAATTGTTTAAACATACATAACTGAACTAGACAAGCTAAGTATAGAACAGAGTTCTCGAATTAAGAAGTTGAGTATAAACTTGAATTGGGCTCATTGTTAATTTCGTATTCCGCATATTGTATTCTGATATATCGAAAGATTTTTGAAAAGTCTATTCACCCCCCTCTAGACATTTTCACTAGCTTACTCGATATTAACTCAACTTTGGGGACCTACAAGTGGTATCAGAGCAGTAGTTTACGAACTGCTGTTTCTTGATAACCGACTTAAGACTTAGGGTGAAGTCTTGGTTCTTGATTGTACTTGCTTACGTGTTCTTGATCAAATACTCTTGTTATACCTGTTTCGTGCTCCCTGTTCTTGTTCTATCTGTTTCTTGATCATATAACTAATTAGCACTAATCTACTTGTGTAAACATGTCTCTTGAAATAATTAAGCGCTAACAAGTTACCCAAGTTCCAGGTTCAGGACTATGACTACTGGAAGCTGCGAATGGAAGCCATTTTCAGTTCCACGCACGACCTAATGATCTCTGTTATCACAGAAGGACCCATTGTTACAATGATTCCAAATACTGCTGTTCTTGACCCAAGCAAACCAATTGGTACTCTCGTCAAGAAACCCAGGTCAGATCTAACCTCAGAAGAAATGCGTCAAAATAATTTGGATAGTCTGGCAAAGAATTACATTTTACACACTCTTCCTAACGAGTATCTAGGAAAAGTGTTAAAATGTAAAACTGCCAAGGAGATGTGGGACAGACTAGCTATCATTTGTGAAGGGACCTCCCTAATCAAAGAGAGCAAACTCTCCACAGCTGTCCAAAGATTTGAATCATTTCGGATGAAAGCTGGAGAAACTATCGACCAGCTGGATACTCGTTTTACTAAGATCATGAATGATTTGGAAGTACTTGGTAAATCTTATACTGCTCGTGAGATCAATCTTAGGATTTTGAAGAGTCTTGATAGTCGTTGGAAAATGGTAAAGATGCTTGTTAAGAACACTCAAGATATAGATACGTGGACTGCTGAAACCATGTTTCAAACTCTTAAAGCCCATGAGTTTGATTTAGACGAAGATGAACCACTAGCCAGTAGTGATAGAGAACATGCTGTATCTAAGAACGTTGCCTTAAGTCTAGCTCTTCTAAGTCTTCTAAGGTAGACAGGTCCAAGTCTAGAACTAAGTCTGCCTCTGTGAAAGATGAGTTAGATACTGATCTTAATTTGAAGGATCAGATGAGTCTCATGGTTAGAAAGTTTGATAGGCTCAATAAACGCTTCGGAAGATACAAGAAGTTCTATAGGGATCATAGAGCATCTACGTCTAAGAACTCGTCTGAGACCAGACGAGACCGAAACTCGTCCGAAAGGAGAGACGAAGTCTCGAAAAGTAACAGACGAGATAGAGAGTCTGACGATAGGAAGATTCAACGTCCTGATAGACGTGATAAACGTAGGGACAAATCTCCTATTAAAAAGGCTACTAATGATCTCTTGTGCTATAATTGTGAAAAGCCAGGTCATTACATATATGAATGTCCAGACCTGAGCACTGATGATCGTGAAGAACGCAAAGCACGAAGAGAAAGAAGATATAATCGTGGCAATAAGGCAATGATGGTCAATAATGACTCTGATTCGGATTCAGACGAGTTGCCATCGTCCGTATCTAGTCACTCAACTGATCAAGATCACGACGAAGCATTCATAGTAGATGATGGTCTATGTTGCATGGCTAAAATCGATCAAGAGGTATCATCTGCTACATCTTTTCAATCTTGTGATGATTTAGAAACTGATGAAAGTGACACTGCTAGTAGTGAAGTAGGAAGTAGTCTGCAGCACTAGACTAGTGCTGTTGAAGACGACCTTCTACTTGCTAATCAAGCATTCATCGAAGTCAGTGATGAGAACATTGCATTAAAACAAGAAATCATTGACCTTAAGGAAGCTCAGTCTAAAGTAGATCCTAATGTAACAGTCCTAAATGAACGCTTGACTGAAGAGTTGAGACAACTCAAAGAAAAGTGTGCATTGACAGACAGGTTATATCAAGACTTACTTAAGACACATGCAACTGAGAAAAATGAATTCAATGTTTTAAAGAACAAGTGCAACAGACTTGAAGAACGTAATAAGTTCTTAGAGACCGAGGTTGTCACACTTGATCTCAAACTTACTGACCTGGTTAACTCTTCAAAGATTAACCTTGAATTGTCAGATAGGTATAGAGATCCAGCTGACAAGACTGGTATAGGTGCTGAGTAATCTAGCTCGTCTACTCGAGTCATTAAGAACCCTACTACTATTAAAGTGAGACTTTTGCCAAATGATAAAGGAAAAGGACCAATGATATACGATATTGGAACTCCTTCTAAAGGTACTGCATCTAAACAAGCTCTAGTTAACATTCCGATTACCAAGGGAGGTAAAAAGAATGCTAACAACAAACCTGTTCCATCTAGAACTAATCTTCAAAGGACCACTAATCGTGGACGACCCAACCAGGTCAGATACGAGGACTGGTATCCTGAGGAGACGAGTACTAGACAGGTACAGACTAGACGACAAGAGCCTAGACCTCCTTTCATAAGGCAGTCTCAGCTCTACTCGTCTAGACCTAGACAGGTAGCTCCGAAATATCGTACACAAACTGTCCTATATCCTCCACCTTTATCATATGATATTATTAGTGAGGAAAGACCCAAACGCGTCTATAAACCGTATGGACCTAATGCTTACAAGCCCTACTCTGACTATCATAGACAAGTGCCTGCTCAAGTAGAGATTAAGTCGAAAGGCTATCTCCAAAGAGTAGACCCGAACTCGACTGATAGGCCAGTTAAGGACAACAAGGTCTTATTCTGTAACAAATATGGGCGAAAGCTTAAAAGATCGAACTTGTTCAAGACTCCAATGTATATTTGGATTCCTCTGAACATGACTAACCCCCAAGGACCCCAATAAACAAATGGGTACCTAAATTATTGAATATCTTCATTGCAGGGTCGACTTGACTTGTATAAGAAGGGTGGCTCAGTAGGAGAAACCTGGTACATAGACAGTGGTTGTTCGCACCACATGACTGGTACCAAGGCCCTCTTATCAAGCTACCATGAGCAAGAAGGACCAAAAGTGATATTTGGTGATAGCTCCACTGCTGTCACTAAAGGATTTGGTTACATCCGGAATGGAGACGTTGAGATCCAAGATGTCTCATATGTTGAAGGTTTGAAATATAATCTACTCTCTGTTTCTCAGTTTTGTGATCGTGGTTACAAGGTGCAGTTCAAGAGCCGCAAATGCGAAATCATTGACAAAAGGACGCACACAGTCCTACTAGTCGGCGTAAGACAAGGAAGTGTGTACATAGTGAACTGGAACAGTTGTCCGAGGGACACCTGTCTACTTACTAAGAATCCTAAAGAGCTTGGGTGGCTCTGGCACAGACGCCTTTGTCATCTAAACTTTAAGGTTCTTAATAAGATAGCCAGAGATTACCTTGTTGAAGGTATTCCCAATGAACTTTACTACAAGTCACATGTATGCACGGCCTGTCAACAGGGTAAACAGGTTAAAGGTTCTTTTAAGTCAATTCCTACTCTCTCAACTAGTAGAGTCCTAGAACTTCTACATATGGATCTTCATGGTCCGATAACTCCTCCAACCTTGAATGGTAGAAGGTACACACTTGTTGTTGTAGACGACTATTCTAAGTTTACTTGGGTAGTCTTTCTACACAAGAAGAGTGATACACAAACACTTCTGCCTGATCTGTTGAAGAAGTTACAAGTTGAGAAGAACCAGTCCATTGTCAAGATTCGTAGTGACAAAGGAACTGAGTTCATTAATTGCTATATCAAAGAATTTTGTACTAAACGTGGTATCCAGCACCTTACTAGTGCAGCTAGGACACCACAACAAAACGGTGTAGCAGAAAGGAGGAATCGAACCCTTAAAGAAGCCTGTAGGACCATGTTAGCTGAGTTCAACACTCCTCAAAAGTTTTGGGCCGAAGCTATCAATACTGCATGCCATTCACAAAACAGAAGCGCGATCAACAAAGCTCTAGGCAAGACACCTTATGAGGTTTGGAAAGGTAGAAAACCCAGAGTTTCATATTTCCATATATTTGGTTGTAAGTGTTTCATTCACAACAATGGTAAAAGCAAGTTGAATGCTTTCGATGCAAAAGCAGACGAGGGGATATTCTTAGGATACTCCTCGACTAGCAAAGCATTTAGAGTATTCAACCGCTCAACTCTTTGTGTGGAAGAAACACCACATGTGGTTTTCGATGAATCTCAACAGGACTCGTCTGCCGACAAGATCAGTAAGAAGGTAACTGATCTATCGATCGAATCTGACAAAGATTCAGAGATATATGAATCCGTTCAAGCCTACAACCCATTCCTAAAAGCTCTCGACTCTGATGATAAGGAGAAGGTAAGTGCTCAAGGTAAGTCCTCTAGACCAGTTGACATGCCTGCTCTAGTTGACTCTTCTACTCCTATTAAAATTGATGATACAAATGATACTGACATGCATGATGCTGTCCATGATATAGATGATGATAGTATTCCTGTTAAAAATAGGAAAACATGGAAATCTGCGCATGATTCTGAAAATATCATTGGTGACTCTACTATTGGTGTGAAGACTAGACGACAACTCTTTGAGTCGCAAGAACAGCTGAGTCCAACCTTGTTCTGCTGGTGTTGTTTCCTCTCTGCTATTGAGCCTACCACTGTTAAAGAGGCATTGGCTGATAGTAATTGGATCATCGCTATGCAAGACGAGTTGAACCAGTTTGTTCGAAACGACGTCTGGGAACTTGTTGATAGGCCGAAACATCATAATGTAGTTGGCACTCGATGGATTTTCAAGAATAAGAAAGATGAGAATGATTTAGTCGTTAGGAATAAGGCTAGACTAGTCGCCCAAGGCTATTCACAAGCTGAAGGCATAGACTATGATGAAACCTATGCTCCTGTTGCTAGACTAGAAGCCATTCGATTGTTCCTTGCATATGTTGCTCACATGAAGTTTACTGTATATCAAATGGATGTCAAAAGTGCATTTCTTAACGGTATTCTTGCGGAAGAAGTGTATGTTGAACAACCTCCAGGTTTCGAAGTCAAAGGCAACCAGGTGTACAGATTGAAGAAAGCCTTATACGGATTAAAGCAAGCTCCAAGAGCATGGTATGACACTCTATCTCTCTTTCTATTAGAAAATGGTTTTACTAAGGGCAAGGTCGATCGAACCTTGTTCAGAAGACAAGAAGGGAAGGACATCCTACTCGTCCAAATTTACGTAGATGACATCATTTTTGGGTCACCTAACAAAAAGCTGAGTGAAAGTTTTTCAACACTCATGCAAAGTAAATTTGAGATGTCTATGATGGGTGAAATGAATTACTTTCTTGGTCTTCAAGTAAAACAAACTCCAGAAGGCATTTTCATAAATCAGGCGAAGTACACAAGAAACCTTCTAGACAAGTACGGGATCAAAACATGTAAGTCCACTGGCGTACCAATGCAACCAACTTACAGAATGGATCCAGATGAGAACGGTAAATGTGCTGACCAATCCTATTACCGTGGTCTAATTGGTTCCCTACTGTATCTAACTGCTAGTAGGCCAGACATTGCATTCTCTGTTGGTGTTTGTGCTCGATTCCAAGCCAATCCAAAAGAAAGTCATATGGAAACCACCAAAAGGATCTTGAAATATTTGAAAGGGTCCATCAATCGTGGTATATGGTATCCCTCAAATGATGATCTATCCTTAAGTGGGTATTCAGACTCAGACTTTGGAGGCTGTAGAATAGATAGGAAATCTACTTCTGGTTCTTGTCAATTTCTAGGCACAAAACTCATATCTTGGTTTTCTAAAAAGCAGACTAGTGTTGCAACTTCAACTACCGAAGCCGAGTACATGGCTGCTGGTAGCTGTTGTAGTCAACTACTCTGGCTTATGCAACAGCTTAGAGATTACAACATATATGAATCAAATGTTCCTATTTTCTGTGACAGTAATAGTGCAATTGCCATTACACAAAATCCTGTTTTGCACACACGTTGTAAGCATGTTGATGTGAAGCATCATTTCATACGTGATCATGTAGAAAAGAAGGACATTCGCATGGAAAAGATTCATACTGATTTTCAAAGAGCTGATATTTTTACAAAACCATTAGCTGAGGCACGATTTCGAGAGTTATGCATTAGTCTAGGGCTAATTGATTTCGATCCTACTTGCCTATAGCTATGCACTAACCAGTCAGGTACATCAAAGAAAAGGAGACAAGAACAGAGCACTCAACTACTCACGCAACAGACAGGTATACAAGGCTAGACTAGATGATCAAACAACCCGATGAGGAAGCTGGTAAAGCTGAGGGTAATACTAAGGGAATAAACATTTAAGGGGGAATCTTTGATTTCTTAAATATCCTTTTGTTAACTCTTATGTTTGTTAAAAGGTCATCTTGTTCGAAACCTTGATCATTGCTTTCGATTGATATTCATCTTATTTATCTTACTTTCCTGTACCTACGATTACACATTGCAAATGATGAGATAGGTACATAAAGTCGTTCGACGTTCAGAATAGACAAGCATAGGTGAAGGGGAAAATCGCCCTGTGTACTTAAGCCAACCCGTCTTGTGAAGCTTAAGTCTACTCGTCTGTTCTGGATGGACTCGAACAGACAAGCTAAGTGTTTCTCTTGATTGAAATATGTTAAGTGTTTATTCAATTGAATTAAGGGTATTATGGTAATTAGATAATGCGAAAATATGAAATCCCTAGAATTGGATTTATACACTCCCATTTTAATGAGGTGTATACACCCAGTTCGTACTCAACTATATTAGGTCAGATGAGTTCACTCCCCTGTCCTATTTAAGAAGAGACGGATTTCAAATTTTACAATATCAAATCACATAATATTCTCGATTCCGTAACTGAATTCCAAAAGCCACAACCGTTGGATCTAATCGATCAATGTTGTCCGTTGGATCTAAATTCAAGTTCTAGCAAAACCCATCTTTCACACTCAACTTGCCTCACGTGATCATAACTCTTCTACTCTGACTTATAATTCCTTGCAAATTACTCAAACCCTTGTTCTTACTCTATCTATTAATCATGTCGATTGTTTCTCTATTTGATGTGAGAACTAACATGCAAGCTAGGTTTAATCTTGGCCAGTACACCACTGAAGGGAAGGTACATGTTGAACCATCGGTGTTCTTCAAAGGCCCACACACTGAAGACAACCTAGAGATTCTCACCAAATGCAATCGATGCGGTTTGAAGCCATATTTGGAGGCATTTCCTCAAGTTGTATTGGAAGAAGAGGTGTTGCTATTTTATGCCAACGCCACCAGACGAGGCGATGTGATCGAGTCATTTATTGGAACAAGCCGAGTCGAACTCACTCGTGAAGTTTTGTTCAGACATCTGAAGTTATCCATCGGAACAATCGATGTGGAAAACTATGCTGCCGGTCAGGAACTGAGATTTTTGAGCGTCTTTTGTGGTAAGAAATTGAGCCTCAAACCCGACGGCAAAATGCCATCTGTCAAGAAGGGAGATCTTCTTATAAAATATCGCACTCTACTGGACATAGCCAGTAAGATGTTACTATGTGTCACCGGTTCTTTTGATTCAGTCACTCCAGTCAAGACAAGAGTGATGGCGGCGATATATGACGGTATTACAGAAGGCAATTGGTTCAAACTCATAACTGATAGGATGATGTACTTTGAGAGAAATGTTAGGGTCAATTCTGACACAGCTAATTGGGTGGTGTCGAATGCTGTTGGTTATGGCAACAAACTCAGTATTCTCCTACCAATATTGTTATCTGACAAAGCTGATTGGAGCAAAGGAAAGCCCTTTCATCCTTTGAAGTTCTATCTGAAGAAAGAGGCGCTAAGGAAGCAAGTTGCTGCAAGGCCATCTGCCCCGAGATGAGTTCAGATTGATGAATCTGCAGCGTTGCCGTATGGTGACTCGTCTAGTTCTTCAGAAGACAGGTCCGATGATGGAGAATCAGAGGACATTGCGGAAGCTGAGTCTAGTAAAGCTGACTCAGAGAAGACGCAATCGGATGAGGAGTTGGAACAAGTGAAGGAGCCGAGTACTCAAGTCCCAGAAGTATACACTCTTGTGAGAGTTGGTTCGCCTACTCAACCAGACGAGTTGAGTCTCCAGGTTGGTACTTCTTCACAAACTTTGTCTATTCCTCTTCTCCCTCACTCTTCTGTTCAAACCAAGGCTAGATCGCATCGATCTAGGCCACGACTTGTACCCTCAACCTCTCAAGTACTGGCGGCATTACCGCTTAGAGCCAGTCTACCCCAAAACACTCCCATACAAGATACAACTGATACTCAGACAGTTGTCACACCAGACCTAGCCACATTAAAACTCCCAGAAACCACAGTCCAAATTTCATCCTTACCCTCAACAGAAAATGTTGAACCCTCCAACCCATCTACTTCAGACAAGACGCCAGTTGCCACTGCAACAGCTGAGACAGGGACCCCACCTGCTCATAACCCGTCTGAAGTTAGATTCGAATCTTTGGTCTATTATCCGATGTGTCTAAGGGAGAAGAGAGTTCGTGCTAGAGTGTCGAGGAATCTAAAGAAGCAGCTCTCAACTCTCGCAATCGACACTGCTTCAGAACAGTTTGAGAAGCTCGTCAGGATATGCACATGGTTTGCCTTAAAGAAATCTTCTACATATGATCTTTTCGAGGTCATTCAAGGAATGGGCGGTATCTCAAATTTTATGGATTGGGAGATGGAACAAAAGGAGAACAGTGGTGTTAAAGACCACTCCGAACTATTTCCGCGCAAGGCCTTGGTTGATCTTGTCAAAAGGTTGTTAAGTATTCCAGATGGTGTTCTAGAAGATGAGTTCTCGTTCGATGTAGGAACTCAGACTGATCTGGTAGAAGAGGAGGTAAAGCCAGATGTCGCTGACATTGCTATTCAGACCTCAGAAACTTTATTTGAGTTAGAAAGTGCTCCTGAGCAAGCTGAAGAGGAGGCTGACAGTTCTTATGGATTTAACTCTTTTGACTTTGGGAAAGAAGACGATGAGTTCATGGATGCTGTGATGTTCAATGAAGATGATCTTCTTGAGAAAAATCAAGAAGAAGTGGTGGTTGACACTCACTCGTCTACTCAGGTCTTTCCTGAAGGCTATCTTGTAGAATTGAAATCGGATTTGAAGGATGTTGTTCACTCTGCTATTGATGAATTTCTGCACTCGAAAGTAAAAGATATGTTGGTTGAACAGAATCAAGCACTTGTTGACAGCTCAAGAGAACTGATTGTTGGAGAAGTCAACAAGATGGACTCAACTTTTCGAGAAGAGATGTATGCAGAAGTTGAAGGTTTTCTGAAGAAACAAGTGGATTTTTCTGAGAAGAGATCTATTTCGTTTGCTCGCTCATTAGCCGAAGAGTCAAGCAAGATGGAAAGACTCTACAGAGTGAAAATTGAAATTGCTGATGAACAGAGAAGGGAAGCACAAGATCAGTTGGTGCGTTCTCGAGATATTCTCTCTGAGCTAACTAAACAGAATACTCTCCTTCGTCAAACAGCTACTCACTTCAAAGATGAACTGATCTCAAGTTCAAGGAAGCTGGAGCTGGTCACTGATCGTCTAGACAAGATGAGTCATGAGAAGACGCATCAGAGGCAGATTGAGCTAACTGCTGAAGCGATGAAGGATGCTATTAAAGAAGAGATGACTCGCTTTACAAGTCTTTTTACTCTTAAGGCAAATGATGAAGCCAAAAAGGGGGAAAAGACTAGTAGAGTTGAGAAGACCGCGTCTGATGAACCTGAAGATAAGGAAGCTGAAGTTGCTACTGCTATGCAAGAACTAAGAAGGCCTAAGAGAGGTAAGCTTGTTAAAACTGCAGAACTAGAGCATGCTAAAGCTGAAGAACAGAAAAGATTGGAGAAAGGTAAAAGCATTGCATCTCCAGAAGCCATAGTTCAGACTAGACGTGTGAAAAGGAAGTTAGCTATTGAAAATGAAGAGGTTACTGCAATAGTTGAGAAGAAGCAAAAAGTTGTTAATCCAAATGATGAAGCTCACTATGCAAGTAAGAGGAAGATTAGAAACCATATTGAAAGTTTGTTGAAGCTGAAGGCAGATGAAGATCAGATGGAAGACAAGTTCGTTGATTACTTCATTGACAGAGAACATCGTGCTGAATGGTTGCAAGTGAAGAGTCAATGGGAACTTGATCACTGGATCATTCGCAAGTATGGTGATTCTGAAAGTCCAGACGAGTTGTATGCTTTGTTTGACAAGTTTGTGGAAGGACAGAACAAGAAGCTATGGAATCTGATCATCAGGATATCTGTTGGAGCAAATTTCAATATTCTAGTTCCTAAATTTCCAGAATGGAAGTGTCCCATGACAAGTTCTGGTAAAAGAGTTGATATTAATCAGATCAAGAAGTTTGAAGAAGAACTGCTAGAGAAAGAGAAGATTGATGATGAAGATCATATCAGTATTATTCACAGAAGACTTCTAGATGCGTTCAACGTTCCGAATCTTGAAGGAGGTACTCTTTCAGATTAGTTGATTTTATGTTTTAATTGACAGTTTTTTTTGCTCTGATTATATTTTGAAGTAAGTGTAATCTACTGATCTTATTTTGAATGAATGAAAAGATAAACAACTTTTGATGTTAAGACAAGATAACTACTTAACTAGTCTACTGTTGAGAAAAGATTCAAGTAGTTTTGGCTTCATCAAAAAGGGGGAAATTGTTGGGATATGAATCCTAGAACAAGTCCTACATAATGATGAAAAGATAAGATGAAGTTTTGATAAGCCAAAAGTAGACTTGAATATTTTCTAAGTGTTGACTAATCTAGTCTAGTTGAGTTAAGTCATCTTGAACAAGACCAGTAGAGTTCACATAAGAAGAAAAGTATTGTTTTCTTATTAAAAGATAAGTACGATTTATAAGTACTTCATATATGCTATTTGTGATTGTTAGATTGTTATTGAGCTATGATAAATGGTGTATAGAGCTCATGTTTTGAATGTAATAGATAAATTCATTGTATAGATTATAAGTTGACTAAGCTTGTTTTATAAAAGCTTAAAGTAATGTAATAAGTCTTGATAGATTAGTATAGTCTACTACTAAAGATTGCACGTGAAGACCAGACAAGAAGACTTGGAGTCTACTACTCAAGACAGATGGACTACAAGACAAAGACGAGTGCATCTACTATACTACACAAGACAGGTCAACTTGAAGTTAGTTACAAATACGCGTGGAAAGATAAGGATAAAGAAGTTAGTTATGGGAATAACTAATTCGTAACAAGAAACGCGTGGATTGATAAGAAGAGGCAGTTAAAGTTAGTTTTCAAGAAAAGTTGGTTACAACTACCTAAGTTCTTGAAGATTGAAGTCTATAAATACTTCATGGTGTTGATCAATTGAAGACTACTGATACTCTGACGTTCATACTCAAGTGAAGCATTATCGAAGCATTCAAAAAGAGAATTACTCTCAGAGTTTATTGAAGTTCAGAAAGAAGCCAGAAGACAAGTGAAGAATCCAAGAGGCTACTACTGAAGAACAGAGAAGTGTTTGTTTGTTGGTTTTTATCAAGTTGCTAGTTGCTTGTTAAATAGCTAGTTAGATCATAGATATATCTGGTGGTATATTCTTTGAAGATCTAAGTCTTCTTCTTGGGACTTAAAATCACAGGAACATACACTTTGTACTCGATTGGAAGAGTTTAGTGGAAACATCACAACTGGGTTGTGAGAGTGGATGTAGACAAGTTGTCGAACCACTATAAATCGTTGTGTGTTGTTTACTTTACTGTTTTGTTTGTTTTAATTGATTAACTGATTAATTGTTTAAACATACATAACTGAACTAGACAAGCTAAGTATAGAACAGAGTTCTCGAATTAAGAAGTTGAGTATAAACTTGAATTGGGCTCATTGTTAATTTCGTATTCCGCATATTGTATTCTGATATATCGAAAGATTTTTGAAAAGTCTATTCACCCCCCTCTAGACATTTTCACTAGCTTACTCGATATTAACTCAACTTTGGGGACCTACAAGCATTTTGATTTCAATAATTATAGACACATCTTTTATTCCATCATAAACAGTCGTTAAAGCATGGTCAATAAGTACAAGTTCAATTTTATATCTCGAATAACACATGGCCAGTTGTCAACAACACATTAATTTCTCCCCAGTATTTATCAAATGTAATCGACATGGCCAGTTGGCCACTACAATTTCTTTGATATCAACAACCTTTCGTTTGAAAGCTCTTTAACTCTACAAAGCTCTTTCTGAAAAATGTTGGAAGTTGGATAGTCTAATTCATAAATAATGTTAGTTATTTCATGGAATATACCTAAGAATTTGCACACTTTCTACCAATCTTCTTCATTTGGAACATAAGTAAACCCATGGTCAATATCATTATATCTTAAAAAACAACATTGAATTCTAATAGTTGATCAGTCTAGAATCAATTTTCTAGAAGGTAACTGCGACTGTTATGCAATTTTTGTAGATTGAATAAGGTGAGACTCTGAATTGTTCAAATACTCGACTCCATCTCTAACAACATCAATCACACCATGACGGTTTTTGAGACGATCTTGTAGTAAAAGATTAAGTATATATGCAAAATATTTCACACAAAAAATCTTTCCACCAAGACTTGGGTTTTTTTTTTTTAGAGAAAAAATTGTTTTAAGTCTCTTAATTAAGTCTCATAGTACAAACATCATTATAAGCAGTGTTGTCTACACTTTTGCTAGAAATGTTTTCCTCAATCTCCCACAGTGGAACACTACAAATGTTCAATACACGTTTTTGCAACACTCAATCAACATCCACAAAATGTTCCGCCACAACCATATACTGGATTTTTTTAATTAGATTATCATAAATATGGAGTTATATTAAGCCCACTAACACACTTTACCACATATTTCAACATGTTCTTTTCTAATTGATATGTAGTATAAGAATCTTTTCTGAATTGTTGATATATATTTTTTGTAAAATGGTGTTGTGGCTTTCATGAACTTATTAAAAACTACATAATTCATCATTGAAAACGGATACTCATGTACTAGAATCATATGAGAACCTTAGCATGATCGTACGAAAAATTGATACCTTCAAATTGTCACTTTCATGATCGGCTTTTTGTATGATCATGCAAATTACAAAAGCTTGATTCTCATATGGTGGTAGTACATGAGTATGCATTTTCAATGATTGATTATATTTGTTTTTTTTAAATAAGTTCATGAGAGTCGCTACACCATCTTACAAAAAGATTACCCGTCAACAAATTAGAGAAAAGTGTTATACTATTTATCAATTAGAAAATAAAAAGAACTTAAATCTGTGTTGAAGGGTGATAATAGGATTAGTATAACTACTGATTTTTGAAAATTTGGTTCTTTAGTATATGGTTGTGACTTGTGACGTGCCATTTTGTTGATGCTGATTGAGTGTTGCAAAAACATATATTGAACTTTTGCAATGTTCCACCTTCACATACAAATGTTATTATTGTTGATGCTTTAAGTAAATGCTTTAGTGATTGGGAGATTGAGGACAAGATTTATAGCATAACTGTAGATAATGTTGCTTGTAATGATGTTTGTATTGGGATACTTAAAACAATTTTTCCTTAAAGAAAGAAACTAAGTCTTCGTGAAAAGATTTTTCATGTGAGTTGTTGTGCACATATACTTAATCTTTTAATGCAAGATGTTCTAAAAAACCTTTAGGCTCCATTTGGATGGCGGGATTTGATCTATGGATTTTAAATCCACCATCCAAATTCACTCCCTTTGTTTGGATTATGAATGAATTTCAAATACTTAGATTTTTCCTCACACATTTTTTAGTTAAAACTGAGAGGATTTTAAATCCTCCCTAAAACCATGTCATTTGAAATCCATGTATTTTTAAATCCTTTAATTTGAAATACCTCCTCAAATCAAATCCTCTCATCCAAACACAACCTTATAGTGTGATTTATGTTGTTAGAGATGAGGTCAAATACTTAAACAATTCAAAGTCTCACATTATTCAAATTGTAGAAATTGCAAAAGCGCTGCAATTAGCTTTTAGAAAATTGCTTCTAGACCGTCTAACTATGTGGAATAAAACATATCTCAAGTCGGCTTTAACTTTAGAATTCAAGATTGTTTTTTCAAGATATAATGGTATGGACCATGTGTTGAATTACGTTCCAAGTGAAGAAAATTGGTCGAAAGTGTGCAATTTTTTAGGTATATTCCATGAAATAACTAACATGATTTCTAGATTAGACTATCCAACTTCTAACATTTTTTATAGGGTTAGAGAGCTTTTAAAAGAAAAGGTTGTTGATACTTCTGCTAATATCAATGAAATGGTAGTGACATGCCAGATAAATTTGATAAATATTTGGAAAAAAGTAATGTGTGGTTGACAATAGTTGCTATTCTTGTTTCGAGGTATAAGGCAATTTTTTTTGTTTTTGTATATTACATTTTTTGAAACGTCTCTTGCAAATGTAACAAAAATGGAGGGGTTTTAAAAAATAGTCGTAGTTCTGTCCATTACTTGCGCCTGTCTTAAAATCAAGTTCAACAGCCGCGCTTCTGACACTTTTTTTTAATTATTTATTAAATTAATGAAAAATAAAAAAATATATACTCCCCCCGTTCCTGAAAAGTTTTCATACTTTCCTTTTTTGTTTGTCCCTCAAAAGTTTGCATACCCCAAAATAGAAATAATCATCACAATCCCTACCCTCACAATGTACACATATTTACCCTTCATGCCATTACTTTGGGGACCCACCATACACTCAACTCACCTACTTTATTTACTTTATATATAAAAGTTTACAAAATTACCCCTCAACACTCTCATCATTACACTTTTTTCTTAAACCATGTGCCCAAAATTTCCCACAAACTTTTCAGGGATGCTGGGAGTAATATTTTAAGAGAGTCAAGTCCGGCAGTAGCGCCTCTTTCAAGCGATGGGACATCTCAGCCAACTGTGTAGGGCGTGCTTGCGTTCTATTCAATTTTTTTTAATATTTCAACAGAGGTGAAAGGGAATCACCACTTAATGGAAGATTTTCACTTCCTCTTTGAAAATGCATGGTTGTTGGAAAAGAACTTTATGGAAGATTTTCACTCAATTTGGGGAAGAAGTGAAAGGGAATCACTACTTAAGGCTCGATTACAGCAGTGTGGAAATGACCTTCGAAAATGGGCAGCTAGTTCCATTGGAAATATTGACAGAAGAATCCAATCAATTACCAAAGAGATGCAGCTCTTGGAAAGCAATGATATGAGTGAAGCTCAGGAGGAGAAAAATAAAAAATTAGAGAGTGAGCTTGAAGCTTTATTTGCTCAACAAGAGGAATATTGGCAACAAAGATCAAGAGTAAATTGGATGAAATGTGGAGATCGTAATACCACATATTTTCATAGGAGAGCGTCGGAGAGAAGGTCGAGAAATAAGATTTCTAGGATCAAAGATGAGAATGGCAGGTGGAGATCAACGAAGGAAGATATTACCAGCTTGCTTGAATCTTATTATGGGGATCTCTTTTCATTAACACAACCTACGGAGGCTCAGATTGAAAATATTACAGGAAATACTACGCGTGTAGTGAACTCCCGAATGAATTCCTTATTGGATATCCCTTTTACAAAGGAAGAGGTACGTATGTCTCTGTTTGATATGCATCCAAATAAGGCCCCTGGCCCTGATGGTTTCAACGCACGTTTTTATCAAGAGATGTGAGACATTGTGGGACAAAAAATTACACAGGAGGCCCTTAAAGTTCTTAATGAGAAAGAGGACATCAGTGGTTGGAATGAAACCATTATATCACTCATTCCAAAGGTAAAACAACCAGAAACCCTGAAAGACTTTCGTCCGATTAGTCTAAGCAATGTGTATTACCGAATCATTGCAAAAACCATTGCTAACAGGTTGAAAAGATTTTCCCACATGTGATTGATGAAAATCAAAGTGCTTTTGTGCAAGATAGGCAAATTTCTAATAATATCCTGATTAGTTTTGAATGCATGCATTGGTTGAGACATAATAAGAGCAAGCAGGGGTATGCGGCGTTGAAACTCGACATGAGCAAGACTTATGATCGAATTGAATGGATATTTCTCGAGTCTCAAATGTTGAAGATGGGGTTTTCTGAGAAGGTGACCAGCCTTATTATGCGATGTGTTACTACGGTTAGTTATGTTTTTAGAGTAAATGGCTCTGTTATTGGCAAAGTTCGACCATCGAGAGATCTCAGGCAAGGAGATCCTTTGTCACCTTTTCTTTTTGTTCTCTGCGCACAAGGATTATCTTCTTGTTTTACAAAACAAGCGGACAATGGAAATCTTGAAGGAATCAGAGTTGATAGAGGAGCACCTATGATCACACATCTTCTTTTTGCAGACGATAGTGTTGTGTTCTTTAAAGCTGCTAAGAAAAATGCTGAAAGAATTCAAAATATTCTCAAACAATATGAGGAGGCTTCGGGACCGAAGGTGAATTTTGAAAAATCATCTATTCTTTTCAGCCGAAACACAGAGTTGAATACTTCCATTTTGCAAAGTGCATTTTATTTTCCGCTGCTTATTGTTGTTTGGACAGTGCCAACACGACAGACAACACCTCTGATTTCGCACGCACACAAACTTTCACATTTTTATAATTTTCTTGATTTATTAATACTCCCTCCGTCCAATTTCATTATTCCCACTTTCCTTTTTTGGTTGTCTAATTTTATTATGTCCATACCCTTTTTGGAAACAATACTATTCATACTACTTTATCTCCACCCTCCTACCATCACATATTTACCCACTTTGCCATTCACTTTATTCATAAATAATCATTTATTTATAAATGGACCCCACAACACCCCATCATACCCTCAACTTATCTATTTTATGAATAAACTAATCAATATTCATTAAAACCCGTGCCTGGAGAAGTGGGCATAATAAAATTGGATGGAGAGAGTATAATTTAGGCTTTATTAATACACTTTTTAAATTAAAATCTAGAAAAATCTATCAATTTAATTTTCATTTTGGAAACACGATGGGTAGTGGGACGTATATTTTTTATTGAATTAGTAATCTATTTTAAATTTTTATATTTTAGTCTATATTTTTTTTTTTCAGATTTTTATTTAATTAATGGGGAAATGGCTTGGTAGAATTCGAGTCTGATGTTTTTATTTAATTTTAAAAAATATTTTAATGATGTTTAAAAAAAAATTGTACATTAAAATTCATTTTTTTTTTTTAAAAACTTAAAGAACTAAAATTAATAACTTATAAGATATAGGATGTATTTTGTAAATTTAAAACTTAAAGGATTTATTTTGAAATCACTCAAATTTATAGGACTAGAAAAAACATTTCCTCAACATAAAAAATAAAGAAAAGGTAATGACAACTTACTTTTGAAAGAAAGAGAAAAGAATGAGGAATACATAAATGTATTTTTAATATTAAATATAAGAAATTGTAGAGATTTCAATATATATAGGCCCGCACTTATGTGCAATATTTCACGTGAAATATTAGTATATTTAAGGAAATATCAAAATTTGTGGATATGTAGCGGGTTTGACCGGTCAAACGAATATTTTCTAAAAAATCGCGGAAAAGTCGCGCGCAGGAGGCTAACAGGATAACTGGTTTCAAGTCTGTGTTACTATAAAGACAATTATATGTTACTACAAGACCAAATATGTGTTACTGTAAGTACAAATAACACATAAATTGACTTTTTACATAAAATATTAATACAAATTAATTTAAGGAAGTATAAAATAGAAAAATTTGCTCTTAATCCGTGTTACTATAAATACAATTATATCTTACTGTTCGGACAAATACGTGTTACTGTAAGGACAAGTAACACGGCTTTTGAGTAACACATATTTGACCTTAAAGTAACACAGAAAAGTGTGTTACTATATAAACACAACTGTATTACTGTATTAAGAAAGATGTGTTACTGTATAAATAAAACATTATTATTGAGAGGGAATGAGATACCCACATTAAAAAATGAAGAACAATAATTGAAAACACGAAAAACACAACTATGTTTAATAGTTTATCGTTAATTCATTCAAAAAACAAAAATAATAATTTATCCGCTTGTTTCGTGATTAGCAGATCAGAAATCTAACAGTTTCTATTTTTTTTTAATTGAACTCTGCGATTTCTCGCAGCGGGCAGATGATAAGGCATCGCAAAGAAGGAGAAATCTGTCGCGTGCAGAAGATAAGACATCGCGAAGGAGACCGGCGCAGAAAAGAAGGCAGCGAAAAAGAGTGACCGGCGGCGCAGAAAACAGAAGAGAGAAATTTTTTGGCATATATATATATATATATATATATATATATTAGTGGTATAAAAATAGTTAAAAAATAAACATTTTAAAACGATAAATAATAGAGTATCACGAACGAACGGAGTATTATAGTGTGAGGTTATGGATGTTATATTTTTAATTGTCCAAAATTGCATGTGGTTGATCTGATAAACGAATTAAATTAAATTACTAGAACCATTGAAAAATAAATTAAAATAAATACCATGATGCAGTAACTTAAGTATATTTTTAATTAATACTGTATTTTTATAAATACTACTCCCTCCGTTCCGCAAGTGTTTGCACCACAAAGTGGACACACTTTTTAAGAAAAAAGTGTAATGAATGGAGTGTTGAAAGGTAATTTTGTAAAGTTATATGAATAAAATAAAAAGTTGATTGGAAAAAGAGTAAAAGTAATGGCATTTTGTGTAAATATGTGAATATTGTGAGGGTGAGGTTTATGAAAAAAATTCCTTTTATGGATGTGCAAACAATTGTGGGACAGACAAATAAAATAAGTGTGCAAACAATTGTGGGACGGAGAGAGTAAATGGTATTAGTTGCATGGTATAGTAGTTTCACGTATTGTTTAAATGAAAGGATACAATTTTTGTATTAGGCAACCAGTGTACATTGTTTTAATGAAGGATACAATTTTGTATTTAAGTGGATGAATAAATTTTTATATGTAATTGAGTGTTCATCAACTGAATTTTAAGAGCTTTTTTAATTAGATGAGCACCACGTATTAGTCGTATATTTAAATTATTTAAGAAAATAAAATTTAAATAAAAAATTCTAAATCGAATGCACATATAATTTTATATCTTTTAAAATTAATAAATTTAATGTAATAACATATTTACTACAGAGTAATTTATTAGTATAATTTAATAATTGAATAATTACTTAAATAAGTCTTTTTTTTTTCCTTTAAAAAAGATGTTAAACATGGTAAATATTCATCATATATTTAACATATCATCATAATTATTTAAAATTAATTCAACATTAATTATGATGACATCTAAATAATAGTATACATAATGACATTTAAAAATATGACACATCATACAAAATTAAGGAGGAGACGATTTTCAATTGTTCAATCAAGTGTATACTATTATTACAAATAAATTAAATCACAATAAAAGAAGAATCTAACTGCCCACATCGACCCTTACATATTTTCCCTCAGTCACAATACAATACATTATACTCCATATCATAAATTTTGCAACGCACTTGCTTTAAGAATTTTTAATATGATCTTGTTTAAATTTGGATAAATATGCAACATAGTTTGAAAAAAAAAATAAAAAAATTGAGTTTGTTCTAAGAATCGACCAACCTATAGATCAATCCTACCGTTTACTAATGAGTCCGAATTAAAGTTAGAATAAATCTGAATTTGTATGAACGGCTTTCAGGAATGGTTTGCACCATGAAGGTTTAAACCTAGCTAATACTTAAAGAGGAGCGTATTTCTAACTCTCAAACCTACACCTACTAGTTTTTAACTCTCAAACCTACACCTAAAAGACGACATGTGAACTCTGCAAAGTGGGCATGTGTCCTTCTTGGATAGCCATGTCTTGAGACATAAAACATGAAACCTATGATTACATGTAGTGATGCTTACCAGATTTTCACCGTATTTGTACTCCTCCAAGCAGATTACGCACCCTCCACTAACTTCTTCCTCTTCACGAGCATCGTCGTATTTCTCGAATACAAGCATTGACATCGATAACTGTCTGGCGATATAAGTAACTATGTTGAAACATATCCCCACAAGCATTGACATCGATAACTGTCTGGTGATATAAGTAACTATGTTGAAACATATCCCCACAATTGCAAACAAAATATAGTCGAAGGTAACAAAAAATCCAACTAGAATGTACCCTAAAATCTCTACCTCCAATATTACTACCGCCGCGATTACTTTTAAAACTAGTGAAATTGACATATCAAGAATATTAGATGAATGATAAATCAAGAGAAACTATTCTTGTATCTCATATATGAAAAAAAATTGATATAGAATTTTACATAATGAATTACCGATGGACAAAAATTTGATATAGAATTTTACCTAATGCTAAATCCGGAAGATATCTTGTTTGGAAAGGAAACTATTCTTGTATCTCATATATGAAAAAAAATTGATATAAAATTTTACATAATGAATTACCGATGGAAAAAAATTTGATATAGAATTTTACCTAATGCTAAATCCGGAAGATATAAAATTTTAGAGCCCAACCCATAACATTGGAAAGGAAATAAAATTAAAACTATAGAAACAAATATATATCAAATCTTCATCTTAATATTCCTTAATTAACATCAAATCTTCATCTTAATATTCCTTAATTAACAAAGTATATGGAATTACGTAGTATGTACTGAAATTTTTTCCCTTAATTAATGAATAATTATTTTATCATATTAATTCCATAATTTTAGCTTACCATAATTTTTTAATCTTTTTCACGTCTTTATAAATTAATAGAGGTAATTTAGAATTCTAAATTAAAATGGGATAAACTTGGAAAAAAGTGTATCATTTAACTGTGTACAAATATGTGATACCTAAAAAGTCATTTATTTATGAAAGTATATTAGCTATAGAAATGTTTTATACTCCCTCCGTTTTTTTTATAAGATGTTTTAGTAATTTATTAGAATTAAGAAAGGATATGTTTTGACAAATATACTCTTAGATAATAAAGGAGGTTTCTAATTACATTAATTTCATTCCATAATACACATTAAATTTCAATTCTTTCCAAAGTTATTTAGAGTAATTTAGAAATTATGATTGTTTCCAAAGTTAAAGGGAGGACATAATTGGAATAAACATTGTAGAAAATTTAAAACATCTTATATTTATGCACAAGAAAAAAAAGTCTAAACCATCTTATAAAAAAAATGGAGGGAGTATCTTAATACGGAAAAATAGGGATTACTTTCTTTTATGAACACTAATATTACGGGATGGCAATTTCAGGACAAACGTTTTGTGGTTGACAATTTTTTTTTTTAAAAGAATTATCAAATACCCACCCAAAATCAAACCAAGAGACCAATTATCGAATAGGCCACCCAAGAATCTAACTAAGAGACCACTTCCATTTACT
Source organism: Galeopsis tetrahit (assembly GCA_963675135.1). Taxonomy (NCBI): domain Eukaryota; kingdom Viridiplantae; phylum Streptophyta; class Magnoliopsida; order Lamiales; family Lamiaceae; genus Galeopsis; species Galeopsis tetrahit. Next base: position 60,383,555 of record OY776132.1, read on the forward strand.
TACAAAACTAAAATATTTGGGTTGGTCTGATATGGACTCGAGTGCATGTTGTGCACCCTAGTCCATGTTGCACTTTTTAGTTACTGACTTACACTTTTTGATAAATGGTGTTGCACTTTTCAATTATTAAACTGTATAAGTAATAATTGAAAAGTGCAACACCATTTACCAAAAAGTGTAAGTCAGTAAACTGAAAAGTGCACATGGACTAGAGTGCACAGCATGCACTCGAGTGCATACTAGACTTTACCAAAATATTTAGCCCTTTAAATTGCTTTAAAAAATTGTACACAATTGATATGTAATAAAATATTCTCAAAAAAAATGTACGAATGTGGGTTATCTAATTAATAGTATCTAATTAGAAGCTTCTTGGCCTGTCCATCTTCTTCTTCTTATTGGATATTCTTTTGGTGATCAAAGCTAAGGGGCTTCTTGGCGTGGCCATCTTCTTCTTCTTGAATATTCTTTTAATTTGGTGATAAAGGTGTCTATGGTTGTGGATTCTATATGATTTTTTTAGATTTTCAAAGTTTGAAGGTATTCAATTCGAATTTTTAAAAGTTTTTATTCTGAGATATTCATTACGAATTTTAAAAAGTCTTTATTTTGAGGTATTTTGGAGGTATTCAATTCAAATTTTCAAAAGTCCAGGTATTGTTTAGGTTTTCAATTCGAATTTTCAAAAGTCTTTATTTTGAGGTATTCAATACGAATTTTAAAAAGTATTAAAAAATCTTTGGGTATTCAATTCAATTCGAATTTTCAAAAGTCTAGGTATTTTGGAGGTATTCAATTCGAATTTTCAAAAGTCTAGGTATTTGTAGGTATTCAATTCGAATTTTCAAAAGTCTTTATTTTGTGGTATTCAATACGGATTTTAAAAGGTATATTAAAAAATCTTTGGGTATTCAATTCAATTCGAATTTTCAAAAGTCTAAGTATTTTGGAGGTATTCAATTCAAATTTTCAAAATTCTTTATTTTGAGGTATTCAATACGGATTTTAAAAAGTATTAAAAAATCTTTTGAGGTGTTCAATTCAATTCGAATTTTCAAAAGTCTTTACTAATTTTCAAAAGTTTAGGTATTTTGGCAAAAGTCTTTATTTTGAGGTGTAAGCCTAATTTTCGGCATATGGGGGACTTAAACCCGGGTGTGTGGGCGTTTAATCAGAGGTGCCTACCACTTGAACAAGTAAGTTTTTTTTTTTTGTTTATAATTATAATATTAATTGTATATGTACTCATTTTTTACTTTTTTTTATTCATAAAATCAATTTATTTCTTTTATATTAATAACTAAATTTGTGACTTATAATTATTGTTGTAGACGTTGTTAATTCTTAAATGCATCAACATTCTCAACAACATCTTAATTTGACCTTCCGAGATTTTTTCTAAATCTTTTTTGAAATGTTACATTGTTGGGAATAAAATGAGATATGTTTTGATCTAATACCAAAACCCCCTGAGACATGCCTAAGTTTAGTTGAGTATGTTCTAGAGATGTTAGAACATATAGTATAAAGGCTAGATGAGGAGCTAATATGTTAGGCAACTCTTAGTTGATTAGATGCACAATTTGAGGGGGAACACATGCTTTGAAGTCCATCAAGAACAAGTCCCCTCAAGGCTCAAACTCTGGAAACAACACTAAGTCTTTTGAAGACCAACTATGCTGATCAGGAGAGTTGTCCAGAGGAGTTGTCTCAGCACAATTAATCAAGATCAAGTGCTCTGAAAGCCTGAGGTCAACTATGCTGAAGAGCTAGAGATAATCACACCCTAAAGAACTACAATTCAACATGCTAAGATCACCTTGAAGTGAAGCAAAGGGTATGAGCCAAGTCATCTGAAGAAGAGCAAGCCAACCTTGCTGATAAGCAAGACTGCTGATAGTGATAAGGAGAGTTGTCCAAATGATGAGGAATGTTGTCCTATCATTGGAACAACTTTCAGAAGTCATGTCCAAGTCCTAACAAGAGAATCTGAAAGTCAGACATTGGGTAGAGTGCTGCAGAAAGAAGACAAAGTCTTAACAGCCGTTTATTTCCCAAATGAGGACATGTCACTATCAAGAATCTGTCTTCTAAGTTGAAGAACTAAAAGAAGACATTTATGGACCTTTGAGGCTGCCTCTCCAACGGGCAAATCCTTCAATTGTCTATAAATACAGAAGTGTGAAGACCATTTGAAAGCATCCAACTACATCAACTATTCTGAAGCTCAAAGCTCATAGAACTTTCAAAGCTTTCAAAGACTATCTTAGTCTTCAAACACTTCATCTAAGCTGAACTACATTGTATATCCATACACAAGCTTAGAGAGATATCCTAATCCTTATACACTGATCTTCATTGTAAAGGATATCTCATTAGTTGGAACCATACTTCAACCCTTATACCTTTCAAGAGTGAAAGTGAGAAGGTTGTAGTAGTAGAAATGGTAGGAGCTGACTGTTGAGAGAAGAACAGTTCAGTTCTAAGTTGAGAAGAGGGTACTAGGACTCTAGACATCCTAGGGATCAATTCACCAAGGAGTGGTGTTATTGATCAAGTGCACCTTGACACTATAAAACAAGTTAATTCCAAGAGTGAAGGAATTATCCTGTTCAATCAGGGAAAGTGGATGTAGGAGCTTGAGTCTCTGAACCACTATAAACTCTTGTGTTGATTTGATTTCAAGCACTTTCATACATTCAACACTGCACACAAAACTGATCTTTCAAAGGATAAACATTCAAAGACTGTGCAAAACCTATTTGGACAAGTTCCCTGAAACTGGACTGTATTGCATTGACTAAGTGATTTCAGAAACTAAAGGAGTCTAAACTAAAAGGGCCAACCACTATTCCACACATATAACACCCCTAGATAGTTATTCAACTAAGTACTCAATAGTACTTAGTAGTCTGATTATCTTAGAAGAGTTAATCATCTTCAGCAGAGTTGTCCAAGACAACCTTGCTGAGCTCTGGTTTGATCATAGTAAAAAAGAATTTGCATACAAGTGTATTCCCCCCCCATACACTTGTTATATACTCCTTTCAGGACCAACAAGTGGTATCAGAGCAGGGGTTCAAAGACCACTGCTTCTGGAAAACCATCTTGGTTTTCAAAATCACATACTTGGTGTGGTCACTGAACTGATCTATCTGAAATCCTTTGTATCCATTGTCTAACCCTTTTCTTGAAGAAATGGCAAGAGGAAACAACAACTACAACCAGAACCAGCAACAAGAAAACCCTTATTGTGGAAGAAACACCTCATGTTGTGTTTGATGAATCTATTAATGAGTTCAGGAATGAGAACTTAGAACCAGAGGAAATCACACAGAGGACAACCAGACTGAGCCTAAAAGACAAAGACACTGAATTCATAGATGTTGTCCAAACCAATCTACCTGAAAATCTCACATTGGACAACAATCCTGTAGGCAATCCTCCTGATGCAAATCCCACTGATGGAAATGGTGAACTGAATGATCCAATCCCAGTTCACATCCAGGTAACAACTACCAATGAAGAAGCAGTTCATGCTGAGGTAGTTAATGGATCAAATAATCAAGGGGGAACTCAAAATGTTGAAAATGCCAATGTCCTTGACATTGAGGACAACACCCCTGATTATGATCCTGAATTAGATCCTGCATTCAATTACCCTGAATTTTATGATCAAAATGACTCAACTTCAGTAGAGGACAACTCTACTGAAGAGATCAGAAAAAGAAGGACTTGGTTGTCTGACCATCCTACTGATCTAATACTTGGTGATCCGAGTATAGGAGTCAAAACAAGGAGATTTCATGGTGAAAGTGCTCTTTTCTGTTGTTTCTTGTCAGAGCAAGAACCAAGTGACATTGAGGAAGCACTTCAAGATGCCAATTGGATCACAGCCATGCAGGAAGAACTGAATCAATTCACCAGAAATGAAGTATGGGAGCTGGTGGATAGACCTTCACATCAAGATGTTATTGGAACAAAGTGGGTGTTCAAGAACAAAAAGAATGAGAATGATGTGATTGTCAGAAACAAAGCAAGACTAGTGGCAAAGGGTTATTGCCAACATGAAAGCATTGACTATGATGAGACTTTTTCACCTGTGGCAAGGCTAGAAGCAATAAGGCTCTTTCTAGACTATGCAGCCCACAAGAGGTTCAAGGTGTACCAGATGGATGTCAAGAGTGCCTTTCTGAATGGAGTCTTGAAAGAAGAAGTCTATGTGGAGCAACCACCAGGTTTTGAGGTTGGAAACCAAGTTTACAGACTGAAGAAGGCTCTGTATGGACTTAAGCAAGCCCCTAGGGCTTGGTATGATACACTGTCACAATTCCTCTTGGATCATGGATTCACCAAGGGAACTGTGGACAGAACTCTCTTCAGAATCTCTGAAGGAGAGGACATCTTGCTTGTCCAAATTTATGTGGATGACATAATATTTGGATCCCCCAATGAAAAACTGTGTGAGAAGTTCTCCAAGCTTATGCAAAGCAAGTTTGAGATGTCCATGATGGGATTGATGAACTTCTTTTTGGGTCTTCAAGTCAAGCAATCAAAAGAAGGAATCTTCATCAACCAAGCTAAGTACACCAGAGAAATGATCAAGAAGTTTGGGTGTGCTACTAGCAAGCCAGTAAGGATCGCAATGAACACAAATTGGAAGATGGATCCCGATGAGAGTGGTGTTCCAACCAACTCCACTGAGTATAGAGGAATCATTGGATCACTCCTCTATCTCACTGCCAGCAGACCTGACATCACCTTTGCAGTAGGTGTTTGTGCAAGGTTTCAAGCAAATCCTAAGAAAAGCCATCTTGAGGCTACAAAGAGGATTTTGAGGTATCTCAAAGGCACTGAAAATCTAGGCCTTTGGTACCCTGCTGATGACAACATTGAGTTAACTGGCTACTCAGATGCTGACTATGGAGGTTGCAGAATTGATAGAAAGTCCACTTCAGGGACTTGTCAATTCTTAGGCAACAAGCTTATATCTTGGTTCTCCAAGAAGCAGAACACAGTGGCAACTTCCACCACTGAAGCTGAATATGTTGCAGCTGGAAGTTGTTGTGCTCAAATCCTTTGGTTGAGACAACAACTCAGAGACTACAAAGTCAACTCTACTGAAGTACCAATATTTTGTGATAACAATAGTGCAATTGCAATATCACAAAATCCTGTATTGCACACAAGATGCAAACATGTGGACATCAAGCATCACTTCATTAGAGACCATGTGGAGAAGAAGGACATAAAGTTGGTCAAGATCCACACAGATCATCAAAAAGCTGATATTCTAACAAAGCCACTTGCAGAGGCAAGGTTTCTGGAGCTATCAGCAGAGTTGGGATTACTTGATCCAGGGAAGTTGGACAAGTAAAACTCATTGAAGTTAATGGGAGTAAAGGAACTGAATTGGTCTTCAGCAGACTTGGACAAGTCTAGTGAAGTGCAGAAGAGATGATCACAATTATTCAGGACACTTGTCCATTGAATCTCAGGACACTTGTCCACATCTCTTCAGGACACTTGTCCTAGTAGGGTCAGATAAGTTGTCTTGGCTATCAAACTATTTTCTTGGTTTGATAAGCACCTATTTTGAGTAATCATTGTCTACCTTGATATCTATCCCAGTTACAGATATCACCACTGTGGGATTTAATTTGTCCCCCACCCAAAAGGTCGCTTTCCATGCATTAAATGCCAAGATTTAACTCTTGTTTGCATTACACTTTTCAAGCCATGATCTATCTCGAAAACTCCCCAACCATTAACTAATATTAAATAACTTTCACGTTTTGAATAAAACCAATAACTCACTGTTACATTGGTTTTTAACCATTGAATCAAAACTGGCCAACTCCCCTGAAGTTCATCCTGGCCGTCCAAGTGTGTTTTTCCATTTTTGACAACCGTTGAAAATACACAAAACTCACCAACTCATTGACAAACATTCTTTTTAGAATATTCTCAAGTCTTAAGAACTCCCCACAAACACTTCTTCCCCAAGTATTCGAAACCCTAGCCTTCATCTTCTTCAAACTCTCTCAAAACTCTCTCAAATTAACTTCTGTAACCTTCCATGGCCCCCAAAGCTAAGCCTGAAATGGTTGTTGATTTCACCAATAGAGATTTAGACCTTTATTTTGGGTATCTAAGTAAAAAAAACAACCTTACTTTTGAGCCAATCCTCTCTTTTGAGAGTGAAGATCCTGCAGTTACTCCAACTCTAAGATGGCTAAGGAGAGCAGGTCTTCAAAAGTTCATGCAAGAGAAGCCAGATTCTTGCCTTGAATCTTACATGGCTAAATTCTTTGCCTTTCTAAAATGGAGAGGCAAACCTGAAGATGGTGAAGTGTCAACAAGATTATCTTTTGTTGCAGAGGGAGAAGAGGAGGAAAGATTCCATAGAGTGAAATTCTCAGTGGAAGAGGTTGATGCTGCTTTTGGATTGCCTTTAGAGGGAAGGAATCCTGAATTCTATGGAAATGGACTTGAACAAGAAATTGCTCAAGAATGGCTAATTACTCCAGTGCCACTATCCTCTACACAGCACAAGAAAACTCTCAAACCACAATTTCTTAATCTGTTTGAGGTTGTTGCTAAAAGTTTGCTTAGCAACACTGGGAGCTTGGAGCAAGTCAGCCAACCCAGAATTAGAATCATGGCTGCTGTGATTGATGCTAGTGACAAGGGCATCAAATTCGATTGGAGGACCTTCATCTTGTCAGAGATGATGAAGGAAAAGGCCAAGTTCAAAGTCAAAGTTCACAACAAGGTTGTGATGGAAGGCAAACTGAGATATTGCACAAGGGCAAGTCTCCTGATTGAAAAGTTTGCTCATTATTCTGAGATGCAAACCTTTTCAAAGCCTCTCCCTGCTCAGAAGATCATGTTTAGAAAGCTTAGCAAGAAAAATGAGCAGAAGAGGATGCTAATGGCCAAACCTACTGAAGAGAAGGTGGAGGAGAAGCCAAAGATGAAAAAGAGGACAAAGGCCAGAATGGTGAAGACAAGGAAAATGTCTCAAATTCCCTCAGAGGAGAACTCAGATGCTTCAACTGAGATTGAAGAAGTTGCTGAAGAAGGTGTGCAAGTGCCTTCTGATCATTCAGAAGAATTGAGGCAGAAGTATAATGAAACTAGACAGAAGTCTAGAGGTGATAAGAGGATCAGGGAAGTTGTCCCTGAGAAAGATGGAGAAGGTAGTGGAAGCAGTAGGGCCAGCAAGAGAAGGGCCAAGCCTACTGATAAAGTGTTGGAGCTTCAGGAAGAGAGGTCTCTCCAACTTGCTCTAAGGGAGAGCAGAGCTGAAAGCAGGACCAAGTCCAAGTCAAGGACCAACTCATCTGGTTCTGGAACTCCAGAATCCAAGGTCCCTGAAGGTCAACCAATAGAGGCCAACATCCCTGAAATTCAGAATCCTGAGCCCAACTCCCCTGAAACCCACATAACCCCAACCAATCAACCTATCACCCCCATCAATCTTACAAAGAGATATTCTCCAGAAGGGAGTGTGCAAAGAAGTGGGATAGATGTGCTAGCAGATATAACAGTAGATGAGACAAGATTACATTCTCCCCTTGACTCATCTATGCTCAACTACTCAAAGCTTTTAGAAGCTGCACTCTTTGAGCCAACCCCACTAAGCAAAGCCCCTTCAGATCCATTGCTCTCGAAAGCAACTGAAGTACCTTCAATTGCAACCAACCCTTCTGAAGCCAATATCCCTGAACTCAACCTTCCTGAAGCCACATTAGGAGAACCCAGAGCCAACTCCCCTATAACCCAAAGTCCCCATTCAAGTGGAGATGAGGAGGAGTATACTTATGAAAGTATGCTCAGAGGAGGAGCCATGGCTACTGTGGACAGTTTGTATCCACAACTTGCTGAATTTCCAAGAATTCAGAAGACATTTCATGATCTAAGGATGCTTGTTGATGTAAAAGACAAGTCTATGATGGAGATATCACAAGTCATCCAAGATAAGGGTGCAAACTGGTGGCAAGTAGAGGAGAACAGATTGCTACACTTTGCTGGAGTCTCAAAGACAAGATTTCTCATTGATGAGGAAGTTTTTGCAAAGTTGGTAGTTGATAAAATTAATGAGGAGAAGGAGAGGAAAGCTAAGGGAATCAAACACCCTGAAAGTAGCTCTAATGATGATGATTCCCCTGATGATCTCTCAAACCCCTCAAAACCCAACCCTCCTGAAACCCCTCAAGCCAACCTCCTTAAGCCTTCTGTATCAGAAAGACTCTCCAACCCTCCTAGAACCTATCATAGGAAAGGCTCTGTATCTTCAGAGGTGTTGATCAAGGGTGGTAACACAACCAAAGACACATCTGCCAATGAAGGTTCTTCTGAACCCAAGGCACAGCCTAAAGATGTGGAGGTTCCTGTCTTAGAGGCTGGTTTGGTTAAGGCCTATTCAGTGTCAGGAGAGTTGGACACTGATCAGCCCTTAATCATTCAGGATGACTCAGTGGCTGCTGATATAAGCACTGTGATCTCCCCACAACTGCCATCTTTGAACCTTGTTTAAGGTGGAGATGCTGCAGGATTAGGTGTTGGAGTTGAAAAGGAGATGTTAGTAGAAAAACCAGAGGGAGTAGTAGATGAGAGAGATGTGGTGATCACTAGGATAGTGAGTGTACCACCAAATGAGGGTGATATAAGTGAGGAAGGGAAGGCTATTCTTGAAGTCAAATCTGAACTTCAGGAATCCCTTGAGGAGAGGAGGCCTGTACCTTTAAGTGAGGACATTATCAATGAAGGGAGAAAAGAAATAGTTGAAAATGAGGAGAAGACTGCTGATGTATCAGAGTCTTATGAAAAAGAAATTGAGGGAGATAAGTGTGTGTTTACTTACTCTTTTGATTTGTCTGACATTGCAGGAATAAGCTTTGAACAAATATTTGCAGATGACCTCTTGACAGATGCTCCCATCTAAGTTGACACTGGATCAGCACAAGCTTTGCTTGGGATGCAATCAGAGAAGTTGGATTCCTTGGCCCAACAAGTTCAAACTGCTCATGCAGAAATTTCTGGAGCATTAGATGAGCATGGAAAAACTCTAGCTTCTGTTGAAATGAGATTAACTGGCTCTGAAGATGTGGTGTTACCCACATTGGAAGCAAGAATTGAAGGAGTGGAATCTGGTCTTCAAACCATTTCCACTGAGGTTCACAAAGCCAAAGTCAGTATGGAAAACATCTCCAAGGAGGTCAAGAAGGATCAAAAGATGCTGAGAGAAAACCATAATGCAAATGTTCAAGCTATCAGATTGACCATCAAGCAAGCTCTTGGCAAGAAGACAGCCTTGCAGAGGAAAAGAGCTGAAGAGCAAAGGCTAGCTATGGTGAAAGCAGCCTCTGAAAAGTTTTCCCAAGAGGTATTGGCCAACATTGCTGAAGGTGCAGTGGCCAACCTCACTGAGCTCCTTAGAACCCAACTGGATGCATCTCTAAAGGCAACCATGGAGGAGGTTGTTCAACAGAAAATGAAGCCTGTTCTAGCCTTCCTTAGCTTGAGCAGTGATAGGATGCAAAATATACATGATGAGAATGTATATCTGTTGGAGGAGATGAAGTCTCTAACCCAAGCCCAGTCCTTATTGGCATCTACTATGAGTGAACTGAAGCCTGAATGTTTTGATGCTGCCAAAAAGGGGGATAGGGAAAGAGCAAGGGCAAAAGGTGCCTTAGTGATTGGAAGCCCAGTGAAAGGGAAAGACAAAATTGCTGAAGGAAAGGGAAAGGAGTCAGCAGTGCTAAACTTGGAAGAACTGGATGAAGAGGAGCAGTTAGCACTTGCTTTGAAAAATTCAATGGCCTCAGCTCAAGAGGAAAGAGTGAGGTTACAGCAAAGGCCAGGTGGTGAGGTGTCTGGTTTGGACAAAGATGCTGAAGGTGTCCAAACTAGAGGAAAGATCAAGAGGGCAAAAGGAAAGAAAAGACAAGTTGAAACATTCACTGACTTTCCCAACAGCCTTGATCTACCACCTGAATTCAGAATTGATGATGATGAACCTATCTCCAAGAAGACTAAAGTTGCTGAAAAGGACAAGAATGCTGAAGTGTCCAAGACTGCTGAAAAAGACAAGTCTTCTGAGAAGGAAAAGTCTACTGAGACTAAGTCCACTGAAGGTGCCAAAGCTTCTGAAGATGTAGAGGAGCTGTATGAAGAAGGCTTTGGACCAGGACCTAAGAAGAAGAAAGTGGTGGTGCTAAATGATCCATCAAAGCTGTTTCATGAAGGGTATGGCAAAGACCCTGAAACTCAACAGAAACTGGCCATGATGAGGGCCCAAGAAAAGATGGATTTGATGGATGAAGCACAAAGAGCAAGAGATAAGAGAAGAGCAGACTTCCAGAAGCCAAGAAGAAAGAGAGCAACTTATAACAAGATGAAGCCACAACTATTGATCCCAATGGACACCAAATATCCTCACTTGGATAAATGGGTGCCAATTCAGCTGAATGACTCATGGGAGGAAGCAAAAAGGGAGTTTGTCTATGATTACTATGTCATTGACAGATGGAATGGAAAGGATGCCAACTCCACCTTTGCTGAGTTCATGATAGAGTACTACAGAGAGCTTTATCAACAATTGCTTGCAGCTGCTGACATTGCAAGATTTGAACTCACAACCCCCAAGCCAATCATATACATGCCTCCAAAGCTTGAAGGATGGATTGACCAAGCAAGAATCCTGAGAGAATTTACTGAGATCCTCAAGCTAAACGAGATGGTTCTTGGACCTAAGGGAACAAACCAAGAAGCCATGGCCTTGAAAAGAAGAGTGTGGGCACAATATGGGATGTTGCCACCTCCTGAGGATGATCTTTGAAATGGCTAAGTCTTCTGACCTATCTTGATTGATCAACTATGCTGAAATATGGTCAAGATTGCTGTTGTGGTGTGCTATGATAATCTGTTTGCTCTGATATGCTCTGGATTGCTCTGATATAAGCATTGTGCTCTGATACTAAAAATCATGTATATGCTTTGAATTGTTATAGTGAAATGCTCTGATGTATTTAGTGTTAATGATTCATGCTCTGATATGTTAATTTCAACTATCAACATGCTTGTAATGATTTTCAAATGAATGATAGTTGAACTTATTTTGAATCAAGAAACACTCATCTCTCTATGCATATCTATGAAAACTATGTGCAACATGAATGGTGAGTACACTAACACATTGCTTTTCAGGATAATTGAACTTAGTCATGTCTTCTGAAGATAAATGTAATAGGTGTAGTCAAGTCACTTTTGCATAGAAGTATAGGTTTTGGCATCATCAAAAAGGGGGAAATTGTTGGGAATAAAATGAGATATGTTTTGATCTAATACCAAAACCCCCTGAGACATGCCTAAGTTTAGTTGAGTATGTTCTAGAGATGTTAGAACATATAGTATAAAGGCTAGATGAGGAGCTAATATGTTAGGCAGCTCTTAGTTGATTAGATGCACAATTTGAGGGGGAACACATGCTTTGAAGTCCATCAAGAACAAGTCCCCTCAAGGCTCAAACTCTGGAAACAACACTAAGTCTTTTGAAGACCAACTATGCTGATCAGGAGAGTTGTCCAGAGGAGTTGTCTCAGCACTATTAATCAAGATCAAGTGCTCTGAAAGCCTGAGGTCAACTATGCTGAAGAGCTAGAGATAATCACACCCTAAAGAACTACAATTCAACATGCTAAGATCACCTTGAAGTGAAGCAAAGGGTATGAGCCAAGTCATCTGAAGAAGAGCAAGCCAACCTTGCTGATAAGCAAGACTGCTGATAGTGATAAGGAGAGTTGTCCAAATGATGAGGAATGTTGTCCTATCATTGGAACAACTTTCAGAAGTCATGTCCAAGTCCTAACAAGAGAATCTGAAAGTCAGACATTGGGTAGAGTGCTGCAGAAAGAAGACAAAGTCTTAACAGCCGTTTATTTCCCAAATGAGGACATGTCACTATCAAGAATCTGTCTTCTAAGTTGAAGAACTAAAAGAAGACATTTATGGACCTTTGAGGCTGCCTCTCCAACGGGCAAATCCTTCAATTGTCTATAAATACAGAAGTGTGAAGACCATTTGAAAGCATCCAACTACATCAACTATTCTGAAGCTCAAAGCTCATAGAACTTTCAAAGCTTTCAAAGACTATCTTAGTCTTCAAACACTTCATCTAAGCTGAACTACATTGTATATCCATACACAAGCTTAGAGAGATATCCTAATCCTTATACACTGATCTTCATTGTAAAGGATATCTCATTAGTTGGAACCATACTTCAACCCTTATACCTTTCAAGAGTGAAAGTGAGAAGGTTGTAGTAGTAGAAGTGGTAGGAGCTGACTGTTGAGAGAAGAACAGTTCAGTTCTAAGTTGAGAAGAGGGTACTAGGACTCTAGACATCCTAGGGATCAATTCACCAAGGAGTGGTGTTATTGATCAAGTGCACCTTGGCACTATAAAACAAGTTAATTCCAAGAGTGAAGGAATTATCCTGTTCAATCAGGGAAAGTGGATGTAGGAGCTTGAGTCTCTGAACCACTATAAACTCTTGTGTTGATTTGATTTCAAGCACTTTCATACATTCAACACTGCACACAAAACTGATCTTTCAAAGGATAAACATTCAAAGACTGTGCAAAACCTATTTGGACAAGTTCCCTGAAACTGGACTGTATTGCATTGACTAAGTGATTTCAGAAACTAAAGGAGTCTAAACTAAAAGGGCCAACCACTATTCCGCACATATAACTCCCCTAGATAGTTATTCAACTAAGTACTCAATAGTACTTAGTAGTCTGATTATCTTAGAAGAGTTAATCATCTTCAGCAGAGTTGTCCAAGACAACCTTGCTGAGCTCTGGTTTGATCATAGTAAAAAAGAATTTGCATACAAGTGTATTCCCCCCCCATACACTTGTTATATACTCCTTTCAGGACCAACAAGTGGTATCAGAGCAGGGGTTCAAAGACCACTGCTTCTGAAAAACCATCTTGGTTTTCAAAATCACATACTTGGTGTGGTCACTGAACTGATCTATCTGAAATCCTTTGTATCCATTGTCTAACCCTTTTCTTGACGAAATGGCAAGAGGAAACAACAACTACAACCAGAACCAGCAACAAAATCCTGATCAGAACATTAATGCTGCAGTTCCACCTCCTACTGTTCAAGGACTAGACAACATGGCAACAAATCCAGTCAATCACATATCTCATCACAAATTGCCCATGTTCTCAATTGATAACTATGACTTCTGGAAAATCAGAATGAGGGCTCATCTTGCATCTCTTCACACTGACATGCTGAGAGTGATCACAAGAGGTCCTTTTGTGTTCACCTTTGTCAATCCCAGAGTCACTGAGGCTCAAAGGGCAGATACAAGAGATGTGCTCCCCAAAGATGAAGATGACTTCACTGCTGATGAAAAGAGGAAGGATAATTTGAATTATCTTGCAATGAATACCCTCTATCAAACAATTCCAGATGCAATCATGGGAAGGGTCTACCACTGCACAATTGCCAAGGAGATATGGGATACTCTTGCAGAAATGTGTGAGGGCACTGAGAAAATCGAGGAGAATAAGCTCCAAGTGGCAGTGCAGAAGTTTGAACAGTTCACAATGGAATCTGAGGAGTCCATTGATAAATTTGCTGGTAGATTCACTGATGTGATGAATGAAATCAACTCCTTGGGCAAGGTGTACTCCAAGAGAGAAGTTGGATTGAAGATCTTGAGAAGTCTCACTCAAAAGTGGGATGTCTATGCTGTAATGATGCAAAATACGAAAGATCTCTCCACCATGCCCATGCAACAAATCTTCTATGAACTCAAAGCTTATGAGTTCGACCTCAATAGAAGAAAGCCTGTTGAGGAACCTTCAAATCCTACTAAGGGAGTGGCATTCAAAGCCAACACTGCTGAACCAGAAATGCAGTCCACTCCAAGATCATCAAAGTCAGTCTCCAAGACTGAAATGAAGGAGGAACTAGCCTTGATGGCTAGGAGATTTGAAAAGCTAAATTCAAGGTTTAGTAGATACAAGAAATTCTACCAAGACAACAAATTCAGGAGAAGATACAACTCTCCTGAAGCTCAGGCTGAGGTCAAAAAGCCTGAAGAGAAAAGATCAGAGGACAAGTACTCTGATAGGAGAAGGTCCAGTAGAGCTAAACCTTCATCATCAAAAAGAAGAGAAGAATCAAAGAAAGATGATGATGAAGACCTGTGCTATAATTGCAAGAAGAAAGGGCACTTCCAGTATGACTGTCCTGAACTGAGCTCTAAGGAGAGAAGAGAAAGGCAAGCTAAAAGAGACAGAAAGTTCACCAATAGAAAGGCCATGATGGCTGGTGAAGAATCTGATAGTGATGAAAGCTTCAACTCTTCTGATGGACTGTTCTCCAACAGTGATGATGATGATGATGTCTGCAACATGGCTTTTGAGGATGATGAGGTATCCTCTACTTCTAGTTCACCATCATTCATCTCACAAAACAATAGTGAGGCCAACCTGAAACTCTCCCTTGGAAAGTTGATGGAAGATTTCACTATGTTACAAGAATTTCATGATAACTGTGTGAGAGAAAATGAAAGATTGGCTATTGAGCTTGCCAAAACTTCTGAGGTAGTTGTTGATGTCAAATCTACTGAGTTGTATCAACAAGTCTTGAGAGAGCTTGAGGAAGCAAATCTCAGGATAGTTGACCAACAAAAGGAGATTGATGATCAACTACTCTCTCAGAAAAGAAAAGATTTTGAACTAAAAATTCTAAATGCTAAATTTGAAAACCTCTCACATGAATATGATATTCTTAAATCAAGTGAAGAGAGCCTGAAACTAAAGATGTCTGCTCTGAAGAAATCCTCTAGAGCAATAGAGGAAATTCAGAGTTATCAAAGACCTATGGCTCAAAGAAGTCGATTAGGTTTTGATCCATTTGAATCTTCACCTTGTCTTAGTGTTGCTTCTGTAAGTAACACTAAGAGAATCTTTGTTAAATCAGTGGCACAAACTGAAAATGAAGTAAATCAGCCACTGAACAAAGGAAAGGGCAAAATAGATGATCTGCCTACTCAAGTGCTTCAGGAGACTGGGCCAAAACCTAAGGAAATGGCCAAAGCTCCTGAACATAAGAGGAATGTTGGTCAGCAGAGTAAACCCAATGGAAGGGCAACTCTCCTGAACAACGTTCAGAGGAATTATCCAAGGTATAATCAGCCTAGGCCAACTCTTCTGAGAAAGCCTCAGCTGAATAGACCTAAGGACAACTATCCTCAAAGGCAAAATAAAATGAGACAACCAAAACCCTTCATGCCAAAGGGTAATGGTCATAAGAAAGCCTTTCCTCAAAGATTCCCTCAAGTAGCACAAAGAACTCAAAAGTGCAGGAGATTTGACAACTCTCCTGAAACTTACAGAGTTAACACATTCACACATACTTTCCCAAAGGCATTTAAGGGAAAGACAGTGTATGTAGATGCTAGAGGAAGACAACTTAGCCACCTTGAATCAATCAGGGTTATTAGGCAAGTTTGGGTTCCTAAAGGTACAGCTAACCTCTCAGGACCCAAAACTTAAAGGGTACCTAAACCTATCTAATTGCAGGTACCATTGGGCCACAAGAAGAGGAGCATGAGCAAAAAGTCAGCATGGTATCTTGACAGTGGATGTTCAAGACACATGACTGGAAACAAGGAACTCCTCACTGATTTTATTGAAAAAGAAGGCCCAAATGTCACATTTGGAGACAGCTCACAAGCTACAACAAAAGGTTATGGTACTTTGATGAGAAGGTTGTAGTAGTAGAAGTGGTAGGAGCTGACTGTTGAGAGAAGAACAATTCAGTTCTAAGTTGAGAAGAGGGTACTAGGACTCTAGACATCCTAGGGATCAATTCACCAAGGAGTGGTGTTATTGATCAAGTGCACCTTGGCACTATAAAACAAGTTAATTCCAAGAGTGAAGGAATTATCCTGTTCAATCAGGGAAAGTGGATGTAGGAGCTTGAGTCTCTGAACCACTATAAACTCTTGTGTTGATTTGATTTCAAGCACTTTCATACATTCAACACTGCACACAAAACTGATCTTTCAAAGGATAAACATTCAAAGACTGTGCAAAACCTATTTGGACAAGTTCCCTGAAACTGGACTGTATTGCATTGACTAAGTGATTTCAGAAACTAAAGGAGTCTAAACTAAAAGGGCCAACCACTATTCCGCACATATAACTCCCCTAGATAGTTATTCAACTAATTACTCAATAGTACTTAGCAGTCTGATTATCTTAGAAGAGTTAATCATCTTCAGCAGAGTTGTCCAAGACATCCTTGCTGAGCTCTGGTTTGATCATAGTCAAAAAGAATTTGCATACAAGTGTATTCCCCCCCCATACACTTGTTATATACTCCTTTCAGGACCAACATACATTAAATGTTGATCTAAATGTTGTCGCATTTCTGGCAGGATCTAGAAGCTTCTACAAGGATCTGGAACCTGGAAGATTCCAGAACATTGCAGAACGTGCTAGACCAGCTTGGAACCTTATAGATCGACCTGGAACATGCAAGAAGGGTCTAAAAAGATCATGGAAGTTGAGTTCCTAAAAGGATCTCAAGATGGAAGCCTCTAGAATTCGTATCCCACTCTATAAATACCGAAGGAAGGCTTCATAATTCAGTGTATTCTATTCGAACAATATCCTAGACTGAGCGTTCATCCCTTTAGGAATTGTGGCCAATAGTTATACATTTTAGTTCATACGAAGTATCCCACCCGTATGACTGTGCACTTTTCTTTATCTATTGAGAGTGTAATTATATATAGGACTAGCATTTCGGCGGTGTATAGTTTATACACTTAGTTCGTTTTTAGATCAAGGCACCTGCCTCTATTGTAGTTTCAGTTGTGAAAGTTATTGTTGTAACATTTCACACAACATTTGTACTTGAAGATAAGTATTGATTTTCGCCATAAGGCTAACATAGATTTTTATTTATAAAATCTATGTTAAAAATATTTCCATTGTGTCGCATTTGTTTTTAGTGTTTCTAGTCTTCCGATGTGTGTTATTATTTCTGATATTCTGTTAGAGTCAGTGTTGCATTATTTGTCTCAACATTCAGTGCAACATTAATTTATTTTTACTTAAACACTATACAACACACTTTCAGTTGGTATCAGAGCCGATACCTGACGATACTAGGTTAGATCCTTGTTTAAGTGTGTTTTTAGTTTATGTTAGCAATGGAAACACATCACATATCCACGGCACTTAGGCCACCCGTTTTAGATGGTTTGAATTATGCTTATTGGAAGCCTAAAATGCGTATGTACATCAAGTCGATTGATGAACGTGCTTGGAGGACTGTACTTACAGGATGGGAAGCTCCAAAGAGACCAACATATGCAGATGGTGAAGTTCAACTCAAGAGAGAAGTTGATTGGACGGTTGATGAGATAACAACAGCAGGATACAATTCTAAAGCTTTAAATGCTATTTTTACCTCTGTTGATGTTTCAATGTTTAAAATTATATCTAACTGTTCTACTTCTAAAGATGCATGGGACAGGTTGCAAGAGCATTGTGAAGGTTCAGACAGTGTTCAAAGGACTAAGCTTCGAATTTTGGGGACAAAGTTTGAGAATCTCCGAATGAAGGAAGATGAAACAATTTCATCCTACAATGAAAGGTTAAGTGAGATAATCAATGAATCACATTCTCTTGGTGACCCTATTTCTAATGTTAGAGTAGTTCATAAGATATTAAGATTTATTCCAAAAAGATTTGATGCTAAAATTTGTGCTATTGAAGAGGCAAAAGATACTGATAAGTTAAGTCAAAATGAATTAGTGAGTATTCTTAGAACTTATGAAATAAACACTAATCAAGTTGATGAAACTAATGATGATAAGAAAGTTATTGTTTTTAAAGGAGAGACATCAAACAAATCTGAGATTCAACCTATCATTACTGAGGTTGATTCGGATGAAGAATTGCTTGATGAATGTCTCAAAAATCCTAACAGCATTGCCTTACTTACAAAGCACTTTAATAAATTTCTTAAGAAATATGTGAGCAAATCTAGAGGAAACATTCAGCCTAAGATTCAAATCAATACATCAACACCACAACCAAAAAGGAGGAGAAGTCAATTCACACCAAGACTATCGAAAAGTGAAGGTAAACTAAGGTATGATCCTGAATTTAGAAAATCAGTTCAATGCAATGCATGTTCTGGATATGGCCATTATGCAAATGAATGTGCCAATACGAAACTTAAGCAAAAACTGAATTTTAGTGCTATCTTGAGTGATGATTCAGATAATGATGATCTTGATGAGATAAATGAAAATGAATATGCTCATTTTACCAGAATTGATTATAATGATTCCTTAGATGATGATCTGAATGATACAGACTCTGATGTCTTAACATCTGAAGTAACATCAGAACAGAATCACCCAGATTTGGTCTGTTTTAAAGGTTTAGTTGATGTTGCAGGAAAAAGAATTGATGACAATGCATACCAAAAGATGTTAGATGATTGGAATATTCAGAAACCCACTCTTAATTCCTTGAATAGAGAGAATGAGGACCTGAAAAATACAATCACTAAGCTAGAAGTTATTCTTACCAAAAGAGATCTTGAAATCTGTAACTTAAAGGAGAAATTAATCAATTCCACTTTATGTTTCAAGAAGTATTACAAGAGTGCTTCTGAGGTAAAATATGTCATAGCTACTGGTAAGTCTAATAATCATGGTTTAGGTTATGATGGTGTAACTCCATCTATTTCTGAAAATTTTAGAAAACCTGTGAAATTTGTGAAGGAAAATGTTAACACATCTGATGTAACATCTGCACAATCAGATCCTCACAAGGTTAAAAGGAAGTATATCTGTCATTACTGTTGCAAGGTTGGTCATATTCGTCCTTACTGTATAAAAAGGTTTGAAGAAATGAAGAATGAGAAAATGTTGCCTATAAAACTGTCACATCCTAGGAAACAGTTTCTGAAATCTGCACGGAAACCTAAAGCTACCTGTAATGTTGTTCATACCTCCTTAAAAGCATGTCTACCTGTTCTATGGTATTTTGATAGTGGTTATTCTAGACATATGACAGGTCGAATATACTTCTTATCTGATTATGTGACCATGAATGGTGGTAGTGTTACATATGGTGGTGGTTCTAAAGGACAAATTATTGGTAAAAGTACTTTGAATGTTGAAGGTTTTCCTAAGCTTAAAAATGTCTTGCACGTTAATGACTTACTTGTAAATCTGATTAGCATTAGTCAACTTTGTGATGATAATTTGCATGTGAAATTTGACAAAGATTCATGTTATGTTCTTAATAAAGATGGAGTTTGTGTCATGACTGGTACCAGGTCAGCAGATAATTGTTATCTTATTGGAACAAATATGTGTAATTTATCAAAACATGATGAAAATATTTTATAGCATCAAAGATTGGGACATGCAAATTACAGAGCAATAAAAAGGCTAATCAAAGCAGATGTAGTAAAAGGAATTCCAAAACTGAAGTTTCACAATACCACTGTATGTGGACCATGCCAAAAAGCTAAGCAGGTAAGAATGTCGCATAAAATGCTGTCACATTGTTCTACACATCGATGCTTTGAATTATTGCACATGGATTTGATGGGTTCTATGGAAACTGAAAGCATTGGAGGAAAGAGATATTCCTTAATTGTGGTAGATGATTTTTCTAGGTTTACCTGGATTGAGTTTTTAAGAGACAAATCTGAAACTTTTGCTGCATTTAAAATTCTTTATAAGAGGTTCAAAAATGTGTATAACTTGAAAGTTATCCGTATTAGAATTGATCATGGTAGGGAATTTGAAAACAACACGTTTAATGATTTATGTGATAAAAAGGGTATTTTGCAAGAATATTCATCTCCTAAAACTCCACAACAAAATGGAATTGCTGAAAGAAAGAACGGAACTTTACAAGAAATGGCAAGAGTCATGCTTACATCCAAAAGTCTTGCTAAGAAATTTTGGGGTGAAGCATTGAATCCTGCATGCCATACTATTAATAGAGTTTTTATTCGATCTGGCACTAATCAAACACCTTATGAGATTTTGAACAATAGAAAACCAAATGTTAAATATTTTCATGTATTCGGTTGTGTGTGTTATATTCTGAATGATAGGGATCAACTTCATAAGTTTGATTCTAAAAGTGATAAAGGTTTCTTTTTAGGCTATTCTAGAAATAGTAAAGCTTATAGAGTTTATAACCTTAGAACTAACACTGTTCAAGAATCTGTTAATGTTGTGTTTGATGATAATAAAGGTCTTACAAATGACAAAGATGAAGAAGATGTATCACAAGTCACTGACAATTCTGAGAATACACTGAAGTTTGAAAATGTTGCACCGAATGCTAACACATCTGGGTCAACATCTATAGAACAATCAGTATGTTCCCAAAACGAACCCTTCTTCAAGAATTGGTAAAAGTCATCCTTCTGACCAGATCATAGGTGATGCTACAGTTGGTGTGCAAACAAGAGGAATAGTAAGATCAAATAAGGTAGATGTGGTAAGAACAATATTCATGTCTTCCATGTGTAATGTTGTAAATGCTGAGTGTTATCTATTTGAAATTGAACCTAAGAGTACCAAAGAAGCCTTAACTGATGAAAACTGGATTAATGTTATGCATGAAGAACTTGGTCAGTTTGAAAGAAATGAAGTGTGGACACTTGTTCCAAGACCTAGTCATACTAATGTCATTGGAACAAAGTGGATATTCAAAAATAAAACTAATGAATCTGGTAACATTGTTAGGAACTAGGCTAGGTTAGTAGCACAAGGTTACACCCAAGTTGAAGGTGTTGATTTTGATGAAACTTTTGCACCTGTTGCTAGGATATAATCTATTAGATTATTGCTAGCAATTGCATGTTTTATTGATATTAAACTTCATCAAATGGATGTAAAAGGTGCATTTCTAAATGGCATTTTGAATGAAGAAGCATATGTTGAACAACCTAGATGTAACACCCCGTCCCAAAAATTTAATATAAATAATGCATAAATAAACTAAATAAACTAGAATTTAATTTTTCGTATTTTTCTCTCCCAATAATAATATTAGAGTGTGTATATTTGCAAAGACTTTGAATTTTTCAGGAAACGGACGAGCATTTTGAGGCGGGCGCACTCCTAGCACTCTAAAAGAAATTTTAAATCATAAACACATTAAAGGAAACTTTAACTTCCGTTCGTTGAAAGAAATCAAAATTTCGACGAATTTGAGAGTTTATCATTTAGAAATCGAATCAAATAAATAAATAAATTTCGTCTCGAAACGTGACGGATCAACAACCAAAAATCCTAAATAATTAATTCCATCGAGTTCATAAATTCGATTTAACAAAACCACGATTTTAAAATACAGGTTGGTGATACGAAGGCGTAACATCGAGTGTGAACTATTAACATGATTAATAAACAAAATTGAATTACACCAAACTGAGTTTATATATAAGTCGGTGGGTAAAAATATAAAAATAATAATAACAAGTGTTTTGAAAGAAACAACAGCCTTGAAAGGTTACAAAGCAGCCACGTCTCCTCCTCAGGTGTTTCGAAAGAAACAACAACCCTCTCTTCCAACTATTTAAAGCAGCCCTACCCATTTACTTGCTCTGAGTCCTTCGATCAAACTAAGCCAAGCTCTGCAGAAATTTGTAGGTAGCTATATACATCCTTCGAATCACTATCCAAGGTAAGAACACCCCTCCTCATACAAGCCTTCTTGATTAATCTCTCTTAACTCATAAGAGAAGATGGATCGTTTCTATCATTCCGGTAAACCGTGGGAGTCGTATCATCATCCAACTCAGACTCGAGGCGAAACGAATCGGAGAATACTCTATACGATCCAAAAAGAGTAACAACCACCATCTCTCTTCTCTTCCCCTGTTCTTGTTTCTTATTTTCAAGCTTATGTTCCTTACATTTTAGATCATCTCTTTGCAAAAATCATGAAGAGCTCTTGTCAAGTTCGTCATCAATCATCCCTCCGAGCTTCCACGCGATTTCAGGCCAAAAATCAGTATCTAAATCAAGAAAACTACACAGGTTTTCAACACAAACCCCTTTACGTGCTATTTGCGAAATTTCGATTACCGTCCTTGATTTTCGGTGCTTGAATCTGATGGAATTTGTATTATACATGTTTTGTTATGATAAGGTTATGTGGTAGATGTGTCTTTGTTGTTTGAGAACTAGATTAAGTATGCCAAATGACTTTGGAAGTTACAATACAAACTGAAAAATTTATGTTGAAATGCAGTAACTTTAGCTGTCCGTATCTTTTGATAGAAAAATAATTTTGACTCAAAACCAAAGAGGTTATGATCTCCATATAGTAGGGAGTTTGAGTGTAAAAAATTACGCAAATTGGTTCAGTATTCTGGGAGTTATTCGATTTTTAAAGTTAGGACAGTAAGCTGGAAAATAAAGAAAAACAGGGCATGTTCATTTCAGTTCAAAACTTAGGAGTCGTTTTTACTCGACTTTGACGCACAAATATTCACAAACTTTTTATTGCCAATAAACTTGACATAGCTTAGTTTATTTTACTTAAAGAAAAACGCTATTTGGGTCATCCGTTTGACGGGAATAAAGTCGCGAACATGGGAGAAAATTCAGTCATTTTATGTCTTTAAACTAGCTAGCAAGGACCAGTTTTGAATTTTTCCTAATTACACTTTTTGTTCTATTGCCATGCGATTTCAAATAATTTATATTGACCAAGCAAACTGTGTTAATGAATTTCAGTACGTAGTCGCGATGTTTTATGAACGGCTAGGACCGAAATTGATAAATATTATGCGAAAAACACTTTCTTCATTATAAAATATAAAGAACGAGATTTAACGCCCTCGTTAAATTCTCAAACGACCAAACAAATATTTAAATATACTTTACATATTATTCCGATATTTTTGAGCTAAAGAAAGAATGTTTTGCTTTAAAAATAATTATATGCGTTACTACGACCACCTTTAAAATTATATTAATCGAGGATAAAAGGGATCACTAAAATACAGAAGAACTGTTCTAGGCGAAGTGCGGCCCAAGTCAAAGCTCGGACGGTCCCTGTGTTACGCTTGCTACACTGTTCAAGAAGTTTGTAGCTTTTCTTAAAAGTTAAAGAGGTGGGTGTCACTACTGTATTGCCGATGTAAATGTTATATGGACTGTTGGTGTATTCTGAATTGAACTAAACAAACATCGACATATAACTAAGGATACAAGAATAAATTATGATGCACTTATTTTATGGTATTATGATATGTGATATATGAATTTCGATTTCACGAAGGAGGTGGGAAGTGTTTATGGGGATTGCACGTGGTAAGTCGTTGCCAGTGTGGTCCCACTATGATAAAAGACTTTTATAGTCAACAGACTTTTGTAGTCAAGGGAGATGATGGGGATTGCACGTGGTAAGTCGTTGCCAGTGTGGTCCCACTATGATAAAAGACTTGTATAGTCAAGGGAGATGATGAGGATTGCACGTGGTAAGTCGTTGTCAGTGTGGTCCCACTATGATAAAAGAATTTCGTAGTCAACAGACTTTTGTAGTCAAGATATGTGATGGGGATTGCACGTGGTAAGTTGCTGCCAGTGTTGTCCCCCCTATGATAAAGGAGATGAGATGATGGGGATTGCACGTGGTAAGTTGTTGCCAGTGTTGTCCCCCCTATGATAAAGGAGATGATAATATAATGGTGATATAAAAGGAGACAATTGGGATTACACGTGATAAGTCGTTATTAGTGTCGTCCCACAATGGTGAAGGGAATGACGAGAATTATTATCAATGCATGATATGAATGTGAATGCAATATGAATAAGAATTATTTACGATAAAATTCTAATAATAATTATTTCGACGTACTGCCAATCTGTATTGCAGCGTACAAGGATATCCACTGAGATTTTTATCTCACACCCCAAAACTAATATTTTTCAGGTTATGATCGAGAGGGGCCGGCGTTGTAGCAGGGATGACACAAAGTTCCCCCATATTAAGATGTTATAATATATCTATTTGAGACTTATGATAATAAATTGAAATGTGTTATGAGAGACGATATTTATTATTATGTCGAGTGACAAACATTTCTTAAGCAACTCGATGATCATTATGTAAGGTATCTTCAAACCAAATACTGCTTATTATATTCTAAATTTTCAAATAAATGGGCCCACACTGCTTCTATTACAACTTATAACTATCTTTAAATTATTTCCGCTGCAAAACTCTTATCGATTCACTTGTGTTATTATATTTTTAAAGAAATTTTCAAGTTCGGATTTTCAGTCACTAAGTGGCGACTCAAATTTAGAGTGTTCGAGCCTTAAAGGCTGCATTCCGGATTCGGGGCGTTACACTAAAGGATTTGAAGATCCAAAATATTCTGATCATGTATATAAACTTAAGAAAGTTTTGTATGATCTTAAACAAGCTCCTAGAACATGGTATGGTAGGCTTACTGACTTTCTTCTGGAATATGGTTTTATCAGAGGAGAGGCCGATAGAACTTTGTTCATTAAGTACACTGAAGATTATATACTTATTTCTCAAATATATGTTGATGACATTGTATTTGGTTCTACTTGTGATAAAATGTTAAGCAAATTTGTTGAGGCAATGACTGCAACATTTGAAATGAGTATGGTTGGAGACTTGAACTACTTTCTAGGTCTTCAAATCAAACAATGCAATAATGGTATTTTTTCTCCCAGAGTAAGTATGCTAAGAATTTGGTTAAAAGATTTGGTCTTGAGAATTCAAAAACGATGAAAACTCCTATTGGATCTACTTTGAAAATTTACAAAGATAGTGCTGGACAAGATGTTGATCCAACACTTTATAGATCCATGATAGGTAGTTTACTGTATCTAACCTCTAGTAGACCAGATATTATGTACAGTGTGTGTGTTTGTGCTAGGTACCAAGCAAATCCAAAGGAATCTCACCTGAATGTAGTGAAAATGATTATTAAGTATGTTGCAGGTACAAGTGAACTTGGAATTTGGTACACTAAGGACACCAACAACATTTTGTTAGGCTATAGTGATGCTGATTGGGCTGGAGATATAGATGACAGAAAGAGTACGAGTGAAAGATGTTTCTACATGGGGAACAATCTTGTATCATGACACAGCAAGAAATAGAACTGTGTTTCACAATCCACTGCTGAGTCTGAGTACATAGCTGCTGAAAGCTGTTGCACACAACTCTTGTGGTTAAGCAAGATGTTTCATGACTATGGTATTGAGAATGGTATACTTACAATTTTTTTGTGATAATACTAGTGCCATTAACATTTCTAAAAATCCTGTACAACACTCACTCACAAAACACATTAGCATAAGACATCATTTTATGAGAGATTTAGTAGAGAAGAATATTGTTAAGTTGGAGTATGTACCTACTGAAAAACAGAATGCTGATATTTTTACAAAAGCTTTAGACCATGAGAGATTCTCTATTCTGAGGAAATCTCTTGGCATGAGCACTATCTGAAAATTTTTATAAGTTGAATTTATTTCTTACTTAGTTAAATAATTCCTTTGTAAAATATCTTCGAATCTAAGAACCTTGAAGTGCAAAAATAAACACGTCTTACACCTCTCAAATGCATAAAAATATAATGTTATTAACATACTAAAAGATGTACCAAATCACTGAGTAACTATGGAGCACGGAGTTCACTACTACGATGCCTTCTTTTCAAAAGGTGATTTTTGGTAAAAACATCAAGAGGTTTGTAATCCATTAAACCTCCAACTACACGATCATTCTCTCTATAAATATCGATCATAAGATTTAATTTCTTGCTAATTGTATTTTTTGAGTTTTGTTGAGTATAGATTGCAGAATTGATTTGTGGGTGTGTATATCTCAAATTAGTGTGTGCATATTTCCATCTCCTACCTTGAAATTCCAACCGCCCCATTTAAATGACTGGAAGAAAATCAAACTCACCTCAAACTCCCACTGATTCAAAAATTCCATCTCCTTCTCGCCCAAATCCTCTCGAAATTCTTGTTTCCATGGTTTCCCAACACTCAAACTCCTCAAATGCTGACTCAAATGTCTCTGCAACACCATCAACAACCATTCCTACTCCATAAGCCACTCCTCATATCACCAACATTCCACAAGATACAATTGTCGAACAGTTCACTAGGGCTGTTGAAGAAGTGTCCAATACCCTACGATCCACAGGTCATCTGCCCGTGATGACGTTTGGAGAAATCACAGTGGATATCTCAAGCTATATTGCTGATCAAACTGCTCAAATGGCCACTGCATCGAAAAGCCCTAAATCACCTGAACCCACTGATCATGTTTCGAAAGTTGGAAATATTGAGGTTGCTAGTGCATCCGACCCTGAAGATGCTGAAATGGAGGACGCACAGGTCTCTGAAAATGGTACAAGTTCCTCACACTCTGTTTTTGATGAATCTACACCTATTTCCTTTAAAAGAAATGTGCAAAAAGGCAAACGACAGAGAAGCCCTGTACAAAGACAGAGGGCGAACCGTGTGTTTACTAGAGTGGATTATTCTGAATCCATAAGGAAAAAGAAGAAAGCTGAAAACGCTGCTGATGAACTTATCCAAGTGTTCACTAATTCCGAGGAAGAAACTGAAGTTGCTCCTGTTGTTGCTGAGAAAGCCAAGAAGAAGAAAGTTGTCAATGAACCTAAAGGCAAAGGGAAGGCAAAGATGATCCCTAAAGAAGAACCTGCTAAATCAGATTCTAATTCTGATTCTGAGAAGTGCCTTAGAGATATCCTGAAATCTCTAAAGAAGAATGTTGAGACTTTTGGTGCTACAAAGAGTGCCACACCAGAACCTGAAGATGATGGCAGTGATGATAGCTCTCCCAATGCAGAAAGCAGCTGTGATAAAAGCTCTGCTCAAAGTTCTGTACAAAGCTCTGCACATGATGATTCAAATCATGAAGATGACCTTGCTTCTGAAGATGAAGGTATTCCTGACTCTTATGAGACTTTAGAGAATAGGTTGGCTATTTACTCTAAAAGAAAACTACTAATTGAAAAGAGAATTAACATACCTGATTTTTAAAGCAAATGGATGATTAGTTTCTTAGAGGAAAGGAATTTGATGCATGCTGTGAATTTTGATGAATCATTTTTTACAAACTGGGCTTATGAATTTTATGTTTGTACGAAGAAGAGTACTGGTAGAAGATCATCTAAGTAGTATGGAACTGTAAATTTTTTTTGGGGGGGGGGGGGGGAGATGTACCTTTTACTCCTGAATTGATAAATAAGTTTTTGCAAATTACCAATGTTGAGGAAGATAAAGAACCTGATATGGATGTCGTAATTTCTGCTATAACTGGTGGTAGGAAAGTTAAGTGTACTAAATAGATGCTAGCCAAAGACCTTACCTCCCTGCATTCAGTGTTATATAAACTCATCATTTACAACTGGATCCCAACCACAAACACTACCAAGATCACAAAAGACCAAGTTGTTCTTATGTATAGGATATTTGTGCTTAAGAAATTCAATTTAGGTCTTACAATCTTCCACCACATGATGAGATTAACAGGAAAAGTTTCTGAAAAAGGTAACCTACCCTATTCTGTTTTGATTTCCAATTACTTGAGGCACCATGGTTTTGTTGCCAAGAACACTGATGTGTTTATTGGCTATTGCTCCTGCCTTACTCACTAGGGATAGAGTACTTGACTTGCCTTTAACTGCTCCTTGTACTGAACATCAGCACAGACCTTCGACTTTTGATCAACCAGGACCATTCAGACCAAGACAGAGGAATGCACCCCCAAATGTTGAGAACATCCATATCAACATTTCTGGGAATGTTTGTGTTTCACAAGAATTTATCAAACTTCAGTTACAGCACTTGCATGAATCTATTGAAGAGCTCTAGTTCCAGAAGGACAGGTGAACCAATATTTTTTCCACTACAACAAGGGGAGTACCACCACCATCTAACGCCAATGTGGTAATTGAAGAGATGACTGATGAGGGAGTTACAGCTCCTTGATCTTCATTCAATTTGATCCAACGATTACAACAGGTATTGTCCTGACTAGTATTTAGCAATGATGTTAACCTCAACTAAATACATAATACTGGGTATGTATAGAAATATATGTGCATCAGGTGTGTTGTAGTCGAAAGGTCAAATTGGGGGAGATTGTAGATGTTGTTAATTCTTAAATGCATCAACATTCTCAACAACATCTTAATTTGACCTTCCGAATTTTTTTCTAAATCTTTTTTGAAATGCTACATTAAATGTTGATCTAAATGTTGTCGCATTTCTGGCAGGATCTAGAAGCTTCTACAAGGATCTGGAACCTGGAAGATTCCAGAACATTGCAGAACGTGCTAGACCAGCTTGGAACCTTATAGATCGACCTGGAACATGCAAGAAGGATCTAAAAAGATCATGGAAGTTGAGTTCCTAAAAGGATCTCAAGATGGAAGCCTCTAGAATTCGTATCCCACTCTATAAATACTGAAGGAAGGCTTCATAATTCAATGTATTCTATTCGAACAATATCCTAGACTAAGCGTTCATCCCTGTTAGGAATTGTGGCCAGTAGTTACATTTTAGTTCATACGAAGTATCCCACCCGTATGACTGTGCGCTTTTCTTTATCTATTGAGAGTGTAATCATAGATAGGACTAGCATTTCGGCGGTGTATAATTTATACACTTAGTTCGTTTTTAGATCAAGGCACCTGCCTCAATTGTAGTTTCAGTTGTGAAAGTTATTGTTGTAACATTTCACACAACATTTGTACTTGAAGATAAGTATTGATTTTCGCCATAAGGCTAACTTAGATTTTTATTTATAAAATCTATGTTAAAAATATTTCCATTGTGTCGCATTTGTTTTTAGTGTTTCTAGTCTTCCGCTGTGTGTTATTATTTCTGATATTCTGTTAGTGTTGGGATATGAATCCTATAAACAATGTTCTAATTGATGATTATATGTTTTGATGGCCAAAAGCAACTTTAGAGTTAATGATATGTGTGATTATATGTTGTTTTATTGTGATATGAAGTTTAAGTTTACTGATCTTAGTATTTTACTAATCTGATATATGAACTGTTTAAGAACTAAGCTGATAAATGAATTGTATAGACAGCTTATAGTATAGGACTTAGTTATACTCATCTGTATATAGTTCAGTTGATGTATAGATAGGTTTTATATTTGTAAAGTTGTATTCTATTGTATTCAGCATTGTAAAAGTTAGAACAGTAAGATAGATGGAAGTCAGAAGACTAAAGATGACTAAGAGATATCAGAAGACTACTTCAGAGTATGAAGAAATCAAGAGAAGTATTTTTGAAGGAAGCTGAACAGTTTTGGAGAACTGTGCTGATTGACCAAGAGCAGTAAAACTAAGAAGAGTAGTTTACTGTGCTAAGTTGGTTTTTTTGAAGAATAAGTTTAGATGACTTATTTGAAGCGTAACTGAAGATATTTGAAGATATGTTGATTTGGAAGATAAGATAAGTTGGTTACAAAAAGAAGGAAGTTACAACAAGAAACGGTTATGAGTTAGTTGAGAGTTAGTTCACAAACTGCTAACTGTCTTACTAATGCTTATAAATACCGTGTGATCTTCTACTTGAAAAGACTACTGATACAATTACTATTCAAGAGCAATCAAGAAGCATTCAAGTATTCAAGCACTCACAGAGTTGAAGATCAAACCAGAAGTGAAGCCACAGAACTGAAGAGAAGAATCAAAGGCTATTACTAGAGAAGTTTTACTTTTCGTTTTAAGTTTGTATTGTGTAAACAAGTGTGCTAGTTACTTGTGAAATTACTAGTTGATCGAAGATATACCTGGTGGTATAATCGACAAGATCGAAGTCTTAATCTTGGGACTCTAAGCTACAAGTACTCAAGAAGGAAAGAGTAATAAAACATCGCAACTGGAGTTGTGAGAGTGGATGTAGACATTTGTCGAACAACTATAAAAATCTTGTGTTCTTTACTGTTTGTTTTTTTATTAACTGTTGATATATTTGTTTAACCAAGAACAGTAAGTTTTCTAAAGAAAAGATTTAAAGAAAAGTTGAGTATAAAAGCTAACTGTTAAGTACTGAGCTGATTCTAAGAACAGTACTGTACATAACGTATTTCCGCACTTAAAACTCTGATATTTTGATAGAATTTGAAAAGTCTATTCACCCCTCCCCTCTAGACTTTTTCTTAGCTTACTCAATCTAAAACTCAACTTTTGGGACCAACAAGTGGTATCAGAGCAGTAGTTCTTTGGACTGCTGTTTCTAGATAACCTTGTAGACTTTGGGGAAAGTCTAATTGTCTCTCATTACTGATACTTGTTTCTTGATCTTACTTGTCTTTCTTGACCTATCTGTTATACTACTGATCTTAACTGTCTGTTCTATCATGGAAGAAACTAACATCAATAAACTTCCAAAGTTCAAGGTTGCAGATTACGATTATTGGAAGCTAAGGATGGAGGCCATCTTTAGTTCAACCCATGATCTAATGATGTCTGTGATCAAAGAAGGGCCTATTACTACCATGATACCCAACACTGCAACTCTGGAGCCTTCAAAAGCCATTGGTGTTCTCGTGCCAAAACCCAGGTTAGATTTAACTACTGAGGAAATGAGGCAGAACAATCTAGACAGTTTGGCCAAGAATTACATTTTGCACACCCTTCCCAACGAGTATCTTGGGAAAGTGGTTAAATGTAAATCAGCCAAAGAGATGTGGGACAAGTTAGCTATCATTTGTGAGGGAACTTCTCTTATAAAAGAAAGCAAACTATCCACTGCTGTCCAGGGGTTCGAATCATTTAAAATCAAGACTGGTGAAACTATAGACCAGGTCGATACTCGTTTTACAAAGATTATGAATGATCTGGATGTTTTAGGTAAGACTTATACCAATAGGGAGATCAATTTACGTATCCTTAAAGCCTTAGATGAAAGGTGGAAAATGGTCACACTGATCATTAAAAACACTCAGGATATAGATAACTGGTCTGCTGAAACTACCTTCCAAACCCTTCAGGCACATGAGTTTGAATTGGATGAAGAAGATCCAATAGTTAGTGGTGATAGGGTTAAGGAAATCTCCAAGAGCATTGCACTTAAGGCATCTACCTCTAAGAAGCCTAGATCATCTATGTCTAAGTCCTCAAGCATAAAAGATGAACTAGAGAGTACTGATCTTGATCTTAAGGATCAGTTGAACTTAATGATTAAGAGGTTTGACAAACTTAACAAACGTTATGGTAGATACAAAAGATTCTATAAGGACACTCAGGGCTCTAATAACAGGGACTCTTCTAGGACCAGAAGGGATCACAAATCTTCTGAAAGGAGAGATGAGATCTCTAATGAGAAAAGAAGAGATAGGAATTCTGCTGATAGGAAGGATAGGAACTCTACTGATAGAAAGGACAGGAACCGATATCACTCTCCTACTAAACGTTCTACTAATGAACCTCTTTGCTATAACTGTGAGAAACCAGGTCATTACATCCATGAATGTCCTGATCTGAGTGCTGAAGACAGAAGAGAAAGAAAAGCAAGGAGAGATCGCAAATATGCAAAGGGTAAGAGGGCAATGGTGGCCAACAATGAATCTGATACGGATTCAGATGAGTTGCCATCTTCCTCTTCTGATTACCCCTCTAGCAGTGAGAAAGAAGTCTTCATTGCAGATGATGGACTAGTCATGATGGCAAAAATAGATCAAGAGGTATCATCTGTCACATCTTTTCAATCTTGTGATGAATCTGATTCTGATTCTGATTTATGTGACACTGCTGATAGTAGTGTAGGGAGTAGTCTTCATCATTCCAATGGAATGAATGAAGAAGACCTCCTACCAGCTAACAAAGCATTCATGGAAATCAGTGATGAGAACATATCTTTAAGATAAGAAATCATGAGTCTTAGAGAAGCTCAAATGAAAGTGGATCCTAATATAACTTTTCTAAATGCACGGCTATCAGAAGAGTTGCCTCAACTCAAAGATAAGTATGCATCTATGGACAAGTTATATCAGGGTATGCTGCATACACAAGCTAAAGAGACAAATGAGTTCAATGACTTAAAGATTAAATGTGAAAAACTTGAAGAGCGCAATAGATTCTTAGAATCTGAAGTACTGAGCCTAGATCTAAAGCTATCTGATATGATTAACTCTTATAAGATTAATCAAACATTATCAGACAGATACATAGCTCCTAATGATAAAAGTGGAATAGGTACTGATCTGCCTAGTTCCTCTACTTCAGGCATTAAGAACACTACTGGAGCTAGTTAAAGTTCTTTGCAATTAGATAAAGGAAAAGAACCTATGCCTTATGATAATGATCCAAAACCTAAAGTACAGTCTAAATACATTCCTCCTACTACCAAGAATGGTAAACAGAAGAATGGATCTAGACCAGTACAGTCAACACCATACCAGAAGAGTTCTACTCCTCTGACCAGAGCAGAAATGTCCTGGAATCAGAAGAGGCAGACTCAGAACAGTAGGTCAAGACAAACTCAGGCAAGTTGGAAACAGCCTAGACCTCCTTTTATAAGGCAGTCTCAGCTGTACTCAACTAAACCTAGGAAATTTGTGCCTCATTATCATAACAAACCTGTTCTTTATCCTCCACCTTTATCTTACGATATCATTGGAGAGGAAAGACCAAAACGCATCTATAAGCCGTATGGTCCACAAGCTTTTAGGCCATATGCAAACTATTACAGACATACAGATCTTCCTGAAAAAGGGATAGAACCAAGGAAAGGCTATCTCAGAAAAATAGATCCTAAGTCTGCTGATAATTTGGATAAGGTCAATAAAGTATTGTTCTGTGATAAGCATGGTAGAAAACTTAAGAGGTCTCAATTATTCAAATCTTCAATGTTTATTTGGATACCTCTTACTACTAACCCCCAATGACCCCAGTAAAGAAAGGGTACCTAAATTATTAAGATCACTACTTGCAGGGTCGACTGGATTTTTACAAGAAAGGTGGTTCAGTTGGAGAAACTTGGTACATAGACAGTGGGTGTTCTCACCACATGACTGGTACCAAGACTCTCCTTTCTGACTATCATGAGAAGGAAGGACCAAAAGTGATCTTTGGAGATAGTTCCATGGCAATCACAAAAGGATTTGGATACATCAAGAATGGAGATGTAGAGATTCAAGATGTCTCATATGTTGAAGGTCTGAAATATAATTTGTTATCTGTCTCTCAATTTTGTGACAGGGGCTACAAAGTTTACTTCAAAAGCACCAAAAGTGAAATCTGGGATAAAAGAACACATACAATTCTACTAGTTGGAGTTAGACAGGGCAGTGTCTACATTGTAAATTGGAATAGTTGTCCTAGGGATGCTTGCCTTCTTTCTAAGAGTCCTAAAGAAATCAGCTGGCTATGGCACAGACGCTTATGCCATCTGAACTTTAAGATTATTAACAAGATTGCAAGAAACTACCTTGTTGAAGGTATCCCTAATGAAATCTATTTCAAATCACAAGTGTGTGATGCTTGCCAAAAAGGTAAACAGGTAAAGGTTTCCTTTAAGTCAATTCCCACTCTTTCTACTTGTAGAGTCCTAGAACTCTTGCACATGGATCTACATGGTCCAATAAAACCCCCTACACTGAATGGTAGAAGGTACACTTTGGTTGTGGTAGATGATTATTCAAAATTCACTTGGGTAATCTTCTTACACAAAAAGAGTGACACACAAACCCAACTACCAGATCTGTTAAAGAGGTTGCAAGTAGAAAAAGGTCAGCCCATTGTCAAGATCAGGAGTGACAAGGGGACTGAATTTATAAACTGCTATATTAAAGAATTTTGTTCTAAGTCTGGAATTCAGCATTTGACAAGTGCAGCTAGGACACCCCAACAAAATGGTGTAGCTGAGAGAAGAAACAGAACACTAAAGGAAGCATGCAAAACAATGCTTGCAGAGTACAACACACCACATAAGTTCTGGGCTGAGGCAATCAACACTGCCTGTCACACTCAGAACAGATGTGCATTCAATAAGGTACATGGTAAAACTCCTTATGAGGTATAGAAAGGTAGAAAACCTAGAATTTCATATTTTCATATCTTTGGATGTAAATGCTTTATTCATAACAATGGAAATAGCAAATTAAATGCTTTTGATGCCAAAGCTGATCAGGGAATATTCTTAGGTTATTCTTCTACTAGCAAGGCATTTAGAGTGTTTAATTACTCTACTCTATGTGTAGAAGAAACACCCCATGTTGTCTTTGATGAAGTTGTACAGGACTCTGCTGATCATCAGATCAGTAAGAAAATTGATGATCTGACCATTCAAACTGATAAAGACAATGAAGAGACTGAAGTCTATGAATCTGTACAAGCCTACAATCCATTTCTGAATGTTCTAAACAAAGATGATGATGTAGAAAAGGTAAAAGACAATGGTAAGTCTTCTAGACCAATTGACATGCCTGAATTGGTTGACTGCTCACCTGTGAATAAAACTGCTGAAAATGATGATATTGATATTGATGATTCTGTTATGCATGATGTGGATGATGAAAGTATTCCTGTTAAGACTAGAAAAACATGGAAATCTGCTCATTCTACTGATCTGATTATTGGTGAATCCAATATAGGTGTTAAGACCAGAAGACAACTGTTTGATTCTAAGCCTGAACCAAGTAATTCTCTGTTTTGTTGGTGTTGCTTCTTATCTTCTATTGAGCCTGCTAATGTGAAAAAAGCTTTATCTGACAGTAACTGGATTATGGCTATGCAAGAAGAATTAAATCAGTTTACTCGAAATGATGTATGGGAACTCGTAGAGAGACCTACTGATCACAATGTGGTAGGTACAAAGTGGATTTTCAAAAATAAGAAAGATGAAAATGATCTTGTTGTGAGAAACAAACCCAGATTAGTGGCTCAGGGCTACTCTCAAGCAGAGGGTATTGATTATGATGAAACATTTGCCCTTGTAGCCAGATTAGAAGCTATAAGATTGTTTCTTGCTTATGCTGCTTATATGAAATTCACTGTGTATCAAATGGATGTGAAAAGTGCATTTTTGAATGGTATACTTGTTGAAGAAGTTTATGTAGAACAACCTCCTGGATTTGAGGTAAATGGTAATCAAGTATACAGGTTGAAGAAAGCACTATATGGTCTGAAACAAGCACCAAGAGCCTGGTATGACACCCTTTCTCTATTCTTAGTTGAAAATGGATTTACTAAGGGCAAAGTGGATCGAACCTTGTTCAAAAGACAAGAAGGTACAGACATTTTATTAGTCCAAATTTATGTTGATGATATAATATTTGGATCTCCTAACAAAAGCATGAGTGAAAGCTTTTCAAAGCTCATGCAAAACAAGTTTGAAATGTCAATGATGGGAGAAATGACTTAATTTCTTGGACTTCAAGTAAAACAATCATCTGATGGTATCTTTATCAATCAAGCAAAATATACAAGAAATTTGTTAGATAAATTTGGTATCAAGACCTGTAAAACAGTTGGAGTACCAATGCTGCCAACGTACAGAATGGATCCTGATGATCAAGGTAAGTCTGCTGACCAATCCTATTATAGAGCTTTAATTGGTTCTCTACTCTACTTAACTGCTAGTAGGCCAGATATTGCATTTGCAGTAGGTGTATGTGCTAGATTTCAGGCCAACCCCAAAGAAAGTCATGTGGAGACTGCTAAAAGGATATTGAAATATCTAAAGGGTACCATTAATCGAGGTTTGTGGTATTCTGCAGATGATGATCTATCCCTAAGTGGTTATTCAGATTCTGACTTTGGTGGTTGCAGGATAGATAGAAAATCAACTTCTGGTTCATGCCAATTTTTAGGTTCAAAGCTCATATCATGGTTTTCAAAGAAACAAACAAGTGTGGCAACATCTACCACTGAAGCAGAATATATGGTTGCAGGAAGTTGTTGTAGTCAGCTTCTTTGGCTAATGCAACAACTCAAAGACTACAACATTGTGGAATCTAATGTACCTATATTCTGTGACAGCAATAGTGCAATTGCCATCACTCAAAATCCCGTTTTACATACTAGATGCAAGCATGTAGATGTTAGGCATCATTTTATTAGGGATCACGTTGAAAAGAAAAACATTAGGATGGAATACTGATATTCAGAGAGCTGACATTTTCACAAAACCTTTGGCCGAAACTAGGTTTGGAGAGCTCTGCATAAGTTTAGGATTGATAGACATGGATTCTGCATGTATATAGAACCGTATACTAATATTTCAGGTACTTAGCTGATATAAAAAATAGTACACCAAGAAGGGTAATTTTGAAGAAATGACCATGTCAAGACCTCTACATTCATCACAATCAGGTAAAAAGGTTACTAAGGTGCCTAAATCCCGATGAGGAAGCTGGTAAAGCTGAGGGAATTGAGAATATACATTTAAGGGGGAATCTGTGATTTCTTAAATATCCTGTATGTTGACTCAGAGCACTAATCACCTTAGAAAAAACCTTACAAAGACCTATTTTAATTATTTTATACTAATCTGTACTGTATTTCACCATTTATGCATGAACTAATACTTCTACCAAGGTGAAACACGCACAGAAGAAGAGTTCTCTACTGAAGGGGGAACTGATCTGAAAACAGTACTGATCTTATGTTACTGTGCTGATACTGAAAAGTGATCTAAACATCGAAAAAGTAATACTAAAAAAAAAAAAGGGTCAAAGAACTGATCTTAGATTACTGTGCTGATCCCCAGAAGTGATCTGATCTTCAAGGAAGTTATACTCAGCTGATCACAGTACTCAGCTGAATCCAGATAAGTAGTTCATAATGTTGAAAAAGTGATAAAAATGTGCTAAAAACAACTGTGCTGATAAAAATCAGCAGAGTATTTTTAACCTAACTAGGTGTTGTATCTACTAAACAATATACTTGTTGGGATATGAATCCTAGACAAGTCCTAAATATTGATGAAAGATGAAGTTTTGATAAGCCAAAAGTAGTTGGAATATTTTCTAAGTGTTGACTAATCTAGTCTAGTTGAGTTGAAGTCATCTTGAACAGATCAGTAGAGTTCACATGAAAAGAAAGTATTGTTTTCTTATTAAAAGATAAGTACGATTTATAAGTACTTCATATGTGCTATTTGTATATGTTAGATTGTTGTTGAGCTATGAATAATCATTGTATAGAGCTCATGATTTTTGAATGTAATAAATAGATTGATTGTATAGTTTATAAGTTGACTAAGCTTTATAATTCAGAAAAGCTTAAAGTAATGTAATAGTCTTGTTAGTATTAGAATAGTCTACTACTGAAGATTGCACAAGAAGACCAGAAGAAGAAGAGTTGAAGTCTACTACTCAAGACTGGTGGACTACAAGACAAGTGCATCTACTAGACTATACAAGACAGGTCAACTTGAAGTAAAGTCTAAGTGAAGCGCGTGTAAAGATAAGGATGAAGAAGTTAGTTATGAAATAACTAATTCGTAACAAAAAACGCGTGGATTGATAAGAAGTTTCAGTTAAAAGTTAGTTTTCAAGAAGAGTTGGTTACAACTACCTGAGTTCTTGAAGATTGAAGTCTATAAATACTCAAGGTGTTTATCATTTGAAGACTACTGTTACTGTAAGTACGCATACTGATACATACTGAAGATATACTGAAGATTACTCACAGAGTTCGTTGAAGTTCAGAAAGCAAGTCAGAAGTGAAGTGAAGAATCAGAAGACTGCGACTGAATAAGTTTTTAGTTTTTGTTGTTTTTATCAAGTTGCTAGATACTTGTTAAATTTCTAGTTAGATCATAGACGTATCTGGTGGTATAGTCTTAGAAGATCTAAGTCTTCTTCTTGGGACTTAAAATCACAGGAAAATACACTTTGTACTCGATTGGAAGAGTTAAGTGGAAACATCACAACTGGGTTTGTGAGAGTGGACGTAGACAAGTTGTCGAACCACTATAAATTGTTTGTGTTGTTTACTGTTTTAATTGCTTAACTGTTTAATTGTTTACATACTTAACTGTACTAGAGTAGTTGAGTATAGAACAGAGTTCTCGAATTTTGAAGTTGAGTATAAACTTAAATTGGGCTCATTGTTAATTTCGTTATTCCGCATATTGTATTCTGATATTTCGATAGATTTTTGAAAAGTCTATTCACCCCCCTCTAGACATTTTCACTAGCTTACTCGTTATTAACTCAACTTTGGGGACCTACAAGTGGTATTAGAGCAGTGGTTTTCGAACTGCTGTTTCTTGATAACCAACTTAAGACTTAGGGTGAAATTTTGGTCCGTGATTGTACTTGCTTACGTGTTCTTGATCAACATACTTGTTCTATCTGTTTCTTGTTCCCTGTTCCTGATCTATCTGCTTCTTGATCATAAAACTACTTAACACTTATTTCTTGAAATCATGTCTCTTGAGATCAGCGCTAACAAGTTACCCAAGTTCCAGGTTCAAGACTACGACTACTGGAAGTTGCGAATGGAGGCTATCTTCAGCTCCACGCACGATCTAATGATCTCTGTTGTGACCGAGGGTCCGATCGTGACAATGGTTCCAAACACTGCAAATCTTGACAAAGACAAACCAATTGGCACCCTCGTCAAGAAACCAAGGTCTGATCTAACCTCAGAAGAAATGCGTCAAAATAATTTGGATAGTTTGGCAAAGAATTATATTTTACACACTCTTCCTAACGAGTATCTAGGAAAAGTGTTAAAATGTAAGACTGCCAAAGAGATGTGGGACAGATTAGCTATCATTTGTGAAGGGACATCCCTGATCAAAGAGAGTAAATTATCCACTGCTGTCCAAAGATTTGAATCATTTCGGATGAAAGCTGGCGAAACTATCGACCAGCTGGATACTCGTTTCACTAAAATCATGAATGACCTTGAAGTTCTTGGTAAAACTTATACTTCTCGTGAAATCAATCTTAGGATTCTTAAGAGCTTAGATTCTCGATGGAAAATGGTAAAGATGATAGTTAAGAATACCCAAGACATAGATGCTTGGAGTGCAGAGACCATGTTTCAAACTCTGAAGGCTCATGAGTTTGATTTAGACGAAGATGAACCACTAGCCAGTAGTGATAGAGAACATGCTGTATCTAAGAACGTTGCCTTTAAGTCTAGCTCTTCTAAATCTTCTAAGGTAGATAGGTCTAAGCCTAAGACTAAGTCTGCCTCTGTAAAAGACGAGTTAGATACTGATCTTAGTTTGAAGGATCAGGTGAGCTTCATGGTTAGAAAGTTTGATAGGCTAAATAAACGTTTCGGAAGATACAAGAAGTTCAATAGGGATCATAGAGTGTCTACTTCTAAGAACTCGTCTGAGACCAGACGAGACCGAAACTCATCCGAAAGGAGAGACGAAGTCTCGAAAGGTAATAGACGAGATAGAGAGTCTGACGATAGGAAGATTCAACGTTCCGATAGACGTGATAAGCGTAGGGACAAATCTCCTATTAAAAAGGCTACTAATGATCTCTTGTGCTATAATTGTAAAAAGCCAGGTCATTACATTTATGAATGCCCAGACTTGAGCACTGACGATCGAGAAGAACGTAAAGCTCGAAGGGAAAGAAGATACAACCGTGGCAAGAAGGCAATGATGGTCAATGATGATTCTGATTCGGATTCAGACGAATTGCCATCGTCCATATCTAGTCACTCAACTGATCAAGATCACGACGAAGCTTTTATAGTAGATGATGGCCTATGCTGCATGGCTAAAATCGATCAAGAGGTATCATCTGCTACATCTTTTCAATCTTGTGATGATTCAGAAACTGATGAAAGTGACACTGCTAGTAGTGAAGTAGGAAGTAGTCCTCAGCACTCGACTAGTGCTATTGAAGACGACCTTCTACTTGCTAACCAAGCATTCATCGAAGTCAGTGATGAAAATATTGCATTAAAACAAGAAATCATTGATCTTAAGGAAGCTCAGTCCAAATTAGATCCTAATGTAACAGTCCTAAATGAACGCTTGACTGAAGAGTTAAGACAACTCAAAGAAAAGTGTGCATTGACAGACAGGTTATATCAAGACCTACTTAAGACACATGCAACTAAGAGAAATGAATTTAATGTTTTAAAGAGCAAGTGCAATAGACTTGAAGAACGTAATAAGTTCTTAGAGACCGAGGTTGTCACACTTG
This sequence comes from Galeopsis tetrahit, assembly GCA_963675135.1. Lineage (NCBI taxonomy): Eukaryota > Viridiplantae > Streptophyta > Magnoliopsida > Lamiales > Lamiaceae > Galeopsis > Galeopsis tetrahit. Next base: position 60,423,846 of record OY776132.1, read on the forward strand.
ATCTCAAACTTACTGACCTGGTTAACTCTTCAAAGATTAACCTTTGTTGGGATATAAATTCATCCTAAGCCCCACTTAATGTTAGAATAGTTTTGATGGCCAAAACACTTAGAGTTTATAAATGTAATAGGATCAGCTGACTTGTATAGAACAGCTTAAACTAGTCTTGTGTGATCAACTGTATTGATATCAGCTGATCAGCACAGTCCTGGCTTACATGCCTATCCTCAAGATGAGAAGAGTAGAAGACATGAAGACTAGAAGATCCTTGAAGACCAGATAAGTTAAGGTGCTTGTATACCTACCTATCTGATGGAGTCCCAGATTGAAGATGGCCTAAAAGCAGTACAAAGAATTTCCAGATCAGAAGAGTGTTACTCGTCTGATATCAGAAGACAGAAGACCTAAGGCCAGAAGAGTAGTCAGAAGACTAGAAGTACAGATCAGAAGACTATGTGCTCTTCCAGGACTCGGCTGATTCCTAAGTCATCTTGCAATTCAAACGAAGACCTACCTTATTTAGAAGATTGACATGATCCCAGGATTGAAGCAATCAAGCGGCTGGAATCAAGGAATCAAGCTATTATGGAAAGATTGCTCAAACGGCTAGTCAACTCCAACGGCTAGTTGCAACCAATCTCCATTATAAATACAAGAGGATGAGAAATCACAAAAGAAAAAGTCACAAGAGAGAATTCAACAAGCCAAGCAAGCAATCAAAGCTAAAGCCATACAGTTCTAAGAATTCTCAAAAGAGCCAGAAACCATTAGATTATCTATAGCTCTTAAGTGATTTCTATCCTACCCTTAAGAACCTGAAACCTGTTCATATTGTATATCAATTGTTTTAGGCATAGTGGTTAAGCAAATTATAAGCTTGAACCATTAGTTGGATACACCTCAAAAACCCCAACCCTCACCGAAAGGTTAAAGTTTTTGAAACCCCTTAAAGTGAAAGTGCTTACAATCACTTGTGGAGACCGTAGCTGTTAGGACGGCTCAGATCTCAAAGTCCTAACCTTGGGACTATAAAGGTCAAGACCCTTGTAATTTGTGGAAATTAAAGGGATTAAACATCACGTTAGGACGTGAGAGTGGACGTAGGAACGTATATCCGAACCACTATAAATCCGGTGTTATTTACTTTCTGCACTTTACATTTCTGCCTTTACATTCATTATTATATAGTGCATACTGTGATTTCAACACTCTTCAAAACAAGGCCATAACTTTCAAACCAGCATCAGCTGAGTATTTTCATTAAGTAAAACAAGTTACAAGAACGAGTCTAAACCAGGGCCACCATAATTCCGCATATAACCTCCTCAGTCAGATCACTATAGTCATCTGGACCAGCAGACTTACAGTCCAGTTGACATAGCAATCAGAAGAGGTTCCCAACTCTGTTTGAAAAAGTTTTAAAGTCTATTCACCCCTCCCCTCTAGACTTTAAACCCATTCACTACTCGTTCAGGGACCAACAAGTGGTATCAGAGCAGTGGTTCTAACGGACTACTGTCTCTAGATTATCAGAAGACTTGAGGGAGTCTTTCTGTAGTCCTCTTGAACAGATCTTTTGAAAAACTTGTTTTTGAAAATCCATACAGCATGAGTGCTAACATGCGAAAGTTGCCTAAGTTTTCAGTTGAGGATTATGATTACTGGAAGATCAGGATGAGGAAGAATCTCACATCAGTCCACTACAAGATGTGGTCTGTAATCACTGAAGGCCCAATCACCATCATGACAGTCAACACTGCAAATGGTGATCCAGAAGTCCCAGTTGGAGAACTGGTTCCCAAGCCTATGAGGGATCTCACACCAGAAGAGATGAAGCAATCAAACCTTGATAGCATTGCTCAAGATTACATAATGCAAACTCTTCCAAATGAGTACATTGCAAAGGTCATCCACTGTGAGTCAGCCAGAGAGATGTGGGAGGCATTGGCACTCCTCTGTGAAGGAACTGAGCTGATCAAGGAAAGCAAATTGTCGACAGCAGTCAAGAAGTTTGAACACCTCAAGATGCATCCAGGAGAAACTATTGATCAGCTGGACAATAGATGTACAAAGATCATAAATGAGATTGAATCTCTAGGCAAGAAGTATACAAATAGAGAGAAAAACTTGAAGATCTTGGACTCTTTACCCAAGAGATGGAAACTCAAGAAGACCATCATCAAAGATACTCAAGATATCAAGAAGTGGTCTACTCAAACTCTATTTCAGAACTTAAAAGCTCATGAATATGACCTTGACAGAGAAGAAAACTCAGGAAGTGATGAGTCAACTGCAGCCCCATCTACCTCCAAGACTGTAGCCTTCAAGGCAGCCAATACAAAAGCTGCAAGTACCTCATCTGGCAAGGCCTCTCTGAAAACAGAAGACTGTGAAGGATCAGACATGAGTCTGAAGGAACAAATGGCTCTTATGATCAAGAGATTCGAAAGGATGAACACTCTCAACAGCAAATATAGAAAATTCTATAGAAACTACAAAGATAGAAGAGCAAGTTCACCCTCCAGAGGTTCCAGAGAAAGAACACCAGAAAGACATCCTAGAAAGGATGTGGAGTCATCTGACAGCCGAGGATCCAGAAGAAGAGATGCCACTCCTCCAAGGAAAGGCAACTCAAATCAGAAACCTGGATCATGCTTCAACTGTCGCAAACCAGGACACTATGTCTATGAATGTCCTGAGCTGGATTTGGATGACAAAGAAGAAAGAAGGCCAAGAAGAACTTCAGACAAGAAAGCTATGGTGACTGAAGAATCTGAATATCAAAGTGATGAACTCCCTACATCACCAGACTGCCAAATCTTCTCAGTTGATTCAGATGACCTAGCTATGATGGCTATAGGTGAAAATGAGGTAAACTCCTATGCTACTACTTTCCATTCACCTATTTTTTCACAATCAGATGAGATAAACTCTTCTGAAGGCGAATCAGAAGACACCTATTATCAATCTTTAAGAAAAGTAAAAGGTGATCTGGATATTTCCACTAGAGCTTTTATAGAAGTGGAAGAGGAGAATAAGGATCTAAGGAAAGAAATTGCTAAGTTGAAAAAGGTTAAGTTTGATAACACCCCTGAGCTGGCCACAATGAATGAAAGATTGACCAGAGAAGTGGAGCTTCTTAAGGAAGAAAATACCACAATAACTTAGTTGTATGAGGGGATGTTACAAACTCAAGCTTTAGAAACTAAGGAACTTCGTTCACTACAATCCAAATTCGATGACCTCTTCCAAGCACACAAGCTCTTAGAAAAGGAGAAGGAATGCCTAAATCAAAAGATATCAGAGTTCAATAAAGCCTCTACTACTATTGAAAGTATCTCTGAGTATTATAGATCAAATGGCAATAAGATGGGTTTTGGCTATGAACTCAACCCATCTACATCCTCTCCAGCTGGGGGTAGTACACCTAACAAGTGCACTACTCAGACACATGAAAAGGGTGAGTGTTCTAAACACAATGAACCTAATATGAACCAAAAGGCATCTGTACCAGCTAAGGCTAACTATCCCAAAACCAAATATGGTAAAGGACAAGCTAACCCCAAGCCTGTACAGAGGAACAGCAAACAGCCTAGACCATCTCGGCTAAGACAGTCTCAGCTGTATGCTGCTCCAGCCAAGAAGAAGAAGTCTTCTTCAAACAAATCTGTTCTCTTTGCACCCCCTATCTCTTATGATATTGTGAGAACAGAAGAGTATGGTCCATATAATCGTGTGCATCGACCAGCTAATGCACCCAGGCCGAATGTAACTAGTCAAAAGATCATGTATGTACACCCCTATAAAGGGAAACCATTTGACTATTACTTAGCTGACACTAAGGACAAATCAGATCAGTCCAAGGTGCTGACTGGTAAGATTTGGTTCTGTGATGCCCGAGGGAAACAACTCAAGTGCTCAAGGTTGTTCAAACGACCAATGTATATGTGGGTTCCCAAGGGTAGTACTAACACCCAAGGACCCAAAACAAAATGGGTACCTAAGACTTAACTTTTCTTGCAGGAAAGGAGGGACCTATACAGAAGAGGAGGTCTAGCAGGAGAAACTTGGTACATAGATAGTGGATGCTCAACTCACATGACAGGAACCAAAGCCCTGCTGACCAACTACATAGAAAAGAAAGGTCCAAAAGTCTTCTTTGGTGATAACGCGCATGGTAACACAAAAGGATATGACACCCTTAAAAATGGTGACATTGAGGTACATGATGTATCATATGTAGAAGGTCTTAAGTTTAATTTATTATCTGTTTCTCACTTTTGTGACACTGGTTACTCAGTCAAATTCTCTAAAGATGAGTGTCTCATAAGTGATAAGAGAACTAAACAAAACCTTCTAACAGGATCTAGAAAGGGAAGTATGTATCTTGCAAATTGGAACAGCTGTCCTAAGGATACATGTCTGCTTGTGAAGAGCCCTAAAGATGTCAGCTGGCTATGGCACAAACGTCTTAGTCATCTGAACTTTAAGACTATGAACAAGTTAGCAAGGGAATCCTTAGTTGATGGTCTGCCTAATGAACTCTACTGTAAAGATCAGGTGTGTGATGCATGCCAACAAGGAAAGCAAACAAAGGTCTCCTTCAAGACCAAGAAGACAGCATCAACCAGCAGAGTTCTTGAACTGCTTCACATGGATCTCTTTGGACCAATCACTCCAACCACTCTAACAGGGAGGAAGTACACTCTTATTGTTGTAGATGATTATTCCAAGTTTACTTGGGTTATCTTCTTATACAAGAAGAGTGAAACACAGCAGAAGCTCCCTGAACTATTGAAGAGGATCCAAGTAGAGAAAGGAGAACCAATTGTGAAAATTAGAAGTGACAAAGGCACTGAATTCATTAACTCTTATATTATTGCATATTGTACTTCTAATGGTATTCAGCATGAGACAAGTGCAGCAAGAACACCACAACAGAATGGTGTAGCTGAAAGAAGAGTCAGAACACTCAAAGAAGCTGTCAGAACACTCCTTGCTGAATTCTCCACTCCCAAGAAGCTATGGGCAGAAGCCATCAACACAGCTTGTCACACTCAAAACAGGTCAGGTATTCATAAAATACATGAGAAAACCCCATATGAACTATGGAAAGGTAGAAAACCTAGAGTATCTTACTTTCATATATTTGGTTGTAAGTGTTTCATTCACAACAATGGGAAGAGTAAGTTGAATGCTTTTGATGCCAAAGCAGATGAGGGGATATTTTTAGGATACTCCTCAACTAGCAAAGCATTTAGAGTACTCAACAAACGAACCCTTCTTGTGGAAGAAACACCTCATGTTGTTTTTGATGAATCTTGTGAAAAGAATGCAGTAGAAACAAACTCAGCTGCAGATCAGATGAGACATCTAGTGATCAAGTCCAAACCGGATGAGTTCATTGAAGTCAATGAACCTTTCCCTGAAGAACCAGAGGAGGATAAGCCTCATAGACCTGTCACTAGATCTCAAACTCAAGCAGGACAAGCTGACCAGAATCAAGATGCACCAATCCCAAATGCCAGGGGGAATGATCTCTTTGACACTCAAGATACAGATGATGATCGACCTAATCAAGTCAGCCCTCCTGATGGCACTAGATCAGATGAGAATCCAAGCTCATCCAATGCAGATACTCCTGTGAGGCATACATGGAGAAACAACCATCCATCAAACCTCATCTTAGGAGGAGCTGACTCAGGTGTCAAGACAAGAAGACAACTGAATCAGAACTCACAATCATCTATGTTCTGCTGGTGTGCTTTCCTATCCAACATTGAACCAGCTGATATAGAAGAAGCAATGACAGATAGCAATTGGATCACTGCTATGCAAGAAGAACTAAACCAATTCGAAAGAAATTAAGTCTGGGAATTGGTAGATCGTCCTGAAAACCACAATGTAGTAGGAACAAAGTGGGTATTCAAGAACAAGAAGGACGAAAATGATGTGATAACTAGAAATAAGGCTAGGCTAGTTGCAAAAGGATACTCTCAATCTGAAGGGATTGACTATGATGAAACCTTTGCTCTAGTAGCCAGATTAGAAGCCATACGACTGTTTCTAGCTTATGCATCATATATGGGCTTCAAGGTATATCAAATGGATGTCAAGAGTGCTTTTATAAATGGTATTCTGGTAGAAGAAGTATATGTAGAGCAGCCTCCAGGTTTTGAAAAAAGGTGATCAAGTATATCGACTGAAGAAGGCTCTCTATGGTCTAAAACAAGCCCCCAGAGCTTGGTATGACACATTGTCACAATTCCTACTTGACAATGGATATACAAAAGGCAAAGTGGATAGAACTCTTTTCAGAATACAAGAAGGAGAAGACATCCTAATGGTGCAAATATATGTAGATGATATTATATTTGGATCACCCAATCAAGAGATGTGCAAGAAGTTCTCTGAACTTATGCAAGGAAAGTTTGAAATGAGCATGATGGGTGAGATTAATTATTTTCTAGGACTTCAAGTCAAGCAGAGTTCAGAAGGGATCTTCATCAACCAGTCCAAGTATACCAAGAGCCTATTAGAAAGATTCAAAGCCCTACAAAGCAAGACTGCAAGGATTCCAATGATGACATCTTTCAAAATGGAACCAGATGAGTCTGGAAAGGCAGTTGATCAAGCTGAATATAGAGCACTGATTGGATCTCTACTATATCTTACAGCTAGCAGACCAGACATAACATTTGCTGTAGGAGTATGTGCTAGGTTTCAAGCAAACCCAAAGCAAAGTCATCTAGAAGCAGCAAGGAAGATTCTCAAGTACCTAAAAGGAACAGTCAACCTAGGACTATGGTACCCTGCTGATGACAATCTAGAATTGAGTGGCTATTCTGACTCAGACTATGGAGGATGTAGAATTGATAGGAAATCCACATCTGGAACCTGTCAATTTCTAGGCAACAAGCTCATATCATGGTTCTCTAAGAAGCAAACCTCAGTTGCAACCTCCACCACTGAAGCAGAATACATGGCAGCTGGTAGTTGTTGTAGTCAGCTGCTCTGGCTAGTTCAACAACTCAAGGATTACAATGTAGAGGCAAGAGAAGTCCCTATTTATTGTGATAGCAGCAGTGCCATTGCCATCACTCAAAATCCAGTCCTCCACACAAGGTGCAAGCATGTCGACATTCGACACCACTTCATAAGAGACCACCTTGAAAAGAAGGACATCAAGATGGAGAAAATTCACACAGATATCCAAAGAGCAGACATCTTGACTAAGCCCCTAGCTGAAGAAAGGTTCAAAATCCTATGTTACAGCTTAGGACTCCTGGACCCAAGCACATGAAGAAGGAAAGATCAGCTGAAAACCTCAGCTGACCCAAGTGCAGCAGACTAGGAGGATCAGATGAGGTGAATAGACACCCTCATCTTCAGGTAAGTTCTTTCCCAATGAAGACAAATAAAGCTGAGGGAAAACTTAGAGTCATCTAATCAAGGGGGAATCAATGATACCTTAAGAATCCTTGATGAAATACTCTAAAATCTGCATTGCATATCATATCATATATATATATAGCAGACTTGAACAAAGTTATTTGATCTCTTTATTCCCAGCAATGTATACTATGTATAATAATAAACTATTCTTCATAAAATAATTTATTTATATACATAAATACAGTGTACTATTGAGTTATACTTGGTTGGATTAATACACCACCGACTCAACAGTATGCATGCACAGTACGGATTTCAAATAACTCTTGCTCAAAATTTATAAATTCTGCATTCCATAAGATAAAGTCTGAATATCTTTAAATGTGAACCCTTAGATCAAGAATCTCATTGTTGATCTTAAGAAGTAACTTTTCAGAAATACAGACCTATCAACTCTATAGTTTTGTCATCTTTCACTCCACTACCTCATTTCTACCCCTATAAAAGGAGGAAGTTATGAGAACACCTAAGAACACAAATCACCAACTACAATTTTTGTTTCAGGTATGGAGAAGATTGAAAGAAAAGATGGAATGGAGATCATTCTTCAACCAAAGTCTTGGGTGAAGGAGATGAAGATTTGTCCAGAAGATGAAGATGATGCAGATCAGCATACTTGGTTTAACCAACATAAGTATGTCTATGAAAACTAGAGGAAAGAGAGAAGTCCTTATTGAAAACTAGAGGAAAGAGAGATGCAGAGGACAGAGTAGCAAACAAGCAGAGCTTCTTCTCCAGGGGGAAGTTCTACATGGAGAGCTTGTTATCAAAAGCTATTGTGTCTAAACAGAACATGAAGGCTGAGTCCATGGCCCTCTCTTCGACTCCATTGAAGCCTCTTCCAATCTTCCTTCTCTTTCAAGAGTAGCGAAGAGATTCAATTAGGACACATTTGATGCTACAACCCATCTGATGATGAGGAACATCAGATGGTAAGGGCAACCTGAACTAGTGGGATACCATCCAGGCTGATATACATATTGATTTGATGGTCCTACTTGATTCAGAGATAGAGCTGGAAGATCCATCAAACCAGGTTGGATCACCACTCACAATAAAGCTGGAAGATCCATCATCCAGGTTGGATCATCACAGCAACAATGAAGGATCCATCAAGCCAAGTTGGACCTTCAAAGCACAGAAGATTTACTCAGCAAATCTCAATCCTCCACTCAGCTGATCAGAAGACCAACTCAGCTGACCAGAAGACTTCCAAGAGAAATCAGCAGACCTTTTCAGGAAATCAGAAGACTTCACTCTGCTGATCAGATCACTTGATTTTTGAGTTTAATGACTATCTTTGATCATGTAATTCATTCTAGATTTATTCCTGAATGTAATTAAACAAATTGGCCTATATAAGGAATGCAATTCACTTATAAAAAACGGCCTTGATGATCAATTCTTGCCACAAAATTAGTCACAACGGCTATTTTTGGTAATGATGTCATTAATACTCAATTACCAAATTGCCAGCAAATCAACTGTTGCCACATGGCAAATTCAGCCGACAAATTTAAAGGAAGGCCCAAAATCAAAGAAGGAAAATCTTGGGCTCTACTCCACAATTAACCCAAATCTGACCGTTAGATCAAGATTTGTTGGAGTATATATACGCACCCTTAAAACTCTTCCAAACCCTTTCGCTCACAATACCCTATTGCTCTCAATACTCTCTCGTTCTGCAAATTTCTTTCAAGCTCTCAAAACCTAAACACTTAAACTCTACTATGGCAATCATTGAAATTTACGACGAGAAGACCAAGAGCACTGGCACCTTGGATGCTGCAAAGTGGTCCAAGGAAGGGAAGATTTTCACAGAGAATGCTCTATTTTTCAAAGGCAAACACACAGCTGCAAACAAGGAAATCCTTCTCCGTTGCATCAACCTCAACCTTCGAGATTTTCTGGAAGCAGCACCCACCAACGTGTATGAACAAGATGTGCTGGCTTTCTATGCGAACGCTGTGATGAAGGGATCGCATGTTGAAAGTGTCATGGGTGGACACAAGGTCAAGGTAACAAGGGAAATCCTTCAGGAACTATTTGGTTTGTCAAGGGGGAAGATCAATATCTCCACCTACATCATGAATAAGGAGAAAGAATACATGGAGATGTTCACTGATGGGAGAATCAAGGCTGCTGATGCCTCTGGACTCAAGAAATCCCAATTAGAACCTAAGTTTCAAACCCTGATGGATATAGCAGGCAAGATGCTGCTAGGTAACACTTTCAGCCATGATGCTGTTACCACCTTGAAGGTTAGAGTTATGGCTGCAATCTGGGATCAGATAGATGGAGACTGGCAAGGGCTTTTCTTGGACAGAATTGCTCTTGAAGCCAAGAAGGTGACTTTGGACCTTCAATCAAGAGAATGGAAGGTAACCTCAACTGTCAGCTTTGTCAACAAGCTGAGTATCATCCTTCCAGAAGTACTCCCAAGAAAGTACAAGATGGGACCTCATAAGACCTTCCACATCTCCAAATATTATTTAAGGAAGGACGCTCTTGCTGAGGCAGCAAGGTTGAAAGAAGAGAGGAAGAAGCTGTTAGCTGAAGCATCTTCCAAAGATGTTATTGAAAAGGCAGAAGAGTCCACTCATAACTCTGCTGCTGAAGAAGAAGAGGAGCCATCGAAAGAAGAGGCTCAAAAGAAGGTTGCTGAAGAGGATGATGATGACAATCAGACCTTAGCACAAAGAAGATATCTGATCAGATCAGGGCTCATCTCCCCATCTGATTCAGATGTCACTCCCACTGCCTCTCCTTTGAAAAAGGCAGGTACTTCTAACCCCTCTCTCACTTTCACACCTTCTAAACTATCAAAGGGTCAGAAGAGAAAGAAGAACACTTCTTCTTTCACAAAGAAAGCCAAGAAATCCAGGCTCCCTACTCCAATGAGTATAGCCCTATTTCATCCTTCAACCCTTCTGATGATACCAACCCATCTGAACCCTCACACACTGATGCCCAAATCCCTGCTGATACTCACACAGCAGAGGAACAAGCCCAGCCTAACCCTGCTGATGTTCAAACAGCAGACAACCAACCTCAGACCACCTCCACACAACCTGCTGATGATCAAACTCAGATTATATCCACAATCCTTGCTTATATTCAAACAGCAAATGTCCAAGATCATCAAGCTCAAACACCTACTGATCTTCAAGAAGAAACTGAACCAGACCAGCAGACCCATAACCCTGCTGATGAAAAAATTACTGAAGATCAATCCCAACCTCCTACCCAACAAGAAGAAATCACTTCCCAAATCCCTGCTGATACTCACACAGCAGAGGAAAATGCCCCAACTACCCAAACCCCTACCATCATTGTCCCTTCTGCTCCAGAAGACTTGGCACCAGAAGACCTGGTTCAATCTGGTCCTTCTCAACCTCAGTTCAGAATGGTGCACTACCCCATGTGCCAAACAGAAAAGATAATGAGGATGAAGATAGCCAACCTGCTCAAGACCACCATCCCTGGAGTTGATGAGACTCCAATCCAGTTTGAACAAGTGCTTAGGGTATGCACTTGGATTGAGCTCAGACGAGATGATGTAGATGACTTTCTTGATGTCATGGAAGGAATGGGAGGAAAGGAACACTTCCTCGACTGGGAGATGGAGCAAAAGGAAGTTGCTCAAGTTCAATCCTTTGCTCAGCTGCTATCAGATGAGGCACTAACTGCAGTCTGCAACCGGATCCTAGGAGTCTCCACTGCTGATGTCCCTATCCCAGTAGGTTCATCGGATCAGCAGACAGCTGAACAAGCAAAGATGAAGGAATCAGCTGCACCAGCCTTGGTGGAAGACTCAGCTGCCCCTGCTGAAGACTCAACTGCACCAGTTGACAAAGAAGAGATTGAAAGAGAAGTAGTCAGAGTACCAGCTCACTTCAAACCTTCAGACGATCTGACTCACTTCATTGACAATCAAGAGGATGCAGGCAGACGAATCATGACCCATCTGACTAAGGCCACTACCTGCTACCTCAATGAGGAGTACCTATCAGCCGAAGAAAGAGGCAAAGCAATTATTGTTCATCCAAAGCCTCAGGGTACACCCTCTACCTCTACCCCATCTGTTGACCTTACAGCAGACATCTGCTCCCAGGTCAAAGCTGCAATAGACTTGCACTTTGAGAAAGGTTTAGGCATGCAGCTAGGAAGATATGTTGAGAAAGCTGCAAGGGAACAGAAGACTCGTCTTCATGACCAGATTCTTGATGTTGAAGACAAGTTTGGTGAAGCACTTCATCAGCAGATAGGAGAATACCTGAGTACCTATCAGAAGTCATCAGCCGACACCTCCAAAAGGTTTGCTGATCTTTACACTGAAGAGATGCACCGCATGGAGACCACCTACAAGACAAGAATTGAGGATGCTGAAGCAAAGCCACTGAAGGACAAGCTCTTCTTAAAACAGTTGCAGATGAGAATGAGAAACTGCAGACTCAGCTGAAGGAAACAGCAGCCAAGTTGGAAGCTCTTACAACTAGATTTGAAGCTGCCTCCTCCTCCAATTCACATGCTGAAGTTCTAGAGCACAGCATAACCCATCTGACCCAAGTTGCCAAGGTCAATGCCATGGCACTGAAACAAACTCTGAAAGTGGAAATCATGAATTCCATGAAGCCTTTTGCGGCTGCACTTGCTGAAGCCAAAAAGGGGGAAGATATGTTGATAAAGGCTCTAGAGAAGTCTACTGCCCAGCAAGCTGAACTGGTAGTAGCACAAGATGACTTGACTGAAACCTTGGGTGGTTTAAAGAGCAAAATCAAGAACAGGCAAGGCAAAGACAAAGAAATTGCTCTAGAAGATACTCAAGCACCCACTCAAGCTCCTGCCAAGAGTCTACAGATCACTGCTCCTGTAGAACAAGTTTCTGAAAAGAGAATGACAAGGAAAAGAAAGGCAGATGAGCAAGCTCAGTCAGCTCAGACCAGCAAGAAATCAGCTCCAGCAGAGCCTACTGCAGAAGAGAAAGAGGCTTTAGAGTTGAAGAAAAAGAAATTGCTTGAAGCTCAAGAGCTTAAGCAAAAGAAGCTGAATGATGCGAAGGCAGTCAAAGCCAAATTTGAAAGAAGGATTGCCAAACTCAGGAAAGCAATGAAGGACAAAGCACAAGAAGACAGTGTCCTAGTGTTTGACAGCAATTATGTGGATTACTTAGCCCTTCAAGATGAGCTACCAAGATGGTATCCCCTGAAAAAGAAGTGGCAAATTCAACACCACATAGTAAGGAAATTTGGCCCTCTCCCTTCTTATGAAGAAGAATTTCTTCAATTCTCCCAGTTCATGAACATTGAAGATCCAGAGTTCTGGGAAGAAATTGTCAAGACAGCCAAAGGACTTGACAACTACAGAATCCTAACTCCTGAAGAACCCAAATGGGATGCACCCCTTCTGGATTCAGGAAGAGCCAACATGATAGAAATCAAGAAGATTCTGTACAAGATCTATGAAGAGGAGAATGTTACAGATGTACAGCACATGGAAGAAGTTCGAGCTCGTCTGTACCTTGCCTACCGCATTTGAAGATCAGAAGACCTGATGAAGACCAGCTTAGAAGTTTAAAGAAACTATTACTTGTAATCTGTAAAAGTTCTATCTATATTCAAGTTCTAGTTCTTTTTGCTTACAAGACAAACTCTCATTGTCTTCATCAGATGCTTCTGTCTTAGCATGTTATAAACTCTTATCTTATTTCATTAAGAGCATTTATCAAGTATAGTTTTGGCTTCATAAAAAAGGGAAAAATTGTTGGGATATAAATTCATCCTAAGCCCCACTTAATGTTAGAATAGTTTTGATGGCCAAAACACTTAGAGTTTATAAATGTAATAGGATTAGCTGACTTGTATAGAACAGCTTAGACTAGTCTTGTGTGATCAACTGTATTGATATCAGCTGATCAGCACAGTCCTGGCTTACATGCCTATACTCAAGATGAGAAGAGTAGAAGACATGAAGACTAGAAGATCCTTGAAGACCAGATAAGTTAAGGTGCTTGTATACCTACCTATCTGATGGAGTCCCAGATTGAAGATGGCCTAAAAGCAGTACAAAGAATTTCCAGATCAGAAGAGTGTTACTCGTCTGATATCAGAAGACAGAAGACCTAAGGCCAGAAGAATAGTCAGAAGACTAGAAGTACAGATCAGAAGACTATGTGCTCTTCCAGGACTCGGCTGATTCCTAAGTCATCTTGCAATTCAAACGAAGACCTACCTTATTTAGAAGATTGACATGATCCCAGGATTGAAGCAATCAAGCGGCTGGAATCAAGGAATCAAGCTATTATGGAAAGATTGCTCAAACGGCTAGTCAACTCCAACGGCTAGTTGCAACCAATCTCCATTATAAATACAAGAGGATGAGAAATCACAAAAGAAAAAGTCACAAGAGAGAATTCAACAAGCCAAGCAAGCAATCAAAGCTAAAGCCATACAGTTCTAAGAATTCTCAAAAGAGCCAGAAACCATTAGATTATCTATAGCTCTTAAGTGATTTCTATCCAACCCTTAAGAACCTGAAACCTGTTCATATTGTATATCAATTGTTTTAGGCATAGTGGTTAAGCAAATTATAAGCTTGAACCATTAGTTGGATACACCTCAAAAACCCCAACCCTCACCGAAAGGTTAAAGTTTTTGAAACCCCTTAAAGTGCAAGTGCTTACAATCACTTGTGGAGACCGTAGCTGTTAGGACGGCTCAGATCTCAAAGTCCTAACCTTGGGACTATAAAGGTCAAGACCCTTGTAATTTGTGGAAATTAAAGGGATTAAACATCACGTTAGGACGTGAGAGTGGACGTAGGAACGTATATCCGAACCACTATAAATCCGGTGTTATTTACTTTCTGCACTTTACATTTCTGCCTTTACATTCATTATTATATAGTGCATACTGTGATTTCAACACTCTTCAAAACAAGGCCATAACTTTCAAACCAGCATCAGCTGAGTATTTTCATTAAGTAAAACAAGTTACAAGAACGAGTCTAAACCAGGGCCACCATAATTCCGCATATAACCTCCTCAGTCAGATCACTATAGTCATCTGGACCAGCAGACTTGCAGTCCAGTTGACATAGCAATCAGAAGAGGTTCCCAACTCTGTTTGAAAAAGTTTTAAAGTCTATTCACCCCTCCCCTCTAGACTTTAAACCCATTCACTACTAGTTCAGGGACCAACAACCTTGAATTGTCAGATAGGTATAGAGACCCAGGTGACAAGACTGGTATAGGTGCTGAGTCATCTAGCTCGTCTACTCAAGTCACTAAGAACCCTACTACTAACGCAAGACTTTTGCCAAATGATAAAGGAAAAGGACCTATGATATACGATATTGGTACTCCATCTCAAGGTACTGTACCTAAACAAGCTCGAGTTAACATTCCGATTACCAAGGGAGGTAAAAAGAATGGTAACAGCAAGCCTGTTCAACCTAGAACTAATCTTCAAAGGACCACTAATCGTGGACGACCCAACCAGGTTAGATACGAGGACTGGTACCCTGAGGAGACGAGTACTAGACAGGTACAGACTAGACGACAAGAGCCTAGACCTCCTTTCATAAGGCAGTCTCAGCTCTACTCGTCTAGACCTAGACAAGTAGCTCTAAAATATCGTACACAAGCTGTTTTATATCCTCCACCTTTATCATATGATATCATTAGTGAGGAAAGACCCAAACGCGTCTATAAACCGTATGGACCTAATGCTTACAAGCCCTACTCTGACTATCATAGACCAGTGCCTGCTCAAGTAGAGATTAAGTCGAAAGGCTATCTCCAAAGAGTAGACCCGAACTCGACTGATAGGCCAGTAAAGGACAACAAGGTCTTATTTTGTAACAAATATGGGCGAAAGCTTAAAAGATCGAACTTGTTCAAGACTCCAATGTATATTTGGATTCCTATGAACACGACTAACCCCCAAGGACCCCAATAAACAAATGGGTACCTAAATTATTGAATATCTTCATTGCAGGGTCGACTTGACTTGTATAAGAAGGGTGGCTCAGTAGGAGAAACCTGGTACATAGACAATGGTTGTTCGCACCACATGACTGGTACCAAGGCTCTCTTATCAAGCTACCATGAGCAAGAAGGACCAAAAGTGATATTTGGTGATAGCTCCACTACTGTCACTAAAGGATTTGGTTACATCCGGAATGGAGACGTTGAGATCCAAGATGTCTCATATGTTGAAGGTTTGAAATATAATTTACTCTCTGTTTCTCAGTTTTGTGATCGTGGTTACAAGGTGCAGTTCAAGAGCCGCAAATGCGAAATCATTGACAAAAGGACGCACACAGTCCTACTAGTCGGCGTAAGACAAGGAAGTGTGTACATAGTGAACTGGAACAGTTGTCCGAGGGACACCTGTCTACTTACTAAGAATCCTAAAGAGCTTGGGTGGCTCTGACACAGACGCCTTTGTCATCTAAACTTTAAGGTTCTTAATAAGATAGCCAGAGATTACCTTGTTGAAGGTATTCCCAATGAAGTTTACTACAAGTCACATGTATGCACGGCCTGTCAACAGGGTAAACAGGTTAAAGGTTCTTTTAAGTCAATTCCTACTCTCTCAACTAGTAGAGTCCTAGAACTTCTACATATGGATCTTCATGGTCCAATAACTCCTCCAACCTTGAATGGTAGAAGGTACACACTTGTTGTTGTAGACGACTATTCTAAGTTCACTTGGGTAGTCTTTCTACACAAGAAGAGTGATACACAAACACTTCTGCCTGAACTGTTGAAGAAGTTACAAGTTGAGAAGAACCAGTCCATTGTCAAGATTCGTAGTGACAAAGGAACTGAGTTCATTAATTGCTATATTAAAGATTTATGTACTAAATGTGGTATCCAGCATCTTACTAGTGCAGCTAGGACACCACAACAAAACGGTGTAGCAGAAAGAAGGAATCGAACACTTAAAGAAGCCTGTAGGACCATGTTAGCTGAGTTCAACACTCTTCAAAAGTTTTGGGCCGAAGCTATCAATACTGCATGCCATTCACAAAACAGAAGCGCGATCAACAAGGCTCTAGGCAAGACACCTTATGAGGTTTGGAAAGGTAGAAAACCTAGAGTTTCATATTTCCATATATTTGGTTGTAAGTGTTTCATTCACAACAATGGAAAGAGCAAGTTGAATGCTTTCGATGCTAAAGCAGACGAGGGGATATTCTTAGGATACTCCTCGACTAGCAAAGCATTTAGGGTATTTAACTACTCAACTCTTTGTGTGGAAGAAACACCACATGTGGTTTTCGATGAATCTCGACAGGACTCGTCTGCCGACAAGATCAGTAAGAAGGTAACTGATCTAACGATCGAATCTGACAAAGATTCAGAGGTATATGAATCCGTTCAAGCCTACAATCCATTCATGAAAGCTCTCGAATCTAATGACAAGGAGAAAGTAAGTGCTCAAGGTAAGTCTTCTAGACCAGTTGACATGCCTGCTCTAGTTGACTCATCTACTCCTGGTAAATCTGTTGATGATACAAATGATGTTGACATGCATGATGCTGTACATGATATAGATGATGATAGTATTCCTGTTAAGAATAGAAAAACATGGAAATCTGCGCATGATACTGAAAATATCATTGGTGACTCTACTATTGGTGTGAAGACTAGACAACAACTCTTTGAGTCGCAAGAACAGCCGAGTCCAACTATGTTTTGCTGGTGTTGTTTCCTCTCATCTATTGAGCCTACCACTGTTAAAGAGGCATTGGCTGATAGTAATTGGATCATCGCTATGCAAGACGAGTTGAACCAGTTTGTTCGAAACGACGTCTGGGAACTTGTCGATAGGCCGAAACATCATAATGTAGTTGGCACTCGATGGATTTTCAAGAATAAGAAAGATGAGAATGATTTAGTTGTCAGGAATAAGGCTAGATTAGTTGCCCAAGGCTATTCACAAGCTGAAGGCATAAACTATGATGAAACATATGCTCCTGTTGCTAGACTAGAAGCCATTCGATTGTTCCTTGCATATGCTGCTCACATGAAGTTTACTGTATATCAAATAGATGTCAAAAGTGCATTTCTTAACGGTATTCTTGCGGAAGAAGTGTATGTTGAACAACCTCCAGGTTTCGAAGTCAAAGGCAACCAGGTGTACAGGTTAAAGAAAGCCTTATACGGAATAAAGCAAGCTCCAAGAGCATGGTATGACACTCTCTCTCTCTTTCTATTGGAAAATGGTTTTACTAAGGGCAAGGTCGATCAAACCTTGTTCAGAAGACAAGAAGGGAAGGACATTTTACTCGTCCAAATTTACGTAGATGACATCATTTTTGGGTCACCTAACAAAAAGCTGAGTGAAAGTTTTCCAACACTCATGCAAAGTAAATTTGAGATGTCTATGATGGGTGAAATGAATTACTTTCTTGGTCTTCAAGTAAAACAAACTCAAGAAGGTATTTTCATAAATCAGGCGAAGTACACTAGAAATCTTCTAGACAAGTATGGGATCAAAACTTGTAAGTCTACTGGCGTACCAATGCAACCAACTTACAGAATGGATCCAGATGAGAACGGTAAATGTGCTGACCAATCTTATTACCGTGGTTTAATTGGTTCCTTACTGTATCTAACTGCTAGTAGACCAGACATTGCATTCTCTGTTGGTGTTTGTGCTCGATTCCAAGCCAATCCAAAAGAAAGTCACATGGAAACCACCAAAAGGATCTTGAAATATTTGAAAGGGACCATCAATCGTGGTATATGGTATCCCTCAAATGATGATCTATCCTTAAGTGGCTATTCAGACTCAGACTTTGGAGGCTGTAGAATAGATAGTAAATCTACTTCTGGTTCCTGTCAATTTCTAGGCACAAAACTCATATCTTAGTTTTCTAAAAAGCAGACTAGTGTTGCAACTTCAACTACCGAAGCCGAGTACATGGCTGCTGGTAGCTGTTGTAGTCAACTACTCTGGCTCATGCAACAGCTTAGAGATTACAACATACATGAATCAAATGTTCCTATTTTCTGTGATAGTAATAGTGCAATTGCCATTACACAAAATCCTGTTTTGCACACACGATGTAAGCATGTTGATGTGAAGCATCATTTCATACGTGATCATGTAGAAAAGAAGGATATTCGCATGGAAAAGATTCATACTGATTTTCAAAGAGCTGATGTTTTCACAAAACCATTAGCTGAGGCACGATTTCGTGAGTTATGCATTAGTCTAGGGCTAATTGATTTAGATCCTACTTGCCTATAGCTATGTACTAACCAGACAGGTACATCAAGAAAAGGAGACAAGATCACTAGACCAGAGCACTCGTCTACTCACTCAACAGACAGGTATACAAGGCTAGACTAGATGACCAAAAACCCGATGAGGAAGCTGGTAAAGCTGGGGGTAATACTAAGGGAATAAACATTTAAGGGGGAATCTTTGACTTCTTAAATATCCTTATGTTGACTCTTATGTTTGTTAAAGGTCATCTTGTTCGAAACCTTGATCCTTGTTTTAGATTGATATTCATCTTATTTATGTTACTCTACTTGTACCTACGATTACACATTTCAAATGATAAGATAGGTACATGAAGTCGTTCGACGTTCAGAATAGACAAGCACAGGCGAAGGGGGAACTCGTCTTGTGTACTTAAGCCAACTCGTCTTGTGAAGCTTAAGTCTACTCGTCGGTTCTGGATAGACTCGAACAGACAAGCTAAGTGTTCTTTAGATTCTACAATACTAAGTGTTTAATCAAAACGGATTAAGGATATTATAGTAATTAGATATTGATAAATTTTGAAAACCCCTGAATTAGATTTATACACTCCCATTTAATGTGGTGTATACATCCAGATTCACACTCGTCTACACTAGGTCAGATGAGTTCACTCCTCTGTCCTAACTAAGAAGAGGCGGATTTCAAAGATTACAATATCAAATCACATAATATTCTCGATTCCGTAACCGAATACCAAAAGCCTTAACAGTTTTTGATCAAAACCCCCACATTCTCACACGTCTTACTCCTCAATTCCATAATTCCCTTACTCTCAAGAAGTTACTTTCTCTCTATCTTCAAGCAATCTGATTATACTCATATCATCGCTATGTCTATTCGATCAATTTTCGATCTAAGAACCAACATGCAGGTCACATTCGACCTAGGCCGATACATCTCCGACAATAAAGTAAATGTTGAACCATCTGTATTTTTCAAAGGAAATCACTCAGATGACAATGCCGAGATCCTGACCAAATGCACCAGATGCGGACTAAAGCCGTATTTGGAAGCATTTCCTCAAATCGTCTTGGAGGAGGAGGTGCTAGAGTTTTATGCCAATGTCACCAGACGAGGTGATACAATCGAGTCTTTCATTGGTGAGAATCGTGTGCAAATCACTCGAGAAGCAATGTTCAAACATCTAAAGCTGCCCACCGGAACTATTAATGTTGAGAATTACGCACTCGGGCAAGAAGTTCGATATTTGAGCATTTTCTGTGGCAAGAAGCTGAAACCGAAACCAGATGGCAAGTATGCTGCAGTTAAGAAGGCAGATCTTCTAGAAAAGTATCGCACATTATTGGATATTGCCAGCAAAGTTTTGCTAAGTTCTACTGGTTCTCATGACTTTGTGACTTTTGGAAAGACAAGGGTTATGGCTGCGATATACGATGGTATTTCTGAAGGTAACTGGTTCAAGCTAATTGCAGATCGAATCATGTACTTTGAAAGAAGTGTTCGAGTAGATGACAATACTCATAATTGGGTGGTGTCTACGGCTGTTGGATACGGTAATAAGCTAAGTATCTTAATCCCTCTTTTAATGCCAAACAAGACAGAATGGAGTAAAGGTAAGCCATTCCATCCTTTGAAGTTTTATTTGAAAAAGGAAGCCTTGAAGAAGCAGGCTGCTGCTAGGCCAGCTGCATCTAGGCAAGCTCGCATTGATCCTATGGAAGCCTTGCCGTATGCTGCCTCGACTAGTGCATCGGAGGATGAGTCAATTGAAGAATCGAAGAAAGCTGCACAAGACTCGTCTAGTGCAGATGACTCTGAGAAGACTCAGTCGGAAGAGGAGTCCGAACGAGAAAAGGAGCCAAGTGCTCAAATTCCAGAATTGTACACTCTTGTGCGAGTTGGGTCGTCCTCTCCACCAGAAGAGTCAAGTATTCAGGTTGGTACATCTTCTCAACCTTTGTCAATTCCTCTCTCTCACTCTTCTGTTCGAACCAAGGCTAGATCACATCGATCTAGGCCCAGATCTATTTCCTCAACCTCGCAAGTGCTGGCAGCACATCCGCTGAGAGCCAGCCTACCCCTAAACACTCCCATAATTGACACAACTGATACTCCGACAGTTGTCACACCAATCCTAGACACATCAAAGCCCACAGAAACCACATACCAAATTCTATCCTTACCTTCAACAGAATATGTTGAACCTATCAACCCATCTACTTCAGACAAGACGCCAGTTGCCACTGCAACAGCTGAGATAGAGACCCCATCTACTCAGACCCCGTCTGAAGTTAGATTCGAATCCTTGGTCTACTACCCGATGTGTTTAAGAGAGAAGAGAATTCGATCGAAGATGAGCAAGAATCTGAAGAAGCAGCTCTCATCTATCGAAGTCGACTACTCGTCAGAGCAGTTTGAGAAGCTTCTACGTATATGCACCTGGGTTGCATTGAAGAAGTCTTCAACAGACGACTTGTTCGAAGTCATCTTAGGGAAAGGTGGTATTTCTAACTTCATGGATTGGGAGATGGAGCAGAAGGAGAATAGTGGTGTTCATGCTCACTCCGAGCTTTTACCAAATCATGCTATTACTGCTCTTACTAAGAGGTTACTGGGTATTTCTGATGACTTGATGAGTTCAGAATTTCAGTTTGATGTGGGCGTTCAGGTTTCAGAATCTGACTTTGTGCAAGATATTGTGATGATTGAAGCTGAACAAGCTGAGTTGATCCAGTCTACAGATTCGGTCATAGAGCTAGACAATGTCTCAGATCAGTTGAGAGGCATTGTGTTCAGATTTCAAATGGATCATGCTGACAGTCCAAGGTCAGACTTCAAATTTATTAATCGATACACTGATTTTCTACTTCCCATTGAGATATGTGGATACATGGAGAAGTTGCACGCTTTATTGAAAAAGGAATTGGCTATTGCTGAAAGGAAGGCTCATGAAGCAAGGTTAGCTATCATTCCTTATTCTCCACAACTAAACCTAAAAGCTATTGCTGGAAGTGTGCTTCCAGAGGCTGAACTAGTTGAAGACGAGGTCTTGACTACTACTCCAGAAGGCCAGTTGGTGGAAGCTTTATCAATTCCAGGTGATGAGATTATGGTAGAAGCTGTTCATGTTGATGTTGGACAAACATCTCAAGCTATCCCAGCCACTTCAATAGATGAGTTGAAAGATGACTTGAAAGCTGTCATTAAGTCGTCTATTGATGAATTCCTCAAGACTGAATTGAAAAAGACTCTTGTTGAACAGAACAGTGTCCTTGTGTCAAGTTCAAAAGAGATGATCATAAACGAAGTCAATCAGTTGGACAGTGATTTCAGGCAAGAAATGTTCAACCAGATCGAAGGATTTCTCCAGAATCAAATTGAATATTCAGAGAAGAGCTCTGTCGATTTTGCTCGTGTTCTAGCTACTGAATCCAGAAAGATGGAAAGAGTCTATAGAGCTAAAATCGAGGTTGCTGATGTTCAAAGAAAGGAAGCCTTTGATCAGTTAGCACAAGCTAAAGAGTTTATCAGTGCTATGACTGAAGAGAACAAGAAGCTGCGTCTGACTGCAACACATTTTAAAAATGAGTTGAACTTGTCTACTCAGAAGCTGGAGTTGGTGGCAACCAAACTAGACAAGTTGAGTCAAGATGGTTCTCATCAAAGGCAGATTGAAAGAGCTTCTAATCTGATGAAGCAAGCTATGATGGAAGAGATGACTCGGTTCACTTCTCTATTCTCTCTCAAGGCGACGGATGAAGCTAAAAAAGGGGGAAGAGACAAGTCGAGTTGAAGTTATTGCTGAAGGTGAAAAAGGAAAGTCAAGTGCTGAACCAGAAGCTGAGGAAGCTGCTACAACTATGCAAGATCTAGGAAGGCCGAAGAGACGGAAGTTGGTTAAAACTGTAGATCTTGAGCAAGCTAAGGCTGAAGCAGTTGAGTTGAAAAAGAAGGAGAAAGGCAAAGCAGTTGCATCTCCTGAAGCTGAAGTTCAAACAAGACAAATGTAAAAAAGAAAGTCTATTGTTATAGAAGAGCCGAAAGAAGCTGAGACAACAACAAAAGTGAAGAAGCAAAAGGTTGTTGATCCGAATGATGAAGCTCACTATGCTAGCCAAAAGAAGATTGGAAAACATATTGAAAGGTTGCAAAAGCTGAAAGCAGATGAAGATCAGATGGAAGATCAATTCATTGACTACTTTATTGACAAAGAACATCGATCTGAATGGATGAAAGTGAAGAGACAATGGGAAATTGATCCCTGGATAATCAGGAAGTATGGTGACTCTGAAAGTCCAGAGGAATTATATTCTTTGTTCGATAAATTTTTGGAAGGTCAGAACAGAATGCTTAGGAATTTGATCTTGAGGATATCTGCTGGAGCAAACTTCAATATTCGTGTTCCTGAATTTCCAAGATGGAAATGTCCTATGACAAGCTCTGGTAGAAGAGTTGATATGAATCAAATCAAAAAGTTTGAAGAAGAGCTGTTGGATAAAGAAAAGATCGAAGATGAAGATCATGTAAGAATTATTCATAAGAGACTCCTAGATGCTTTCTGTGTTCCAAATCCAGAAGGAGGTACTCTTTCAGATTAGTTGAATTCTTATATGATATTTTTTGTTTTTGCTCTGATACTTATTTTTTTTAGTATGTGTAATATCTACTGTTCTTATTTTGAATGAATGAAAAGATAAAGTACTATTTGATGTTAAGACAAGATAACTACTTAACTAGTCTACTGTTGAAGAAAAGATTCAAGTAGTTTTGGCTTCATCAAAAAGGGGGAAATTGTTGGGATATGAATCCTAGACAAGTCCTAAATATTGATGAAAGATGAAGTTTTGATAAGCCAAAAGTAGTTGGAATATTTTCTAAGTGTTGACTAATCTAGTCTAGTTGAGTTGAAGTCATCTTGAACAGATCAGTAGAGTTCACATGAAAAGAAAGTATTGTTTTCTTATTAAAAGATAAGTACGATTTATAAGTACTTCATATGTGCTATTTGTATATGTTAGATTGTTGTTGAGCTATGAATAATCATTGTATAGAGCTCATGATTTTTGAATGTAATAGATATATTGATTGTATAGTTTATAAGTTGACTAAGCTTTATAATTCAGAAAAGCTTAAAGTAATGTAATAGTCTTGTTAGGATTAGAATAGTCTACTACTGAAGATTGCACAAGAAGACCAGAAGAAGAAGAGTTGAAGTCTACTACTCAAGACTGGTGGACTACAAGACAAGTGCATCTACTAGACTATACAAGACAGGTCAACTTGAAGTAAAGTCTAAGTGAAGCGCGTGTAAAGATAAGGATGAAGAAGTTAGTTATGAAATAACTAATTCGTAACAAGAAACGCGTGGATTGATAAGAAGTTTCAGTTAAAAGTTAGTTTTCAAGAAGAGTTGGTTACAACTACCTGAGTTCTTGAAGATTGAAGTCTATAAATACTCAAGGTGTTTATCATTTGAAGACTACTGTTACTGTAAGTACGCATACTGATACATACTGAAGATATACTGAAGATTACTCACAGAGTTCGTTGAAGTTCAGAAAGCAAGTCAGAAGTGAAGTGAAGAATCAGAAGACTGCGACTGAATAAGTTTTTAGTTTTTGTTGTTTTTATCAAGTTGCTAGATACTTGTTAAATTTCTAGTTAGATCATAGACGTATCTGGTGGTATAGTCTTAGAAGATCTAAGTCTTCTTCTTGGGACTTAAAATCACAGGAAAATACACTTTGTACTCGATTGGAAGAGTTTAGTGGAAACATCACAACTGGGTTTGTGAGAGTGGACGTAGATAAGTTGTCGAACCACTATAAATTGTTTGTGTTGTTTACTGTTTTAATTGCTTAATTGTTTAATTGTTTACATACTTAACTGTACTAGAGTAGTTGAGTATAGAACAGAGTTCTCGAATTTTGAAGTTGAGTATAAACTTAAATTGGGCTCATTGTTAATTTCGTTATTCCGCATATTGTATTCTGATATTTCGATAGATTTTTGAAAAGTCTATTCACCCCCCTCTAGACATTTTCACTAGCTTACTCGTTATTAACTCAACTTTGGGGACCTACAATACTCATGACCTTACCTACATCTTAAAGGGTGAAATCATTCAACAACTTAAGTCTATTAGGGAGTTGTATGATGAAGCCAAAAAGGGGGAAGGTAAAGTAATAAATGATTGAGAACACATATTGTTGTTGGCTGCTGGTGCAGGGATCCAGATTATTTGTCCAGAAGAACCTGTATGGGATCCTCCAAGACTAGAGAATGGAGAACCTGATCTGAATGAAGTTGGAAACATTATTTCAAAGATTATTCAAGATGAAGGAATAACTGATCATAAGCACATGATGGATATCAAGAACAGAATGTACTTGACATTCAGAATTCCTAATGAAGATTGAAGATGAAGGACTATGC
Organism: Galeopsis tetrahit; assembly: GCA_963675135.1. NCBI lineage: Eukaryota > Viridiplantae > Streptophyta > Magnoliopsida > Lamiales > Lamiaceae > Galeopsis > Galeopsis tetrahit. The sequence goes on from OY776132.1 coordinate 60,448,982, forward strand.
TGAAGAAGATAACATTTCTTAACCTTATCTTTATTTTTTTTTATTTGGTATTTCTGTGATTATGTGACTTAATTGTAATATGTGATATATCTGATCTTATTTTGAATATGAATCTTAATCTGTTTTTTTTTAATTGATGAACTGATATGAATAAACTATATATCTTAACTACTGATCTGTGAATGTTTAAGTAGTTTTGGCTTCATCAAAAAGGGGGAAATTGTTGGGATATGAATCCTATAAACAATGTTCTAATTGATGAGTATATGTTTTGATGGCCAAAAGCAACTTTAGAGTTAATGATATGTGTGATTATATGTTGTTTTATTGTGATATGAAGTTTAAGTTTACTGATCTTAGTATTTTACTAATCTGATATATGAACTGTTTAAGAACTAAGCTGATAAATGAATTGTATAGACAGCTTATAGTATAGGACTTAGTTATACTCATCTGTATATAGTTCAGTTGTTGTATAGATAGGTTTTATATTTGTAAAGTTGTATTCTATTGTATTCAGCATTGTAAAAGTTAGAACAGTAAGATAGATGGAAGTCAGAAGACTAAAGATGACTAAGAGATATCAGAAGACTACTTCAGAGTATGAAGAAATCAAGAGAAGTATTTTTGAAGGAAGTTGAACAGTTTTGGAGAACTGTGCTGATTGACCAAGAGCAGTAAAACTAAGAAGAGTAGTTTACTGTGCTAAGTTGGTTTGTTTGAAGAATAAGTTTGGATGACTTATTTGAAGCGTAACTGAAGATATTTGAAGATATGCTGACTTGGAAGATAAGATAAGTTGGTTACAAAAAGAAGGAAGTTACAACAAGAAACGGTTATGAGTTAGTTGAGAGTTAGTTCACAAACTGCTAACTGTCTTACTAATGCTTATAAATATCGTGTGATCTTCTACTTGAAAAGACTACTGATACAATTACTATTCAAGAGCAATCAAGAAGCATTCAAGTATTCAAGCACTCACAGAGTTGAAGATCAAACCAGAAGAGAAGCCACAGAACTGAAGAGAAGAATCAAAGGCTATTACTAGAGAAGTTTTACTTTTCGTTTTAAGTTTGTATTGTGTAAACAAGTGTGCTAGTTACTTGTGAAATTACTAGTTGATCGAAGATATACCTGGTGGTATAATCGACAAGATCGAAGTCTTAATCTTGGGACTCTAAGCTACAAGTACTCAAGAAGGAAAGAGTAATAAAACATCGCAACTGGAGTTGTGAGAGTGGATGTAGACATTTGTCGAACCACTATAAAAATCTTGTGTTCTTTACTGTTTGTTTTTTATTAACTGTTGATATATTTGTTTAACCAAGAACAGTAAGTTTTCTAAAGAAAAGATTTAAAGAAAAGTTGAGTATAAAAGCTAACTGTTAAGTACTGAGCTGATTCTAAGAACAGTACTGTACAGAACGTATTTCCGCACTTAAAACTCTGATATTTTGATAGAATTTGAAAAGTCTAATCACCCCTCCCCTCTAGACTTTTTCTTAGCTTACTCAATCTAAAACTCAACTTTTGGGACCAACAGTTAGAGTCATTGTTGCACTATTTGTCTCAACATTCAGTCTAGCATTAATCTGTTTTTACTTAAACAATATACAACACACTTTCAATTGTAAATTTATTTTTTTAATTTATATATTTTAAATCTTTTTTTTTCTTTGATTAAAATTCTAAAATGTCCATATGTATACATTTTTTACTCATTTTTTAAATAAATTTATTTAATAATTGGACATTCTTTCACTTATATTAATCACTAAATTTGTGATTTATAACTATTGCTAATTTAATTTTTTTTAATTTCTATATTGTAAACCCATGCATAAAAAAAAAAAATGAAGTAGCATGCAAATATGAAATGAAGTAGCATGCAACTCAATAGCTTTGTTGACATCTTCTCACTACAAGAAAACTGCAATTTAGCTGCGAAAAAATTTGTCGCTAATTCTAATATTTTCGTTGCTAACGTGAATTAGCGATGAAATAATTTTGTCGCGGGATTTGTTGCTATACACTCGTCGCTAACGTGTTTGCAACAAATATTTTAATTTTATCACAAATGTTTGCGATGAAAATATAAGTTTCATCGCAAAATATTAGTGACGAAAATATGAGGCTCATCGCAAAATATTAGCGACGAAAAAATGTGTTTTCATTGCAAAATGTTTGCGAGGAAAATCAAACATTTGTCGCAAACACGTTAGCGATGGGTGTATAGTAACAAATCCCGCGATGAAATTATTTCATCGCTAACTCACATTAGCAACAAAAATATTAGAATTAGCGAAAAAAAATTTCGTGTCTAAAATAGTAACTCCTTAAATCGTGGCTAATATTTTTGCGATAAATTTTGTTGCGACAAATATTTTAATTTTTTCAGATGAGGTCCACGTCAGATGAGTTGGTTAGACTTGCAGTGTTGTCTTTAGTTGAGTCTTTCAGATGAGGTCCGACATATTTTCTTTGTCTTCTGATGTGTTGCCTTCTTTAATGCATTATGTTATCTGATCAATCGGATGAACAGTCTTTAAGGCTTGATAAGATTTGATCGAGTCCATATCAGCTGGCATCTTCCAGTCGGCTGATCTCAGCTGATAAGGTATACAAGAACTTTTCAGTCTGATTTCACTAATGGACTTGATGGTGTCTTCTAATCTTTAGTCTTTTACTCTTCAAGTCTTGAGCATTTGCGTGTTTAATTAACCAGGTGTGATATCAGTTGATATACATACAACTGATTCCAAATTATATAAACTAACTATTAAACTTTATAAGAACAACTTAGGTAACCTATCAAACTAGATTACAAATTATATCTAACGCTAAGATTACACGATTTTGTTTTGGCCATCAAAACTAAAGCATATATCTAATCTGATTAGGGGTCTGATGTATATACCAACAACCACATCTGCTCTCGACGGAGTCTCAAGATGTCCATAATATTTTATCTAGTGTACACATGTGATGAAAATTCATCTCATGTATGAGACCGTCTCATACAATTTTTTTTTCTGACTCTTGGGTAATAATATTAGTTCTTCCAAATATTTATAGGGCTAGTCTTGGGTGATACCGTCTCACAGAATGAGATCCGTGAGACGGTCTGTTTAAGTAAAAAGTGATAGTCACTTTTGTTAAAAATATTATCACTTTTTACATAAACATTATCACTTTTTTTTACAAACCAAAATCTGGAAAAAAATATGGATTATCCTACCCAAATTTTTGAAATATTAGTTAAAAGGACCCGTCTCACAAAAAAAGATCTGTGAGACGATCTCACACAAGTTTTTTCCATATTTATATTAGTGTACGATGCACAAGATGTAATACTTTATCTAGTCACTACAAAAAAAAGCCTGATTTTGATACAAAAATTTTGAGACGGACACCTAATCCGTCTCTAACAGATACGGATTCGATACGGATTTGTTAAAAAATCGAGATTTAAAACCGAAAATAAAACTGTCTCTCATTATAAACAGATTAGATACGACTTTTAGTTTCGAAAGTTTTAGATACGGATTAGATACGCGACTTTCAGTTTCGAGAGTTTTAGATACTGATTAGATACATATACCACCGTCTCTAAACAGTCAATTTGTTCTCCCCGATATAAAACGAGATAAGGTGGTACACGAAATTTGAGATACAGAATCTAACCATCTCTAATCGTTATCTAATTAGTCAAATGATAAAATTAAATAAAAAATAAATCAAAACCTTATATATATATATATATATATATATATAGATAATTGAGAAGGTAAAGTTTAGTATGCACTCGAGTGCATGTTGTGCACCCTAGTCTAAAGAAAAGTGTAATTTATTAAACTGAAAAGTACAACACAATATTACTAAAAGGTGTAAGTCACTATAACTAAAAATATTATTATACAGTTTAATAATTGAAAAGTGCAACACCATTTACCAAAAAGTGTAAATCAGTAAAACTGAAAAGTGCAACATGGACTAGGGTGTACAACATGCACTCGAGTCCATAGCAGACCAACCCAATTGAGAATGAGAGAATATGTACTGGTGAATTGAGTTATATTAATTTATTTACACTTTTATTTAATTAATAAATAGTAAAAAAAATCAATTAATATATCTTCTATGTATCGGATAAATATAAATGTTAGAAGGTAAAGTCTAGTATGCACTCGAGTGCATGTTGTGCACCCTAGTCTAAAGAAAAGTGTATGTTATTAGTGTATGTTATTGTTGGTCCTTGGTGGAGTATAACACAAGTGTATGGGGGGGGGGGGGGGAATGCACTTGTGTATGCAAATTCTTTTCTTTTTGATGAACTGGTCTTATCAGGCAGGTTGTCTCACAACAAGCCTGAATGTGAACTTCGATAGATACTTGTCCTACTGATTACTATTGAGTGATCAGTTGGCTAAATATCTAAAAGAGTTGCTAAGTGCGGAATGTGGTTGGCCTTTGACTCAAAGAAATACTCCAAGTTGATTTCTGAAAAACACAGTTATCAGGGACTTTGTCCAAAACAGTTTTTCTTAACTTACTGAGTTTTGCTCTTTGAAATATGTTTGAATGTAAGTGAATAATAAAGGCAGTAAGTAAATGGCACACAATTTATAGTGGTTCAGAGACTCAAGCTCCTACATCCACTTTCCCTGATTGAACAGGATAATTCCTTCACAATGGAATTAGCTTGTTTTATAGTGCTAAGGTGCACTGATCAACAACACTCTCTTAGTGCTTTGATCCCTAGGATAATCTGAGTCTTAGTGCTCAATCTCTCTGAGTTAAGACTGTGTTTCACAATAACAGTCCTTAACTCCTCACTTCTACAACAAACTCTCTCTTCACTTAATGAGATAAGGGTTTGAGGTTTGGTTCCAACTAGTAGAGATATCCTTTACAATAAGAACAGTGTAAAGGCTTAGGATATCTCAATGCTAAGCTTTGGATGTTTACAAAGATTGGCTTAGCTAATTGAAGTGATTCAGGAAACTTGGGATTCTGAAGAACAGCTTGGTTTCCTTTGATTTTCTTGATGGTAGTTTGATAGCAAGTAGTTGGATGATTGAATCCCTTGATCACTTCTGTATTTATAGGCAAATTTGAACAACTAACCGTTGGAGGGATAGCAATTCAAACTTGTCTATTTGCAGCACCATTGAAACGGTTATGAAGCTTGGCATCCTTTTATCCAGTGTGTAAAAGCCTCTTCAATGGTTGCTTGAATGATTGTGTTGACTTCTGAAAAAATGCGGCTGAGATGACTTGTGTCAGATTCCAAATATGCACATTTCCCAAGGTTGATTTGTGGCAAACTCTACACTCAACCAACGGTCAGATGGGACAAGTTCCCTGAACATTCCTGCTGTAACTTTAGAATGTTTCAACATTCATTCAATGCTTCTGTCTTTAATGCTCTAAGTCTTCAATGCTTGGTTCAGGCTTGATTGGCAATAAATGCTTCATTGAATGTGTCCTTCTGTGAGCTTTGGCATTCAATGCTCTTGATCATTTGCACTTCAATTGTTCTGATCATTTGCATTTATGAGCATTGCCTTAACACTCTTGATCTTTTCAGCTCAATTGTCCATTTGGTCAGCTTGTCCTGAAAGCTCAGCAACTTTGGCCTAGAGCCTTAACATTTAACATTTATCAAGCTGCCTAACATTCCAGCTTTGGACAACTATCCTGAACTCTAAAATCTCACAACATTTCTGAGATTTTTAACTTAAGCATTCTACTTACTCAAGTGTTCTGAGACAACTTGTCTGAACTAGACTTGAGCATATCTCAACTAATCTGAACATCATCAATCAGGGGTTTTGGTATCTAAATCAAAATCATTTTATTCCCAACAATTTCCCCCTTTTTGATGATGCCAAAACCTATTACAAAGGGAACTTGACTTATACTATACTTTACCTTCAGGATGAGTGATCTGGTCAACTTTCCTGAAAGAAACTGTTAGCACAATAAATCAAGTAAACCATGTCATGTTAGGTTAGTTGAGATAATGAGTTGTTATCTCTTGATAGAAAATCAGTGGTCCTTTTATATATCATAGAGCATTACACATCAGAAAAACAAAGGACTACAAAGCTGAAACACATGAAAAACAACAAGATAACAACAAACAATTGAAATGACAGAAAGATAGGGAAGGAATGAACTTATCCATCAGAGAGTTCCATCATCTTGAGGAGCAATGCCATATTGAGCCCAGACCCTCTTCTTCAACTCCCAGATTTCCTTTTTGGATCCTCTAGGGCCAATCTTCATCTTTTCCATCCTCATGATATTGATGAACTCTTCCAGAATCTTTCCCTCATCAATTAAGTTCCCATTGAACTTAGGAGGCATGTACAGAATAGGACCAGGAGCCTTGAACTCAACTCTTGCCATCTCAGTTGCTGCAAACAGCTTCTGGTAGAGGTCCCTATGGTTCTCAAACATAAACTGCACAAAGATTTCATCCACACTCTCTTCAAGCCATTTCCCTATAACATAGAAGTCATATACAAAGCTTCTCTTGGCCTCCTCCCATGCATCATTCAGTGAGATTGGAACCCACTTATCATGGTGAGGGTACTGAGTGTCCCATCTCTGCAGCATCTGTGGTTTGAGTCTTCTGTAAGAAGCCCTCCTTCTTGGGGATTTGAAGTTTGCCCTCCTCTCATCTCTTGCCTTGTTGGCCTCAACCAACTGATCCATTCTCTCTCTAGCTCTTTGAAGAGCTAGCTTCTCCTGTGTCTCTGGATCCTTTCCAAATCCTTCTTCAAACAGCTTAGAAGGATCATCAGCAAGCTTGGGCACACTAACTTCAGGCTCTTTGTCCTGTACTTCTTCTTCAACATCTTCTTCTTCAATAACAGGCAGCTTGGCTGCTTTCTTCAACCTCTTAGACTGCCTCACTGGAGTTGTTTCTTCAGACTGGAATTCTGATGGAAGAGTCAGGCTGGTTGGGAATTCATTGAAGGCTTGTTCCTTCCTTTTTCTCTCAGATGCTCTTGTCACCTTCCCCCTTACTTCAGCAGCCTTCTCCTTGGGGTTAAGTCCTGCAGACTCACCACCAGGCCTTTGTTGCTTTCTTGCCTGACTTTCCATTGCAGACATCATAGATTCCTTGACAGCAATTTGGATTTGCTCTTCCTCAGTCAAATCCTCAATATTCATTGGGCCTTTGCCTTTCCCAATGTCTTCTTCCTCCTCTTCCTCAACATCAGAGACCTTCTCCTTTCCTTTGGATTCACCAATCCTCAAGGTTCCCTTTGCTCTAGCTCTCTCTCTTTTCCCCTTTTTGGCATTATCAAAACATTGGGGCTTCAACTCACTCATAGAGACTGAGAGATGTGAGTAGGCTTGAGTGAGGGACTTCAACTCCTGCAGCAAATAAACATTCTCATCATGAATGTTTTGCATCTTGTCATCTGCCATGCTTAAGAATGTGTGAACAGGTTTCATCTTCTGAGCAACTATGGCATCCAGAGTAGCTTTCAGTGATTGATCAAGTTTGGCCTGAAGTTGATCAGTGAGGTTGGCCACAACTTGATCAGACACTTTGGCCATCAGTTCAACAATGAACTTTTCTGCAGCCTCTTTCACCATAACAGCTTTCAATTCTTCAGCCTTCTTTCTCTGAGCAGCTGTCCTTTGCCTCAATGCATCCTTGATTGTCCTTCTCAAGGCTCTCACATTATGCTTGTACAAATCTTTGAGACCCTGCTGCTCTTTCTTGACAGATTTTGTGAACTTTCCCATTGCATCTTTGGCCTTTGTTACTTCTGTTGAAACTGTTTGCAGTCCAGTTTCAACACCACAAATCCTTGCATCCAATGTGGGCAAAATCACCTCTTCTGAGCCAGTGAGCCTCATCTCCACAGAGGCTAGAGTTTTGCCTTGGCCATCAAGGGTGTCCACTGTTTCAGCATGTGCCTTCCCAACTTCCCTGACCAAAGTATCCAACTTCTCTGACTGTTGCTCAATGGATGTTGCAGTCTTTGATGCAATTTGCAAGCTAGCCTCAGTTGCATTAGTCTGCTCAAAATATATCTTGTTCAGGGTGGACACATTTGCTGAAATTGCTTCCAGATCAGTATTAGCATCAACCTGAATGTCAGTAAGGGAAGCATCTGCAAAAATTTGTTCAATGGTAACAGCAACAGAATCTGCAAAACTAAGAGTGTTAGTAAAATCTCCCTCAACACCCTCATTCTTTTTATCTCCCAATAGGTCTGATACATCAGCACCTATACTCTCATTTTCAACTTTATTCTTTTCTTCAATATCAACAGATAGACTCATATTCACTGGAGAATCAGGCCTCCTTTCACCAAGGGATTCATCAAGTTCAGATTTGACTTGAAGAATAGCCTGACTCTCATATTGGGCTGCACCCAATATTTCAACTTCTTCTCCCTTTAATGTTGGTGCACTCAAGGAACCAGTAATCACACAATCCTCACCATCTCCCTCTGATTTTTCAAAACTAACAGCCTTTTCAACCCCTTCCATTCCTAAACTTGACACCTCCATATCCTCAACAGGATCCACAGAGGGCAGTTGTTGGGAGATCACAGTGCTTGGGCATTCCAAGGCCACTGAGTCATCCTGAATAACTAAAGGTTGGTCAATGTCCAACTGTCCTGACATTGATGAGGCTTTAGCCAAACTAGCTTCTCCCATGGAAGTCTCAACATTGTCAAGCTGTGCCTCAGGCTCAGAAGAACCATCCTTGGCCAATGCATCTTGGACTGAGTCACCACCCTTGGTCAACTCCTCTGAATGATCAGAGTCCTTAACAGAAGGATAGGTCAAGTAATGTACCTGAGCAGAATTGAGGCCAGGAGGGTTGGGATTGGTGTTGTCATCATCATGATCATTGTTGGTCCCTGAGACGAGTGTAAGATCAGCTGACTTGATGTCTGCTGATTGTGTGGAAAATAAACTAACTCTTCAAAGTAACTAGTCTGCTGATTTCACTAGGGGCCTAGGACTAGTTAGTCGACTGATTAATTACTTATCGGAGTTAAGTGCGGAATTTTAGTGTGCCCATAAATATTATACTCGTCTATTTAATAAATACAGTGTGTAAAACATTTTATACACAAATATGTATGAAAAGACTTGAAATGTAAAGTGCAGAAATGTAAATAACACATTGATTTATAGTGGTTCGGATATACGTTCCTACGTCCACTCTCACGTCCTAACGTGATGTTTAATCCCTTTAATTTACCAAAAATTACAAGGGCCTTGACCTTTATAGTCCCAAGGGTAGGACTTTGAGATCTGAGTCGTCCTAACAGCTGCGGTCTCCACAAGTGATTGTAAGCACTTGCACTTCCCCACAAGTGATTGTAAGCACTTGCACTTGAACTCCACAAGTGATTATAGAGCACTTGGACTCTTTACAGTGATGAACACTCAACTTGGCTTCTAGGGGTTTATGGTAGAAGGTGGGTTTTGTGTATATTAACTAGGTGAGAATTTCCCTTACAATCTGTTTTAGCCTCATGCTAGGATTGGGAAATTCTCTCTAAGCTATGGATATATATGAGTGGCTGCACTGGCTTAGATGTTATGAGTTCACTCACTGGGGATGAGGTGATGCTTGTTGAATCTTCATGAACGATCTTCTTGAGCTCTTCTTGTTTCTTGACTTTAAGGACTTTGCTCGACCTCTGCATCTCACACCTCTTCACTCCAAATGATGTAAGAACTGAACTCATTTATATAGTGTTGAGTTTGAATGTTACCGTTGGATGATGGCATTCAAAACTCCACTAATTGAGGAATTGGCAATCTCTTGATATGATATGATTGAATATTACCATTGTCATGTAATTTCAATCATATCTTTGACTTTCCTTTCTTGTGCGTATCTTGTCAATCCTTGACTTCAACTCTGATTGGCCTTCCTTTAATTGGGTACTCATCTGATCTTTCTTTTAAGCTTCTGCTGTCTTTTATTCAGTTGCTGTCTTTACCCCGCTGCTGTCTATACTCAGCTGTCTTTACTCAGCTGTCTTTACACAGCTGCTGTTTCTTCTCAGCTGCTGTCTTTACTCTGCTGGTTGTAAGATGACTTCTACTCAGCTGATGTAAGACGACTTCTACTCAGCTGATGTAAGATGACTTCTGGTCTTGGTCTTCTCTTCTCTTCTTGAGCATTGACATGTCTTCTCTTCTAACCAGAGTTTTATCTATTACAAGATGTATAATAAAGTTGTCTATACAATACAACTTATCCTATTACATGATTGATTTGGTTTATCAAAACTAAACTAAGGATATTCATATCCCAACAATTTCCCGCTTTTTGATATAACCAAATCATCTAACACTAAACTGAAGCAATAAAGAACAGACAGTGCTAGAGTCCATATAATAGTGCAGAAGAGTAAAGGAAAAAGGCTTTTGTATGATGACAATGAGAAGTTGTCATCAGATGAGATAACTAGATGTTATCTCCAAAAGCTAAAAAGATGAGTTTTATTAATATTGCACTTTACAAGCACGGACTCACCCAATCAGCTATTACAAAGGTCTTCTTATCTACTCTTCAGCTGATATGTTGCAAATCAGACGACTTCCAATTAAGCTCTTCTTGCCTTCAGGTCTTCTAACAACTTGATCATCTTGATCTCCTCTTCTTGCTCATACGCGTGTAAATCCAGATAGGGCTAGAACTCAACTGAGCTGATGTTCCCCCTTAGTTGTTGACCTGTTCTAAACACACAATAATCCAAATACATGCAAGTATGATTTTTATGAAAACAAAATGCATGCAAAACAGTTTTTCAAAAATGGATCTATTCAGGTGACCATTGAAAACAGTAAAACGTGTTTTTGATGGCTCAAACAATGGAATTTGGCCAAAAAGCATTACATGTCACTGCAAAGCAGTGAGTTCGATTCAAAACATAAATTCCACTTTAAAAAGTGTACTCACACGTTAAATTCTGAAAACAACAGAAAAAGTGCAGATTTTCAAAAATCAAAAATTCAAAGCAATGGTCTTTTGAACACACGGCTCTGATACCACTTGTTGGTCCCTGAGACGAGTGTAAGATCAGCTGACTTGATGTCTGCTGATTGTGTGGAAAATAAACTAACTCTTCAAAGTAACTAGTCTGCTGATTTCACTAGGGGCCTAGGACTAGTTAGTCGACTGATTAATTACTTATCGGAGTTAAGTGCGGAATTGTAGTGTGCCCATAAATATTATACTCGTCTATTTAATAAATACAGTGTGTAAAACATTTTATGCACAAATATGTATGAAAAGACTTGAAATGTAAAGTGCAGAAATGTAAATAACACATTGATTTATAGTGGTTCGGATATACGTTCCTACGTCCACTCTCATGTCCTAACGTGATGTTTAATCCCTTTAATTTACCAAAAATTACAAGGGCCTTGACCTTTATAGTCCCAAGGGTAGGACTTTGAGATCTGAGCCGTCCTAACAGCTGCGGTCTCCACAAGTGATTGTAAGCACTTGCACTTCCCCACAAGTGATTGTAAGCACTTGCACTTGAACTCCACAAGTGATTATAGAGCACTTGGACTCTTTACAGTGATGAACACTCAACTTGGCTTCTAGGGGTTTATGGTAGAAGGTGGGTTTTGTGTATATGAACTAGGTGAGAATTTCCCTTACAATCTGTTTTAGCCTCATGCTAGGATTGGGAAATTCTCTCTAAGCTATGGATATATATGAGTGGCTGCACTGGGTTAGATGTTATGAGTTCACTCACTGGGGATGAGGTGATGCTTGTTGAATCTTCATGAACGATCTTCTTGAGCTCTTCTTGTTTCTTGACTTTAAGGACTTTGCTCGACCTCTGCATCTCACACCTCTTCACTCCAAATGATGTAAGAACTGAACTCATTTATATAGTGTTGAGTTTGAATGTTACCGTTGGATGATGGCATTCAAAACTCCACTAATTGAGGAATTGGCAATCTCTTGATATGATATGATTGAATATTACCATTGTCATGTAATTTCAATCATATCTTTGACTTTCCTTTCTTGTGCGTATCTTGTCAATCCTTGACTTCAACTCTGATTGGCCTTCCTTTAATTGGGTACTCATCTGATCTTTCTTTTAAGCTTCTGCTGTCTTTTATTCAGCTGCTGTCTTTACCCCGCTGCTGTCTATACTCAGCTGTCTTTACTCAGCTGTCTTTACACAGCTGCTGTTTCTTCTCAGCTGCTGTCTTTACTCTGCTGTCTTTACTCAGCTGGTTGTAAGATGACTTCTACTCAGCTGATGTAAGACGACTTCTACTCAGCTGATGTAAGATGACTTCTGGTCTTGGTCTTCTCTTCTCTTCTTGAGCATTGACATGTCTTCTCTTCTAACCAGAGTTTTATCTATTACAAGATGTATAATAAAGTTGTCTATACAATACAACTTATCCTATTACATGATTGATTTGGTTTATCAAAACTAAACTAAGGATATTCATATCCCAACAATCATTATCATCATCTGATGTGCTATCAGGATGCTTGATTCCTTGTGCAATTCTTTCTCTCTCAACAAGCACCTTCTCATGAACAATGGTGCAAAATAAGGCCTCAGTGGTCAACACACTGGTCTTCTTTACATTTGCAAAATGTAATAGCCTATTTTCTTCAACCTGCCACCAGTTAGCACCCTTATCCTTAATAGCTTGAGCTATTTCCACAATTGTTCTATCCTTGATCTCAACAAGTGCCCTGAGATCATAGAACTGTTGTTGCAGCCTAGGATAAGCCTTCAATCCAGGATACAACTCATCCACATTAGCCTTGGCAATCTGCCTCAGCATCCCCTCATATGTGTACTCTTCACCACTTTCATCTCCATCAGAAGAGTTGGTTTGGGATTCAGGAGGGTTGGATTGGGATTCAGGTAGGTTGGGTTCAGAAGGATTGGGTTCAGATGAGCTTAAGACAATTTGGGATTCAGGTGCTTTTGAGAGCAGTGTCCCTGAGGAGGTAATTGGAATGACTGGAATGGGTGGGAGAACAACTTGATCACCTTCTTGAAGAACAGTTTCAAGAAGTTTGGTGTATGAAAGTAATCTGGGATCAAGTGGGGAGAATTGTCTATCTTTAAGATTGGCCAAATCAGCCAGCACATCAATTCCTGACCTATCAGGAGCACCTTCAGGAGAATAGACCTTCTTTGGCACAATTGGGGCATCTTCAGGAGTCTTGCACTCCTCTTCCTCATGCCTTGGTGATATTCTTCCAGATTGAATATCAGGAGAGTTGGCTTCAGGGCTGTTGGGCTTTGATTTGGACTTGGAGTTAGACCTGCTTGCCTGTCTAATCTCCTTGAAGAATTCCTTCTTTTTTTTTTCTTCCTCCATCAACTTCTGCTTCTCAGAAGTTTTGATAATTCTTCTTCTCCTTTCTGACCTTGTTGGCTTATCAAGGTCTCTATACTCAGTCACAGCTTCAGGCTCCAGAGGGACAAACTCCCTGACTTCTTCACTCTCTTTAGGAGGATTGGCTCATTCTTCAGCAACTTTCTCAATTTCCTCAGAAGTGGCTCCTCCACTTCTTGACTGGCTTTCTGGAGAAGATTCACTCAAAATCTTCTTCATCCTCTTCATCTTTGGCTGTGCTTTTGCTGGTTGAGCTTTTCTTTTTCTGGGGGAGGATCTGGTGGCTGGTACAACAACAACTGCTTTTTGGAGGCTGCCTCTTGCTTCCTCTTCTCAGTCTTGGAAGACAGCTTCCTAAACATCACCTTTTGATCTGGAAAAGGCTTTGGCTTGGCTTGGAGACGGGTATAGTGAGCAAATCTTTCCAAGAGCAGGCTAGCTCTTGTGCAAAACTGGAGTCTTCCATCTACCACCACCTTGTGGTGCTTCACCTCCTTGAATTTAAACTTCTTATTCATCATCTTGTCTAGAATGAAACTTTTCCAGTTGAACTTGACTCTCTTCTCAGCAGAGTCAATCACAGCAGCCATCACCCTCAACTTAGGCATACTGATTTGTTCAACACTCCCAGAGTGGCTCAACAGACTTTGTAGGTCCCGGAAGTTGAGTTAATATCGAGGGAAGCTAAAGAAAATGTCTAGAGGGGGTCAATAGACTTTTCTAAAATCTTTCGATATATCAGAATTACAATGTGCGGAATACGAAATTAACAATGAGCCCAATACAAGTTTATACTCAACTTATTAAATTCGAGAACTCTGTTCTATACTCAGCTTGTCTTGTTCAGATAGGTATGTTTAACAAGTAAACAATTAATCAAATAAGCAATTAAACAAAACAGTAAAGTTAACAACACAAACAATTTATAGTGGTTCGACAACTTGTCTACGTCCACTCTCACAACCCAGTTGTGATGTTTCCACTAACTCTTCCAATCGAGTACAAAGTGTGAGTTCTTGTGATTTTGAGTCCCAAGAAAAAGACTTAGATCTTCTAAGACTATACTACCAAGTACGTCTACGATCTTACTAGAAATTTAACAAGTATCTAGCAACTTGATAAAAAACAACAAACAAAACTAAAAACTTATTCAGTAGCAGTCTTCTGGTTTCTTCACTTGTCTTCTGACTTGCTTTCTGAACTTCAGTAAACTCTGTGAGTAATCTTCTTTGAATGCTTCAGTATGTAGCTTCAGTATTATCAGTATCAGTAGTCTTTAAACGATGAATACCTTGAGGTATTTATAGACTTCAGAAATCAAGAACTAAGTTAGTTGAAACCAACTCTTCTTGAAAACTAACTTTTGTAACTGAATCTTCTTATCCTTCCACGCGTTTCTTGTTAAGTAGTTATTCCATAACTAACTTCTTCATCCTTATCTTTATACGCGCTTCTCTTAAACTTCTCTTCAAGTTTAACTTGTCTTGTGGAGTCTTGTATTCACTTGTCTTGTAGTCCACCTGTCTTGTGTAGTAGACTTCAACTCTTCTTGTCTGGTCTTCTTGTGCGATTTACAACAGTAGACTATTCTAACCTAACAAGACTATTACATTACTTTAAGCTTTATAGCTTAGTCAACTTAAAATCTATACAATCAACCTATCTATTACATTCAAATCATGATCTCTATACAATGATTATTCATAGCTCAACAACAATCTAATATATATGAAGTACTTATAAATCGTACTTATCTTTTAATATGTAAACAATACTTATCTTTCCATGTGAACTCTACTGGTCTGTTCAAGATGACTTCAACTCAACTATACTAGATCAGTCAACACTTAGAAAATATTCAAACTATTTTTGGCTTATCAAAACTTCATCTTTTATCTTTTAATCATCAATTAGGATTTGTCTAGGATTCATATCCCAACAATTTCCCCCTTTTTGATGAAGCCAAAACTACTTGAATCTTTTCTCAATAGTAGACTAGTTAAGTAGTTATCTTGTCTTAACACCAAATAGTACTTTATCTTTTCATTCATTCAAGATAAGAACAGTAGATATTACACATACTTCAAAAATCAATCAGAGCAAAAAAAAACTATCAGAACACATAACTAATCTGAAAGAGTACCTCCTTCTGGAGTTGGAACACAAAACGCATCTAGGAGTCTCTTGTGAATAACTCTGACATGGTCTTCATCTTCAATCTTCTCTTTATCCAGCAGGTCTTCTTCAAACTTTTTGATTTGATTAAAATCAACTCTTTTACCAGAACTGGACATCGAACATTTCCATTTTGGAAATACAGGAACTAGAATGTTGAAGTTAGCTCCAACAGAAATCCTTAAGATCAAATTCCATAGCAACTTGTTCTTTCCTTCCATGAATTTGTCAAACATAGAATATAACTCGTCTGGACTTTCAAAGTCACCAAACTTCCTGATTATCCAATGATCAAGTTCCCATTGCCTCTTCACTTTCATCCATTCAGCTCTATGTTCTCGATCTATGAAGTAGTCAATGAGCTGATCTTCCATTTGATCTTCATCTGCTTTCAGCCTTTGCAAACTTTCAATATGATTTCCAATCTTCTTCTTATTTGCATAGTGAGATTCATCATTTGGATCAACAACCTTCTGTTTCTTTACTTTTGTTGTTGTCTCCACTTCTTTCGGCTCTTCTATATGAATAGATTTCCTTTTTGATACTAGCCTAGTCTGAACTTCGGCTTCAGGAGATGCAACTGCTTTGCCCTTCTCCTTCTTCTTTAACTCATCTGCTTCAGCCTTAGCTTGCTCAAGTTCTGCAGTTTTAACCAACTTGCCTTTGCCTCTCTTAGGCCTTCTGAGATCTTGCATAGCTTCAGCAGCTTCCTTAGCTTCTGGTTCAGCACTGGACTTGTCTTTCTCACCTTCAGCAAAAACTTCAACTCGACTTGTCTCTTCCCCCTTTTTGGCTTCATCAGATGCCTTGAGAGAGAATAGAGAAGTAAAACGAGTCATCTCTTCGATCATAGCTTGCTTCATAAGGTTTGTAGCTCTTTCAATCTGCCTTTCATGAGAACCATCTTGACTCAACTTGTCTAGTTTGGTCGCCACCAACTCCAGCTTCTGAGTAGACAAGTTCAACTCATTCTTAAAATGTGTTGCAGTCAGACGCAGCTTCCTGTTCTCTTCAGTCATAGCACGGATAATCTCTCTTGCTTGTGCTAACTGATCAAAGGCTTCTTTTCTATGGACATCAGCTACTTCGATTTTGGCTCTATAGACTCTTTCCATCTTCCTGGATTCAGTAGCTAGAACACGAGCAAAATCGACAGAGCTCTTCTCCGAATATTCAACTTGGTTCTGGAGAAATCCTTCAATTTGGTTAAACATCTCTTGTCTGAAATCACCATCCAACTGGTTGACCTCGTTCATGATCATCTCTTTTGAACTTGTCACAAGGACACTATTCTGTTCAACAAGAGTCTTCTTTAATTCGGACTTGAGAAATTCATCGATAGATGACTTGATGACAACTTTCAAGTCTTCTTTCAACTCATCTATTGAGGTGGCTGGAATAGCGTGAGACGATTGTCCAATTTCAACATGAGTAGCTTCCTCCATAATCACATCTTCTGGAATCGATAATACTTCCACCAACTGGCCTTCTGGAGCAGCAGTTAAGACCTCGTCTTCAACTACTTCAGCCTCTGGAAGCACACTTCCAGCAATAGCTTTCAAATTTAGTTGGGGAGAGTAAGGTACGATAGCTAACCTTGCTTCTAGAGCCTTTCTTTAAGCATCAGCCAAGTCCTTTTTCAACAAGGCGTGTAGCTTCTCCATATATCCACAAAACTCAATGGGAAGCAGGAGATCAGTGTATCGATTAATAAAAGCAAAATCTGACCTTGGACTGTCAGCATGATCTACTTGGAATCTGAACACAATGCCTCTCAACTGGTCTGAGACATTGTCTAGCTCTACTATAGGATCAGTAGACTGGATATCCTCAGCTGGTGCAGCTTCAATCATAACAACATCTTCTTCAAAATCAGCTTCAGAAACTTGAACACCCATATCAAATTGTGATTCCGAACACATTTCATCATCAGAAATGTTCAGCAATCTCTTCGCAAGAGCAGTAATGGCGTGGGATGGAAATAGCTCTGAGTGGTCTCGAACACCACTGTTCTCCTTCTGTTCCATCTCCCAATCCATGAAGTTTGAAATACCACCTTTTCCTAAGATGACTTCGAAAAGATCATCTGTTCCAGACTTCTTCAATGCCACCCAAGTGCATATTCTTAGAAGTTTTTCAAACTGCTCCGATGAGTAGTCGACTTCGACAGATGAGAGCTGCTTCTTCAAATTCCTGCTCATCTTCGAACGAACTCTCTTCTCTCTTAGACACATGGGGTAGTAGACCAAATATTCGAATCTAACTTTAGACGGGGTCTGAGTAGATGGGGTCTCTATCTCAGTTGTTGCAGTGGCAACTGGCGTCTTGTCTGAAGTAGATGGGTTAATGGGTTCAACATATTCTGTTGAGGGTAGAGAGAGAATTTGGTCTGTGGTTTCTTGGGGCTTTAATGTGTCTAGGTTTGGTATGACAACTGTCGGAGTATCAGTTGTATCAATTATAGGAGTGTTTGGGGGTAGGCTGGCTCTCAGCGGATGTGCTGCCAGCACTTCTGAAGTTGAGGTAATAGGTCGAGGCCTAGATCGATGTGATCTAGCCTTGGTTCGAACAGAAGAGATAGAGAGAGGAATTGATAAAGCTGGAGAAGAGGTACCAACCTGAGGACTCGACTCTTCTAGTGGAGGAGGTGTTCCAATTCTCACTAGTTTGTATAACTCTAGAACTTGAGTACTTGGCTCCTTCTCTTGATCAGATTGCTCATCTGATTGAGTCTCCTCCGAGTCACCTGTACTGGACTCAGCTTTTGCAACTTTCTCCGATTCTTCAGCATCGGACTCGTCTTTTGACGAACTAGACGATCCGGCATACGGCAAAACTTCAGAGTCATCAACCTGAACTTGCCTTGGGGCAGCTGGCCTAGCAGCAGTCTGCTTTTTCAAAGCTTCCTTCTTCAAATAAAACTTTAAAGGATGAAATGGCTTTCCTTTACTCCATTCCGTCTTGTTTGGCATCAATAGCGGAAACAGAATGCTCAGCTTGTTTCCATATCGAACAGCAGTAGATACCACCCAATTACAAGTGTCGTCGTCAACTCGAACACTTCTTTCAAAGTACATCATTCGATCTGCGATTAGCTTGAACCAGTTTCCTTCGGTAATACCATCATAAATGGCAGCCATAACCCTTGCTTTTCCAAAAGTAACAGAATTATGGGAACCAGTGGCACATAGCAAAATTTTGCCGGCTATGTCCAATAGGGTGCGATACTTCTCTAGAAGTTCCGACTTCTTGACGGCAGCATACTTGCCATCTGGTTTCGGCTTCAACCTCTTACCACAGAAAATGCTCAAATAGTGAACCTCTTGCCCAATTGCGTAATTCTCAACATCAATTGTTCCGGTGGGCAGCTTCAGATGCTCGAACATGGCTTCTCGAGTGATTTCCACTCGA
This sequence comes from Galeopsis tetrahit, assembly GCA_963675135.1. Lineage (NCBI taxonomy): Eukaryota > Viridiplantae > Streptophyta > Magnoliopsida > Lamiales > Lamiaceae > Galeopsis > Galeopsis tetrahit. Next base: position 60,467,966 of record OY776132.1, read on the forward strand.
CTTCTACCAATAAAGGACTCAATTGTGTCACCTCGTCTGGTGGCGTTGGCATAGAACTCCAGTACTTCCTCTTCCAAAATGACTTGTGGAAACGCCTCCAAGTAAGGTTTCAGACCACATCTGGTGCATTTGGCCAGAATTTCTGCATTTCCATCTGAGTGAGTACCTTTGAAGAACACAGAAGGTTCAACATTTACTTTGTTGTCGGAGATGTATCGGCCTAGGTCGAATGTGGCCTGCATGTTAGTTCTCACATCGAAAATAGATCGAATCGACATAGTGATGGTTTGAGTATAAGCAGATAACTTGGAAATTGTAAAACAACAAATGCTTGAGAGTAGGAGAGTTAAGAAATTGTGGGGCAAGACGTGTGGGAGTGTTGGGTTTTGTTCAAAACTGAATTTTTGATCCAATGGCCAAGATCGAAGGAATAGATCCAACAGTTGGGACTTTTGGTATTCGGTTACGGAATCGAGAATATAATGTGATTTGATATTGTAAACTTCGAATTACTGTAATATCCTTAATTCGTTTCGATTAAACACTTAGCATATTAGAATCAAAAGAACACTTAGCTTGTCTGTTCGAGTCCATCCAGAACAGACGAGTAGACTTAAGCTTCACAAGACGAGTTGGCTTAAGCACACAAGACGAGTTCCCCCTTCGCTTGTGCTTGTCTATTCTGAACGTCGAACGACTTCATGTACATATCTTATCATTTGCAACGTGTAATCAAAGGTACAAGTAGAGTGAAATAAATAAGATGAATATCTTTCTAAAGCAATGATCAAGGTTTCGAACATGATGACTTTTAACAAACATAAGAGTCAACATAAGGATATTTAAGAAATCATAGATTCCCCCTTAAATGTTTATTCCCTTAGTATTACCCTCAGCTTTACCAGCTTCCTCATCGGGTTGTTTGGTCATCTCGTCTAGCCTTGTATACCTATCTGTTGTGTGAGTAGTCGAGTGCTCTGTTCTGGTCTCCTTATTTCTTTGATGTACCTGACTGGTTAGTTCATGTTCTATAGGCAAGTAGGGTCTAGATCAATTAGCCCTAACCTAATGCATAACTCACGAAATCGAGCTTCAGCTAATGGTTTTGTGAAAATATCAGCTCTTTGGAAATCAGTATGAATCTTTTCCATGCGAATATCCTTCTTTTCTACATGATCACGTATGAAATGATGCTTCACATCAACATGCTTACAACGTGTGTGCAAAACAGGATTTTGGGTAATGGCAATGGCACTATTACTATCACAGAAAATAGGAACATTCGATTCATGTATGTTGTAATCTCTAAGCTGTTGTATGAGCCAGAGTAGTTGACTACAACAGCTACCAACAGCCATGTATTCGGCTTCGGTAGTTGAAGTTGCAACACTAGTCTGCTTTTTCGAAAACCATGAAATGAGTTTTGTGCCTAAAAATTGACAAGAACCAGAAGTAGATTTCCTATCTATTCTACAGCCTCCAAAGTCTGAGTCTGAGTAGCCACTTAAGGATAGATCATCATTTGAGGGATACCATATACCACGATTGATGGTCCCTTTCAAATATTTCAGAATCCTTTTGGTGGTTTCCATGTGACTTTCCTTTGGATTGGCTTGGAATCGAGCACAAACACCAACAGAAAATGCAATGTCTGGTCTACTAGCAGTTAGATACAGTAAGGAACCAATTAATCCACGATAATAAGATTGGTCAGCACATTTACCGTTCTCATCTGGATCCATTCTGTAAGTTGGTTGCATTGGTACGCCAGTAGACTTACATGTTTTAATCCCGTACTTGTCTAGAAGGTTTCTAGTGTACTTCGCCTGATTTATGAAAATACCTTCTGGAGTTTGTTTTACTTGAAGACCAAGAAAGTAATTCATTTCACCCATCATTGACATCTCAAATTTACTCTGCATGAGTGTCGAAAAACTTTCACTCAGCTTTTTGTTAGGTGACCCAAAAATGATGTCATTTACGTAAATTTGGACGAGTAAAATGTCTTTCCCTTCTTGTCTTCTGAACAAGGTTCTATCTACCTTGCCCTTAGTAAAACAATTTTCCAATAGAAAGAGAGAGAGAGTATCATACCATGCTCTTGGAGCTTGTTTTAGTCCATATAAGGCTTTCTTCAATCTGTACACCTGGTCGCCTTTGACTTCGAAACCTGGAGGTTGTTCAACATACACTTCTTCCGCAAGAATACCGTTAAGAAATGCACTTTTAACATCCATTTGATATACAGTAAACTTCATGTGAGCAGCATATGCAAGGAACAATCGAATGGCTTCTAATCTAGCAACATGAGCATATGTTTCATCATAGTCTAGCCTTATTCCTAACGACTACATCATTCTCATCTTTCTTATTTTTGAAAATCCATCGAGTGCCAACTACATTATGATGTTTCGGCCTATCGACAAGTTCCCAGACATCGTTTCGAACAAACTGGTTCAACTCGTCTTGCATAGCGATGATCCAATTACTATCAGCCAATGCCTCTTTAACAGTGGTAGGCTCGATAGATGAGAGGAAACAACACCAGCAAAACATAGTTGGACTAGGCTGTTCTTGCGACTCAAAGAGTTGTCGTCTAGTCTTCACACCAACAGTAGAGTCACCAATAATATTTTCAGTATCATGCGCAGATTTCCATGTTTTTCTATTCTTAGCAGTAGCACTATCATCAACTATATCATGTACAGCATCATGCATATCAACATCATTTGTATCATCAACAGATTTACTAGGAGTTGTGGAGTCAACTAGAGCAGGCATGTCAGCTGGTCTAGAAGACTTACCTTGAGCACTTACCTTCTCTTTGTCAGATTCGATTGTTAGCTCAGTAACTTTCTCACTGATCTTGTTGGCAGACGAGTCTTGTCGAGATTCATCGAAAATCACATGTGGTGTTTCTTCCACACAAAGAGTTGAGTAGTTGAATACCCTAAATGCTTTGCTAGTCGAGGAGTATCCTAAGAATATCCCCTCGTCTGCTTTAGCATCGAAAGCATTCAACTTGCTCTTTCCATTGTTGTGAATGAAACACTTACAACCAAATATATGGAAATATGAAACTCTGGGTTTTCTACCTTTCCAAACCTCATAAGGTGTCTTGCCTAGAGCTTTGTTGATCGCGCTTCTGTTCTGTGAATGGCATGCAGTATTGATAGCTTCAGCCCAAAACTTTTGAGGAGTGTTGAACTCAGCTAGCATGGTCCTACAGGCTTCTTTGAGAGTTCGATTCCTTCTTTCGGCTACACCGTTTTGTTGTGGTGTCCTGACTGCACTAGTAAGATGCTGGATACCATGTTTAGCACAAAAATCTTTGATATAGCAATTAATGAACTCAGTTCCCTTGTCACTACGAATCTTGACAATAGACTGGTTCTTCTCAACTTGTAACTTCTTCAACAGATCAGGCAGAAGTGTTTGTGTATCACTCTTCTTGTGTAGAAAGACTACCCAAGTAAACTTAGAATAGTCGTCTACAACAACAAGTGTGTACCTTCTACCATTCAAGGTTGGAGGAGTTATTGGACCATGAAGATCCATATGTAGGAGTTCTAGGACTCTACTAGTTGAGAGAGTAGGAATTGACTTAAAAGAACCTTTAACCTGTTTACCCTGTTGACAAGCCGTGCATACATGTGACTTGTAGTAAACTTCATTGGAAATACCTTCTACAAGGTAATCTCTGGCTATCGTATTAAGAACCTTAAAGTTTAGATGACAGAGGCGTCTATGCCAGAGCCATCCAAGTTCTTTAGGATTCTTAGTAAGTAGACAGGTGTCCCTCGTACAACTGTTCCAATTTACTATGTACACACTACCTTGTCTTACGCCAACTAGTAGGACTGTGTGAGTCCTTTTGTCAATGATCTGACATTTGCGGCTTTTGAACTGCACCTTGTATCCACGATCACAAAACTGTGAAACAGAGAGTAAATTATATTTCAAACCTTCAACATACGAGACATCTTGTATCTCTACGTCACCATTCCGGATGTAACCAAATCCTTTAGTGACAGCAGTGGAACTATCACCAAATATCACTTTTGGTCCTTCTTGCTCATGGTAACTTGATAAGAGAGCCTTGGTACCAGTCATGTGGTGCGAACAACCACTGTCTATGTACCAGGTTTCTGCTACTGAGCCACCCTTCTTATACAAGTCAAGTCGACCCTGCAATGAAGATATTCAATAATTTAGGTACCCTTTTGTTCAGAGGAATCCAAATATACATTGGAGTCTTGAACAAGTTCAATCTCTTAAGCTTTCGCCCATGTTTGTTGCAAAATAAGACCTTGTTGTCCTTGTCTGTCCTATCATTCGAGTTTGGATCTACTCGTTTGAGATAGTCTTTCGACTTGATCTCTACTTTAGCAGGCACTGGTCTATGATAGTCAGAGTAGGGCTTGTAAGCATTAGGTCCATACGGTTTATAGACGCGTTTGGGTCTTTCCTCACTAATGATATTATATGATAAAGGTGGAGGATATAGGACAGCTTGTGTACGATATTTTGGAGCTACCTGTCTAGGTCTAGACGAGTAGAGCTGAGACTGCCTTATGAAAGGAGGTCTAGGCTCTTGTCGTCTAGTCTGTACCTGTCTAGTACTCGTCTCCTCAGGATACCAGTCCTCGTATCTGACCTGGTTGGGTCGTCCACGATTAGTGGTACTTTGAAGATTAGTTCTAGGTGGAACAGGCTTGTTGTTACCATTCTTTTTACCTCTCTTGGTAATCGGAATGTTAACTTGAGCTTGTTTAGGTACAGTACCTTTAGATGGAGTACCAATATCGTATATCATTGGTCCTTTTCCTTTATCATTTGGCAAAAGTCTTGCGTTAGTAGTAGTAGGGTTCTTAATGACTCGAGTAGACGAGCTAGATGACTCAGCACCTATACCTGTCTTATCACCTGAATCTCTATACCTATCTGACAATTCAAAGTTAATCTTTGAAGAGTTAACCAGGTCAGTAAGCTTGAGATCTAATGTGACAACCTCGGTCTCTAAGAACTTATTACGTTCTTCAAGTCTATTGCACTTGCTCTTTAAAACGTTGAATTCATTTCTCTCAGTTGCATGTGTCTTAAGTAGGTCTTGATATAACCTGTCTGTCAATGCACACTTTTCTTTGAGTTGTCTCAACTCTTCAGTCAAGCGTTCATTTAGGACTGTTACATTAGGATCTACTTTAGACTGAGCTTCCTTAAGATCAATAATTTCTTGTTTTAATGCAATGTTTTCATCACTGACTTCGATGAATGCTTGGTTAGCAAGTAGAAGGTCATCTTCAATAGCACTAGTCGAGTGCTGAGGACTACTTCCTACTTCACTACTAGCAGTATCACTTTCATCAGTTTCTGAATCGTCACAAGATTGAAAAGATGTAGCAGATGATACCTCTTGGTCGATTTTAGCCATACAGCATAGGCCATCATCTACTATGAATGCTTCATCGTGATCTCGATCAGTCGAGTGACTAGATAAGGACGATGGCAACTCGTCTGAATCCGAATCAGAGTCATCATTGGCCATCATTGCCTTCTTGCCACGGTTGTATCTTCTTTCCCTTCGAGCTTTACGTTCTTCTCGATCGTCAGTGCTCAGGTCTGGACATTCATATATGTAATGACCTGGCTTTTCACAATTATAGCACAAGAGATCATTAGTAGCCTTTTTAACAGGAGATTTGTCCCTACGCTTATCACGTCTATTGGAACGTTGAATCTTCCTATCGTCAGACTCTCTATCTCGTCTATTACCTTTTGAGACTTCGTCTCTCCTTTCGGATGAATTTCGGTCTCGTCTGGTCTCAGACGAGTTCTTAGAAGTAGACGCTCTATGATCCCTATAGAACTTCTTGTATCTTCCAAAACGTTTATTCAGCCTATCAAACTTTCTAACCATGAGGCTCACCTGATCCTTCAGACTAAGATCAGTATCTAACTCATCTTTTACAGAAGCAGATTTAGTCTTAGACTTAGACCTATCTACCTTAGAAGACTTAGAAGAGCTAGACTTAAAGGCAACGTTCTTAGATACAGCATGTTCTCTATCACTACTGGCTAGAGGTTCATCTTCATCTAAATCAAACTCATGAGCCTTTAGAGTTTGAAACATGGTCTCTGCACTCCAAACATCTATGTCTTGGGTATTCTTAACTAGCATCTTTACCATTTTCCATCGAGGATCTAAGCTCTTAAGAATCCTAAGATTGATTTCACGAGGAGTATAAGTTTTACCAAGAACTTCAAGGTCATTCATGATTTTAGTAAAACGAGTATCCAGCTGGTCGATAGTTTCGCCAGCTTTCATCCAAAATGATTCAAATCTTTGGACAGCAGTGGATAATTTGCTCTCTTTGATCAGGGATGTCCCTTCACAAATGATAGCTAATCTGTCCCACATCTCTTTGGCAGTTTTACATTTTAACACTTTTCCTAGATACTCGTTAGGAAGAGTGTGTAAGATGTAATTCTTCGCCAAACTATCCAAATTATTTTGACGCATTTCTTCTGAGATTAGATCAGACCTTGGTTTCTTGACGAGGGTGCCAATTGGTTTGTCTTTGTCAAGATTTGCAGTATTTGGGACCATTGTCACGATCGGACCCTCGGTCACAACAGAGATCATTAGATCATGCGTGGAGCTGAAAATCGCTTCCATTCGCAGCTTCCAGTAGTCGTAATCCTGACCTGGAACTTGGGCAATTTGTTAGCACTAATTTCCAACGACATGATTTAGTAAGTAGACCAGCACTAAAGAGATTTATGATCAAGAAGCAGATATGTCAAGAACAGGGAACAAGAAACAGATATAACAAGAATGTAGATCAAGAACACGTAAGCAAGTACAATCACGGACCAAGACTTCACCCTAAGTCTTAAGTCGGTTATCAAGAAACAGCAGTTCGTAAACTACTGCTCTGATACCACTTGTAGGTCCCGAAAGTTGAGTTAATATCGAGGGAAGCTAAAGAAAATGTCTAGAGGGGGGTGAATAGACTTTTCTAAAATCTTTCGATATATCAGAATTACAATGTGCGGAATACGAAATTAACAATGAGCCCAATACAAGTTTATACTCAACTTATTAAATTCGAGAACTCTGTTCTATACTCAGCTTGTCTTGTTCAGATAGGTATGTTTAACAAGTAAACAATTAATCAAATAAGCAATTAAACAAAACAGTAAAGTTAACAACACAAACAATTTATAGTGGTTCGACAACTTGTCTACGTCCACTCTCACAACCCAGTTGTGATGTTTCCACTAACTCTTCCAATCGAGTACAAAGTGTGAGTTCTTGTGATTTTGAGTCCCAAGAAAAAGACTTAGATCTTCTAAGACTATACTACCAAGTACGTCTACGATCTTACTAGAAATTTAACTAGTATCTAGCAACTTGATAAAAAACAACAAACAAAACTGAAAACTTATTCAGTAGCAGTCTTCTGGTTTCTTCACTTGTCTTCTGACTTGCTTTCTGAACTTCAGTAAACTCTGTGAGTAATCTTCTTTGAATTCTTCAGTATGTAGCTTCATTATTATCAGTATCAGTAGTCTTTAAACGATGAATACCTTGAGGTATTTATAGACTTCAGAAATCAAGAACTAAGTTAGTTGAAACCAACTCTTCTTGAAAACTAACTTTTGTAACTGAATCTTCTTATCCTTCCACGCGTTTCTTGTTAAGTAGTTATTCCATAACTAACTTCTTCATCCTTATCTTTATACACGCTTCTCTTAAACTTCTCTTCAAGTTTAACTTGTCTTGTGGAGTCTTGTATTCACTTGTCTTGTAGTCCACCTGTCTTGTGTAGTAGACTTCAACTCTTCTTGTCTGGTCTTCTTGTGCGATTTACAACAGTAGACTATTCTAACCTAACAAGACTATTACATTACTTTAAGCTTTATAGCTTAGTCAACTTAAAATCTATACAATCAACCTATCTATTACATTCAAATCATGAGCTCTATACAATGATTATTCATAGCTCAACAACAATCTAATATATATGAAGTACTTATAAATCGTACTTATCTTTTAATATGTAAACAATACTTATCTTTCCATGTGAACTCTACTGGTCTGTTCAAGATGACTTCAACTCAACTATACTAGATCAGTCAACACTTAGAAAATATTCAAACTATTTTTGGCTTATCAAAACTTCATCTTTTATCTTTTAATCATCAATTAGGATTTGTCTAGGATTCATATCCCAACAGACTTTTCACCACACAATCAAACAAGTGCCTATAAACTGGTTTCAAGGTGTTCTTGTTCTGAGTACTTGCTAGCTTTTTGGGTACTAGCATCCATGGGTTGGAGAACTCCAGCTCTTCTCCTTCTCTGTATACTTCAGGATTCTGGCCTTCAGATGGTAGCCCAAAGCTAGCATCAAGATCCTCTGCAGTGAAGATGATTGTGTGTTGGCTTTCTTCATCTTCATCTTCCTCAGCATAAGTTAATTTGGTGCACACATCACCCTTTTTGCCCTTCCATCTGAGATGGGCAAAGAACTCTGCCATGAAAGGATTCAGGCAGGAATCAGGCTTGGTGCCAAGAAATCTTTCAAGTCCTGCTTCCCTAAGCCAATGAAGTACTGGATGAACTTCTGTGTCAGGGCTATCAAAAGCTACCAACTTTTCAAACCAAAGAGAATTTGGGTTGCTGAGATAAGAGAAATCAATGTCCAAGGAGGAATCATTGAAATCTACAAGTTCTTCTCTCTTGATTTTGGGAGCCATGGATAATTTTGAGAGATAGAAAGGTTTGGAGAAAAGTTGCAGGTTTTGAGAGGTTTTCAAAAACTTTGAGAATTTGGAATTATGAGTGCGTAAGGAAGGAAGTAAAAATTGAGGAGTTTATATATGTGGGGAATTTATTAACCGTTGGTTAATAGATAATAACAGTGGATAATAATAAAAACCAATTGAATAAAGTGGGGTAGTGGGCATTAGGCGGTTTGATGGAGTTTTAATGCAAATCAATGGCCTTGATGATGGCTCAAGAATTCATGAAATCTTAATTAAGATTTTTCATTAAATGTTGATTTGCCATTTTGGTGGCAAAAATCTTTATAGCACACGCCATCCTAAAATGGCCTACTCTTAGACCAAGAAACCTTTTAAATGTCAAATCAATGCTAAAAAATAACAATAATTATCCAATTTACTCGGACAACCATCCTGAGATGTGTTTTGACTTCTCTCTTGGTCAAAATGTCTGACCAACATGCCTGAGTGGGTCCCAATGTTGCTGACTGGGTCCCACTAGGACAAAGCTCCTGACCAACATTGCTGAGCACCATAAGGACAGCTTTGCTGAGTTTCCCTTTTTGGCAGATTGCTTCAGTGAGGTTGGTCAACTTTGCTGAAGTTCATCTTAATGAACTTCCCCCTTCACATGAGCTTTCTTTCCTCATTTCTCCATCTTCCCTGGATCAAGTAAGCCCAATTCAGCTGACAATTCCAAGAACCTTGCTTCAGCTAGAGGCTTAGTCAAGATATCAGCTTTTTGCTTATCAGTGTGAATTTTGACAAGTTTGATATCTTTCTTCTCCACATGATCCCTTATAAAATGATGCTTGATATCAACATGCTTGCATCTAGTGTGTAGCACTGGATTCTGTGAGATGGCAATTGCACTATTGTTGTAACAGAATATTGGTACTTCATTGGAGATGACTTTGTAATCTCTAAGTTGCTGTCTGAGCCAAAGTATCTGAGCACAGCAACTTCCAGCTGCTACATATTCTGCTTCAGTTGTTGAAGTTGCAACTGTATTTTGCTTCTTGGAGAACCATGAGATAAGCTTGCTGCCCAAGAATTGACATGTTCCAGAGGTGGACTTTCTGTCAATTCTACATCCTCCATAGTCTGCATCTGAATATCCAGTGAGCTCAATGTTGTCATCAGCTGGATACCATAATCCAAGATTCTCAGATCCCTTGAGATATCTTAGGATTCTCTTGGCAGCATCAAGGTGGCTCTTCTTTGGATTTGCTTGAAATCTTGCACACACTCCAACTGCAAATGTGATGTCAGACCTGCTTGCAGTGAGATATAGCAAGGATCCTATGATTCCCCTGTAGTTAGTGGAGTTTGTTGATTCTCCACTTTCATCAGGATCCATCTTCCAGTTAGTATTCATAGGAATTCTGACTGGCTTGCTTGTTGCACATCCAAATTTCTTGATCATGTCCCTTGTATACTTGGCCTGATTGATGAATATTCCTTTCTTAGACTGAGTGACTTGAAGTCCTAAGAAGAAATTCATCAATCCCATCATGGACATCTCAAATTTGCTCTGCATGAGTTTGGAGAACTTCTCACACAGCTTCTCATTTGGAGATCCAAATATAATGTCATCCACATAGATTTGGACTAACAAAATATCATCTCCTTCACAGATTCTGAACAAAGTTCTGTCAACAGTGCCTTTGACAAAACCATGATCTAGAAGAAATTGTGATAAGGTGTCATACCAAGCTCTTGGAGCTTGTTTTAAGCCATAGAGAGCTTTCTTCAATCTGTACACCTTGTCTCCTTCTTCAAAGCCTGGGGGCTGTTCAACATATACATCTTCTTTGAGCACCCCATTGAGAAATGCACTCTTCACATTCATTTGATACACCTTGAACCTCATGTGAGCTGCATATGCTAAGAAGAGTCTGATTGCCTCAAGTCTGGCCACTGGAGCAAAGGTCTCATCATAATCAATCCCTTCAGATTGACAATATCCCTTGGCCACCAGTCTTGCTTTGTTCCTCACAATGATGTCATTTTCATTTTTCTTATTTTTGAACACCCATTTGGTTCCAATGACATCTTGATGATTTGGCCTATCCACCAGCTCCCATACTTCCTTTCTGGTAAACTGGTTCAGCTCTTCTTGCATGGCTATGATCCAGTTGGTGTCTTGTAGTGCTTCCTCAATGTCTTTTGGTTCCTGTTCTGAAAGGAAACAACAAAACAAAGCATTTTCTCCATGAAATCTTCTAGTGTTGATCCCTTCACTTGGATTACCAAGTATCAGGCTAGATGGGTGGTCTTGCAACCAAGTCCTTCTAGACCTGATCCCTTCAGGAGGATTGTCCTCATCTGAGGTTGGATCACTAGACTCATTAAATTCATGAAAGTTAATTGCAGGATCAAGTTCAGGATCATATTCAGGGGTATTGTCCTCATTGTCAGATAAGTTGACATTTTCATTGGTTACCCCTTGAATATTGGATCCATTTACTACCTCAGCATTGCCTGCTTCTTCATTGGTAGTTGTTACCTGGTTTTGAACTGGGATGGGGTCAGTCAGTTCAATTTCTCCTTCAGGTTGGTTGACTTCTGGTTGATTGCCATCAGGTAGGTTGTCCAGTTTTTTATTATCATTAAGATCAGGCTGGGCAACATCTACAAACACTGTTTCCTTGCTTTGAAGCCTTAGTTTGGTTGTTCTTTGTGTTATCTCATCAATATTCAGGTTTCTATCCCTGAACTCATTAATAGATTCATCAAACACAACATGAGGTGTTTCTTCCACAATAAGGGTTTTACAATTGTAAACTCTGTAAGCTTTGCTGATTTGTGAATATCCAACAAATATTCCTTCATCAGCTTTGCTGTCAAAAGCTTTCAATTGCTCTTTCCTATTATTATGAATGAAACACTTACAACCAAATATGTGAAAATAAGCAACAGTGGGCAATCTACCTTTCCATAATTGATGTGGAGTTTTACCTTGTCCTTTGGTGATTAAGGACCTGTTTTGAGTGTGACATGCAGTGCTAATGGCTTCAGCCCAGAACCTTTTAGGCAGTTTGGATTCAGCAATCAATGTTCTTGCTGCCTCTTTCAAGGTCCTGTTCCTTCTTTCAGCAACCCCATTTTGTTGAGGTGTTTTTGCTGCTGAAGTTTCATGAGTGATGCCATTTTTGCTGCAGTACTCATTGATGTATGAGTTTATGAATTCAGTGCCTTTGTCAGATCTGATCTTGACAATACTTAGGCCCTTTTCATTACTCAATCTCATCATCGATTCAGGTAGCTTGACTTGGGTCTCCTTTTTGTTCAGCAAGAATACTACCCAAGTGTACCTGGAAAAATCATCAACAACAACTAATGCATATTTTCTTCCATTTATACTTACTGGGATAATTGGACCAAATAAATCCATATGCAGTAGTTGAAGAACTCTCTCAGTTGAGATGACAGGCTTTCCTTTGAATGAAGCTTTGATCTGCTTTCCTTCCTGACATGACTGGCATATATGTTCTTTGGTGAACACTTGATTAGGCAGCCCTTTAACTAGAGAGTTTCTTGCAATCTTGTTGATGGTTTTGAAGTTCAGATGGTTCAATCTCTTATGCCACAACCATCTTTGCTCATTTGTGCTTTTGGCAACAAGACAAACTGCTTCAGGGGTTTTGCTCCAATCTGCAAAATAGACATTTCCCTTTCTCACCCTTGTTAGTAGCACCTGTTGTGTTGAATTATTTTTGATAATACATTCATTTGGTGCAAATTCAACACTATATCCTTTATCACAGATTTGACTTATAGACATCAAGTTGTATTTTAGGCCTAGGACATATGAGACATCAGTAATTTTGACACTACCAATGTTTAATGTACCATAGCCTCTTGTGATCCCTTGAGAGCTGTCTCCAAAGGTTACTGAATGACCATCTTTTTCCATGAATTCTGAGAGAAGCTCTTTGTTCCCAGTCATGTGTCTTGAACATCCACTGTCCAAGTACCATGTTGTTTTCTTGTTGATGCTTCTCCTCTTCTTGTGGTCCTTGCAACCCTGCAAAGTCAAAATTTAGGTACCCTTTGAGTGTTGGGTCCTAGAGGGTTAGTTGTACCTTTTGGAACCCAAAACTGCCTAATTACTCTGATTGACTCAAAGTGACTGACTTGGTTTCCATTTACATCTACATACACAGTTTGACCCTTAAATGCCTTGGGTGGTTTCTGTGTATAGGTGTTAGCCTTGTAAGGTTCAGGAGAGTTGGTGAATTTCTTTGGGACATTTCTCCTGAAGTTACTAGACTTAGGTGCAGCTTGGTAAGACCTTTGAGGATAGGGGCTTGGATGGCCTTTTCCTTTTGGCATGTAAGGTCCAGGCTTCCTGAATGTTTTATACCTGTCAGAGGGGATTGGCCTTAATCCATTCAGTTGAGGTTGCCTCATTTGAGTTGGTCTTTTCTGGACAGATTTTGGACAACTCCTCTGATGAGGATTCAGATAGGTTGGCCTTCCATTGGTTCTACCTTTCTGAATCTCATTTCTCCTGTAACCAATGTTCTTAACCTTTTCCTTAGGTATGGGTTTAGAAGCATTGTTTACTTGAGTTGGTATAAAGATACCTTTACCCTTATCCTTGATCAGTGGTTGATTTACTTCTATTTCATTTTGTTGTGCCACTGATCTTACAAAAGTCATCTTAGAATTGCTTGATGAGGCAATACTAAGACCATGTGAGGGTTCAAATGGATTATAGCCTAATCCACCCTTTTGAGCAAATGGTCTTTGAAACCCTTGAATTTCCTCTATTGTCTTAGCAGATTTGTTCAAGGCAGACATTTTCATTTTTAAACTCCCCTCACTTAATTTTAGAGTATCAAATTCACTTGAGAGATTGTCAAATTTGGCTTGAAGAATTCTAAGATCAAAGTCCTTTTTCCTCAAGGCCAGTTCTTGCTCATCAATCAACTTTTGTTGTTCAGTGACTTTGATAGACATTTCATCGTGTTCTCTCACAGTCTGTTGATACAACTCAGTTGATTTAATGTCAAACTCTGGTTCAGGAAGGTTGGGAGTTTGAACTTTGGAATTCAAAAGCTCATTTTCTCTCAGTGCCATATTGCATACTTCTTGTAGCCTGGTGAAATCCTCAAGTAACTTTCCAAAGTTGAGTTTCAAGTGGATTTCACTGGACTCATGTGTGTTATTAGAAGAACTTAAAGAATTAGAAGATGAACATACCTCTTCATTTTCAAATGCCATTTGACAGTCATCATCACTGTCACTGTTGGAGAACAGTACATCATCAGAAGAGTAGACACTCTCTTCACTTGCTGATTCCCCAGCTATCATGGCCTTTCTGTTGTTCTGCCTCTTGTCTCTTTTGTTCTGCCTTTCTTTTCTTTCTTTTGCACTCAGGTCTGGACAATCATACTGAAAGTGACCCTTTTTCTGGCAGTTGTAACACACATCTTCATCATCATTCTTCTTGCTTGAGGACTCCTTCCTCCTTGATGATGATGGTTCAGCTTTGCTGTACTTCTTTCTGTCAGCATATCTTTCTTCCTTCTTCTCATCAGAGACTTTGTCCTCTGATTTGTTGTCAGGAGAGTTGAATCTCCTTCTGGTTCTGTTGTCTTGGTAGAACTTCTTGTATCTACCAAATCTGGAGTTGAGCTTCTCAAATCTTCTTGCCATGAGTGCCAGCTCCTCCTTCATTTCAGATTTTGAAACAGATTGAGAGGATCTTTGAGTATTCTTCTTTTCTGTTTCAGCAGCTTTGAAAGCAACACCTTTGCTTGAGGAGGATGGCTCATCATGCACTTTCTTTCTGTTCAGATCAAACTCATATGCTTTGAGTTCAGAGAACACTTGCTGCATGGGCATGTTGTCAAGATTGCTAGTGTTTTGCATCATGACAGAGTATATGTCCCACTTGGATGTGAGACTTCTCAGAATCTTCAAAGAAACTTCTCTTTTGGCATAGAACTTGCCAAGAGAGTTTATCTCATTCATGATGTCAGTGAATCTGCCATTAAGATGATCAATAGTTTCATTGGCTTCCATAGAGAATTGTTCATATTTTTGGATAGCCACTTGAAGCTTGTTTTCTTTTATCTTTTGGGTACCTTTACACATAAGTGCTAAGGTGTCCCAAATTTCTTTTGCTGATGTGCAGTGGTACACTCTTCCCATCACTGCATCTGGAATAGTCTGGTACAATGTATTCATGGCAATGTAGTTCAGGTTGTGCCTTTTTCTTTCTTCAGCTGTAAAATCATCCTCATCCTTTGGTAGCAACTCCCTTGGATCTGCTTTCTGAGCATCAGTGAGCTTGGAATTTGCTTAGGTGAATGTGAAGGGCCCTCTGGTGATTACTTTGAGCATTTCATCATGCTGGCAGACAAGATGTGCTCTCATTCTAATCTTCCAGAAATCATAATTCTCAATTGAGAACATTGGCAACTTGTGAGAAATATGATTGACTTGGTTTGGACCCATGTTGTTGATGGTGTTAACAGCATCTCCTGGAACTGCATTGTTAGCCATTTCAACAGAAATAATATAAGATAAACACATATAGGTTTTTCAGAAATTTGGATCAGTTCAGTGACCACAGAAATATTGTGATTTTGAAAATCAGTGATTTTCAGAGTCAGTGGTCTATGAACCCCTGCTCTAATACCACTTGTTGGTCCTTGGTGGAGTATAACACAAGTGTATGGGGGGGGGGGAATGCACTTGTGTATGCAAATTCTTTTCTTTTTGATGAACTGGTCTTATCAGGCAGGTTGTCTCACAACAAGCCTGAATGTGAACTTTGATAGATACTTGTCCTACTGATTACTATTGAGTGATCATTTGGCTAAATATCTAAAAGAGTTGCTAAGTGCGGAATGTGGTTGGCCTTTGACTCAAAGAAATACTCCAAGTTGATTTCTGAAAAACACAGTTATCAGGGACTTTGTCCAAAACAGTTTTTCTTAACTTACTGAGTTTTGCTCTTTGAAATATGTTTGAATGTAAGTGAATAATAAAGGCAGTAAGTAAATGGCACACAATTTATAGTGGTTCAGAGACTCAAGCTCCTACATCCACTTTCCCTGATTGAACAGGATAATTCCTTCACAATGGAATTAGCTTGTTTTATAGTGCCAAGGTGCACTGATCAACAACACTCTCTTAGTGCTTTGATCCCTAGGATAATCTGAGTCCTAGTGCTCAATCTCTCTGAGTTAAAACTGTGTTTCACAATAACAGTCCTTAACTCCTCACTTCTACAACAAACTCTATCTTCACTTAATGAGATAAGAGTTTGAGGTTTGGTTCCAACTAGTAGAGATATCCTTTACAATAAGAACAGTGTAAAGGCTTAGGATATCTCAATGCTAAGCTTTGGATGTTTACAAAGATTGGCTTAGCTAATTGAAGTGATTCAGGAAATTTGGGATTCTGAAGAACAACTTGGTTTCCTTTAATTTGCTTGATGGTAGTTTGATAGCAAGTAGTTGGATGATTGAATCCCTTGATCACTTCTGTATTTATGGGCAAATTTGAACAACTAACCGTTGGAGGGATAGCAATTCAAACTTGTCTATTTGCAGCACCATTGAAACGGTTATGAAGTTTGGCATCCTTTTATCCAGTGTGTAAAAGCCTCTTCAATGGTTGCTTGAATGATTGTGTTGACTTCTGAAAAAATGCGGCTGAGATGACTTGTGTCAGATTCCAAATATGCACATTTCCCAAGGTTGATTTGTGGCAAACTCTACACTCAACCAACGGTCAGATGGGACAAGTTCCCTGAACATTCCTGCTGCAACTTTAGAATGTTTCAACATTCATTCAATGCTTCTGTCTTTAATGCTCTAAGTCTTCAATGCTTGGTTCAGGCTTGATTGGCAATAAATGCTTCATTGAATGTGTCCTTCTGTGAGCTTTGGCATTCAATGCTCTTGATCATTTGCACTTCAATTGTTCTGATCATTTGCATTTATGAGCATTGCCTTAACACTCTTGATCTTTTCAGCTCAGTTGTCCATTTGGTCAGCTTGTCCTGAAAGCTCAGCAACTTTGGCCTAGAGCCTTAACATTTATCAAGCTGCCTAACATTCCAGCTTTGGACAACTATCCTGAACTCTAAAATCTCACAACATTTCTGAGATTTTTAACTTAAGCATTCTACTTACTCAAGTGTTCTGAGACAACTTGTCTGAACTAGACTTGAGCATATCTCAACTAATCTGAACATCATCAATCAGGGGTTTTGGTATCTAAATCAAAATCATTTTATTCCCAACAGTTATTAAACTGAAAAGTACAACATAATATTACTAAAAAGTGTAAGTCACTATGACTAAAAATATTATTATACAGTTTAATAATTGAAAAGTGCAACACCATTTACTAAAAAGTGTAAGTCAATAAAACTGAAAAGTGCAATACGGACTAGGGTGCACAACATGCACTCGAGTCCATAGCAGACCAACCCATGTTAGAATAATACGGTGTAGATATATTTTTAAATGGGTTGGTCTGCTATGAACTCGAGTGCATGTTGTGCACCCTAGTCCATGTTGCACTTTTCAGTTTTATTGACTTACATTTTTTTGTAAATGGTGTTGCACTTTTCAATTATTAAATTGTATAATAATATTTTTAGTAATAATTAAAAAGTGCAACACCATTTACCAAAAATTGTAAGTCAGTAAAACTGAAAAGTGCAACATGGACTAGGGTGCACAACATGAACTCGAGTGGATACTAGACTTTATCTTTTTAAATAGATATTGATATTATAATAATAATATTATATTATATCTTCAATTCCATATGACAATATATATATCAATTGATTCTCTAATGAAAATATTTCAAGAATTGATTCTCTAATAAACATACGTATATCAATTTTGTAGATTAAAAAATGGAGGTTTTATTTAATAATTTTTTTAATTTGTATAGTATTTTTTAAAAAGTTTTAGATTAAAAAATAATTCTATCATCTATTTAGAAAAAGTATAAACTAATAAAAATATTCCAAGAATTGATTCTCTAATCAACGTATCGTATATCAATTTTGTATGAACGTTAGATTAAAAAAAAAGAGTCATTCAATAATTTTTTAAAGTTTCTAAATCTTTATAAAACTAGACTTATAAAGAAACTTGTACAGTATTTTTTTAAAAGTTTTAGATTAAAAAATAATTCTATCATCCTGAAAAAGTATAAATACGTGAAGCATTGCTAATTGTAAAATAGTCTCCATAGGATTTTGTGTCAAAATGAACTTGAAATAAAAATTGAAAAATCAATGAAGGGAGGTAGAGATACAAATGAAGTTAAATCTAATTTATAGAAATTAATTTTATTTAATTTTACTAAATTTGTGAAAAATATATTTTAAAGGAATCTCTCTCTAATAATAATATGTCAATTTTTTTCCATTCTTGAAAATATGGCGGTACTATAATTCCTATCTGTCAATTTTTGTCAATTCTTGAAAATAAGTTTATATACGTAGTAATAAATATAGATATTATAATAATATTATGTTATATATTCTCTATCTTTTATATGACTATATATATATAATACATGGACTAATGACAATAATTCATGAATCTCGAAAGTGAGTCTCTACCATCAACATTGACCAGTAAGTTGCATCTCAAGCCTATATTATAATATATCAATTAACTTATCAATTCGTCTACTATAAATTACGATTATCATTTAATTTAGTTAATTATTGTATAAAAATGAGATTTATCATGCTCATACATACATAGACGTACACATAACTAAATTCAAGTAGACAAACACCTTGAATCAATGTCACATTGAGTAAATATCAAGATAATATTGACTCAATTCACGACTCGTTTGGTACAAATTTCATACATCCGAGTTTGCATCAAGAAGATCGACTATGGTGTTTGCATTAAAAGTGCAAATTAAACTACAATGCAGATGCAAGTGATTACTTTGGAGTGTTTCAAGAAGTCTTTGAAGTAGAATATTCGGGATATTAAACTACAATGCAGATGCAAGTGATTACTTTGGAGTGTTCCAAGAAGTCTTTGAAGTAGAATATTCGGGATATCCGAGACTGTAGTGTTGTTCAAGGGTATGATCCGTTTGTATTTGTCATTTAAGTGTGTCAAGTATACTATTGTATTTGTCTTTCAAGTGTGTCAAGTATACTACTGCACGCCTATTGGTTGTCCTTGAATTGCCCTACCATAATGTCACAGGTTCGAGTAATTATAATTTAGTGGCAGATGCTCAATAATAGGCAATTGTCCACAAAATCTCAATTTTTTTTAGTGAGTATTAGTAGTACTCGTAAACATAATGTAAACATTAGTACTTTGACTAAATCATAATTAGTACTTTGACTAAATCAAATATATATATTAACGAATCCATTTTTAAGGGGTATATATTAACGAATCCATTTTTAAGGGAATATATATAATATCGATTACAAAGAGGTACAATTAAAAATTAGATCCATATATCACCCATGCATAAAAAAAAATGAAATTGCATCAAACAACAAGGGATCGGCAAAGTGGGCAAGTGTCGTGTTTCAATAACCACGCTTTTATACAACTACCGTGAAACCTATGGTTGCACGTAGAGCCGTCAAAACGGGCTGGGCCCGTTGGGCCAGACCGCCCCGCCACTAAAGATAGTGGGTTGGGCCAGGATTTTCCAAGCCCGCCAGGAGGCGGGCCCAGACGGGCCGGCCCGTTTGGGCTGCGGTTTTTGGCGGGTTGGTGCGGTCTTTGGCGGGCTGGCCCGCCATTTTTTGATTTTTTAAAAAAATATTATGTTTAATTAAAAAATAATGCCCTTTCTAGGAATCGAACTCAAGACCTTACTGTTTGACTAATAGTGCTCTAACCACTTAAGCTATCCAACTTTATTTAATAACAATATATAATAAACCTAACTAATATTAAAAACTCTAGCGCATAACAGATTATATAAGCAGTTTCATTTTTTTTCTTCTTTCTTCATGTACTCATAATAGGGTATATAAAATATAAGTATATTACTTTAATATATAGGTATATTATTACTGTATTTATAATATATTATACAAATAAATATATATAAGATAAATATAATAAATATTTTGTAAAAAAAAAAAGTTGGCCCGCCAAAACCCGCGGCCCGCCTATTTTTGGGTTGGGTTGGGGTTTTGGTAGCCCGCCTTGCAAACGGGTTGGCCCGCCCCGCCCCGCCAAATGGCGGGCTTTTGCGGTTTTGGCCCGCCCCGCCCCGCCGGCCCGTTTTGACAGGTCTAGTTGCACGTCACTACCATCGCCCAATTCTCGCCGTCTTTATATTCTTCCAAGCAGATTACACACCCACCTCCACCAAATTCATTTCTCCACCGCCAGCGTGGCGGTGTTTTCGGCTGTTGAACTTGTCGTATATAGCGCAAGCATGACGTAAGCAACAAAAACACGAAAAGATATCCAACTACTCCGACAAGTACATAGAATCGGGTCAAGTCGGGTGCATTCATGGGAGAGGCGGAGATAATTGGTGGAAAAAAAGAATGATGATATTATTATTTATTCTGAATTTGTTTGTGTACATATTAATACAAATAAATTAAATAAATGGAAATCTAATTAATTGAAGATGTCCAAATACAAAGTTTTCAAACTGGTCAAGGCCGTTGTGATTAATTTGTACGTGAAATAGGAAAAATTGTTTAACGTTCTGATGAATAAATTAAAAAAAAAAAAAAAAATTGATGGATTTATTGTGAAGAAGGAATTTCAGATACTCCTATAATGAAACTAGCTTAAAAATAGTACTAGTAATTTATACTCTTCACCCCTTTTAATGAAGAATTTATATTGTGCTCACCTTTTTTTTATACATATTTTAAAAAAAATTAAATTTTAATTATAAAAAAGATATATGAGGTAACTATTAAATAATATGGTTAATATAAAATAGAAAAAATAATTAAAAGTTAACTATTTAAATAAAATAATTAAACACATTTTTTATGGACTAAAAAAAAAATGAGCACACTGATGATTTGATGAACGAAGGGAGTAGATTTTAAAAATGGAGAAATATAAAATGTCAAGGGATTATATTTTTTTTAGTCCATTAAATTACCACATTTTTTAATTTAGTTCACCAAGTTACCACTTTTTGAATTTAGTCCATTAAATTTCGATTTATTTTGATTTTGGTCCAATTACCTGCTATAGCATGTTTAATAAGTCATTTTTTTAAAACACACCATACACCCCACAAAATATCATACACACCTCAAATGTTAAACACACCACACTAAAATTTAAAAATAATTTTTTATTACTATACACACCCCAATTCTCTCCTATTTAATAATTGCTAAAAATAATTAAATTTAAAAATGTATGAATTTAAATTAATATAAAAAATATAAATAAAACCTATAAAAATTCGTCAAAATCTTAAAAAATTAGACGAAGCTAAAAAAATTAATTAATTTAATTAGTTTTAAAGATTTAGTTGAATTTTTACTATTTTTGAATATTTTTAATAAATTTAAAGAAAATCAATTTGAAAAAATTATTAAATTAAATAAAAATAAAAATATTTAAAAGTATTAAAAAATCATCTAAAATTTTAAAACTAATTAAAATAATTAATTTTTTAGCTTTATTAAAATTTTGAAGATTTAGGTATTTTTTTTATAGATTTTATTTATAGTTTTCATATTAATTTGAATTCTTACTTTTTTTAATTAAATTATTTTTGACAATTTATTAAATATATTTATGATTTTATTTAACTTTATTTTTTATTTTTGAATTTTTGTTTTTAACATTTGGAGTGTATATAATATTTATGGTATTTAACTTTATTTATAGTAGGTTCATGTAATATAAAAGAAATATTTAAAAGTAAAATAAAATAAAAAAATTTAAAACTTCATTGCTTTACTAAATCTTCAAAACTAATTAAATTAATTAATTTTTGTAGCTTTGTTTAATTTTTGAAGATTTAAGAGATTTTTATAGATTTTATTTATATTTTTTATATTAATTTGAATTCTTATATTTTAATTTAATTATTTTTGACAATTTATTAAATAGAACATAATTGGGGTGTGTATAGTAATAAAAAATGATTTTTAAATTTCAGTGTGGTGTGTTTAACATTTGGGTGTGTATAACATTTTATGGGCTGTGTTTTCAAAAATGACTTGTTAAACCTGTTGTAGCAGGTAACTGAACCAAAATCAAAATAAATCGAAATTTAATGGATTAAATTCAAAAAATGGTAATCTAATGGACTAAATTCAAAATCATGGTAACTTATGGACTAAAAAAATATAATCTCAAATGTTAATTAATATAAACCCAAGGGGATTATAGTAGATCAAGGGCACGAAATACGAATTAAGATCTTATACCGTACTAATCTAAATAAATTTGTTATTATTGACCTATAAGTTAGGTAAAAAAAAATTTTAAAAATATAACGTAAGTATTTAGGTAAAATTTTAAAATAAAATTCTAGGGTGACACAGGGGGTTCGCCACTTCGCCCTGTCTTATAAAAGACGTCCAATGAAAATATGACACATCATTTTTATTCGTCATGTGCGATCGTTCTTCGCAATAATATAAAATATTTAATTTTTATAAAAGAAATTATAAAATTACCACAACGTCCTTATAGTATTATTTTAAATATATATATAAATTTACAAAGTTACCCTTATTTTATTTTCAATAATCTCAACCAAATTTCCTTTTATTACAATACAATTCAATTCAATTAAACTGTTTTTCTTGCATACGTCATCTTCATCAGTTTTTCGAGACCTGTTCAATAAACCCACACCATAAAAAAGAGAGTTTCTCCAAGTCCATGTCAAATAAAAAACGAACACATAAAGTAAAAATAGATTCGTTGAAAAAATCTGAATGATGAACAAATAGTTTCTATAAATCTAAGTCAGTGAAAACTCAGCGCGGATGTATTCTCACCCACTTCATAAAAAGAGTATGAAATAGAAAGTGTTACACCAGGTCAAAGAGTCAATCTTTGACAAGTCAATTCTAGTCACAAGTACATGTGGCGACGACTAGTCAACCCTAAGCCATGCGATCACCAATCAACATTACACCAAGAGATAAGAAATAGGTGCTCGCTCATGAGAAGATACGGACAAGATATTGTCTTGTCTGGTACCCTCCGCCTATATACAATCATCTCTTCCACCCTCAGGAGAATCTAAAAGGAGTATGCCATAAAGGTAACTGAATCTTGAAAATCTTTTGGTAACAATCACTCAGACCATTTTGATAACAATCTACAAAGGTTTTCAAGATTCAGTTGTCCTTCCACTCGTAACTTTCCTTATGCTCCGAAGGGCCCAAGGTTTTCAAATATTCTCAAATACTTACTGCTATTTTTTTCCTTTCTTGTTACTTAAAAGTCTACTAAATTGCAAGAGATTCGATCTCGGGTGCGTTGAGAGGGCTGTAGAGATGCCCAACCCACCTTTTAACGGTTAGAGCCATTCTCTCTTTCATCAAATCCACGTGCTTCTCTCCTTTCTTCAGCCAGACCCGTGCTCTCCATCAACGCATATGATTGCTTCTTGAAACTTTCGCGCAAGTTCATCATCACCGTCCATCACGCGGCCGCCTTCCACCACCGGCGTCGTTAACACGAACATACTGAAGTTCTGTCGTTCTAGGGGCGACGTTCTCCGGTTGGGATGGTTAGATAGAATTGTTAGGGTTATTTTATATGAGATTGTTAGGATTATTTTAATTTGATTATTTTTGTAATATATTAATTTTGATTTTGATTTTGATTATGTATTATTTAATGATAATTGTTTTAATAAAAAAGATATATAAGGATATTTATGTAATTTTATAATGAAATATTTTTATATATTTTAAATTAAAAGGATATATTTGTTATTTTATATACATTGATTTAATTTAATAGTAGGGCGATGCTGCGATTGCATAATGCATAGATTAAATTTCATACGTCAGATCAACGATCTAACGATATTTAAAGGATTGTCTTTTAAAAGACAGGGCGAAGCCTGTCTTACCATAGAAAGACTCAGTTTAGATACATAAGGAAAATGGTTTCTTCTCTTTAATTTGCAGGGACCTTCTACATATAGTCAAAGTATCGTATTATGTCGTATGGCTACCGTAGTCAATTAAATCTGAACCATTAAAATTCAAATCTAAATGTTTATACTTGATGATCGGTTATCTTTTGTAATTCGTGTCGTATGTATTCATCGTATGTGTCGTACGTTTTGTATTTTTATATTTAATATTATTAATTAAAATATATAATTTTAAAATTACATTTTTATCTTTATACAATAAAATATTTTATTATATTTATTAATTTAATTAAAATATTTAATGTTAAAATTACCTATCTACCCTTATATTATTAATAAAATTAATAACAAAAACATCAAATTAAAATTAAAAAAAAAAAAACAATATTAATAGTCACACGGCGGGAGAGAAGCTGTAATTTTGTTTGGAAGAAGGCATGCAGAGCTGTCAAAATGGGTCCGACTCGACCCACCCGACTAATGAACTGGATTGTAATTATAGTGTCCCGAAAAACAATCAGACCGATTTGGTTCGACCCAAGTAACCTGATGGACCATCCAGACTCAGGTCGGACTTGGTCCGATTTTGTAATTCTTGGGGATTCTTAAAATGCCATTTATATCTTCTTAATTTCCATCTATATATTACTCACTTCCTCTACTTCAAAATTTTTATAGTAGTTTTTTGTTGTATATAAAATTTAGAATTATTTATTTTTGACACATTTTCCCTTTAATAGTATTTCTCTTTTCCTTTTCTTTTCCTTCATTAAATTCTCATAATTTTTAAAATCACTTTTAATCCTTTAATCCCTTTTTATGCATATTTGATCCTTTCAGTTAATTTTTTGATGGAGACTGTTAATTAACTTTAACTTTTTTTGACTGGTTAGTTGACTTATATATTAAAATTTTAATAATTTTATAATCTAATCAACTTCTAAAATTATAAACAAATATATAATATGCATACGATCAAAAAATAGAAAAAATATTTTAAATCTAGCTAATAATAAATAAAATAAGAATCAATATATTTAATAATTTATATACAGATTCTAAATATATTTTTCAGAACCCAATAATCTATACCAAATTCTTTAAGGGATTATATTTTTTTTAGTCCATTAAGTTATCACGTATTTTAATTTAGTCCATTAAATTTCGATTTATTTTGATTTTGGTCCAGTTACATGTTAGAGCAGATTTAACAAGTCATTTTTTAAAACACACCACACACCCAATAAAATGTTATACACACCCAAAATGTTAAACACACTACACTAAAATTTAAAAATCATTTTTATTACTATGCACACTCCAATTCTTTCTTATTTAATAAGTTGTCAAAAATAATTAAATTAAAAAGTAAGAATTCAAATTAATATAAAAAATATAAATAAAATCTATAAAAAATTGTCTAAATCTTAAAAAATTAAACCAAGTTAAAAAAATTAATTCATTTAATTAGTTTTGAAGGTTTAATTAGGCTTTGACTCATACGCATTCAAGTGTATGGCGTACACTCAAGTTCCATATCACCTTTTTTTTATTACGGAGTATTATTTTTGCATGATGCTATTAGCCCAACACTTTCTATTCTTTTTTTTATTATTATTTTATTTAAATATTATAATATATCAAATTAATCTTTTCTATTTTTTTTTAATTTAAATACCATAATATATTAAATTAACTCTTTCTTTAACTTAATAAAATATACCCATTATCCATTTAGACAGTTGTCATACTCGTTAAATAAATAATTTTATTACTTATATATAATAAAATAATAAATAATTTACGAAAACATAATAGATTTAAATATCCAATTTTTTAAATAACAATATTTTACACTTTTCAATTATAGTGACTAAAACCTTTTTAAATAAAATGTGTTAAACTTTTAAGAAAAAAAATTTTATTTAGTAAAAAGTGTAACACAATATTAATAAAAAATGTAAGTCGATATAACTAAAAAATGCAACACAATATTACTAAAAAATGTAAGTGACTATAATTGAAAAATGCAACTCAATATTTAATGAAAAGTGTAAGGCATTATAAGTGAAAAGTGCAACACAATATTACTAAAAAGTGTAAGTCACTATAACTGAAAAATGCAATACAATATTAATGA
Source organism: Galeopsis tetrahit (assembly GCA_963675135.1). NCBI lineage: Eukaryota > Viridiplantae > Streptophyta > Magnoliopsida > Lamiales > Lamiaceae > Galeopsis > Galeopsis tetrahit. The sequence goes on from OY776132.1 coordinate 60,494,004, forward strand.
AGAGCGTAAGTCATTTATATCTGAAAAGTGCAACATAGTTTTTATTAAAAAGTGCAAGTGAGTATTGTTGATCCTTTTTTATAGGGTATGCATCAGACGAGTTTCTAAAAGATCAGTTGACTTGGTATAAACTGATGAAGTTTAAGTGTAGAAAAAAAAAAAAAACTAACTCTCTAACAGATAACTTGATCAGCTGATTTGTTAGGAGTCTAGAACTAACTAGTCTGCTGATTGTATCAGCTGATATAAGACATTTTCCTTTAATCATATGTTATGTAAATATGCATGCTAAAGCAGTAAACAACACAATCATTTATAGTGGCTCGGACTTCAATGTCCTACATCCACTCTCACGTCTCATTACGTGATGTTAGCCTCCTTGTACACTTTAACGTCCCAAGAGGAGGACGTCTTGCTAACTTTATAGTTCCAAGAGTAGACTTATGATCAAGATACACTTGCCTTGGTGTATACGGATCTACTTGTTGAGGAGGGAACAAGTATCGTTTACAGTAATTACTTTGATGTCCCTAGTGTGAGAAACTCGACCTATCTTCTAAAGGGATGGATAAAAGGTTGGATTCGAGTAAGACTAAGTATGAGAAATTCCCTTACAATCTGAGTTAGTCTAAAGCTAGGATTGAGAATTTCTCTTCTAAGCTTGGAATGTATATAAGGCTATGCTGGCTTAGATATCATGAGTTCACTCACTAGGGGTAAGGGTATGGATGCATGTTGGGTTTCTTCTTTAAAGGTGTTCTTGAGCTCTTCTGATTTTCTGAACTCTTGCATTTTGCTCAGCCTCTTGCATCACCCTCACGCGTTACATGAGATATGAATTGAACTCATATTTATAGATGGGATTGCTGAATGTTACAGTTGGAAAGCAACAAACAAATTCCAATATTTCAGGAGCAACACTCTCTATGTAGATACTATTGATTATTACTGTTTGCTAGTAATAATCAATACATAATAGACTTCCTTAATCTTTGTGCCTTGTCAGAATTTTGGTGTCTGCTGTCGTCTTCCCATAGGTCCACGCCAGCTCTGGTTTGACTATACAATGTTTGATTCAGATGACCTTTGACTCAACTGATCTTAGGGTCAACTGTTCTAATCGGCACTTAACTTCTGATTGCTTCCTCAACTGTGTAGACTTCGTCTGGTTAGTCAGACAGACTTAGTCTCAGCTGTGCTTGGCTTACTCAGCTGATAGTGAATACTCAGCTGATAAGACCTCAACTGATCATACTCAGCTGATCATCAGATTAGTACTTACTCATCTGATTCTTCACTTCTGGATTCTGGTCTTCTCTTCTGAGCCTGTGCGCATTTCTCTACTATATTAGTAGACTTCCAACTCAGTTGATAGTTGATACTGACCAGATCCTAATCTATTACAAGATAAATTATGAAGTTGTCTATACAATACAACTTATTCTATTACAAACAAATTTGATTTATCAATACAAGACATATGAAATTTGGTTTGTCTGATACCACTCTGTCACGCCCCAATTTTCATTAAAATATTTTATTACGAAATAATTGACAATTTAAAAAATTAAAGGGCATGAAACTAAATTCTCACTTAAGAAATCAGGCTTAACCAATTTACTTTACAATAAAAATAATTAACAACCAGCGGAAGCTTAAAAAATAAATAGCAATTCAAAATATTTTAAAATATATAGGGAATTACAACGTCTCAATTAATTTTACTAGATGACTGTCATCCACCGCTCCTCCTCGCCACCAGCTCCTCAATCTCGATAGATGAACGTATACGTGAATTGTTGAAGTATCGTATGAGTTATTTCTTGTAGTTGTCGTCGCCTTGTCGTGTTACATAGAATCTCATTTTCTTTTAATTGCTATACGCAATCTAAATAATATGTGATAGAATAATTAAAGAATGTAAAATGGCAAAAGTTGGTTTGATGGCTTCTACATTTTCGCACACCAAGCATATATATATGTATATATATATACATGTACATAACATTGGTATTGAATTTACAGTTACAATACTTAAATTCTCATATTAATTCCATAATAAAAAAACGCATGCGTGCATGCGCATAGAAGAAAATGGAGTGTCAAGCAATTAATTATATATACATGTGGCTAGTTATGAAAAACTTTTGATACAATAATAATTGTACATATGTACACATACGCATATATAAATTAATTATTTATTGAATTAATTTCTATTTTTTATTATTATAAAATTTCTAGATATTACAAGATGAGTACTTATTCATCTGATTTTTCACTTTTGGATTATGGCATTCTCTTCTGAGCCTGTGCGCATTTTTCTACTATATCAGCTGAGTTGGAAGTCAGCTGATAAACCACCAGATCCTAATCTATTACAAGATGAATGATGAATTTGTCTATACAATACAACTTATCATATTACAAGTAGAATGAGACTACCATTAAGCTACATCCTAATTCTTGTAATAATTCCGTCTTTACCATTAGATATCCGATTTTCTGGACTCGAGTGCACATGGTGCACTCGATTCCACAGGAGCCCCACCCTAGAAAAATATAAATTCTGAAAAATAAATTAAAGATGCAAAATATTCTTATGTGTCAATTGTCGTGGGTAAGATTCGCATTTGAAACAACATAATAATTTATGTAAAGTTTGAAATAACATTCGAAGACATGGTCGTGCAAGATTTCTTTGTCCCGGGCACGAGGCAATGGAATGTTGACCTGATTCAGGAGGTGTTCGTCAATGAGGACTGTGATGGCATACTCAGAACAACACCGCCCCCTCGGGGTGTGGAAGATAGGTTGATTTGGCATTATTCCAAGGATGGGAAATACTCAGTTAAATCAGGCTATCATTTAGCGTCCAAATTGATTTGGGGTGACTGGAATCAAGAAACAACGTCGTGGAAAATTCTGTGGAAGACGAATGTGCCACCTAGGATCAAAGAATGTTTTTGGAGGATCTGTAAAGGGTGGCTCCCAGTCCGGCAACATCTGCGGTGCATGGGGATTGGCGAAACCTCATCCTGTCTGATATGCGATGAAGGTGTGGAATCTATTTGGCACAGTATGGTGGACTGCAAGACGGCTAAGGCGTGCTGGCGGGAACTGGGACTTTGGGAAGGAATCGAGCAACACTTTGAGCATGTGGAGGGCCTCGCAGACCTTTTCCTGACCCTTTTGAAATATTTTGATAAGACAAAGAGGGAGCATAACTTACAATAGCGTGGCAGTTATGGAAGCACATAAACGAGGTGCTCTGGTCAGACGCCCACTGCACGCCATGGCAACTCCTACTCCGTTCAAGGAGCTTCCTGTTTGAATGGAAGGGAGCTCATCCATCCGGAATGACAGTAACGAGACAGTCGCGCTTCTTACTTTGGCACAGGCCGAAACCGGGGTACGTTAAGATCAACGTAGACGCAGCGTTCTTTGAGGAGGTTATGCTATCAGGGGTCGGCATGGTAATTAGAGACGATGTTGAGGTGTTGGTTGTTGCAAGAACTCTCACCTCTCCGGGTCTGATGCGCGAGTGGAGGAATGAGAGACTTGGGGAGTTATTGAGGTTTTGGAGTGGCCTAGAAGGTTGGTGTATGAAAGAGTCTTTGTGGAGACAGATGCAACTAGAGTGGCAAATGGTCTGAAGAAGGAGGATAGTGAGATGGACGAAACTACTTTCGGAGATTTACTCCGCAAAGGGAAGGACATTAATTCTTCGAGATAATGCCCATTATGGGGTTGTAGTCGTTTCTCGTAATGCCAATACGTTGACACATTGTTTTGCTAGGAATTCTCGATGGTTTGAAAGTCCTCATTGTTGGGTCGAGCCTCCAAATTTTATGGATGACCTTCTCGATTCGTGTTTGAGGTGCGCATAACTTAATTTACCTAAAAAATATATATTTAAATGAAAATACAAAACATTATTTTCAAACCAAATAAGAATTTAATGTAAATTCTAAAAATTATTTAAATGTGTTTATACATTAATCTTAATTTGAAAACTAAAGAGAACCTAGTCTCCTACTGTTCAGAAACATATCCCCCCATGGATCTTCAATCCCCGCTGCACCGTCACCTACACCACCACCCACCCTCCCTGTTGCCACCCCACCTCACTCCACACAATCAGACCACGACCCCCAATACCTACTACTCCGACCAAGAAATTTAATTCCGATTATGAAATTCGACGAGGCTACCTACTCTAGCCACGTCTCAATGCTAGGAATCAAAACCTCTTGTCAATTTCTTATATTGACTTCTCATTCATCTCCAATTTCGCAATTTTTCAGGGAAGGTTTTCACGATTTTTTGCAAATTTTGGGTGAGACAAATTCAGAGAATTCAGCAATTTGGTTTCGATGATTTTGGGTAAAGTTCAAAGGGTTAAATGGGGCAAATTGGTGCGTATTTTTTCAGTGTAATGATTTATTGGTTGATGGATTCTTTGGTTTTAAATCGATTTTGGTGCGATTACTTTAACGCCTCTGTTTGATTTTGGAGGAAATTTATTTTAGGTTCTGTTTGGATGGAATTGAAGGATTTAACTATTTAAGTATGGATTTTAAATTCATAATCTAAATTCACTCCATTTATTTGAATTAAAAAGTAAATGAATGGATTTCAAATACTTAATACGGAGTATCTTTTTTTTAGTTAAAATTGAGAGAATTTTAAATCCTCACTAAAATAATATCATTTGAAATCCATCTATTTTTAAATCCTTTCATTTGAAACACCTCATCAAATTAAATCCCCTCGTCCAAACACAACCTTAGTGTTTTTGGTTTCTATGGTCGTGAGTGTATATTTATCTCAAACCTCTGGACATTTCCGACAAGGTAATAACAACTTACCTTTTAAAAGTGAGAAGAAAGAGGGATACATAAATATATTTTCAATATTAAAAATAAGAAGAAATTGTAGAGATTTCAACATGGATAGTCTATATATATCAGTGTAAATATAGTTAAAAATATTAAACTTTTTTAAAACAACATTTTAAGACAAAAAACGATAATAATGAAGTATGAACGAACGGAGTATTATAGTGTGAGATGATGGATGTTATATTTTTAATTGTCCAAAATTGCATGTGGTTGATCTGATAGACGAATTAAATTGAATTACTATAACCATTGAAAAATAAATTAAAATAAATACCATGATGCAGTAACTTAAGTATATTTTTAATTAATAGTGTTTTTATATTATACTAAATGGTATTAGTTGTATGGTATAGTAGTTTCACATATTGTTTTAATGAAAGGATACAATTTTGTATTAGGCAACTAGTGTACATTGTTTTAACGAAGGATACAACGTTGTATTTAAGCGGATGAATATGCATATCATGCAACTGGATTTTAAGAGTTTTTTTTTTTTTTTATGTATTCTTAATTGAACAATTATAACTTAATTTTCAATTGTTCAATCAAGTGTATACTATTATTACAAATAAACTAAATCGCAATAGAAGAAGAATATAACTGCCCACATCGACCCTTACATATTTTCCCTCGGTCACAATACAATACATTATACATATCATCAAATTTGCAACGCACTTGCATCATAAAATAATCGTCATCCTGACCCAATTAAAGAATGACGTTGCTTTAAGAATTTTTAATATGATCTCGTATAAAATTGGATAAATATGCAACATAGTTTTTTTTTTTTAAAGGAAAAAAAAAAGAATCAGAGTTTGGTCTAAGAATTGACTAACTTGTAGATCAATCCCACCGTTTACTAATTGCCAACCAATTAAAGTTAGAATAAGTCTCAATTTGTATGAATTAATCTCGGGAATGGTTTGCACCATGAAGGTTTAAACCTAATTTAATACCTAAAGAGGAACATATTTCTTACTCTCAAACCTACACCTACTAGACGACATGACCTCTGCAAAGTGGACATGTGTCCTTCTTGTCAAGTCATGTCTTGAGACATAAAACATGAAATCTATGATTGCATGTAGTGATCCTTACCCGATTTTCACCGTGTTTATACTCCTCCAAGCAGATTACGCACCTTCCACCAACTTCTTCCTCTTCTCGAGCATGGTCGTATTTCTCGAATACAACTTCTCTGGGCATCAACTTTGATGGCTGTCCGGCGAAATAAGTAAGTATTTTGAAACATATTGCCACAGTTACAAACCAAATATAGTTGAAGATAAAAAGTCCAACTACACCCGGAAATAGAATGGACGCTAAAATCTCTATCGCCAATAGTATCACTACCGCCGCGATTACTTGTAAAACTTGTGAAATTGACATATGAAGAATATTTGATGAATGATAAATCCAAGAGAAACTATATATTCTTATATCTTATATATGGAAAAAAAATTTGATATAGAATTTTACCTAATGAACTAACGATGGAATTTTTTTTTTTGATATAGAATCTTACCTAATGCTAAATCGAGAAGATATCTTGTTCGGTATAGCGCGCATTCGAAAGGAAATAAAATTAAGAGTACTAGTAGTATTTGATACTCCCTCCATTCTACAATAAGTGTTGTTTTAGTCTTTTTGTTTTGTACACAAATAAGTGAAGTGTTAGATTTTTTACAACGTTTGTTTCCATTATGCCATTCTTTTAACTTTAGAAAATCTCCTAATTTCTAATTTCCAATAAATTTCATAAAAATAACACTTATTGTAAAACGGATGGAGTATACTATTAACGAACAATAGAAAAAAAAAAATCTATATAAATTCTTCATCTTAATATTCCTTAATTAACAAATTATATATATGGAATTAAGAAGTATTGTATTGAAAATTTTCCCCTTAATTAATCATTTTACCATATTCTATAATTTTAGTTTACCATAATTTTTTAATCTTTTTCATGTCTTTATAAATTAATAAAGATAATTTAGAAATTATGAATATTTCTAAAATTAAAATGAGGTAAAATTGGGAGAAAGTGTGTCATTTAATTGTGTTGAAATATGCGATACCTAAAAAGTCATTTATTTATGAAGGAGGGAGTATTGACTTGTTAAAATCCTGTTTCAAGGTTTCAGTGAAATTATCTACGGAAATGTTTTATATTAAAATTCTTAATACGAAAAAATAGGGATTACTTTCTTTTATGAACACTAATATTATGGGATGGCAATTTCAGGACAAACGTTTTGTAGGTGACAATTCTTTTTTATTGAAAGGAAAAATAAAAACAAAAAAATCATGACACTAATTTTTAAGTTCGACAAATGCCAGGAGCCTCTCTGCATGTCACATTTGCGCAAAAAATAAACATATACTTCTTTTATCCATTTTTACATTTTTTTTTTGCCATTTTTATACTCACAGTAACTTTTATACATAAGTGTACACAAATATTAAAAAAAAGTTAATAACTATAAAAGTAATAAAATGTTAAAAATTTAGATTCTAATAACTATAAAAGTAATTAAATATTTATAGAACTATATAGAAAAATTGAAATGTTAAAAGAATAGAGTAGTTCGAGGACAACTAAAATTCCTTCCATCATATTATCGATTTTAAGAAAAAAAATCAAACATAATACGGAGTATTTATTTTATGTTAATGGATTCATAAATAATTATTTAGTCAGTAAAAACGAGCAACTACTAGTAGGGTTGGAAATGGGTCAGGCTAGGTAGACTTTACAAAAAAAAAATTGGATTGTTATTTATTTTTTAGGTCCGAACTTGGCCCATGGTCTGTTATAAGCTTTTTTTTAATGTTTGGTCTGGCGTTTTTAATAAATAGGCTTGGCCCGAAAGCCTTTTAAAGACCTTTTTAAGCTTATTAGTGCATTTAAAAAAAACAACTATAATAAAATCTATAACACTTGTATTTCATCGTATCATAAAAATTCATAATTATATTGCTTAATGCTTACTAGTTAAAAATTATATATTATATATTTTTATTTAAGATGTTTTCTATATTTAAGTATAATACCATATATATTATATATTTATTATATTGTTATATTATATATATATATATATAAATAGGTCCACCTGTTGGGATTGAAAGACCTGTAAAAAAGTTCAAGTCCGGCCTATTTAAGCCCGAGCTTGTTAATTAAACGAGTTGAGCTTTAATAGGTTGAACCGTAGACCCCTGTCGAGTAGTCTGACTCATTCCCACCCTACGAGCAAGTAAACTTACCACCGTACGATATTACATACATAATGCGATTTTTTTTTTTTTTTGAAGTCTACATAATTTGATTTTGATGAACTTACAAATATATAAAAAAAAAAAAAAAAAACTATGTAATTGTGGAACGTTAAGGTAAAATATCAATTTTGGTCACCCAAGTTTACATTTTTTTATATTTGATCACGCACATTTAGTCACTATCAAATTTTGTCACCCAATTTATATATTTTATTAAAGGGTTGGTCTGCTATAGACTCGAGTGCATGTTGTGCACTCTAGTCCATGTTGCACTTTTAAGTTGTACTGACTTGCACTTTTTCATAACTTACATTTTTGAGAAAATTTATAAAAAAGGCCATTTAGGCACCTAGCTTCTTAAATAAAGACAACTTTTATAATCTTTTTAAAAAAGGACAAAAACGCATGTTAATAACCCATTATACCCTTATATTTAAATATGGAAATTAATTTATTAATTTAATAATTAAATAACAAGTTTTCATCTTCCTTATTTGTCGCCAAAGATTTTTGGTTAATTTATTAATTTAATAATTAAAGAACGGGTTTCTTGGCCGGAAAACTCAAATCTTCAAGCTTTTTGGTTAATCCATGATAAATCAAACATAATCCCGCTGCATCTACAAACGATTGGCCATAGATTTCAGATTGGTGAAGCAACAATCCTCGATTTCCTCTTGAAATCGAGGGATCTTTTTCTTCTTTTAGTTTCTGTTTCAGTTTTGGGTGACCCCTCACGCCCAAAAACTGATTTCAGATGATTCTCAAAGTTTCTGCTGCTTAGAGGCTTGTTCCTCTCTTTCAACGACGGCCATGGCTATAAGGTCTCGTCTCCTTTGCTCTTCCATAATTGTTTCCTCGATCTGTTCTTTCGACTGCACATGATCAAGAGACTTTTCACGCGATCGTTTCTTTATATTCCTAGGGGATTCAAACTTCACCGATTTCTTCATTATGGATGACGGACGCGAAGCCGCCGGAGATACAGTAGAAACTTTTAATTCCAAGGGTCAGATGAAGAATTTTGCCAAGGGTATGATTTTTAATTCCACACGTACACACATAATTTGCAAATAATTTAGGATTTTTTGAGATGATTTTAATTTAGGTTCAATTTGCTCCGTTTTCGTGTAATTGTGATGATTTACGTGCGCGTTGCTGAAATGTAGTTCATGATTAATTGTTATTGGTTTGGTCAAGGGATAATGCAGATCTTATTTTGCATATGTATACGTATTTTTGCATAATCACATTCTAATATGAAAACACCGTACTATTTTTTCTGCATTATTTATTTTATTATGCAGTTTTAGATTTCATTGTTCTGCATTATTCATTTTATTATGCAGTTTTAGATTTCATTGTTCTGCATTATTCATTTTATTATGCAGATTTAGCTTTTATATTACTTTTCCAACCATGGTCTAGGGAGCAAAATGTTCTTCTCACTTCTCACTTCGTCTTCTTCCGTACTTCACGGTTTCCTTTCTTCACAAATTGAAAAACTCCAAAATTCTGCACAAAATTAAGCTCTTCTGACCGGTGTTAATTAATTTTAGGAAGGTTTTAATTAATTGCGTAATTCTTGGAATTAATGAGCTGATAGAGTCAGCTTTAAATTTCAAACATAAGGTTTTAATTAATTGCGTAATTCTTGGAATTAATGAGCTGATAGAGTCAGCTTTAAATTTCAAACATTTAAAGAATTTCTCCATATTAATTCCGAATTTTATGTATTAAGGGCATGATGGTACATTTATGTGGCATTTTGTCCTTATTCTGAAACTATTTTGAATCATGTCTTTATTTAAAAAAACACTAGGTGAAATGACCTTTTATGTGAAATCCCCTACATTTTTTGGTAAAATGGTGTTGCACTTTTCAATTATTAAATTGTATAATAATATTTTTATTTATAGTGACTTACACTTTTTAGTAATATTGTGTTGCATTTTTCAGTTTAATAACTTACACTTTTCATTAAAAATTGTGATACTGACGTGCACTTTTGAATAATATTGTGTTGCACTTTTCAGTAAAAAAAGTGATGCTCTTTTCAGTAATACCGACTTGCACATTTTAGAAATATCGTATTTCACTTTTAGTTATACTAACTTATACTTTTAGTAAATATGGTGTTGCACTTTTTTTGTTATATCGACTTACATTTTTTTTTAGTAATTTTGTGTTGCACTTTTTATTGAATAAAAAATTTCCTTAAAATTTTAATTTAAATGTAGAATGTGTATATTTTTAAGTAAAAATAAAAAAAAGGGTAAAAAAATAAAAATAAATTAAATAAAAAGAAACAAAAAAAAAAAGCAAAAAATGAAATAAAATGAAGAAAAAAATTAAATAAAAAGATCTATTTTATTTTATAGGTCATGTAGTTATAATAATAATAATAATAATAATAATAATAATAATAATAATAAATTGGACTAGGGTGTACAAAAAAAACAAAGTACAAAGAACACTGAATAATTTTCAACCACAGTGAATACAATAATTATAAACTATTCAATTAATTATAAAAACAGAATACATCAAACTAATACATAACCACCATAGTTTGACCTTTAATCCTGTTCCATTCCTTCTATGAACCACTGCCACTCTTACATGTAAGTAGGTTTGACAATGTAATTAACTCTTCCTTTCACCATTGAGGATTGCACAACCTATAAAATAAAAAATGAGTCACATAACATTACAAAAATTATAAAATGAGATTGTAAGCCAAGACACACATTTGCTTCACTGTGTGATTATTTCTTTTTCTACTATATTCCGACTTTCTCATTTTCTGTAAAATAAAATGTAAACCAACCACAACAATGAGATGAATTCATAATTGAGTTAAATAATTATTAAAAACTTACTGAATTTTTTTGGCAACACTGAAAATGTTGATTGAATCACGTTATAGAAGATGAGAATTCCTTCTGACCTATTCTGAGATTTTTCGATGGGTATTTCTTCACGCTCCACAGGTTCCACATGTTTCATTCTTGCGTTTGTTTCATTAGTATGAGAATTTTTTAACCTAGGTTTTGAGAAATCTAGCGCTCAAAACTCTTTCTCCGTTAGTAAATGACAAAATATAATAAACCAATTTTGATAGTGACTGTGGGTGATCAAATATGAAAAGAGGTAAACTTGGGTGATAAAAGTGATATTTTCCCGAACATTAATGTTCTTTGTAAATAACTTGCTTTTTTTATTTTATTTTTCTTTATTGAACATTAAAACCATGAAGTTTATAAACTATTTTTACAAGAATTAAAAAAATATTCCTGATAAAAAAAATAGAAAAAAAAAGTTAAAATGGTCTCATTAATATGATTTACACTGCATATATAAATTTGAATGAATTTGATTTACGTAGTACAAATTTGAATAAATATGCAACATAGTACTAGACGATGTGACCTCTGCAAAGTTGGACATGTGTTGTGTTAGTCAGTCATCCCTCCGACAGATTCTTCGTCTTCTCAAGTATTATCACATTTCTCGAATAATATTTCTCCGGGGCACGACTCTACCCGGGTTGATGACTCTCCTGTAAAAAATAACGCCGAAAAAATATATTTCAAGATTAAATAAATTGCAAATAGAAGCACTATTACAAAGTAGCCTATAATTCTTGCAGCGCCCATAATCAACTTTAAACCCTACCACCCCGATTGCTTCTTTAATTGTGAAATTCACGTTTCAAGAATGAATATTATATGGCAAATGGATGATAAATTCAAGTGCTACAAACCTATTTTTTTTTTTTCATGTTACGGATGAAGTATATATAATATGGGAGCAGTATATCATGAGTTGTCATCCATAGGGTTGATATATTAATTACCGTTGTATATTCAAAGTATAATAAAGACAAAAATTTCATTTTATTTTGTAATTTAATCTAATTTATATCTTTAAGTTTTTACTCTCATTAAAATTAAATAATATAAAATGTGTAAAATAAAATTTTAAAAATCTCATTAAAAATTATAAAATGTACGTGTAAAATAAAAATAAAGAATTCTCAAATTTTGAAAATACTAAAAATAAAAAAATCCCCTATTAGAAAAATTGAAAAATGTGTAACTTAAAAATTAAGAAATTCTAAAATATCTCATTAATTTTTTTTTTTTAAATGTGTAGATAAAAAATTCTAAAATCTTATAAGAACTAGACTTGATTCGAATTCATCGGCCATTAAAGTTTTTTTCAAGCTCCATTCCAACTCACCCCCGAGGTTCAATGGAAGTTCCGCGCCTTGATCGACTGTGAAACCTCCCCAAATTCATTTTAATGAGATATTTAGAATTTTTATAATTTTTACTTTTTATTTTAAACATTTTTAAAATTTAATTTATAGTTTTTTTTATTTTATATTTTTATGAGACTTTTAGAAAAATATTTAATTTACACCTTTTTCAGATTTTTTAAATTGTAGAATTTTTTATTTTTTTAAGAATTTTAAATTTTTATTTTACAAAATTTATAAAATTTAATGAGTTTTTAAAAAAAATTAATGTGATTTTGAGAAATTTTGAATTTCTATTTTTCAAATTTAAATGACTAAATTCGATGGAAAATGAGTTACTGACTATAAAATGAAAATTAAATTTCTAAAAAATAACTGTTCGTAAATTTTAGTAATAGGGGAACTAACTGAAATGGGGGGAAATTCCAGCTTCGACTAAATTTGGTCCAGTGACAGAACCAAAAAATTATATTTAGGTAGGGGAACCCAATTAACATTATTATAAAGATAAAATAATATGTACTCATTATTTTTATTAAAATTTCACATTATAAATTGTCAATACGTCACATTTCATTAAATTAAATTGATCGGATAAGTTGACTTTTGCTATGTTTTGATAGAAGTTAATACTCTTTCCGTCCCGTGATAACTTGCACATTTTAACCGATTCACTTAAAAAAAATTGAATTCAGTGATGTAGAGTCAAATAAGAAAGCGTATTTTGAGTGATTTGATAATGTGTAAGGAGGATTTAGTAGAATGTAAAATAGATTTATTGAAATGTAGGATAAAATGTAGACTCAAAATGAGTGACGATTTTAAAATAAAATGATGTTCGAATATATATTAATTTTGTGAATTATTTTTATATATGAGTGTGCATTTATAAAAAAAAAAAAGTATTAATTTTAATATGTGTGAAATTATCAAAATACTACTAACAAATTTACAAAATTAGTGGGGCCCACTCCCCCTCCTCTTGACACTAGGTAGATCCGTTACTGATTTGGTGGCACCAAGTCAATCACAGGGTGAGTATTTGATTTCATAAATAAAAATTTTACAGATTTAGATTCTAAACTAGTAATTAAATATTTATAAAATTATAGAGAGAAATTAAAATTTAAAGAATAGGGTAGTTGGAGGACAACTAAACATTCCTTTCATCATATTATCGAATTTAAGACAAATAAATAAATATATTATTTATTTTATATTAACGAATTCATAAATAGTTATTTAGTTTTACATTAAACTTACAACTTATGTAATGCAATTTATTGAACTTAAAAATATCCCAAATAGTAGTGATCTTTACCCAGTTTCATTGTATTTATACTGTTGGGATATGAATCCTAATACAAGTCCTAAATGATGAAAAGATAAGATGAGTTTTGATAAGCCAAAAAGAAGACTTGAATAATTTCTAAGTGTTGACTGATCTAGTCTAGTTATGGAGTCGTCTTTAGCAGATCAGTAGAGTTCACAAGTAAAGATTCAAAAGTTAAGTGTTTGAAAGACAAGTACGTTTTATAAGTACTTTGTGTATATATGATTAAGATTTATACTGAGCTAGATTAAAAGATGTATAGAAGCTCATGATTTGCGTTTTGTATTATTGTATTCATTGTATAGATCTTAAGGTGACTAAGCTGATTTATAAAGCTTAAAGTAATGTAATAGTCTTGTTAAAGATTAGATGATAGGACTAGATTAGTTCTATGCTGAAGTCTACTAATGAAGACCTGCGCAAGACAAGACAAGACGAGTAAGAAGAAGACTGAAGTTTTGTCTAAGTATGGAGACAAGACAGGTGCGCAACAAGACAAGACAAGAAGGAAGAAGTTAGTTAGAAAAACGCGTGTGAAGATAAAGATTGAAGAGTTAGTTATGAAATAACTAAATTAACTGAAGAAACGCGTGGATAGATAAGAAGAAGAAGTTAGAAGTCAGTTTTCAAGAAAAGGTGGTTACATAACATAAAGCTTTTGAAGTTGGAAGTCTATAAATACCCCAAGATATTTGACGGTTATGGTTAATCATCATACTGATTCTAAGAGATTACGAAGTGTATTACGAAGCATTCAAATAAAACAAACTCGCAGAGTGTTCAAATTCAGAAAGTGAAGCCAGAAGACAAGTGAAGAATTCAAGAAGGCTACTACTAAATATAGAGAAGTTTTATTGTTTTGTTTCAAGTTGCTAGTTACTTGTAAAATAGCTAGTTAGATCGAAGAAGCACTTGGTAGTGTTTTCGAGAAGATCTAAGTCTTATTTCTTGGGACTCTAAGCCACAAGAACACACTACTCGATTGGAAGAGTAATAAGAATTTCACGACTTGTGTTGTGAGAGTGGATGTAGACAGTTGTCGAACCACTATAAATCTCGTGTTTGATTTACTTTACTGTTTTATTTGTGTTTGATTGATTAACTGCTTAATTGATTGAATTGCATATAAGAACAAGACTAGTAGAGTGTTCATACAGAAGTTCGCGAATTAGTTGAGTATAAATTTGATTGGGCTCATTGTTAATCTGATATTCCGCATTGTGTATTCTGATATATTGAAAGATTTTGAAAAGTCTATTCACCCCCCTCTAGACGTTTTCCTAGCTTACTCAATATTATCTAACTCAACTAGGGACCTACAAGTGGTATTAGAGCGGTAGTTTACGAACTACTGTTTCTTGATAACCGACTTAAGACTTGGGTGAAGTCTTGGTTCTTGATTGTACGTGCTCTTACGTGTTCTTGTTCGCTTTTCTTGACATATCTGTTTCTTGATCATAAAACTGCTCCTTATCAATCTTTTTGAAATCATGTCTCTCGAAATAAGTGCTAATAAGCTACCGAAGTTCCAGGTACAAGATTACGACTACTGGAAGTTGAGAATGGAGGCGATATTCAGCTCCACTCACGACTTGATGATTTCTGTCGTCACCGAAGGACCAATTGTGACGATGATCCCTAACACTGCTGCCTTGGACAAGGACAAACCTGTTGGAGTTCTTGTTCGCAAACCCAGGTCAGAGCTAACATCTGAAGAAATGAGGCAGAATAACCTGGACAGTTTGGCCAAGAATTACATTTTACATACCCTTCCTAATGAGCATCTTGGGAAAGTATTAAAATGTAAGACAACCAAAGAAATGTGGGACCGTCTTGCTATTATTTGTGAAGGGACTTCCCTAATCAAAGAAAGTAAGCTTTCTACTGCTGTTCAGAGATTCGAATCATTCAAGATGAAAACTGGTGAAACAATTGACCAGTTGGATACTCGCTTTACAAAAATTATGAATGACTTGGAAGTTCTTGGCAAATCTTATACTGCTCGTGAAATTAATTTGAGAATTCTTAAGAGTCTTGATGCTAGATGGAAAATGGTGAAAATGCTAGTTAAGAATACTCAGGATATAGACGAGTGGTCTGCAGAGACGATGTTTCAAACTCTAAAGGCTCATGAGTTTGATCTAGATGAAGAAGATCCCATTGCCAGTAGTGAAAGAGAGAATGTCGTATCGAAAAATGTTGCCTTTAAGTCTAGTTCGTCTAAGTGCTCTAGAATAGGCAAGTCTAAGTCTAAGACTAAGTCTGCCTCTGTTAAAGACGAGTTAGATGGAACTGATCTAAGTCTGAAAGATCAGGTCAATCTCATGGTTAAAAAGTTCGACAGGTTAAACAAGCGCTTCGGTAGATATAAGAAGTTCTATAGAGATCATAGAGGGTCTGCTTCTAAGGACTCGTCTGAGACCAGACGAGACCGAAACTCGTCCGAAAGGAGAGACGAGGTCTCGAAAGGAAACAGACGAGATAGAGAGTCTTATGATAGGAAGATTAAGTGTTCTGATAGACGAGATAAGCGAAGGGATAATTCTCCTATTAAAAAGTCTACTAACGATCTTTTATGCTATAACTGTGAGAAACCAGGTCACTACATTTACGAATGTCCGGACCTAAGTACTGACGATCGTGAAGAACGCAAAGCACGAAGGGAACGAAGATACAACCGTGGCAAGAAGGCAATGATGGCCAATGATGACTCTGAGTCGGATTCAGACGAGTTGCCATCGTCTTCATCTAGTTACCTGTCTGATCGAGATCACGATGCAGTGTTCATAGTAGATGATGGCATGTGCTGCATGGCTAAAATTGATCAAGAGGTATCATCTGCAACTTCGTTTCAATCTTGTGATGAATCGGATTCTGATGAAAGTGATTCTGACGATAGTGAAGTAGGGAGTAGTCTTCATCACTCTGCTAGTGTGAATGAAGAAGACCTCGTACTTGCTAACCAGGCATTCATTGAAGTCAGCGACGAGAACATCGCCTTAAAAAAAGAAATCATTGATCTTAAGGAAGCACAGTCTAAATTAGATCCTAATGTAACAGTCCTAAATGAACGCTTGACAAAAGAGTTAAGACAACTCAAAGACAAGTGTGCATTGACAGACAGGTTATATCAAGACCTACTTAAGACACATGCTATTGAGACTAATGAGTTCAATGTTTTAAAAAGCAAATGCAAAAAGCTTGAAGAACGTAATAAGTTCTTAGAGACTGAGGTTGTCACTCTAGACCTTAAACTTACTGATCTAGTTAACTCTTCAAAGGTTAACATTCAACTATCAGATAGATATAGGGCTCCAGCTGATAAGACAGGGATAGGTGCTGATTCACCTAGCTCGTCTACTCAAGTCCTTAAGAACCCTACTACTTTCATCTCAAGTTCTTTGACTAATGATAAAGGAAAATGACCAATGATATACGATATTGGAACACCATCTGAAGGCACTGTACCTAAGCAGACTCGAGTTAACACTCCGATTACCAAGGGAGGTAAAAAGAATGTTAACAACAAGCCTGTTCTGTTTAGAACTAGTCTACAAAGGACCACTAGTCGTGGACGACCCAACCAGGTCAGATACGAAGATTGGTATCCTGAGAAGACGAGTACTAGACAAGTACAGACTAGACGACAAGAGCCTAGACCTCCTTTCATAAGGCAGTCTCAGCTCTACTCGTCTAGGCCTAGGAAGGTTGCTCCAAAATATCGTACACAACCTGTCCTATATCCTCGACCTTTGTCATATGATATTATAAGTGAGGACAGACCTAAACGTGTCTATAAACCGTATGGCCCCAATGCATTCAAGACCTATTCTGACTATCATAGACCAGTGCCTACTCAAGTAGAGATTAAGTCGAAAGGCTATCTCAGACGAGTAGACCCGAAATCAAATGATAGGCCAGATAAGGACAACAGGGTCTTATTTTGTAACAAGTATGGGAGAAAGCTTAAGAGATCAAACTTGTTCAGGACTCCGATGTATATTTGGATTCCCTTGAACTCGACTAACCCCCCAGGACCCCAATAAACAAAGAGGGTACCTAAATTATTGAATAACTTTATTGCAGGGTCGACTCGACTTGTATAAGAAGGGTGGCTCAGTAGGAGAAACTTGGTACATTGATAGTGGTTGTTCGCACCACATGACAGGTACTAAGGCTCTACTATCGAGTTACCACGAGCAAGAAGGACCCAAGGTGATATTTGGTGATAACTCTACTGCTGTTACGAAAGGCTTTGGTTACATCAGAAATGGAGATGTAGAGATACAGGACGTATCCTACGTAGAAGGTTTGAAATACAATTTACTATCTGTTTCTCAATTTTGTGACCGTGGTTATAAAGTGCAGTTTAAAAGCCGAAAGTGCGAGATCATAGACAAGAGGACTCACACTGTACTACTCATCGGCATAAGACAAGGCAGTGTATACATTGTGAATTGGAATAGCTGTCCGCGGGATACTTGTCTTCTTAGTAAGAACCCTAAAGAGCTCGGTTGGCTTTGGCATAGACGCCTCTGTCACATGAACTTTAAGGTAATTAATAAGATTGCAAGAGATTACCTAGTGGAAGGTTTACCCAACGAAGTTTATTACAAATCACATGTATGCAATGCTTGTCAGAAAGGTAAACATGTAAAAGGTTCTTTTAAGTCAATTCCTACTCTCTCAACAAGTAGAGTCTTAGAACTACTACATATGGATCTTCATGGTCCGATAACTCCTCCAACCTTGAATGGTAGAAGGTACACACTTGTTGTTGTAAACGACTATTCTAAGTTCACTTGGGTAGTCTTCCTACACAAGAAGAGTGATACACAGATTCTTCTACCTGATCTGTTGAAGAAGTTACAAGTTGAGAAGAACCAGTCTATTGTCAAAATTCGTAGTGACAAGGGTACTGAGTTCATAAATTGATATATCAAAGAATTTTGTGCTAAACGTGGTATCCAGCACCTTACTAGTGCAGCTAGGACACCACAAAAGAACGGTGTAGCCGAGAGAAGGAATAGAACTCTCAAGGAAGCCTGTAGAACCATGCTAGCCGAATACAAAACTTCTCAAAAGTTTTGGGCTGAAGCGATCAATACTGCATGCCACTCTCAGAACAGAAGCGCGATCAACAAGGCATTAGGTAAGACACCTTACGAGGTTTGGAAAGGTAGAAAACCCAAAATTTCATATTTCCATATATTTGGTTGTTAGTGCTTCATCCATAACAATGGGAAGAGCAAGTTGAATGCATTCGATGCTAAAGCAGACGAGGGGATATTCTTAGGATACTCCTCGACTAGCAAAGCATTTAGAGTATTCAACTACTCAACTCTTTGTATGGAAGAAACACCACATGTGGTTTTCGATGAATCTCGACAGGACTCGTCTGCCGACAAGATCAGTGAGAAGGTGACTGATCTATCGATCGAATCTGATAAAGAATCAGAAGTTTACGAATCTATTCAAGCCTACAATCCATTCATGAAAGCTCTCGAGTCTGATGACAACGAGAAGGTAAGTGCTCAAGGTAAGTCCACTAGACCAGTTGACATGCCTGCTCTAGTTGACTCTTCTACTCCTAATAAAACTACTAATACAAATGATGTTGAAATGCATGATGCTATACCTGAGGTAGATGATGATAGTATACCTGTTAAGAATAGAAAAACATGGAAATCTGCGCATGATACTGAGAATATCATTGGTGACTCTACTATTGGTGTGAAGACTAGACGACAACTCTTTGAGTCGCAAGAACAGCCTAGTCCAACTATGTTTTGCTGGTGTTGTTTTCTCTCTTCTATCGAGCCTACTACCGTTAAAGAGGAATTGGCTGATAGTAATTGGATCATCGCTATGCAAGACGAGTTGAACCAGTTTGTTCGAAACGACGTCTGGAAACTTGTCGATAGGCTGGAACATCATAATGTAGTTGGCACACGATGGATTTTCAAAAATAAAAAAGATGAAAATGATGTAGTCGTTAGAAATAAGGCTAGACTAGTAGCCCAAGGCTATTCACAAGCTGAAGGCATAGATTATGATGAAACTTATGCTCCTGTTGCTAGACTAGAAGCCATTCGATTGTTCCTTGCATATGCTGCTTATATAAAGTTCACTGTATATCAAATGGATGTTAAAAGTGCATTTCTTAACGGTATTCTTGCGGAAGAAGTGTATGTTGAACAACCTCCAGGTTTCGAAGTCAAAGGCAACCAGGTGTACAAATTGAAGAAAACCTTATATGGACTAAAGCAAGCTCCAAGAGCATGGTATGATACTCTCTCTCTCTCTCTTTCTATTAGAAAATGCTTTTACTAAAGGCAAGGTCGATAGAACCTTGTTCAGAAGACAAGAAGGGAAAGACATTTTACTCGTCCAAATTTACGTAGATGATATCATTTTTGGTTCACCTAACAAAAAGCTGAGTGAAAGTTTTTCAACACTCATGCAAAGTAAATTTGAGATGTCCATGATGGGTGAAATGAATTACTTCCTTGGTCTTCAAGTAAAACAGACCCTGAAGGGATTTTCATAAATCAAGCAAAGTATACTAGAAATCTACTAGACAAGTATGGTATTAAGACATGCAAGTCTACTGGAGTACCTATGCTACCTACATACAGGATGGATCCAGACGAACATGGTAAGTGTGCTGATCAAACATATTATCGTGGTCTTATTGGTTCATTACTGTACTTGACTGCTAGTAGACCTGATATTGCATTTTCTGTTGGCGTATGTGCTCAATTTCAAGCTAATCCAAAAGAGAGTCATATGAAAACCACTAAACGGATACTGAAATATTTGAAAGGAACCATCAATCGTGGTATATGGTATCCTTCAAATGATGATTTATCTCTAAGTGGCTACTCAGATTCTGATTTTGGTGGCTGTAGAATAGATAGGAAATCTACATCTGGTTCTTGTCAATTCTTAGGCACAAAACTCATTTCGTGGTTTTCGAAAAAGCAGACTAGTGTGGCTACCTCTACTACTGAAGCCGAGTACATGGCCGCTGGTAGCTGCTGTAGTCAACTACTTTGGCTCATGCAACAGCTTAGAGATTACAACATATATGAATCAAATGTTCCTATTTTCTGTGATAGTAACAGTGCTATTGCCATTACACAAAATCTTGTTTTGCACACACGTTGTAAGCATGTTGATGTAAAGCATCATTTTATACGTGATCATGTAGAAAAGAAGGATATTCGCATGGAAAAGATTCATACTGATTTTCAAAGAGCTGATATTTTCACAAAACCATTACCTGAGGCTCGTTTTCGTGAATTATGCATTAGTCTAGGACTAATTGATCTAGACCCTACTTGCCTATAGCTATGTACTAACCAGACAGGTACATCACAAGAATTAAGGAGACAAGATCACTAAAACAGAGCACTCGTCTACTCGCTCAACAGACAGGTACACAAGGTCAGACAAGATGACCAAACAACCCGATGAGGAAGCTGGTAAAGCTGAGGGTAATACTAAGAGAATAAACATTTAAGGGGAAATCTTTGATTTCTTAAATATTCATATGTTGACTCTTAAGTTTGTTAAAAGTCATCTTGTTCGACACCTTGACCACTGAATTAGATTGATATTCACTCTAATTATACTACTCTACTACCTGTATATCCTCTCATGTGTCGCACAAGAAGAGACAGGTACATAGAGTTGTTCGAATTTCAGACAGACAAGCACAGTCGAAGGGGGAACTCGCCTGGTGTGCATTAGTCTACTCGTCTGTTCTGAATAGACTCGAACAGACAAGGTAAGTTCTTTCATGATTCAAATATACTCTAAGTGTTTAATCAGTGCGAATTAAGGGTATTAATGTAATTTGATAATGCGAATTTTTGGAAAACCTAGAATTGGATTTATACACTCCCTTTAATGAGGTGTATACACCCAGTTCGCGCCTAAACTCTACTACGCTAGGTCAGATGAGTACACTCCTCTGTCTTAACCAATAGAAAGGGCGAATTCCAAAATTTACAATATCAAATCACGTAATATTCTCGATCCCGCAACTGAATTCCAAAGGTCTTAACCGATTGGATCAAACCTCTTAATCTTGGCCGTTGATTCAAAATCAGTTTTGCAACAAAACCAAACAGTTCCACTTATCTCTCCTCACGTTTTCATAACTCTTCTACTCTCAAACACTCAAGTTTCTCTCTTAATCTCTTGACTGTTTGATTTCTACAAACCTACTACTATGTCGATCATTTCTATGTTCGATATCCGCACTAACATGCAGGCTAGGTTCGACCTAGGCAAGTATGCCTCGGAAGGCAAGGTGCATGTGGAAGGTTTCGTGTTCTTCAACGGAAATCACTCAGACGACAACAAGGAGATCTTAGTAAAGTGTTGTAGGTGTGGTCTGAGACCATACTTGGAGGCTTTCCCAAAAGTGGTGTTAGAAGAAGAGGTGCTGGAGTTCTATGCAATTGCCACCAGACAAGGCGACTCGATTGAAGCATTTGTTGGTGGAAGTCGAGTGGAGATCACTCGTGAGTTTTTGTTCGAATCATTGAAACTGCCATCAGGATCGATTGATGTGGAGAACTATGGCCAGGGGCAAGAATTGAGATACTTGAGTATCTTTTGTGGTAAAAAGTTAAAATTGGGTCGTGATGGAAAGATTCCGGCAGTAAAGAAGAAGGAGTTGTTGCCCAAATACCGAACTCTACTCAACATCACAAGCAAGATGTTGCTTGGTGTTACTGGAAGTTACGACTCCGTAACTCTTCAGAAGGCAAGAGTGATGGCCGCAATCTATGATGGCATCACAGAAGGAAATTGGTACAAGTTATTCTTGGATCGGTTGATGTATTTCCAAAGGAATGTCAGAGTTGACACTGATTCCGGAGAATGGATGGTTTCTGCTATTGTTAGTTTTGGGAACAAGTTAAACATCTTACTACCCGTCTTGCTGCCGAACAAGACGAGTTGGAGCAAAGGCAAGCCATTCAATGCCTTAAAGCATTATCTGAAGAAGGAAGCTCTCGCTAAGCAAGCAGAAGGAAGGGCACTTGGGCGAAGGCAAATTCAGATCGATCCTAGAGATGCTATGATCGAAGCCGTCTCTTCTAGTGATGAAGAAGACGAGTCGACATCAGAAGCTGAGGCTGGTGTTGGAACTAGTGATGCATTAGTTAAATATGTGTCGGATGAGGCGATGATTGAGCCGGCTGAAGATTCAGAAGAGACTCAACCTGATCAGGAGTTAGAGAAGGAAGTCGAGGCTGCTGAAACGTATCGACTGGTGAGAGTCGAGTCGAGTCCCTCACCAGACAAGTCGACTGAAAAGGTTAGTACTTCATCCCGTACTATTCCAATTCCTCTTAACCTCCTTGTTAAAACCAAGGCAAGATCACTTCGATCTCGTGCCAGACCTGTACCTCAAACCTCTGTGTTGGCGGTACAACCACTAAGAGCCAACATTACCCAAGACACTACTATATATGATACAACTGATACTCCGACAGTTGTCAAACTTGACCAAGACACATCACAGCCCCCAGAAACCACCATCCAAATTCCTTCTACCTCAACAGAAAATGTTGACCCATCTAACCCATCTATTTCGGGAATACCATTAGTTGCCACTGCAACAACTGAGTTAAGGACCCCACTTGCTCAGACCCCTCCCGTTAATAGATTTGAATCCTTAGTCTACTATCCTATGTGTCTTCGTGAGAAAAGGCTGCGTGCGAAGGTGACTAAAAATCTGAAGAAAATTCTTCCATCGGTCGAGATCGACACGTCTTCAGAAGTGTATGAAAAATTATTGAGGATATGCACGTGGGTTGCTTTAAAGAAGGCCCCAACTGAAGATCTGTTCGAAGTCACCATTGGAATGGGTGGCATTTCGAATTTTCAGGATTGGGAGATGGAGCAGCAAGAGAATAGTGGAGTAAAAGACCACTCAGAACTCCTCCCGTCGCATGCTTTAACTGTGTTAGTAAAAAGGATGCTGAACATTTCGGACGATGTGTTGTCTTCTCAAGACAAGTTTGATATTGGAGTTCAAACTGACCTTGTGGAAGATGAGTTGATTGTTGAAGCAGAACCTGTAGAGAAAGTTCAACCTTCTGAGTCATTGATTGATTTGGAGAAGGTCTCAGACCAGATGAAAGACGTTGCTGGAAGTGTGATTCCAGATGATAAAGTTGAAGCCATAGAAGACTTGATCTTGTCTACTGAGGAAGAAGACAAGTTGGTTGAAGCTCAAATGTTCAATGAAGATGAGCTCATGGCTGAAGCTGAGGATGGTATGCCGGATATTGCTGATACTCAAGCTACTCATGTCTTTCCAGAAGGTTACTTAGACGAGTTGAAGATGGACTTGAAGCAAGTTGTTCAGTCATCTATCAATGAATTCTTGAAGTCAGATATGAAGGAAATTCTTGCAGAACAAAATCAATCTCTTGTAGATAATTCGAAGGAATTAATTGTTGGTGAAGTCAATCAGATGGATTCGACGTTCAGACAGGAGATGTATACTCAGCTAGAAGACGTCTTGAAAAGACAAGTTGACTACTCAGAGAAGTGTTCTATCGACTTCGCAAGATCATTGGTTGAAGAATCAATGAAGACGGAACGTCTTTATCGTGTGAAGATTGAGATAGCAGATGCTCAAAGAAGAGAGGCACAAGATCAATTGGTGCAGGCAAGAGCTGTTCTAGGAGAATTGACTAAACAGAATAGGATGCTGAGACAGACTGCTACTCACTTCAAAGACGAGTTGGTTTCTAGTTCAAGAAAGTTGGAACTCACTGCTGATCGTCTTGATAAGATAAGTCATAATAACTCACATCAAAAGCAGATTGATCGAGCTGCGGAATTGATGAGAGAAGCGAT
The DNA here is from genome assembly GCA_963675135.1 of Galeopsis tetrahit. NCBI lineage: Eukaryota > Viridiplantae > Streptophyta > Magnoliopsida > Lamiales > Lamiaceae > Galeopsis > Galeopsis tetrahit. The sequence goes on from OY776132.1 coordinate 60,518,677, forward strand.
GAAGGAAGAGATGACTCGTTTCACTTCTCTTTTCACTCTTAAGGCAAGTGATGAAGCCAAAAAGGGGGAAGAGACAAGTCGAGATGAAGCGAGACAAGAGAAGTCAAGTGCTGAACCAGAAGTAAAAGCTGCTGCTACTGCTATGGAACAGTTGAGAAGGCCTAAAAGAGGAAAGCTTGTAAAGAAGGCTGATTTAGAACAAGCTAAAGCTGAGCAGATGAGACAGGTTAAGGGCAAGGGTGTTGCTCCTCCTGAGGTTCAGACGAGACAAGGTGTTAAAAGAAAGCTGATTATAGAAGAACCGAAAGTCAAAGAGTCAATAAGACAGATCATTGCTGAACTGGATGAGACTGAAATCTTGAAGAAGCAGAAGATTGAAGATGCGCACTGTGCTAGCAAGAATAAGGTTGGCAAGCATATTCGCAGACTGCAAAAGATGAAGACTAATCCAGAAGAGATCGAGGATGCTTACATAGATAACGTCATTGATAATGAACATAAAGATGCATGGTTCAAAGTCAAGTTGAAGTGGGAGTTAGATCATTGGATAATTAGGAAGTTTGGAGATGCCGACAGCAAAGAAGAGTTGTATGCTGTGTTTGACAAGTTCATGGAAGTACAAAATCAGAAGCTATGGAACTTGATCATGCGGATTGCAACTGCTGTAGGTTTTAATATTCTTGTTCATATCTTTCCTAAGTGGGAAACTCCTATGGTAAGTTCAGGAAGAAGGATCGATTTCAATGTTATCAAAAAGTTTGAAGAAGAGCTGCTAAACAAGGAGAAGATCGAGAATGAAGATCATATCTCAGATATCCATAGAAGACTCCTTGATGCGTTTTGTGTTCCAAACTTAGATGGAGGTAACATTAGTGATTAATTGTTAGTACTTTAATTATTTCTTTTTGATTTTGATTAAGTAAGTGTAATCTACTGATCTTATTTTGAATGAATGAAAAGATAATATATTTTGGTGAAAGACAAGATAACTACTTAACTAGTCTACTGTTATGAAATAATTCAAGTAGTTTTGGCTTCATCAAAAAGGGGGAAATTGTTGGGATATGAATCCTAATACAAGTTCTAAATGATGAAAAGATAAGATGATTTTTGATAAGCCAAAAATAAGACTTGAATAATTTCTAAGTGTTGACTGATCTAGTCTAGTTATGGAGTCGTCTTTAGCAGATCAGTAGAGTTCACAAGTAAAGATTCAAAAGTTAAGTGTTTGAAAGACAAGTACGTTTTATAAGTACTTTGTGTATATGTGATTAGGATTTATATTGAGCTAGATTAAAAGATGTATAGAAGCTCATGATTTGCGTTTTGTATTATTGTATTCATTGTATAGATCTTAAGGTGACTAAGCTGATTTATAAAGTTTAAAGTAATATTTTATAATTTGTTTTATCTTTTTTCACAATATTTTTAACCTTTGGTAATTTATAAATTATGAGTATTTCTAACGTTAAAAGGGAGTAAAATTGGAAGAAAGTGTGTCGAGTAAAACACTGTAATTGATTAAATACAAATATGTGATGCCTAAAAACATTATTTATTTATAATTGGATGAAGTATTGATTTGCTCAAATCCTGTTTGAAGGTTTCAATAAGATTAGCTACGGAAATGTTTTATATTTAAATTCTTAATATGAAAAGATATTAATTTTTTTTAATGCACACTAGCTAATATTGAGGGAAGGATGACAATTTCAGAACAAAAGTTTTTTGGTTAACAATTGTATGTATGGCACTAACTTTTATGTTCTGCAAATGCCTGAAGCCACTCAGGATGTCACGTACAAAAAAACATATACGGAGTATTTTTTTTGTACATTTTTATAAAAAAATTTTTTTATAATTTTATACTCCTTCCGTCCCATACTTGAAGCTATAAACCAAATTGGCACGGGTTTTAATAAATGAGTTGTTTATTAGTATTGTGTAAGATAAAGTGGGGGTAGTAAAGACTTTTCAACTTTATAAATAGTAATAAAGTTACTTTTTAGTGTAATAAAGTAGTGACATTTGTTGTAATATTGTGATGTTTTAAGGAGAGTGTTTAAAAGTGTTTTTGCTATTTTAGGTAATGTAGCTTCAAGTATGGGACGCCCAAAATGGTAAAATGTAGCTTCAAGTAAGGGACGGAGGGAGTAATTCTTATTAAAAAAAGAATTACTCACACACTACTTTAAACAAAGAATTACATCTTCCTCTTCCTGATAAAAAAAGAAAGAAAAGCTGTATGAATTTGGATGAATATAATTTACACGGTACACGTAAATTTACAACGGCATGATATTACATAATTCGATTTGATGAACTCAAAAATATATATCCCGAAGACAAACTATGCAAATGTGGAACAATGATCTGTTGTAAATAACTGCTTTATTTTTTCTTTTCTTTACTCAACTATCATGAATCTATGTTCCACCAACTCAAATTTCTGCAAACAAATTTTACCAAATATTTTTACAAGAATTAAATCTTTCTAATAAAAAAAATAGTATTGAAAAAAAAAATGGTTCAGATTGTCTCATTAATATGATTTACACACCGTATAAATTTGGATGAATATGATTTACACCATACAAATTTGGATAAATATGCAACATAGTACTACACGATGTGACCTCTACAAAGTGGGCATGTATCCACGTTGGCCAGCCATGTTTTGAGACATAAAGCATGAAACCTATGATCGCATGTAGTGATCCTTACTCGAGTTTCACCATGTTTGTACTCCTCTAAACATATTACGCATCCTCCACCAACATCTTCCTCTTCTCGAACATTATCGCATTTCTCGAATACGATTTCTCCTGGCCACGACTCTGTTGTGGTTGTGGTGGATGGCTCTCCGGTGAAATATAACGCCGGCACAATAAATTTCAATATCAAATAAATTGCAAATATAAGTAGTATTAGAAAGTAGCCTATAATCCCTGCAGCATCCATGACCTCTTTACATTGTGAAATTAACGTCTCAAGAATGAATATTATATGAATGAATTCGATAAATCTGCTAGAAACTTTTTTTTTTCATTGACGGAGGGAGGGAGTATATATATCACGAGTAGGAGTAGACAGTTAGGATATCAAATAATATATCTTATTGGATATAGTGTTGGAAAAGGAAATAAAATATAAACTTGATACATATTAATTACACTGGTGACAGCCTTATTGGACTTAACCTAGCTAAAACTTTATATGGAAATGGAAGGGACGTAACTCACTTATGGGGGAAATTCTAGTCTTCACCAAATTTGGTTGCACCAAGTCAATCACATTATTTTATTTCATAAAAAAAAATAAAAATATTGCAGATTTAGATTCTAATAACTATAAAATTAATTAAATATTTTCTTCTTTTCTTTTTCAGGTGCCTTTTAACTTCTTTTTCATTGATTTTAATAGGGAATAATAATATATAAATAATATATTTTAATTTAGTTCATATTTTTTGTATTTATCTCTTTGATATGATTGTTGTACCTTATATAATCATATCATTGTAAATAATCTTATCATTCATATCACCTAAAATTCTCAAAAAATAATATTAATTGATTATATTTTTATATATTAAATAGTACAATAATAATTTATTTTAACGTATTTTTCATTGATTTTTTTAAAAAAAATCCACGCGCCTGTTAACTTCTTTTTCATTATTTTTTTTTCTTTGCCCAAAATTCTCAAAAAATAATACGGAGTATTAATTGATTATATTATATGTATATGTATATACTAGTGTAAGACCCGCGTATTAAGCGGGTTGAAAAAATAAATTTATAATATATTTTAATTTATTAATAAGAAAATATTTTTAAAACATATATAAATTTGTAAAAAAATTTAATATATTAAAAAATAAAAAAGATATTGATAAAAAATATCATTATTAAGATAAAGCACGTGAATATATGTAAATTTATAGATAGTAATAAAAGATATTAAAAATATTAACTTTATTAAAAGATACTCCCTCCGTCCCACAAGTGTTTGCACCACAAAGTGGGCACACTTTTTAAGAAAAAAGTGTAATGAGTGGAGTGTTGAGGGGTAGTTTTGTAAAATTATATTAATAAAGTAAAAAGGTGATTGGAAAGAGGGAAAAAGTAATGGCATTTTGTGTAAATATGTGAATATTGTGAGGGTGAGGTTTATGAGAGAGTTTCCTTTTATAGGTGTGCAAACAATTGTGGGACGGACAAATAAGGCAAGTGTGCAAACAGTTGTGGGACGGAGGGAGTATTAACAAATATCAAAATAAAATATTAGAATAAATATTAATGCCTTCTATTAGGACATGTCACGATTATTTCAATAATTTTTTTAAATTAATTAAAGTTATTAGTACGAAGTATTAAAATTGAAAATTAGAATAGATATCAATAGCTTTTTAACTCTTCCCTATGTCCTCATTTTTTCTATGATTCTTTTGAAATTAATCTAATCAATTTATTAAATATACCTTACTAAACTTTCATATTTCCTATTAATAGGAATTTGTTATTGATTAGTCTTTTCTACTTTAAAAGACACAATATTTTTGGTTAAAAGTTATTTAATTTTAGTATTTTTAAATGAAAGATAATTAACTTATTTTCCTAATTATAATTTATTGATTAATTTTTTAAATTGATTTGCTCAAAACAATTTAGTTCATCTATCATTTTCTTAGTTTTAGATTTTTTTTTTTAAATCCTATTTTGTACTATCGAATTTTTTTTTTTTTCCAATCCAAAGATTTGGTCAAAATAATTTTGTGAATTCTCCATCATTATCTACAAATTAATTATATCCTTAATTGCGTTTATTTTGATTCTCCATAATGTCCATAGTTAAATAGTAAAACTTGTTATCATTGCTGAAAATTTCAACAAATTCTTCAGAAATCTATCTCGTCAGGTAATTTTTGAATTGTCTAAATCAAGATAATACAGAAAAAAGATATGAAAAATTACAAATATTTACTTACATAACTCGGATTTAGCAAAACAAAAATAATGATATTGATTTGGTTGAAATGAAAGTAGAAGAGATTTAGCAAAATAAAAACAATGATATTCATTAGAGAAAATTTATGTAAAAAAAAAGTATTCTGGGAAAATAAAATTCAAAACGAAGATGAGAATATTTTTGCAAAAAAAAAAAATTGTAATTTACATGAAAAATTGAAATCTGGAAAAATAAAAAATTTAGAAAAGTTTTGAAAAAAAAAAGTGTAATCTGGGAAATTAAAATTTCTGCAAAAAAAAAAAAATTGTAATCTAGAAACAAAAATAATGATATAGAAAATTTCTGCTTCAAAACAAAAACAAAATTTCTTCAAAATTTTTTTTGTACAAAACAAAAACAAAAAAAAAAATAAAAATATGAGAATGGTTGAAATGAAAGTAGAAGAGATATAGGAGATATTTATATAGAATACTCCGTAGAAGATTATGCGGAAATTCTGTTTCATTTTGAATTTTAATATTCAAAATTAATATGAATTTTAAGATTAATGATTAAGATTAATTAATAAATTTTTTTAATAAAAAGTGAAATTAATGAGAAAAAAGAGATTTTGAAATAGAGGAATTTGAGAAAAAATAGATTGTGATAAACTAATTATTTTGCGAGTGGAAATGTTTGCAAATATATGATATTAAGATAAGATTAAAACAATTTAATACATTTTTCTATTTTCTAACAAAAATTAAATAATTAATTTTTTATTTTTTCTTCTTTTTCATGCGCCTTTTAAATTCTTTTTCATTGATTTTTTTTCTTTGCCTAAAATTCTAAAAAAAAAAATTAATTGATTACCTAAAAAAAACAGTAACAAATCAAACACAATGTTTTCCGTGAGTTGGTGATACACAAATCAAAACTTGAATTATGCAAACACCTCTTCTTCTAGTTCAATAAAAGTTTCCATTCGGTTTAATAAATGAATTAAAATTTTAAAATTCTCGTCGTTTTTAAATTCTTCCAACTTCCAAGCATATCGATCCTCCAGCGTGCCCATTGAGCCTGGAGATGTTGGTCTAGGCAGCAAATTAAACCACTATATAGACGAGAACGAACCCCGCTGTTCCAACTCCAACTATATTCATGTAATTGGCCAACTCGGTTGCATTCATAGTTTTCCAAGTTATGATCGATGATAATTATTTAGAATTTTTCGATGATGATTTAGACTATGTATAATAAAATATAGGCCCCATGCCCTTGTAGACACCTAAATTTTATCGGTCCCTCCAATTGATTTGAGCCTGTAAAGTCCAATAAATTAATTTAAAATTCAAGACGGGCCTCTGAAGTCCAATAAATTAAGACGGGCCTCTAAAGTCCAGTAAATGAAGACGGGCCTCTAAAGTCCGATAAATGAAGACGGGCCTCTAAAGTCCGATAAATAAAAACAGGCCTCTAAAGTCCAACAAACCAAATTGAGTCCAAATAGGGTATTCTTAGCCCAAGTAATTCAAAATTTGAATTAAACCCTAACCACTTGCACAAATATCTCTTTGGCCCATAGGAAACCCTAGGTTCTACACCTATAAATAGAGGCCTCATTTCATTCATTTTATCATCAAGAAATCAGAAGCATTCAAGGCTCTAAAATTCTCTGCAGAGATTTTAGAGTGTTCTTCAGCAATTGGAGGAGCTTTAAAGGCGTTCTTCGTGCAAAGCAGCAAGAAGCAGTGTTCGAGTGGAGATCAAGGTGTTAAGCCTCTTCGATTCGGTGTTTCTTCAAGGCGTTCTTCGTGCAAAGCAGCAAGAAGCAGTGTTCAGTGTTCGAGTGGAGATCAAGGTGTTAAGCCTCTTCGATTCGGTGTTTCTTCAAGGCGTTCTTCGTGCAAAGCAGCAAGAAGCAGTGTTCGAGTGGAGATCAAGGTGCTAAGCCTCTTCGATTCGGTGTTTCTTCAAAGTTCTTCGTGGATCTTCAACGGAAAAGTTCCGATAAGTCCCGATAAGTCCCGAAAAAGTCCCGAAAAGTCCCGAAAATCAACGTTTAATCCAAAATACGGCGTCAAGCCTTTGGATTAACGTTACAAAGTCCCAAATTCAAGAACGATCTTCAACGACGTTCATCCAAAAAGTCCATAAATTCGGCGTTCAATCCAAAATACGGTGCAAAGCCTTTGGATTAACGTTATAAAAGCCCCAAATACAAGATCAGAAAGGATTCGGCTGCGGATCCAGCTCCAAAAGCTCAAGAAGTTCAAGTAAAGTTCAAGAAGAGAGAATTAGAGGAGAAATTAGAGATTGTAACCCACAAATACTCGGTTTTAATCCGAAATTAAATAAAATTGTTCGCGTTTTCGCGTTTTTATATTTAATTCACGAATTTGTGTTTACAAATTGGCACGCCCAGTGGGACAATCTCTACCTCTCATCTCTGCTCTTCAAGTAAATCAAGTCATGACGATGGCGCCAATTAAGATTAAGATCAAGAGAGGTGTTGCATCCGAATCAGTTGATATCGACTTTGAAGACGTGAACGTAGTCACGAGGAGTATGTCAAGAAGCTCGAAGTCATCGTCTTCTTAAGAGAAAGCTACTGCAGAGGGTCCACCACCCAACACTGCGAATGAGGAGAACAACCCAGCATGTTCCCCTACTCATTCCACGACGAGCTCATTAGATCCCCTACTCATTCCATGACGAGCTCATTAGATTTAAGTGCATCTTCAACAATGGTGACAAATACCACGACTGTTGAGGAGCAATTGGCAAGCTTGACCAGAGCTATAGAAGGACTCACAAAACATGTCCAAGAACAGGATGCTCAAATTGCTAAGCTGATGAGCAATGCAGACAAAGGGGAGTCAAGTCGAGCAAAAGAAAAGCGAGTCGAGGGGTATGATGTGGAGATGTCTGGTGAACGTCAACAGATGGAAATTGACCCAACCCTTAAGGAGTTACAAGTTTCTCCCGATGGTTTGTTGCCCGTTGACCGGATAAAAGAAATCATATTTGGGGCGATCAAAGATACTTTCGAGGAAAGTCCTAAGTCTTCATTCACCTACGTCAAGCCTTACACAAAGAGGATTGACAGTTTGAAAATGCCAGCTGGTTATCAACCTCCAAAGTTGCAGCAGTTCGATGGCAAGGGTAATCCAAAGCAACATATTGCTCACTTCGTGGAGACCTGCAACAATGCCGGCACGCATGGAAATCATTTGGTGAAGCAATTTGTGCGCTCTTTAAAGGGCAATGCATTCGATTGTTACATCGATTTGGAGGCCAGTTCGATAGACAGTTGGGAGCAAATGGAACAAGAATTTCTTAATCGATTTTACAGCACTCGTAGAACGGTTAGCATGCTTGAATTGACAAACACTCGTCAATCAAAGGAAGAGTCGGTGATCGATTACATAAGTCGATGGAGAAATCTAAGCCTAAATTGCAAGGATAGATTGACTGAAACTTCAGCTATCGAGATGTGCATCCAAGGAATGCAGTGGGGTCTTCGATATATCCTTCAAGCAATTCGACCAAGATCATTCGAGGATTTGGCTACTAAGGCTCATGCCATGGAGTTGAGCATGTCTACAAGTGGATTTGAAGGGCCGCTATCTCAAGAGCGGGGGCAAAGGAAAATGAGTTTGAAGGAGTTGCGACGAAAGCAATATCCATTTCTAGACTCAGACATCCCCGAAATTTTCGATGACTTGATCAAGAATGATCTCATTGAACTACCACAAATGAAACGACCCGATGAGGCTGGGCGAACGGATGACCCCAAATATTGCAAGTACCATCGATTGGTAGGACATCCAACCTAAGACTGTTTTATACTAAAAGAGAAAATTATGCAGCTAGTCAAAGAAGGGGAGATCTTGCTAGAAGAAAGTGAAACAACGACGAATCACGTCACAATTGAAGACAATCAAGTTAAGGAAGTTTACGCAAATGGCGGCTTGATTTCTGAAGACGGCGTATACATTGATCCCATGAACGGAATGTTTTTTAAACGCAACTACGCGTAAAGAAAACAAGTATGCTCCGTAAACGCATGAGCCTAAACTGCTTGTTGCTCCAAGAACGCATGAGCCTAAACTGCTTGTTGCTCCAAGAACGCATGAGCCTAAACTGCTTGTTGCTCCATAAACGCATGAGCCTAAACTGCTTGTTGCTCCAAGAACGCATGAGCCTAAACTGCTTGTTGCTCCAAGAACGCACGAGTCTAAACTGCTTGTTGCTCCATAATGCACGAGTCTAAACTGCTTATTACTCCTGGTCCGCATGAGTCTAAACTGTGTACGACAACCACCAAAGGTAAATACATGTGGTTAAACTGTTAACTTACTCCACTAAAGGCATTTTAAGTGGTTAAATAATTAAATCCCTACTTTGTCAAAAGTAGTTAAAGAATAGTCACTCCTGGCCCGCATGTGGGAAATCATTTGAAAGTAATTCGCAATTCGTCCACATCAAAGTCAAACGTTCTCGTGAACGAAATGCGAGGGGGCATTTGTAGACACCTAAATTTTATATGTCCCTCCAATTGATTTGAGCCTCTAAAGCCCAATAAATTAATTTAAAATTCAAGACGGGCCTCTGAAGTCCAATAAATTAAGACGGGCCTCTAAAGTCCAGTAAATGAAGACGGGCCTCTAAAGTCCGATAAATGAAGACGGGCCTCTAAAGTCCGATAAATGAAAACAGGCCTCTAAAGTCCAACAAACCAAATTGAGTCCAAATAGGGTATTCTTAGCCCAAGTAATTCAAAATTTGAATTAAACCCTAACCACTTGCACAAATATCTCTTTGGCCCATAAGAAATCAGAAGCATTCAAGGCTCTAAAATTCTCTGCAGAGATTTTAGAGTGTTCTTCAGCAATTGGAGGAGCTTCAAATGCGTTCTTCGTGCAAAGCAGCAAGAAGCAGTGTTCGAGTGGAGATCAAGGTGCTAAACCTCTTCGATTCGGCGTTTCTTCAAGGCGTTCTTCGTGCAAAGCAGCAAGAAGCAGTGTTCGAGTGGAGATCAAGGTGCTAAGCCTCTTCGATTCGGCGTTTCTTCAAAGTTCTTCGTGGATCTTCAACGGAAAAGTCCCGATAAGTCCCGAAAAAGTCCCGAAAAGTCCCGAAAATCAATGTTTAATCCAAAATACGACGTCAAGCCTTTGGATTAACGTTACAAAGTCCCAAATTCAAGAACGATCTTCAACGACGTTCATCCAAAAAGTCCCTAAATTCGGCGTTTAATCCAAAATACGGTGCTAAGCCTTTGGATTAACGTTATAAAAGCCCCAAATACAAGATCAGAAAGGATTCGGCTGCGGATCCAGCTCCAAAAGCTCAAGAAGTCCAAGTAAAGTTCAAGAAGAGAGAATTAGAGGAGAAATTAGAGATTGTAACCCACAAATACTCGGTTTTAATCCGAAATTAAATAAAATTGTTCGCATTTCACTACAAGAAATCACACTTTACATGACAAAATTTTTCGTGACGACACAAAATTCGTCACAATTTGTTATTCAAAGGTGACAAATTTAATTTTCATCGCTTATTATAAAAAAATCACAACTATTTTTTTTGTTGTCTCCAATAATACTTTTATTCGTGACGAAATTTTATTTTGTCATGACTAATACTTTTTTTCGTCGCTAATTTGAAAAAATCATGACGACAATAAGGAATTTGTCATTTAAAAAAATTGTGACGAAATTTATAATAATTAGTGACGATATTCTATATCATGAAAAATAATATTTTTATGACGATGCTATGTGTCGTCATTAATTATTCGAAATAATTAGTGACACAATTATTTCTTCACCATGTTATTTTGTGACGAAATTCATTGTAATTAGTGACGATCATATTTGTCATATAATATAATGTATTTATGATGAGATTATATTTCGTCACTAATTGTTCCGTATAATTAGTGACATGTTATTTCGTCACCAATATTTATATATAGTGACGATTAATAATCATTCATCGTTTTTCTCAAAAGAAAGACATATATAAATTTCATGAGGATTCTTATGACGCATGAATTTTGTCATCTTTTGTTACACAAACGTGACAAATTTGAATTTAGTCATTAAAAATTATATTTGTGACAGATTTGGTTGTTGTCATAATTAATAATTTTATTTGTCCCAAATTAATATATTTCTTGACGAATTTGATATATTTGTCAAAAATTAAATAATGTATTCAATCAATTAAAGTAATTAAGAAGCGATGTAATAAAGAATAAAAGACTAGTTGGTTCTGAAAAATGAAGAAAATGCAAGCTGAAACAATGAATGGTACGAATATATTTGTTGGGTTATATCATAACACAATCAAGAGTTTCCATGATTTTGTTAGGCTTCAAGAAATATAGCACCTCATTTTTTTCCACCTCTTTCTTTCCTAGAGGTCTGTTTTACTGCATTCTTTTTAATTATTATCATATGTATGTACAGGCTATGTACACTACAAAGAAGATAATGAAAATGTGACAGATGGAGTATCATTAACATTGATCACAATAAACTGTATGAGTAAAACAAACAAAACATACAAAGATATTTTATAGCGAAAAATTCAGATCTCCATCGATGTTTTACTAATTGTAATCTCAATTCTGTATGCACTAATAACCGGTTCGTGAGTTTGATTAGGGAATGTTCATATTTGGGTTACATGTACTATAGTCACGGTAAGTATGATTGGAAAACTTTTGTTTTCTAGTTTGATAGTTAGAAATTTTAAATTATTATTCCAAATAAATTAATTTGAAATGTCACATTAACATTAGGAGTAGTTGAAGTATGGAGGAGAATTCTTGAGCTTTTTCACAACATAATTAGATACCATTACTTCATTTAATGACATTACAAGTAATTTTTATAAAATTTAATAAATGTAGATACAACATAAACTTACTTTTAGGCTCAGAGAAGAGATTTGTTCTTGAAACATGAATCTTGTATTAGGATCTAACAAGTAATTCTCTCTATTAAAATTCTTAACCAAATTCCTAACCTTTTTCATGTTAGTTTCTTAAATCAAACCAACTATACTTATGATAGTTAAGCATTGTGGGTTACAGTAAGAAGTCTCGACATCATAATTGGTCATAAGTCCAACATTATTGATCTAAATGAAATCAAATACTCCCTCCGTCCAATTTCATTATTCACACTTTCCTTTTTCTGTTGTTCAATTTTAATATGCACATACCTTTTTTGGAAACAATACTATTCACCATCACTTACTTATCCATTTTATCATTCACTTTATTCATAAACAATCTTTTTTTTATAAATGGACCCCACAATACCCTATCATACCCTCAACTTATCTACTTTATGAATAAAGTAATCAATATTTATTAAAACCCGTGCCCGAAGAAGTGGACATAATAAAATTGGAGGGAGGGAGGGAGTAGTACAAGAGAGCATGCTTTCATATGTTGTACTATCACAGATTCACAGTCTAACTCAACTTTTAAATTATGAACAACTATAAATCCATTGTATACCCATTACCCCAAAATACTAACTTACAACCTAATTAATTAAACCAAGCATAGAGGACATCATGTCATGATTAGCATGCAACTCAGTAATGTCAATTACTGAGCAACCATGGTTAAAAGTTAATGTAATAATTAATTAAATATGCAGAATTGTAATTAAAATAAAAGCATGATCTACCCTATAACTATCGTCCACTAAAAATACATATAAGTACATACTATGAGTGTCGCGTGTGTATATATATGTGTGTGATATTTATACATGTTCCTTCGATATTTCACCAATAAACAAAGAATAAAAGATAATCAAGCAACATAAATAGAATGAAAAGGGAATTAGGTATAACGGTAAAGAAAACATACACCAACGAGAATTTAGAGTAACAGTTACAGAAAAGGGAGAATACCTTCGCTGCAAAAGTGGTGAAACCGTTGTGAAAGGAAGAGTGAACACCAGCTTTGCATTGTGGAGAGACTACCGATATTTGTGTATATGCAGGAGTGAGATATTAGTTTCTTTATGCTATTATTAGTTTCCCATATCCAATGCTCTTAGATAAAATAATTTTCATCAAAAGTTAGGAATAGATTGTGTTTTATATATAATCATCCTTAAGATTCTATTAAAACAGGGAAAATTGTTTTTTCAGGACCGCAACTTAGGGGGTGTTGCAAAAAGAGGACCATAACTTTACGGGTTGACAAAATTAGGCCCGTAACTTCTATTTTTCGCAATTTCAGACCAAATTAGACCAATTAACCTAATTTCGGGCTAATTAAGGCCCATTTTCGGCCCAAACTTAGGTAAGTAACAAAAAGAGGACCACAACTTAATTTATGACAAAAAGAGGGATGTAACTTTTTTTTATTTAATTTTAGGCCCAATATAAATATATATAATTTTAAAAATCTACTCTAGCTCATGCATATTTCCTCAATAATAAATCTATGATTTTTCAAATATTATACATCTCTCTACGTACAATTTTCAAATATTATACAAAATTTTTCCATAAAATTTTGAATCGAATAGATTAAATAAGAATGTCGGAAAATGTTTGATCCAATTTTTGTAATTAATGGTTAGTATAATTCTCTCAATAATAAATCTATGGTTTTTTTTTCTTCAATTACCGATATAGTTGTAATTATGTATGTAAATACTCTTTTTATATTGTGAGAATCTTTTTAATTAAGAATTAAAAATGTTTCATACCAAATTATAATAGTTTATTCTTTTCAATTCACTATAATTTATATGTAGTATATATTTGTTTTTTTAAACATAAATAATGTTGTCTAATTCATAATAATTAAATTTTTACATCTACAATTATTAAAAGTTTAGGGGAAGGTTGTTGAGGAAAAAGGGGAAAACACTACCTTTTCCCAAGGTATGATTTTAGAGTCTAAATATATTCCTTATACGATATAGAAAATAGGGATCATTAATACAACACACCAACACACTTGCGTACTTGAGTTTACTCATTTTACATTATTGAAAGTACGAAATACTTTTAAAAATACACCATTCTTGCGAGAGCTTTCACTTGATTCGAGTAGCTCCACCCTGATTCTTCCTTGTTCGCATAGTTTTCATATATTGTAATTTCTTACATTGATTTATATTATAATTAAATTTGAATATTCTATTTTATTATTGTTTTATTTATATATATGTATATAAATATATGTACATATATATTAAATAGATATATTAAACTATTTGATTTGAAATGTTATGAATTTTTTTGTTTAATATAGGACATGAGACAATAGGGATTTAATTGAGGAAGGGAATATGAGCTAGAGTGGATTTTAAAAATTATATATTTATATTTGGCCTAAAATTGTAGAAAAAAAAAGTTTCAGTCCTCTTTTTGTCATAAATAAAGTTATGGTCCTCTTTTTGTTACTTACCTGCATTCGGGCCAAAAAATGGGCCTAAATCAGCCCGAAATTGAGTTGATTGAGCTAATTTGTCCTGAAATTGCGAAAAAATTAAGTTACAGGCCTAATTTTGTCAGCCCGTAAAGTTACGGTCCTCTTTTTGCAACACCCCCTAAGTTGCGGTCCTTAAAAAACAATTTTCCCATTAAAACAACACCATACAAGTCATCAATAAATCTACAAAATTAAAAAATTCACTAAGAGAAAAAAGAAATAGAGAAACTAGAAAATTAGTAGATCACCACTATAAAATCAATCTGGAAATAAAAACATAAGAGCATGATCAAGAAACTATATGTTCACTCCAATAGAATCAATGAGAAACTCTACACAAAAAAACATCTCTGTAGAGACTCAATCAGAAGGCCAATAGATCATCAAAGCAACTCATAACAAATATTTGGACAGCATATACAAAATTTATAATCAATCGAAGAAAAGAAAAAAACAATCGTAATTTATTAAAGAAATTGAAAGCATACCCTCCCCTGCTCTCCTTCAAGTCCCAACGACGAAACTTACAACAATTGAACAACCAAATAAATGACTAAAATCCTAGAAACACAATCTGAGGACGCGTCTCACTACGTGTTGCAAGGGCAGCGTGTATATATATATATCAGATTAGCTAATTGCAGGGGAGATTGCCGCCTCTTTTTTGGAATTGGAGGGAAGGTTAAAAATTGGAGGGAAAGTTGCCGCCTCTTTTTGCTACTTGTATAGTTGTATTAGGGAATTGGGACGTATAGTATTAGATTAGCTCTTTTATTTATTAGTTTAAAGGAAACAAATATTATAAAAATTGAAAAGGATCTGTCTACCATTTAAAAGTAATATATTATTGTTAATTATTAAATTTTATTAAATTATTTTTATTAAGTGTTTTGACGATTTGCTATTTGGTTTTCTAAGCTTTTTATTTGTTAATTGATTTTCAAGTCTGACATTTAAAAGTAAGACATACTCTCCCATCCCATAATAATTTTTATAGGTAGATGAACATGTTTATTAAAAAAATGTAATAATAAGTGAAGTTTTGAGAAGTAATTTTGTAAAATTTTATGTACAAACTAAATAAATGAGTTGACTTTTGTGTATGTGTGGAGTAAAAGTAATGACATTTTGTATAAAATTGAGGATATATTGAGGATATTGTGAGGGTGGAGTTTATAAAAAAATTCACATTTTAAAGATGTAAAAGTTACTATGGAACGTGTGAAAATGAAAGTGTGAAAGTTATTGTAGAATGGAGGGAGTAGTATATTATTATAATATAATATATAATTTGAAAAAGTATAGGAACTTTGAAATAGCTGACACATCTAGAATACACCCTAATCTGGCCAAAATTTTCGAAAGAAAATAAACATATTAACCGAAAATAGAAAATAGGCACAATGGACTAACAAAAGATCATCTCGAATCGTCATTCCACTTCCAGAAAATTATTACTCTCTCCGTACAATTTTATTATGCCTACTTCTCTGGGCACGAGTTTTAAGGAATATTGATTAGTTTATTCATAAAGTAGATAAGTTGAAGGTATGATAGGGTATTGTGGGGTCCATTTGTAAATAAATGATAATTTATGAATAAAGTGAATGACAAAGTGCATAAATAAGTGATGGTAGGAGGGTGAAGATAAAGTAATATGAATAGTATTGTTTCCAAAAAATGTATGGACATAATAAAATTGAACAACTAAAAAAGGAAAGTGGAAATAATGAAATTGGACGGAGGGAATATAATGGTAATTCTGAGTATGACTTGACCATTTGCACAATACTTGACCACCATTTTTTTCCAGGTTTGTTCGACAACATCATCGTTTTGGTCTAGAAACATAGTTTTAATGTGCAATTTGATAGACTTTGAAAACTAGGTCTGATTCTTATCACGACCCATTATGACCCAAAATAGAGTGCTAGTGAGTCAAGCCGTCTCACAAGCTACCCGTGGCTAACTTAGAAAAAACTCAAAATTGATTCAAGCTTGAACACAGTAATACTAGTCCCGTCAGGTTCATGAGCATATTCGAGTTCACATGATTTTACTATATTAATCATAACATATTAATTATATATTTACAATGCATATTCTAATTATTTCGAGTTTAGTGACACTAGTCTCGTCAAGCTCTCGAGCCTAATTGACTCAATCTTGGATATTTCGAATTTTCCATCAAGTTAAGCTCAAGTTTAAGTAGAATAGAGAGTGATCAAGCTCGAATCGAGTTCGAGCTTGACTCGACTCGACTTGTTTACACCCATAGCTCAAAACACGCGCGTCTTCCAACTCGTTCCATGCATACTCCACTCACTCGATTTTAAATTTCTTTCTAATAAATTGATTATTTTAATAAGAGATCATGATTTCCATGTATTTTCATATAAAAAACATGTATGAGAGACAATTACATACAACTACAAGACTTTGGTCATTTTAGGGAGCCACCATTTCTTACAAACTTACCACGCTATTCATCTACAATATACATAATCTTAAAATTATTAAAAGCTATAAAGCTATAATCACCTATGTTTGTAGAAATATAAATTCAACTACATCATCACAAATTTTAACCATATATAAAACACGACTAAAAATTCAAATTCTATTTAAAAATATATTTTTTATTCAAAAAAAAAAATAATACCATTTGATTTCCTAAATGTATAAAAAATATTTATGTCCAACAATAATTATTTAAATTATAATAATTTTTTTGATATAAATCAACTTAATGAGATCAGTTTGTGCTTTCACCTCTTTCCCCTTTGCCAACTACCCCTTTAGCCCACTCAGTTTTCAATTTATGGCTCAACACCACAGGAGCCAATCGATCTATTGATCAACATCAAGCAAATAAGAGGGGGTTTTCTCATTTTAGCGGGTCATTTCACAGATTCGGAGCTAAAAGATTTTGGAGCCAATCTATGTTTAGCGCTCCTTCATATTTTTCAAACGAATTTCTCGGATTTTTTGTTTAGGAAATCCCAGAAAATAAGGCTTTAATTAAGGAAGAAGGAAGAATATCAAGATTTTAATTCACGTTTATATCAAAATCTCAAATATCCTCTCTTCCTAAACCTATTCTTCTGATCGCCTCTCTCTTAGGAGCAATATTCTGGTGAGTTTGTGTTCCAAATGCCATCTATGTTATTGTTACATCTTAATAGGGTGTTTATCTCCATTTTATTGATTTCCGTAATGTTATGCCAGCAACAAATATACTATTATCAAGTAGATTGTTTCATCTATGTTCCAATTCATTTATTGTGTTATCTTGCTCTTATTGATTTATGTGAGGTTTCAATTATCATTTTTTTTACAGGGAGTTTAACAGCAACTAGGAGAATCGAACTGAACAATTAATATTTCACGTGAGAATAAGGTACTTATTTCTGTGTATTGTCTCTGTATGATCTGTTTTCACGCCCTCTACCTGTTTGAAAAAATGCCTCAAATGGACTTCTGAGAAAAACGGATTATGGGTGTTATATGTTATGAAACCTGATTATTACATGATCTATTGTTATGTCACTATATTTTTTTCTCATGGCATGGAGGATATTCTTCACCTTATTCCAAATGAATCCATTGTGAAATGATAGAAGTTTTTGCAGTATTAGATGGACTTGGAATTTGTTTGATTTTTCATTCGAAATTGGAATTCATTGATGAATTTTTAGTTGTTTGATCAAAATTTTATTTCGGTTTAATTTTTTTGAATAATCTGTTTTTGGGAGTGTTAGTTGCTGCTATAGGAGTTATATTTTAAAACAGGGGGTTTCCTACATCCTTGAGGTTTTTTTTTTGTTGGTCGGTAAAACGGGCTTTATTCAATCACAATCAATGTACAACTAATATATGCATCTTGGTATAAGATATACCACACACAAGAAATTATATAACAGATTGTAAAACAATTGTCAAGATAAAGAAAGAATAGTGTAGTAATTGAGCAGCAAATATTTGTTTCTTCTGCTTCCAATTATCCAATCATTTCTCCATGACTACTCTAAGTTAACGTTGTAGTTCCATTCCTTAAAATCATGATCCCTGAGTTATATCTCCTTGCTTGATACCCAACTCCATACTCTCACTTTGATCTCTTGTATAAGCTTATTCCCAACTACTTCCTCGTTCCTAAACCCTTTCGCATATCTCCCTTTCCATAATGTCCAAGTGACATAATTCCAAATGCATGTAGTTATCTCCTTACCTCTTTTCCCCTTTAGCATTTTACTAAACGCCATTAACCTCCTAGCCAGTTCCTGTGGTAATGCAGTCGGTACACCGATCCATTTACATATACCCATCCATACTTGATATGCAAATGGGCACGTAAATAAGACATGTCTAACTGATTTGGTGATATCTCCACAGAGGGTGCATGTAGTGTGTGTGTTTGTATCAATAACACCTCTTCTTTGTAGTGCACTCTTTGTTGGTAATTTCTTTAGAATTGATCTCCACACGTGAATCTCCACTTTATGTGGTGTATACTTGTTCCATATTACCTTCGTCGCCTTGAGTTCTGCTTCCATTTCTCCACTTGTTGCGCTCCTATCTTGCAACCACTCATATGTTCTTGGTGCTTCACTTACTCTCAAATATTCTTATTCTATGTTTTTGCAGCATAGAAGCAAGGTGTATCGAAACAATAGGAAAAAACTGCGATGCAAACATTTATTTGGAAGAAAGACTTTTACAGTTCACAGCCATGAAATTGTGAGTAAACAAACGTTCTGTTTTTTTATTTTGGGGATGCACATTTCAGTTTAATGCAATGTTCCTGATTTTTTTTTTTTTTTTGTGAATTGGTGAAATGTTGTTGGGTATGTATTATGTACATATTGGTTATCCTTGTTGTGGGTATGTATATGTTGTAATTTGTAATATTCGAGCTATGTTTTCTCATTTGATGGATGTTGCTTGTGTATAATTTTTTATGTTAGAAAGAAATACTAGTTCAATGTGCATCCAATTAATTATTAAACTAGTCATCTTTGTCAAAATAAACAAATCAGTTAGACTATATATGCTTGTTAAATTCAAAAGTAAATGAATTTATGAATTTTGTATTGAAACCAACTCAAATTGATGTTTGTCGTTATATTTATTTTTGTGTATGAACTTTGACAAGTGAAAAGAGTTTTGATGAGGATAGTTGTGGAGATATGCCTTCGTATTCTGATTATATTAATTAGTCCTATTATATTTAAGATTGTAAATTATTATACTAGTTGTTGTCTATTATGATCAATTATTAACTTATTTTGTTATGTAGTCTGAATGTGAGTTATCTTGAGAACCATGTGATCTAATTGACTTGTATGAGCGTACACACAGTTCAGAGAAAAATGGTTGAAAATCCAGGAAGGGAAAAGAAAATTGGGTAAGTTCTGTAGACATATATATTTAATATAGTATCTAGCTAATTACAAGTTTTCAATCTTATCCCCTTAATAAATATATGTTGCTAATAATTAAATGGTGCTTTTGTGGCGATATTGAAACATATTTTTTCTCCTTCTTGTTAAAATTATTATGCAAAGGAGTCTTCAATTCTATTTACATGCTTAATTAGAGTTCAATTGTTCTTTGCTCTTTATTGGTAGTAATAATATTTATAGGTTTTTGTTGATAAAAATGTATCACTTAAATTATTTAAGGTATTAGTTGTAACATTGATCAAATAATTAATCTTTATGCTTACTGAGAAGCTCTATCACTAAAGACAAACATAAATTTATGGTCATATTGATAATCTGCTTTAAAAAAAATTGGGATAAATATTTATGAGATTTACTTTTATTACTAAAATTGATAGTAATTTACTTCTCTTTATGTGCTAAATTGTCAACAGATGATGAAAAAAAAAAGCGAGAAGAATATATTGAGTTCGGAATTGAAAAGAGTGCAGATGAGATAGTCTTGGAGGTGTAGGGTCATGAAATAGGATATGTAAAAGGTCTTAGTTATGGTCCAAAGCCTCCAAGCAAATGCAACACATTGCACGATTCTTCTAATCAATTACAAGAGGAACTAAAAGATGCGAAAGAAAAGTTCAAAGAGTCGGAAGCTGAGGTGCAAGAACTCAAAACACAAGTGACTGTTTTGAATGCAAACATGGCTACGCAAGATGCAAAGATTGTTGCACAAGATGCAAATATGGATGCTCAATGTGCAAATATCGAGAAACTAATGGTTTTTTTGAATGATAGAGTTATAAACTTTATGTACTTATTTTTGTTTGTTTCATGAAGTGATAGAAAAATATTTCTTGTTAGTTATTAAGTTTCTAAATGCTTGAAGGATTTTTTATTAATGCAAAATTATTTTTTATCTTTAAATTATTTATTGTTGTTGCTATAGTTAAAATAATTGGGACAATTATCATTCTCGACATTGCAAAACATTTTATTATGACAAAAAATGTTATCACCATTCTCACATCTTTTAATGACATTGAGCACTTTGTCACTAAAGTTTTATTTTGGGTGATGAAATGTTTTGTCATTATATCTATATATTTAATGACGACAAAATTTTAGTCACTATATTGTGATTCTTTCATGACGAAAGATTTGAAATTTGACAAAAAATGTGTTGTCACAGTTACTAAACTTTTAGTGACAATCACCGTTTTCGTCACTAAATAGTATATTATAATGACAAAAATAATTTGTCACAATTTCCACATCATTTAGTGACGGTAAATATTTTGTCACTAAACCATATTCTTTAGTGACAAATTATAACGTCATTATATATACACATATAACAACGAACTACATTTTGTCATGAAAGAACAACTTTATCATGACGAAATATACAAAATATGACAAAATAGTTAATCTAATTGTGACAAAAAATGATGTCACTAAAATTTGATAAGATTAGTAATAGATGGACAATCGTCACAAAAATGTAATTTTTAGTGACAATAAATTAAATCGTCGTAAAAATTCTAACCTTTAGTGACGAAATATCGTATTAAGTGACGAAATTTTAACGTTAAATGCGACGATTTATATGTCACCATAGATGAATGATATAGTGACGATGACTTTTATCGTCATCAAATGATGACTTTTAGTGACGAATCAAAATAACGTCGCATTTTACCTACCGCCACGCACATATGGTGACATTCTTTGCGACGAAAAATTTCGTCGCCGAAAAACTTTTGTGACGAAAAATGGGGTTTTTATGACGATTTTTTTCGTCGCGATTTCTCAAATTTCTTGTAGTGTTTTCGCATTTTTATATTTAATTCACGAATTTGTGTTTACAGCCCTAATTAAGTAAATGGAAAAATGGTTTATAAGCTTATTGAAGTTTGAAAAGGAGATGATACAATACATAATTTCAGACTATGTCGAGAGTATATCAATAATGTATGGAATAAGATATGAACTAATTTGATAAATTAAATTTGTTTTTAAGGACTTATAATGAAAGTTTTAATCAAATGGATCAATTTTTTTTTTTTTAATTAAGATTATTAATATGAATTAGACTTATAGAGGAAATTTTATTTTCAGTCCTGTTTGAGACATTCCAAAATAAATCATTTAAGTTTCAACTTTACAAAATACATCATTTACCTTTCAATTTTAATTCCTTTTTACATCAATTTTAATCTTTTATGTTTTAATCCTTTACAAAATGCCACGTGTCATGCCACATCACTCTCTTCTCTATATATATTAATAAAAAAAGTTAATAACACCCCCAAAATACTCTATACACACCCCATAATTTTAAATACAAAAATAGATACATATAAAATGACTAAGCAATCCTTACATAATTAAAGAGTAAAATAATTAAAAAAATAACTTGAAAAAATATGAAACAAAATCAAAGGATGGTGCAGTTGTGAATGATCTATGTCGAGAGTATATCAATAATGTATGGAATAAGATATGAACTAATTTGAAAAATTAAATTTGTTTTTAAGGACTTATAATGAAAGTTTTAATCAAATGGATCAATTTTTTTTTTTTTAATTAAGATTATTAATATGAATTAGACTTATACGAAAGCTTGAAAGAAATCGTTGGTCAAAACCCGACCGTATACGAAAATTAAAGGGCAATTAGAAACTAAAAAAATGACTTGTACTTTTGAACTCTTAGGAGGCAAAATATGTACTAATAAGTCAATAAGGCAACCTTTAAGAACTTGTTGGTACATCCAATGGAAAATAACGGAAAATAATGTTAGGAGATATAAATTGTCACTAAGAAAGACCATTGTGCCTTTAAAAAAGGGCAAATTGTGAGGCGGTACATTTGGGAGACTTAAATTGTGTTCCAATTCAATAGATTAAAAAATTGTGAGGCGGTACAATTCATAAATGGGCAATGACTAAATTGCCCTTATATTTCCTTCCGCGTAATGTTTGTTGGAATGACCAAAACCATTTCAGAAGAAAAGAATATGTCCAATCAACTTGCATGATACCATCTCACTCCAACCTTTCAATTCTCACTGCCATTTGTTTTGGACTTTTAACCTTCTCACTCCAAAATTCTAAAAACCCAAGTTCATCACTCTTCGAAGTTTGGATTCGCGAAAGAAGAAGGCGGACAGCTTGGATTCTTGATTTCTCAAGGCGAAACAAGATTTCGACTGAAAGGTAAGCTCCGAATTTTCTTATAATTTAGATGGAGGGATATTATTAGCTTGGGTTTCTCCCCTTCTATGAAAAATTTCGAACCAGAAATGGGGTTATTATGCATTTTTTGGCAAATACCCTGGAAATATGGGATTGGATTGTTTTAAGAGATGATTATATTCGAAAGTTTTTTTGGAATCTTCATAAATGAAGAGACGCCCTATAACAAGTTATAGGGTTTGATTAATTTGTTGGGATTTTGTATTTCCAGCTAGACATTCTCAAGTGTTTTAGAATTGTGGTTTATGAAGATAAGCTTGAGTTCTATTTTGGTCTTGAATATATAATTTTTGACTATTGGGGTTGATTCTGCATGTGGATAATTTAGGTTTTTTTTTTTAAACAACGAACCCTAATCGATTGAATTTCAAGAGTTATAATGAATTTGTATGTTATTTTGGTTGTTTACATCTCCCGAAAATTGATAAAATAGTTATTTTGGTTGAATGGGAAAACCCTATGGATCACATAAGTTTGGTTTGGAGAAGCCTGGGATATGGATTAATTTTGTTTTAAATACAGAAAATGGAATCAGATTTCTGCCATCTTTTTCCCTTAATATTTTCGATTGACAGGATTAATGAAGAGGAAATCATCAAAATTAAAGGATATGGCTTCTCTGAAAGGCAAGGCAGTGAAACATGATAAGAATCGAGGGAAAGGTTAGTAAATTAAATTATTAATTATCATTGATGAATCTTATTTCACAAAAAGGATTTTGAATTCTAACCTAAATTATTAACCAATATCAGAAAAATTTGTTGATATCAGCCCTACTCAAAACTCAGATTCAGGTAATCTTTATAACAACATTTTTTTTTAACCCCCGGGGCCGAAAATTTAAACTTTTGTCGGATTTAATGTTGGTTCACATATTTTTTTTTTTTTTGCAATCTCCCTTAGAGTCTGATGACCAGTTCGTGTTCAAGAGACGAAGAACAAAGAGGGAGCCCGAACATTCCGAATCTGAGGAAAATGGAGATCAAGAATCATCTTCAAGAGATTCTGATAGGTCTGAGATTTCAGTCAAACGGGGGAAGAAGCGAGATTCAGAGTACTTTAGTACATTTAACTTTCCCTATGTTTGATAAAATGAGATATTTGTTAAAAATTGTTTGCTTAACAGAGGCTTAATGTGATCTGACTTTATAGATGAACCACAAGTTCCTATGTACGAGACTTGGTATAGGAGCAATCTTCGCAGTGAATGAGATATCCAGTCTACAGTACGAGGATGCCCATCTAGTAGAGCTGAAAAAAACCCCTATCTGGATATTGTTTAAAGCTCTAACTCGAAGTGAAACAAGTAGGTTGTTGAAAAAATGTGTAAAATTTGAAGGCAACATTAGGGAGATGGTTTCATCATTTGACAAGCATGTTGGGAAATTTGTGGTTGGAAGAGAGTTGATAGGTGTTACTGGACTGGATGTCCAGTTGATATTTGGATTGTGTGGGGGAGATAAGGAGATTATTTTAAGGGATTCAGAATACCAAGTTACACCATGGATTAAACGCTGCTTTAGGAAAGCTATTCTGAAGTATGGCAAAAAGTTGGTGCTCAGGAAACATTTAGTGTTTGAGAGGCTGCAGTCGTTGTTAATGAACTCGGATCCCACGAGCATAACTGATGTTGCACGCTTAACAACTTTATACTTGGTGGCTTCAGTGTTAGCTCCAAATCAGAATTCATCTGTTTCTCCCCACATTGCTGGTTATTTGGAGGATATGAATACTGCATGCCAGTATGATTGGTGTAAATATGTGGTGGATATGCTAGTGAGCCAAATCAAGACAACCAAGAGTATACGAGTTGGAGGGTGTACCATGCTACTGCCTGTAAGATATTCTAGCCTATGAATAATTTGTTAAAGACAATTTGGTTTTTTGGTTTATTCTGAATTTTTTCTTTTAATATTGGTTGATGGAATTTCCCCATTTTTTTTCAGTATTGGTTGATGGAACACTCGAAGCTAGTCAGACCAGTTTCTGAAGTGAGCTTGCCCCGATTCTTGAAATGGGATACATCGATGTTGAATGAAACGATGAAGAAAGTTAAACTCTTGGACTTAAAAGCAGAATATGTAAGAACTTTCTTTTTTGGGGACTTTTTTTTCCAAGATTATATAACATATTCCCCATATAAAATTAATGATTTTTCTGAATTGCCCTTCAGGTACGAGGGAATAAGTTGAAACCAACGAAACGAGAGTGTGATATGTTTGAGGGACTATTAAGGTATTGGGAAGAGCATTTAGAAGAGAATGTTGAAGAGCAGAAAGAGGGGCGGGAAGATGGGGGCACACAGGTCACGAACCAAAGTTTGGACGACGAATATCAAACCATTGACATTTGCACTAGAACGGATGCTGAGTTTGTTGGAGAAACACCTGGTTGTAGAGAAGATCCTATGACATCTGGATACGGGCGAAAAGGAAAGGCGACGGACAAGCAAAATCAGATTAAAAGTACCCCAAGGGATGGACCATCTAAAAATTGCAGGCTGGGCAGGGATGGGGAGGATGCCAAAGTGAGGGAGGTATCTGCCCGAAGGCTGTTCTCCCCAGACGGGGCGGCTTTGGGAGGGGGGGAGGGGACTGCCCATTCTAGTTCGCCTATGAAGAATGACTGCTATGATAATGACGCAGCTGTTGATTTTGCTGTTGCTTACGGGCAAATAGGGCATAAGGATGAATTGTTGTTGACCGAGCTGGATGTCTGTAAAAAAAGGGTTCAAGAGCAGGACAACGAGATTGCTGTCCTGTCTGCTAAGATAGAGGGAATGGAAGGGCAGCTTAAAGAGCGTGCAAAAGAAGCATTGGATGGAATGTTGAAAAAGAATCTGGAAGAAAGAGGCCAAAATGAAGAATTGTTGTTGTCCGAGCTGGAAGACTGTAAAAAAAAGGTTCAAGATAAGGACAATGAAATCGGTGTTCTGACTGCTAAGATAGAGGGAGTGGAAGCGCAGCTGAAAGAGTTTGAAAAGGAAGGATTGGAAGGGATGTTTAAAACGAAGCTTGAGGAAAGTGTTTCGGGGGTGGAAGAAAGAATTTTGGCGAAACTGAAGGAGAAAGATGAATTACTTTCGAAAATGGAAAATAAAGTAAAAAGAACCGTTAATTTGGTCTGTGAACATGCTGCCATAGTTAAAGGGAAGGATGATTTGATAAAGAAACTTGAAGGAGATTGTACTAGGTTGAGAGGACGGATAAACGAGTTAACAACCCCGACTATGACTCAAATCTGTGAGGACCCCAATAACTTGGCCCACATTGATGCTATTGAGAAGTTGGAGATTGTAGCAACTGAAAATAAGGTTCTAATGAAGCAGAATGCCTCCTTGATTGACACCATCGACATTTACCAGGCGATTGATGGCCACCCAGAGGTGAGTGAATTACAGGGAAGTGGTGGATCGAAAGGATCAACCGTTGGAAAACCTGCGTCGCCCAATTCAATCTATAAGAGGATAAGAACCAGAAGTGTGATTGGTGATAGAAAGGCTATTGTAGTCTCCCCTCAACCAAACACCAGAGAACTTATAGTTATTCACGAGGGAAGGAAAGACAAACGTCAGACTGGGAGGACATCGAAGATAGATGAACTAAGAATTGATGAAAGGTATGAGGCAGTAAGCTTAACAAATTCTAAGATCAAGAAGATGCTTATGGACTATATTAACAAGGATGGAGTAAGGTACGATATTAGTTCACGCAAATATTTTAATTCTTTGGCATTGAAGTAACTGTAATATTCTAATATAATTGTTTGTTTTCTTTATGTTTGCAGGAGAGTGATTTTTGAAGGGGATAGTGAACTAGCTCATGTGACAGTGATAGACGCAATCAAAATTTTGCATGATGACCGAATATCCGATAATGTGAGTTTGTTGTCTTTTGTTAAAAAAAAAAATGTGGAAATTGTTCTAATTGACCTCCCCATATAGGTTATTGATGCGTGGGCAGATATCGTGCTTACAATGTATGAGCAGAGATCACATGCAAACTCAACCACGATATTCACTTCTAACTGCTGGGTAATTAACTTGAAATCTGAATATAATTAATCTATTGCTAATTGAATGAGAGAACTCTACTAACCAAATGATTCGACTATTTGTAGGACTTGATAAATAGAGATATAAATGTGAAAGTCCGTGAGAAATTAATTGATGACCGTTTGGCAGCGGTTAATAATGATGATGTGTTGTTATTCCCTATAAACGTAAAGCCTACAGATGGGAATAACAGGGCAAGCGGAGATCATTGGACTCTACTAGTTCTGGATTTAGGGACAATGGAATGGTATTTATTGAACTCATTGCGCAGCCGGCGAGGAGGATCTAGAGACTCTAATTTGATGGGAGCATCTCTTGTGGTAAATATCTATTTAGGAAGTTATTAATTTGTTTAATTAAATTTAATATGAAAAATCTAATTATGATTAAACAGGTTTCATATGTGGAAGCAAAGCTTCGGGGAGTGTTCAAACGGGATGGACGATTCCACAGGATTATGAGTATGCCTGCTAAGAAACCAGAAGCTGTTACCTGTCTTCAGCAGTCAGCAAAAAGTGTTGATTGTGGGGTTATCGTTTGCCAACATATCGAGAACATTGTTCTGCGATTACCCACGGCCAAAGGCGTTCTTTCCAAAAAAAAGTCTGCAGAATATCGGAGTAAGATGGTTAGTTGGTTCGTTGACCCCACTAGTGTCAAGGTGAATGAAGTTCAAGCATAGTGGGGGGGGGGGGGGTTTAATGAAATCTAAAAACTCATGCACTACTTTTTTATTTTACTTTTGAATTGACTTGCTTTTGGTTGAAACTGACAATGGTCACCTTTTTTGGGTGTGCGTATTTTGGCTACTGGTTTATCCGGGTGGGGGGGTGTTGGTTAGATGAATATCGGAGAAAGATGGTTAGTTGGTTCGTTGACCCCACTAGTGTCAAGGGGGATGAAGTTCAAGCATAGTGGGGGAGGATTAATGAAATCTAAAAACTCATGCACTACTTTTTTGTTTTACTTTTGAATTGACTTGCTTTTGGTTGAAACTGACATTGGTCACCTTTTTTGGGTGTGCGTATTTTGGCTACTGGTTTATCCGGATGGGGGGGAATGGACAATATTTTGAACTTATTAGTCTGGGTTAGGCACTTTTTGAAATCGTTTACTTGATGTGGGGATGACTCTTTTTTTGAATTGTTTACTTGATTATTTTGCTGGTGACAACTAATATATGAATCTGATTTAGGGAATAGAAGTCTCCAAAACCTTTGTTCAGTTTCAAATGGTGGGGGTGTACTATATGGATCCATGTTCAATGGCATATTTCTTTTTCTACATTATTATGCTTGGGCTTTACTGATTGGGAAATTTTATAATAGCAAATATCAATTTGATTAATATACTATCTGAAAATTTATATTTGATTTATAGTAGCCCATATTTGATCATTATTCCCAATTTTAATATATATTCAAGTTTGGGTAGAAATGTTCAATAATTTGATATTCAATATTGGTTATTCAACTACAAGATGATATTCAATACCGACATTTGTTAGGGGGGGGGGGTGGAGGATTGGTTAGAATTTTCATGGGTTTCATTTAATAACACCCACCACACCCCCCTGGAATCGAAATAATTGAATGGTAGAATATTCGTTTGGATTTCAGATACTAAGAATATTTGAAAAGATCAAAGAATAATTAGATTATGATTGGGGATAAATACAAGATTGAATCAGAAAACCAAATGAGTGTTCAACGTGGGTCTAAATTAACCAATCTTGGGCTGTTTTTTCTAGTTGGGCTTCATTTTATAGATGTCTAGAGGGGGAATAATCCCATGAGTACAGCCCAAATGAGTATAAGCCCATGAGTACTCATGGGATTATACTCATTTGGGCTGTTTTGACTAGTTAAATTGGTTGTTCAATTAAAAGTAGATTTATCTTGAACATAAATTTATATGGGTGTGGGAGAGTGTGGGGGGGGGGGGGGGTTATTAAAATTATTTGGGATTGTTTATTCAAATTGGATGGTTTTTTTATTAATTTAACCACTTCAAAACATTAAGTATATTTAAGAAGATCAAATGTTAAATCAATTATAATTGGGGATAAATACAAAATTGAATAAAGGGGGGGTTAGAAAACCTATTAGTTGGTTTGTATTGATTCTAAATTTAACTTTTCCTCAAAACATGAAGTATATCTAAGAAGATCAAATGTTAATTAGATTATAATAGTTTAAAAATACAAAATTGTATCAAGGCCCCTTCAAAATTCAAGTTAATATGATATGTTCAAGAATAGTTGGGTTGTTCAACTTTCCAGTTGTTCAATAAATATTGAATATTATATAATATTCGAGAATCGGGCCAATGAATTTGAATGAATTACACTCAAGAGGTATACGAGATAAATTGATCAAGGATCTTCCAAAGTAGGACAATGAAAAGGGATGCTCGGAGTGGGGGAATTGTTTAGGATATTTAAAAAGACTGATATACAATGTTAATTCGTCAGATAATTGGAGAAAAATACAAAATTATAGGCCCAGTTGCAACTTAAAATTTTGAGGTGGTTTGAATAAATTGGGAAATGAGGAAAAGTATTGGAAATTCCTAAACATATGCAACAACCAATAATTATAATTTAAATAGATTAAATAAACAGAACTTTTGTTTGAGTACCTAAATTATAAAGAAAGTGAGGCTACTAAAAATCAAAAGACTAACAATTCGATAATAAATGGAAAACAAACAAAATGGGACGGGGTGGGGTGTATACCTTTTTTTTTTCTTGGAAATTCAATTTAACATGATACGTTCAATATTAATAGGGTTGTTCAATAATTCTTGAATATTATATAATATATAGAATATTCAAGAATCTGGCCAATGAATTTAAATGAATTAGACAAAAGAGGTATACGGGATTAATTGATCAATGATCTTCTCCCAGATGCCTTTTTAAATGAATTGGGAAATGAGTAAAAGTATTGGAAATTTATAAAAAAGCAACAACCAATAATTAGAATTTAAATAAATTAGATAACTGGGCCTATTATTTTAAATTTAAAATAAGCAACAACTTGTTTGAATAAATGGACCACAAACAAAATGGGCCTTATTCGAATCCATATAGAGAAATGGGCCTATTATTTTTAAGTTGAATAACCAAGCAGAATTAGGGGGCCTGCCCACACAGAATTATTTGAATCCATATAGACAATTTAGACAAATGGGCCTATTATTTTTAAGTTGCTTACGGGCAAAGCAGAATTGTTGGGGCTGCCCAATCATAACTATATGAAGCCCAACTTTAATTATAATAAATCAAAATAACCCAATAGACCAAAACAAATAATAGATCAAACCACATAATATGACCGTTTGGAAACTATAAAATGCAACTGAGAAAAAAACGACCGTTTGAGGTCATGTCAGTACCAGAATTAACACTATATAACATAGAGTGGGATTTCAAAGATGGAAACACAAATCAATCGCAAATAACTATTCTACAACAGACTCAACCACAATGTCTTCAGCTAGCAGTTTCAATGCATCCGATTGCCATCAAAGGTATGTGAGGGCGGTTTGCCGATATTGCGGGAGACCAACAGTAATTCTAGTGTCCGAAACTCCTAAGAATCCTGGCCGATTATTCTACTCGTGTCAAGAGCATAACTTCTCTCATTGGTGTATGCCCATAACAAGTGGGACAGCAAGAATGGAGCCGATGGAGGGAATGAATAGGGAACATTATGCTCTTGAGCAACAACAAGCTACATTAACTAATCCACTCACTATGCAAAATATGTTAATTGCAAATGCAATAACAGTAGCTTTGGTTGTTCTTGCAAGTGGTTTGGTGAATGTACTTTGGAGTTCGAAGAAATGAAGATTCTGCCTAATTACTAATATTATGTATCCTAGGATCTGATTTCATTTTAAGATAGTATTGCTGGCATCATAAATGAAAAAATATTGTAATGTGTTTTGACAGCAACAATTTCATATGCAACAAACTTGTTTTCCATTCTGGAGTAATTAAACAACTAATCCATGGAGAATACAAAATATGATAATTGCAAATGAAATAACAGTAGCTTTGGTTGTTCTTGCAAGTGTTTTGGTGAATGAACTTTGGAGTCTGGAAGAAATGAAGATGATGCCTAAGATTAATTTGAACTTTCTCAAAAGGCCTCAAGACTTATCATAATAATGCATAAAAAATAACAATATACGCAAAAAGAGGAGATGTATTCAATCCAGCTTCACAAAAAGACATTCAAAAGACTATTCAAAATCAATTAAAGTTACTATAATACATAAATCAAAAAGCCATTCCTTTTGATATATGGATTACCTTTGAGAGCATGTAAACGTATCGTGTCTTCCAGA
This sequence comes from Galeopsis tetrahit, assembly GCA_963675135.1. Lineage (NCBI taxonomy): Eukaryota > Viridiplantae > Streptophyta > Magnoliopsida > Lamiales > Lamiaceae > Galeopsis > Galeopsis tetrahit. Next base: position 60,550,219 of record OY776132.1, read on the forward strand.
CTTTCCACAACGGGCACATACGGATGGCTTTGTCCTTTTGTACTCAGAGAATGATCGAACCCTTATCTTTTTTGGGCGGCCTGGGGGATTGTTTAAAATCGGGGGAAGGATCTTGCCTTCATCGTTCGAATCAATGAAATTAAACCTCTCTGTTTCATGCACTGGCCTCAGTTCACCTTTGTAGCACTCGCGATAGTTGGATGTTAGATAACACTCATCGATATAACTGAACGCACTAGTACAGAATTTCCGAATAACAGCCACGGCATGAGCACAAGGGAACCCCCGAATTTGCCATTGGAAACAAGTACACTGCCTGGCATTAAGATCTACACACACGGAAACCCTAGAGAACACTTCAAACTGCCCGTTTGGACACCGAGCTACATTCCATGACTTGCAGACATCTGAAAGATGGTGCCACAAAGCTTCTTTAGAAGCACAAAGGGAACCCGTCCACAAGCTGCTAGCTTCCCGCCGTTCAACGAACCACCGACATATGCCCTTCCGAATAGAGTCAATCATGAAAGTGATGGGCATTGACCTTGCTTGACTAATCCAGGAATTGAAGGACTCGACTGCATTAGATGTCATCTCGCCATAACGACGGTAGTTGGGCGAGTATGAAACAGCCCACTTTTCATAGGGCATTTCATCAATCCAGTCTTCAGCTACCTTGCCCCCAAGCTCAATGAAAGCAGCAACCTTTTCATGAAAAATATTGCGGGTAGGGGCGTATGCACACTCCTTGAATAGGTCACTAAGTTCTTCTTTATTTGTCGTAGTCCACCCACTAGAAAACTTAGTCTTCAGGTTCTGAAGCAAGTGGAATAAGCAGAAAAAATGCACGGGAGTGTGAAAGACTTCGTCGAATGCAGACATTAGGCCGGGGTGCCTATCGGAAATGAACATGATCTGCTTGTCGTGAGATATGAAATCACGCAATTTGATCAAAAACCATTTCCAGTTCTCTTTGTTTTCTGAAGATACGATTCCAAATGCAACGGGGAACAAACCTGAAAGAGGAAATTAGACAAAATCAAAAAATGAATTGTCGATAGAGATAAACAAATACAAACAGGTTATTCAACTAAATACCATTATCTCCATCCTTGGCAGTAGCTGTAAGCATGGTACCCTTCGCTCTTCCTTTCAAGAACGTCCCGTCAATAAACAACAATGGACGGCAGTGGTGAAAACCAACCATAGAAGCTTTGAAAGAAACAAATAACCGTTCAAAACGATTGGTTTCATTATCTTTCTCGATTTCAGCGAGGCTACCCGGGTTTGTCCTTCTTATAGCTTCACAGTACCAACTAAGTTGGTCGTAGCTCTCGTAATAGCCACCAAAAACATCATTGCGAGCTGACTCAATACTACGCCAAGCTTTCCAATAAGGAATATCAAATCCATAACCATGATTCACCAACTCCATGACAGCCTTCCCACTAATTGTGGGGTTTGATTTCACCTTATCTATCACTAATGAAGAAAGAATGCTAGTACTCAACCTAGTTTTTTTCTGCTTGGTTAAACTTCCTGGGCATCTATGAACCAAGTTAGATTTATATACAACAAAGTGATCATTTGTAAACCTCTTTTTGGCTTTGATAAACCAATCACATATTATAGGGCCTCTATCATCCTTGCACACTACATGAATGTATCTACTGTCGTTTCGAACGTACTTAAACTGATATTCCAATTTAAGCATATACTTTATAAGCTCTTGCCTAAATTCAGAAGCTCCACCACTAAATTCGACCCCAACTCCATCTTTCATGATGAAAGCCCAAGCATCAGATATATAAGAATTCTTCTTCTCTAGGGGACATACATCAAAAACAGGGATGCCAGAAAACTCAGTTTCATTTATAGAATTGCCTACTTTCCTTTTTTTACCACAATTCTTTATTGGCTTGCTACTAGAACCCCCAGCGCTATTCTCAGAGGAATGTAAGAATTCATCACCTAAAATTTCAGAAGGCCCACAATAATTAAAAACAGGGGATGTGGGAGGGGGGCTATTTGGGCTTCCGATATGAGCATCAACACTACTGGGAAGGGATGGGCAAGGGGAAATTTTAATTCCAACAACCATTTGAGCAGTGTGCTTACACAAAGAAACTAAATTTCTCAAATCATCCTCAGAACCCAAAATGCAATCAACAACATCCCCAACAGAAAACTTACAAGAAAAATAAAAAAACTCCAATTCAGGCCACGTACCGGATATCTGACGCCGGAAATCGGAGAAATAGACTCTTTCAGACAAGGAGAGAAGCTTGAACCTACCTTGAAAATTAACAGTAGCAACCACCGAAAACGACATATCGATCATGCAAATAGCTGGACCCTAGATTTCTCCGAAAATGAAATCACGGAGAAACAAGAAATACAATATAAATCGAAGACGATGAAGACGATCAACATATGAAATGATATGAGCAGATTCCATGTTATATTTGAATTTGAATTTGAAATGGGGGAGAATGTTGGGGAGAAGGGCCAAGAATGAAGCCTCGATTAGACAGGCTTGCACTGGGGAAATGAAATGGGGCGGAAGAAACAAACTAAAAAACCTATTAACAAATAAAGGGTATAATAGAGAATTCATCTGAAAATTTGTATTAACAAGTGGATTTTTTTTTTTTTTAAATTCGGATGTATCCCCACCCACTAAGGGGGTAGATTTTGTACCAAATCGTTAATAATCTCTTTTAAAAAAATCTCATCTACTCTCTTCTTTCATACTCTTTCTACTCAGTTATTTTATTAAAAAAATTATATTCAGATTTCTTTTTTTTTTATTCATCCAATTTTACTTGAATTTTAAATTCAAAATTTTTCAAATTTCAGATTTTTTTTGTTTTTCAAATTATATTTTATTCTTTTTTACTCAATTTTTATATTCAAATTTCGTAGCATTTCTAATTCACGCAAAAAAAAAAAAAAAAATTAATTCAAATTTAACTTGAATTATTTTTTATTCATTTTTTCAAAAATTTAAGTCAGATTTTTTATTTAATTTTTTTAATTTAGTTAAAAATCTTTTTTCACTAAGTCTTTGACGGGTCAAATCATACATTTTTATCAATTTAATTCAATATTTTTATTCAAATTATTTTTCTTTAGTTTTTTTATTTATATTTTATTCAAATATTTAATTTATATTTTATTCAATTTTTACTCAATTTTTTTGTTGAATTTTTTTTTTCAAAATTTTAAGTCAATTTTTTTAGTTCATTTTTCTTTATTCAAATATTTTAATTTATATTTTTTACATAATTAAAATATGAATATAGACATATATATTGAATATTGAACACTGAATATCGATAAATATTAAATATAATTAAATATTGAATATCGATAAATATTGAACACTGAATATATATATATATATATATATATATATATATTGAATACGATGACACAATTATTGAACATATATAATTACATTTAATTGACAAAGTGGGATAGCTCAAGTGGTTAGAGCACCACTACCTAGGTCCATGTTGCACTTTAGACTTTACCTTAATTAAAATGTTGACATACAAGACTAGATATACCCAGAAAAAATGAAATAAAATAACAAAAGTAGAGAAATCGTATTAAATCTTTGCAATTAGAATGTGTATTTTTTCTTTAAGAAATGCTTGAGAGACATGCTCTTAAGTCGATGCGGGAGTGAATATAAATCAGATTTATATATAGAACACTAGCCACATAATCAGATTTATATATTGAATTATATATATATATATATATATTGAACACTAGCCATTTATTGAATCATAAATCGAAGACGATGAAGACGATCAACATATGAAATGATATGAGCAGATTCCATGTTATATTTGAATTTGAATTTGAAATGGGGGAGAATGTTGGGGAGAAGGGCCAAGAATGACGCCTCGATTAGACAGGCTTGCACTGGGGAAATGAAATGGGGCGGAAGAAACAAACTAAAAAACCTATTAACAAATAAAGGGTATAATAGAGAATTCATCTGAAAATTTGTATTAACAAGTGAATTTTTTTTTTTTAAAATTCGGATGTATCCCCACCCACTAGGGGGTAGATTTTGTACCAAATCGTTAATAATCTCTTTAAAAAAAATCTCATCTACTCTCTTCTTTCATACTCTTTCTACTCAGTTATTTTATTAAAAAAATTATATTCAGATTTTTTTTTTTTTTATTCATCCAATTTTACTTGAATTTTAAATTCAAAATTTTTCAAATTTCAGATTTTTTTTGTTTTTCAAATTATATTTTATTCTTTTTTACTCAATTTTTATATTCAAATTTCGTAGCATTTCTAATTCACGCAAAAAACAAAAAAAAAAAATTAATTCAAATTTAACTTGAATTATTTTTTATTCATTTTTTCAAAAATTTAAGTCAGATTTTTTATTTAATTTTTTTAATTTAGTTAAAAATCTTTTTTCACTAAGTCTTTGACTGGTCAAATCATACATTTTTATCAATTTAATTCAATATTTTTATTCAAATTATTTTTCTTTAGTTTTTTTATTTATATTTTATTCAAATATTTAATTTATATTTTATTCAATTTTTACTCAATTTTTTTGTTGAATTTTTTTTTTCAAAATTTTAAGTCAATTTTTTTAGTTCATTTTTCTTTATTCAAATATTTTAATTTATATTTTTTACATAATTAAAATATGAATATAGACATATATATTGAATATTGAACACTGAATATCGATAAATATTAAATATAATTAAATATTGAATATCGATAAATATTGAACACTGAATATATATATATATATATATTGAATACGATGACACAATTATTGAACATATATAATTACATTTAATTGACAAAGTGGGATAGCTCAAGTGGTTAGAGCACCACAACCTAGGTCCATGTTGCACTTTAGACTTTACCTTAATTAAAATGTTGACATACAAGACTAGATATACCCAGAAAAAATGAAATAAAATAACAAAAGTAGAGAAATCGTATTAAATCTTTGCAATTAGAATGTGTATTTTTTCTTTAAGAAATGCTTGAGAGACATGCTCTTAAGTCGATGCTGGAGTGAATATAAATCAGATTTATATATAGAACACTAGCCACATAATCAGATTTATATATTGAATTATATATATATATATATATATATTGAACACTAGCCATTTATTGAATCATATATACATATTTGATCCAAACTAGGGGTGCGAAAAAATACCGAAATTTCGGTATACCAGGCTTATCGTACCGAAAAAAATACTGAAATTATATTGAAATTTTCGGTATGATAACGGTATGAAAAATGACCATACCGCGGTATTTCGGTATATACCGAAAATATCGATAATATATACCGAAAATATCGATAATTTCGGTATGACCAGTATATTGATATTTTGGTATATAAAAATATTAATAAAATAATTTAAAATTTTATATTAATAATATTTTGGTATATCAAAATATTAATAAAATAATTATTTAATAATATAATTTAAAATCTTATATTAATAAATTAAATTTAAAAAATTAATAATCTATCGAAATTAATATACTCTACAGATTCCCAAAATCCAATTACAAATTCTTTTCAAATTTTCAAAACCCTAACGCACACTACCGCGGCACAGCCTCTTCTCCTTAGTAAGTCGCCGCCGCTGCACGTCGCATTGCCCGAATCTAGTTCCGCCGCACACCAGCCAGGTTCGCGTCGCCGCTGCTAGATTCGCGTCGCCGCTGCTAGATTCGCGTCGCCGCTACAAGCGTTGCCGCCGGACTCGAGTCGCCGCCTGATTCGCAAGGTATTCCTATGGTTTTTTACTGTTGAGTTTTGACACGGAAATTGATTTTTTATACCTCTGATTTTTTACTTTTTATTGTTTTGACACAGATATTGAAAGTTCTAAACATTGTTGAAAGCTTTTTGTGATTGGAACATATATCTAAAAAAAAACAAGTCTCAAACACACCCACACTCTCTATGAATGATATATTTATGCATAAGTTCATCCTCCAATTTTTCTTATGTTCATGATCTCAAGTTCACCCTTCAAATAGAACTAACTAATTACACGCAAGATTGAAATCCAATTTCAGAATAAAATCAATGTTCAAATCTTAGAATTAAGTAACTGTCTAGCCAAGGATTTTGACGAATTATACAAGTAAATTGAAGAAATTGAAACTGATTAAGTTTTATCTTTAAGTTGAACGAGAATTGTATTTTGTACGGTTGAATTTAAACTAGAATTGTATTTTGTAATGTTGAATTTGAATGAGAATTGTATTTAATATTGTATTTTGTAATGTTGAATTTGAATGAGAATTGTATTTAATATTTTGAAGAAATTGAAACTGATTAAGTTTTATCTTTAAGTTGAACGAGAATTGTATTTTGTACGGTTGAATTTAAACTAGAATTGTATTTTGTAATGTTGAATTTGAATGAGAATTGTATTTAATATTGTATTTTGTAATGTTGAATTTGAATGAGAATTGTATTTAATATTGTTGAATTTGAACAACGATTGTATTCTCTTTTAATTTGTGTTTGACATATATATTCAGTTATTCATGATTTTTATAATTAATTTAGGTATGAAACGGAATACCGATATGATTCGATATACCGATATTTCGGTATGATTTGACATACCGAAATTTCGGTATGATTCGGTATGTATCGAAAATTTGGTATGGTTCGATATACCGAATTTTCGGTATACCGAAATTTTCTGTATGATAACGGTATCAATATTTTCGATATCCAAATCATACCCGAATATCGGTATATCAAATCATATCGAAAATTCGGTATGGTACGATATACCGAATTTTCGATATGCCGAAATTTTCTATATGATAACGGTATCAATATTATCGATATCGAAATTTTCGGTATGATAACGGTATGGTTTGGTATACCGTACTGAACCACCCCTAATCCAGACTGCACACCATCACACAGAAGGTATTGCCTTTTATCCCAATGAACTCAAACAATGATTTAGTCGCATTACAAAATTCAAGGAAGTACTATCAAGGACATCCATAGGTAGCTGACTTCAAATATATTTATAGAAAAGGGAAATACAGACCCTAATGCAAGGAGCTAAACATACCATGACTCTTCTTCTTTTCACCACGCATAAGATAGACATCTTGAACTCTACCATAAGGTAAAAAATCTGGAAAAGGAAATCATAGTAGCACCAGTCATTTTTCCTTCAGTAAAAGTTGCAGCAAATCAAAATAATCCAAGTATTTAGCAAATAAACTTGAGATAACATTTGATGCCAAAGAACCAAAATTGTCTGCTATTAGTTGCACTAGTCAATGACTAACTACTCATGAGCACAAAATCCACTGCCCAGACCTCATCAACCAAAAGAAAATAGAAACAGAATATGCATGTGAAACATTATGGTTCCCTCAGGCAAAGCCCTAGTAACATTTCTTTGTAGCTTGTTTGCTCAATGACCCAACAAACAACTTGTATTCAGTTGCACCTGCAATCAGGTGAAAAGACCAACGGAAATGTATATAGAGCTGCATTACCAAATACTCCATAACAATTCAAAGTACAAAATTTGGAAACAAACTATTATATGAGGTTTAAGAGCTCTGCAAATTAGAGATTATAATAAAGTATCAAGACATTCTCGCTCTCCATCAGCATATCTGACTTGTATAGGACCCGCTGCCTGTATAACCCATGAATAAATGAGACATATAGGAGCAAAAATTATCAGCATAAGGAAACTGACAAAAAATATAACCCTGTTAATAATGTGTACTGGTTATGTAATGCACTAATGGCCCTATCTATCAGCCTCTTCATAAGAAGAAGCATATTTAATGAAACAGAATCCTGCATAAGCCAAAAATTGGTACCCAGATTTTATGATTTATTCTTCCATCATCAAAGAAAAAACATAGGTGCAGTAACATTGAAGCTCAAAAAATTTGTGGTTATATCAAAGCTAAAGAAGTTACAAAAATATATTTAGGTTCAATATATCTATATAATGCATCCAACGGATCAAGATACAAAACCACACATTCTAGTATTCAAACGTTACGTGCTAATCAACCCATATATACACTGTAAACGCATAACAAAGCACAATAGCATCTCACATTACGTTCTTCCTACTTAAAGGCCATAATACGAATATAATGGAAGTTGGATAGCAGAAGAATGAATCTGAAGAAAATCACCTCTGACGTTTAACCCAAACCAAAACTCAACTGAAATCTATAATTACCCACAAATTATCAGATCGATTCTTTAGTATTTTGAGTTTTAAGATTTTTGGGAAGAAATTCTAAGAAAATAAAAACTTGGAAAAGAGAGTAGAAACTCACTGAGTCAACTCAGTGTGTTAACACCCCCAGAAAACCCTAGATCTACGCCGCCATCACGCGAGCGGCGCAGATCGGAGAAGACGAGCCCCTTGACGCTCTGCAACGACGGCGGAAGGCCCCCCTCGACTGAGCATTCACGCTTTGCAACGACGGTACGCCGCCATCACGCGAGCGGCGCAGATCAGAGAAGACGAGCCCCTTGACGGAGCATTCAGGCTCTGCACCGTCGGCGTCTCGCTGACTTCTTCGCCGTCTCAAAATACCCAAACGGCCGCCATTTTCGACGAGCTGCGAAAACGTCCGACGAAGGAGAGATACTCCGGTTGGCGGTGGAGATCGGTGAGCAGCGCCCGCGCCACCTCCGCCGTCTAAAACTTCCAATCCACACCCTCCTCTTTTAGAAAAGAGAGAAACATTTGAAAATGAGATAGAAAAGAGAGAAACATTTGAAAATGAGATAGAAAGACCGAAAGAGAGAAGACAATATTAGTAATTGTTTTGTTTGAGAGGGAGGAAAGAGAAAAGTATCTAATCTTTTAGAAATGAAGGCTAGGAAAGACATTTTACAAGACAATTTGCACCGTTAGAAACTAAAAAAATGACTTGTACTTTTGAACTCTTAGGAGGCAAAATATGTACTAATAAGTTAATAATCTCTAAAAAAAAGAAAAAAAAATATGAGGGAGAATTAAAGAGGAGAGGGAGAGAGAATATGACGGAGAAAAAGGTCTGCACAGTGGAGAGAGTAGAAAAGATTAAACCCGTATACATATATAAAAAAACATTAAGTCTAGTATGCATTAAAAAAAATATTTTAAATTTTATAATGAAATTTTTTTGAAAACAAGCGGATGGTAAACAAATTCGTTTTTATTATATTTTAAAGATTTTATTTCTTAAGTATAATAATTAAAAAAATCTGCCATTATATTTATATTATATATTGCATATCTAGTGTAATAGCTATGGCCCTGAGAGTATTTTATTTTAATTGTAAGCCCATAATAAATTACTCAGTCTATTTAATACGTAATTAGCAGAATGATCAACATAATTAATTTGACAAATTAGAGATTGACGGTGGCGGCTGACAAATTAGAGATTGGCGGCAGCTGAGGAACACATAAAGCAAGCAGGTAAGTTATTTTCTTTTATTTATTTTAAAATACAGTTTTTTTTACATTAATCATTAAATTTTAGGGTTTGATAATTTGAACAAAGTTCTATCATAGTTCTCCACATGGTAGAATATTAATTTGAGTATAAATAATAGCTGCCTTTCAAGCGGATCACCAGAATCCAGCTTTGTAAATTTCCATATTGTAGTTGAGTAATTTGATCCCTCGAGTATAATTCAGATATTTTTGGTAAAACTTTCCTTTGTAGAACTAATCAAGGTGTATAAAATCAGGTTGCATCTGATTGAGAAATGAATGTCTTCCGTGCTATTTATTTATATACTCCCTCCTTCCCACGATAACTTTCAGGGAAATAATTTTTTTACGTCCCATAACTTTACAACTTTTTAAAAAACGTCCCAAAAAAGTTAAGTTTTCCAATTATGTCCCAAATTTTAGCTAACTTTTTCAATTACGTCCCAAAGTTGCCGGAAGCATCAAAACGACGTCGTATTACGTCATGGTTACGACGTCGTTTTGATTTTCCGGCGACTTTGGGACGTAATTGAAAAAGTTAGCTAAAATTTGGGACGTAATTGGAAAACTTAACTTTTTTGAGACATTTTTGGAAAAATTAAAAAAATATGTAACTAATAAAATTTTAACACTAATAAACATGACAATATTATATACTCCGTATAATATTTCATTGAATTATTATATACACATATAATATATTAAAATGTACACTAATATTAAATTTTTGAATTGTATAAGATAAATTAGCCAAATTCTTATATGTTTCTGAGTACACGGTGTACTCTAGGCCCATGTGTAGCCCTACCCTACCCAATGTTTTTACCAGGCCCAATTTTTGCGACCCGACCCGCAGCCCAGTAGACTTTGACCAGTCAAATGTTGACCGTTGACCAGTCAACGGTCAAACTTTGACTTTTTTTTTTTTCAATTTTTTTTTCGAATTTTTTTTTTAATTTTTTTTTTTTCGAATTTTTTTTTTTTCGATTTTTTTTTTGAAAAAGTGTATGTTATTATAACTAAAAAGTGTATCTTTGTTTTTTTAATTAAAAGTGTATGTTACTATATTGAAAAGTGCAACATTGTTTTTAATGAAAAGTGTATGTTATTATAACTGAAAAGTGTATGATATTATAAATGAAAAGTGTATGTTATTATAACTGCAAAGTGTATGATCTATTAATGAAAAATGTATGTTTTATTAATGAAAAGTGTATGTTATTATAACTGCGAAGTGTATGATATATTTAATGAAAAGTGTATGTTATTATAAATAAAAAGTGTATGTTCTATTAATGAAAAGTGTAAGTTATATATTAATGAAAAGTGTATGTTATTATAATTGAAAAAGTGTGTGATATATTTAATGAAAAGTGTATGTTATTATAAATAAAAAGTGTATGTTCTATTAATGAAAAGTGTAAGTTATATATTAATGAAAAGTGTATGTTATTATAATTGAAAAAGTGTGTGATATATTTAATGAAAAGTGTATGTTATTATAAATAAAAAGTGTATGTTCTATTAATGAAAAGTGTAAGTTATATATTAATGAAAAGTGTATGTTATTATAATTGAAAAAGTGTATGATATTATAACTGAAAAGTGTATGATATTATAAGTTATAACTGAAAAGTGTATGCTAATGATACACCTTTTGTTTATTTGTACTTGCACTTTCATAATCTAGAAAAACGGGTGCTAAATTTTTTAAAAAAAATTATTATTAATTTTACACGTTTTATTATTTCTTTACTTGCACTTTTATTACTATTAATAATATTATTAGTAAGTGCAATTAATGATATTACCAGTACTTGCACTTTTTTTTATAATGTATAAAAAAAGTGTTGCTAATTTTTTTTTTAAATTATTATTAATTTTACAAATTTTATTATTTATTAATTGCACTTTTATTATTATTTATTAATTGCACTAAAACTGCTAAAATAAAATTTTCGTTTTTTTATAATGTATAAAAAAAGTGTTGCTAATTTTTTTTAAAAATTATTATTAATTTTACAAATTTTATTATTTATTAATTGCACTAAAACTGCTAAAATAAAATTTTCAAAAATTGTTCGAAGTGGGATTCGAACCTGAGACATGATGGTAATACAATCCAAGAATAACCACTAGGCTACAAGGACTTTTGTTAAATCTTTTTATTATTTATTCTATATATAATTTATATTTCCTATATAGTTGGACTCAAGTACACCGTGTACTTGAGTACACAGCAGCCCTACCCGATAAATTAATATTAAAATTATAATCATCTACTTTAAAAATAATTAATAATAATAAATAAATTGATTGATAATAAAATTTCATATACTCCGTATTAATTAAATATTATGAATCGATTGAACTTTAAAATTATGAATCGATTTAACTTTAAATTTTTTAAAAAATTAAATATAAAAATTAATAATTACCACAAGGAATTATGCTAATATTAATGACCATAAATATAATATTTAACAAAATATCATGTAATTATGTTCAGTATAATTTTATATTCTAAAATTGAACGAAATAAAGGCTAAATTTTTTTAATTGTATAAGATAAATTAATATTAAAACGACGTCGTAACCATGACGTAATACGACGTCGTTTTGATGTTTCCGGCGACTTTGGGACGTAATTGAAAAAGTTAGCTAAAATTTGGGACGTAATTGGAAAACTTAATTTTTTGGGGACGTTTTTAGAAAAGTTGTAAAATTATGGGACGTAAAAAAATTATTTCCCATAACTTTCAAACTTTCTTTTTTTCGGAAGGTTCCACAATAATTTTCACACTCTTAAAATGGAAACCCCTTTATAAACTCCCCCTCCCAATATCCTCAATTTTACACAAATGTCATTATTTTTTCTCCACATATACACAAAAGTCAACTCATTCTTTACTTAATACATAAAGTTTTACAAAACTACCCCTCAAAACTCCACTCATTATTACACTTTCTTAATTTACGTGATTCCGGGACGGAGGGAGTATGTGATACATGTGTATCGAGCTCTTGCTAATTGGAGTATTTGGAAGATCTCTTATAAATACAGGACCTAAATTTAAATTGATCACAACTCATTGATTCATAACTTAAGTTCTTGTGTCGATCGAGAGTTTAAGTTGAGCTATAGAATTAACTCTGTTTCTCAGCTAAGATCTGTACATGACGATCTCCTGTTTCAACGTTCGTAAATGGAAAGTTTGCACTTCTTTCTGTTGTTATCCTTTTCAATTTTAATATCTCTAAATTGGATATCCTCAAATATGTGTGTAAATATTCATTGTATTAAATACTCATGTGTATAATATTTCAAGGCATATTAAGACCATAGGTGGTGATATATATCTGAATCAAATTATGAGCGATGAATAAAATAAGTGTATAAATAATTGTGAGTTGAAGAAAGATAAAAAAAATACTAAATAATAAATTGATTTTTGACTCCTATCCCCATCCATTAAAAAAGGAGACCGTAAAATGAATTCAGAAAAGCTTTATATTATAAGAAGATCCAAATAAAATTAGATTAGACTGAAAGTAATTAATTAAAATAGAAAAGCACGTACTTATAAAAGGACATTAATTTTTTATTTAAGAGAGAGAGAAGGGCAAGTGACAAATGTAGTGAATTTTTTTGAAGTGTGAGTAGTCGTCTGCTTGTGGGCTGACCTTTCTAATGATGTTTGTGCTTTTTCATTTTTTTTGTTTACGTTTTAATCTCTGGAATTTAGTCCTTCAACTTTGCCCATTACAACATATTTTTTATTTTAAATTTTTAATATATCGAGAGAAAGAGATGTGAGAGATATGGGTTTAATTTGGCTTAATATTCTATACTATTAATGTGGGAGATGAAAAGAAAAGCTACCAAGAGATAAAGAAAGAAAAAAATAGAGAGGGGTATAGAAAAGCTATGAGAGAGAAGAAAGGAAAAAAATGCAGAGAAATAACAATTTTGAAATAAAAATAAAAATAGAGAGGGGTATAGAAAAGCTATGAGAGAGAAGAAAGGAAAAAAAAGTAGAGAAATAACAATTTTGTCAAAATATGAAATTAGTAATTTTTGGTGTGACACCTAAAATAAATAACTTTTAAAGAATTGTATAGAGCATAAAATATAAATGAATTAATTTTACATCTTTTTATAAATTTAAAATTTTAAATGAGATGAAATTATCTCATAAATTTATTTTAATTTGATATTTTATCATGTGAATTCAGAAATTGAGATGTTCCTTTCTTCAACTTCTTCCTTCTTTCTTAATCATGGAAAGTTTTTTAAGTATTTGTCCACATAATTAAATCATTTTCTAATTTTATCGAAAAAATTAAACCATATTGAACCAGCTAGTATTATATAAATAAAAACTATATATTCTATAATTAATTTTATTTCAGTATTTTTATAATCTAGCTTACATTTTCAAGTTTATATTTTCATAATTTTATAAATAAAAACTATATATATATATATATATATACACTCTATTCATTGCATTGATTTAACGTTTGTAATTTTATTGTCTTCAATTATGCGACGATGCATTGTCATGCTTGTTCCAAAAATTTCAGTCAAGCAGCTCGTGACGAAGGCTATATGTAACTCCTTAATATACCTTTTTTTTTAATACCAATTTTTTTCTTTTTTAAAAATTGTAACAAAAACAGTAATGTGATGATTTGTAATTATACAGATGTTGTCCACACTGTGGAGCAATTGTTGATGAGGACAACTTTACCGAGGAGCCCACGTTTGTCAAAAATTCTTCTGGACAAGTTTATTTTAATTTTGTATTAGGGTTTATGTTAATTGTCTCGTTAAATTGTTTGTTTGTTATGAATGTTGTTGATAGAATCGAAATTTCCATTAAGTTATTTTTGTAGTAAAATTCAAAAATTCCATGAAAAATTACCATATTCGAACATAGATACCAAAAGTTCATTCCAAAAAATTCATGTGGGACTAATTTTGCAATTAATTAACCTGATTGTTTTTTTGTTACTGAATTTGGCTTATCAGTATGTTAATTGATTCAAATTATTCATATTTGTTTAAATCTTGTTCATATTAATTATATGTTAATTGATTCAACAGAGCCAACTATCAGGGACTATTGTGAGAACTGACCAAAATAAAATAGGAATTTCTGACAGGACATACGACGAAGGTAAATAGGTTCATTTGCTACTTCAATACTATCAATCAAGTGAAACAGTTACTACATTCTTGTATGCTAATCAACACTAGGGGTATAATTGTTTAGTGTGCATGGCGCGCGATTTTTACCATTTTCGTTAAACATATCTATATATCACATATTTGTGACACGAAATAAACACTACCAAGATGGTAACAGTTGAGGTAAAATTTAACGAACTTTTTTATGTATACTTTAATTGTCTTCTCATCGAATTGCCTTCGTTTTGCAGCGTCTTATGGGATAAAGGACATGATTTATGCCCTAGGAATTGATGGTGGTGATTCGCTAGCCAAGTTTTAAGATTGTTTGTGGTATATATGGCTATTTTATCATATCCTACTTATAATATATTATATTAATTATTATTATAATTACTATGGCATGGCATTTACAGATATTAGTTGAGCGCAACTTCACCAGGGGACGTAGGAGAGAGCTAGTGCAGGCTTCTTGCCTTTACATCTGTTGTAGGTAATTAAATCTCTTAATTCCTTTTTTTGTCTGGTTTAAATTGACATAAATATAAAAGATTGTTTTTGTTTCCACTTTGTTTTACAGGATAAACTCGAAGCCATTTCTTCTTATTGATTTTTCAGAATATCTGGGGATAAATGTGTAAGTGATTATTTAGAACAATTATCAATATTGATGTTTGGATAATTAAATCTCTTCTTATTCTTTGTATTGTATCACAGATATGTCCTAGGGACGGTCTTTTTGCAGATTTGCAAAGCTTTAAGCTTAGTAGAACATGATTTTGTTCAGAAGCCCGTGGATCCTAGCCTTTTCATTCACAAGTTTACTGATAGTAAGTCCCACTCTATATTTTATTTTCAATATTTGTAAATTTTGGTGGTTTAATTATAAGCATGATTGAAATATTGTTTGTAGATCTGTTTAAAGGCAAAAACCACAGTGTTGCTATGACAGCACTTCGAATTATTGCTAGCATGAAGCGCGACTGGATGCAGGTGACGAAGGCTTAATTAAACATATTTGGAGCATGGTCGAGATATATTTTCTAACATAAATTGCTTGCAGACGGGGAGGAAGCCGAGTGGACTATGTGGCGCTGCGCTTTATATATCTTCCCTCTCACACGGTCTCAATTGTACAAAGTCTGATATTGTGAGTTTAGTTTAACATACATATTTTTAGATGGGGAATGATGATATTGTCCATTGGAGGTTTTTTTTTTCCTTATTTGTGTTGTGTGTATCGTTTTTAGATTAAGGTCGTGCACGTCTGTGAAGCGACTCTAACCAAGCGATTGATTGAGTTTGAGAATACCGAGTCTGGAAGTTTGACGGTATGATTTACTCCCTCCGTCCCACAACTGTTTGCACACTTGCCTTATTTGTCCGTTCCACAATTGTTTGCACACCCATAAAAGGAAACACTTTCATAAACCCCACCCTCACAATATTCACATATTTACACAAAATGCCATTACTTTTACTCTCTTTCCAATCACCTTTTTACTTTATCCATATAACTTTACAAAATTACCCCTCAACACTCCACTCATTAAACTTTTTTCTTAAAAAGTGTGCCCAATTTGTGGTGCAAACACTTGTGGGACGGAGGGAGTATTACATAATTCTAAAAGGCAGTTCATTTGTAGTTGGAACTGAAAATACTTGTGAACTTTGGTAGATCGAGGAGTTCACGATGAAATCGAAGGAGTTGGAAGATGAAGAGTAGCGAAACAGATTGGCTAATACAGTGCCAAAAGCATCTGGAACTAGTACATTTCTGTGTAAGCATGATGAAAGTGGGAAGACTACTTTTGCTCATGGTCTTTGCAAAGACTGCTACGACGATGTAAATCCTGAATCTTTCGTGCATTTTGTCGAATATGTTTTCATTTCTTAATTGTGGTTGTGTTAATTGGTGCAGTTCATTCAAATTTCTGGAGGCCTTGATGGTGGATTAGAACCGCCAGCTTTCCAGCGTGCGGAGAGGAAAATAATAATGGCGATGGAAGCTGCTAAAGATAGCTCGAAAAAGACGGATTCTTCGACTTCCTCTAACTTGGAACAGAACAAAAATCAACCTAATGTACGTTTTTTGTCCTAAAGTCGTTAGAATTTGAAGTATGATGTTGTTTTGGGAATTGGTCTCATAACTTTTACATTTTTCGCAAAAGTCTTTGGGACCAAATTTTAACCAATTAAGGAGTTACAAAATTGGAATGAATTTTAACCCTTACACTATTTTTTTCCTTTGTTTCATGCAAATTGTAGTCTAATGAACAAAGGAGCACCAAGAATATGACTGAAGGTAATGTTATGCAACATGATCAATAAGAATATGTTTTATATTTAAAGGAACGTTGATTTTAATTGATTATTCCAGGAGCTTCCTTGGAGAAGGAAATCGATCACGATTATGTTGACAATGGGATACATTCCGATCCTCCTGTTGAAGATTCGGAGACGCTATCCGACGTCGATGATGAGGATGTTGATGAGTATCTTCTTCACACTGAGGAGGAGAAGCAGTTAAAGAAGATTGTCTGGAAAGAGATGAACAAAGAATATGTCGAGGTATTAAACTTGTTTTATGTAAGAATAATGTTTCTTAATTTTATAGTAATTGGGATAAATTTGCATCTGTGTCTGTTTTCTAACTCACAGGAACAAGCAATAAAAGAAGCAGAAGAAAAATCAGCACGCGAAGCATACGAAGTCAGGATTGCAAACTGCACCGAGGAAGAAAAGGCTAACCTGGAGTTTGCTGCTACGGCAGCAGCAAACGCTGCAAAGTCGAGGAAGGTGGAGTCCTGAAAATTGTTTTTTATAACTTTTTATAATTATAATTCAAAATTTAACGATTCTCGTTGTTATTATCATTGAAGAATTTGAACTAAATCCTCTTGAATATGATTTAGGAAAAAAAACGGAAGCGAGCTGAAGAGGCAAAAGCTTCTGGTCCTCCTCGAACTGCTGCTGAAGCAGTGAAACAAATGCTCAATAAAAAGGTAGTGTCACGTTTAAAAATAATGCTACTATTTGATTTCATAAGTTGTTCATTTCAAAATTACTAAAACGTAATACTTCGTATGTTAAAAGAAAATTTCATAAAGTTTTTTGTGAACCTGTTTCATATAAAGTTTATATGAGGTTTATTTTTTATTTTATTTTCTTGTTAGCTGTGATTGATATATACCTTAATATGATTATGTATGCTACAGAGGTGACTCCTAAAATCAGATATGATGTACTGGAGGAGCTTTTAGATGAATCTGTAAGTCCCTTCTCTAAATCCTTTTTTTTTCTTTTCAATAGAGGTAATTTTATATCCATCTACAAACAGACAAATTGATTGATGCTACTGGATATGAATTTATTACAAAATGGATACTAAATATATAGTAATAATTTCTTTCTCCAATGTTAATTTATATAACTTTAATCAATTGGGTGCAGAAACTTTAATTGAAACTATTCTCGATAAACCCCTAAAAAAAAACTATTCTCGATAAATTTCAAATTAACACTCACTTTAATAATCATGAGATTCATAATATTATTTCCTATCATTCTTTTAAGTTGGTAGAAATGGATAGACTATTTCATGTTCTCTGTGATTACTTGTAAATTTTTTTTAAAGGCTACTTCTTGCACCTCCTAATATTAAAATAACGGAACTCACAACATCATTTGAAACTCATTTTGAGCCTACATTATACCCTACATCTTATTAAATTACATTTACTCACTCTAAATTCTCTTTACAACTTAGTAAATCATCCAAAATACTCTCCTTTGACCCTACACTTCCAGTAAATCTTTTTTTTTTTTTTTTTAAGTAATGTATCGATCTTTATGTGCAATTCATCAGGAAAACTTGGATAGCAACAAGAAAAGACGAATAGAGGCAGAG
Source organism: Galeopsis tetrahit (assembly GCA_963675135.1). Classification (NCBI taxonomy): domain Eukaryota; kingdom Viridiplantae; phylum Streptophyta; class Magnoliopsida; order Lamiales; family Lamiaceae; genus Galeopsis; species Galeopsis tetrahit. The sequence goes on from OY776132.1 coordinate 60,568,850, forward strand.
TCGGAAGACAAGAATTTGAATAAAAATGGAGAAGATGAGACTGAGGAGTTTGAGGACACTGAAGATGATTACTATCTTAATAATAATGGTGAATATGATCCTAATGAGTTTGAAGTTCCCTACAATCAAGACAATACTGAAGAATATGGTTTTGACGATCCCTACAATCAAGACAATACTGAAGAATATGGTTTCGACGATAATTATAACTAAGATTTTGATGATTTTTAATACTTCTAAATTACTAACACTTTTTTATCTGCTGTATATTATCATATACCACTATTGGACAGATTAACATGTATATGTCCACTTTGTTTTTTTCTCCATTTTGTTTGTCGTTTTTTAAATTTTCCCCCACGAATTATTATCAAATTGAATAGAAATAAATATGTGTTAGGTAATTATGCATATTATTATAATAACAAATTTAAGAAAAAGTCTTATATGCACCATACACACCAAAGAGAGATCCGTGCACTCTAATATTTGACCCGCTTGACCCATGCCTAACCCGCTCGTATTCAATTTAATTTGAATTTTCTACAATTAAGTTAATGTTTAGCGACTTAAAAAAAATTAATGTTTAGCCTTCTGCACATAGTTTAAAGCGCAACAACTTCCGACTTCAGCCATCACCACCGCCACCGCCATGGTCGAAACCGAACAAGCACCGCCACAATCCCAGACCTCCGCAACGGAACGCACTCGTGAGGCCGTTAGAAACTGCCTGGTTGAAACCCTCACATCCCCATCCATCATTTTCAAGCGGTGCGGCACCGTTTCAGAGAGGCGGTGGAAGGCCGCGACCACCTATGACGACGGGATCGAGATTCTGCAGGTTTATTCTAAAGAAATTAGTAAACAGATGTTGGATACTGTGAAGGCTATATCTACTGAAGCGACTATTTCTGCTTAATTATGTGATGAACAACCTCCATAATACTGGTGATTAATTTCTGCTTCCACAAATTGCTATTACTTCTGAGTTGGTTGAATTAACCATTATATACGATTGTGGAAAAGATTAATAGCAGTACTTGTTTTTTTATTATATTTTGAACAATGATGATACAAATAGGATTTGTTTATTCATTCTTTGATTCAATAGGTAGATATAGGATTTGTTTTGGTTTATATTATTTGATTTTATGAAAAGTGTAATTATTATTATTGAAAAGTGGTAGATTTTGTTATTGAAAAGTGTGATTTTTATTATTGAAAAATGGTAAACATTTATTATGTGCTAGTATTATGCTTTTTGTCATGAATCATTATAAATTTCAGGTCATTTAAAAATAGCAGTGTTTGTTAGGAATAAAATGAGAAGTGTTTTGATTTAATACCAAAACCCCCCTGAGACATGCCTAAGTCAAGGTTGATCATATTCTAAGAATGTTAGAACATATAGCTTAAGGCTAGATGAGAAGCTGAAATGTTAGGCAGCTCTTAGTTTATTAAATGCACAAAGTGAGGGGGAACATATGCTTTGAAGTCTATCAAGATCAAGTCTCCTCAAGGCTCAAATTGCAGAATGACTGCCAAGTCTGTTGAAAGACAAGTATGATGATCAAGAGTGAATTATGAGACAACCTATCTGAAGAACATTTAAGTGGATTAGATCTTGGAGATCATGATCATCACAATGAAGTGTCAAGTTCAGAAGAGTTGTCCAGCAGTGTTGTCTCAGCACAGTTAAACCAGAACAAGTTTCTGAAGCTCAAGTCCAACTATGCTGAAGAAATCAAGACATCAATACACTAAGATCTTCAAAGATTCATGCATTCAAATCATGCAAAGGGAAAGAGCCAAGTCATCTGAAAAGAGCAAGCCAACTATGCTGATAAGCAAGTCTGCTGATAGTGATAAGCAAAGTTGTCCAAGTGATAAGGAATATTGTCCTTATCTTAGGACTCATCATCAGAAGCCATGTCCATGATTGATCAAGTGAATCTTGAAGTCAGACATTGGGAAAAGTGCTGCAGAATGAAGACAAAGTTGTTACAGCCGTTTATTTCCCAAATGAGGACATGTCACTATCAAGAATCTGTCTTCCAGCTTGAAGAAGCTCAAGGAAGACATTTATGGACATTTGGGGCTGCCTCTCCAACGGGCAAATCCTTCATTTGTCTATAAATACAGAAGTGTGAAGACCATTTGAAAGCACCTCAACAGAATCCAACTACATCAACTATTCTGAAGCTCAAAGCTCATAGAACATTCAAGCTTTCAAAAGACTATCTTAGTCTTCATACACTTCATCTAAGCTGAACCTCATTGTATATCCATACAAAGCTTAGAGAGATATCCTATCCTTATACACTGATCTTCATTGTAAAGGATATCTCATTAGTTGGAACCTTACTTCAACCCTTACACCTTTCAAGTGAGAAAGTGAGAAGGTTGTAGTAGTAAAAGTGGTAGGACCTGACTGTTGAGAGAATGTTGGGAATAAAATGATTTTGATTTAGATACCAAAACCCCTGATTGATGATGTTCAGATTAGTTGAGATATGCTCAAGTCTAGTTCAGACAAGTTGTCTCAGAACACTTGAGTAAGTAGAATGCTTAAGTTAAAATCTCAGAAATGTTGTGAGATTTTAGAGTTCAGGATAGTTGTCCAAAGCTGGAATGTTAGGCAGCTTGATAAGTGTTAAGGTTATAGGCCAAAGTTGCTGAGCTTTCAAGACAAGCTGACCAAGTGGACAACTGAGCTGAAAAGATCAAGAATGTTAAGGCAATCCTCATAAATGCAAATGATCAGATCTAGTTGAAGTGCAAATGATCAAGAGCATTGAATGCTAGGCTCACAAAAGATACATTCAATGAAGCATTTATTGCCAATCATGCCTGAACCAAGCATTGAAGACTTAAAGCATTAAAGAGTGAAACATTGAATGAATGTTGGAACATTCTAACTTGCAGCAGGAATGTTCAGGGGAGTTGTCCCATCTGACCGTTGGTTGAGTGTAGATTCTGCAAAAAATCAACCTTTGAAAGTGTGCATATTTGGAATCTGACACAAGTCATCTCAGCCGCATTTTTCAGAAGTCAACACATTCATTCAAGCAACCATTGAAGAGGCCTTTTACACAGTGGATAAAAGAATGACAAGCCTCATAACCGTTTCAATGGTGCTGCAAATAGACAAGTTTGAATTGCTATCCCTCCAACGGTTAGTTGTTCAAATTTGCCTATAAATACAGAAGTGATCAAAGGATTCAACAATCCAACTACTTGCTATCAAACTATCATCAAGCAAATCAAAGGAAACCAAGCTGTTCTTTAGAATTCCAAGTTTCCTATCACTTCAATTAGCTAAGCCAATCCTTGTATACATCCAAAGCTTAGCATTGAGATATCCTAAGCCTTTACACTGTTCTTATTGTAAAGGATATCTCTACTAGTTGGAACCAAACCTCAAACCCTTATCTCATTTAGTGAAGAGAGAGTTTGTTGTAGAAGTGAGGAGTTAAGGACTGTTATTGTGAAACACAGTCTTAACTCAAAAAGATTGAGCACTAGGACTCAGATTATCCTGGGGATCAAAGCACTAAGAGAGTGTTGTTGATCAGTGCACATTGGCACTATAAAACAAGCTAATTCCATTGTTAAGGAATTATCCTGTTCAATCAGGGAAAGTGGATGTAGGAGCTTGAGTCTCTGAACCACTATAACTTGTGTGCCATTTACTTACTGCCTTTATTATTCACTTCATTCAATCATATTTCAAAGAGTAAAACTCAGTAAGTCAAGAAAAACTGTTTTGGACAAAGTCCCTGATAACTGTGTTTTTCAGAAATCAACTTGGAGTATTTCTTTAAGTCAAAGGCCAACCACATTCCGCACTTAGCAACCCTTTTAGATATTTAGCCAACTGATCACTTAATAATAATCAGTAGGACAAGTATCTATCAAAGTTCACACTCAGGCTTGTTGTGAGACAACCTGCCTGATAAGACCAAACTGTTTGAAAAAGAAAGAATTTTAATACACAAGTACATTCCCCCCCCCCCCCAATACACTTGTGTCATACTCCACCAAGGACCAACAAGTGGTATCAGAGCAGGGGTTCATAGACCACTGCCTCTGAAAATCACTGATTTTCAAAAATCACATTATTTCTGTGGTCACTGAACTGATCCAAATTTCTGAAAAACCATTGTGTGCTTATCTAAACCTATTTCCATAAATTAAATGGCTAACAATGCAGTTCCAGGAGATGCTGTCAATACCATCAACAACATGGGTCCAAACCAAGTCAATCATATTTCTCATCACAAATTGCCAATGTTCTCAATTGAGAATTATGATTTCTGGAAAATCAGGATGAGAGCACATCTTGCTTGTCAGCATGATGAAATGCTCAAAGTCATCACCAGAGGGCCCTTCACATTCACCAAAGCAAATCCCAAGCTCACTGATGCTCATAAAGCAGATCCAAGGGAGTTGCTACCAAAGGATGAAGATGATTTTACAGCTGAAGAAAGAAAAAGGCACAACCTGAACTACATTTCCATGAATACATTGTACCAGACTATTCCAGATGCAGTGATGGGAAGAGTGTACCACTGCACATCAGCAAAAGAAATTTGGGACACCTTAGCACTTATGTGTGAAGGTACCCAAAAGATAAAGGAAAACAAGCTTCAAGTGGCTATCCAAAAATATGAACAATTCTCTATGGAAGCCAATGAAACTATTGATCATCTTGATGGCAGATTCACTGACATCATGAATGAGATAAACTCTCTTGGCAAGTTCTATGCCAAAAGAGAAGTTGCTTTGAAGATTCTGAGAAGTCTCACATCCAAGTGGGACATATACTCAGTCATGATGCAAAACACCAGCAATCTTGACAACATGCCCATGCAGCAAGTATTCTCTGAACTCAAAGCATATGAGTTTGATCTGAATAGAAAGAAAGTGCATGATGAGCTATCCTCCTCAAACAAAGGTGTTGCTTTCAAAGCTGCTGAAACAGAAAAGAAGAACACTCAAAGATCTTCTCAAACTGTTTCAAAATCTGAAATGAAGGAGGAGCTGGCACTCATGGCAAGGAGATTTGAGAAGCTCAACTCCAGATTTGGTAGGTACAAAAAGTTCTACCAAGACAACAGAACCAGAAGGAGATTCAGTTCTCCTGACAACAAATCAGAGGACAAAGCCTCTGATGAGAAGAAAGATATGCCGACAGAAAGAAGTACAGCAAAGCTGAACCATCATCATCAAGGAGGAAGGAGTCCTCAAGCAAAAAGAATGATGATGAAGATGTGTGTTACAACTGCCAGAAAAAGGGTCACTTTCAGTATGATTGTCCTGACCTGAGCTCAAAAGAAAGAAAAGAAAGGCAGATCAAAAGAGACAAGAGGCTGAACAACAGAAAGGCCATGGTAGCTGGGGAATCAGCAAGTGAAGAGAGTGTTTACTCTTCTGATGATGGACTATTCTCCAACAGTGACAGTGATGATGACTATCAAATGGCATTTAAAAATGAAGAGGTATGTTCATCTTCTAATTCTTTAAATTTCTCTAATAACACACATGAGTCCAGTGAAATCCACTTGAAACTCAACTTTGGAAAGTTACTTGAGGATTTCACCAGGCTACAAGAAGTATGCAATATGGCACTGAGAGAAAATGAGCTACTGAATTCTAAAGCTCAAACTCCCAACCTTCCTGAACCAGAGTTTGACATTAAATCAACTGAGTTGTATCAACAGACTGTGAGAGAGCATGATGAAATGTCTCTCAAAGTCACTGAACAACAAAAGTTGATTGATGAACAAGAACTGGCCTTGAAGAAAAAGGATTTTGATCTTAGAATTCTTCAAGCTAAATTTGACAATCTCTCAAGTGAATTTGATACTCTGAAATTGAGTGAGGGGAGCTTAAAAATGAAAATGTCTGCCTTGAACAAATCTGCTAAGGCAATAGAAGAAATTCAAGGGTTTCAAAGACCATTTGCTCAAAAGGGTGGATTAGGCTATAATCCATATGAACCCTCACCTGGTCTTAGTATTGCCTCATCAAGCAATTCTAAGATGACTTTTGTAAGATCAGTGGCACAACAAAATGAAATGGAAGTAAATCAACCACTGATCAAGGATAAGGGTAAAGGTATCTTTATACCAACTCAAGTAAACAATGCTTCTAAACCCATACCTAAGGAAAAGGTTAAGAACATTGTTTACAGGAGAAATGAGGTTCAGAAGGGTAGAACCAATGGAAGGCCAACCTATCTGAATCCTCATCAGAGGAGTTGTCCAAAATCTGTTCAGAAAAGGCCAACTCAAATGAGGCAACCTCAACTGAATGGATTAAGGCCCATCCCCTCTGATAGGTATAAAACCTTCAGGAAGCCTGGACCTTACATGCCTAAAGAAAAAGGCCATCCAAGCCCCTATCCTCAAAAGTCTTACCAAGCTGCACCTAAGTCTAGTAAATTCAGGAGATATGCCCCAAAGAAATTCACCAACTCTCCTGAACCTTACAAGGCTAACACTTATACACAGAAGCCACCCAAGGCATTTAAGGGTCAAACTGTGTATGTAGATGTAAATGTAAATGGAAACCAAGTCAGTCACTTTGAATCAATCAGAGTAATTAGGTAGATTTGGGTTCCAAAAGGTACAGCTAACCCTCTAGGACCCAACATTCAAAGGGTACCTAAATTTTGACTTTGCAGGGCTGCAAGGACCACAAGAAAAGGAGAAGCATCAACAAGAAAACAGCATGGTACTTGGACAGTGGATGTTCAAGACACATGACTGGGAACAAAGAGCTTCTCTCAGAATTCATAGAAAAAGATGGTCCTTCAGTAACCTTTGGAGACAGCTCTCAAGGGATCACAAGAGGCTATGGTACATTAAACATTGGTAGTGTCAAAATTACTGATGTCTCATATGTCCAAGGCCTGAAATATAACTTGCTGTCTATAAGTCAAATCTGTGATAAAGGATATTGTGTTGAATTTGCACCAAATGAATGTATCATCAAAAATAATTCAACACAACAGGTGCTACTAACAGGGGCGAGAAAGGGAAATGTCTATTTTGCAGATTGGAGAAAAACCCCTAAAGCAGTTTGTCTTGTTGCCAAAAGCACAAATGAGCAAAGCTGGTTGTGGCACAAGAGATTAAACCATTTGAACTTCAAAATCATCAACAAGATTGCAAGAAACTCTCTAGTTAAAGGGCTGTCAAATCAAGTGTTCACAAAAGAACATATATGCCAGACATGTCAGGAAGGAAAGCAGATCAAAGCTTCTTTCAAAGGGAAGCCTGTCATCTCAACTGAGAGAGTTCTTCAACTACTTCATATGGATCTATTTGGTCCAATAATCCCAGTAAGTATAAATGGAAGAAAATATGTTTTAGTTGTTGTTGATGATTTTTCCAGGTACACACTTGGGTAGTATTCTTGCTAAACAAAAAGGAGACCCAAGTCAAGCTACCTGAATTGATGATGAGACTGAGCAATGAAAAGGGCCTAAGCATTGTCAAGATCATATCTGACAAAGGCACTGAATTCATAAACTCATACATCAATGAGTACTGCAGCAAGAATGGCATCACTCATGAGACTTCAGCAGCAAGAACACCTCAACAAAATGGGGTTGCTGAAAGAAGGAACAAAACCTTGAAAGAGGCAGCAAGAACATTGATTGCTGAATCCAAACTGCCTAAAAGGTTCTGGGCTGAAGCCATTAGCACTGCATGTCACACTCAAAACAGGTCCTTAATCCCCAAAGGACAAGGTAAAACCCCATATCAAATATGGAAAGGTAGATTGCCCACTGTTGCTTATTTCCACATATTTGGTTGAAAGTGTTTCATTCATAATAATGGGAAAGAGCAATTGAAAGCTTTTGACAGCAAAGCTGATGAAGGAATATTTGTTGGATATTCACAAATCAGCAAAGCTTACAGAGTTTACAATTGCAAAACCCTTATTGTTGAAGAAACACCTCATGTTGTGTTTGATGAATCTATTAATGAGTTCAGGGATAGAAACCTGAATATGGATGAGATAACACAAAGAACAACCAGACTAAGACTTCAAAGCAAGGAAACAGTGTTTGTAGATGTTGCCCAGCCTGAACTTGAAGATAATCAAATACTGGACAACCTACCTGATGGCAATCAACCAGAAGTCAACCAACCTGAAGGTGAAATTGAACTGACTGACCCCATCCCAGTTCAAAACCAGGTAACAACTACCAATGAAGAAGCAGGCAATGCTGAGGTAGTAAATGGATCCAATATTCAAGGGGGAACCAATGAAAATGTCAACTTATCTGACAATGAGGACAATACCCCTGAATATGATCCTGAACTTGATCCTTCAATTAAATTTCCTGAATTTAATGAGTCTAGTGATCCAACCTCAGATGAGGACAATCCTCCTGAAGGGATCAGGTCTAGAAGGACTTGGTTGCAAGACCACCCAACTAGCCTGATACTTGGTAATCCAAGTGAAGGGATCAAAACTAGAAGATTTCATGGAAATTTGACTGAGGAAGAGCAAATCCAGATTGCTGTCAAGGAGTCTATGATGTCAGCAATGGAAAGTCAGGCAAGAAGGCTTCAGAGGTTGCTGTCAAGGAGTCTATGGTGAGTCTGCAGGCCTTGACCCCAAGGAGAAGGTTGTTGAAGTCAGGGGGAAGGTGACTAGGGCCTCTGAAAGAAAAAGAAAGGAACTGCAAGCCTTCAATGAGTTCCCAACCAGCCTGACCCTTCCATCAGAATTCCAGTCTGAAGAGACAACTCCTCTGAGGCAGTCTAAGAGATTGAAGAAAACAGCCAAACTGCCTGAAATCCAAGAAGAAGATGAAGAAGAAGAGCAGGACAAAGAGCCTGAAGTTAGTGTGCCCAAGCTTGCTGATGATCCTTCTAAGTTGTTTGAAGAAGGATTTGGAAAGGATCCTGAGACACAGGAGAAGCTAGCTCTTCAAAGAGCTAAAGAAATAATGGATCAGCTGGTTGAGGCCAACAAGGCAAGAGATGAGAGGAGGGCAAACTTCAAAGCTCCAAGAAGGAGGGCTTCTTACAGAAGACTCAAACCACAGATGCTGCAAAGATGGGACACTCAATACCCTCACCATGATAAGTGGATGTCAATCTCACTGAATGATGCATGGGAGGAGGCCAAGAGAAGCTTTGTGTATGACTTTTATGTCATAGGGAAATGGCTTGAAGAGAATGTTGATTAAGTCTTTGTGCAGTTCATGTTTGAGAACCATAGGGACCTATACCAAAAGCTGTTTGCAGCAGCTGAAATGGCCAGAATTGAGTTCAAGGCCCCTGGTCCTATTCTGTACATGCCTCCAAAGTTCAATGGGAACCTTATTGATGAGGGAAAGATTCTGGAGGAGTTCATCTCAATCATGAGGATGGAGAAGATGAAGCCTGGCCCTAAAGGATCCAACAAGGATATTTGGGAATTGAAGAAGAGGGTCTGGGCTCAGTATGGCATTGCTCCTCAAGATGATGGAACTCTCTGATGGATAAGTTCATTCCTTCCCTATCTTTCTGTGATTTCAATTGTTTGTTGTTATCTTGTGTTTCATGTGTATCAGCTTAGTAGTCCTTTGATTTTCTGATCTGTAATGCTTTATGATATATAAAAGGACCACTGATTTTCTATCAAGAGATAACAACTCATTATCTCAACTAACCTAACATGATATAATTACTTGATTTATTGTGCTAATAGTTTCTTTCAGGAAGGTTGACCAGTTCACACATCCTGAAGGTAAAGTATAGTATAAATCAAGTTCCCTTTGTAATAGGTTTTGGCATCATCAAAAAGGGGAAATTGTTGGGAATAAAATGATTTTGATTTAGATACCAAAACCCCTGATTGATGATGTTCAGATTAGTTGAGATATGCTCAAGTCTAGTTCAGACAAGTTGTCTCAGAACACTTGTGTAAGTAGAATGCTTAAGTTAAAATCTCAGAAATGTTGTGAGATTTTAGAGTTCAGGATAGTTGTCCAAAGCTGGAATGTTAGGCAGCTTGATAAGTGTTAAGGTTATAGGCCAAAGTTGCTGAGCTTTCAAGACAAGCTGACCAAGTGGACAACTGAGCTGAAAAGATCAAGAATGTTAAGGCAATCCTCATAAATGCAAATGATCAGATCTAGTTGAAGTGCAAATGATCAAGAGCATTGAATGCTAGGCTCACAAAAGATACATTCAATGAAGCATTTATTGCCAATCATGCCTGAACCAAACATTGAAGACTTAAAGCATTAAAGAGTGAAGCATTGAATGAATGTTGGAACATTCTAACTTGCAGCAGGAATGTTCAGGGGAGTTGTCCCATCTGACCGTTGGTTGAGTGTAGATTCTGCCACAAATCAACCTTGGAAAGTGTGCATATTTGGAATCTGACACAAGTCATCTTAGCCGCATTTTTCAGAAGTCAACACATTCATTCAAGCAACCATTGAAGAGGCCTTTTACACAGTGGATAAAAGAATGCCAAGCCTCATAACCGTTTCAATGGTGCTGCAAATAGACAAGTTTGAATTGCTATCCCTCCAACGGTTAGTTGTTCAAATTTGCCTATAAATACAGAAGTGATCAAAGGATTCAACAATCCAACTACTTGCTATCAAACTATCATCAAGCAAATCAAAGGAAACCAAGTTGTTCTTTAGAATTCCAAGTTTCCTATCACTTCAATTAGCTAAGCCAATCCTTGTATACATCCAAAGCTTAGCATTGAGATATCCTAAGCCTTTACACTGTTCTTATTGTAAAGGATATCTCTACTAGTTGGAACCAAACCTCAAACCCTTATCTCATTTAGTGAAGAGAGAGTTTGTTGTAGAAGTGAGGAGTTAAGGACTGTTATTGTGAAACACAGTCTTAACTCAGAAAGATTGAGCACTAGGACTCAGATTATCCTAGGGATCAAAGCACTAAGAGAGTGTTGTTGATGTCCCTTCGGGGACATCCGATAAAATTGGAACGATACAGAGAAGAGAGTGTTGTTGATCAGTGCACCTTGGCACTATAAAACAAGCTAATTCCATTGTGAAGGAATTATCCTGTTCAATCAGGGAAAGTGGATGTAGGAGCTTGAGTCTCTGAACCACTATAACTTGTGTGCCATTTACTTACTGCCTTTATTATTCACTTCATTCAATCATATTTCAAAGAGTAAAACTCAGTAAGTCAAGAAAAACTGTTTTGGGCAAAGTCCCTGATAACTGTGTTTTTCAGAAATAAACTTAGAGTATTTCTTTAAGTCAAAGGCCAACCACATTCCTCACTTAGCAACTCTTTTAGATATTTAGCCAACTGATCACTTAATAGTAATCAGTAGGACAAGTATCTATCAAAGTTCACACTCAGGCTTGTTGTGAGACAACCTGCCTGATAAGACCAAACTGTTTGAAAAAGAAAGAATTTTAATACACAAGTGCATTCCCCCCCCCCCATACACTTGTGTCATACTCCACCAAGGACCAACAGAGAAGAACAGTTCAGTTCTGAGTTGAGAAGAGGGTACTAGGACTCTAGACATCCTAGGGATCAATTCACCAAGGAGTGGTGTTCTTGATCAAGTGCACCTTGGCACTATAAAACAAGTTAATTCCAAGAGTGAAGGAATTATCCTATTAAATCAGGGAAAGTGGATGTAGGATCTTGAGTCTCTGAACCACTATAAACTCTTGTGTTGATTTACTTTCAAGTACTTTCATACATTCAACACTGCACACAAAACTGATCTTTCAAAGGACATATACTTAAGACTGTGCAAACCTGATTTGGACAAGTTCCCTGAAAACTGGATTGATTGACTAAGTGATTTCAGAACTTAAAAGGAGTTTAAACTAAAGGGTCAACCACTAATTCCGCACTTATAACTAACTTAGATAGTCATTCAACTAAGTACTCAATAGTACTTAGTAGCTTGGTTATCTTCAAGAAGTTATACTCATCAGCAGAGTTGTCCAGGACAACATTGCTGATCTCTGGTTTGATCAAGTTTGAAAAAGAAATTGCATACAAGTGTATTCCCCCCCATACACTTGTTATATACTCCTTTCAGGATCAACAGTGTTTTATGAAATGAAGCCTCAGTTATATTATTCAGTTTTTATGTTTTGTTGTATAATATTTTTAAATGAAAGAATGTTTGTTATATTTTTACAGTGGATATCTGTTTTCTGATGTTTTTGTAGTGAAAATCTGTTTTTTAATTGAAAAGTAGGAGTAGTAATTATGGTGGAGATCTGTTTTCAGTTTTGAAAAGCTTTTACTTTTGTTTTTTAAATGAAAATCTTTTTTTTTTAATTGAAAAGTGGTAAATATTATTAGTGAAAATAGTAACTATTATTAGTGAAAAGTGGTAACTATTAATATTGAAAAGTGGTAAATGGTAATACTGAAAAGTGGTAACTATTATTAGTGAAAAGTGGTAACTATTAATACTGAAAAGTGGTAAATATTAATACTGAAAAGTAGTAACTATTACTAGTGAAAAGTGGTAACTATTAATACTGAAAAGTGGTAACTATTAATACTGAAAAGTAGTAACTATTATTAGTGAAAAGTGGTAACTATTAATACTGAAAAGTGGTAAATATTAATACTGAAAAGTGGTAACTATTATTAGTGAAAAGTGGTAACTATTAATACTGAAAAGTGGTAACTATTAATACTGAAAAGTGGTAAATACTAATACTGAAAAGTAGTAACTATTATTAGTGAAAAGTGATAACTATTAATGCTGAAAAGTGAGAACTATTATTAGTGAAAAGTGGTAATTATTAATAATGAAAAATGGTAATTATTATTAGTGAAAAATAGTAAAATCTGTAAAAAAAAATGGTAATAATTGTTAAAAAATTAATTAAATTGAGAAGTTTTAGTGAAAAGTGGTAATAATTGTAGTGGTTAAAATCTGTGAAAATGTTAATAATTGTAATGTTAAAATATGTGAAAAATAGTAATAATTGTAGTATTAAAATTAAATTATTTTAATTAAAAAATTAATTTAATAAATTGAGTTTAAAGGTTTTGAACCTATGATCTTTGTACTCCTTAATCCATAATTTCGCTTTTCATAATAATAAGGGTTGATCGGTCAACATAGTGTGCACGTACACACTGTGCACAAGAGACCAACTCCAAATTTAATGATAACTTTGAAATATTATTTATTTTTCTAAATTAATGTAAAATGATAATTATTTTAAGAATTTTTTTATTTTAATTTGTTATTTTTGTACAAAAGTTAAGTTTCAAGGCATTCACATATATATATTAATTAGTAAGTAGTAGTTATACGATAAGGTCATTTGTATCGATGTAAACACAATAACAAAATTAATTAATTAAAAATTACATTTAAATATATATACAAATTAAATGTTTTATTTAAATTAATAAAAAAAAATATCATACCATTATCATGCCGTATAAATTCACTAACAAGTAAAATTGATTTTAAAAAAATATAAGTTCTTTATTTTTTTTTAAAAAAATAGTCGTAGATATGATTAGAAAAATGATATTAACTCTATCATCATACAAGTTTGTCGAAAAAAAAAACTATTTTACACTAATTAAGCTATGACTGTTAATATGAGAATCGCGAGATACAAAATAAAACATGAAATTAACCCTTATGACATACAATATCATATTTCAAAATTACAAAATTTATATATATTCATAGCCACAACGCCGCTTGCTTCAACAACGGAGTCAATTCCCCGGTTTGGCGTTGTTGGCGCATCATAAATGTGTGGGTTTGTAATATGTTACGTCACAAGCTAAGGTTGTCACAATTTCAAAAGCTTCTAAATTACTTACGTAACTAAACTCATCATAATTTGGACCCATATTTATTTTCAACACTTTTACGTCATGTGATATGGAGAGGAGGTTCATCGGAGGGTCAATTTAATATAGGTAAAGTCTCATATAGATTGATACTATGAAAAAATATCAGTATTCATTTTGATGGAGAAATTTATGTTTATGATCCATCATTTAAATTCACTCCACTTGTATTAAAAAGTAAATGAATAGATTTTAAATATTTAAATTTGAGTCTTTAGTTAAAATTAAGAGAATTTTAAATTTTTATTAAAATCATTTCATTTGAAATCTATGTATTATATATGAAGTTGACACATGCAAATTAATTATTCATAAAGTACCACTGTATTTTCCAGAATCAGATCGTTGAATTCCATCCCTCGTTTCTCCACATCTTTAATCTATTTAATTTAGATATGAAATCTCCAAGTATGTATATATATTATAAAATATTTCTATGAGCCACAACATAATTAAAATAAATAATATTATTTTTCACGATATCACATTATACGAACTGACAACAATTCCATCTACAAAAAAGTTAATTTATTAAGACTTGAGACGTGGAATGATTTCTTCCCTTTAACACATGACTTGCAAGTATAACATTTTATATAACTCTTTAAATTAATACTCAATAAATTAATAAACTCTCTAAAATAATATTTTTGGCCGGTCTCGACTCGGGGATAGCGTGCTAAATTAATAAACTCGCTAAAATTATAAGATAATACATTTTTTGTAATTTCTATAGACCCCAAACAAAATATAAATTAATAATTCCATTTATACTACCTATTACATGAATGATTTATGAAGGTTTCTTAAAAAATGACTCAATTGTTTTTGTTTTTTTGTTGAAATCAATTTCACCTTAAATCTCGTCTCTAATTTTCCTTATCAATTTCACCTAAAAGTTTCACCATAGTTACTAAGAACCCATTCTTGCATTTGCTTTTGAGTGAGACTTGAATTATCCTTGTTGTGCTTGCATAATGCTTTTCGAATCTTGTCGGTCATTGTTATTTTTTTCACACCTATAAGATGAGAAGTCATGTTGTGTGTATGCTTTGTTTGTGTTAGCATATTTTGATCTTGTATATTTATATTGAAAATAATGTTTAATGTTCATAAATAATTGATACAATGAACACAAGATGTATAATAATGTGGAAGATTGAAGAATTTTTTTAAATTAGACCCTTTATTTGATATACAATAAAAAATTAGAAGTAGAAGTTTGAAAGAGTGTTTCTATAAATTAATAAAATATTAATTAATATATAAATTAATAATTATTAATTCTCTTTTAATTAATAAATTTTGATGGTCCCAAGATTATTAATTATTAGTTTCTACTGTACTTGTACATATGCCATTATTTGCATACGCACTTGAATTTTAAGCGGTAGTTTAATTGAATTTTTAATATACAAATTAAAATCATATTAAAATAGTGGTTCAGTACTCACATCAATTGATCGTGCTATAGAGTGCATGCACTCTTTATATTTATATACGAAAAAATATATATTAAAGAGTACCATGTTTTGATATACTCGGACTAATCTATAATGTATACTCCATTAATATATTTAAAAATTAATATAAATAAAATAATTTCACATTTCTGACTTTTTTAGATTTACAATAATGTCTTGGATTCATAACCAGTTGAAAATAACTCTTTTCTAGAAATTCTTAAACTACAATATAAAATATGATATATACTCCATCCGTTCTCCTTAAATTTTTATATTTGAGAGATAACATATATTTTAAGGAATATACTAATATAAAGTTATTGATAAAAGATCATGTAACAAAAGTAAAAGTAGAGAGAAAGTGTAAAAAAAATATAAAGGTGAAAGAGAGAAAAGAAAAATGAAAGATCATTGATTGTAATTTTGTGTAAATGTAAATATAATTTGTTAATAAATGTGGGATCCTAATTTACAAAAAAATAAATTACAAAATAACACAATATAAAATTTATAGAGATAATTATAACAATATAGTGTTGACGATATTTAGACGGCATTATTTTTATAAAATACCACTCATATATATGAATATACTTTTACAAAGGAAAATTCCAAAGTCAATAAGAGAGGGTGTGTATAATATATTCTAGAACTTGCTCGAAATGGACTACATTTTCAAAGAATTGAAGTAAAGTGTAAACAATTCTTTATCTGAAATTAGCTTTGTCATTTGTCTCACGATTAAAAGAGAAAATATACAAGTAATAATATTGTGTAAATCTAGATATGGGCAGATGGTTGAAATCGATGATTTCGATTTGGCCAAAATTGAATCCATAACCGAGGTCGGTTCGGTTATGGTTTTCGAACCGTCGGTTCAGACAATTTGTTCTTTTACTTTTTTTTTACTCTTTTTTTATTTGTTTTAACTTTTATTTATATTTATAATGTAATACAAATTAATGAAATTATACAACTTAAATTTATACTTATTAGTTATTTACAATTTACAAGTTTAAAGTTACAACAAATTGATAAATTTAAATTTGTACAAACTTACAAAACAAATTACAACAAATTGATAAATTTAAGCGTTATACAAACTTAAAAAATAAATTACAATAAATTGATAATGATAAATTTATATGTTATACAAATTACAAACTTACAAAAGATTTTTCCTTGTTAGCATTGACAATGTCAGATATATATTTATCATCCTCGAGTATGTCAAATTCGCCTCAATCTAAATTGAGTTGCATTGACGTACATATTCATTTCATAATTTTCAAATTCTTGAGTATATGATGACCTTACTTTTTTTTTATCATTACGAGTAAAAAAATACTAGAAATATTTTCCATATTGTCGACATTTTCGACGTTAACACTAGCACTATGTCTAGAATCGAAAGTAGAAATGGAGGAACGATGAACATTTGAAATATACTCACTAATTAATGTCAATAGACTCTACGAGAGGATATAAATGATTATAATACAACTCTGACAACCCTTCTACACTATCTAACTTATATGTATTGATAGAAGAGAAAATACAAAGAGAAATGTTAGAAACTTGAATCTATTATGAAAATTTGAGATTTTGATTTAATTAAAATATTTCTAATAGATGCAGATGGAATGTTAGTAGTTATCTCTTACTACTAAATATTGTTTTATAGAATAATTAGATAATGAAATTTAAAATTATAATAATAATAATAAGGAAATTAGGTCACGTTAGATTTGGAAATTATGTTTGGTGGTTAGAAATCAAATTTTGTAATTTGGTTGAGATCGTTCTTCCGAATTCTACCTAGAAATAAGGAAAGGAAATAATTAAGGATATTTTGGATATTAAGAGAAGTAGAAATAAGTTATTTTTAAAGTACACATATTTTTACAGAGAAAAGAGTTTTAAAACAATTAATCCTCAGGATTTAGGGGTGTTATCTATTTAAATGTACTCCAATCCTGACTGACAGCAGGATTAATAATAGTAAATGTTTAAGGGAGATTTTTAAAGGAGTATGTGACAAATGTTTAAATAATAGTGGGACAAATATTTTTATTAAATGTTCAATTAATAATGGAATAGAGGAGTAATATTTACAAATTAAAAATGAGAAATTATTTTTTAAAAATATCAAAATTATTTTATATACATATAATAATTAAATATGAAGGTTAATTTTGCAAAATTAACTAATTGATGGAGATGAAGCCGCATTATTGTTTCTTGACAAATATGATCGCCTGTTGATCGACTAAGCCCAAGCCCGCAAGTTTATTTAATTATCTAGTGTCTTTTTATGAGTATTAATTAATAAAGGGGCTTAGTTGCAAAGTAGGGTTAAGACTTTAAAGGTATTTAAACCCATCTGTAATAACTAAGACGACAACTTTTGAATTAATAAAGAAGAGTTTTCTGCTTTGAGGATTTCATCGTCTAGTACACGTAGTGTCAAGATGACTCCTCTTAGTGTTCATATTCTGTGATTGTATACGCTTCTACATCAGTTGGTATAACAATCCAGTTCACGTTCCGTCACGATGCCGCCTCGTCGCCAACCTGCTGCTAATGACGCTACACGCTTTGAGCAGCGTTTAGATCTGCTCACCCAGCAACTCACACAACAGGGTGATTTGCTTCGCCAGTTGGCCGCTGTCACCCTTGGCGGCGCGGACAACCCCCCGATTGGTCAGCGTGTTCCTCGACCTGATGGGGTCCGTCCCAATGACTTGCCAGATCTTCTTGCCTCTTCGGATGATGAGGCCACCATTGATAATCCCTTTGCTCCACTCGCCGATCGTCACGATCATCGCCAAGACCATGGATCCCGCTGGGAATCAGGTATTAAAGTTGATCTTCCTGAGTTTGATGGTGGGTTGGATCCGAATGCTTTTCCAGATTGGTTGATCACTATCTAGGACGTCCTTGACTACAAGCAGATTCCCCTGGATCGTCGCGTCCCTCTCATTGGCACACGTTTGCGTGGCAGGGCAGCCGCCTGGTGGTTTCAATTAAAAAATGTCCGTCGTCGGCAAGGGCGTTCCAAGATTGTTAAATGGGAGAAATTTGCAAAACACCTTCGTAAGGAGTTTCTTCCATAAAATTATGATCGTACACTATACCAAAAGTTCCAGAATTTGCGACAGGGGTCACGCACGGTCGACTCTTACACCGAGAGTTTTTATCAATTGCTCGCCCGCGTTGAACTATCGGAAAATGACGATTAATTAGTTGCTCGCTACATTGGTGGTTTACGTGTACGTTTTCAGGATGTGTTGAATATGTTGTCCCCTGCCTCTGTATCCGAGGCACATCAACGAGCCATTCTGTTGGAATCCCAAATGTCTCGGCGATCTGCTAATCCGTTTCAGCCCTCCGCTACTCGCCCTTCGGGTCCTCCGTCGAACCCACGCATGGATTTTGAGAAGGGTTCTTCTTCTCAACCACCACCTAAGGTTCCTGGTCCCCCTGTTGCTACTTTTGCCAAGCCGGGGCAATGTTTTTCGTGTGGTGAATCAGGGCATTTGCATGCTAATTGCCCGCGCCGTGGGTCGCGCGACTTATTTTTAGATGACACTGTCGTTGGTGATGGGGAGTATCTTGGGCCTCCAGTGTATGATGAGGAGGCTCCACCTTCCTCTCTTGAGGAAACCCTTTCGGGGGATGTTGGCACGAACTTGGTGCTCCGCCATTCTTGCTTAGCTCCTCGGCAACCGCCTATAGATCCGCAACACCATGCTCTCTTTGAATCAACATGCACGATCAAGGGAAAGGTATGTCATTTTATTATTGATTTTGGCTCGTGCGAAAATGTTATTGCCTCCATTGGTGTTGATAAATTGTCTCTGATCACTGAACCCAATCCCAACCCGTATAATTTGGCTTGGCTTGAACGTTCAAATAATGTATCTATCGATCGTCGTGTTTTGGTTTCGTTTTCTAATGGCACTAATTATGTAGACTCGGTTTGGTGTGATGTGGTTCCGATGGACGCTTGCCATCTCTTATTGGGCCGACCGTGGCAATTTGATAGAGAGGTTGTACACACCGGTCAGACAAATTCTTACACCTTCTCCCTTCACAGTGTTAAATATACATTGCTACCTTCAGTGCCCAAAATGCCCCGTGGGTCGCATGAACAAACAATGACTTTGCTTTCACATGCTTCTTTTATGCGTGAATTGGAAGATGCACATCAAGTTTTCCTTCTACTATCTCATGACGTGATGGAACATGCCCACGTTCAGCCTTCTGTTCTGCCTTTGATGGGGGAGTTTTCTGATTTATTTCCTGATGAATTGCCTGATTCATTACCGCCACTCCGTGATATTCAACACCACATTGACCTTATTCCGGGAGCGGCACTCCATAATCGCCCGCATTACCGAATGAGTCCGATTGAACACGAAGAACTTCGCCGCCAAGTGGAGGATTTGTTACGACGGGGGCATGTGCGTAAAAGTTTGAGCCCATGTGCAGTCCCTGCATTACTGATTCCTAAAAAAGATGGGAAATGACGTATGTGTGTTGATAGTCGGGCTGTGAATAAAATAACCATCCGTTATCATTTTCCAATTCCTCGGTTGGATGACCTATTGGACCATCTCGGGGGCGCTGTTATTTTCAGTAAGCTTGATCTTCGCAGTGGTTATCATCAGATTCGCATTCGTCTCGGGGACGAATGGAAGACGACATTCAAGACGAGAGAGGGTTTATTTGAATGGCTCGTCATGCCCTTTGGCCTATCTAATGCTCCTAGCACATTCATGCGTGTGATGAATCAGTCCCTCCGCCCTTTAATTGGTGTTTGTGTTGTCGTTTATTTCTACGACATCTTGGTGTACAGTAAATCTGAATCTGATCAGTTACGTCATCTTCAGGATGTTTTCCAGATTTTGCGAGCAGAAAAGTTTTTTGCAGCTCTTGCCAAGTGCTGTTTCTTGACTGATACTATTCTTTTTTTGGGGTATAGATTTTCGGTGTCCGGTATAGGAGTTGATTCTCAAAAGGTTGAGGCTATACGTGCATGGGCGTCTCCTACTTCATTAATTGAGGCTCATATCTTCCATGGCCTCGCATCGTTTTACCGGCGTTTTATCTCACACTTCAGCTCTCTTATGGCACCCATAACGGACACTTTGCATGGCAAATATTTCCGCTGGACACCGGAGGCGGAAGAAGCCTTTCAATTGGTCAAGTAGAAATTAACCAATGCACCCCTGCTTGTAGTGTTGTTATTCGAACCGAGCCTTAACGAGACTCGGCTCGGCTCGACTCGTTAAGGCTCGATAAGGCTCGACTCGTTTAGCTTAATGAGCCGAGCTCGAGCTCGATTAATACTCGACTTACTAACGAGCCGGCTCGAGCTCGACTTATTAGGCTCGATAACTATTTTTTTGTAAAAAATTACATTAGGCTCGTTAGGCTCGGCTCGACTCGATAGGCTCGTTAACGAGTCGAGTCGAGCTCGAACCTCAAATACTCGGCTCGACTCGGCTCGAATAACAGCTCTACCTGCTTGTTCTCCCAGATTTTAATACGCCATTTGAGCTGCATTGCGACGCGTCCAAGGTGGGGATTGGGGCAGTTTTGAGTCAGGGTGGCCGTCCGGTCGCTTATTTTAGCGAAAAATTAAATGGGGCCCGTTCTAGATATAGCACATACGATCTATAATTTTATTCCATCGTGCAAGGTATTCGACATTGGCGCCAGTATCTTTTTCACCGTGAATTCATCTTATACACCGACCATGAATCTTTGAATCATTTGGCAACTCAAGATAATTTATCCACTCGACATGCTAAGTGGTCCGCTTTCTTGCAACAATTCACGTTTATTGTCAAACACCAATTTGGCGCTTTGAATCGTGTTGCCGACGCCCTAAGTCGTCGCTAGTGCCTCTTAACAGATATGCATATAGTTGTCACAGGTTTCTCTGAATTTTCACGCCTCTATGTCGATGACACATTTTTTGGCCCAATTCTGAAATTATTGGTGGCAAATCGCTGGGATGAATATGTATGGGTGGATGGCTACTTATTTAAGGGGCTGCAACTTTCTGTGCCATCCAGCAGCCTTCGTACTTTACTTGTGGCTGAAGTGCATGTGTATGGTCATGCGGGGCACGATCGTACGACTGAAATAGTGTTGCATCGTTACTTCTGGCCATCTATTCAGAGGGATGTCGCACGGTACGTGCAGCGGTGTAAGGTGTGCCAGGTATCTAAGGGTACCGCCTCGAACGCAGGCTTGCACCATCCCCTCCCAGTTCCTTCACATCCATGGGTCGCCATAAGCATGGACTTTGTGCTTGGGTTGCCTCGGACTCAACGTGGCAGCGATTCAATCTTTGTTGTGGTGGACAGGTTCTCCAAAATGGTGTGATTTATTCCATTGCAAAAAAACATCGAATGCTGTCCATGTAGCCCAATTATTTTTTCGTGAGCTGTATAAAATCTACGGCTTGCCACAGTCTATTGTTTCGGACAGGGACACTTGCTTTCTTAGCCATTTTTGGCGCTCGCTATGGCGCATGGTTAACACTGAGTTGCACTTTAGTAGTGCTTACCATCCACAAACTAACGGCCAAACAAAAGTTGTTAATCGGTCGTTGGGAAATTTACTTCGTTGCCTCGTGGGTGACAAACCGAAATCTTGGGACATGGTTTTGCCTTAAGCTGAATTTTCTCATAATTGGCCACTAATCGAAGCACAAGATTCTCTCATTTTCAGGTTGTGTTTGGCTTCAATCCACGCGCGCTGGTGGATTTACTTGTTGTTCCGGTCGCTCGCCCAGTCGACAAACGAGCTGAGGACCTGGTTGTAGAGTTGCAGCAGATCCATTCCACCACTGTTGCTCGTCTTGAGGTTGCTAATACTCGGTACAAAGCTGAAGCTGGTGCCCATCGCCGCCATGTCGACTTCGAAGTTGGAGACTTTGTGTGGGCTGTCCTCACGAAGGACCGCTACCCAGCTCATGAATACAACAAGCTTTCGTCCCGTAAGATATGCCCGGTGGAGATCATGGAGAAGATTAATTCAAATGCCTACCGTCTGCGTCTCCCAAGCCATATGCAGACGTCCGATGTTTTTAACGTCAAACACTTGGTTCCGTATGTGGGAGATAATTCTTCAGGAGATGAAGCCAGTACCGATTCGAGGGCGAATCGTTTCAAAGGAGGGAAGAATGATGGAGATGAAGCCGCATTATTGTTTCTTGAAAAATATGATCGCCTGTTGATCGACCAAGCCCAAGCCCGCGAGTTTATTTAATAATCTAGTGTCTTTTTATGAGTATTAATTAATAAAGGGGCTTAGTTGCAAAGTAGGGTTAAGACTTTAAAGGTATTTAAACCCACCTGTAATAACTAAGACGACAACTTTTGAATTAATAAAGAAGAGTTTTCTGCTTTGAGGATTTCATCGTCTAGTACACGTAGTGTCAAGACGACTCCTCTTAGTGTTCATATTCTTTGACTGTATACGGTTCTGCATCACTAATGAAAGACATGATTAAAGATCATTTTATTTTTTTATTTTATTCAATGAAGTTTACTTGCATATAGTATTATATTAATAAATAAATAAAATTGAAATATAGTTTTATGCCAAATCTAATTTTTATATAAACGAGATGTGTGTGTTTTTTCATTTGTTCAAAAATCTGGCCCAATTTTTTATTATTTTTATTTTATCTTACAAATTTGTTAAAAAAAATATGAGGGAGAATTAAAAAGAGGGAGAGAGGAGAGGGGGAAGAGAAAATATGAAGGAGAAAAAGGTCTGCACGGTGGAGAGAGTAGAAAAGGTGCGCAGGGAAAAAGAGAAGAGAGGAAAGTAAAAATATGTGTCGCGGTTAAACCCGTATATCTATAAAAAAAAATTAAATTTTATAATTAAATCTTTTTGAAGACGCGCGGGTTGTAAACAAAATCGTTTATATTATATTTTAAAGATTCTATTTCTTATGTATAATAATTAAAATAATCTGCCACAATATTTATATTATATATTGCGTATCTAGTGTAATAGGTATGGGCCCGAGGAGTATTTTATTTTAATTGTAAGCCCATAATGAATTAGACTCAGTCTATTTAATACGTAATTAGCACAATGATCAACATAAGTCTGATAAATTAGAGATTGACGGCGGCGGAACACATAACTCCATTGACAACCTCCAGCGCCCAATCCAAGCAAGCAGGTAAGTTATTTTCTTTTATATATATATATATATATTTACATTAATCATTATCTTTGATAATTTGAACAAAATTATATCATAGTTCTCCACGTGGTAGAATATTAATTTGAGTTATAAATTATTTGGCTACAAAATTACAAAATCACAGTCGAAATTATTAAATAAATTAGTTGGGTTGCGTAAGCATTTTTTAGAAATATGTGAATATTAGTGTTAAAACGAACATTCGTATGCATATTATTAATCTGAATATTGTTTCTTGCGTAAGATATACAAGGGGTATGTATATATACTTGACCTAACAGAAGACAAAAAGGCCCATAAATAATTATGGAAACTAACTCCTAATAATATGCAACTAACTCTAGATACTCAAAACAAACTCATGTGACTAAACTGAAAGATCACGTATACACAAATCTGGTGAAATATCATTCAATACTCCCCCTCAAGTTGGTGTGTGAAGGTCTCGAACACCCAACTTGCCTCGAAGAAACTTGAAACGCTCAGCTCCAAGTGCTTTGGTAAATATATCTACAACTTGATTGGTGGTCGAGATCATGCATTGACAAATGTCCCCACTCGTAACTCGTTCACGTACAAAATAAAAATCCATTTCAACATGTTTAGTGCGCTAATGGAAAACAGGGTTTATAGCAATACGACGGGCCGCTTGATTGTCACAATATAGATCGGTAGGACCTGTTTGAAAAATCCCAAAATCACGAAGCAACCACCGAAGCCAAACAACTTCGCAAACTGTGGTGGTCATAGCTCGATACACCACTTCGGCTGACGACCTTGACACAACCGATTGCTTCTTGGTATGCCACGATACGGGAGCAGCGCCAAGCGTGATAATATAACCTGTGGAGGATCGACGAGTATATGGGCATCCAGCCCAATTCGAATCACAGTGTGCTCGAAGAGTGAAATCTCCAGCTGCTGGGAGAAATATTCCTTGTCCCGGCGACTGCTTCAAGTAACAGAGCACTCTGTGAGCGGGTGTCAAGTGTGTTTGACGTGGGCAATTCAAAAACTGACTCATTTGACTCACCGCAAAGACGATGTCAGGACGGGTAAATGTCAAGTACAATAATCGCCCAATCAGACGCCGGAATTGTGATGCATCAACGAGGGGACTCTCATCGTCGGGGCACAATTTTAAGTTTTGTTCCATGGGGAACGCACTCGGTCTACTTCCCATTAGACCACTCTCCTCCAAGATACCTAATGCGTATTTTCGTTGACTCAAGATAAAATCTTCAGGTGACCTCGCGACCTCAATTCCCAGAAAGTATTTAAGTTTCCCCAAATCCTTGATACTGAATTTGTCATCTAGATAGCGCTTGACGGTGGCAATGTGAGTAGAGTCGTTGCTTGCTAAGATGACATCATCGACGTAAATGAGTGCGGAAACGTAGGTAAGACCTTTTCGAAAAATGAAAAGGCAATCATCAGCTCTAGACTGTTGAAAATCGATTGATTGCAAGGCTTGGGTAAACTTCTCATACCAATTCCGAGAGGCTTGCTTGAGACCGTATAAGGATCTCTTTAGTTTACATACCCGTGTGTCGCCATCTTTTACAAAACCCTGGGGGTACTCGCATATACACGTTTTCATGTAGGTCACCATGTAAGAAAGCATTATTTACGTCCAATTGATGCACCTCCCAGTTTCGTTTGGCCGCAACGGTTAACAAACAACAGACGGTGACGAGTTTGGCTAAAGGAGCAAATGTCTCATGGAAATCAATGCCCTCGACTTGAGTAAAACCTTGTGCTACTAATCGAGCTTTGTACCTCTCAATAGTACCATCGGGTTTATATTTTATTTTGTAAACCCATTTCGCTCCAACTGCCTTTTTTTCGGGAGGGAGTGGAGTTAAGTCCCATGTATCATTTGCTTCTAACGCATTAATTTCTTTTGTCATCGCTTCACGCCACAATGGGTCTTTCACTGCTTGAGAAAAATGCTTGGGCTCATCGCAAGATGTGATTGCTGCCAAAAACGTTTTATGAGGCTGAGAGAACTTGTCATAAGTGATGAAATTTGATAATGGGTATGTGGTTGATCCTACTGAGTTGGACTGTGAATAATCTATTGATGGCGGTAAATCTGTGACATAAGAATCGAAGTATTTAGGGCGCATCTTAATTCTCTGATTTTGACCAATTGTTGGGGCTGTGACGGCTGGAGCGAGTTCATTCGATATTGTTTCGGCTGGGACAGCATCGGTCAGAATGTCTCGACCTGGTGAAATGTCATCCAAAACATCTCCTATAGTAGGGGACTGATCAGATGTGTCGGGTACAGTGATAGGAACCTCCTGTTGTGATGATGGTCGAATATAAGGGCGTAGGTTGCCAAAATACTCAGTGGTGTGGCCTTGCACACGCGCACTTGCTGCTGTAACGGTAGTGGTAAAATCCATATCAGTCGTGTCTTTGAAAGGATATATTTCTTCCATGAATGTGACGTCCCGAGAGCTATAGATCTTGTGCGACTGTAGATCAAAAACTCGATATGCCTTTTGCCCAGAAGGATACCCAATAAATATACAAGATCTACCCCGTTCATCGAACTTGTCTTTACGTCGGTTATCATGGGCGTAAACTAAACAGCCGAAGACTCGGAGATGGGCATATGTGGGTAGTTTGTCAAATAAAACTTCACACAGCGTTTTATTGGACAGAATTGGCGAGGGAAGTCGATTGATTATATAAACAGCGGTGAGAACACATTCCCCCCAAAATTCGATGGGAAGGCCCGACTCAAATCGCAAAGCATGTGCAACATCCAAGATGTGTCTATGTTTTCGCTCCACAACACCATTTTGTTGTGGAGTGTCTGTACATGAACTTTCAAATAAAATACCATTATCATCATAAAATTGAAGCAACATAGTGGACTGAAATTCAACCCCATTATCTGATCGAATTCGACAAACACGACGAGTAAACTGAGTATAAACCATTTTGACAAATCGAATTAAACAAGCATCAACATCAGACTTCCGTGGTATAAGGAAAACCCAAACTCCTCGATTATAATCATCAACAATTGAGAGAAAGTAACGTGCACCGGTAAACGTATCACATCTATAGGGACCCCAAATGTCACAATGAATCAACTCAAAACTAGAAGTAGTTTGACTAGTGCTATGCGGAAAGGGTAAACGAGTTTGCTTAGCTCGTATACATGAATCACAAAAAGGACTAGATTTGAAATTTTTCAAGGAGGGTATAAATTTCAGTCTATTATCATATGCATGACCCAGGCGCTTATGCCATATGTCTGATCCTCCAACAGTGGTGAAAACTATTCCTTGATTCCTTAATTGCTCTATGTAATACAAACCATTAGAATACTTACCCGCTCCAATCAACGTCCTCGAGGGTAAGTCCTGTATTTCGCAAAAAGTCGGGAAGAATAAGGATATGCAATTTAAGTCAGCAGAGAGACGACCGACAGACAATAAATTGCAGTGAAAACGCGGTATAAATAGAACACGTTCAACCGGTAATCCATTTTCAAAATTGTCGTGCCTACGATGTGTACATGCACCATTTCGCCATTTGGGATTCTTACTGGAGGTTCAGAATGGTTTCTTATAACATTACTCAGAATACTCTCATCACATGTGATGTTCTCGGTTGCACCCGAGACAATGATCCAAGAGGCAAAATCCGTACCTGCCATGTTTGCCTTCGAATTGGAAGAATTCAATATTTTGCCATAAACAAAACCAATCTTGTTTTTAGCATATAAGAAATTTGTGATGTTATCAATCACGACGGGTAACACCTTTGGGCCGCTGCCGGAACCATCACACCT
Source organism: Galeopsis tetrahit (assembly GCA_963675135.1). Lineage (NCBI taxonomy): Eukaryota > Viridiplantae > Streptophyta > Magnoliopsida > Lamiales > Lamiaceae > Galeopsis > Galeopsis tetrahit. Next base: position 60,596,237 of record OY776132.1, read on the forward strand.
TTTCTCGGAATCATCATCTCCCGATTTACTTCCCGTCATATTTCTCACACCGTAAAACGTCGTGATCAAGATTTGATTGAAACTTGAGTAATCTACCAGGATTGCTGATACCATGTTAAAACGAACATTCGTATGCATATTATTAATCTGAATATTGTTTCTTGCGTAAGATATACAAGGGGTATGTATATATACTTGACTGCTACTATAAGCCCTAACCGAAGATAAAAAGGCCCATAAATAATTATGGAAACTAACTCCTAATAATATGCAACTAACTCTAGATATTCAAAACAAACTCACGTGACTAAACTGAAAGATCACGTATACACAAATCTGGTGAAATATCATCCAATAATTAGGAGTATGAGGGTGAAGTTAATTTATGATATAATTTATTTTTTTGAAATGTTAAAATTATGAGATGGACAAATAAGATAAGTGTATAAACAATTGTGAATTGAAATAAGACAAGAAATACTAAATATTAAATTGATTTTTGGCCCCTATCCCTATCCAATCATGCTCACAAGCGACCATTCCATGCAAAATAATAATTAAAACAGGAGATTGTAAAATTAATTCAGAAAAGCTTTATATTATAAGAAGACAAATTAAGGTGGGCAAATGAAATCAGATTAGACTGAAAGTAATTAATTAAAATAGAAAAGTACGTACTAATTTTTTATTTAAAAGAGACAGAGAAAAGGGCAAGTGACAAAAGCAGTGAATTTTTTGAAGTGTGAGTAGTCGTCTGCTTGTGGGCTGACCTTTCCTGCAAACATTTAATCATAATATTCTAATGATGTTTTTGCTTTTTTATTTTTTGTTTACGTTTTAATCTCTGGAATTTAGAATTTTAATATATCGAGAGAGATATAGGGGTTTAATTTGGCTCAATATTCTATATGAAACTATCGAGAGATAAGAAATAGAGAGTTGTAGAAAAAAAGGTAGAAAAATAACGAATTTTGCCAAAATATGAAATTATCTCATAAATCTATTTTTCATTGATATTTTATCTTGTGAATTTCTTCAGAAATTCAGATGTTCCTTTCTTCAACTTCTTCCTTCTCTCTCAATCATGGAAAGTTTTTTCAAGTTTTTCTCCACATAATTAAATCATTTTCTCATTTTAATACAATACCCTCATTAGAAAGCACCAGAAAGCACCAGATTAAAAGTTCAAACCGAAAAAACCAACTGATCAAATCAAATTAAAATATTCCGTATAAATTATGATTTGATTTTTAGTTTACAGTTAAATTTTTTTTTTTTTCATTATGGTTAGATGTTTAGTTTTCACTAATGAAAAAATCCAAAAATTAAACCATATTGATCTAATATATATAAATAAAAACTATATATTCTATAATTCATTTTATTTCAATATTTTTATAATCTAGCTTAGATTTTCAAGTTAATATTTCTTATATTTTCATAATTTATTTCACTATTTCGTATATTTTTAATGACTAGTTTTTATAATTTGGAAAGTTGGGATTGTATTTAATTTGTTTGGATTATATTTTGTATACTTAATTGTATTTTGTCTATTTATTAATTATTGTACAGTAAAAAAAAAATACTTTTGTTCAATTTAGAACCGACAAAAATATTTCAATTTTAACTATTTTTATAAATACGATTTGATTTTCAATTTTGTCAATTTATATTTCGATTTACTTAACCACACCCCTACACCATACCACCAAAAATATTTCTCTCACCCTAAATTTGGGTGAGAGAAAGCATATTCAATGAATTTAGGCCTAGTCAAATAAACAATTAAAAGTGGGCCAAAACATAAATGGGCCCAGAGAAGGTCCAGAAATAAAGGAGGGACTGGGTTCTAAAAATTAAGAATTAGGCTGAAAATTAAAAATCAATGGGATCGTTTTAATTTTTTTTATATATATAATAAAAAGAAAAGCCACATACATATTTATATCCTTCCACTATATCACGTTTCCATAAAAATAGCGCCAAAATCCAAGATAACAAAGATATGTTTCCATATATGTATCATGCATGTTTCCATATAAAACCCCAACATAAACCCTAACTATTTTATAATATATATATATATATACTCTATTCATTGCATTGATTTAACGTTTGTAATTTTATTGTCTTCAATTAAGCGACGATGCATTGTCATGCTTGTTCCAAAAATTTCAGTCAAGCTGCTCGTGACGAAGGCTATATGTAACTCCTTAATATACCTTTTTAATACCAATTTTTTTACTTTTTTAAAAATTGTAATAGAAACAGTAATGTGATGATTTGTAATTGCACAGATGTTGTCGACACTGTGGAGCAATTGTTGATGAGGACAACTTTACCGAGGAGCCCACCTTTGTAAAAAATTCTTCTGGACAGGTTTATTTTAATTTTGTATTAGGGTTTATGTTAATTGTCTCGTTAAATTGTTTGTTTGTTATGAATATTGTTGATAGAATCGAAATTTCCATTAAATTATTTTTGTAGTAACATTAAAAAATTTCATGAAAAATTACCATATTCGAACATAGATATCAAAAGTGTAACCGAAAAAATTCTTGTGGAACTAATTTTGCAATTAATTAACCTGATTGTTTATGTGTTAGTGAATTTGGCTTATCAATATGTTAATTGATTCAAATTATCCTTATTTGTTTAAATTTTGTTCATATTAATTATATGCTAATTGATTCAACGGAGCTAACTATCAGGGACTATTGTGACGACTGTCCAAAATAAGATAGGAATTTCTGATAGGACATACGACGAAGGTAAATAGGTTCATTTGCTACTTCTAATTCTATAAATTCTTCCTTCACACGTACCTTATCAATCAAGTGAAACAGTCACTACATTCTTGACTTTTATCCATTTTCGTTAAACATATCTATATATCACATATTTGTGACACGAAATAAACTCTACCAAGATGGTGACAGTTGAGGTGAAATTTAACAAACTTTTTTATGTATACTTTGATTGTCTTCTCATCGAATTGCCTTCGTTTTGCAGCGTCTTATGGGATAAAGGACATGATTTATGCCCTAGGAATTGATGGTGGTGATTCCCTAGCTAGCCAAGTTTTAAGATTGTTTGTGGTATATATGACTCTTTTGTTATATCCTACTCATATATTTTGTTGATTATTATTATAATTACTATGGCATGGCATTTACAGATATTAGTTGAGCGCAACTTCACCAGGGGACGTAGGAGAGAGCTAGTGCAGGCTTCTTGCCTTTACATTTGTTGTAGGTAATTATATCTCTTAATTCCTTTTTTTGTCTTGTTTAAATTAATTGGCAGAAATATAAAAGACTGTTTTTATTTCCACTTTGTTTTGCAGGATAAACTTGAAGCCATTTCTTCTTATGGATTTCTAAGAATATCTGGGGATAAACGTGTAAGTGATTATTTAGAACAATTATCAATATTGATGTTTGGATAATTAAATATCTTCTTATTCTTTATAATGTCTCACATGTATGTTCTAGGGACGGTCTTTTTGCAGATTTGCAAAGCTTTAAGTTTAGTAGAACATGATTTTGTTCAGAAGCCCGTGGATCCTAGCCTCTTCATTCACAAGTTTACTTATAGTAAGTCCCACTCTATATTTTATTTTCAATATTTGTAAATTTTGGTGGTTGCTATGACAGAACTTCGAATTATTGCTAGCATGAAGTGGACTGGATGCAGGTGACGAATGCTTAATTAACCATATTTGGAGCATGGTCGAGATATCTTTTCTAACATAAATTGCTTGCAGACGGGGAGGAAGCCGAGTGGACTATGTGGCGCTGCGCTTTATATATCTTCCCTTTCACATGGTCTCAATTGTACAAAGTCTGATATTGTGAGTTTAATTTGACATACAGATGTTTAGATGGGGAATGATGTTATTGTCCGTTTGAGGTTTTTTTTTTCCCTTATTTTTATTGTTTATATCGTTGTTAGATTAAGGTCGTGCACGTTTGTGAAGCGACTCTGACCAAGCGATTGATTGAGTTTGAGAATACCGAGTCTAGAAGTTTAACGGTATGATTTATTACATAATTCTAAATGGCAGTTCATTTGTAGTTGAAACTAAAAATACATGTGAACTTTGGTAGATTGAGGAGTTCACGATGAAATCGAAGGAGTTTGAAGAAGAAGAGGAGCGAAACAGATTGGCTACTACAGTGCCAAAAGCATCTGGAACTAGTACATTTCTGTGTAAGCATGATGAAAGTGGGAAGACTCCTTTTGCTCATGGTCTTTGCAAAGACTGCTACGACGATGTAAATCCTGAATCTATCGTGCATTTTGTCGAATATGTTTTCGTTTCTTAATTGGTGCAGTTCATTCAAATTTCTGGAGGCCTTGATGGTGGATTAGAACCGCCAGCTTTCCAGCGTGCGGAGAGGAAAAGAATAATGGCGATGGAAACTGCTAAAGATAGCTCGAAAAAGACGGATTCTTCGACTTCCTCTAACTTGGAACAGAACAAAAATCAACCTAATGTACGTTTTTTGTCCTAAAGTCGTTAGAATTTGAAGTATGATGTTGTTTTGGGAATCGGTCTCATAACTTTTGCATTTTTCGCAAAAGTTTTTGGGACCAAAATTTAACCAATTAAGGAGTTACAAAATTGAAATGAATTTTAACCCTTACACTATTTTTCTCCTTTGTTTCATGCAAACTGCAGTCTAATGAACAAAGGAGCACCAAGAATATGACTGAAGGTAATGTTATGCAACATGATCAATAAGAATATGTTTTATATTTAAAGGAACGTTGATTTTAATTGATTATTCCATGAGCTTCCTTGGAGAAGGAAATCGATCACGATTATGTTGACAATGGGATACATTCCGATCCTCCTATTGAAGATTCGGAGACACTATCTGACGTCGATGATGAGGATGTTGATGAGTATCTTCTTCACACTGAGGAGGAGAAGCAATTAAAGAAGATTGTCTGGGAAGAGATGAACAAAGAATATGTCCAGGTATTAAACTTGTTTCATGTAAGAATAATGTTTCTTAATTTTATAGTAATTGGGAAATTTTGCATCTGTGTCTGTTTTCTAACTCACAGGAACAAGCAATAAAAGATGCAGAAGAAAAAGCAGCACGCGAAGCATACGAGGCCAGGATTGCAAACTGCACCGAGGAAGAAAAGGCTAACCTGGAGTTTGTTGCTACGGCAGTAGCAAACGCTGCAAAGTTAAGGAAGGTGGAGTCTTGAAAATTGTTTTTTATAACTATTTTTAGTTATAATTCACAATTTAACGATTCACGTTGTTATTATCATTGAAGAATTTTGAACTAAATCCTCTTGAATATGATTTGCAGGAAAAACAACGAAAGCGAGCTGAAGAGGCAAAAGCTTCTGGTCCTCCTCGAATTGCTGCTGAAGCAGTGAAATAAATGCTCAATAAAAAGGTAATGTCACGTTATATGAGGGTTTTTTTTTTTCTTTTTTTGTTAGCTGTGATTGATATATACCTTAATATGATTATGTATGCTACAGAGGCTGACTCCTAAAATCAGATATGATGTACTGGAGGAGCTTTTAGATGAATCTGTAAGTCCCTTGTCTAAATCCTTTTTTTCTTTCTTTTCAATAGAGGTAATTTTATATCCATCTACAAACAGACAAATGGATGCTACTGGATATGAATTTATTACAAAATGGATACTAAACATATAGTAATAATTTCTTTCTCCAATGTTAATTTATATCAATGGGGTGCAGAAACTTTAATTGAAACTATTCTCGATAAACCTCTCAAAAAAAAAAAAAAAAAACTATTCTCGATAAAGTTTAAATTAACACTCACTTTAATACTCATGAGATTCATAATATTATTTCCTATCATTCTTTTAAGTTGGCAGAAATGGATAGACTATTTCATTTTCTTTGTGATTACTTGCAAACTTTTTTAAAGCTACTTCTTGCACCTCCTAATATTAAAATAACAAACCTCACAACATCATTTGAAACTCATTTTGAGCCTACATTATACCCTACATCTTATTAAATTACATTTACTCATTACTAAATTCTCTTTACAACTTAGTAAATCATCCAAAATACTCTCATTTGACCCTACACTCCCACTAAATCTATTTTTTAAAAAAGTAATTTATCGATCTTTATGTGCAATTCATCAGGAAAACTTGGATAGCAACAAGAAAAGACGAATAGAGGCAGAGTCGGAGGACAAGAATTTGAATAAAAATGAGGAAGATGAGATTGAGGAGTTTGAGGGCACTGAAGATGATTACTATCTTAATAATAATGGTGAATATGATCCTGAAGAATATTGACGATCCCTACAATCAAGACAATACTGAAGAATATTGACGATCCCTACAATCAAGACAATACTGAAGAATATGGTTTCGACAATGATTATAACCGTAAATTTGATGATTTTTAATACTTCTAAATTACTAACACTTTTGTATCTGCTGTATATTATCATGTATATATCTACTTTGTTTTTTTCTCCATTTTGCTTTTGCTTTTTTTAATTTTCACAGGAATTATTATCTAATTGAATAGCAATAAATATGTGTCATGTAATGTATATTAATATAATAACAAATTTAATGGCAACTTTGAAATATTATATTTATTGTTCTAAATTAATGTAAAATGATAATTATTTTAAGATAATCTTTATTTTAATTTGTTATTTTTCACTACAAAAAACGCGCGCTTTTGGGACGGACAAATACTGACGGATTTTAATCCGTCAGCATTTCCGACGGATATGCTGACGGATTGAAAAGTCAACATCAATGCTGACGGATTTCCGTTCCGTCAGCATTTGCCGAGGGAAATGCTGACGGATTTCCGTTCCGTCAGCATTTACCGAGGGAAAATGCTGACGGATTTTTTTAAATTTGTATACTGACGGAAATGCTGACGGATAATCCGTCAGCAAATGGCATGTTGATTTCGCACCGCCTCGTTTTCCAATAAGGTAACCGTTGGCTTTAAAGTCGGCGGTTACCGAGGGAAATGCCGACGGAATATCCGTCGGTATTTTTTTTTTTTTTTTTAATATATAAGGGCCTCAAACCTCAAATCAATCAGATACTGTTTTAGAGAAAAAAAAAGGGGCGTGCGTGAGGATTCGGTTTAGAAGACGAAGACGAGAACTTGGCCATTGAAGCAAATTTCTTCGATTACATTGATACGGTACGTTTTCTTAATTAGTTCTATTACTTAGTTTTAATACTTATATATGTTTATGCATGGATATATGTAAATATGAATAATTTAATGTTGATTTGCATGTTATATTGATTTAGTTAGTTGTTAAAATATTATGATCATGTTAGTATGTACGTTAGTTAATTTAATTTGTTGATTAAGAATAATTTTGATAGATCGAGTAGTTTTTTAAGGTTAATTAATTAATTGTTATATGTATACATTAATTAATTGTTATATAGTTAATTACTAGTTTAATTTAATTGTGTAATTTTGATATAGAATATTTTTAATGTAGGTAGTGCATGTTTGAATCAATTGTTTAAATTAGTTTAGATATAGTGGTTGGACCGTTGGATCACGTTGTAATTAGGAATATGTTGATTAAATTAGGAATACGCTATATTAGTACAAATTTTAAATTAGGAATATGTTCATTAAATTGATAATTATTGACCCAATTAGAAAATTATTATTTTAATTAGTTTTAGGTTTGTTAATTTAGGAATATATATGTTCAATTTTTTATTATTGATTAAGTTAGGTAGAAAAATAATAATTAAATTTGGTTATTGTTGATTAAATTAGGAATATGTTGATTAATTAAATTAGGAATATGCTGTATTAGTAAAAAAATTAAATTAGGAATATGTTCATTAAATTGATAATTAGAAAACTCCAATTAGAAAAGTATTATTTTAATTATGTTTAGATTTGTTAATTTGGGAATATGTTAATTTAGAAATATTTTTAATGTAGGTGATGCATGTTTCAATCAATTGTTTAAATTATTAGTTAATTAGATGGTTCGACGGTGGTATCACGTTGTAATTAGGTTATATATATATTGTTTTGATTTAAATTAGGAATATGTTGATTAAATTAGGAATATGCTATATTAGTAAAATTTTTAAATTAGCAATATGTTCATTAAATTAATAATTAGTAAAATTATGTATTTTTTATTGATTGAAACAGATGAGTGAACAAGTACCGAATGAGGGTTCGGGTTCACGTCGTAGGTCGTCATTTTGGTCACGTTCAAGGAGGTCTCGGAATGAAGAAGTTCCTGTGACGGCTCCTCCTCCTCCTCCTGTGGCAGTGTCGCCGCCGCCGCCGCCGCCGACTACGATGTCGGTTGGTTCGTCATCCTCTTCTCGTCAGCATCCTGTTCGAGACAAAAGGAAACCCATTGATATCGTTTCAGGAGCGTAAGTCAATAATTCTAATGTTTGATGAGATTCAATAACGATTAACTTTATTTATTTATTTATAATGTGTTAGTTTATAAATTTGTTAATAATTTTACAGGTTGGTGCCCGGTAATGAGGTGTCCAGGATGTGCACAAAATCCTTTAAGGATTGCAAGATTGCTAAGGGTGCTACCACTTGGTCGAAGGTGCCACAATCTAAAAAGGATGAATATTTCGACGAGTTCCAGGTATATAATTACAATATTTAAAGTTTATTAAATAACTAATTATTCATATTATTTGATAAATATGTTGAATATTTATTTGTATAGAAAAAGGCCCGTTGGGATACGGCGATCTACTCGGACGCCGCTATTTACGAGAAGTGGTACGGTCTTTGTTCTACTCGGTACACGAACATGATGTACGACTGGAGAAAGGCCTGGCGTACGAAAGACGAAAATCAAGTTCTGGGGAAAGACGAGGATGGTGTTGACCTGTGGGAGTCGTTGGTTGAGAAGTGGTTGGAACAGGCTTACCAAGAGAAGTGTGACAAAGCTCGGGCCAACCGCAGAACCGACGTTGGAGGAGGGATGGCAGTGCATCGGGGGGGAGCTCGGTCCGTCCTCGAGCAATCACTTGCTATCGTAAGTTTTCATTAATTTTTAAAAATTAAATAATTATAGTTAATTATTTTATATTAGTTATCTAAATTAATTTGTATATGTTTATTTGATACGTAATAGGAGCGGGAGACTGGACGTCCACACACCCACTTGGATCGGATGAGTCTTCTTCATCCGTTTAATACCGATACACAGACGTCCACCTACGGGCGCACTACTGACCTCCACGTAAGTTTAATTAAATTTATGTATTAATTACATTATATATATATAGATAATTAAATTAATTTTAATTTTTTAATTATGTAGTTGAGCGTCCGACAGAGGATTAATGAAGAGGCCGAGACGCAAGCCACCGCCACGACTACTGCTGAATCCGGAAGCAGCGGTACCCCTCCGGCTGTTGACGTGGACCGGTGTTACCTTGACGTTGCCCCGACCTCCAAGGGAAGGGTCCTTGGCCTTGGTGGGATGAGCAGCGCCGTGAGGACACCAAGTGGTCGGTCGGCCCGGAGTGCATCGCAGCTGTCCGTATCCTCCACTGCCGTCCCGGATCCGAACTTCATGGCACAGTTCCATAACTACTTCCGTACCTGGAGTGCCAATGCGGGTCGGACGTTGGGGATGTCTGATGAGCAGATCGAGGCCGTCTATCAACAGACGATGGGGCAACCAGCTCCAGCTCCAGCTCCAGGTCCAGCTCCAGATCAAGCTGCAGGTCAAGATGCAGGTCAGGCCGACGGTGGCGACGTCAACTTGAATGAGGATGTGGTGGAACAATTTTTTAACTTTCCGGGCACTGGTAACTATCCTGGCAACTATCCTGACAACTATCCTGGCAACTATAATGGTTGAACAATTTGAACAATTTAATTTTGTGTTGAACTAATTTATTTTTCTGTTGAACTTATTTAATTTTCTGTTGAACTTATTTAATTTTCTGTTGAACTTATTTATCTTTATGTATATATTTATGTTTATGTTGAAAAATATGTTGAACTATATATTGCAGTTTATTTGTGTAGTTTATTGGTGTATAGATGAAAATAGGGTGCATTCATTTGTTTCATTGAGTACAAAATAATCTCATTTAGAGTGCATTCTAGATATAGATTTAAACCACTTGAAGAGTGCATTTTAGTACAAATTAAAATAGCCTCATATAGAGTGCATTATACATATATTTAACCAAACCACTTGAAGGTGGTAGATGCAACCATGAGAACTAGCACAATCAAAATGATTTTGTTCACTTTGATTAAATCCTTGATTTCTTCAGCCAAATTCTTGATTTCTGTAACCAATTTCTTCATCTCTTGAGTCATTTTCTTCATGTCTTCAGTTTCTTGGTCACTTTGATTAGATCCTTGATTCTTGTCAACACCACAGTTTTCTAGAGTATCAGCCCATACAAAGAAACCACATCCACCACCACAACCATCACTTAGGGAGTCAGGACAATTATGAAATATCCTCCCTTTACTTCTAGGTTGTTTAGAAGCATATGTACGACATGCCTTTCCACAATATAAAACAAGGCCTTGCTGAAATCGAATAGAAGATGAAGAAGACATGATATTTCTTTGCAAAATAGAAAAAATCGAATATGGTGTGTGTGAGCTTTGTGTTGTTGCTATATATACAAAAAATTGAATTAATTAATAAAAAAATAATAATAATAACACGCCAAATGCCGACGGAATTAAGTTTCCGTCGGAATTCACCATTTGATAAATGCCGACGGATTATCCGTCGGCATTTATCTTTACTGACGGAAATTTTGGGCGGTGAAATGCCGACGGAATTAAGTTTCCGTCGGAATTCACCATTTGATAAATGCCGACGGATAATCCGTCGGCATTTATCGGGACTGACGGAAATTTTGGGCGGTGAAATGCCGACGGAAAGATAAGTCCGTCGGCATTTCCGTCGGGAAATGTTTCCCTAAAACTTTCTTTTTTTCCACTTCACTTTCGTATTGCAAATTTACACCAAAACTTTCTACTGCCTAATTTTTTTATGCTCATGCTCGGGTATTCAGAAACATCAAATTACGGTACATTTCTACCATTTTTAATTTACTCTATATATAAAATTCAATATAATGTAATTACATGTTTTATATATATCATAAGTTTTGTTTGAATTTATTATAAGTTTAGTTTAGTAATGTGTTGCTCCACTTAAATGTTTAGCAGATGGATTTGCCTGACCGTCGTTGGATGTATTGTACTCCTAGAATGATTAGAGGAAATGTGAATGTGGAATTTTATAATGAACTCGTGTTATTTGTTGAATTTGCAAAAAGCCAGCCACATTACATGAGTGGAAATTGCATTAGGTGTCCGTGTAATGCTAAGAAATGTCAGAATAAGCAATATAAAGAGATTGATGAGGTCCTAGTGCATATTGTGAAGAATGGTTTCGTTGATAATTATTATAATTGGACTAGTCATGGCGAAACACGTTGGTCTTATAGATTTGATGAAGTGTTTTACTATTACACTGCTGGAATCTATCAACTTGAAGCAAATTTCGATCATGTTGGCACTAGTAACGAGGTAGAACAACGGTTTGGGGACGAAGAACAACAGTTTGGGGACGAAGAACAACATTTTGGGGACGAAGAACAACAGTTTGGGGACGAAGAACAACAGTTTGGGGACGAAGAATCGAATATGTATCAAACAATGATCAGGGAAGCTGGTTTTTCAAACATGGAAGAGGAGCCGACGAATGAGGCATTTCGGTTTTATGAGATGCTCAAATTAGTCGAAGAAGATTTATATCCGGGTTGTGAATCTCACTCACAGTTGTCATTTAATGCACGACTCATGAACATTAAGACCGAGAACAAGCTTTCTAACAGGGCATATGAGCAAGTGACACAGTTATGCAGTGAAATTTGTCCTCAAAATAATAAGGTGCCTACGACGTTTCATCAAAGCAAACAAATGTTGAAGAATGTTGGTTTGCCGGTTGAGAAGATTGATTGTTGTGTGAAGGGTTGCATGTTATATTGGGGTGACGAAGATAGCAGTCTGAACATGTGTAGATTGTGTGGCCATCCCCGGTACAAAGAGGCACGTCGAAAGGGACCTGGTGGTCAATCGAAGAAGACAAAGAAGAAAGTGCCATATAAGAAGATGTACTACCTTCCTATCATTCCTCGTTTGATGAGATTATATCAATCAAGTGGCCTGGAAACACATGACGTGGCATGCTACAGATTCCTCTTCGGCTGAGTCGAGGGAGATGCGACATCCGGCAGACTCAGAGGCCTGGAAACATCTTGACAACGTGTTTCCAGATTTTGCTTGTGAACCGAGGAATGTGAGATTAGGTTTGTGTACTGATGGTTTTGCACCGTTTGGGATGCATGGGAAGCAGTATTCTTTGTGGCCGGTGATACTGACTCCGTATAATCTTCCTCCGTGGATGTGCATGAAACCTCAAACAATGTTTCTGACTGTATTGGTGCCTGGACCAACGAATCCAAAGGACAAACTGGATGTTTATCTCCAACCTCTTATAAAAGACTTGATCTTCTTATGGGAGAATGGAGTCCAAACGTACGATGTTTTTAGAAAGCAGAACTTCACGATGCGTGCTGCTCTTTTATGGACCATTAGCGACTTTCCTGCATATGGTATGTTGTCCGGGTGGAGTACGGCCGGAAAGAAAGCATGTCCGTATTGTATGGAGAATTCTGAAGCTTTCAGTCTCCCGGTGAGTAGAAAAGTTTCATGGTTCGATAATCACCGTAGGTTCTTACCTCAAGGTCACCCGTTTCGAAGAAATAAGAAGAACTTCGTAAAGAACAGAGCAGTCACAAACAATCGACCTCCACTTCGAGATGGTATTTTATACATTTATTTAATGAGTATTTAACGTATATTTATCTATTGCTTTTAGTGTCACTTATAATTTACTCTCCGTACAGGACGTAGGTTGTTATATGAGATTCAGTGGACGGGGTTGAAAAAAAGTACTGAGGAAAATGCAGCGGAACACAACAGAGGAATTGAGGGTGGTTGGAACAAAAGGAGTATTTTTTGGGACTTACCATACTGGAGTTCACTATTGATACGACACAATTTGGATGTGATGCACATTGAAAAGAATGTGTTTGACAATGTGTTCCACACAATCATGAACACCGAAGGCAAGACGAAAGACACTCCAAAGTCTCGGGAGGATTTGGACACTCTTTGTCGCCGTCCAGAGTTGAAAAAGGATGAGCGTACAGGTAAATTTCCAAAGGCTAGCTACACACTGGATAAGCCACAAAAACAAAGATTGTGTAGGTGGATAAAGGAGTTGAACTTTCCGGACGGCTACGTGTCGAACTTGAGTCGATGCGTAGACACAACAACGGGTAAGGTTGCAAGGATGAAGAGTCATGATTGTCATGTATTTATGCAACGCTTGATACCGATTGCGTTCAAGGAACTTCTTCCTAACAATGTGTGGAGGGCTATCACTGAATTAAGTCTATTTTTTAGAGATTTAACGGCTACAACGATCACGATCGATGATATGATTCGTTTAGATGAAGACATTCCAGTGATTTTGTGTAAGTTGGAACAAATTTTTCCACCTAGCTTCTTTAACTCGATGGAACACTTACCCGTTCACTTAGCGTATGAAGCGAGAATTTGTGGTCCGGTGCAATACAGGTGGATGTACCCATTTGAAAGGTAAAATTTTACTTTTTTTTTATTTCATTACAATTACACATGCATTCTTATAAGTTTTATATATATATATATATGTGTGTGTGTGTATATCAGGTATCTCCACAACTTGAAACGTAATGCTAAACAAAAGGCAAACGTTGAAGCATCGATTGTGAATGCTTATTTGAATGAAGAGGTTGGCATGTTTTGTTCTTATTACTTTGAAGACCACGTCAACACAAAGTTAAGAAGTGCTCCACGTAACTTCGGTGGTACATCCGCTGACGATATCAGTGAAGAGGTCGATGAAATGCTCTCCATATTCAAGTCTAAGGGACGGCCAATAGGAAAACCCACTGAACGATATTGGGAGACGAACTCGGAGGCGGAAATAGCACAAACGTATGTGTTATTGAATTGTGATGAAGTTCAGCCATACATCGAGTAAGTATTTCATATATAAATCGTCTATTTAAATACCACTTCATTTATGTCATTTAATATTAACCAAGTTTTTGAATGTTGTGAATTAGGATGTACACTCAAGAACTACGATGAGCAGAACCAAACATCTCAGATGCATATATAGATGCTCGTATTCAACGTGAATTTTCCCGATGGTTCGAACGTTATGTGAGTATCATTTAATTAATTATGTTTTACGTAAATAAATTAATATTTATTTTAATTAATTTTAAATTGAGCCGTATAGGGACGGGATAACGCTCTAGACAGTCCATTCTTACGAGATCTCAGCAAGGGACCACTACGTCGTGTAAAGACTTACAACGGTTATATTGTGAAGGACTACAGATTTCATACGTCTAGGTATGCATCGACAAAGGGGACTACCAACAGTGGCGTCTGCGTTAGCAGTGCGAATTACAATGCAGATGCAAGTGATTACTTTGGGGTGTTACGGGAAGTCGTCGAAGTAGAATATCCAGGATATCCAGCAAAGACTGTAGTGTTGTTCAAGTGTCATTGATTTGATTCAGGCCATCTAGGAACAAGAATTCACCCGGAGTACAAGCTCGTTGATGTTAGTTCGAAAAGGACGTATGTTGCGGATGATCCATTTGTATTTGCCCATCAAGTATCTCAAGTATACTACTGCACATATCCGGAAGCTCCACGTGGTTATGAATGGCACGCTGTTTGCAAAGTAAAGGCAAGGTCAATGGTAGAAGTCCCTAAAAAGGACAGAAATACTGAAGATGAATCTCCATTTCAAACAGAACAAATAGAGACTCCAACTGAAGTCTTTACGGGAAATTTCAATCTTTCTGTACCCTTGACGGCTGCAAATCCCCAATTAATCGAAATTGAAGGTGAAGAGGAGGGGGATGAAGAAGAGGATGAAGAGGAGAATGAAGATGAGGATGAAGAGGAGAATGAAGAAGATGAGGATGAGGAGGAGGATGAGGATGAGGAAGATGATGATGAGGAGGAGGAGGATAAGGACGAAGAGGAGGATGAAGACGATGAAGATGAAAATTAATTCAATTAATGTAATGTATTTATTTCTTATTTTATAAAAGTTAATTAATTATTTATCATTTAGGTACAAATTATAAAAATTAAATTTACTATAAATATAAGCCACAACCAATATATTTATTAATATATGTGGAAGAAATGAATTTCGGGATTTTTTTTAAAAATATTTTGGTAATTTAGTAAGTATATATAGAAAAAATTGAATTATTTAAAAAAAAAAAAAAAAAAATCGCCAAAATGCTGACGGAATTCACTTTCCGTCGGTATTTACTTTTTGAAAAATACCGACGGATAATCCGTCGGTATTTACCCTTATATAAAACCTCAACCCAGGGTTTTCTTTCCGAAATTTCCTCCCTCCCACCTCGCCTCCCTCCACTCTTCGACAACCTCGCCTCATCGGCCACTCCTCCGGCTGCGACAGCCTCCGCCACGGCGGCACCGTAACATTCGCCACTCTCCGGCATGCCGCCGGCACCGTCACCACCGGCGAAGCCGCCACCACCGTCGCCTCCCTCCACTCTTCGGCCCCATTCCCCCCACCTCACCTCCCTCCACTCTTCGGCCCCAATCCGAGAAGCACAAGATTGAGTACGAGGTAATTTATTTATTTTTAATTGTGATTTCGATTTACAACTCGATTTCAGGTTTCGGTTGAATTTTGAAGTTTTTATTCACTTTGATGTTGCAGGTTCATCGGTTAGTTGTGAATCGGGATCCTAAATTTACCAACTTTGTGGAGGTAATGATATCAAATGTGTCTATAGATCTTGAAGGGAGTATTGGGATATGAATTTTGGATCCTAATTGTATGTGTTGCATATATCATTTTTGTTTTCTTCTTCAATCTTGGGAAAGGAAGCTTAATTGTTCGTATTCTGCTAAAAAAAAGTGGTAATCGTTTAGCATAATCTAATACAAGTTTTGATGTTTTGGTTATGCAGTTAAGTTATAAGCACTCTATGTTAGTGGAGTATGTTTTTTGTATTACTCTATGCTGACAATGCTGTGATGAATTTTTTGATAACAATTTGGTTAATAATTATTCTGGTCGGAAAATGAAATTCTGGTCGGGGCCTCCCCGGCCACCCATATTTTTTTTATTAATATTTTGTTTTACTGACGGATATTCCGTCGGTATGTGAATTTCGAAATCATATTTTTTTTTATTCATTTTTTTGTTTTACTGACGGATATTCCCTCGGTAAATTTCCGTCGGCATGTGAATTTCGAAATCAATATTTAGTCAAAAATTAATTTCTTTTATAATTATTTTAATTCATTCTAATTTATTTTATAATTATTTTAATTCATTCTTTCCGACGGAATTACCGACGGAATGTTGACCCGGTTTGTTAAACGGGTTGTCCGAAATACCGACGGAATATCCCTCGGTATATCCGTCGGCAATTCCGACGGAAATTCCGTCAGCAAATCCGTCGGAAATTCCGACGGAATTTAAAAATCCGTCGGTAAAAAATACTGACGCCGAAAAAGGGGACGGCCGACTTTCCGTCGGCAAATCCGTCGGTAACATCGGCGGCCGACGGAAATTCCGTCGGTAAATCCGTCTCTAAAACGCGTTTTTTTTGTAGTGTTTGTACAATGTCGAAAATTGATGATGAAAAGTTATCATTAACAAGAATCAAACCCTTCACCAATCTCACAATGATATTCTCACTAGGAGTGTTAAAAAAAATCGGACCGGAAAAAAGACCGGAATCGGACCGGACCGGTTAGATTGCGGTCCGGCAAATTTTGGATTCCGGTCTTCCGGTCCTGTCCAAGACCGGAATTTTTCGGTCCGGACCGGTTTGGACATAATTTTTTTATTTTTTTAATATTTTTTTATTAATGCACTCTCAATTATTTTTCAAAACCAAGTAATTGGTGAAAATGTGTTGAGATCTATTACATTTTTTGCAAATATATAATTTAACAAACATATTTAATTTATTTTTAGGGGCAAAATATAATTAATAATAATGTAAATAAAATTTACATTTGCGTAATGAAGAGCAAACACTTTAATTTTCATACACAAATTCATCAATTTTGTTCTTACTTCCATAAACATAAAAAAAAAAAATAATAATAATCCGGTCCAACCGGTCCGCCCTTTAACACACATTCCGGTCCCGGTCCAAATCGGTCCCGGTCCGGTCCGATTTTGAACCGGTGCACACCCCTAATTCTCACTGTCACTCGTGTTACATAATAGTCAATAAATTAATTAAAAATAGTAAAATTAATTAATTAAAATTTATATTTAAATATAAATATATATAAAAATTAAATATTTTATTAAAATAAAAAATATCATACCATTATCCTGTCATGCCGTATAAAATCACTACGACACTACCAAGTAAAATTGATGAAAAAAAAAAAAGATAAGTTCTTTATTTTTTTTTAAATAGTCGTAGATTAGAAAAATGATATTAACTCTATCATCATACAATTGTTTCATTTTACACTATGACAGTTAATATGAGAATCGCGAGGTACAAAATAAAACATGAAATTAACCCTTTTGACATACACGATCATATTCAAAATTACAAATAAAGTCAAAAACCAAAATATATGAGTAAATTTGCTTTGTCATTTGTGTCATGATTACAAAAGAAAATATAGGAGTAGTTGTTGGGAATAAAATGAGATATGTTTTGATTGAATACCAAATTGTAGGTTAATATGTTAGGTAGCTCTTAGATGATTAGATGCACAATTTGAGGGGGAACACATGCTTAGAAGTTCATCTAAATCAAGTCCCCTCAAGGCTCAAAACTCTGGATACAACACTAAGTCTTTTGAAGACCAACTATGCTGATCAGGAGAGTTGTCCAGAGGAGTTGTCTCAGCACAAGAAGTCAAGATCAAGTGCTCTGAAAGTTGAGGTCAACTATGCTGAAGAAATAGAGACAAACACACCCTAAAGAACTACAAATCAACATGCTAAGATCACCTTGAAGTGAAGCAAAGGGTATGAGACAAGTCATCTGAAGAAGAGCAAGCCAACCTTGCTGATAAGCAAGACTGCTGATAGTGATAAGGAGAGTTGTCCAAATGATGAGGAATGTTGTCCTATTATTGGAACAACCTTCAGAAGACATGTCCATATTCTTACAAGAGAATCTGAATGTCAGATATTGGGGAGAGTGCTGAAGAAAGAAGACAAAGTTCTTACAGCCGTTTATTTCCAAAATGAGGACATGTCACTATCAAGATTCTGTCTTCAAAGTTGAAGAACTAAAAGAAGACATTTATGGACATTGGAGGCTGCCTCTCCAACGGGTAAATCCTTCATTTGTCTATAAATACAGAAGTGTGAAGACCATTTGAAAGCATCCAACTTCAACCTCAACCAAGCACCTCTAATCTTAAGTTCTTACAAGCTAGAGTGCTGTCAAAGCTTTCAAAGACTATCTTAGTCTTCAAACACTTCATCTAAACTGAACTACATTGTATATCCATACACAAGCTTAGAGAGATATCCTATCCTTATACACTGATCTTCATTGTAAAAGATATCTCATTAGTTGGAACCTTACTTCAATCCTCATATCTTTCAAGAGTGAAAGTGAGAAGGTTGTAGTAGTAGAAGTGGTAGGAGCTGACTGTTGAGAGAAGAACAGTTCAGTTCTGAGTTGAGAAGAGGGTACTAGGACTCTAGACATCCTAGGGATCAATTCACCAAGGAGTGGTGTTCTTGATCAAGTGCACCTTGGCACTATAAAACAAGTTAATTCCAAAGAGAAGGAATTATCCTGTTAAATCAGGGAAAGTGGATGTAGGAGCTTGAGTCTCTGAACCACTATAAACTCTTGTGTTGATTTACTTTCAAGTACTTTCATACACTCAACACTGCACACAAAACTGATCTTTCAAAGGATAAACATTCAAAGACTGTGCAAAACTGATTTCGACAAGTTCCCTGAAACTGGACTGCCATTGCATTGACTAAGTGATTTCAGAATCTAAAGGAGTCTAAACTAAAAGGGCCAACCACTATTCCGCACATATAACTCCCCTAGATAGTTATTCAACTAAGTACTCAATAGTACTTAGTAGTTTGATTATCTTAGAAGAGTTAATCATCTTCAGGAGAGTTGTCCAAGACAACCCTGCTGAGCTCTGGTTTGATCAAGTTAGAAAAGAATTTGCAAACAAGTGTATTCCCCCCCCCCATACACTTGTTATATACTCCTTCCAGGACCAACAAGTGGTATCAGAGCGGGGGTTCAAAGACCACTGCTTCTGAAAAGCCATCTTGGTTTTCAAAATCATATATTTAGTGTGGTCACTGAACTGATCTATCTGAAATCTTATTTGATTGTTGACTGACTGTTTGTTCTTGAGATATGGCCAACAACAATGCTGTTGTTCCACCTCCTGCTGTCCAAGGATTGGACAATATGGCTACAAATCCAGTCAACCACATTTCACATCACAAACTGCCTATGTTCTCAATAGACAACTATGATTTCTGGAAAATCAGAATGAGGGCTCATCTTGCATCTCTACATACTGATATGTTGAGAGTGATCACAAGAGGCCCCTTTGTGTTCACCTTTGTCAATCCCAGAGTCACTGAGGCTCAAAGAGCAGATATAAGGGAATTGATTCCCAAAGATGAAGATGACTTCACTGATGATGAAAAGAGGAAAGATAATTTGAATTATCTTGCCATGAACACCCTCTACCAAACAATTCCAGATGCAATCATGGGAAGGGTCTACCACTGCACAACTGCCAAAGAAATTTGGGATACTCTTGCAGAAATGTGTGAGGGTACTGAAAAGATCAAGGAGAATAAGCTCCAGGTGGCAGTGCAGAAATTTGAACAGTTTGCAATGGAGTCTGAGGAGTCCATTGATAAGTTTGCTGGTAGATTCACTGATGTGATGAATGAAATCAACTCATTAGGCAAGGTCTACACCAAGAGAGAAGTTGGGTTGAAGATCTTGAGAAGTCTCACTCAAAAGTGGGATGTATATGCTGTAATGATGCAAAATACCAAAGATCTCTCCACCATGCCCATGCAACAAATCTTCTCAGAACTCAAAGCTTATGAGTTCGACCTCAATAGAAGAAAGCCTGTTGAGGAACCCTCAAATCCTACTAAGGGAGTGGCATTCAAAGCCAAAGCTGCTGAACCAGAAATGCAGTCTACTCCAAGATCATCAAAGTCAGTCTCAAAGACTGAAATGAAGGAAGAACTAGCCTTGATGGCTAGAAGGTTTGAAAAGCTAAATTCAAGGTTTGGTAGATACAAGAAATTCTACCAGGATAACAAATTCAGGAGAAGGTACAACTCTCCTGAAGGTCAGGCTGAAGCCAAAAAGCCTGAAGAGAAAAGATCAGAGGACAAGTACTCTGATAGGAGAAGGTTCAGTAGAGCTGAACCTTCATCATAAAAAAGAAGAGAAGAATCAAAGAAAGAAGATGATGAAGATCTGTGCTATAACTGCAAAAAGAAAGGGCACTTTCAGTATGATTGCCCTGAATTAAGCTCTAAGGAGAGAAGAGAGAGGCAAGCCAAAAGAGACAGAAAGTTCACCAATAGAAAGGCCATGATGGCTGGTGAAGAATCTGATAGTGCTAAAAGCTTCAACTCTTCAGATGGACTGTTCTCCAACAGTGATGATGATGATGATGTCTGCAACATGGCTCTTGAGGATGATGAGGTATCCTCTACTTCTAGTTCACCATCATTCATCTCACAAAACAATAGTGAGGTCAACTTGAAGCTTTCCCTTGGAAAGTTGATGGAAGATTTCACTATGTTACAAGAATTTCATGATAATTGTGTGAGAGAAAATGAAAGATTGGCTATTGAACTTGCCAAAAACTCTGAGACAGTTGTTGATGTCAAGTCTACTGAGTTGTATCAACAAGTCTTGAGAGAGCTTGAGGAAGCAAATCTCAGGATAGTTGACCAACAAAAGGAGATTTATGATCAACTTCTCTCTCAGAAGAGAAAAGATTATGAACTTAAAATTCTCAATGCCAAGTTTGAAAACCTCTCACATGAATATGATATTCTTAAATCAAGTGAAGAGAGCCTGAAATTAAAGATGTCTGCTCTGAAGAAATCCTCTAGAGCAATAGAGGAAATTCAGAGTTATCAAAGACCTATGGCTCAAAGAAGTGGATTAGGTTTTGATCCATTTGAATCTTCACCTTGTCTTAGTGTTGCTTCTGTGAGTAACACTAAGAGAATCTTTGTTAAGTCAGTGGCACAAACTGAAAATGAAATAATCAAGCCACTGAACAAAGGAAAGGGCAAAATGAATGATCTGCCTACTCAAGTGCTTCAGGAGATTAGGCCAAAACCTAAGGAAATGGCCAAAGCTCCTGAACATAAGAGGAATGTTGGTCAGCAGAGTAGACCCAATGGAAGGGCAACTCTCCTGAACAATGTTCAGAGGAATTATCCAAGGTATAATCAGCCTAGGCCAACTTTTCTGAGAAAGCCTCAGCTGACTAGACCTAAGGACAATTATCCTCAAAGGCAGAATAAAATGAGACAACCAAAACCCTTCATGCCAAAGGGTAATGGTCATAAGAAAGTCTTTCCTCAAAGATTCCCGCAAGTTGCAAAAAGAACTCAAAAGTTCAGGAGACTTGACAACTTTCCTGAAACTTATAGAGTTAACACATTCACACACACTTTCCCAAAGGCATTTAAGGGAAAGACAGTGTATTTAGATGCTAGAGGAAGACAACTTAGCCACCTTGAATCAATCAGGGTTATTAGGCAAGTTTGGGTTCCTAAAGGTACAGCTAACCTCTCAGGACCCAAAACTCAAAGGGTACCTAAACCAATCTAATTGCAGGTACCTATGGGCCACAAGAAGAGGAGTATGAGCAAAAAGTCAGCATGGTACCTTGACAGTGGATGTTCAAGGCACATGACTGGAAACAAGGAACTCCTCACTGATTTTATTGAAAAAGAAGGCACAAATGTCACATTTGGAGACAGCTCACAAGCAACTACAAAAGGTTATGGTACTTTGATGATTGGTAACATCAAAGTATCCAATGTATCTTATGTGGCTGGTCTCAAATATAATCTCCTAAGTATCAGTCAATTCTGTGATAAAGATTTCAATGTTGAGTTTTCTAGTGGAAAATGCTTAATCAAAGATAAGGCTCAACAAATTCTATTGACTGGAACTAGAAAAGGAAATGTGTATTTTGCAGACCGGGATAAGTCTACTGATGCTACATGCTTCATTGTTAAGAGTTCTAGTGAACAAAGTTGGTTATGGCATAAAAGATTAAACCACTTGAACTTCAAAACAATGAACAAAATTGCTAGAAATGCATTAGTTAAAGGACTACCTAATGAGGTTTTCATTAAGGAGCATGTTTGCAAACCATGCCAAGAAGGAAAACAGATTAAAGCCTCATTTAAGGGAAAACCAGTCATCTCTACTGAAAGGGTACTTGAACTTTTACATATGGACCTATTTGGACCAATTACCCCTGCAAGCATAAATGGTAGAAAATACACATTGGTTGTAGTAGATGACTTCTCTAGGTTCACATGGATAGTATTTCTCCTTAATAAGAAGGAGACTCAAGTCAAACTGCCTGAACTGTTAAAGAGATTGTCAAATGAGAAAAGCCTTAGCATTATCAAGATAAGATCTGATAAAGGCACTGAGTTCATTAATTCATACATCAATGAGTATTGCACATCTAATGGAATAGCTCATGAAACCTCAGCAGCTAGAACTCCTCAACAAAATGGAGTTGCAGAGAGAAGGAATAGAACTTTAAAAGAAGCTGCTAGAACCTTAATTGCTGATTCAAATTTGCCTAAGAGATTTTGGGCTGAAGCTATAAACACTGCATGCCATACTCAGAATAGATGTTTGATCACTAAGGGGCAAGGCAAAACCCCTTATGAACTCTGGAAAGGAAGATTGCCTAAAGTGTCATACTTTCACATTTTTGGTTGCAAGTGTTTTATTCACAATAATGGGAAAGATCAGCTGAAAGCCTTTGATAGCAAAGCTGATGAAGGAGTATTCCTTGGATACTCTCAAATCAGTAGAGCTTTCAGAGTCTACAACAAGAAAACCCTTATTGTGGAGGAAACACCTCATGTTGTGTTTGATGAATCTATTCATGAGTTCAGGAATGAGAACTTGGAATCAAAAGAAATCACACAGAGGACAACCAGACTGAGCCTAAAAGACAAAGACACTGAATTCATAGAAGTTATCCAAACCAACCTACCTGAATACTCCACTTTGGACAACAATCCTGAAGGCAACCTTCCTGAGGGAAATCCCACTGAAAGGAATGGTGAACTGAATGATCCAATCCCAGTTCACATCCAGGTAACAACTACCAATGAAGAAGCAGTCCCTGCTGAGGTAGTTAATGGATCAAATAATCAAGGGGGAACTCAAAATGTTGAAAATGCCAATGTCCCTGACATTGAGGACAACACCCCTGATTATGATCCTGAATTAGATCCTGCATTAAACTTTCCTGAATTTTATGATCTAAATGACTCAACTTCAGAAGAGGACAACTCTACTGAAGAGATCAGGAAAAGAAGGACTTGGTTGTCTGACCATCCTACTGATCTCATACTTGGTGACCCAAGTATTGGAGTCAAAACAAGGAGATTCCATGGTGAAAGTGCTCTTTTCTGTTGTTTCTTGTCAGAACAAGAACCAAGTGACATTGAGGAAGCACTTCAAGATGCCAATTGGATCACAGCCATGTAGGAAGAACTGAATCAATTCACCAGAAATGAAGTATGGGAGCTGGTGGATAGACCTTCACATCAAGATGTTATTGGAACAAAGTGGGTGTTCAAGAACAAGAAGAATGAAAATGATGTGATTGTCAGAAACAAAGCAAGACTTGTGGCAAAGGGCTATTGCCAACATGAAGGCATTGACTATGATGAGACATTTGCACCTGTGGCAAGGCTAGAAGCAATAAGGCTCTTTCTAGCCTATGCAACCCACAAGAGGTTCAAAGTATACCAAATGGATGTCAAGAGTGCCTTTCTGAATGGAGTTTTGAAAGAAGAAGTCTATGTGGAGCAACCACCAGGATTTGAGATTGGAAATCAAGTCTACAGACTGAAGAAGGCTCTATATGGACTCAAGCAAGCCCCTAGGGCTTGGTATGATACACTGTCACAATTCCTCTCTGATCATGGATTCACCAAGGGAACTGTGGACAGAACTCTCTTCAGAATCTCTGAAGGAGAGGACATCTTGCTTGTCCAAATTTATGTGGATGACATAATTTTTGGATCTCCAAATGAAAAGCTGTGTGAGAAGTTCTCCAAGCTCATGCAAAGCAAGTTTGAGATGTCCATGATGGGGTTGATGAATTTCTTTTTGGGTCTACAAGTCAAGCAATCAAAAGAAGGAATCTTCATCAACCAAGCTAAGTACACCAGAGAAATGATCAAGAAGTTTGGGTGTGCTACTAGCAAGCCAGTAAGGATCCCAATGAACACAAATTGGAAGATGGATCCTGATGAGAGTGGTGTGCCTACCAACTCTACTGAGTATAGAGGAATAATCGGTTCACTTCTCTATCTCACTGCCAGCAGACCTGACATCACCTTTGCAGTTGGTGTTTGTGCAAGATTTCAAGCAAATCCTAAGAAAAGCCATCATGAGGCTGCAAAGAGGATCTTGAGGTATCTCAAAGGCACTGAAAACCTAGGCCTTTGGTACCCTGTTGATGACAACATTGAGTTAACTGGCTACTCAGATGCTGATTATGGAGGTTGCAGAATTGATAGAAAGTCCACTTCAGGGACTTGTCAATTCTTAGGCAACAAGCTCACATCTTGGTTCTCTAAGAAGCAGAACACAGTGGCTACTTCCACCACTGAAGCTGAGTATGTTGCAGCTGGAAGTTGTTGTGCTCAGATCCTATGGTTGAGACAACAACTAAGAGACTACAGAGTCAACTCTACTGAAGTGCCAATATTTTGTGATAACAATAGTGCCATTGCTATTTCACAAAACCCTGTCTTGCATACAAGATGCAAACATGTGGACATCAAGCATCACTTCATTAGAGATCATGTGGAGAAGAAGGACATAAAGTTGGTCAAGATCCACACAGATCATCAAAAAGCTGATATACTAACTAAGCCACTTGCAGAGGCAAGGTTTCTGGAGCTATCAGCAGAGTTGGGTTTACTTGATCCAGAGAAGTTGGACAAGTAAAACTCATTGAAGTTAATGGGAGTAAAAGAGGTGAATTGATATTCAGTAGACTTGGACAAGTCTACTGAAGTACAGAAGAGATGGTCACTATTACTCAGGACACTTGTCCATTGACATTCAGGACTCTTGTCCACATCTCTTCAGGACACTTGTCCTTGTAGGGTCAGATAAGTTGTCTTGGCTATCAAACTATTTTCTTGGTTTGATAAGCACCTATTTTGGGTAATCATTGTCTACCTTGATACCTGTCCCAATTACAGATATCATCTCTGTGGGATTTAATTTGTCCCCCACCAAAAGGCCGCTTTCCATGCATTAAATGCCAAGATTTAACTCTTGTTTGCATTACACTTTTCAATCCATGATCTATCTCGAAAACTTCCCAACCATTAACTAATATTAAATACCTTCCACGTTTTGAATAAAACCAACAAGTCACTGTTACATTGGTTTTTAACCATTGGATCAAAACTGGCCAACTCCCCTGAAATTCATCCTGGTCGTCCAAGTGTATCTTTCCATATTTGACAACAGTTGAAAATACACAAACCTCACCAACTCATTGACAAACATTCTTTTTAGAATATTCTCTAGTCTTAAGAACTCCCCACACACTCTTCTTCCCCAAGTATTCGAAACCCTAGCTCATTCTCTTCAAACTCTCTCAAAACTTTCTCAATTTCATCTCTGTAATTTTCAATGGCTCCAAAAGTTAGACCAGAGATGATCATAGATTTTTCCAACAAGGCTCTTGACCTTGATTTTGGTTATTTGAGCAACAAGAACAACCTTCACTTTGAGCCCATAGTATCATTCACAAGTGAAGATCCTGAAATTACTCCAACCCTGAGATGGTTGAGAAGAGCAGGCCTTCAGAAGTTCATGGAGGAAAGGCCAAGCTCTTGTTTGGACAACTACATGGCTGAGTTCTTTGCCTTTCTCAAATGGAGAGGCAAACCAGAAGATGGTGAGATTTCCACCAGATTGTCCTATGTTGCTGAAGAAGAGGAGGAAGAGAGATTTCATAGAGTGAAATTCTCTTCAGAAGATCTTGAAGGAGCATTTGGATTGCCTTCTGAGGGAAGGAATCCAGAAGTTTATGGTACTGGCCATGAAGATGATATAGCTCAAGAGTGGCTATTAGTGCCAGGTCCTCTATCTTCAACACAAAACAAGAAGACTCTCAAGCCAGAATTTCTCAACCTCTTTGAGGTAGTTGCTAAGAGTCTCTTGAGCAACACTGGGAGCTTGGAGCAGGTCAGCCATCCTAGAATCAGAATCATGGCTGCAGTCATTGATGCCAGTGACAAGGGTATCAAATTTGATTGGAGGACCTTCATTATTTCTGAGATGATGAAGGAAAAGGCCAAGTTTAAAGTGAGAGCTCATAACAAGGTTGTGCTAGAAGGGAAACTCAAGTATTGCACCAGGGCAAGCTTGTTGATTGAGAGATTTTCCCATTATTCTCAAATGCAAACCTTTGCAAAGCCTCTCCCAGCTCAAAAGATTCTGTTCAGAAAGCTCAGCAAGAAAACTGAGCAAAGGAGGATGATAGTGGCCAAACCTGCTGAAGAAAAGGTGGAGGAGAAGCCTAAAATGAAGAAAAGGACAAAGGCCAGAATGGTGAAAACAAGGAAAATGTCTCAAATCCCCTCAGAGGAGAAATCAGATGCTTCAACTGAAATTGAAGAAGTTGCTGAAGACGGAGTGAGTGTGCCTTCTGATCATTCAGAAGAGTTGAGATAGAAATACAATGAGACTAGACAAAAGTCTAAGGGTGATAAAAGGATCAGGGAGGTTGTCCCTGAGAAGGATGGTGAAGGAAGTGGGAGCAGTAGGGCTAGCAAGAGAAGGGCCAAGCCTACTGAAAAAGTGTTGGAGCTCCAAGAGGAAAGGTCTCTACAACTTGCTCTTAGAGAGAGCAGAGCTGAAAGCAGGACCAAATCCAAATCAAGGACCAACTCATCTGGTTCTGGAACTCCAGAATCCAAGGTCCCTGAAGGTCAACCAATGGAGGCCAACATCCCTGAAATTCAGAATCCTGAGCCCAACTCCCCTGAAACCCATATAACCCCAACCAATCAGCCTATCACCCCCATCAATCTTACAAAGAGATACTCTCCTGAAGGGAGTGTGCAAAGAAGTGGGATAGATGTGCTAGCAGATATAGCAGTTGATGAGACAAGATTACATTCTCCCCTTGACTCATCTATGCTCAATTACACAAAACTTTTAGAAGCTGCACTCTTTGAGCCAACCCCCCTGAGTAAAGCCCCTTCAGATCCATTGCTCTCAAAAGCAACTGAAGTACCTTCTATTGCACCCAACCCTTCTGAAGCCAACATTCCTGAACTAAACCTTCCTGAAGCCACTTTAAGGGAACCCAGAGCCAACTCCCCTATAACCCAAAGTCCCCATTCGAGTGGAGATGAGGAGGAGTATACTTATGAAAGTATGCTCAGAGGAGGAGCCAAGGCTACTGTTGACAGTCTGTACCCACAGCTTGCTGAATTTCCAAGAATTCAGAAGACATTTCATGATCTAAGGATGCTTGTTGATGTAAAAGACAAATCTATGATGGAGATATCACAAGTCATCCAAGATAAGGGTGCAAACTGGTGGCAAGTGGAGGAGAACAGATTGCTACACTTTGCTGGAGTTTCAAAGACAAGATTTCTCATTGATGAGGAAGTATTTGCACAGCTGGTAGCTGATAAGATTAATGAGGAGAGGGAAAGGAAAGCTAAGGGCATAAAACACCCTGAAAGTAGCTCTAATGATGATGATTCCCCTGATGATCCCTCAAACCCCTCAAAACCCAACCCTCCTGAAACCCCTCAAGCCAATCTCCCCAAGACTTCTGTATCTGAAAGATTATCCAACCCTCCTAAAACCTATCATAGGAAAGGCTCTGTATCTTCAGAGGTGTTGACCAAGGGTGGTAACACAACCAAAGACACATCTGCCAATGAAGGTTCTTCTGAACCCAAGGCACAGCCTAAAGATGTGGAGGCTCCTGTTTTAGAGGCTGGTTTGGTTAAGGCCTATTCAGTGTCAGATGAGTTGGACACAGATCAGCCCTTAATCATTCAGGATGACTCAGTGGCTGTTGATATAAGCACTGTGATCTCCCCACAACTGCCATCTTTGAACCTTGTTGAAGGTGGAGATGCTGCAGGTATAGGTGAAGGAGTTGAAAAGGAGATGATAGTGGAAAAACCAGAGGGAGAAGTAGATGATAGAGAGGTGGTGATCACTAGGATAGTGAGTGTACCACCAAATGAGGGTGATATAAGTGAGGAAGGGCAGGCTATTCTTGAAGTCAAATCTGAACTTCAAGAATCCCTTGATGAGAGGAGGCCTGTTCCTTTAAGTGAGGAAATCATTGTTGAAGGGAGAAAAAAATTAGTTGAAAATGAGGAGAAGACTGCTGATGTATCAGAGTCTTATGAAAAGGAATTGGAGGGAGAAAAATGTGTGTTTACTGACTCATTTGATTTGTCTGATATTGCAGGTATAACCTTTGATCAAATTTTTGCAGATGAACTCTTAACAGATGCACCCATTCAAGTTGATAGTGGATCAGCACAAGCCTTGCTTGGGATGCAATCAGAGAAGTTGGATTCCTTGGCTCACCAAGTCCAATCAGCCCATGCAGAAACTTCTGGAGCCTTAGATGAGCATGGAAGAACTTTGGCATCTGTGGAAATGAGGCTAACTGGCTCAGAGGATGTGGTGTTACCTACCTTGGAGGCAAGGATCAGTGGAGTTGAGACTGGTTTGCAAACCATCTCCACTGAAGTCATCAAAGCTAAAAACACCATGAGATCAGTTTCAAAGGATGTAAAGAAAGAGCAATCTTTGCTAAGAATCAACCACAATAGGAATGTGAAGACATTGAGGTCAGTGGTAAAGAGAACTCTTGGAAGAAAGACTGCCCTGCAAAGACAAAGAGCTGAAGAGCAAAGGCTAGCTATGGTGAAAGCAGCCTCAGAAAAATTTTCCCAAGAGGTATTGGCCAACATTGCTGAAGGTGCAGTGGCCAACCTCACTGAGCTTCTTAAGGCCCAACTAGATGCATCTCTAAAGACAACCATGGAGGAGGTTGTTCAACAGAAAATGAAGCCTGTTCTAGCTTTCCTTAGCTTGAGCAGTGATAGGATGCAAAATATACATGATAAGAATGTATATCTGTTGGAGGAAATGAAGTCTCTAACCCAGGCCCAGTCCTTATTGGCATCTACTATGAGTGAACTGAAGCCAGAATGTTTTGATGCTGCCAAAAAGGGGGAAAGGGAAAGAGCAAGGGCAAAAGGTGCCTTAGTAATTGGAAGCCCAGTTATAGGGGGAAATGGTAAAGACAAAGCCCCTGAAGGAAAGGGAAAAGAGCCAGCAGTGCTGAATTTGGATGATTTAGATGAAGAGGAGCAATTGGCACTTGCCTTGAAAAACTCTATGGCCTCAGCTCAAGAGGAAAGAGTAAGGCTACAGCAAAGACCAGGTGGTGAAGTGTCTGGTTTGGACAAAGATGCTGAAGGTGTTCAAACCAGAGGAAAGATTAAGAGGGCAAAAGGAAAGAAAAGACAAGTTGAAACATTCACTGACTTTCCCAACATCCTTGATCTTCCACCTGAATTCAGAATTGTTGATGATGAGCATACCTCAAAGAAGGCCAAAACTGCTGAAAAACCCAAGAATGCTGAAATATCCAAGACTGCTGAAGAAGACAAGTCTTTTGAAAAAGACAAGTCTACTGAGACCAAGTCCACTAAAGGTGCCAAAGCTTCTGAAGATGTAGAGGAGTTGTATGAAGAAGGCTTTGGACCAGGTCCCAAGAAGATGAAAGTGGTGGTGCTAAATGATCCATCAAAGCTGTTTCATGAAGGGTATGGCAAAGACCCTGAAACACAACAGAAATTGGCCATGATGAGGGCCCAAGAAAAGATGGACTTGATGGATGAAGCACAAAGAGCAAGAGACAAGAGAAGAGCAGAATTCCAGAAGCCAAGAAGGAAGAGAGCAACATATAACAAGATGAAGCCACAGCTACTGATCCCAATGGACACCAAATATCCTCACTTGGATAAATGGGTACCAAAACAGCTGAATGACTCATGGGAGGAAGCAAAAAGGGAGTATGTCTATGATCAGTATGTCATTGACAGATGGAATGGAAGAGATGCCAACTCCACCTTTGCAGAGTTCATGATAGAATACTACAGAGAGCTCTATCAACAATTGCTTGCAGCTGCTGACATTGCAAGAATTGAACTCACAGCTCCCAAGCCAATCATTTACATGCCTCCAAAGCTTGAAGGATGGATTGACCAAGCAAGGATTCTGAGAGAATTCACTGAGATCCTCAAGCTGAACAAGATGGTTCTTGGTCCTTAAGGAACAAACCAAGAAGCCATGGCCTTGAAAAGAAGAGTGTGGGCACAATATGGGATGTTGCCACCTCCTGAGGATGATCTTTGAAATGGCTAAGTCTTCTGACCTATCTTAATTGATCAACTATGCTGAAATATGGTCAAGAATGCTGATGTGGTGTGCTGTGAAAATCTGTTTGTTCTGATATGCTTTGGATTGCTCTGATATAAGCCTGATTCTCTGAAATCTGATGTTTTGCTCTGATCAGTGTTGATAGTATTTGCTCTGATTCTAAAATTCTAGAAATATTTTGTATAGTGAAATGCTCTTATGTATTTAGTGTTAATGATTCATGCTCTGATATGTTAATTTCAACTATCAACATGCCTGTAATGACTTTCTAATGAATGATAGTTGAAATTCCTTTGAATCAAGAAACACTCATCTCTCTATGCCTATCTATGAAACCTATGTGCAACATGAATGGTGAGTACACTAACACATTGCTTTTCAGGATAATTGACCTTAGTCATGTCTTCTGAAGATTAATGTAATAGGTGTAGCTAAGTCACTTTTGCACAAGTTGTATAGGTTTTGGCATCATCAAAAAGGGGGAAATTGTTGGGAATAAAATGAGATATGTTTTGATTGAATACCAAAACCCCCTGAGACATTGCCTAAGTCAAATTGAATATGTTCTAGAAATGTTAGAACATATAGTATAAAGGCTAGATGAGGAGCTAATATGTTAGGTAGCTCTTAGATGATTAGATGCACAATTTGAGGGGGAACACATGCTTAGAAGTTCATCTAAATCAAGTCCCCTCAAGGCTCAAAACTCTGGATACAACACTAAGTCTTTTGAAGACCAACTATGCTGATCAGGAGAGTTGTCCAGAGGAGTTGTCTCATCACAAGAAGTCAAGATCAAGTGCTCTGAAAGTTGAGGTCAACTATGCTGAAGAAATAGAGATAAACACACCCTAAAGAACTACAAATCAACATGCTAAGATCACCTTGAAGTGAATCAAAGAGTATGAGCCAAGTCATCTGAAGAAGAGCAAGCCAACCTTGCTGATAAGCAAGACTGCTGATAGTGATAAGGAGAGTTGTCCAAATGATGAGGAATGTTGTCCTATCATTGGAACAACCTTCAGAAGACATGTCCATATTCTTACAAGAGAATCTGAATGTCAGATATTGGGAAGAGTGCTGAAGAAAGAAGACAAAGCTCTTACAGCCGTTTATTTCCAAAATGAGGACATGTCACTATCAAGATTCTGTCTTCAAAGTTGAAGAACTAAAAGAAGACATTTATGGACATTGGAGGCTGCCTCTCCAACGGGTAAATCCTTCATTTGTCTATAAATACAGAAGTGTGAAGACCATTTGAAAGCATCCAACTTCAACCTCAACCAAGCACCTCTAATCTTAAGTTCTTACAAGCTAGAGTGCTGTCAAAGCTTTCAAAGACTATCTTAGTCTTCAAACACTTCATCTAAACTGAACTACATTGTATATCCATACACAAGCTTAGAGAGATATCCTATCCTTATACACTGATCTTCATTGTAAAGGATATCTCATTAGTTGGAACCTTACTTCAATCCTCATATCTTTCAAGAGTGAAAGTGAGAAGGTTGTAGTAGTAGAAGTGGTAGGAGCTGACTGTTGAGAGAAGAACAGTTCAGTTCTGAGTTGAGAAGAGGGTACTAGGACTCTAGACATCCTAGGGATCAATTCACCAAGGAGTGGTGTTCTTGATCAAGTGCACCTTGGCACTATAAAACAAGTTAATTCCAAAGAGAAGGAATTATCCTGTTAAATCAGGGAAAGTGGATGTAGGAGCTTGAGTCTCTGAACCACTATAAACTCTTGTGTTGATTTACTTTCAAGTACTTTCATACACTCAACACTGCACACAAAACTGATCTTTCAAAGGATAAACATTCAAAGACTGTGCAAAACTGATTTAGACAAGTTCCCTGAAACTGGACTGCCATTGCATTGACTAAGTGATTTCAGAATCTAAAGGAGTCTAAACTAAAAGGGCCAACCACTATTCCGCACATATAACTCCCCTAGATAGTTATTCAACTAAGTACTCAATAGTACTTAGTAGTTTGATTATCTTAGAAGAGTTAATCATCTTCAGGAGAGTTGTCCAAGACAACCCTGCTGAGCTCTGGTTTGATCAAGTTAGAAAAGAATTTGCAAACAAGTGTATTCCCCCCCCCCCATACACTTGTTATATACTCCTTTGAGGATCAACAGTAGTACTATTGTGTATATATAGATATGGGCACACGGTTCAAATAGGCGGTTTCGATTTGGCCAAAATCGAATCCGTAACTAAGGTCCATTCAGTTATGGTTTTGGATACTTCTACACCATCTAACTTGGGCAATTCTTACGGTAGTCACATTTTACAAAGTGACTACGCAGTAACTTTATCGAATCGCGCCATGTGGCGTCGTAACCGTAAAAACGACCTGCTACCTATCATACAGGTTTCAGTTATTTTTAGCATTATTTAAATTATATTTTATTATTTACTATATTACCCTTCTTTTTAAATTTTATTTATATTTTACCTACACCCACTAATTTAATGACTGCACCCCCTAATCATATTTTTACTACAATTATCTGCACCCGCTAATTTATTGAATTCACCCCTAATCATATTTTTACAACAATTATCTTCACCCGCTCATTTAATGAGTTCACCCCAAATCATTTTTTTTTACAACAATTATCTACACCCGCTCATTCTATGAGTTCACCCCCAAATTATTTTTTACCACAATTATCTGCACTCGCTCATTTTATAAGTTCACCCCCAAATTATTGTTTTACCACGGTTATCTGCACTCGCACATTTTATGAGTGCACCCCAAAATATTTTTTAAAAAATAATAACATTTAAAAGACTATATTATCCTTTTATTATTTTACACAAAATATAATAAAATAAACTCTAAAAAATCAATTCACCACCAAATCACCCATATTTTAAAAAAAAGCGTAAAAACATAATTAATAAAAAACTATCGAAATTAGCCACAAATCTCAATTTTTTTCTTTTTAATTTTTCTTCCCATTTTCAATTTCCTTGTTTTTTTTTCTTTTCCTTTTTAAATTTTTCTGTCTTTCTTTTCCATTTTTTCCATGTGTATTTTTTAAATTTTAATACAAAATAATATTATAGGTATAATTTTATTAAAGTCGATCGGCGGTGCACCAAAATTTTAATATAATTTTAATTTGATGAGTAAAGGACCTGCCGGAAATCCATGCATGTCGGCGGGTGACCCAGCCACCACCATGCCCGACCACCCCCTCGACGGCGACGGCGGCGCTTCGGTCTCGGCCGCTGAAGCCCGAGACCCCTCCTCGAATCGCAATTCTACACTTCCATAACAATCGACATAATCTTCCATGTCGGCCACGATCCATGGCGGCCGAAATCCTCTCCTCATTTCGACCACCGACGCGACTGCTTCGATCAATCTCCCTTGCGTTCGCGATCCAGGAGCTTCTCCTACATCAACGGCGCTCGCTTGCAACACTCGGATCGACGCTGCCTCTCTCTCGTCGTTCATCTCTGTCCAAATCGAAGCTACATTGCTTCATCCGTCTTCGTCACCCTGCTCATGCGCAGCCTCTTCCTCCGGCTGACGACGGCCCGACGGAGGACTGTGAGTATGTTGTTGATGGATCTCTGACCGGACGACACTCGGAGCCGGTGACCTTGCTGATGAAATCCCAAGCGACGACTACTGACCTAGGGTGCCCTCCCACTGGGCTAGGGTTTCCTTCAATTGGGCTTGATAATGTGCACCCTCTATTTTCTTTAGTACACCCCGATCTGCACTCTCTCCACTTTTTTTATGGTATTATTGTTATTGGTATTATTGATACTGGTATTACTAGTTATTGATTGCGGTATTACTATTAATACACTATTGAATTAATATTAATGATTATTGATTATTAATTGTGGTATTACTGATTATGTGAAATTATTTATTACTGATTATTATTATTTTTATGCTATTACATATTATTGTTTATGTTATTACTGATAATTGTTTTTGGTATTATTGAATATAATTAGATTTGTGGAATTATTTGTTATTGTATGAGATATTACTATTCAATGTTCATGGTATTACTACTTACTGTTCATGGTATTACTGATAATTATTTTTTGTATTATTGAATATAATTAGATGTGTGAAATTATTTGTTATTGTATAAAATTTTACTGATTAATATTAATGATATTACTGATTAATGTTCGTGGTATTACTAATTATTGTTAATGGTATTACTGATTACTGTTTATGGTATTACTGGTTATTACTTGTTGTATTACCGACTACTCCCTCCTTTCTATTGAAAGCTACCCAACTTTCCTTATTCGTTTGTCCCAATGAAAGTTACTCATAAAATGAATGGGTGCAGATAACTGTGGTAAAAATGATTTGGGGGTGAACTCATAAAATGAGTGTAGATAACCGTTGTAAAAAAGAAATGATTTGGGGGTGAACTCATAAAATGAATGGGTGCAGATAACTGTGGTAAAAATGATTTGGGTGAACTCATAAAATGAATGGGTGCAGATAACTATGGTAAAAAATGATTTGGGGTGAACTCATAAAATGAATGGGTGCAGATAACTATGGTAAAAAATGATTTGGGGTGAACTCATAAAATTAGCGGGTGTAGATAATTGTTGTAATAAATTATTTTATTGTATAAGGATAAAAATGTAAATTTACAATAATATATTTTAATTAATTTAATTTAATAGAAAATACAAATTTATGACACATTACGACAATGCATATCGTAAAATTTACAAAAGGTAACAGGTCATCAAATCTAAACCTTTAGATTAGATTTTTAATGACTTAGATTAACTGACTACGGTAGTCATTACGACACCCTGACTACATATAGAAGGTCCCATCTAACTTATATGTATTGATAGAAGAGAAAATACAATTTCTTGAGAGAAATGTTAGAAATTTGAATATATCATGAAAGTTTGAGATTTTGATTTAGGGTTGGTCTGCTATGGACTCGAGTGCATGTTGTGCAGTCCATGTTACACTTTTCAGTTACTGACTTACACTTTTTGGTAAATGGTGTTGCACTTTTCAATTATTAATCTGTATAAGTAATACGGAGTAATTGAAAAGTGCAACCCCATTTACCAAAAAATGTAAGTCAGTAAACTGAAAAGTGCACATGGACTAGGGTGCACAGCATGCACTCGAGTGCATACTAGACTTTACCTTTGATTTAATTAAAAGCTAATGTCTAATATACACCCGAGTGTACGCCGTGCACTCTGGTGTAATTTAATTTTTTTCCCTTTTTTTCTTTTATTTAATTTTTTTATTAAATAAAAATAACTGTTTCCCCCATTCTATATCCATTAAATTATTTATGTCGTGTCTTTTTTTTCTACTTTAGTTTTTTTTTT
This sequence comes from Galeopsis tetrahit, assembly GCA_963675135.1. Lineage (NCBI taxonomy): Eukaryota > Viridiplantae > Streptophyta > Magnoliopsida > Lamiales > Lamiaceae > Galeopsis > Galeopsis tetrahit. The sequence continues at coordinate 60,632,537 of OY776132.1, forward strand.
CTTTTATTAATTAAACAAAAATAACCGCTTACCCCCATTCAATTATCATTAAATTATTTTTGTCGTGTCTTCTTTTTTCTGCTTTAGTTTTTTTTTTAATTTATTCTTTTATTAATTGATATAGATAAATATGTCGCTCCTGAAAAAGTCGACACGTGAAAACGAGATGAATTATAGTAATCTCAATTAGGTCAACGGGCTTAAAGATTGGATTTGTACACTCCTAGGCCCAAAGAGGGGAATGAGGATAGTTGGACTTTCAGCCCATGTTCGAAGCCTAATAACCTTTGAGCCCAGAGGTCAGGCCCAAAGGGAATACGTAGTATAGACCAGTTCTCCTAGTTGAGTCAAAGGAAAAGGTCAGCCCGTGAAGATAGGGCCAGTATATTGAAGGGCCAAGTCGTGAGGGGTATAAACCAGGTCTTCAGGGGGTTGGGCCGGATTTACAGGAATGGATGAGCAAATCTAGGAAGAAAGAGTCTTTCTCTCTCCTGAGAGGGGGACCAGGTATATAAGCAGGTTCTTTCCATATTCTTAATTACGTTCTTTGACATATACATACATTTTTACTAAACATACACTAAATTGAGAAGAAACACCACTGTATTCGCCGGAATTTCCCTAGATATACAGGGGAATTCCTCTCTGATTTCGCCTACGATCGAATCTGACTTGAGCGTCGGAGCTTCCACGCCGGAGCCCCCCTCCGGTGTGCTTTTGCAGGTCATTTTTGGACTCTCAAGGAGATTTACGTGAAGATTGCCAAAGACAAACGAGTGATTCGATTCGTGATTAGCAGTACTCGTAGAGGAACGGCTGATATCTGAAGGCGTTCTTTTTCGACGCATCAACTGGCGCCGTCTGTGGGAAGCTAGATCTAAGACGTGAGATTTATTTCCTAACTATTGGAGGTGAACATGAGCTTGTTAGACGAACTACTAAAGAGGGAAAGAATATATTTTCCTCCCCTATACGACCTGAATTTGGAATTCCAGTGGGAGGAAGAACTCCACTACCTATTTTCCTTCCTCCCCCTCCGAAGAATTTGGTTGAAAGTTCGGGAAAATGACTCGCATTCGTTCCTTCAGGGGAAAATCCGCCCCTTACACCAATAGAAGTCCAGAATCTGAGGGAAGAGACTCTAGACACTCCTATCCCTACTGAGGGTGACATGTCTGGAGCCCTCGGGAGTGGACCTAGCAGGGAGATACCTCCAGCAGCTACAGGTTCAGAATTGCTGGTATTGACTACTGAACAACTGAATGTTATAATAACACGATCCAGGGAGAAGGTGATGGTTGTCCAGGGCGCTCCAGTCGCTATAGCCTTCCCGAGGGCGACTGAGGCTGTAGGTCAGAAATGACCTGAACATATACTTGGAATCTCACAAGTCTTTTCGAGGGTTTGGTGAACATATACCTGGAATCTCACAAGTCTTTTCGAGTATTTGATAACTTAAGGGAGGTATCTCTACACTCTTTATGTAAATTGAAATTGAAATATCACTTGAAAGTCGTTTTTGTTGATGATCTAGTGTTAAGTACTTCTGAAAAATTAGTTTGTATAAGAAATATAAGTCTATAATGAGAACATGTGTGTAGTCTGATAAAAAGTGATTGTGATAATATTTGCATCAACAGTCATTTTCTGACTATTATGTTGAAAAATGTGATATATGAGGTAGCATGCATTGTCTTGGCTAATTGATTGATACTAATCTGATACTTGAATGAGACTCGTCGATGCGATGAATTTGAGTGAGAAGAATAATTTACCTATGATAGATAGAACCATGATAAACTATCATATGTTGTGATTTGCATAAATGACTACTCCTTAACTAAGATGTTGTGGAGAATGATTTAAATCTATTTAGTTTAGCGTGGATGTTAATCGTTTCAATCAATATGTTGCGAAAATATGAGACGTATTGTATATATGGAAAGATTCGCCCGAGAATAAACCTTTTATTGAATGAGCATTAGAATATTGACAAAACACGTACTAAATCTTGGTACAAATTGTTATTTAACCTTTTTGTTTCGAGAAATTTTGAGGAGGTCCAGCCCAGAAATCCTTAAGAACTCTGGGAGTGCTGAAAACGCAAAAGGTTCTGGAGGGATATTCAGGTCCCCGAGTGCTGGCAGAGATATAGAGTATTCAGGTCCCCGAGGGCTGGCAGAGATATAGAGTATTCAGGTCCCCGAGGGCTGGCAGCGATATGGAGTATTCCAGTCCCCCAGGGCTGGCAGAGATATGAAGTATTCCAGTCCATGAGGGTTAGCAGAGATATGAACATGAATTGGCCAGGACCTAAGAGCCCAGGTCCGTGAGGGCTAGCAGAGATATGCTGAGTACATTAGTACCACTGGTTAGTACAAGTGTTAATTCTTGTAGATATTATTATGAACATGTCTTTAAGAGATTGAAATATATGATACGAGGCTACTCTTTTCCGTTGAATTAAGAAGGGTCCCCTTAAGCTTACACGATTGATTTATGTAGATGTTTTATAAATGATATTGGAATTGAGAATTACTTGAAATCTTAGAAGCATGAGTAGGTGATTCATATGTTGAGTTCTATGACTACTTCATGTGGGAGAATTGATGATGACTATGGTTCTGGAAACGAAAGCTAGCATAACTATTTTCAAATTGTGTATGATTGACATGTTTCTATACTTTAGATATGATTTCAAATTATAGATTGAGCTTATTCAGGTCCTTGAGATCAAAAAATGAAAAGTGCTACTTCTTACCTTTTTATCTTTAAACAAGGATATGTCTTGAGTTATGTCCTCGTTTAGGACCTTGAAGCTTGCATGTACTGGAAATACTCATTTATGATGAAACATGGAGAATTGAATATTCATTGTAATTTTCATTTGAAGAGATTATTTGAGTGAGCATGATCCACTTTATTTATGATTTTTAGAGTGGAAGTTGAATTGATTTGTTTGTTCGATGCTATGAAGTTTTATTTTTGAAAAGATAATGAATTTTTAATATTGCATGATATGATCCTTTTAAAGTGATGAAACATGATTTGAGCATTTTGAAGTACTTAAGGGCCAATAGCCCTAAGTAACCGAAATAATAAGTCTGAAAACTAGAGTTGATGGAAGGATGGAGATGATTGGAGGAGACTGGAGAGAAATCCTCACAGAGCTGAACAAAGACCCAGGGACTCCACTGTCCCGAGAGGCCCGAGCCTTAAGGCTGAAATACTGCACCCTGGAAGGTCAGTTATACAAGGATCACCTAGAGTTCCACAAATAAGAGGTTAACAAGTTGATCCCCTTCTGAGATTGGAGATTAGAGAAATTAATCGTCTTGCCATGATAGGAGGTCCTAGAGGGGGTCCAGGTCTCAGGTTTGAGATCAAAGGAGACTTTATTTACATTATTTGGTTATTTCATGTTTGAACTATATAATTGATGCTTATGACGCTTATCCGAGCACTAGAGAGCCTATGTAGGAAGCCCTTTTTGGTGTATTTTTACAGGATTGATTTGAGACTGATATACGAGTAAGCCGGGAGATTTACATGTCACTCTTAAGCTGAACCAGAACATAATGAAGGAGTTTCCCTTTAGGAGCTCCCTAAACTTGAGTTGAGTATCCAAGACCTTGAGGTATATCAGAGATAAGAGTGCACGTGTGAACAGTTGAGGGACGCCGAGTCCCTGAGAAATTCGATGGGTAATTTTACCCTCTCGGTAGAGGGGGTAGGGCGGTTGGCATGAGTCAGGTATGACTTGCATTTATTGTTTGTGAATTTAATAAGATATGATATTCCTGAGATTCTTTGCATGAGATAACTGTTAGGGGTCCGCATAATGAGTGCTGAAATAACGAATGTGTTTTGGAAACTAAAACATAACATGATAGAGATATTGCAAGATAAAGAGACTTACACCAGCTCATAAAGATTCGAATAGAAAATGCCTAGGAACAATTCCTAAAGTTTCTATCCACGACAGCCTCTAAAGCTAGGGGGAGTAGGGGGTATAGAAGCAGAAGATACAATTAACTTGCCTGTAAACCCTATCCCTGAGAACTCTCACGAGTATAAACAACTCTCACGAGTATAAACAACTCTTACGAGTATAAACAACTCTCACGAGTATAAACAACTCTTACGAGTATAAACAACTCTCACGAGTATAAACAACTCTTACGAGTATGAACAAACTCTTACGAGTATAAACTAACTCTTACGAGTATAAACAAACTCTTACGAGTATAAACAACTTTTGGGAGAGTATAATCCCTAAACATCCTAACTTCAGGGAGAGTATAATCCCTAAGAACTCTTACGAGTATAAACTAACTCTTACGAGTATAAACAAACTCTTACGAGTATAAACAAACTCTTACGAGTATAAACTAACTCTTACGAGTATAAACAAACTCTTACGAGTATAAACAACTTTTGGGAGAGTATAATCTCTAAACATCCTAACTTCAGGGAGAGTATAATCCCTAAGAACTCTTACGAGTATAAAGAACTCTTACGAGTATAAACAAACTCTCACGAGTATAAACAACTCTTACGAGTATAAACAAACTCTCACGAGTATAAACAACTCTTACGAGTATAAACAAACTCTCACGAGTATAAACAACTCTTACGAGTATAAACAACCTAAGGGAGAGTATGATCCCTAACATTCTAACCTTTGGAGAATATAATCCCTAATGCTAAGGGAGAGACTAGAAGCATTATCAAATCACCAAGTAAGTGTAGGGATATAAACCCTATCTCCTCATTAAGGTCCTTTTAGGAGCTTTAGAACCTTTACGTGCTAAGAAAATGTGGAAAACATGCTAAATTCATAAAGAAAGAGCAGGGCAGGAACCACATTATATGTTTAGACAGCAGAGATATACACAGATATATATATATATACGCATGCCATGGAATAATATGCAGGTACGTTGCTGAGCATAAATAAAGCAGGAATATTCAAGACTTAAGGCACCATGCCTAAGCCCTCCACAGAAAAACCCCGGAGTGTGGAGTCTCCGGAAAATACCAAAAAAGGGCCTTAGAGGCCTTAACAAAATAAAATGTGTTTTAAAAGTACCAAAGTGTTATCAGGGAAATAAAGTTATGAAGAGAGGGGAACATCATTCTTCCCCTCGGAACCTTCTCCTGTCTCCTCAGCTCGCCCACTGGAATCGTCTCCCTCTGCCTTCTCCATCAGAGCACCTGCTGCCACGGTAGCCACTGGAGTTGGGTTCTCCACATGAATGAGGAAAGTTATATCCTTTGCCGGTGCAAGATCATCCAAGTTCAAGGCAGCATCTTTCAGTTCCAAAACTGCTTTCCTCATCCCAGGTAACCACCAAGGGGTATTGATGTCTTCCTTGGCATCTCCAGGGAACTTAGGGGGAGTGTCCAGTTCGTCCAGCCGGAGGGCACGAGTATACTGACCATTAAATCCCGGAGCAGAATGTTCAGCTACGGCGTTAGAAAACCCATGGTCAATAAAATGGGGGATATATGCACCCATTGCCCCTAAAAAGTTGCTACTCTGAAGAAAGGCCTCCAGCCACTCCCGATGTAAGGTACCTAGAAATTTTTGACCTATGGCAGAGGTAAACAGGGACTCTATGCATAATTTCATACCAGCCCGAGGAAGAGTAACCTCCAGCTGTTCAACCCGTTTACCAAACTCTTTCTTCAGCGAAGAAATCTCCCCCGAAAGCGTTGTTTGGAGTACTTTACACCTCTGATTAGCGTCCTGTAGTTCTGCATCGAGTATCTCCTTCTCCACCTTCTCCAGCTCTACTTGGCTTTGGAGGTCATCCACTAGCTGAAGGGACTGGAGAGCTCGTTCAGATATGTTGGAAAACAGGAGACCAAACTACACAATGAACAATCTAAAAAAGTAAGACAGGTATACTTTTGACAATATTAAAATTATCTAGAAGTACATCTGTAGAGAGAGTTTACTTGTGTAAAGCTATGGGCGGCATGCACAACTCGCTCTTCGGGAGACAGAGCATTAAGAGCCTCGGTGGCAGGGGTCGGAGTGTGACGCTCTATGAAAGCCATGAGATGATCAACATTAATCTCACCAGGTGCATTGGGAGCGACATTGGGCAGAGAGGACTTAACTTTGGACTTCTTCTTTTTAGAGGCATCAAAGGTGAGAGGCAACGAGGAAATCATAGCCTTCTCAGTAGAGGACCTGGTATGCTTAGTAACTGACCCAGTGGAAAGGTTTCACTGGGGAAAGAGGGATAGGGGCCTTTGAGGAGCTTTCAGGGGCCGGAGATAAAACACGGAAAGTCGAAAAACGTTCAAGACGAGGGATATTTGCGTGGGTTCTTGATATGAACCCAACTCCTGATATATTTGCGAGAGTCCTTGATATGAAACAGGAAATGGTGTTTGTAATTCTATGACCCAACAGGTGTCCAGTTCCCAAAATGATTAAAGAAGAAGCTCTACCCATTATATCCCTCGAGGATTGAGGGAAATAGATGACATCCAGAGTTATAAGAGGTTTTCAAAACTAGGGATATAGGACCCTAGCCGTCCAAAGAAAAACTCAGAGGTATAAAAGCAGGATTAAAGTTTCTTACGATCGGAGAGTGAGGCCGAGGGGAATTGGAGAGCCCCTCACAATTCTGAGATTCAAAGAGATGAACTGTTTCGATTTAAGATCGCGCGACTAGACTCATGAGATTGTAAATGAGAAACACTTATGAGATTTTGAGGTTCAGTGTATGAACCACCTTGATTGAACTAGCCAAGGTATAGCTGGAGATTTTGAGAAGTGTAAATCATTTAAAGAGTTCGAGAGGTTTGAGATCTAAACCATATTGAGCCAGGATATGGCTGAGAGTTTCTGAGTGATAAGTGTTAGCCACTTAAGAGTCCTTAAGGTTCAGAGTACGAGCCATAACACCTAATATCCCTGAAGTGGGGAAATTTTAGAGAGTTTTGAGTTCCCTAGGGCTCGAGGGTTTCAGAGAGGGATATAATTTCCCAGGGCGACATGATACACTCTCTGAAACTTGAACTTGGGTGTATCCAGGAATGGAAGAGAGTATTGAAGGAAAGGTGGCGAGGATCTGTACGAAGAGGTGTTCAGGTTAATTCATCTTGTTATTTCCTACTCTCATAAATTTGAGGTATTTTACGAGAGTAGGGGGGAGTGGTTGATGTAGATAAATATGTCGCTCCTGGAAAAGTCGACACGTGGAAACGGGATGAATTATAGTAATCTCAATTAGGTCAACGGGCTTAAAGATTGGATTTGTACACTCCTAGGCCCAAAGAGGGGAATGAGGATAGTTGGGCTTTCAGCCCATGTTCGAAGCCTAATAACCTTTGAGCCCAGAGGTCAGGCCCAAAGGGAATACGTAGTATAGACCAGTTCTCCTAGTTGAGTCAAAGGAAAAGGTCAGCCCGTGAAGATAGGGCCAGTATATTGAAGGGCCAAGTCGTGAGGGGTATAAACCAGGTCTTCAGGGGGTTGGGCCGGATTTACAGGAATGGATGAGCAAATCTAGGAAGAAAGAGTCTTTCTCTCTCCTGAGAGGGGGACCAGGTATATAAGCAGGTTCTTTCCATATTCTTAATTACGTTCTTTGACATATACATACATTTTTACTAAACATACACTAAATTGAGAAGAAACACCACTGTATTCGCCGGAATTTCCCTAGATATACAGGGGAATTCCTCTCTGATTTCGCCTACGATCGAATCTGACTTGAGCGTCGGAGCTTCCACGCCGGAGCCCCCCTCCGGTGTGCTTTTGCAGGTCATTTTTGGACTCTCAAGGAGATTTACGTGAAGATTGCCAAAGACAAACGAGTGATTCGATTCGTGATTAGCAGTGCTCGTAGAGGAACGGCTGATATATATCTGAAGGCGTTCTTTTTCGACGCATCATTAATTAAATAAAAATAAAAATGTAAAGAGTAAGACACCATTTATCAAAAAAAGTGTAAATTATTACAACTGAAAAATGCATCACAATTTTTTTTTAGAAAAATAGGTGTTAAAATAAAAAGACACCAGACATTATACTAAAATATATAGGGTACTACCTCTAGACTATAATTGAAAATATTTAATTATGCGTGAATTGTACACTATTTTTTTGATGAAGACGGTTAAAAGTTGGGAGTTCTCAACAGACCCTAATTAAAATACTCATATTTCTAATAGGTTAAAAAAAAAACTAATAGATACAGATGGAATGTTAGTAGTTATCTCTTACTACTAAATATTACAGAGTATTCTATAGAATAATTAGATAATGAAATTTAAAATTATAATAATAATAATAAGAAAATTAGATCATGTTAGATTTTGAAATTATGTTTGGTGGTTAAAAATCAAATTTTGTAACTTGGTTGATATCGTTCTTCCAAATTCTACCTAGAAATAAGGAAAGGAAATAATTAAAGTAGAAATAAGTCATTTTTAAAGTACACATATTTTTACGGGAGAAAAAAGATTTAAAACAATTAATCTTTAAAATTTAGGGGTGTTACAGTGTAATTAAATATACTCCCTCAATTCCATCATTATTTGATTATTTAATGACATAGGAGGATAATTAATACGGAGTAGATGTTTAAGTTTAAGGGAGACTTTTAAAAAAGTACAGAGTACATGACAAATGTTTTTAGTAAATTTTCGGGAAAATATCAATTTTGGTCATCCAGTTTTACCTCTTTTCATATTTGGTCACCCACATTTAGTCACTATCAAAATTGGTCACCCAGTTATTATATTCTATTAAAATTAATCACTCTGTCAGTCAATCTGTCATTGACTAACGGAGAAAGAGTTTTGAGGCGTGAAATTTCTCAAAACCTTTAAAAAATTCTCATGCATCTTCCTCCAGAACTAATAAAACAAACGCAGCAAGAATGAAACATGTGCAAAAATTATCAATATTTACATTATATTTATAATAGCTCGAAAGAATTCTAATGCATCTTCTAGAACGTAGAACGTGATTCATGCATCTTCTAGAACGTAGAACGTGATTCTGATGCATCTTCTAGAACGTAGAACGTGATTCAATCAACCATAACCATATTTTTGGTTTACTTTTTATATTATAGATAATGAGAATTTTTTCGCATGCATCTTCTAGAACGTGATTCAAACAACATGAAACAACATGATGGGTAGTAAAAAAAATTCAATAAGTTTTTAATAATTATTTAACTCAATTATGAGAAACTCAATAGATACAATGAAACTTTGTACTCTGCAATTATGAGAAACAATAGATACAATGAAACTTTGTACTCTGTTTTTTTTTTATATAACAATTGTACTCTGTTTTTCAATTCTTGGTTTCCTATTGAATTTGTATAATAATTGGAGATATAAACTTATTTCAATTCATTTCCCTATTTATAATTATTGGAGCATAATTTGCGGTGAAGATTAATTGTAAAGAATTTTCTAAAATTATCCATTCAATCTATTAAGACCATTATTGGAGCAACATGTTGATTGAATCACGTTCTAGAAGATGATATGAGATGCATCAAAATTCATTTTGACCTATTATAAATATAATGTAAATATTGGTAATTTCTGCATATGTTTCATTCTTGCTTCTGCGTTTGTTTCAGGAAGATGCATGAGAAATTTTTAACCTTAGGAGAAATTTAACGGCTCAAAACTCTTTCTCCGTTAGTCAATGACAGATTGACTAACAGAGTGATCAATTTTGATAGAATATAATAATTGGGTGATCAATTTTAATAGTGACTAAATGTGGGTGACCAAATATGAAAAAAGGTAAAACTGGATAACCAAAATTGATATTTTCTCTAAATTTTCAATTAATAATGGAATACAGGAAGTAATATTTACAAAATAAAAATGAGAAATTACTTTTAATAAATATCAAAATTATTTTATATACATACAATAATTAAATATGAAGGTTAATTTTGAAAATTTAACTAATGAAAGACATGATTAGAGATCATTTTATTTTTTTATTTTATTCAATGAAGTTAACTTGCAAAATTGTAATATTACGTATAAATTTTACATAATATTATATTAATAAATAAATAAAATTGAAAAATATTTTTAAGTCAAATCTAATTTTTATATAAACTAGATTTGTGTTTTTTTTCATTTCGTTCAAAAATCTGGTCCATTTTTTTTTTTTTTTTTTAATTTTATCTTACAAATTTGTTAAAAAAAATTAAAACTATTGGTCTGAAAATTGAATTAAATCAAATTACTTTAAAAAAAAAAATTATTTCTTTCTATAACTGGTCTACTATTTAATTTTGATCACCAAAAAGTTGACATTTTCAATTTAGTCACAATATTTAAAAAAAAAAAGTCTAATTTGACCTCAAAATCGTCAAAAAAAAAAAAAAAAAAAAAATGACGTTGTTTTATGTTACACAAATATTTTGGACCCATGCGAAGCCGTTTTCATAATTTGGAGTCAAAATTTGAACAATTTGAATATTGTAAGTAAATCGAAAAGATGGCATTATTTTAAGACCAAAATTGTACCATAGATAAGTTATGAAATGCGAGAGCAAGCAAGCTGTGGCGTGGTGCTATGTGTTCTAGCAAAGAAGGTCTTTGACAATATCATTTAACTGAGATAGACAAATCATGGTTAGTAGTTCAGTGTTCAAACGGTTAATTTGAAGTAACATCTAACCTATCTATTCGCGTCAATTTGAGTTTGAAAATTTGTACTATGATAAATTATTTCTTATGATCAAGAGAGAGTCTCCCGTGAGAGATTCTCATATATGAGACAGAACTCCACTTATGCATTTACACCTTATTTTGCTTTAAAATTTGGTTCATGTATGGTCATAAGCTCACGAGTCATACAATATATATGATGAAAATTCTCACGTACGAAAACGTTTCATACAAAAAAAAATTCCTGACTTTTGGTATAATAATACTTTGTCTACTATTAGTAGTACGCGTATATATGATGTAAAAAAAATCAAATATAATAACAAAACCATTTTAAAGGGAATATATATATATAAATATATATATATATATATATATAATTAGACATGTTCAAACCGTAACGGGGAAACCGGCCAACCGGCAAAACCGTCGGTTTTTAACCGCCGGTTTGGCAAACCGCCGGTTACGGTTTAAAAACCGAACCGTAACCGTAAAATGGCGGTTCGGTTACGGTTTGACATTTTGACAAACCGCAAACCGCCGGTTTGGCCGGTTTTGACGGTTAACTACCGGTTTGCCGGTTTTTTAAAAAAAAAAAAAAATTTTAATACACAATTCTTCTATTTTTAATGTATAAATTTAATTTATATAATTTTTATTCAATTCTAGTAATGTATTTTCTAAAAAATGAGTTAAAATGAATAAAAAATGAACAAAAACGGAGTGAAAACGAGCGAAAACGGAGATAATATTTAAAAAATTAAAAAAAAAAAAAAAAGCAAACCGGCAAACCGGCGGTTTTTAACCGTAACCGTAACCGGCAAACCGGCGGTTCGGTTACGATTACCGATTTTCAAAAACCGTAACCGGCGGTTTCTAACCGTTGCGCATGTCTATATATAATGTCGATTACAAAGAGATACAATTAAAAAGTAGACCCATCACCCACATAAAAAAATGAAATTGCATCAAACAACGCTTTTATACAACCACCGTGAAACCTATGGTTGCATGTCACTACCACCGCCCACTTCTCGCCGTCTTTATATTTTTCCAAGCAGATTACGCAGCCTCCTCCGCCGGATACGTTTCTCCACCGCCACCGTGGCCGTGTTTCCGGCCGTTGAACTTGGCGTATGTAGCGCACTACAAGAAAAACAGTCTTTCTAGACATTTATAATTGTTGTTATATGTCACTTGATAATACACTTAATTTAATATGACATTTTCCTACAATGTAATGTGATCTAATGTAACAATAGGTATTAACTTATTACCACACTATTAAATGTGTTGATAACATAGTTTCCACTATACTTAATTAACTCCCCATTTTAAATTAATAATTAATAATCAATTTAATTATTAATAATACAATATAAATTGTAGTGATATGTATTTTATAATAGTCAATTTCGATAGTTAAAATTACATTAAAATTTCTTATTAGATTAATAACAATCATAAAATTCACAAAAATATTAATAATAAATATTCATATAATATTGAAAAAATGTATTCTCATTAATAGTATAGTAAACAAAATTGTCTTTCAAAATTTCCCAAACTAAATAACTAAAACATATTATTCTAACTTTTTTCTTCAATACAAATACTTAACACAATTTCTATAAAGTTTATTCCTAGAAAGTAGACCGGACAGGTTCCCTCATCCTCCAATCTTTAGTAAAAAGCTTCTTCGAAGATCAATAAACCTATCGATCTTCACCTTTTTATATCCAGACGTACTGCCCATCTTTAGCAAAAACATGTATTGTAGCATATTACTTGAATCCAAAGTACTGCAGAAACAAAATTTAGAAAATGTAAATTGAGAGAAAATATAAGTGTACATAAAGAATTAAATTATTTCATCACCTAATCAACAAGAACAATTAATCAATCTCTCTAAGTGACAACCATTAACTTCCACATGAATTATAAATCATATCAAACAGAGAAAAAGATGAAAAGATATAGTACCTTTGTTAAATTGAAGATTCAACATATGGAAATCGGGTCACTGGAATAAACAAGAGTTTTATGTGAAAACCTAATTGATTCAATTGTGGTTTCTCTTCCTCAAGCTTAACTGTAACATGATACAAAAAATATGCTTTGCATAAAAGAGTACAACAAAAAAACCATTAATAATCAAACGTCTTCCTTTTTATATCTGATACAATAAAAGAATATTTCAATGAAACATATATCAAGAGATATATATTATAAACACTCTTTGAAAACTAAGAAGATAGCAACCATCATGAGAAATTATCAATAACAACTGCATCATATCCCCACCCCATAAAATTATACGTGAAGAGATTATCAGCAGATAATGAGATGAAGGTTATTGTAATTCAGAATTACAGATGGGACATAGTTGATTGATATCCAATGAATACTTATTAACATAACGAGGAAGCAACACTTTACTAAGCTAACTTGACATTGAACTGCATAAAGCAAACTTGTGGATATGAAAAATAACCATGGCTACCCAGTATACTACTCTAATAGAACTCACCTCTTCAGCATATATACTTTCTTTCATAGTTGTCAACATGCCTGTAAATTACATAATTATGAAAATAAGTAACTAACTTAGTCAAGTTCATAAAAGGATCTTAAATAAAAATAATTGACCTCATACAAGATAAGGATTCCCAATGGGCTTCTGCTTGGAGCAATGCAGCTGTCTGCCATTGTTAGTCAGACATGGGGACAAGAAATTTGAAGTTCTTTTAGAAAAATAAAATGTGAACCAAAATATATATGTAGCCTTTTGAGATATATTTGCATGCATTCATTAGAATGAGAAACAAAGAGCAAAACCAACCCAATATTAATTCTTCACCCAGTATAGCCTCACGAGCAACAAAACGACCAAAGTTTCGCCTTTGTAGTCCAATACATTCTTGGTCAGTTAGCTGCAAGCGGTCAAAGGAGAGTTCCGACAGAATGACAGATTTGGGCTCTTACTTTTAGAAAGAGCCAAGTGTTGGATACTTTGTTCATTGTTACAGTGAACTTCAAGATTCTTCAGTCCAAAGAAATGAGCAGAAAATAGTTACCTAGGGCTCAAACACCAAATGTATAAAAGATGTATGGGGAAAGAACTAACTAACAAGTGTTCCAAAAAGCCATAATTTGCTTCACTAGTCACATGAAGCACTAAATAACAACTTAATAACCAAAATTAATAAATTTAATTAGACCAGGGATCAGATTACTAACAAAATTAATAAATCGAACTAAATGCAATCTGAAATCATAGCACCTGTGTAATTACCATCTCCACTTAAATTGAAAAGAAACTTTAAAAGTTTAGGAATCTGAATAAAATACTTGACCAAATTCATAAATTCGATACTGTCAAGCGTCAACATGGACCCAAACTGGTAAAAATTCTAATAATCGCCAAATGTTTCATCACAGTAAAGCAGAAAATTTAAAATGTTTCATCATAGTTAGCAATAACATTGTCCATCCAAAATCGGAGCACTGATTATTTCATCATAGTAAGCAAAATTCAATGAAGAAAACCAATACGAACTTGCAAAAACTCGTAAAGAACCAATGAACTTGCAAGACACGTAAAGAAAACGTACATAGCATGAACTTACGGCGTGGGTAGGTTCTCCAACCTTGATATTGCATTTTCGCAGCATCCTTTCGTAGGGTGAATTCAGTGGCGTGAGTTTTAGGGGGTTTCTGCTTCGATCTGGCATGCGATTTGGGAGTTTCTGCTTCGATTTTGATTTGGGTTTCAGTAAGGGCTTCGATTTCAATTTGGGATTCCAAGCAGGTACTTGCGATTTGGGGATTTTATACTTCGATTTTGATTTGAGATTTCAGTGACGGCTTCGACTGGATTAGTGTGGGGTTTTTTTGGGCAGATTGAATTGAAAGACGATTCAGAGAATAACATGTTGATTTCATGAATAGGGAAACGGAAGAACGGTTTTGCTCTGTTGAGGCCACACTTGGATTTTTTCTTCTTGTTTCGAGCGTGAATTAATTTTTCTCTACCCATTATTTTAATTTTAATTTTCGAAGTTAAAATGAATTATATTTTTACTATGAAATTTTTAATTCTTTATAATTAAAATAAAGCTAACAATACACTTTTCAAAAGTATTAATTGACACTTTGTTAATATTGTATTAATAGGTTATATAATTGTGTAGTTTTAGGTTATGAGAATTTAATGTACTAATAGAATATCTTTCAATACACTCTTTTCATAGTGTATTAAAATTAATGTAGTATTAAGCATTTTTTCTTGCAGTGGCGCAAGCATGACGTAAGCAACAAAAACACGAAAAGATACCCAACTACTCCAACAAGTACATAGAATCGGGTCAAGTCGGGTGCATTCATGGGCGGGGCGGAGATAATTGGTGGAAAAAGAATCATTATATTATTTATTCTGAATTTGTTTGTGTACATAATTCAAAATTAAGTAGGGACATAAATAAATGGAAAATCTAATTAATTGAAGATGTCCAAATACAAAGTTTTCAAACTGATCAAGTACGTTGTGAACTTGTGATCAATTAATATAAAACCAAGGTGATTATAGTAGTCTAGTAGATCGAGGGTACGAATTAAGATGTTATACCGTACTAATTTAAATAAATTGTTATTATTGAAATATAACGTAAGTTTTTTTTTTTTTTTTTTTAAAGAAGGCAAGTTTAGATACATAAGGAAAATATTTCCTTACTATTGCAAGACCCCGTATTACGCGGGTTCGTAAAAAAAATACTCCCTCCGTTCCATAATACCTTTTACACCTTGGTCCTTTAGAAACTCCACACGTACAATATCTATAATATTATATTTAATGTCATTGTTTTTAGGGTCCATACATACACACAAGTCAATTCACTTATTAATTTTTTTATAAAATTATATCTCAAAATTCTATTTATTATAATATTTTTTTAAAAAGTGATTGAATAGTAAATATAGAAACTTTTCTGGGACAGAGGGAGTACTATTTAATAACAATTAATATAATTTTTTTAAGTGGATATGTATGTGAAGAAAATGAGAGAATTGTGGAAAATAATTTTAAAATGCTTACCTGGTAATATAAATAAAATTATACTCCGTACTAATTAGGAAATGTAAATCGATGTAGAAGTGAATAAGTGAGAGAATTGATAAGAATGAAAAAATAATTTTCAAAATTAAAGCTGGGGAAGAGAAAAAAGAGAGGAAATATAAAATCATTTTTTAAAAATTAAAATTATAGGAATTGAGAGTTAAAAAAAAAAAAAAGGGTTAGAGAAGTCACATCTAGACCTGTCAGAACGGGCTAACGGTGCGGGCCGGTCCAATACCCACCTCAACCCATCATTTTGCAGGCTTTGACGGGCCGGTCCACGGCGGGGACGGGTTGAAAAACAGTCAACCCAACCCAACCCATGGCGGGTGACGGGCTAGCCCACGGGCTTTTTCATTAATTATTTTTATATATATTATTATTATATTTTAAACACAATATAAACCATTAATAAAAATTAAAAACAAAGTTTACATAAACTTAAAATTCAAGCAATAATGTCCACAAAATAGTCCAAATAAATAAAACGTACATATAAAAGCTCATCAACATAAACATAATGTTCTGAAATAGCGTTCAAAGTTCATCAACATAAAACATACTCCCTCCGTCCGCCTATAAGCTTTCCATTTTACCATTTTGGTCCGTCCGCCTATAAGCTTCTCATACCTTTTTTGGTAAGTACTTTTTCTTACACTTCACTTTATATCTTACTTTTTCTTTCTATCTCTCTCCTCTCTCAATCACATCACTTGTACTATATATATTATTTAATCACTTTTCTTAATCTCTGTGCCAAAAAGTAACGTAACACTTATAGGCGGACGGAGGGAGTACGATATTAAAATAGTCATTTAAGTTCAAATAGACAAACACTTTCTAAATTAAAAATCATCTTCCATATCATTATCAAAGTCATCTTCATTTCTTTCTCGTTCATCCTCACAATTTTCAACATCATTAGATAAAAATCCCCCATTCAACAAAGTTGTCTCAGTACGTGCACAATCCTCGTCTACATATAAAACATAATAGTTAAATAGTTGAATATGAAAAATAAACACAAAATATGGCTTAAAATGTAAATAACTAACCAGTAGATGCAAAACCATACAATCAATTGCGAGTGCAAATCAAATATTGAAATTTCTCAAGAAGCATAAAACTTTTATACTTAGTGAGCACACGACCACTAATAGAGAAAGTCGATTTTGAAGCAACGGTAGTAATTGGAATAACCAAAACATCACATGTCATTGATGCAAGATCGGGAAGTCGATATTTTTTATCCTTCCAATATGCCAACACATCCATATCTTTGAAATGTAAGTGATCATACCTTAGCTCTTCCTTTCTTTTTATAAAAATTAAAATTAAAATTTAAAAAGTCCACGGGCCAACCCGCTAAAACCCGCGACCCATACGGTCTAGACCGTACGGGCCCACTTTCAAACGGGTTTTTAAATACGCGGTCCAACTTACCATATTAGTAAGCGGGGGCGGGCCGACCCAACGGGCCCAGCCCATTTTGACAGCTCTAGTCACATCACCCGTGGAGATTCAAAATTAATACGGAGTATATAAGAAAGATTCTTAAAATCTAATTTATATCTTCATGTCCATCTATATATTACTTACCCCCTCTATTTCAAAATCATTGTAGTTATTTTTTTTTATTGTTTTATACTCTCTCTTTTTAATAAGTGATGTTTTCATTAAATTTGTTAGAATTAAAAAAGGGTACGTATTAATAAATATATCCTTAAATAATAAAGGAAACCTCTATTCACATTAATTCTCTAATGCACATTTTTCATAGTGCACATTATATTTAAATATTTTCAAATTCTTCATCTTTTTCAAGTCTTTCTAATTTTATGTCTCAAATAATTATTTTTCTAAAATTAAAGGGAGGACATAATTAGAAACACTGTAAAAAATTCTAAATCACATCACTTAATTGTGTACAAGAGAAAATTCTAAAATATCACTTATTAAAAATGGAGGGACTATAAAATTAAAAAAATTAGGGTTAATTCTAAATAAATACACCACCTTCTCAATATCAATTTAATCACGACCTTTACGATGATTGTAACAAACCCCAACTTTTCATCGTGTTGCAATTAGATACACATTTTTTTTCTCTGGTCAACAATTGATGACGTGGTTTGTTGAAGCTTACCACGTCAGATTACACATATTCTTTTTTATTTTCTAAATCAGATTACACTTTATAGAAATAAAAATAAAATTTTATAAAAATAAAAATAAAACTCCCTTCTTCTGCGTCTCAAACTCAATCAAGTTCTTCTCTTCTAACCCTAAAAATCAAAATCATAAGGGATAGAATCCCAACACTAAAAATTGTAAAAAAATAAAAAAAAATTTATCAAGAATCCTAAAAAGTTGGGTCGTTTGTAAGTAGAGTGAAGTTTGTAAACTCTAAACCCTACAAAAACTTCAAGTGAGTGAAATCTTCTAAACTTTGTGTATTTGAGTGTTTTGTGTATGAGCACTTGAAATACATAATCTATACATGGGCAACATGGTGGAAAGTTTGACATTGTGAATGGTAACTCCAAGTGAGTGAAATCTTCTAAACTTTATGTATTTGGGTGTTTTGCGTATAAGCACTTGAAATACATAATCTATATATGTGCAACATGGTGGAAAGTTTGACACTCTGAATGGTAATTTACTGTACCAATTTCATAGATGCAAATAGAGTTGGTTATTTTGATTTAGTTGATGAAGTAGAGAATATGAGATAAAATAAATAATTTGTTTGAATTGAAAGAGATAAAAGATGGCTAAGGAAGCGGAGGAGAAGACGTAGAAGAAGCGGGGGTTTTATTTTTATTTTTATTTTTATAAAATTTTATTTTTATTTCAGTGTAATTTGATGTGGAAAAAAAAAGAATATTTGTAATCTGACGTGGCAAGCTCCGGCAAGTCACATCATCAATTGTTGGCCTGAGAAAAAAAATGTGTATCTAATTGCAACAAGGTTGAAATTTTCTACAATAATCAAAGGTCTTGATTAAATTGATATTGAGACTAAAAGTGGTGTATTTATTTAGAATTAGCCCCAAAAATTGACACATTTTCCCTTTAATAGGATTTCTCTTTCCTTTTTCATTTCCTTCATTAAATTCTCATAATTTATTCTAAAATATATCAAGACGAAGAAAAGATAATGAAAAAGTAATATAGCTTCCGGTTACGAAATAGAAAGATAGAGCCAGAGAATGAATGAATCTAACGGTCCTCCCAAACCCAGAAGGTTATAGGCCCTTTAATTAAGGAGACTTGTACAAATTTCAAGCCATAGATGGATCCCCACATTTTCATATATTCAATGGAATAGTTCCACGAGAGCAAGTTTGCTTTAGAGTAAGGGGTTTATTTCGCATCAAACTAGCTGTTGCCTTATAGAGGAATGAGAGATACATAAATATATTTTAATATTAAAAATAAGAAAATTTAAGTATGGATAGCTTATGTATATAAGTTGTAATAATAGTTAAAATGATAAAAAATTTAAAATAATATTTTAAAATCAAAAGCAATAATTAGTATGAACAGACGAGTATTATAAGTGTGAGATGATCGATGTTATAAGTGAATCCTTCCCAGGGAAAGTTAAATGAAGTCGTTCGTTAAACACAAAAACTTGTATGCAATATTGTATACATGCCATGTTGATCAATTAAAGTAAATTTAGATCAAAATTTGTGGGTCAAACGCGAGTTAATCTTAATTAATTTTTTTTCTTTTCAAAAGTGTATTACTATAAGTTCAAAAATATTCTGCTACTACATGACTAAAACTATGTTACTACACGACCAAAATTTTATCACTATAAGGTCAAAAATGTATTACTACATGTTCAAAAATATTTTGGACACTTAGTTTTTTAGGTGAATTTGTCATAATAATTTTAGACATATAGTAGTAAATTTTTGGCCTTATAGTAACAATATTTTGATCATGTAATAAACCATCTGTTTGTGACCCACGAATTTTATGGACAACTCGAATTGGGGCTTACTAGTTACGAATTGCAATTTTTTTTATTACATTATCTTAGTTAGACATATTTCATGTGTAAAATATTTTAAACAAGTGTTTCCTTGATCAAAACCTAATCACAAACTGTTGGGATATGAATCATATAAACAATGTTCTAATTGATGATGATATGTTTTGATGGCCAAAAGCAATTTTAGAGTTAATGATATGTGTGATTATATGTTGTTCTATGTGAGATATATGGATTAAGGTTACTGATCTTATTGTGATATGAAGTTTAAGTTTACTGATCTTAGTATTTTACTAATCTGATATATGAACTGTTTAAGAACTAAGCTGATGAATGAATTGTATAGACAGCTTATAGTATAGGACTTAGTTATACTCATCTGTATGAAGTTCGGTTGATGTATAGATAGGTTTTATATTTGTAAAGTTGTATTCTATTGTATTCAGCATTGTAAAAGTTAGAACAGTAAGATAGATGGAAGCCAGAAGACTAAAGATGACTAAGATATCAGAAGACTACTTCAGAGTATGAAGAAATCAAGAGAAGTATTTTAAAGGAAGCTGAACAGTTTTGGAGAACTGTGCTGACTGACCAAGAGCAGTAAAACTAAGAAGAGTAGTTTACTGTGCTGAGATGGTTTGTTTGAAGAATAAGTTTGGATGACTTATTTAAAGCGTAACTGAAGATATATGAAGATATGCTGACTTGGAAAGATAAGATAAGTTGGTTACAAAAAGAAGGAAGTTACAACAAGAAACGGTTATGAGTTAGTTGAGAGTTAGTTCACAAACTGCTAACTGTCTTACTAGATCTTATAAATACCGTGTGATTTTCTACTTGAAAAGACTACTGATACAATTACTATTCAAGAGCAATCAAGAAGCATTCAAGTATTCAAGCACTCACAGAGTTGAAGATCAAACCAGAAGAGAAGCCACAGAACTGAAGAGAAGAATCAAAGGCTATTACTAGAGAAGTTTTACTTTTCGTTTTAAGTTTGTATTGTGTAAACAAGTGTGCTAGTTACTTGTAAAATTACTAGTAGATCGAAGATATACCTGGTGGTATAGTCGACAAGATCAAAGTCTTAACCTTGGGACTCTAAGCTACAAGTACTCAAGAAGGAAGAGTAATAAAACATCGCAACTGGAGTTGTGAGAGTGGATGTAGACATTTGTCGAACCACTATAAAAATCTTGTGTTCTTTACTGTTTGTTTTTGATTAACTGTTGATATATTTGTTTAACCAAGAATAGTAAGTTTTCTAAAGAAAAGATTTAAAGAAAAGTTGAGTATAAAAGCTAACTGTTAAGTACTGAGCTGATTCTAAGAACAGTACTGCACAGAACACATTTCCGCACTTAAACTCTGATATTTTGATAGAATTTGAAAAGTCTATTCACCCCTCCCCTCTAGACTTTTTCTTAGCTTACTCAATCTAAAACTCAACTTTAGGACCAACAAGTGGTATCAGAGCAGTAGTTCTTTGGACTGCTGTTTCTAGATAACCTTGTAGACTTTGGGGAAAGTCTAATTGTCTCTCATTACTGATACTTGTTTCTTGATCTTAATTGTCTGTTCTATCATGGAAGAAACTAACATCAATAAACTTCCAAAGTTCAAGGTTGCAGATTACGATTATTGGAAGCTAAGGATGGAGGCCATCTTTAGTTCAACCCATGATCTAATGATGTCTGTGATCAAAGAAGGGCCTATTACTACCATGATACCCAACACTGCAACTGTGGAGCCTTCAAAAGCCATTGGTGTTCTCGTGCCAAAACCTAGGTTAGATTTAACTACTGAGGAAATGAGGCAGAACAACCTAGACAGCTTGGCCAAGAATTACATTTTGCACACCCTTCCCAACGAGTATCTTGGGAAAGTGGTTAAATGTAAATCAGCCAAAGAGATGTGGGACAAGTTAGCTATCATTTGTGAGGGAACTTCTCTTATAAAAGAAAGCAAACTATCCACTGCTGTCCAGCGGTTCGAATCATTTAAAATCAAGACTGGTGAAACTATAGACCAGCTCGATACTCGTTTTACAAAGATTATGAATGATCTGGATGTTTTAGGTAAGACTTATACCAATAGGGAGATCAATTTACGTATCCTTAAAGCCTTAGATGAAAGGTGGAAAATGGTCACACTGATCATTAAAAACACACAGGATATAGATAACTGGTCTGCTGAAACTACCTTCCAAACCCTTCAGGCACATGAGTTCGAATTGGATGAAGAAGATCCAATAGTAAGCAGTGATAGGGTTAAGGAAATCTCTAAGAGTATTGCTTTTAAGGCATCTACCTCTAAGAAGTCTAGATCATCTATGTCTAAGTCCTCAAGCATAAAAGATGAACTAGAGAGTACTGATCTTGATCTTAAGGATCAGTTGAACCTAATGATTAAGAGGTTTGATAAACTTAACAAGCGTTATGGTAGATACAAAAGATTCTATAAGGACACTCAGGGCTCTAAAAACAGGGACTCTTCTAGGACCAGAAGGGATCACAAATCTTCTAAAAGAAGAGATGAGATCTCTAATGAGAAAAAAAGAGATAGGAATTCTGCTGATAGGAAGGATAGGAACTCTACTGATAGAAAGGACAGGAACCGATATCACTCTCCTACTAAACGTTCTACTAATGAACCTCTTTGCTATAACTGTGAGAAACCAGGTCATTACATCCATGAATGTCCTGATCTGAGTGCTGAAGACAGAAGAGAAAGAAAAGCAAGGAGAGATCGCAAATATGTAAAGGGTAAGAGGGCAATGGTGGCCAACAATGAATCTGATACGGATTCAGATGAGTTGCCATCGTCTTCTTCTGATTACCCCTCTAGCAGTGAGAAAGAAGTCTTCATTGCAGATGATGGACTAATCATGATGGCAAAAATAGATCAAGAGGTATCATCTGTCACATCTTTTCAATCTTGTGATGAATCTGATTCTGATTCTGATTTATGTGACACTGCTGATTGTAGTGTAGGGAATAGTCTTCATCATTCCAATGGAATGAATGAAGAAGACCTCCTACCAGCTAACAAAGCATTCATGGAAATCAGTGATGAGAACATATCTTTAAGACAAGAAATCATGAGTCTTAGAGAAGCTCAAATGCAAGTGGATCCTAATATAACTGTTCTAAATGCACGGCTATCAGAAGAGTTGTCTCAACTCAAAGATAAGTATGCATCTATGGACAAGTTATATCAGGGTATGCTGCATACACAAGCTAAAGAGACAAATGAGTTCAATGACTTAAAGATTAAATGTGAAAAACTTGAAGAGCGCAATAGATTCTTAGAATCTGAAGTACTGAGCCTAGATCTAAAGCTATCTGATATGATTAACTCTTCTAAGATTAATCAAACATTATCAGACAGATACAGAGCTCCTAATGATAAAAGTGGAATAGGTACTGATCTGCCTAGTTCCTCTACTTCAGGCATTAAGAACACTACTGGAGTTAGTTCAAGTTCTTTGCAATTAGATAAAGGAAAAGAACCTATGACTTATGATAATGATCCAAAACCTAAAGTACAGTCTAAATACATTCCTCCTACTACCAAGAATGGTAAACAGAAGAATGGATCTAGACCAGTACAGTCAAGACCATACCAGAAGAGTTCTACTCCTCTGACCAGAGCAGAAATGTCCTGGAATCAGAAGAGGCAGACTCAGAACAGTAGGTCAAGACAAACTCAGGCAAGTTGGAAACAGCCTAGACCTACTTTTATAAGGCAGTCTCAGCTGTACTCAACTAAACCTAGGAAATTTGTGCCTCATTATCATAACAAACCTGTTCTTTATCCTCCACCTTTATCTTATGATATCATTGGAGAGGAAAGACCAAAACGCATCTATAAGCCGTATGGTCCACAGGCTTTTAGGCCATATGCAAACTATTACAGACATACAGATCTTCCTGAAAAAGGGATAGAACCAAGGAAAGGCTATCTCAGAAAAATAGATCCTAAGTCTGCTGATAATTTGGATAAGGTCAACAAAGTACTGTTCTGTGATAAGTATGGTAGAAAACTTAAGAGGTCTCAATTATTCAAATCTTCAATGTTTATTTGGATACCTCTTACTACTAACCCCCAAGGACCCCAGTAAAGAAAGGGTACCTAAATTATTAAGATCACTACTTGCAGGGTCGACTGGATCTTTACAAGAAAGGTGGTTCAGTTGGAGAAACTTGGTACATAGACAGTGGGTGTTCTCACCACATGACTGGTACCAAGACTCTCCTTTCTGACTATCATGAGAAGGAAGGACCAAAAGTGATCTTTGGAGATAGTTCCATGGCAATCACAAAAGGATTTGGATACATCAAGAATGGAGATGTAGAGATTCAAGATGTCTCATATGTTGAAGGTCTGAAATATAATTTGTTATATGTCTCTCAATTTTGTGACAGGGGCTACAAAGTTTACTTCAAAAGCACCAAATGTGAAATCTGGGATAAAAGAACACATACAATTCTACTAGTTGGAGTTAGACAGGGCAGTGTCTACATTGTAAATTGGAATAGTTGTCCTAGGGATGCTTGCCTTCTTTCTAAGAGTCCTAAAGAAATCAGTTGGCTATGGCACAGACGCTTATGTCATCTGAACTTTAAGATTATTAACAAGATTGCAAGAAACTACCTTGTTGAAGGTATCCCTAATGAAATATATTTCAAATCACAAGTGTGTGATGCTTGCCAAAAAGGTAAACAGGTAAAGGTTTCCTTTAAGTCAATTCCCACTCTTTCTACTTGTAGAGTCCTAGAACTCTTGCACATGGATCTACATGGTCCAATAAAACCCCCTACACTGAATGGTAGAAGGTACACTTTGGTTGTGGTAGATGATTATTCAAAATTCACTTGGACAATCTTCTTACACAAAAAGAGTGATACACAAACCCAACTACCAGATCTGTTAAAGAGGTTGCAAGTAGAAAAAGGTCAGCCCATTGTCAAGATCAGGAGTGACAAGGGGACTGAATTTATAAACTGCTATATTAAAGAATTTTGTTCTAAGTCTGGAATTCAGCATTTGACAAGTGCAGCTAGGACACCCCAACAAAATGGTGTAGAAGAGAGAAGAAACAGAACACTAAAGGAAGCATGCAGAACAATGCTTGCAGAGTACAACACACCACAGAAGTTCTGGGCTGAGGCAATTAACACTGCCTGTCACACTCAGAACAGATGTGCATTCAATAAGGTACATGGTAAAACTCCTTATGAGGTATGGAAAGGTAGAAAACCTAGAATTTCATATTTTCATATCTTTGGATGTAAATGCTTTATTCATAACAATGGAAAGAGCAAATTAAATGCTTTTGATGCCAAAGCTGATCAGGGAATATTCTTAGGATATTCTTCTACTAGCAAGGCATTTAGAGTGTTTAATTACTCTACTCTATGTGTAGAAGAAACACCCCATGTTGTCTTTGATGAAGTTGTACAGGACTCTGCTGATCATCAGATCAGTAAGAAAATTGATGATCTGACCATTCAAACTGATAAAGACAATGAAGAGACTGAAGTCTATGAATCTGTACAAGCCTACAATCCATTTCTGAATGTTCTAAACAAAGATGATGATGTAGAAAAGGTAAAAGACAATGGTAAGTCTTCTAGACCAATTGACATGCCTGAATTGGTTGACTGCTCACCTATAAATAAAACTGCTGAAAATGATGATATTGATATTGATGATTCTGTTATACATGATGTGGATGATGAAAGTATTCCTGTTAAGACTAGAAAAACATGGAAATCTGCTCATTCTACTGATCTGATTATTGGTGAATCCAATAAAGGTGTTAAGACCAGAAGACAACTGTTTGATTCTAAGCCTGAACCAAGTAATTCTTTGTTTTGTTGGTGTTGCTTCTTATCTTCTATTGAGCCTGCTAATGTGAAAGAAGCTTTATCTGACAGTAACTGGATTATGGCTATGCAAGAAGAATTAAGTCAGTTTACTCGAAATGATGTATGGGAACTCGTAGAGAGACCTACTGATCACAATGTGGTAGGTACAAAGTGGATTTTCAAAAATAAGAAAGATGAAAATGATCTTGTTGTGAGAAACAAAGCTAGATTAGTGGCTCAGGGCTACTCTCAAGCAGAGGGTATTGATTATGATGAAACATATGCCCCTGTAGCCAGATTAGAAGCTATAAGATTGTTTCTTGCTTATGCTGCTTATATGAAATTCACTGTGTATCAAATGGATGTGAAAAGTGCATTTTTGAATGGTATACTTGTTGAAGAAGTTTATGTAGAACAACCTCCTGGATTTGAGGTAAATGGTAATCAAGTATACAGGTTGAAGAAAGCACTATATGGTCTGAAACAAGCACCAAGAGCCTGGTATGACACCCTTTCTCTATTCTTAGTTGAAAATGGATTTACTAAGGGCAAAGTGGATCGAACCTTGTTCAGAAGACAAGAAGGTACAGACATTTTATTAGTCCAAATTTATGTTGATGATATAATATTTGGATCTCCTAACAAAAGCATGAGTGAAAGCTTTTCAAAGCTCATGCAAAGCAAGTTTGAAATGTCAATGATGGGAGAAATGACTTATTTTCTTGGACTTCAAGTAAAACAATCATCTGATGGTATCTTTATCAATCAAGCAAAATATACAAGAAATTTGTTAGATAAATTTGGTATCAAGACCTGTAAAACAGTTGGAGTACCAATGCTGCCAACGTACAGAATGGATCCTCATGATCAAGATATTGCATTTGCAGTAGGTGTATGTGCTAGATTTCAGGCCAACCCCAAAGAAAGTCATGTGGAGACTGCTAAAAGGATATTGAAATATCTAAAGGGTACCATTAATCGAGGTTTGTGGTATTCTGTAGATGATGATCTATCCCTAAGTGGTTATTCAGATTCTGACTTTGGTGGTTGCAGGATAGATAGAAAATCAACTTCTGGTTCATGCCAATTTTTAGGTTCAAAGCTCATATCATGGTTTTCAAAGAAACAAACAAGTGTGGCAACATCTACCACTGAAGCAGAATATATGGCTGTAGGAAGTTGTTGTAGTCAGCTTCTTTGGCTAATGCAACAACTCAGAGACTACAACATTGTGGAAACTAATGTACCTATATTCTGTGACAGCAATAGTGCAATTGCCATCACTCAAAATCCCGTTTTACATACTAGATGCAAGCATGTAGATGTTAGGCATCATTTTATTAGGGATCATGTTGAAAAGAAAAACATTATGATGGAAAAGATCCATACTGATATTCAGAGAGCTGACATTTTCACAAAACCTTTGGCTGAAACTAGGTTTGGAGAGCTTTGCATAAGTTTAGGATTGATAGACATGGATCCTGCATGTATATAGAACTGTATACTAACATTTCAGGTACTTAGCTGATATAAAAAACAGTACACCAAGAAGGGTAATTCTGAAGAAATGACCATGTCAAGACCTCTACATTCATCACAATCAGGTAAAAAGGTTACTAAGGTGCCTAAATCCCGATGAGGAAGCTGGTAAAGTTGAGGGAATTGAGAATATACATTTAAGGGGGAATTTATGATTTCTGAAAAATCCTGTATGTTGACTCAAAGCACAAGTCACCTTAGAACAAACCTTATAAAGACCTATTTTAATTATTCTTTACTATTCTGTACTGTATTTCACCATTTATGCTTAAACTAATACTTCTACCAAGGTGAAACAGGCACAGAAGAAAGAGTTCTCCACTGGAGGGGGAACTGATCTGATTACAGCACATATCTGTCTACAGACATGTTCTGATTACTGAATTGATTTGTCTACAGGACTGTTCTGATTACAAAGATAATTTGTCTACAGAACTATTCTGACTACAATATCATTCTCTCTACAGAACTGGTCTGATTACTGATTAAACTGTCTACAGAGCTTATTTGACTACAGGGAAATCTGTCTACAGATTTGAACTGATCTGAGTTATAGTACTGGTCTGAGAAAGTACTGTGCTGGTATAAAAAAGGTGAAAATCAGAAAAGTTGGGGAACTGATCTAAGGATTACTGAGCTGACCCAACTACTGAGCTGATCTTCATCAGAGTACTCAGCTGATCACAGTACTCAGCTGAACCCAGATAAGTAAATTTCAATATATTTTAAAGTAAGAAATTGAAGTAAAGTGTGCATGGAAACAACTGTGCTGATACACATCAGAACAGTACTACTGCCTTAGAATTTTTCTAAGTCAAGATCTGTTCAAAATTAGTTTACTTATAGAGAAGATTAATACACTCCTCTATTTTTGACCTAATTTTAAAAGGTGTATTTATCAACACAAGTTGGCTCCAAATTGGAATTGAGTTTTTATGAATCTGGAACGTTTTTCTCAAATTACACTTTTCTAAAACTCAATCCAAACCACACAACGTGGGAATCTAAATCAATCCAAGCCCTAGATTTGCTTTGATTATTTATTAACACAATCACATTAACTTCCTCTTCTTCCCCACTTGAAACCTTTCTGCAAAACTCTCTAAGCTCACGATTTCTCGATAATCCTACTCTTTCATCTACACTTCTATATTTCTACTCCATGGCGATTATTGATATCCTTAACGAAGAAAACGAAGTTGTAGGTACTTTTGATTCAACCAGATGGATTCGAGAGAAAGGAATTTTCGTTGAAAACTCGGTCTACTTCACCGGACGACAAAAAGAAGAGAATCAAGCCATTCTCACCATGTGTGAAGAATGCGGGCTAAGGAAGTACCTAGAATCATTCCCCAAGAAGGTTTTTGAACCTGAGGCAATGGAATTCTTTCTACAGGTGCAAGGTGATTCAAACAGCATCCGTTCGACGGTTTCGGGTCACAGGGTTGTTATTTCCAGAGAAACCCTTGGAATCGCGTTCAATTTACCAGACGGGCCGATAGACATTCTGAGCTATATGGCAGGGCAAGAAAAGGCACGCGTGGGTAGATGGTTGAATGTTGACCCAGCAACTCTCACCAATTTGAAAAAGGAAATTCTTCCAGAAGGTCTTCAATTGTTGATGGACATTGCTGGAAAATGCATGTTAGGGCAACACTTCAGTCAAGATGCCCTCACTAATCTCAAGATTCGTATTATGGCCGCAATCACTGATCGAGTTGATGGTGACTGGCAAGGATTTATTTTGGGCAGATTGTTGGCTGAAAGAGAAAAAGTGTTGTTTGATGAAGACACTAGAGAATTTTCCATTAAATCCTTGATGGGTTTTGGAAATAAATTGAGCATATTGTTGCCTCAATTAGCTGAGAGGAAGGTAGATTGGAGTCCTCCGAAAAGATTTCATCAGGGCAAGTTTTTGTTTAAAAAGGAGTCTGTCAAATTTGAACAAGAACAGAAGAATCGTCCTCAACCTCAAGAATCTGGTGGTTCTATGTTCCGTTCTGATAATGATGAGCCGGAGTTGAGATCAAAGGCTAGGCATGACCCACACCGAGCTGGATTAAGAAGAGGTAGATCAGCTAGGGTCATTTCTGAAAAATCAGAAGAGTCTGTTGCTGTTGTGAAGGAGTCATCAGTGGAACAAGAGGTAAGTTCTTCGAGCCTCATTCTTTCGCATAAGAGAACTAAAGTTTCTGGTGTTCTTAGACCCAGAAGAGTCCTCAAGAACACTACCCCTTCTCCCTTAACCTCTCATTCTATCCAAGCCCAACCCCTTGAAACTGAGCCTTCCTGTTCTGAGGAGTCAGTTCACTACTCTCCTATTCGTCAGAACACTCCTCACTCAACCCCTCAGAACACTTCTTTTCATTCCACTCCCCAATCAAGTCCTCACCAAAATCCCAATCCTCATTTCTCTCCTGAACCTGAACCAGTTCATGATCACTCTACTGAGCATGAACATATACCTTCCTCTGAACCAATCGAGATTACCTCTTCCCCAGAACCTGAGATTATCCAACCTGATTCAGTGTTCTTGATGGACTATCATGTATGTGATAAGGAAGAGAGGATAAGATTCAAATTGAGAAATGTTCTTCTCAAAAGCTTTCATGGTTTAGATGACAGCACTAGATCCTTTGAGCAACTTCTAAGGATAGGTACTTGGGTATATCTTAGAAGAATAGGTCTAGATGAGCTGATGATTGTAGCTGAAGGTATGGGTGGTTTATCTGTGTTCCATGACTGGGAACAAGAATAGAGAGAAGCTGCAGATGTTAATTCATACACTTAATTATTCTCTCTTGAGTCTGTTATTCAGTTGATTGAAAGAATAACTGGTTTCAAGTATTCTATGGTTAAGTCTGCTGATGAAAATGTTGATACTGATGTCAACATGGAAGCTGATGATGCTGATGTTAGAGATTCTGATAATCAAGCTGCATATGAAGCTGACATGGAAGCTGACTATGAAGCTGATACCAATGCAACTGAGATGTTTAAGAACACAATTGTTCCTGAAGAAGCCGAAGTCTTAGTAGAACAAGATTTGGGTGCTGATGTGTTGGAGAGCACACCTATTAATGCTGCTGAGAATGTTGTGCTTGATGATATTCAAGAAACAGTAAGGGCTGTTCCTGCTGAGACAAGGCAAGATAACTCTAGCTTTGAGATGTTGAAAAAGCATAATGAAGAGTTACAAAGCAAGCTGGAAGCTACATTGAAACAATTTCAACAAGCCACTTAGAAATTGGAAAGTTTGACTGCTGCCAATTCATATGACAAAATATTGGAATTCACAATGTCGAAGATCTATGCTCTGCATAGATTGCAAGAGAAGACACTTTCTACTGAGTTACAAAAGAAAGTAGAGCTACTTTTGACACCCTTGAAAGATTGGCAGGATGAAGCCAAAAAGGGGGAAGATAAAGTGATGGAGCAGACTCAAACTCAACAAGCTCAGTTAGTTGTGAGTCAAGATGAGTTGAAAGCTTGTATTGATGATTTGAAAGAAGAAATCATTAGTCTGAAGTTAAGAATCAATCTCAGAAGACAACAAAATCCTGATTCTGAACCTCAAGAGATTGCTACTCAGAAAAGCATTGCTGAATCTTCTTCTGGAAAAAGAAAAAGGAAACTTATTGTAGAAGATGAAGAAGAGGCTGAACAGGCTGGAAGGATTACCAGGTCTAAAAGTAAGCTAAAGCATGTTGTTACTGATAATAGGCCAAGTAATGTGAAGATGGCTGAAGCGATTGAGAAGCATAATGAGATGGTTGCTCAGAAGAAAATTGATATGGTTGAGAAAAGAACAGATGAACAGGTTAGAAAGCAAAAGTTGAAAGATGCAGAAGCTGCAAGGAAAAGGTTTGATAATCGAGTTGCTGCATTGAAAAGGAAAATGAAATCTAAATCTGTTGGAACTGTTCTGGATGAAGAATTCATGGAATTTGTTGTTGATCCAGAAGATATGGATTACTGGAATAATTTGAAAAGGAAATGGCAGATTGCTAATTTCATAGTGAAGAAATTTGGTGACCATTCTAGCAAAGAAGATATGTATTTTGACTTTGATGAGTTCATGATGAACATAGCAAGGAACTTCTGGGAACATATATGAATCCTATAAACAATGTTCTAATTGATGATGATATGTTTTGATGGCCAAAAGCAATTTTAGAGTTAATGATATGTGTGATTATATGTTGTTCTATGTGAGATATATGGATTAAGGTTACTGATCTTATTGTGATATGAAGTTTAAGTTTACTGATCTTAGTATTTTACTAATCTGATATATGAACTGTTTAAGAACTAAGCTGATGAATGAATTGTATAGACAACTTATAGTATAGGACTTAGTTATACTCATCTGTATGAAGTTCGGTTGATGTATAGATAGGTTTTATATTTGTAAAGTTGTATTCTATTGTATTCAGCATTGTAAAAGTTAGAACAGTAAGATAGATGGAAGTCAGAAGACTAAAGATGACTAAGAGATATCAGAAGACTACTTCAGAGTATGAAGAAATCAAGAGAAGTATTTTGAAGGAAGCTGAACAGTTTTGAAGAACTGTGCTGACTGACCAAGAGCAGTAAAACTAAGAAGAGTAGTTTACTGTGCTGAGTTGGTTTGTTTGAAGAATAAGTTTGGATGACTTATTTAAAGCGTAACTGAAGATATATGAAGATATGCTGACTTGGAAAGATAAGATAAGTTGGTTACAAAAAGAAGGAAGTTACAACAAGAAACGGTTATGAGTTAGTTGAGAGTTAGTTCACAAACTGCTAACTGTCTTACTAGATCTTATAAATACCGTGTGATTTTCTACTTGAAAAGACTACTGATACAATTACTATTCAAGAGCAATTAAGAAGCATTCAAGTATTCAAACACTCACAGAGTTGAAGATCAAACCAGAAGAGAAGCCACAGAACTGAAGAGAAGAATCAAAGGCTATTACTAGAGAAGTTTTACTTTTCGTTTTAAGTTTGTATTGTGTAAACAAGTGTGCTAGTTACTTGTAAAATTACTAGTAGATCGAAGATATACCTGGTGGTATAGTCGACAAGGTCAAAGTCTTAACCTTGGGACTCTAAGCTACAAGTACTCAAGAAGGAAGAGTAATAAAACATCGCAACTGGAGTTGTGAGAGTGGATGTAGACATTTGTCGAACCACTATAAAAATCTTGTGTTCTTTACTGTTTGTTTTTTATTAACTGTTGATATATTTGTTTAACCAAGAATAATAAGTTTTCTAAAGAAAAGATTTAAAGAAAATTTGAGTATAAAAGCTAACTGTTAAGTACTGAGCTGATTCTAAGAACAGTACTGCACAGAACACATTTTCGCACTTAAACTCTGATATTTTGATAGAATTTGAAAAGTCTATTCACCCCTCCCCTCAAGACTTTTTCTTAGCTTACTCAATCTAAAACTTAACTTTTGGGACCAACCCAAACTAACAAGTAACCATTGACTTCCTAATTATCCAAATTAAAATTGCATGGTTGATCTGATAAACGAATTAAATTACTAAAACCATTGAAAAATAAATTAAAATAAATACTTTTATGCATGATGCAGTAGTTTAAATATAATTTAAATTAATACTAGTATTTTTAATATTATACTAAATGGTATAGTAGTTCCACATATCGTTTTAACGAAGGACACAATTTTGTATAATGCAACTAGTGTACATTATTTTAATGTAGGATACAATTTTGTATTCAAACGGATGAATAAATTTATGTATATATGCAATTGGGTACATATATATATATATATATATATATATATATATATATATATATATATATATATATATATATCAGTTAACTAAATTATAAGTTATTTTGATGTATTTTTAATTATATATTTACATTGGATTTAAATTAAAAGTATAACTTAATTGCATCAATTGCACTGTCCACATCATTCCTTACATAATTTTCCCCTCTTCACAATACATCATCACCTCTTCACAATACATCATCAATTTTGCAGTGCACTTGCATCTAGGGGCGAACCCAGAACTCCAAGTTCGAGGGAGGGGGGCAATTTATTTTAATGATCCAAAACATTAATACATATTATAATATTTATTTACATTAAAATAGGACGAAGTATTAGATTATATATATATATATATATATATATATATATATATATTACAAAGAAAAAATGAATACTTAAGTTCTTGAATAATAAATATTTTATTTATTTTGTTTAATGTGATGTAAAATTTTAAAAAAAATAACAAATTAAATTGTTCATTTATATTTTCTTCATTAATTCTTTTTTTGTAAGGGGCTAAGTTTTATTTATTTATTTAATATTACTAAATGAATTAATTACGAACGTGTTTAAAAAATATTATAGTACTAATATAAAGTTATCTATTTTTTATCAATAATAGTCTCAAACAAATTAAATATAATTAAATGATTAATTTTAATAGTCAATTATGAATGAAATATTTATAAAATTTAAAATAATAAAATAAAACAAACAATATATACCTACATATAAATTAAAATAACAAACTTACTAGGGATTTTCTTAGGATAATTTTTGTATCGCCTGGACTATTAATAGTTCGGATGTCAAATTGCATCGCTCTGTGTCGCCCTCTGTGTCGCCCTAACTTGATACCTGTTGCCTTTTTTTAATATTTTAAAATAATTATTTAAATTTTATTTTATTATTTACTATTTTATCCTTTATTAAAATTAATAATAATATTATTTAAATTAAACAATACGAATGTAAAATTAGATTTTTTTAATAGAATTAAATTATTATTTTATTTATATTTTATCTACACCTGCTCATTTATTTAGTTCACCCTCAAATTTTTTTTTTTACTACGGTTATCTGCACCCGCTCATTTTATGAGTTCACCCCAAATCATTTTTTAACCATGGTTATCTGCAATCGCTCATTTTATAAGTTCACCCAAAATTATTTTTTACCACGGTTATCTGTACCT
This sequence comes from Galeopsis tetrahit, assembly GCA_963675135.1. Lineage (NCBI taxonomy): Eukaryota > Viridiplantae > Streptophyta > Magnoliopsida > Lamiales > Lamiaceae > Galeopsis > Galeopsis tetrahit. Next base: position 60,666,744 of record OY776132.1, read on the forward strand.
GCTCATTTTATAAGTTCACCTCAGAAGATTTTTTTTTAAATGGAATAATTACATTTAAAGGACTATATTATCCTTTTATTAATTTACACAAAATATAATAAAATCAACCCTAATTTGTAGGGTGATACTCGAGTACATGCAAGATACCGGTACACACCAATTTTAATTTTTTATTTATATTTTATCTACACCCACTCATTTAATGAGTTCACCCAAAAATCATTTTTTTACTACGGTTATCTGCACCCGTTCATTTTATGAGTTCACCCCCAAATCATTTTTTTATCACGGTTATGTGCACCCGCTCATTTTATGAGTTCACCCCTAAATTATCTACACCCTTCATTTTATGAGTTCACCCCAAATCTTTTTTTACTACGGTTACCTGCACCCGTTCATTTTAGGAGTTCACCCCCAAATCATTTTTTATCACGGTTATGTGCACCCGCTCATTTTATGAGTTCACCCCTAAATTATTATTTTTTACCACGTTTATCTACACCACTCATTTTATGAGTTCACCCCAAAAATATTTTTAAAAAAGTAATTACATTTAAAATACTATATTATCCTTTTATTAATTTACACAAAATATAATAAAATCAACCTTAATTTGTATATTTACAATATGTAGTCAAGTCATTACCGAGTTACCGTCGATTCACCATCAAGTCATCCATATTTTTAGAAAAAAATCGTAAAACATAATTTAAAAAAAAAACTATCGAAATTAGGCAAAAATCTTGATTTTTTTTCTTTCTAAGTTTTCTTCCCTCTCCTCTTTTTCTCCCATTTTCAGTTTTTATTCCAAACTTTTAATTTCTTCGTTTTTTTTCCTTTTACTTTTTTTTTTATTTTCCATTTTTTCATGTGTATTTTTTTTTAAATTTTAATACAAAATAATATTATATGTATGATTTTATTATAGTCGTTAATACAATAAGTAATAACGAGTAATACCATAAATTGTAATCAGTAATACCATTAACAGTAATTAGTACGAATAAACACTTATCTTATTCAAAGTGAGATGGTCTCATGGCGACACTGTTCATAAATTAGTAGAAATAAACACTTTATTTTTTCCAAAGTGTTAAAACGTCATTCTCAAACTATGTTTTGGAAAGCAAAATTTTGGTGAAATCAGAATAAAAAAACTTTAGAAAATGTGAATGGAACTATAGGAAAACGTCATGATCAGACCATCGATTAGTTCTAAAAATTATGTGTCCATATAATGTTGCTTACGAATATTGACCTAATGTCCGATTTGTATAATGTAACTAGATTGATTGTTACCAGACTTGAAATTTACATTATTGAGGACACATTTTTATTTTGGAAGGAATGTTGGTAGTAAAGTTTTTATTTTGAGAATAATATTGAGTGTTTCGATGACACGGCTCCCATAGAGTTTCGAATAAGATAATTTCTTATTCTATTGTCTTTTGCAATGACGACAAATAAAAGTTAAAGGTCAGTCTCTTTTCATGGTAGGTGTGTAGTGTGTACCTTCTGAAACATGTTCATGCATAGACAATTATATGTTGCAGCCCTCTAGAGTTAAGAGTGTATTGAAAAATATTTACCTAGATTCAAATGAATAACAAATTTACAAATTTATACTATGGAGTACATGTTTCAAATATTTTTTTAATTGACAAATTAAACTTAAAATATATTATAAATTTGTTTGAATTCTTTAAGGGCACTAACAGTCCTACGTTGCCCATTGTGACATTGTCCCTCCTTTACGATAAAAAAAAAAAAAAAAAATTGTGATCGAGAGCAAACCGAGTAAGTGGAGACTTTTTGGGCCAACAATGTTAGCCCATTTAATTAAAAGTGGAGAATGTTTTGGGCTAGCATTTAATTAAAAGTGGGCAGCCCAATTGTTTTATCAAAGAAAATAACCAAATTGAACAACCAATTTCTTGAATTGTGCGTGAGTAATAACAAATGTTCAAAAAAAAAAAATAACATAATGTTCTTTCAACAATTACAACGAAAAAATACATCAGTTTTTCAAAATAATCTCATCTTCATGTTGAGCCCCCTAAAATATTATAAAACATGCTGAAATTTTATAATATTATAAAACATGCTGAAATTTTATAATAAATGAACAAAAAATTCCTCAAAATTAATCCACACAATTGATGTCTTTTGTCTTTTCTTTTTAATGACAAAATCATTATCTTAGGTATTATTAGATGAAGTTGTGTCATCATTCTCATGTTGAGAAGACAAATCTACAAAATATACATTAAAAATAAAATTAATAAATGTCAGAATCTTATCATATTCATAAATTTCAAACAAATCTCATAAATCAATAACCATATATAGAAATCATACAAATTTTATATGAATAACAAATCAATAACCATATAGAAATCATACAAATTTTATATGAATAACAATTGAGATTTGAGAATACTGCGTTAATTTGAGTGTGCAGAAAAAACAGAGTATTAACACATAAAAAAATCAAAAGTTCAATCAGAGGCTCAATATCATATAAAAAAAACTAGCATTAATTATCAACAATTTGAGAATACTTCTTTTTAGACATACTAATAATACTCATAATTCTACTAAAAATGAACAAAAAAATAAAAAATATAAATATAAATTACGAGCGGATGTGCAGAGAGTTTTTAGTTTTTTTGAACGTGTTTGGGATCGGAATGAAATTTTGTAGGTTTTCTCCAAATTTTAAAAAACCCAGAATCTCTGTTTGTTAGATTATATAAAGTATCTTCGCTAATTTTCTGATCATAAACATATCAATTACTCCATGATCATAAATTGTAACAACTGGTTTAGCACATACAATAGCCACGTCCAATTTTGTGATCTCGAAACAGAAATTTGTATAAAAAATTCAACTAAATTAATAATTTAACCTAAAATTCAATTCTTTCAAATAAAAAAAGATAATTTATTGTTTATTATGATTATTAATGATATGAGAATTAAAATAAAGATTATATATTATCAATTAATTTTTTTATTAATCATGTGAGGATAAATTTGTAATTTTATAATTATATATTTAAAATTATTAAATTTAATTTAAAAGTGTAATAGGGCGACAAAAAACGATAATAAGTGCAATGCAAGGCGATGGATTCTGCGACGCCAAATGCAACAGGTAGCAGGTCATCAAATATAAGCCATTAGATTTCAGATCTGATGGCTCAGATTACTGGACTGTTGATAGTCCAGGCGACATTGGACTGTCCTTAGAAGGCCCCAACTCACTATTCGTGATTGACGGCTTGTTATGTTTATGGGGGGTTTTCTTAATTTACAAGGAATTATCTCAGGAAAGATAATTAATCCATAAAATTTTTGTGTGGGCTGGGCTTAGATTATTATTTAGCCCATCGTTATTATTTATATATACTCGGTATTTTATTTAGGGGGAACTTAAAAAAAAAAAAATTAATATTAATATATATAAATAATTAACTTGTGGCATGGAATTTGAGGGGGCCATGGCCCTCGTGATCAGTAACGTACGTCCGCCCCTGCTTGCATCATAAACTAAAATAATTGCCATTATATATCCTGATCCAATTAAAGAATGACAATTGCTTTTAGAATTTTTAGTTTGTCTATTTTAATACACGATCTAAGTACAAATTTTGATAAATATTCAAATATATATATATATATATATATATATATATATATATATATATATATATATTAAATCAGAGTTTGGCCAAATCTTTTTTTTGAGCAAAGGATAAAAAGAGTTTTGGTCAAATCTACACCTGCTAGAAATGACTTCTGCAAAGTGGGCATGTGTCCTTCTCTGCCAGCCATGTTTTAAGACATAAAACATGAAATCTATGATTGCATGTAGTGATCCTTACCCGATTTTCACCGTGTTTGTATTCCTCCAAGCATATTACGCACCCTCCACCGACTTCTTCCTCTTCTCGAGCATCATCGTATTTCTCGAATACAATTTCTCCGAGCATCGAATTCAATGGCTCTCCGGTGAAATAAGTAACTATCTTGAAACATAGCGCCACAATTCTCAAAAAAATATAGTTCAAGATAACAAAAAATCCAACTACAATCGCAAATAGAATGGACGCTAAAATCCCTACTGCCAATATTATAAACACTACCGCCGCGATTACTTCTAAAACTAGTAAAATTGACATATCAATAATATTAGATGAATGATAAATCAAAGATAAACTATTTTTGTATCTGATATGTGGGAAAACTTTTGATGTAAATTTTACCTAATGAACATAGTGTGTGTGTATATATATATATATATCAGAGTTATTATCTCTCTAATGCTAAATCTGGAAGATACCTTATTCGGTATACCATTGGAAAGGAAATATATAAAATTATACTCCTACGTAGTAGTATTTGATATGTTAATGGACATTAGAAACAAATCTATATCAAATCTTTCATTATATATAATATTCCTTAATTAACGAAGTATATCAAATCTGATATGTGGGAAAACTTTTGATGTAAAATTTACCTAATGAACATGGAGTATATATATATATATATATATCAGAGTTATTATATATCTATATATCTAATGCTAAATCTGGAAGATACCTTATTGGATATACCATTGGAAAGGAAATATATAAAATTACGTACGTAAAATTATGCGTACGTAGTAGGAGAAAATTTTATTTTTAGTCTTATAGATACATTTTAAAATAAATCCTTTAAGTTTCAACTTAACAAAATACGTCATTTACCTTTCAATTTTTGTCCTTTTATACATCAATTTTTATCCTTTATGTTTTGTAGGAATTTAAATTGGTAAAGTTGGTGCCACATATATTTAAAAAAGTCACATCATCATGCCACATCACATTATATTAAAAAAAATAGAGCTAATAACACCCCAAAATATTCTATACACACCCCATAATTTTAAATACAAAAATAAATGTATACTCCGTATAAAATAACTAAGTAACTCTTACATAAATAAAGAGTAAAATAATGTGTTACATATGTTAATTATGTGAATCTTATTTTACTCTATTAATTTAAACGTATAACTAGATGCACATAATTTTTTTGGGTGAGGTTACTAACACCCAATACAATGTTATACAAACTTCAAATGTTATACACACCCCACTAAAATTTAAAAATCAATTTTTATTAATAAACCCACCCTAATTATTACCAATTTACCCTTTATCCCTCAAAATAAATACAAATTGAATAAAATATAAATACAAATATTCAATAATACGAGAAACTAAATAAAAGTTTAAAATATTTTAAAAAATCAACTACACATTAAAAAATATTTGAATGAAAAAATCAATTAAATCCAAATAAAATCTAAAAATATTAAATAAATCAAATAAAATTTATAAAATAATTAAATTAAAAATACCAATTAATGATTCAATTTTTAAAAAAACTAAATAAAATAAAAAATGAAATAAAAATCAACTCAGTTAAAAATAAATATTAAGAAAATTAAATAAAAAAATAAAATCTTACTTTTTTATTGATTATTTTTTAATTTACTTTTTTTTAATGTTTTATTGAATTTTTCAATAATTTTAATTTTATTTTTTTATTTTTTTTGATGATTTATTTTTTAATTTCAGATTCTATTTAATTTTCTAAGATTTTTTTCAAAAAAATTAATTAATTTATGTAAATTAATTATTTTTAAAGATTTTGTTAGTTTTTTTTAAAAACTTTTAAATTTTAATTACATTTTTTTCAGATTTTTCATTTTATTTTTTAAAATTATTTTTCTCTTTATTTATATAAGGACTATTTAGTCATTTTATATACATATTTCATATTTTTTCAAGTTATTTTTTAAAATTATTTTACTCTTTATTTATGTAAGAGTTACTTAGTTATTTTATACGAGTATACATTTATTTTTGTATTTAAAATTATGGGGGTGTGTATAGAATATTTTAGGGTGTTATTAGCTCTATTTTTTAATATAATGTGATGTGGCATGATGATGTGGCTTTTTTAAATATATGTGGCACCAACTTTACCAATTTTAATTCCTACAAAATATAAAGGATAAAAATTGATGTAAAAAAGGACAAAAATTGAAAGGTAAATGACGTATTTTATAAAGTTGAAACTTAAATGATTTATTTTTGAATGTATCAAACTTATAGGACTAAAAATAAAATTTTCTCTACAGTAGTAGTATATGATATGTTAATGTACATTAGAAACAAATCTATATCAAATCTTTCATCTTAATATTCCTTAATTAACAAAGTATATGGAATTAAGAAGTACGGAGTATGTGTTGATAGCTTACCATAATTTTTTTAATCTTTTTCACGTCTTTATCAATTAATAAAGGTAATTTAGAAATTATGAATATTTCTAAAATTAAAATGAAATCAATTTGGGAGAAAGTGTGTCATTTATTTATTTTTAATCTTTTTCACATCTTTATCAATTAATAAATGTAATTTAAAAATTATGAGTATTTCGAAAATTAAAATGATATCAAATTGGGAGAAAGTGTGTCATTTATTTATGAACTGGAGTATGGATTTGTTAAAATCCTGTTTTAAGGTTAATGTTTTATATTCAAAATTTTAATAAGGAAATATAGGGATTAATTTCTTTTATGAACACTACAGCTCCATACAACTTCATTTGAATGGAGGGATTTATGCTATGAATTTTAAATTTATAAGCAAAATTCACTCCACTTATTTGGATTAAAAATAAATGAATGAATTTTAAAAACACTCCCTCCGTCTCAAGATTACTTGTACAGTTTGACCGGCACGTTGTTTAAGAAAAGTGGATTTAGTGGTTGATGATGTAAGATAAATGAGGGGTATTTTAGGTAATTTGATGATGTGTAAAGTGAATTTGATTATGTGTAAAGTGAAATGTATGGAAAAAATGAGTGACAAATTTGAAAATAAAATGATGTTGTAAGGTTATTAATTTTTTGGAATATTTCCATATTAAGAGTGTGCAAGTAATTTTGGGACGTCCCAATAAGGAAAGTGTGCAAGTAATCACGGGACGGAGGGAGTAGGTTTTAACCCATATTTTTTTTATTTAAAATTGTGAGGATTTTAAACTCTACCTAAAACTATATCATTTGAAATCCATGTATTTTTAACTCCTTTCATTTTAAATGTCTTCTCAAATCAAATTACCTCCAAAAAATTTTATCCCAATATTGATTGATTAATCATTTTATCTTGAAGCGGGTTCAAAAGATCAACGGGATTTTACTATACTATTATGATAGACCCAAACACAACCTAATATTATGGGATGGCAATTTTGGACAAATACTTTGTGGTTGACAATATATATTTTATTGAAAGGAAAAAAAAATTGCATGACACTAACTTTTAATTAAGTTCGGCAAATGCAAGGAGCATCTTTGCATGTCGCGCAAAAAATAAACATATACGGAGTACTACTGTCCATTTTTTTAATTTTTACATTTTTAACATTATTAAAAAAATGTAATAACTATTATAAAAGGAATAAAATGTTAAAGATTTATATTCTAATAACTATAAGAAATTGAAATGTTAAAAAGAATAGAGTACTGTAGTTGGAGGACAACTAAAAATTCATTCCATCATATTATCGATTATATAGTATAAAGAAATAATTAATTGTGAAATTATGATTTAGTGAAGGTAAAGAATACATGAGGGGAGTATTTATAAATACAAAACATATCTACTATATATCTCTAATTTAAGGAAATAAAGATTTACAAGATATATAAAATATATTATACAAGATATATATAATATATCTCAATATATTTATATATGCCTAATACGTCCCCTCAAGATGGAGCGCCGTAGGAGAGTCCAATCTTGGTCATAAGAAGTTGTAGACGAAGTCGAGAAAGGGGCTTTGTGAGAGCATCGGCAAGTTGGTCCGCAGAGGAGACGTGTGAGACCCTAAGTTGAGACGTCTTGATCAAGTCTCTAACAAAATGGAAATCGATTGCAATGCGCTTCATTCGGGAGTGAAAGACAGGATTTGAGCAGAGATAAGTGGCTCCAATGTTGTCACAATAGATAACAGGTAAGTCTGAGATTGTGAAGCACAACTCACGAAACAGAGATTTTAACCATTGAACTTCAGAGGCAGCAGAGGCAATAGCACGATACTCAACTTCTGTTGAGGAACGGGCAATCGATTTTTGTTTCTTAGAGGACCAAGAGATAGGATTGGCACCAAGGAAAACAATGTAAGCACTTGTGGAGGAACGATCATCACTGTTGCCAGCCCAATCAGCATCAGTGAAACAATGTAGAGAGGAGGAGGTGGTCGGTCGTAGTGTTATTCCAACATCTCTTGTTCCATTTAAGTACCTAAATAGGCGTTTGGCAGATCCCCAATGAGTGACAGTCGGAGCATGCATAAACTGACACAACTTGTGAACAGCAAATGCAATGTCGGGTCTCGTGAATTGAAGATATTGAAGACTGCCAAGTATTTATCGATATTGAGTGGCATCAGCAGGAGGTGTCCCATCAATAAGGGTAAGGCGAGCGGAGGTGGCTAGTGGCGTCTGAACAGGTTTGGAGGTGACCATGTTGTATCGAGTGAGTAGATCAACCACATACTTTCGTTGAGAGAGAAAGCAGGAATTGTTGGTACGAAGAACTTCAACGCCTAAGAAGTAGGAAAGAGGGCCCAAGTCTTTCACTGAAAATTTCGAACCAAGATCTGTTGCCACACGAGTAAGGAAGGGAATGGAATTTCCTGTGAGAATCAAATCATCAACATACACAAGGAAATATGCAATAATACCAGATTTATTGTACACAAAAAGGGATTCATCGGATTTTGTGTGGATAAACCCAATTCCTTCCAAAAATGTCCTAAGTGCAAAATACCAAGTTCGAGGAGTTTGTTTCAAACCGTAAATGGATTTGTGTAATTTGCAAACATAGGATGGAAACGCCTTATCAATGAAACCAGGAGGTTGAGCCATGTAAACTGTATCAGAAAGGGAACCATGAAAAAAAGCATTGTTCACATCAAATTGTTGAAGTGGCCAATTTTGAGTGACTGCAATACTCAGGACTGCTCGAACGGTTGCTGGTTTTACCACAGGACTAAACGTTTCTGAAAAATCAACTCCGGGGCGTTGGTGAAAACCTTTGGCCACAAGTCGAGCTTTGAACTTGTCTAAGGACCCGTCCGGTTTTCGTTTGATGCGGAAGACCCACTTTGAACCAACAATGTTGGTAGAATCATCAGGTGGTACTAAATCCCAAGTACCGTTTTTGAGAAGGGCATTAAATTCAGATGACATGGCCTCCCTCCATCGTTCATCGTTTAATGCCTGAGAGACGCAGCTAGGTTCAATGTCAGAAGATAGATTACTTGTAAGACCGTACCTCGGATTAGGTTTGAAGATTCTGTTTTGAGCTCGAGTGACCATTCGAGTGCCTTGGGGGGCCGGTGGGGATGGCGATAAGGGAGCATATGGCGACTCGAGTCGAAGAGGTGGGTGGGGTGTACTTAGTGAGCTGGGGGGTGCAGCTGGGTTGGGTGTTGGGCTGGTGGGTGTATTAAGCGGAACAGGGGGTGCAGCGGGGCTGGGTGTTGGGCTGGTGGGTGTAGTAAGAGGAACAGGGGGTGCAGGTAATGGGGGCTGTGATGGGTTTGGGTTGATATCGACGACGGGGGTATATTTGGGGGAGGGGTGTATTTGTAAAGGTTGGGGGTGGGGCAAGATCAGGAGGTAAGGGTGGGGGTGTACTAATCAGAGTGGGTGGTGGAAAGAGCATAACAGTAGGGTTTTCTGGTGGGCAAGGGTGTGTATTTACTAAACTGGGGGGTGTATCTACTAAATCAGGGGGTGTATCCGTAGCAGTTTTAGGAGTGGCTAGAGGAAAGACATTTTCAACAAATTGAACATGACGAGATGTATATATTTTGTTGGTTTTTAAGTCAAGACAAAGATAAGCAGCTTGGGTAGGAGAGTATCCAATGAAGACACATGGAGTGGATCTAGGGTCTAATTTATGGGAAGTGTAGGGGCGGAGCCAAGGGTAACATAAACAACCAAAAACTCTAAGTTTGGCTAGGTTGGGAGTTTGTTTTAGGAGATATTGATATGAGGACAACATGTTAAGATTGGGTTTTGGTAGACGGTTTATAATATAGGTAGCAGCACAAACTGCATGAGGCCAATATGTAAGGGGACAACAAGGACGTTTGAGAATTTTAGCATATCAATATGAGGAAACGATAGGGAACCAATATGTGAAATTTGTAAACCGTTACCATCACCGATGACGACATCATCTGAGCCGGAATATGGAGAGGAAACGGATAAATTATGAGGGTGAGTTGTGATATGATGAGAGGCCCCGGAGTCCAAGATCCAGGGACGGGAAGGGATCTGTGAAATAGCAGAGTGGATGGATGTGGTGTATGTAGTAGTGGAGTGGGTGCGTAGATGCGGGGGGGTGTATTTACCAGAGTTTGGGGTGCATGTTGCAGTGGAGTTGTGGGTCTGGCCCATCTGGGCAGTACGGGAGTATGCAGTGTCGGAGGGAGTGCAAATATGCTGGGGGTGTATTTACCAGAGTTGGGGGTGTATGCAGCAGGGGAGTGGCCCATCTGGACAGCAAGGGACAGGGGACTGCAAGGGACAGGGGTGCAGGGCCGTGGAGTTTGAACGGATTTTTTGTGAGGATTAATATCAGGATTAATTGGTTGGAGGAGTTATAACCAAATTTGGTTAGGAAATCGCAGCAGGTTTTCGGGTGGTAGTTTGGGGTTTTGGTCGACGGGAAACCGTCGAGCACCAACTACGGGAGGGGGTGTCGGATCGAGGCGTTAGCCGGACGACTCGTTGATACCATATAGAGAAATAATTAATTGTGAAATTATGATTTCATTGAGTGAATGTAAAGAATACATGAGGGGAGTATTTATAGATACAAAACATATCTACTATATATCTCTAATTTAAGGAAATAAAGATTTACAAGATATATAAAATATATTATACAAGATATATATAATATATCTCAATATATTTATATATGCCTAATATATAGTACTTTAGTTTATGTTAATGGATTCATAAATAATTATTTTTTTTTACATTTTTTTTTGACAGAATTTTGTTTTACATATACATTAGTAAAAACAAACAAGTAAACTTACCCACGCCATCATATTACATAATGTGATTTGACGAACTCAAAAAATATTCCAAAACGACAAACTATATAATTGTGGATAGTGTTTGTTGTAAATAACTTTGCATTTTTTTTTTCCCTTTACTCAACCGATCATTAATGCCATGAAATTTACAAATAACATATATATGTTCCACCAACTCAAATGTCTCCAAACATGTTTTACTAATAAAAAATGGGGCATTTCCATTCTAGTGTCTTTTGGACCTTGAAAAACCCATTAAGTGCTATAAAATAAAAAAATCTCTTATAGGTGATATTTGGGTGTGAAGATTACATTCTTGCCCTTATAGAGGAGGAAAGTAAGAAAGATGTCATCTCATATCTTCTTCCCACTCCCTCTCTCTCCACAACTCATTGTCTCCCAAAAAAAAAAGAAAACATTACCTTCTCCCCTCCATTTTCGTCGGAGTTGCGGGTGGGAGAACCTCCGGCGAGCGAGTCTTCGCCTCCGACGGAAGCAGATCGGCGACCTCGGCCATGGAGGCGGCTTCGTCTTCTTCAGATCGCCGCCCCACCACGGTCGCCGCCCGTCTGCATCAAGCTCCGCTGCTTCGCCATGGCCGCCGGGGAAGACGAAGTCCGTCGCCGTGACTTACCGTCGCTGCTGTGCTTTTCTCCGACGAAGACGCCATGGCCGCCGCCCGTCTGTAATTCCGACGAAGACGCCATGGTCGCCGATCTGCAACACTCCGACGAAGACGAAGATGAAGGGAGCCTTGATCTGTGCGTGGCGAAGGCGAAGAAAGTTCGTGGTGGGGGCCGGTCGGCGACGGAGGACGAAGGTGGGGGCCGGCCGGTCGGCGACTACATTCGTGGTGTGGGCGCGCGGCGGCAGCCAACGTGGGGTGGTGGTGGAGGGTTAGGGTTAGGGTTAGGGTTTTGGCAATTGGGCCTGGGCTAGGTTTCCCACCCCCTAATGTGCACCCACTTTTTTCAATCAAAACACCCGCTTTTTTTAATTCCCAATGTGCACCTATTTTTTAGGTTACTGTTTGTATTTTTCATTGAAATCTTTTTTTTTTTCTTTCTTTTTTCTAGTAACATTAGTTGGTGAAATTTGTTGGATGTAGCACTGTTCTCATTTTTATGTTTGTTACAGATTGTTCTAGACCTATTTTTTAGGTTTCTGTTTGTATTTTTAATTGAACTCAAGATGTATGATTTATGGTTATTATTGTAGGAATATTGTTGGTTGATGCAAATTATTTTATGTTTGTTGCAAAAAAAATTTTGGTCGATGCAATTTTTTTTTTTTTTGTTTGAAATATTTTCTTCTGTGATGCAAATTTATTTTTGTTCGTTGATGCAAATTTATTTTTTGGGTAAAATTTTTAATTGTTTGATAAAAATCTTTCCTTAGTTGATGCAAATTATTTTTTCTGATGCAAATCTTTTCTTAATTGATGCAAAAAAAAAAATTCTGATGCAAATTTTAATTAGGGTACAAATTACGTCATGGGGTACAAATTAAAGGAGATTATTTAAAGTTAGTGATTTGCTTGTAATTATTTGTAATTAAATCAATTTTAAATTTATACAATAAATTCGAAGAAAAATCCCAACAACGAAAAAATAAATTTTACTCTTTATTTATGTAAGAGTTACTTAGTTATTTTATACGAGTATACATTTATTTTTGTATTTAAAATTATGGGGGTGTGTATAGAATATTTTGGGGTGTTATTAGCTCTATTTTTTAATATAATGTGATGTGGCATGATGATGTGGCTTTTTTAAATATATGTGGCACCAACTTTACCAATTTTAATTCCTACAAAATATAAAGGATAAAAATTGATGTAAAAAAGGACAAAAATTGAAAGGTAAATGACGTATTTTATAAAGTTGAAACTTAAATGATTTATTTTTGAATGTATCAAACTTATAGGACTAAAAATAAAATTTTCTCTAATATGATATGTTAATGTACATTAGAAACAAATCTATATCAAATCTTTCATCTTAATATTCCTTAATTAACAAAGTATATGGAATTAAGAAGTACGGAGTATGTGTTGATAGCTTACCATAATTTTTTTAATCTTTTTCACGTCTTTATCAATTAATAAAGGTAATTTAGAAATTATGAATATTTCTAAAATTAAAATGAAATCAATTTGGGAGAAAGTGTGTCATTTATTTATTTTTAATCTTTTTCACATCTTTATCAATTAATAAATGTAATTTAAAAATTATGAGTATTTCGAAAATTAAAATGATATCAAATTGGGAGAAATGTGTCATTTATTTATGAACTGGAGTATGGATTTGTTAAAATCCTGTTTTAAGGTTAATGTTTTATATTCAAAATTTTAATAAGGAAATATAGGGATTAATTTCTTTTATGAACACTACAGCTCCATACAACTTCATTTGAATGGAGGGATTTATGCTATGAATTTTAAATTTATAAGCAAAATTCACTCCACTTATTTGAATTAAAAATAAATGAATGAATTTTAAAAACACTCCCTCCGTCCCAAGATTACTTGTACAGTTTGACCGGCACGTTGTTTAAGAAAAGTGGATTTAGTGGTTGATGATGTAAGATAAATGAGGGGTATTTTAGTCGATGCAATTTTTTTGGTCGATGCAATTTTTTTTTTTTTTTTTTTGTTTGAAATATATTCTTCTGTGATGCAAATTTATTTTTGTTCGTTGATGCAAATTTATTTTTTGGGTAAAATTTTTAATTGTTTGATAAAAATCTTTCCTTAGTTGATGCAAATTATTTTTTCTGATGCAAATCTTTTCTTAATTGATGCAAAAAAAAAAAAATTCTGATGCAAATTTTAATTAGGGTACAAATTACGTCATGGGGTACAAATTAAAGGAGATTATTTAAAGTTAGTGATTTGCTTGTAATTATTTGTAATTAAATCAATTTTAAATTTATACAATAAATTCGAAGAAAAATCCCAACAACGAAAAAATAAATTTTGCATCAATGACAAAAAAATAATTTGCATGAAGAAATTATTTGCATCAAGGAAAAGATTATTTACATCAACAAACAAACAACTATATGCATCAACGAACAAACTACTTGCATCAACACAATCAATCTCATTCCATTAATTTATACAACAGTTTCTTTTAATAAAAAAAAAAAAAAGGAAAAGATCCGCATGAAGATCTTCATCTTCTTCAACAATTTTTTAAAAAATTAACCTTGCACTTTCCAAATTCTCTGAAAAGAGAGAAAAACGTTTCTTCCAAAGCTAGAAACCATACATTTTGAATTTCATTAAAATACAAAAATACAATCAGAAATCGAAAATCTAAAAAATAGACAATTAACATATGGCAAAAATGAGGGGTGTTTTGATTGAAAAAGTGGGTGCACATTAATATGGAAACCCTAGCCCACTATCAGGCCCAAGTGCCAAAACCCTAACCTTAGCCCCCACCCCCACGTTGGCCACGGCCGCCGCCGTCGGCCCCCCACCACGGCCGCCGCCCGTCTGCATCAAGCGCCGCCTTCTTCGCCATGGCCGCCGGTGGATACGTAGGCCGTCGCCGTGGCTTACCGTCGCTGCTGTGTTTTTCTCAGACGAAGATGGTGGCTTTCGCCATGGCCAACGAGCCTCCATCGCCCATCGCCTTGAACGTTGGCGGCGAACCTTCACCATGGCTATCGAGTCTCCATCGCCTTGAACGTGGGCGGCGACGCAGTGGGGAGGCCTTCTTCAAGATCGAAGATGAAAATTGTCGGAGTGGCGGTGGGAGAACCTCCGGCGAGGCCGCCGTCTGAGAAAATTCCGGCGAGATGTACAGCGTCGGAGGCGTGAACAGGTGGGCGGCGGCGCAGTGTGGGAGGCCTTCTTCAAGATCGAAGCGTCGGCCATGGAGGCGGCTTCGTCTTCTTCAGATCGCCGCCCCACCACGGTCGCCGCCCGTCTGCATCAAGCTCCGCTGCTTCGCCATGGCCGCCAGGGAAGACGAAGGGTGGAGGGGCTTCACGATGGCGGTTGGGGGTGGAGGAAAACTTTTCAGCGGCCGCGGCCACGGCCATGGCGGATTTTGAAGACGTAGGAGAGAGGAGAGAGGAGAAGAGAGAAGAAGACGAGGCGTGTTTGAGAGGAAGAGTGGGTGGGTGAGGTGTTTAATAAGAATGGAGAGAAAAATGAGGAATGAAGTAAGGGCAATTTGGGTCTTTCAGATTATTTTTACACCTAAAATCAACTTTTTGACACCTAAAATCAACTTTTAAAAAAAGTTGTACCTACGTAGAGTTGGGGGGTGAAAATTGTACCTAAGCAGTAATAAACTCATAAAAAATGAGTAAAGAAAAATTCTGGTGAGCATTTTGTTGAAAATTCTCTCTCAAGAAAATTCCTCCCTAAAATTCCTCCCTACTTCATCCTCACAGATTTAGTGTGTGATTGCCGGTTTTTTTTTCTCCAAAAATATCAAAATTCCTTTTTAACTCCATTGCTGGTTCTATGTTTTTCTGCCTTTTCAAATTCCATTCCTCGCATTTAATGTGTGTTGGTCTTTTGAAAACATTCATCATGTGTTTTTGATCATCTTGGTTTTGGCAATATACGCTCATCATTAGCGTTTTTCTTAGTTGCCCTATCAGAATCCCGTGCGTGCAAATTACTTGCTTAACTACTGGGTGTCGGCTGCACGAAGCTATCCCAATTCTCTCTTTCTTGGTGCGACAACCAAGATCTGCATTGGAAGGATCAATGTTTTACCAATTTAGGGGTAAAGATATCCAAAAGGATTCACCTTTTGTGAGATGGCCAATGGTAAATGTACTCTCCCATTGTTTTGATTGTGGTTTTGGGGCTATAAATTTGGAGGCCTGGGCAATCAAACAGTCACATTCTCACTTCTTTCTTCTCCTATACGATCTCCTCACCCCTCCGTTTTCAATGGCGTCGGCGATCCAACAACAACTTGATGCATGCAGAATCTCGGAGAAGGAGGGTTTGAATACAGAACTCTTTTCCAATGAGCTGTTTGTTCCTACCAAATCCATGGCGCTTAAATTTGTTGCACGAAGGTCTTTTAACATTATTGAGTTGAAGAATCTTCTTCTCTCCTCGTGGAAATTTGTGTCATCTCTGAGTCTCACTTCGGTGGGAGATGGAATGTTTGTGGTTGATTTTCAGGAGAAATCGGAAATGGAGGAGGTGCTTGAATCGCAACCTTGGAATCTCAGGAGGTCCTTGATGGTGCTTCAACCATTAACTGGGTCTGAGAGGTTTGCAACTATGCATATGAATGTTGTGCCCTTTTGGATCCAGATCCATGGTTTGGAGGCACATGCAATGAACAAGGTCACTGGAGAGAGGGTGGGAAGTGTTATTGGTAAAGTCGTGAAGGTGGATGTTAAGGATGGAGAGGTGGCCTGGGGCGAATCTCTTCGGGTTCGTATCTTGGTGGACACACAGGCTCCATTGTGTCGTTTCTCTTTTTTAACGGTGGAAAAGGTTAAGTATGTTATCTTTTTTAGATATGAACGACTTTCTGATTTCTGTTCATATTGTGGGCGGCTTAACCATTCTGTGAAAGGATGTATCTTGGTGAAGAACAGGGCTGATGATTGGTTGGAAAGGCATAAGTTCTTTCCGGATTGGCTTCGTGCGGACAAGATCAAAAATCCATGTGAAGCGGACATGCATGATTTTATGAGGAGCATTGGGGTCAATGTAGACCAAGGACTGGTGTTTAGAGGCCTTGACGATGAAGATGGTGATGGTAATGCTGCTGGACGGGGCATGCAAGCTCTCCTGAATTCTAATGGTGCGGGAGCCATGCATGATCAGGAGGTTCCTGTTGTAGGGGAGCATTCTCGGCATAGGCAATCTGTCAAAGACACCCCAGTTCAGGCGGACTCTGCTGAGAGACGACGAGCCAAAGGGAAAGCCATTCTCTTGGACGAAGGTGTTAAGGAGCTGTGGAAGGAAGCCGAGAGGGATGTTAATAAGCCATGTAGGGATTTTGATGTTAATGTTCAAGCCTGTACTAATGAAAGGGAGGAGGTTTATAATTTCCAGGATCTAGTGCAAAGAAGTAAAGGTGGTGATTTGGTGACTGATTGTGGCAGAGTTAGGGTGGATCCACGAACAGGTACCATATTGGAACCATTAACATTCTCTATTCCTGAAGGTTATGAATATAGAATGGTTAGGGACCCTCTTTGGGGGCCAGATCATGACAATGGAAAGGACAATCGCATTATCCATCATGTTGGGCGGAATCTTAAGGCTTTGGATTATATGGAGTTTGTTGAAATCATTCGTGAGGGTGAAGTACCTTATGTCCCTTTGAGAGAGGAGGTGGGGCAGAATCATTGGCCTGATAAATATAAAATTCAGGTAGGTGTCAAAAGTGAGCGAGATGATGATGCTGTGTTTATACCAAATGACATGCCAGCTGGTAAGAAGCGTCTTTGGAGGGATTTTTCAGGGGATCTTGCTGATTATGTGGGTGCTGAAAGGGTCAGGGGGGAAATTGATGGCTTGGATTGGGGTTTTTTCAAGAAAGCTAAGAGTATGCTTGAGACGTATGGGACGGCGCTTGGGTATCCGGATTCGGCGGAGGTTGAGGTCACTCAACCCCGCCATGGGAAATGAAAATATTATGCTGGAACGCTCGTGGGGTCTGTAGTGCACGAGCGTTCAGGAGGCTTCACAGCCTGGTCTCTATGCATCATCCGTTGGTCTTTTTTATTTCAGAATCAAAATGTAGTTCGACTTTTGCTTCTAATCTTAGAACTAGATTAGGTTTCACTTCTGTGTTTAGTGTTCCCGCTTGTGGCCTCGCTGGAGGCTTGATTTTATTTTGGAATGAATGCAATCTATCTATTTTGTCGTATTCTAAGGGCCATATTGATTGTAATGTCTTGGACTCTTGTGGGAATTGGCGTTTTACTGGTTTTTATGGGTGCCCTAATCCACAAAATCGAAATGCATCTTGGCAATTGCTCTCTCGACTTAAGAATTATTTACCATTATTGCCAAGGCCATGGATTATTGGGGGAGATTTCAATGAAGTCTTGTTTAATGGTGACAAATTTGGAGGTTTGGCTCGACAAGATGCTCATATCAGCTCATTCCATAATGTAGTGTTATCAAATGATCTTAATTGTGTTATGATGCATGGACCTAAACATACCTGGCATAATCGAAGAAAGGGTATTCACTATATTAAGGAAAAGCTTGATCGTTTTTTGGTCTCTCAAAGTTGGTTGGACTTGTTTCCTAAATATGATGCTTCGTCTTTAAGTTTTTGGGGCTCGGATCACATGCCAATTCTTATTTCTTTTGAAGCTAATGGGAGGAGTATTTCATCTCATTCGTCACAGTCTTCAAAGCCTTTTCGATTTGAAAACTATTGGCTAAAAGAAGGGGATTTTAAGCAGGTTATGTCTACTGCATGGATTAAGGGGAATGCTAAGTTTGATCTCCAGAAGTCTTTAAAAAGCTGTGGCAATCTTTTGCATAATTGGGCCAAAAAGAAGGGGGGTACGATTTCAAATAAAATTAAGATGGTACAAGGAGAGCTAGACAGGCTGTTGGATTTGGATGAGTCATATCCTAATATGGATTCTGTTCGTACTTTAGAGGCAGAATTGGCTAGATTGCATTCGCAAGATGAGTGGTTCTGGAAGCAAAGGGCTCGTGTCTCATGGCTCAAAGAAGGTGATCAAAATACAAAGTTCTTTCACTCTCGTGCTTCCGTTCGTAATAGGATCAATAATATCCGGAATATTCAAGATGAAGATGGAGATTGGCAATTTGATGAGAAAAGCATCAAAAAAGTTTTTTCTAATCATTTTCAACAGGTTTTCTCTTCGAGTAATTCATCTCCAAATGATGTTCAAAGAGCCACTCAATTTATTAAGAAAGAGCTAACTGAAGTGGAGCTATGTGGATTGGATTCTCCTTTTACACAAGATGAGGTTTATAAGGCACTCAAAGATTTGTCGCCCTGGAAAGCTCCAGGTCTAGATGGTTTCCCTGCGTCTTTTTATCAAACAAATTGGCCTACCATTGGGAATGATGTCTCTTCTGCTATCCTGAATATTTTAAATGGTGAGGGGTCATTACAGTCCTGGAATCAGACCATTATAACACTCATCCCGAAGGTTGGTAAGCCTACTCTTCCACAACATTTTCGGCCCATCAGCTTATGCAATGTATGTTATAGGATTCTGGCAAGGACTATTACAAACAGGCTGAAGGGTGTTTTGGGTGTCTTAATTGATCAGTTTCAGAGTGCTTTTGTTCTGGGGCGTCTTATTACTGACAATGTTCTTCTGGCTTATGAGGGGATGCATCATCTTCGATCATCTAAGAGCAAGGTTGGTTTTGTTGCTCTTAAGCTTGATATGAGTAAGGCATATGATAGGATTGAATGGTCCTTTCTTATGTCGGTACTAAAGGCTATGGGTTTTTCTTCAAAATGGATTAATCTCATCTGGAGGTGTGTATCATCAGTGCAGTATTCTGTCAAGATCAATGGAACAACATCAGATTTCTTTAATCCATCTCGCGGTCTTCGTCAAGGTGATCCATTGTCTCCTTATCTTTTTGTCCTGTGTGCTCAAGTTTTTTCATCCATCATCTCATCGGCTGTTTCCTCTAAGTTGATTTCTGGCTTCCAAATTGCAAGATCAGCCCCGGTGCTTTCACACTTATTCTTTGCTGACGATAGTCTCCTCTTTTTTAAGGCCTCAAAAAATGAAGTTCAGGTTATGGCACATTGTATCTACGTGTATGAAAAGGCTTCTGGACAATTGGTTAATAGGGATAAATCCTCTATTAGTTTTAGCCCATACACATGTCATATGAATATGGAATCTTCAAAATTGATTCTGGACATTCAATCTTCAAAAGGTCATGACCTCTACCTCGGTCTCCCTACGATTATTCCAAAAGCTAAAAAACTAAAGTTTAGCTACTTGGTTGATAGAGTGAGAAAACGGGTGCTATCTTGGAACCATAGATTTTTTTCTGACGGTGGCAAAGAAGTTCTCATCAAAGCTGTTCTTCAAGCTGTTCCATCTTATGCGATGTCGTGTTTTAGACTCCCTATTTCAATCTGCCATGACATTGAGAAGATAATTGCTGGTTTTTGGTGGGGAGATAGTAGCTCTGGTAAGAAACTTCATTGGAAGAAATGGGAAGTTTTGTGTACCTTAAAGAAAGATGGTGGCTTGGGTTTTCGTAGTATGATCCATTTTAATAAAGCTTTGTTGGCCAAACAATTGTGGAGAATCATTACGCAGCCGGATACGCTCATTGGTAAAATCTTCAAAGCACGGTATTTTAAACATACGGGGTTTTCTGATATCGGTTTGGGCTCTAATCCTTCTTTTGTGTGGAGATCGCTAATATGGAGTCGTGATATTGTAGAACTGGGTGGCCGATGGAAGATTGGCAATGGAGCTGATACTCATATATTTAAAGATCGATGGGTTACGGGTTTAAATGATGGGCGAATATCTTCTAAGTTTGCTAGTGGTTCAAATTTTAGTAGATTTCTTTTGAGTTCTGGAGAGTGGAATGAGCTTCTGATTCGACAAGCTTTTTTGCCTTTTGAGGCTGATCGAATTCTGGAGATGACAACTTCTGGTATGCATGAACAAGATAAGCTTTTTTGGCCGACTTCCTCATCTGGTAAGTACACAGTAGCTACGGGCTATGGAATCGCGAAGAAGATGGATAAGGGATTCGGTGATTCTGCTGGTATTGGCACATCAAATGCTAGAGAAGGTCATACTCTTTTGCAGAAAATTTGGAAACTCAAGGTGCCGCCTAAGGTACGCATTTTCTGCTGGAAGTTTCTGAATAATATGATCCCTTCTAAAGGGAGTTTAGCCATGCATCATGTGCCTGTGGATACAACATGCAGTTTGTGTGGTTTTTTCTGGGCTGATTCTTTGCATTGCATCTTTAAATGCCCTTTTGCTAAAAATACATGGAAGAATCAAAGTCTGTGGTATAACATTAAGGATGCTACACGAGGGGATTGCAAGGACTTTGTACTTTGGTGTGCTCAAATGATGGATAGTGATAGTATGGCTTTGATTTGGATGATTGCTTGGGCAATATGGAAGGAGAGGTGTAGATTGATACATGATAAAGATGGGGACAATGGGTTGCAAAGATCGTATGCCTATGTGAATTTCAATGTGAATTGGTCTGTTTCGTATTGGCATGAATATCTGAATGCAAAAAACATAAATGGCACATGTCAGGACTTTATAGCTAAACAGAAGGAAATGGATCTTTCGGATGGACAGGGCATTTTGCTCTACACTGATGCAGCTTTTAACCCACAGCGGAATTTTTATGCAATTGGTTTTGTTGTTCTGAACCAGGAGAGGCATGTACTATTTGCAGGAGCACAAAGAGTTAATAACATGGGAACAATTTGTGCTGCAGAGCTTCTTGGCATTGAGATTGGATTACAACAATGTTCTCAACATAATATTAAGATTAATGGGGTTAGATCGGATTCGCTTGATGCAGTTAACTGTATAACTGAAAATCTGGATTATGGAGTTTTTGAACAAGAAATGGTGAGCAATATCAAACGCCTATTGCAACAGGTCCTAGTGTGGGACTGTCAATATGTGCCGAGAGATGCCAATTACATAGCTCATGCATTAGCTCAAAGTATTTACCACACTTCATTGCCTCAAGATTGGTGTGAAGATGATTGTCTACAGTATTACAAGGATCTGGCTAGTTCCTACTCTGTTCTGTAAGAGTGGTTGTTTTTGTATAAGATCTATCCTTGTTTTATTGTCAAAAAAAAAAAAAAATGAGTAAAGAAAAAAAAGAAAAAGTTCAAATTATCTCATTACACCGTATAAATTTGGATATGAATATGATTTGCATCATACAAATTTGGATAAATATGTAACATAGTATTAGACAATATATAATCCCTACAAAGTGGGCATGTGTCCTTGTTGGCCAACCATGTTTTCTCGAGTTTCATCGTGTTTGTACTCTTCCAAGCAGATTACGCACTCTCCACCAACTTCTTTCTCATCTCGAGAATCATCATATTTCTCAAATACCATTTCTCCGTGTGAAAATAAGTATGTGATCACAGTTAATGAGGTGATAGGAATGATTCACTATTTATTAGAGTATTTACAAGGAGATAATTATGGTAAATACAACAACCATATCAAAGAGATATATACAAAGATATGGACTAAAATAAAAATATATTATTCATAAATTATTATTCTCTATTACCCCCGTCAAACGATGTTGTGGATGCAATCGAACACAGGGCTTGGAACGTAACAATTCGAAGCTGGGGCGAGGAAGACTCTTAGTGAAGACATCGTCGAGCTGAAGAGTAGATGGGACGAACTTGGTGATGAGGCGACTAGAAGAGACCAATTCGCGAACAAAGTGGCAGTCGATGTGTTTTGCTCGTTTATGAGAAACCGGGTTTTGACTCCAAAACAATGCACTCTTGTTGTCACAAAGCAGTGTGGGAGCAGAAGAAGGAAGCTGACCAACTTCCCGAAGAAGTTGAGTGACCCAAATCATTTCTTGGGTTGTGTTCGCGAGTGCTCTATACTCGGATTCACAGCTCGAGCGAGCAAAAGTGGGTTGTTTCTTCGCGCTCCAGGAGATTAAATTTCCGCCCAAAAAAATCGAATAACCATAAGTGGAGCGACGAGTCTCAGTGCAACGGGCCCAATCTACATCGGAATAACCAACGAACGAGTAATCACCTGTCCGGCCAAAGGAGAGCCCATAGTTGATAGTGCCCTTAACATATTTGAGGATCCTTTTGACTGCGAGGAAATGGTCAGCGGTTGGCGAGTGTAAAAATTGACTGACATGATTAACAACATATGAGAGATTAGGACGCGTGATCGTCAGATACTATAAAGCGCTGACGAGCGAGCGGTAAAGAGTGTGGTCGATAAAAGATTCCTCTGAACTAACCAAAGATTCACCGGCTGCAAGGGGAGTGGAGATAGGCATTGAGTCGAGATAGGACATCGCGAGCATACTTCGCTTGGCTGAGAAAGAGACCAGTCGTCGAGTGAGTGACCTCGAGGTCGAGGAAGTAGCTGAGATGACCAAGATATTTGATCTCAAATTCCTTGTTGACACGACGAATAAAAAACGGCGAATAGCATCCTGGTCGCTCCTTGTAACAATAATGTCATCCACATAAAGCAAGAGGTATAGAGTGACTTTACCACGTTTGAAGTAGAAGAGTGAGGGATCTGCTCGACTGCACAGAAAACCCAAAGTCTTAAGGAAGCCACCGAAGTGAACAAACCAGGCGAGAGGAGTTTGTCGAAGACCATACAATGCCTTCTTGAGGCGACAAACATGGTCGGGAAAGCGAGGATCATCAAAGCCAGAAGGTTGAGCCATGTAAACAGTGTTCGTCAACTGTCCATGGAGAAAGGCATTGTTTACATCGAGCTGGTGCATATGCCACTAATTCCGAACAGCCAGACACATGATGATGCGGCGAACAGTAGCGGCCTTGACGACTAGACTGAAGGTGTGCGAGAAGTCAAGGCCTGGAACCTGCGAGAAGCCCTGGGCGACCAAATGAGCTTTATAGCAATCAATTGAACCATCCGAAAGAAATTTGGTGCGAAAAACCCATTTCGAACCAACAATGTTTGTGGAGGGAGGGCGATGAACGAGCTCCCAAGTTTGATTAGCATGCAGGGCATCGAGCTCAAATTGCATTGCAGCTAACCAGTGTGGATGCTTTAGGGCCGATTTGAAACCCTTAGGCTCATCAGATCTGGCACGAGTAATCATCGGGTGAGTCGGGACAGGAAGTGGACGAGCATCTAGGGGATCAACAGCTGGGCGAGCAGGAGGCTGCTGAACTGCGGGACGAGCAGGAGGATGCGGCACCGCCGGGCGAGTAGGGGGCTGCTGAACTGCTGGGCGAGCGGCAGGGCAGACTCCTGTGACTCAGGGCAGGGACTATAAGGGAGCCGACGAGGAGCAGCAAATGGTTCCATAAACGAACTAATTTCAAGGGAATCAGGTGACGATGGGGCATGAGCAGCCGAGAACGGGAACACTAATTCATCAAACTGAGCATGACGAGTAGTGTAGAAGCGGGAAGCGATTGGATCGTAACATTGAAACCCCTTATGGGAAGAACTATATCCCATAAAGATGCAAGGAGCACTGCGAGGAGCAAACTTGTGGAGAGCATAGTCGCAGAGATACGGGAATACACTACATCCAAAGGTTCTGAAGTTCGCAAAGTTGGGGGTAGTGCCAAACAATAGCTGAAAGGGCGATCTGTCTTTGAGAACAGGCGTGGGCGGGGATTAATGATGTAGACATCAGTGGAGAAAGCATCAACCCAAAAGTGAGCAGGCATGCTCGACTGAAACAACAAAGAGAGCCCAGTTTCAGTGACATGACGATATTTGCGCTCAGCACGACCATTTTGTTGAGGAGTGTATGTGCATGAGATGCGCTGATGAATGCCATAGTCGACATGGAATCCACGAACGCGACCATTAACAAATTCAGTTCCACCATCACTCTGGAAGACCTTGATCGAAGTGGAAAACTGATTGCAAACAAATGTGTGAAACCGAACAAACACATCGTAGAAATCAGACTTGGCGTGGAGAGGATAAAACCAAGTGAATATAGAGAAATCATCCACAAATTGATTCGGGTGGAATTTACACATTTTTTATGCACATGTGAAGGTCATTTTGATTGTTATTTCATTGATTTATGGGTTAAATATGATGGTTTTGGTCAAAGTAAGAGAAATGTGGTGTTTTGTTGATTTTGTAGGAAAAACAAAGGAATTTGGGAGTAAAACACCCACTACACTTCACTGGACCAGAAAGAGGAGTGCACCATTGGACCCGGCTCGAAAAATGGAGTGAAATGGAAGGAAGAATCGAGTCAATCGGAGGTCGAAGTCGAAAGTTACACACAAAACAAGTTTGAGGTGCAAGTTCACTCGGCCGAGTGGGAGTAAAAATGGAAATTTGACCGAGTGCTCAGACACGACCGAGTGAACTGTTGGACTGCAACTTTGGGATTTCAGAGGTGACTCGGCCGAGTGAGAATAAATTCGGTCGAGTGCTCAGACACGGCTGAGTCCGTGTCCAGTCTGCAACTTTCGTTTTCAACTCCCGACTCGGCCGAGTCATTTCACTCGGCCAAGTGAAATAACTCGGCCGAGTGGCCTCTGTTTCGGGGTATTTTGTGTATTTTTGTCTTTTTCGAGGGACTTAGTTGCAAATCTTACCCCCAAATCCTTCCCCAACATTATAAATACCTCTTTTCTTGAATTCAAACTTATTTAACCCCTTTCACAAGAACTCTTACACATACAAACACACACTTGGAGGTAATCATCATCAAATTCTTCAATTCTCCATCAAATCAAGCAAGGAAGGCACCAAGAGTTTTGGAATTCAATTACCCATCATCCATTAGACTAAGCTTCCTCTTTCTCTTTCTTTTTATTTAGTTATTTCATTAGTTTGTGTTAATTTGATTATGTTTGTAGTTGGCTAGAACACTCTTGGTTCTAAGGCTTTGTAAATATTTGGATTGAAGTTTATGGATTAGTGTTTTGCTTTAAATGGTGTTTGTCTCTTATTTGTGTGCTTAATTATTATTTCGAAAGCATATTATTAGTGGCCATGATAATGTGTTTTATCTATTGTTAATTGGGATAAGATCGAGAGATTTATTTCATTAATCGTACATAAGTGACTTGAACGAATTTTAGTCTATATGTTTTGACTAACTACTTCCCCTCAAGCATAAGGGTTCGTAGTATTAATGCAAGTATTCGACCAAGTAGTATCGACCTAGGAGGTGGGTGTGTGCAATGAGTCCCTAGAGTTGTGTGTTGGCATAATCAATGTAACTACGATTTCGGGTTTTTGAATCTCTAATATAAAGCTAAATTACTACCAAACTTCAAAAGATTAAAGCAAACACCAACCTAGAAACTAACAAGTAATTTAAATTACTAAAAGGAGACAAATAACCAACAAGAGAAATTACCACAACTTAAGAATGAAAATTACTATCAAAACAAGAAATTGACAAATAAAACAAAGATAACAACTACGAATATAATTCGAAGAAGTGCAGGGGTGAGAGAATGCTTCGGGTGTTCTCTACCTAGTGAAATTGAGAGGAATTGCTTTTACTTTGTTAATGCTTCAATCAGTGGCGGACCCAGGATTTTAATTTTGGGGGTACGATCAGTGAATAACTTTAAAATATTTATACATAATCAATATCTTATACCCCTCCGTCCCTTCGAAAATTGTTCATTTTTTCACCCATTATTATATGTATTGTGGATTGTTAATGTGAGGAAAAAAAAGAAAAAAAAAGTAGTGGAGAAGTAGGAAAAAGAAGTGGTGGAGAGATAAGAAAGAAAGAAAAAGGTAAAGAGAGATATGGGGGATTGTCGTAACTTTTGGTGAAACATTCAAAATGACAAAATGGTTAACTTTCGAAGGGATTGAGAGAGTAAATTTTGAAATCTATTTATTACACTATCATCGAAAATTTATAAAAACACGTCATCTATATTATTTCACAACCTGTTTTAACATAGTTCATTTCTAAAAATACTATTTTCACATTTGTAGTACCAAATAACATGAATGATATATAATTAGTCAATAAAAAATTAGTATTACAAGTTAACTCACATAATTTTGAAATAAATTATAAATTTAGTACAATAATTTTTATAATCATATTAGAAAAAAAATCAATCAACAAATATAATAATTAACATAATAATCTAATTAGTAGAAGTATTAATTATGTATGTTATATATGAATTGAAAAAAGAACAAAAAAAGTGTACGGGTATTCCGAGATAGAATTTTTGTGGGTTAACTAACAAAAGGGAACAAAGAAATAGTAAGAGAGCTATAAATTTTTTTTTTTTTTAACATAAAATATGAAACGAAAATTTTGGAATTGGGGGTACAGCTGTACCCCATGTCCATTAACTAGGTCCGCCTCTGGCTTCAATTAAGGTTTGCTAAGAGCACCTAAATGCTAGGATGACAACCATTTCCCTTCGAATAATATAGCCTTAATTTTAAGGTGTTTCCAAACCCGGTAATAAGGTTTTCTTCCTAATCCTCACCAAATACTCAAACAACAATTCAAATAATTAATGTCTTTTAGGGCCTGTTTGATAGCCCTGATTTGGCTAGATTGATTGCATCTCGGGCCTAATAAGTTATTTGATAGCATAGTATTGTAAACTAAAAGGCCCGAGATTATGAAAAAAGCCCGTGTGGTCCCATCTGTAAAAAAAAAGGGCAGATATTTAATCTGACTTACACAATGACAAAAATACCCCCATGGAATATATAACAAAAATATCTAAACAAATTTCTAGAATCTCATTTTGCTGAATGAAGCGCCGCTGAGATGTGAGATGGAACGATTCCCCAAATCGACTATCAAAGTTGTTTCGCCCTAGACGATTCCCCAAATCGACGATCAAAGTTGTTTCTGCGAGAGATGATTTTCTGTTGAAGAAACGATCGAAGTTGTTTCGCCCTAGACGATTCCCCAAATCGACGATCGAATTATTTCTGCGAGAGGTGATTTGCTGTTGAAGAAGGCGATGATGAAGAATTAGGTATGTGTTTCGAAATCAAAACTTGCACATCGTGTGAGTTTTATTTATGCGATTGAATCTTAATTTGGTACAAGATTTTTTGTATGATCCATTCCACAAAATTTGGCTCTCATGTTTCGATCCTGAGGCATGTTAAATCACGTTCGTGGAGTGGAATGTTACTCTGCTGTTCTAACTTCACAATGTTACTCTGTTGTTCTAACTTCATTTCGTATTTTTTTGCATAATCAATTCCCTCCTTTATATATACATTTGCTATAATGGCTTGTACTGCTATAATGATTCCGGCGCGAGCATATTCAGAGAAAATAATTATAAAATAAGGTCAGCAATGAAGCTGAAATCACAGAATCGCAAAGAACTTTCTAGGTTAATTTTTTTAATGTTTTCAAGTTAATTGTTACCAATCGAATGACTGTGTTGTAGCAGAAGACAACTAAATTGTTATTTGAAAGCAACATTTTACCATTGTGCTCTGAATGGAACTATACAGTAAACTTGCTGAAATTATTCATGAAATTATTCATGAATGCCCCAGCTAGAAGTGAGAAGATTTGATGGATTATCATTGTGCTTGAGGTATTGTCTTTGTTCGAAATTCATATTTGCCTGTGTTGATTTAATATTGTTTGGCGGGAGGTGTTTGGAATGAGTGTTGTTATATGCATGTTGTGATGGTTATAAATGCTTAGAAATTCCAGGATGTTTGCTTGTTTTTATCTTGTTACTGCAACTTGTCTCCATGAAAATGGACAGCAGAATTGATGATTGCAGTGCCAAGTTTATTGTCTTGTTGTTTGTGCAGTTAGTTCAAGTGATTAGACTCACTCTTGATGCTATATAAGCTATAGATGTTGTATATAATAATATACTTGTCTTATAACCTTCTCTTTCAGTCATGTTCCAACTCATTAGTGGTTTGTGAGAAATTTATAAAGTCCACTAATATACAAAGCTTGATATAGCATTTGAATTTTTAATTTTTTCTCTTTTCAGTACTTTAGTCTTTAGATACAATTTATATATATATATATATATATATATATATATATATATGCATAGCAAATATATCTTATCTAATGCTGTAATTTCCAATTTCAGTAGAGTGAGCTATAGACGACGCAGATCAAGTATTTTTACATCTTCATAATTCAGGTATCATGCTCGATCTTTGGTCTACTACATAGTTTAGGATATCAGGTCAATTTTTATGGTATCTGGACTGGGAATAATGAATGAAATGGAATTTTTAAGGTATCTCTACCAAGGAATTTTATTTTCATCCTTTGTCAAGTTGTTTAAATCAAAGTTTTATGTCATCCTATTATGCCATTCGTGTGTTGTGCTTAATTATTATCAAAAGATAATAATGTATTGGTGGAACAAGAGAGTTTAGTACATCTTTCATGGGTATTACTTGAATTTCAGCACTTCTTTTAAACCTTCTTTCTTAAAAGAATAATTGTGATGAGGCAGAATGTCTTATCACTTATTGTTACTTTGTTATGTCTATTTAGTTCCCCTCTTTGTCAAGTTTATGCCTTCTGTAATTCCAGGATGTTTGCTTGTTTTTATCTTGTTACTGCAACTTGTCTCCATGAAAAAGGACAGCAGAATTGATGATTGCAGTGCTAAGTTTATTGTCTTGTTGTTTTATGTGTCAATTACTTTCAGGTCTGGCATGGCTTCAAATCGCGGCAGAGGCTCGACGAAGAAAGCTATGGGTAACACTCGAAGGGTTTGGAGCAATAGGGAAGAGCTAGTACTAATTGGGGCTCTACACGATTTGGTCAATACAGGCTGGAAGAGCGAAAGTGGATTTCGTACGGGTTATTTGAACAAATTGGAAGATGCTTTGAAGGTGGTCTTTCCCGGAACAGATTTGCAGGCCAATCCCAACATCAATTCCAAGATTACCACGTGGAAGAAGACATATGCCTCTTTATCGACTGCACACAAATCTAGTGGTGTTGGCTTTAACTCCACTACAAACACACTTGAGTACACTGATGAGCAATGGGAGAGCGTATTGAAGGTATTAAAACATGTCAAATTATTTGCTAATTTAATTCTTGGTCTGCTGCTATTGTGAAAAATGAAAACCTTGTCTAGTGGATTAAATTCATAAATTTAAAGGAAATAAAAAAAATCATGTATTTTGTTGCTAGTTGGTTATTTCTTTTGTTTACGGGCTTTCCTTCTGTAACTTTTGATTGCCTTCATTTTTTACTTAATGGAAATTTGTGTTGCACGAATTTATATATACTGAAGGCTGAGGTTATATGCTATTGTGAAAACTGATTAAATTAATTTGGGTATCTCTTAAATTAATTTGAGAATTAGTTGCTATCCTTAAAAAATTAGGTAAAAGTATTTTTGTATGAGCTTGTTTATGTTAATTATGTTTAATGTTGGAAAAAAAAAGGGTATGAATTTTTGCATGATTTATTCAGATTTTTTCATGTCACTGTGATTTATTCAAAAATTTTAGTTGTCATTTTTTTAATTTAAGAAAAAATTTTGTATTAATTCTTCTTGTGATTTTGTAAGTTGATACAGTGCGTTAGTAGTGTAGTTGGTTTTGTACTTGCTCAAAAAGATGTTACGATACTTTTAATGATGATTTTTTATTTGTTGTATGTAGAAAGAACCCACTATGCGGGGAATGCGTCACAAAGATTGGCAGTTATTCCTTGATTGGCAACTGATATTTGGAAAGGATCGTGCTACCGGAGAGGTAGCAGAAGACATACCAGTAAAGTATGGCCTTTACTGGTCAATTTGCACAGCCATCGTCTAGTCGAGGTAAAAAGAGAAAGTCGAAAAGTGGAGATAATGACACAGCATTGGTGGAGATGCTTGGGCGTTATTGGGAATCTACTGCTGAGAGGTTAGACAAAATTGCTTGTCGTATGGGATACGATCATGATTTGGGAAAAAAAAGGAACCAAGTGTTCGCAATGCTAGGAAACGTACATGGGTTAACCACAATTGCTAAGCTGAAAATATGTGAGTACATCAGTGCAAGGATCGAATGCCTAGAGACGTTTGTGTCTCTAGACGATGATGCACGGAGTGTCTACGCTGCACAAATTCTAGAGCGGACAAGGATGGAGTGATATATCCCGTCATCACGACTTTTATGTTTTTTTATGTCAAGACTACATGAAATTGTTAAAATGAAGATTGTTTAGTTTTTGTATGGAGAGAACATGGTAATGCTGCTACATTCATTTGTGTATGAAGCTTTGTTGTTAAATTGTGTGTTTGAGACTTATGGCTAGTTTTGTCATTTTGTTTAAAAATACTAATTTCAGCACATAGTTATCTTACTTCAAAATGTGGCTATCAAACACTCATTAACAAAACTAGGCTGCTTATAAATCTTAAAGTTAAGATATCTAATTAATCTTAGGTTAATTAGACAAGGCTATTAAACAAGGCCGTAGTGGAGTTCTAATATGATTAACTCTCTCTCGACAAATTAAACGTATAACTAACACAATTGCATCCCAACAACTCACACCATAAATATACACATGTCCATGTAACTCTCGTCTACGCTAAACATGCATCTAAATATGGATTAATAGAAGTTAACACACAAACGTACCAATAATTCCCAATAAAAGAAGCAATAACCCTAAAATCAACAATAACAAAGCTTAACAATTTCGAACTCAACAATCACATGGTTTTAGAACACCCAAAGCATAAAGAAAATTAGCCCATAGTGTTTAGAGAAACACCCATGGCCAAAACAACAACAACGAATGAAATAGACATAAACCTTGAAATTATAGAGCAAAAGAGAGTTGGGTGGAAGTCACATTGATAATTCTTCCTCAATGTAAGATATAACAAAATAACGTAAGCTTGTTCTTAAAAAACCTAATCTATGGATTTAAGAGAAATCCTTGTAAAAACACTAAGTAATAGCTAGGGTTTTTTCTAGTTCTTGGAATGGATGATGATAAGATGGCCTTTCCAACCTGAGTTGGAAGGTATTTAAGGCTTCCAAAAGTGTGTGAGACGAACTTAGCAATCGGGTCCTTGAAGTTCTTCAAAATTCGCGAAATTTCCCGAAAAGACGTAAGTTGACTCGGTCAACCGAGTGGAGCAAACGGTCAACCGAGTCGAGTGGATATACAGTGGGATTTTGGGATGCAGAACCCACTCGGCCGCCAGTGTGATTCCACTCGGCTGCCAGTGTGAAGTCACTCGGCCGCCAGTGTGATTCCACTCGGCCGGCCGTTTGACATGGAGATTTTTGAAACTCTCTGGAAGTCCACCTCACTCGGCCGCCAGTGTTTGACCACTCGGTCGGCCGAGTGAATTCTGCTCCTCGAACTTTTCTAACACTTTTTCTTGGCTTTCCTTGCTCGTCCTCCAACCGAACTTCAATTCCCATGCACCAATGCTCATTTTCCCTCTAAAATGGACTATTTCACCTTGTTTCCTACACTATGAACACATTTCTTGACAACAAGGTTAGTAGCACAATTTCTATCAATTACGCTCAAAATCACATCAAAATGCTACAATAATATAGCAAAAATGAACACAAATACGAGCAATCTCACACCCAATCAATAAGCATGCAACCCAATATTATTATGAGCTCGAGAGAGGATTAATTGTTGGGAGGGAATTGAATGATCCTTTGGGCTAATTTAGGTGATGCAATATTTGTGAGGTAGAGATACGAACTTGTATTGTATTTTCCTTTGGATTAGTTAGATCGAGAGATTGATTAATTCTTCTTTAGTGGTTAACCTTATAAGAGGACAAACTTAATTGTCATTTGAATGAATCATTAACCATAGATGAATATCTTAATATTGCAAATGCCTTGGAACCTATTTTCTCTTTTAAACTTCACTCGTATTTACTTTATTTTCGTGATTTGCATGAACTTTGATCGAATTTCCTTGTTACTCTTTATTGTTTATTTGTGACATTTAGTAGACAATTTTAGGGTAATCAACACTACAAATTTTCGATCATCGTCTATTTAGAATTCAATCAACAAAATACGTTTTTACACTACACTTTCCTGTGGGATCGACCTCGTACTTATCACGCTACGATAGACACCGTATATTTGCGGTTGTGTATTTTAGTGTTAGATAATACATGAATCACAAATATAACGTAATATTTAAAACCATCATTCGAAGCAACAGGGACAGGTCCCCACAAATCACAATGAACTAAATCCAAAACACGAGATGCTCGCTTCTCATTTAATGCAAAGGATAAATGTTTACTCTTAGTCAATTAACACGGAGTACATAAACCCGGTTTGGGCAAAACAGAAGTAAGGGATAACAAGCCCAATTTATTCAACAAATTAACGATAAAAATATGAATATGGCCTAATCTACGTTGCCAACACTCAAAAAAGCCTTTAGCGACGAGCTCCGTAAAGCAGCGACCAAGGCTGGAGTGCCCTGCTCCAGGGCATAGAGTCCTCGACTATGCTGACCCTTCGCCAAGGGTTGCTTAGTCGCCCGATTCTGAATGATAAATGAGTCATTAGTAAAAAAAAACCATCAACAGGAAAGTCCGAAGTAAGCTTACTAATGGATAACAATTTCTTAGTAAGATGTGGTACGACGAGCACATTCAACAAACGGACATCCTTATTAACCAAACACGACCCAACATGAGTGATTGGAATAGTAGAGCCATTAGCAACAATAACATTGTCGTTACCAAAATACGGGTGAAGGTTATCCAAGTCAGCGGAGCGAGAAGTCATGTGAGCGGACGCACCACTGTGGAGGAACCAATCAGAGGTCGGAGGTTACGAGATGTGACATTGAGAGTCAAGAGCATGGGCAAGGTTTGTCGTAGAGGGGGCAGGGCGAGCATAGCATTCCGGGCAGCGGTTGGCATAATGGCCCTGATATGATGTCGGCATATCTGACAAGTCGAAGGTCGACGAGCAAGCGAGGATGTGGTGGTCGCCTGGCTACCAGGGTTCCGCGAAGTGGGGTTACAGAATTTGGCGCCAGGGCGAGGAGCTTTGGTTGGACGAGGAGAAGTAGCGAAGGCCGGAACAGGAGAGGACGAGGAATCCATCTAGCGAGTGAACTACTCATAGTTCAGTGCTTGATGGATCAGAGACTCTATGAATTTTATTAATCCATGTACTTTTTAAAGTTTAAAAAAATCCAATAGAATCTCAATTAAATTAATACACCCCCCTTAGTCTAAACAATAATTATATCAATCGAAATTTTAAATCTTAAAATTTTAAATTACTAAATACTTTCTTTCAGTAACCATGATTATCTCTACTGAAATTTTACAAACACTTATCTTTAATTGATTAATTGATATCAATTAGACATATTAATTAAATGTTAAAAATATATACACTTGAATTATAAATTCAATTATACATATTAGATCAGATATAAAATATACACATAACTTTTCAAAAATTTGAAAAAAATTATAATCAATTTTAAAATAAAATTCGAAAATAATCTCTTTTATAATAAAAAATCGAAAAAAAAATTAATTTTATATTATAAAAATTCGAAATAGATAATAACCGATAATTCACATCGACATTTTTTTTTTTTTGGATGCGATCATAATAGTTTGCCGGAAAGATATAATTTTGATATATTTATGATTTTTTGTCTCATCTGTCCTACAAATTGCTACTTGAGAAATGAGGAATCTTGAGCTTTTGTTTATAGGTTGGGATAACAGCAGTCGTCCATCATCAATTGGATCACAACACTATTTGTATCCAAATAATGAAATTTAAATTGTGGACTAGTATATTTATGTATGAAATACGTACAATACTTGAAGATGAAAATTTATGCTAAAAAAATTGTAATCTACACAAAGATGAGAATTTCTGTAAAAAAATATTGTAATCTGGAAAAAATTGTAATTAAAACAAAAACAATGATATTGATTAGAGAAAATTTTATAAAACGAAAATAATACGGAGTATTGATTAAAGAAAATTATATCACTACGAAATTTGTCCCATATCGCGAGGAAAATTACTGAGGGAAACAAATCCTAACAAATGGTGAGAGACTGAATGGGTGAGGGAAAATACCAAGGGAAGAAAAAACCCTAGTTAAATGCGTAGGGAAATCAAATCCCTCAGCATTTACGAATGAATTTAGCAAGGGATTTAAAATTTAAAAATTGGGATGGGCCCTCAGTATTCGGTCACGTCATTTAAAATTTAATGAGAATTAGTGGGCCCTTGGTATTGCCCTCGATTAATAAGATATAGGAGTATATATTATGTGGGCCTCACCTTATCCCTTACCTACATTTAATATTTATTTTCAATACTAAAATTATAATTTTAACAATATTAATTATTAGAAATAACATAATTATTACAGTTATTTAAAATTAAATCATATAATTAATTTATAATTTCAATAATAAATATTTATAACACATTAAATATATAAAACTAATTTAACAATTAAAATACATACATACATATATATATACATGCACGTTAGGTGTGACAATTTTCGACACGACACGATAGCACTATACGAATCCGACACGAAAATTGCGGGTTAGTGTTTGGTCTTATCGGGTTCGTATCGTTATTGGGTCGACCTGATAACGACACGAAAATTTCGTGTCAACCCGTTAAGCACGATAAAATTAACAGGTAACCCATTAAATTGTTAACAACCCGTTAACCTGTTATTTATCTGATATGATACGATAATGACACGTATCCGATAATAACACGATAATTTTTTATATTTATATAAATATATTATTTTTTTATATATTTAATATAATTTTAAATTGATTTATTTTCTTATCGTGTCGTTATCGTGTTACGTGTCATTATTGTGTTGTGTCACGTCGACGCAAAAATTATCGTGTTGTTATCGTGTCGTGTCGATACGGAAATTATCGTGTTCGTGTCGTGTCGACACATATCCTTATCTTGTCGTATTCGTGTTTGACCTTATCGTGTCGACACGAAACACGACACGATAGCAATATTTGACATCCATAATAAGGTACATATCAATCAATATATATATGTAAAGGTTATATAATCTGATAGTGATGCTGAGCAAATGGGAATACGGAAAGCTTATAATTACTAATGGCGAGGGACTTATAATTACCCTCACCAATACATATGCGCGCCCTCGCCAACATTACTAATTAATTACCCTCGTAATATCTCTAAGTCCCTCGCCATTTTATGAGGGTAAATTTCTCGTAATTTTACGAGGGATTACATGCTCTCGAAATTTTCCCTCGCCATTTCGACTATTTTTTATAGTGAAAAGAGTCAAGATGAGCCTTATTTCCAACTCAGTAACATTATATCGTGTGAGCCTTATTTTTTTTGTAGTGAAAAGAGTCAAGATGAGCCTTATTTCCAACTCAGTAACATTATATCGTGTGAGCCTTATTTTTTGTAGTGAAAAGTGTCAAGATGAGCCTTTTTTTGTAGTGAAATATGTTCGAGCCAAACTCAAACTTCAGGTAGTTGAGCTCGCTCGATTCGAATAACAACACTAGGCGGAGGGAGTATATATTAAATAAGACAATTGTATTAAATCAAAACAATGGATATTACTCACAATATTTCTCCTAATTTTTTTTTAAATATATCAAACTTTAATTTTGTGATTTCCATTATTTGTATGATATCTATATGCTTTGTTTATATATTTTTTTGAAAATACTCACGGTAAATATTAAAATAATTTCATAATGTGACAAATTTCTGATTTTTAGTCATCGACACTTTATTACCTAAAAAAAACTTTAACAAATCAAACACAATGTTTTCCGTGAGCTGGTAATACACAAATCGAAACTTGAATTATACAAACACCTCTCTTCTTGTTCTTAAAAGTTTCCATTCGGTTTAATAAATGAATTAAATCGATTACAATGAGAGAAAATTTAAAAGTGGCTACACAAAAAAAAAAAAAAAAAAAAAAAAAGAAGATGAATTACATATTAGCATTAACATGCCATTGCATCAAATTAAACCACAAGTGATTGACAAAGTGGGCAAGTATCATTCTCCAATAGTCATTTCCTTTATACAATTACCGTACGGGGTCATCAATTTGAGAACATTTCAATTTTTTAGGTGTTCATTTTATATATATAAAGTAATTATGTAAAATCTAATACATTTTAGCATGTACGTACAAATATTTTATTCAGGTGGGGGGTGGTGGGTTCCATAGAAACCCATCCCCTATTATATTAATAGAGAGTTGAGTTTGCTTATGTGTCGTCTTCTGATTGATTTTGCTTACGTGTCGTCTTCTGATTAATTTTACCTACGTGTCGTCTTCTGGTTGATTTTGCCTAAATTATTAATATCAATTATGTAATATCAATTTCAATGTTACTGATTGATTTTACATAAATAATTCAATATCAATTAAAATCATTCAAATTTGTAATGTTACTAATTTCCAAAATTAGGTAATACCAATTTCTTCACAATTACTAATCTTTTTTCCATTGATAGAATTTATTGAAATTTAATTCACCTATATACTAATAGACATTTTTAAGATTATTTTGTATATTAATTAAATGTTATATCAAGAAAATTTCCGTCTTCATTCCGTTTTGCTTCTCAATTTTTCTGATTTTTACATTCCGCGTAATACGCGGGTGCTCATCTAGTTTGGTATAAAATAAAAAATAAAAAGGAATGAAGCCTTATTTTAAAGTTCGATTCCGATCCAAATATTTTTAGGACCGGCCCTTCATGTAACTAGCACCGCACAATTATTGCCGTATTTAAATTCTTTCAAGCATATTGTGCAGCCTCCACCAGTGTTTCCATGGATATACGAGTTGAAAGCGACGGTTTCGTGTCTACGCGGCACACCAATATATAGACGAGAACGAACCCCATTGTTCCAATTAACTCCAAGTATATTGTAATTGGCCAACTCAGTTTAATCCATAGTTTTTCAAGTTATAATAGATGATAATTATTTAGAATTTTTCAATGATGATTTAGACTATGTATAATATATATGACCCAAAATAAATGTAATTAAGAATAGTTTATACGTACGCTTATTAAAGTCTGAAAAGGAGAGATACAATACATAATTTTCACTATGTCGAGTATATCGATAATTTATGGATTAAGATATGAACTAATCCGATAAATTAGATTTGTTTTAATCTAATGGATTCCCTTGATCAAAAATATTTCTCTTTCATTTTTTATTTTTTTTGAAATAAGATTTTTTTTCAGATATGAATTAGACTTACACGAAAGCTAGCTTGAAAGAAATCGTTGGTCAAAACCCGACTGTACTAAAATTACACTATTGGTCTGAAAATTGAATTAAATCAATTTAGCCACAATAAAAAAAATAAAAAAAGGGTCCAATTTGACCTCAAAATCGTTGGAAAATAAAAAACGACGTCGTTTATGTTACACAAATATTAAATTTGGACCCCATAACATTCCCACTGTTCAAATTTGGCCTCATAAAATTAAGCCATTCTCATATAATTTGGAGCCAAAATTGAACAATTTAAATATTGAAAGTAAATTGAAACGATGACTTTATTTTAAAACTAAAATTGTACAAAAGACAAGTTATGAAATGCGAGAAGCAAGCAAGCTGTGGCGTGGTGCTCCGTGTTCTAGCAAGGAAGGTCTTTGACATCATTTAACTGGGACTGTCAAGTATGGTTAGTAGTTCAGTGTTTAAATGGTGAATTTGAAGTATCATCTATCTATCTATTCGCGCGGATTTGAGTTTGAAAATTTTATATAATGACAAATTATTTCTTGTGATCAAGAGGGAGTCGCATTCTCATATACAAAACAGAATCCCACGAGTCATACAATACACATGTGATGAAAATTTATCTCATGTACGAAATTATAACATATAAGTTTTTTGCTAACTTTTGTGTAATAATATTAATTCTTAAAAATATTGATATTATTGGTACGGTGCATAAAATGTCCATAATACTTTGTCTAGTATTAGTAGTAAGCGTATGATACCGAATGTACACATAATACTTTGACTAAATCAAATATAATAAAGAAACCATTTTTATTGAGAAAATATATATAATATCGATTACAAGGAGGTACAATTAAAAAGTAGACCCATCACCCATGCATGAAAAAAATGAAATTGCATCAAACAAGAGATCGGCAGAGTGGGCAAGTGTCGTGTTCCAATAACCACGCTTTTATACAACCACCGTGAAACCTATGGTTGCACGTCACTACCACAGCCCACTTCTCGCCGTCTTTATATTCTTCCAAGCAGATTACGCACCCTCCTCCGTTGGATTCGTTTCTCCACCGCCACTGTGGCAGTGTTTCCGGCCATTGAACTTGACGTATGTAGCGCAAGCATGACGTAAGCAACAAAAACACGAAAAGATATCCAACTACTCCGACAAGTACATAGAATCGGGTCAAGTCGGGTGCATTCATGGGAGAGGCGGAGATAATTGGTGGAAAAAGAATGATGATATTATTTATACATAAATAATCCTAATAAATTAAATAAACGGAAATCTAATTCCATTTTAAAGTAGAGGTCCAAATACAAAGTTTTCAAACTGGTCAAGGCAAGGCCGTTGTGATTAATTTGTGAAATAGGAAAAATTGTTTAACGTTCTGATGAATAAATTAAAATTGATGGATTTAATTAATGTGAAGAAGGAATTTCAGATATTCCTATAATGAAACTAGCTTAAAAATACTACTCTTCACCCCTTTAATGAAAAATGTTAATTTATAGATTTTAAAATTGGAGAAATATAAAATGTCAATTAATATAAAACCAAGGGGATTATCGAGGGTGCGAATTAAGATCTTATACCGTACTAATTTAAATAAATTTGTTATTATTGACCTATAATTTAGGTCATTTTTTTTTAAAATATATAAGGTGAGTTTTTTTTTTTTTTTTTTTTAAAGAAGGCAATTTTAGATAAATAAGGAAAATATTTCATTCCTTTTGTTTATTCTGGTGAAAAAGAATTAAATTCATTAATGTAATTCTTGGGGATTCTTAAAATGTCATTTATATCTTCTTCATTACTTATTCCCCCTATTTCAAAATCATTTTAGTTTTTTTGTTTTATATAAAATTAAAAAAAAATATTTATTTTTGACACATTAAATAGTATTTCTCTCTCTTTTTTTTTCTTTTCCTTCATTAAATTCTCATAATTTATACTAAAATATATCAAGACAAAAGAAGATAAAAAAAAAACTTAAAAAAAAGAGAGGAAAGAAGATACATAAATATAGTTTCAATATTGAAAATAAGCAATTGTAGAGATTTAAATAAAACTATTTTTTAGATGTTAGATGTTCAAATAATAATAGAACAAATAATTTTGATAAATATTTAAATAATAATGGATAGAAGGCAATATAACTAACGGAAATGATATAGAGCCTACCAATTGTGCCCACCAGTTTTGCCCACCGCCTATGTGCATTACACGTAAATAAATTCTTATTTATATTTAATTTAAACTTAATCTAATATCAATATTTTATTTTTTTATCCATATCAATTTTTTTTTTATATTTAATATTATCTCTATCAAATTACGCTAACTAACGCCATAAATCTTTTCTCAAATCTTTCCATCACCATTAATTTTTCTCCACAAAAAAAATTAAAGAAAATAAAAAACAATCTCATTGTCATAACAAAAATTAACTAAATGTCAACCAATGAAAGAAATATAAAAATTCAGCAACATGCAAAAAAAACACAAATAATAAAAAAACTCAGGAAACATAAAAAGTTGATGGTAATGTGTAAGATGCTCCCGTAAAAGTTGATACTTGTTCATTAGTTCCCTTGCGTACATTGTTCTTCTACTTGTGACTTATTATCAATCATGAAATAGTCGTGTTAGCTTAAAAAAAAGTTTTAAAAAAAGTTTAAAAAAAAAAAAAAAAAAAAAAAACGTACTTCTTAGGGTCTAGAGTGGGACAGGTTCGTTTATCATGGCCGCTTCGACTGCAAACACTGCATGTCCTACTGCTTTGTGCCATTGATATCTCCTTTGATGATTTAAGTCGTTTGACACATCCTTTAGTGCGAACAGGAAGTGGGTCTTGAACACCATGTGAAAACTCACGGCTCACATTTATTTCTCTATTATTTTTACCATCCTCATCAATTTCTGCTATCTTTTTCTTCAGATTTTGTAGTTCTTCAATTAAAAAATTGGTGCGAGTCTCTGTTAAAGAACATTCATCAACTAAATGCATTGCAACTTGGGCCAATGACCTACGTCTTGAAATGAAAGACAGAGGCTGGTGTTAACCCATCGAATATAAAATTTTTTGCCTTCTTAGTCCATCTATGCACAATATACTTATCTGACAACATCATTACTTGAGTAACCCGCATCCAACAAAGCATATGACGACATGGATATCCTTCAAAATTAAATAACTGACAACTACATGAAACTAAATCAGATGACAAATGATGTGTTAACTTACGTTGTCGGTTAAAAATTTTGTTGGGATCAAAACGTTGCACTGTGTATGTAAGAGTTTCATCTGTGTTCGAAATCGGTTTGCAAATATACATCATACTGTCCAGCAACTCCTTTTGAAACAATAAAAATATTGTTTTTGTATAGATTGAAGACATTTGTTGCTCCATAAACAATCCTGTAGCCATGCGTGGTACTTCATTGCAATCAGTATGATTTGCAATTAACTCTTCGTGCCTCTGGTGAACAATTGCTCTATTGAAACGAGTAATAAAATCTACCAAAGAATTTTTATGGTTAACATAGCGCTTAAAAAAAGAATGGTTACTTTCAACTCTCTGGCTACTAGACATACCAGCAGCAAAGACATGTCTATAATATGCAGGCACCCATCGACGTCGAATTTCATACATATTACTCAACCACTCATTCCTTTCCAACTCAGTAGAATTCATCAACTCCAACCACCGATTTTCAAACTCATCAGCTGATTCCGACTCCTTAATAATATTTAATAGTTTGTGATAGTAATCCTTGAATACACGAGCGTTCAATTTCTCAGAAAACTTGTTAAGTATATGCCATAAACAAAATCGATGCATCGTGTTAGGAAACACAACTGAAATGGCTCGTGATATTGCTGCATCCTGATCAGTAATAATCACACGTGGAGGTGTCTGGGTTGACATGCACTCTAAGAACTTAGAAAATAACCATGTAAAAGAATCTATCTTCTCATCACTTAACAATCCACAACCAAACATAGTAGTTTGACGATGATGGTTGACTCCAACGAAGGGGGCAAACACCATGCTATACTTATTTGTATTATAAGTTGTATCAAAGACTATTGTATCACCAAAATATGCATATGATCTTCTTGAATCATCATCAGCCCAAAAACATCTGAGAAAAACCCCTGCATCATCTGTTTCATAAGAAAAATAAAAGTTGGCATTTTTCTCTTTTTCCATCTCAAAATGTTGAACTAATGTTTCAGCATCATGCCCAAAAAACTCACTCTCAACCCTTCTTTTATGATTCCTAATATCCCTTTCCAAACAACCAATTTGTGACGGACCTCCAGCATCTATCTCTAACAACCGTACTTGCTGACATACGGGTATATTAGCTTCTGAAAGTTGTTTAGTAAGATCTTTTTGAACCGTAGATATTTTTCGATGAGATTTTAAAAGATGAACTCTACTAGGAGTCGTCAAAGCATGGTTATGTTTCTCAATAAAGTAACTAATAAGCCATGTATTATCCTCCTTAGATCTCTTAACTGTCATTTTTTCTTGACACTCACATCGAGTAAGTCCCCGGTTCCTTTCCCTTGTCGGTGCCACATCATTTTTCTTTCTATAACTTTCATTTGTCTTTCCTTCCTTTGAGCACACAAACATTTTCCAACAAATATTACCTGTATCCCTATCCTTCTTACTGTTCCCGATACGTATGCTAAAACCTCCTCCTTCCGCATATGCATTATAAAATTCAAATGCTTCTTCTGATGTTTGAAATTCCTGTCCAATTTTTAGAATAAAATTAGTTGCAACCTGTGGGATAAACACTGCATCATCTTGTTCTTCTTCCATTCCTGTATAGATATAAGGTTTCAAATAATCATAAGCAAATTGGAGAGAAGAGATTCTGAGAGTTTCTACAGTTGTGTAGAAGAGGTTCTGAGAAAAAATCAAATGGCGATAGAAAGATTTGAGAAAAGATTAATGGCGTTAGTTACCGATAAAATAAAATATTGATATGAGATTATGAGAAAAAATTAATGGTGATGGAAAGATTTGAGAAAAGAATAATGACGTTAGTTACGGATAAAATAAAATATTGATATGAGATTATGAGAAAAAATTAATGGTGATGGAAAGATTTGAGAAAAGATTTATGGCGTTAGTTAGCGTAATTTGATAGAGATAATATTAAATATAAAAAAAAATTGATATGGATAAAAAAATAAAATATTGATATTAGATTAAGTTTAAATTAAATATAAATAAAAATTTATTGACATAGTAATGCCACATAGGCGGTGGGCAAAACTGATGGGCACAATTGGTGGGCTCTATATCATTTCCGATATAACTAAATGGAAAAAAGTTTTTTTTTTTAACAACGGGTAGGTACCGGTTCAAATCTTTCAAATGTTTTTTTATGGAAAGATGCTAATATAACAAATTGAAAAGTGCTAACATTACCA
The DNA here is from genome assembly GCA_963675135.1 of Galeopsis tetrahit. Taxonomy (NCBI): domain Eukaryota; kingdom Viridiplantae; phylum Streptophyta; class Magnoliopsida; order Lamiales; family Lamiaceae; genus Galeopsis; species Galeopsis tetrahit. The sequence continues at coordinate 60,710,358 of OY776132.1, forward strand.
ACTGAAAAATCCCCTATAATACTAATAGAGAGTTTTAAAATGATGATGTGTCGTCTTGTGAGAGCTTTGGCCTACGTGTCATTTTATCAAAAATCGAGTTACACGTGTAATTTTGTTATTTGTTATGAAGCCACGTCTGCAGTAATATTTTAAGCATATATACTTTCCTTACTTAATTTATAATTACATGTTATTCAATATTTTTCATTTATTAATCACTTAATTTCTAAACTACATTAATTATTCAATACATTCCATCTATTAATTTTCCAATTACCACTACAAAAAACGCGCGTCATAGAGACAGACAAATGCCGACGGATTATATTCCGTCGGCATTTCCGACGGAATGCCGACGGATTATTGTTGTTTGAAAAGTCAACATGATTGCCGACGGATTTCCGTTCCGTCGGCATTTACCGACGGAAAATGCCGACGGATCTTTTAAAATATACATGCCGACGGAATTGCCGACGGATATTCCGTCGGCATTTACCGACGGAAAATGCCGACGGATCTTTTAAAATATACATGCCGACGGAATTGCCGACGGATATTCCGTCGGCATGTGACCCGTTAATTTTGCACCGCCTCAATTTCCAAAAAGATAACGGTTGGCATTAAAGTGGGCGGTTACCGACGGAACAGTTGACATTTGGGACCGACAATATCGGTTTATAACCACAACCGCGTGATTTGGGACCGAATTATGCGGTCTCTACTATGTTAAAAATTATCTATAAAACAAACAGCTTGATTAAATACCTATTCGTGACCGAAAATATTGGTCTATAAAAACAACCACCTGATTATGGGACCGATTTGGGACCGAAATATGCGGTCTCTACTGTTAAAAATTATCTAAGAATATTCTTCTGGAGTGTTCAGATACCACTAAAATCGGTCTCTATAAAATAAACAGTTTAATTTGATACCTATTCGAGACCGAAAATATTGGTCTATAAAAACAAACGCCTGATTTGGGATCGATTTGGGACCAAAATATGCGGTCTCTACTGTTAAAAATTATCTATATATACAATATTAGGATGAATATCTAATATAATATAGATATAATCGCCAACTTATTTATCTCTCTCAATGATGGACGAAAATTCGTCTTCTCCTAATTCTGATTCCTCCCTCTCGAACAAAGTCATAGAGCCAGATTCGATGAAAGTTGATACGGTTAATTAAAATTTTGGGATTTAGAATTATTTATACCAATTAAAGACTGAATTTTCGGTCTTCAATTAAAATTCAAAATCAGAGTTTTAATTTCAATTAAAATTCGAAATAAGAATTTTAATTTTGATTTAGAGACTGAAATTCGGTGGCTAAACGGTCTGAAAAATATAATATTAAAGATCGAATTGAAAATAGTCTTTAAACGAGCGGTCAAAATTGGTAGTCAATTCAAATTATACTTTTCAAAATATTTGATACCAATTAAAGACTGAATTGTCGGTATCTAAACAAAATTCAAAATCAAAATTTTAATTTCGGTTTAGAGACTGAAATTCGGTCTCTAAGCGGTCTGGAAACATAATATTAAAGACCGAATTGAAAACAGTCTCAAAACTCAAATTTTTTTAGGATCACACCCAAATCAGTCTCAAATTGAGACCGATTTATGCCGGTCTCAAAACTTTGGTCTCTATTTGAAGCATTTTTTTGTAGTGAAATGTTTGTAGTAAAAGTGTTGATTCAACCTAAAGGATCAATTAAGGGAATACTTTTAAAAAAATTATATTCAAAATAACCACTTCTTACAACTCCAACTTATACTCGAATTAAAATTGTCTTTAATTGATAAACTAATAAACATATAACTATATACAATGCATTGTTTATCCAAGAGAATGTAATAACTATAATAACACAAGAAAATTCACAATCAGATAGATTAATATGGAAAATATATATCTATTAATTATGTTGAGAGTACATACAACTTAATTAAATTAAAGATCTAGCTAGTAGAATAATCAACCGATCAATGTAGAAGAGTAAGACATTGTTGATAAAATGGGGGATCAGTTAAGGGACTAGTGCAATTCAAAGGCCTGTCATTAAATATATCTATCCCCTGGAAAAAGCATCGGTCAAAGTACCAGTCCCCAACAGCTTGTCCAATAGCCTGTGAAACAAGTTATTTTATTATCAAATTAAGAAATTATAAATCTAGTTTGATAAAAGAATAATTTAAAATGAGACGGAGAAAGTACTAGTTAATGATCTTACTTTATGCGAGAGTATTTCCCACAACAGACGAGCAAGTCCACCCATCTCTGTATGCAAATATGTGGCCATGGCGAAAACAAGAATGAACAAACATGCCTCTACTCGGAGAGTAATCGAGCTTCATCAAAGTCTTCTTGAAAGTTCTCACAAAATTTAAAATATATGAAGTAAAATTGGTAATTGACTTCCTAACGAAAGGATAAAGTGTATATACAACAAATGAAATTAATTCGATCGAGTACCTTTCATGAGACTTGTTAGAGTTGTGTTGCACAGTGATAAATTGAGGGTACAAGGTTCCCATTCGTATGTATGGTAGAGACCGCTAAGTAAATTTTCCTTAATCTAAGAGTAATTAATTAAACGTATGTGATGTTAAAAATATAAAATTATGTGTGCATTAAACACAAATTAATACTTTTATTAAAAAAAAATTGGTAATATATATATATATAGAACAGTACTTTTTACCTGATAATAATCAAACGCCGATTCAATTATGAAGAGCGGAGTCTGAATATCCCCAACCAAATATTCAGGGAAGAGGCACTGAAAAATATTTAATATGATAATTGTAATTAAAATAATATAATCTGATATATAGGAAAATAATGTAATTATACAATTAATAATTAATTCCTCACCAGAGACGGGTTTCTTACAGATGTGCATGTGACTGGCAGAGTATTAGCTAATTTCTGCATATCATACACATTAAATAATATATATATATATATATATGTGAGAACATGTATATTTTAAATTAATATGTAGAAAATTAAATGTAGACAAGAGTTGAAGAAGTTAAATACATACATGTATTGCGGTCAAATTTTGAGCAAAAAAGACCTTCTCTATGGTCTATTGCATGGAGGCCCTCTCGGTGGAAACAAAAAAGAATGAATAATTAAATATATTTTGATAATGCATGCATTAAAATTTAAAAAAATATTTGAGAGAATTACCCTCCAATGAAAAATCCAGAGTCGGAAATGCATTTGACTCTGTTCACATTAGGTAAGAGTGTGCTGAACGTATCGCAATGCAAAATGGTCGCCAATCCACCTGCAGAGGTACCCGATAATATGGCCTGCATGCCAACAATAACATCAAGCAAATAAAATTTAATCATTGAATAATTATTTTATTAATTGTAAATTGACCATATATACTTACGTTCTGAGCATCTCCCATTCCTTTAGCTATCATCTCATCAATTACAGCATTAAAAATTCTTGCTCCTCTAAAAGTTAGGTTGTAAACCTGTAATTAAGTGCAGCAATTAAAAATATCAATTTAGTTAAGATTTCTGTAATATATATATCTCAGTACGTACACACATGTACATTTTGTCTTGACTTACGGGATCAACTTCTTCGACATTAGACTGAAATGAGGAGCCATCACAATATTAATGGACAAAAACTTTATGCCAGTTGCAAAAGTCTGAAATTAATCAATAAACGAAGTATATATATATTATTAATTTTGCTGATAATATATATAGCTAGGGAGAAAGAGATAATTAAATTAATTAAATATACTGGCCTGGATTAAGTTTGCAGTCATCATCGAGTAATCCTGAGAATGGCTTATAAGTTTCCCTTTTCACGCGACTACTTTCAATATTCGAAACTGATCTCCAGTAACAGGTTTTCATTGAATTACACCAACCCCCTCCCTAATCCACACTTCAAGGTTATTAATTAGTATTAATGTTGAAAAAATTACAATTTTTTTTTTTTTTGAAATACCTATTAAGGAAATTGAAAAAAAAAACACTATATATACAGTACTAAAGAAATTATAAAAATTATATGTTAAAAAAGAATTTATAAATTACCTCCAAGTAAACAATCCAGTTGCAAGCTCCATATATTTCCGGAACCCTCGGAATAGTAGTAAGCTGGTGGACTCCCATCCAGACAAACTGTACGTTGAAGATAACAAATTTTATACTCTATAAGTTATGAATATACAAAATTTAAGAATATAATTTAATTGATTAAAAAAAAAACCTGCTCCCTTTTCAACAGCGCTCTCCAGAATGGTAATGCTAACACCACTACAAAATAATGGAGAAATGGCATCGGGGAAGGCATCGGATCTGCCGTCCCCAAAGATGAAGACAACGGCAAAGGCATCGGCAGTGTGCCGATGCCAATATGCTCGATGCCATTTAAATGGCATCGGATTTGGAGAAAACCGATGCGAAATGGCATCGGCAGGTCGCCGTTACCAAATGGCATCGGGGCCCACTGCCGATGCCATTTCGCATCGGGGACAGCCGATGCCATTTCGCATCGGGGCAACCGCCGTTACCAAATGGCATCGGGGCCCACTGCCGATGCCATTTTGCATCGGGCCCATTGCCGATGCCTTTTTATTAAAATTTAAAAAACCCGAATCTGGGTTTCGAACCCAGGTCGATAGGCCACCAACACCCACCCCCACCGCTGGGCCACCCCATTTTTCGGAAATCTGGCCATTTTCGCGATTTGTGGGGTTCGAACTCGGGACCTCGCGGTCTCGAAGGCTTTTGAGCGCCCCCTGTGTGCCGTTTAGGCTAGGAGCTGTTATTCGACATGTTGTGAATGCAATTAATATATATTCAATTTAATTTGAGTTTTTAATTCTTTAATTAATTCAATCCATTCTAACTTTAATGGTTCCTTATTAAATTATTTATCAAAGCATAACATAATTATTTCTAAATTATGTTTTTCAAATTAACTAAATTATGTTTTTCAAATTAAATAATTTATTTACGGTATCAATTCACACTATTTAAATTTATTCTAATCCTCAATTTACAACATTTAAATTCATTCTAATTTTTAATTTCACAACATTATAATTATTTTCACTTATACATTTAAATTTATTCTAATCACATCATTTAAATTCATTCTAATTTTCAATTCACAACATTAAATATATATAATTATTTTCACTTATCCATTTAAAAATATTAATTCACTTATCCATATAATTAAAAATATTTTCATCTATTATAAAATTATTCTCTAGTTCATTTTCAATTAAAATAACATCGTATCACAAACAACATTAATTATAATCATAATTAGCATGTTCACGTCTATTAAAATAACATCACACACAACATTAAAATAAAAATTAATCCTCAACGTCAATGTAATATAATAACATCACACGTAACAAAGTAATATAAAAATGTATCACTCCTCATCACCATCACCATCACCATAAGTGTAGAATATTTCATTTTAACAACCTTGATGTAAAATTAGGAATTTTTTAATCCCCAAGTGTAAAATATTTAATTTAACAAACTTGGTGTAAAATTAGGATTTTTTTAATCCATAAGTGTAAAATATTTCATTTTAACAACTTGGTGTAAAATTATGATTTTTTTAAGTGTAGAATATTTCATTTTAACAACCTTGATGTAAAATTAGGAATTTTTTAATCCCCAAGTGTAAAATATTTAATTTAACAAACTTGGTGTAGAATTAGGATTTTTTTAATCCATAAGTGTAAAATATTTCATTTTCACAAAATTAGTAATTTTTAATCCCTAAGTGTAAAATATTTCATTTTAACAAACTTTGTGTAAAATTATGATTTTTTTTTTAATTTTTAAGTGTAAAATATTTCATTTTAACAATTTTGGTGTAAAATTATGAATTTTTTAATTCCTAAGTGTAAAATATTTCATTTTAACAACTTTGTGTAAAATTATGAATTTTTCAATCCCTAATTATAAAATATTTCATTTTAACAACCTTGATGTAAAATTAGAATTTTTTTAATCCCTAAGTGTAAAATATTTCATTTTTACAACCTTGGTGTAAAATTAGGAATTTTTTATTCCTAGGTGTAAAATATTTCATTTTAACAAACTTGGTGTAAAATTATGAATTTTTTAATCTCTAAGTATAAAATATTTCATTTTAACAAGTTGTAAAATTATGAATTTTTTAATTCCTAAGTGTAAAATATTTCATTTTAACAACTTTGTGTAAAATTATGAATTTTTCAATCCCTAATTATAAAATATTTCATTTTAACAACCTTGATGTAAAATTAGAATTTTTTTAATCCCTATGTGTAAAATATTTCATTTTCACAACCTTGGTGTAAAATTAGGAATTTTTTATTCCTAGGTGTAAAATATTTTATTTTAACAAACTTGGTGTAAAATTATGAATTTTTTAATCTCTAAGTATAAAATATTTCATTTTAACAAGGTGTAAAATTATGAATCTTTTAATGCCTAAGTGTAAAATATTTCATTTAACAACCTTGATGTAAAATTAGGATTTTTTCAATCATATCCCTAAGTGTAAAATATTTCATTTTAACAACCTTGGTGTAAAATTATGAATTTTTTAATTCCTAAGTGTAAAATATTTCATTTTAACAACCTTGTGTAAAATTATGAATTTTTTAATTCCTAAGTGTAAAATATTTCATTTTAACAATTTTGGTGTAAAATTAGAAAATTTTTAATTCCTAAAGGTAAAATATTTCATTTTAACAATCTTGGTGTAAAACTATGAATTTTTTAATCCCTAAGTGTAAAATATTTCATTTTAACAACCCTAAACCCCAAACCCTTTACCCTAAACTCCGAACCCTTTTTCCTAAATCGTAAACAATATATGTTGAGAAACGAGTATTCGGAGATAAGTTACCATATTGAATATAAATTCATAATACACATTTGAAGTTTGTTTATTAATGAAGTCTAAGTGTACACGTTGAAAAGAGTAGTCGGACCCTTTACCCTAAACCCTAAACCCTTTACCCTAAACTCTGAACCCTTTACCCTAAACTCTAAACTCTGAACCCTAAACCCTAAACACTATATGTTGAGAAACAAATATTTTTTAGTATATTAATTAAAAATAAGTAAAATTCATTTTAAGTAACATAATTTTAAGTAAAATCGATAATTTAATATAAATTATTACATTAGTTATTAAATATGATAAATTGGTAAATAGTTTATAAATTTATACATCTGTCGCTCTTAATTATGTATACTCACTTAAATTACGTATATTCACTTAAATTACGTTTAACATCTTGAATTAATAATATATATATATATATAATAGAAAAATATCGTGTGTTTGTAGATAGAAAACTAATATCTATGTAAAAATATTTTATGTGACTAGATTTGATAAATACCATAAAATAAAAGAAAGGGAGATAAATTTACCAAATAGCATCGGCCATTAAATGCCGTTACTAAATGGCATCGGGGCCCACTGCCGATGCCATTTTGCATCGGGGGGGCCGTTACCAAATGGCATCGGGGCCCACTGCCGATGCCATTTTGCATCGGCCATTAAATGCCGATGCCATTTCGCATCGGGGCCCACTGCCGATGCCATTTTGCATCGGCCATTAAATGCCGTCCCCTTTTCGCATCGGCCGGCCTGCCGTTGCCATTTGCCGATGCCTTTTCAGTAATATTTTGTAGTGCACTAGAGATAGCATGGATTAGTTGAAGTGAAAGAAGTAGTAGATATAAGCAACGTCCAGCTGCTGCAGTCGTCATCATCCTTAATTTACGTACATGCAAAATAATTACAAAAAACATGACGAGTTTAATATATAACCACACAAATTAATTAAATCTACCTTGGCAAAAGAATGCTTTATATATAATTTGCAGAAACCTTACACCAATAATTCTAGCTCTTCGATCAAACTCTGCTTTAGTTGTTGTAATTGATCGAGTGAATTGATGATATGATCGATATAGAAGGAGGAGGATATATATAGAGAGACCTATATATATTCCCTCTCATATAGTCTCATACGACGTCGTACATATATTATTAATTTTGAGAGAGAGAGAAATGTAATAAATGGTATGGTTGGGGGCCAGCTTTAATTTTAGGGAAAATGGTAAATAGGACCATACTAGCTCATGAGGAAAAATGACAAGTTTGCAGCCATCTCCAATTTCACACTCAATAGTCCAAAAAAAGGTAAAGGATGTGATCTAGGAGCTTACTTCTCATATTTATAATTAATCCTTATATCCAAAAAAATTCAAAAAGTACTTCATGTATTAAATTCTTCTGAAATCCGGACCATCAGAGAGTAATACCCAATCCAAATATAATATAATAACAAATCGATAAATAATACTCTTCGTCCCGAAAGTGTTTGCACCACAAAGTGAACACACTTATTAAAAAAAAAGTGTAATGAGTAGAGTGTTGAGGGATAATTTAGTAAATTTACATGAATAAAGTAAAGAGAGTGAATTTTGTGTAAATATATGAATTTTATGAGCTAGGGTGGAATTTATAAATTTTTTTTTTTAAGAAGTGCAAATAATTATAAAATGAACAAATAAAAAAAACAGTGCAATGGGATAGAGGTGTATATAAATTTACCCTAGTCAACAAAGGTGATGGCCTTAGTGAAATGTTGCAGTCATTTGCCATATTTAGTTGGTGCATGAATTGTAACGTGTCAAGAAAATATGAAAATGAAAAGGAGAAGAAGTGTAACTAAAAATATATACAACGTTAATAATCGATAATAAATAATTGAGTTTTGTTTTTTTTTAAAACCCCCTAGTTGTTGTTGAGTGAATTGATGATAGTATGATATATATAGAAGGAGGATATACACACATGCATATATATAGAGACCTATATTCCCTCTCATACGACGTCGTACATATATTATTAATTGAGATGGAGAGAGAGATGTAATACTCCATCCATTCGTACTACAAAAATATCTACATTTGACTTAATTTATACTTAGATTAAGAAAAAATCAATAAATATATTTAAATTTAGCTAACGCGTCAATTTTACCCTTAAAATCTCATACTCCAAAATCTGTTAAAACTTTAATTACTCTTATTAATTAGGGGTAAAATTGAAAATAAAGCATTTAATATCTAAATAAAAAAAATAGCTATAATTTAAAACATTAAAAAAAGAAATATATAACTATTTTTGTGGGACGAGGAGTAAAGGTTCGAAAGGAGTAAAGGGTATGGGTGGGGGCAAGCTAGCTTTTAGGAAAACTGGTAAATAGGACCATACTAGCTCGATCATGAGGGAAATGGTAAACTTTATCCTCAATTGTCCAAGAAAAGAAAAAGGATGCATGTGAGGTTAATTAATTGCTATTCATATTTATAATAATTAATTAGTAATTACTAGTTCAATGCAATTTTTATAATTCTCTCGATCACAAAAACATTCATCATCTATACATTAATTTTTTATATATATATTTAATGTACATAGTGTTTAATTTTTAGTAGATACTAACAGGTTTTACTTCATTTGAAATTAAAATAAAAAAATATTTTGTCAATAAAGTATTAAAAAAAGAGGCTCATTGAGCGAACAATTTAATATAGGTGAAATTGCTTTCAACGAGATTTGTATTCATGACATGGGTGGATTTACACTTTGATTCTGAAAGAATTTCATTTCATATGGATCGACTTATAATGAGATCCTTACTGATATCATGTTTTGAAACAAAGTAAAATGTAAATATTAAGGTGGAGCTCCGTCTCTTACATAAAACCCATCAATTATATATGTTTAATTAGGCAATTATAGGTACATATTTACGTATGGTAAATAGTTGTATGGGCAACCCCTAAAGTAATTAGGTCAAACACTTTTGTAGACCATATATACTTTGTTGCTTCCCGGTTTGTTTTTACAGTCAAGTATGAGTCATTTTCTTGTACATTGAACCGATTTACTTTAAATATTGCTCTTCATCTTTACTATGCATGATAGGGTTCTTATTATAGGGGTTAACGTTATTCCTTCAATTTAAAATGTCAAAACAAAAGTTCAATCATTTATACTATTGACACTGCACCTAATTGTACTAAAGACATTAAAACACAAAATGAAATTTTAGTTGACAAAAACGACACTAGACTAATTAAGATTGATAATTAATTATTGTGATGAATTAATTAATAATCTTTGAGATATACAATGCAGGTGCTAACCCATGCAATGAACCATCACGATAGTTGCCTTGGACGGATAAATTTCTTTACAATGAACGAGACTTTCGTTTTTAAATATATCGGGAAAACACATACCATATGTATCGCTAACAATTTGGCAACAACCCACCGATGGATATTCCGGATAATTACGGCAAACAGAATCAATAATTTGAGCCTTACAGTCAGAATTAGCATCATAGTATTTCATCATCTTATTGCAGTCAAGTAAGTCAGATGGTGACAACTCCTCGCTTGATAATTGAGATTCAGCCCTACTTATAATAATTAACACTAACAATGCAATATCAAATATGAATTTGGAAATCATGTTGAATACAAGCTAATTTCTTTCTATGATAATCTCTTGCATTAAGTAATTGAATTTTCTTGATTAATGTTACAATCCATTTTATAAGATCGATTTTAATTGAAACTTATGCTTGCAGTTAAGGCTATCTTTAATTGAGTAAATATGAAAATATATGTTACAATAATTAATTCAACTTAAGATCCAAAATGATCAGTGCAGAAAAGTAATACAATGTTGATAAAAAAGGGATCAATTAAGGGACTTGTAAAATTTAATGATCGTGTCATTATATATATATATATATATATATATATCCCATGTAAAAAGCATGGGTTAAAATACCAATCTCCAACAACTTGTACAATTGCCTGTTAAAAAGATTATTTTATTATCAAATTAAGAAATTATAATTATAATTTAGAACGTCCGTATTTTACAAATGATTAATTTAAAAGAGGACGGAGGAATCGTACTAGCCGGTGGTCTTACTTTATGTGCGAGTACATTTTTTACAACGGACAAGCAAGTCCACCCATCTCTGTAACTATATATGTGCCCATGGTGAAAGCAATAATGAACAAACATGCCTCTGCTCGGAAAGTAATCGAGCTTCAACAAAGTCTCCTTGAAAGTTCTTTAGAAATTAAAAATATATAAGGCAAAATTGTAAAGGAAGGATAAAGTATATATACAACAAATTAAATTATTTAGAGTACATGAGACTTGTTAGAGTTGTGGTGCAGTGTGATAATTTGTGGGTGCAAGTTTTCAATTCGCTAGTATAATTGATACCTTTGAAAATGTTATCCTCAACCTAAGAGAAATTAATTAAATACGTGATCGTGATCGATCAATGTTAAAAATATAAATTAATGAAACACAAAAAAAAAAAAAAAAAAAAAAAAAATACTACGTAGATGTTACTTAAAGTCTAAAATCGACGAAATATTCAATTCTAACAGAATTATAATACATCACTTCCAAATTTGATTTTATTAATTAATGGATTAACTTAATTTCCTCATTAATTTATATATATATATATATATATATATATATATATATATATATATATATATATTTAATATAATTATGGAAGAATGAGTTTAGTTACCTGATTCTCCCTCCGTCCCAAGATTTTTTACACACTTTCCTTAGTGGGCGTCTCAATATTTTTTACACACTTCAAAAAATGAAACAACTTACATAATGAATTACCAATAATACCCCTCCTTTATTTTACTTTTCCTTCCCTTTAGTCAAATCACTCCACTTTAATCAATGAATTACCAATAATACACCTCCTTTATTTTACTTTACACATCACTTTATTCCATTTTCTTAATTTCCGTGTCGGTCAAAGTGTGTAAAAAATCTTGGGTCGACGGAAGGAGTATTTATTAAAACCTGTTTCGGTTATCACTACAAGAAAACTGCAATTTAGCTGTGAAAAAAATTGTCGCTAATTCTAATATTTTCGTCGCTAACGTGAGTTAGCGATGAAATAATTTTGTCGCAAGATTTGTTGCTATACGCCCGTCGCTAACGTGTTTGCGACAAAAAAAATTAATTTTGTCGCAAATATTTGCGATGAAAATTTGAGTTTCATCGCAAAATATTAGTGACGAAAATTTGAGTTTCATCACAAAATGTTTGCGAGGAAAATCAAACATTTGTCGTAAACACGTTAGCGATGGGTGTATAGCAACAAATCATTCTCTAAACCCATATTTTTGTCGCTAATATTTGGCTATGATATCCGATTTACGAATCATTCTCTAAACCCACTTTCGTACTTGACCAACCCAACCTGCACCCACACCCGACCCGATCCACCCCAACCCGCCCCCGCACCCACATACCCCCTCCCCATTTTATTTAAATAAATATTTTAATTGATCTTGGTGGGAATTGATCTCGGGTGGATGGGCGCCCATAGCTGGGCGCCTACCACTCGGGTAGACAGCTCTTTGATTCAGTTTTTAATATTAATTATATATATATATATATATATTCAATTGTTACTAATTTAGTAGTTATTTTTACTCATTTAATAATTTATTTCACATTTATTAATTGATTAATTTTTAACTTGTAAGTTGTAACAATTATATATATATATATATATATGTATATATTGTAATTTTTAAAACAATTCCAATTGTAAAAAATCAATGTTACTTTAACAATTAAAAAAAACAATAAATATTTAATACAATCTTCATTCTCTCATCTTTATGTCCATCTTCATTTGCATCATATCATATTTATAAATATTTTTATTAACATTCATACTGATTTATAAGACATAAAATTTGGAGAATTATTAAACATTTAATTATATAAATCGATTTTCTTGATTTAATATGCATAATTGATTTAATATTAGCCACAAAATATAATTTTCATTGTTTTTCTTATTATTAACAAGAAAATAAAATAATTTGTTAAAAGTGTAGCGATAAAATATTTTAATTTTGTTGCAAATATTAATATCAAGAAATTAGCCACAAAAAATATATTTCATCGCAAAATAATAGTGACTAAATATAATTTTCATTGTTGTCCTAATTATTAACAACAAAATAAAAGAATTCGTTGTTAGTTTAGTGATGCAATATTTTTATTTCATCGCATAAAGTAATTTCAATAAATTAGCCACAACAAATTATATTTCATTGCAAAACATTAGTGACAAAATAAATTTTTCATTGTTTTTCTGATTATTAACAAAAAAATGAAGCAATACGTTGCTAGTATAGCGATGAAATATTTTAATTTCATCGCAAAAATTAATTTCAATAAATTAGCCAGAGAAAAAAATTATTTACGTCCCGTAACTTTTACCTTTTTTGAAAAAGGTCCCAAAATAGTTAAAATTTTAATTTACGTCCTATAACTTTTTCAATTGCTTAATTTATGTCCAATTTTCCCTGAAAATTCCCAAATTTATGTAAATGGGACGTAAATTGAGCAATTAAAGAAGTTATGGGATGTAAATTAAAATTTTAATTAAAATGAGACGTTATGCGAAAAAGATAAAAATATTCAACAAATGTGTACAATTCACTATAAAATTAATGTAGTTTATGTTATACAATCAAATAAAAAAATAATTCATAAATTATTTAATTATTATAAAAATCAATTAACTTATCTAATTCATAATTATTAACTTACCAACTTTCAAAAAAAAAAATTATTAACTTACCTAATTAGAAAAAAATTATAATTACAATATAAGTATTATAAAATAAATTATGAATATTAATTAAAATACTAAATAATATTTTAAAATATACGAAATAAATTTAGAATAATATTTAAATAAGTATATAATTTTTCATAATATCAAAAAAAATATAATATGAAAAAAAAAATCAAAATTTATTCCTAAGTCAATTAATTACTAAAAAAAATCAATTAACTTACTTGATTAATTATTTAAAAACTCAATTAACCTGATTAAAAAAATAATTAAAAAATCAATTAACATATTCAAATAAATATACATTTTATCTTTAAAATAATAAAAATCCCAAATAATTTTTTTAATAAAATTTGCAAAAACTCTTTTTAAAACTTAACAATTATTTTAATATTTTAAATAAATAAATAAATCCACAATATTTAAAATCCCCAAATAAATAAATAAAATACTCAAATATATCCAAAATTCTCATCTATTAATTGAAAGATGATGATGAAAGATGATGATGAACATTATATTTTTTTAACAATTTGTTAATTTTATTGCTTTTCATTTTTATTATATAATTTTTAATTTGATATTATTTCGTAGAAAAATATGTGGACCCACTTTGTGTAATACTTAGATAAATATTTATATTTATTTGATTACTTTAAAATAAATAAATAAATTACTTTAAAATAAATAAATAATTTTGTAATACTTATATTGTAATTATAATTTTTTTTCTAATTAGGTAAGTTAATAATTTTTCTAATAATGAATTAGATAAGTTAATTGATTTTTATAATAATTAATTTATGAATAAATTAATTATTTTTTTATTTGATTGTATAACATAAACTACATTAATTTTATAGTGAATTGTACACATTTGTTGAATATTTTTATCTTTTTCGCATAACGTCCCATTTTAATTAAAATTTTAATTTACGTCCCATAACTTTTTTAATTGCTCAATTTACGTCCCATTTACATAAATTTGGGGATTTTCAATAAAAATTGGACGTAAATTAAGCAATTGAAAAAGTTATGGGACGTAAATTAAAATTTTAACTATTTTGGGACGTTTTTCAAAAAAAGTAAAAGTTATGGGACGTAAATAATTTTTTTCTCAATTAGCCACGAAAATTCATATTTCATCGTAAAATATTAGTGACGAAATATAATTTTCATTGTTGTTCTGATTATTAACAACAAAATGAAGCAATTTGTTGCTAATATAGCGATGACATATATAAATTTTGTTGCAAAAATTAATTTAAAGAAATTAGCCAAAAAAAATTCAATTTCATCGCAAAATATTAGCAAGAAAATATAATTGTCATTGTTGCTCTGATTATTAACAACAGAATGAAGCAATTTGTTGCTAATATATAGTGATGAAATATATAAATTTTGTTGCAAAAATTAATTTCAAGAAATAAGCCACGAAAATTTATATTTCATCGCAAAATATTAGCAACGAAATATAATTTTCATTGTTGTTCTGATTATTAACAACAAAATGAAGCAATTTGTTGCTAATATAGCGATGAAATATATAAATTTTGTTGCAAAAAATAATTTCCAGAAATTAGCCACAAAAATTTATATTTCATCGCAAAATATTAGCAATGAAATATAATTTTCATAGTTGTTCTGATTATTAACAACAAAATGAAGCAATTTGTTGCTAATATAACGATGAAATATATAAATTTTGTTGTAAAAAATAATTTCAAGAAATTAGCCACAAAAATTTCTATTTCATCGCAAAATATTAGCAACGAAATATAATTTTCATAGTTGTTCTGATTATTAACAACAAAATGAAGCAATTTGTTGCTAATATAACGATGAAATATATAAATTTTGTTGTAAAAAATAATTTCAAGAAATTAGCCACAAAAATTTATATTTCATCGCAAAATATTAGCAACGAAATATAATTTTTATAGTTGTTCTGATTATTAACAACAAAATGAAGCAATTTGTTGCTAATATAGCGATGAAATATATAAATTTTGTTGTAAAAAATAATTTCAAGAAATTAGCCACGAAAATTTCTATTTCATCGCAAAATATTAGCGACGAAAATATAATTTTCATTGTTGTTTTGATTATTAACAAAAAAATGAAGCAATTTGTTGCTAATATAGCGATGAAAAATATAAATTTTGTTGCAAATATTAAACCTAACAAGTTAGCGACGAAAATTTATATTTCGTTGCTAAAAATTGATTTTAGCGATGAAATTTAGATTTCTCGTAAAATTTTCGTCGCTATTCCCCCTGTTTCTTGTAGTGTATGTAGAGGGACGTCTGAATATCCCCAACCAAATATTCAGGAAAGAGGCTCTGAAAAATATTTAATATGATAATTGTAATTAACAATAATTTAATTTATCTGATGTTGATGCGTATGTGAAAACATATTTTAAATTATATATCATGTAGAAAAATATAGACAGGAAATACATGTATTGCAGTCACATTTTGAGCAAAAAGACCTTCTCTATTGTCTATTGCAGGGAGGTCCTCTCTTCGTGGAAAAGAAGAAAAATGAATTAAATATATTTTTATAATGCATGGAAATTTAAAATATATTTATGAGAATTATCTTCAAATGAAAAATTTAGAGTCAGAAAATGCATTCGATTCTATTCACATTAGATAAGCATGCTCTAAATTGTTAACAATCCGGCCACCTGACCTAATAATATGGTCCACCAACAATATCATCGAGTAAATAAAAATTAATTATGTGCAAGCATTGAATAATTAATTAATCATACTTTACGATCCGAGCATTGATCCCCATTCCTTTAGCTATCACCTCATAAATTGTAGCATTATAAATTCTTGCTCCTTAAAAATAACAATTTAAACGTTAAGGTTGTTTTTTTAGTGCAAAAGTAGATCAGGCCACTACAAAAAACGCGCGTCATAGGGACGGACAAATG
This sequence comes from Galeopsis tetrahit, assembly GCA_963675135.1. Classification (NCBI taxonomy): domain Eukaryota; kingdom Viridiplantae; phylum Streptophyta; class Magnoliopsida; order Lamiales; family Lamiaceae; genus Galeopsis; species Galeopsis tetrahit. The sequence continues at coordinate 60,727,078 of OY776132.1, forward strand.
CCGACGGATTATTGTTGTTTGAAAAGTCAACATGATTACCGACGGATTTCCGTTCCGTCGGCATTTACCGACGGAAAATGCCGACGGATCTTTTAAAATATACACACTACAAGAAATCACACTTTACATGACGATTTTTTTGTGACGACTCAAAATTCGTCACAATATGTTAGTCAAAGGTTCGTCGCTTAATAATTAGAATCCGTGACAATTTTTTATTTAGTCACCAATAATAATTTTATTCGCGACGAAATTTTATTTTATCACCAATAATAAAAATATTCGTCACTAATTTAAAAAATTCTTGACGACATTAAGAAATTTGTCACTAAAAACTTTGGTGACAAAATTTATAATTATGTCACGAAAAATAATATTTTCATGACGATACAATATTTTGTCAATAATTATTCAAAATAATTAGTGACCCAATTATTTCGTCACAATATTATTTGGTGACAAAATTCGTTCTAATTAGTGACGATCATATTAGTCACATAATATAATATATTCATGACAAGATTATATTTCGTCATTAATTGTTCGGAATAATTAGTGACATATTCTTTCATCACCAATATTTATATATAGTGACGATTAATATTCATTTGTCACTTTTCACACAAGAAAGTCATAAATTTCATAATTTTTTGTGACACGTTAATTTCATCATCATTTGTTACACAAATGTGACAAATTTAAATTTAGTCATTAAAAATTATATTTTTGACAAATGTTTTTGTTGTCGTTATTAATATTTTTTTTGTCATGAATTAATTAGTATATTTAATGACAAATTCAATATATTCGTCACAAAATTAAACAATGTATTCATGCAATCAATAAAAGGTTAAGAAGTTCAAACTTTTGACATCTAAAGTATATGAGAGACTCATACCATCTAAAGCTAGATACAGTAATAGTTTAACTTTAAAAAAAAAAAAAAAACAAATTGTTTATATTTGAACATTACACCTCTTATATAATATTTATGTTTACCAACTAAACCAATCTATAAAACTTTTATTGTTTTGAATATCAATTTTATTTAACACGTCTTTATATTAAAATATTAAAATAATTATCTAATATATTTCAATCCAATAGTATAAATAATTTTAAACAATAAATTTTCATAAAATATTATTTAAATAAAAAAACTCATGTAACACGCTATATCTACACTAGTTCAAAAATGTTAGACACACTTACCTACTAAGCTTTCTTTAAATTCACATACCTAATAAGCTACAGAATATTTATATTGAACCTTTAAAGTTTTGTATTTTTATTTATAAAGTATATTGAACATTTAAAGTTTTGTATTTTTATTTATAAAGTATATTAAAACTAAAATAACTATAGCTTAAAAAAAAGAGTTACCCAGGAAAATTTATATATAATGCAACACTTATTAAAGAATTTGTAACATTTTCAATCCTCATATATGCTACTTTTAAAATTCATTAATTATATATATATATATATTCAATGGAAGATATAAAAAATTATCCTCCATTATGGGCAAATCACCAAGAATCCATAAAGACAAAGTGGGATAGCTCAAGTGGTTAGAGCACCACTACCTAGGCCTTTGATCCTGGGTTCGAGTCATGGGGAGGGGAAAATGGATGGGTATTTAATGTAATTCAAAAAAAAAAAAAAAAAAAAAAAAAAACCAAGAATCCATAAAAGAAATTGAACACGTATTGAACATAACCTAAAACTTACCCAATCATTATGAAAATTCAAAACTCTGTAATAAAAATTACATAATTTACAAAATTACCAAAACTGATGAACCAAATTTGAAATTGAGAAACGCTAGAAACAAATTCGACTGAATTTGAAGTAGCATAAAAAGCTAATACTCGCACAGAGTGATAAAGAAACCAAGATTGAAGAACTCTTGATATATAAAGGCGCACACATAAACATGTTTTGTATGCACCGATGAACTAAAAATATAACATATCGTATATTTTAACAAGTGCAATATCTGGGTGATGTTTATAATTTTAATATAATGATCTAGCCATCTACGTGGACATTCCATTGCTTATAGAAAATATTCATGGCAATATTCTATATCAACTTTAAATTTTGACAACTAGATTAATAGATCAAATTTAAATAGCTAGAATTTAGTTTTTTCAAAAAAAGATCTCATCAGAGAATGCTCATTATCTGCATATTGATTGATAAAATTTTTAAATGTCAAGCATAGGTTCACTAGTGTAAACAACTAATTGAGTGAAACTTACGGTTTGAGAATTTCTATCACAGCCTTCACTTGAACCTTCACTCGCACTCTCGGCACTGTAAATATAGTCAAAATATATGTCGTATATTGAGTTAGAAATCAAACATCACACATCTTTGATAGTTTTGTGTTTATAAAAAATGATTAAGAGATACTGATTAGGAAAAGGAAAAAAAAATTGTATAATATGTCTATTAAGAGAAGTTCATATACTTATACTAGAACTAAGAGATACTGATTAGGCTTCAGCAACATGCACCAATAATCGTTTCACCACTCCTAGAAACCCGTCTGCGGAGCCGGGAGCAACAAAGAAAGCAAGAAGAGTTAGTAAAAGCTTTTGCATTCACTTGTAAAATCAAAACACAGGTTGATGATCCAAGAACCAAATTCCTAGAACACACAAAATTAGTAATTCAAACAATTGTAGGATGATACAAATTTTCAAATCCACTCCAGTAAAAGCAAAGAGAAGCAATGAGGTAGAGAAAAGAAAGAACTTACAGAAGGTTTTAAATAATTAACGGGTTTTAAACAAGTTGATGTCTACTTTCTCTCTTTCTCTTTTCAATAGTTTTTCTTCCTCTTCTTTATATTTGCGAGCTTCTTGCTCCTTGAAATACAAAGAGATGGAGAGCAAACCAAGCAAAAATAATAAATATATACACAAAAATTTCTAACATGCTATGGAAGCCTCATCTGGAGTATGGAACACGGTAGGAAACTACAGATGACCCCACCAACAAATTAAGAATTGGTCTAAGATAGAGGGAGAAATAATTTGGAATATCTATAGGGTTCATAGACTACAATATTATTCAAGCAAATGCCAATTTACGACTAATTCCCCCAACATCTTGCTGCATTATTGAATGACGAGAAGCTAATATTACTAATATGTCTATATGAACAAGCAATAAGCATATACAATTTTAACCTTCAAGAGAAGATGGGAAGAAATTTAAATATCTCCAGCAACTTTGACTTAATTCTTGTTGCTTCTACTTAATCTCTTCATCGTCATTTGTCTTCATGCTTAGCCTTCGTATGAGATTGTAGAGCATTCCCATAAGGGAAAGTTCTGAAATACAACAAAAATAAAAATAAGCTTCTTGCAACAAAATACTAGTTAAGTGAAGAGAATACATGGCTTGATTGTAAACATACTTGCTACATAATTTGCATGACAGTTGGAGACTTTTGTGATTTTCAAGTAATCACCATAACATGGAAACGTTAATTAATCTAAGAATTAGCATAATCAGCATAAACAGCCGGATAAATAGGAACTTATGCAATAATCCAAGAATTATCGGACTAAGAAGAATTAGTAAGAATCAAAGAATTAACCTATTCAATAATTAGTAGAAACATTATTTTAATTTCAAATCACAAACGTATAAATCACCTAATTAGAAAAGCTAGGTGTTTGAGATGAGAGACAGGCTAAGATTCAAACGTATAAATCACTAAATTACAACCGTCGACAGTTTCTTGACGACGAAGATCGAGCATCACCTGTGAGAACTAAGGGCGCGCGACCGGCAGAGGGCTGGGCACCGGCAGAGGGTGGGGAGAGGACGGCGCAACCGCAAGAACGTCTATGAAAAAAAAGGGTGGGCGTCTCAGCGTCTAGGTGGAACCCCAGGCGCGATCCTTCAATAACGTCAACGCCGATTCAACAGTCCCACCATAAATTGAGATATGAATACAAATTACAGAAAACGTTGGTGGTAGGCGAAAGATCAGCACGAGACACATCGATAGAAAAGGGTTCTACAAATTAGGTGTTGTGAATTAGGAATTTTGAATGATCGTTTTTGCAAAATATTTGAGATTTATGATCAGGAATTTAGGTTTCCCTCAACACTTACCGCCTTCCTCAAATCCTTTTCTCATAGCGCGCGTTTTTTTTCTTAGAGCGCCAATTTTTTCTGGATATATATTTAGTGATAAATTTGTTTTATTTTTAAATTGTTTTCTTATATATATCTATATCAAATACAAAAGCATATATTATAATTTTGTTTGAGAATATTTTGTGTTTTTAATAACATAGTTATGATCTTGTAAAAAAAAAGAGCATACTTATGATAATACGAGATTATATGCGTGCCCAGTTTATAATAAAATTAATATTGTGTAATAATTTTAATGATTATTTTTTAAATTTAACGATAATAAATTAAAATTTTCTCAGGTACTGTAATATTTTAATTAGAATATTAATTTACGAGATGGAACATTGAGGAAGTGATTATTTAACACATTAATCACTAGGTGATGTACACACGAACAATTATCTAACACATTAATCACTAGGTGATATACACAATTAAACGTTTGATGGAACATTGAGAAAGTTGTCTAGTTGTTTGATCACAACTCTTATTTTAATTTATAAATGTATAGTAAAGCATTGAAATTCCAAACTACTAACACATAGTTTCTTAAAAATGGAAAAAAATCGATTGAATTGACGGTTCACAAATGTAACCAAAATCGGTAGTAGGCTAGTTTGATTTTGGTTCCAAAATTTTGTTTGATCGATAGAAAATACTAGTTCAAAATGGAAAATAAGTGCAGCGATCTGCGAAACGTTGAAATTTAAATGTAGGAAAACATACGGTCAGTGAATCGACACTCAATCGTTGAACTAAGATCAACGTACTTCGTTTCGTTGGCCTCATATCACCGTAAATAACCTAGATAACTGAAAATAACTTAAAATTATATTACAGTGAAACCTATTAGTGAACTAACATTAACATGCTTAGCTTCGTTGGTCTCATATCACCATATACTTCATAGAGTATAAATTATTATACTTCATACTCATAACCGTTATATTTCGTATTTGTAATTTATAATTGTTCACAGTTATCTGTAATAATTATACCTCTTGTCTAACATTTTACAATTTACAATTATGCTTTTGACAGTAATCACTAACATTTCAACCGAAGACCAAATTACACATTTCAGCATGGCTCCACATACATTTCACAAGTAAATCTTCACAATCATACAAATCACTTAATTGTTATAGTTGATTTTTTTCTTCTTACTAATGAATCTAAATAACATTTAGGGTCATATTAAATTGACACCTACCCTCTCAACACAAATTGTCTTGTATTTTATCAAAAGTTGATCCAAATTTCTAATCAATTAAAAATTTTTTTTAGCTCTGGTGTCAAATTCGGTAACACTAATTTGTATGATGCAATTAAATTTTAATTTTATTTTAATTTTAATATGAAGATTAAAAATTTAATTGAAAAATCACTTAAATTCTAATTACGCACCAGAATTGCCATTGAAATAAGGCAGTGCCCAAATTTAAAAAAATATATTATGCCAATAAAGTAAAATATGCATAAAAAAAGAGAATTAAAATATGGGAACCTCCAAAAAAAAAGGAAAATTTTGAGAGCCAAATTATTTAAATTGGCGGTCATTCAATATTTTCAAAATTCAATTGAAAAAATTCCATAAAAGTAGAATATGATTAAGGAAAGAATTCCATACCCCTCATAGCATTAGATTTAAGCAAAAACCCTCTCCCCTTCCGTTTGATTATCTCACGATTCTCACCCATACTAACGTCATAACCTTCTCCATCGCGTGCATCAGCAGAGCATCAGGTAATAGAATATTGTTTTCATACCGATCTATTTTTATCTATCAAATTAATTGCTTATTTAATTTTGTATAACCATCAAAGAACTTCCGTTATTTTTATTTTAGTCTATTCTCAATCTCAAGATCCCCACAAGGCGAAAGCATCCCTTTTAATAGAGATTGTTGTCATCACTGATGCAGTCAGACAGGAGTATAACGATCAGTCCCCTTTTCGCGTAGCTCTGAAGCGTTGATACCTGGGTTTTTTTTACTTCAAATCAGGTATAGTCTAAGTTATATATGTTTCTCCACCAATTTTTATATTTTTTTAGTTAGCCCTAGTTTTATTAGACATGGAAATGGAGTTGAAAAATAATTTTGTGTGCATCCAATTTGTGGATCAGTCAAAATCAATATTGCAATTACTATGCATCCTTGTTAAATCCAACTTGATTTTCACTTACGATATGAAATGAATTTGCATTGAAATTCAACTGAAATGGATGTCCATCATTATATTTGTCACTCTGTATATGGACATTAGCAAGTGATTAGGGATTTGGTGTGGATAGTTGTGGACATTGGCAAGTGATTAGGTTTCTGATGTGGATGCTAAGTGATGGAGGTGTCTAAGTGAATATGTATGTGCTTTTAATTGAGGCATGGGATTGTAAGACTAAATGTGGGATTTATCGTATGTGCCTTGATGGTGTCAATTCAATGACTTATATTTGCTTATATGCTTGGCGTTCTCTTCTGCATCTCCAATTTGATTGATGTACTAGTTTTTATGTAATGGTTGATTCAGAAATTGCATTAGGCGCAACTTTTGATGTTTAGTTTTAGTGAACAGTGGAATTGAAAAATTAGCAAAGTGAGAATCACATGGTTCTGTTCATTTAGTGACTTATACCAAAGGACGTCTTTAAATAATACCAAATGATTTTTATCAGATTAATTAAACTTTGTTCATTTATAAATATATCTAATATTTTCAAGAGGGGACTCAGTTAACTTATGACAACTTGACACAATAGAATGATTTTTAACTATACTATTGTTTTAATTTACAGATTTTGAACTATAAAGTATGACATTTTCCATCTGCACATTAATTGATTTACGCGAATTTGTGCTAATAGGCAGCATTGCAATCAGAAGAGCTCATTCACCTGTATAATTTGGAGTTTTTTTCAATCTAAACATCATTGTGAGTTATCTCTCTTCTCTGTAGGAATTCAAAAATATTACTTTAATTTTTCAATAACAAAATTGTGTCATTCATCGTATGGTATAACCCCAACCTAGTTGACATATAATTCCCACATCCGATGAATTTGTTGTTCATAGTTGTAATGTCTATTTGTTTTAAAAATTGTATGCTGGAATTTAAATTTTTTTGGAAAAAAAAAGAAGAGAATTGGACCTTCATATTTTTACGTGAATAAATTTCTATATGTGTGTGGTTTTGAAAAATTAGATTATGAAGTTGGTATGTGAGTTTCTCTACCCTTGCGAACATGGAAGCATAATATATATAGGCCAGTTGTATTATTGATGTCATTTGAACTTTGATTTTTTATGGTTTACTTATTTTCTTTTTCACCATTACTATAGAGATATGTATACTTGATTTTCTTTATTAATGAAATTAGCTAGCTTAATTTTTGTAGGTGGTTGAAATAAGTAATGTCTTGGTTATGGTCCAAAGCCTCTGAGCAGACACAACACAATGTATGATTCTTCTAATCAGTTACAAGATGAACTAAAAGGCACGAAAGAAAAGATGCAGGAGTCTGAAGTAAGTGCAAGAACTCAAAACAACAAGATGCAAATATGGCTGCCCAAGGTGCAAATATCGAGAACTTAGTGGATTTTTTTATTGATAAATGGATATAATGATAAACCTTTATATTTTTTTAATTTCATGAAATGATAGAAAAATATTGCTTGGTAGTTGTTATTTTCAAAATGGTTATAGGATTTTTTTATTAATGTATATAAATTCATTTTTTTTATTGTTTAAGTTAGTTATTGTTGTAAATATGTTATTTTTTACATTTAGTAATTGAAATTAATTTATGACGACAATTGTAATCATTTCATTACAAATTATGTATTATTTTTATGTTAAAAAAAATATTTTGTCACTGTATGTTACTCATAATGACGATATATGTTGTTACTATAGTTAAAAAAATTGTGACGGTTATCATTTTTGTCATTGAAATATATTTTATTATGACAATTATTTTGTCACATTTATTACATCCTTAAATGACAATTAAATATTTGTCACTAAAATCTTATTTTGGGTGACGAAATGATATATATATATATATATATATATATATTAACGACGACCAAATTTTAGTCACTATAGAGTAATTCTTTCATGATGAAATATTTGAAATATGACAAAAAAATATGTTGTCAGCGTTGCTAAACTTTTAGTGATGATCATCGTTTTGTCACAAAATAGTATATATAATGACAAAAATAATTTGTCACTATTTCCACATCATTTAGTGACAGTAAAAATTTTGTAACTAAATCATACTCTTTAGTGATAAATTTTATCGTCATGATATATACACACATATAACAACAAACAACATTTTGTCACGAAAGAACAACTTTTTCGCCACAGATTATACGAAATATGACGAAATTGCAATCTAATTGTGACAAAAAGACAATGTTACTAAAATTTGATAAGGTTAGTACTATATGGACAATCGTCACAAAAGGTTATTTTTTTAGTGACGATAAATCAAATTGTCGTGTAAAATTTAACCTTTAGTGACGAAATATCATATTAAGTGACGAAATTTTGATGTCAAATGTGACGATGTATATATCACTATAGATGAAATGATAAAGTGACGATGCCTTTTACCGTCACTAAAAGATGACTTTTAGTGACGAATCCAAATATCGTCACATTGATCTACCGTGATGCACAATCAGTGACGTTCTTTGTGACGATTTTTTTTGTCACTAAATAACTTTCGTGACGAAAAATGATGTTTTTATGACGATTTTTTTCGTCGCGATTTCTCAAATTTCTTGTAGTGACATGCCGACGGAAATGCCGACGGATATTCCGTCGGCATGTGACCCGTTAATTTTGCACCGCCTCGATTTCCAAAAAGATAACGGTTGGCATTAAAGTGGGCGGTTACCGACAGAACTGCCGACAGAATTTCCGTCGGTAATTTTTTTTTTTATATATATATAAGGGCCTCAAATCACAGAATTCGTTTTAGAAAAAAAAAGGCGTGCGTGAGTGAGTCGATTCGGGGGGGAAGACGAGGACGAGGCTATTGAAGCAAATTTCTCCGATTACATTGATACGATACGTTTTCTTAATTAGTTCTATTACTTAGTTTTAATACTTATATATGTTTATGCATGGATATATGTAAATATGAATAATTTAATGTTGATTTGCATGTTATTGATTTAGTTAGTTGTTAAAATATTATGATCATGTTAGTATGTTATTTAATTTGTTGATTAAGCTAGAATAATTTTGATAGAGTAGTTTTTTAAGGTTAATTAATTAATTGTTATATGCATGTATAGTTAATTACTACGTTTAATTTAATGGTGTAATTTTGATATAGAATATTTTTAATGTAGGTGATGCATGTTTCAATCAATTGTTTAAATTATTAGTCAATTAGATGGTTCGACGGTGGTATCACGTTGTAATTAGGTTATATATTGTTTTGATTTAAATTAGGAATATGTTGATTAAATTATGAATTGATTAAATTAGGAATATGCTATATTAGTAAAATTTTTAAATTAGGAATATGTTCATTAAATTGATAATTAGAAAACTCCAGTTAGAAAACTATTATTTTAATTAGGTTTAGGTTTGTTAATTTAGGAATATATTAAATTTTTTATTATTGATTAAATTAGAAAAATAATAATTAAATTAGGTTATTGTTGATTAAATTAGGAAAATGTTGATTAAATTGGTAAATTGTTGATTAAATTAGGAATATGCTATACTTAAATTAGTAAATTATTGATTAAATTAGGTTATAATTGTAAATTAAATTATGTATTTTTTATTGATTGAAACAGATGAGTCAAGTACCGACGAATCAGGGTTCTGGTTCAGGTTCACGTAGGCCACGTGCAAGGAGGCCTCCTCCTCCTCCTCCTGCGGTAGTGTCGCCACCGCCGACTATGATGTCGTCTAGTTCGTCAACAGCCGTAGGATCCTCTTCTCGTCAGCATCCCGTTCGAGACAAAAGGCAAGAAGTTGAAATCCATTTAGGAACGTAAGTCAATAATTCTAATGTTTAACAGTATTCAATAACGATTAACTTTATTTATTTATTTATAATGTGTTAGTTTATAAATTTGTTAATAATTTTACAGGTTGTTGCCCGGTAATGAGTTGTCCAGGATCTGCACAGCATCCTTTCTGAAGTGCAAGATTTCTAGGGGTGCTATCACTTGGTTGATGGTGCCGCAAACTAAAAAGGATGAATACTTCGAGGAGTTCCAGGTATATAATTACAATAATTAAAGTTTATTAAATAACTAATTATACATATTATTTGATAAATATGTTGAATATTTGTATAGAAAAAGGCCCGTTGGAATACGACGATCTACTCGGACGACACTATTTACGAGAAGTGGTACGGTGTTTGTTCTACTCGGTACACGAACATGATGTACGACTGGAGAACGGCCTGGCATGAGCGTAACGTGGATCGTGGTCTGGGGAAAGACGAGGATGGTGTTGACCTGTGGGAGTCGTTGATTGAGAAGTGGATGGACCCGGCTTACCAAGAGAAGTGTGAGAAAGCTCGGGCCAACCGCATAACCGACGTTAGAGGCGGGATGGCAAGGCATCGGGGGGGGAGCTCGGTCCGTCCTCGAGCAATCACTTGCTATCGTAAGTTTTCATTAATTTTAAAAATTAAATAATTATAGTTAATTTATTTATATTAGTTATCTAAATTAATTTGTATATGTTTATTTGATACGTAATAGGAGCGGGAGACTGGACGGACACACACCCACTTGGATCGGATGAGCCTTATTCATCCGTTTGATGCCGATACACTGACGTCCACCTACGGGCGCACTACTGACCTCCACGTAAGTTTAATTAAATTTATGTATTAATTAAATTATATATATATATAATTAAATTAATTTTAATTTTTTAATTATGTAGTTGAACGTCCGATAGAGGATTGAAGAGGTCGAGACGCAAGTCGCGGCGACTACTGCTGAATCCGGAAGCAGCGGTCCCCCTCCGGCTGTTGACGTGGACCAGGCTTACCTTGACGTTGCCCCGACCTCCAAGGGAAGGATCCTTGGCCTTGGTGGGATGAGCAACGTCGTGAGGTCATCAAGTGGTCGTCGGTCCCGGAGTGCATCGCAGGCGTCCGTATCCTCCACTGCCGTCCCGGATCCGAACGTCATGGCAATGTTCGAGAACTACTTCCGCGTCTGGAGTGCCAACGCGGGTCGGACGTTGGGGATGTCTGCTGAGCAGATCGATGCCGTCTATCAACAGACGATGGTGCAAGCCCCGCCAGCTCCAGATCAAGCTGCAGGTCCAAGTGCAGCGCAGGCCGACGATGACGACGTCAACGTCAATTTGCAGACTGACGATGTGGATCAGTTTTTTAACGACTTTCGTTGAACAATTTAATTTTGTGTTGAACTAATTTATTTTTCTATTGAACTTATTTACTTTTCTGTTGAACTTATTTACTTTTCTGTTGAACTTATTTATCTTTATGTTGAACTATATATTTTTCTGTTAAACGATGTTTTTTGTGCGAACTTTTATTGGTGGATTGCAGTTTATTTATGTAGTTTATTGGTGGAATAATGCATTTGGTGTATAGATGAAAATAGGGTGCATTCATTTATTTCATTGAGTACAAATAACAATGCATTCTAGTACAAAATAGTCTCATTTAGAGTGCATTCTAGATAGATTTAAACCACTTGAAGGTGGAAGTGAATTATAGTACAAAATAGCCTCATATAGAGTGCATTATACATATATTTAACCAAACCACTTGAAGGTGGTAGATGCAACCATGACAACTAGCACAATCAAAATGATTTTGTTCACTTTGATTAAATCCTTGATTTCTTCAGCCAAATTCTTGATCTCTATAACCAATTTCTTCATCTCTTGAGAGTCATTTTCTTCATGTCTTCAGTTTCTTGGTCACTTTGATTAGATCCTTGATTCTTGTCAACACCACAGTTTTCTATAGTATCAGCCCATACAAAGAAACCACATCCACCACCACAACCATCACTTAGGGAGTCAGGACAATTATGAAATATCCTCCCTTTACTTCTAGGCTATTTAGAAGCATATGTACGACATGCCTTTCCACAATAACAAACAAGGCCTTGCTGAAATCGAATAGAAGATGAAGAAGACATGATATTTTTGTTGTTTTCTTTGCAAAATAGAAAAAATCGAATATGGTGTGAGCTTTGTGTGTGCTATATATAAATTTTTTTTGAAATAATTAAAAAAAAAAAGAAAAAAAAAACCGCCAAATGCCGACAGAATATATGTTCCGTCGGAAATTGCAATTTGATGAATGCCGATGGAAATTCCGTCGGTAAATGGGGCGGGTAATATGCCGACGGAATTAACTTTCCGTCGGAAATCACAATTTGATAAATACCGACGGAAAATCCGTCGGTATTTATCTATGCCGACAGAATATTGGGCGGGTGAAATGCCGACGGAATTAACTTTCCGTCGAAAATCACAATTTGATAAATACCGACGGAAAATCCGTCGGTATTTATATTTGCCGACGGAATATTGGGCGGGTGAAATGCCGACGGAAAGATAATTCCGTCGGGAAATATTCCCCCAAAACTTTCTACTGCCTAATTTTTTTCCACTTTCGTATTGCAAATTTACACCAAAACTTTATACTGCCTAATTTTTTATGCTCATGCTCGGGTATTCAGAAACATCAAATTACGGTACATTTTCTACCATTTTTAATTTACTCTATACATAAAATTCAATATAATGTAATTACATGTTTTATATCATAAGTTTTGTTTGAATTTATTATAAGTTTAGTTTAGTAATGTGTTGCTCCACTTAAATGTTTAGCAGATGGATTTGCCTGACCGTCGTTGGATGTACTGTACTCCTAGAATGATTAAGGAAATGTGAATGTGGAATTTTATAATGAACTCGTGTTATTTGTTGAATTTGCAAAAAGCCAGCCACATTACATGATTGGAAATTGCATTAGGTGTCTGTGTAATGCTAAGAAATGTCAGAATAAGCAATATAAAGAGATTGATGAGGTCCTAGTACATATTGTGAAGAATGGTTTCGTTGATAATTATTATAATTGGACTAGTCATGGCGAAACACGTTGGCCTTATAGATTTGATGAAGTGTTATACTATTACACTATTGAAATCTATCAACAAGAAGCAAATTTCGATCATGTTGGCACTAGTAACGAGGTAGAACAACGGTTTGGGGACGAAGAACAACAGTTTGGGGACGAAGAACAACAGTTTGGGGACGAAGAACAACAGTTTGGGGACGAAGAACCGAATATGTATCAAACAATGATCAGGGAAACTGGTTTTTCAAACATGGAAGAGGAGCCGACGAATGAGGCATTTCGGTTTTATGAGATGCTCAAATTAGTCGAAGAAGATTTATATCCGGGTTGTGAATCTCACTCACAGTTGTCATTTAATGCACGACTCATGAACATTAAGACCGAGAACAAGCTTTCTAACAGGGCATATGAGCAAGTGACACAGTTATGCAGTGAAATTTGTCCTCAAAATAATAAGGTGCCTACGACGTTTCATCAAAGCAAACAAATGTTGAAGAATGTTGGTTTTCCGGTTGAGAAGATTGATTGTTGTGTGAAGGGTTGCATGTTATATTGGGGTGACGAAGATAGCAGTCTGAAGATGTGTAGATTGTGTGGCCATCCCCGGTACAAAGAGGCACGTCGAAAGGGACCTGGTGGTCAATCGAAGAAGACAAAGAAGGAAGTGCCATATAAGAAGATGTACTACCTTCCTATCATTCCTCGTTTGATGAGATTATATCAATCAAGTGCCACTGCACAACACATGACGTGGCATGCTACAGATTCCTCTTCGGCTGAGTCGAGGGAGATGCGACATCCGGCAGACTCAGAGGCCTGGAAACATCTTGACAACGTGTTTCCAGATTTTGCTTGTGAACCGAGGAATGTGAGATTAGGTTTGTGTACTGATGGTTTTGCACCGTTTGGGATGCATGGGAAGCAGTATTCTTTGTGGCCGGTGATACTGACTCCGTATAATCTTCCTCCGTGGATGTGCATGAAACCTCAAACAATGTTTCTGACTGTATTGGTGCCTGGACCAACGAATCCAAAGGACAAACTGGATGTTTATCTCCAACCTCTTATAAAAGACTTGATCTTCTTATAGGAGAATGGAGTCCAAACGTACGATGTTTTTAGAAAGCAGAACTTCACGATGCGTGCTGCTCTTTTATGGACCATTAGCGACTTTCCTGCATATGGTATGTTGTCCGGGTGGAGTACGGCCGGAAAGAAAGCATGTCCGTATTGTATGGAGAATTCTGAAGCTTTCAGTCTCCCGGTGAGTAGAAAAGTTTCATGGTTCGATAATCACCGTAGGTTCTTACCTCGAGGTCACCCGTTTCGAAGAAATAAGAAGAACTTCGTAAAGAATAGAGCAGTCACAAACAATCGACCTCCACTTCGAGATGGTATTTTATACATTTATTTAATGAGTATTAAACGTATATTTATGTATTGCTTTTAGTGTCATTTATAATTTACTCTCCGTACAGGACGTAGGTTGTTATATGAGATTGAGTGGACGGGGTTGAAAAAAAGTACTGAGGAAAATGCAGCGGAACACAACAGAGGAATTGAGGGTGGTTGGAACAAAAGGAGTATTTTTTGGGACTTACCATACTGGAGTTCACTATTGATACGACACAATTTGGATGTGATGCACATTGAAAAAAATGTGTTTGACAATGTGTTCCACACAATCATGAACACGGAAGGCAAGACGAAAGACACTCCAAAGTCTCGGGAGGATTTGGACACTCTTTGTCGCCGTCCAGAGTTGAAAAAGGATGAGCGTACAGGTAAATTTCCAAAGGCTAGCTACACACTGGATAAGCCACAAAAACAAAGATTATGCAGGTGGATAAAGGAGTTGAACTTTCCGGACGACTACGTGTCGAACTTGAGTCGATGCGTAGACACAACAACGGGTAAGGTTGCAAGGATGAAGAGTCATGATTGTCATGTATTTATGCAACGCTTGATACCGATTGCGTTCCGAGAACTTCTTCCTCTCAATGTGTGGAGGGCTATCACTGAATTAAGTCTCTTTTTTAGAGATTTAACGGCTACAACGATCAAAATCGATGATATGATTCGTTTAGAGAAAGACATTCCAGTGATTTTGTGTAAGTTGGAACAAATTTTTCCACCTAGCTTCTTTAACTCGATGGAACACTTACCCGTTCACTTAGCGTATGAAGCGAGAATTTGTGGTCCGGTGCAATACAGGTGGATGTACCCATTTGAAAGGTAAAATCTTACTTATTTTATTTCATTACAATTACACATGCATTCTTATAAGTTTTATATATATATATATATATATATATATGTGTGTATATCAGGTATCTCCACAACTTGAAACGCAATGCTAAACAAAAGACAAACGTTGAAGCATCGATTGTGAATGCATATTTGAATGAAGAGGTTGGCATGTTTTGTTCTTATTACTTTGAAGACCACGTCAACACAAAGTTAAGAAGTGCCCCACGTAATTTCGGTGGTACATCCGCTGACGATATCAGTGAAGAGGTCGATGGAATGCTCTCCATATTCAAGTCTAAGGGACGGCCAATAGGAAAACCCACTGAACGATATTGGGAGACGGACTCGGAGGCGGAAATAGCACAAACGTATGTGTTATTGAATTGTGATGAAGTTCAGCCATACATTGAGTAAGTATTTCATATATAAATCGTCTATTTAACTACCACTTCATTTATGTCATTTAATATTAACCAAATTTTTGAATGTTGTGAATTAGGATGTACACTCAAGAACTACGACGAGCAGAACCAAACATCTCAGATACATATATAGATGCTCGTATTCAACGTGAATTTTCCCGATGGTTCCAACGTTATGTGATTACCATTTAATTATGTTTTACGTAAATAAATTAATATTTATTTTAATTAATTTTAAATTGAGCCGTATAGGGACGGGATAACGCTCTTGACAGTCGATTCTTACGAGATCTCAGCAAGGGACCACTACGTCGTGTAAAGACTTACAACGGTTATATTGTGAAGGGCTACAGATTTCATACGTCTGGGTATGCATCGACAAAGGCAACTACCAACAGTGGCGTCTGCGTTAGCAGTGCGAATTACAATGCAGATGCAAGTGATTACTTTGGGGTGTTACGGGAAGTCGTCGAAGTAGAATATCCAGGATATCCAGCAAAGACTGTAGTGTTGTTCAAGTGTCATTGGTTTGATTCAGGCCATCTAGGAACAAGAATTCACCCGGAGTACAAGCTCGTTGATGTTAGTTCGAAAAGGACGTATGTTGGGGATGATCCATTTGTATTTGCCCATCAAGTATCTCAAGTATACTACTGCACATATCCGGGAGCTCCACGTGGTTATGAATGGCACGATATTTGCAAAGTAAAGGCAAGGTCAATGGTAGAAGTCCCTAAAAAGGACAAAAATACTGAAGATGAATCTCCATTTCAAACAGAACAAATAGAGACTCCAACTGAAGTCTTTACGGGAGATTTCAATCTTTCTGTACCCTTGACGGCTGCAAATCCCCAATTAATCGAAATTGAAGGTGAAGAGGAGGGGGATGAAGAAGAGGATGAAGAGGAGAATATGAAGATGAGGATGAAGAGGAGAATGAAGAAGATGAGGATGAGGAGGAGGATGATGATGATGAGGATGAGGAAGAGGATGAGGAAGATGATGATGAGGAGGGGGATAAGGATGAAGAGGAGGATGAAGACGATGAAGATGAAAATTAATTCAATTAATGTAATGTATTTATTTCTTATTTTATAAAAGTTAATTAATTATTTATCATTTAGGTACAAATTATAAAAATTAAATTTACTATAAATATAAGTCACAACCAATATATTTATTAATATATGTGGAAGAAATGAATTTCGTGATTTTTTTTTAAAAATATTTTGGTAATTTAGTAGGTCTAGTATATTGACATTTATGGGGGTGTGAGCTAATAATATTTGAGGTGTGTGTTGAAAGTGAAATCAACAAAATGTAACGGGCCTTATATAATTGGGCCTTACATCACTAAATATAAAGCCTCAACCTAGGGTTTCTTTCACTCTTCTCTCTCTATTTCCGTCTCTCTCGCGCCGATTTCTCTCCACCGTGAAGCTCCATGGCCGATTTCTGCAGCACCGAAAATCCCGAAAATGAAGACGGCTACCACCGTGAAGCTCCATGGCCGCCGCCCAATCTGTGCCCCTCCGGCCGTCCTTCCGCTTCCATGGTCGCCCATCGTCGCCGTCCACTTCGAAGAAGAAGAAGGCCAACGTCCCTCACTTGCCTCGTCGACGCCGTTCAGCCACAACCGTCTCCTTCTTCTACAATCGTCTCCATTCTTGCTTCTCCGGCGTTTGAATAAGTGGGCCGACCACCGACATCGTCGCCGCCGCTATTTTTTTAAGAAAAAGAAGGCCGGCGACCGATCCCCGACTCCGACGTAAGTGATTTCGAGTTTAGATTGAAAAATTTTGAACTTCAAGATCGATTTTTTTTTTTTTGCTCAGATCTAGATCCATTTTGTATCCTTGAGTTTTAAATTGAAAAAACTAAAGATCTAGAATTATCACGTAATTTCTTTTTTGATTCATTCTTTTTAATTTTTTGGTTGTTTCCTTAAAGGAGACGAAGTCGCCGCCCTTCGCCGGAGACTAGAAGAAGACGAAGCCACCGTCGCCGGAGACTGGAAGAAGACGAATCTCCATCGCCATGGACTTGTACGTCGCCGGTGACTTGTACGACAACCATGTCTCTACCTTCCCGTTTTCTTTTCTTTGTCAGTGTTATCTTGTTTATTTTTCTTCAAATTTGCTTTGTCATAGTAATTTGCTCAGAAGTAGGAATCCAAAGTTTTGTTTTACTCAATATTATGTTGTTTTCAAATTTATTCGTACGCAGTAATTTTGATTATCTTGCAATTTATTTTGTTAATTAAGGGAGAAAATGTAGGAATTCAAAGTTAAGTTTATTTTGATTCCACTATCTTGTTTATTTTTCTTCAGATTTGCTTAGTCTAGAAATTGCCAGGAGTAGGACTCCAAAGTTTTGTTTGATTATGTTGTTTTTAATTTTATTCGTATACAATAATTTTGATGAGTTTGCAGTGTATTTTGTTGTTAATAAAAGACTAGTTCTTTAAATATTTGGCAAGAATTTAGAGCAAAAAATATTTTTGCTATTTTGTTTTAGTGACGGGTCGGGGCCGGGGCAGTGTCGGGTCGGGCCGGGGCCTCCCCGGTCCCACCCATTTTTTTTTTTACTATTTTGTTTTAGTGACGGATATTCCGTCGGTAAAAAGCCGACGGATATTCCGTCGGTATACCGTCACTATATGAATTTGCGAAATTAATTTATTCAAAATTAATTCAGTCAGGATTCCGTCGGTAATACCGACGGAAGTTCTGACGGGAAATCTGACGGTGGTGCCGACGGAAATGGTGACCGAAAAAACCGACGTAATTTAGTTTATTTTATAATTATTTTAATTAATTATTTCCGACGGAATTACCGACGGAATGTTGACCTGGTTTGTTAAACGGGTTGTCCGGATTACCGACGGACATTCCGTCGGAAAACATGACTGAAATATTCCGTCGGTATTACCGACGGAATTCAAAAATCCGTCGGCAAAAAATGCCGACGCCGACAAAGGAGACGGACAACTTTCCGTCAGTAATTCCGTCGATAACCTCGGCGGGCGACGGAAAATCCGTCGGTAAATCCGTCTCTAAAACGCATTTTTTTTGTAGTGTACATTATAATATTTTAAATCTTTATATAAAATTGTATAAAGTGTATCTTTAAAATATGAGTTATACTATTTTGAGTATTAACTTTTATCAATATATCGCGTAATACGCGGGGAGTCAGCTAGTATCAATATAATAGACGGTAACGTGTTACTAGTCTAGTATTATTAAACAATATTGGACCAACTAATAATAAAATTTAGGGTGAGTCTCTTGTGCACTCAAGTACAGATGTACTTGAGTGGACTTTCACTGGTCAACTGTTGACTGTTGATCTTGACCGGTCAATTGTTGACCATTGGACCGGTCAACGGTCAATATATATATATATATATATTTTAAGATAATTTATATTTTTCAATAACATTTTCATTATATTAACATACACTTTTCAGTTATAATAATATACAATTTTCAGTTATAAGCTTTCCATTTTACCATTTTGGTCCGTCCGCCTATAAGCTTCCCATACCTTTTTTGGTAAGTACTTTTTCTTACACTTCACTTTATATCTTATTTTTTCTCTCTATCTCTCTCCTCTCTCAATCACATCACTTGTACTATATCTATTATTTAATCAGTTTTCTTAATCTATGTGCCAAAAAGTAACGTAACACTTATAGGCGGACGGAGGGAGTAACATACACTTTTCATTAATAGATCATACACTTTTCAGTTATAATTAATATCATACACTTTTCAGTTATAATAACATACACTTTTCATTAATATAACATACACTTTTCAGTTATAATAACATACACTTTTCAGTTATAATAACATACATTTTTCAGTTATAAGAACATACACTTTTAATTAAAAAACAAAGATATACTTTTCAAAAAAAAAAAATATCAATTTTTTTTAAAAAAATAAGTCAAAGTTTGGTCGTTGACCGGTCAACGGTCAACAGTTGACCAGTCAAGGTCCACTCAAATACACTGTGTACTTTAGTGCACATAATACTTTGGTTAAAATGTATTTTTTTTTTGATGGTAGGGTTTACAAGATCATAAAATAGAGTTACAAATTACGAGCCAAAGATCTTGATCTTCAAACCAAACAGATATCGCCGTCCACTCCAATTGAGTGAAGAAGAAAGACGAGCTTCCCTTTGTCTTAACAAGCGTCCAGGTCTCCAATCTTTAAATGAGAAACCCCACACTAAGGTGTTCTCATATCTAGAATAGGAAACAGAATAAACAGACAAAGTTCCACGAGTACCCGATTCAAAAGTACCAGAGCACCAGGGCTCTCGAGACCATCTCAAGGAGCCCAACCATAAAAAAAGTCTCACAAACACAACAAAGTCCGCGCAACAGAGACATCCAACAGAAACAAAAATAAAAACTAAGCAATCATCAAAACTACCTAAGAAAGCATTAAAATAGGATCAACGAAGAAATACCCGAACGGTCACCGTGGCTCCGTTACGGACAAGATCTACGTTGATCACTAACAAGAACTGAAAAAACTACACTAGATCTACAGATCTACAACTCGGATATGCAGATCTACACCTTAGATCTGCAGATCTACACCTTAGATCTGCAGATCTACACCTCAAATTTACAGATCTACAACTCAAATCTGTAGATCTACAACTTAAGCGGAAACCAACAGATTTGAGACGACAACAAAGACAAAGCAGCAACAGAGACAAGAACGATGACGGCAACGTAAACGACGAATCTGCGACGGAGGCCGATGAAGAAAGGGAAAAGCAACTCTCTAGAGAGAGAAGCTCTCCCTTCTCACTTTGGTTAAAATGTATTAGTCATTATTACTAAAACGTGTCACTCACTATATATATAATTAAAACGTATAGTCTAATATTTCTAAATGTGTCACTCCCTATACTGTAAATTTCTAAATTGCAAAATATATATGAAATAGTTGATGTTTTGAGAAAAAAAAAAAGATGGATTTCCTATTGCCTTGCGTAGTGTGCATATACGGAAAATGGACAAGGTTAATGAAATTTATTGGGCAAAAACTTATGAGCAAGGTTTATGAGGTGGATCTACTGATCAAGGCTACCTAACTAGATATAAGAATAGGTTAAATAAGAAAAAATGAACACCTTGATAATACGTATACTAGGTGACGATCTTATAAGTATTATTTCAATATCAAAATTTAACAACCTTACAAAGTTGGGACCCCCTACATGTAGTCAGGGTGTCGTAAGGTGTCGTAATAACTACCATAGTCAGTTAATCTAAGTCATTAAAAATCTAATCTAAAGGCTTAAATTTGATGACCTGTTACCTTTTATACCATTTACGGCATGTATTCATCTTATGTGTCGTAATGTATCATAAATTTGTATTTTCTATTAAATTAAATTAATTAAAATATATTAATGTAAAATTACATTTTTATCCTTATACAATAAAATAATTTATTATATTTATTAATGTAATTAAAATATGTAATGTTAAAAATACATATTTACCCTTATGATATTAATAAAATTAATAACAAAAAATAAATTAAATCAATTTATTACCAAAAAAAACAAATCAAATCAGTGAGAAAAACTCATTCTTGCTTCAAACCTTTGCTTCAAACCTGTTAATGGCGATTGAGAGCTTCAAACTGAATCAATTTGGGGAGAAATAAGTCATTCTCAAACATCTTAAGAATTGTGCCGACTAATTGGAATTGGAAAAGAAAAAAGGGTGATACTTGGGTACACTCGCATGTACCGTACCCCTGATTTTAATTTTAATTATTTATTTATATTTTATCTGCACCCATTAATTTAATGAGTTCACCCCCAAATTATATTTTTACTACATTTATCTGCACACACTCATTTTATGAGTTCACCCCCAAATCATTTCTTTTTTACAACAGTTATCTACACCTGCTAATTTTATGAGTTCACCCCAAATCATTTTTTTACCATAGTTATCTGCACCCATTCATTTTATGAGTTCACCCCAAATCAGTTCTTTTTTACAACTGTTATCTACACCCGCTCATTTTATGAGTTCACCCCCAAATTATTGTTTATCACAGTTATCTGCACCCGCTCATTTTATGAGTTCACCACAAAATAATTTTTTAAAAATAATTACATTTAAAAGACTATATTATTTTTTTATTAATTTACACAAAATATAATAAAATCAACCCTAATTTATACATTTACAATCTACAGCCGAGTCATAGCCGAGTTATCGTCGATTCGCCACCAAATCACCCATATTTTTAGAAAAAAAATCTTAAAAACATAATTAAAAAAAAAAACTATCGAAATTAGGCACAAATTCCGATTTTTTTTCTTTTAAATTATGTTAAAAAATATGATATAATAAGTGGATGTATGAGAGGTGATGTGATTGACAGAGAGAAGAATATAATGAAATGTGAGAGGGAATAGTTTGCCAAAAAATGAATGGGTAACTTTCATAAGGCCAGGAAAGTTGGATAGCTTTCAATAGGAAGGAGTGAGTAGTCGGTAATACAATAAGTAATAACTAGTAATACCATAAACAATAATCAGTAATACCATTAACAATAATTAGTAATACCACGGACATTAATCAGTAATACCATTAGGGTAAATTACACTATAGGACATTTCACCCTAAGTCTTTGTAATTCAAGAAAAAATTTATTACAGTTACAAATCAAGCCAAATTAACAAATTAAAGTACAAATCTACCCTTACTGTTTTGATAAGAATTTCAATTTTAAAATAAGAAGATTTAATTAATTTAAGCAAAGGAAAGTCAACTAAATCCAAAACCTTTAATAAAAATTTGAAATATTTATTTGCTCGATAATCACGCCCAATTCTTAATTCAAATAACTTTCCTAACAACTCATCCAACATTAATTCCTAAAACATTTTTTATTCTCTCTCCATTGAAGCTGGAAGAAGAAAACGAAAAAGCAAGAACAACGCTTGTGCAGAGAATCGTTCAAGGTATTGAGTTGAAAAATCATCTCCTGCATATTATTGTTGTTCGATTCTCTGAATAAATGATATTGGGTTTATGGAAAAAAATCTGATTTTTAGGGCTTTGCATATACTGGATTTTTGGTTGATTTTAGGGATGATTAAAAAAATTTCGACTACATGCATTTTATAAGATGTTTCCTTCGTTGATTATACTGGCTTTGCATAAGATGTTTCCTTCTCTATTTTCTTAGTTCTAACGATCTCTGTTTTTTGCATTTTAGAGAAACATAATAAATAGCATATGAGGTATATTCGATTCGATGATTAGATCATTTTATAAAATCATAGAAACGTATTGTACTATAATTTTTTTGTATTTATAAGAAAATCTATGTATTTAGTATGAATGGGGCATATTCGTTTAAGATGTGTTTGCATGTGGCTAGAGATTTTAATTTCCATACAATTTGGTAATATATTTTTGCAGATGACTAGACGGAAGAGATCCGACATTCAGATTAATGAAGGATGAAGAAAAATTATGAAAAAGCGTCTAAAGAAAATAGATAGCAGACTTAGTGAGTAAAGAAAGATGCATACATATAGTGTTATTCTGTTCAAGTAATACATATTGACATGTTGTTTGGGTAAAGTTTTTAATTTATCATATGACACTGAGAAAGCATGATCTGCATTTGATTACATTCGGTTTCATCATATGATACAATACATATAAATTATATTTTATTGGTTTGTTTGGTCATTGGTTTTTGCTTGTGGTTGAATTAGAGGTGTTTGTTAATAATCATATGCATAAAATAAATCATATATTAAAGAACATGCACAAATATAATACATATAATATAGTATATGCATACATCAATACATATAAATTATATAATACATAAATTATTCATATTAATATTCAGTATACACAATCATAAGGATAAATACAGAAATTATTATCAAGATTGAAATTCATATATAGTTCTCTTTTAGTTCAAAAGTTTCCGTTTATTTGAATATATATTTATTTTTAATTAAAATTAATTAGAAACATAAAAAGGAACCTACAAAAGGTATAAAAACTATTATTTTTTTAATATAATTACTATACAACAAATATGCATAGTAAACTAAATGTAGTATAATATATGCACAAAGTAGTTCATATATAAGTTAATATGCGAAAATTTAATACATATAATAGCATATATGCATTAAAAATACATATAACATATAATATGCATAACTATAATACATAACAAGATCGAATATATATCCTTTAATTTAATATTTTCGTTATTGTTATTTGGAAATATAAACAATAGTAATATAGATGCTATAATAAAGGATATTTGACTATTTTGAAAATTGATATATTAAGTTATATGACAAAAAAGTATTAGAATTTATTTATAAAATGATACAAAAATTATTAGAGATATATGTCAAAATTATTAAAAATTATACATATTAAAAATTATTTGTTTAATATTTTATAGATACTGAGGTTATTTTAATAAATTACGTGTAATTGTTGTTAGAAGCTTTGAAAAATTAATTAATTGAATAAGAATAAATAAAATATTAAAAACACGTTTATAACTATTAAAAGATAATTTATAATTAATTTATTCGAACAACATTGTAGTTAAAAAGCTTTTAAATATGATAAATGTTATTTAATTATATAATTAATGTTGAATAATTTAAAGAAATGTTGCATTAATTGAGGGCGTAATGAAAACAATGAATTGAATGAGTAAATTCATATTCAACCGTAAATGGAAAGGTCAACTACAAATAAGGGAAACTTATTCAAATTGTAACCTCCAAAATTGAGTTGAGGGCATATTAAGAATGTAAAATATAGATTTGTCTTAAATTGTAATATCCAGAATTTTTGCCTTGAATTAAAAGATGGGCTTGGATCTTGGTCTATATTGTTAATAAACTCATACCATTAATATTAATCAGTAAAATTTTATACAATAACAAATAATTACACAAATCTAATTATATTCAATAATACCAAAAACAATTATCAGTAATACCATAAACAATAATATGTAATACCATAAAAATAATAGGAGTAATAATCAGTAATAAATAATTTCACATAATCAGTAATACCACAATTAATAATCAATAATACTGTAATCAATAATCATTAATATTAATTCAATAGTGTATTAATAGTAATACCACAATCAATAACTAGTAATACCAGTATCAATAATACCACTAACAATAATACCATAAAAAAGTGGAGAAAGTGCAGATCGGGGTGTACTAAAGAAAATAGAGGGTGCACATTACCAAGCCCAATTGAAGGGAACCCTAGCCCAATGGGAGGGCACCCTAGGTCAGCAGTCGCCGCTTGGGATTTCATCAGCAAGGTCACCGGCTCCGAGTGTCGGCTGGTCAGAGATCCATCAGCAACATACTCATAGTCCTCCGTCGGGCCGCCGTCAGCCGGAGGAAGAGGCTGCGCAGGAGCAGGGTGAAGAAGACGGACGAAGCAATGTAGCTTCGATTTGGACAGAGATGAACGACGAGAGAGAGAGACAGCGTCGATCCGAGTGTTGCAGGCGAGCGTCGTTGATGTCGAAGAAGCTCCTGGATCGCGAACGCAAGGGAGATTGATCGAAGCAGTCGCGTCGGTGGTCGAAATGAGGAGTGGATTTCGGCCGCCATGGATCGTGGCCGAGATGGAAGATTATGTCGATTGTTATGGAAGTGAAGAATCGTGATTCGAGGAGGGGTCTCGGGCTTCAGCGGTCGAGACCGAAGCGCCGCCGTCGCCGTCGAGGGGGTGGTCGGGCATGGTGGTGGCTGGGTCACCCACCGATATGCATGGATTTCCGACAGGTTCTTTACTCATCAAATTAAAATCAAAATTCAGGTGCACCGCCGATCGACTATAATAAAATTATACCTAAAATTTAAAAAATACACATGCAAAAAATGGAAAGAAAGACAGGAAAATTTAAAAAGGAAAAGAAAAAAAAAAGGAATTTTTTTTTTTGATATGTTACAAATTGGAAAATAAATTGAAAATGGGAAGAAAAAAGAGGGGGGGGGGGAAGAAAAATAAAAAAGAAAAAAATCGAGATTTGTGGCTAATTTCTATAGTTTTTTATTAATTATATTTTTATGCTTTTTTTTAAATATCGGTGATTTGGTGGTGAATCGATTTTTTAGAGTTTATTTTATTATATTTTGTGTAAATTAATAAAAGGATAATATAGTGTTTTAAATGTGATTATTTTTTAAACAATATTTTGGGGTGCACTCATAAAATGTGCAAGTGCAGATAACCGTGGTAAAACAATAATTTGGGGGTGAACTTATAAAATGAGCGAGTGCAGATAATTGTGGTAAAAAATAATTTGAGGGTGAACTCATAAAATGAGCGGGTGTGGATAACTGTTGTAAAAAAGAAATGATTTGGGGGTGAACTCATTAAATGAGCGGGTGCAGATAACTATAGTAAAAATATGATTAGGGGATGAATTCATTAAATTAGCGGGTGCAGATAATTGTAGTAAAAATATGATTAGGTGGTGAACTCATTAAATTAGTGGGTGCAGGTAAAATATAAATAAAAAATTAAAATTGAAACTAGGGGCACCGTACACTAGGGGGTACGGGAGAATTTGGCAAGAAAAAAAATATAAATTTTAATTTAATTAATCTATTATTTAATTAATTTTTGGATTGATTTATTTAATTTTAAAAATAATAATATTTGTATAAAGAAAGGGTAGAACAATAATTTTACTTAATATATATATATATATATATTAAAAATAATTTAAATAAAAAAAGGGTAATATAGTAAATAATAAAATACAATTTAAAAAATAATATAAATAATTTAAACCTGTATATCAGGTAGCATGTCGTTACGACGTTTACGATGCCACGTGGCGCGATTCGATAAAGTGACTATGTAGTCACTTCGGAAAATGTGACTACCGTAAGAATTGCCCTACAAAGTTCTAAAAACCAACTATAAGTATTCTACAATCCCTAAAAATCCAAGCAAAACGGTCCAACACTATTGTGGACTAATACAAAAAATAAAAGGATTAAAATTGATAATTGTTACCAAAATTAAAATATAACCAAAAATACTGCTAGAATCATAATTAAGACCATATCTTCTTTAATTACTTTATAGGTTTGAATATTCTATCATGCACGTCCATAAACTCGGTTGCCACATCAAATTTGGGTGCATGAGTGGACTCATGGTTGTTTGTAAGAAAATAAAATTGATACACATCATATTAGAAAAAAAAAGATAAACCTTTGAATGGGTCAATTGATAAGTGATGATATTAAAAATTGTAAATGGGCACAATTTTCAATACAAAACATTGGTGAATTTTTTTATGTCTTATCTACTCACCCACTTTACATGACCAGATTCATATATTAAAAGCTAATTCAATTTCTCAATTCTCTACTGCTAACCCGATTAGAAAACCCTTAACCTCTCATGAGCCACATAAATTAATATATCTCTTGTTTTACTATCCCAAATTGAAGGATCATAAATATCTAATTCCACCACCGGAGTTGGATACTCTTCATCAACAATATTAGATTCATTAATTTCATTTTCATTCATATTCTTATTTAAATTATTTATATCTACATCCACGTTAAGACTAGTTTGTCCATTCAAATAATTTAAATCTATATTATTTATTATTTAGTTCTGGCCCACTATTAGTAACATTATCATTCAAGTCTTTCGATTGTCCTAAATTTTTTGGAAAGAAATTATCCAGTGCTTTTTTTTTTTGGACAGGATTTATCCAGTGCTTCTTTTGTGATAAAATTAGTTGCTCAAATCTCTTTTTTTTTTTTTTTCTTTTCACACAATCATATTCATGTTTTTTTAGAAAACATATTTATATTAAAAATGTAAAAATTGATAATTAAATAACAATAAAACAATAAAGTAAATATACCGAATCAGAGATAAAAGAAACTAAAATAAAAAAAAAATATATATAACTGTGATTGTGGATCATGAAAAACTGAAAGGTAGGGAAAGTCGGATGTCGATTGCCAAACGTGATCACCGATCCAATGTCAAGATGAGATATAGTCACTTGAATGCAACAAAGTATATTGGAATAGAAATTAGAAATATGAAATACAAAGTTTGAAAGCATTGTGGATAATTTATGGGCACTAACTCGTGTAATGTTCTCCAACGCCTATTGCATGTAGTAGTGTGCATTTAATTAGGGGTTGGTCTGCTATGGACTCGAGTGCATGTTGTGCACCCTAATCCATGTTGTACTTTTCAGTTTTACTGACTTACACTTTTTGGTAAATGGTGTTGCACTTTTCAATTATTAAACTGTATAATAATATTTTTAGTTATAGTGACTTACACTTTTTAGTAATATTGTGTTGTACTTTTCAGTTTAATAACTTACACTTTTCTTTAGACTAGGGTGCACAACATGCACTCGAGTGCATACTAGACTTTACCTTTAATTAGATATTGGACCTTCGCCCCTTGGGGATAATTGTTATGGTCATTTTCGAAAAAAAGTGTATAATAAATTCATATTTAATATTTTACCGTAATAGTATTATTGTAAATTTAGATTAGAAATTCACATTCATTGTATATTTTTTTTCTTTTAATTTCTTTTAAAAAATATTAATTATATATATATATATATATATATATCTTTAATCTTATGCACATGTAGTAAAGGAATTGAATAAAAAATGTTATTCATTTTTCTTAAATTTTTTTTTTTCATGGTGCCTTTATTTAATGGGTTTGTTCATTTCTGGACAATTGAGAAATTGCTCAAATCATTTGAAGTTTTATTAAGAATACGTGGTTTGTGTTTGTCGACAATTCAGAACTAGGTACGTTACATCATAATTTTTTTTTTTTTTACCATTAATATATAACTAATTTTGATATATAATTAAATACTCCATTGTTTATCACAGTTTCTTAACCTGCTGTCGGCTAAACTTGATCAGAATTTCTAATCAAGAATTAAGCCCGTCGAGATCCATCCCCCGTCAAAAGAATATTAATGTTGACTTCCTGCTCAGTTGTGGACGAATAGTGTAATTTGTTTTTGTTACTCCTACTCATTTGTATTGATTTATTATTCATTTTAAATTGACATGAGAATTTTAAGAGAATATTAAAATATATATATTTTTTAGTTAAAAATGAATTGTGGACCAACAGAAATCGACCTGAAATACTTGAGTGGGTAAACATGATGTTTGAAAAGAAAAAGACTTTGTCCTCAACTCCACTATTTTTTTTCAACTCAGTATACAACTCTAAAAATGATGAGATGGTGTCTATTTATAAATTCATTTACTCATAATTTCGTTTTTGTAAAATTCAACATTTTTTTCTATAGTATCTTTTAAACCTCATATATTATGTCAATCCAACCCTCAATACACGGTCATATCATCTGTATGTCCCTAGTTGAGTTAGATAATATTGTGTAAGCTAGGAAAATGTCTAGAGGGGGTGAATAGACTTTTCAAAATCTTTCAATATATCAGAATACACAATGCGGAATAATCAGATTAACAATGAGCCCAATCAAATTTATACTCAACTAATATTCGCGAACACTGTTATGAACACTCTACATGTCTTGTTCTTATATGCAATTCAATCAATTAAGCAGTTAATCAATCAAACACAAATAAAACAGTAAAGTAAATCAAACACGAGATTTATAGTGGTTCGACAACTTGTCTACATCCACTCTCACAACACCAGTCGTGAAATTCTTATTACTCTTCCAATCGAGTAGTGTGTTCTTGTGGCTTTAAGTCCCAAGAAATAAGACTTTGATCTTCTCGAAAACACTACCAAGTGCCTCTTCGATCTAACTAGCTATTTTACAAGAAACTAGCAACTTGAACAATTAAACGAAAAACTTCTCCAGCTCAGTAGTAGCCTTCTTCATTTTCTTCACTTGTCTTCTGGCTTGACTTTCTGAACTTCAACTTTGTGAGTTTCTCCGCTTTGAATACTTCGTAAATCTCTTCAATAGTGTATAGAATATCAGTGCATCAGTAGTTTTTAATCGTTGAATACCTTGAGGTATTTATAGACTTGCAATATCAAGAACTTTCTGTTATGTAACCACTTTTTCT
Organism: Galeopsis tetrahit; assembly: GCA_963675135.1. Classification (NCBI taxonomy): domain Eukaryota; kingdom Viridiplantae; phylum Streptophyta; class Magnoliopsida; order Lamiales; family Lamiaceae; genus Galeopsis; species Galeopsis tetrahit. The sequence goes on from OY776132.1 coordinate 60,757,212, forward strand.
TGATAACTGACTTCTAACTACTTCTTATCCATCCACGTGTTTCTTCAGTTAATTAGTTATTTCATAACTAACTCTTCAATCTTTATCTTCACACGCGTTTATGACTTAACAAACTTCTTATTCCTTGCTTGCTTGCGCACCTGTCTTGTCTGGTTTCCATACTTAGACAAATTTTGACTTCTTCATCACTTGACTTGTCTTGCGCATCCAGTCTTCAATAGTAGATTTCGACATGGAACTAATACTAAACTAGTCCTATCATCTAATCCTAGCAAGACTATTACATTACATTAAGCTTTATAAATCATCTTAGTCAACTTAAGATCTATACAATGATATGCAAACACAAACTATGAGCTTCTATACATCTTTTAAATAGCCCAGTACAAAACCTAACAAATATATACAATACTTATAAATCGTACTTGTCTTTCAATTATACTTACACTTTTCTTTATGTACTCTTCTTTTGCACTCTACCGATCTTCTCAAGACGACTTCCATAATTAGATCAGTCAACACTTAGAAATTATTCAAGTCTACTTTTGGCTTATCAAAACTCAACTCATCATCAATTAGGACTTGTATTAGGATTCATATCCCAACATTTTCCCCCTTTTTGATGAAGCCAAAACTACTTGAATTTCACAATAGTAGACTAGTTAAGTAGTTATCTTATAATCATCAAAATGTGTTATCTTTTCATTCATTCAAATAAGATCAGTAGATTACACTTAATCAAAATAAAAAAGAACTAAGTAGAAAACTTACAATTTACTCACTGATGTTTCCACCATCTAGATTAGGAACACAGAACGCATCGAGAATCCTTCTGTGAATATCAGAAATATGATCTTCATTTTCAATCTTCTCCTTCTCGAGCAGCTCTTCTGCAAACTTCTTTATCTTGTTGAAGTCGATCCTTTTTCCAGAGCCTAACATCGGAGTTTCCCACTTTGGATAAATAGGAACAAGAATGTTATAACCTACAGCAGTAGCAATACGCATGACCAAGTTCCATAAGTTTTGATCTTGAGCTTCCATGAACTTATCAAACACCGCATATAACTCTTCTTTATTGTCTGAGTCACCAAACTTGCGAATAATCCAGTGATCTAGTTCTCATTTCATCTTGACACTCAACCAAGCATCTCTATGCTCGTTGTCTATGAATTTGTCAATGTGGGCATCTTCAATTTGATCTGGATCAGCTTTCATCTTTTGCAATCTGTTGATGTGTTTACCTAACAACTTCTTGTTAGCATAACGGTCATCTTCAACTTTTTGCTTCTTCATAATCTCCGTCTCATCTAGATCAACAATGATCTGACCTATTGACTCTTTAACCTTTGGTTCTGACATAACCAACTTTATTTTTACAACTTGTCTCGTCTGAACCTCTTAAGTAGCAACACCTATGCCTTTAACTTGTCTTTTCTGCTCTTCTGCACTAGCTTGCTCTAACTCAGCTTTCTTTACTAGCCTTCTCCTCTTTGGTCTACTAGTCGCAGCAGCAGCAATCTCTGGTTCAACACCTTTCACCTCTTTAATCTCTTTCCCCTTTTTGGCTTCATCACTTGCCGTAAGAGTGAAAAGAGAAGTGAAACGAGCCATCTCTTCTTGCATGACTTGCTTCATCAGATTCGTAGCTCTTTCAATTTGCCTCTAATGAGAGCCATCCTGACTCAACTTGTCTAGTTTAGTAGCAACTAGCTCTAACTTCTGAGTAGACAGATTCAACTCAGTTTTGAAATGTGTTGCAGTCAAGCGTAGCAATCTGTTTTCTTCAATCATCGCAGACAACAACGCTCTAGCTTGCACTAACTGTTCATGAGCATCTCTTCTCTGCTCATCTGCTATCTCGATCTTTACTCGGTAAACCCTTTCCATCTTCTTGGACTCTCTGGCCAAAACCCTAGGAAAGTCGACTGAACTCTTCTCCGAGTATTCGACTTGGTTTTACAGAAAAGCTTCCAATTGATTGAACATCTCTTGTCTGAAATCAGTATCCAACTGATTAACCTAATTCATAATCATCTCTTTTGAACTAGTCACAAGAGTACTATTTTGTTCAACAAGGATTTTCTTCACGTCGGATTTTAAAAACTCATCAACAGACGACTTGATTACTTCCTTCAGCTCATTCTTCAACTCGTCTATCGAAGCAGTCTGAATTGATTGAGTAGGTTGAACGGCTTCCTTATGAACAACAGCTTCTTCCATGGTTTCATCTTCATTAACAATTTGAACTTCGACCATCTTGTCTTCCAGATCAGTAGTCAAGACCTTGTCTTCTACTACTTCATCTTCTGGAACTACACTTCCAGCTATGGCTTTCAAGTTCAATGGAGGAAAATAAGGAACAATGGCCAACTTAGCTTCTTTGAACCTTCTTTCAGCATTATCAGAGTCCTTCTTCACCATGTCACCAAGCTTTTTCACATAGCTACAAAGCTCAGCTGGAAAATACTTTTCAGCATATCTGTTAATTTGTCCAACATCCGTCCTTGGACTATGAGCATGTTCCACTTAAAATTTGAACACAATTCCTCTGAGTTGATCAGAGACATTCTCCAAATTGATATTGGGATCAGTAGACTGCACCTCTTCTACTTGTTCAACTTCTTGCAACAACTCGTCTCCAGATAGATCAATTTTTGAGACTTGAATACCAACACTAGATTTTGCTTCCGAGGATAGCAAATCACCAGAAATATTGAGCATCCTTTTGACAAGAGCAGTCAAGGCATGCGATGGGAGGAGTTCTGAATGATCTTTCACTCCGCTGATCTCTTGCTGTTCCATTTCCCAATCTTGGAAATTTGCAATTCCGCCCATACCAAGAATTACTTCAAACAAATCTTCAGTAGGTCCTTTCTTCAATGCAACCCATGTGCATATTCTGATCAGCTTCTCATACAATTCTGAAGTTGTATCGATCTCGATTGAAGGTAGCATTTTCTTCAGATTTCTAGTCATTTGTGCACGCAGCCTCTTCTCGCGTAAACACATTGGGTAGTCGACTAGGGCTTCGAATCTGTTTTTGGGAGGGGTTTGAGTAAGTGGGGTCCTTAACTCAGGTGTTGAAGTGTCAACAAGATGGGTTCCCGAGACAAATGGGTGTGGGGGTTCAACATATTCTGTTGAGGGAGTGGGAACATTTTGGACTGTGGTTTCTGGGGGCTGTGATGTGGCTTGGTTTGGTATGACAACTGTCGAAGTATCAGTTGTAGCAAATATAGTAGTGTGTTGGGTAACGTTGGATCTCAGCGGTTGAACTGCCAACGGAGAGGTTTTGGGGACAGGTCTGGCACGAGATCGAAGAGATCTTACCTTGGTTTTCACAGGAATATCAAGCGGAATGGAAATAGTACGAGCAGAAGTACTAACCATTTGAGTCGACTTGTCTGGCGAGGGACTCGACTCGACTCTCACCAGTCGATAAGCTTTCGCATCCACAACATCCTTCTCCAAATCCTTTTCTGATTGCGTTTCCTTCGAATCTTCAACAGGTTCAATCATAGCCTCATCAGACACGTACTCCACTAGTGCACCACTAGTACCAGCAACAGCCACCTCTTCAGCCTCTGACTCGTCTTCGTCAGCACTAGACGAGTAAGCTGGTTCAATCATTGCATCACGTGGATTGATTTGAATTTGACCACGCTCGATCGCCCTTTGCTCAGTCTGTCTTTCCAGAGCATCTTTCTTCAAGTAATGCTTCAAGACATGGAACGACTTGCCCTTACTCCAGTTCGTCTTGTTCGGAAGTAAGACGGGTAGCAGGATACTTAGCTTATTTCCGAAGCTAACCGCAACAGACACCACCCATTCTCTGGCATCGGTGTCGACTCTAACATTCTTCTCGAAATACATAAGACGATCCAAGAATAACCTATACCAATTTCCATCGGTAATTCCATCATAGATAGCGGCCATCACTCTCGCCTTCTACAACGTTACGGAATCAAAACTTCCAGTTACTCCAAGTAACATTTTGCTGGCGATATCAAGAAGAGTCTTGTATTTTGGCAGCAACTCCTTCTTCTTGACTGACGGAATCTTGCCATCACGCCCCAACTTCAACTTCTTTCCGCAGAAAATGCTTAGATACCTCAATTCCTGCCCTGAACCATATGTCTCCACATTAATCGAGCCCGAAGGCAAACTTAATGTGTTGAACAAAACTTCTCGAGTAATCTCTACTCGACTGCCACCAACAAAGGCTTCGATGGAGTCGCTTCGTCGAGTAGCAGTGGCAAAGAACTCAAGGACCTCTTCCTCATACACTACTTCTGGAAATGCTTCCAAGTAGGGTCTCAATCCGCACCTAAAACACTTGATAAGGATCTCCTCGTTGTCATCCGTGTGTCTTCCGTTGAAGAACACTGAGCTCTCAACATGCACCTTCCCTTCAGAGGCGTACCTGCCTAGGTTAAATCTTGCTTGCATGTTAGTAGAAATGTCAAACATAGACACGATCGACATTATAAATGAGATGACTAATGATCAAACACAGAAACAATGAATATCGCAAGGATTGTTGATTGCTTGAGAGTTAGGAAAGTAGAGTGAAACGTGAGGAGTGTTTTGAGGAGAGTGGAGTGGTTTTGTTACAAACTAAATTTTGAATCGACGGCCAAGATTAAGAGGTGTGATCCAACGGTGAAAACCTTTAGAATTCAGTTGCGTAATCGAGAATATTACGTGATTTGGTATTGTAAATTTTGGAATCCGCCCTTTCTATTGGTTAAGACAGAGGAGTGTACTCATCTGACGTAGCGTAGTAGAGTTTAGGCGCGAACTGGGTGTATACACCTCATTAAATGGAGTGTATAAATCCAATTCTAGGTTTTCCAAATTTCGCATTAACAAATTACATTAATATCCTTAATACACACTGTTAAACACTTAGAGTATATTAAATCACGAGAGAGCTTATCTTGTCTGTTCGAGTTCATCAGAACAGATCAGTAGACTAGTTTGCACCAGACGAATTCCCCCTTCGACTGTGCTTGTCTGTCTGAATGTCGAACATTAATGTGTACCTGTCTCATCTTATGCGACACATGAGAGTAGATACGAGTAGTAGGGTAGAATAAATAAATTGTATATCAATCTAATGCAATGGTCAAGGTTTTGATCAAGATGACTTTTAACAAACTGAAGAGTCAACATAAGGATATTTAAGAAATCATAGATTCCCCCTTAAATGTTTATTCCCTTAGTATTACCCTCAGCTTTACCAGCTTTCTCATCGGGTTGTTTGGTCATCTTGTCCGACCTTGTATACCTGTCTGTTTTGGCGAATAGACGAGTGCTCTGTTTCTATGGACTTCTCCTTATCTCTTTGTGATGTACCTGTCTGGTTAGTACATAGCTATAGGCAAGTAGGGTCTAGATCAATTAGTCCTAGACTAATGCATAATTCACGAAAGCGAGCCTCAGGTAATGGTTTTGTAAAAATGTCAGCTCTTTGAAAATCAGTATGAATCTTCTCCATGCGAATATCCTTCTTTTCTACATGATCACGCATGAAATGGTATTTCACATCAACATGCTTACAACGTGTGTGCAAAACAGGATTTTGTGTAATGGCAATAGCACTGTTACTATCACAGAAAATAGGAACATTAGATTCATAGATATTATAATCTCTAAGCCGTTGTATGAGCCAAAGTAATTGACTACAGCAGCTACCAGCAGCCATGTACTCGGCTTCAGTGGTAGATGTAGCCACACTAGTCTGCTTTTTCGAAAACCATGAAATGAGTTTTGTGCCTAAAAATTGACAAGAACCGGAAGTAGATTTCCTATCTATTCTACAACCACCAAAATCAGAATTTGAGTAGCCACTTAAAGATAAATCATCATTTGAAGGATACCATATACCACGATTGATGGTTCCTTTCAAATATTTCAGTATCCGTTTAGTGGTTTCCATATGACTTTCTTTTGGATTAGCTTGGAATCGAGCACATACGCCAACAGAAAATGCAATATCAGGTCTACTAGCAGTCAAGTACAGTAATGAACCAATAAGACCACGATAATATGTTTGATCAGCACACTTACCATGTTCGTCTGGATCCATTCTGTATGTAGGTAGCATAGGTACTCTAGTAGACTTGCATGTTTTAATACCATACTTGTCTAGAAGATTTCTAGTATACTTTGCTTGATTTATGAAAATCCCATCGGGATTTTTTTTTACATGAAGACCCAGAAAGTAATTCGTTTCACCCATCATGGACATCTCAAACTTACTTTGCATGAGTGTCGAAAAACTTTCACTCAGCTTTTTGTTAGGTGAACCAAAAATGATATCATCTACGTAAATTTGGACGAGTAAAATGTCTTTCACCTTCTTGTCTTCTGAACAAAGTACGATCTACTTTGCCCTTAGTAAAACTATTTTCTAATAGAAAGAGAGAAAGAGAGTATCATACCATGCTCTTGGTGCTTGCTTTAGTCCAAACAAGGCTTTCTTCAATCTGTACACCTGTGTTGGTCCCTGAACGAGTAGTGAATGGGATTAAAGTCTAGAGGGGAGGGGTGAATAGACTTAAAACTTTTTCAATCAAAGAGTTGGGAACCTCTTCTGATATCTATGTCAGCTGGACTACAAGCCTGCTGGTCCAGATGACTATAGTTATCTGATGGAGAGGTTTATATGCGGAAGTGAGTAGGCCTGTTTATTTAGACTCGTTCAAGAGTTCTTTTGAAATAACCAATTTGTTTACTTAGTGAAATACTCAGATGATGTTGGTTTGAAAGATATGGCCTTAATTAAAGATATTTAAAATCACAGTATGCACTATATAAAAATATGAACAAGTAATAAAATAAAGTGCAGTAAGTAAATAACACCGGATTTATAGTGGTTCGGATATACGTTCCTACGTCCACTCTCACGTCCTAACGTGATGTTTAATCCCTTTAATTTACCGAAAATTACAAGGGCTTGTCCTTTATAGTCCCAAGGGTAGAACTTTGAGATCTGAGCAGTTCCAAACTGCTGCGGTCTCCACAAGTGATTGGGAGCACTTGCACTCTTATAGGGGTTCAAAAACTTAACCTTATGGTGGAGGTTTTGGGGGTTTTTGAATGGATCCAACTAATGGTTCAAGCTTATAAATCGCTTAACCACTATGCCTAAATCAATGGATATACAATATGAGTAGGATTCAGGTTCTTTTGGTTGGATGGGAAATAACTTAAGAGCTAGAAGGGTGTTCTAATGCTTTTCTGGGCTCTTGAGAATTCTCAACAAAATACTGCTCTTTGCTTGCTTGCTTGTTTGGCTTTTTCGAATTCTCTCGTTGTATTTCCGTGTATTGTTATTCCTCATCCACTTGTATTTATAGGGAGGATTGCTGCAACTAGCCGTTGGAGTTGACTAGCCGTTTGGCAATCTTTCCATGTGTGGTTGATTCCTTGATTCCAGCCGCTTAATTGCTTTAAATCTGGGACCGTGTCAATCTTCTAAGTATGGTAAGTCTTCGTTTGAATTGTAAGATGACTTTGGAATCAGCCGAGTCCTTGACCAACTACTAGTCTTCTGATCTTCATTCCTAGTCTTCTGGTTAACTCGTCTGGCCTTATGTCTTCTGATATCAGATGAGTATCACTCTTCTGATCTGGTAATTGTTTGTGCTGACTTAGACCATCTTTGACTTGGACTCCATCAGATAAGTAGGTATACAAGCACCTTACTTATCTGGTCTTCAAGGATCTTCTAGTCTTCATGCCTTCTACTCTTCATATCTTGAGGTTGTGCATGTAAGCATATACTGTGCTGATCAGCTGAGATCTATACAGCTGATCACACAAGACTAGTCTAAGCTGTTCTATACAAAATCAGCTGATCCTATTACATTTATAAACACTAAGTGTTTTAGCCATCAAAACTATTCTAACATCAAATTAGACATGTGAAAACGGTTAAAACCGCCGGTTTCGGTTAGAAACCGGCGGTTACGGTTTGCTGAAAAACGTAACCGGAACCGAACCGGAATCGAGCCGGTTACGGTTCGATTTTTGAACCGCCGGTTCGGCCGGTTTTGTTTTGGTTTTTTTTTTTTTTAAGAACCTCGGTTTGGTTACAAAAAGTCAGAAACCTTTCTAACTTTTGTTCTTTCTTCTTGAGAGAGAATAAAGAAATAGGAGAAAATTCGGTGAGATTTGAGAGGTGTGAAGCAGATCCGGTGAAGAGGAAGAAGAAATGGAGTATAGAAGAAGAAGGTTGCCATTGTCAAAAGCTTGAAGCCTTCAGAGAGTGATGTGCAGCAGATCAGGTGAAAGATTGAAGAGGAAGAAATGGAGGTACACATTTCACACCTCACACCTGCAAAAGAAAAAGCAATAATATTCAAGAAGAAACTTTTTTTTTTTTTGTGATGTTGTGCTGTGAGAGTAATAAAGAAATGGAGTATGAAAATTGAAAGGCACATTTCTCAGATTGAGTTATAGAACATTGGAGTGTGTAGACGGTAGATGCATATATTATTAAATAATAACTTTAAAAGACAAAATAGTAGGGGTCAAATGGGTTTTTTGATGGATGGACTGTGATGTTGCTACCTGGCGCCTGCAACATTTTCCTTGCCAATGCCAATAAAGCTGCAAGCTTTAACACAGAAAATTATAAAAAAAAAAAAGGAAAATCGCTGGAAAACCGTCGGTTAACCGGAAAACCGGAGGTTTAACCGGAAAACCGGCGGTTTAACCGAAACCGGCGGTTTTGAATTTATAGAACCGAAACCGAACCGCCATTTTAAGGTTTCGGTTCGGTTTTCGAACCGAAACCGGCGGTTAAAAACCGTCCGGTTTGCCGGTTCGGCGGTTTTCCGGTTCGGTTTTGCCCATGTCTACATCAAATGGGGCTTATGGTGAATTTATATCCCAACAATTTCCCCATTTTTGATGAAGCCAAAACTATACTTGATAAATGCTCTTAGTGAGAAAGATAAGAGTTTATAAATCTTAAAAATGAAGTTTCTGATGAAGACAATGAGAATTTGTCTTGTAAGTAAAAAGAACTAATACTTGAATAACATATATGGATTTTTACAGATTACAAGTGTTAGTATGTTTGAACTTCTTAAGTAGTCTTCATCAGGTCTTCAATTGTTCAGATGCGGAAGGCAAGATACAGACGAGTGCGAACATCTTCCATGTGCTGCAGGTCTGTAACATTCTCTTCAGAGTAGATCTTCTCCAGAATTCGTTTGACTTCTATCATGTCTGTTCTTCCGGATCCCAGAGTAGGTGCTTGCCAGACAGGGTCTTCAGGAGTTATGATTCTGTAGCCAAGGTCTTTGGCTATCTTGACTGTTTCTGTCCAGAGCACTTGATCCTCAAATTCCATGAACTGAGAGAATTGCAGGATTTCTTCTTCATAGGTAGAGAGGGGGCCAAATTTTCTCACTATGTGGTGTTGAATCTGCCATTTCTTCTTCAGGGGGTACCACCTTGGTAGCTCATCTTGAAGAACCAACATATCCACATATGTGCTGTCAGTTACTTGAGCACTATCTTCCTTTTCTTTGTCTTTCAGTGCTTTCCTGAGTTTGGCCACTTTTCTCTCAAACTTGGCCTTGAGTGCATTCGCATCATTGAGCTTCTTTTGCTTAAGCTCTTGGGCTTCAACCATCTCTCTTTTCTTCTGTTCTTGAGCCTCTTTCTCTTCTGCAGTAGGCTCTGCTGGAACTGATGCTTTCTCATCTGCCTTTCTTTTCCTTGTCATTCTCTTTTCAGCAGTTTGTTCTACTGGTGCAGTGAGTTGCAGATTCTTGGCCGGACCTTGGGTTTCTTCTTGAAAAGCTTCTTTGCCTTGTCTGTTCTTAATTTTGCCTTTCAAACCTCCCAAGGCTTCGTTCAGGTCATCTTGTGATACTACCAGTACAGCTTGTTGTGCAGTAGACTTCTCCAGAGCTTTTATCAATACATCTTCCCCCTTTTTGGCTTCAGCAAGAGCAGCCGCAAAAGGCTTCATGGCATTCAGAATTTCCACATGTAGAGTCTTCTTGAGGGCCATGGCATTGACTTTACTTACATGAGTCAGATGGGAGATGCTGTGCTCTAGAACTTGAGCAGAGGAAGAGGCAGTTTCCAGCTTAGCTGTTAGTGTTTCCAGTTTGTCTGCTGTCTCCTTCAGCTGAGTCCGTAGTTTCTCATTCTCCTCAGCAGCTGATTGAAGGAGGGCTTGACCTTGAGTGGCTCTGGCTTCAGCATCTTCAAGTCTGGTTTTGTAGGTGGTCTCCATGCGGTTTATCTCATTTGCATAGAGATCATCAAACATTTTGGATCTGTCAGCTGATTTCTTCATCTCAGTGTTAAGGTATTCTTCTATCTGATGATGAAGTGCCTCACCAAATTTGTCTTCGACATCAACAATTTGGTTGGTGAGACGAGTCCTCTGCTCCTGAACAGCTTTCTCAACATATCTTGCTAGTTGTACGCCTAGACCTTTCTCAAAGTGCATGTCTATTGCTTCTTTGACCTAAGTGCATATGTCTGCCTTATAGTTAACAGACGAAGTAGAGGTAGAGGCAGTACCTTGTGTTTGTGATGGTGGAATATTTGGATGGACCACCAATGCCTTGCCTCTCTCTTTAGCTGAAAGATAGCCTTCAGACAGAAAGCTTGTAGTAGCATCAACCAGATGAGTAAAGATTCTTCTTCCTTTTTGATCTGGTTGTTCGATGAAGTGTTTGAGCTCATCCTTAGGCAAGAATTGAGCTGGAATAGTCAACACTTCCTTTTCCTTTTCTTCTGTCTCAACTGGCTCAGCTGAGTCATCTACCAAAGCTATGTCAGCTACCAGGTGATCTGGAGTGATTTATGGTAAAGTTTTATCTTCAGAGGTGGATGTGGAGGGGATTCCAAGGATCCTTTGACATGTTCTGGTCAGAGCCTCTATGGGTAACAGCTCAGTGAAGGATTTTACTTGAGCAACCTCTTTTTGTTCCATTTCCCAGTCGAGGAAGTTAGCTCTTCCTCCCATTCCATCCATGACTTCGAGCAAGTCATCGACCTCATCCCTTCTAAGTTCAATCCAAGTACATACCCTGAGTACTTGCTCAAATTGAACTGAATCTTCATCAACTATAGGCACAGTAGTCTTAAGCAAGTTGGCTATCCTCATTCTCATGATCTTTTCCCTTGTGTACATTGGATAGTGCACCATACTGAATTGAGACTGAGGTTGTGAAGGGTCTGTTGTTGCCAGGTCTTCTGGTGCAGAAGAGATATTGAGGTTAGGAGATTGGGTTGTTGGGACAGATTCCTCTGCCGTGTGAGTATCAGCAGGGATTTGAGAAGTGATATCTGTGGATTGAGTAGGTGGCTGTGATTGTTCTTCTGTGGGTTCTGTATTAGTAGGGTTTTGAATTTGCTGAGCTGGTTCCTCTGCTGTTTGGGGATCAGCAGGGGATGGAGAAGGTTTCTGAGTTTAGTTCTCTGCTGCTGGGGTATCAGCAGGGGATTGAGGTTTCTGAATGATCGGATCAGATGATGTTTGGAGGCTGGGTGATTGGGGTTTCTTGGCTAGTTCCTCTGCTGTGTGAGTATCAGTAGGGGTTTGGGAAACAATGTTTGAGGGTTCAGAAGGGTTGGCAGTTTCAGTAGGGTCAAAGGATGATATTGGGGCTATGCTCATAGGAGTAGGGAGCCTGGATTTCTTTGACTTCTTAGTGAAAGAAGAAGTAGCCTTCTTTCTCTTCTGACCCTTAGACAACTTTGAAGGAGTAATTGTAAGGGAGGGAGTAGAGATACTTGCCTTCTTCAAAGGAGAGGCTGATGGAGTAGCATCTGAATCAGATGGGGAGATGAGCCCAGATCTGATCAGATATCTTCTTTGAGCTAAGGTCTAATTGTCATCATCATCATCATCAGCAGCCTTCTGATGAGCCTCTTCCTTGGAGTGCTCCTCCTCCTCTTCAGCAGAGTCTTGCACAGACTCTTCTTTCTCTTCAACTGCATCTTTTGAGGATGCTTCAGCCAATTTCAGCTTCTCCTCCTTCAACCTTGCTGCCTCAGCAAGAGCTTCTTTCTTCAAGTAATACTTGGATGAATGAAACTTCTTTGTTGGCCCCATCTTATACTTCTTTGGGAGAATCTCTGGAAGAATGATACTCAGCTTGTTGACAAAGCTGATTGTGGATGTAACTTTCCACTCCTTAGATTGCAAATCCAGAGAGACCTTCTTAGCCTCAAGAGCAATTCTGTCCAAGAAGAGCCCTTGCCAATCACCATCGATTTGATCCCAATTTGCAGCCATAACTCTAACTTTTAGAGTGGTAACTGCATCATGACTGAATGTATTTCCTAGCAGCATCTTGCCTGCTATGTCCATCAAAGTTTGGAACTTGAGTTCAAGATGAGTCTTCTTAACTCCAGTGGCGTTGGCAGCCTTGACTTTTCCACCAGTAAACATCTCGATATACTCCTTTTCTCTTCCCATGATGTAGGTAGAGATGTTGACCTTCCCCCTGGGTAGATCAAATAGGTCCTTGAGAACTTCTCGAGTGATTCTGACCTTGTGTCCACCCATAAAACTTTCAACATACGAACCTTTGGACACAACATTCGAATAAAAAGCTAGCACATCTTGCTCGTAAACATTAGCTGGTGCTGCTTCCAGAAATTCATGAAGATTTAGGTTGAGACATCGAAGGAGAATTTCCTTGTTCTCAGCAGTGTGTTTGCCCTTGAAAAACAGAGCATTCTCAGTGAATATCTTCCCTTCCTTCGACCACTTTGCTGCATCGAGTGTGCCAGTGATCTTGGTCTTCTCATCATAGATTTCAATGATTCCCATTCCGAGTGTTGGTAGATAGATTTAGAAAACTTGGTAGATTTTTTCAGAACGAGAGCGATTGAGTGCGTTTTGAGTTTTGAGAGCGAAAGGGTTTGAGGAATGGTTTAAGGGTTGGTTATATACTCCCGCAAATCTCGAATTGTGTATTGATCCAATGGTCAAAAATGATTTTATGAGGAGTAACTCTCAAGAATTCCCTTCTTCGTCTTCAGCCCATTCCTTTAATTTTACCGGCTAATCGTGCCATGTGCCTAGCATTGATTCGTTGGCAAAATAGTAATTGAGTACTAATGACATCATTACCAAAAATAGCCGTTGTGACTAAATTTCAGTAATATTGATCATTCAAGGCCGTTTTCTATAAGTAATATACATTCCTTATATAGGCCGAATTCCTTAATTACATTCAGAAACAAATCTAGAATGAATTACATGATCAAAAAATAATCATTAGATTTTTGTTGAATAAGAGTGATCTGATCAACAGAGTAAGTCTTCTGATTTTCTTGAAAAGGTCTGCTGATTTCTCTTGAAGGTCTTCTGGTCAGCTGAGTTGGTCTTCTGATCAGCTGAGTAGGAATTTTGAGTTGCTGAGTAAATCTTCTGTGTAAGATTGTCCAACCCGGTTTGATGGATCTTTCAGCAGTTCCCCCTTAACCATGTGGAACCATCTTAACAATATGTAGCTGGTCAGCCTAGATGGTATTCCACTGGCTCAGGTTGCCCTCACCATCAGATGGTCCCTCACCATCAGATGGGTTGTAGCATCAAATGTGTCCTTGTTGAATTTCTTCGCTTCATCTTCCTCTCTTGTAGGAGGGAGAAGATTGGAAGGTGCTTCAATGGAGTGTGAAGAGAAAGATAAGAGACTGGTCTTCTTGATTTGTTTTGACAAAGTAACCTTTGGCAACAAACTCTCCATGTAGAACTTCCCCCTGGAGAAGAAGCTCTGCTTGTTTGTTACTTTGTCCTTTGCATCTCTTCTTTCTTTTCTTTTCAACAAGAACTTCTCTTCTTTCTTTTCTTTTCAGAGCATACATATGTTGAGCGAGCCAAGTATGCTTGTCTGCATCATCTCCATCTGCTGGACAGATCTTCATCTCCTTCACCCATGACCTTGGTTGAGGGATGATGTCCATGCTATCTTTTCTTTCGATTTTCTCCATACCTCAATGTCACCATTTTTCAGGGTGCCATATCCTTTTGTGTTACCGTGCGCGTTATCACCAAAGAAGACTTTTGGACCTTTCTTTTCTGTATAGTTGGTCAGCAGGGTTTTGGTTCCAGTCATATGAGTTGAGCATCCGCTATCTATATACCAAGTTTCTCCTGCTTGACCACCTTTTCTGTATAGGTCCCTTCTTTCCTGCAAGAAAAATTAAGTCTTAGGTACCCATTTTGTCTTGGGTCCTTGGGTGTTAGTACTACCCTTGGGGACCCACATATACATTGGTCGTTTGAATAACCTTGAGCATTTGAGTTGTCTCCCTCGGGCATCACAGAACCAAATCTTAGCAGTTGACACCTTGATCTGGTTTGATTTGTTACTTGTGTCAGCTAGGTAACTGTCAGATGATTTCCTCTTATATGAGTGAGTGTAGATTATCTTCTGACTAGTTACATTTGGCCTGGGTGCATTAGCTGAACGATGCACACGATTATATGGACCATACTCCTCTGTTCTCACAATATCATAAGAGATAGGGGGTGCAAAGAGAACAGATTTGTGTGAAGAAGACTTCTTCTTCTTGGCTGGAGCAGCATACAGCTGAGACTGTCTCAATCGAGATGGTCTAGGCTGATTGTTGCTCCTCTGTATGTGCTTGGGGTTAACTTGTCTCTTGCCATTTTTGGTGTTGAGATGATTAACCTTAGCTGGTACAGATGCCTTTTGGTTCATTATAGGTTCATTGTGTTTAGAGCACTCACCTTTTTCATGTGATCGAGTAGTACACTGATTAGGTGTACTGCCCTCAGCTGGAGAAGATGTTGATGGATTAAATTCATAACCAAAACCCATCTTGTTGCCATTAGATCTATAATATTCAGAGATGTTTTCAATAGTAGCAGAAGCTTTATTGAACTCTGATATCTTTTGGTCTAGGCTTTCCTTCTCCTTTTCTAAGAGCTCTTTTGCTTTGGTTTCTAAGGCTTGAGTCTTTAACATCCCCTCATACAACTGAGTTATTGTGGTGTTTTCTTCTTTAAGAAGTTCCACTTCTTTAGTCAATCTTTCATTCATTGTTACCAACTCAGGGGTGTTATCAAACTTGGCCTTTTTCAACCTTGCAATTTATTTTCTTAAATCTTTGTTCTCTTCTTCCACTTCTATGAAAGCTCTTGTAGCAATATCAAGATCACATTTTACTTCTTCCAAGGATTGGTAATAGGTGTTCTCAAATTCGCCTACAGATGAGTTTGCCTCATCTGTGTGTGAAGAAGCAGGTAAGTGAAAAGTTGATGTATAGGAGTTTACCTCGTTTTCACCTATGGCCATCATAGCTAAATCATCTGAATCATTTGAGAAGAGTTCATAGTTTGGTGATGAAGGTAGGTCTTCACTTTGATATTCAGATTCTTCAGTCACCATTGCTTGTCTGTTTGAATTCCTCCTGTCTATTCTTGATTTTCTTTCTTCTTTGTCTCCTGGATTTAGGTCTGGACATTCATAGACATAATGTCCTGGTTTATGACAGTTGAAGCATGATCCAGGTTTCTGATTTGGAGTACTTTTTCTTGGAGGGGTAGCATCTCTTCTTCTATAACTTCGACTGTGAGATGACTCCATATCCTTCCTAGGATACCTTTCTGGAGTTCTCTCTCTTGATTCTCTAGAGGATGATCCAGCTCTTTTATCTTTGTAATTCTTGTAGAATTTTCTATATTTGCTGTTTAAAGTGTTAATCCTTTCAAATCTCTTGATCATGAGAGCCATTTGCTCTGTTAGACTCATGTATGATCCCCCTAAGTCATCTGTATTCAAAGGTGTCTTTCCAGATGAGGTGCTTGCAGCCTTTGTGCTCGTAGTTGCCTTGAAGGCTACAGTCTTGGAGGTAGATGGAGTAGTAGTTGCCTCATCATTTTCTGAATTTTCTTCTCTTTCAAGATCATACTCGTGGGCTTTGAGATTTTGGAATAGGTTCTGAGATGTCCACTTCTTGACGTCTTGAGTATCCTTGATGATGGTCTTTTTGAGTTTCCACTTCTTGGTTAGAGAGTCCAAGATTTTCAAGTTTTTCTCTCTATTTGTATATTTCTTTCCTAGAGATTCAATCTCATTGATAATCTTGGTAAATCTATTGTCCAGCTGATCAATAGATTCTTCTGGTTGCATCTTGAAGTGTTCAAACTTCTTGACAGCTGTTGATAGTTTGCTCTCTTTAATCAGCTCCGTTCCTTCACAAAGAAGTGCCAAGGCATCCCACATTTCTTTAGCTGTCTCACAGTTGAGTACTTTTGCAATGTACTCATTAGGGAGAGTTTGCATGATGTAATCTTGAGCAATGCTGTCAAGGTTTGACTGCTTCATCTCTTCGGGAGTGAGATCTTTCATGGGATTGGGGGCAAGTTCTCCAACTGGGATTTCTGGATCGCCATTTGCAGTGTTGACCGCCATGATTGTGATTGGGCCTTCTGTGATCACTGACCACATCTTGTAGTGAACTGAGGTGAGATTCTTCCTCGTCCTTATCTTCCAATAATCATAGTCTTCCACTGAAAACTTAGGCAATTTACGCATGTTAGCACTCATGTTGTATGAGTTTTCAAAAACAGGTTTTTCAAAAGATGGATCTGTTCAAGAGGACTACAGAAAGACTCCCACAAGTCTTCTGATAATCTAGAGACAGTAGTCCGATAGAACCACTGCTTTGATACCACTTGTTGGTCCCTGAACGAGTAGTGAATGGGATTAAAGTCTAGAGGGGAGGGGTGAATAGACTTTAAAACTTTTTCAATCAAAGAGTTGGGAACCTCTTCTGATATCTATGTCAGCTGGACTACTAGTCTGCTGGTCCAGATGACTATAGTTATCTGATGGAGAGGTTTATATGCGGAAGTGAGTAGGCCTGTTTATTTAGACTCGTTCAAGAGTTCTTTTGAAATAACAAATTTGTTTACTTAGTGAAATACTCAGCTGATGCTGGTTTGAAAGATATGGCCTTAATTAAAGATATTTAAAATCACAGTATGCACTATATAAAAATATGAACAAGTAATAAAATAAAGTGCAGTAAGTAAATAACACCGGATTTATAGTGGTTCGGATATACGTTCCTACGTCCACTCTCATGTCCTAACGTGATGTTTAATCCCTTTAATTTACCGAAAATTACAAGGGTTTGTCCTTTATAGTCTCAAGGGTAGGACTTTGAGATCTGAGCAGTTCCAAACTGATGCGGTCTCCACAAGTGATTGGGAGCACTTGCACTCTTACAGGGGTTCAAAAACTTAACCTTATGGTGGGGGTTTTGAGGTTTTTGAATGGATCCAACTAATGGTTCAAGCTTATAAATCGCTTAACCACTATGCCTAAATCAATGGATATACAATATGAGTAGGATTCAGGTTCTTTTGGTTGGATGGGAAATAACTTAAGAGCTAGAAGGGTGTTCTAATGCTTTTCTGGGCTCTTGAGAATTCTCAACAAAATACTGCTCTTTGCTTGCTTGCTTGTTTGGCTTTTTCGAATTCTCTCGTTGTATTTCCGTGTATTGTTATTCCTCATCCTCTTGTATTTATAGGGAGGATTGCTGCAACTAGCCATTGGAGTTGACTAGCCGTTTGGCAATATTTCCATGTGTGGTTGATTCCTTGATTCCAGCCGCTTGATTGCTTCAAATCTGGGATCGTGTCAATCTTCTAAGTATGGTAAGTCTTCGTTTGAATTGCAAGATGACTTTGGAATCAGCCGAGTCCTTGACGAGCTACTAGTCTTCTGATCTTCATTCCTAGTCTTCTGGTTAACTCGTCTGGCCTTATGTCTTCTGTCTTCTGATATCAGATGAGTATCACTCTTTTGATCTGGTAATTGCTTGTGCTGACTTAAACCATCTTTGACTTGGACTCCATCAGATAAGTAAGTATACAAGCACCTTACTTATCCGGTCTTCAAGGATCTTTTAGTCTTCATGCCTTCTACTCTTCATATCTTGAGGTTGTGCATGTAAGCATATAATGTGCTGATCAGCTGAGATCTATACAGCTGATCACACAAGACTAGTCTAAGCTGTTCTATACAAAATCAGTTGATCCTATTAAATTTATAAACTATAAGTGTTTTGGCCATCAAAACTATTCTAACATCAAATGGGGCTTAGGGTGAATTTATATCCCAACAACCTGGTTGCCTTTTACTTTGAAACCCGGGGGTTGTTCAACATACACTTCTTCCGCAAGGATACCGTTAAGAAATGCACTTTTAACATCCATTTGATATACAGTAAACTTCATGTAAGCAGCATATGCATGGAACAATCGAATGGCTTCTAGTCTAGCAACAGGAGCATACGTTTCATCATAGTGTATGCCTTCAGCTTGTGAATTGCCTTGGGCTACTAGTCTAGCCTTATTCCTAACGACTACATCATTCTCATCTTTCTTTTTTTTGAAAATCCATTGAGTGCCAACTACATTATGATGTTCCGGCCTATCAACAAGTTCCCAGACGTCGTTTCGAACAAACTGGTTTAACTCGTCTTGCATAGCGATGATCCAATTACTATCAGCCAATGCATCTTTAACGGTCTTAGGCTCGATAGAAGAGAGGAAACAACACCGGCAAAACATAGTTGGACTAGGCTGTTCTTGCGACTCAAAGAGTTGTCGTCTAGTCTTCACACCAATAGTAGAGTCACCAATGATATTTTCAGTATCATGCGTAGATTTCCATGTTTTTCTAGACTTAACAGGCATACTATCATCATCTACCTCAGTTATAGCATCATGCATTTCAACATCATTTGTATCACAAGTTTTAATATGAGCAGACGAGTCAACTAGAGCAGGCATGTCAACTGGTCTAGTAGACTTACCTTGAGCACTTACCTTCTCGTTGTCATCAGACTCGAGAGCTTTCATGAATGGATTGTAGGCTTGAACAGATTCGTACACTTCTATTTCCTCATCAGATTTGATCGATAGATCAGTTACTTCCTTACTGATCTGGTCGGCAGACGAGTCCAGTCGAGATTCATTGAAAACAACATGTGGTGTTTCTTCCACACACAGAGTGTAGTAGTTAAACACTCTAAATGCTTTGCTAGTCGAGGAGTATCCTAAGAATATCCCCTCGTCTGCTTTAGCATCGAAAACATTTAATTTACTTTTCCCATTGTTATGGATGAAGCACTTACAACCAAATATATGGAAATATGAAACTCTGGGTTTTCTACCTTTCCAAATCTCGTAGGGTGTCTTACCTAATACCTTATTGATCGCACTTCTGTTCTGGGAGTGGCATGCAGTATTGATTGCTTCTGCCCAGAACTTTTGAGGTGTATTGTACTCGGCCAGCATGGTTCTACAGGTTTCCTTGAGTGTTCTATTCCTTCGCTCGGCTACACCGTTTTGTTGTGGTGTCCTAGCTGCACTAGTAAGGTGTTGGATACCACGTTTAGAATAGAAATCTTTGATATAACAATTAATGAACTCAGTACCCTTGTCACTACGGATTTTAAAAATGGACTGGTTCTTCTCAACTTGTAACTTCTTCAACAGATCAGGTAGAAGAGTCTGTGTATCACTATTCTTGTGTAGGAAGACTACCCAAGTGAACTTAGAATAGTCGTCTACAACAACAAGCGTGTACCTTCTACCATTCAAGGTTGGAGGAGTTATCGGACCATGGAGATCCATATGTAGTAGTTCTAAGACTCTACTTGTTGAGAGAGTAGGAATTGACTTAAATGAACCTTTTACCTGTTTACCTTTCTGACACGCATTGCATACATGTGATTTGTAATAGATTTCGTTGGGTAAACCTTCTACTAGGTAGTCTCTTACAATCTTATTAATCACCTTAAAGTTCATATGACAAAGACATCTATGCCAAAGCCAACTGATCTCTTTAGGGTTCTTACTAAGAAGACAAGTATCCCTTGGACAGCTATTCCAATTCACAATGTATACGCTGCCTTGTTTTATGACGACGAGTAGTACAGTATGAGTCCTCTTGTCTATGATCTCACACTTTCGGCTTTTAAACTGCACTTTATAACCACGATCACATAATTGAGGAACAGATAATAAATTGTATTTCAAACCTTCTACGTAGGATACGTCATGTATCTCTACATCTCCATTTCTGATGTGACCAAAGCCTTTCGTAACAGCAGTTGAGCTATCACCGAATATCACCTTGGGTCCTTCTTGCTCGTGGTAACTCGATAGAAGAGCCTTGGTACCTGTCATGTGGTGCGAACAACCACTATCAATGTACCAAGTGTCTCCTACTGAGCCACCCTTCTTATACAAGTCGAGTCGACCCTGCAATGAAGATATTCAATAATTTAGGTACCCTCTTTGTTTATTGGGGTCCTGGGGGGTTAGTCGTGTTCAAGGGAATCCAAATATACATTGGAGTCCTGGACAAGTTTGATCTTTTAAGCTTTCTCCCATACTTGTTACAAAATAAGACCATGTTGTCCTTATCTGGCCTATCATTCGATTTTGGGTCTACTCGTTTAAGGTAGCCTTTCGCCTTGACCTCTACTTGAGTAGGCACTGGTCTATGATAGTCAGAATAGGGCTTGTATGCATTGGGGCCATATGGTTTATAGACACGTTTAGGTCTTTCCTCACTTATGATATCATATGACAAAGGTGGAGGATATAGGACAGGTTGACTACGATATTTTGGAGCAACCTTCCTAGGTCTAGACGAGTAGAGCTGAGACTGCCTTATAAAAGGAGGTCTAGGCTCTTGTCGTCTAGTCTTCACTTGTCTGGAACTCGTCTTCTCAGGATACCAATCCTCGTATCTGACCTGATTTGGTCGTCCACGACTAGTGGTCCTTTGTAGACTGGTTCTAAACAGAACAGGCCTGTTGTTAACATTCTTTTTACCTCTCTTGGTAATCGGAGTGTTAACATGAGTCTGCTTATGTACAGTGCCTTTGGATGTCATTCCAATATCGTATACCATTGGTCTTTTTCTTTTATCATTAGTCAAAGAACTTAAAATAAAAGTAGTAGGGTTCTTAAGGACATGAGTAGACTGTTGGAGTGTGGAGCCTGATTTAATCCTAACGGGCTTGGAGTGTAGGACAAGTTTGATCCTAACGGGCCTGGAGTGGGGAGCAAGTCTTTTCCTAATAGGCTTAGGGTTAATTATGGTAAGTTTGTTCCTAATGGCTTGGAGTAGGGAACAAGTCTTTTCCTAATAAGCTTAGTGTTAATTATGGCAAGTTTTCTATTATAAATAGATGTTCTTTCATTGCGCATCCAAAACACTTAGTGAAATACCTGGCTTGGCATCGCCCCTAGACGTAGTCGAAAGACGAACTGGGTAAATAAATCTCGTGTTATTTTCTTATCGTCATCGTGTGCGTGTGTTTATTTCCTAACAACTGGTATCAGAGCCTCGGGTTCAGAGGGAGCATACACGATGAGCGACGAGAAGATTTCAATAAAGCAATTTAACGGATCGAATTTCAAGTTCTGGAAGATGTAGATCGAGGATTACCTTTACGGTAAAGATCTGTATGTGCCCCTAGAAGAGAAGGAGAAACCCGAAAAGATGGAACAAAAGGAGTGGAATCTGTTGAACAGAAAGACGATGAGTGCAATACGCTTATCGCTGTCCATGAACGTAACCTATCACACGACTAAAGCCAAGTCCGCAAGGGAGATGTTGCATATCTTGGAGAAGATGTATCAGAAGCCCACCACGGTGAACAAAGTTCACTTGATCAAACGGTTTTTCAACCTCAGGATGTCGGAGAGCACACCCGTGTAGCAACACCTGAACGAGTTCAACAGGATCATTGGACAGTTGTGTTCTGTCGTGATCGACTTCAGTGGCGAGGTACTTGCTTTAGTTTTGTTATCTTCTTTGCCAGATAGTTGGGCTGCCACAGTTAGCGCTTCATCCGTAAAAGATAAAGTGAAGCTTGACGAAGTGAGTGATCTGATGATTAGCGAGGAGGTTCGCAGGAAAGAATCTGGATCCACTTCAGGGTCAACGCTGAACACGGAAGAAGGGTGCAGATTGAAGGGTAGGAAGAATCGTGGCAGATCAAAGTCTAGAGGAAAGAGTCAATCCAAGAAAGACAGGAAGGGACAGAACGAGAAGAAGACAGCAAACGCAACCAAAGTTGATATTGGAGACGCGTTGGTCTTGAGTGTCAGTAGTCCGGTAGAATCGTGGGTGTTGGATTTTGGAGCATCATTCCACTCTTGCAGTGATGCTAAATCTGTTAAGTGTACGTTCATTGGTTATGGTGGTGATGAGTTCGGTTATAAACTCTGGGATGAGAATAACCGAAAGATTATTCACAGTAGAGATGTAGTTTTCAATGAACAGATTATGTACAAGAACAGATTGGAGGCATCAGATTCTGACAAGATCAATCATGGAAGATCAGAGTCCAGAGGAAATAGTCAATCCAAGAAAGATAAAGACTCGATCCAGTGCTGGAATTGTGACGAGTTTGGTCACTACAGGAACTAGTGTTCATCACCCAAGAAAAACAGGAAGGGACAGAACAAGAAGAAGACAGCAAACGCAACCACAGTTGATGTTGGAGACGCGTTGGTCATTAGTGTCAGTTGTCCAGTAGAATACTGGGTGTTGGATTCTGGAGTATCATTCTACTCTTGTAGTGATGTTAAATTTGTTAAGTGTAGGTTCATTGGTTATGGTGGTGATGAGTTCGGTTATACATTTTGGGTATGAGGATTGAACGTGATAAGGCGACAGGAAGTGTGTATCTTTCGCAGGCGAGTTACATTCAGAAGGTCCTGGAAAGATTCAACATGTCAGAGTCGAAGCCCGTGAGTGTTCCTTTGGGCAGTCAATTCAAGCTTTCAAGAAGGGAGTCCCCCAAGAGAAAGGAGGAGCGTGCCCAGATGTTGAATGTTCCGTATGCCTCAGCGATTGGTAGCATCATGTATGCCATGGTGTGTACGAGGCCAGACATTGCTCATGCAGTAGGAGTAGTAAGCTGGTTTATGAGTGATCCGGGAAAGCAATATTGGGAAGCAGTCAAGTGGGTCCTGCGATACTTGAGAGGTACCACAGACAAGGCCTTTTGTTTCAAAGGCAAGAGTATGGAGCTGGTGGGTTATGTGGATGCAGACTTGGCATCAAACGACCTTGATGGGAGAAGAAGTACAACCGGGTATGTCTTTACTTATGGTGGTACTGCTATATCTTGGACTTCTAAGTTGCAGAAAGTTGTTGCACTGTCCACTACTGAGGTAGAATATGTAGATGTGACAGAGGCAAGTAAGGAGATGGTGTGGTTGCAGAATTTCTTGGGAGAACTTGGGAAGGAGCATGAGAATATCACTCTTTTCAGTGATAGTCAAAGTGCTATATTTCTTGCGAAGAATCCGGCGTTCCACTCAAGGACAAAGCATGTTGGGTTGAAGTACCACTACATTCGTCACCTTTTAGAGAAGAAGATCTTGCAGCTTGTGAAGATCCTTGGAAGTGAGAATCCAGCAGACATGTTTACTAAGGTAGTGACCTAAGAGAAGTTGAAGTTATGTATAGCTTCAATTGGCCTTGGAACTTGAAGATAAGGTTTGGCGATGCCAGGCGGATACGGGAGGAGAATCAAGAAGATATGATTACATAGAGGGTTCAGTCTCCAAGTGGGAGATTTTTGGAGTGTGGAGCCTGATTTGATCCTAACGGGCTTGGAGTGTAGGACAAGTTTGATCCTAACGGGCCTGGAGTGAGGAGCAACTCTTTTCCTAATAGGCTTAGGGTTAATTATGGTAAGTTTGTTCCTAATGGCTTGGAGTAGAGAACAAGTCTTTTCCTAATAAGCTTAGGGTTAATTATGGCAAGTTTCTATTATAAAGAGATGTTCTCTCATTGTAATCAGTATCCGAAAAACATAGTGAAATACCTGGCTTGACATCGCCCCCAGACGTAGTCGAAAGACGAACTGGGTAAACAAATCTCGTGTTATTTTCTTATCGTCATCGTGTGCGTGTGTTTATTTCCTTACATAGACGAGCTAGGTGAGTCTGCACCCAACCCTGTCTTGTCAGCTGGAGCCCTATACCTATCTGACAGTTGAATGTTAACCTTTGAAGAGTTAACCAAGTCAGTAAGTTTAAGGTCTAGGTTGACAACCTCAGTCTCTAAGAACTTGTTACGTTCTTCAAGCTTTTTGCACTTGCTCTTTAAAACATTGAACTCATTAGTCTCAGTAGCATGTGTCTTAAGTAAGTCTTGATATAACATGTCTGTCAATGCACACTTATCTTTGAGTAGTCTCATCTCTTCTGTCAAGCGTTCATTTAGGACTGTTATATTAGGATCTACTTTAGACTGGGCTTCCTTAAGATCAATGATTTCTTGTTTTAAGGCGATGTTCTCGTCGCTGACTTCAATGAATGCCTTGTTAGTAAGTAGGAGGTCTTCTTCAGTCACACTAGTAGAGTGATGAAGACTACTCCCTACTTCACTATCGGCAGTATCACTTTCATCAGAATCCGATTCATCACATGATTGAAACGAAGTAGCAGATGATACCTCTTGATCGATTTTAGCCATGCAGCATAGGCCATCATCTACTATGAAAGCTTCTTCATTTTCACGATCAGACGGGTAGCTAGATGAAGACGATGGTAACTCGTCTGAATCCGACTCAGAGTCATCATTAGCCATCATAGCCTTCTTACCCCGGTTGTATCTTCGTTCCCTTCTTGCTTTGCGTTCTTCTCGATCATCAGTGCTCAGGTCCGGACATTCGTAAATGTAATGACATGGTTTCTCACAGTTATAGCATAATAGATCGTTAGTAGACTTTTTAACAGGGGAGTTATCCCTTCGCTTATCTCGTCTATCAGAACGCTTAATCTTCCTGTCATCAGACTCTCTATCTCGTCTGTTTCCTTTCGAGACTTCGTCTCTCCTTTTGGATGAGTTTCGGTCTCGTCTGGTCTCAGACGAATCCTTAGAAGCAGACTCTCTATAATCTTTATAGAACTTCTTGTATCTACCGTAGCGCTTGTTGAGTCTGTCAAACTTTCTAACCATGAGATTCACCTGATCTTCCAGACTTAGATCAGTCCTATCTAACTCGTCTTTGACAGAAGCAGACTTAGTCTTAGACTTAGACTTGCCTACTCTAGAGCTCTTAGACGAACTAGACTTAAAGGCTACATTCTTCGATACGACATTCTCTCTATCACTACTGGCAATGGGATCATCTTCATCTAGATCAAACTCATGAGCCTTCAGAGTTTGAAACATCATCTCTGCTGACCACTCGTCTATATCCTGAGTATTCTTAACAAGCATTTTCACCATTTTCCATCTAGCATCAAGACTCTTAAGAATTCTCAAATTTATTTCACGAGCAGTATACGATTTGCCAAGAACTTCCAAGTCTTTCATAATTTTTGTAAAGCGAGTATCCAACTGGTCAATAGTTTCACCAGTTTTCATCTTGAATGATTCGAATCTCTGAACAGCAGTAGAAAGCTTGCTTTCTTTGATCAGAGAGGTCCCTTCACAAATAATAGCAAGACGGTCCCACATTTCTTTGGATATCTTACATTTTAATACTTTCCCAAGATACTCATTAGGAAGGGTATGTAAAATGTAATTTTTGGCCAAGCTGTCCAGGTTATTCTGCCTCATCTCTTCAGATGTTAATTCTAACCTGGGTTTGCGCACAAGAACTCCAACAGGTTTGTCCTTGTCCAATGCAGCAGTGTTAGGGATCATCGTCACGATCGGTCCTTCTGTGACAACTGAAATCATCAAGTCATGAGTGGAGCTGAAAATCGCCTCCATTCTCAACTTCCAGTAGTCGTAATCTTGTACCTGGAACTTAGGTAGTTTATTAGCACTAATTTCTAGAGACATGATTTCAAGAAGATTAGTAGTGAGCAGTGTTGGTCCTGAAAGGAGTATATAACAAGTGTATGGGGGGGGGGGGGAATACACTTGTATGCAAAAAAATTTCTAACTTGATCAAACCAGAGCTCAGCAGGGTTGTCTTGGACAACTCTCCTGAAGATGATTAACTCTTCTAAGATAATCAGACTACTAAGTACTATTGAGTACTTAGTTGAATAACTATCTAGGGGAGTTATATGTGCGGAATAGTGGTTGGCCCTTTTAGTTTAGACTCCTTTAGATTCTGAAATCACTTAGTCAATGCAATGGCAGTCCAGTTTCAGGGAACTTGTCCAAATCAGTTTTGCACAGTCTTTGAATGTTTATCCTTTGAAAGATCAGTTTTGTGTGCAGTGTTGAGTGTATGAAAGTACTTGAAAGTAAATCAACACAAGAGTTTATAGTGGTTCAGAGACTCAAGCTCCTACATCCACTTTCCCTGATTTAACAGGATAATTCCTTCTCTTTGGAATTAACTTGTTTTATAGTGCCAAGGTGCACTTGATCAAGAACACCACTCTTGGTGAATTGATCCCTAGGATGTCTAGAGTCTTAGTACCCTCTTCTCAACTCAGAACTGAACTGTTCTTCTCTCAACAGTCAGCTCCTACCACTTCTACTACTACAATCTTCTCACTTTCACTCTTGAAAGATATGAGGATTGAAGTAAGGTTCCAACTAATGAGATATCCTTTACAATGAAGATCAGTGTATAAGGATAGGATATCTCTCTAAGCTTGTGTATGGATATACAGTAGGTTCAGCTTAGAAGAAGTGTATGAAGACTAAGATAGTCTTTTGAAAGCTTGAAAGCACTCTTGCTTGTAGGATAGTTGTCAAGTTGAGATTCAGTTGGATGCTTTCAAATGGTCTTCACACTTCTGTATTTATAGACAAATGAAGGATTTGCCCGTTGGAGAGGCAGCCTCCAATGTCCATAAATGTCTTCTTTCAGTTCTTCAACTTAGAAGACAAAATCTTGATAGTGACATGTCCTCATTTGGGAAATAAACGGCTGTTAAGACTTTGTCTTCATTCTGCAGCACTCTTCCCAATGTCTGACTCTCAGATTCTCTTGTTAAGACTTGGACATTGCTTCTGAAGGTTGTTCCATTGATAGGACAACATACCTCATCATTTGGACAACTCTTCTTATCACTATCAGCAGTCTTGCTTATCAGCAGGGTTGGCTTGCTCTTTTTCAGATGACTTGGCTCATACCCTTTGCTTCACTTCAAGGTGATCTTAGCATGTTGATTTGTAGCTTTTTAGGGTGTGGTTGTCTCTATATCTTCAGCATAGTTGACCTCAACTTTCAGAGCACTTGATCTTGACTTCTTGTGCTGAGACAACTCCTCTGGACAACTCTCCTGATCAGCATAGTTGGTCTTCAAAAGACTTAGTGTTGTATCCAGAGTTTTGAGCCTTGAGGGGACTTGATTTAGATGAACTTCTTAGCATGTGTTCCCCCTCAAATTGTGCATCTAATCATCTAAGAGCTACCTAACATATTAGCTCCTCATCTAGCCTTTATACTATATGTTCTAACATTTCTAGAACATATTCAATTTGACTTAGGCATGTCTCAGGGGGTTTTGGTATTCAATCAAAACATATCTCATTTTATTCCCAACAAGCAGTTTGGGATCAAAGAAACAGATATATCAAGAACAGCAATAAGAACACGTAAATTCAAGAACAAAGACTTCACCCAAGTCTTTAGTAGGTTATCAAGAAACAGCAGTTCGTAAACTACTGCTCTGATACCACTTGTAGGTCCCTAGTTGAGTTAGATAATATTGAGTAAGCTAGGAAAACGTCTAGAGGGG
The DNA here is from genome assembly GCA_963675135.1 of Galeopsis tetrahit. NCBI lineage: Eukaryota > Viridiplantae > Streptophyta > Magnoliopsida > Lamiales > Lamiaceae > Galeopsis > Galeopsis tetrahit. The sequence continues at coordinate 60,784,948 of OY776132.1, forward strand.
GTGAATAGACTTTTCAAAATCTTTCAATATATCAGAATACACAATGCGGAATAATCAGATTAACAATGAGCCCAATTAAATTTATACTCAACTAATATTCGCGAACACTGTTATGAACACTCTACTTGTCTTGTTCTTATATGAAATTCAATCAATTAAGCAGTTAATCAATCAAACACAAATAAAACAATAAAGTAAATCAAACACGAGATTTATAGTGGTTCGACAACTTGTCTACATCCACTCTCACAACACCAGTCGTGAAATTCTTATCACTCTTTCAATCGAGTAGTGTGTTCTTGTGGATTTAATTCCCAAGAAATAAGACTTTGATCTTCTCGAAAACACTACCAAGTGCCTCTTCAATCTAACTAGCTATTTTACAAGAAACTAGCAACTTGAACAATTAAACGAAAAACTTCTCTAGCTCAGTAGTAGCCTTCTTCAATTTCTTCACTTGTCTTCTGGCTTGACTTTCTGAACTTCAACTTTGTGAGTTTCTCCGCTTTGAATACTTCGTAAATCTCTTCAATGGTGTATAGAATATCAGTGCATCAGTAGTCTTTAATCGTTGAATGCATTGAGGTATTTATAGACTTCCAATATCAAGAATTTTCTGTTATGTAACCACTTTTTCTTGATAACTGACTTCTAACAACTTCTTCTTATCCATCCACGTGTTTCTTCAGTTAATTAGTTATTCCATAACTAAATCTTCAATCTTTATCTTCACACGCGTTTATGACTTAACAAACTTCTTATTCCTTGCTTGCTTGCGCACCTGTCTTGTCTGGTTTCCATACTTAGACAAATTCTGACTTCTTCATCACTTGACTTGTCTTGCGCATCCAGTCTTCAATAGTAGATTTCGACATGGAACTAATACTAAACTAGTCCTATCATCTATTCCTAACAAGACTATTAAATTACATTAAGCTTTATAAATCAGCTTAGTCAACTTAAGATCTATACAATGATATGCAAACACAAACTATGAGCTTCTATACATCTTTTAAATAGCTCAGTACAAAACCTAACAAATATATATAGTACTTATAAATCGTACTTGTCTTTCAATTATACTTACACTTTTCTTTGTGTACTCTTCTTTTGCACTCTACTGATCTTCTCAAGACGACTTCCATAACTAGATCTGTCAACACTTAGAAATTATTCAAGTCTACTTTTGGCTTATCAAAACTCAACTCATCATCAATTAGGACTTGTATTAGGATTCATATCCCAACATCATCAATTGCTATTTTCAATTTATAAAATTTGCAACTCATTTTATGTCTTAGATTTTTTTTCTCTTCTTACAATTAATTATATCTATTTGAACCATGTGTGTCTCTACATTGTACGTAGATGGAGGAAATAATTCTTTCAGCGTAGTACGCGGGTCGTGCACTAGTATATATATATATATATATATATATATATTTATTGATAATTACAAATTTAATTAATAATAGTAAATAATTAAAAGCTAATATGGCGTTGTTAGTCATTTTTTATTCTCTTTTGAGACTTTCGCTCTCGATGTCCTCCACCATGTAGAAGTTATGAATAAAACTTCATCTTCTTGATATCAAAGAAAGGAAGAAAAATGTTGATTGAAAGAGATTACAAAATGAATGATCTAAAAACCGTATCTATCACACAGCCCTAATTAGTATTTATAGGCTATGTAGGATTAATTGCTAATAACTAACTAACCAACTAAAGATTACAAGTTGGGGAGTGTATTTATCAATACATAAGATATTAGGTATTATTGAGGAGGTGTATTTCCTAAACAGAAGGTTTATTGAATAAACCTTTATACCCCCCTCAAAATGGGAGTGGATATCCAAAAGTCCCATTTTAGACTTCTGATTGAGGAATGCAGCTGGAGGAAGCGGTTTGGTGAGTATGTCAGCCAAATTCTCTTGAGTTGGAATGTGGATGAGTGTGATTAGGCCTTGCCTGATCTTTTCTCTGGTGAAGTGGTAGTCTAGAGCAATGTGTTTGGTTCTTTGATGGAGGCAGGGATTATGTGCAATGGAAAAGACACTCTTGCTGTCAGTGTACATAGTTGAAGGAGTGGTGTGTTGAATCTTCAATTCATTAAGAATGTAGTCACCCATTGAAGTTCACAAGTAGTGGAAGCCAAGGCTCTATACTCAGCTTCAGCAGAGGACCTGCTAACAGTAGATTGTTTCTTGGATTTCTAAGATATTAGAGAATTACCAAAATAGATGCTATATCCAGTAATGCTTCTTCTTGTTAGGAGGCATCTCCCCCGGTCAGAATCAGAAAAGGCATGCAATTTAAAGTTATTATCTTTAGGATAAAAAAGGCCAGTGCCAGGATTACGTTTGATATACCTTAAGATTCTGTGCACATCAATGAGATGAGATTCAGTAGGAGCTTGCATGTATTGGCTAACAGTTTGGACAACATAAGAAATGTCAGGTCTGGTGACAGTGAGGTAAAGAAGTTTACCTACTAACTTTCTATATTGTTCAGGATTTTTTAGAATAGGGGAATGTTCATCAAAGGTAATTTTGGGGTCCATGGGAGTAGAGCAATGTTTGCTCCCCAAATAGCCAGAATCATGAAGCAAGTCAAGTGTGTATTTTCTTTGGGATAGAGTCATGCCAATGGAATTTCTAGCAACCTCTATGCCCAGAATATATCTTAAAGTGCCTAGATCTTTAATGATGAATTTGTTGTGTAGATGTTTCTTAATAGATTGAATGATGTCAAGATTAGTGTCTGCAACAATCAGATCATCTACATAACATAAAATAACAGTAAAATTGTGACCTTGTTGCTTGGTAAACAGAGAGGTGTTAGCTTTGGACTGAGTGAAACCAAGTGATAATAAGGAGGTAGTTAATTTGGTGAATCATTGTTTAAAGGCTTGTTTAAGGCCATAAAGACTCTTGTTTAACCTACAAACTCTGGTATCATTGGGGGAACAGTATCCAGGGGGAGGTGTCATGTAAATTTCCTCTTCTAAATCTCCATGTAGGAAAGCATTATTAATATCTAATTGATGAATGTGCCAATTCTTAGAAACAACAATAACAAGCAAGATTCTTACAATGGTAATTTTAGCTACAGGTGAAAAGGTATCAAAGTAGTCAATGCCTTCTTGTTGGGTGAAGCCCTTGGCTACTAATCTAGCTTTATATCTGTCTAAGGAGCCATCAGAGTTGTATTTTATCTTATAAATCCATCTACATCCAATGTAGTGTTTATCCTTAGGTAAATTAACAAGAGTCCATGTGTTGTTTTTAGTCAAAGCATTTAATTCCTGATTCATAGCATCAATCCAATTTTTATCTTGAGCAACTATTTTATAGGATTTGGGCTCTTGTTTTTGAGAAATGAAGGCAGTGAATTGTTTGAAAGAAGGAGACAGTCTATGAGTGGAAAAGTAGTTTTTTATGAGATATTGTTTTCCAGTGGAAGAGAAATTAAGGGTGGCATGATCCACAAAAGCAGGCAAAGAAGTTTCATAGAGTTGCAAGTAAGCAGGTTGTGTTTTTACTCTATTAGGTCTAGAACTGGTTTCAATGGGAGGATCATTGTTATCAGTCTGAGTATGTTCAAGAGTAGTTTGATCAGAAATAACATTTTCAGGAATGGGAGAAAGATTGTCACAGGTGTTATGAGGATACATGTCATCATCATCACTAAAAGCATCACAATCAGGGGCAACATATTTGTTGGATGAAGAAGTGGTTTTGTCAGCAAATGGAAATATGTTCTCAAAAAATTTAACATTCCTGGATATAAAAATAGTACCAGTTTCAATATTAAGAAGCCTGTACCCTTTTGTTCCAAAATGGTAACCAACAAAAACACATTTAGAAGCTCTTGGTGCAAATTTGCGTCTGTGAGAAAGCAAAGTATTGGCAAAGCAAAGGCAACCAAAAGTTCTAAGAAAGGAGTAATCTGGTTTCTTATGGAACAATAACTCAAAGGGAGATTTCTGGTGTAACATATAAGATGGAATTCTATTTATGATATATGCAGCAGTTTTGATGCATTCACTCCAATATTTAAGAGGTAAAGAGGACTGAAACATGAGAGCTCTAGCAACTTGAAGTAAGTGTTGGTGTTTTCTTTCAACTATACCATTTTGTTGAGGTGTCTCCACACATGAAGTTTGGTGAATTATACCCAAGTTATGATAGAAGTCAGTAAGAAAGAATTCAGTGTCATTATCACTCCTTAAGGTCTGAATTTTGACATTAAATTGGGTTAAGATCATGTTATAAAATTTTTGCAAGGAGAGCTTAACATCGCTCTTAGCAGTTAGGAGGTATATCCAAGTGCATCTACTAAAGTCATCCACAATAGTTATGAAAAATCTATGTCCAGAAGCAGAAATAGTAGAGAATGCCCCCCAAACATCACAGTGAATTAATTGAAAAACATTAGTGGACACAGAAGTGCTTATAGGAAAAGATTTCTTCTTTTGTTTGGCTAAGGGATAAATGAAGCATTTATCATGTCTAGAACTAGCTTTTACATTGAGTTCAGGAATATGTAACATGCATTTCTTAGAAGTGTGTCCCAATCTTTTATGCCACAAATCAAAAGTACAATCAGATTCAACAGAAGAAATAAAAGGAGCAGTATATCCTAAGGCAGATTTGCTATTGGGAAGAGCAGTTTGTAAGATATAAAGACCCCTAACTTGATCAACAGTACCAATCACCATCTTGGTGGTATTGTCCTGTAAAATACAATGTGAGGAAAGGAAACACACAGAACAGTTGGAGTATCTAATTAAGTGGCTAATGGATAAAAGATTAAATGTAAAATCAGGAACATAAAGAACATTGTAAAGAATTAAATGTTCATTGATCACTATATTGCTAATGTGAGTAGCAGTAGAAACAACATTATTAAGTAAAGATATGTTAACATTTTCTATGGATGGGGGGTGGTAAACAGTGAAAAATCAAAGATCATATGGTCAGTGGCCCCAATATCCATAATCCAAGAAGACATGTTGGTATTATTGGAACATAAACTGGAGAACATAACTGAATCAATTGGATTTTTGTGCTCCTCAACATGGGAGGTGGATGCCCCTGCCACAAAATGTGGAATGTCTCTGTTTTCTCCAGTATTCTGCATCTTAGAGAAGCTCAAGAATTTATCATGTAAGTCCTAATAAAAAAGGGGGTTGGAATCCATGGGGGTATCCTTGAAGGAGAGATTGACATATTTAGGAGGCTCTTTAGGTGGAAAACCTCTAGGACCTCTCCAGCCAGGAGGGAATCCTATAATTTGGAAACATCTATCTATGGTGTGGCCAATGCCATCACAATGGGTACACTTAAGAGGTTTTCTCTTATCCCTATAGAATTTTGCATTTCTGGCTGCCATAGCAATAAAATCAGGATGAGTAGGGTCAGAGGCAGTGTTTAATGTTCTTTGGGATTCTTCTTGAAGTAAGAGGCCATATATTTTGGAAAGAGGGGGGAAGGGAGATTGCAAAAAAAATTGGCTTCTAAGAGTGCTATAGGAATCATGCAGGCCAATCAAGAACTTCATAACAGCATCCTGTTCTTGAGTGGTAGTCATAAGTTTTGGTAAATCACAGGTGCAACCATCCATAGCACCATAAGAACACTTAAGAACAGGCCTAAAGCTAACATACTCATCCCACAAAACTTTAAATTGGTTATAGTAAGCTACTAAGGACTGAGAGCCTTGATTGATGGCACTGTAAGTGGTAAACCCTAGTTCCATCTGATTGAGCATAACGAATTTTCAATTCATCCCAAACATCCTTAGCCAGAGAAAAATATTCTAGGATTCTCTTAATATCATGGATAATAGAATTTAATATCCACATCAAAACTAAATCATTGGCTCTTACCCAAGCAGCATATATGGCTAGATCTTCTTCTTCATCAGGAACAGATAATGACCAATCGATCAGTCGGGCTTTGTTCTTAACACTGAGATCACGTTTGATCGCATGGCTCCAGGACACGAAATTGGTGCCGTCGAGCGGCTCAAGAACGATGCCGACGATGGGGTTGTCGTTCTGATGAAGTGCGAGAGGCGAGAACGGGTTGAGAGCTAGATTCAAGGAATCTGGATCGGTGACGGTGGACGCCATTGAGTAAAATAAAGGAAAGGGGATCAATCGTGGTAAAAACGGTCGGGATTGCAATCAAAACTCAAGATGATTTGGCCAGAAATTGAGTAACGAAGAATCTGGCATATATGAAGAAAACTGATACCATGTAGAAGTTATGAATAAAACTTCATCTTCTTGATATCAAAGAAAGGAAGAACAATGTTGATTGAAAGAGATTACAAAATGAATGATCTAAAAACTGTATCAATCACATAACTTTAATTAGTATTTATAGGCTAAGTAGGATTAACTGCTAATAACTAACTAACCAACTAAAGATTACAAGTTGGGGAGTGTATTTATCAATACATAAGACATTAGGTATTATTGAGGAGGTGTATTTCCAAAACAGAAGGTTTATTGAATAAACTTATATACACCAACTCAAGAAACCAACTCACAAACCAACTCACAACTCACTGGACGTCCTCCACCAACAAAAGAAACCAACTCACAACTCACCTGAACGTCAACTCAAGAAACTAACTCACAACTAACCTAACCCGGACGTCCTCCACCAACTCAAGAAACCAACTCACAACTCACTTGTACGTCCTCCACCGCTACTTCCTCTACTGTTTTTGTTAGTCTGCATCTCTGTTTTCCAATGTGTTACATCTTTGTTTTCCAATTTGTTAGCAATGAATCATTTCTTTATTTTAGCGTACATTTCAAATCATAATCTTCTGCATGTTCCACCGTGCTTTGTCTGCCTTCCTCCACAGCTGCCTGACTTATCTTCGTGTGTTTTGTGGTACGACTCAGGCCTGTGGACATGCCAAGTTAGAAATATGGACATTGAAACCCCAAGGAGTTGGCCTAGTGGTGTAGGCTTGGGACTTAGGAGTGTGCTCCTCTCTAGGTCTCAGGTTCGAAACCCCTAAGGTGCAAACAATTTCTATGGGGCCATGTCCATACAGAGCGTAAAGCTCTGGCTTTAAACGGGACCCCCGCAAGTGGGCGGTGGGATTGGTCCCCCGGGATTAGTCGGCCTTGAACCGGATACCCGAGACTTCAAAAAAAAGAAATATGGACATTGAAGTACCTGCACCAGTTACGCTTGGGGATATTTCTCTAGATTTAGTCAATTTTGTGGAAATGTGTTATATTGAAGCTATGGGTAGCGGTTGTTAGGCTATGGAGTATAGAGGTTGATTTGATGGATGTATGTTAATTTATTTATTTTTTTCTGTATGGGGTTGTCACCAGCTTTGATTTGATTTGATGGATGTATGTTCATTTTTTATTTTCTGTATCGCGTTGTCAGCAATTTTTTATTTTTTGTATGGCTTAAGAAGTTCATCCAAAGAGAGATTTTCTATATACCGTTGTCAGTCATTTTTTATTTTCTTTTGAGACTTTTGCTCTCAATTTGAAGAAAAATAAAAGACACTAACTCACAAGGACGTCCTCCACCAACTCACAACTCACCTGTACGTCCTCCACCGCAACTCAATAAACCAACTCACAATTTACCTGGACGTCCTCCACCAACTCAAGAAACTAATTCACAACTCACCTAGACGTCCTCCACCTGCTTTGCGTTCCTCCTCTACCATTTTTGTTAGTTTGCATCTCTGTTTTCCAATTTGTTAGCAATGAATCATTTCCTTATTTTACATTTCAAATCATAATCTTCTACACATCGCTTCTTGCTTTGTCTGTCTTTCTCCACCGCTGCCTGCAAAAATGGCTTATCTTCGTGGGTTTTAGGGTACACGGACAAAGCCGTGGACATGACAAGTTAGAAATATGGACATTGAAGTACCTGAGGTATGTACTCATACGCCTTAGGGATATTTCTCTAGATTTAGTCAATTTTATAGAAATGTGTTATTGAAGCTATGGGTAACAACAATTGTTGTAAGGCTATGGAGTCTAGAGGTTTGATTTAATGGATGTATGTTCATTTTTTATTTTATGTATTCATTTTTTATTTTCTGACGTTGTCAGTCATTTTTTATTTTGGTGTTGAAGAAGTTCATTCAAAGAGAGATATTATGTATTGCGTTGTAAGTGATTTTTTATTCTCTTTTGATACTTTTTGCTCTCAATTTGGATACCTTGATGAGATGGTGTCTTTTTATAAATTCATTTACTCATGATTTCTGCATGTTTTGGTAAAATTCTACATTTTTTTCTATAGTATCTTTTAAACCTCATATATTATGTCAATACAACCCTCAATACTCGATCATATCATCAATTGCTATTTCCAATTTATGAAATTTGCAACTCATTTTATATCTTAGATTTTTTCTTTTCTTACAATCAATTATATCTATTTGAATCATGTGTGTCTCTGCATTGTACGTTGATGGACGAAATAATTATTTTCGCGTAGTACGCCGATCGTGCACTAGTATATATAGTATATATATATATATATATATATATATATATATATATATATATATATATTCCCACCGTAAATTTGCAACTCATTTTATATCTTAGATTTTTTCTTTTCTTACAATCAATTATATCTATTTGAATCATGTGTGTCTCTGCATTGTACGTTGATGGAGGAAATAATTATTTTCGCGTAGTACGCCGATCGTGCACTAGTATATATAGTATGAGTTGGTCTCCTGCGCACAGTGTGCACCGTGCACACTATGCCACCAATCAACCCTTATTATTTAGAAAGACAGAAAGTTTACACAAATTAAACATGGGTGAAGTGGTTAGTATGGGTCACCTCGGATTGAAGGTGTTGGATTCGAAACCTGTGGCTTCCATATATATATGCATTTTAAAACTATTATTATTAACACTTTTCAACAATTTTTATTTAAAAAAAAATACCACTTTTCATCAATAAATATTATCACTTTTTACAAAAAAAATAAAAAATCATTAATAAATATTACCACTTTTTACAATTTTTAATTTACCACTTTTTAGTATTAAAAATTACCACTTTTCACTCATAATAGTTACCACTTTTCAGTATTAAAGATTACCACTTTTCACTAATAATATGTACCATTTTTCAGTATTAAAGATTACCACTTTTCACTAATAATAGTTACCACTTTTCAATATAATAGATTACCACTTTTCACTAATAATAGTTACCACTTTTCAGTTTTCACTAATAATAGTTACTACTTTTCACTAATAATAGTTACCACTTTTTCAGTATTAGAGATTACCACTTTTCACTAATAATGTTTACCACTTTTCACTAATAATAGTTACCACTTTTCAGTATTAGAGATTACCACTTTTCACTAATAATAGTTACCACTTTTCAGTATAATAGATTACCATTTTTCACTAATAATAGTTACCACTTTTCAGTTTTCACTAATAATAGTTACTACTTTTCACTAATAATGTTTACCACTTTTCACTAATAATAGTTATCACTTTTCAGTATTAGAGATTACCACTTTACACAAATAATGTTTACCAGTTTACACAAATAATGCTTCATCATAAACTGAGTCAACGGTCTTCATGGACGGTCGGAAGAGGAACCTGGAGTGGGAGCAGGTGGCTGGAACTGAGGAAGACGACGACTGCGGTGGGAAGACGAACATAGTGAAAGGTGTATATATTTTTAGGGTTTACATATTCTCTCAAATAAATAATAAAAAGCGGTTAAAAAAAAAAAGCAGGAAAAAAAAAACGGTTAAAAAAAAGCAGAAAAAAAAAACGGATAAAAAAAAGTAGAAAAAAAAAACGATTAAAAAAAGCAGGAAAAAAAACGGATAAAAAAAAAAAGCAGAAAAAAAACGATTAAAAAAAAAGCTGAAAAAAAACGGATAAAAAAAAAGCAATTAAAAAAAAGAAGTAAAAAAAAAAGCGTTAAAAAAAAGGAGTTAAAAAACAGAAATAAAGCGCTTAAAAAAAAAAAAAAAAAAAAGTGAGTGCACCACATCACTTTTGGTGTGTATGGTGCATATGAGACTTTTCCATATAGTATATATATATATATTCCCTCCGTCCCAGTGAAAGCTACCCAACTTTCTTTTTTCGTCCCGTCCGAATGAAAGTTACCCAACTTTCTTTTTTCGTCCGTCCTAATAAAACCTATCCAACTTTCCTTTTTCGATAATTACAAATTTAATTAATAATAGTAAATAATTAAAAGCCAACTCACCTGGAGGTCTTGCACACAACTAACCCGACTCACATGGACGTCCTCCACTACTACCTGCTTTTGCTTGCTCTACCATTTTTTTAGTCTGCATTTTTGTTTTTCAATTTGTTACATTTTTTTTTTCATTTGTTAGCAATGAATCATTTCTTTATTTTACATTTTAAATAATAATCTTTTATATGTTCCACCGCTGCCTGCTTTGTTTGCCTCCCTCCACCGCCATAGACGGAGCCACTAAGGGCCTAGCGGGGCATTGGCCTCCCACTAATTTTGTTATTTTTTTATATATTTTTTTGGCCATTGATTATTTATGTAACTTTTTATTGAAACGTTTTAAAATTATTTGCACACTTCTATATAAAAATAATTTACAAAATTAATACCACCACCACATTATTTTATTTTCAAAATTACTACTCATTTTAAATCCACATTTTCATCTACACCTCACTAAATTCTATTTTACACTTCATCAAATCATTCAAAATACTTCGTTATTTGATCGCACCACACCACTAAATTTTTATTTCTTTAAAAGTGAGTCGATCAGCCAAAACATCACAAGACGGGGGAATATAATTTTTTTAGCTCTACATTTATCTAATACTCTCTCCGTCCCACTATACGTTTCCCACTTTACTTTTTTGGATGTCCCACTATAAATTTCTCATTCCATTTTTGGCAAATTATTTTCTTTTTCCCAATCACATCACTTCTACTTTATCTATTATTTTATTATACTTCATCTCTTACTAATCTATTATTTTCTCTCTTACCATCACATCATTTCTATATAGTTCTATTACATCTATTATTTTATCATATTTCTTAATCTAAACACCCAAAAGAAAGGAAAAACTTATACCGAGACGGAGGGAGTAGTAACTAATGTCTGTGTAGGGTTGCAAGTTAAATTTTAACATTGTTTCGTTTATTATGAGCCGGAACAATCAAAATCAATTTCCTTCAAAACATAACTAAAGTTGTTAAATTTAATGAAATGAAATGAGATACTGTATATTGAATATTTTTATAATGAAATATTTTTGTAGATATAATATTATTTTATTTTTATAGTAAATTAATAATGTAAATCCCCCCAATCAAGAATTTCTGGCTCGGTCACTGTCCACCGCCTGCTAAAATGACTTATCTTCGTGGGTTTTGTGGTACGACTCAGGCGGACGAAGTTGTGGACATGCCAAGTTAGAAATATGGACATTGAAGTATAGTTACGCTTGGGATATTTATCTAGATTTAGTCAATTTTGTGGAAATGTGCTATTGAAGCGATGTGCGTTGTTAGACTATGAAGTATAGAGCTTGATTTTATGGATGTATGTTTATTTTTTATTTTTTATTTTTTTATTTTCTGTACGGAGTTGTCACCAGCTTTGATTTGATGGATGTATGTTCATTTTTTATTTTCTGTATTGCGTTGTCAATAATTTTTTATTTTTTGTATGACTCTGAAGAAGTTCATCCAAAGAGAGATTTTATGTATGGTATTGTCAGTCATTTTTTATTCTCTTTTGAGACTTTTGCTCTCAATTTGGATACCTTGAAGAAAAATAAAAGACACCAACTCACAACTCACCTGGACAACTCACCTGGACGTCCTCCTTCCACCGCTTTCTACTAAAAGCTTTCTACTAAAATGGCTTTCTACCTGCTTGCCTGCCTGCTTTCTACTGAAAGCTTTCTATTAAAATGGCTTATTTTTTGTCTGCCTTCTTCCACCGCTTTCTACCTGCTTTTCTTCCACCGCTTTCTACTAAAATGGCTTATTTTTTCCACCGCTTTCTACTAAAATGGCTTATTTTTTGTCTGCCTTCTTCCACCGCTTTCTACCTGCTTTTCTTCCACCGCTTTCTACTAAAATGGCTTATTTTTTCCACCTTCTACTAAAATGGCTTATTTTTTGTCTGCCTTCTTCCAGGCTTTCTACCTGCTTTTCTTCCACTAAAATGGCTTATTTTTTCCACCGCTTTCTACTAAAAGCTTTCTACTAAAATGGCTTTCTACCTGCTTGCCTGCCTGCTTTCTATTGAAAGCTTTCTACTAAAATGGCTTATTTTTTGTCTGCCTTCTTCCACCGCTTTCTACCTGCTTTTCTTCCAAATAGCTTGGAGTACGAACAACTTTCTACCTGCTTTTCTTCCAAATAGCTTATTTTCGTGGGTTTTGGAGTACGAACAACTCACCTGCACGTCCTCCACCAACTCAAACTTATTTTTGAATTACATTAAATACCCATCCCTTTTCCCCTTCCCCATGACTCGAACCCAGGATCTAAGGCCTAGGTAGTGGTGCTCTAACCACTTGAGCTATCCCACTTTGTCATCCACCAACTCAAACTTATAAATACTTTATTCATGTACTCTTTACAATCACCCAAAGAAATTATAATTCCACAATTCATTGTTTCTCTATATGACATCAATGAGTCACTTGGCTCACGCCCTAAACACTCAAACACGATCCTAAACCGTCGTTTGGTTCCACTGGCCGAACAAACTCACGGTCCTCCCTTCAGATTCTTGCGGTTGTACAGTAGCCAACATTACAATTCCCTGAGGTTAATTAACCTCTCCAATTAAATACCCTCTCTCCAATCACATACTCCACCCTCTATCAAATTAAGGGCGTGTTTTGAAACTCTACAAACTGCTTCTAGAATCATTTTTTTTTTTTAATCTGTGAGAGACAGCTTTAAAAATAATTGATTCTGGAAGCAGTTTGTAGAGTTTCAAAACACACCTTAAATATGTCTTCCATAATTAATTTACCAAACCCAACCCTCACGTTGCGAAGCCCAACCTCCGTTGCCATGGCTGCAAACGCCTCGATTCAATCCTCCCCTGTTGTAGTCGTTGTTCAATGTTCGACATCGTCCAAACTTCCGACTACCACCCTCGAATGTTGCTTGGCATCCATCACCGATCAAATCTCACAGTCGCAATCCCCTCACGAAGAAGTCTTCTTCTTCCCCAAGCTCTCTTCCATGGCAGCCCTGCAACTCCACCATCCAGCACCTCTCATGGTCTCCTGGTCTCCTCGGCCTGAGCTACCCCTCGCGACGCCACCCTCTTCGGCGCACGCGTCCCTATCCCTTGCTGCCAGGCCTGCTCCGCTCCCCTCCGCCGTATTGTGCCCGGCGTCGGCCATCGACCATGGTTGCCGGCGCCTCTGCCCGCCCAACACAACCGCATACCACCTGTCAATGGTGTCGTGTCCAGGGGCACACCGGACGAACATGCCCCGAACTCCGGCAGTTGCTTCTTGCACAGATCCACAACTCACTAGGTCGACTCGGTCCCTACTCACCGAGTCGACTCAGTCCTTACTCAATAGATACCCACACCCCCAACTCTGGTAAAAACACCCCCTCCTCCCCCCCCCCCACCCCCCACAAATCAACACACTCACTCCCCTGCTACTTACACCCCCAACTCTGGTAAATACACCCCCCGCATCTCTGCATCCACTACACTACTACATACACCCCACCCAATACATACACCCACCATGCTAGTACATACACCTCCTCCGCCCACTCGGCTATTTCACATAAACACTCCATCCCTTGGATCTTGGACTCCGAGGCCTCTCATCATATCACAACTTACCCCCAAAATTTATTTGTTTCCTCTCCATATTCCGGTTCGGATGACGTTGTAATTGGTGACGGTAACAGTTTGCATATTTTACATATTGGTTCCTTGTCGTTTCCTCATGTTTATATGTTAAAATTCGCAAACGTCCTTGTTGTCCCATAAATGGCCAAAAATCTTATTTCCATTTCAACCTTGTGTCGAGATAACGATGTTAACATTATTTTTTGCTCTGCTTATTTTCAGGTGCGGGGTGGTAAAATGGGGAGCATTCTCCTCGTGGGGAGTCGCGTGGATAATCTCTATATATGGCCGACTCGAGCATCTACCTCACCTACAACCAATATCTCCGAAAAACGACCTACCACTATATGGCATGCCCGTCTAGGTCATCCATCCTCTAATCATGTCTCACACCTTATCCAAGTTTAGTTTACCAACTACGAACTCATACCCTTTGCACTATAATTCGTGCAATTGTATAAAAAGTCATAAACTGCCATTTTGTGATTCCAGCATTATCTCTAACACCCCCTTGAGGTAATTTATTCTGATGTTTGGTCATCCCCTGTCCAATCAGATGAAGGCTTCAAGTATTATGTTATTTTTGTTGATCACTTTAGCAAATATATATGGATTTACCCCCTAAAACGCAAATCTGATGTCCTCCCCACCTTTACATCCTTTAAAAACATTGTGGAAAACTTCTACAACACCAAAATCAAAACCATATATACTAACAACAGGGGTGAATTTATTGCCCTACGATCCCTCCTTCAAACTCATGGAATCTCCCACCTAACTACTCCACCCCACACTCCTGAACATAATGGCATGTCTGAACGTCTGTAAGCACATTAAAATTGCACCCAATCAAATAGCGATATGTGGACAAATATATGTTAAATTAAATTAATTTACTATTTTAAGTTTGAAAATTTAATTAAATTAATTCTCTAATTAAATAGTTAAATTAATGATATTTAATATACACGATACAAGTCGGTCAAATTATACGAGTATCGAAATACTCGTAATTGGTAAGAATAAATTTGACTTACCATATATGGGGAAATCAAATCACATCTCTTAAAAAAGGGAAGCGAATTAAATTAAAATCAATCAAGCCAATTAAATCGGCTCGGCCAATAAGAAGGCGTCACGTGGCATGGTAAAGAGGGAAAGTCTTCACTCCCTCACCCTATTAATAGGGTCCTCCCCTCATTCATTTGAGACACAACACGAGAAGCTTTCAAGACTCTAAAGTTCTATGTAGAGATTTAGAGTGTTCTTCAACGATCTTCAAAGGCGTTCTTCATGCAAACTGGCCAAAAGCAGCGTTCGATTCGAGATTAGGGGCTTAACACCCCCTCAATCTGGCGTTTCTTCAAGGAAGTTCTTCGTGGATCTTCAACGATCTTCAAAGTCGTTCTTCGTGTAAAGCGGCCAAAAGCAGCGTTCGATCCGAGATCAAGGTGATAAGCCCCTCAATTCGGCGTTTCTTTAAGTCAAATTCAAAGGCGTTCTTCATCACCTTCGAAGGTGTTCATCTGAAAGCTCTCCAAATCAACGTTTGATCCAAAATAAGACGTCAAGTCCTTGGATAAACGTTACAAATTTTCAAATCCAATCGTGGTCAAGTCAAAGCGAGGATCACGCCACAAAATCTTTCAAGTCAAAGTCAAGATTGAAGAGAAGAATCAGAGGAAAATTAAATAGAGATTGTAAATCCACGAAATTTCTCGGTTTAAACCGAAAGAAATAAAATTGTATTCCATTTTCGTGTTTTTATATTAATTTCACGAAATTTGTTGTTACAAATTTGGCACGCCCAGTGGGACGTTCTCTACCTCTCATCTCTTCTCTTCGTAAAAAAAATTCAAAGGCCATCAAGATTTCTCCGCGAAAGATCCTATTTGTAAGGACAACTCCTATCAAGACTATTGATGTCAACGTTGTCACAAGAAGCATGACGAAAAGATCATTGTCAGATGCTTTTTCGGGAGGAAATACTTCAGCGGGAACAACTGGAAACCAGCCGCCGCCTTACGTTGTTGAAGGAGAAGAAGGCAATTCCACTAACTCCGCCCCTCGCTCCTCATCGGACCATTCATCGACTTCGAGCGTTGCTCCAGCCATGATGGCAAACGCCTCAACTATTGAAGAACAGCTAGCTAGCATCATTAAAGATCTCGAAGGACTCTCAAAACATGTCCAAGATCAAGAGATTCAAATTTCCAACTTGATGCACAAAGTTGACAACGAGGATACGAGTCGTACAAATGGAAAGCAAGCTGAGGAACAAGATAATGGGGAGACCTCAACTAAGCATCAGGCAGCAAAAACTGAACTCACCGCAAGAAATCTCCAGACTTCTTCTGAGAGAGGGATGGATATCGACCAACTGAAGGAGCTTATATTAGGAACGATCAAGGATAGATTTGGAGAAGACTCAAAATCATCCTTCACTTACACCAAGCCATATACCAAGAGAATTGACAGCTTGAAGATGCCGACTGGCTATCAACCCCCTAAGTTCCAACAGTTTGACGGCAAAGGGAACCCTAAGCAACACGTGGCTCATTTTGTTGAAACGTGCAACAACCCCGGAACTTATGGCGACCACTTAGCCAAACAGTTTGTCCGCTCCTTGAAAGGGAACGTTTTCGATTGGTACATCGATTTGGAGGCTAACTCCATTGATAGCTGGGATCATATGGAGAGAGAATTCCTAAACCGCTTCTACAGTACAAGGAGAACGGTTAACATGATCGAGTTGACTAACACTCGTCAAATGGAAGACGAACCTGTGATTGATTATATCAATCGATGGAGAAACTTAAGCCTAAACTGTAAAGATAGGTTGAGTGAATCTTCTGCAATCGAAATGTGCATTCAAGGAATGCAATGGGCCTCCGATATATCCTACAAGGAATCCGGCCAAATACTTTCGAAGAATTAGCAACAAGAGCTCATGACATGGAGCTAAGCATGTTTTCTAGTGGAGTCGCATCACCGCCGGTTCAAGAACTCCGCAGTAAGGCTTATGTTAAACCTTCAAGTAAAGAATACATTACGGACATGCCTCAAGACTGGGTGCAAAGTGGGTTGACATTAAAAGAAATGCAACAAAAACAGTATCCATTTCTAGACTCTGATGTCTCTGGGATATTTGACGACTTGCTCGAAGCAAAGCTCATTGAGTTGCCTATGATGAAAAGACCAGAAGAAACTGGATAAACTGATAACCCAAAGTACTGCAAGTACCATCAACTCATATGTCATCCAATTCATGATTGCATCACATTTAAAGAGAAAATCATGCAATTGGTCCAACAAGGGGAAATCGTGTTGGATGAAACTATTTAAAGCTCGTCAAATAAAGTCTCCTTAACAAGAGAATAAACTGTTTAAAACTCTCAAATCGAGTCATTCAAATCAAAACTCCTTGATAAGAGCGAAAACTTTCTAAAGTTCCTCAAATAAAAAGTCTCCTTAACAAGAGAATAAACTGTTTAAAACTCTCAAATCGAGTCATTCAAATCAAAGCTATTTGATAAAAGAGAAAACTTTCTAAAGTCCCTTAAATAAAAAAATCTCCTACAAGAGAATAAACTGTTTGAGACTCTCAAATTGAGTTATTCAAGTCAAAGCTCCTTGATAAGAGAGAAGACTTTCTAAAGTCCAACAAATTCCGTGCTTCATTCACTCCAAGACATAAAACGTCTGTGAACAAAGCACGAGGGGGCATTTGTAAGCACATTAAAATTGCACCCAATCAAATAGCGACATGTGGACAAATATATGTTAAATTAAATTAATTTACTATTTTATGTTTGGGAATTTAATTAAATTAATTCTCTAATTAAATAGTTAAATTAATGATATTTAATATACACGATACAAGTCGGTCAAATTATACGAGTATCGAAATACTCGTAATTGGTAAGAATAAATTTTACTTACCATATATGGGGAAATCAAATCACATCTCTTCAAAAAGGGAAGAGAATTAAATTAAAATCAATCAAGCCAATTAAATCGGCTCGGCCAATAAGAAGGCGCCACGTGGCTTGGTAAAGAGGGAACGTCTTCACTCCCTCACCCTATAAATAGGGTCCTCCCCTCATTCATTTGAGACACAACACGAGAAGCTTTCAAGATTCTAAAGTTCTCTGTAGAGATTTAGAGTGTTCTTCAACGATCTTCAAAGGCGTTCTTCGTGCAAAGCGGCTAAAAGCAGCGTTCGATTCGAGATCAAGGTGTTAAGCCCCTCAATCCGGCGTTTCTTCAAGGAAGTTCTTCGTGGATCTTCAACGATCTTCAAAGTCGTTCTTCGTGTAAAGCGGCCAAAAGCAGCGTTCGATCCGAGATCAAGGTGATAAGCCCCTCAATTCGGCGTTTCTTTAAGTCAAATTCAAAGGCGAAACCGAAAGAAATAAAATTGTATTCCATTTTCGTGTTTTTATATTAATTTCACGAAATTTGTTGTTACAAAGTTTCATCGGTTTACTTCGAATTTGTAAGAACGTCGTCACAGACATGTTGTTGATACAGCCCTAGCCCTCCTACATCACGCATTCATGCCTCTCACTTATTGGCCTCACGTCGTCTGTGCTGCAACCTATGTTATAAACCGTCTCCCTAAACCCAACCTAAACATTCAATCCTCTTATCAATCCTCTAAACAAACTCCTAACCTGTCTAAACTTCGAGTCTTTGGTTGTTTATGCTATCCTTGGCTTCGCCCCTACACCTCCCACAAATTAGAACCTCGATCCACCCCTTGTATCTTTATTGGATACTCTCTTACCCAAAGTGCCTACCTATGCCTTGACTTAAACACCAAAAGAATATATACATCTCGTCATGTTCAATTCGTTGAAAATATATTTTCTTTAGCCACTCTCACAGCCATTTCGAATACACCCGCTGAATTAATAGATAAACCCCCAAAATTAGTAAATACACCCTCTGCCCACTAGAAAACCCTATTGTTATGCTCTTTGCACCACCCAATCTGCTTCATACACCCCCTATCTTACCTACTGATCCTGCCCCACCCACAACATATACGAATACACCCCCTCCCCAAAATATACACCCTCTCGACGTCAACTCATCACCCCCACCACATCCGCTCCATGCACCTCCTTCTCCTCTTAATACACCCACCAGCCCAACACCCAGCCCCGCTGCACCCCCTGTTCCGCTTAATACACCCCCAGCTCACTAAGTACACCCCTCTACCTCTTCGACTCGAGTCGCCAGATGCTCCCTTATCGCCATCCCCACCGTCCCCCAAGGCACTCGAATGGTCACTCGAGCTCAAAACAGAATTTTCAAACCAAACCCGAGGTATGGTCTTACCAGTAATTTATCTTCTGACACTGAACATAGCTGCGTCTCTCATGCATTAAAAGTTGAACGATGGAGGGAGGCCATGTCATCTGAATTTAATGCCCTTCTCAAAAATGGTACTTGGGATTTAGTACCACCTATTGATTCTACCAACATTGTTGGTTCAAAGTGGGTCTTCTACATCAAACGGATACCGGACGGGTCCTTAGACAAGTTCAAAGCTCGACTTGTGGCCAAAGGCTTTCATCAACGCCCCGGAGTTGATTTTTCAGAAACGTTTAGTCTTGTGGTCAAACCAGCAACTGTTCGAGCAGTCCTGAGTATTGTAGTCACTCAAGATTGGCCACTTCGACAGTTTGATGTGAACAATGCTTTTCTTCATGGTTCCCTTTCTGATACAGTTTACATGGCTCAACCTCCTGGCTTCATTGATAAGGCGTTTCCATCCTATGTTTGCATATCCATTTACGGTTTGAAACAGGCTCCCCGTACTTGGTATTATGCACTTAAGACGTTTTTGGAAGGAATTGGGTTTATCCACACAAAATCCGATGAATCTCTTTTTGTGTACAATAAATCTGGTATTATTGCATATTTTCTTGTGTATGTTGATGATTTGATTCTCACAGGAAATTCCATTCCCTTCCTTACCCGTGTGGCAACAGATCTTGGTTCGAAATTTTCAGTGAAAGACTTGGGCCCTCTTTCCTACTTCTTAGGTGTTGAAGTACTTCGTACCAACAACTCCTGCTTTCTCTCTCAACGAAAGTATTTGGTTGATCTACTCACTCGATATAACATGGACACCTCCAAACCTGTTCAAACGCCATCAGCCACCTCCGCTCGCCTTACCCTTATTGATGGGACTCCTCCTGCTGATGCCACTCAAAATCGACAAATACTTGGCAGTCTTCAATATCTTCAACTCACGAGACCCGATATTGCATTTGCTGTCACAAGTTGTGTCAGTTTATGCATGCTCCAACTGTCATTCATTGGGGAGCTGCCAAACGCGTACTTAGGTACTTAAATGGAACAAGAGATGTTGGAATATCACTACTACCAACCACCTCCTCCTCTCTACATTGTTTCACTGATGTTGATTGGGCTGGCAATAGTGATGATTGTTCCTCCACAAGTGCTTACGTTGTTTTTCTTGGTGCAAATCCTATCTCTTGGTCCTCCAATAAATAAAAATTGATTGCTCGTTCCTCAGCAGAAGCTGAGTATCGTGCTATTGCCTCCGCTGCCTCTGAAGTTCAATGGTTAAGATCTATGTTTCGTGAGTTGTGCTTCACAATCTCAGACTTGCCCGTTATCTATTGTGACAACATTGGAGCCACTTATCTCTGTTCAAATCCTGTCTTTCACTCCCGAATGAAGCACATTGAAATCGATTTCCATTTTGTTAGAGACTTGATCAAGACATCTCAACTTAGGGTCTCACATGTCTCCTCTGCGGACCAACTTGCTGATGCACTTACAAAGCCCCTTTCTCGACTCCGTCGAACTTCTTATGACCAAGATTGGACTCTCCTACGGCGCTCCATCTTGAGGGGGCGTATTAGGCATATATAAATATATTAAGAGATATTATATATCTTGTATAATATATTTTAAATATCTTGTAAATCTTTATTTTCCTTAATTAGAGATTTAGGATAGATATGTTTTGTATCTATAAATACTTCCTTCATGTACTCTTTACAATCACTCAATGAAATTATAATTTCACAATTCATTGTTTCTCTATATTGTATACGTGGCTTCCTCTTATTTCTCTATTTTGAAATCCTGAATTTTGGTGAGTCGGTTTTTTTTTTCATTTTTTTTTTTTATTTTAAAATGCTTTTGACAGTTTTTTAAAAATCTTTTATTTAATTTTCTTCTCCTTTCATTTACCCACCATTTCCTTCTCAACCTATGCAGGTAGTATAGAATTGCATAAAAACTGTTATTGGTTTTTCTTTAAAAAAAAAATTCTTTCATGGTACCTTTATTTAATGGGTTTGTCGATTTCTGGACAATTGAGAAATTGTTCCAATCATTTAAAGTTTTATTAGGAATACTTGTGTTTGCGCCAAATTCTGGACAATTCAGAACTGGGTTACATCGTAATTTTTTTTTTTTACCATTAATATATAACTAATTTTGATATATAATTAAATACTTCATTGTTTATCACAGTTTTCTTAACCTGCTGTCATTGTTGGCAGCCGCACGAAATTGATCAGAATTTCTAATCAAGAATTAAGCCCTCGACTCTTCTAATCAAGAATTAAGCCCTTAGAGAGTCGAGGGTTGTCATCACACGCTTTGTTGATCCATCCCGTCAAAGGAATATTAATGTTGACTTCCTGCTCAGATTCAATTGTTGACAAATAGTGTAATTTTTTTTGTTTTATTTGTATTAGGTTAACATTTTTATTTTTCAATTTTCTTTACTTCTATGTTTTTGAATTTTAAACTGTTTAAAATACACGGAACATGGTTTGAAATAGGGAGGTATCTAATTTAGTGTATGGATGGTGTCTACTCATTCTCTTTCTCTCTCTCAACTCCACTCTTTTTTCCAACTCAGTATACAACTCTAAAAATGATGAGATGATTTCTGTTTATAAATTCATTTACTTATGATTTCTGCATGTTTTTGTAAAATTCATACAATTTTTTCTATAGTATCTTTTAAACCTCATATATTATGTCAATCCAACCCTCAATACTCAATCATATCATCGATTGCTATTTCCAATATTTCCAATTTATTAAATTTACAACTCATTTTATTTCTTAGATTTTTCTCTCTTACAGTCAAAAGAAGTTCCCTTGTCGTGTCTACACTACCGGGAGTTATCGTAGTGCAATATATTTGGGTGGTGCTAGATGAACAGAAGAATTATATTTAGAATAAGAGTGATTGGAGGGATGCAAGAGAGTGTTCCTTTGATGCTGCTAAGCCATTCCACTTTAGGAAGTCTGAGTAGGGGTGAAGAAAAATACTGAAATTTCAGTATATAGAGTTTCTGCCTTTTTGGTACTGAAAAAATATCAAAATATTTATTTCTTCGTATACTATATATATTAGGGTGGGGCTATTAACACCCCATGTGTATACACACCCACAAATGTTAAACACACCTTATTAAAATTTAAAAATCAATTTTTATTACTAATCATACGATTCATACCCTAACTCTTTTCTATTTCCCCTTTAACACTTAAAACAAAATACAAATTAAATAAAAACCAAAATAACATTTTTAAAATTAAAATATATCATCCGTGGAAAAAAATATCAAAAAAAATATTCAATAATATAAAAAAATTAAATAAATATTTGAATGAAAAAATCAATTAAAAAATTAAAAACAATATAAAAATCAACTAAAATTTCAAAATAATTAAATTATTTTTTTTAATTAAATATGGATAAAATTAAATAAATAAAAAAATAACTAAATTAAAAACATCAATTTAAGAAATCAGAATTTTGATAAACTAAATAAAAAAGAGAAAGAAAAATCAATTCAATCTTAAAAAATTACTAAATAAAAAAAATCAAATATAAAAAAAAATCTTCAAAAATAAATTAAAGCTACAAAAAAAATTTAAAAATATTAAAAAAATCAACTAAATCTTCAAAACTTATTTAATTAATTTTTGAAGATTTAAGTGATTTTTTTTAATATATTTTTTGATTTTTTTATTTTTTTATATTAATTTGAATTCTTAATTTTTTAATTGTTTTTTTAATTTTAATATATTTTACAATTTATCAAACTTATTAAATATTTTGTTGACTTTTTAAAAATATTTTTAAATTTTAAATATATTTTTTCAGATTTTTAAAAAATTATTTTACTCTCTATTTATATAAGGGTTATTTAGTCATTTTATTCATATTTATTTTTATTTTTAAAATAATGAATTATGTATAACATTATATGGGGTGTTAATAGCCCCACCCTATATATTATACCAAACCATCCCTAAGTATGTATGAGTGTGGTGCTGGAGGCTTTAGTCTTCAATTCCTCGCCAAATTTTAGATTGCAAAATTGAAAAAGCTCACTCTAAATGTTGATGATCTTGTCGTCCAAATCAAAGCTCTTGATTTGCTCACGAATTATTTTTGTGTTGTTGTATCAGTATGTAAACTTATTTACTTTTTCGGTTTAATTTGCCACAAAAATTTATATAAAATATTTTATACATGAAATATAAATAATTAAAATAAGTTTGAAGTTAAAGTTTGTGATCAAACCCGGTCAACATGGTTAAACTTAATTAAAATATATTTTTTCGCTTTCATATATTGTTTTACTAAATGATCAAAATTATATTAGTACAAGACCAAAATATTGTCATTACAATGCCAAAAGTGTACTATTACAAGTCTTAAAATATTCTAGACACTTCATTTTTTGGGCGAATTCTCCAGAATATTTTTGACATGTATGTAGTAGTACACTTTAATTTGTTCTTGTATTGATAATACTACTTTGACTTTATAGTACTTCAACCGTCCTGTAATTACTTTCACACTTTCCTTTGTAAGACGTCCCACAATTACTTTTTACACCCTTAAAATGTAAAACCCTTTATATACTTCATCCTCACAATATCCTCAAATTTACACAAATACCATTATTTTTTCCCCACACATACCCAAAAGTCAACTCAATTATTTACTTTATACATAAAAGTTTACAAAATTACCCCTTAAAATTCCCACTAAATTCACTTTTCTTATTCGGCGTGCCACTTTACATGTGAAGATAATCGTGGGACGAAGAGAGTAATAATATATTGGTAACGTAGTAAACCACCTTTTTGTGACCCGTAAATTTTTTGAACGACTCGAATTCAGACTTTTGACCCGCGAATTTATTAAAAATATCTTATTTAGACATATTTAATGTGTAAAATATTTTACAATTGCTCTTAATTTACAATCACCTTTTCTTTAGGACCAAATTTGAACGTAGTCACAAATTATGCACGGGAAAGTATAAAACATTTCCGTATAACTGAAACCTTAAAGTAGGACGTGAGCAAATCAATCTTTCAATATAGATTTGTTTCCATTTATTAGTTAATATATCAAAACTTTATTTTATTTCCTTTTTCGAACGTTATACCCAAAAACAGATCGCATTAGATGGATATAAATCTAATATGTGAAAGAATATTATTCTTCACAGATATATATCCTAATTAACAAATTAAACTATAGCTATATATAATGGTAGTCATAATATAATTCGGTAGTTTATTTTCATTATTAGGTAAAATTCTACTTTAAAAGTGCTCCCATATATCAGATACAAAAATAGTTTCTCTTGAATTCATCGTTCATCTATATTCTTGATATGTGGATTAAACAAGGTCTAGAATCAATAGTTGCGATAGGGTTTATAGTGCTTTTTCTTGGAGTTTTTGTTATCTTGAGGTATATTTTATTGGGGATGGTGACACTATATTTCAAGATAAATACTTATTTCGTCGGACAACCATCAGAATTGTGGCCTGGAGAAATAGTATTTGAGAAATATAATGATTCTGGAGAAGGGGAAGAAGTTGGTGGAGGGTGTGTAATCTGTTTGGAAAAGTATAAACACGGTGAAACTCGGGTAAGGATCACTACATGCGGTCATAGATTTCATGTTTTATGTCTCAAGACATGGATAGTCGAACATGACACATGCCCACTTTTTAGATGTCACATCGTCTAGTACTATGTCGCATTATATTTATTCAAATTAATACGGTGCAAATCATATTAAAGAAACAATTTAATTTTTTTTTTCTTTGTTCTTTTTCTTATCAAGGAGATTTAATTTTGTAAAGACATTTGGTAGAACATGTTTGCAACATTTGGTAGTTTGTAAATTTTACGCTTTAATACTCAGTTAAGTAAAGAAAATTCTTTGGGATTTTTTATTTCATCAAATCGCATATATATTTATCCAAATTTGTAAGGTGCAAATTTTTTACTTTTCAATGAAATTTAGCCGTATTCATGGTCTAATTTTAATTAATTTTTACTCCATTTAATTAGTTTGATCATGTGTCCAGTTAGCGAAACTTATTTGCAGATTCGTTCTCATAATTATTGATTTCCGATTTCATGATAAGATTCACCCCAAACTGAAATGAAAGAGAGCTACAAACAATATATAATAGTGTAAAAAGATGCTCTGCCTTCTCTCTTCTCTCTAGAAAAGAAGTAGAATGGTGTTCTTGATGAATTAATTTAATTAATTCATATTTCCTCCAATTTTCATCTGGGTTTTATTCCCTCATTAATTGAATGCTGTGATTTCTACAAACATCCCTCCTGTTTTGTGGATTACATTGGGAAACAAAAATCCTCCTCATCATTTGATTTTCTTGTATTACACACTGCGCATTCTAAGAGCGTGAAAAAAACTTGCTCATGGAATGGCTGTGAATGGAACGATGGTTGTGCAGTCTGAAATAGGGCATTTCGAATGTGCATCATTAGCATTGGTTTTCACAATGGATAGCCGAAATCTTGGTTCAAAAATTCGACAGAAAACAACTTTCCATCACAAGCCAATGGTTATTCTTCTCTCCCATGGTTTTCGAAGCAGTAAGGGCTCTATATATTTGAGGATGAGAGAATGCAAAGCGTCACACTCAAAGCTATTCCTTCTCTTATACGATTTAGCAACAAATTTCTCTCTAATGGCGATGGCTATCCAAGAACAAATGCGTGCATGTACTATTTCAGAAAAAGAAGGTTCTAACACAGAGCTCCAAAATAATGAGCTCATCATCCCCACAACTTCTGTCGCTCTCAAATTTGTGGCTAGACGATTCTTCAATACGGCCGAACTGAAGAGGCTTCTTTTATCTTCTTGGAAGATAACTTCTCCCATTACAGTGTCAGTAGTGGGAGATGGTCTCTTTGTGGTGGACTTTCAGGAAAAGGCAGATATGGAGGAGGTAATGGACATGCAACCATGGAATCTGCGCAGGTCACTGATGGTGCTTAGGCAACTGACTGGAGTGGAGAGATTTGCTAGCATGAAGATGGATAAGGTGCCTTTTTGGATTCAGATCCATGGGCTCCCAGTGCATGCAATGTCTAAAATCACTGGAGAAAGGATTGGTAAGATTTTAGGGGCTGTGATGTTGGTTGATGCAAAGGATGGAGAAAAAGCTTGGGGAGAATCTCTGCGTGTTCGTGTTCTCCTGAATACGATGGCCTCTCTATGCCGTTTCACCTACCTCACAGTGAATAAGGTGAAATATGTCCTGTTTTTTAAATATGAGAGGTTATCGGATTTTTGCACTTTTTGTGGACACCTTAACCACTCTGTTAAAGGTTGTTTTCAAGTTAGAGATAGGGATGATGACTGGATTGATGCACATAAACTATTCCCAGAATGGCTTCTTGCTGATAAGCAAAAAAATCCATCTTTGAGTGACATGCATAACTTTTTCAGACTCATGGGTGTTGATGTAGATGAAGATTTGGTATTTGGTGGTACAAATGATGATGATGGTGATAATGATGGAGCTGGTGGAGCAGTTCAGGTGCATAATGCTGCTATTGAGGATAGGCTGGAAGATGGTAGGATACAAAGAGAGCATATGGTCCTTCACATAGGGGGAGATGGTCAAGACAACACTGAAAATAGGGCTGGATCAGGAGGACAAGTTGAAGGTAAGGTGGGGAGACAGACATGCACTGATTCTGGAGAAAGAAGAAGGAGAAAAGGTAAAGCTATTTTAATTGATGAAGGGGTGCAAGAGCTATGGAAGGAGGCAGAGCAGCAAGAGATTGAGTCTAGGAGGAGAAGAATTGATGTCAATGTTCGCGATTGCCAGTTTGAGAGAGAAGTGGTTTACAATTTTCAGGAGCTCATGCCAAGAGGGGACATTGGGGAGAAAGCTGTTGGTCGGGGCAGAGCAAAGGTTGACCCAAGAACATGTATGATTTTGGAGCCCTTGAATTTCACCATTCCGGCAGGATTTGAATATAGAATGGCAAAAGAACCACTTTGGGGCCCTGAAAATGATAATGGGAAAGATTATAGGGTGGTTCATCATGTTGGTAGGGATTTTAGGGCTTTTGATTTTAATGACTTTGTTGAAGTCATTCATGAAGGGGAAGAGCCATATGTTCCATATAGGGAGGAGGTTGGTCAGAATATGTTGAATGAGGCACATACTTTAGATGCAAGTGTTGATAATTCAACTGGTGAGGGGGATATTATCATACCAAATGACATGAAAGCTGGGAAAAAGCGATTGTGGAGGGATTTTTCTGCTGACCTTGCGGAATTTGAGGGAGCTGAACGAGTCAGGACTGAAGTTGATAGTTTGAGCTTGATCTTTTTCAAGAAATCAAAAAGTATGCTGGAAACTTATGGCACTGCGCTTGGATATCCAGATATGGCAGAGGTTGAGGTCACTCAACCCTGCCATGATGAATGAAGATTATATGTTGGAACGCACGGGGTATATGCAGCCCGAGTGCGTTCAAAAGGCTCCAGCAGCTGGTTATGATGCATCGTCCTGTTATTTTCTTTATTTCTGAAACCAAGTGTAGTTCTACTTTTGCTAATGTTGTTAGAACTAAGTTAGGATTTACTTCAGGTTTTTATGTGGATGCTTATGGTCGATCTGGTGGATTAATGCTTCTATGGAATGAATGTGATATCTCTATTTTGTCTTACTCGAAGGGCCATATCGATTGTCAAATTTCTGATACTTTTGGTAATTGGAGGTTTACTGGATTTTATGGGCACCCTAATACACAAAAAAGAAATGTTTCTTGGAAACTGTTGAAAAGACTAAAGAATTACTTACCAACTCTTCCTGATTCTTGGATTATTGGTGGGGATTTCAATGAAGTGTTGTTTAATCATGAAAAGAAGGGTGGTCTGGATTGCAGAATAACAAGGACTCTTCCTTTTCAAGAAGCTGTGATACACAATTATCTTAAAAGTTGCAAGATGTATGGCCCAAAATTTACTTGGCATAATAGGAGAAAGGGTAGCCAGTACATCAAAGAGAAGATAGATCGATTTCTGATCAATGACAACTGGTGTGAGATGTTCCCAAACTACAATGCAAAGACTCTGAGTTTTCTAGGATCTGATCATAGACCTATTATGATTGATCTTGGTGGACAAAGAATAAAATTGAGAACAGCCTCTACAACTTTTAAATTTGAGAATTATTGGATGAAAGAGCCAGATTTTGGTAAAGCTATGTGTGTAGCCTGGAACAAGCATGATCAACAAATGCAGCTACCAGAAAAGTTAGGACATTGTGGCAAGATGATGAGTGCTTGGGCAAAGAACAAGGGTGGTACACTTTCTCACAAGCTCAAACAAGTCCAGCAAGAAATCAATAACATATTGGACAATGAAGATGTGGTTCCAAATATGGAGAGAGTGGGATCATTAGAAGCTGAACTAGCTAGAATATCATCACAGGAGGAGTGTTTCTGGAAACAAAGGGCTAGGGTTTCATGGCTTAAAGAAGGTGACCAAAACACAAAGTTTTTCCACTCTAGGGCTAATATGAGGAGAAGAGTGAACAGGATTTTGAAGGTGCAAAATGCTGATGGGATTTGGCAGTATGAGAATGAGGGGATCAAGTCGACATTCAAAGGCTATTATGAAAAATTGTTTACTTCGGGACAGCCTTCTTTTGATGATATTAGAAGGGCTACTCAATTCTTATCAGGCAAATTATCTAGCTTGGATGTTGACATGCTAGATTCACCATTTACCAAAAACGAAGTATTCAAGGCGGTTAAAGATCTCTCACCATGGAAAGCGCCGGGCCCGGATGGTTTCCCAGCATCCTTTTTTCAAGCCAACTGGAGTGTGATTGGGGAAAATGTTTCAAATGCTATCCTTCATGTTCTAAATGGAGATGGTTCTTTACAAGCATGGAATCATACCATTATTACACTCATTCCAAAAATTGGTAACCCATCTTTGCCAAATCATTGCAGGCCGATTAGTCTTTGTAATGTATGCTACAGAATATTGGCTAGAACAATGACCAATCGGTTAAAGCATATATTGGAGAGTGTGATTGATCAGAATCAAAGTGCCTTTGTTCCTGGAAGAATCATTACAGATAATATTCTATTGGCATATGAAGGTATGCACTATCTTAAGACAACAAAGAGTAAGATAGGGTATGCTGCTTTGAAAGTGGATATGACAAAGGCTTATGATAGAATATAATGGTCTTTTCTTAAGACAACTCTGGAAATTATGGGATTCTCTCAGAAATGGATTAATCTAATATGGAAATGTGTTACTTCTGTGAAGTATTGCATAAAGATCAATGGTTCCATGTCAGATTATTTTGAGCCCTCTCGTGGCTTAAGGCAAGGAGATCCTTTATCTCCTTATCTGTTTGTAATTTGTGCCCAAGTATTCTCCTCCATTGTCTCCTCAATGGTTCAATCCAAGCAGGTTTCAGGCATTAAAATAGCAAGATCAGCACTTGTGCTCTCACATCTTTTCTTTGCAGATGATAGCTTGTTCTTCTTCAAAGCTTCAAAAAAGGAGGTACAAGCAATGGCCAATGTGATATACACATATGAAAAAGCTTCAGGCCAACTGGTCAACAGGGACAAATCTTCGATTACTTTTAGTAATCTCACTTGCCAGGCAAATGTTGATCAAGCAAAAACTATCCTTGGAATTCAATCATCACAGGGGCATGATCTTTATTTAGGCCTCCCAACTATGATACCCAAAGCAAAAAGATTGAAATTCAATTATTTGGTGGAGAGGGTGAAAAAGCAGGTGCTCTCTTGGAACAATAAGCAATTTTCTGAGGGTGGAAGAGAAGTCCTGATCAAAGCTGTCCTACAAGCCATTCCATCCTACACCATGTCTTGTTTCCGAGTTCCTACTTCAGTTTGCATGGACATTGAAAAAATGATTGCTAATTTCTGGTGGGGCAACAATGAGAAAGGCAATAGAATTCATTGGAGAAAATGGAGTGATATGTGTGAACTGAAAGAGAAAGGTGGAATGGGGTTCCGTAATATGGCTCATTTCAATAAAGCTTTGCTAGCAAAGCAACTTTGGAGGATCATTACGAAGCCTAATAGTTTAATGGGAAAGATTTTTAAAGCAAGGTACTTCAAACATTCTTCACTATCTGAGATTGAGGTGGGCTCAAATCCATCTTTTGTTTGGAGATCCCTTTTATGGAGTAGGGAGTTGCTGGATATTGGTGGAAGATGGAGGATAGGTTGTGGCAAAGATGTCCAGGTTTTCAAAGATAGATGGGTATGTGGGCTTCAAAATGGGAGGATTTCTTCACGCATAGCTAGTGCATCTCCTGTTAGCCGATTTGTCCTTACTAATGGGGGATGGAATGAACAGTTAATACGACAAGCTTTCTTACCATTTGAAGCTGAGAGGATATTGGAGATGGAAACGCTGGGAGCTGAAGAGAAGGATGAATTATATTGGGCAGCCACATCAAACGGAAGGTATTCGGTAGCCTCGGGATATTCATTATCTAAACAAATTGAGGTATGGAATACCTGCTCAAATACGGCCAGTGCATCCAACCCAAAAATCAAATCGATTTTGTTCGACAAGATTTGGAAGCTTAAAATCCCACCAAAGGTACGCATATTTTGCTGGAAATTAGCTTCAAATATGATTGCATCAGAGGGTAGATTGGCCATGAAACACATTTCTGTTTATCCTAAGTGCACTCTTTGTGGTTTTTTTTGGGCTGATACATTGCATTGCATTTTTAAATGCCCTATTGCTAAAAAATCCTGGAAGTGCTTAGGATTTTGGCATGAGATTAAAGAGGCTATTAAGGGTTATTGTGGGGATTTTGTGGTCTGGTGTGTTGATCATATGAAGGGCAATCAAATGGCTTTAATTATAATGGTGGCTTGGGCTATTTGGAAGGAGAGATGTAAGATTATTCATACATATGTGCATAAACCTTCATGTTTGAAATTTGAGGTAGGATGGGTGGTTTCTTACTGGAATGAGTTCATGAATGTCAAAAAGGTGGATACTGGCATGGTTGATGTTGGTGCAAAATCAAAACAATACGGAACCATGAGAAGAAATGGAAATGTGTTGTATACAGATGCAACATTCCAACCTAACAATAACTTTTTTGCTATTGGATATGTGGTTCTGAGCAAAGAAGGAGATATTAAAATAGCAGGAGCAAAAAGGGTTTTGAATAATGGCACAGTTTGTGGAGCAGAATTGAAGGGCATTGAGACTGGATTAGAGAAATGTATTGAAAAAAATATTCAAATCCAGGAAATCAGATCAGATTCAGTGGATGCCATTGATGTTATAATGGGGTCAGGAGAAGTAGGGGAGAAGTAGGGATATTAGAAAGGAGAATGGTGAGCAGAATTTTGAATCTTATGCAACATGTCCTAGTGTGGGATTGCATGAAGGTGCCAAGAGAAAACAATAAAATTGCTCACATACTGGCCCAAAGTATTTATACCACTTCATCGCCTCAAGATTGGTGTGAAGATGATTGTCCACAGTATCTCAAGAATTTAGCTTTATCTCACTCTTTGTACTAAGAGTATCTTTGTATTATCCTTGTTATATTGTCAAAAAAATAAAAAATAATAGTGTATAATCTTATATTAGTGTGAATTGTTCATATTATGTCCTTCAAGTAAATGTTTCATATTATTTTTCCTTCTTTTTTTTAAAAGAAATTTTACATTAAAGTGAGGCCGAAGGGAATATGGTATATATAATTAGCAATACATCAGAAACCATATCAAGCAATCCATGTGGTATACTCAACATTTTTTTTGGTAAAGGATAGTATGCACTCGAGCATGTTATGCACCCTAGTCCATGTTGCACTTTTCAGTTTTACTGACTTACACTTTTTGGTAAATGGTGTTGCACTTTTCAATTATTAAACTGTATAATAATATTTTTAGTAATAATTGAAAAGTGCAACATCATTTACCAAAAAGTGTAAGTCAGTAAAACTGAAAAGTGCAACATGGATTAGGGTGCATAACATGCACTCGAGTCCATAGCAGACCAACCTTTTTTTTTTTTTTTACAAACAAGAAACAGTCATCTGTATCCGGTGAAAATCGAGAAATTGTCCTCTAAAATCTTAAAATTTTACAAACTAAAAAAGCCATTTTCAAATAGTGTTCGATCGATTACGTATTAATCAATATTCTATTGATTGGTTTGGTTATCGACAAAAGAGATTTATCTTAAGCCACTTCGTTTCTTTTTGTCCACGAGTCACAGCCGCCGCGTCTGCGTCTCAGAGCTTGAAATCCACTGATAAATCGCCACACAAAAACCACACAAGAAGATACATACTATAAAATCGAGTCTTCAAATCTTCAATCAAACGACACTGTGAAATCGTCCACACCCAAATTGAAATCGCCCACACCCAAATTGAAATTGCCCAATGGGATAAAATCGAGCCTTCAAACCTTCAATCAAACGACACCCAAATTGAAATCGATCGATGTAAGATTTGAGGAAAGGGGCAATTGGGAAATGAAAACGGTCGGGAGGGGAAACCATGGGTAAGGGTTAAAAATTAAAAAGGGAAAAACTGAATCCCAATTTTAGTATGTACCGTACACGCGAATGTATTGAAGAAATTGACAATTTGTTATTATTGACCTATAATTTAGGCAAAAACAATTTTTTTTTAAAAATATACCGTGAGTGTTTTTTTTTTTTGAAAAAGAAGGCAAGTTTAGATAAATAAGGAAAATATTTCATTCCTTTTGTTTTTTCTGGTGAAAAAGAATTACATTCGTTAATGTAATTCTTGGGGATTCTTAAAATGCCGTTTATATCTTCTTCATGTCCATCTATATATTACTTACTCCCCCTATTTCAAAATCATTTTAGTATTTTTGTTGTTTAATAATATAAAATAAAAAGAAGGGTGGGACTAATGACACCACAAATTTCCAAAACACTCTATACACACCTTATAATTTTAAATATAAAAATAGATATTTATAAAATTGACGAAGTAATCTTACATAAATTAAGGGTAAAGTAATTCCAAAAATAATTTTAAAAAATCTGAAAAAAAATGTAATTAAAATTTTAAAGTATTTTAAAAAATCAATTAAATCTTTAAAAATAATTATTTTTTTCAAAAAAAAAAATCTGAGAAAATTAAATGGAATGTGATAATTAAAAAATCATAAAAAATCAATTAAAATAAAAAAAAATCAATTAATTTTTTTAATAAATTGTAAATAAATAATTAAATTAAAAAAATCAGGAAAAAATAAGATTTAATTTTTATTTAATTTTTTAAAATAAATATTTAGATATGATCGATTTGATTTTTATTAATTTAATTTAAAAAAATGAATTATTAATTGATATTTTTAATTTATTTATTTTATAAAATTTATTTTTTTCAGATTTCATTTAAATTTAATTGATTTTTCCATTCAAATAATTTTTAATATTTAGTTGATTTTTTAAAATATTTTCAAATTTTATTTAGTTTTTTCGTATTATTGAAAAAAATAATAATAATAAATTTATGAAATTTATATATATATACGTTTGAAGATTTGGTTTAATAATTCTATTAAAAAATATATTTAGTTGATTTGAAGATTTTCCTAGATTCGTTTGAAGATTTTCCTAGATTTCGATGAACATAAATAGAACGGATTAAGGAGAGTAATATTTTTTTAGTTTTTATTCAATTTGTATTTGTTTTGAATGATAAAGGGTAAATAGAAAAGAATTGAGGTATATTTAGTAATAAATTTTAATGGAGTGTGTATAACATTTTATGGGTGCATGTTAATAGTCCAATCAAAAAAAAATTGACACATTAAATAGTATTTCTCTTTTTTTTTTTTTTTTCCCTCATTTAAATTCTCATAATTTATTCTAAAATATATCAAGATAAAAAAAAAAAAAAAAAAAAAAAGAGGTAATGATAATTTTGGAAAGAAGATACATAAATATATTTTTAATATTGAAAATAAGAAATTGTAGAGATTTAAATATAGATAATTTATGTATATTAATGGTAAAAATAGTTGAAACGATAAATTTTTTAAAATAATATTTTAAAATCAAAAGCGAAAAATAATACTCCCTCTGTTCCACTATAAGTTTCCCACTTTCTCTCACTATAAGTTTCTCATTTCATTTTTGACATATTATTTTCTCTCTCTCAAACTCATCACTTCTACTTTATCTATTATTTTATCATACTTCATCTAATACCCCTCTATTATTTTCTCTCTCACCATCACATCACTTATACTTTATCTATTATTTTATCATATTTCTTAATCAAAACATCCAAAAGAAAGGAGAAATTTATAGCGGGACGGAGGGAGTATGAAATATAAGTGTGAGATGATCGATATTATAAGTGAATCCTTCCTCAAGAAAAGTTAAATGAAGTCGTTGGTCAAAACCTGAGCACAGTCTAACAAGTAACAATTGACTTCCTAGTTAACCAAAATTGCATGGTTGATCTTAAATTAAATTACTAGAACCATTTAAAAATAAATTAAAATAAATACTTGTATGCATGTTGCAGTAATTTAAGGCATGTTTATTTTGGGACTTACTCGTCCGAACGTGGGATGTAACGTTCCACGTCCTGTTCTATTTTGTGATTTTACATTCGAATTTTCCCATTCAATTAAATTCACCCCTAAAAATACCTATACATTCTACTATTACATCTAATTCCACTACTCTTACACAATTTGATTTGACATAAAGTTACATCTCATCCTACTCAAAATTCCAAAACAAACACACACACACACAATTACTATTTATCAGGATTTCTCCATCCAAAATTTTCTCATCCTAAAACAAACATCCTCTTTAAGTATATTTTTAATTAGTAGTACTTTACTAGCCCTATACCCGCGTTTTACGCGGAGTCGATTTATTAAAATTAGAGTCAATTTATTAAAATAATAATTTTAAATACTATATTAATTTTTATATCTTTTTCATTTTGTTAGAGTATGTGAGAATAATTTTTTTTATTCTAATATATTTATAACATATACATATCTATAAATTTGAATCTATATTATTATATTTATATTTTTATATATTATAATATTTTTTAATATATTAATAAAATGTGTATTAATAAAATTATAATTTAATTGTAAAATTAAAAAAAAATTAATAAGAAAGAGCATTATAAAATAATTTTATATGTGTTATTATATGTTATAGATATTTATAGGGTTGAGTTTTGCAGGGTTTATAGTTATTTGTGGGATAAGATTTTAAAATTCTAAATATAAAATTTAAAGTAGAACCGAAAGTAGAACGGTGTGGAATTGTGACATTTCAAGTAACCCACAAAATAGTATTTAATTTTTCCGTATTTTAATCTTTTTTTCATTTCAATTATTAAAAACTATTCCCTCCGATCCCGTCATTATTTGCACACTTTCTTTATTGGGACGTCCCAAAATTACTTGCATACTCTTAATATGGAAATATCCCACAAAATTAATAACCTCACAACATCATTTTATTTTTCAAACTTGCCACTCTTTTTTTCTATACATTTCACTTTACACATCATCAAATCCACTTTACACATCATCAAATCCACTTTACACATCATCAAATTACCTAAAATACCCCTCATTTATCTTACATCATCAACCACTAAATTCACTTTTTTTAAACAATTCACTTTTTTTAAACAACGTGCCGCTCAAACTATGCAAATAATTCCGGGACGGAGGGAGTATTATATTATAACAAATAGTAATTGCATAATTTTCTCAACTAAGTCAGGTACATCTTTATCCGACACTTCAATTAACTAATCAAACTTTATTGAAAGATTTTGAATTTTTCAAGTAAAGTTTGTTAAATTATTCTAAAATACACTTACTATTTGATTTTTTTTATTGTCAATTACTAAAAATACTCTAAGATCCTCAACCATACTTATATATCTTAAAAAGTTTTTTAAAATTATTTTAGAATACATTCATAAAGTCAAATACATATAGTTTCTTTACCCTTCATTCTTTGTATGAAATCGTCCAATGTATATTATAAAAAATTTATTTACATAAAATATATAAAGTAATTACGTTACTTCCAACCGGGATTGATTATTGATATAATGCCCGGCCACATCATATATTTTTTTATTATATTTCTAGATTATTCCTATTTTATATCATAAATCTATCTTATCTCTTCCATGTAAATAGGATTAAAAAAAAAATGATATTTTCAATGATTAAAAAAACCATTCCAAAAATTCGATGTATAATCTTAAAATTATTTTGAATATATATATATATATATATAATAATTAAATAGGATAATTTTTTTAATTAAAAGTTATTTTGAAAAATTAAAAAATATTTAAAAAAATCATTCCAAAAATATTTACAAATTTATTTTTAAAAAAAACTTTAGATTTGAATATAAAATCTTTAAATGAATAAGTATAAAGTCATACGCAATATAAATTATTTTGAAAAATATACCGTAAATAAATTATATATTGGAGTATTTAAACAATTTTTTCATAAAATAAACTTTTTTACGCATATCAAAATAAATTTATTATGATAAAATGATTTATTTCATGTAAAAAAAAATATATTTCATATATTAAAAATCATGTATTTAGGTCTAAAACTCATTTTTTATTTACTAAACATTAATTGATCGATTAATTTTTTATTTTTTTATTTTTTTGTGAATCCTGAAAGAAATAAGGTTTGTGATAAAAAATAGGAATAATCTAGAAATATAGAATAAATAATATATGATGTGGCATTGCACATAAGCGATGGCATAAAATTTGTGTCCACCGTTGGACATTATATCATTCCCGTATTATTTTTCTCAACAACTCTAATTTATAAAAAAAACAAAAAAAGAATCATCTTACAATTAATATTGATAAACTTACAAAATCATCTTACAATTAATATTGATAAACCTACATTCATTTATAGTCATTTATAGTGTATCTTACAATTAATATTGATAAACCTACATTAATTTATAGTGTATATTTATTAGAGAGGGTGTCTACAAAGTACTAAGTTAATGTATAATTTTTATGAGTACTCTAAAGAATAGAAAATTTAAGAAAATTGTAAAATAAAATGTAAAAGAATTGAAAGAGAGAGAAATATATCATCTAGTAGAAATCTACAAAAGAAATCATACATGTTGATCAAACAATAAAAATAAATTATATCTGAGATATCAAGATCATACTCCGACAATAAAAAAAATTAAAAGTGATCTACCCGATTGATTCT
Organism: Galeopsis tetrahit; assembly: GCA_963675135.1. Taxonomy (NCBI): domain Eukaryota; kingdom Viridiplantae; phylum Streptophyta; class Magnoliopsida; order Lamiales; family Lamiaceae; genus Galeopsis; species Galeopsis tetrahit. The sequence continues at coordinate 60,822,524 of OY776132.1, forward strand.
AATTAAATTAAAAAAATTATAATTAAAAACATAAAACAAAAATATCAAGGAAATCAATTTCGTAAATCTATTAACTTACAAGAAAAAAAAATTAAGAAACTGTAAATCTATAAATAAGAGAGAGAGAGAGGAGAGAACAGGTAAGTAAAATAGAAAAATGAGAAAGAACAAAAAAAATTAAAGAAAAGTTTAAAAGAAAATAATTGAAAAAAGAAAGGAAAATTTAAGAAAATTATAAAAAAAATTGAAGAAAATTGTAAAAAAATTTGTAAAAAAAATTGTAAAAGAATCGAAAGAGAAATATATAATCTAGTAGAAATCTATAGAAGAATCAGCTTAAAAAAACGAAAGAATGATAAAGTAAAATGAGATCTGAAAGGAGGAGATGACAATTATATATATAGGAGATGAGATTAGGAATATACCGGGAATTCTGTTTCATTTAAATTTGAATATTAGAAAATAAGATTAAAATGATTTCAAATTTAAAAATAATAATTATGAGTAAATAATATTAAAATTATTATTTTGATATGAAAATAGAAAAATTGATTTTTTTTTAATTAGAATGTCTGAGAATGCAGGATTTTGAAATTGAAATTGTGAACCATTATATTCTCACAAATATAGAGTATTAATTAATATTAATATTAAGATTTGAAATTGAAGAATTTGACAAATTAGGAGAATTTTTTTTTTAATAAGAGGGATTTTGAAATGAAAGAATTTGAAGGGGTGAGAGATTAAAAATAATAATTATAATTTAAAATTTTGAATTATAATTTTGAGATTAAAATAGGAAAATGGATTGCCTGAGAATGCAGGGATTTTGAAATAGACGATTTTTTGTGAAGAGAGAGATTGTGTAGAGTGATAAAATTGTGACACGTGTCCCATTATATTCTCACAAATATAGTGCCCACCGTTGAACATTATATCATTCCCGTATTATTTTTCTCAACAACTCTAATTTATAAAAAAAACAAAAAAAAGAATCATCTTACAATTAATATTGATAAACTTACAAAATCATCTTACAATTAATATTGATAAACCTACATTCATTTATAGTCATTTATAGTGTATCTTACAATTAATATTGATAAACCTACATTAATTTATAGTGTATATTTATTAGAGAGGGTGTCTACAAAGTACTAAGTTAATGTATAATTTTTTATGTGTACTCTGAAGAATAGAAAATTTAAGAAAATTGTAAAATAAAATGTAAAAGAATTGAAAGAGAGAGAAATATATCATCTAGTAGAAATCTACAAAAGAAATCATACATGTTGATCAAACAATAAAAATAAATTATATCTGAGATATCAAGATCATACTCCGACAATAAAAAAAATTAAAAGTGATCTACCCGATTGATTCTAATTAAATTAAAAAAATTATAATTAAAAACATAAAACAAAAATATCAAGGAAATCAATTTCGTAAATCTATTAACTTACAAGAAAAAAAAATTAAGAAACTGTAAATCTATTAATAAGAGAGAAAAATTTAAGAAACTGTAAATCTATAAATAAGAGAGAGAGAGAGGAGAGAACAGATGAGTAAAATAGAAAAATGAGAAAGAACAAAAAAAAATTAAAGAAAAGTTTAAAAGAAAATAATTGAAAAAAGAAAGGAAAATATAAGAAAATTATAAAAAAAAATTGAAGAAAATTGTAAAAAAAAAATGTAAAAGAATCGAAAGAGAAATATATAACCTAGTAGAAATCTATAGAAGAATCAGCTTAAAAAAACGAAAGAATGAGAAAGTAAAATGAGATCTGAAAGGAGGAGATGACCATTATATATAGGAGACGAGATTAAGAATATACCGGGAATTCTGTTTCATTTAAATTTGAATATTAAAAAATAAGATTAAAATGATTTCAAATTTAAAAATAATAATTATGAGTAAATAATATTAAAATTATTATTTTGATATGAAAATAGAAAAATTGATTTTTTTAATTAGAATGTCTGAGAATGCATGATTTTGAAATTGAAATTGTGAACTATTATATTCTCACAAATATAGAGTATTAATTAATATTAATATTAAGATTTGAAATTGAAGAATTTGACAAATTAGGAGAATTTTTTTTTTAATAAGAGGGATTTTGAAAAGAAAGAATTTGAAGGGGTGAGAGATTAAAAATAATAATTATAATTTAAAATTTTGAATTATAATTTTGAGATTAAAATAGGAAAATTGATTTTTTTAATCAGAATGCCTGAGAATGCAGGGATTTTGAAATAGACGATTTTTTGTGAAGAGAGATTGTGTAGAGTGATAAAATTGTGACACGTGTCCCATTATATTCTCACAAATATAGAGTATTAAAATTAAGATTAAGATTAATTAATAATTAATATTAATATTAATATTAAGATTTGAAATTGAAGAATTTGACAAATTAGGAGAATTAATTTTTTTTAATAAGAGGGATTTTGAAATGAAAGAATTTGAAGGGGTGAGAGATTAAAAATAATAATTATAATTTAAAATTTTGAATTATAATTTTGAGATTAAAATAGGAAAAATTGATTTTTTTTAATCAGAATGCCTGAGAATGCAGGGATTTTGAAATAGACGATTTTGGTGAAAAGAGAGATTGTGTAGAGTGATAAAATTGTTACACGTGTCCCATTATATTCTCACAAATATAGAGTATTAAGATATTATACTAAGTTGCATGGTATAGTAGTTTCACATTGTTTTAATGAATGGACACAATTTTGTATCATGCAACTAGTGTACATTGTTTTAATAAATGAAAGGATACAATTTTGTATTCATCTGGATGAATAAATTTTGTATGCAATTGAGTCAACGGTGCATATCATCCAACTAAATCTTTCGGCATTAACTGTCCACGTCGATCCTTATGACATATTTTCCCTTGTTGATCCTTGATGGAGTATGACACAAGTGTATGGGGAAATACACTTGTGTATGCAAATTCTTTCTTTTTCAAAACAGTTTGATCTTATCAGGGAGGTTGTCTAACAACTAGCCTGAGTGTGAACTTCAATAGATACTTGTTCTACTGAAAACTATTAAGTGACCAGTTGGATAAATATCTAAAAGAGTTGCTAAGTGCGGAATGTGGTTGGCCTTTTTCTTGAAAGAATACTCCAAGTTAATTTCTGAAAACACAGTTGATCAGGGACTTTGTCCAAAACAGTTTTTCTTAACTTACTGAAATTAACTCTTTAAGGATGATTGATTGGAAGTAATGTAATAATGAAATAAGTGCAGTAAGTAAATGACACAACAATTTATAGTGGTTCAGAGTCTCAAGCTCCTACATCCACTTTCCCTGATTGAATAGGATAATTCTTTAACACCTGGAATTAGCTTGTTTTATAGTGCCAAGGTGCACTGATCAACAACACTATCTTAGTGCTTTGATCCCTAGGAAAATCTGAGTCCTAGTGCTCAATCTCACTGAGTTAAGACTGTATTTTCACTTAACAGTCCTTAACTCCTCACTTCTACAACAAACTCTACTTCACTCAATGAGGTAAGGGTTTGAGGTTTTGGTCCTAACTAATAGAGATACACTTTACAATAAGAACAGTGTAAAAGCTTAGGATATCTCAATGACTAAGCTTTGGATATTACAAGAAAGACTTAGCTTTAGAAGTGATCAAGAAACTTGGGATTGTGAAGAACAACTTTGGTTTCCTTTGATTGCTTGATAGTAGTTTGATAGCAGATAGTTGGATACTTGAATCCTTGGATCACTTCTGAATTTATAGAGCAATTTGATCAACTATCCGTTGGAGATATAGCAATTCAAATTGTCTATTTGCAGCTCCATTGAAACGGTTATGAAGCTTGTCCTTCTATTATCCACTGTGTAGTAGACTCTTCAATGGTTGCTTGAATGAATGTGTTGACTTCTGAAAAATGCGGCTGAGATGACTTGTGTCAGCTTCCAAATTTTGCACATTTCCCAAGGTTGATTGTGGCAGACTTTACACTCAACCAACGGTCAGATGGGACAAGTCCCATGAACATTCCTGCTGCAAATAGAATGTTCCAACATTCATTCAATTCTTCAGTCTTTAATGCTTCTAAGTCTTCAATGCTTGTGTTCAGGCTTGATTGTATTTAAATGCTTCATTTAATTTGTCTTCTATGTGCATCATTCAATGCTCTTGATCTTCAAGCCTTGAAACTGATCTGACATTGCACTTATCAGTACTTACAGTTTCTTTGCATCTCTGATTATCAGTTAAGTTGTCCTCTTTAGCAAGCTTATCTCTGTGGCATCAGCAGACTTGTCCTAAAAACACTAAAGATACTTAAAGCTGTCTAACATTCCAGCTTTGGACAACTACCCTGATCTATAAACCTCACAACATTTCTGAGATTTAGACTTATGCATTTTACTGTCTCAACTATCCTGAGACAACTAGACTGATGCATACTTGAATGTATCTCAACTAATCTGATCATCATCAATCAGGGGTTTTGGTATATTAATCAAAATCAATTTATTTCCCAACACCCCTCGCCACAATACATCATCAATTTTGCAACGCACTTGCGTCATAAAATAATCGTCATCCTATCCTGATCCAATTAAAAAATGGCGATACTTTAAGAATTTTTAGCTGGTCTATTTTAATACTCTGATCTAGTACAAATTTGGATAAATTTTTTTAATAAATTAAAATCAAAGTTGGTTCTAAGAATCAACTAATTTAGAGATCAATTCTACTATTCATTAATGGGAGCCCCAATTAAAGTTAGAATAAAATTCAATTTGTATGAAAACCCGGTCTCGAAAATGGTTTGCACCCTAAAGGTTTAAACCTCATACCTAAAGAGGAGCGTATTTTTAACTCTCAAACTTACACCTACTAAACTACATGACCTCTACAAAGTGGACATATGTCTTTCTCGACCAGCTATGTCTTGTGACATAAAGCACACAACTTATGATTACATGTAGTTAAAATCATTTCATATTATCTAAAGTTAAACTCCATGATAACTAGTGGTCTAGTGCACAGTTTGCTGTTGTGTGAAAGCTTGCAACTTATGCTTTAGTTTAGCTTTTTTGAGGTTTATGAAGTAGATGATTATTTCTGATTTGTAAAACATTTTTATGCCATGGCTAGGTTACCACATGAGTTGCTTCATAACATTTTTCCCTTCTGCCTCAACATTCATATATCCTTAAGTAATGTTCAATTTCAAGGCTAGCAAAGACACTGATACATAAAAAAATTCTCATATTTGCATATTTATTTCTGATATCCATTCTAATAACTAAAAGAGTTTCAAAATACAAAAGATATACCACATTTCACTAAATTTCATTGAAATAAAAATGTTTAGATTCTAATAACTATAAAGAGAAATCGAAATGTTAAATAATTAGATAGTTGGAGGACAAACTAATTAAAGATTCCTTTTATTACCGAATTTAAGAAGAAAAAAATCAGACGTAGTATATACGTAGTATTTAAGAAAAAAAAAAAAAGATATTTATTTTATGTTAATGGATTCATAAATAATTATTTAGTTTTACTAGACAAATAAACTTACCATTGCATGATATTACATAATTAAATCCATAAAATTTACAAACTACCATATTTATGTTCCCCCAACTCAATGTTCTACCAAATATATATCGATCTTTACAAGAATTAAAATTTCGTGATAAGAGAAAGCGTAAAGGAAAAAAAAAAGTTTAATTGTCTCATTAATATAATTTGAACAGTATAAATTTGGATAAATATGATTAGCACGTACAAATTTGAATAAATATGCAATATAGTATTAGATGATATGATATCTACAAAGTGGGCATGTGTCCTTCTCGGCCATCCATGTTTTAAAACATAAAACCTATGATCGTATGTAGTAATCCTTACCCGAATTTCACCGTGCTTATATTTTTTCAAACATATTACGCACATATATATTATGACTACCCATATATATAGTTATAAGTCCGGAATATCACTACAAGAAAAAAGGTTTTTAGCATCGGATTTTTTTTGATACCAAAGATGAAATATTTGATACCAAAGGGTTTTGGTATCAAATGTATTTCCGATATAACTTCCGATACATATACTCCCGATCCTAAAGACCTTGTGTCAGAAAAAAAAGTCTGATACCAAAGGGTAACCCTTTAGTATCAGAAATGTATAATATCGATAAATATTTTCTGATACTAAAGGATTGAACTCTTTAGTATCAAAATTGTATTTAGTATCGGATTATTGTATCAATTTTTTTTGATACAACAATGTATTTATAGCATCGTAAACTTTTACCGATACTAAACATATAGTATCAATAAATATTTTCCGATACTAAAGAATTGAACTCTTTAGTATCAGAATTGTATTTAGTATCAAATTATTGTATCAAATTTTTTTGATACAACAACGTATTTATAGTATCGTAAACTTTAACCGATACTAAAAATATAGTGTCAATAAATATTTTCTAATACTAAATGATTGAACTCTTTAGTATCAAAATAATATTAGTATCGGATAATGGTATAGAATTTTTTTGTTACTAAATTGTATTTATAATATCCTAAAATTTTATCTGATACTAAACATATCAATACATCAATTTTGATACTAAAATTAATGGTATAATTTTTTTTTAATTTTTTTAAATATTACAAATATATTGTATCAACAAAAAAGTAAATGCTATAAAATTGAATTTGACATGGAAAAAATTTATAAATGTTGAATGTAAAATTTTTAAAAATTACAAATATTAAGTTTCCACTATACCAAAATCTATCTAAAACCTATGTCATTACAAGGACAATTATAGAATGCAGTAAAGATTATAAAGTTTTCCTTTACATTTATAATAGAAACTTTTTTGAAGATGTAATTCTCCAACACACTACTGTGACAGTGGCTTCTCATGGTGCCTTTTCGAGCACTTCTGGCTTCTGCAACGTCTTTTTACTTTGAATAATTATGATGCATATGCCTGAATGTAAAATGTAGATAAATGATTTAACATAAAAGAATTTAGGGATAGTAAATAAATAGAGTAGTTGTTGCCAAAGACTTTGTGTACGTATAGTATAGCCTCGCATAATGAATTTCAATGTAGATATGATAGAAAATTACAAAAGTAAGCATATGCAAGTTTTTAGAGATAATACCAAAATGATCTTCCAAAGGGTTTCTTTAGTTAGCTCATCCAAGAGCTTTCTCCAATCTTCTAAATCAAAAGGTATCAATTTTGGATCTCTTGCAAGCAAGAGAATGTAGGATGACAACTTCCTCCCATTTCTACCTTTTGGTTGTCCATGAACATTAACCTGCACACCTAAACTAAAATAATGATATTAAGAAAAACAGGTCGATGATCATGACTCCACGAGTCCTCACTTAAATTATTACCTTGTTTGTTAGAGGACAATTCAAACTTCAAAATATACATGGACCCAAATATAGCAAGAGACACCTAACTTTTTAGTAAATCATTCCCGCACGATATCAAACACGTGGTTTCCTTCTTCAGAAGACTCAGCTGATATTTAAATTTTATCTATTTCCTCTTTTAGAGGTATGTACTGTTGATAAAATTAAATAAATTCTATAAAGCTTTACTCACATTAAAGCAGTGGATCAAGTTATTCAATAAAACAACACATTAAGAACTAGAGTAAACTTTAACACTTAACTCAAAAATCAACGAGGGCATAAGTAATGTTCATGACTGATATGTATATACAATGAAGTAGAGAGCTACAGGCACCAGTAAAGATTGATTAGCACCACTAGACCATACAAATTACAAATTCTAAGCATACAAATACACTACTGGAAAGTTTCCAACTTCTTATAAAATGTGCAATGTCTCCTACAAAAGGAAATTTGAAATAGCAACTACAAAAAAAAAAAATTAAGCCAACTTATCAGTGCCCTAAACGCATAAACATATAACATACAAGTCATGAAAAATGAGCAAATGAAGCACACACATCATTAATAGTAATAGGCTATCATTGACTTCAAGCATAAAAAATGGTAGAAGTAGAGTGAAATTAGTAGTATACCTTCTTGGAATCATTTTCCTTGAGCCAGTTGATTCAAGCCTCAATATCCTTAACACCCTGATCATCAAGTCAATTGACTACTGCGGAGGTTCTGCAACCTATAAACCTACATTCCCTTCATATAAACTGATTTGCAAGAAAAAATCAAATAAGAAATGGCGACGAACACACAAAGACATGAGCAACACATATAAATGCACATACAAATGCTTAGGATAGACAATAGTTGATGCCCATACAAATGCACATAATTACAATCAAAACAAGCCACATTAAGTATGAGCAAATATTACTCTTACAAATTAAAATCAAGACAAAATAACTGCTTTATATTAACAACATGATATTACCTTGATGAATCTCATTCATCTCTAGCTCTTGATGAATCTCAATGCATAACATCAAGTTTTTGAAAGAAAATGTGTTGGAAAATTTAACATGTGTCGCTCCTCTATTTTGATTTTATCTGAAAGATACAGTGTATCCTCATTCGGTGCTGGATTTCCTGATTGTAAGCAAGCTACATAAACAACAGAATGACTATTAATACCAGAACATTTTTAAAAACTGAACAACTACTTTGAATGCAACATAATTATCAAACTTGTTCATCAGTTGCATAAATAAACATGAGAACCGCTTCTTCAATTCAACTATTACACAACACAAATGCAACGCCGATTAATACCAGAATATCAAAATCCAAAAAACTAATGCGCAGATCTGAAAATCATAATTAAATAAAACTCGTCTAGCTTCCCCAAATTAGTCTTCTAGAAGTAACCAAAATACAACAAAACTAAATTATGAATTGGTCTTGATTTGATAATTCGAAGTAATTCTAATCATCTTAAGTACTCTTGGTTTTCTAATAATAAACCAACTAATAGGAGTCCACAATTGAAATACTAGGGAAGACTTAAGAGATTGGTATGACGAAACAGAACAACTTTTATTAACAATAATAAAATGTCTGCAACAAGAAAATACCAATTTACATCAACATCAGCAAACCATCCTAACAACAATATTCTGAGAAATTAACAAATTTAGGCCTGAAATCGAATGGATCACAATAATTTCGAGTCATTGAATTAAACAATTAACAAACCTTTTTCAGAGATAGTATTGAGGTTTGGAGGCTATGGAACACTGATCCATATAGGTGCAGAGAGACTGGATCTGGTTTGTCTCTCCGAATTGAACTTTGATTCGCCGGAGCGCAGCGGCTGAGGAGAGAAGCCGCCCGGAGTCGGAACGAGCGGTAGGGAACCGTGCGTGGCTGAACGGAGGGTCGCGCATCGTCTGCTGGAACGGACCACGGCGGCACGTGCGCAGCAGCGGCAGACAATGGAATTGTCGTCGGCGCCGGGGAAGATGACGCCATGGGAGTGGACGTCGGAAGCTTATGGTGCAACGGTCGCACAGGTACGACCGTCAGAGAGAGGTGGTGGCCGGGGGCGCTGAGAGTGCTGGCGGTTGAAGAATGTACGGTTATATCCTCACTGTGTGAAAATCGCACACAGTGAGGGTTTTTTGCTTGGGCTGGGCTTTTGATGAGTTTGGGGATGAAGGCATTTGAAATCTTCAATTTATTTAACAAAGTAAGGAGATATAGCAATGGGTATTGGTATCGGTACGATAATTACAATAAAAAAAAATTATTTTATCAATAAAAATAACAATAATATCAAAAAAATTATTTGATGAAAAAAATAATGGTACAAATAAATAAATTACTAATACTAATATAGTAATAGTATCAAAAAAAAATGTTGGATGCTATTAAAATTAGTGGTATCGGAAATTAAATGTCCAATACCAATGATAACTAGTATCAAAAAAATTATTTGATTCAAAAAATAAGTAGTATCAATAAATAAATTATTAATACTAAAATAACCATAGTATCAAAAAAGTGGTGGATGTTATAAAATTAATGGTTTCAGAAACTTAATTTCCGATATCAATCATAAATTGTATTAAAAATAATTATTTGATACAAAAAATAAGTAGTATCAATACATAAATTATTAATACTAAAATAGTAATAGTATCAAAAAAATTGTGGGATGCTATTAAAATTAATGGTATCAGAAATTAAATTTTGGATATCAATAATAACTAGTATCAAAAAAATTATTTGATATAAAAAATAAGTAGTATTAATAAATAAATTACTAATACTAAAATAATAATAGAATCAAAAAAAAGTTTGGATGTTATTAAATTAATGGTATCGGAAATAAAGTTTCTGATACCAATGATAAGTAGTATCAAAAATATTATTTGATACAAAAAAAATAAGTAGTATCAATAAATAAATTACTAATGCAAAAATAGTAATAGTATCAATAAAGTGGTGAATGTTATAAATTTCCAACACCAATGATAAGTAGTATCAAAAAAAATATTTGATACAAAAAATAAATAGTATCAATAAAACAATTACTAATACTAAAAATAAAATCAATAGTATTGAAAATTTAATTTCCGACACTAATGATAAGTAGTATCAAAAAAAAAAAATTGATAAAAAAAATAAGTGGTATCAATAAAATAATTACTAATACTAAAAATAAAATTAATAGTATCGAAAATTTAATTTCCGATACCAATGATAAGTAGTATCAAAAAAAATATTTGATACAAAAAATAAATAGTATTAATAAAACAATTACTAATACTGAAAATAAAATTAATAGGATCGAAAATTTAATTCCGACACCAATGATAAGTAGTATCAAAAAACAATATTTGATACAAAAAATAAGTGGTATCAATAAAACAATTACTAATACAAAAAATAAATAGTATTAATAAAACAATTACTAATACTAAAAATAAAATTAATAGGATCGAAAATTTAATTCCGACACCAATGATAAGTAGTATCAAAAAACAATATTTGATACAAAAAATAAGTGGTATCAATAAAACAATTACTAATACTAAAAATAAAATTAATAGTATCGGAAATTTAATTTCCGACACCAATGATAAGTAGTATCAAAAAATTTATTTGATACAAAAAATAAGTTGTATCAATAAAACAATTACTAATACTAAAAGTAAAATTAATAGTATCTGAAATTCAATTTCCAACACCAATGATAAATAGTATCAAAAAATTATTTGATGCAAAAAAATAAGTAGTATCAATAAAAAAAATTGATGCCAAAATAACTTTGGTATCAAAATATTACGGATGCAATAAAATTAATAGTATCAAAAGATAAATTTTTGATACCAAGTATGCAAGTAGTATCAATAGTTTTATTGTTGATACTAAATGATAAAATTTAGTATCGAAAAATGCATCCGATACCAATTTTCCGATACTAAAAACCTCTTTTCTTGTAGTGTATATCGGTATAGCGCAATTTGATATATTAACAAACAAATCTATATCAAATCTTCATCTTAATACTCACGGCTTTATAAATGATATGTACATTCTAATTTTCTTTCAAGAAGAAAAGTATCTCTTGACAAATATACCTTTAATTAAAATAATTATTTTATCATATTCCATGATTTTAACTTATTATAATTTATTTTATCTTTTTTCACATTTTTAACCTTTGGTAATTTATAAATTGTGAGTATTTCTAACATTAAAAGGGAGTAAAATTAGAAGAAAGTGTGTCGAGTAAAACACTGTTTAATTGATTAAATACAAATATGTGATGCCTAAAAACATTATTTATTTATAATTGGATGAAGTATTGATTAAAATCCTGTTTGAAGGTTTCGGCAAGGTTAGTTACGGAAATGTTTTATATTTAAATTCCTAATATGAAAAGATATGGATTTTTTTTTAATGCACACTAGCTAATATTGAGGGGTAGGTCTATTGTAGACTCAATTCCTTATAAGGAGTTGAGTAAATTTTAAAAAATTGGTAGGATTGATAATAAAAATAAAATACGCGAAAAATATGTATGATAATTTATGTAGTTTAAACAGTTGTGAATAGTTTTTTTTATGTTGAGGTCTTGTGTTCAACTCTTACATCTAACAATTTTCACATTTTTTTTTTAATTATAAAAGTGCATGTTGAAAATAAGGAAAAGTGTAACATGCAATTTACAATTTTTTAGCATGTTATTTTGCAATATTTGCAATAATAATTTCAGTTATAATGACATACACTTGTTAGTGATGTTATGTTACACATATTTTGTTGCACTTTTCAGTTGTAGTGACTTACTATTTTCAACAATATTTTTTAGTTATATTGACTTACACTTTTTAGTCATATTTTGTTGCACTTTTCAGTTGTAGTGACTTACAATTTTCAACAATATGTTCAGTTATAGTGACTTACACTTTTTAGTAATGTTATGTTACACTTTTTACTCGTATTTTGTTACACTTTTCAGTTATAATAACTTACACTTTTCATTAAAATATTGTGTTGCACTTTTCAAGTATATTGACATGCACTTTTTAATAATATTGTGTTGCACTTTCTAGTTATACTAACTTGCATTTTCTAATTATACTAACTTCCATTTTCTAGTTATAATGACTTATATTTTTCATTAAAAGTTGTGTTGCACTTTTCAATTATAATGACTTACACTTTTTAATAAAAAAATGTGTTACACTTTTTAGTAATATTGTGTTACACTTTTTAATAATATTAACTTACACTTTTCAACACACACAATTTCGAAAAAAAATTATCAATAAAAAAAAATTACAAAAAAAAAAAAAAATTAACCAAGTCAAAATTTTTATTTACAATAATCTTGATTATTTAGAGTTCACAATATTTTTGAATATTTAAGATTTAAGTTAACCAAGTCAACTATCCCTTATAAGGAATTGATTCTATATAAGACCAATCCAAGGATTGATGACAATTTCAAACAAATGTTTTTTGGTTTAACAATTGTATGGCACTAACTTTTATGTTCTGCAAATGCCTGAAGCCACTCTGGATGTCATTGTCACGTACCAAAAAAACTTACTCTCTCCGTTCAATTTCAATATTTGCACTTTTTTTTTTTTTTTGAAAATAATATTATTCACACTACTTTATTTCCACCCTCCAACAATCACTTATTTACTCAAATTGCCTCTAACTTTATTCATAAACAATCACTTTACCTATAAATGGACCCCCACATCTCATCATACCCCCCAACTTATCTACTTTATACATAAACTAATCAATATTCATTAAAACCCGTGCCCAGAGAAGTGAACATAATAAAATTGGACGGAGGGAGTATATTTTTTGTACATTTTTATAATTTTTAATTTTTTTATAATTCTTATTAAAAAATAAAAATTACTCACACACTACTTTAAACAAAGAATTACATCTTCCTCTTCCTGATAAAAAAAGAAAGAAAAGCTGTATGAATTTGGATGAATATAATTTACACGGTACACGTAAATTTACAACGGCATGATATTACATAATTCGATTTGATGAACTCAAAAATATATATCCCGAAGACAAACTATGCAAATGTGGAACAATGATCTGTTGTAAATAACTGCTTTATTTTTTCTTTTCTTTACTCAACTATCATGAATCTATGTTCCACCAACTCAAATTTCTGCAAACAAATTTTACCAAATATTTTTACAAGAATTAAATCTTTCTAATAAAAAAAATAGTATTGAAAAAAAAATGGTTCAGATTGTCTCATTAATATGATTTACGCACCGTATAAATTTGGATGAATATGATTTACACCCTACAAATTTGGATAAATATGCAACATAGTACTACACGATGTGACCTCTACAAAGTGGACATGTATCCACGTTGGCCAGCCATGTCTTGAGACATAAAGCATGAAACCTATGATCGCATGTAGTGATCCTTACTCGAGTTTCACATGTTTGTACTCCTCTAAACAGATTACGCATCCTCCACCAACATCTTCCTCTTCTCGAACATTATCGCATTTCTCGAATACGATTTCTCCTGGCCACGACTCTGTTGTGGTTGTGGTGGATGGCTCTCCGGTGAAACATAACGCCGGCACAATAAATTTCAATATCAAATAAATTGCAAATATAAGTAGTATTAGAAAGTAGCCTATAATCCCGGCAGCATCCATGACTTCTTAACCTTGTGAAATTAAGGTCTCAAATATTATATGAATGAATTCGATAAATCTGCTAGAAACTCTTTTTCTTTTTTCATTGACGGAGCTGGAGTATATATATATAGTACTCAGTATATCACGAGTAGGAGTAGACATATATATGCAGTTAGGATATCAAATGATATATCTTATTGGATATAGTGTTGGAAAAGGAAATAAAATATAAACTTGATACATATTAATTACACTGGTGACCGCCTTATTCGACTTAACCTAGATAAAACTTTATATGGAAATGGAAGGGACGTAACTCACTTATGGGGGAATTAAATTCCAGTCTTCACCAAATTTGGTTGCACCAAGTCAATCACATTATTTTATTTCATAAAAAAAAATAAAAATATTGCAGATTTAGATTCTAATAACTATAAAATTAATTAAATATTTTCTTCTTTTCTTTTTCAGGTGCCTTTTAACTTCTTTTTCATTGATTTTTTTTCTTTGTCTAAAATTCTCAAAAAAATATTATTAATTGATTATATTTTTTTATATACTAAATAGTACAATAATAATTTATTAATTTTTAACGCCTTTTTCATGATTTTTTTCTTTGCCTAAAATTCTCAAAAAATAATATTAATTGATTATATTTTTATATATTGAGCTATCCCACTTTGTCATTAAAACAATTTAATACATTCGTCTATTGTTAATGATAGTAATAATTAAATTAATTATAAATCTACCAAAATTAATTAATTTAACAATATTTTAACATTTGGTTAATTTTTAAAAATTTAAAAATTGTATTTAGGTTTATTTTAATTTTTTAATTTAATATTTATTTAAGATTGAGTTTATTTTTCTTTATTTTATTTTATTTATTTAATATTTTTCAGAAATTTTGTTAGATTTAATTGAATTTTATTTTTTTAATTTAATAATTTTGAAAATTTAGTTGCTTTTTTTAACGTTTTATATTTTTAATTTAAATATTTTTAATGTATAGTTGATTTTTCGAAATATTCTTAACTTTTTATTTATTTTTTCGTATTATATTAATTAGTAGTTAATTATTATATCAATTTGAATAATAATTATTAATTAATTTTTTTCAGTTTGGGACCAATTTTGCTTTTTTTTTTAATGTTTGGGACCAAATTTGCAAGATTTATTTCGTATGGGATCAAGTTTGCAAAATTTATTTCGTATGGGATCGTGTTTGCAAGACTTATTTCGTATGAAACCAAGTTTGCAAGATTTATTTCGTATTGGACCAAGTTTGCAAGATTTATTTTGTATGGGACTAAATTCAAATATTATGTGACCAAAAACCCAATAAACCCATGGTTAATGGGACCAAATTTACAATTTTCTCATTTTCTATGTCTAAATTAAATTAAGGAGCGCATAAATTATAGATACACAAAATGTGTTGTATATATAGACAAGTTATACGGTTTCTCTTTACTGTAGTGATAATACTACTGGGATGTGAACAATTTAGTTTTTGTATGATAATTTTCTGGAAATATAAAAAATAATTAATGTATGAATGCTTTGAATAGAATAAGATAGAGGACGGAAGGAAAGAATGAGGAAGAGAGGTTTTGGTTCAATTTTTCTGCATATACAATTTAAAATTTCAGAAATGATTATTCCACAGGGTACAATTATCAATTACAAATGCTAATTTAATTAAATGACATAAAATAAGTGACAGCACTTAATTCACATCCGAATGAGCTTTAATTCCATCTTCGATCGACTTTGTATCACTTTTTCAGGGAACCGGGAGCGTTCCCTCTGCACCAACGTATCATGCCGCCGGTAGCGGTAGTTGGTGGGATGGCGGTGGTAGGCCGACACCACAAAATGGAAGATGCCGTCTCGATTAAGACTGAAAGGAAAACAGATATTATAAGACATTGATGTGAGCACTCAAAATGTAGAGGCTATGTTTTCTGCATATCTTCATTACTCTAAGAATCAGAATATATACAAGGGAAGTGAGAGAGTGTGTTTGTTTTATCTATAACAATAAAGTACTCAACTATGCTAGGATGTTTACATCTGTCAAAATCCTACACATCTACTTTGTCTTTTATCTAAGCTTGCAGCTTTACAGTAGCAGTAGCTACAATCCAAACGTACTCTGATTAATCTGGTGCAGCAACATATTTCTTCAAGGGCTGTGATTGATTCTCATTGAATGGCCTTGATTCATTTGCAATGTTAACACTCCCCCTCAATTCGAGCGTTCCTAAGGAAACAACTCCAAGTTTGTTTCTGAGGTTAGCAAAGAATTGAACACTCAATGGCTTTGTTAGGATGTCTGCAATCTGGTGGCGTGAAGGAACATGCTGAACAGATATGTGTTTTGCTGAAATCTTCTCTCTAACGAAATGCAAGTCCAATTCTATATGCTTTGTTCTTGCATGCAAAATTGGATTAGTTGCGATGGCAATTGTGCTGGTATTGTCCACCCAAACAATAGGAATCCTTGGAATGCAAACCTTTAATTCACTAAGTAATGATGTTATCCACATAATCTCAGAAGTAACCTGTGCAAGACTTCGGTACTCGGCTTCCGTGCTCGATCTAGATACTGAACTTTGCTTCTTTGAGCTCCAAGATACCAAATTTCCGCCTAAATAAACACAAATACCTGAAACAGATTTTCTATCATCTTGATCATTAGCCCAATCTGAATCCGAGAAACCGGTTAAGGTTAAACGTTCAGACTTTGTGATATGCAGCCCATAATCAGTACTCCCTGCTAGGTACCTTAGAATTCTTTTAACAGCTTTCCAATGTTCATCTAAAGGATTGGCCATGAATTGACTTACCTTGTTGACACTGAATGATATTTCTGGTCTAGTAATTGCAACGTATTGCAATGCACCAACAATACTTCTATAATTCTTTCCATCAACAGTAGGATTACCTTGGAATCTCGAAAGTTGCAAAGATGACACCATCGGTGTTGAAACTCCTTTTGCATCTTCCATAGTAGCCCTTGCAAGAAGATCTTTTATATATTTTCTTTGACTAAGATGTAACCCTTGAGCAGTTTCAACAACTTCAATTCCAAGAAAATGATGAATATGACCAAGGTCTTTAAGAGAGAAACTTTTGTTTAAATGAGATGTCACCATTTCTATTTCCCCATCATCATTTCCAGTAATTAACATATCGTCTACGTAGATGAGTATGTAAATTACCTTGTTTCCTCGACATCTGTAGTAGAGAGAATTATCAGCGACAGAGGTTGAAAAACCAATTTCAGAAAGAGCTGATTTGACCTTCAAGTACCAGGCTCTAGATGCTTGCTTTAACCCGTAGAGGGCCTTTTGTAACTTACAAACCAGGAACTGATTTGTTCCCATTTCAAAACCAATGGGCTGCTTCATGAATATTTCTTCTTGAAGATCTCCATGTAGGAATGCATTTGCAACATCTAATTGTTTAACTTTCCATCCATTATAAATAGCCACAGTAAGCATAACCCTAATGGTAGTTGGTTTCACCACAGGACTGAAGGTCTCCTTAAAATCAAAACCTGCTTCTTGAGAGTAACCTTGAGCCACAAGTCTGGCCTTATACTTTGAAACGGTGCCATTTGCATGCCTTTTTAACTTAAATACCCATTTGCAACCAACTAGATTCTTTCCTGCAGGTAAGGTCGTCAACTTCCATGTTTTGTTTCTGATCAATGCATCGTATTCTTCTGTCATGGCTGCTTTCCAATCCTTATGTTGTAAGGCTTCCTCAACTGAGGAAGGTTCAGTTTCTTCAGTAATTACTGAGCTATACACCTTAGGCTTGAGATGACCAGTTTTGTATCTTGTTAACATATGGTGTCCTCTTGGTATAACTTCAGAATCCTCTGCTGAACCTGTACTCAAAGACTCATCAGTGTTGTAACTAGATTCAAAATTAGGATTAGAGACTGGTGAGTTTTGACTCATTCTTGGCAATTGCACAATTAAAGGAATTGTATCAAGACTTGGATTATTACTATCTAGACTCATAGGAGAAGGAATATTTCCACATGGTGATTTTTCACGAAGACCAGATTGTGGAGAGCAGGATGAGTCAAGATTTAAAGGTTTTGTGGGTGAGAGGTTTTGATTGGAAGAAGAGAAGTTTGATGTATGGGGTGTTTCAACTACAGGAGTTGAGGAAGGATTAAGAAAATTCTGAACTTGTTTTGAAGTGGTCGTGGAATTCTGGGCATAGGGAAACTGTTTTTCATTGAAAATGACATGCCTTGAAATAACTATTCTCCCCCCAGGCAATAGGATTTTGTAACCTTTATAAGTGTTACTATATCCTATGAAAGTGCCAGCTTGAGACCTGTATTGGAGTTTATGTTGGTTTAGAGGCCTTAGGTATGGAAAACTGAGACAACCAAAAACTTTCATTCTAGAGTAATCTGGTTTGTGACCATAAAGAGCTTCCAAAGGACTTTTAAAAGAGAGTGTTTTGGTGGGCATTCTGTTTATGATGTAGATAGCAGTAGCAAATGAATCATCCCAAAAGGTCATTGAAAGATTAGATTGAGAAAGAAGAGATAATCCCATCTCCACAATGTGTCTATGCTTTCTCTCAGCTAGACCATTTTGTTGAGGGGTGTATGGACAAGAAACTCTATGATGGATTCCAGATTCAACAAGATTTACCAAGGTTCCTGTATTCCCCACCCCAATCACTTTGAAAAGCTTTTATTTTTGTGTTAAACTGGGTTTCAACAAGCTTTTGAAAGTGAAGAAATGTATTGAAAACTTCAGATTTGTTCTTTAGTAGATAAAACCAAGTGAATCTAGTGAATTGGTCAATGTAAACAACGTAATAGTTGTAACCATTCCTAGATTTTATGGGTGATGGCCCCCACACATCACTGTGAATGAGCTCAAATGGTGAAGAATAAACAGTGTTTGAATCATCAAAGGGTAATCTATGACTCTTAGCAACAGCACAAGTAGAACAAAAGACTTCATTAGATTCTACTGAAAAAGGCAAATTACAACTGGATAATGCCTTTTTTACTACATCATAAGCAGTATGTCCAAATCGTTGATGCCACAACTCTAGATTTAAAGTCCTAGAAACAGAAAAGGCATGAGAACTGCTGTCACAATTAGGGAAAGTTGAATTGGACTCTTGATTGAAAGAACGTAAAACTGGGCTGATGTTTGGAACTTTGGCAGAAAGTTGGCTGGAAACTTGAGATGGCTTGATGCTGTGAAGATGAAAATGATATAGGCCCCCATTAACATTCCCTCTGAGAAGAATTTGGTGTGTAGCTTGGTCCTTGATTAGGCAGTACGTTGGATGGAATTCAAAAAATACAGCATAGTCAGTAGCAAATTGAGACACACTTAACAAGTTTTTAGTGATTGAAGGAACATGCAAAAGAGACTTAAGAAGAAAAGGTTTAGAACATGTGTTTGACTTTAAATGTGCAGTACCAATATGAGCTATTATCTCACCTGCTCCATTACCCATTTGAACTTTGTTACCTCCATTGTATTCTGCTCCAATGTTTAAGTTGGCAAGGTCATTGGTGACGTGACTTGTTGCACCAGAATCTGGATACCATGAGCATTCAGAGCCATTTTCAGTCATAGTAGTGGTGTGAGCAAGATTGACAATGGAATTCCTGTGAGTTGCATTGTTTTGCTGATTTTGTTGAGGACCAGAATAATTAGTATCAAATCGATACCAACACCTATCAGCAGTGTGATTTCCGAAACAAAGTTGACACTGGAACCTGGGATTGTTGTTGGATCTTCCTCCTCTGCCTCTGAAATTTCCTCCCCTTGAATTTCTTCCACCTCTACCTTGAGCGTTGAAACCACCTCTGCCTCGGTTGCTTTGAAAATTAGATGCTCTAGAAGACTGGTTGTTATTTTTAGAATAGCTGATGGTATGAACAGATGGGTGTGAACCATCTGAGTTAACAGTTGGACTGCTAAAGGACTCAAGTCTAGCCTCATAGGTGAGTAAAAGAGATTGAACATCAACCATAGTCCAAGTGTTTATCTTGGAGGTTATGTTAACAACAACAGAATCATATTCAGTACCTAGCCTAGCTAGTACATGCATGATTTGATCATCTTCAGGGATACCTCTACCAGCTGAGGCTAGAACATCAAAGAAACTCTTCATTTTTGCAATATACTCTCGCATGGAGGAATGCTCTTTCTTGGTATTGTGAATCTGCATTTTGTAATGCATGATCCTGGCTTGTGATTGATTGGCAAAATTTACTTCTAAAGTGCTCCATATTTCTTTGGCAGAAGATAAACCAACCATAAGAACAAGAATGTTGTCAGTGAGTGAAGAAAGTAACCAAGAGGCTAAGAGCTGATCTTGCCTTTGCCATTTCACAAATTCTGGGTTAACAACCATGGCTTCTTCCCCTCCAGATTTTACTAACTTAGCTGGTGCAGATGTTGTTCCATCAATAAATGATTCTAAGCCATATCCTCGAATGGCTGTGAGAGCTTGTTGCTTCCAAGTGAGAAAGTTGTCTTGATCCAGCTTTGTTGAAATAAGCTGATTTTGCAGCTGAAGGGGTTGTTTTTGTAACAGCTCTATAATTGATGTGGAGGAGCTTGAGACTCCAGATTGAGGTGTTTTATCCATTGGATAAAGATGAAAGAAAAGTGGATAAAAGAGTAAACCGAAAACACAAATAGGGAGGATATCAGAGACAGGTTAAACCTGCTCTGATACCATGAAAGGAAAACAGATATTATAAGACATTGATGTGAGCACTCAAAATGTAGAGGCTATGTTTTCTGCATATCTTCATTACTCTAAGAATCAGAATATATACAAGGGAAGTGAGAGAGTGTGTTTGTTTTATCTATAACAATAAAGTACTCAACTATGCTAGGATGTTTACATCTGTCAAAATCCTACACCTCTACTTTGTCTTTTATCTAAGCTTGCAGCTTTACAGTAGCAGTAGCTACAATCCAAACGTACTCTGATTAATCTGGTGCAGCAACATATTTCTTCAAGGGCTTTGATTGATTCTCATTGAATGGCCTTGATTCATTTGCAATGTTAACAAAGACGAACCTTTGCTCGCCTGTAATTAACCAATTTCTTTCCGTGCATTATTTCGGGGTTTTTGATGGCCATGGTGGTCCACCCGTAATACCCCTCACACATTTTCTTTAATAATATAATGGTTCCTTTTGAAAATTGAAAATTAAAAATTAAAGAATGAGTGTGTAGGATTACGTGTGAGCCACCATGGCTATTAAAAACCTCGGAATAATGCACCGGTAGCAAGCAATTAATTACGGACGAGTAAAGGCTCGTCTTAATTGAGACCACGTCTTCCATTCTACGGTGTCTGACACGGTAGTGCAAAGGGAACACCGTCTCTCGATGCCCCGAAAAAGCAATTTGAAAGACAAAGATAGAAATCTCCTTCAGATGTGATCCGCCGTCCTGCTAGAACTTGCAGGCATTCTGCTAGAGGAGGCACAAACTCACTCCACCATATTAATTTGTAATTTATTGTGTTTCAATGCTACTCTCTACTCCACACCCCTATTTAAATACAACCAAAAACCGTAATGCAAAACCATGTGAATTTGTAATCTATGTGCGCCCATTAATTTAGACATAGAAAAGCAGTATATGGTCGGAAGAGAGAAAACATTTTGTATTGTATCTAGAATTTGTAATCTATGTGCGCCCATCAATTTAACATTAGGTGGGCCCATTAATTTAGACAGAAAAATTGCAAGTGAGAGGGAAAATATTTTGTATTGTATATACATGCATACAATTTCTGTATCTAGAAGATGTAATCCATGTGAGGCCGTCAATTTTGACATAAAAAATTAGTATGAGAGACAGAAAAAAAAAAAAGCTTTTTGTATTGTTATACATACATTTTGTGTATCAAAAATATGTGCGCCCATTAATTTAGACATAGAAAAGCGGTATAGGGTCAGGAGAGATAAAACATTTTGTATTGTACTATATACGTACATTTTGTGTATCTAGAATTTGTAATCTCTGTACGCCCATTAAATTAACATTAGGTGAGCCCATTAATTTAGTCAGAAAAGTTGTGTGTGAGAGAAAACATTTTTTTTTACATACAATTTGTGTATCTAGAATATATAATCTATGTGTGCCCATAAATTTTGACATAGAAAAGTAGTATGAGAGAGAGAGAAAAAACTTATACATACATTTTGTGTATTAAGAATATGTAACTTATGTGTGCCCATCGATTTAAACATAGAAAAGCAGTATCAATGAGAGAGAGAAAAAACATTTAGTATTTCATATACATACATTTCGTGTATCTAGAATATGTAACTTATGTGCACCCATTAATTTAACCTATATGCATCCATAAATTTAGACATTAAAAATCAGTATGACAGAGAGAAAGAGTATTGTAAAAAGTTTTATGTGTCGAAATATGAAACAAGGTTGGACAATTCTTACGGCAGTCACATTTTACGAAGTCACATTTTACGAAGTGACTACATAGTCACTTCATCGAATCGCGCCACGTGGCGTCGTAAACGTCGTAACGACCTGCTACCTGTTATACAAGTTTAAGTTATTTACATCATTTTTTAAATTATATTTTGTTATTTACTATATTACCCTTCTTTTTAAATTTTATTTATATTTTACCAGCACCCACTAATTTAATGAGTGCACCTCCTAATCATATTTTTACTACAATTATCTGCACCCGCTAATTTAATGAATTCACCCCCTAATCATATTTTTACAACAATTATAATTTGATTATAATACTGTTGTAGATTTTTTTTTTAAAAATACGCTAATAAGATTAAGAGGCCTTTAGAAGTTAGAAGGCTTTCGGGCCAGACCTATTTATTAAAAAGTCGGGCTTGAGCCTTTAAAAAAAAACCTATGACAGGCCATGGGCCAGGCTCGGGCCTAAGAAATATATAATAGGCCATACTTTTTTTCTTAAAGCCTAGGCCTGGCCCATTCCCACCCCTACAGATTAGATACGCAACTTTCAATTTCGAGAGTTTTAAATACGGATTAGATACATATACCACCATCTCTAAACAATCAATTTTTTTAATTTTTTCTCCCCGATAAGGTGGTACATGAAATTTGTGATACAGAATCTAACCATCTCTAATCACTACAAGAGATATCACTTTTAGTGACAAAAAAATTGGTGAGAGTAAGATAAACTCTCACTAAATGTGATAATTGTTTACTTTTAGTGAGGGTGGAATAATACTCTCATCAAATTCTTAATATTGGTATGAAAATTTTATGTACCCTCACTAAATCTAAATTGCACTTAACATTGGTGAGGGTAAAAAGTACTCTCATTAAAATTATACAATAAAATATAAAAAAATACAAATTTTATATTATCAATAATGTTTTATATTTTTATTTTTAAAAAAATTATATATTTATTTATATTATAAGTAAAAATTAATTTGTAAAAATATGAAACTAGAGACCTGCAGAAAAAGAACATGTCTTCTTTCTCACACCTCTCGAGCACAGAAAATAAGAATTTGATTTCTCCCCAAATTGAATTCATCCTTCAATTCGTTCAGATTTAGAAATTAACCGGTATATTCCTCCTTAATTTTCTTCCCGATCATGATTTAATTCTCAAAGTTCACACTATTGATCCATTTTTTCTTTAATTAGCTGTTACTTCTTCTTCAATGGTATCGTAGCTTCGATTCTTTTTTCCAGCATAATCTAGAGGGAAACAAATATTATTCTACTGTCGTGCGAGCTGCATAACCAATCGTGGTAGAAATCGGCATCATACTGAGTTTAATGTTGTTTTTCTAAGTTAGAGATCGGCAACAACACAGGTAGCATTTCTTCTCGATCAGTATTTATTTCTCCTTATGTTATTGTCTAGACTTTGATTAGGTTTTCTAAGAATGTGCTCAATCTAGGGGCTAGGGCTGGCTCCTTGATTAAATTCTGAGTGCAATACTTTGATTTAACATTTACAGATCAAGTTATGGTAATTTAGTTTTTGCCTTTTGATTTGGATTTGAGATATTATTTAGTTCAAGTTATTGTAATATATTGTATGCCTTTTGAATGAAATAGCCCTGTTTTATACTTGATTTGGTTTATTTTTTACCTTTTGAGATATTATTTGGTTTTTGATTTGAATTAGAGATATATATACATTCAAGTTGTGTGTTCCGTGATGTTAAAAGTTTAAAAATTCTTCCTGGCCTTGGTAAGCTTGCTTCTAAAATCAGTCCTCTATTTTCATGTTTTGATTGGTATAATGAATCTCTCTAATTTACGTGTGTTAGTTTATCCCAACGGTGAGGAATCCCTTCGCAGTCTGTTATTGATTCGACAATATTGAGTTCAAAACCTTATGGAGTCAAGAAGATTAGACACTTGGAATATGGGGTTGACTTGCCTTGGTGCCATTATTTAAGTATGTTGTATTAGATACTTTTCTATTTCTTTGCCTCGGGGATTTTCTGCTAAAATTATCTAGAATCCTTGGAAAAATGGCTGTTATTTAGTTTATAAATTCATGTGTCTGTGATGATTTAATATATGAATTTAAAAATCCTTTCTCTCTGTTTTTCACAGGGCATAAAACAAGGTTTCGAAAGAGCTTTCTCTGCTCCCTGGCCTGAGATACTACGGTACCAGGTTGCAAGATATTCTTAGCTTAGTAGTCAATTTGTGTCAAATAGATTTTTGTCTTGTGTGATAGATCAAAGAGATTAAGACATGGTAGCTTATTGATACAATCCTGTTTCAGTAACTATTTGGCTGAAGTGTCATTTAATCACTTGATATTTCATGCTTACTAAATTGTGTGTTAATTATATTAGCCTCTACAATTTTCTGGTTCTCAGATTGACATTACACAGACAACCATTTTTATATTTTCCTTTTAGCTAAGATTCTGACATTGAAATGTATCATTGGTGCTAGATTTACTAGTATTGTCATGGAGTGTGTGTAATTCTATGGATTTATATTCAAGATCATTGCAGATTTATATTCAATCTTCTTAGTAGTTAAATACATGTCTGGTGCTAGATTTAGTAGTATTGTTATATGTTGAGTGTCTTTTTGGGGTCATAACAACAACTTTGATAAGGTTATCTAAGAATATATATATAGACTCAGAATAGAACTTACTCTGATAAGGTTTTCTAAGAATATATATATAGACTCAGAATAGATCATTGCAGATTTATATTCAATCTTCTTAGTAGTTAAAAAGTTTTTCTTTTGTCTCTATACTTTCTTGTTTATTCCTCAAATAATTGTGTGAATGAATAATTCATTTCTTTTGTCTTGAAGATCTGCTTTGGTCGTGGTATATAGAGAGTTTATCATGAAAGAAGAACTACTATAGTTACTAACACCTCTTACAATGTCATTCATGTGGAAGGTGTAACAAAGATGTTATGTTATTGTCTCAAAACTTTCTACTTGGAATAAGTAAGTAAGTATTGTCCAGTAGTTAGATATTTGAATTTTCTGGATCTTAAATCTGGGTATTTGATTTGGTTCAGGAGTTGGGCTTCATGTTTAACAGAGCAAATTAACAAGGTATTTGCTTTGTGATTGAGTTGTATCCTCCATATAATGAGTTGTTGGTGGTGTTTAAAGCCTGGATTTTATTGATACAAATGAGGGTTACGCATACTTCCACATTCCATATTATTCATTGGAGACTATTTTATTTCTCTCTCTCTTTCTCTTTTATATAGATGGTAAAACTAGAGTTGTCTGTTTTTTACTGATAAGAATTTGTAAACTGCAAAACTTATTTAGGTTCCTGGAATTGTTGTATGGTTTTCACTAGATCTAAAGTTTAGTGGTTCAAATTTATAGTGAGGTTTTAATGTGGGTTAATTGCAACTTTTTATGATTTAAAGAATGTGTATGTGGATCTTATTTACTTGGAATAAGTAAATAACTTTCTACTTGGAATAATTGGCTGGGTTTTTTAATATAACCAGATTTTGATCCTCTGAAACAGAATATCTATAGCTGAAGATCTTATCAAAATACTAAAATTGAAAGCTACTGATTCTCCAACTCTTAGAAGTGTAACTAAAGTTGAGGGATAAAGTTGCCCTTAGCAGTGGACAATTTTTTCTTTAAAACAAGTATGTTTCTCAATCCCTGTCTTTACCTTATGTGTCTATTTAACCTTTATATCTACTTATAATGTATATTGATACTCGCTCATAGGTTCACGATTATATTTATTGTGTCAAGCAATTGATAGCAATGAATTGAGTTTGTGTCAAACAATTGATCATATAGGAAACTATAAAACCTGTTTCTTTTTTAGGATAGCAATGAGTTGAGTTTATGTCAAGCAATTGATCAAGGTGTTTGTGAGAGCTTAACGTATCTGATAAAATACTTATAGTTTTATCTAGCTCTTAAAATTGTAATCTTGGAGATTTAGATGTTCTTTATTTGAGCATACATTAAATTTGTTTCCAGAATTAGTATCATGTTTACGGAGAAATTTAGATGTTGTGCCCTTTCAAGATTATGGTATTGATTTTGACGGCCTAGATTTTTTTTAGGATTAGGGTGTTGTCCGGTAGAATTACAACGAAGACAAATCTAGCTAGAAGAGGATTGAAAGTTGCTGATTCTCCAATACTTAGCTGTGTAACTAAAGTTGAGGGATAAAGTTGTCCTTAGCAGTGGACAATTTCTTCTTTGAAACAAGTACGTTTCTCAATCATTGCCTTTACATTATGTGTCTATTAATACAATTCTTGGAATGACACAAACATCATTTAGGAATTCACCATTCTAAGAAGATGTCTAGCTGCATAGTTTCTTTTTTGTTCTGGTTTCTGTTTTAATTTCTCATTAGTTTATAATTTTCTGGTTTTTGTTTTAATTTTCTGTTTTAGTCCGTGAGCCCCTCAATTGGTAATCTGACTCATCTAATTGTTCTTATGAATTACAGGCCTGCAAAAAATTAGCCACTCTCTTCATAGGTATAACTTTTAAACCCCTCTTCTTCAAATATACATAGTATTATCTGTCTTTGTATTCCCTTTACAGTTGTATTAGAAGTTTATTAATGTGTAAAATCTATTAACTTTTACTGTGACAATATGTCCTTCCTTTTCTTAATTGTTGATGATTAATTGAAATTAGAGTAATTGACATACTAAGGCTTTTGTAGGCATGAACCACCACCTGTTAGGCTATGGATGTTCAGATTCTTCACACTGATCTGGATGTCTTAACTATTTGTAAGCCTGCATGAGTTCCTGTAAGTTATTTTGTTAATACATATACCTACAGAATTTATCATTTCATCCTTTCTTCTTTTTTTATCTTTAAATTGCTGAAATATATCTTTAGTTGTTGAATTCTTGTGAACTACAGGCCTACAATCTAATTCAACTGATATAAAACAAAGTTTCAAGAGAGCTTTCTCTGCTCCATATAGCTAAATGCCTTGAGCATTTCGGTGGAAAAAAACATGATAGTGGTTTGTGTGTGTCTATTATGTTTGTGTTGTACAAAACTGAGTTCACTGTACATTATTACAAGCCTAATAGTACAATATTTATTCTAAATCCCCAAGTTTCTTTTGGTTATTTCAGAAGAATTAGAAGATTTCAAGAAACTAAAAGCTGAGAAGGACGCAAAGGGAGAAGAACTGTAAGTTGAAACCCTCTCATCTTTGTATATGTTTATTTTGTTCTATCTTTTGCTTCAGTCTTGTAGAACAAAATTGTACATCACATCTTATTGATCAATCACTGATGTTTTGATTTCAAATTAATTTACTCATGAATTCTGTTTGGTTATGTAATCCAGCTTAAACACGAATATAGCATGATTTACATGATACCACTTGGATTAGGGAGTGCAATAAGGTATTGTACATCACTCAATATTAATTTTCATTCTTGTCACCTTTTCTATGCATATGTAATTAAACTAATACATAAAATTTGCGTAATTTGTCAGTGTACGAGTGGCAAACGAGCTAGGTGCAGGGCGGCCAAGAGCTGCTCGTCTAGCGGTGTACATGGCCACGTTCATGGTGGCGATAAAGAGTGGCAGTGGCCGTGATATTCTTGGGGCGTAAGTTTCTGGGGATACTGTTTTAGTAGTAAAGAAAATGTGGTGTCATATGTTGCTGAGATGATGATACTAGTTGATATTGTCAACTTAGCTGACAAAGTTCTCTCTGTTCTAAGATGTGATGTATATCAATTGCATGTTGAACATTTTATCATTGATTATAAGACTTTCTGCATGGGACCTTTATGATTGTGTTATTGGTTGGTCATTTATATCAATTGGTTAAATAATTATATGTAATGTATCTGAATGAAAAGTTGGAGGGAATTTCCACAATATGTTATATTTTGTCAAATATGGATACTACAAATGTTTTAGTGACGGGGGATTGAATTTTAATGAGGAGAATTTTTGTAATTAAATGTACTCAATAGTGAGAGTAAAATGATGTTTTAGTGATAGGAATTTACATCATTAAAATTCTTTTAGTGAGAGTAAATTTACTCTAATTATATACTTATTAGTGAGGGGACCCTATTCCGTCACTATAGACATTTAACTAGAGAAGCAGTAATTAGAGGCCATGAGAGTCAATTTCCCGTCACTATAGACATTTAACTAGAGAAGCAGTAATTAGAGGCCATGAGAGTCAATTTCCCGTCACTAAAAGTTATTAATGACAGTAATTCAACTTTTAGCCACTGTTTTTACTATCACTAAAAACACTATAGACATTTAACTAGAGAAGCAGTAATTAGAGGCCATGAGAGTCAATTTCCCGTCACTAAAAGTTATTAATGACAGTAATTCAACTTTTAGCCACTGTTTTTACTCTCACTAAAAACAGTCTTTTTTGTAGTGAATCTGTATCTAAAAAAATAAATCAAAACCTTATATATATAGAGAATTGAGAATGAGAGAATATGCAGTGAATTGAGTTATATTAATTTATTTACTCTTTTATTTAATTAATAAATAGTAAAAATAAAAAAAAATCAATTATTGTTAGAATAATACTATGTAAATATATTTTAGAATAGATAGAGATATTATAATAATATTATATTATATCTTTAATTCCATATAACAAAATATATATATATATATATAATAAAAATATTTCAAGAATAGATTCTCTAATTAACGTACATATCAATTTTATAGATTAAAAAAAGGAGTCATTTAATAATTTTTGAAATTTGAAAGCGAGGGTTTCGTGTCTCCAGCGTGCCCATTGAGCCTGGAGATGTTGGTCTAGGCAGCAAATTAAACCACTATATAGACGAGAACGAACCCCGCTGTTCCAACTCCAACTATATTCATGTAATTGGCCAACTCGCGGTTGCATCCATAGTTTTCCAAGTTATGATCGATGATAATTATTTAGAATTTTTCGATGATGATTTAGATATGTATAATAAAATTTGGGCCCCATGCCCTAATTAAATAAATGGAAAAATGGTTTATAAGCTTATTGAAGTTTGAAAAGGAGAGGATACAATGGAATAAGATATGAACTAATTTGATAAATTAGATTTGATTTTAAGGACTTCATGTCCATTCTTAAAATGTAGTTTTTTTATTTTTATTGTTTTATACTCCTTTTTTTTTAATAAGGGATATTTTCGTAAAATTTGCTAGAATTAAAAAATGATACTCCTTCCATTTTTTAATAAGTGTCACTTTGACTTTTTAACTAATTTTAAAATAAGTGTCATTTTAGAGCTTTTTCTTTAATTTTGACTATTTTATCCTTATTCATTTACCATAAATATTTTTCATTAATAAATTCCACAAAAATTGTTTATAACAAAATTAATTTGGTTTATGAATACTAGCTACATTTTTAACTGTCCCTTCGGGGACATCCGATAAAATTGGAACGATAAAGAGCTACATTTTTAACTACATTCATTATCAAACAAAATTTCTATATTAAAATTAGTTATAATTAATGAAGGGTGATATTGACCACAATTTATAATCTTAATTTGTTGAAAAAAGCTAAAATGACACTTATTAAAAGATGGAGGGAGTATGTATTAACAAAAATACCCTTAAATAATAAAAGAAACTTCTAATCACTGTTAATTTTATAATGCACATTTTTCATAGTGCACATTATATTTTAAATATTTCCAAATTCTTTAACCAATTCCATCATCTTTTTCAAGTCTTTCTAATTTTATGTCTCAAATAATTGTTTTAATTACATCACTTAATTGTGTACAAGAGAAAATTTCTAAAATACCACTTACTAAAAAATGGAGGGAGTATAAAATTTTTAAAAAAATTTATTTTAAAAACAATATTTGTCCTTTAATAGGACTTCTCTTTCCCTTTTCATTTACTTCATTAAATATAATTTATTCTAAAATATATCAAGACAAAAAAAAAGTAATGACGGTCCTGAATTTGTTATAGCTTTCGGGTACGAAGTAGAAAGATAGAGCCAGAGAATAAATTAATCTGAAAGTCCTCCCAAATCCAGAAGGTTATAGGCCCTTTAATTAAGGAGGCTTGTACAAATTTCAAGCCATCCCCATCAATGACGGAGTCAGAAACTAACCGATGGGGGACCCAATTATGAATAATAAATTTTGCTTTTAATATCTATAAATTTTTTTGAAACATATAATATATTACTAATTAATCAAGTTAAGTTTTAATATATTTCAATAAAAGTTTCATTCAGCATCTTTTAATTTTTATGTTTTAAATTGTTATATACTTCACTCGTTTCATATTGATTGACGCTATTAGTCTTAATTCTTGTTTTAAAAAATTATCATTTTTAGCTATTTTTACACGTTTCTCCCTAAATTACTCATATGTAAATTCCTATAATTTTTATTTTAATACTTTTTCCTCTTTCTTTCTTTATAATTGAAGCAAGTTATTCCACTCTCTTATACTTTCATTCATTTTTTCCCTCAATCTTTAATGATAATGAAAGATAATTTTTTTTTTAAAAAATGTTATTTAGTTATACACAAAACAAGTATTTATAAGACGGAAAAAGTAATAATTGCACTACTAATATTTTACTAATACACTTAGAAATTATTATATAACTATTAAATATGATTAATTATAATTATTTTTTCTTTTATTTTTTATTATTTAATATTTTTAAAAAAATTATTAAAAAAAATTTGTAAAATGGGTGGGGGGCCCAGTGACCCCCTGGGCCCTCTCTCCCTCCGTCCCTGATCCCCATTCCCCTATATTGGAAGGAATAGTCCCATGAGAGCTCATACCTTATAGAGGAAAGAGGGATACATAAATATATTTTTAAAATTACAAATAAGAAGAATTAGTATGAACATAAGAGTATTATAAGTGTGAGATGATCGATGTTATAAGTGAATTCTTCTTGAAGAAACTTGTATGCAATATTGTATACATGCAATGTTGACCAATTAAGGTAAATTTAGATTAAAATTAGTGGGTTAAACGCGGATCAATCTTAATTTATTTTTATTTTTATTTTTTTATTCTCAAATATTATCTTACTACAAGATCAAAATTATGTTCATGTAAGATTAAAATTTTGTCACTACAAAGTCAAAATGTGTATTACTACAAGTCCAAAAATATTCTGTTACTATATGACTACTAAAACTATGTTACTACAAGATTCAAATTTTATCACTACAAAGTCAAAAGTGTATTACTACATGTTAAAAAAATAATGTACAAATAATCACGGGACGAAGAGAGTATATGTTTATGGTGTTGAACTTCTGATACTGAATCTGATTTATTAATGATTGAATTTTTAGTACTGAATCTGATTTCTCTGGTAAAATGTAATTTTATTTTTCTAATTCAAATAACAAAGTGTATAAATCAGGTCCGACTTTATTACCCAACTTGACATTGGCATAAACCAGCTCCCGAGTTTATAAAATAAATGTGGACAACACAACTTCTTTGAAGCGTCAAGAAATATATGTACAAGAATTGTATTTTCATACAAATTCTAATTTTAAATTCATTATATTTTAAAGAAACATTACTTTTTAAATTTAATATTGAGTACAATTAAAATTGTCTAATTCCTCTATAATTTTTTATTATTTTAAAGTTATGTTGTATGTAATCATTAAAATATTTATTAGGTTTGATTGTCATGGTTATAAGTTTATCTTTGGATTGCTGCTTTTATCATTATAAAACATGAAAATCAAGCTATATATGTTCAATTAGATGCTAAAGAAAACACTATGTTCATTTAGCTATTTATTTATTATTTGATGAAGTATTTTATTTAACAGCTCTTAGTTATAATTCAGGCTCTGATATGTTATCTTCAACTATCAACATGCTTGTAATGAATTTCAATGAATGATAGTTGAACTTACTTTGAATCAAGAAACATTATTGCAGAAATCTCTCTATGCCTATCTTTGAAACCTATTTGCAATTTGAACAGTGAGTACACTAACACATTGTTTTTCAGGAATTTTGACCTTAGTCATGCCTTCTGAAGATAAATGTAATAGGTGTAGTCAAGTCACTTTTGCATAGAAGTATAGGTTTTGGCATCATCAAAAAGGGGGAAATTGTTGGGAATAAAATGAGATATGTTTTGATTCAATACCAAAACCCCCTGAGACATGCCTAAGTCAAGATGATTATGTTCTAAGACTGTTAGAACATATAGAATAAGGCTAGATGAGGATCTAATATGTTAGGCAGCTCTTAGTTGTTTAGATGCACAATTTGAGGGGGAACACATGCTTTGAGTACATCAAGAACAAGTCCCCTCAAGGCTCAAATTCTGGAACCAACACTAAGTCTTTTGAAGACCAACTGTGCTGATCAGGAGAGTTGTCCAGAGGAGTTGTCTCAGCACAATTAATCAAGATCAAGTGCTCTGAAAGCTTGAGGTCAACTATGCTGAAGAGTTAAAGACAACCATACCCTAAAGAACTTCAATACAACATGCTAAGATCACTTTGAAGTGAAGCAAAGGGTAAGAGCCAAGTCATCTGAAATGAGCAAGCCAACCATGCTGATAAGCAAGTCAGCTGATAGTGATAAGGAGACTTGTCCATTTGATAAGGAATGTTGTCCTATCTTTGGAACAACCTTCAGAAGCCATGTCCATGTCCTAACAAGAGAATCTGAAAGTTAGACATTGGGAAGAGTGCTGCAGAATGAAGACAAAGTCTATACAGCCGTTTATTTCTCAAATGAGGACATGTCACTATCAAGATTATGTCTTCAAAGTTGAAGAACTAAAAGAAGACATTTATGGACATTTGAGGCTGCCTCTCCAACGGGCAAATCCTTCATTTGTCTATAAATACAGAAGTGTGAAGACCATTTGAAAGCACCTCAACAATTGACAAGAATATCCAACTATTCTACAAGCAAGACTGCTTTCAAAGCTTTCAAAGACTATCTTAGTCTTCATACACTTCTTCTAAGTTGAACCTATTGTATATCCATACACAAGCTTAGAGAGATATCCTAATCCTTATACATTGATCTTCATTGTAAAGGATATCTCATTAGTTGGAACCTTACATCAATCCTTACCCCTTTCAAGAGTGAAAGTGAGAATGTTGTTGTAGTAGTAGAAGTGGTAGGAGCTGACTGTTGAGAGAAGAACAGTTCAGTTCTGAGTTGAGAAGAGGGTACTAGGACTCTAGACATCCTAGGGATCAATTCACCAAGGAGTGGTGTTATTGATCAAGTGCACCTTGGCACTATAAAATAAGTTAATTCCAAGAGTGAAGGAATTATCCTGTTCAATCAGGGAAAGTGGATGTAGGAGCTTGAGTCTCTGAACCACTATAAACTCTTGTGTTGATTTACTTTCAAGTACTTACATACATTCAACACTGCACACAAAACTGATATTTCAAAGAACTTATACTTAAGACTG
The DNA here is from genome assembly GCA_963675135.1 of Galeopsis tetrahit. Classification (NCBI taxonomy): domain Eukaryota; kingdom Viridiplantae; phylum Streptophyta; class Magnoliopsida; order Lamiales; family Lamiaceae; genus Galeopsis; species Galeopsis tetrahit. Next base: position 60,856,645 of record OY776132.1, read on the forward strand.
TGCAAAAAGACATTTGGACAAGTTCCCTGAAAACTGGACTGTTTCATTGACTAAGTGATTTCAGACCTTTAAAGGAGTCTAAACTAAAGGGCCAACCACTATTCCGCACATATAACTCCCTTAGATAGTTATTCAACTAAGTACTCAATAGTACTTAGTAGTTTGATTATCTTTAAGAAGTTAATCATATTCAGCAGAGTTGTCCAAGACAACATTGCTGATATCTGGTTTGATCAAGTTTGAAAAGAATTTGCATACAAGTGTATTCCTCCCCCATACACTTGTTATATACTCCTTTCAAGACCAAAAAGTGGTATCAGAGCAGGGGTTCAAAGACCACTGCTTCTGAAAAGCCATCTTGGTTTTCAAAATCACATATTTGGTGTGGTCACTGAACTGATCTATCTGAAATCCTATCAATTGTTGACTAACTGTTTGTTCTTGAGATATGGCCAACAACAATGCTGCTGTTCCACCTCCTGCTGTCCAAGGATTGGACAACATGGCCACAAATCCAGTCAACCACACCTCTCATCACAAATTGCCCATGTTCTCAATAGACAATTATGATTTCTGGAAAATCAGAATGAGGGCTCATCTTGCATCTCTGCACATTGATATGTTGAGGGTGATCACAAGAGGTCCTTTTGTGTTCACTCAAGTAAACCCCAGGGTTACTGAAGATCAAAGAGCATTATCTTGCCATGAACACCCTCTACCAAACAATTCCAGATGCAATAATAGGTAGAGTCTACCATTGCACAACTGCCAAAGAAATTTGGGATACTCTTGCTGAAATGTGTGAGGGTACTGACAAGATCAAGGAGAACAAGCTCCAAGTGGCAGTGCAAAAAGTTTGAACAATTCACAATGGAGTCTGAGGAATCCATTGACAAGTTTGCTGGTAGATTCACTGATGTGATGAATGAGATCAACTCATTGGGCAAGGTGTAATCCAAAAGAGAAGTTGGATTGAAGATCTTGAGAAGTCTCACTCAAAAGTGGGATGTCTATGCTGTCATGATGCAAAATACCAAGGATCTTTCCACCATGCCTATGCAACAAATCTTCTCTGAACTCAAAGCTTATGAGTTCGATCTCAACAGAAGAAAGCCTGTTGAGGAACCTTCAAATCCTACAAAGGGAGTGGCATTCAAAGCCAAAACTGCTGAACCAGAAATGCAGTCCACTCCTAGATCATCAAAGTCAGTCTCCAAGACTGAAATGAAGGAGGAACTAGCCTTGATGGCTAAAAGGTTTGACAAGCTAAATTCAAGGTTTGGTAGATACAAGAAATTCTACCAAGACAACAAATTCATGAGAAGGTACAACTCTCCTGAAGCTCAGGCTGAGGTCAAGAAGCCTGAAGAGAAAAGATCAGAGGACAAGTACTCTGATAGGAGAAGGTCCAGTAGAGCTGAACCTTCATCATAAAAAAGAAGAGATGAACCAAAGAAAGATGATGATGAAGACTTGTGCTATAATTGCAAAAAGAAAGGGCACTTCCAGTATGACTGCCCTGAATTGAGCTCTAAAGAGAGAAGAGAAAGACAAGCAAAAAGAGACAGAAAGTTCACCAATAGAAAGGCCATGATGGCTGGTGAAGAATCTGAAAGTGCTGAAAGCTTCAACTCTTCTGATGGACTATTCTCCAACAGTGAAGATGATGATGATGTTTGCAACATGGCTCTTGAGGATGATGAGGTATCCTCTACTTCTAGCTCACCATCATTCATCTCACAAAACACTAGTGAGGTCAACCTGAAGCTTTCCTTTGGAAAGTTGATGGAAGATTTCACTATGTTACAAGAATTTCATGACAATTGTGTGAGAGAAAATGAAAGATTGGCAATTGAACTTGCTAAAAACTCTGAGGTAGTTGTTGATGTCAAATTTACTGAGTTGTATCAATAAGTCTTGAGAGAGCTTGAGGAAGCAAATCTCAGGATAGTTGACCAACAGAAGGAGATTGATGATCAACTTCTTTAGGTCCCCAAAGTTGAGTTAATAACGAGTAAGTTAGTGAAAATGTCTAGAGGGGGGGTGAATAGACTTTTCAAAAATCTATCGAAATATCAGAATACAATGTGCGGAATACAAAATTAACAATGAGCCCAATTTAAGTTTATACTCAACTTACTAAATTCGAGAACTCTGTTCTATACTCAACTTGTCTTGTTCAGTTATGTGTGTAAACAATTAAGCAATTAAACAAAACAGTAAAGTAAACAACACAAACAATTTATAGTGGTTCGACAACTTGTCTACATCCACTCTCACAACCCAGTTGTGATGTTTCCACTAAACTCTTCCAATCGAGTACAAAGTGTAAGTATTCCTGTGATTTTAAGTCCCAAGAAGAAGACTTAGATCTTCTAAGACTATACCACCAGATACGTCTACGATCTTACTAGAAATTTAACAAGTATCTAGGAACTTGATAAAAACAACAAAAAAATAAAAACTTATTCAGTAGCAGTCTTCTGATTCTTCACTTGTCTTCTGACTTGCTTTCTGAACTTCAACGAACTCTGTGAGTAATCTTCAGTATATCTTCAGTATGTATCAGTATGCGCATTTACAGTAACAGTAGTCTTCAAATGATAAACACCTTGAGGTATTTATAGACTTCAGAAATCAAGAACTAAGTTAGTTGTAACCAACTCTTCTTGAAAACTAACTTTGTAACTGCATCTTCTTATCTATCCACGCGTTCCTTGTTAAGTAGTTATTCCATAACTAACTTCTTCATCCTTATCTCTATACGCGCTTCACTTAGACTTTACTTCAAGTTGACCCGTCTTGTGTAGTCTGATATGCACTTGTCTTGTAGTCCACCTGTCTTGTGTAGTAGACTTCAACTCTTCTTCTTCAGTCTTCATGTGCAATCTTCAATAGAAAACTATTCTATCCTAACAAGACTATTACATTACTTTAAGCTTACAATTCAGCTTAGTCAACTTATAAACTATACAATCAGTCTATCTATTATATTCAAAATCATGAGCTCTATACAATGATTATTCATAGCTCAACAACAATCTAACATATACAAATAGCACATATGAAGTACTTATAAATCGTACTTATCTTTTAATAAGAAAACAATACTTTCTTTTCATGTGAACTCTACTGATCTGTTCAAGATGACTTCAACTCAACTAGACTAGATTAGTCAACACTTAGAAAATATTCCAACTACTTTTGGCTTATCAAAACTTCATCTTTTATCAATATTTAGGACTTGTCTAGGATTCATATCCCAACAATTTCCCCCTTTTTGATGAAGCCAAAACTACTTGAATCTTTTCTTCAACAGTAGACTAGTTAAGTAGTTATCTTGTCTTAACATCAAATAGTACTTTATCTTTTCATTCATTCAAAATAAGAACAGTAGATATTACACATACTTCAAAAAAATAAGTATCAGAGTAAAAACAAAAATATCATATAAGAATTCAACTAATCTGAAAGAGTACCTCCTTCTGGATTTGGAACATTGAACGCATCTAGAAGTCTTCTGTGAATAATACTGATATGATCTTCATCTTCGATCTTTTCTTTATCCAACAGCTCTTCTTCAAATTTCTTGATTTGATTCATATCAACTCTTCTACCAGAGCTTGTCATAGGACATTTCCATCTTGGAAATTTAGGAACACAAATATTGAAGTTTGCTCCAGCAGATATTCTCAAGATCAAATTCCTAAGCATTCTGTTCTGACCTTCCAAAAATTTATCGAACAAAGAATATAACTCATCTGGACTTTCAGAGTCACCATACTTCCTGATTATCCAATGATCAATTTCCCATTGTCTCTTCACTTTCATCCATTCAGATCGATGTTCTTTGTCAATGAAGTAGTCAATGAGTTGATCTTCCATCTGATCTTCATCTGCTTTCAGCTTTTGCAACATTTCAATATGTTTTCCAATCTTCTTTTGGCTAGCATAGTGAGCTTCATCATTTGGATCAACAACCTTTTGCTTCTTCACTTTTGTTGTTGTCTCAGCTTCTTTCGGCTCTTCTATAACAATAGACTTTCTTTTTTACATTTGTCTTGTTTCAGCTTCTGCTTCTGGTGATGCAACATCTTTGCCTTTCTCCTTTCTCTTTAACTCAACTGCTTCAGCTTTAGCTTGCTGAAGATCTACAGTTTTAACCAACTTCCGTCTCTTCGGCCTTCCTAGATCTTGCATAGTTGTAGCAGCTTCCTTAGCTTCTGGTTCAGCACTAGACTTTGCTTTTTCACCTTCAGCAATAACTTCAACTCGACTTGTCTCTTCCCCCTTTTTGGCTTCATCAGTCGCCTTGAGAGAGAATAGAGAAGTAAACCGAGTCATCTCTTCTAACATAGCTTGCTTCATAAGGTTCGTAGCTCTTTCAATCTGCCTTTCATGAGAACCATCTTGACTCAACTTGTCTAGTTTGGTTGCCACCAACTCCAGCTTCTGAGTGGACAAGTTCAACTCATTTTTAAAATGTGTTGTAGTCAGACGCAACTTCCTGTTCTCTTCAGTCATAGCACTGATAATTTCTTTTGCTTGTGCTAACTGATCAAAGGCTTCTTTTCTCTGAACATCAGCAACCTCGATTTTGGCTCTATAGACTCTTTCCATCTTTCTGGATTCAGTAGCTAGAACACGAGCAAAATCAACAGAGCTCTTCTCCGAATATTCAACTTGATTCTGAAGAAATCCTTCAATTTGATTAAACATCTCTTGTCTGAAATCATTATCCAACTGATTGACTTCATTCATAATCATCTCTTTTGAACTTGTCACAAGGACACTATTCTGTTCAACAAAAGTCTTCTTAAGCTCGGATTTGAGAAATTCATCAATAGACGACTTAATAACAGCTTTCAAGTCTTCCTTCAATTCATCTATTGAGGCAGCTGGGATAGCTCGAGACGATTGTACAACTTCAATATGAGTAGCCTCTTCCATAATCACATCATCTGGAGTTGACAATACTTCCACCAACGGGCCTTCTGGAGCAGCAGTCAAGACCTCGTCTTCAACTACTTCAGCTTCTGGAAGCACACTTCCAGCAATAGTTTTTAAATTCAGTTGGGGAAAATAAGGAATTATAGCTAACCTTGCTTCATGAGCCTTTCTTTCAGAAATAGCTAAGTCCTTTTTCAATAAGTCATGCAGCTTCTCCATATATCCACAAATCTCAATGGGAAGCATTAGATCAGTATATCGGTTGATAAAGGCAAAATCTGACCTTGGACCGTTAGCATGATCTACTTGGAATCTGAACACAATGCCTCTCAACTGGTCTGAGACATTGTCGAGCTCTACTACAGGATCAGTAGAGTGAATCTCCTTAGCTGGTGCAGCTTCAAACATAGCTACATCTTCAATGAAATCTGATTCTGAAACTTGAACACCCATGTCAAATTGTGATTCTGAACACATCAGATCATCAGAAATATTCAGCAATCTCTTCGCTAGAGCAGTAATGGCGTGAGCTGGAAATAATTCAGAGTGATCTCGAACACCACTGTTCTCCTTTTGTTCCATCTCCCAATCCATGAAATTCGAAATTCCACCCTTTCCTAGGATGACTTCGAACAAGTCGTCTGTTGAAGACTTCTTTAATGCAACCCAGGTGCATATACGTAGAAGCTTCTCAAACTGCTCTGACGAGTAGTCGACTTCGATAGATGAGAGCTGCTTCTTCAGATTCTTGCTCATCTTCGATCGAATTCTCTTCTCTCTTAAACACATCGGGTAGTAGACCAAGGATTCGAATCTAACTTCGGACGGGGTCTGAGTAGGTGGGGTCCCTAACTCAGCTGTTGCAGTGGCAACTGGTGTCTTGTCTGAAGTAGATGGGTTGATAGGTTCAACATATTCTGTTGAAGGTAAGGATAGAATTTGGTCTGTGGTTTCTGTGGGCTTTGATGCGTCTAGGATTGGTGTGACAACTGTCGGAGTATCAGTTGTGTCAATTATGGGAGTGTTTAGGGGTAGGCTGGCTCTCAGCGGATGTGCTGCCAGCACTTGCGAGGTTGAGGTAATAGGTCTGGGCCTAGATCGATGTGATCTAGCCTTGGTTCGAACAGAAGAGTGAGAGAGAGGAATTGACAAAGGTTGAGAAGATGTACCAACCTGAATACTTGACTCTTCTGGTGGAGAGGACGACCCAACTTGCACAAGAGTGTACAATTCTGGAATTTGATCACTTGGCTCCTTTTCTTGTTCGGACTCTTCTTCCGACTGAGTCTTCTCAGAGTCATCTGCACTAGACGAGTCTTGTGCAGCTTTCTTCGATTCTTCAATTGACTCATCCTCCGATGCACTAGTCGAGGCAGCATACGGCAAGGCTTCCATAGGATCAATGCGAGCTTGCCTAGGTGCAGCTGGCCTAGCAGCAACCTGCTTCTTCAAGGCTTCCTTTTTCAAATAAAACTTCAATGGATGGAATGGCTTACCCTTACTCCATTCCGACTTGTTTGGCATTAATAATGGAAATAGAATGCTAAGCTTGTTTCCATATCCAACCACATTAGATACCACCCAATTACGAGTATCGGTGTCCACCCGAACACTTCGCTCGAAATACATGATCCGATCAGCTATCAATTTGAACCAATTGCCTTCTGTAATACCATCATAAATGGCAGCCATCACCCTTGCTTTTCCCAAGGTTACAGAGTCATGCGAACCAGTGACACATAGCAGGATTTTGCTGGCTATGTCCAAAAGGGTTCGATATTTCTCTAGAAGTTCCATCTTCTTGACGGCAGGTAGCTTGCCATCTGGTTTCAGCCTCATCTTTCTTCCACAAAATATACTCAGATATCTTGTCTCTTGCCCAATGGCATAATTCTCTACATCAATTGTTCCGGTGGGCAACTTCAGATGCTCGAACATGGCTTCTCGAGTAATTTCTACTGGACTTCCACCAATAAAGGATCCAATTGTGTCACCTCGTCTGGTGGCGTTGGCATAGAACTCCAGTACTTCCTCTTCCAGAACGACTTGAGGAAACGCCTCCAAATAAGGCTTTAGACCACATCTGGTGCATTTGGACAGAATTTCGGCATTTCCATCTGTGTGATTGCCCTCAAAGAACACAGAAGGTTCAACATGCACTTTATTGTCGGAAATGTATCTCCCTAGATCGAATGTAGCCTGCATGTTAGTTCTCACATCGAAAATAGAGCGAGTCGACATTCTTAAGAGTTTGAATAAGAATGAATAGCTTGGATTTGCAAGAGAACAAATGCTCGAAGGTAGGAGAGTTAAGAAATTGTGGGGTAAGACGTGTGTAAGTGTTGGGTTTTGTTCAAAACAGAATTTTTGATCCAATGGCCAAAATCGAAGGATTAGATCCAACGGTTGGGGCTTTTGGTATTCGGTTACGGAATCGAGAATATTATGTGATTTGATATTGGAAAATTTGAAATCCGTCTCTTCTTAGTTAGGACAGGGGAGTGAACTCATCTACCCTAGTAAAGTTGAGTACGAATTGGGTGAATACACCTCATTAAAATGGAGTGTATAAATCCAATTCTGGGGTTTTCAAATTTTGGCATTATCGAATTACTATAATACCCTTAATTCGTTTTGATTAAACACTTAACATATTTCAAAAAGAGCACTTAGCTTGTCTGTTCGAGTCTATCCAGAACAGACGAGTAGACTTAAGCTTCACAAGACGAGTTGGCTTAAGTACACAAGACGAGTTCCCCCTTCGCCTGTGCTTGTCTATTCTGAACGTCGAACGACTTCATGTACCTATCTTATCATTTGCGATGTGTAATCGTAGGTACAAGTAGAGTAACATAAATAAGATGAATATCAATCTAAAGCAATGGTCAAGGTTTTGAACAGGATGAATGTTAACAAACATAAAAGTCAACATAAGGTTATTTAAGAAATCAAAGATTTCCCCTTAATTGTTTATTCTCTTAGTATTACCCTCAGCTTTACCAACTTCCTCATCGGGTTGTTTTGTCATCTAGTCTAGCCTTGTATACCTGTCTGTTGCGTGAGTAGACGAGTGCTCTGGTCTAGTGATCTTGTCTCCTTTTCTTGATGTACCTGTCTGGTTAGTACATAGCTATAGGCAAGTAGGGTCTAGATCAATTAGCCCTAAACTAATGCATAGCTCACGAAAACGTGCTTCAGCTAATGGTTTTGTGAAAATATCAGCTCTTTGAAAATCAGTATGAATCTTTTCCATGCGAATATCCTTCTTTTCTACATGATCACGTATGAAATGATGCTTCACATCAACATGCTTACAACGTGTGTGCAAAACAGGATTTTGTGTAATGGCAATTGCACTATTACTATCACAGAAAATAGGAACATTTGATTCATGTATGTTGTAATCACGAAGTTGTTGAATGAGCCAGAGTAGTTGACTACAACAGCTACCAGCAGCCATGTACTCGGCTTCGGTAGTAGAAGTAGCAACACTAGTCTGCTTTTTAGAAAACCAGGATATGAGTTTTGTGCCTAAAAATTGACAAGAACCTGAAGTAGATTTCCTATCTATTCTACAGCCTCCAAAGTCTGAGTCTGAATAGCCACTTAAGGATAGATCATCATTTGATGGATACCATATACCACGATTGATGGTCCCTTTCAAATATTTCAAGATCCTTTTGGTGGTTTCCATGTGACTTTCTTTTGGATTGGCTTGGAATCGAGCACAAACACCAACAGAGAATGCAATGTCTGGTCTACTGGCAGTTAAGTACAATAAGGAACCAATTAATCCACGGTAATAAGATTGGTCAGCACATTTACCGTTTTCATCTGGGTCCATTCTGTAAGTTGGTTGCATTGGTACGCCAGTGGACTTACAAGTTTTGATCCCATACTTGTCTAGAAGATTTCTAGTGTACTTCGCCTGATTTATGAAAATACCTTCTGGAGTTTGTTTTACTTGAAGACCAAGAAAGTAATTCATTTCACCCATCATAGACATCTCAAATTTACTTTGCATGAGTGTTGAAAAACTTTCACTCAGCTTTTTGTTAGGTGACCCAAAAATGATGTCATCTACGTAAATTTGGACGAGTAAAATGTCTTTCCCTTCTTGTCTTCTGAACAAGGTTCGATCGACCTTGCCCTTAGTAAAACCATTTTCCAATAGAAAGAGAGAGAGAGAGTATCATACCATGCTCTTGGAGCTTGCTTTAGTCCGTATAAGGCCTTCTTTAATCTGTACACCTGGTCGCCTTTGACTTCGAAACCTGGAGGTTGTTCAACATACACTTCTTCCGCAAGAATACCGTTAAGAAATGCACTTTTAACATCCATTTGATATACAGTAAACTTCATGTGAGCAGCATATGCAAGGAACAAACGAATGGCTTCAAGTCTAGCAACAGGAGCATATGTTTCGTCATAGTCTATGCCTTCAGCTTGTGAATAGCCTTGGGCAACTAGTCTAGCCTTATTCCTAACGACTAAATCATTCTCATCTTTCTTATTCTTGAAAATCCATCGAGTGCCAACTACATTATGATGTTCTGGTCTATCGACAAGTTCCCAGACGTCGTTTCGAACAAACTGGTTCAACTCGTCTTGCATAGCGATGATCCAATTACTATCAGCCAATGCCTCTTTAACAGTGGTAGGCTCAATAGATGAGAGGAAACAACACCAGCAAAACATAGTTGGACTCGGCTGTTCTTGTGACTCAAAGAGTTGTCGTCTAGTCTTCACACCAATAGTAGAGTCACCAATGATATTTTCAGTATCATGCGCAGATTTCCATGTTTTTCTATTCTTAACAGGAATACTATCATCATCTATATCATGTACAGCATCATGCATGTCAACATCATTTGTATCATCAACAGATTTACCAGGAGTAGATGAGTCAACTAGAGCAGGCATGTCAACTGGTCTAGAAGACTTACCTTGAGCACTTACTTTCTCCTTGTCATCAGATTCGAGAGCTTTCATGAATGGATTGTAGGCTTGAACGGATTCATATACCTCTGAATCTTTGTCAGATTCGATCGTTAGATCAGTTACCTTCTTACTGATCTTGTCGGCAGACGAATCCTGTCGAGATTCATCGAAAACCACATGTGGTGTTTCTTCCACACAAAGAGTTGAGTAGTTGAATACCCTAAATGCTTTGCTAGTCGAGGAGTATCCTAAGAATATCCCCTCGTCTACTTTAGCATCGAAAGCATTCAACTTGCTCTTTCCATTGTTGTGAATGAAACACTTACAACCAAATATATGGAAATATGAAACTCTGGGTTTTCTACCTTTCCAAACCTCATAAGGTGTCTTGCCTAGAGCTTTGTTGATCGCACTTCTGTTCTGTGAATGGCATGCAGTATTGATAGCTTCAGCCCAAAACTTTTGAGGAGCGTTGAACTCAGCTAACATGGTCCTACAGGCTTCTTTAAGAGTTCGATTCCTTCTTTCGGCTACACCGTTTTATTGTGGTGTCCTGGCTGCACTAGTAAGATGCTGGATACCACGTTTAGCACAAAAGTCTTTGATATAGCAATTAATGAACTCAGTTCCCTTGTCACTACGAATCTTGACAATGGACTGGTTCTTCTCAACTTGTAACTTCTTCAACAGTTCAGGCAGAAGTGTTTGTGTATCACTCTTCTTGTATAGAAAGACTACCCAAGTAAACTTAGAATAGTCATCTACAACAACAAGTGTGTACCTTCTTCCATTTAAGGTTGGAGGAGTTATTGGACCATGAAGATCCATATGTAGAAGTTCTAGGACTCTACTAGTTGAGAGAGTAGGAATTGACTTAAAAGAACCTTTAACCTGTTTACCCTGTTGACAGGCCGTGCATAAATATGACTTGTAGTAAACTTCATTGGGAATACCTTCAACAAGGTAATCTCTGGCTATCTTATTAAGAACCTTAAAGTTTAGATGACAAAGGCGTCTATGCCAGAGCCACCCAAGCTCTTTAGGATTCTTAGTAAGTAGACAGGTGTCCCTCGGACAACTGTTCCAGTTCACTATGTACACACTTCCTTGTCTTACGCCGACTAGTAGGACTGTGTGCGTCCTTTTGTCAATGATTTCGCATTTGCGGCTCTTGAACTGCACCTTGTAACCACGATCACAAAACTGAGAAACAGAGAGTAAATTATATTTCAAACCTTCAACATATGAGACATCTTGGATCTCAACGTCTCCATTCCGGATGTAACCAAATCCTTTAGTGACAGCAGTGGAGCTATCACCAAATATCACTTTTGGTCCTTCTTGGTCATGGTAGCTTGATAAGAGAGCCTTGGTACCAGTCATGTGGTGCGAACAACCACTGTCTATGTACCAGGTTTCTCCTACTGAGCCACACTTCTTATACAAGTCAAGTCGACCCTGCAATGAAGATATTCAATAATTTAGGTACCCATTTGTTTATTGGGGTCCTTGGGGGTTAGTCGTGTTCAGAGGAATCCAAATATACATTGGAGTCTTGAACAAGTTCGATCTTTTAAGCTTTCGCCCATATTTGTTACAAAATAAGACCTTGTTGTCCTTAACTGGTCTATCAGTCGAGTTTGGGTCTACTCTTTGGAGATAGCCTTTCGACTTAATCTCTACCTGAGCAGGCACTGGTCTATGATAGTCAGAGTATGGCTTGTAAGCATTAGGTCCATATGGTTTATAGACGCGTTTGGGTCTTTCCTCACTAATGATATCATATGATAAAGGTGGAGGATATAGAACAGCTTGTGTACAATATTTTGGAACTACTTGTCTAGGTCTAGACGAGTAGAGCTGAGACTGCCTTATGAAAGGAGGTCTAGGCTCTTGTCGTCTAGTCTGTACCTGTCTAGTGCTCGTCTCCTCAGGGTACCAATCCTCGTATCTGACCTGGTTGGGTCGTCCACGATTAGTGGTCTTTGAAGATTAGTTCTAGGTTGAACAGGCTTGTTGTTACCATTCTGTTGGTCCTTGGTGGAGTATAACACAAGTGTATGGGGGGGGGGGGAATGCACTTGTGTATGCAAATTCTTTTCTTTTTGATAAACTGGTCTTATCAGGCAAGTTGTCTCACAACTGGCCTGAGTGTGAACTTTGATAGATACTTGTCCTACTGATTACTATTAAGTGATCAGTTGGCTAAATATCTAAAAGAGTTGCTAAGTGCGGAATGTGGTTGGCCTTTACTCAAAGAAATACTCCAAGTTGATTTCTGAAAAATACAGTTATCAGGGACTTTGTCCAAAACTTATTTTCTTAGCTTACTGAGTTTTGCTCTTTGAAAAGGATTGAATGTAAGTGCAATAAAGAGTGCAGTAAGTAAATGGCACACAAGTTTATAGTGGTTCAGAGACTCAAGCTCCTACATCCACTTTCCCTGATTGAACAGGATAATTCCTTCTCAATGGAATTAACTTGTTTTATAGTGCCAAGGTGCACTGATCAACAACACTCTCTTAGTGTTTTGATCCCTAGGATAACTTGAGTCCTAGTGCTCAATCTCTCTGAGTTAAGACTGTGTTTTACACTAACAGTCCTTAACTCCTCACTTCTACAACAAACACTCTCTTCACTAAATGAGATAAGGTTTGAGGTTTGGTTCCAACTAATAGAGATATCCTTTACAAGAAGAACAGTGTAAAGGCTTAGGATATCTCAATGCTAAGCTAGGATGTTTACAAAGATTGGCTTAGCTGACTTGAAGTGATTCAGGAAACTTGGAATTCTAGAGAACAGCTTGGTTTCCTTTTGAAAGCTTGATGATAGTTTGATAGCTTGTAGTTGGATACTGAATTCCTTTGATCACTTCTGTATTTATAGGCAATTTGAACAACTAACCGTTGGAGGGATTAGCAATTCAAATATGTCTATTTGCAGCACCATTGAAACGGCTATGAAGCTTGACATCCTTTTATCCACTGTGTAAAAGAGGTCTTCAATGGTTGCTTGAATGAATGTGTTGACTTCTGACAAAGGCGGCTGAGAAGACTTGTGTTAGTTTCCAATTTTGCACATTGTCCTAGGTTGATTTGTGGCAAACTTTACACACAACCAACGGTCAGATGGGACAAGCTCCCTGAACATTCCTGCTGCAGTTTTAGAATGTTCCAACATTCATTCAATGCTTCACTCTTTAATGCTCTAAGTCTTTAATGCTTGGTTCAGGCATGATTGGCAATAAATACTTCATTGAATGTATCTTCTGTAAGCTTTTGTCATTTAATTCTCTTGATCATTTGTACTTCAACTGCCTAGAACTTTTGCATTTATGAGCACAACTTCAGTATACTTGAACTCTTCAGCCAGGTTGTCCATTTGGTAAGTTTGTCTTGAATAGATCAGCCACTTTGTCCTATAGACCTATCAAGCTGCCTAACATTCCAGCTTTGGACAACTATCCTGATCACTAATATCTCATAACATTTCTGAGATTTTAACTTAAGCATACTATACATATACTGTTCTGGGACAACTTGCCTGAACAATAACTTGAGCATATCTCAACTAACTTGTACATCATCAATCAGGGGTTTTGGTATCTAGATCAAAATCATTTTATTCCCAACAATTTCCCCCTTTTTGATGATGCCAAAACCTATTACAAAGGGACCTTGACTTAAACTAAAAATTACCTTCAGGGAGAGTGAACTGGTCAACTTGCCTGAAAGAAACTGTTAGCACAATAAATCAAGTAATATATGTCAGGATAGGTTAGTTGAGATAATGAGTTGTTATCTCTTTGATAGAAACATAGTGATCCTTTTATATATGATAAACCATTACAGGGCTGAAAATCAAAAGGACTCACTAATCTAGAATAGCAAAAAAAATAACAACAGAAATCATAACAGCAAAACAGGGAAAAGAATGAACTTATCCTTCACAGAGTTCCATCATCTTGAGGAGCAATGCCGTATTGAGCCCAGACCCTCTTCTTCAGCTCCCAAACTTCCTTGTTGGAGCCTCTAGGGCCTATCTTCATCTTCTCCATCTTCATGATGTTGATGAACTCCTCCAGAATCTTCCCTTCATCAATTAAGTTCCCATTGAACTTAGGAGGTATGTACAGAATTGGACCAGGGGCCTTGAACTCCACTCTAGCAATATCAGCTGCTGCAAACAGCTTTTGGTAGAGGTCCCTATGATTCTCAAACATGAACTGGACAAAGACTTCATCCACACTCTCTCCAAGCCACTTTCCTATGACATAGAAGTCATATACAAAGCTTCTATTGGCCTCCTCCCATGCATCATTCAGTGAGATTGGAACCCACTTATCATGGTGAGGGTATTGAGTGTCCCGTCTTTGTAGCATTTTAGGTTTGAGTCTTCTGTATGAGGCTCTCCTTCTTGGGGCTTTGAAATTTGCCCTTCTTTCATCCCTTGCCTTGTTGGCCTCAACCAATTGCTCCATCCTCTCTTTAGCTCTCTGAAGAGCAAGCTTCTCTTGGGTTTCTGGATCTTTTCCAAAACCTTCTTCAAACAGTTTAGAGGGGTCATCAGCAAGTTTGGGCATACCAACTTCAGGCATTCTGTCCTGTCCTTCCTCTTCAACTTCTTCAATAACAGGCATTTGAGCTGCTTTCTTCATTCTCTTGGATTTCCTTGCTGGAGTAGATTCTTCAGATTGAAATTCTGATGGCAAAGTCAGGCTGGTTGGGAATTCATTGAAGGCTTGCAGTTCCTTCCTCTTTCTTTCAGATGACCTTGTCACCTTCCCCCTTACTTCAGCAATCTTCTCTTGAGGTTCAAGTCCTGTAGACTCACCACCTGGCCTTTGAAGCTTTCTTGCCTGACTTTCCATAGCTGACACCATGGATTCCTTGACAGCTATTTGAATCTGCTCTTCCTCAGTTAAATCTTCAACATTCATTGGGCCTTTGCCTTTCCCAATGTCTTCTACTGCTTCCTCCTCAACTTCAGGGACTTTCTCCTTGGATTCAACAATTACCAAGGTTCCCTTTGCCCTTGCTCTCTGTCTTTCCCCCTTTTTGGCATTATCAAAACATTGGGGCTTCAATTCACTCATAGTGACAGAGAGATGTGAGTGGGAATGAGTGAGGGACTTCAATTCCTGCAGTAGATAAACATTCTCATCATGAATGTTTTGCATTTTATCATCTGCCATGCTCAAAAAGGTGTGAACAGGCTTCATCTTTTGGGAAACTAAGGCATCCAATGTGGCTTTCAGTGATTGATCAAGTTTGGCCTGAAGCTGTTCAGTGAGATTGGCCACAACTTGGTCAGACACTTTGGCCATGAGTTCAACAGTGAACTTTTCAGCAGCTTCCTTCACCATAGCAGCTTTCAACTCTTCTGCCTTTTTTCTCTGGGCTGCTGTCCTCTGCCTTAAAGCATCCTTGATGGTCTTTCTCAAGGCTTTTACATTGTGCGTGTACAAAGTTTTGAGACCCTGCTGCTCTTTCTTCACAGATCTAGTGAATATACCCATAGCATCTTTAGCTTTTGTCACTTCAGTTGAGACTGTTTGAAGGCCAGTTTCAACTCCACAAAGTCTTGCATCAAGAGTAGGCAAGATCACTTCTTCTGACCCTGTGAGCCTCATTTCCACAGAGGCTAGAGTCTTGCCTTGGCCATCTAGGGTATCAGCAGTGGTTGCATGAGCCTTCTCAACTTCCCTGACCAGTGTGTCCAACTTCCCTGACTGCTCTTCAATGATGGATGCAGTCTGAGTAGCCATCTGAAAGTGAGCCTCAGAGGTGTTGGCTTGTTCAAAGTAGATCTGGTTAAGTGTGGACACATTTGCTGATACTGCTTGAAGATCAGTGTCAGCTTCAACTGATATATCTGTCAGGGAGGCATCTGCAAAAATCTGTTCAAGAGTAACAGCAACTGAATCTGCAAAACTGATAGGGTTAGTAAAAACTCCCTCATCACCCTCTATTTCTTTTTCTCCCATAAGGTCTGATACATCAGCACCTTTTCTCTCATTTTCAACTTTATTCTTTTCTTCTTCATGTTCAAAAGATAGACTCACATTCACTGGAGAATCAGGCCTCCTTTCACCAAGGGATTCATCAAGTTCAGATTTGACTTGAAGAATAGCCTGACTCTCATATTGGGCTGCACCCAATATTTCTACTTCCTCTCCCTCTATTTGTGGTGCACTCAAGGAACCAGTGATCACACATTCCTCACCATCACCTCCCTCTGATTTTTCAGCACTCACAGCCTTTTCAACTCCTTCAATTCCTAAACCTGACACCTCTATATCCTCAACAGGATCCACAGAGGGCAGTTGTTGGGAGATCACAGTGCTTGGGCATCCCAAGTCCACTGAGTCATCCTGAATGACTAAAGGCTGGTCAATGTCCAACTTGCCTGACATTGATGAGGCTTTAGTCAAACCAGCTTCTCCTATGGAAGTCTCAGCATTGTCAAGCTGTGCCTCAGGTTCAAAGGAACCATCCTTGGCCAATGCATCTTGGACTGAGTCACCATCTTTGGTCAACTCCTCTGAATGATCAGAGTCCTGTACAGAATGAAAAGTCAAGTAATGTACCTGAGCTGAGTTGATACCAGGGGGATTGGGATTGGTGTGATCATCATCATCATCATCATCAGATGGACTGTCAGGATGCTTGATTCCTTGTGCTATCCTCTCTCTTTCAGCAAGCACCTTTTCATGGACAATGGTGCAAAATAGGGCCTCAGTGGTTAAAACACTGGTCTTCTTCACATTTGCAAAATGCAACAGCCTATTTTCCTCAACCTGCCACCAGTTGGCACCCTTATCCTGAATAGCCTGAGCTATTTCCACAATAGTTCTATCTTTGATCTCAACAAGAGCTCTGAGATCATAGAACTGTTGTTGCAGCCTGGGATAATCCTTCAAACCTGGATATAATTCATCCACATTGGCTCTTGCAATCTGTCTCAACATCCCCTCATAAGTATATTCTTCACCACTATCATCTCCAGAAGAGTTGGATTCAGGAGGGTTGGAATGGGATTCAAGTAAGCTTGGCTGGGATTCAGGTAGGTTGGGTTCAGAAGGGTTGGGGTCAGGAGAGGTCAAAGCAAGTTGGGATTCAGGTGCTTTTGAGAGCATTGTGCCTGAAGAGGTAATTGGAATGGCTGGAATGGGTGGGAGAATAACTTGATCACCTTCTTGAAGAGCAGTTTCAAGAAGTTTGGTATATGAGAGAAGTCTTGGATCAAGTGGGGAAAAGGGTCTATCTTCAAGATTGACCAAATCTGCCAGCACATCAATACCTGATCTATCAGGTGCACCTTCAGGGGAGTACACCTTCTTGGCAATGATTGGTGCATCTTCAGGAGTCTTGCACTCCTCTTCTTCTTGCCTTGGAGATATTCTTTTAGATTGAATATCAGGAGAGTTGGCTTCAGGGCTGTTGGGTTTGGACTTGGATTTGGAGTTTGACTTGCTTGCCTGTCTAATCTCCTTGAAGAATTCTTTCTTCTGCTTTTCTTCCTCCATCAACCTCTGCTTCTCAGAAGTCTTGATGATTCTTCTTTTTCTTTCATACCTTGTTGGCTGGTCAAGGTCTCTGAATTCAGTGATACTCTCAGGCTGTAAGGGGACAACCTCTCTGACTTCTTCACCTTCTTCAGGAGGGTTGACTCCTTCCTCAGCAACCTTCTCTATTTCCTCAGAAGTGGCTCCTCCACTTCTTGACTGACTTTCTGGTGAAGATTCATGCAAAATCTTCTTCATCTTTTTCATTTTTGGTTGAGCTTTTGGTGGTTGGGCTTTCCTCTTTCTTGGAGAGGCTCTGGTTGCTGGTACAATTGTGATGGCCTTCTTTGAAGCTGCATCCTGCTTCCTCTTCTCTGTCTTAGAAGACAGCTTCCTAAACATCACCTTTTGAGCTGGAAAAGGCTTTGGCTTTGTTTGGAGGTGGGTGTAATGTGCAAATCTTTCCAAGAGTAGGCTTGCTCTTGTGCAGAACTGGAGTTTTCCTTCAACCACCACCTTGTGGTGTTTCACCTCCTTGAACTTGAATTTTTCATTCATCATTTTGTCAAGAATGAATTTCTTCCAGTTGAACTTGACTCTCTTCTCAGCAGAGTCAATCACAGCAGCCATCACTCTCAATTTAGGCATACTGATTTGTTCAACACTCCTAGTTTCTTTGGTTCTATCATCCAAGAGAAATAGAATTCCTGATCATCCTCTTCCTTGTATACTTCTGGATTTATGCCTTCAGAAGGTAGCCCAAAGCTGGCTTCTAAATCCTCTGCAGTGAAGATGACTGTGTGTTGGCTTTCTTCTTCTTCATCTTCTTCTGCATATGTGAGCTTTGTGCACACATCCCCCTTCTTGCCCTTCCACCTCAGATAGGCAAAGAATTCTGCCATAAATGGATTTAGGCAGGAATCAGGCTTGGTGCCTAGGAATTTTTTTAGCCCTGCCTCCCTCAGCCAATGGAGGACTTGTTGAACATCTGAATCTGGGCTATCAAAAGCTACCAGCTTTTCAAACCAAAGGGAATTTGGGTTGCTAAGAGAAGTTAATGTCCAGAGAGGAATCATTGAAATCTACGAGTTCTTCTCTCTTGAGTTTTGGAGCCATGGATAGATTTTGAGAGTAAGAGAGTTTTGAAGAAAAGTTGCAGGTATAGAGGTTTTGAGACTTCAAAGAATTTGGGAAATATGAGTGCGTAAGGATGGTGGTGAAAATTTGAGAGGTTTATATATGGAAGGAATTTATTAACTGTTGGTTAATGGAATGTAACAGTGGGTAATTTGAAAAACCGTTTGAATATAGTGGGGTAGTGGACTTTCAATGGTTCGATGGAGTTTTGAATGTAATTTAATGGTTTGGATGAAGGCTCAAGAATTCATGCAATCTTAACAAGATTTCTGCATTAAATGCTGATTTGCCCTTCTTGGGGATAAAAATCTTTATAGCACACTCCATCCTAAAATGGCCTACTCTTAGACCAAGAAACCTCTTAAATGTCTAATCAATGCTAATAATAGCAATAATTATCCAATTAACTAGGACAAACATCCTGAGATGTGCTTTGGTTTCTGTGTGGACCAAATTGCCTGAGTGCTTTGCCTGAGTGGGTCCCAAAGTTGCTGACTGGGTCCCACTTGGACAAATCCCCTGACCAACATTGCTGAGTACTATAGGGACAACCTTGCTGAGTTTCCCTTTTTGTCTGACAGCTTTAGTGAGGTTGGTCAACTTTGCTGAAGTTCAACTTTGATGAACTTCCCCCTTCATATGAGCTTTACTTTCCTCATTTTTCCATCTTGCCTGGATCAAGTAACCCTAATTCAGCTGACAATTCCAAAAACCTTGCTTCAGCTAGAGGCTTGGTCAGAATATCAGCTTTTTGCTTATCAGTGTGAATTTTGACAAGCTTGATATCTTTCTTCTCCACATGATCCCTTATGAAATGATGCTTGATGTCCACATGCTTGCATCTGGTGTGGAGCACTGGATTCTGTGAGATGGAAATTGCACTATTGTTGTCACAGAATATTGGCACTTCATTTGTGATTACTTTGTAATCTCTTAATTGTTGCCTGAGCCATAGAATCTGAGCACAGCAACTTCCAGCAGCTACATACTCAGCTTCAGTTGTTGAAGTTGCAACTGTATTTTGCTTCTTGGAGAACCATGAGATAAGCTTGCTGCCCAAGAATTGACAAGTTCCTGAGGTGGATTTTCTGTCAATTCTACATCCTCCATAGTCTGCATCTGAATAACCAGTAAGCTCAATGTTATCATCAGCTGGATACCATAATCCAAGATTCTCAGATCTCTTGAGATATCTTAGAATCCTCTTGGCAGCATCAAGATGGCTCTTCTTTGGATTGGCTTGAAATCTTGCACATACTCCAACTGCAAATGTGATATCAGGCCTGCTTGCAGTGAGATATAGCAATGATCCTATGATTCCTCTATAGTTAGTGGAGTTTGTTGACTCTCCACCTTCATCAGGATCCATCTTCCAGTTAGTATTCATAGGAATTCTGACTGGTTTGCTTGTAGCACATCCAAATTTCTTTATCATGTCCCTTGTATGCTTGGCCTGATTTATGAATATTCCCTTCTTTGATTGAGTGACTTGAAGTCCTAAGAAGAAATTCATCAATCCCATCATGGACATCTCAAATTTGCTTTGCATGAGTTTGGAGAACTTCTCACATAATTTCTCATTTGGAGATCCAAATATAATGTCATCCACATAGATTTGGACTAACAAAATATCATCTCCTTCACAGATTCTGAACAAGGTTCTGTCAACAGTGCCTTTGACAAAACCATGATCTAGAAGAAACTGTGATAAGGTGTCATACCAAGCTCTTGGAGCTTGCTTTAAGCCATAGAGGGCTTTCTTTAATCTGTACACCTTGTCTCCTTCTTCAAAGCCTGGGGGCTGTTCCACATATACTTCTTCTTTGAGCACCCCATTGAGAAATGCACTCTTCACATCCATTTGATACACCTTGAATCTCATGTGAGCTGCATATGCTAGGAAGAGTCTGATTGCCTCAAGTCTGGCCACTGGAGCAAAAGTCTCATCATAATCAATCCCTTCAGATTGACAATATCCTTTGGCCACCAGTCTTGCTTTGTTTCTTACAATGATGTCATTTTCATTTTTCTTGTTTTTGAACACCCATTTAGTTCCAATGACATCTTGATGAGTTGGCCTGTCTACCAGCTCCCATACTTCATTTCTGGTAAACTGATTCAGCTCTTCTTGCATGGCTATGATCCAGTTGGTGTCTTGTAGTGCTTCCTCAATGTCTTTAGGTTCCTGTTCTGAAAGAAAACAACAAAACAGAGCACTTTCTCCATGAAATCTTCTAGTTTTGATCCCTTCACTTGGATTACCAAGTATCAGGCTAGATGGGTGGTCTTGCAACCAAGTCCTTCTAGACCTGATCCTTTCAGGAGGATTATCCTCATCTGAAGTTGGATCACTAGATTCATTAAATTCAGGAAAGTTAATTGAAGGATCAAGCTCAGGATCATATTCAGGGGTGTTGTCCTCATTATCAGATAAGTTGACATTTTCATTGGTTCCCCCTTGAATAGTGGATCCATTAACTACCTCAGCATTGCCTGCTTCTTCATTGGTAGTTGTTACCTGGTTTTGAACTGGGATGGGGTCAGTCAGTTCAATTTCTCCTTCAGGTTGGTTGTCTACTGGTTGATTGCTATCAGGTAGGTTGTCCAGTTTTTGATTTTCATGAAGTTCAGGCTGGGCAACATCCACAAACACTGTTTCCTTGCTTTGAAGCCTTAATCTGGTTGTTCTTTGTGTTATCTCATCAATTTTCAGGTTTCTATCCCTGAACTCATTAATAGATTCATCAAACACAACATGAGGTGTTTCTTCCACAATAAGAGTTTTGCAATTGTAAACTCTGTAAGCCTTGCTGATTTGTGAATATCCAACAAATATTCCTTCATCAGCTTTGCTATCAAAAGCTTTCAATTGCTCTTTCCCATTATTATGGATGAAGCACTTACAACCAAATATATGGAAATAAGCAACAGTGGGCAATCTACCTTTCCATATTTGATATGGAGTCTTACCTTGTCCTTTGGTGATTAAGGACCTGTTTTGAGTGTGACATGCAGTGCTAATGGCTTCAGCCCAGAACCTTTTAGGCAGTTTGGATTCAGCAATCAAGGTTCTAGCTGCCTCCTTCAAGGTCCTGTTCCTTCTTTCAGCAACCCCATTTTGTTGAGGTGTTCTTGCTGCTGAAGTTTCATGAGTGATGGCATTTTTGCTGCAATACTCATTGATGTATGAGTTAATGAACTCAGTGCCTTTGTCAGATCTGATTTTGACAATGCTTAGGCCCTTTTCATTGCTCAATCTCATCATCAATTCAGGTAGTTTGACTTGGGTCTCCTTTTTGTTCAGCAAGAATACTACCCAAGTGTACCTGGAAAAATCATCAACAACAACTAAAGCATATTTTCTTCCATTTAAACTTACTGGGATTATTGGCCCAAATAAATCCATATGCAGTAGTTGAAGGACTCTCTTAGTTGAGATGACAGGTTTTCCTTTGAATGAGGCTTTGATCTGCTTTCCTTCCTGACATGGCTGGCATATATGTTCTTTGGTGAACACTTGATTTGGCAGCCCTTTAACTAGAGAGTTTCTTGCAATCTTGTTGATGGTTTTGAAGTTCAGGTGATTCAGTCTCTTGTGCCATAGCCAGCTTTGCTCATTTGTGCTTTTGGCAACAAGACAGACTGCTTCAGGGGTTTTGCTCCAATCTGCAAAATAAACATTTCCCTTTCTCACCCCTGTTAGTAGCACCTGTTGTGTTGATTTGTTTTTGATAGTACATTCATTTGGTGCAAATTCAACACAATATCCTTTGTCACAAATTTGACTTATAGACAACAAGTTATATTTTAGGCCTAGAACATATGAGACATCAGTAGTTTTAACACTACCAATGTTTAATGTACCATAGCCTCTTGTGATGCCTTGAGAGTTGTCTCCAAAGGTTACTGAAGGACCATCTTTTTCTATGAAGTCTGAGAGAAACTCCTTGTTTCCAGTCATGTGCCTTGAACATCCACTGTCCAGGTACCATGCTGTTTTCTTGTTGATGCTTTTCTTCTTTTTGGGGTCCTTGCAGTCCTGCAAAGTCAAAATTTAGGTACCCTTTGAGTGTTGGGTCCTAGAGGGTTAGCTGTACCTTTTGGAACCCAAATCTGCCTGATAACTCTGATTGATTCAAAGTGACTGACTTGGTTTCCATTTACATCTACATACACAGTTTGACCCTTAAATGCCTTGGGTGATCTCTGTGTATAAGTGTTAGCTTTGTAAAGTTCAGGAGAGTTGGTAGATTTCTTTGGGACATTTCTCCTGAAGTTACTAAGCTTAGGTGCAGCTGGGTAAGACTTTTGAGGATAGGTTTTTGGATGGCCTTTTCCATTTGGCAAGTAAGGTCCAGGCTTCCTGAATGTCTTATACCTATCAGAGGGGATTGGCCTTAATCCATTCAGTTGAGGTTGCCTCATTTGAGTTGGCCTCTTCTGAACAAGTTTTGGACAACTCCTCTGATGATGATTCAGATAGATTGGCCTTCCATTGGTTCTACCTTTCTGAACCTCATCTCTCCTGTAAGCAATGCCTTTAACCTTTTCCAAAGGTGTAGGTTTAGGTACATTGTTTACCTGAGTTGGTATAAAAATTCCTTTACCCTTATCCTTGATCAGTGGTTGATTTACTTCAATTTCATTTTGTTGTGCCACTGATCTTACAAAAGTCATCTTAGAATTGCTTGATGAAGCAATACTAAGACCAGGTGAGGGTTCAAATGGATTATAGCCTAATCCATCCCTTTGAGCAAATGGTCTTTGAAACCCTTGAATTTCCTCTATTGCCTTAGCAGATTTGTTCAAGGCAGACATTTTCTTTTTCAAGCTCCCCTCACTTAATTTTAGAGTATCAAATTCTCTTGAGAGATTGTCAAATTTAGCTTGAAGAGTTCTAGAGTCAAAATCCTTTTTCTTTAGAGCCTGATTTTGTTCATCAATCAGCTTTTGTTGTTCAGAGACTTTGAGAGACATTTCTTCATGTTCTCTCACAATCTGTTGATACAACTCAGTTGATTTAATGTCAACTTCAGATTCAGGAGGGTTGGATATTTTGACTTTAGACCTCAACTGTTCATTTTCTCTCAGAGCCATATTGCATACTTCTTGCATTCTGGTGAAATCTTCCAACAACTTTTCAAAGTCAAGATGGATTTCACTAGATTCGTGTGTGTTAATTGACAAGTTGGAAGATGAACATACCTCTTCATCTTCAAGTGCCATTTGACAGTCCTCATCACTGTCACTGTTGGAGAACAGTCCATCATCAGAAGAGTAGACACTCTCCTCACTTGCTGAATCTCCAGCTACCATAGCCTTCCTGTTGTTCAGTCTTTTATCTCTTTTGGTTTGCCTTTCCTTCCTTTCTTTTGCACTGAGGTCAGGACAGTCATACTGAAAATGACCCTTTTTCTGGCAGTTGTAACACACATCTTCATCATCATTCTTCTTGCTTGAGGACTCCTTCCTCCTTGATGATGATGGTTCACCTTTGCTGAATTTCTTCCTATCAGCATATCTGTCTTCTTTCTTTTCATTAGAGACTTTTTCCTCTGATTTATGTTCAGGAGAACTGAATCTCCTTCTGGTTCTGTTATCTTGGTAGAATTTCTTGTATCTACCAAATCTGGAGTTGAGCTTCTCAAATCTTCTAGCCATGAGTGCCAGCTCCTCCTTTATTTCAGATTTTGAAACAGACTGAGAGGATCTTTGAGTAATCTTCTTTTCTGTTTCAGCAGCTTTGAAGGCAACACCTTTGTTTGAAGAGGATGGCTCTTCATGCACCTTCTTTCTATTGAGATCAAACTCATATGCTTTGAGTTCAGAGAATACTTGCTGCATTGGCATGTTGTCAAGATTGCTGGTATTTTGCATCATGACAGAATATATGTCCCACTTGGATGTGAGACTTCTCAAGATTTTTAAAGCAACCTCTCTTTTGGCATAGAACTTGCCAAGAGAGTTTATTTCATTCATGATGTCAGTGAACCTGCCATCAAGATGATCAATAGTTTCATTGGCTTCCATGGAGAATTGTTCATATTTTTGGATAGCCACTTGAAGCTTGTTCTCCTTGATCTTTTGAGTACCTTCACACATTAGTGCTAAGGTATTCCAAATCTCTTTAGCAGATGTGCAGTGGTACACTCTCCCCATCACTGCATCTGGAATTGTCTGGTACAATGTGTTCATTGCAATGTAGTTCAGGTTGTGTCTTTTTCTTTCTTCAGCTGTAAGGTCATCTTCATCTTTTGGCAGCAACTCCCTTGGATCAGCTTTTTGAGCATCAGTGAGCTTAGGATTTGCTTTAGTGAGTGTGAATGGCCCTCTAGTGATGACTTTAAGCATCTCATCATGCTGGCAAGCAAGATGTGCTCTCATCCTGATCTTCCAGAAATCATAGTTCTCAATTGAGAACATTGGCAGTTTGTGATGAGAAATATGATTGACTTGGTTTGGACCCATATTGTTGATGGTGTTGACAGCATCTCCTGGAACTGCATTGTTAGCCATTTCAACAAATGTAATATAAGATGAACACAGATAAGTTTTTCAGAAATTTGGATCAGTTCAGTGACCACAGAAAATGTGATTTTGAAAATCAGTTGGATTTTCAGAAGCAGTGGTCTTTGAACCCCTGCTCTGATACCACTTGTTGGTCCTTGGTGGAGTATAACACAAGTGTATGGGGGGGGGGAATGCACTTGTGTATGCAAATTCTTTTCTTTTTGATAAACTGGTCTTATCAGGCAAGTTGTCTCACAACTGGCCTGAGTGTGAACTTTGATAGATACTTGTCCTACTGATTACTATTAAGTGATCAGTTGGCTAAATATCTAAAAGAGTTGCTAAGTGCGGAATGTGGTTGGCCTTTACTCAAAGAAATACTCCAAGTTGATTTCTGAAAAATACAGTTATCAGGGACTTTGTCCAAAACTTGTTTTCTTAGCTTACTGAGTTTTGCTCTTTGAAAAGGATTGAATGTAAGTGCAATAAAGAGTGCAGTAAGTAAATGGCACACAAGTTTATAGTGGTTCAGAGACTCAAGCTCCTACATCCACTTTCCCTGATTGAACAGGATAATTCCTTCTCAATGGAATTAGCTTGTTTTATAGTGCCAAGGTTCACTGATCAACAACACTCTCTTAGTGTTTTGATCCCTAGGATAACTTGAGTCCTAGTGCTCAATCTCTCTGAGTTAAGACTGTGTTTTACACTAACAGTCCTTAACTCCTCACTTCTACAACAAACACTCTCTTCACTAAATGAGATAAGGTTTGAGGTTTGGTTCCAACTAATAGAGATATCCTTTACAAGAAGAACAGTGTAAAGGCTTAGGATATCTCAATGCTAAACTAGGATGTTTACAAAGATTGGCTTAGCTGACTTGAAGTGATTCAGGAAACTTGGAATTCTAGAGAACAGCTTGGTTTCCTTTTGAAAGCTTGATGATAGTTTGATAGCTTGTAGTTGGATACTGAATTCCTTTGATCACTTCTGTATTTATAGGCAATTTGAACAACTAACCGTTGGAGGGATTAGCAATTCAAATATGTCTATTTACAGCACCATTGAAACGGCTATGAAGCTTGACATCCTTTTATCCACTGTGTAAAAGAGGTCTTCAATGGTTGCTTGAATGAATGTGTTGACTTCTGACAAAGGCGGCTGAGAAGACTTGTGTCAGTTTCCAATTTTGCACATTGTCCTAGGTTGATTTGTGGCAAACTTTACACACAACCAACGGTCAGATGGGACAAGCTCCCTGAACATTCCTGCTGTAGTTTTAGAATGTTCCAACATTCATTCAATGCTTCACTCTTTAATGCTTGGTTCAGGCATGATTGGCAATAAATGCTTCATTGAATGTATCTTCTGTAAGCTTTTGTCATTTAATTCTCTTGATCATTTGTACTTCAACTGCCTAGAACTTTTGCATTTATGAGCACAGCTTCAGTATACTTGAACTCTTCAGCCAGGTTGTCCATTTGGTAAGTTTGTCTTGAATAGATCAGCCACTTTGTCCTATAGACCTATTAAGCTGCCTAACATTCCAGCTTTGGACAACTATCCTGATCACTAATATCTCATAACATTTCTGAGATTTTAACTTAAGCATACTATACATATACTGTTCTGGGACAACTTGCCTGAACAATAACTTGAGCATATCTCAACTAACTTGTACATCATCAATCAGGGGTTTTGGTATCTAGATCAAAATCATTTTATTCCCAACACATTCTTTTTACCTCCCTTGGTAATCGGAATGTTAACTCGAGCTTGTTTAGGTACAGTACCTTGAGATGGAGTACCAATATCGTATAACATAGGTCCTTTTCCTTTATCATTTGGCAAAAGTCTTGCGTTAGTAGTAGTAGGGTTCTTAATGACTCGAGTAGACGAGCTAGATGACTCAGCACCTATACTTGTCTTGTCACCTGGATCTCTATACCTATCTGACAGTTCAAGGTTAATCTTTGAGGAGTTTGAGATCTAATGTGACAACCTCGGTTTCTAAGAACTTATTACGTTCTTCAAGTCTATTGCACTTGCTCTTTAAAACATTAAATTCATTTCTCTCAGTTGCATGTGTCTTAAGTAGGTCTTGATATAACCTGTCTGTCAATGCACACTTTTCTTTGAGTTGTCTTAACTCTTCAGTCAAGCGTTCATTTAGGACTGTTATATTAGGATCTACTTTGGACTAAGCTTCCTTAAGATCAATGATTTCTTGTTTTAATGCAATGTTTTCATCACTGACTTCGATGAATGCTTGGTTAGCAAGTAGAAGGTCGTCTTCAATAGCACTAGTCGAGTGCTGAGGACTACTTCCTACTTCACTACAAGCAGTATCACTTTCATCAGTTTCTGAATCATCACAAGATTGAAAAGATGTAGCAGATGATACCTCTTGGTCGATTTTAGCCATACAACATAGGCCATCATCTACTATGAATGCTTCGTCGTGGTCTCGATCAGTCGAGTGGCTAGATAAGGACGATGGCAACTCGTCTGAATCCGAATCAGAGTCATCATTGGCCATCATTGCCTTCTTGCCACGGTTGTATCTTCTTTCCCTTCGAGCTTTACCTTCTTCTCGATCGTCAGTGCTCAGGTCTGGACATTCATATATGTAGTGACCTGGCTTTTCGCAGTTGTAGCACAAGAGATCATTAGTAGTCTTTTTAAAAGGATATTTATCCCTACGCTTATCACGTTTATCGGAACGTTGAATCTTCCTATCGTCAGACTCTCTATCTCGTCTATTACCTTTCGAGACTTTGTCTCCCCTTTCGGATGAGTTTCGGTCTCGTCTGGTCTCAGACGAGTTCTTAGAAGTAGACGCTCTATGATCCCTATAGAACTTCTTGTATCTTCCGAAACGTTTATTCAGCCTATCAAACTTTCTAACCATGAGGCTCACCTGATCCTTCAAACTAAGATCAGTATCTAACTCGTCTTTTACAGAGGCAGACTTAGTCTTAGGCTTAGACCTATCTACCTTAGAAGACTTAGAAGAGCTGGACTTAAAGGCAACGTTCTTAGATACAGCATGTTCTCTATCGCTACTGGCTAGTGGTTCATCTTCGTCTAAATCAAACTCATGAGCCTTCAGAGTTTGAAACATGGTCTCTGCACTCCAAGCATCTATGTCTTGGGTATTCTTAACTATCATCTTTACCATTTTCCATCGAGAATCTAAGCTCTTAAGAATCCTAAGATTGATTTCACGAGGAGTATAAGTTTTACCAAGAACTTCAAGGTCATTCATGATTTTAGTGAAACGAGTATCCAGCTGGTCGATAGTTTCGTCAGCTTTCATTCGAAATGATTCAAATCTTTGGACAGCAGTGGATAATTTGCTCTCTTTGATCAGGGATGTCCCTTCACAAATGATAGCTAATCTGTCCCACATCTCTTTGGCAGTTTTACATTTTAACACTTTTCCTAGATACTCGTTAGGAAGGGTGTGTAAAATATAATTCTTCGCCAAACTATCCAAATTATTTTGACGCATTTCTTCTGAGGTTAGATCAGACCTTGGTTTCTTGACGAGTGTGCCAATTGGTTTGTCTCTGTCAAGATTTGCAGTATTTGGGACCATTGTCACGATCGGTCCCTCGGTCACAACAGTGATCATTAGATCATGCGTGGAGCTAAAAATTGCTTCCATTCGCAGCTTCCAGTAGTCGTAATCCTGAACTTGGAACTTGGGCAACTTGTTAGCGCTAATTTCCAACGACATGATTTCAAGAAATAAGTGCTAAGCAGATTTATGATCAAGAAGCAGTTAAGTCAAGAGCAGGGAACAAGAAACAGATATAACTGGAGTATAGATCAAGAACACGTAGGCAAGTACAATCACGGACCAAGACTTCACCCTTAGTCTTAAGCCGGTTATCAAGAAACAACAGTTCGAAAACCACTGCTCTGATACCACTTGTAGGTCCCCAAAGTTGAGTTAATAACGAGTAAGCTAGTGAAAATGTCTAGAGGGGGGGTGAATAGACTTTTCAAAAATCTATCGAAATATCAGAATACAATGTGCGGAATACAAAATTAACAATGAGCCCAATTTAAGTTTATACTCAACTTATTAAATTCGAGAACTCTGTTCTATACTCAACTTGTCTTGTTCAGTTATGTGTGTAAACAATTAAGCAATTAAACAAAACAGTAAAGTAAACAACACAAACAATTTATAGTGGTTCGACAACTTGTCTACATCCACTCTCACAACCCAGTTGTGATGTTTCCACTAAACCCTTCCAATCGAGTACAAAGTGTAAGTATTCCTGTGATTTTAAGTCCCAAGAAGAAGACTTAGATCTTCTAAGACTATACCACCAGATACGTCTACGATCTTACTAGAAATTTAACAAGTATCTAGCAACTTGATAAAAATAACAAAAAAACAAAAACTTATTCAGTAGCAGTCTTCTGATTCTTCAATTGTCTTCTGACTTGCTTTCTGAACTTCAACGAACTCTGTGAGTAATCTTCAGTATATCTTCAGTATGTATAAGTATGCGCATTTACAGTAACAGTAGTCTTCAAATGATAAACACCTTGAGGTATTTATAGACTTCAGAAATCAAGAACTAAGTTAGTTGTAACCAACTCTTCTTGAAAACTAACTTTGTAACTGCATCTTCTTATCTATCCACGCGTTCCTTGTTAAGTAGTTATTCCATAACTAACTTCTTCATCCTTATCTCTATACGCGCTTCACTTAGACTTTACTTCAAGTTGACCCGTCTTGTGTAGTCTGATATGCACTTGTCTTGTAGTCCACCTGTCTTGTGTAGTAGACTTCAACTCTTCTTCTTCAGTCTTCATGTGCAATCTTCAATAGAAAACTATTCTATCCTAACAAGACTATTACATTACTTTAAGCTTACAATTCAGCTTAGTCAACTTATAAACTATACAATCAGTCTATCTATTATATTCAAAATCATGAGCTCTATACAATGATTATTCATAGCTCAACAACAATCTAACATATACAAATAGCACATATGAAGTACTTATAAATCGTACTTATCTTTTAATAAGAAAACAATACTTTCTTTTCATGTGAACTCTACTGATCTATTCAAGATGACTTCAACTCAACTAGACTAGATTAGTCAACACTTAGAAAATATTTCAACTACTTTTGGCTTATCAAAACTTCATCTTTTATCAATATTTAGGACTTGTCTAGGATTCATATCCCAACAACTTCTTTCTCAGAAGAGAAAAGACTTTGAACTAAAAATTCTAAATGCCAAGTTTGAAAACCTCTCACATGAGTATGATATTCTTAAATCAAGTGAAGAGAGCCTGAAACTAAAGATGTCTGCTCTGAAGAAATCCTCTAGAGCAATAGAGGAAATTCAGAGTTATCAAAGACCTATGGCTCAAAGAAGTGGATTAGGATTTGATCCATTTGAATCTTCACCTTGTCTTAGTGTTGCTTCTACAAGTAACACTAAGATAATCTTAGTTAAGTCAGTGGCACAAACTGAAAATGAAAACAAACAATCACTGAACAAAGGAAAGGGCAAAATGGATGACTTGCCTACTCAAGTGATTCAGGAGACTAGGCCAAAACCTAAGGAAAAGGCCAAAGCTCCTGATCACAAGAGGAATGTTGGTCAGCAGAGTAGACCCAATGGAAGGGTAACTCTCCTGAACAATGTTCAGAGGAGTTATCCAAGGTATAATCAGCCTAGGCCAACTCTACTAAGAAAGACTCAGCTGACTAGACCTAAGGACAACTATCCTCAAAGGCAAAATAAAATGAGACAACCAAAACCCTTCATGCCAAAGGGTAATGGTCATAAGAAAGCCTTTCCTCAAAGATTCCCTCAAGTAGCACAAAGAACTCATAAGTTCAGGAGATTTGACAACTCTCCTGAAACTTACAGAGTTAACACTTTCACACATACTTTCCCAAAGGCATTTAAGGGAAAAACAGTGTATGTTGATGCTAGAGGAAAACAACTTAGCCACCTTGAATCAATCAGGGTTATTAGGCAAGTTTGGGTTCCTAAAGGTACATCTAACCTCTCAGGACCCAAAACTCAAAGGGTACCTAAACCTATCTAATTGCAGGTACCAATGGGCCACAAGAAGAGGAGCATGAGTAAAAAGTCAGCATGGTATCTTGACAATGGATGTTCAAGGCACATGACTGGAAACAAGGAACTCCTCACTGATTTTATTGAAAAAGAAGGCCCAAATGTCACATTTGGAGACAGCTCACAAGCTACAACAAAAGGTTATGGTACTTTGATGATTGGTAACATCAAAGTATCCAATGTGTCTTATGTGGCTGGTCTCAAATATAATCTCCTAAGTATCAGTCAATTCTGTGATAAAGACTTCAATGTTGAGTTTTCAAGTGGAAAATGCTTAATCAAAGATAAGACTCAACAAATTCTATTGACTGGAACTAGGAAAGGAAATGTGTATTTTGCAGACTGGGACAAGTCTACTGATGCTGCATGTTTCATTGCTAAGAGTTCTAGTGAACAAAGTTGGTTATGGCATAAGAGATTAAACCACTTGAACTTCAAAACAATGAACAAAATTGCTAGAAATGCATTAGTTAAAGGACTACCTAATGAGGTTTTCATTAAAGAGCATGTTTGCAAACCATGCCAAGAAGGAAAACAGATTAAAGCCTCATTCAAGGGAAAACCAGTCATCTCTACTGAAAGGGTACTTGAACTTTTACATATGGATTTATTTGGACCAATTACCCCAGCAAGCATAAATGGTAGAAAATACACATTGGTTGTAGTAGATGACTTCTCTAGGTTCACATGGGTAGTATTTCTCCTTAATAAGAAGGAAACTCAAGTCAAACTACCTGAACTTTTAAAGAGATTGTCAAATGAGAAAGGCCTTAGCATTATCAAGATAAGATCTGATAAAGGCACTGAGTTCATAAATTCATACATCAATGAGTATTGCACATCTAATGGAATAGCTCATGAAACCTCAGCAGCTAGAACTCCTCAACAAAATGGAGTTGCAGAAAGAAGGAATAGAACTCTAAAAGAAGCTGCTAGAACCTTAATTGCTGATTCAAATCTACCTAAGAGGTTTTGGGTTGAAGCTATAAACACTGCATGCCATACTCAAAATAGATGTTTGATTACTAAGGGGCAAGGCAAAACCCCCTATGAACTCTGGAAAGGAAGAATGCCTAAAGTGTCATACTTTCACATCTTTGGTTGTAAGTGTTTCATACACAATAATGGGAAAGAATAGTTGAAGGCCTTTGATAGCAAAGCTGATGAGGGAGTATTCCTTGGATATTCTCAAATCAGTAGAGCTTTCAGAGTCTACAACAAGAAAACCCTTATTGTGGAGGAAATACCTCATGTTGTGTTTGATGAATCTATTCATGAGTTCAGGAATGAGAACTTGGAATCAGAAGAAATCACACAGAGGACAACCAGACTGAGCCTAAAGGACAAAGACACTGAATTCATAGAAGTTGTCCAAGCCAACCTACCTGAAAAACTCCCTTTGGACAACAATCCTGAAGGCAACCTTCCTGAGGCAAATTCCACTGAAGGAATTGGTGAAATGAATGATCCAATCCCAGTTCACATCCAGGTAACAACTACCAATGAAGAAGCAGTTCCTGCTGAGGTAGTTAATGGGTCAAATAATCAAGGGGGAACTCAAAATATTGAAAATACCAATGTCCCTGACATTGAGGACAACACCCCTGATTATGATCCTGAATTAGATCCTGCATTCAATTATCCTGAATTTTATGATCAAAATGACTCAACTTCAGTAGAGGACAACTCTACTGAAGAGATCAGAAAAAGAAGGACTTGGTTGTCAGACCATCCTACTGATCTAATACTTGGTGACCCAAGTATAGAAGTCAAAACAAGGAGATTTCATGGTGAAAGTGCTCTATTCTGTTGTTTCTTGTCAGAACAAGAACCAAGTGACATTGAAGAAGCACTTCAAGATGCCAATTGGATCACAGCCATGCAGGAAGAACTGAATCAATTCACCAGAAATGAAGTATGGGAGCTGGTGGATAGACCTTCACATCAAGATGTTATTGGAACAAAATGGGTGTTCAAGAACAAGAAGAATGAGAATGATGTGATTGTTAGAAACAAAGCAAGACTAGTGGCAAAGGGCTATTGTCAACATGAAGGCATTGACTATGATGAGACTTTTGCACCTGTGGCAAGGCTAGAAGCAATAAGGCTCTTTCTAGCCTATGCAGCCCACAAGAGGTTCAAAGTGTACCAAATGGATGTGAAGAGTGCCTTTCTGAATGGAGTCTTGAAAGAAGAAGTCTATGTGGAGCAACCACCTGGTTTTGAGGTTGGAAACCAAGTTTACAGACTGAAGAAAGCTCTATATGGACTCAAACAAGCCCCTAGGGCTTGGTATGATACACTGTCACAATTCCTCTTGGATCATGGATTCACCAAGGGAACTGTGGACAGGACTCTCTTCAGAATCTCTGAAGGAGAGGACATCTTGCTTGTCCAAATTTATGTGGATGACATAATATTTGGATCCCCCAATGAGAAGCTATGTGAGAAATTCTCAAAGCTCATGCAAAGCAAGTTTGAGATGTCCATGATGGGGTTGATGAACTTCTTTTTGGGACTTCAAGTCAAGCAATCCAAAGAAGGGATCTTCATCAACCAAGCTAAGTACACCAGAGAAATGATCAAAAAGTTTGGGTGTACAACTAGCAAGCCAGTAAGGATCCCAATGAACACAAATTGGAAGATGGATCCTGATGAGAGTGGTGTTCCAACAAACTCTACTGAGTATAGAGGAATCATTGGCTCACTCCTCTATCTCACTGCCAGCAGACCTGACATCACCTTTGCAGTAGGTGTTTGTGCAAGGTTTCAAGCAAATCCTAAAAAAAACCACTTTGAGGCTGCAAAAAGGATCTTGAGGTATCTCAAAGGCACTGAGAATCTAGGCCTTTGGTACCCTGCTGATGACAACATTGAGCTAACTGGCTACTCAGATGCTGATTATGGAGGTTGCAGAATTGATAGAAAGTCCACTTCAGGGACTTGTCAATTCTTAGGCAACAAGCTCATATCTTGGTTTTCCAAGAAGCAAAACACAGTGGCTACTTCCACCACTGAAGCTGAATATGTTGCAGCTGGAAGTTGTTGTGCTCAAATCCTTTGGTTGAGACAACAACTAAGAGACTACAAAGTCAACTCTACTGAAGTGCCAATATTTTGTGATAACAACAGTGCAATTGCAATATCACAAAATCCTGTATTGCACACAAGATGCAAACATGTGGACATCAAGCATCACTTCATTAGAGACCATGTGGAGAAGAAGGACATAAAGTTGGTCAAGATCCACACAGATCATCAAAAGGCTGATATTCTAACAAAGCCACTTGCAGAGGCAAGGTTTCTGGAGCTATCAGCAGAGTTGGGTTTACTTGATCCAGGGAAGTTGGACAAGTAAAATCCATTGGAGTTAATGAGAATAAGGGGAATTAAATTGGTCTTCAGCAGACTTGGCCAAGTCTACTGAAACTCAGAAAAGATAACCTCAAATGATCAGGACTCTTGTCCATTGAATCTCAGGACACTTGTCCACATCCTTTCAGGACACTTGTCCAAGTGGGGTCAGATAAGTTGTCATGGCTATCAAACTATTCTCTTGGTTTGATAAGCACCTAATTTGGGTAATCATTGCCTATTTTGATATCTATCCCATTCCTTTTACAGATATCACCTTTTTGGGATTTTAATTTGTCTCCCACCCAAAAGGTCGCTTTCCATGCATTTAATGCCAAGATTTAACTCTTGTTTGCATTACACTTTTCAAGCCATGATCTACCTTGAAAACTCCCCAACCATTAACTAATATTAAATAACTTCCACGTTTTGAATAGAACCAATAACTCACTGTTACATTGGTTTTTGACCATTGGATCAAAACTGGCCAACTCCCCTGAAATCAATCCTGGCCGTCCAAGTGTGTTTTCCATTTGTGTCAACCGTTGAAAACTCTCAAAACTCACCAACTCATTGACAAACATTCTTTTTAGAATATTCACAAGCCTTAAGATCCCCCACAAACACTTCTTCCCCAAGTATTCAAAACCCTAGCTCTTATTGTCTTCAAACTCTCTCAAAACTCTCTCAAATCCATTTCTGAAACCTACAATGGCTCCCAAAATCAGACCAGAAATGATCATTGATTTCTCCAACAAGGCTCTAGACCTTGATTTTGGATATTTGAGCAACAAAAACAGCCTTCACTTTGAGCCCATTGTTTCATTTGAAAGTGAAGACCCTGAAGTTACACCAACTTTGAGATGGTTAAGGAGGGCATGTCTTCAAAAGTTCATGGAAGAGAGGCCAAGCTCTTGTCTGGAGAGCTACATGGCAGAGTTATTTGCTTTCCTCAAGTGGAGAGGTAAGCCAGAAGATGGTGAAGTTTCCACTAGACTTTCTTATGTGGCAGAAGGAGAGGAGGAAGAGAGATTTCACAGAGTGAAATTCTCTTCAGAGGATCTTGTAGGAGCCTTTGGATTGCCTTCTGAGGGAAGGAATCCAGAAGTTTATGGTACTGGCCTTGAAGATGAAATAGCTCAAGAATGGCTATTAGTACCAGGTCCTCTCTCTGCAACACAAAACAAGAAGACTCTCAAGCCAAAGTTTCTCAACCTCTTTGAGGTAGTTGCTAAGAGTCTCTTGAGCAATACTGGAAGCTTGGAGCAGGTCAGCCATCCAAGAATAAGGATAATGGCTACAGTTATTGATGCTAGTGATAAAGGCATCAAGTTTGATTGGAGGACCTTCATCATGTCTGAGATGATGAAGGAAAATGCTAAGTTTAAAGTAAAAGCCCACAACAAGGTTGTATTGGAGGTAAAACTCAAGTATTGCACCAGGGCAAGCTTGTTGATTGAGAGGTTTCCCAATTATTCTCAAATGCAGACCTTTGCAAAGCCCCTCCCTGCCCAAAAGATTCTGTTTAGAAAGCTCAGCAAGAAAACTGAGCAAAGGAGGATGCTATTGGCCAAACCTGCTGAAGAAAAGGTGGAGGAGAAGCCCAAATTGAAAAAGAGAACAAAGGCCAGAGTGGTGAAGACAAGGAAAATGTCTCAAATTCCCTCAGAGGAGAATTCAGGAGCTTCAACTGAGATTGAAGAAGTTGCTGAAGAGGGAGTAAGTGTGCCTTCTGATCATTCAGAAGAGTTGAGACAAAAGTATAATGAGACTAGACAAAAGTCTAAGGGTGATAAGAGGCCCAGGGAAGTTGTCCCTGAGAAGGATGGAGAAGGAAGTGGGAGCAATAGGGCCAGCAAGGGAAGGGCCAAGCCTACTGAGAAGGTGTTGGAGCTTCAAGAAGAAAGATCTCTCCAATTGGCTCTAAGGGAGAGCAGAGCTGAAAGCAGGACTAAATCAAAGTCTAGAACCAGTTCTTCTGGTTCTGGAACTCCAGAGTCCAAGGTCCCTGAAGATCAACCTTTAGTGGCCAACATCCCTGAAGCTCAGAATCCTGAACCCAACTCCCCTGAAACCCACATAACCCCAACCAACCAACCTATCACCCCCATCAATCTTACTAAGAGATATTCTCCAGAAGGGAGTGTGCAAAGAAGTGGGATATATGTGCTAGCAGATTTAGCAGTAGATGAGACAAGATTGCAATCACCCCTTGACTCATCTATGCTCAATTTCTCAAAGTTTTTAGAAGATGCACTACATGAGCCAACCCCCCTGAGTAAAGCCCCTTCAGATTCATTGCTCTCAAAAGCAACTGAAGTACCTTCAATTGCACCCAATCCTTCTGAAGCCAATATCCCTGAACTTAACCTTCATGAAGCCACATTAGGAGAAACCAGAGCCAACTCCCCTATAACCCAAAGTCCCCATTCAAGTGGAGATGAGGAGGAGTATACTTATGAAAGTATGCTCAGAGGTGGAGCCAAGGCTACTGTGGACAGTTTGTATCCACAACTTGCTGAATTTCCAAGAATTCAGAAGATGTTCCATGATTTGAGGATGCTTGTGGATGTGAAAGACAAGACCATAATGGAAATATCACAAGTCATCCAAGATAAGGGTGCAAACTGGTGGCAAGTGGAGGAGAGCAGATTGCTACACTTTGCTGGTGTGATAAAAACAAGATTTCTCATTGATGAGGAAGTTTTTGCAAAGTTGGTAGATGATAAGATCATTGAGGAGAAGGAGAGAAAAGCTAAGGGCATCAAGCACCCTGATAGTAGCTCCAATGATGATGATTCCCCTGATGATCCCTCAAACCCTTCAAAACCCAACCCTCCTGAAACCCCTCAAGCCAATCTCCCTGAACCTTTTCAACCCAAGTCTTCTGTATCAGACATACTTTCAAACCCCCCTAGAACCTATCATAGGAAAGGCTCTGTATCTTCAGAGGTGTTGACCAAGGGTGGTAACACAACCAAAGACACATCTGCCAATGAAGGTTCTTCTGAACCTAAGGCACAGCCTAAAGATGTGGAGGTTCCTATCATAGAGGCTAGTTTATTAAGGCCTATTCAGTGTCAGAAGAGTTGGACACTGATCAGCCCTTAATCATTCAGGATGACTCAGTGGCTGCTGAAATAAGCACTGTGATCTCCCCACAACTGCCATCTTTGAACCTTGTTGAAGGTGAAGATGCTGCAAGATTAGGTGATGGAGTTGAAAAGGAGATTTTAGTGGAAAAACCAGAGGGAGAAGTAGATGAAAGAGAGGTTATAATCACTAAGATAGTGAGTGTACCACTAAATGAGGGTGATATAAGTGAGGAAGGGCAGGCTATTCTTGAAGTCAAATCTGAACTTCAGGAATCCCTTGATGAGAGGAGGCCTGTTTCTTTAAGTGAGGAAATTATTATTGAAGAAAGAAAAGAAGTAGTTGAAAATGAGAAGAAGATTGCTGATGTATCAGAGTCTTATGAAAAAGAAACTGATGGTGATGAGTGTGTTTTCACTAACCCTTTTGATTTGTCTGACATTGCAGGTATAAGTTTTGAACAAATCTTTGCAGATGACTTCTTGACAGATGCTCCCATCCATGTTGATTCTGGATCAGCACAGGCCTTACTTGGCTTGCAATCAACAAAGTTGGACTCCTTGGCTCATCAAGTCCAATCAGCTCATGCAGAAACTTCTGGAGCTTTGGATGAGCATGGAAGAACCTTAGCATCTGTAGAAATGAGATTAACTGGCTCTGAAGATGTGGTGTTACCCACATTGGAAGCAAGAATTGAAGGAGTGGAATCTTGTCTTCAAACCATTTCCACTGAAGTTCACAAAGTCAAAGTCAGCATGGAGAACATCTCAAAGGAGGTCAAGAAGGATCAAAATCTGCTAAGAGATAATCACAATGCCAATGTTCAAGCTATAAGGCTAACCATCAAGCAAGCACTTGGAAAGAAGACTGCCTTGCAGAAGAAAAGAGCAGAGGCACAAAGGCTTGCTATGGTAAAGGCAGCTTCAGAGAAATTTTCCCAAGAGGTGATGGCCAACATTGCTGAAGGTGCAGTGGCCAACCTCACTGAGCTTCTAAAGGCCCAACTAGATGCATCTCTAAAAGCAACCATGGAGGAGGTTGTCCAACAAAAGATGAAGCCTGTTCTAGCTTTTCTTAGCTTGAGCAGTGATAGAATGCAGAACATACATGATGAAAATGTATACTTGTTGGAGGAGATGAAGTCTCTAACCCAAGCCCAGTCCTTGATGGCATCAACTATGAGTGAACTCAAGCCTGAATGTTTTGATGCTGCCAAAAAGGGGGAAAGGGAAAGAGCAAGAGCAAAAGGTGCCTTAGTTATTGGAAGCCCAGTGAAAGGAAAAGACAATAGAAGATTTGGATGAAGAAGAGCAGTTAGCACTTGCCTTGAAGAACTCAATGGCCTCAGCTCAAGAAGAAATAGTTAGGCTACAACAAAGACCAGGAGGAGAGGTGTCTGGTTTGGACAAAGATGCTGAAGGTGTCCAAACTAGAGGAAAGATCAAGAAGGCCAAAGGAAAGAAAAGACAAGCTGAGACATTTACTGACTTTCCCAACAGCCTTGATTTGCCTCCTGAGTTCAGAATTGATGATGATGAGCCTATCTCAAAGAAGGCCAAGACAGAAACTGGCCATGATGAGGGCCCAAGAAAGGATGGACTTGATGGATGAAGCACAAAGATCAAGAGACAAGAGAAGAGCAAACTTCCAAAAGCCTAGAAGGAAGAGAGCAACTTACAACAAGATGAAACCACAGTTGTTGATCCCAATGGACACCAAATATCCTCACTTGGATAAATGGGTGCCAATTCAGCTGAATGACTCATGGGAGGAAGAAAAAAGGGAGTTTGTCTATGATCAATATGTCATTGACAGATGGAATGGAAGAGATGCCAACTCCACTTTTGCTGAGTTCATGATAGAGTATCACAGAGAGCTTTATCAACAACTACTTACAGCTGCTGATATTGCAAGATTTGAACTCACTGCCCCCAAGCCAATCATATACATGCCTCCAAAGCTTGATGGATGGATTGATCAGTCAAAGATCCTGAAGGAATTCACTGAGATCCTCAAGCTGAACAAAATGGTTCTTGGACCCAAGGGAACAAACCAAGAAGCCATGGAGCTAAAGAGAAGAGTGTGGGCACAATATGGAATGGTGCCACCAAAGGAGGATGATCTCTAAATTGGCTAAGTCTTCTGACCTTTTTGGATGAAAACTTATCTTAACTGAAGATATATTTTAATTGGTCATCTATGCTGAAGTTTTGGTCAAGATTGCTGATGTGGTGTGCTCTAACAAATTGTTAAGCTATGATATGATTTGGTTGCTCTGATATGCTCATGTTGCTCTGATAAGAAGTTTATGCTCTGATACTGGAAGATCTAGATACCCTTAACTGATTTGATTATGCTCTGATATTGGAAGATCTAGATACTTTTAAGTACTTAGTTATTTGCTCTGATTTTATGTTTAGAATATGCTCTGAATTTTTGTAATGAAATGATCAATTGCAATGTTGTCTTGAATTCATGCTCTGATATGTTATATTCAACTATCAACATGCTTGTAATGAATTTCAATGAATGATAGTTGAACTTACTTTGAATCAAGAAACATTATTGCAGAAATCTCTCTATGCCTATCTTTGAAACCTATTTGCAATTTGAACAGTGAGTACACTAACACATTGTTTTTCAGGAATTTTGACCTTAGTCATGCCTTCTGAAGATAAATGTAATAGGTGTAGTCAAGTCACTTTTGCATGGAAGTATAGGTTTTGGCATCATCAAAAAGGGGGAAATTGTTGGGAATAAAATGAGATATGTTTTGATTCAATACCAAAACCCCCTGAGACATGCCTAAGTCAAGATGATTATGTTCTAAGACTGTTAGAACATATAGAATAAGGCTAGATGAGGAGCTAATATGTTAGGCAGCTCTTAGTTGTTTAGATGCACAATTTGAGGGGGAACACATGCTTTGAGTACATCAAGAACAAGTCCCCTCAAGGCTCAAATTCTGGAACCAACACTAAGTCTTTTGAAGACCAACTGTGCTGATCAGGAGAGTTGTCCAGAGGAGTTGTCTCAGCACAATTAATTAAGATCAAGTGCTCTGAAAGCTTGAGGTCAACTATGCTGAAGAGTTAAAGACAACCATACCCTAAAGAACTTCAATACAACATGCTAAGATCACTTTGAAGTGAAGCAAAGGGTAAGAGCCAAGTCATCTGAAATGAGCAAGCCAACCATGCTGATAAGCAAGTCAGCTGATAGTGATAAGGAGAGTTGTCCATTTGATAAGGAATGTTGTCCTATCTTTGGAACAACCTTCAGAAGCCATGTCCATGTCCTAACAAGAGAATCTAAAAGTCAGACATTGGGAAGAGTGCTGCAGAATGAAGACAAAGTTTATACAGCCGTTTATTTCCCAAATGAGGACATGTCACTATCAAGATTCTGTCTTCAAAGTTGAAGAACTAAAAGAAGACATTTATGGACATTTGAGGCTGCCTCTCC
The DNA here is from genome assembly GCA_963675135.1 of Galeopsis tetrahit. Classification (NCBI taxonomy): domain Eukaryota; kingdom Viridiplantae; phylum Streptophyta; class Magnoliopsida; order Lamiales; family Lamiaceae; genus Galeopsis; species Galeopsis tetrahit. The sequence goes on from OY776132.1 coordinate 60,897,727, forward strand.
AACGGGCAAATCCTTCATTTGTCTATAAATACAGAAGTGTGAAGACCATTTGAAAGCACCTCAACAATTGACAAGAATATCCAACTATTCTACAAGCAAGACTGCTTTCAAAGCTTTCAAAGACTATCTTAGTCTTCATACACTTCTTCTAAGCTGAACCTATTGTATATCCATACACAAGCTTAGAGAGATATCCTAATCCTTATACACTGATCTTCATTATAAAGGATATCTCATTAGTTGGAACCTTACATCAATCCTTACCCCTTTCAAGAGTGAAAGTGAGAAGGTTGTTGTAGTAGTAGAAGTGGTAGGAGATGACTGTTGAGAGAAGAACAGTTCAGTTCTGAGTTGAGAAGAGGGTACTAGGACTCTAGACATCCTAGGGATCAATTCACCAAGGAGTGGTGTTATTGATCAAGTGCACCTTGGCACTATAAAATAAGTTAATTCCAAGAGTGAAGGAATTATCCTGTTCAATCAGGGAAAGTGGATGTAGGAGCTTGAGTCTCTGAACCACTATAAACTCTTGTGTTGATTTACTTTCAAGTACTTACATACATTCAACACTGCACACAAAACTGATCTTTCAAAGAACTTATACTTAAGACTGTGCAAAAAGACATTTGGACAAGTTCCCTGAAAACTGGACTGTTTCATTGACTAAGTGATTTCAGACCTTTAAAGGAGTCTAAACTAAAGGGCCAACCACTATTCCGCACATATAACTCCCTTAGATAGTTATTCAACTAAGTACTCAATAGTACTTAGTAGTTTGATTATCTTTAAGAAGTTAATCATATTCAACAGAGTTGTCCAAGACAACATTGCTGATATCTGGTTTAATCAAGTTTGAAAAGAATTTGCATACAAGTGTATTCTCCCCCCCCCCCCATACACTTGTTATATACTCCTTTCAGGACCAACATACCTTCATTTGGTTATGTTTTGAAAATATATTCAATTAAATGGTTTTTATCAAGGTTGTAAAAATCGGAAAACGTTCATCGGGCGGATTGCACCCGCCTAGCGCCTAGGCCGCTTAGGCGCCGCCTAGTCGCGCCTAGGCGTTTTTCATTTTTTTTTTTTAAATTTATACTCCATATATTTTACAAAGATGTGGGCCTATGGCCCAAAACTTAATATTTTTCCACTGTGAAGAAGGCTTAAAGCGTGTGGGCCTGTGTGGCCCAAAGAAACTAGGTTTTTGAATCATTTCATAGTCACTCCCGTATTCAAATCTAAGGCCAACGCAGTTGGAGAAGGAGAAGAACAGAGTGGAAGCTTCAACAAATTATTCCAAAAAATATTCAGAAATTTCATATAGTTGTATGCTTGTATTAATTTCCGTTTTGAAGCCTTGGGCTGCTGGGCGACAACGGCATAGACGAGTGACAATGGTAAAGGGGGCGACGGCAGCACAGACGGATGTCTACGGCAGGGACGACGACAAGGCCTCCTTCACCTGAGCTTTTACCCTGCGACTTTGATATATTTTTTTTAATTTTATTGGATTGACGTCGGCCGCCTAGACGCCGCCTTGTAACCGCCCAAACCAAAAACGATTTTCTCTTCAGATTTGCACGAAATCGCGGCGGAAGGTAGGGGCCTAGCGCCTAGGCGCCGCCTAGACGCCCGCCTAGCCCGATTTTTGCAACCATGGTTTTTATACAATACTATTAATTTATAACCCATTTAAAAAAATATAAATTGAATTAATCATGAACGGTAGTAACATTTCAATTGATAAAGAAGGGTGGCACTCTTGTGTTGTCACGCCCCAAATCTGAAAATGATGACCTTTAAAAAAATACTTAAAATAACTAATTTTAATGTGCCAAAAATTGAATTTTAAACTAACAACGATAAAGTAAAGGGACATAACGACAAATATAATTTAAATCACGTTAACAATTGCAGCGGAAACGATTGTAATATAGTTTAAGTGGAAAATACCATTTAATTAATTAACTAAGAATCTTTAAAGAAAAATCATAATCCAATTAAATAAACATAAAATAATCTTTATTTTTAAATACATGAACATCGTCTCCCATCACCACGCCTCGCAATCCAACTCTTCAACCTGAAATTGTAAATTGGGGGTGAGCATGCAAGCACACTCAGTGGGATTTAAGTCATTCAATAGTTAATGCTAAAAATAAATAATCAAGTAATTGCAACTTAGTAAATAACATTCACATTGCCACATATACTTTGCCATTGATACTTTGCCAATAGAATTTTGTGAACCATCGCATGTTTGTGGACCTTCCCAAAGCCAAATTATTGACTAAGGTATTCCCACACGTAGTGAGCACGGCGGGTCGCGCCCGAAGACCCGTCGGTCCCGGACCCCATTTGGAGCCCCTGGCTATTAGATAACTTTGCCATAAACTTTGCCAATAGAATAATGTACTTTGCCACAAACTTTGCCAATAGAATGATAACTTTGCCAATAGAATGATAACTTTGCCAATAGAATAACAATAGAAATGGATTCACATAGTAAACAATTAACTCAAACATTTATCTAAAACATTAAATAGAGAATAACATGTCATTGCAATAGAACTCTACCAATCACGGTATAGATTAAAGCAATTAAAAACCCACCTCGATAGTTGAACGTGGAAATTAAATGATGTGTAAAAGCCTCGTAATTATCGTCGCCTAGCCGTGCGATACATAGAATAGCAATTGATCGAATTTTTCTTCTAAACTAAATTGAATCTACTCAATATAATAATTAAAAGATTTGCAATTGCATGAATTGATCTTATGATTTCCGTCCACCAAGCAACATACATATATATAGCATTTGAGGAATGAAAGAGGTGCATATTAAATTGAATTTACTGTTACAAATCATTAAATAAATTAATTTAAATTCACATATTATAAATGCATGGGAAGGAAATGGAGAGGTCAAGCAAAAAAATATGCATGTGTGAAAATTAAAAGTAACGTGCATGAGAAAACGTTGCAAAATAATTTAATTCTTATAATTGAAAACGCATAAGAAGAAATGGAGGGTCAAATAACAATTAAATAAATACATGTAACGTTTTAAGATAGTTAAATGCAAATAATTTGATACAATTTATGTATTAAAATTACTACGTCTATATATATTATTATATTTTATAATTTCCTTTTGACAAAAGTAAAATAAGAATTGATTAGATTAATTATTATTATAAAATTCTGGGGTATTACATTCTACCCCACTTAATAAAATTTCGTCCTCGAAATTTAGCATTATCATCGTGAAATAACATAACATATTGAAAACATTAGCTTTGATCAATATAACACAATAGCATGAAATATCGCATGATAAATTAAAATATGAATAATAATAACATGCACGTACCTTGTGGAGTTGGAGCGATGAGGCGGTGATGGACGACATAACATTTTTACTAGAATTTACTTGTTCATAAATATATTTTTAGCTTATCCACTCAAAAGATATAATTTAGCAAGTCTACAAGAACGTAGACCCGCTCTGATACCACTCTGTCACGCCCCAAATCTGAAAATGATGACCTTTAAAAAAATACTTAAAATAACTAATTTTAATGTGCCAAAAATTGAATTTTAAACTAACAACGATAAAGTAAAGGGACATAACGACAAATATAATTTAAATCACGTTAACAATTGCAGCGGAAACGATTGTAATATAGTTTAAGTGGAAAATACCATTTAATTAATTAACTAAGAATCTTTAAAGAAAAATCATAATCCAATTAAATAAACATAAAATAATCTTTATTTTTAAATACATGAACATCGTCTCCCATCACCACGCCTCGCAATCCAACTCTTCAACCTGAAATTGTAAATTGGGGGTGAGCATGCAAGCACACTCAGTGGGATTTAAGTCATTCAATAGTTAATGCTAAAAATAAATAATCAAGTAATTGCAACTTAGTAAATAACATTCACATTGCCACATATACTTTGCCATTGATACTTTGCCAATAGAATTTTGTGAACCATCGCATGTTTGTGGACCTTCCCAAAGCCAAATTATTGACTAAGGTATTCCCACACGTAGTGAGCACGGCGGGTCGCGCCCGAAGACCCGTCGGTCCCGGACCCCATTTGGAGCCCCTGGCTATTAGATAACTTTGCCATAAACTTTGCCAATAGAATAATGTACTTTGCCACAAACTTTGCCAATAGAATGATAACTTTGCCAATAGAATGATAACTTTGCCAATAGAATAACAATAGAAATGGATTCACATAGTAAACAATTAACTCAAACATTTATCTAAAACATTAAATAGAGAATAACATGTCATTGCAATAGAACTCTACCAATCACGGTATAGATTAAAGCAATTAAAAACCCACCTCGATAGTTGAACGTGGAAATTAAATGATGTGTAAAAGCCTCGTAATTATCGTCGCCTAGCCGTGCGATACATAGAATAGCAATTGATCGAATTTTTCTTCTAAACTAAATTGAATCTACTCAATATAATAATTAAAAGATTTGCAATTGCATGAATTGATCTTATGATTTCCGTCCACCAAGCAACATACATATATATAGCATTTGAGGAATGAAAGAGGTGCATATTAAATTGAATTTACTGTTACAAATCATTAAATAAATTAATTTAAATTCACATATTATAAATGCATGGGAAGGAAATGGAGAGGTCAAGCAAAAAAATATGCATGTGTGAAAATTAAAAGTAACGTGCATGAGAAAACGTTGCAAAATAATTTAATTCTTATAATTGAAAACGCATAAGAAGAAATGGAGGGTCAAATAACAATTAAATAAATACATGTAACGTTTTAAGATAGTTAAATGCAAATAATTTGATACAATTTATGTATTAAAATTACTACGTCTATATATATTATTATATTTTATAATTTCCTTTTGACAAAAGTAAAATAAGAATTGATTAGATTAATTATTATTATAAAATTCTGGGGTATTACATGTGTACCAGTTACATGTTCATATTTAATATTTGAATTAATACTATACTGTATTTAAATTAATACTATACTATATTTGAACTAATATTATACTGTAATTAGACTAATACTATACTATATTTAGTATAACTCAGGTGTAAAATTCATTCATTTAAAAAATTGTATTAAATAGGAACAAGTTACATGTATGTAAGTGGTACACACAAGTAATTGACGATAAAGAAAATCACTACTGAAGTCAATACAACGATGAATTCAAGTTTGTAATTCAAGTCATCATATGAGGGGTTAAACTTTTTAATTTTTAAACTATATTCCGTTTAAAAGTATTAATAAAATTTCACAACACCAAATGTATATACGCTATTCGTGCAACGGGTGAATTACTAGTTTTTGAATAACAACAGTTCATAATATGGCCTTAGACTATATAATTTTCGATTTATTGATATATTTTTTTTTAAGAAATTGAAAGAAAATTTAATCTCCATGAAAAATAGAAAATAAATAATGGATGAGGGGTGAAAAAAGTGAAAGGAGATGAAAAAATGAATTTGACTCCAAACAGGTTGGAAACTCCAAAATAACTGTGGCAAATATATCTCGTGGAGTGATTTAATCTCTAGGAAGTCGGAAACTAATTATGGTAATTATTTTATTTAAAAAAAAAAATTGTGGTATTTTTAACTTTTTTTTTTTTTAATAATCTACTTTCGACTCCATTTAATTCCCATATCTCCTTTTATATCGTATCTTTTTTTAGACTCAATTAAGGAATATAAATTTTCGATTTTCTTATTTTTATTTTCCATCAAGATTACTTCTATGCAAGGTTGTAAAAATCGGAAAACGTTCATCGGGCGGATTGCACCCGCCTAGCGCCTAGGCCGCTTAGGCGCCGCCTAGTCGCGCCTAGGCGTTTTTCATTTTTTTTTTTTAAATTTATACTCCATATATTTTACAAAGATGTGGGCCTATGGCCCAAAACTTAATATTTTTCCACTGTGAAGAAGGCTTAAAGCGTGTGGGCCTGTGTGGCCCAAAGAAACTAGGTTTTTGAATCATTTCATAGTCACTCCCGTATTCAAATCTGAGGCCAACGCAGTTGGAGAAGGAGAAGAACAGAGTGGAAGCTTCAACAAATTATTCCAAAAAATATTCAGAAATTTCATATAGTTGTATGCTTGTATTAATTTCCGTTTTGAAGCCTTGGGCTGCTGGGCGACGACGGCATAGACGAGTGACAACGGTAAAAGGGGCGACGGCAGCACAGACGGATGTCTACGGCAGGGACGACGACAAGGCCTCCTTCACCTGAGCTTTTACCCTGCGACTTTGATTTTTTTTTTTAATTTTATTGGATTGACGTCGGCCGCCTAGGCGCCGATTCGGCCGCCTAGGCGCCGATTCGGCCGCCTAGGCGCCGATTCGGCCGCCTAGGCGCCGATTCGGCCGCCTAGACGCCGCCTTCTAACCGCCCAAACCAAAAACGATTTTCTCTTCCGATTTGCACGAAATCGCGGCGGAAGGTAGGGGCCTAGCGCCTAGGCGCCGCCTAGACGCCCGCCTAGCCCGATTTTTGCAACCATGCTTCTATGTTTCCAACTAAAAACAAATAATTGAGATATAAATAGACTAAAGTAATCAAACCTTAAAACAACATTTTGCTAAACATTACCCATAAAATGAATTATTATGACTCTCTTGTGCAATTTATGGCAAATTATTTCAGGATAACTACTTCATTGATTTATGGAACAAAAATAAAAATATCTAAAATTTGTATTCCATAACTAAATCTAAATTAGATATTCCTTTCATATTGGTTGTCTTGTTTCTTACTCCCTCCGTTTTTTAATAAGTGGCACCATGTGAGGTCAGTTATATAGGGATCACCCAGAGTTCCACAAATAAGAGGTTAAGAAGTTGATCCTCTTCTGAGATTTGAGATTAGAGAGACTAATCATCTTGTCGAAACTGGAGGTCCTAGAGAGGGTACAGGTTTCAGGTTTGAGATCAAGAGAGACTTGATTTGCATTCTTTAATTATTTCATATTTAAATTATATAATTGAGGCTTATGAAACTTATCTGAGCACTTGAGAGCCTGTGTTGGAGGCCTTTTTTGGTGTATCTGTACAGGATCAATTCGGGATTGATATACGAGTAAACCCGGAGATCTACATGTCAGTCCAGAACCTGAACTAGAACATAACGAGGGAGTTTCCTCTAAGGAGCTCCCCAGGCTTGAGGTAAGTATCGAAACCATGATATAGAAGACGTTTAGACGCTGAAAACACTGCCCTAGTTAGAGGAGGAGGCTGTTATAGATTGAGGATCTGTAGATTACAAAAATCGAAATGCCCGAGACGACTATCCAAGACCTTGAGGTTTAGGATCCAGATCAAGAGACGTGCAATGAATGACCAAGACCTGGAGGTCCAGGATCATGAGAAATTGAATTACCTGAGAACGGATGAAGGATGTGAGGTCCCTGAGGAATCTGATGAGTAATTTTACCCTCTCGGTAGACGGTGAAATTTAGATCTAATAATGCTGTTGGTATGAGTCAGTTTACCAGGTCTATGACGAATAATGAGCTCATGAGGAGGGGCTGGAGAACCTAGAAGTACTAGAGGACCTCGGGAGAGCAAGATTACCAAAGAAAGAATGGAGCCATGGAAAACCAGCCGAGTCGCTGGAACATAACACCTAACCTGTTATTGGGCTGATCCCCAAATGACGAGTACATTTGGGACCACCGGTGCTCTGAATATGAGAATGACTTGATGATCTCATTGTGCATGATTAACACACCTCGAGGTTTTAGACGTGGTATTGTAGACTGAAGAATGAGGAAGAGATGAAACGGGTATCTAGGACCCCGAGGTCCAAGATCCAGATAAGGAGAGATGAGGCGAGTATCCAGGACCCCGAGGTCCGGGACCTAGATGTGATGATGTGGCTGATGTGAGCCAGATGAGTTCAGGATAATTAAGAATGTGGAGGAGCTCGACGGAGCATGATCCAGATGATTATGGAAGAAAGATGAGTATTCGGGGTTGAGAACCGAACATGAGAAGAACTATAAAGAGGATCTTATGCAAATGATCCAGATTCGAGTGGGATGAATAATATCAGAAAACATTTGAGGAGTTGAAGCTCCACCGAGCCCAGCTGCTGAAGCTGACCAAACCCTCCCCAGGGTACTGAAATTTGATATTCAAAAGTTGAGAAGAGTTGAATAAAGGACCAGCCCCTACAGCTTCTGGAGAAGCTCGAGCTTTGCGGTTAAGATACTACATCTTGGGTGGTCAATTATACAAGCGATCGTTCACCCATCCCTATCTAAGATGTCTCCCGAAGGAGATTACGTGATAAAAGAAACCCATGAAGGATGAGCAGGTAGTCATGAGGGCTACAAGGCTACTGTAAAGAAGGATATACCCAAGAGTCGATCTATTAGGTGAGTAAGATCATCTAGGGTGTTGAGATGCGATATTCGGAGACGAGCATGGTGACGGACCTTGCAAATGCCTTACACTTCGATGCTTAAAGGGGGTGATGAAGGGTCTAGGCCTACTACCTCCGAGATGCTGATATGAAGCCACGTAAGTGAAAAGTGTATATTTTACTTTTTTACTTTAGATTTTACTTTGAAAAATGATATGAGTTACCTAGACATAGTTGTTTAGAGCATAAAACCTCGAAGCATATGAAGCATTTGCTAAGGCTTCAGAAATGATTGATTTGAGAAATGCTAAGGTGATTACTTAGGAGAATTTCGTGATTGAATCGAGAGAATGATTGAGAATTTAGGCATGGTTAAGAACGTGTTTTTGATTAGTGATGAGTCTAATTTTTTCTAAATTATGTTAAAATGTATGTTTATCTTTGATGAATATTTGAAGATTTTATGAGATATGATGAAAACATTTGGAGACTTTTGGAAATTTGTATGAGCACATATTTTCTAACAATTTAAGATATGATTCATAAGCATACTTTGAGCATTCTGAAACGCGTGAGGTCTAACCACCCTGAGTAGCCGGATGGCTAAGTTTGAAAATTAGGAGTGATGAAATGATGAAGGATCTGTAGATCACCGAGCATATATGAGATATGAGAATTTAGAAGTGAAAAACACTTAAAGGCCACGAGGCCGAGGGAAGCTAGAAAGTTCCTCACCCTACTCTAAATCCAAGCGGATTACTTGAACTTGAAAGGTCTTGATATGATCAACACCTTGAAATGAGAGTGAGAGACACTCAGAGGCCTAGAGGCCGAGGAGCTCTGGAGAGCCCTCATCATACTTGAGACCCAAAAGGGTTACTCAATGAAAAGAAAGATTTTATGAATCAAAATCTTTTAAGAATGAGAGTGAGAGACACTCAGAGGCCTAGAGGCCGAGGAGCTCCGGAGAGCCCTCATCATACTTGAGACCCAAAAGGGTTACTCAATGAAAAGAAAGATTTTATGAATCAAAATCTTTTAAGAATGAGAGTGAGAGACACTCAGAGGCCTAGAGGCCGAGGGGCTCCGGGGAGCCCTCACCATACTTAAGACCCAAAAGGGGTACTCAATGAAAAGAAAGATTTTATGAATCAAAATCTTTTAAGAATGAGAGTGAGAGACACTCAGAGGCCTAGAGGCCGAGGGGCTCCGGAGAGCCCTCACCATACTTAAGACCCAAAACGGGTACTCAATGAAAAGAAAGATTTTATGAATCAAAATCTTTTAAGAATGAGAGTGAGAGACACTCAGAGGCCTAGAGGCCGAGGGGCTCCGGAGAGCCCTCACCATACTTAAGACCCAAAAGGGGTACTCAATGAAAAGAAAGATTTTATGAATCAAAATCTTTTAAAAATGAGAGTGAGAGACACTCAGAGGCCTAGAGGCCGAGGGGCTCCGGAGAGCCCTCACCACACTTAAGACCCAAAAGGGTTAATCAATGAAAAGAAAGGTTTTATGAATCAAGATCTTTTAAACGAAAGTGAAAGACAAGTAGAGGCTCAGAGGCCAAGGAGAACTGGGGAGCATCTCCCCATAACCAAGACCCAAGATGGGTACTTAGAAAACAAAAAAATCGCTAAAGTCAAGGAAAACCTCCTCGAGCCACCTGAAACCAGAGGTGATTCCTTGAAAGGGGGAGAGATTCCCTAAAGTTCTTGAGAAAATTCTTTGAAGGTTATGAAACCAAGAGTCAGGTCATTGCCAAATTACAGGCAGCCAAGGTGGGTATGGCTGAGCTAAAGCCTCTGGGGCGGTTGGTCTATCCTTATGTCTCTGCTCCCAAGACTGTAATAGGAGCAGATGGAGAAAAGGGTGCTGAGGCTACCTTAGGAGATGAAGAGGGCCCAGAGGAGGGCGGACCGGGCGACCAGCGATGAGGAGGCCTGGGGAAGAAGACGCCTGAGAAGAAAAAATAATGGGAGAATTTTCGAGAAGATGAAATTTGAAGTGAGTAAGAAAAGAGAAAGTAATTGCGTGAAGTGAGTAAGAAAAAGGGGGTTAGAATCGAGGCTTCTCCTCGAGAAACTAGCAAGAGAGAGAAAATTGCGACTGTGTGGGACCCAGGCGCAGAAGTCGAAGCATCTTTTCGGAACCGAGGGCGAGAAAAATCTCCGAAGGGGAGCACTTTTGAAATTCCTCTCCGATGCAAGAATAATACACGTCTCTCCAGAAACGCCTCTGTGCTAAATTCACTTGAACCTCTTACTCTCACAAAAGATATAATCACTTTATGAGAGTAGGGGGGAGTAGATGATGCGGCCTAAAATTGTCATGGCACAAGAAGTCGACACGTGTATAGAGGATAAGATAAAAAAGGAGATATGGGATTAAATAATACTCTCTGAATAAAGAATCTCTTCCGGAGGTCCCTCCGGAGGGAGCTCCGCCCGGAGAGAAATATCAGGAAGACCTAATCTTGATAAGAATTGGTAGACCGAGGACTTAGGAGAGTCCCGTACGAAACGGCCCGAGAATTGGGTGAAGGAAGACCCATTCCTCCTCTATCTCAGTGGATGGAGTCCACTAGGGGGAGTGGTTCCGATTCTTCAGGGAGTGAGAGAGTTGAGGACTTTGTCAACTCAGCAGGGCCGAGTCCAAAGGGCACTCCGAAATAGAAGGAAACCCTAACTTCCTCTTAGGTGGAAGCTTTCTATAAATAGGTAAACTTGGGTACGTTTTCAGGTTAGAATCTCTACTTTTACAAGACTTATTACACTTCTTATTAAACACTTTTAATATCCTTTGAGAACTTGATTTGATAAATCAAGGACTTTGAAGTCCTTGTGATTCACGTGTTATGCAACACTAAAATAAACAATCGCAAGTGTACGGCGTCTATTGTAGCGTGATAAGCACGAGGTCGATCCCACAAGGAGGTTAAGCGTAAAAGGGTAGTTTGTTAATCAAGTTCTATTTAGACGTGATCGATAAATTGAGTGGTGTGAATTACTCTAAGATTACCTACCAAAGTGTCACAAATAAGTAACAAAGAGCAAAGAAAATCGATCTACTAGCATGCAACTTAAGAAACGAAAGTGAAATGGATGAAAACTCAATTAAGAGAAGGTGGGTTCCAAGGCAATTGTAACACCTAGATGTCCGTTTATGAATGTTATCTCGTTCAAATGGCCATTAAGGTTATCTCATATAGGGTGATCACACAAGAAGAATTAATTAATCTCTCGATCTAATTAACCAAAGGCGCAATGCAACATAGGCTCGTATCTCTACCTCACAAACGTTACACCACCTAAAATAACTCCTAAGATCATTCAAATCCCTCTCCGATAATTAATCCTCTCTCGAGCTCATAATAATACCGGGTTGCATGCTTGCATACGATTAAATGGAATAAATCTCTCGATCTTACCCCAATTAACAATGGATTAAGCAAATCATCATGGCCACTAACAACATGCTTTACAATGGATAATTAAACATGCAAATAAGAGATAAACACCAATTAAAGCAAGAAATTCATCATAAACATCAATCCAAGTCTCTACAATGCCTTAGAACCACAAATGTGTTTAGCTAATCAAATACATACTCAAACTACAAATTCCAATTGAAATAACTAAATAAAAAGGGAAAGAAAGAGAAAACTTAGTCTAGATTGTGGTAGGGAATTGAATTCCCAAACTAATGCCTCTTCTCTTGCATGAATTGGTGAAGAGATGAAGAAGATATGGCCAAAACACCTCCAAATATGTGTAACTATGTGTGGATTGGGGGAAGGTGTCTTGAATTTCAAGAAAAGAGGTTTATATAGTGTTGGGGTAGGGTTTGGATGACAAAATTGCAAGTTGGCCCTTCAAAAATGGAGAAATTTCGCGTTTGGCACCGAAAATAGGGCGGCCCGGCCGGGTGGGGAAGTGGCCCGACCGGGCGGAGGAGTTAGTCGATCAAATCGAAAACAGGGGCTGAATGGCCCGGCTGGGCGAGTGATGCCGCCCGGCCGGGCGAAAACTTCGACTTTGGGGGAGTTAATTGAGGCATTTGGCCGCCCGGCCGCGCGAGTGATGTCGCCCGGCCAGGCCGAAAGTTCGTAAATGCGCCCAGAAATAACACTCGATCGCCCGGCCGGGCGAGTGATGCCGCTCGGCCGGGCCAAACTTTCGTATTTGGCCAAAAATCGTGTTCTCGGCCGCCCGGCCGGGCGAGTAATGCCACTCGGCCGGGCCAAACTTTCGTAAGTTGGCTCCGTCCTCGTTTTCGTCCTCCAACTTCGTCCCTCCGTTTCTTGAGCTTCCGACCTCCGATCGACTCGATTCTTTTGCCTATTCCACTCCGTTTTTCGAGCCGGATCCAATGGTGCACTCCTCTTTCTGATCCGATCACTTGTGGTATATGTTTTGCTCCCAAATTCCATCGTTTTACCTATAAAATCGACAAAAAACTACCTTTCTCTCATTTTGGCTAAAACAATCATATTCAATGCATAAATCAATGAAATCCACATCAAAATACGCTTCACATGTGCATCTAAAATGCGTAAATTCCACCCGAATCACCTTGTGATATACTGAGATCCCTATACTGACTTAGGCATCGGAGTGTCCGCGCCGGACTCCCCTCTGGCGTGTTCTTTGCAGGTTCTGGAGGATCATATCAAAGGAAGTAGCATACCCGAATCACTTAGGGCATGTTTGTTTTGGGACTCACCCGTCCGGACGTGGGACGTAACGTCCCACGTCCTTGTTCTACTTCGGGATTTCACATCCGGATTTCCCCATCCAACTACACTCATTCCTAAAAATACCTATACATCCTCCTATTACATCCTACTATTACATCACATCCAACCACTCTTACACAATTTGATTTGACATAAAGTTACATCTCATCCTACTCAAAATCCCAAAACAAACACACACAATTACTATTCATCAGGATTTCCCCATCCAAGATTTCCCCATCCAGGATTTCCCCCATCCTACATAATCCCAAAACAAACATACCCTTATACGCGTTCGGGAATCCGGATATCCAACTCCAAGGATATCCAATCCATCCGTGCAATTTTTGGCACATCAGTAAGGATTACCGACTAATTTTTTTTTTATATTTTTTTTATTTTTTTAAATTACTGACGGATTTTTTTTTTCATTTTTTAATTACACAGAATATTCCATCGGTAAATTAAATTCAAAAAAAAAAAAATAATAATTGAACTCAAGCCCAAGGCCAAATACTATACTGGCCCAGTCCAGCCCGGAACAGCCGAATCCCAGCCCACACACAATTGGCTGTATATTCCAGCCTTCATAGGACTCGAACTCGGGTGTGTGGGCGCCTAGTGACTCGAACCCAGGTGTGTGGGCGCCTAGTGAGAGGCGCTTATCACTCGGACAAGTCCGTTTTTTGTTTATAATTGTAATATTAATTGTATATGTACTCATTTTCGACCCATTTTTAAAAAAAAAAATCACAAAATTAATTTATTTCTATATTAATATAACTAAATTTGTGATATATAATTATTGTAAATTTAATTTTTTTTTTATTTATATATTGTAAATCTAATTTATTTATTTTTTGTGTTTTGATTAAAATTCTAAAAAGTTCATATCATGTATACATGTTTTACATTTTTTTAAAGGGAAAATTATTGTTAATGTCATTTCACTAAAAGTTTTATCTAATTGGGAATAGATTATTAATTTAAATCTATTAGAGTCAAAATGGCACCTAATAAGACATAGTTGCCCTTTACCAATTTAAATAATTTGAAATTAATAAATATTAATTAGATTTACATCAAATCTTTTGAATTAATGCCGTTCCTCGTTATACGCGTTGTTCTATCACCTTCCAATTTGTTCCTAAATTGAAGCAACATCTAATTAATTAGCTGAAAGGATTTCTTTACCAAATATTCTGCAGAGATCGTCGGAGAGATTTCAAGGAAAGAAAACCCATTATTTTCGGTAAAAAGTTCATTCAAGAAAATCAACACTGTGAGAAAAGGAAAGAAAACCCATTGTTTGAATATGCATACATATATGAAGATAGATTATGAAGTTTAATATGCACGGAAAATGGGGGTACATGCATTTTACATATGTGCATATGTGAAATGCACTATACGATATGCATGTATATATGCATACGGTAATGTGCATATCTAATGTTCACCTCCATGTCAAGCTGCTGTATCCATGAAACTTCTCATTTTTTCGCCTAATCCCCGAGTACTAATTCCAGGCATGTAGGAATCGGCGGCATCGTTCGAGTCAGCGTCATCCATGGAGGAATCGGGTCTTCACGATTACATAATTCTTCTTCACAAAATACAACTGCGATAAAGAAGTTACAGCCCCAATCAAAGAATTGCGATAGGGTCGCCAGGCTGTGGCGCCGGGAAGTGGCCGTGTCGGACCAGGGCAACGTGGGCTGCGGCGACGGCAGAATAGGAGAAAGCGAGGTCGACGGTTTCGCGTAGTGGCTACTGTGAGCCGGTGGTGAGATTGTGAAATTGAAGGAGAAGGCGAGCGATGCAGATCTCGCCATGGCTGTAGCGGTTGCAGAAGTTTCTCCCTCCTTATTCTCTTTGATGCGTCTTGATTTGCCCATTACAGAGCCCAAGATTCTCGCAAATCGATTGAATAACCGCAGATTTGATTCTTGAATCAGCCCTAAGATAGAAAATTGAATAAGAACCCTAGAAATTAATCGCGAAAGGCCAAACAGAATGAGATCCAATCCCAGAATCCAACGCCTAAATGTCCAGAAATTCCAGAATTATGCCTCGATTTCATTGATGTTAATGAATCTCTAAACACCGAAAGTGAATGCGCTTCGAAAGATCAATCATTCCCACATAATCAGGCTTTCTGGCTTTTGCCTCCGCCAAGGCACCACCTACCTCGTGTATGAGTACGCTGAGAACGCCGGCCTCAGCCCAGAAACCGATGATGGAGATGAATTAAATCGTAATCGCATTTTCTGGAATGAAATGTCAAGATTCGATTTTAAGAAGGTCAAGATTTTTTTTGAATATGCGCTATAATTGGGGAATTGATGTGCTGCAATTAAGATTTGAATTTAAAATTCGAATTAATGGGTAAAATATATTAATTAAGGAGTTATATGAATATTAAGGGCATTTAAGGTTTTTTTACATTAATTTGACCCTATTAGATAATTTTAAAAGTTGTAGGTTTTACTTGCTTAAGAGTCTATAGAAATGACTCTATTAGGGAATATTCTTTTTTTTTTTTTTTAAAACAAATCAATTTAATAATTGAACATTCTTTTACTTATATTAATCACTAAATTTGTGACTTATAATTATTGTATTTGTGTGAATCTTATTTTCAAATAATATATTAGTAATTTAATTTATGCATGCGTCATATTTTTATTCAAAAATTTTAAAAAAACAAATTCATTTAATAATTGACATTCTTTCACTTATATTAATCACTAAATTTGTGGCTTAATGATTGTAAAATTAACTTTTTAATTTATAAATTGTAAATATAATTTTTTTGTTTTAATTAAAATTCTAAAATCCACGTGTATAATTTTTTTTGTTTTTATTAAACATTATATCACTTATATTAATCATTAAATTTGTGGTTTATAATTATAATAATTCTTTTATTTGTTAATTCACACAACAAAGATTTAATTATCATATAAACTAAATGGATATAAAAACTAAAGAAATTATGTCCAAAAGAAAGACTTAATTCTCTCTCACTATCACATCACCTATACTACATCTATTATTTTATCATATTTTTTAATCAAAACACGCAAAAGAAAGGGGAGACTTATACCGGGATGGAGGGAGTATAAAATTTCTTAATTTAATCAATAATTTCCTAGCTAACTTAATCAAAAAATTTCTAATTTAATCGACATGTTTCTAATTTAATCAACAAATTTTCTATTTTAATCAATTATAATTTTCTAGCTAACAAATTTTATTCTTTAATTAATAATTTAATTTTTGCATAAATTTTTTATTTTTCTTAATTTTAATTTTGTGATTACCGACGGAAATTTTCGTCGGTAATCATAATTTTTTTAATTTTTTGGTTAGAGACGAAAATTTCCGTCGGTAATCACACATTTTTTTTTTTGTGATTGCCGACGGAATATCCATCGTTAATTACCGAATGAAAACAAATTCCGTCTGTAATTACCGACGGAAAACAAATTCCGTCGATAATCGGTTGACTTTGTTAATCCGTCGGTAATTCCGACGAATTTCATTTCGTCGGTATTTCACAGTTTTTTTGTAGTGGAAAGAGGGATACATAAATATATTTTCAATATTAAAAATAAGAAATTGTATAGATTTCAATATGGATAGTCTATATATATCAGTGTAAATTTAGTTAAAAATATTAAACTTTTTTAAAACAACATTTTAAGACAAAAAATGGAGTATGAACGAACGGAGTATTATAGTGTGAGATGATGGATGTTATATTTTTAATTGTCCAAAATTGCATGTGGTTGATCTGATAAACGAATTAAATTGAATTACTATAACCATTGAAAAATAAATTAAAATAAATACCATGATGCAGTAACTTAAGTATATTTTTAATTAATAGTGTTTTTTTTATGTATTCTTAATTGAACAATTATAACTTAATTTTCAATTGTTCAATCAAGTGTACGTATACTATCATTACAAATAAATTAAATCGCAATAGAAAAAGAATATAACTGCACACATCGACCCTTACATATTTTCCCACGGTCACAATACAATACATTATACATATTGTAGATGTTGTTAATCCTTAAATGCCTTAACATTATCAACAACATCTTAATTTGACCTTCCGAGATTTTTTCTAAGTCTTTTTCTGAAGTGCTACATTAAATGTTGATCTAAATGTTGTCGCATTTCTGGCAGGATCTAGAAGCTTCTACAAGGATCTGGAACCTGGAAGATTCCAGAACATTGAAGAACATGCTAGAACGGCCTGGAACCATTTAGAACGACATGGAGCATTCAAGAAGGATCTAGAAAGATTATGGAAGTTGAGTTCCTAAAAAATAGGATCTCATTATGGAAGCCTCTAGAATCAGCACCCCACTTCTATAAATACCGATTGAAGGCTTCATAAATCAGTGTACTCTATTCGATCAACTTCCTAGACCGAGCGTTTATCCCTGTTAGGAATTGTGGCCAGTAGTTTTACCTTTTAGATCATACGAAGTATCCCACCCGTATGGCTGTGTGTCTTCTTATCTATTTAGAGTGTAATCATTAGATAGACTAGGTATTTCGACAGTGTATACCTTATACACTTAGTTCGTTTTTAGAACAAGGCACCTGCCTCGTTTGTAGTTTTTGTTGTGAATGTTCATGCTGTAACATTTCACACAACATTTGTACTTGAAGATAAGTATTGAATTTCGCCGTAAGGCTAGCATAGATTTTTATTTATAAAATCTATGTTAAAAATTATTTCCATTGTGTCACGTTTGTTTTTAGTGTTTCAAGTCTTCCGCTGTGTGAATCTTAATTTCTGATATTCTGTTAGAGTCAGTGTTGTACCAATTGTCACAACATTTAGTACAACATTATTCTATTAAACTTAAACACTTCATATACAACACACTTTCAATTGGTATCAGAGCCGATACCTGACGACACTAGGTTAGATCTTTGGTCAAGTGTGTTTTTAGTGTAGGTTAGCAATTGAAACACATCACATATCCACGGCACTTGGGCCACGTGTTTTAGATGGATCGAATAATGCTTATTGGAAGCCTAAGATGCGTATGTACATCAAGTCAGTTGATGAACGTGCTTGGAGGACTGTACTTACAGGTTGGGAAGCTCCAAAAAGACCAGCAGACGCAGATGGTGAAATACAACTCAAGAGACAAGTTGACTGGACGGCTGATGAAATAACAACAGCAAGCTACAATTCTAAAGCTTTAAATGCTATTTTTACTTCTGTTGATGTTTCAATGTTTAAAATTATATCTAACTGTTCTACTTCTAAAGATGCATGGGACAGGTTGCAAGAGCATTGTGAGGGTTCAGAAAGTGTTCGAAGGACTAAGCTTCGAATGTTGGGAACAAAATTTGAGAATCTCCGAATGAGGGAAGATGAAACAATTACAGCCTACAATGAAAGGTTAAGTGAGATTATCAATGAATCACATTCTCTTGGTGACCCTATCTCTAATGTTAGAGTAGTTCATAAGATATTAAGATCTGTTCCTAAAAGATTTGATGCTAAAATTTGTGCTATTGAAGAGGCAAAAGATACAGATAAGTTAAGTCAAAATGAGTTAGTGAGTATTCTTAGAACATATGAAATAAACACTAATCAAAATGATGAAGCTAATGTTGATAAGAAAGTTGTGGTTTTTAAAGGGGAAACATCGAACACTTCTGAAGCTCAACCCATCATTACTGAAGTTGACTCTGATGAAGAATTGCTTGATGAATGTCTCAAAAATCCTAACAACGTTGCCTTGCTCACTAAGCACTTTAATAAGTTTCTTAAGAAATCTGTGAACAAATCTAGAAACATTCAGCCTAAGATTCAAATCAATACATCAACACCTCAACCAGAAAGGAGGAAAGGTCAATTCACACCAAGACCATCAAAGAGTGAAGGTAAACCAAGGTATGATCCTGAATTTCGAAAATCAGTTCAATGCAATGCTTGTTCTGGTTATGGCCATTATGCAAATGAATGTGCCAACACCAGACTTAAGCAAAAGCTGAACTTTAGTGCTACCTTGAGTGATGAATCTGATGATGATGATCTTGATGAATTAAATCAGAATGAATATTCTAATTTTACCAGAATTGATTATAATGATTCCTCAGATGATGATCTGGATGAAACAGATTCTGATGCTGTACCTGATGCTTCAACATCTACAGCAACATCAGAACAGAGTCACCCAGATTTGAACTATTTTAATGGTTTGATTGATGATGCAGGAAAAAGGACTGATGACAATGAACACCAAAAGCTGTTAGATGATTGGAACAATCAGAAACTCACTCTTAATTCCTTGAATAAAGAGAATGAGAATCTGAAAGACACAATCACCAAGCTAGAAGTTATACTTACCAAAAGAGATCTGGAAATCTGTAACTTAAAGGAGAAATTGATAAATTCCACCTTATGTTTCAAGAAATATTCCAAGAGTGCTTCTGAGGTAAATAATGCTATAGCTACTGGTAAGTCTAATAATCGTGGTTTAGGTTATGATGGTACTACTGCTTCTATTTCTGATAAAGTTAGAAAACCTGTGAAATTTGTAAAGGCAAATGTTGTCACATCTGATGCAACATCTGCACAATCAGATCCTCACAAGGTTAAGAGAAAGTATATCTGTCATTACTGTTTCAAAGTTGGTCATATTCGTCCTTACTGTATAAAATTGTTTGAAGAACATAAAACTTTGAAAATGTTGCATAAAAAACTGTCACATCCTGGTAAACAGTTTATGAAATCTGCATGAAAACCAAAAACTACCTGTAATGTTGCTCATACCTCCTTAAAAGCATGTCTACCTGATTCATGGTATTTTGGTAGTGGTTGTTCTAGACATATGACAGGTCGTACTGATTTCTTATCTGATTATGTGACCTTGAATAGTGGTAGTGTTACATATGGTGGAGGTTCTAAAGGAAAGATTCTTGGTAAAGGAACTTTGGATGTTAAAGGTTTTCCTAAGCTTAAAAATGTCTTACATGTTGATGGCTTACTTGCAAATCTGATTAGCATTAGTCAACTTTGTGATGATAATTTGCATGTGAAATTTGATAAAGACTCATGTTATGTTCTTAATAAAGATGAAATTTGTGTCATGACTGGTACTAGGTCAGCTGATAATTGCTATCTTATTGGAACAAATATGTGTAACTTGTCAAAATATGATGAAAATGTCTTATGGAATCAAAGATTGGGTCATGCAAATTACAGAGCAATGAATAAACTAATCAAAGCAGATGCAGTAAAAGGAATTCCAAAACTAAGGCTTCACAACAACACTGTATGTGGACCGTACCAAAAAGGTAAGCAGGTAAGAATGTCGCACAAAATGCTGTCACATTGTACTACACATCGATGTTTTGAATTACGGCACATGGACTTGATGGGTCCTATGGAAACTAAAAGCATTTGAGGAAAGAGGTATTATTTAGTTGTGGTAGATGATTTTTCTAGATACACCTGGGTAGAGTCTTTAAGAGACAAATCTGAAGCATTTGCTGCATTTAAAATTCTTTATAAGAGGTTCAAAAATGTGTTTAACTTGAAAGTTGGCCGTATTAGAACTGATCATGGTAGGGAATTTGAAAACAACATGTTTAATGATTTTTGTGATAAAAAGGGTATCTTGCAAGAATATTCATCTCCTAAAACTCCACAACAAAATGGAATTGTTGAAAGAAAGAATAGAACTTTACAAGAAATGGCTAGAGTTATGCTAACATCCAAATGTCTTGCTAAGAAATTTTGGGGAGAAGCATTGAATACTGCATGTCATATCATTAATAGGGTTTTTATTCGTTCTGGCACAAGTCAAACACCTTATGAGATTTTGAACAACAGAAAACCAAGTGTGAAATATTTTCATGTATTTGGTTGTGTGTGTTATATTTTGAATGATAGGGATCAACTTCATAAGTTCGATTCTAAAAGTGATAAAGGTTTCTTTTTAGGCTATTCTAGAAATAGTAAAGCTTATAGAGTATATAACCTTAGAACTAACACTGTTCAAGAATCTGTTAATGTTGTGTTTGATGATGATAAAGGTCTTACAGATGACAAAGATGAAGAAGATGTATCACAGGTTACTGACACTTCTGAGAATACACTGAAGTCTGAAAATGTTGCACCAAATGTTAACACATCTGAGTCAACATCTACAGAACAGACAGTTGTAACTTCACAGAATGACCAGTACATTCCCAAAATGAATCCTTCTTCAAGAATAGGCAAAAGTCATCCTTCTGACCAGATCATAGGCGATGCTACAGTTGGAGTGCAAACAAGAGGAAGAGTAAGATCAAACAAGGTAGATGTGGTAAGAACAATATGCATGTCTTCTATGTGTAACATTGTAAATGCTGAATGCTATTTATCTGAAATTGAACCTAAGAGTGCTAAAGAAGCCTTAACTGATGAAAACTGGATTAATGCTATGCATGAAGAACTTGGTTAGTTTGAAAGAAATGAAGTGTGGACACTTGTTCCAAGACCTAGTCATACTAATGTCATTGGAACAAAGTGGATATTCAAGAATAAAACTGATGAATCTGGTAATATTGTTAGAAACAAGGCTAGATTAGTAGCACAAGGTTACACCCAAGTTGAAGGAGTTGATTTTGATGAGACTTTTGCACCTGTTGCTAGGATAGAATCTATTAGATTATTGCTAGCTATTGCATGTTTTATTGATATTAAACTTCATCAAATGGATGTAAAGGCTGCATTTCTAAATGGCATATTGAATGAAGAAGCATATGTTGAACAGCCTATAGGATTTGAAGATCCACAATATCCTGATCATGTATATAAACTTAAGAAAGCATTGTATGGTCTTAAACAAGCTCCTAGAGCATGGTATGGTAGGCTTACTGACTTTCTTTTGGAATATGGATTTATTAGAGGAGAAGCTGATAGAACTTTGTTCATTAAGCACACTGAAGGAGATTTACATATTGCACAAATATATGTTGATGACATTGTGTTTGGTTCTACTTGTGATAAAATGTTGAGTAACTTTGTTGAGGCAATGACTGCAACATTTGAAATGAGTATGGTTGGAGACTTGAACTATTTTCTAGGTCTTCAAATCAAACAGTGCAGTGATGGTATTTCCTTCTCCCAGAGTAAGTATGCTAAGAACTTGGTTAAAAGATTTGGTCTTGAAAATTCAAAACCAATGAAAACTCCTATGGGATCTTCTTTGAAACTTTGCAAAGATAGTGCTGGAACAGATGTTGATCCAACACTTTACAGATCCATGATAGGTAGTTTACTATATTTAACCTCTAGTAGACCAGATATTATGTATAGTGTGTGTGTTTGTGCTAGGTACCAAGCAAATCCAAAGGAATCACACCTGAATGCTGTGAAGAGAATCATCAAGTATGTTTCAGGTACAAGTGACCTTGGAATCTGGTATACTAAGGACACCAATAACATTTTGATTGGCTATAGTGATGCTGATTGGGCTAGAGACATAGATGATAGAAAGAGTACGAGTGGAGGATGTTTCTACATGGAAAACAATCTTGTATCATGGCACAGCAAGAAACAGAATTGTGTTTCACAATCCACTGCAGAATCTGAGTATATTGCTGCTGGAAGCTGTTGCACACAACTCTTGTGGCTGAGCAAGATGTTCCATGACTATGGTATTGAGAATGGTATACTTACTATCTTTTGTGATAATACTAGTGCCATTAACATTTCTAAAAATCCTGTACAACACTCACTCACAAAGCACATTAGCATAAGACACCATTTTATGAGAGATTTAGTGGAGAATAATATTGTTAAGTTGGAGTATGTACCTACTGAAAAACAGAATGCTGATATTTTTACAAAAACCTTAGACCATGAGAGATTCTCTATCTTGAGGAAATCTCTTGGCATGAGCACTATCTGAAAAGAATTCGGATGGATGTTGTCACAAATGCGTCAGCATTTGGGACAACATCATGGGTTGTATAAATTTTATAAGTTGAATTTATTTCTTACTTAGTTAAATAATTCCTTTGTAAAATATCTACGAATCTAAGAACTTTGGAGTGCAAAAATAAACATGTCTTACACCTCTCAAATGCATAAAAATGAGAATGTTATTAGCATACTAAAAGATGTACCAAATCACTGAGTAACTATGGAGCACGGAGTTCACTACTACGATGCCTTCTTTTCAAAAGGTGATATTTGGTAAAAACATCAACATATTTGTAATCCATTAAGTAAGTATGGGGCACGGAGTTCGCTACTACGATGTACTTTACAGGAACAATGGATCAATACAAATTAGATGCTATAACACAAAAAGAAAAAATATGGTGCAACACAAATGAAGCAAATTCATGTAAAAACCGTGTTGAGGTGTTTGTAACAGTTTTGAGCACAACATTGCCTGATTCGAATTTATTTTTATCTGTGTAATTATTTAATTATTTATTGAGATTCATTTTATTTATTTAATTAATTACTGACCCACATTTCTTTTTTTTTTCAGATTATGCGAATTTAATTCTGGAAGCTTCTTTAATTTTAATTAATTTAATTAATTAATTTTTCCCACTAATTAACCATGATCTAGGTTGTGGCTAAAAATGTGGAGCACTATCGAAAATTCTAGATTAATTCTTCTGTTTTATTTTCTTATCTCCAACTACATTATTCTCTCTATAAATATCAAACATAAGATACCATTTATTTGCTAATTGTGATTTCTGAATTTGTTGAGTACTAAGATTGCAGAATTGTTATTTGGTTGTGTATATCTCAAAGAAGTGTGTGCAAATTCCCATCCTATACCTTGAAAGTCCAACCGCCTAACTTAAATGGCTGGAACAAACTCGAATTCCTCACAATCTCTCTCTGATTCGAAAACCTCGTCCCACTCTCGCACAAATCCTCTCGAAATCCTTGCTTCCATGGCTTCACAAAACTCCACCGCATCAAATGCTGACTCGAATGTCTCTGCAACACCATCAACAACCATTCCCACTCCTCAAACTACTCCTCAAACAAACTTTCCTCAAGATGCAACTGTCGAACAGGTCACTAGGGCTATCGAAGAGGTGTCTGATACTCTTCGAACTAGAGGCCATCTGCCCGTGATAACTTTTGGAGGTATCACGGTGGATATCTCGAGCTATTTGGCTGAGCAAACCGCCCAAATGGCTTCTGCCTCAAAAAGCCCCAAATCACCCTCTGTTCACGAAACGCAACCTGAGAATGTTGAAGCTTCTGTTGAAGAAGAAGCTACTGCCACGTCTGACCCTGAAGACGTTGAAATGGAGGAAGCAAATATCTATAAAGGTACAAACTCTTCACTCTCTGTTTCAGATGAGTCTGCCCCCATTCCTCTCAAGAAGAATGCACAGAAAGGGAAAAGACAGAGAAACCCTGTACAAAGAAGGAGGAGATCAAACCGCGTTTTCACTCGTGTGGATTATTCTGAATCCATGAGGAAGAAGAAGAAAGCTGGAGCTGATGCTGGTGAACCCATCCAAGTGTTCACAAACTCTGAAGATGAAGCTCCTGTTGTTGCTGAGAAACCTAAGAAAGCTAAGACTATTGTTGCTGAGAAGTCCAAGAAGAAAGCTGTTGATGATCCCAAAGGAAAAGGAAAGGCCAAGATGATTGCTGAAGATGAACCTGCTGAGTCAGAATCCAATTCTGATTCTGAAAGATGCTTGAGAGACATTCTGAAGTCTCTAAAGAAAAATGGTGAGCACTATGCTGCAGCAAAGGAAGCTGCACCAGAACCTGAAGATGGTGGCAGTGGGGATAGCTCTTCCAGTGCAGCAAGCAGCCCTGAACAGAGCTCTGCTAAAAGCTCTACACCAAGCTCAGATGACCTTGCTTCTGAAGAGGAAGGTATTTCTGATTCTCTTGAAACTCTAGAGAATAGATTGGCCATTTATTCTAAGAGAAAACTGCTGATAGAAAAGAGGATTAATATACCTGATTTTGATAGTAAAGGCATGGTTAGGTTCTTAGAAGAAAGGAATTTGATGCATGCTGTGAATTTTGGTGAATCTTTCTTGACAAATTGGGCATATGAATTTTATGCATGTATGCAAAAGAGCACTGGTAGGAGATCTTCTAAGTGGTATGAGACTGTTAATTTTAGGGGGAGGGATGTACCTTTTACTCCTGAATTGATAAATGAGTTTTTGGAAATTCCCAATGTTGAGGTTGATGAAGAACCTGACATGGATGTGGTCATTTCTGCTATAACTGGTGGTAGGGTTGTTAAATGGACTAGACAGATGCTAGCCAAAGACCTCACCTCCCTACATTCTGTGTTATACAAACTCATTATCTACAATTGGATTCCCACCACTAATACTACCAAGATCACAAAGGATCAAGTTGTTTTGATGTATATGATTTCTGTGCTTAAGAGATTCAATTTAGGTCTTACAATTTTCCAACACATGATGAGATTTACTGGGAGAGTTTCTGAGAAAGGCAATTTACCCTATCCTGTTCTAATTTCTAACTACTTAAGGCATCATGGATTTGTTGCCAAGAACACTGATGTGTTGAGGGGGAGAGTTCCACTGTTGGCCATAGCTCCTGCCTTACTCACTGGGGATAGAGTTATTGATTTACCTTTGATTGCTCCTGGTACTGAACATCAGCAAAGACCCTCTACTGCTCAACCAGAACCTTCCAGACCCTCAACTACTGATCATCCTGAATCATCCAGATCAAGACAGAGAAATGCAACCCCAAATGTTGAGAACATCCGTATCAACATTTCTGGTAATGTATATCTTTCACAGGAATTCATCAAACTCCAACTCCAACACTTGCAGGAAACAATAGATGAACTTCAGTTCCTGAAGGACAGGTGGACCAACCTACTTTCACCTATAACAGGGGGAGTACCACCACCATCCAACTCCAATGTGGTCATTGAAGAGATAAATGATGAAGGAGTTCCAGCTGCTGGAGATGCTGGTGATGGACCTGATGCTGCTGGAGATGCTGCTGTTACTGATGTAGTTGCACACCTTGCATCTACTTACTTTGTTGATGAAGGAGATGATGATGATGCTGCTGAGATGGACACCTTGTATGGTGATCTTCCTGGAGGAAGCTGCTAGACAGGGGGAGATCTGAATTCCATAATGGCTATGGTGCAGGAAGATGATGCTGCAGCTGTTACCACAGCAATATAAGCCATTTATTCAGTTCAACCTTTGTATTAATGTTTAAGTTTGAATTCTGAAATTCTGATACACTTGTTTTTTTTTTTCTAGATGATAGGATGTTTATTGCAACTTGCTTAATTTTGGTTCCACTAGATATTTGTTTACTGCCTTGCTTAATTTGTTTGCAAATTATCATGTGTCTACTGCAGGTTGTATAGTGTTAGTTTCTGTTTTGTTTATGTTTTTTTCTTATTTTTGCTCTGATGTTTGTTTTTTGTTTTGTTGTGTCTTACTTAGATTCTAAGTTAATTCTTCCAGTTCAACTTATGATCTTAGTAAAGTTACTTATGTTGTGAATAAGTGTAGTGTTTATACTTGTTCTATTTTGGATAAAATTTATCTTGATCTTATGGCACGGATCATTGTAAAATTATCCTTGATCTTCATTTGATTTGATCCAACGGTTACAACAGGTATTGTCTTGACTAGTGCTTAGCAATGATGTCAACCTCAACTAAGTACATAATACTGAGTATGTATAGAAATATATGTGCATCAGGTGTGTTGTAGTCGAAAGGTCAAATTGGGGGAGATTGTAGATGTTGTTAATCCTTAAATGCCTTAACATTATCAACAACATCTTAATTTGACCTTCCGAGATTTTTTCTAAGTCTTTTTCTGAAATGCTACATTAAATGTTGATCTAAATGTTGTCGCATTTCTGGCAGGATCTAGAAGCTTCTACAAGGATCTGGAACCTGGAAGATTCCAGAACATTGAAGAACATGCTAGAACGGCCTGGAACCATTTAGAACGACCTGGAGCATTCAAAAAGGATCTAGAAAGATCATGGAAGTTGAGTTCCTAAAAAATAGGATCTCATTATGGAAGCCTGTAGAATCAGCACCCCACTTCTATAAATACCGATTGAAGGCTTCATAAATCAGTGTACTCTATTCAATCAACTTCCTAGACCGAGCGTTTATCCCTGTTAGGAATTGTGGCCAGTAGTTTTACCTTTTAGATCATACGAAGTATCCCACCCGTATGGCTGTGTGTCTTCTTATCTATTGAGAGTGTAATCATTAGATAGACTAGGCATTTCGACAGTGTATACCTTATACACTTAGTTCGTTTTTAGAACAAGGTACCTGCCTCGTTTGTAGTTTTTGTTGTGAATGTTCATGCTGTAACATTTCACACAACATTTGTACTTGAAGATAAGTATTGAATTTCGCCGTAAGGCTAGCATAGATTTTTATTTATAAAATCTATGTTAAAAATTATTTCCATTGTGTCACGTTTGTTTTTAGTGTTTCAAGTCTTCCGCTGTGTGAATCTTAATTTCTGATATTCTGTTAGAGTCAGTGTTCTACCAATTGTCACAACATTTAGTACAACATTATTCTATTAAACTTAAACACTTCATATACAGCACACTTTCACATATCATCAATTTTGCAACGCACTTGCATCATAAAATAATCGCCATCCTATACTGACCCAATTAAAGAATGGCGTTGCTTTAAGAATATTTAATATGATCTCGTATAAAATTGGATAAATATGCAACATAGATTTTTTTTAAAGGAAAAAAAAAATCAGAGTTTGGTCTAAGAATTGACTAACTTGTAGATCATTTACTAATTGCCACCCAATTAAAGTTAGAATAAATCTGAATTTGTATGAATTGATCTCGGGAATGGTTTGCACCATGAAGGTTTAAACCTAATTTAATACCTAAAGAGAAACATGTTTCTAACTCTCAAACCTACACCTACTAGACGACATGACCTATGCAAAGTGGACATGTGTCCTTCTTGTCAAGCCATATCTTGAGACATAAAACATGAAATCTATGATTGCATGTAGTGATCCTTACCCGATTTTCACCGTGTTTATACTCCTCCAAGCAGATTACGCACCCTCCACCAACTTCTTCCTCTTCTCGAGCATGGTCGTATTTCTCGAATACAACTTCTCCGGGCATCAACTTTGATGGCTGTCTGGCGAAATAAGTAAGTATGTTGAAACATATCGCCCCAGTTACAAACAAAATATAGTTGAAGATAAAAAGTCCAACTACACCCTCAAATAGAATGGACGTTAAAATCTCTGCCGCCAATAGTATCACTACCGCCACGATTACTTGTAAAACTAGTGAAATTGACATATCAAGAATATTTGATGAATGATAAATCCAAGAGAAACTATATATTCTTATATCTGCTATATGGAAAAAAATTTGATATAGAATTTTACCTAATGAACTAACGATGGAATTTTTTTTTTTTTTTGATATAGAATCTTACCTAATGCTAAATCGAGAAGATATCTTGTTCGGTATAGCGCGCATTCGAAAGGAAATAAAATTAAGAAGACCGAGGCTGCCTTTCGAAGAGCGGCAGATCGGTGACGGCAGACGCGTACCTTCCCTACCAGGCTGCAGCAGATCGCCGACAACAGACACTTCAGGTTCTTGTCGGCAGCAAGGTAAGTAAGGATTAAGGTTTGAATTCTTTTTTCCTGCTGTTCCCAGATTTAAATTCCGCCGCAACAAAATCTTTGATATTCTTTTTTCTTAATGGCTACTACTACTATAAATATCACGTTGGTTCCTTTCAATGGTAAGTCTGATTTTGGTATTTGGCAGCATAAAATGAAATGTGTTTTAATTCAAAATAGAGTTGTAAAAGCCATTGATCATTCATATGCTACCACTGACACTGATGATAAAAAGGCTGAAATGAACGAACTTGCTATGAGTGCCATTATATTGAACTTGTCTGATTGTGTGATTCGTAAAGTTAAACATCTCAAAAGTGCTCGTGAGTTATGGGATAAACTGTCTGAATTATACTATGAAACATCTTTACCAAGTAAATTGTTTTTGTTGGAAAAGATTTTCGTTATAAACTTGACATGAACAAGGATATTGATGAGAATCTTGACAATTTCACTAAACTTATAAAGATATAAAGCAAACGGGTGACAAGCACATTGATGATTACACTGCTATTGTTCTTTTTAATGATATACCTGATTCTTACAATGATGTGAAATCTGCTATTAAATATGGTAGAGATGATGTTACTTTGGATATCGTTGTGAATGGCTTAAAAAGCATAGAACAGGATTTGAAACAACATGGTAGTGTGAAGGGTGAGGTCATGCATGTGAGGGGTAGAACTAAGACAAAAAACCAGCCTAAGAAACATGATAAAAATGATGGTGAGAGAGGTAGATCTAAGTCTCGGACTAAGGCTAGAAAATGTTTTCACTATCATGAATCTGGTCATTTTATTAAAGATTGCCCTAAGAAAATTCAAGAAAAACAGGATAAGAATTAGCATGCTAATATGGATGTTAGTCAAGAGAATTATGGTGATGTTTATATGGTTATTGAACCTAGTGTGAACTCTGTGCATTCTTTTGATATGAAAAAGCATGAATGACTCATTGATTCTGGTTGTACTTATCACATATATGTCTCCGTTTAAGGAGTTGTTTACCACTTTTAATAAGGTTCAAAATGGTTTTGTTTCCATGGCGAATGATAAGAAATGTGATGTGATGGGTATTGGTAATGTGACTTTGAATTTTTCTTCTGGTGTTACTTATACTTTAAAAAATGTTAGATATGTATCTGCTCTTTGCAATAATCTTATGTCATGTGCTGCATTGGAAGATGATGGATTGGAAGGTAAATGGGGTAAGGGTTTTATGAAAATTGTTAAGGGAACTTTGGTGATTTTCAAAGCTGAGAAAAGAAATAATTTATATGTTTGTTCTGCTCAATCTGAGTTTTTAAATGCTGTGAATGTGTCCAAGGGTGACAAAACTGATTTATGGCATAACCGTTTGGGACACATTAGTAATAAAGGTATAAAAATTTTGTAAAAAGATGGTTCTTTTGGTGATAATAAAATTTCTAGTATTTCTTTCTGTGATGCATGTGTACTTGGCAAACAACATATAGTGAAATTTCCTGTTTCTCCCTCCCCAATAATTCCACTTGCAAAGATGTACTTGAATATTTAATATTATAAAATATTAATAATTATCATTCTAATAATATTGATGTAATATCAATTTTATAAATAAATCTTTTATTCCAAAATAAATCTATGAAAGAGAAAGAAAATACGTGATCTAAAAAGAACACAAGTAATTGAATGTTAGAGAATTAGGTTGTACTTATTTATATATATATATATAGTAAATAATAATTAAAAAAATCAATTAAAAAGGTTTTGATTTTATTTTTTACGGAGTATTTAATTTTACACTAATTAATACATATTAGAGACTGATTAGAGACGGTGGTATTTGTATCTAATTCGTATCTAAAACTCTCAAAATAAAAGTCGTATCTAATCTGTTAATAATAAGATACAATTTTATTTTTGTTTCAAATCTTGATTTTTTAACAAATCCGTACCTATTAGAGACAAATTAGATGTCCATCTCTAAATTTCGTATCAAAATAAGACTCTTTTTTGTAGTGGAAATAAAATAGGCAAATTCTTTAATTAAGTGTACAGATACACTTGGATTTTAATGTTCAATTTATCAATGTTACGATTGTCAATGATATTCGACTCCAATTAGACGTCTCCAATCACAAGCAAAATAATTGGCCAATATTCAATCCAACGAAAGCATGGCAATTCACAAATATAAACGAAAACGAAAAACAGAGCACAAGAAGATTTAAGTGGTTCGATCAACGTGATCTACATCTACTGGACACACGACTTCAATTTGATTAGTTCAAGAGATGTTTACAAACACTCATCACTCGGAAAGGGATTTATCCTCACTTCACTCGTGAACTCTCAACTCTCAAAACGAATGCTCGTACGCGTCAAGGATTACAAATACAAGTAATGGGGTATTTATAGGTTGTCAAGGGTGATTGCAGCGTGTGTTGAAAGCGTGCTCTGTTGCCACGTGGATTCTGTTACAACCGTGTAACAAACTCACACCTTCAGCGTGACCCAATCTGAATTGACCTCCTTGCCCTTCACTTGTCTTCGCAAGACAAGACGACTCCATACTTAGCCAAAAATTAACCCTGCTAACAGAACTCAACTAGTCTGGTCAGATCTCTACTTGTCTGGTCTTCCCAACTCGTCTTGTCCTTCGCAACACCCATCTCATCTGTTTGGACTCCTCCAACTCATCTGATCTGGTTTGAGCTAACTTGTCTGACTCCACCACCTGATACGTCCAACAGCTGAGTCCTTCAGAAGACTTCTATCAACTAAGTACCTCGACTGATCTGCCCAACAGACGAGTACAGTAGTAGAGTAAAATCTACATGATCTTCACAAGACGAGTAGCACTCGTCTAGTCTAGGAGGATTTGAGATAAACCTCACAATTCTCCACCTTTAGCTCAAAATCTCCATCTTGAACTAACAGCTCCGATCTATCCTTCTCAAAGGACAGACTCTACTACTAATCTGCCGCCACCAGACTAGTAGCCTTCTCCGCAGAGGTCACTAATGCAAACCAACTGACCTAAGACATAAACCAAACTTCTCTTTTGGTAATGCCTTAGTAAATGCATCAGCAGGGTTCTCCTCAGTAGCTATCTTAACCACTTGGACGCTCCCCTTCTCCACAATGTCTCTCACAAAGTATAGTTTCACATCAATGTGCTTGGTTCGTTCATGATACCCCTGATGTTTTGCGAGATGAATTGCGCTTTGATTATCACAGAAGACAGTCACACTGTTCTGAGAAAAACCAAATTCCTTAAGAATCCCTTTCAGCCACATGCTTTCCTTAACTGCCTCAGTCAAGGCCACGTACTCCGCTTCAGTAGTAGACAATGCAACTACGGATTGATGAATAGACCTCCACGACACTGTCGTACCAAATAGAGTGAACACATATCCTGTTAAGGATTTTCGAGTGTCAACATTGGCTGCGTAATCTGCATCAACGTATCCCACAAGTGCATCCCCCTCACTTGGCATCTTCTGAAATTTCAGACCCGTCTGTGCTGATCCCAGAACATATCTCATAACCCACTTAACCGTTTCCCAATGGCTTAAACCTGGATCACTCATATATCTGCTGATCACACTCATAGCATGCGTCAAGTCTGGCCTACAACACACCATAGCATACATTAAACTCCCTACAGCACTGGCATAAGGTATCTTGCTCATCTGAGTTCGCTCTTGGCTGTTCCTGGGACTCATCTGATTGGACAATCGATGATGTTGGCCAATAGGAGTAGAGACAGTCTTTGACTTATGCATTCTGAACCTCTCTAACACCTTCTGAAGATAAGTAGGTTGACTCAGCAGAATAGACCCATCTAGTCTACTGATCTCCATCCCAAGAATTACTTTGGCTTCACCAAGATCTTTCATCTCAAACTCCTGTTTGAGGATATCCTTAACTTGATTAACACTGTCAATAGACTCGCCTGCTATTAACATGTCATCAACATACAACAGAAGATAGGTAACACCAATCCCAACCCGTCTGAAATAGACACAACTGTCGTACAAGCTCCTTGTAAAACCAGCTGAGCAAATGTACTCATCAAATTTCAAGTACCATTGTCTAGGGCTTTGTTTGAGGCCATAGAGGGACTTCTTCAACAGACAGACCTTGTCTTCCCCTTCTTCTATGTCCAACCCTTCTGGTAACTTCATGTAGATCCTCTCTTCTAGAGATCCATGTAATAAAGCTGTGGTCACATCCATCTGATGTAGCTCCAATTCATATTGAGCAACCATAGCTAACAAGATTCTGATGCTACAATGCTTCACAACAGGTGAGAAGATTTCATTGAAATCGATACCTTCTTTCTGTGTAAATCCCTTAGCTACAAGCCTCGCCTTGTATCTAAGTCTGCCACCCCTCTGAGCCTCCACCTTCTTTTTATAGATCCACTTACACCCAACTAACTTCTTGTTCTTGGGCCTCTGAACAATCTCCCATGTCTGGTTTTTGTTCAAAGAAAACAGCTCCTCCTCCATAGCAACTATCCACTTCTCCTTGTCGTGGCAGCTAATGGCTTCTGAATAAGACTTCGGCTCCAGAGACTCCACCTCAAGAGCTGCACATAATGCAAATGAGACTATGTCAGCTTGACCATACCTCTGAGGTGGGTGGACTTCTCGTCTGGTTCTGTCCCGTGCCAGCTGATAATGTTGAAGATCATTCTCACTTTGAGGATCGCCCTCCTCATCTGGATCAATATCATCTCCAACTGGTCTTGTGGAGTCAACTTGCTCCACCTCGACTTGTGTCTCGTCTGGTTGGTTATCAGCTGCACTAGTACTCGTACTAGTCTGTTCTGATAGAGGCATCCGACTCTCATCAAACGTAACATCTCTACTGATTATACATTTCTGCATCCCAGCTTCGAGGCACCATAACCTGTATCCTTTCACGCCTGAAGGATACCCAACAAACACGCATCGCAATGCTCGAGGCTCAAGCTTATCTTGCTTGACATGAGCATAAGCTTGACATCCAAATACCTTCAAATGATTGTAATCGGCTGCACGTCCAGACCACAACTCCTCTGGGGTTTTGTATTGCACAGCCGAGGAAGGACTCCTGTTTATCAAGTAGGCTGCAGTAGACACAGCCTCTCCCCAAAACACCTTCGGCAGACAAGAACTGTTCAACATACACCTGACTCTCTCAAGTAGTGTCTGGTTCATCCTCCCAGCTACTCCGTTTTGCTGAGGGGTCCCTGGCACAGTCCTATGCCGTACTATTCCTTTCGATTTGCAGAACGCATTGAACTCGTCTGATAGGTACTCCAGACCATTATCAGTTCTCAAATGTTTGAGAGTCTTGCCTGTGACATTTTCACATTCAATGAGCCATTCCTTGAATTTCTCAAATGCTTCTGACTTCGACTTGAGAATAGACACCCACACCTTTCTTGAGTAGTCGTCTATGATAGACAGGAAGTATTTTCCACCAGACCTCGTCTGATTCCTCGCTGGCCCCCATAGATCAGAATGGACATAGTCCATGATCCCATTGGTAGAGTGAACACCCTTACCAAACTTAAGTCTCTTGGACTTACCAAGGATACAAGACTCACACAAGTCGAGTTGAGTGGTCTTGTCTTTGCCAAGCAGACCTTGTCTAGACAACTCCACTAGGCCCTTCTCGCCTACGTGAGCTAGTCTTTTGTGCCACAACATCGAGTTGTCTTGCACCTCCGCTACATCTGATCTACCAGCTACCGTTTCTCCCTTAAGAAAGTAGAGATCACTCCTTCTCTCGCCTTTCAGGACAGTCAGCTCCCCCTTTGACACACTGAGCTCTCCATCAGCAGACTGGAATTTATAGCCCATAGAATCCAGCATACCAAGTGAGATCAAATTCCTCTTGAGTTCAGGTACGTACCTAACACTCTTGAGTATTCTTACTACCCCATCGAACATCTTCAGGTGAACACTACCTTCTCCAACAACTTTGCAAGTGTGATCATTCCCAAGCAGAACAGAACCGCCCTTCTGTTGCTTGAAGTCATGAAACCAATCTCGTCTTGGAGTCATTTGGAAAGAACACCCTGAATCAAGGATCCATGCTTGCTGTTCTGTAGAGGATGTGATGGTTAGCGCTTGAGCAGACTCGTAGCCTTCTTGCTCCTTCTCAACTTGAGTCTGATTAGCTTGATTCTTGTCATTAGAGGTATTGGCACCAGATTTCCTCAAGAACTGCTTGTATTTGTGACAAGCATTCTTATAGTGCCCAGGCTTGTTGCAATGGTAGCACACTGCCTCACCTTGATTGGACACAGCTGATTTTCCCTTATCAGCTCCTTTGGGTTGACTAGACCCCTTCTTGGCACCAGATCGCCTCTGGCCACCTCTGATTGTCAATCCTTCTCCGCTACTGACCTTGTCTACTTGAGACGTCTTGTTGTGCAGCAGCTTGGACTTGACAGCCAGCATTACATCCTCCAATGTAATACTTTCCTTCCTACCATACAAGATGGTGTCCTTTAAGATTTCAAAGGACTTAGGGAGAGCACTCAATAGAATCAGAGTCTTATCCTCTTCCTCTAACTTGACATCTAAATTCTCTAGATCATCAAGAATTCTATTGAACTCATCAAGTTGATCCGGAATGGGTTTGTCATCCACCATTCTGAAGGCATACAGCTTCTGTTTCGAATAGAGACGGTTAGCTAAGGTTTTAACCATGTAGAGTTTACCTAGCTTCTCCCAGACCTCTTTCGCGGTTTTCTCTTTAGCCACCTCTCTCCGAACCTTATCACCAAGGCAGAGCAGAATAGTGCTTCGAGCTTTCCTGAGCATCTTGCTCCTTTCAGCAGCAACGGAGGCAGATTCCTCAGTTGGGGCTGTAGACTCTTCGAGCACGTCGAACAAGCCTTGCTGTTCTAGGAGAGCCTGCATCTTGACTCTCCACAGCCCAAAGTCACCTGTGCCTGAGAACTTCTCAATATTATACTTGGTCGAATTCTCCATCTTCGATCTGGCAATTGATTAATGGTTGACAATCGATTCCTCTCGATCCCGATCGTTCCCACAGACGGCGCCAATTGTTACGATTGTCAATGATATTCGACTCCGATTAGACGTCTCCAATCACAAGCAAAATAATTGGCCAATATTCAATCCAACGAAAGCATGGCAATTCACAAATATAAACGAAAACGAAAAACAGAGCACAAGAAGATTTAAGTGGTTCGATCAACGTGATCTACATCCACTGGACACACGACTTCAATTTGATTAGTTCAAGAGATGTTTACAAACACTCATCACTCGGAAAGGGATTTATCCTCACTTCACTCGTGAACTCTCAACTCTCAAAACGAATGCTCGTACGCGTCAAGGATTACAAATACAAGTAATGGGGTATTTATAGGTTGTCAAGGGTGATTGCAGCGTGTGTTGAAAGTGTGCTCTGTTGCCACGTGGATTCTGTTACAACCGTGTAACAAACTCACACCTTCAGCGTGACCCAATCTGAATTGACCTCCTTGCCCTTCACTTGTCTTCGCAAGACAAGACAACTCCATACTTAGCCAAAAATTAACCCTGCTAACAAAACTCAACTAGTCTGGTCTTCCCAACTCGTCTTGTCCTTCGCAACCCCATCTCATCTGTTTGGACTCCTCCAACTCATCTGATCTGGTCTGAGCTAACTTGTCTGACTCCACCAGCTGATACGCCCAACAGCTGAGTCCTTCAGAAGACTTCTATCAACTAAGTACCTCGACTGATCTGCCCAACAGACGAGTACAGTAGTAGAGTAGAATCTACCTGATCTTCACAAGACGAGTAACACTCGTCTAGTCTAGGAGGATTTGAGATAAACCTCACAATCAACTTTAACGTGTGACCTCAACGGCTCAACATTTAACTCAATTCATTAATGTTCAATTTTAATTTTATAGGTGCAATCAATTGCATCAAGTATCACTCAATAATAACATAATCTTTTCATATATAAGAAAAGTTCATATGTTTCATTAAAAAAGAAAAGTCCATGATATTACATATTACGATTTGCTGAACTAAAAAATATCCCGAATACAAACTAGTATGTAATTGTGGAACAATGATACGTTGTAAATAACTATTTTAATTTTTTTTTCTTTTCTTTACTCAACCTAGCATTTAACTTCATGAAGTTTACAAACATATCTATATTCCTTAACACCACTAACTCAAATTCCCCTTCCCATGACTCGAACCCAGGATCTAAAGCCTAGGTAGTGGTGCTCTAACCACTTGAGCTATCCAACTTCGTCAAAATGATTTGAATGATTTACAAGTTAAATACCCCTCCCTTTTCCCCTCCACATGACTCGAACCCAGGACCTAACTAACTCAAATTTCTGCAGACAAGTTTTACCAAATATTTTTACAAGAATTAAATCTTTCTAATAAAAAAAATAGTATTGAAAAAAAAATGGTTCAAATTGTCTCATTAATATGATTTACACACCGTATAAATTTGGATGAATATGATTTACACCCTACAAATTTGGATAAATATGCAATATAGTACTACACGATGTGACTTCTACAAAGTGGGCATGTATCCACGTTGGCCAGCCATGTCTTGAGACATAAAGCATGAAACCTATGATCACATGTAGTGATCCTTACTCGAGTTTCACCATGTTTGTACTCCTCTAAACAGATTACGCATCCTCCACCAACATCTTCCTCTTCTCGAACATTATCGCATTTCTCGAATACGATTTCTACTGGCCACGACTCTGTTGTGGTTGTGGTGGATGGCTCTCCGGTGAAATATAACGCCGGCACAATATATTTCAATATCAAATAAATTGCAAATATAAGTAGTATTAGAAAGTAGCCTATAATCCCTGCAGCATCCATGTCTTCTTAACCTTGTGAAATTAACGTCTCAAGAATGAATATTATATGAATGAATTCGATAAATCTGCTAGAAACTTTTTTTTTTCATTGACGGAGGGAGTATATATATATATAGAGAGAGAGAGTAGACAGTTAGGATATCAAATGATACTGTATCTCTATTGGATGTAGTGTTGGAAAAGGAAATAATATTTACAACGATTATTGTTCGTCTTTGTTATGTAGTGGTAAGCTTACTTGTTCGTTTTTACTAATGTATATGCAATTAAATCAAATAATTATTTATGAATCCCTTATCATAAAATAAATACTATTTATATGTAATTATCATGTAAAATCAAATAATTATTTATGAATCCCTTAACATAAAATAAATACTATTTATATGTAATATCATGTAGTTGAAAATTTACTTTGTAATTTTATTTTATTTTAAATAAGAATTTTAAAATTGAAAAAATATAAAAAATTATAAAAATGTACAAAGAACTGAAGAAGTGTATGAATTTTTTAGTACCATACAATTATCAACCAAAAAGTGTTTGTCCTGATATTGTCATCCCACAATATTAGCTAATGTTCATTAAAAAAAAATCCCTATTTTTTCGTATTAAGATTTGAGCAACAAACAAGATTTCGTATTTAGAAATACTCATAACTTATTAATCACCAAAGGTTAAAAATGTGAATTAATAAGATAAAATAAATTATAATAAGCTAAAATCATGGAATGCAATAAAATTAAATAATTATTATTTATCGAAAAAATAATTATTATTTTAATTACGGGTATACTTATCAAAAAAAAAAAAAATCTAATTCCAACAAAAGAAAACTAAAATGTACATGTCATGAAGTGAGTATTAAGATAAAGATTTGATATAGATTTTTTTTTAGAACGAGATTTGATATAGATTTGTTTCTATAATTGATTATGCTATACCGTAGACCGTAGTCATAATATAATGTAGTTCATTTTCGTTAGGGGAAATTCTATATACTTATCCGTTAATTATTTATTTATGCATGGGAGAGTATAACTGAAACCTTAAAAGTAGGACAAATCAATCTTAAGATGAAGATTCGATTTGTTTCCATTATCAGTTAATATATCAAATATGCAATTAATATATCAAAACTTTATTTTATTTCCTTTTTCGAACGTTATACGTCACTTATACCCAAAAATAGATCGCATTAGATGGATATAAATCTGATATATATCCTAATTAAGAAATTAAACTAGTATAACTATATATAATGGTAGTCATAATATCATTGTAGTTCAGTTTTATTAAGTAAAATTCCACATCAAAAGTGCTCCCATATATCAGATACAAAAATATATAGTTTCTCTTCGATTCATCATTCATCGATCTAATATTCTTGATATGTCGATTAAACAAGGTCTAGTACCAATAGTTGCGTTAGGGTTTCTAGTGCTTTTTCTTGGAATTTTAGTTATCTTGAGATATATTTTGTTGGGAATTGTGACGCTGTGTTTCAAGATAAATACTTATTTCGTCGGACAACCATCAGAGTCGTGGCCTGGAGAAATAGTATTCGAGAAATATGATGATGCTGGAGAAGAGGAAGAAGTTGGTGGAGGGTGTGTAATCTGTTTGGAAGAGTATAAACACGGTGAAACTCGGGTAAGGATCACTACATGCGGTCATAGGTTTCATGCTTTATGTCTCAAGACATGGATGGCCGAGGAGGACACATGCCCACTTTGTAGATGTCACATCGTCTAATACTATGTTGCATATTTATCCAAATTTGTACGTACAAATCATATATATGTATCCAAATTTATACGGTGCAAATTATATTGATGTGACAATTTGAACTTTTCTTTTACTCTTTTTCTTATCACGAAAATTTTAATTCTTGTAAAGATTTTTATTTGGTTGAACATTGGGTTGGTGGAAGCGTGAAACATAAATATGGTAGTTTGTAAATTTTATATTTTATGGCTTTATATAATGATAAAAACTTGTGTGAGACAATTTCACATATTTTTTTATGAGACAGATCTCTTTTAATTTATATTTTAAAATTTTGGTTAGGATAACTTATATTATTATTATTTTTTTCAGATTTTGGTTTGTAAAAAAAGTGATAATATTTAAGTAAAAAGTGATACTCCCTCCGTTCCGTATTAACTTTTATAGGTAGGTGGACACGTAAATTAAGCAAGTGTAATAATGAGTGGGGTTTTGAGGGGTAATTTTGTAAAATTTTATGTATAAAGTAAAGAATGAGTTGACTTTTGTGTATGTGTGGAGAAAAAATAATGATATTTGCGTAAAATTGAGGATATTGTGAGGGTGGGGTTTATAAAGAATTTTCCATTTTAAGGGTATGAAAATTATTGTGGGACGTCCCAAAAAGGAAAGTGTGAAAGTTATTGTGGGACGGAGGGAATAATATTTTTAACATAAGTGACAGTCACTTTTTACTTAAACACTATCACTTTTTCCTCAAATATCATCACTTTTTATATATGAGGGTTAAGGGAGACCCGTCTCACAATTGTGAGACGGTCTCACCCAAGACTAGCCCCTATATAATTATGAAATACCAGGCAATGGTAATTTTATTTGCCCTTTTTACTAATGATGTAAAACTAAATAATTATTTATGAATCCAATAACATAAAATAAATACTACTCCATGTCTGAATTTTATTGTTCTTAAATTCGATAATGAAAGGAATCTAGCTTTAGTTGTCATCTAAGTATCCTAACCATTAACATTTCGATTTCTCTTTATAGTTATTAGAATTTAATTAAATCTGTAACATTTTTATTTCATGATCATCTTTCAATGAAATTGTGTGAATATTGTATACTCCCTCCGTTTCAAAGAAAGCTCCCCATTAGCTTCGAGCACGGAGGTTAAAAAATACTAATATAATGAAATGTGAGGGAGAATGGTTAAAAAAAGGAATGAGTAGCTTTCATTGAGACGAACGAAAAGAAAAGTTAGGTAGCTTTCACGGAAACGAAAAGTTAGGTAGCTTTCACGGAAACGGAGTGATATTATAGTGATGTATTAGAATGGATATTAGTAATAAAGAGCATGGTTTTAATTCATTTTACTCCATTTAGTTTGATTCTGTTTGATCATGTATCCAATTAGCCCCTTTTCTGGGGGATCATGATTCGTTCTCATAGTGAGAAAAAATGAGAACTGAAATATAATAGTAGTATGGATTGTTCATATTGTGTAGTTCAAGTTGAATGTTTCATATTATTTTTCTTTTATATTTAAAGATGAATTTTACCTTAAGTAAACAAAATTAGAATAAACATTAACCAACATTGAAATTATTAAAAAAAAATAAAAATTGAAATGATTTCTTTGTGAGTTATTTTTAAAGGATTAACAAACTTATAAAAAAACGTAAATTGAAAATCCTTCAATAATTCACAGACGCAATAAATCGAAGTTGAGAGTATAAGGTAAATATAGAGAAATAAAGAATATTGAAAATATGATTTCTTGATTAGTTGTAAAGGTGATTTACCATGGGTATTTATACAAGAGATATTTAGGTCTAACCTAACCCTAATGGGCTTTATAAGAGAGCCCATAGGAAACTAAGATGGGCCTATACAATAAATAAGAATGAGAGTGTATTTACTAATATAGGTCCAATACGCCCCCTCAAGATGGAGCACCATAGGTGAGTCCAATCTTGGACATGAGAAGTTGTAGGCGAGTGCTGGAGAGAGGTTTCGTGAGTGCATCCGCAAGTTGATCGGCAGAAGAGACATAAGACACACGTAGTTGTTTTGTCTTGATGAGATCACGAACAAAGTGAAAGTCAATGGCAATGTGCTTCATTCGTGAGTGGAAGACAGGGTTCGAGCACAGGTAGGTGGCACCAATGTTGTCGCAGTAAAGGACTGGTGTAGGTGAAGTGGGGAAGTGGAGTTCCTGAAATAGGGATTTGAGCCACTGAACTTCAGAGGCAGCAGCAGCAAGTGCTCGATACTCAGCTTCAGTTGAGGAGCGAGCAACAGACTTTTGTTTCTTGGACGACCATGAGATAGGGTTAGACCCTAGAAACACAATGTAGGCACTGGTGGAAGTTCGGTCGTCTGTGTCCCCGGCCCAATCGGCATCAGTGAAGCAGTGAAGTGATGAAGATGGACTAGAGGTGAGGGTGACCCCAACATTCCTTGTACCATTCAAGTACCGCAGTAGACGTTTGACAGCACCCCAGTGAGTGATAGTGGGTGCATGCATAAATTGCGACAGTTTGTGCACGGCAAAAGCAATGTCTGGCCTGGTGAGTTGTAGATATTGAAGGGAACCAAGGACCTGTCGATATTGGGTGGCATCTGCAGGCGAGGACCCATCTGAGATAGATAGGCGAGCAGAGGTTGGTAAAGGAGTGCGAACAGGTTTTGAAGTGAGCATGTTGTACCGGGCGAGCAGGTCAGTAACATATTTGCGTTGAGAGAGGAAGCATGAGTTTTTAGATCTGAGAACTTCCACTCCCAAGAAATAAGATAGAGGACCAAGGTCCTTGACCGAGAACTTGGCACGAAGGTCGGCAGCCACACGGGCGAGCATGGGTGTGTTGTTGCCCGTCAGGATGAGGTCGTCAACATAGACGAGGAAGTAGGCGACCACCCCAGAGTTGTTGTAGACGAACAAAGATTCGTCCGAGTGAGTGGGAGTGAACCCAATTTCCTCAAGAAAGGAGCGAAGAGCATAGTACCACGTGCGAGGAGCCTGTTTCAAGCCATAAATGGATTTGTGTAATTTGCAAACATAAGATGGAAAGGTCTTATCTGCAAAGCCGGGGGGTTGTGCCATGAAGACTATGTCTGAGAGTGTGCCATGGAGAAAGGCGTTGTTGACGTCAAACTGTTGGAGGGGCCAATGCTGAGTGACGGCGATGCTGAGAACTGCTCGCACAGTGGCCGGTTTGACGACTGGACTGAAGGTTTCAGTGAAGTCAACACCTGGTCGTTGGTGGAAGCCTTTGGCAACCAGGCGAGATTTGTACTTATCGAGAGAGCCATCAGGTTTTCGTTTGATACGAAAGACCCACTTGGAGCCGACCACGTTCTGAGATGTATTGGGAGGAACTAAGTCCCAGGTGCCATTCTGAAGAAGGGCATCAAACTCAGCCGACATGGCTGCTCGCCAGTTTTTGTCCTTAAGTGCCTGTGACACACAACTCGGCTCAATGTCAGAAGTGATAACAGAAGTAAGCCCATACCTCGGATTTGGCTTGAACACGTTGTTTTGAGCTCGAGTGACCATGCGAGGTGCAGGAGGTCGTAAGGGAGCATTGGTCGGCACAGGGACGTCGGATGTGGTGGTAGTCAGCGGGGAGGTAGGTGTGGTCGGTTGGGGTATGATCATTTGGTCGACCAGTGTGGGATGTTGGGGAATGGCAGTGGTCGGCACTAGGTTGGGGACGAGGATAGTTGTGGCTGGGTTGGGAAGAGTTGGTGCCATAAGAGTAGGCGAGGAGTTGAAATCAGTAGGCGGCGAGGAGTTGGAGGTCGCCAAGGGAGATGGTTGATTGGGAGGAGAGATGGAGAAAGGGAATGCATGTTCAGTAAATTGAACATGTCGCGAGGTGTAGATTCGGTTTGTGGAGCGATCAAGACAGAGATAGGCGCTTTGCGTGGGTGAGTATCCAAGAAAGACACATGGAGTAGAGCGAGGGTCAAGTTTGTGGGT
The DNA here is from genome assembly GCA_963675135.1 of Galeopsis tetrahit. Lineage (NCBI taxonomy): Eukaryota > Viridiplantae > Streptophyta > Magnoliopsida > Lamiales > Lamiaceae > Galeopsis > Galeopsis tetrahit. The sequence continues at coordinate 60,941,167 of OY776132.1, forward strand.
GGTGTAAGGGCGAAGCATAGGATAGCAGAGACAACCAAATACACGGAGTTTGGTCAGATTCGGGGGGCGAGCAGTGAGTTTTTCATAGGCGGAAATCATGTTAAGGTTAACTTTGGGAAGGCGATTTATGGTGTAGGCTGCCGAGCAGACGGCATAGGGCCAATAAGTGAGAGGCATAGAAGCATGGTGAAGGAGAGCAAGGGCTGTGTCGACCACATGGCGATGGCGACGTTCAGACATGCCATTATGCTCGGGAGTGTGAGGTGGAGTGGTGAGATGTGCAATGCCATGGGTTTGAAGAAAGGGGCGAAGAGCAACGAATTCTCCCCCATTGTCTGAATAAAAGGTTTTAATTGTGTTTTGATAGTTGTTTTCAACAAGGGATTTGAAGGCGATGAATGTGGGGAGAACCTCCGATTTCCGTTTTAGGGGATAAACCCATATGTATTTGCTGAAGTGATCAACGAATAACACATAGTATTTGAGATTGTCAGGAGATAGAACAGGAGACGACCAAACATCAGAAAAGATAATATCAAGTGGTTTAGTAGATATAATGCTCGAATCATAAAATGGTAGTTTGTGACTTTTGATACATGAGCAAGAGTTACAGTTAAAATGTTTGGAAGGTGCATTGGATAAGCTAAGTTTGGAGAGAGTGTGAGCAAGAATTTTTGTCGATGGATGGCCAAGGCGAGCATGCCAGGTGGTTGTTGTAAGGTGTTGAGTGGCGAAGGCTTGCGGGGAGGTGGTGGACATGTGTGCCGGCCAGACGTACAAGTTATTGATACGACTCCCAACGAGGAGAATGCTCCCCGAGTGACCATCCTGCACCTGAAATGAAGAGCGATCAAAAACAACATTAACATTGTTGTCACGACAGAGACTGGAGACTGAAATTAAGTTTTTCGAGATGTGTGGGACGACTAAGACATTCGAAAAACTGAGAGACTCAAGTTGAGGAAAACACATAGAGCCAGTGTGAGATATGTGTAAACCTTTACCATCACCAATTTCTACATTGTCTGGCCCATCAAATGGGGAGTGAAGAGAGAGGTTGGCAAGGTCGTTGGTGATGTGATGCGAAGCACCTGAGTCAAGAATCCAGTGATCGGCAGGATGTGCCGAGGAGGCTGAGTGAGCCGAGTATGCCGGGCGAGCAGCTGTCCGAGTGGGACGAGAGGGTGGTGTGTACTGTCCATGTGGGCGATGGGAACCTGTAGGAGGAGCAGTGGGCGAGAGTGATGAAAGAATCTCAGGGCAGGTGCGAGCAGTGTGACCTGGTGTTCGGCAATATTGATAGGTGCCAAGATAGGGCCTTTGCGAGGACTGGCGAAAACGAGTGTCAGCATTTTTAGTCCTCGAGTCAGGTCGCGAGGGGCGATGATGAGGTTTACTGGCAGTGAGTGCAGAAGCAGGTAGCGAGGCCGAGGGTGGTCGCGAGGCAATTTGAGCCTCGGCACTAAGGAGCTTGTCGCAGAGCTCGGCAAAGGAAATGGGTTGTTCGCGAGCTTGGATGGCATTTGCTATGTCATTGTAGGATTCATCAAGGCCAGTTAGGACTTGGAGAGTGACGTCCTCGGCATCAGAGGAAGTGCCGAGGAGGGCAAGCTCGTCGACCACCGAGCGAACTTCCATTAGGAAGTCAGAAATTGGGCGAGCACCTTTGGTCAGAGAGCGAAACTTGGTTTTGAGGGCAAGAATGCGGCCTCTGGAGGGTTTCCCATACATGCTTTCAAGCATTGACCAAGCTTCGCAGGAGGTTTTGGTCGATGCCACAAAGGGAATGAGTTCCGGAGACATGGATCCAACCATGGCTGAGAAAATAAGGTTGTCCTGGCACACCCACAGGTCGTGCGCAGGGTTGGGAACGGTGGCGGTGGTGTTGGTGGTGTCGTCGGCAGTTGGGATTGTGGACGGGGGACATGGATGTGTGCCCAAGACATAGCCAAAGAGGTTGTGTCCAGTGAGGAGAAGACGAAGCTGGAAAGACCAAGCACCATAGTTGGTGGAGGTGAGCTTCAGGGACATATTTGCAAGTCCTTTGAAGGTGATTGGTGCCGGCGACTGAGAGGAGGTGGCCATAGTTTTGAGTAGAGCAGCGGAGAGAGAGGTTGGTTGTTTGGGATGAATAGCAGTAGCTGGGTTTTAGAGCGGCGGCGGCACTTCAGAAAGACGAAGGCGGCGGTGGCTGGGTTTGGAGCGGCGGCGGCGGCGGCTAGGGTTGTAGTAGCGGCGGCGGCGGCTAGGGTTTGGATCAGGCGTGAGCCAAATGACTTGATGATACCATATAAGGTAAATATAGAGAAATAAAGAATATTGAAAATATGATTTCTTGATTAGTTGTAAAGGTGATTTACAATGGGTATTTATACAAGAGATATTTAGGTCTAACCTAACCCTAATGGGCTTTATAAGAGAGCCCATAGGAAACTAAGATGGACCTATACAATAAATAAGAATGAGAGTGTATTTACTAATAAAGGTACAACCCAAGAAAATGCAAGATATTTTTTGTGGAAAGCAGAGATCCAAGAAATGGGTGAAAGAACAAGTCGGAAAAACATATATGCTTCCTCAAAAGCAACCATTTGTTGAGGAAATAAACTTTTACTCCATTTACTAAATGAAAGAGTACATTGATATTTATAGATCATAAAGAATGAGTGGAGGTCCGCATATATTAAAGATATAGATCAATATTTGATATATGGGAGTATAATATATCTAAAATAGAGTACTGGTGAGGCCAATCCTGTCCATTAAAAGTTAAAGGCGAAATCGAGGAATCAGCTAATTAATTTGTTGAAGAAACATTAGAAACAATTTGACGAGATCACCAACAAAGTGGAAGTAAATAGCAATGTGTTTCATGCGGAAGTAAAATATCGAATTTGAGCATAAGTAGCTCTAACATTGTCACAATATATGACCGGAGACATGGGTATTAGGCATATATAAATATATTAAGAGATATTATATATATCTTGTATAATATATTTTATATATCTTTATTTTCCTTAATTAGAGATTTAGGATAGATACGTTTTGTATCTATAAATATTTCCTTCATGTATTCTTTACAATCATTCAATGAAATTATAATTTCACAATTCATTGTTTCTCTATATGGTATCAGAGCCTAAAGGCTCACGCCCAAATATCCTGGGTTCGATTCCACACAAACCCTCGTAATCGTTGTTCGACGTTCTTCGTCGTACAAAACTCACGATTACCCCAACATCAAGAAGAAGAAACTGTAGTCCGTGCTCGGCGTCCTTTCGTCCGACCCCCTTCGACTACCCCCTTATCCCTCCCAACCGCCGATCGGTTCCCCCAGCCGATCACCCTCAGCGGTTGTAACAAACTCCGAGATGGTTATCCTTTTCCCTTCTTCTTGAATTCACTTACCATCATTGTAACCCATGCTGTAGCGTGCCTTCTACGATCAACCCACCAAACTTCCTTCACCGCTGCAAACTCCCATCCTCCCATGGTAGATACGGTGAAGAAAATCGATGGGTGCCGCCTCGATCCAACCCTTCCCTATAGTCGTTGCTTGACGCCCAGCGTCATCCAAACTCCCGACTACCACCCTCAACCGTTGCTCGGCACCCAACACCGATCAAAACTCACGGTTGCAACCCCCTCACGGTAACCTATTTTGGTTGAACCAACCGTGCCATCACGATGAAACTTTCTTATTCCCCAAGCTCTCTTCCATGGCAGCGCTACAACTCCACCATCCTGCAGTCTTGATGGTCACCTGTCCTCCTCGTTCTGAACAACCGCTCGCGACGCCATCTTCTTCGGCACACGCATCCCAATCCCTCGCAGCCCGGCCTGCTTCGCTTCCCCTCTCGTCTTCAATTGCTTATGATCAAGATTGGACTCTCCTACGTCGCTCCATCTTGAGGGGGCGTATTAGGCATATATAAATATATTAAGAGATATTATATATATCTTGTATAATATATTTTATATATCTTTATTTTCCTTAATTAGAGATTTAGGATAGATACGTTTTGTATCTATAAATATTTCCTTCATGTATTCTTTACAATCATTCAATGAAATTATAATTTCACAATTCATTGTTTCTCTATATGGGTACCTCAAGTTCTTGAGTGGAGGCCCACATATATTAAAGATATAGATCAATATTTGATACTCTCCCGCTTCACAATTGTTTGCACACTTGCCTTATTTATTTGTCCTACAATTGTTTACACACCTTAAAATTGAAACTCCTCCATAAACCTCACCCTCACAAAATTCACGTATTTACACAAAATGTCATTACTTTTACACTTATTCCAACCACTCTCTTTACTTTATTCATATAATTGTATAAAATTACCCCTCAACACTCCACTCATTACATTTTTTTCTTAATAAGTGTGCTCACTTTGTGGTGCAAACACTTTCGGGACGGAGGGGGTATATACTCTCTCTGTCTCATAATAATTTTCATAGGTAGATGGGCACATATATATTAAGAAAGTGTTTAATGATTGGAGTTTTGAGGGGTAATTTTGCAAACCTTTATGTATAAAGTAAATAAATGAGTTGACTTTTGTGTATGTGTGTAGAAAAAGTAATGACATTTGTGTAAAATGAGGATATTGTGAGGGTGAAGTTGATAAAGAGTTTTCCATTTTAAGGGTGTGTTAAGTATATCACCCAAACAATTGTGCGCATATGTATTATAGTGAATCTAAATTAGCTGATAGGATGAGTTAGTTATAACCAACTTATTCTAAAGAATTCTAGAATAGGATGTGGAAATGTGTGAGTATAAATCTATAAATACCACACACCTGTACATTGTAAAGTCATGAATGAAATACCATTTTAAATTCTCAGCTTTCTCAACATGGTATCACATGAGCCAAATGCTCTCCTATCAGCCATAATTGCTCTTCTCGAGTCAGTTTTTGATATTCTTCAAAAGGTCTTCAACTTTCTTTCTTTAATCGAAGCTCAATTTTGATTCACAGTTGAATCGAATTTGATTTTCTGATCCTCAATCTAGGGTTTTTCGCTTGATTTCATTTTTTTTCTCTATTCTCAAATTCATCGATACACTATCGATTTCAATCATAACTCCTTCATCCTCTACTACTAGTCAAACAACTGCTCAACCTGCTCCTTATCATCCACCTCGATTCATCACATTAACTCTTCGCCTTGATCACTCGAACTATATTTTCTGGAGATCGCAAGTGCTCGCAACGGTTCGCGGACATGGTTTCGACGCTTATCTACTTGGAAATGAGGAGTCTATTCCTCCGATCATGGTTGATGATACAAAATCGAATTCTTCCGTTCCAAATCCTGATTTTCTCGCTTGGATCCGTGAAGATCAGTTTATCATGAGCTGGATATTTAGCTCAATTTCAGAATCCATGCTCAGTCACGTAAGCAACTGTGGCCACTCATTTGAGGTATGGCACATACTTGAGAATCTCTTCTATTCTCAATCTAAGGCACGCATCCTGAGTCTGAAACTGCAACTTCAAACTCTTAAGAAGGGAAATCTCTCGATCGATGAATATATTCTTAAGATTTGTGCTCTGAGTGATGGTATTCGAGCTGTCGACCACACTATTTCGGAGGATGATCTAGTTTTACAGCTGCTCTCTGGCCTTGGTTCTGATTTTGATGCGGTGGTAGTAAATCTCACCTCCCAACTTGAATTACTTACTCTTTCTGAGGTCCAATCGGTGTTGCAAACCCATGAAGCTCGTCTACTTCTACATGCTGTCGAGACTAATTTTGTTCCTCCGACTCCAAATCCTTCAGCAAATATTGGTACTAGAGAGTCTTCTTGAATGTCTGGAAATTGCTTCAGAGGCAGAGGCCGAGGTTTTTCGAGATCTCGAGTGATATGCCAGCTGTGTGGAAAGTCTAATCACATTGCTGCCAAATGTTTCAAAAGATTTGATCACAACTATCTTGGTCTAGAAAATGCTCAACAGGTTCCTGCAAATCCGTCTCCTCCTGTGCTTGCTCCTCCTGTTCTGCAACCTCAGGCGAACCTCGTGCAAGCTCCTCTTGCCTACACGGCTGGTACTACCTCTCACCCATTTCCTTCACATAACTCTAACCTCTCTACCTTATCAACATGCAATTGGTTTGTAGACAGTAGAGCCACACACCATGTTACGTCCGCTCTGAACAATCTGCATGTTCACTCACCGTACACTGGTAAGTCATCCTTAATAACCAGTAATGGCTCTTCTACTGCTATTCATAATATTGGTAGTACTTCGTTACCTAGTCTTGATACTTCTACTAGTATTACTCTTAATAATGTGCTGCATGTTCCTGATATAACTAAGAATTTGATCAACATATCTCAATTTTTGAAAGATAACTCTGCTTTCATTGAATTTCATGCTACTTATTTTCTTGTTTAGGCTCTGAGCAACCATCGTGTTCTACTTCGGGGGAGCCTTAATAATGGTCTTTATCAACTCGACCTTCACTCTTTGCGTCCTCTGAATAAAAAGAGTAATCCATCCACTGAATGTCTCACTCTGTCAAAGAATAAAGATGAAGTAGTTCATCAATCTAGTCTTCTGTGGCATAGTAGACTAGGGCATCCTTGTACTATAACATTATTTAGTGTTCTTAAGAGTCTTAATGTACCTTGCCATTTATCTTTAGATTGGTTTTGTGAGTCATGTAAGTTGGGTAAATGTCATCAGTTACATTTTTCTGCTGTTAGTCGCAAATCTACTTGTCGTTTTGAGTCTATTCATATGGATGTTTGGGGCCCAGCCTCTTGTGATTCTGTTGATGGTTTTCGATATTATTTTGCTATAATTGATGAATTTACTCGTTATACTTGGGTGTTTCCTCTTCGTCTTAAATTTGAAGTTGCTGCCATTGTTAAACAGTTTTTTGTGTTCATTGAACGCCAATTTAATACTAAAATCAAATGTGTGCATAGTGATAATGGAAGTGAATTTAGTGTACTGAAATCTTATTTCGGGGGAGCCTTAATAATGGTCTTTATCAACTCGACCTTCACTCTTTGCGTCCTCTGAATAAAAAGAGTAATCCATCCACTGAATGTCTCACTCTGTCAAAGAATAAAGATGAAGTAGTTCATCAATCTAGTCTTCTGTGGCATAGTAGACTAGGGCATCCTTGTACTATAACATTATTTAGTGTTCTTAAGAGTCTTAATGTACCTTGCCATTTATCTTTAAATTGGTTTTGTGAGTCATGTAAGTTGGGTAAATGTCATCAGTTACATTTTTCTACTGTTAGTCGCAAATCTACTTGTCGTTTTGAGTCTATTCATATGGATGTTTGGGGCCCAGCCTCTTGTGATTCTGTTGATGGTTTTCGATTTTATTTTGCTATAATTGATGAATTTACTCGTTATACTTGGGTGTTTCCTCTTCGTCTTAAATTTGAAGTTGCTGCCATTGTTAAACAGTTTTTTGTGTTCATTGAACGCCAATTTAATACTAAAATCAAATGTGTGCATAGTGATAATGGAAGTGAATTTAGTGTACTGAAATCTTATTTTGGGAGTCTTGGGGTTCAATGCAAGTTTTCTTGCCCTCATACTCATCAACAAAATGGCTTGATAGAGAGAAAACATCAACACATTGTTGAGATGGGTCTCCCACTTCTTGCTCAGGCTTCTATGCTGATTCACGTATTCTACAACACTAGAATAAACGACTGCAAGTATACGGTGTCTATCGTAGCGAAGTAAGTACGAGGTCGATCCCACGAGAAGGTATAGCGTAAAAGTGTATTTAGTTAACGAAATTCTATTTAGACGCGATCGATTAAGGTGAATGTGGTGAATTACCCTAAGATTGCCTACCAAATTGTCACAAATAAGCAATAAAGAGTAATGTAAAATCGATCAACTAACATACAAATCAAGAAAACGAAAGTAAAACAAATGAAAACTCAAATATGAGAGGGTGGGTTCCAAGGCATTTGCAACATTTAGATATCCGTTTATGAATTGTACTCGTTCAAATGGCCATTAAGGTTGTCTTCATATAGGGTTGATCACAAAAGAAGAATTAATCAATCTCTCGATCTAACTAATCCAAAGGAGCATGCGACATAAGTTTGTATCTCTACCTTGCAAACATCACACCACCTAAAATAGCCCCAAAGATCATTCAATTCCCTCTCCGATAACTAATCCTCGCACGAGCTCATAATAATACCGGGTTGCATGCTTGCATACGATTAATGGAATAAATCTCTCGATCTTACCCCAATTAACAATGAATTAAGCAAATCATCATGGCCAATAACAACATGCTTCCAAAGAAGAATTAAGCATACAAATAAGAGACAAACACCAATTAAAGCAAGAAATTAGTTCATAAACTTCAACCCAAATATTTACAAAGCCTTAGAACCACAAAATGTTTAGCCAAGAACTAACATAATCAAATTACAGAATAAATGAAATAACTAACTAAAAAGAGAGAGAAAGAGAAAGCTTAGTCTAAAATGTGGTAGAGAATGGAATTTCCAAGCTATTGCATCCTTCCTTGCTTGATTTGATGAAGAATTGAGGAAGATATGGCCAAAACACCTCCAAGTATGTGCTACTATGTGTGGAATTTGAGGAATTGGGGGAGAATGTCTTGGATTTCAAGAAAGAGGGCTTATATAGTGTTGGGGTAGGGTTTGGATGCCAAAATTGCAAGTTGGTCCCTCAAAAATGGCCAAAATAGGCAAAAGGCACCGAAAATGGGGGTAGCACGGCCGTGCACGGAGCACGGTCGTGCAAATGAGAGTGTGGCTTAGACAGGTGCTCGGCCGAGCAGGCAGCTCGGCGGACAAAGGATCGGGGAGTGCTCGGCCTCGGTCAAGGCGTGCGGAATAGGGGCGGACAGGTGCTCGGCCGTGCCCTCCCTTGGCATGTCATGGGCAAAAATCGTCGGTTTCGGCCATGGCTTTCTCGAGCATGCAGCTCGACCGTGGCCCTTGAATTTCGTCTTGGCAGCAGCTCGACCGAGAAGGGTGCTCGGTCGTGCCCTAGTGTGGCCCAAATTCTCTCGGTCTCGAGCTTCCTTACTCCGAGAACGATGCACGGCCGTGGCCTTGGTTTGGCCTAAAAATGGCTCGGCCGAGCCATAAGCTCGGCCGTGCTCTTTCGCGATTTCTACCCCTTTTTCGTTTCGTGCATATCTTTCGCCTCGGGTGTCCAATTGACTCGGTTCTTTTGGCTATTCCACTCCGTTTTTCGAGGCGAATCCAACCGTGTACTCCTATTCCTTATCCAGTAAAGTATGGTTGGTGTTTTGCTCCAAATTTCATCGTATTTCCTACAAAATCGACAAAACACAACCTTTCTCTCATTTTGGCTTAAACAATCATATTCAATGTGTAAATCAATGAAATCCACATCAAAGTATGCTTCACATGTGCCTCTAAAATGTGTAAATTCCACCCGAATCAAACTCTCCCAAACTTAAAATGTTGTTTGTCCTCAAACAACTAAGCACTTAAAGCAATGAGGGTGGAATGATCACAATGGAATATTCAATGCAAATCACACATGCAAAGTAGAGTGTAGTGATATCTCTTTCTCAAAGTGCATTTCTCAATGAAGATCATAGGATCATTATTGCAATTCACACTTATGAATCAAAGAATGCACAAACACACAACACATTGTGAATGGGAAACATAATCCAAATGCTCAAGTCCTCTACTCACATGACAAAGTGTTTCTCTCAAACACACAAACAAATTGAGGACATTAATGCACTCATCAACCAAGTTATGCTATGCAAACACTATATGCTTTCCCAACTTCTACTTTCTACAACACTCAAATGCTCAACAATGTGATCAATAGGACTTAATCAAGGATGTAACATTGGCTCTTTGGACAAGGTAGGATGAATTTGGGAATTTGTGACTCTTCTAGTGGAGGGCAAAGCTTGTTGTTTTACAATGTGTGCTTTCACTTTCAAAGCTTACAAACTTCATCCTCACTTTTCATTTTCTTTTCTTTTTCAAACATTCATCTCCTCATCTTTTTGAACCATTTTTCTTTTCAAGCTTTTGGGGTTCTTTGTCCCTCTTTTCTTTTCCCTTGACTTTCTTTTCATCTTTCTCTTTTTCTTTCAACTTTTCCAATTTCTCCTTTCACCAAAGACATTCAAGCACATGTTTCTCCACTTTGTCTTTTATCCCCCACTAGATGTAGGTATCAAAAGCTCAAAAAGGCTAAGTGGTGAAAATTGTAGTTTGCCAAGAAAATGAGGAATTAAGCTCAAGGGGATAACTACGGAAGATTACTTCGGTTTTGGGGAATTTTGGCTAAATGACTTTTTTAGAACAAGATGGCATATATCATATCACATCATCTCACACAATCATGCTTTCAAACAAGAACTTAAGCAAGTTCTAGGATCACTAGCAATAACCTAGTCCACTCTCAAATGAACTAAACCGGATTACATGTTCGATTTAAGGCTCAATTCTCACCAGTTTATTCAATAGAACTCTCACATTCATCAAATGTTCCCAAACAACAACACATCATGCATCCATGCTCTCAAAAATCACAAATATGAACACAACATGATATTATTCTCCAACACCAATCATGCATACATTCAAAGCAAATAGACATCACCACAACTACTCAACCATGGATTCCAATGATTATTCATGTTCACATTTCACCAAAGATCCACTACCCAACATATGATCAAAACCAACTTAAACAATATAAGCATGTGAAAGCCAAGTGTGCGCCGGTGCAAAATGTGACACAAGTAGAATGACGAACCGGTGCAAGGGTAACAACTAGTAGAAAAATAAAAGAAAAATAACTCCCCCAAACTTAGAATTTTACTATGTATAAATTCTAAGTTTGGGGCTACAAGTTGTTACCTCCCTCCTTGCATATCCAATGCTCTTCAAAGATCACCATTTCAACACTTTCTTCCCTTCTCCAAAGTTGGTTTTGCTTCCTTCTTCATTCTCCAAGATATGATGTCCATAGTACTCTTCATCCATACCTACAAAATAAACCAAGCTATCAAAGCTACTAAAGCAATAAAAACATGAAAGCAATAAAACCTTGGGTTGCCTCCCAAGAAGCGCTATTTTTAACGTCATATGCCGGACGGTCCTTCCTTGAGATGATTATCAAGTCACCCCCTTGTCATCCTTGTTCTTAAACTTCTTTCCCCATGCAACCTTCTTAAACCCATTGAAGCATCCACTAGTTACTCCATCCGGCTCTTCAATCATGTCATAAGAGGTTGATGCCTCATTCACCCCCAAGCTTGTATAAGTAACTTTTCTTGATTTGGGGGAGTTTTTAAGAAAACTCCCCCAAACTTGGCCTTCTTGCCCATCTTCAACTCATTCTCTTCCACTTGGGGGTCCTCTTTCACAAAATTGACCTTAAGATCTTCTTCCACCTTCTCCTTTATGGGCATTGGAAAATGAACTTCCTTGGAATACCCATACTCTCCATCCTCATCATCCCGGACTTTGATAGCTCTATAGATGTTGAACACGACTTTCTCATTGTTCACTTGAAGTTCTAGCTCTCCTTTCCTCACATCAATGATAGCCCCTCCGGTTGCCAAGAATGGTCTTCCCAATATCAATGGAATGTATTTGTCTTCCTCCATATCTAACACCACAAAGTCCACCGGGAATATAAACTTATCAACTTTGACCAACACATTCTCCACTATACCCAAAGGGTACGTCATGGATCTATCCGCCAATTGAAGGCTCATTGTGGTTGGTGTAAGCTTTCCCAAACCAAGAGATTTGCATATAGACAAAGGCATAAGATTTATACTAGCTCCCAAATCACACAAAGCTCGAAATGTACCTCCATCCCCGATGACACATGGTAAGGTGAAAGATCCGGGATCCCTAAGTTTTTGAGTTAACTTAGCTTGAATAATCGAGCTACACTCCTCGGTCAAATGCATTGTTTCATACTCCACTATCTTCCTCTTATTTGACATGATCTCCTTCAAGAATTTGGAGTAGTGGGGCATTTTCTCAAGTGCTTCGGCAAAGGGAATGTTAATATGAATCTTCTTGAACATTTCCACGAACTTGGCAAACTTGTGGTCCAAACCCTTCTTCTTCAATCTTTGAGGGTATGGAAGAGGTATCTCATTTTTGCCTTTGTCTTGAGGAGGGATTGCCTCCTCACTCTTCTTTTTCCCTTCTTCTTCCTCTTCCCTTACTATCTCATCTTGCTTTTCTTTCTCATGCCCTTCTTCTTTGTCAACGTCCTTGGGTGCACTCATCATTTCCTCCTCTTGTGGCATCTTTGGTCCATCATAGCTTATCTCACTCCTTAGTTTGATAGCCGTATAATGCTCCTTGGGGTTAAGCTCCGTGTTAGAGGGGAATTGCCCCGGAACGTGTTGCTTTCCAATTATGTTGGCAAGTTGGCCCATTTGCTTCTCCATAGCTTTCATATGGGTAGTCACATCCTTGATCATTTCACCATGCTCATCAAGTTTTTGCCATATCTTTGCCACATTATTCTTAGTCTCTCTCATGAATTTTTTAGTTTCTCCCATTAATGCACCAAACATCTCTTCCAAGGATGGCTTTGGTGAGGGTTCAATGATCATCTCATCCCTCACATTGAAGTTTGGTGGTGGTTGAATGGCATTCCTTGGGTTGGCATAGGAAAAGTTCTCATGTTGCCTCAAATTTGGATGATATTGGTTTGGATTTGAAGGACTCTCACGGGCTTGCCTATCGTTCCAACCCCCTCTCTAAATTGCCTATCTCTTTGATTGTTCATGTAGTGGTATTCTTCATATTGCTCGTCACGTGGCCCCACTAAAGCTTTAGCCGTCATAAGAGATATCAATTTATTCACCTTGTTGGATAGTTTAGCATTCTCATCCAAATCTTGGGTTGAGGCAATCTTTCGGTTTTGTCTTCTCTCGAATGGGCATTGGTTGCCATTCTTAGCCATCTCCTCTAAAAGCACATAACCCTCATCCGTTGTCTTTCCCAACAAAGACCCTCTACCGGTCGAAGCGTCTACCATCCCTCTTGTACGGTGATCCATCCCGTTATAGAAATAACAAATGATTTGATCCCTTGAAAACCCGTGTTGAGGACAACTTCTTATGAGATCCTTAAAGCGCTCCCATGCCTCGGCCAATGACTCGTCGTCATCTTGCATAAATGAAGATATCTCTCCTCGGATTTGGATCGTCTTGCTCGGAGGGAAGTACTTCATTAGGAATGCATCAACAAGGTCGGCCCAATTCTCAATAGTCCTCAAGTCAAGAGAGAGGTACCATTGCTTGCTCGGTCCCGGAGTGAGAAGGGGAAGAGTTGCAAGCGGATGTAGTCTTGGGGAACACAGTTGATCTTAACTGTTCCACTTATCTCGAGGAATTGAGACAAGTGGAGGTTAGGATCCTCCTTAGAGAGCCCACCAAACTGATTATTTTGCACCATCACGATCAAGGCCGGTTTGAGTTCGAAGTTGTGTGCATCTACGGGTTCCCGACCCGCTCCTCCATAAGGTCTTGGGATGGGACGGAAGTGGTCTCTCAAGACTCTTTGATTTCCGTTTTCCTCATTCCCCCGTTGCTCTCTATCTCCTTCCATATTGACATTCTCTTCAACCCTCCGGTTGAGGTTATCTCTCACAACCCCTTGTGGTCGGTTACCACCATTTCCATTTGGCTCTACTACGCCTCCAACATCCTCTTGGTTTCTTTCTTTCTTCTTACACTATCGGATTTTCCCTTCGATTCATCTCTTCTAATTCAATCCTTCTTCTTTCGGCGTTCCTTCTTCGACAATTGGCTTCGATCTCCGGATTCAAAGGCAACACTTCTTGTTGATTCCTCCTAGATCGTGTGATCATAAACCATATCTATCAAAAGATCAAACGAAAGTGAGAAGTGCAAGTAAGATCAAGTAACAAACACAAATATTTTTTTGGATTTTTGAGAATAAGGAAAACAAATAAAATGTCTAAACTAAAACTCTATTAACCTACACTCTAGAGCTATAAAACCTCCCCGGCAGTGGCGCCATAAACTTGATTCACGTATTCTACAACACTAGAATAAACGACCGCAAGTATACGGTGTCTATCGTAGAGAAGTAAGTACGAGGTCGATCCCACGAGAAGGTATAGCGTAAAAGTGTATTTTGTTAACGAAATTCTATTTAGACGCGATCGATTAAGGTGAATGTGGTGAATTACCCTAAGATTGTCTACCAAATTGTCACAAATAAGCAATAAAGAGTAATGTAAAATCGATCAACTAACATACAAATCAAGAAAACGAAAGTAAAACAAATGAAAACTCAAATATGAGAGGGTGGGTTCCTAGGCATTTGCAACATTTAGATATCCGTTTATGAATTGTACTCGTTCAAATGGCCATTAAGGTTGTCTTCATATAGGGTTGATCACAAAAGAAGAATTAATCAATCTCTCGATCTAACTAATCCAAAGGAGCATGCGACATAAGTTTGTATCTCTACCTTGCAAACATCACACCACCTAAAATAGCCCCAAAGATCATTCAATTCCCTCTCCGATAACTAATCCTCTCTCGAGCTCATAATAATACCGGGTTACATGCTTGCATACGATTAATGGAATAAATCTCTCGATCTTACCCCAATTAACAATGAATTAAGCAAATCATCATGGCCAATAACAACATGCTTCCAAAGAAGAATTAAGCATACAAATAATAGAAAAACACTAATTAAAGCAAGAAATTAGTTCATAAACTTCAACCCAAATATTTACAAAGCCTTAGAACCACAAAATGTTTAGCCAAGAACTAACATAATCAAATTACAGAATCAAATGAAATAACTAACTAAAAAGAGAGAGAAAGAGAAAGCTTAGTCTAAAATGTGGTAGAGAATGGAATTTCCAAGCTATTGCATCCTTCCTTGCTTGATTTGATGAAGAATTGAGGAAGATATGGCCAAAACACCTCCAAGTATGTGCTACTATGTGTGGAAATTGAGGAATTGGGGGAGAATGTCTTGGATTTCAAGAAAGAGGGCTAATATAGTGTTGGGGTAGGGTTTGGATGCCAAAATTGCAAGTTGGTCCCTAAAAAATGGCCAAAATAGGCAAAAGGAACCGAAAATGTGTGCACGACCGTGCAAATGAGAGTGTGGCTTAGACAGCTCGGCCGTGCTCGGCGGACAAAGGATCGGGGAGTGCTCGGCCGTGGCTCGGCCTCGGCCGTGGCGTGCGGAACAGGAGCGGACAGGTGCTCGGCCGTGCCCTCCCTTGGCATTTCATGGGCAAAAATCGTCGGTTTCGGCCATGGCTTTCTCGAGCATGAAGCTCGACCGTGGCCCTTGAATTCCGTCTTGGCAGCAGCTCGGCCGAGAAGGGTGCTCGGCCGTGCCCTAGTGTGGCCCAAATTCTCTCGGTCTCGAGCTTCCTTACTCCGAGAACGATGCACGGCCGTGGCCTTGGTTTGGCCTGAAAATGGCTCGGCCGAGCCATAAGCTCGGCCGTGCTCTTTCGCGATTTCTACCCCTTTTTCGTTTCGTGCATATCTTTCGCCTCGGGTGTCCAATTGACTCGGTTCTTTTAGCTATTCCACTCCGTTTTTCGAGATGAATCCAACCGTGCACTCTTCTTCCTGATCCAGTAAAGTATGGTTGGTGTTTTGATCTAAATTCCATCGTATTTCCTACAAAATCGACAAAATACAACCTTTCTCTTATTTTGGCTTAAACAATCGCATTCAATGCATAAATCAATGAAATCCACATCAAAGTATGCTTCACATGTGCCTCTAAAACGTGTAAATTCCACCCGAATCATATGCCAATGGAATTTTGGTGGGATGCATTTTCTACTGCTGCTCTTCTTATTAATGCTTTACCCACTCCTATTTTGCATGATGTTTCTCCTCATTTTATGTTGTTTGGTAAACCCCATGATTATTTGTTTTTTAGGGTATTTGGTTGTGCTTGTTTTCCATATCTTCTTCCCTATAACACATCTAAGCTGCAATTTCGATCATCCAAATGCATTCTTCTTGGTTATAGTCCAGCTCTTAAGGGATATAGGTGTCTTCATGAGTCGGGTAGAATTTATATTTCTGTGGCAGTGGACTTCAATGAAAATGAATTTCCTTATGCATCCATGTTCTCACCTACGTCATCCACTCAATCGTCCATTATCACTTCATCTCTACCCATACTACCTCTTCCACATCATCATATGCACCATTCAACAAATTTTGTAGTCCCTCCAGCTCCTCAAAACACTTATCCTCAACATGAAGTCTCTCCAGCTCATGGCTCTCAGTCTCCATCTGCTTCACCAAGTGCTGCCACGACTCCTGGAATTGAGGTGTGTCCTCCTTCTATTTCCATTCCTAGCACTTCCACTCATCCCATGCAAACTAGATTAAAGTCGGGTATATCTAAACCACGGTTTCTTCTTGCTAAAGACTCGAATATATCTGAACCAGATTCAGTCTCGGAGGCTCTTCTTTCTCCTAAGTGGAAGGCCGCCTTGGGTGACGAATACTCGGCTTTGATAAAAAATAATACATGGGAATTGGTTCCGTGGAAGCCTGATATGCACTTAATTACGGCTAAATGGATATTTCGTGTAAAATATCATCCGGATGGGTCTGTTGATCGTTTTAAAGCATGCATTGTTGCTCGTGGCTTTCAACAAACTGCTGGTGTCGATTATTTTCATATGTTTAGTCCAGTTTTGAAGCCTATCACTCTTCGCATAATTCTTACGCTAGTAGTTACTCGTGGTTGGCGTGTCCAACAAGTGGATATTAATAATGCTTTTCTAAATGGAGACCTCAAAGAGGCTGTTTTCATTCATCAACCTCAAGGCTTTGAGGATGCCTCTAAACCTGATTTTGTGTGTTGTCTTCGAAAATCTTTATATAGTTTAAAACAGGCCCCGAAGGCTTAGTATGATAAATTTCATGGTTACTTGGTTAACTATGGTTTCACACGCCCTACTTCAGATCATTGTCTATTTCACATGCATAGAAATGGAAAATTATTCATTTTACTCGTATATGTTGATGACATTTTGGTCACAGGTGATGATCCCATTTTTGTCAAATCTATTATTAATGATCTGCACACTCATTTCTCCCTTAAACACTTGGGAGAACTTAACTATTTTCTTGGCCTAGAGGCCAAGATTGGCCCATCTTCTATCACTCTCTCTCAAACAAAATACATTTGTGACCTACTCACTAAAACCCATCTCTTAAATTGCAAACCCTGTCCAACTCTCTCTTGTCCAAGCCTAAAACTTTCATCCTCTGATAGCTCTCCTTTTGACAATCCTACTTTGTATAGAAGTACAATAGGTGCCTTGCAATATCTCCTCCTCACTCGCCCGGAAATTGCATTTAGTGTTAATAAACTAAGTCAATTTCTTCGAGCACCTACCTTGAATCATTGGAAAGCCTGCAAAAGGGTTCTCCGATATCTCAAGGGAACTTCTCAACATGGCATTTCTTTTTGTCCAATTTCTACATTCCAATTACAGGGCTTTGCGGATGCTGATTTTGCATCTTCCTTGGATGATCGCAATGTACTAGTGGTTATTGTATCTCTCTTGGTTCCAATCTATTGGCTTGGTGTTCTAAGAAGCAATCCGTTGTTGCTCGTAGTAGTACTGAAGCTGAGTATCAAGCATTGGCGTTGGCCACCACTGGTTTTATTTGGATTGCTTCCTTGTTTATTGAACTCCATATTCCGCTGCTCCAACCTTCAGTTTTATGGTGTGATAACTCGGGTGCTATTACACTTGTCTTCAGCCCAGCGTTTCACTCTCGGATGAAGCACGTAGAGATCGATGTTCATTTCCTGCGAGAGAAGGTTCAAGATCGAGTTCTTGATGTTTAATTTGTGCCCTCCGAAAGTCAAATTGCGGATGTCTTTACCAAACCTCTCTCACCTGCACGATTTCAGCTCCTGTGCAGCCGCTTACTGTTTGCCTAGATGTAGTTTGGTTTCAATGGCGGCATGTTAAGTACATCACCCAAACAATTGTGCGCATATGTATTATAGTGAATCTAAATTAGCTGATAGGATGATTTAGTTATAACAAACTTATTCTAGAGAATTCTAGAATAGGCTGTGGAAATGTGTGAGTATAAATCTATAAATACCACACACATGTACATTGTAAAGTCATGAATGAAATACCATTTTAAATTCTCAGCTTTCTCAACATGGTATCACATGAGCCAAATGCTCTCCTATCAGCCATAACGGCACTTCTCGAGTCATTTTTGGATATTCTTCAAAAGGTTTTCAACTTTATTTTAGTTGTTCTTTCTTTCATCGAAGCTCAATTACTTTTACACTTATTCCAACAATTTATTCTAACCACTCTCTTTACTTATTTACACAAACATCACCCTCACAAAATTCACGTATTTACACAAAATGTCATTACTTTTACACTTATTCCAACCACTCTCTTTACTTTATTCATATAACTGTATAAAATTACCCCTCAACACTCCACTCATTACACTTTTTTCTTAATAAGTGTGCTCACTTTGTGGTGTAAACACTTCTGGGACGGAGGGGGTATATACTCTCTCTGTCTCATAATAATTTTCATAGGTAGATGGGCACATATATATTAAGAAAGTGTAATAATGATTGGAGTTTTGAGGGGTAATTTTGTAAACCTTTATGTATAAAGTAAATAAATGAGTTGACTTTTGTGTATGTGTGTAGAAAAAGTAATGACATTTGTGTAAAATGAGGATATCGTGAGGGTGAAGTTGAGAAAGAGTTTTCCATTTTAAGGGTATAGTGTTAAGTATATCACCCAAACAATTGTGCGCATATGTATTATAGTGAATCTAAATTAGCTGATAGGATGAGTTAGTTATAACCAACTTATTCTAGAGAATTCTAGAATAGGCTGTGGAAATGTGTGAGTATAAATCTATCAATACCACACACCTGTACATTGTAAAGTCATGAATGAAATACCATTTTAAATTCTCAGCTTTCTCAACAAGGTGTGAAAATTATTGTGGGACGTCCTAAAAAGAAAAGTGTGAAAATTATTGTGGGACGAAGGGAGTATAATATATCCAAGATGGAGCACTGGTGAGGCCAATCTTTTCCATTAAAAGTTGAAGGCGATTTCGGGGAAGAGGTATTGTGAGAACATCGATTAATTAATTTGCTGACAAAACATTAGAAACACGAAGTTGAGCCGTTTTGATGAGATCACGAACAAAGTATAAGTCAATAACAATGTGCTTCATGCAGAAATGAAATATCGAATTTGAGCATAAGTAAGTAGCTCCAACATTGTCACAATATTTAACGGGAGACATGGGTACCTCAAGTTTTTGAAGGAGAAATTTGGTCCATTGGAGTTTAGCAGCTGTAGAAGCGATAGTACGATAATAGGATGATGCCGAGAAAGTTTCAAAGAGGAAGAAGTTAATGGAGGGTGCGTAATCTGTTTGGAGGAGTACAAAAACGGTAAAACTCAGGTAAGGATCACTACATGTAACCATAAAGTTTCATGCTTTATTTTTAATTATGATGCAAGCGCGTTGCAGAATTCATGATGTATTGTAGCGGGGGAAAATATGGAAGGATTGATATCGGGCACACTTAGATTCTTCTTAATTGCGGTTTAATATATTAGTATCACTTGTGGGATAGTTTGATTGGGCACAGTTAGATTCTTCACCCGTTGCAGAAAGCAACTAATATCTACCCTTCATTAAAGTAGTTAATATTATCGTTTGGTTAGTTTGATTTGAGGAGGCTATAAGAATTAAAAAATATGTGATTAAAAAAGATTGGTTCAAATTTAAAATTCATTTATTGACTTTTTAATCCAAACAAATTGAGTGGATTTTAATTGTAAATTTAAAATTCATAGACCTAAAATTACTCCATCCAAATGGAACCTTAAGTTGTGTTTGGATAAGGGAATTTGATTTGAGGAGTCATTTCAAATGAAAAGATTTAAAAATACACAGTTTAATTGATTTAAAATTCTCTCAAATTTAACTAAAAAAGATGAGTTCAGCTAAGTATTTAAAATTCATTCATTCACGCTATTCACAAAAACTTATATAAAATATTTCATACATGAAATATAGATGGTAAAATAAGGATAAAAAATTTACATGTAAAAAATAACAAATATATAAAAACTATCTAAATTGGATATATTTCATGTGTGAAATATTTTACACAAGTGATACTCTACTTTTTAATCCAAAGAAGTAGAGTAGATTCAGATGGTAAATTTAAAATACATAGATCTAAACATTTCCATCCAAATGGATTAAGCTAATATTATGTTATAACAATTAATGTGAGTATTTAAAAATACACCTGAGTTCCATTACGCAATTGTGCATACATGTAGGGTTGTAAATGATATAAACTACTCATATTCGATTTGAATTTTTTTTTGAAATTGACTCGAATTTAATCGAGTCGAGTTTTGAGCTACTCGAGTAGCTATCGAATTTGAGTTCATTAAATGCTCGACTCGAAAGGCTCGCGAGCCTAATCGAACTTGTAATATTTACTATTTTATCATTAATTATGTTAAGAAAAATATGTTTTACATCAAAAGTAATCCATTTTATTGGATGACCCATTTGAGACAAAATTCATGCAATGAAACCTTCCTTTATTGGATAGCCCATTTAGGGCGGTAAATCAATCCAAGCAACTCGCTCGGCTCGAGCTCAGCTTGTTGGTGACTCGTTTGAGATTGTTCGCCTTTATTTTAAATTGAACTTGAACACCATTTTGTGTCCGATAGAAAATTGGAGTCGAGCTCGGACAACCCATTGTTCAATTCGTCAAGCTCTTGAGTTTGTTTACTTTCCTAAGTTTCCATTGTTTTAATGGTGCATTTAAAGGATTTGGAGAATCAAACCTTATGCAATTAATGGTTACAATGGAAAGTGGAAAGTTCTTATGTAATAATGAAAATTGAAAACCAAGAGACATATTATATTGCTATAAATTTGGGGTGATTACTTCAGTGAACACAAAATTACACACTGCACTTACACAATCTTTTTTAATCTCATCTACTTTGTATTGTATTTCTTTGAATGAGTTTTTGAATTTGTCCATTAATATTTTTCAAGATTCCTTCAATTAAGTAATGCATACCTTTGATAATATTTTAACGATAATTTCTTCATCTATTTTACTCCATAAGATTTTATCTTTTGTTACTGTTATTGAGTAGTTACTGTTATTGTATTACATTCGTAACAAGTTAATTTACAATAGAAATTTGTTATGATCAGTTTTCAATAAAATTTTGTTTAATCTTATTATTCTTATATGATTATATCATCTGCTAATCTGAAAACTCTATACCATCTGGAATAAACATTCTAGTCTATAATGGAAGAAAGAAGCAAGTTGGGTCATATGTCATTAGAGAGAAAAATAGGTAGGTCCCAGCAACATTAGAGAGAAAAATAGGTAGATTTTCCACTCTAACATTTGTTAGCTAATCTTACTGAAACATTTCCTTAAGCTAATCTTATTGAAACATATATAAGGAAGATTCTTAAAATGACATTTCAATTTGAATGTAAAACATTTCCGTAGCTAATCTTACTGAAACCTTAAAACAAGATTTTAACAAAGCCATACTCCATCCGTTCATAAATAAACGGCACACTTTCTTCCAATTTGATGTCATTTTAATTTTAGAAATATTCATAATTTCTAAATTACATTTATTAATTGATAAAGACGTGAAAAAGATTTAAAAAAATAAATGACACACTTTCTTCCAATTTGATCTCATTTTAATTGAGTATAACTTTTGTGTAATGGTTACATATATATAACTGGATCCATATTAGAATATGTATCATATCACTTTTCTAGGTTTATTACTTCATAAATTTAAAACAGATTTTTTAAGCAAGGATGTTGCTTAGCTTAGTGGAAGTTGCCTACCCCTTACAATTTTCATGGGTTCTAAACCTGTTCGTCTTTTATTCTTATTACCTAAGCATAATAAATTCTTTAAAAAATAATATTAATTAAGTTTTCAAAAATTAAGTAGTAAATTTTTTTCACCTTTTGAATCATGAATTTTATTCTTTATGAAATAAATAATAATTTAAAAATGGGTTAATTGCAAATAAAATCACCACCTTTCATTAATTTGCAACCTAATCTAAATTTTTCAATAATTGTAAATAAATCACCAACTTTACATATTGTTGCAAATTAGACTTCATATCAAATTTATTTGTGTCCGAATAAGACGTTTTGAAATTAGATTAGATTTAAAGAATAATGTTGTTTCATTATGAATGTGTTTTGTCAACAAGAAGTTTAAATTACGTAAGATTCGGGCACAAATGAGTTTATCAAAAAGTCTAATTTGCAACAATTTGTAAAGTTGGTGATTTATTTGCAATTATTGAAAGGTTTAGATTAGATTGCAAATGAATGAAATGTGGTGATTTTATTTGCAATTAACCCTTAAAAATTACCTATAAATTTCAAAAAATACATAATTTTAATTTTTTTAAAACATAATAAATTCTTAAAAAAAATAATAATAATTAAGTTTTCAAAAATTAAGTAATACATTAATAATTTATTAAATTTTTAAAAAAATTCTCATTTTACATAAATCAATATTGTCATTTAATAGAGTAAAACTTCCATTTATAGTTGCATAAGTTTTGCTTCAATATTTGTTGCGTGAGTTCAATTTCTTATGATATTATTTTAAATTAATTAATTATTATTTTCCATTTAGATATCTTAAATTTTTCTTCATTTACCTCGATTAATTATTTTTGCAACTGGACCTCTTAAAATTTTGCTCCATTCCATCTTATTTAATTATTTTTTCATAAAAAACTCCATTTTTAAAAAAAAATTGATTCACTAACGTTTTTTTTTTTTTATTTATATTTGCATTTTGCTCATTATTTCAACATAGACTGAAATTGATGGACAAAATTTTTAATATTTTTTTGCTCTCCCCTTACTTGTATGAAATCATTTTTTCTCAATTTTTTTTTCAATTTTTTTTTCAATTTTTTTAATCATTTAGACCTATTCTACTGTTTGTTATTAACTTTTTTGAATCTTTATTTTTGTGACAAAAATTTGCATGAAATCAATTTTTCTCAATTTTTTTAATCAGTTAGACTTATTATACTGTTTGTTATTAACTTTAACTTTATTTTAAAAGTGTTATGATATAATATTAGTTAAAAATGTGTATGGTATTAGTTCTTATATAGTGTTGGTCCTGAAAGGAGTATATAACAAGTGTATGGGGGGGGAATACACTTGTATGCAAATTCTTTTCAATCTTGATCAAACCAGATATCAGCAATGTTGTCTTGGACAACTCTGCTGAAGATGATTAACTTCTTAAAGATAATCAAACTACTAAGTACTATTGAGTACTTAGTTGAATAACTATCTAAGAGAGTTATATGTGCGGAATAGTGGTTGGCCCTTTAGGTTAGACTCCTTTAAAGTTCTGAAATCACTTAGTTAATCAAACAGTCCAGTTTTCAGGGAACTTGTCCAAATCAGTTTTGCACAGTCTTTGAATGTTTATCCTTTGAAAGATCAGTTTTGTGTGCAGTGTTGAGTGTATGAAAGTACTTGAAAGTAAATCAACACAAGAGTTTATAGTGGTTCAGAGACTCAAGCTCCTACATCCACTTTCCCTGATTTAACAGGATAATTCCTTCACTCTTGGAATTAACTTGTTTTATAGTGCCAAGGTGCACTTGATCAAGAACACCTCTCTTGGTGAATTGATCCCTAGGATGTCTAGAGTCCTAGTACCCTCTTCTCAACTCAGAACTGAACTGTTCTTCTCTCAACAGTCAGCTCCTACCACTTCTACTACTACAACCTTCTCACTTTCACTCTTGAAAGATATGAGGATTGAAGTAAGGTTCCAACTAATGAGATATCCTTTACAATGGAGATCAGTGTATAAGGATAGGATATCTCTCTAAGCTTGTGTATGGATGTACAATGAAGTTCAGCTTAGATGAAGTGTTTGAAGACTAAGATAGTCTTTGAAAGCTTTGAAAGCACTCTAGCTTGTAAGAACTTGAGCTTAGTTGGTTTGTGTTGAGATTAGTTGGATGCTTTCAAATGGTCTTCACACTTCTGTATTTATAGACAAATGAAGGATTTGCCCGTTGGAGAGGCAGCCTCCAATGTCCATAAATGTCTTCTTTCAGTTCTTCAACTTTGAAGACAATTTCTTGATAGTGACATGTCCTCATTTGGGAAATAAACGGCTGTAAGAGCTTTGTCTTCATTCTGCAGCACTCTTCCCAATATCTGACTTTCAGATTCTCTTGTTAAAACTTGGACATCACTTCTGAAGGTTGTTCCAATGATAGGACAACATTCCTCAACATTTGGACAACACTCCTTATCACCATCAGCAGTCTTGCTTATCAGCAAGGTTGGCTTGCTCTTCATCAGATGACTTGGCTCTTTCCCTTTATTTCTCTTGAAGATGATCTTAGCTTGTTTCTTTGAAGATCTTTAGGGTGTGATTGTCTCTTTATCTTCAGCATAGTTGACCTCAGGCTTTCAGAGCCCTTGATCTTGATTAATTGAGCTGAGACAGCTCCTCTGGACAACTCTCCTGATCAGCATACTTGTCTTTCAGCAGACTTGATCATGATTCCAGAGTTTGAGCCTTGAGGGGACTTGTTCTTGATGTACTTCAAAGCATATGTTCCCCCTCAATTTGTGCATCTAATCATCTAAGAGCTACCTAACATATTAGCTCCTCATCTAGCCTTTATACTATATGTTCTAACATGTCTAGAACATATTCAATCATAACTTAGGCATGTCTCAGGGGGTTTTGGTATTCAATCAAAACATAACTCATTTTATTCCCAACAATTTCCCCCTTTTTGATGATGCCAAAACCTATACAGCTTGTGCAAAAGTGACTTAGCTACACCTATTACATTAATCTTCAGAAGACATGACTAAGGTCAGTTATCCTGAAAAGCAATGTGTTAGTGTATTCACCATTCATGATGCACATAGGTTTCATAGATAGGCATAGAGAGATGAGTGTTTCTTGATTCAAAATAAGTTCAACTATCATTCATTAAAAGACATTACAAGCATGTTGATAGTTGAATTTAACATATCAGAGCATGAATCATCAACACTAAATACATCAGAGTATTTCTTTCTAACAGTTCAACACATATACAAGATTTTTCAGTATCAGAGCATAACCTTGTATCAGAGCACCAATCTTATATCAGTACAAATACTAACACTTCAAGACATATACAAGATTTTCAACATCAGAGCACAGAGCTTGTATCAGAGCAATCCATATCAAGTCAGAGCAAACAGATTAGCACACCACATCAGCAAACTTGACCAATTTTCAGCATAGTTGATCAATTAAGATAGGTCAGAAGACTTAGCCATTTAGAGATCATCCTCTCGAGGTGGCACCATCCCATACTGTGCCCACACTCTCCTCTTCAAGGCCATGGCTTCTTGGTTGGTTCCCTTAGGACCAAGAACCATCTTGTTCAGCTTGAGGATCTCAGTGAATTCTCTCAGAATCCTTGATTGATCAATCCATCCATCAAGCTTTGGAGGTAAGTATATGATTGGCTTGGGAGCTGTGAGTTCAAATCTTGCAATATCAGCAGCTGCAAGCAATTGTTGATAGAGTTCTCTGTAGTACTCAATCATGAACTCAGCAAAATTGATGTTGGCATCTCTTCCATTCCATCTGTCAATGACATACTGATCATAGACAAACTCCCTTTTTGCTTCCTCCCATGAGTCATTCAGCTGAATTGGCACCCATTTATCCAAGTGAGGATATTTGGTGTCCATTGGGATCAATAGCTGTGGCTTCATCTTGTTGTAAGTTGCTCTCTTCCTTCTTGGCTTCTGGAATTCTGTTCTTCTCTTATCTCTTGCTCTGTTGGCCTCTTCCATCAAGTCCATTTTCTCTTGGGCCCTCATCATGGCCAGTTTCTGTTGTGTTTCAGGGTCTTTGCCATACCCTTCATGAAACAGCTTTGATGGATCATTGAGTACCACAATCTTTGTCTTCTTTGGTCCAGATCCAAAGCCTTCTTCATATAAGATTTCCACATCTTCAGTGACTTTGGTACTTTCAGTGGACTTAGTCTCAGTAGACTTGTCTTTTTCAGCATTCTTGGGCTCTCCAGCTGTTTTGGCCTTCTTTGAGATAGGCTCATCATCAATAACTCTGAATTCAGGTGGAAGATCAAGGCTATTGGGAAAGTCAGTGAATTTCTCAACTTGTTTCTTCTTTCCTTGGGCCTTCTTGATCTTTCCTCTAGTTTGGACACCTTCAGCATCCTTGTCCAAACCAGATACTTCACCACCTGGTCTTTGTTGTAGCCTCACTTTTTCTTCTTGAGCTGAGGCCATAGAGTTCTTCAATGCCAGTGCTAACTGCTCCTCTTCATCCAATTCTTCCAAGTTTAGCACTGCAGACTCTTTTCCCTTTCCTACAGGGGTTTTGTCCTTCCCTTTCACTGGACTCCCAATCACTAAGGCACCTTTTGCCCTTGCTCTTTCCCTTTCCCCCTTTTTGGCAGCATCAAAACATTCTGGCTTCAGTTCACTCATAGTGGATGCCAATAAGGACTGGGCTTGGGTTAGAGACTTCATCTCCTCCAACAGATATACATTCTCATCATGTATATTTTGCATCCTGTCACTGCTTGAGCTAAGAAAGGCAAGAACAGGCTTCATTTTCTGTTGAACGACCTCCTCCATGGTTGCCTTAAGAGATGCATCCAATTGGGCTTTCAGGAGCTCAGTGAGGTTGGCCACTGCACCTTCAGCAATGTTGGCCAACACTTCTTGGGAAAACTTTTCTGAGGATGCTTTGACCATAGCTAGCCTTTGCTCTTCAGCTCTTCTCTTCTGCAAGGCTGTCTTCTTGCCAAGAGCTTGCTTGATTGTCAATCTGATAGCTTGAACATTTGCATTATGATTGTCTCTTAGCCTTTTTTGATCCTTCTTGACCTCCTTTGAGATGTTTTCCATACTGACTTTGGCTTTGTGAACTTCAGTAGAGATGGTTTGAAGACCAGATTCTACTCCTTCAATTCTTGCTTCCAATGTGGGTAGCACCACATCTTCAGAGCCAGTTAGTCTCATTTCAACAGAAGCTAGGGTTCTTCCATGCTCATCTAATGCTCCAGAAGTTTCTTCATGAGCTGTTTGAACTTGTTGAGCCAAGGAATCCAACTTCTCTGATTGCATCCCAAGCAAGGCTTGTGCTGATCCAGTGTCAACTTGGATGGGAGCATCTGTCAAGAGATCTTCTGCAAATATTTGATCAAAGCTTATCCCTGCAATATCAGACAAATCAAAAGCATCAGTGAAAACACACTTATCTCCCTCATTTTCTTTTTCATAAGACTCTGATACATCAGCAGTCTTCTCCTCATTTTCAACTATTTCTTTTCTTCCTTCAATAAAAGTTTCCTCACTTAAAGAAACAGGCCTCCTCTCATCAAGGGATTCTTGAAGTTCAGATTTGACTTCAAGAATAGCCTGTCCTTCCTCACTTATACCACCCTCATATGTTGGTACACTCACAATCTTAGTGATAACTACCTCTCTTTCATCCACAACTCCCTCTGATTTTTCAAATCTACTTTCCTTTTCAACTCCTTCTCCTAAACCTGCAGCATCTCCACCTTCAGCAAGGTTCAAAGATGGCAGTTGTGGGGAGATCACAGTGCTCATATCATCAGCCACTGAGTCATCCTGAATGATTAAGGGCTGATCAGTGTCCAACTCTTCTGACACTGAATAGGCCTTAATCAAACTAGCCTCTAGAGAAGGAACCTCCACATCTTTAGGCTGTGCCTTGGGTTCAGGAGAACCTTCATTGGCAGATGTGTCCTTGGTTGTGTTACCATCCTTGGTCAACACCTCTGAAATGACAGAGCCTTTCCTATGATAGGTTCTAGGGGGGTTGGAAAGTCTTTCAGAGGCAGGAGGCTTAGGGAGATTGGCTTGAGGGGTTTCTGGAGGGTTTGGTTTAGAGGGGTTTGAGGGATCATCTGGGGAGTCATCATCATTGGAGCTGCTTTCAGGGTGTTTGATGCCCTTAGCTTTCCTTTCCCTCTCCTCATTGATCTTGTCATCCACCATCTTTGCAAATACTTCCTCATCAGTGAGGAATCTTGTCTTTGAAACTCCAGCAAAGTGTAACAATCTGTTCTCCTCCACTTGCCACCAGTTTGCACCCTTATCTTGGATGACTTGTGATATTTCCATCAAGGATTTATCTTTTACATCAACAAGCATCCTTAGATCATGAAAGGCCTTCTGAATTCTAGGAAATTCAGCAAGTTGTGGATACAAACTGTCCACAGTAGCCTTGGCTCCTCCTCTGAGCATACTTTCATAAGTATACTCCTCCTCATCTCCACTTGAATGGGGACTTTGGGTTATAGGGGAGTTGGCTATGGGTTCTCCTAATGCGGCTTCAGTCAGATTAAGTTCAGGAATGTTGGCTTCAGATGGGTTGGGTGCAGTAGAAGGATCTTCAGTTGCTTTTGAGAGCAATGGATCTGAAGGGGCTTTACTCAGGGGGGTTGGCTCAAAAAGTGCAGCTTCTAATTGCTTTGAGTAATTGAGCATAGATGAGTCAAGGGGAGATTGTAATCTTGTCTCATCTACAGCTATGTCAGCTAGCACATCTATCATACTTCTCTGCACACTTCCCTCAGGAGAGTATCTCTTTGTGAGATTTATGGGAGTGATAGGTTGATTGGTTGGGGTTATATGGGTTTCAGGGGAGTTGGGCTCAGGATTCTGAATTTCAGGGATGTTGGCCTCCATTGGTTGACCTTCAGGGACCCTGGATTCTGGAGTTCCAGAACCAGATGAGTTGGTCCTTGACTTTGATTTGGTCCTGCTTTCAGCTCTGCTCTCTCTTAGAGCAAGTTGTAGAGACCTTTCTTCCTGAAGCTCCAACACCTTGTCAGTAGGCTTGACCCTTCTCTTGCTAGCCCTACTGCTTCCACTCCCTTCCTCATCCTTCTCAGGGACAACCTCCCTGATCCTTTTATCACCCCTAGACTTTTGTCTAGTCTCATTGTACTTTTGCCTTAATTCTTCTAAGTGATCAGATGGCACTTGTACACCTTCTCTAGCAACTTCTTCAATCTCAGTTGAAACATCTGAGTTCTCTTCTGAGATAATCTGAGACATTTTCCTTGTCTTCACCATTCTTGCTTTAGTCCTCTTCTTCATCTTTGGCTTCTCCTCCATCTTTGCTTCAGCAGGCTTGGCCATTAACATCCTCCTTTGCTCAGTTTTCTTGCTGAGCTTTCTGAATAGAATCTTTTGAGCTGGGAGAGGCTTTGCAAAGGTTTGCATTTGGGAGTAGTGGGAAAATCTCTCAATCAACAAGCTTGCCCTAGTGCAATACTTGAGTTTCCCTTCTAGCACAACCTTATTGTGAGATTTCACTTTGAATTTTGCCTTTTCCTTCATCATCTCAGACATGATGAAGGTCCTCCAATCAAACTTGATGCCTTTATCACTGGCATCAATGACTGCAGCCATGATTCTGATTCTTGGATGGCTGACCTGCTCCAAGCTTCCAGTATTACTCAAGAGACTTTTAGCTACTACCTCAAAGAGGTTGAGAAATTCTGGCTTGAGAGTCTTTTTGTTTTGAGTTGAGGAGAGAGGGCCTGGTGTCAATAGCCATTCTTGAGCTATTTCTTCTTCATGACCAGTGCCATAGATTTCTGGATTCCTTCCCTCAGAAGGCAATCCAAAAGCTCCTTCAAGATCTTCTGAAGAGAATTTCACTCTATGAAATCTTTCTTCCTCTTCTCCTTCAGCAACATATGACAGTCTGGTGGAAACTTCACCATCTTCAGGCTTGCCCCTCCATTTGAGAAAGGCAAAGAATTCAGCCATGTAGCTTTCCAAGCAGGAGCTTGGTCTTTCTTCCAAAAACTTTTGAAGACCAGCCCTTCTCAACCATCTCAGGGTTGGAGTAATCTCAGGATCTTCACTTTCAAAGGAGATTATGGGTTCAAAATGAAGATTGTTTTTGTTGCTTAGGTATCCAAAATCAAGGTCTAGAGCCTTGTTGGAGAAATCTATGATCATCTCTGGTCTAACTTTGGGAGCCATTGAAGATTGCAGAGATGAAATTTAGAAAGTTTTGGGAGAGTTTGAAGAGAATAGGTTAGGGTTTCGAATGCTTGGGAAAGAAGAGTGTGTGGGGAGTTCTTAAGACTTGAGAATATTCTAAAAAGAATGTTTGTCAATGAGTTGGTGAGTTTTGTGTATTTTCAACTGTTGTCAAATATGGAAAGATACACTTGGACGGCCAGGATGAATTTCAGGGGAGTTGGCCAGTTTTGATCCAATGGTTAAAAACCAATGTAACAGTGACTTGTTGGTTTTATTCAAAACGTGGAAGGTATTTAATATTAGTTAATAGTTGGGGAGTTTTCGAGATAGATCATGGTTTGAAAAGGTGTAATGCAAACAAAAGTTAAATCTTGGCATTTAATGCATGGAAAGCGACCTTTTGAGTGGGGGACAAATTAAATCCCACAGAAATGATATCTGTAGTTGGGACATGTATCAAGGTAGGCAATGATTACCCAAAATAGGTGCTTATCAAACCAAGGAAATAGTTTGATAGCCGAGACAACTTATCTGACCCCACTTGGACAAGTGTCCTGAAGGGATGTGGATAATGGTCCTGAATTCCAATGGACAAGTGTCCTGAATAATTTCAGCCATCTCTTCTGATATTCAGTAGACTTGACCAAGTCTGCTGAGAACCTTCTCAATTTCCATATATCCATTAACTTTTCATGAGATTTACTTGTCCAACTTCCCTGGATCAAGTAATCCCAACTCTGCTGATAGCTCCAGAAATCTTGCCTCTGCAAGTGGCTTAGTTAAAATATCAGCTTTTTGATGATCAGTGTGGATCTTGACCAACTTTATGTCCTTCTTCTCCACATGGTCTCTAATGAAGTGATGATTGATGTCCACATGCTTGCATCTTGTGTGCAATACAGGATTCTGTGATATAGCAATGGCACTATTGTTATCACAAAATATTGGCACTTCAGTAGAGTTGACTTTGTAGTCTCTCAGTTGTTGTCTCAGCCAAAGGATTTGAGCACAACAACTTCCAGCTGCAACATATTCAGCTTCAGTGGTGGAAGTAGCCACTGTGTTCTGCTTCTTGGAGAACCAAGATATAAGCTTGTTGCCCAAGAATTGACAAGTCCCTGAAGTGGACTTTCTGTCAATTTTACAACCTCCATAGTCAGCATCTGAGTAGCCAGTTAACTCAATGTTGTCATCAGCAAGGTACCAAAGGCCTAGATTTTCAGTGCCTTTGAGATACCTCAAAATCCTCTTTGCAGCCTCAAGATGGCTTTTCTTAGGATTTGCTTGGAACCTTGCACAAACACCTACTGCAAAGGTGATGTCAGGTCTGCTGGCAGTGAGATAGAGGAGTGAACCAATTATTCCTCTATACTCAGTAGAGTTGGTTGAAATACCACTCTCATCAGGATCCATCTTCCAATTTGTGTTCATTGGGATCCTTACTGGCTTGCTAGTTGTACACCCAAACTTCTTGATCATTTCTCTGGTGTACTTAGCTTGGTTGATGAAGATTCCTTCTTTTGATTGCTTGACTTGAAGACCTAAAAAGAAGTTCATCAACCCCATCATGGACATCTCAAACTTGCTTTGCATTAGCTTTGAGAATTTCTCACACAGCTTCTCATTGGGGGATCCAAATATTATGTCATCCACATAAATTTGGACAAGCAAGATGTCCTCTCCTTCAGATATTCTGAAAAGAGTTCTGTCCACAGTTCCCTTGGTGAATCCATGATCCAAGAGAAATTGTGACAGTGTATCATACCAAGCCCTAGGGGCTTGCTTGAGTCCATATAGAGCTTTCTTGAGTCTGTAAACTTGGTTTCCAATTTCAAAACCTGGTGGTTGCTCTACATAGACTTCTTCCTTCAAGACTCCATTCAGAAAGGCACTCTTGACATCCATTTGGTATACTTTGAACCTCTTGTGGGCTGCATAGGCTAGAAAGAGCCTTATTGCTTCTAGCCTTGCCATAGGTGCAAATGTCTCATCATAGTCAATGCCTTCATGTTGGCAATAGCCTTTTGCCACAAGTCTTGCTTTGTTTCTGACAATCACATCATTTTCATTTTTCTTGTTCTTGAACACCCACTTTGTTCCAATAACATCTTGATGTGAAGGCCTATCCACCAGCTCCCATACTTCATTTCTGGTGAATTGATTCAGTTCTTCCTGCATGGCTGTGATCCAATTGGCATCTTGAAGTGCTTCCACAATATCACTTGGTTCTTGCTCTGACAAGAAACAACATAAAAGAGCACTTTCACCATGAAATCTTCTGGTTTTGACTCCAATACTTGGGTCACCAAGTATTAGATCAGTAGGATGGTCTGATAACCAAGTCCTTCTTTTTCTGATCTCTTCAGTGGAGTTGTCCTCTACTGAAGTTGAGTCAACTTGATCATAGAATTCAGGATAATTGAATGCAGGATCTAATTCAGGATCATAATCAGGGGTGTTGTCCTCAATGTCAGGGACATTGGTATTTTCAACATTTTGAGTTCCCCCTTGATTATATGACCTGTTAACTACCTCAGCAGGAACTGCTTCTTCATTGGTAGTTGTTACCTGGATGTGAACTGGGATTGGATCATTCAGTTCATCATTCCTTTCAGTGGGATTTGCCTCAGGAAGGTTGCCTTCAGGATGGTTGTCCAACATAGAGTTTTCAGGTAGATTGGCTTGGACAACATCTATGATTTCAGTGTCTTTGTCTTTTAGGCTTAGTCTGGTTGTTCTTTGTGTGATTTCTTCTGATTCCAAGTTCTCATTCCTGAACTCATGAGTAGATTCATCAAACACAACATGAGGTGTTTCTTCCACAATAAGAGTTTTCTTGTTGTAGACCCTGAAAGCTTTGCTGATTTGGGAGTATCCAAGAAACACTCCTTCATCAGCTTTGCTATCAAAGGCTTTCAACTGATCTTTCCCATTATTGTGAATGAAACACTTGCAACCAAAAATGTGAAAGTAAGACACTTTAGGCATTCTTCCTTTCCAGAGTTCATAGGGGGTTTTGTCTTGCCCCTTAATAATCAAACATCTATTTTGAGTATGGCATGCAGTGTTTATAGCTTCAGCCCAAAACCTCTTAGGTAATTTTGAGTCAGCAATTAGAGTTCTAGCAGCTTCTTTTAAAGTTCTATTTCTTCTTTCTGCAACTCCATTCTGTTGGGGAGTTCTAGCTGCTGAGGTTTCATGAGCTATTCCATTAGATGAGCAATACTCATTGATGTATGAGTTAATGAACTCTGTGCCTTTATCAGATCTTATCTTGATAATGCTAAGGCTTTTCTCATTTGACAATCTCTTTAGAAGTTCAGGCAGTTTGACTTGAGTTTCCTTCTTATTAAGGAGAAATACTACCCATGTGAACCTAGAGAAGTCATCTACTACAACCAATGTGTATTTTCTACCATTTATGCTTGCAGGGGTAATTGGTCCAAAAAGGTCCATATGCAACAGTTCAAGTACCCTTTCAGTAGAGATGACTGGTTTTCCCTTAAATGAGGCTTTGATCTGTTTTCCTTCTTGGCATGGTTTGCAGACATGCTCTTTAATGAAAACCTCATTAGGTAGTCCTTTCACTAATGCATTTCTAGCAATTTTGTTCATTGTTTTAAAGTTCAGGTGGTTTAATATTTTATGCCATAACCAACTTTGTTCACTAGAACTCTTAGCAATGAAGCATGCAGCATCAGTAGACTTGTCCCAGTCTGCAAAATACACATTTCCTTTCCTAGTTCCAGTCAATAGAATTTGTTGAGTCTTATTCTTGATTAAGCATTTTCCACTTGAAAACTCAACATTGAAGTTTTTATCACAGAATTGACTGATACTTAGGAGATTATACTTGAGACCAGCCACATAAGATACATTGGATACTTTGATGTTACCAATCATCAAAGTACCATAACCTTTTGTAGTTGCTTGTGAGCTGTCTCCAAAAGTGACATTTGGGCCTTCTTTTTCAATAAAATCAGTGAGAAGTTCCTTGTTTCCAGTCATGTGCCTTGAACATCCACTGTCAAGATACCATGCTGACTTTTTGCTCATGCTCCTCTTCTTGTGACCCATTGGTACCTGCAATTAGATAGGTTTAGGTACCCTTTGAGTTTTGGGTCCTGAGAGGTTAGCTGTACCTTTAGGAACCCAAACTTGCCTAATGACCCTGATTGATTCAAGGTGGCTAAGTTGTCTTCCTTTAGCATCTAAATACACTGTCTTTCCCTTAAATGCCTTTGGGAAAGTGTGTGTGAATGTGTTAACTCTATAAGTTTCAGGAGAGTTGTCAAGTCTCCTGAACTTTTGAGTTCTTTGTGCAGCTTGAGGGAATCTTTGAGGAAAGGCTTTCTTATGACCATTACCCTTTGGTATGAAGGGTTTTGGTTGTCTCATTTTATTCTGCCTTTGAGGAAAGTTGTCCCTAGGTCTATTCAGCTGAGGTTTTCTCAGAAGAGTTGGCCTAGGCTGATTATACCTTGGATACTTCCTCTGAACATTGTTCAGTAGAGTTGCCCTACCATTGGGTCTACTCTGCTGACCAATATTCCTCTTGTGTTCAGGAGCTTTGGCCATTTCCTTAGGTTTTGGCCTAATCTCCTGAAGCACTTGAGTAGGCATAACATCCATTTTGCCCTTTCCTTTGTTCAGTGGCTGAATTATTTCATTTTCAGTCTATGCCACTGACTTAACAAAGATTCTCTTAGTGTTACTCACAGAAGCAACACTAAGACAAGGTGAAGATTCAAATGGATCAAAACCTAATCCACTTCTTTGAGCCATAGGTCTTTGATAACTCTGAATTTCCTCTATTGCTCTAGAGGATTTCTTCAGAGCAGACATCTTTAATTTCAGGCTCTCTTCACTTGCTTTAAGAATATCATATTCATGTGAGAGGTTTTCAAACTTGGCATTGAGAATTTTAAGTTCAAAATCTTTTCTCTTCTGAGAGAGAAGTTGATCATCAATCTCCTTTTGTTGGTCAACTATCCTGAGATTTGCTTCCTCAAGCTCTCTCAAGACTTGTTGATATAACTCAGTAGACTTGACATCAACAACTGCCTCAGAGTTTTTGGCAAGTTCAATAGCCAATCTTTCATTTTCTCTCACACAGTTATCATGAAATTCTTGTAACATAGTGAAATCTTCCATCAACTTTCCAAGGGAGAGTTTCAAGTTGACCTCACTATTGTTTTGTGAGATGAATGATGGTGAGCTAGAAGTGGAGGATACCTCATCATCCTCAAGAGCCATGTTGCAGACATCATCATCATCATCACTGTTGGAGAATAGTCCATCAGAGGAGTTGAGGCTTTCAGCACTATCAGATTCTTCACCAGCCATCATGGCCTTTCTGATGGTGAATTTCCTATCTCTTTTGGCCTGCCTCTCCCTTCTCTCCTTAGAGCTTAATTCAGGGCAATCATACTGGAAGTGCCCTTTCTTTTTACAGTTATAGCACAGATCTTCATCATCTTCTTTCTTTGATTCTTCTCTTCTTTTTGATGATGAAGGTTCAGCTCTACTGGACCTTCTCATATCAGAGTACTTGTCCTCTGATCTTTTCTCTTCAGGCTTTTTGACTTCAGCCTGTGCTTCAGGGGAGTTGTATCTTCTGAATTTGTTGTCCTGGTAGAATTTCTTGTATCTACCAAACCTTGAGTTTAACTTTTCAAACCTTCTAGCCATCAAGGCTAGTTCTTCCTTCATTTCAGTCTTTGAAACTGACTTTGATGATCTTGGAGTGGACTGCATCTCTGGTTCAGCAGTTTTGGCTTTGAATGCCACTCCCTTAGTAGGATTTGAAGGTTCCTCAATAGGCTTTCTTCTATTGAGGTCGAACTCATAAGCTTTGAGTTCAGAGAAGATTTGTTGCATGGGCATGGTGGAAAGATCTTTGGTGTTTTGCATCATTACAGCATAGACATCCCACTTTTGAGTGAGACTTCTCAAGATCTTCAACCCCACCTCTCTCTTGGTGTAGACCTTGCCCAGTGAGTTGATTTCATTCATCACATCAGTGAATCTACCAGCAAACTTATCAATGGATTCCTCAGACTCCATTGCAAACTGTTCAAATTTCTGCACAGCAACTTGGAGCTTATTCTCCTTGATCTTTTCAGTACCCTCACACATTTCAGCAAGAGTATCCCAAATTTCTTTGGCTGTTGTGCAGTGGTAGACTCTACCCATAATTGCATCTGGAATTGTTTGGTAGAGGGTATTCATTGCTAGATAATTCAGATTATCCTTCCTCTTTTCATCAGTAGTGAAGTCATCTTCATCTTTGGGTAGTACAACTCTTGTATCTGCCCTTTGAGCCTCTGTGACTCTGGGATTGACAAAGGTGAACACAAAAGGACCTCTTGTGATCACTCTCAACATATCAGTATGAAGAGATGCAAGATGAGCCCTCATTCTGATTTTCCAGAAATCATAGTTATCAATTGAGAACATGGGCAGTTTGTGATGTGAAATGTGGTTGACTGGATTTGTGAACATGTTGTCCAATCCTTGGATAGTAGGAGGTGGAACAGCAGCATTGTTGTTGGCCATAATTCAAGAACAAATAGTCAGTCAAAATACACTAAGGATTTCAGAGAGATCAGTTCAGTGACCACAGCCAATATGTGATTTTTGAAAACCAAGATGGTTTTTCAGAAGCAGTGGTCTTTGAACCCCTGCTCTGATACCACTTGTTGGTCCTGAAATGAGTATATAACAAGTGTATGGGGGGGGGAATACACTTGTATGCAAATTCTTTTCAATCTTGATCAAACCAGATATCAGCAATGTTGTCTTGGACAACTCTGCTGAAGATGATTAACTTCTTAAAGATAATCAAACTACTAAGTACTATTGAGTACTTAGTTGAATAACTATCTAAGAGAGTTATATGTGCGGAATAGTGGTTGGCCCTTTAGGTTAGACTCCTTTAAAGTTCTGAAATCACTTAGTTAATCAAACAGTCCAGTTTTCAGGGAACTTGTCCAAATCAGTTTTGCACAGTCTTTGAATGTTTATCCTTTGAAAGATCAGTTTTGTGTGCAGTGTTGAGTGTATGAAAGTACTTGAAAGTAAATCAACACAAGAGTTTATAGTGGTTCAGAGACTCAAGCTCCTACATCCACTTTCCCTGATTTAACAGGATAATTCCTTCACTCTTGGAATTAACTTGTTTTATAGTGCCAAGGTGCACTTGATCAAGAACACCACTCTTGGTGAATTGATCCCTAGGATGTCTAGAGTCCTAGTACCCTCTTCTCAACTCAGAAATGAACTGTTCTTCTCTCAACAGTCAGCTCCTACCACTTCTACTACTACAACCTTCTCACTTTCACTCTTGAAAGATATGAGGATTGAAGTAAGGTTCCAACTAATGAGATATCCTTTACAATGGAGATCAGTGTATAAGGATAGGATATCTCTCTAAGCTTGTGTATGGATGTACAATGAAGTTCAGCTTAGATGAAGTGTTTGAAGACTAAGATAGTCTTTGAAAGCTTTGAAAGCACTCTAGCTTGTAAGAACTTGAGCTTAGTTGGTTTGTGTTGAGATTAGTTGGATGCTTTCAAATGGTCTTCACACTTCTGTATTTACAGACAAATGAAGGATTTGCCCGTTGGAGAGGCAGCCTCCAATGTCCATAAATGTCTTCTTTCAGTTCTTCAACTTTGAAGACAGTTTCTTGATAGTGACATGTCCTCATTTGGGAAATAAACGGCTGTAAGAGCTTTGTCTTCATTCTGCAGCACTCTTCCCAATATCTGACTTTCAGATTCTCTTGTTAAAACTTGGACATCACTTCTGAAGGTTGTTCCAATGATAGGACAACATTCCTCAACATTTGGACAACACTCCTTATCACCATCAGCAGTCTTGCTTATTAGCAAGGTTGGCTTGCTCTTCATCAGATGACTTGGCTCTTTCCCTTTATTTCTCTTGAAGATGATCTTAGCTTGTTTCTTTGAAGATCTTTAGGGTGTGATTGTCTCTTTATCTTCAGCATAGTTGACCTCAGGCTTTCAAAGCCCTTGATCTTGATTAATTGAGCTGAGACAGCTCCTCTGGACAACTCTCCTGATCAGCATACTTGTCTTTCAGCAGACTTGATCATGATTCCAGAGTTTGAGCCTTGAGGGGACTTGTTCTTGATGTACTTCAAAGCATATGTTCCCCCTCAATTTGTGCATCTAATCATCTAAGAGCTACCTAACATATTAGCTCCTCATCTAGCCTTTATACTATATGTTCTAACATGTCTAGAACATATTCAATCATAACTTAGGCATGTCTCAGGGGGTTTTGGTATTCAATCAAAACATAACTCATTTTATTCCCAACATATAGTATGGTATTAGTCCGTATAAAGTATAGTATTGTAACGACCCCAAAATTTTAAAGAAATAAACATAGTTTTTTTTATAAATAGGGAGTAGGGGGCATTACTACGCTTGAAAAAACACTACAAAAAAGAGGTGTTTTACCGACGGTTATGCCGACGGATATTCAGTCGGTATTGGCTCTTACCGACGGAATTACCGACGGATTTTATCCATCGTCAATGAATTGGTCGGTAGTGGTTACCGACGGAAAATATGCGTCTGTCGGTATATGCCGACGGATTCCCGACGGATTCAAACCAACCCGTTTTCAAACCGGGTCGCCTATACCGACGGATTCAATTCCGTCGGCAGTCAAGCCAACCCGTTTTCAAACCAAGTTTTCAAACCGGGTCGCCTGTACCGACGGATCCCAAATCAATTTTTCGTCGGTAGATCCGTCGGTATATTTTGGACTTAAATTTTATTATTTTAATTTACCGACGGAATTTTCCGTCGGTAAGTATTAAATTTTTTTTTAAAAAATGATATTCCATCGGCTCGCCCGTCGGTATTACCGACGCTAAACCGACGGAATAGTCCGTCGGTAAGTACCAAAAATTTAAAAAAAAAAATTATTTGCGATCGGGATCCGACCCGATCAAAATTGCTTAAATAATTCAATACACGATCAAAATTGCTTAAATAATTCAATACACAAATCTACATTACATCCAACAGAATAAACAAAATCGTCGTCCTTTGCTTGAGCAAACAACAAAAACTTGATGATGTAGACCAGAGTGCTAAGGCATCGAATGGTGTTCCGGAATTGGCAGAGGATCGATCAAGTAAGAAGCAAATAGAATTTTGCTGCTAATTATGACAACTATACCCCTCACTAGAATGCTTGAAAAAGCTCTGTGAAATATTAAAACAACGTAGTAAACATTAACAAAAACTTATATGAGAAATAATTTAACAAGAATGTGAGTATATTAATACGTACCGTGGAGTATATTAAATTGTCCTTCGCTGACTCGACTGCATCCCTGCCATTTCAAAATCAATTCCAAAGAATCAAGATTCAATTGTCATTTTATATATTTAAACATAAATTAAATTATCATAAAAATTGAACATACCTCAAAAGAGATCAAGTAACTTCATTAGGCTCGCATAGTTTCGGTCATGCTGGTAGTTCAAAGATAAGAGATTTAGAGTACAATAAATAAATCAATAATTCAAATTTGTTAAGGCTTTTCTTTTTTTCTTTTTAATTTGTGTTTTCAAGGGATAGAATAATTTTTTTTTTAAGTCGTTCCCTCAAAGCTTTTTTAAAAACAGATTAAATGTTAGAAAAGAAATCGGACACAATAAAATTTTCGAACAAATACAAAAAAAATTCAAAACCCTAATTTTTTTTTACTTTACCCCAAAAAATTTCAAAAAAAAAAAAATCACACATAAAAAATGGAAAAGAATCGAAAATTATTCCAGAAAAGAATCAAATATTTGGAAAATATCTTCAAAAAAATACTAAAAAATGGATAAAATAATTGGGTAGAAAATAGGAAAGAAGAAAAAATCCCAAATCAAAACAAAAAGAACATGTTCATCTTCTACCATACATCCAAATATAAAACTAAAAAAACAAAGAAGGGATGTGCTCACCTGACTTGGACGGCGGCGTGTCGGGGAGGGACGGTAGGGTGTCGCGGACGGTGGGGATGGGCGAACGGTCGCAGCGAGGACGGCCGGAGAAGGGGGTGGCGCCGCTGCGAACGTGGGCAAGGGGCAGCATGTGGCGGAGGAGACGGTCGGAGTGGGGGAGAGGGAGAGACATAGAGAGAGACAGTCGGAGTGGCGGAGGAGACGGTCGGAGTGGGGGAGAGGGAGAGACATAGAGAGAGACGGTCGGAGTGGCGGAGGAGACGGTCGGAGTGGGGGAGAGGGAGAGGGAGAGACATAGAGAGAGGGATGGAAAATACGCGTGAAATGAGAGAAAGTTACATTTATATTCGGAAATGGCGACGGATATTTCGGTCGGCTTTGGCTCGTTGCCGTTAGCGACGGAAATGGCGACGGATATTTCGGTCGGCTTTGGCTCGTTGCCGTTAGCGACTGAAATGGCGACGGATATTTCGGTCGGCTTTGGCTCGTTGCCGTTAGCGACGGAAATGGCGACGGATATTTCGGTCGGCTTTGGCTCGTTGCCGTTAGCGACGGACATATCCGTCGCCATTGGATTTTTATAACCAAATGATAAATAATTAAATTATAAGTTAATTAATAAAATAACCAAATGATAAATAATTAAATTATAAGTTATAACCAAATGATAAATAATGAAATCTTATAAATTGTACAAAATAAAATAGCTAGGTTACATTAATTTAATATTCATCTTCATCTTCGTCTTCATTTTCATTATTTGCCACATATTCCTCTTCCTCCTCATCTTCTTCATCCTCATCTTCTTCATCCTCCCCCTCGTCATGTTTCCTCATGTCCACTATCGTTTTCAATAACAATCAATTGTGGATTTGCAGCCGTCAAGTCTACCGAAAGATTAAAATCTCCCGCAAACACTTCAGTTTGATTCTCTATTTGTTCCATTTGAAACGGAGGTTCATCTTCATCGTTGTTTTCCTTTTGGGGGACCTCCACCATTGACCTTGCCTTCACTTTGCAAACAGCGTGCCATTCTGATCTATTACGTTTTCCAGCTCCTGGATACGTGCAGTAGTAGACTTGAGATACCTGAGAGGCAAATACAAACGGATCATCCCCGCTATACTTCCTTTTCGAATTAACATCCACAAGCTTGTACTCCGGATGAATTTTGGTTCCTAAAGGGGATGTGTCAAACCAATGGCACTTGAACAACATTACGGTTTTCACTGGATATCCCGGATATTCAATTTCAACGACTTCGTGCAACACCCCAAAGTAATCACTTGCATCTGCATTGTAATTCGCACCCCTAAGACAAACACCACTGTTGTTAGTCGTTCTTGTTGATGCATACTCTGATGTATGAAACCTGTAGCCTTTCACAATATAGCCGTTGTAAGTCCTCACACGCCGTAGTGGTCCTTGGTTGAGATCTTGTAAGAACCGGCTCTGAAAATCGTGCGATTGTCCCTATACGTACAGTTAAAATTAACATTAATCAAAACAATTATTTGTTCACGTAAAATTCAATTAATGATACTCACATAACGTTGGAACCATCGGGCAAATTGACGTTGAAGACTAGTATCTATGTCTCTATCTGAGATGTTTTGATCTGCATGTCGTAGTTCTTGTGTATACATCCTAATAATTCACAACACAATTAGATGATAAATGACGCACGTTTAGTGCTATTTAATTAGATGATAAATATATGAAATATATACTTACTCAATGTAAGGCTGAACTTCATCACAATTCAATAACACGTACGTTTGTGCTATTTCAGCCTCTGTGTGTGTTGACCAATATCGTTCAGTGGCTTTTCCTATAGGTCGCCCCTTAGACTTGAATACAGAGAGCATGCCATCGACTTCTTGTTGCGTACCTCTACCATCGAAGTTACGTGGTTCATTCCTGATCCTCGTGTTGACATGGTCTTCAAAATAATATGAACAAAACATGTCAACCTCTTCATTCAAATACGCATTAACAATCGATGCTTCGACGTTTGCCTTCTGTTTAGTATTCCGCTTCAAGTTGTGGAGATACCTAAAATTATAATAGTTAACAAATTAAAATAAGGCTCCTTATACTAAAAACTAATTAAATGAGAGAAATAGAATTGTTCACCTCTCAAATGGGTACTTCCACCTGTACTGCACTGGACCACAAATCCTAGCTTCATACGCTAAGTGAACAGGTAAGTGTTCCATCGAGTCAAAGAAGCTAGGTGGGAAAAAACGTTCCAACTTACACAAAATAACTGGAATGTCTCGTTATCGTCATCGTCATCACCCCAGTAAGAAGCTAGGTGGAATGTCTCGTTATCGTCATCGAGTCAAAGAAGCTAGGTGGCCACACATTCTACACATAAGAAGATCGCTATCGTCATCACCCCAGTATAACATGCAACCATTCACACAACAATCAATCTTCTCAACCGGCAAACCCATATTCTTCATCAGTTGTTTGCTCTGATGAAACGTCGTAGGTACTTTATTATCGATAGGACAAATCTCACTGCATAATTGTGTCATTTGCTCATATGCTCTGTTAGATAGCTTGTTCTCCGTCTTGATAGCCATAAGTCGAGCATTAAATGACAACTGAGAATGAGAATCACACCCTGGGTACAAATCTTGATCGACTAATTTGAGCATCTCATAAAACTGAAATGCTTCATCCGTTGGTTCCTCCTCTATATTTGACATACCGGCTTCCATCTCCATTGTTTGATACATATCGGGTTCTTCCACCCCAAACTCTTGATTGTTACTGGTGCCGACATGCTCAACGTGTACTGGTTGTTCATAAATTGCAGTAGTGTAATAGTACAAGACTTGATCAAAATTATAAGGCCACCGTTGTTCGCCATGACTTGTCCAATTATAGTAATTATCAACGAACCCATTCATAACAACGTGGCATAAGACTTCATCAATGCTTTTAAATGATCTATTCTTACATTTCTTAGCATTACACGGACACCTAATACAATCCTTAGACATGTAATGTGGGTGTAGCTTTGCAAATTCAACAAATGACACGAGTTTATCATAAAATTCAACATTCACATTTCCTAAAACGAGCCTAGGAGTACAATACATCCACCGACGATCCGGCAAATCCATCTGTTAAACAATTTGACCAAATTAAAATTACACACTAAAAATTAAACACTAAAAGTAAAAACTATGTAGTAAAATTACACACTAAAAAATTAAACACCAAATTAAAATTACACACTGAAAATTAAACTATGTACACTTAATTAATAGAAAAACATACCTTAAATTTTCGCTCCAATCCAAATTTTTCCCTTAAGTTTTTGCTCCACTCCAAAATTTTCGCGTGTTTTGAGGTTCTGGATCATTTTTCAATACTACATGCCGACGGAAATGTCAGTCCGTCGGTATATCGCGCGCCTAAATTCCGTCGGTATTGACAATACCGACGGATAATTTCAGTCGGTACCAACGATTTCAAATGCATGTCAAATCAGTCAGATTCCATTGAACAAATTTCAGTCGGTATTTACATTGCCGACGGAAATTATCCGTCGGCATTGAACATGTGTCTATACCGACGGAATACCTTTCCGTCAGTAAAAGACGCGTATAAAAAAAATTAAAATGCGCATTCTTAACACTCCAACCACACTCAAAACAACCTACTTCTTCACAAACATCAAAAAATAAAAAAATACAGAAACTCATGTCTTCATCTTCGGCATCCATGAAAATTGTGGTATGCCATTGTGGAAAAGAAGCTCGTGTGTGCATGTCGAAGCAAGAAAAAAGCAGAGGTAGACTATTTTATACTTGCCCAGATTCACTAAATGGTTCTGGATGCTCCTTTTTTGTTTGGGCCGATGAACACGAAATTCACGGACAAGGAACGAGTTCACACGGAATGTTTCCGGGCATGGTGAGGAGAATTGACTCACTTTTGCTTGAAAATCAAGAGCTCAACAACAAGTTGAATCATGCGCAACTAGTTGGGGATATGTATAAGGATACATCTGACCAACTAACCTCAGAATTAGGATTTGAAGCTGGAAAAGTTGAAGAGCTAAAGAAGTAGAGGAACTTTCTTATTGTGGCCATAGTATTCTGTGTTCTACCCTATGTGTTCAAGTTTATAGGTTGGACGTAATCCTAAGTTTATGTCTCTAATATGTATTGCTAAGTTTATGTAATGCTAAGTGTATGCATGTAATGTAACCACAACAACAGCCTTTCTTCAAGGCAATT
Source organism: Galeopsis tetrahit (assembly GCA_963675135.1). NCBI lineage: Eukaryota > Viridiplantae > Streptophyta > Magnoliopsida > Lamiales > Lamiaceae > Galeopsis > Galeopsis tetrahit. Next base: position 60,985,664 of record OY776132.1, read on the forward strand.
TTCAATGAAAATGTTGTTTATCTATCACATAGAGTCTCCCATCACATTCACATTCACATAAACACAAACATGAAAAAACAGAGTACATTCAAACATAAATGAAGATCCAATACAGATCACATCCAAAATCACACATAAAACATAACTAAAATTAATATACACACTCTTAACACATAAAACACACATAACTAAAATTAAACAACTAATACTTAAACATAAAAGTAAATAGTTCAACAATAATGCAGATAAAAATAAATAGTTCTACAAGACATAAAAGTAAATAGTTCTACGAGACATAAAAATAAAATTGTTCAACAGAAATAAAAAATAAAATTGTTCAAAGACTCATGGACCAAAGATAAACATATCAAGGCCATCATGGTCGCCAACGAACTGCTGACCCAGATCGATGTCATCATCCTGCTGCATGGTCGGGACATAGTCTGAGGAGGCTGGGGGGCTGAGGAGGCTGGGGGGCGCCTGGGGGAACAGACGCCGTCGGTAGAGGAGCTTGCATGGTTCTCTGATAAACCTCCTCGATCCTCTCATCCGACCACCCCATCTCTCGACCCATATTCACATGCATCACATGCATGAAATGGTTGAATTGTGCCATCGTCACATCAGGAGTTGGGGTGGAAGATACGGAACCCTGCGATGCCGTCTGGGACGGACCAGCGCCGGACCTGACATCAGCGCTCATACGACCAAGGCCCAGAACTCGTCCGCGGGTGGTGGGGGCAACTTCCAAATAAGCCCGGTCCACCTCCTCGACTGTAAGGGCACTGCTGGTTCCGGCTTGAGTAGGGTCGACTTGAGTTCCGATCTCGGCCATCCTCCGGTTCATCTCCAACTACATAATTAATAATTTTAAATTAATAGAATAAATTATAAAAAATGTATTTAATTAAACAATTTTATTACTTACGTGGAGGTTAGTTGTGCGCCCGTATGTGGATTGCTGTGTATCAGCATTAAACGGATGAGCAATGCTCATCCGGTCCAAGTGAGTGGGTACACGCCCCGTATCCCGTTCCTAATAATTAAATTTATGTATTATATATATTAAATATATAATTAAATTTATTGAAATTAATTAAAAAATTAATAAACACTTACAATGACCATCGACTGCTCAAGGATGGACCGGGCTCCAGTCCGATGCCTGAACATCCCACCCCCAACGTCGGATCTCCGGTTGGCCTTAGCAATCTCACACTTCCTGATGTACGCATGATCCAGCCACTCCCTCGTCAATGAATCCCACAACACAACATCATTATCATCCTTACCCAAGCTCTGCGTCGTCCCATCGCTCCGCCATGCCATTCTCCATTCGTACATTAAATCCTTATACCGCTCTTGCGCCGATTTACAGAAATACTTGAACATAGCCTGGTCTGAGTACATATTCCGATCCCAAGTGGTTTGTTTCTGCACATATAATAAATTGTTTATTATTGAACAAATTAACAAACATTAATTAAATAATTAAGTAATTAATTACTACCTGAAATTCCTCGAAGTACGCCAACTTTTTTTGTTTTGGGACCTTCGACCAGGTAATTGCACCCGCAGAGATCGGTAAAGAGCCAAAAGCAATCGTGCATGCCCTGGAGACCTCGTTACCAAGTAACAATCTGTGACATTAATTAACAAACAAAACACATTATAAATTAAAACGAGTGCGAAATTAATTAATTATTAAACAATAAAAATATTTAATTACTTACACTCCTCCATCTGTAGCCCAAATGCGCTCCCGGCCATCCCGAGCAGGAACAACAGGATGGTCCCGGACAGACGAATGAGACGACGGCTGATCAGGCGACGGGTGTGGAATGGGTGGCGGAGGCGACGATAATGGTGTTTGTGGCAGTGTAGGCGCCGGCGCCTCGGGTCTAAGTTTCGATCGACTCTTCCTCGATCGGCTACGTGACCCGGAGGCCCCGTGAGATCCCGAGCCACCAGAGGCACCAGCACCATTTCCAGTCATCTATTTAATTTAAACATTTAAATTAATAAATTATATATATAATACTAATTAATTAATAATAAATTTCTTAATTTAATAAAAAACAATAATCTAATAAATTAAAATTTAATCCCTAAATAATAACCTATTTTAATCAATAATAACCTATTTTAATAAATAATTTTTTATTCAATCAACAATAACTTATTTTAATAAATAATTTCCTATTTTATTCAACAATAACTAATTTCCTATTTTATTCAACAATAACTAATTTATTCAATAATTTTCAATTTTAATTAACAATTTTCTATTTTAATTAACAATCTATAACCTAATAAATTTAGTAACAATTTTTTCTAACTTTAAAATAACAATTTCCTAATATAATTAACAAAGCCCCTAATTTAATCAATAATTTCATAATTAGTAAATCAACAATATTAATCAATAATTTTTTATTCAATAACCTATTTTAATAAATAATTTTTTACTCAATCAACAATACCTAATTTAATCAATAATAACCTATTTTAATAAATAATTTCCTATTTTATTCAACAATAACTAATTTCCTATTTTATTCAACATTAACTAATTTATTCAATAATTTCCAATTTTAATTAACAATCTATAACCTAATAAATTTAGTAACAATTTTTTCTAACTTTAAAATAACAATTTCCTAATATAATTAACAAAGCCCCTAATTTAATCAATAATTTCATAATTAGTAAATCAACAATATTAATCGAGCTAATTATAACTTACAATATCATAATTTAATTATGTAATTAACTCCACTCCAACGTATATGCAAATTAAACAATAATATCAACTATATATATAACATCAATTATGCAAAACATGCAATATCAATCTTAACAAATCACATTAATTTATATAAATAACTATATACATCAACTAGCTATATATAGACAATTATCCACTTACAATATCAACTAATTAATTAGATATATCAACTACATACATTCAAAATAATTAACTATATACATCAACTACAAACAATTTCATATGAATCTATATAACAATTTAAATTAACACATGCAATTTAATTCATAATTATAGGCAATACAAATACAATATAACTTAAAAATTAATTACTAACAAATTAAGAAAGCGTACCGTATAGATTTTCTAATCGAGTTGAGAGAACACCTCGACAGAGCCTCTTCTTCGCGCAATAGAGGAGATAGAAATAGGGAGGAGGGATCGAGGAGGGAGGAGGCAGGGGGGCTTTCTTCCTCTCGAAAGAGAAAGAAAGTAATCTGTTCTTCAGTTTATATACAAAAAAATTTACCTTTACCGACGGAAATTTCCGTCGGTAATGACCAGATTTAATCGATAAAGAGGCGGTTAGTTAATGCGGGTCGGTTACCGACGGAAATTTCCGTCGGTAATGACCACATTTAATTTTGAGAGTCGATCAAGAGGCGGTTAGTTAATGCGGGTCGGTTACCGACGGAAATTTACAATACCGACTGAAAAATCCGTCGGCCGGTGACCCAAAAACGACACCGTGTAGAGAGTTCTGAGTGTCTGTCGGCATATCCGTCGGCATTCCGTCAGGAAAGCCGACGAAAATTGAATTCCGTCGGCAGAGTCTTCTGACTTTGAATTCCGTCGGTACAGCCGTCGGAAAGGTAATCCGTCGGTATACGTCCGTCGTAAAAAATGAGCGTTTTTGTAGTGAAAAACTAATAATTTAAATGAATGCAACCATCCAAACCAAGGTGATCACCACCAAACCCTCAAAATAATTTTGAAGGGACAACAGCGGAAGTAAACTAGTAAGTAAGGTCCTTAAGGTGGTGTTTGATTTGGGATTGATTTTGATTTTGATTGAATTTGGATTGTGGTGGATTGAATTGGGATTTGGGTAATCCATGAATAGTAATTGTGTGTATAAATTGTGTTTGGTTAAGGATTGAAAAGTAGGGTAGATATAACTTTATGTCACATCAAAGTATGAGAGAGAAGAAAGTAGGAGAGAGAATGAGTGGTTGAAAAAAGTTATTTGATTGTATAAAAATAGGTGTATAGGTGTATTATAGGGGTGAATTGGTATTTGGATTTGTATTTGGATTGAGATGGATTGAGAGAGATTGGATTGGGATTGGGCCAATAAAATACTACAATTTCAAATAGTTAGCCAAAATAGAATCTCAAGTTTCAAAAGACATGGATTAGAGGGTTGCACTTTCGAGGTCGAGTGCTCACATCCACCTTCAATCCTCCCGAACATTCTCACGTGAAAGTGGAAGGGGTGAGCATTTGAAAAATACTCTGTGGGTTCACTCAAACACCCACTCGAATATCATACAATCTACCGTAATAAAGGTCAACCATGGGAATCAATGTATATAATAAACATAAATTTGAGATTCATTACTCTCAATCATAGCATTAAGTCACATAGCGACAACTCAAATTACATCCTTTAAGTATCATCAATCATATGACAATCATGCAACACGTTCAACATCATGTTTTATATTAATAAATAGTGATAGTTATAATATAATACACGTAAGAGCACATCAATCTTGTTGGGACACGTTTTACCCCGCTCGAGCATCTCGTTCGGGAGCTACCCGAATGTGATCTTTCGATCAAATCTTGTACGGTGTTACCCGTGATCTTATCATAGCTAGTACGGTTATTATCCGTATACCATACATTTTGCACGGTCTTGACCGTATATCATATAACTTTCACGTTTGAAATGTGCATGTATGAAAACATTCATGTTGCATACTTCCTTACATATAGGCATGCATAATCATAAGCATTTATGTATCCATAGAACATACTTAACACAAGTGAACATGCCTAATATCACATATCCATAAAGCATATATTCCACAAGTGAACATGAACATATTTATACACAAATTTACATAGGACATTTAATACAATAAATCACATGATATATAAAGTAAGCATTGTAAAAGTCAACGAGAGTTACCCCACATATTAGCTTGGAAAGTTAAACGGTATCCTCCCCTCTTAGTTCCAAGTCCTTTTCCACTTCTCATACCTTAAATCCTACAATAATATTTCTACCACTTAGTCCTTAATTAAGATGAACAATAATTATAGTCTAAGTGTATGTGGTTGTGACAGTGTACTTAAAAGAAGTAGAAATGTTGGTCAAACATAGAAATTAAAGGATTTAGGAAAAAATGCATTTTTGTAAAAGTTTAAGGACTAAATGACAAATTTAAATAATCTGAAAGTTCAATATTTTAATGAAAAATAGTAGGTTTCAAAATTTGGGATTAAATGCCACTGATTTCATTCAAAATGGATGAAAAACGAACGTTTTACGTGCATTTGAAGTTTTATGGGCATTGTTGCAAATTTATGAAAAATTTGTGACTTTTCTTAAATAAAATAATGCATTTTCGTAAATAATAAAAATGCATTGACCAGCTGGAAAAATATTTGACTTGGGCCAAAATGAAAATGCGAAAAATAACGTTTTGACCCTAAGATACAAATTTATCTACAAAACACAACTCGTAGCTTTATACCTCAAGATATTCAACCCCACAACTCATACCTCCACTATCTACCGGAAAAAGTTCCGTCAAGGTGGTCCACCAACAAAACAGGCGGCTCACCGACGGAGAGTTGTCGGAAAACGGGGGAGAGAGAGAGAGTATGAAAGTGAGAGGGAAAATAGAATAGATCTAAAAGTTTTCAAAAACTTTGACTGGACATAACTGGAGTTTTATAACTTCGATTTAAAAACTAAAATATGTTCTGGAAAGCTTATAAAAACAACTTTCAAACAAGACCGAAAACATAAAAATCAGACTTTTTTATGAAAAGTTATGGCCTGAGGAACATGTTCCAACTATAAGGGTTTTAACCCATCTTTGACCAGCCATAACTGGAGAACTAGAACCCCGATCGAGAATCGGAAAAGTGTTCTACAAATCTCTCGACGAGATCGACCAGTACCTCGAGATCTTTCCAACGGTACTGGTCGATCAATGATCGTACGTCGAAAAGTTAGCTGGAACTTAGAAGGAAGCTAAAGTGTGTGTGGGTAAAGTGTGTGTCTGAAGTAAGATTATTACCCTAATGTGAAGTGCCAAAAATGTGCAGAAATTCTGAAGGTGACTGTTTATAAGGTGCAAAATGCCTTAGGGTTTCCTTGGTGGGACATAAGAATGGGCCTTGTCATAATATTAATGTTGAGTCATTTCTTATATTATTTTAAGACCATTTCTTATATCAAAGTCAATCGTTAATGAATAAATTAATTAATTTTATAACATCCACCAACCTTAATCTTACCACCATTAGAAAATAAATAATTTAATAGGTGAATAACATTTAATATTACTGTATGTAAATTTCACATAATTATGATAAATCACATAATTTTTTCATATAAACAAATATAAGGGCTCAATTCATGAGATTTTTGGGTTCTTACAAGTATTCATTCATATACATGTATAAATTTTAATATTTTTCAGTTTTAAAGTATAATGTAGTATTTTTATATGTCCTAAACTCGAAATATGTATAGTATTGCTTCACATATAATATAATATTAGTTTATATACAGTATATTATTAGTTTTAATACACTATAGTACTAGTTCAGTATAGTTTCCATACACTTAAATGTCTTTTAGTTTTGAAGTATATAACACACACACGGTAAGGACATAATTGTACACAACAATCATTTCTTTATTTTGTTTGTGAACGAATATTATACTGTATATAAAGTAATACCATATTGGATGTGAACTAATACTATACTGCATAGGAACTAATAATATATTTAATGTGAACTAAAAATATATTGTTGGGCCTTAATACCAAAATAATATAAATACTAATTGTTGATATACTAGAACGGACTAGACAAAGTTAAAATATACAACATATGAATTAATACTACACTTTTTTTTTGAACTAATACGAACAACTATATTCACACGTTGTGCCCACGAAAGAACCGGACCACATTTTCTTCCTGCAAAATTTAAAAAAAGAGAGAAAACAAAATTCAGCTCATTACTTTATATCGAAAAGCAAACATTGTAGAGTAACGAATCAAGATGTATCAATTAAAACTATAGATATGATACAAATACTAAGTTAGAGGATTGAGATTGATGACTTTAGAAACCAAATACTTAATGATCAATCTAGTAGTGCATGGATCACTTCACGATAATTTATTAGTTAGCTTGTTGGTATAGTATAATACCAAATATTATTAATTAAAAAAAAGTCATGCCAAATCTATAAGAAACACTAACTAATACACATTAGATTTGTGGTATAAAAAACTCAACTCATAAAAATAATAAGATGCCTAAGTGCACTTAATACAACTCGACATCATTTATTATCTCTTTTTTTTTCTTTTTTTCGTGACTTAACTCTTAAGCATAACCTATAGTTATGTCGTAAAAGGCAACTACAAGTATATATATATATATATATATATATATATATATATATATATATATAGACACAGTTTGACATAAAATCTAGAGTACGATATAAATAATACAAATAAAATTTCATTAAAACAATATTCTATATGAACATCCTTTCAATTTGGTCAAAAAAATTGATTTTCAGAACAAAAAACATTGATCAACCGCAATTGTGCACAATCCAAAAGAATAATGGAGCGGTTATGAGTGAAAAATCGAGCGATTTGAGAGAGGAAAAACTATTTATAGTGAATAAATTCTAAACAAACAAAGAAAAGAAAAAATAAAATACTCGTGATTCGGTGGAGGGTGTACAATTAGAATTTTAATGAGTATCATTTTAATTTAATTGATAAAAGGGTACTATAATTTTTTTAGAAGTAATTTTTCTTTTTAAAAAATTTTGGGGGTGAACTCATAATAAATTGGGGTTAATAACTATAACTTATTTGAAAACTCAACCCATAGTCCATAGCCCATGAAAATAATTTAAACCATTTAAAAATTTAGATCCAGTTATATGTATGTAACTGATACACACACAAGTATTTGTCTTTTAATTTTAGAAATACTCATAATTTCTAAATTTCTAAATTACCTTTATTAATTGATAAAAGACGTGAAAGGATTAAAAAATTATGGTAAGCTATCAACACATACTTCTTAATTAATTTCATAACTTCGTTAATTAAGGAATATTATATATAATGAAAGATTTGATATAGATTTGTTTCTAATGTCCATTAACATATCAAATACTACTACGTAGTACTATAATTTTATATATTTCCTTTCCAATGTATACCGAAATAAGGTATCTTCCAGATTTAGCATTAGAGAGATAACAACTCTGATATATATATATATAATATGTTCATTAAAAATCGTATTTTTGAAATTCTGATTTTCGAAATCCCTATAAATAGTAATATTAGTGTTTCTTTTGAGTTTTGAAATAGTGGGGATTTAACTTTATGTCAAATCAAGTTATAAGATTGAATGAATTTGTATTATTATATTATTGTTTGATGATATTATAATGATTAGTTAATTGTGTAATGATTAAATGTATTATATTATTGTATTATTATATTATTGTTGAGAAAGAATATAATGATTGAAGTAATATTATATAGATATAACTTTATGTCAAATCAATATATTTGATAGGGGTGGTTTTTAGTGGATTTTGAAAACCGATTTTTAAATTTGAAGTAAAACGGGTTTTGGATCTTGAAATCCAAACCCTGATTTTTAAAACCAAAAGTAAACATAACCTTAGATTCTTCAATTATTGCTATTTAATTTATTTGTAATATTAGTATACACTCAATTGTATAGTGCGAATTGGTGTAATTAAATTATACTTTTAATGTAAAAGATAAAAAATTAAGGCAATTTTAAAAAAAATTGTGGGTCAATAAGCCAAAATCTGAGTTACACATAAAATTCGAGGGTAGTAAACAAGTGGTTTACTACATGATCAAAATATTGTTAATACAAGGCCAAACGTTTACTACTATGTCTAAAAATATTCTTGCAAATTCACCTAAAAAACTAATTGTCCACAATATTTTTGGACATGTAGTAATACACTTTTAACTTTGTAGTGATAAAATTTTAGTTTTGTAGTAACATAGTTTTAGTCATATAGTAACAGAATATTTTTGAACTTGTAGTAATAAACTTTTGACCTTGTAGTGACAAAATTTTAATCTTACAAGAACATAATTTTGGTCATGTAGTAATATTATATTTGGGAACAAAACAAAATTCAATTAAGGTTGACTCGTGTTTGATCCATGAATTTTAACATAAATTTACCTTAATTGGTCAACATTGTATGTATGCAATATTGTATACAAGTTTTTGTGTTTGACGAATGACTTCATTTAACTTTCCTCGAGAAGGATTCACTTATAACATCGATCATCTGACACTTACATAAATTATCCATATTTAAATCTCTACAATTTCTTATTTTCAATATTAAAAATATATTTATGTATCTTCTTTCCAAAATTATCATTACCTTTTTTTTTTTTTTTTTTTATCTTGACATATTTTAGAATAAATTATGAGAATTTAATGAGGGAAAATAAAAAAGAAAATCAATTTTATTTTTTTTTGGTGAAGCTATTAACACCCTATAAAATGTTATACAAACTTCAAATGTTATACACACTCCTTTAAAATTTAAAAATGGGTGGAATTCACTGTAACACACAAAGTAGGAGGGATTGTTGCAATGAGACACCAAATTTTTTATAGCAAGGCACAAAATTGGTGTTGAATGGTCCAATATATATACCCCAATTCTTTCCAAACTTAATTTACACCGATTCAGCATTGAGTGTGGTACTATTTCTGAAAAAGCATTCTGCCTACTTGTGTCACATCAAAGACTTTTACTCTACTTTTTAATTTGTAATTCATTGTTATTGGCTTCTTCTACTTTGCTTTTCCATCATTTTCTTTTGATTCTTCTTTCTTCCACGGCGACACACGGGGTGGAGAAGCGCCGTAGAACCATCATGCGGTGTTCTCTGACGACGAGTACTGCGTTTTAAGACCTTCGGTGAATGTGACAGTCGGGCCGGTTAAAGGCGCCGGATGTGGAGGTGGAAAAATCTGATTCGTCGGAGAAGTTGTGTTGCTAGGGAAATCGAGAAAGGGCCGGAGGGGTTGAGGGAAAATGATTGTCCTTTCTCTCGCTTACAAGTTGATGACAGAAATTTCTTGTTAATTTGTTTGTTATAATTTAAATTAATTTATTATTATTATTACGATTAAGAGTAAACATCAATGCGGATTGATAAAAAAATGAGGATTGATTTTGTTTTTTCTTTTAAAAATTGCAATTTAATTTCATAGAACAAAAAACTGAGAGGATGTGAACTTTTTCTAAACATTTTGTGATTTTGTATGTATAGGTTTCATTAAACCCTATACAATTTTGAACATAAAATATTGCATAAGTTATTAAACTTAAATTGTTCACTAAACTCTATATTTAAATTGAGTTTAAATATTGCATAAATTATTAAATCTAAATTGAAATACATAAAACACTGGCCAATGGTTTTAGTACTTTATATATAATTTTAAATATTTGAACACTAAGTATTACTCTCTCTGTCCAGTAAAATTTTGCTCACTTCTTTTTATACATGTTTTTAAAAAAAATCATATTTTAATTATAAAAAAATATATGTGGAATAACGAGTAAACAATATTGTTGGTACATACTCAATCTTGTTAATAAAGTAGAAAAAAATACTCAAAAGTTAATTATTTAAATAGAATAAATATATACTTTGTGGACCCAAAAATTGGTCTGAGCAAAATTTTACAGGACGGAGGGAGTATAAGGTTGAACACTAAGGGTATGTTTGTTTTGGGATGGGAAATCCGAATTTGAGATTTCGAAACTCCACCCCCCGTTACAGTTTGGGATTTTGATTCAGAATTTCAAAATTCCACCCTATAACACTATAAAAGTCAACTCTATAAATACATATAAACCCTATATAAATACCTATAATCCTATACTATAAAATTAAATCATACCCTACAAAAATCCCAAAACAAACACAAAATATAAAAAGTATTACAAAACCGATCTTTTTGTACAACCTGGTGATATGAATTCATCTATTCCAAATCACGAGAACAGTCGTTGCTAAGAAACATTACGTACGGTATATAATTCACTAGATTTTGAAATTCGGATTTCAAAATTCTCAAAATCCCAAATTCGAATTTCCCATCCCAAAACAAACATGCCCTAAGTGTGTAAGATTGAACACTGAGATTTTGAATTTTGGATTTTAAAATTAGTGAATGAATAATTCAATTTTAATTTCAATTTAAGTTTTGTACCTGATATTCAAATTTTCGTTTTAGAGTTTATGGTTTAGTACCTTACATGATACCCCTCATTACATTTTTTTCTTACACATTGTTTAGAAAATGTAATATTCAAACTCAATTCAATTTAGAATTTACATAAGTTTCTAAACTCTAAACCCTAAATTGAATTTGAAAATTAGGAAGATTCAAACTCAAATTCAATTAATGTTCTACTCCCTTCGTCCCCTAGGAATTTGCACACTTTCCATATATGGATGTCTCATACCAATTTGCACACTCCATAAAAGGAAATATATTCATAACCATCACCCTTAAAATATACTCATATTTACCCATATGTCATTACTTTTCCACACTCAATCTACTTTTTACTTTACTTTATTCATAAAAGATTACAAAACTACCCTTCAAAACATCACGGAGGGAGTAGTAGTTTATGTAACATTCAATTTCAATTTAAATTTTAGTAACTAATGTAATATTTAAACTCAATTTAGGTTTAAGGTTTATATTACATAAGTTACTAAAACTTTTAAATTGAAAATTGAATACTACATAAGTTACTAAAACATAAATTTAAATTGAGTCTGAATATTACATAGGACGAATAATTGAACACAAAGGGTAAATATCTGAACAAAGGGTGCCCTTTTTTGAAATTTTTTCCCGAGTACCTCACATGATACCCCTTGTTACATTTTTTCTTACAAATTTTTTCAGACACCTTATATTCAAACTCAATTTAAGTTTAATACTTATGTTTAGTACTATATATACCATTTAAGTTTAGTAATTTAGGTTTATGTTTAACACCTTATATATCATTTAAGTTTTAGTAACTTATGTAATATTCAATCTCAATTTAGATTTGAGGTTATCATTTAAATTTAGTAACTTATGTAATATTCAAATTTATTTTCAATTTAAGTTTTAGTAACTCATGTGATATTCCAACTCAAACTCAATTTAGATTTAAGGTTTATGTTTAGTATCTTATACACCATACATACCTACTTAAGTTAGGGTTCGATACCTTATTGACATTCAATTTATATGCGGAGTATGTAAATTTAATAAATGAATCAATCAATTTCAATTTAAGTTTATCACCTTATATAATATTTAAATTTAATTTAAGGTTTAGAGTTTAGTACCTTATCTTATGAAGGAGTGTTTAAATTCATAAATTTCCATTATCAGAAGAAAAATTAAAAAAAGATTATTCTTTGTTCAGATATTCACCATTTGTGTTCAAATATTCGCCCTATGTAATATTCAAACTCAATTTCAATTTAAGTTTTAGTAACTTATGTAATACATTCAATTTTCTAGTAACTTATGTAATATTCAAACTCAATTTAAGTTTAAGGTTTATATTTTAAATCTTATATATCATTTAAGTTTAGTAACTTATGTAATATTCAAACTCCATTTACATATAAGGTTTATGTTTGACACCTTATATATCATTTAAGTTTTAATAACTTATGTAATATTCAAACTCAATTTAGATTAGAGGTTTATGTTTGATACCTTATATATCATTTAAGTTTAATAACTTATGTAATATTCAAATTTATTTTCAATTTATGTTTTAGTAATTTATGTAATATTTCAACTCAAACTCAATTTAGGTTTAAAGTTTATGTTTAGTACCTTATACACTATACATACCTACTTAAGTTAGGGTTCGGTACCTTATTGACATTTAATTTATATACGGTGGTATGTAAATTTAATAAATGAATCAATCAATTTCAATTTAAGTTTAGTACCTTATGTAATATTTAAATTTAATTTAAAGTTTAGAGTTTAGTACCTTATGTAGAAGTATTTAAATTCATAAATTTCCATTATCAGAAGAAAATTTCAAAAAAGGAAACTCTTTGTTCAAATATTCATCATTTGTGTGCAATGTGTTCAAATATTCGCCCTATGTAATATTCAAACTCAATTTAAATTTAAGTTTTAGTAACTTATATGTAATATTCAATTTTCAATGATATTTTTTACCAATAGAGTCATTATCACAACCCATTCAACAAATAGGAACAACCACTTCAAATTTTGTCTAATAGCTTCATTTTGAATACAAAAAACCATAATTACCCTTATTATACAAATTGATTTAAAAATTCGAAATTGATATTAAATTTGATATTTATTCTGGCCACAATTTTCGCGTTTCATTCAATTCCTTAATATTAGGTTACAGAATGGGAAAGTCGTAGACTTTCCAAATTTTTGAATTTTCCAAATTTTGAATTTGAAAAGGTTCTGCAGATTCGATCAAAACATAATAAAAAATTTGGAAATTCGATATTCATCTTCAATTCAAATCATCTGCATCGGACGTCTTCAATCCAAATCAACTGCATCGCTCGTCTTCAATCCAATTCAACTGCATTGTACGTATATTCATTTCAATTTCTTGATTATTAATCCTGTATTTTTCATATTATCAATTCCGTCGTAGTTTTCATTGTCATATATGGTGTATTCTCGATTTATATTTCCAGACTGCATTATACTTTTTGATTTTGTATCAATCCATCATTTGTATATTAATCTCACCCCAATTCCACAGGCATCTCTAAATCGAGAAGACTTGACATAGATTATATTGTATTCTGCAAGTTTGATTGTAATGGGAAGAACAAACTTATTCGCGTATCTAAATCGACAACTTATGTAGATTTGGTTGCTAAAACAACAAGTCCAAGTTATGCAGGTAACATATCGATTGTTTACTCGGTGTCTAGCCTCAATAACATATGCATAGAATCTGATTCTGACCTCATCGGTATGGTAGAATTTTGTAAGGCGACGTCCGAGAAAATAGTTAATATATCTGTTGTGACAAGTAACCCAGCTGCACCAGGAAGTCAAATGATTAAATCTTTAAACGTGAATGACAATGTAGCAAGTCAACAATTGCATGTCATTCCCACAGCTTTATTGCATAACACCGAATCAAATGATTCAAGAAACATGGATAAGGGCAATCAACATAGATTAGATTTTGAAGGGGTGGGTAGTATTCCTAATTTTGACGTATGTCCAGTTGAGAAGAAGAAGACCTATTTGTTTGATCACTGGGTGAATATAATGGAAGGTGGTGTGGGGACTTTTTTGTTGGAGGTGCCTCTGAATTTAGGACTGAGTTGATAAAATACTCCACAAAACTCAACTTTAAGTACAAGTATAGAAAAAATGGACCCAGGTATGTATATGCAGTATGCAACGAGGCTGCAAACTCGAGCTGTGAGTGGTTCATCAAGGGAAAGAAGCTTTCTATGAATAATGCATTTATTGTTGCTAAAGCAAACCTAGTTCATAATTGTGTGGGAAATCTACTTCGGAAAAAAAAGTAACCAATTAGGACACAAAATAATTAAGCAGCTTGTTATTGATACTGTCAAAGGCAATCCTACTGTTGTTGTGAAGGATGTCATTCATCATGTTAATGAGGGATACGGTTTCACCCTTCCTTACTGGAAGGTTTGGCGAGGAATTGAAACTGCAAGAGATGATATATTTGGAAGCTATGAGGAATCTTATGACCAATTGCGTTGGTACTGTGATGCAGTCAAAAGGACAAATCCTGGAAGTATAGTAGACCAAGAGAATAATACCACAACCAACCGATTTGAACGAATTTTTGTTTCGTTTAACGCGTGCAAGGAGGGTTTTAAAAAGTGCAGACCCATGCTATTCATAGATGGGACATTTATGAAGGGTAGGTCCAAGGTCGTACTGCTTGCTGTCACGGCGAAGGATGGGAACAACGGTAACGAATATTTTCATATTACATTTAATAAATAGTGCATTGTTTCACATTTTTAGTTTATTTCATATTTACATAGATTTACTTTGCAACATATATGCAATTATTTTACCACTGATATTGTATTTCAAAACTTTTATTCTTTATACAGGACTGTTTCCAGTGGCATTGGTTGTAGTATCTGCTGAGAATAGGAACAACTGGGCATGGTTCCTTATCAAATTGCGTGATCTTATCATTAATGAAAAGAAGATCATTTACATATCAGATAGGAATCTAGGTTTGATGTCGGTTTTCTATGATGTATGGGATGAGTCTGCACACTTCTACTGCTTATACCATTTACTTTTAAACCTGAGGGGCAAATTTGGTGGTGGTTGGAACACCCAACATCGCGATAACATGGCTGATATATTCAAGCAATGCGCATACGCCCCAACAATCACTGTTTTCAAAGAGAAACTGGACGTTTTTAAAGCAGTTGGTGGTCAGATTGCAGAACAATGGCTTGAAGACATGCCTTACAAACAATGGGCAGTTGCCTACTCACCTCATATCAAGCGATACGGTGAGATGACTTCTAATGCAGCAAAGTCTTTTAACTCGTGGATTCGTGAAGCTCGATCTCTACCAATTACTTATATGCTAGACTCTATCAGGAAAAATATATCACAATAGTTTGTGGAGAGACGTGAAAGAAGTAATAAATGGACCGAATTGCTTGTTCCTAGCAAAGAAGATTTACGGAACGAGCTGGAAAACATAAGTGCATCCTGGGGTGTTTCAATTTATCCTAATGGTCAGTTTGAGGTGCGTTCGAGGACATTTGTCACAGTTGATTTGGAGTATAAAATATGTACATGTTTTAAATGGCAGCTTACAGGATTCCCGTGTGCACATGTTGTTGCTGTTATTAAGAAGCATTGTGATTCGGTATTCAACCTTATTGACAATTGCTTCTTTACATCCACATATAAACAATGTTATGCAGAAGACCTAATTCCTGTTCCAGAGACAAAACGTTTTGAATGCAATCCTGAGCCTACCACTGAAAAAATACTCCCACACATCCTCAACAAACCCCCTGGAATACCCAATCAAAAAAGAATTACGTTATATGGAGAATTTCGTAGAGTAAAGCCTACACCTTGCAAACGATGTGGCAAAACAGGTCGCCACGATCCCCAAACCTGTGCTGCTGTTTTTGGAACGGACAAGACTAACTTTTAGAAGTAGTGAAACACAACATTTCATTGTGTAAATCTTATTTATTTATTAGTTTTTTTTTCAGCTCCTTTTCGATATACTTATCAGTTTATCTTATTGTTGAATTGATGCTTTGTTCTTTCCATTATTCCTATGTTTACACACAAACTCTTATATTTCCAGATGTGTTAAGAGTCCAATTAACATGCGTTTTATATTATACTTATCAGACTTATATATATTTCTTTTTTTATATCATTGTACAATCGACTTGTTCAAGAAAAAGTCAAAAGCTTAATCCATATTCTAATAACTTAATCCATAAGTTTGAATCATATAATGTATTAATAGTTTTACTAATACTCTAAATCAACTGCATCGTTGCCTCGGTATATGTTCACTGCACACTGCATACATACGCATCTTTCTTAATTAATATGAACTACCTACTGCACATGTAGTAAATCGCGCATATAGCCATGCAGTTCTCAAAGCATATATAGGTATTACCTGTCGGTTACGACCGTTTCGTACAACTACGAATGCATATATCTTCATTAACAGGATCCTCTTATGCATTATTAACTATATTTACTTACTCAACACTCACTTCACTGGCATATGCATTATGAACTTCATTGGATGTGTTCATTCTGTTGTTTTTTATACATACGTTAGTGCATATATAGTTGTGCATACTTAACTGCATTCAGTTATTCATGCAAATCGCTCTGCATTTTTTGAATTGGGCTATAGAAGTTTGGGGTGATGGAGAACTTCATATAAGATTAAGGGTAATGCTATATTTTATTGAGTTTTCTTGTGTAAACTTGGATGACTATTTACTTTTCCACCCTTTTTTTTTTACTTATCAATTGTATGCACGAGGTGTTTATGCACATTTCCATGCATATATAACATGCATACCTATTTGTATTGTAAAATGCAAATGCATATCAATCTGCATCTTATGAATGACACATGTCCACATGTCTTTTTATGTACATTAATTTGCATAAAATATTTCATCTACAAATTGCATAATGGTCGAAAATGCACTATCACATTAACGTAAATATATGTACAAGATGTCAAATAATGCAAGTAGGAACTAAAGAGCCGAAATGTAGCTAATAAATGTTATAATTTAACTGTTTTAAAAAAATTGGTAAAAATAGTTTTTATAAATTTTTTTTAATATTTATTACACCCCACGTTCTCAAAATAATATTAATATGTATTAAGAAAAAAAAACGGCTATACATTATGTCCACCATGTACGTGTCCATGATCCTGAAAACGTTTCTCCCCCACTAATTATCATTTACAATCTATAAATTACAGGCCATCCTTTAATATCTCTCCAATCCTTCTAACAACCTATATCCCAGTTCAAAAAAATTCACCCCACCAAAATGGAGAATTCTAGAATCTCTTCCTGACGAAATTACTATATCTTTTCTATTGTTCCTTCTTCCACAAGTTCTATCTAAATATAAATGTATTTGTAGGATATGGAACTCAATAATATGTTCTAAGTGGTTTATCGAAGCACATATGTTCAATATGAAAGCAGGTAATAATTTTCCATTGATACATAAATACCATGTTGCTAGCCCACCAATATCTTATGAATTAAAACTCTGTAAGGGTGATAACATCGTTTATAGGCAAATAGCAAGGAATCACGAAGAATCCAAGGTATTGGGTAGCTATAATGATCTAGTATTATTCTGCAATACTAGAGACCAATATACTATTAAAAACCCCACTACTAAACAATATATAATTGTTCCAAATCTACCGATATCATTTCCCAAGGGTCACGATGTAGCTTGGTTTTATTTTGGGTTTGGTTATGTTAAAAATTTGAATGATTACATCATAATGAGAATTGCATATCTTTGGGCTGAAATTGGTGGAGTGACCGAGGTTAGTATTTTCTCACGTAATTCGAATTTGTGGTCAAAACTTCCTTCGTTCCCTTTTGATAGTTATCCATGTGCAAATGCCTTTTTTGTCGGTGATCTCTATCATTGAAATATAAGTTTTGGACGTGGTGATCATAGGTTGGCTACATTTGATATAGAGAGTACGTGGTATTTATTCTTTGGTTACCATTCCAGAGTTTAAGTATCACCCATGGAACTTACAAGTCCAGGGGTTGGATGACAATACAATTGCAGTCTACTGTAGTAGTTTGAGCGAAGTGGAAGGTAGTTTTTATAGTAAGTTTTTCTTTTAGATGCATATCCTCCACTACGCAAAAGAAGGTCCTACATGGTCAAGTATTATGATTTTAAGAAAAACTCTATTATCAAACAAATATCATATATGCCCAATATCCTTCTTGAATGTAGATAGAACGAAAATACTCTTCATCGTCCAACCATGGGGAGACTACTATTGCTATAATACTATTTTCAAGACGTTTCAGCTCTGCGCAAAATATGAAATGACATATGGGGTTCAACATGCATTTAATTATATTCAGAGTCTTTTATCTCCAGGTGTTTGTTAGTTATACATAGATAGTTGAAGATTTTTTATTATATACTCCCTCCGTCCGCCTATAAGCTTCACGTTACTTTTTGGCACAGAGATTAAGAAAAGTGATTAAATAATAGATATAGGGTGTGTTTGCAAACAATAGTAGTTGATTCAAAGTGATTAAAGTTGATTTTTGTAGTAAAATTGAGAGTAGATGATGTTTTAAAAATAAGCACTTCTAATCAATTTTTTAAATGTTGTGGCGTATGTCATACAAATCACTTTTTATAATTTTACAAAAAACACCCTTATTACATTTGAATAAATAATGGTAAAAATAAAATATTATTTAAATTGTGAGGGCAAAATTGTAAAATTAGTGAGTGTAATGATTAGAAGCACTTAGAAGTTGTTAGAAGCATGGGGAGGGGTGCTTGACCAAAAATGTTTTTAAGTAATTAATTTAATCACTTACTTGTGTTTACAAACACTTTAAAAGTGATTCTATTTAAAAAGAAGTGTTTTTAAGCACATAGTTTTGTTTGCAAACACCCACATAGTACAAGTGATGTGATTGAGAGATGAGAGAGAAAAGGTAAGATATAAAGTGAAGGGTAAGAAAAAGTACTTACAAAAAAAGGTATGAGAAGCTTATAGGCGGACGGAGGGAGTATCATTTATCTTAGTCTTATTTATCTATAATTTGTAGTAGTTGTCATTTTTGTTTTATAGAAGTCATTTTATTTCTTTACGGAATAATTATTTATCATTAGGATGATTTTGCCACATATATGCACTATAAAATTAATTCAAACAACAAAAACAATACATTATACATCAGTTTATGCCGTATAAGTTTACAAAAAAAAAAACCAAATTTTTTTTTTAACTGAAGTATATTATGTAATATTGTATATTATCACATAAAAAATATGAATAATAATAATATACATATATATTTGGCGGGATATGATTCCTATTAAATGTATCAAGTGAATTTAATTTTACTACATCGTGAACCGCTTCCATTGAAATACGAATAGACACATTCATTCAAATGATGGAAGTTGAAAGGTTTTTAAATAAAGGCAGTGACTTTTCAGATTTTATTTATTGTTTGCCAGACAAACCAAACATACGCAATATCACTCTGAATCGTCTTCACTAAGTTAACCAAAACATATCTCCAAAAAACCTTCCAGCAATCACCAGTAAACAATTAACATTAACAACCATGTCAACCCGATGTTCATCCCCTCCGAAATCAGAGACCAATTTCTGAACTCATTAGATCCAAAACCCATTGGCCGAATGAAGCGTGTTGATAGACATTGGAATCATCTGATATCTTCCAAACCTTTTGTCGATTCTCAACTTGATCGGGTCAAGAGTAAGCAAAAGTAGTCCTTCATACACAAGAATCATGTTTCTAATCCACTAGTTTGTTACCTGCCTGACGGATATGGTCAACCTGGTACGAGGCGATTTATTAGAGAAGATTCAGATAATTTTGAGGTTCTCGGTTCGTACAACAGGTTAGTTTTGATTTGCACCACTGTTGATGATTTTATTTTGGATAACCCTTGTACAAATCAAAACCTCATTTTACCTCCCATTCCAGAAAACTTAAGACCTTATTTATCAGAAGAACGTGCTTATTTTGGTCTTGGCTATGATGTTCTGCATGATGATTTTTTGGTTATGCGAGTTTCCCGTTTTCTTCAATTAGAAGATTACATTTCTTCAATTATGTTGTACTTTAGAAATTTGAACTCCTGGTGTTCGCTTCCTCCGTTTCCAAGCCAATTTCCTCCCTGTGAAAATTCATTATATATTGGAGGACTTTTTCATTGGAACGTTAGATCACGGAATGATCATGCAATTGTAACTTTTGATTGCAAAGCTCGTGTCTATGAGTAGTTTGATATGCCTGCTTTTATACTTCAGCCATGGACTTGTAGGATGGAGGGGCTTGATGACAATAACCTTGCCGTATATGCTGATCTATTCTTGGTGGATGAGTTTGGTGTCAGTCGATATTTTATTGAAGTGCATATTCTAAATTATTCGAATGATGTTAGAACTTGGTCGACTTTTACAATATTTAGGGAAGAAAATTTGCCAGACGATTTTGCACTCGAGCCAATATGCTACTTGAACACAGCAAGGACACAACTAATGTTTAGTGTTAAGCTTTATGGTACGTTTTTCTCTTATGAAATTGTTACAAGGAACTTTCGAAAGATGGATGAGATTGAATCATGGCCAGGTTGTGCAAAATCCTACAAGTACATGGACACTCTCGTATCACCTCACCGTAATTTAGCCATATAGTGTAGATAATAGTAGTTTATGTAGTTTTTTTAGCATCTTAAGTATGCATTTATTTATTAAGTATTTCCTTTTGTAGTTCTTTTGTTGTTTTTTATGTGAATATGCAGAATGTAATGTTGTTAGCCGTTTTTTTGTAATACAACTACTTTAATTCATAGTTAATCTATTCAATGTTATAAATTCAATGTGCATATCAAAATGAATTATTCATATATGTACCAAAACATACATATATTCCTTTTTCTTGCATCACTACAGTTTTTGTTTGTGCATGTGCTAACGAATATTCATTACGTCTTGTAAAATTGAAGCGGATTTCTTGACTATAATATAGTCAACTTGTTTTTTTTTTTAAATTGCAAATTAATTTTGTATGCATGTTCAACTCAGTAGTCAAAATTCACACTTATGGAAAGAAATGACCATTTAACATATGTTTCAAAAAAAGACAATCATGTATTTTTTGAAACATCAAAAATTATGAAGAGTTACCATGTAGACAACATCAATTAATAACAAAATATATAAATCCAACAGTTCATGTCACATTTCAAAACAAAAAGGCCAACTCATGAGTAATGAAAATGACTAATAGTTCAACTTGTTTTTCCAAAACAACTACTTAGTCTTTATCAAACACAAACAAAATGATAATCATAATTTAACTAAACTAAGAACTGGAATAAGTAGAAAAGCTTGAATTGTCTAGACTTCCACAGATATAGTTATTCAAAAGTCATATGCATCGGATCAACAAATTCAACGATTCTAGCTCGCATCGTGCTTGCTGCCAGTTTGCCGAATTCACCCGACTGCGGATCTTCACCTTTATAAATAAATTCTATTTCCTTGCAAACAATCACACCGCAGTCTACCGAATCAGCTCCCTTGGGTATTTGAATGGCATTTTTAGAAATGGATGATTACGCTGCTTTGCTTTGAACAAACTGACCAATCTTGCATCTATAAACTTCACCTTTAATAATTTGAAAACAAATAAACAAACAAAAACATTATTAAAATGCTAAATACAATGCATTCAACTACAAAATTCAAATAAAAATCTAACATTCGAAAAACTTACAACATTCAATGACTCCGTCATGCATGTATCTTCATGAGCTTTTGTTCTTGGTGGAAGAGAGTTATAAAATGTCCATTCCCTTGTGGTGAGATCAAGTTTTAACAATGTCCAATGGTCAACGGCTTTTAAACCACTTGATGAACACAGTTCACTTACATTGATGGGGAATAAAAAGATGTTTTTATCTAAGTTGTCCTCAATCACTTTTCCTACCAGGGAGTAGAAAGATTTCTTCTTGGAAACATTACGATTGGTAATCATTGCCTACAAAATAAATGATAACAACAAACTTATAGATAATATTTAACTTTAATATATAAAACGATTATATTCATAAACCAGTAAAATGATTTTTGCAGAATACCCACTACAAAATAATGGGGAAATGGGGACGGGGAAGGCATCGGATCTGCCCTCACTAATGATGAAGGCAACGGCAAAGGTGACGGCAGTGTGCCGATGCCAATATGCTCGATGCTATTTAAATGGCATCGGATTTGGGAAAAACTGTTGCCTTTTGGCAACGGCAGGTGGCCGTTACCTTTTGGCAACGGGCCCACTGCCGTTACCAAATTGCATCGGGCCACTGCCGTTACCAAATTGCATCGGGGCCACTGCCGTTACCAAATTGCATCGGGGCCAAGCAGTAAACACCCTCACACGTCTAGATTCTGGCCTCGTTGTGTATAGAACAGATCGTAACATATCAACCCATGCATTGATTACCTAAAAGTATGCAAATTATTATCATATATAAGTACAAACAAATTAAAAATGTATTTATTGTATTCCGTAGTACAATAGAGTTATGTAAAATATTTACCTGACTTGTAATTCTTCAATTGTTTAGAATATCAATCAACATCTGTACCGAGACATCAACTAGTGGTATATCAGCGTGCCAAACAATGCAACTGCAATATGCACTAATTTATCAATACAATATATATAGACAAAATCATTCAAGCATCACATATAAATAATTATAAAAGAATTAGGTACTAAGTACTCTTTACTTATTGTGGACCATTATTCTTTAGCTCTGAGAATATCTGTTCTCTAACATATGCAGAAGATTTCCTAACAGTTGCCAATTTATTGTTGAAAGGATACGTAACAACTCCTTTTGGTTTGTTATCCACCACTAAATTCTTCGACGCATCATCATCGTCATCATTGATTTCATGGACCACATCAAGTTCTTTTGTAAGGGGTTGAGGGGATACTGTTATAGCTTTCCGGTCGTCTGTTATTGTTTTTCTCTTAATCCTATCCACTAATGAACTTGGAGATGGCCACGTGGTCTTCTTCTGCACTACACTCTTAGGTGTCTTCTCACAAGACTTTAATATCTCCTCATTTAAATCATCAACAGTTATCTTTCCCTTATCAAAAAATTGTTCATCGATATCTTGCTCTGCAGAATTGTCAAATGCAGATTGAATAATATCATATTCAATCAAAGATTTCGAACACAATTCAGAAGTGACTTCTAGATTCTTGCTCAATCGTTGATTCTCAGCTTTCAGACCTATGATGACTTCGTCTTTAGTTCTCATTTGTTGCTCGAACTTTGCACTCTCATCTTCAAGCTTCTTTTTCATATTAATTAACTCAAAAGCAGAATCCTCAATCCTTTTAGCATACTGATCATTTGCTGTCTTCAACTTAAAAATTTCTGCATCCTTTTCCATCAATTCTTGATCACAACGTACCCTCACCTCTAGAATCTGTTTCTGCAAAATTCCAATTTGAGACAAATAATCATCAACTAATGTAGACTGATTAACCTCAGTGACAGGTGCCTTCCTCTTCTCATTGGAATTCATGTTCTCACCTACAACAACATTTTCTACAGCCTTATCCTTCACATTGCCATCCACTGCTGCATTCTCCACATCTTCGACATTACCAGATTCACGATTAACTTCCTTACAAACTTTTAAAACTGGATCCTCACCGTCAATCAAGTCCATCCCAGCAGATAAATCTTTGTCAAACCCAATATCGAACGATGGGCATTCAACCGTGAAACTCTTCTTTGATTTTGAATTGGACCCAACCTCGAACAATTTTGAAGATGAATCCTGGAAAATATCACTCTGCCTTGCACCCACATTTAACTCTGTCTACATTTCATTCGCCCCCATATCAATACCAGATGACACATTTTCATCAATAGCAAACGTTCCAGTTCCTCCTAACCTTGAGCTTGTTTATGCGCATCTGAAACGACGAACTTCTGAAAGCTGCTCCTTTTCATCAGTTGTAGGTTTAGGTTCTTCCGTGAAAACCTATATTCAATAAAAATATAAAAACAAATTAAGTATACGATGAAAATATACATTAAAGAATAAGTTATGCTTAACAAATATTAACTTTGGTTTTGCGAGTCAGTTTATCACATAAGATTGCAGCATGCACTTTATTTGTATCTCATTTGAGGAACCGAGAAAAAGCAGATGGATTGAATGGCTTAACAATCCTTGTATGCTCGCATAACCAGAACTAAAAAAAATTAAATAAGTTAAACATTGTCTAAAAACAGTAAAACAATATAAACCAAACAATCGTATTGAAAATGAATAATTGAAATAAATGTACCGGCAACAACATAGCACAACCACCGGACTTCAGCTGCTTGCTTCTCTTAAGTTGACTCTTCAATTGGTCAACTATAAAAGTACTCCAGTCGTATTTGTAAATGTCTGAGAAGTTTTCAAGGTAATGGGTCAACTGCCATGGTACAGCTGAGCTCCGAACTGGACATAGAAGAGCAACCAACATATAACAACAAACTAATCTTGCCACATCGCGACAGGATTCATCGTACTGTTGCCTCACAACCTCCTTCAACTTTAAAAGGACAGGAAGTTTATACAAAGATTGATATTGTCTTGGTTTTGCTCGCATATCATTACCGAAACATCGCATTACCCATGCAGGATGCTGATAATCATCTACTCGTTGCCTGATCTCATCAGTTCCACAGCTAATTCCGAAAATAAGTTCTGCATCATGTTTTGATAAGGCTACCCTTGTTCCTCCGATTACAAAACTTTCTGTATCAAAGTCAAACCTTCTAACAATGTCCACGATGTCACTCTCGAATTTCAAACATCTCTTCTTTAGTGAGGGACTAACATTGAGGCAAACAGAGTTGAACAAAAGCCAGAATGGAGTTTTCTTCAGATGTACTATATGCTGGTCTGTGAATGGAATTTCCTTCAAGACTTTGATAGTTGTCCTCAAATTTGACCTATAGTAGGTCTCGGTCAAGTCGACTTCTACTCCAACTGAAACAGAAAATGGGCTTTTTATATAAAAAATTACTTTATATATATATCATACTATGCAGCTGTATTGGTTCTGCAGTATTACCAAAGCAGTTTTGAGGCTCGATTGCTTGGACTTCTTTTTCCTTCCTGACATGCTTTTGAACCCTTTGGTAGCTTTCTGTATTACTTTCTGCAATTTCAAAAACACTTATTTTATTACTACAGGAAATCATATCTGTTATTTAAGAAACTATATAAAAAACAGATATATATCTTAATCTTATAAGAAATAAAATAAATTTAATGCATTATTACTATTATAAAATCTTTTACAATTACCTTCCGATTCAGATGAGCTATATTTACTTCTCCTATGTTTACTGCCACCATCACTCTCAAAATCTATAAATACAAGAAAAAATATTGTGATTATTAAGAATAAGCAACTACTAAAATTAATAGTAATACAATCTGTTTAAATGCATATCATACTTGCATAACCTGAATCTGATATCACATGAGAGCCCTTTGACGGACGTTGACCTGCAGAATATTGATTTTACATAAGCTATGAATTCACAAAACTAGACAAATTCCACTAACACAAAAGTAGTGACATAGTACATAAACCTTTACGTTTTTCATCTTTCTTTTCTTCCCTCCTACGCTTTTCGGAAGATCTTGTTAATAAATAAGAATAGTAATTGGTTATGGATCACTGTTTCCAAATATCATCTTCATCTTGTTCTTAATGTACTGACATGTGTAAGTTGTTAAATTACCTCTTGTTTCTACACGCCGTACGCTCTCATCAATAATTTTCTTTTGTTTCCCACTTCCCCTGCTTGATTCTTCACCCAATCGATCAGCTGGTTTCCTGGTTCTTACCATCTTTACATATAAAATAGTACATATATGTGTAAGTGCACTGAGACAAAACATATAAGTGTTATATGCACTGGATCATACATACTACTATTTCACTAAAATAATACTACAAAATATTCAGTCCATACTACACGTATTTGTAAAAAAACACCCATTATTTTATAAAACTTAGCAGCCCGACCAAATTCTGTTCTTTTTTCATAAAAAACGAATTTCATTGTTGCTATCACCAAAACCATTTAATAAAACATCGATTTTCTAGGGTTTACATCCTTCGTAAGTTAATGTTATGCACTTTCTTAGTCAAAATTTTGCAAATAAACTCTACGAAACAACACATGCAGTTTACCCACTTTTTTTTTGATCAGGCAAGAAATGATTTTATTCCAGAAAGGAGGTTTAGAAACAACAGCTTGGTACAAGCTGTACCATAGCAAAATAAAGAAAAAACATAGCACAAAGATGAAATAATTCTGCTCCTTCTGTCCCTTGCCAATTCAGTCCTCCAAGTATAGTATAGGCTCCTTGAACCATTCTGCAAAAGAAGTATGCTTCATGCTGATGTTGAGACAGCTAAACCAGCTCCACAATCGGACTTTAATCTCGTCGGATACTCTCCTTGCCTCCCAATTCAGGTTCTCGAAAATTATTTTGTTCCGCCATCTCCATATCACCCATACGATGCATATCCACATCCCTATTGCTCTCTTGCGACCTTTAGACCCTATGAGAATTCCCGAATGAGCCAAGAAATGCTCGTGAACCCGATTGTGCAGCGGCATGACTACATTAATCCACTTGTAACTCTCCTGCCAGATAGCGTAGGTTGCCTTGCAGTTGAGAAATAGGTGTGATATCGTTTCCGCTTCATCGCCACATAGAGGACACAGAGCTTCTTCTGCCGTTTGTAGGATCTTCCTTCTCACTAGATTATCTATGGTTGGTAATCTGTTTTGTAATAGTCTCCAACACATGGCTGCTGCCTTGACTGGTACTATTTTGCTCCATGCAGTTTACCCACTATGAAATCCATCTTTTCAAGTATCGTCTACAACAAATACTTTGAACTAGAGTTTGATTTTCAATATCTCAGAACCATTATTGACCAGAAAACCATTAAAATCAAACATGCAGATGACCGCATACCTGATGCAGTGAATCGTCGTCCTCGTCGCCGGAAAATGCAGATAAGGATGTAACAATCGCTAGAAGTAAATGCAGAGTGCAGAAATCTCGAAGCTCAAGCAAGTGAAACGAATTAATGAGGATACCTATTTTTTAGAAAATTTTTAAATTTTGGAAGCGGCTTAAATTTCGCGTTTTTCGAGATCCTCTCTTAATCTATAATTATGGTATTTAGTTGACCTGTTAATTTGAATTAAGAAAATCGAATTGTTTCAAATTAGTAAAAGGGTATAATTGTCTTAGATTGTAAGTTTTATTAGATAAAACTAGTAGTGAAATGACCTTATTAATAATTTACCCATTTTCAATTTAAGTTTATGTTTGATACATTATACACAATTTAAGTTTTAGTAAATTATTTTAAACGGTTTAATATCCTATGTATACAATTAAAAAATTATTTTAAATTTGTTTTTGTTAAATTTAATGTTTAGTGGACGCAGTTGGCTAATATATGCTTAACTTCCTTCCTATTGTTAAGCCACATATTATTAAGTGGTCAAATAACTTTTTTTATTTTTTTAATACGCATAATAAAAAAATTAAATTAAATTTAGCGGTGGTGGTGGATACCACCGGCGTTTTACTCTGTTTTTTGTTACACTGAATTCGCCGTCGAAATTCCCGTCGCCGGTGGTTCAAATTCTAAAATTAAATATACCTAAAATCAAAGCCTCAGACTAGTTCAAATTCCTCTGATTTCACAGCACGAAAAAAGAAAATAAAAACCACGCATAACAGAATTGCAAGAAACTCGAATCAATCATATTTTGATCTGCTTATGGAAGAATCAAGTAGAAATAGATAATAAATTCACACCAACTCACCACTAAAAAAACCTAGATCTACGCCATTGTCACCGTCAACCCGACGTCGATCTGGGAGCAGGGTCCGCGCCCCCTCGACATCGCTGCCTCATCCGCCATCTAAAAAGTCCGAAGCCACACCGTCCTCTTCCTCGGGCTGACGGCACAGCTGGGCTTCAGTCGGACGACGACAATTTTTCTTGGGGCAGGAGAGAGGGGAGAGCACGCGTAGGGCGACTACCATTTTTATTGGAGGCCGATGGCCATTTTTCTCCAGAAAAATGAGAAGGGTTTGAGGGAGAGGAGAGAAAGTTAACGCGTGAAATGAGGGAGGGTGTGCTGTACACTTGAGTGTTTTGGGAGAGGGTGGGAGTTTGATAAATGTAAGATTTGAATGACTGGAAAGAGAAAAGGGTATTATAGATCATTTAAATTCCATTTTGTTTGTAATTGCAACTAATTTTTTGGACTATGTCTAGTCGCTATAGTTCTTATAATTGTGTATCCCATGGTTAATAATCTCTTGTTACTTGTTAGACTGTGCAACGTTTTTTTTTTTTTTTTTTTTTTTTTTTAAGGTTTACAAGATCAACAATACATGATAGATAATACAATTCTAAGTTCTAGATCTTTCAAACCACATAGAATCAACTCGGCATCGTTGCTCCATCCAATCTTGAGGAAGAGGGAAACGAGTGAAACCTTTGTCCACCAAGAGAGAACAAATCTTCATTTTTCAATACGAGACACCCCTCACTAAGGTATCAACATATCAAAACAATATAGATAATAACATGCAGCCAAAGGATCACCAAGCACCGGAGTTCTCTAGGGACATCCAAATCCCAATCACCAACAGGTCAAAAAGAGGGAAAAACGGGTCCCAAAAGAGGGAAAACAGGTCACATAGTAGGGCAGCGGGACGCATAAAGCGTAGGGGAGTCGGAAAAAACTGACGGCAACATAAATAAAAAATAGACTAGAAACATG
Organism: Galeopsis tetrahit; assembly: GCA_963675135.1. NCBI lineage: Eukaryota > Viridiplantae > Streptophyta > Magnoliopsida > Lamiales > Lamiaceae > Galeopsis > Galeopsis tetrahit. The sequence continues at coordinate 61,015,054 of OY776132.1, forward strand.
ACACTACCAATACTGGAAAAAAAATCTATCTAAAAAAACCATAAAAAGAGAACAACCGATAAATTATTCAAACGGTCACCGTGGCTCCGTTAGGACAGATCTATCTGTTGAACCCTACTATCCATTTGAAGAAAGCTACATAGACTAAGCTAAGCAATGGTGAAGAGAAAAAAACCAATGGAAGGCGACGGTGGCGGCGGTTTCAGGTGACGGCGGTGACGGCGGTTACAGGCGACGGCGGCGGCAGCAACGGCGGTACAGTGATTTCTAGGTAGATCTAGCCAGGTCTGTACCTATTTCGGAAGGGGATGGCGTAGAAAATGTATGCGGTAGTGGCGGGACACACTTTTGACGACGGCGACGGCGAGCACACCGAAAGCGGAAACCTTCGTCACTCTACATACCTTCAAGGTCAGATAGGATGGAGTGGAAGGGGAGGGTGGGGCGGCTGAGTGGGGAGGTTGTATAGGAGGGCGGCGGTTTCTAGTGAGAGAATTTTTACAATAGGGTTTCTTTGTATGTTCACTTTTTAGTGACTGTGCTCAGGTTTTGACCAACGACTTCATTTAACTTTTCTTGAGGAATGATTCACTTATAATATCGATCATCTCACACTTATATTTCATACTCCCTCCGTCCCATACTTGAAGGCACAAATGAATTGGGCACGAGTTTTAATGAATGAATTGTTTATTAGTATTGTGTAAAATAAAGTGGGGGTAGTAAAGACTTTTCAACTTTATAAATAGTAATAAAGTTACTTTTTAGTGTAATAAAGTAGTGACACTTGTTGTAATATTGTGATGTTTTAAGGAAATTGTTTAAAAGTGTTTTTGCTATTTTAGGTAATGTGCCTTCAAGTATGAGGCGCCTAAAATGGTAAAATGTGTCTTCAAGTATGGGACGGAGGGAGTATTATTTTTCGCTTTTGATTTTAAAAAATTTATCGTTTCAACTATTTTTACCATTAATATACATAAATTATCCATATTTAAATCTCTACGATTTCTTATTTTCAATATTAAAAATATATTTATGTATCTTCTTTCCAAAATTAGCATTACCTTTTTTTTTTTTTTTTATCTTGATATATTTTAGAATAAATTATGAGAATTTAATGAGGGAAAATAAAAAAGAAAAGAGAAATACTATTTAATGTGTCAATTTTTTTTGGTAGGGCCATAAAATGTTATACAAACTCCAAATGTTAGACACACTCCATTAAAATTTAAAAATTAAAATTTATTACTAAACATACTCCAATTCTTTTATATTTATCCTTTATCATTCAAAACAAATACAAATTGAATAAAAACTAAAAAAATATTACTCTCCTTAATCAGTTCTATTTATGTTCATCGAAATCTAGGCAAATCTTCAACCAAATCTTCAAACGAATCTAAGAAAATCTTCAAGTCAACTAAATATATTTTTTAAGAGATATGTATCCTCCTCGTGCAGTCATGTCTTGAGACATAAAACATGAAATATATAATTGCATGTATCCTTCAATTCCAACTTCTTCCTCTTCTTGAACATTATCGTATTTTTTTAATACTATTTCTCCGGGCCACAACTTTGTCGGAGTGGATGGCTCTCCGGTAAAACATAGCGTGGCAATTCCGTACGGGTGCAACAAATATTTCAATGTTAAAAAGATTCCAACTACAAGCACTATTAAAAGTAGCCTATAATCCCTGCCATCATGATTAGGGTTTTGTGATCGTGTTCTCAAGAGGAAAAGAAAGGAAGAAAACGGCGTGATGTGTACGGCGTATTTAAGATTTTCCGAAATTTCAAAGCCTGTCCAATTTCAAGGCCAACAGAAAAAATAATACTCTATTTTTTTTTCTCCAATATATTTTTTTTTTATGTAGGAATAGCTCACTTATTAAAGAATATAATAGTGTAATATATTATAGAAATAGTATAATATATTATAGGAATAGTATAATATTATATTCAATCAACGTTAATAAGATGATAACAGTGGTACACTATATTTAGGGATTACAAGAGATATAAAAGGAAATAGATCATAAATAAAAGATTACTACCTATAATATATTATACTATTCCTATAATACATTATACTATTCCTATAATATATTATTCTATTATATTCTCTAATACCTCCGATCAAGCGAAGTTGGGAATGTAAATGAACACAAGCTTGGTATGCAACAGTCCGAAGCGAGTTTGAGATAGAAATTTCGTGAATTCATCCGCAAAACAATGCACTTTTATTGTCATACAACAGGAGAAATAACGGAAATTCAGAATCACCAAATAGGACATGCCAAGGCGCAAAAAAGCGGGAAGCAAATGGATCGAAACACCGAAATCCTTCGAAGGACGAACGATGACAGAAAATTAGACAAGAAACACTTGCAAGTGTGTCGAAAGTAGTTGATTCGAGCACAAACCAGATAGATATGAGGGGCGAGCAACCAATGATATCGATCATGGGCTCTTCGGATATAGAGGAAAGTAGAAGAAAAAGGATGTGGCGTGAGGCTATAGAGAAAATTAGAGTATAGGTGAGTGTGACTAACACCATATACGTGAAAACGGTCATGGAGATAGCATGATCGACCATGAGAGGAAACGAGGAGACTTGCTCGCTCGAGAAAAAGAAAAGGGGGGATAAAAAAAATAAGGCGGCAACGAGGGATACCTGCTCGTCGAGGACGCCGAAAAAATTGAGAAGAAAGGGGAAGGGGCAAGGCAGCGACGGGGGATACCTAGAGCTAGCAAATCGGGCCGCCCGGTCCAGCCCAACCCATCGGGCCAAGCGATGTTCATCGGTTGGGTCGGGCCAGCACATGAATTAGTCGGGCCTATAAAATTAGAGTCCAGCCTAGCCCATCTGGGCCAAGGGGACTAACGGGCCAGCCCAGCCCATGAGTTTTTTTTTTTTTTTTTAATATTTCTAGCAAAAATTATATATATATAATTTGATGTGTTGGTCACATATAATTTTTATTTATATAAATAATTATAATTAATAATATAAATTACTAATGTGTTAAATATACATAATTTATAAATGATATAACTATATACTCCCTCCATCCATCAAATGTAGTCTCATTGGGGTGATATAACTATATACTCCCTCCATCCATCAAATGTAGTCTCATTGGGGTGGGGCACAAGTTTTAAGAAAAATGTAGATAAAGTAGATAAAGTAAGGGTATTATAGGGTATATATTGTGAGGTCCATTGTGAATAAAGTAATTGTTTGTGAATAAAGTTGATGGCAAATTGAGTAATTAAGTGATGGTTGAAGGGTAATAGTTTTCATAAAGTGTATGAGACTACATTTGGTGGACAAAAAATATAAGGTAAATGAGACTACATTTCATGGACGGAGGGCGTTCTATATAACAAGCTTAAATATAATTATAAATAATTCATAAGTTCAAAATTCAAATTCAAAATAAAATAAAAGACACAATAATATTTAAATATAAGGCATTTTACTTATTTTAATTATTTATTTGTCTAAAAAAAAATTTGATCGGGCCAAACGGGCTGTCCATGGGCCGACGGGCCAAATTCAGCCTAGCCCATCGGGTCGGGCCAAATAGGCCCAGTTCTATATGGGCCTGTAATTTTGGAGCCCAGCCCATACTGGGCTTCGGCCCATCGGGTCGGGCCTAAATTGCCGGCTCTAGATATCAGCCCGTCGGAGACGCCGAAAAAAAGAGTTTCAGTGTATTAGGCTAATAACATGTGAGAATTATATTGAATCACCGTTAATGACATGATAAGAGTGGTCCACTATATATACGGAGTACAAGAGATACACAAGGAAATACTCCCTCCATCTTTGAATAAGTGTCATTTTGGCATTTTTCAACAAATTAAGATTATAAAGTGTGGTCCATATTACCCTTAATTAATTATAGCTAATTTTGATATAGAAGTTTTGTTTGATAAAGAATGTGGTCAAGAATGTAGCTATTATTCATAAACCAAATTAATTTTGGTATAAACAATGTTTATGGAATTTATTTATGAACAATATATATGGTAAATGAATAAGGGCAAAATAGTCAAAATTAAAGAAAAAAACTCAGAATGACACTTATTTTAAAATTAGTTAAAAAGCCAAAGTGACACTTATTAAAAAACGGAGGGAGTAATAAACAAGGAAATATATAATATATTATTCTATTATATTCTCTAATATCTCTTTATTTCAATAACTATAAGAACGATTAATCTATAACTTGCAAAACTAGATCTAAAAAACAGAGCTAAATGGGCACATGATTAAAGTAAAATGAATTAAAATTATATATGCTTCATATTTAAGATTTGTGATGGAATCTGATCATGGAACCGGAAATCAATAACTATAAGAACGAATCTATAACTTGCAAATAAGTTTCGCTAAACCTTGGTCTCAAAAACAGAGAAATAACCTTTTTTTTTTTTCTTTACTCATCTGAGGGCCATACAGTACCACCAACTCAAATGCCTGTGTTTCACTTTAACCGAATGTTTTTACGAGAATTAAATCTTTCTGATAAAAAATAAAAATAAAAAAGTAAAGTATTAAAGAAAAATTCAGATTGTCTCATGCATTAATATGATTTGCACAGTACGAACTTGGATAAATATATAAACAACATAGTATTATACGATATGATCTCTGCAGAGTGGACATGTGTCCTTCACAGCCAGCCATGTCATGAGACATAAACCATGAAACGTATGATTGCAAGTACGGATCCTTACCCGAATTTCATCATTTATGTACTCCTCTAAGCAGATTACGCACTCTCCACCAACTTCTTCCTCTTCTCGAGCATCATTGTATTTCTCGAATACTATTTCTCCGGGCCTCAACTCCGTCGGAGTGGATGGCTCTCCGGTGAAACATAAGCACGCAATTCGTTTCAAGGCCAAAAAGAATTCAACTACAAGCGCTATTAGAAAGCCTGCGAACATGATTTTAAACCCTACCATCGCGATTGCTTCGGTACCTTTTGAAATTTGCATAATGAATATTAGATGAATGAAGAGCTAAAAACTTTTTTTTTTTTTTTTTTTTAATCTGATGATGGCGAGTATATATAATATGGGAGAAGTATATATATTATGACTAGCCATATTTTTATAATTATAATTATAGTTAAAATGCGATCTGTTTTTGGTATAGCGTTCGAAAAAAGAAATAAAATAAAGTTTATTAATAATACTGTCGGTATTTGATATATGGAAACAAATCTATATCGAATCTTCATCTTGATTTGGTCACATCCTACTTCAATTACAAAATTTAATTACTTAAGTTTTATTTTATTTAAATTTTAAAGTTATTTTGATTTAAGTTGTATTACAAAATTATTATTTTACTAAGATTTCAATATATCGTTCATACCAAATAACAAACTTTTTCCTGTTTAATAAAATACTGTGGTATGACAATTTTCCATGCGGTTTATCAAAAAATAATTTTGGTACACTAAAATTTCAATATTTTTCTCCACCCAAAAATATATGTGAATTAACTATAAATAATATAAAATTTTACAGCCACGGTAGTGTGGACAGACCAGGGAACTTCTTTGATGAGGCTACATGTTTTTTTTTTTGGGGGGAGAAAGATGGGCGAAGCCATGAGAGGTTTAGGGTTTTCTAATTGATCGGGTTAGAAAAATTGATTCTAATTGAATTTGCTTTTAATATAATTCCTCCATTTTTAATTAAGTATCACCTTTGCCTTTTTTAATATTTTTAAAATAAGTGTCATTCTACTTTTTTTTTCTTTAATTTTGATAATTTTACCCTTATAAATATAGTATAACATAAATCATGGAAAACCCATAACGGTATGATTGGTACTAAGGAATGACGTAGGAATGGAATGTGCATTCTTAATTATATTTTTGTATTGAATACTCATTCCATATGGAATGATTATTCCCAAAAATTTAATTAAGAATAGTGATTCTTTCCCTCTCCCTAATTTTATCGAAGGTTATTTAAGGATATTTTTAATTATTTTGACTAATTTATATTTATTAATTTTTTAAATTTACATAATTATCCTCAATTCTAATTATTTTAATGATTTACTTTACTTGTTATAAAAAAACTGTAGTAAGTTTATTTATTAATTATTTAACAACAACTAGTTATAATTTGAAGCTAAAAAATAACTTTATAATAAAATATGAAATAATTTACATAGAAGAATATGTAAAAAATAATACTCCATAGAAATTTTAAATTTTGCAAAATTATTAAAAATTTACATAGTTTTTAATTAATTTATATGTTTTTAAAAATAATACATATTCAAGAATAATTTAGTCATTTAAGATAAATTTTAAAAATTCCTTACATTTCATTGTAGCATACCAATCATAGGATTAGAATCACATAAGAAATATATTTTTCATTCCTTCTCTATAACAATAATAAGAATTACCATTCTTATTTCATTCCTTTCCCATTATCATTCAATTCTTGAATTCATTCCATTCAACTCTAATATCATTTCATCATACTATAATTATTATATATATATATATATATATATATATATATATATATATGAATATCATCTACATTAATTGACCACATTCATTACTAAACAAAAAATTAATATTAAAATTATTTATCATTAATGAAGGATAAAATATTAATGATTCATAATATCTTAATTTATTAAAAAATATTAAAATGACACTTAATAAAAAAAAAATGGAGGGAGTATGATATATCAATCTGGTCATATAAAGTGGGACTAGTAAATAGACGACATTTTTTACCAAAGATTTGCTTTAAGTGCGTCAGTTTACAATTTTTAATATCACTTATCAATTGAGACACTCAATGTTTATCTTTTTTTATTATAATCTTGAATTAGTGTAAGACTCGAACGCATGATTGAAATAAATGGATTTTATATTTTAATTTATTAATTAAAAAATAATATTTAAAACACATATAGATTTGTAAACTTGTTATTTTATTAAAAAAATGAAAAATAAAATACTGTAAAAATATGGAGTAAATTATATCACATATATAAAAAAACAATAATATAATAGAGAATTAAAATTTTATTTATAAAAGAAATCAATATATAAAATTATAAATTGTGGAAAACTTTCTTGTAAACAACAAAATACAATTCTCCTATTTCTATTGTATCTGCATGTATCATTAATCAACACTCACTTATTAGTTATGAATTATAAATATATATATACTAACACACACATATATATAGTATTAAAATAAACAACAACCAATATCGTAAGTAGGTATGACAATTTCAACTCGTTTGTCTTGTTCATCCCGGCCGACCTTGATTTTTATTGTTTGGATTGTCCCACTTCGTGCCCCACAATGAAATGAGACGGGTCTAGGTATTACTCCCGCCCTGTGCCCCAGAACGTGCTCCATTTTTAATATTATATATAAATGTAATACAATGATATTTCTATAATATATTTATTAGATACATTCATGTTTGCACTCAATTACATTGTGCAATTTGTACAAGGAAAATTCTCAAATGCACACGGTGCACACGCTTTTAATTCAACACCCACCCCTCCGCGATCTGTTCGTCGTCGAGAAAGTTGTCGTCGGCCTGGTCAACGCTGCCGCTGACTACCTTTTCGGCGCAGGAGGAGCATGATTGTGCGCGGCACGAGTACGACAGATCTATGTCCTCCTCCTCCGCCTGATCCACGAGTACGGCAGATCTATGCCCTCCTCCGCCGAATAGAGCCGACTGGTTGGAGCGGAGGCTTGTGGTGGCTGCTAAGGGATTGCGGAGGATCACAACGGTGCTGAACATGGTGCTTCAGAGTTGAGAGGCTCGCCATTGATGAAGAAGAGAGAGAAAGTGGTGAGAGAGAGGGAGAGAGAGATATAATGTGAGAAAGGAATTGGGGCTTGCGGGGGAGCACGACGGTGCTGAACATGGTGTTTGAGAGTTGAGAGGATCGTCATTGATGAAGAAGAGAGAGTGAGGGATCAGATAAAATGGAGGGATCAGACTTGCATTGTTCCACAAATTGCTTCAGCTGCTTCACCTTGGCTGCCTCCATTGCAGTTTTGTTGTTGTTTATGATTTATAATTTTGGAACAAACTTGCTTGATAGAAATTCGGTGATGAAAGTTACAGAAGTTGCGAAGGAAGCAGAGTTCAAGTATTGGAATTACTTTCTTTTTTCTTCTAGAGAGTTGAGAGGATTGTCATTGATGGAGAAGAGAGAGAATGTGGTGAGAGAGAGGGAAAGAGAGATAATGTGAGGTAGGAATTGGGGGAAATGCAATGAAAAGTGTAACTATTATTAGTGAAAAGTGGTAAGTATTATTAGTGAAAAGTGAAAATTTTGTTACTGAAAAGTGGTAACTATTATTAGTGAAAAGTAGAGTTTTTATTACTGAAAAGTGGTAACTATTATTAGTGAAAAGTGGAGTTTTTGTTACTGAAAAATGGTAACTATTATTAGTGAAAAGTGGAAATTTTGTTACTGAAAAGTGGTAACTAATATTTTTGTAAAGTGGTAAGTGGTAACTATTATTAGTGAAAAGTGGAAGTGAGTGAGTAATTTTGTTAAGGAAAAAAAAAATGGTCATGGGTCACAATATTCGAACATATGACCTCATACTTATGAAGGGTGTCTATACCTACTCAGACATCAATTATTGAGTTGTATATATTCGCTTTTATTAATACATAGAGGGTTGACTTGTGCATTAGTGTGCACGGTGCACATTATGCACAAGATATCAACTCTTTGTACAATTATGCTATAATTTTAAATTAATTTTAATATGGAAATTAAAATTTTAATTGGACAATCACCTAAAATTCACATGCATGTATCAAATTGCATTCAAGAATATGTTTATTTATCAATTATCATAAAAACCTTAGTACATAATAAATGGTTGTTCAAAATTACTTAAATAGGATATTGCATAGTAATTTTATTTTATTTTTGAGATAATTTCATTTTAGGTTCGATAATTTAGATTCAATTTAATTGAAATTCTTTAAGTACTCACCTTTTTAATTTATGCAATTTTTGTCCAATTTACGTCAATTTTTTTAACCTCACTGAAAACAAATGAACGAATTGAGATTTCGGCAAATTAGTTAAATTTACGTCCCTTTAGTTTAAAAATTAAAAATTTCTAAAGATTCCTCCATAAATATTCTAAAATTTTAAAATTAAAAGAACCTCAATAAAAATGAAAAAAAATATATGTAAAAAAAAATTAAATTTCTACATTTCAAAAAATCTAAAAATTGTGTAAATTAAAAATTCTAAACATCTCATTAAAATGAATTTTAAACGGTTTCACAGTAATCAAAGTGTGAAGCTCCAACTCAACCTCAATGGCTAGTTGGGAAACCTCGTCGAACCTAAAGCTTTTAGGAGCTCGAGAAAATATTTAATAGCGGACAAGTCAGAACCAGATGAGCATTTTAATGAGATATTAATAATTTTTATCATTCTTATTATATTTTAATCTTAGATGAGCATTTTAATGAGATATTAATAATTTTTATCATTCTTATTATATTTTTAGGAATTTTAATTTTTAATCTACATATTTATAGATTTTTATATATTTTTTGTCCAAATGATGTTTGCCTTCTTGTTAAAAGTCCTAAAGAGATTAGTTGGCTATGTCACAGATGCATATGCCACATGAACTTTAAGTTAATTAATAAAATCGCAAGAGACTACCTTGTAGAAGGGTTACCCAATGAGATATACTACAAATCACAAGTTTGCGATGTTTGTCAGAAGGGCAAACAGATAAAAGTTTCCCTTAAATCCATTCCTACTCTCTCAACTAGTAGAGTCTTAGAAATCCTGCACATGGATCTTCATGGTCCTATTAAACCACCAACTCTTAATGGTAGGAGATACACACTTGTTGTAGTAAACGATTACTCTAAGTTTACTTGGGGTAATCTTCTTATACAAGAAGAGTGACACTCAAACTCAACTACCAGAACTGTTAAAGAAACTGCAAGTTGAGAAGGGTCAGTCCATTATTAAAATAAGAAGTGATAAAGGCACAGAATTTATCAACTCTTATATTAAAGATTATTGTGTTAAAGCTGGTATCTAGCATCTAACTAGTGCAGCTAGGACCTCGCAATAGAACATTGTTGCAGAGAGGAGGAATAGAACGTTTAAGGAAGCAACACGAGCTATGATAGCTGAGTACAACACGACTCAAAAGTTCTGGGCAGAAGCCATAAGCACTGCTTGTCACACTCAAAACAGAAGTGGCTTGCACAAAGTGCACGATAAGACACCATATGAAATATGAAAAGGTAGAAAACCCCGTGTTTCTTATTTTCATATTTTTTTATGTAAGTGTTTCATCCATAATAATGGTTAAAGTAAGTTGGATGCATTTGATGCTAAGGCTGATGAGGGGATATTCTTAGGATACTCCTCTACAAGCAAAACATTCAGAGTATTCAACTACTCTACTCTTGTTGTGGAAGAAACACCACATGTTGTCTTCGATGAAAATGTACATGACTCAGCTACTGAACAACTCAGTAAGAAAGTAGATGATCTGAAACTTCAATCCGACGACAAATCAGATGTTTTCGAATCCGTACAAGCATATAATTCATTTCTGAATATTTTACATGATGATGATGACGAAGTAAAGGTAAACGACAAAGGTAAATCTACTAGACCTATTGATATGCCTGCTCTAGTTGACTCATCTCCTCCTATAGATGAGTCTACTGATATAGATGACATAGATATGCATGATGTTTTATATGATATAGATGTTGAGAGTGTGCTTGTTAAGAGTAGAAAGAACTGGAAATCAGCACACTCTACTGATTTGATTATAGGTGATTCCAGTAGGGGTGTTAAGACCCGACGACAGCTCTTTGAATTGCAATAAGGGACTAATCCATCTCTCTTCTGATGGTGTTGTTTTCTCTCTGCTATTGAGCCCAAGTCTATAAAAGAGGCTTTTGCCAATAGTAATTGGGTGATAGCCATGCAAGAGTAGCCGGATCAGTTCACTCGAAAACAATGTATGGGAGTTAGTCGATAGACCACCTAGACATAACGTCGTAGGGACTAAGTGGATTTTTAAGAACAAAAAAGATGAGAATGATCTTGTAGTCAGAAATAAAGCTAGACTAGTTACTCAGGGTTACTCTCAAGCTGAGGGTATAGACTATGATGAAACATTTGCCCTTGTTGCTCGTCTAGAAGCTATTAAATTATTTCTTGCATATGCTACTCATATTGAAAGTGTGCTGTGGTGTTAAGTGTATGAAGTGTTTAAGTTTAAGTAGAATAATGTTGTACTAAATGTTGTGACAATTGGTACAACACTGACTCTAACAGAATATCAGAAATTAAGATTCACACAGCGGAAGACTTGAAACACTAAAAACAAACGTGACACAATGGAAATAATTTTCACATAGATTTTATAAATAAAAATCTATGCTAGCCTTACGGCGAAAAACAATACTTATCTTCAAGTACAAATGTTGTGTGAAATGTTACAGCATTAACATTCACAACAGAAACTACAAACGAGGCAGGTGCCTTGTTCTAAAAACGAACTAAGTGTATAATGTATACACTGTCGAAATGCCTAGTCTATCTAAAGATTACACTCTCAATAGATAAGAAGACACACAGCCATACGGGTGGGATACGAACGTATGATCTAAAAGGTAGTTCTACTGGCCACAATTCCTAACAGGGATATACGCTCGGTCTAGGAAGTTGATCGAATAGAGTACACTGATTTGAGAAGCCTTCCATCGGTATTTATAGTAGTGGGGTGCTGATTCTAGAGGCTTCCACAATGAGGTCCTATTTTTTAGGAACTCAACTTCCATGATCTTTCTAGATCCTTCTTGAATGCTCCAGGTCGTTCCAAATGGTTCCAGGCCGTTCTAGCATGTTCTCCAATGTTCTGGAATCTTCCAGGTTCCAGATCCTTGTAGAAGCTTCTAGATCCTGCCAGAAATGCGACAACATTTAGATCAACATTTAATGTAGCATTTCAGAAAAGACTTAGAAAAAATCTCGGAAGGTCAAATTAAGATGTTGTTGATAATGTTAAGGCATTTAAGGATTAACAACATCTACAATCTCCCCCAATTTGACCTTTCGACTACAACACACCTGATGCACATATATTTCTATACATACTCAGTATTATGTACTTAGTTGAGGTTAACATCATTGCTAAGCACTAGTCAAGACAATACCTGTTGTAATCGTTCGATCAAATCGAATGAAGATCAAGGATAATTTTACAATGATCCGTGCCATAAGATCAAGATAAATTTTATCCAAAATAGAACAAGTATAAACACTACACTTATTCACAACATAAGTAACTTTACTTAAGATCATAAGTTAAACTGGAAGAAATTCAACTTAGAATCTAAGTAAGACACTAACAAAAAAATCAGAGCAACAAAAATAAAAAAAACAAACATCAGAGCAAAACATAATGTAACAAGGAACAAAACAAAACAGAAACTACACTATACACAACCTGCAATAGACACATGATAATCTGCAAACAAATTAAGCAAGGCAGTAAACAAATATCAAGTGGAACTAATAAACAAGTTGCAGTAAACATCCTACCATCTAAAAACAGTAAATAACAAATGTATCATAATTTCAGAATTTCAAACTTAAACATTAGTTACAAAGGTAGAACTGAACAAATGGCTTATATTGCCGTGGTAACAGCTGCAGCATCATCTTTCTGCACCATAGCCATTGTGGAATTCAGGTCTCCCCCTGTCTAACAGCTTTCTCCAGGTAGATCACCATACAAGGTGTCCATTTCAGCAGCATCATCATCATCTCCTTCATCAACAAAGTAAGTAGATGCAAGGTGTGCAACTACATCAGTAACAGCAGCATCTCCAGCAGCATCAGGTCCATCACCAGCATCAGCAGCAGCTGGAACTCCATCATCATGTATCTCCTCAATGACTACACTGGAGTTGGATGGTGGTGGTACTCCCCCTGTTGTAGGTGAAAGGAGGTTGGTCCACCTGTCCTTCAGGAACTGAAGTTCATCTATAGTTTCCTGCAAGTGTTGGAGTTGGAGTTTGATGAATTCCTGTGAAAGATACACATTACCAGAAATGTTGATACGGATGTTCTCAACATTTGGGGTTGCATTTCTGTGTCTTGGTCTGGATGACTCAGGATGATCTGTAGTTGAGGGTCTGGTTGAGCAGAAGTAGAGGGTCTTTGCTGATGTTCAGTACCAGGAGCAATCAAAGGCAGATCAATTACTCTATCCCCAGTGAGTAAGGCAGGAGTTATGGCCAATAGTGGAACTCTCCCCCTCAACACATCAGTGTTCTTGGCAACAAATCCATGATGCCTCAAGTAGTTAGAAATCAGAACAGGATAGGGTAAATTGCCTTTTTCAGAAACTCTCCCAGTAAACCTCATCATATGTTGGAATATTGTGAGACCCAAATTAAACTTCTTAAGCACAGAAATCCTATATATCAAAACAGCTTGGTCCTTAGTGATCTTGGTGGTATTTGTGGTGGGAATCCAATTGTAGATAATGAGTTTGTATAACACAGAGTGTAGGGAAGTGAGGTCTATGGCTAGCATGTGTCTAGTCCATTTAACTACCCTACCAGCAGTTATAGCAGAAATGACCACATCCATGTCAGGTTCTTCATCAACCTCAACATTGGGAATTTCTAAAAACTCATTTATCAATTCAGGAGTAAAAGGTACATCCCTCCCCCTAAAATTAACAGTCCCATACCACTTAGAAGATCTCCTACCAGTGCTCTTTTTCAAACATGCATAGAATTCATATGCCCAATTTGTCAAGAAAGATTCACCAAAATTCACAGCATGCATCAAATTCCTTTCTTCTAAGAAACTAACCATGCCTTTACTATCAAAATCAGGTATATTGATCCTCTTCTCTATCAACAATTTTTTCTTAGAATAAATGGCCAATCTATTCTCTAGAGTATCAAGATCATCAGAAATACCTTCCTCTTCAGATGCCAGGTTATCTGAGCTGGGAGTAGAGCTTTTAACAGAGCTCTGTTCAGCCGCTTGCTGCACTGGAAGAGCTATCCCCACTGCCACCATCTTCAGGTTCTGGTGCAGCTCCCTTTGCAGCAGCATTGTGCTCAGCATTTTTCTTTAGAGACTCCAGAATGTCTCTCAAGCATCTTTCAGAATCAGAATTGGATTCTGACTCAGCTGGTTCATTTTCAGTGATCATCTTTTCTTTACCTTTTGGTTCAGCAACAAAGTTTCCTTTCCTTTGCTTTTCAGCATCAACCTTCTTTTTAGATTTTTCAGCAGCAGCAGTCTTAGCTTTCTTTGATTTCTCAGCAACAACAGGAGCTTCATCTTCAGAGTCTGTGAACACTTGGATAGGTTCACCAGCATCAGCTCCAGCTTTCTTCTTCTTCCTCATAGATTCAGAGTAATCTATTCGGGTAAACACACGGTTTGACCTCCTCCTTCTTTGTACAGGGCTTCTCTGTCTTTTCCCTTTTTGTGCATTCTTCTTTAGAGGAATGGGAGCAGACTCATCAGAGACAGAGAGTGAGGAATTTGTACCATCATCAGAAGCTTCAGCATCCTCCATTTCGACATCCTCAGAATTAGATGCATCAGCACTAGCTTCTTCTTCAGCAACGGTTTCCACATTCCGTTCCGGTGCAGCTGGCTCAGTAGGGTTTGAAGAATTGGGGGTTTTTGCAGCAGCAGCCATTTGGGCAGTTTGTTCGGCCAAATAGCTCGAGATATCCACAGTAATATCTCCAAACTTCATCACAGGTAGATGACCAGTAGTCCGAAGAGTGTTGGATACCTCTTCAACAGCCCTAGTGAATTCTTCAACTGTCGAATCTTGTGGGATGAGGGTAGTTGGAGGAGTGGTTTGAGGAGTGGGAATGGTTGTTGATGGTGTTGCAGAGACATTCGAGTCAGCATTTGAAGCAGTAGAGTTTTGTGAAGCCATGGAAGCAAGAAGATTGAGAGAATTTTGGGCGTTTTGATCGGAAGATTCAGGAGAAGAGTGTGAGTGAGAGTGTGATCGAGGGTGGTTTCCAGCCATTAAGAGGGATCGGTTGGGTTTTCAAGGTAGGTTTTTGAGAGTGTATGTAGTCAATTTGGGAAATACACGACCAAAGAGCAGTTTCTGCAAATACAGTACTTAACAAACTTGAAAAACACAATTAACAAATAAGTGACCTCTTATGTTTGATATTTATAGAGAGAGTAATGTAGTTGGAGGTTAAGAAAATAAACAGAAGAATTAATCTAGCAATTTCGAAAGTGCTCCACATTTTTAGCCACAACCTAGATCATGGTTAATTAGTGGAAAAAAAAAACAATTAATTAAATTAATTAGATTAAAGAAACTTCCAGAATTTGCCTAAATAAAATCGCATAATCTGAATAAGAAATAGATAAGGGTCAGTAATTAATTAAATAAATAAAATGAATCTCAATAAATAATTAAATAATTACACAGATAAAAATAAATTCGAATCAGGCAATGTTGTGCTCAAAACTGTTACAAACACCTCAACACGGTTTTTACATGAATTTGCTTCATTTGTGTTGCACCAAAATTTTTCCTTTTTGTGTTATAGCATCTAATTTGTATTGATCCATTGTTCCTGTAGAGTACATCGTAGTAGCGAACTCCGTGCCCCATACTTACTTAATGGATTACAAATATGTTGATGTTTTTACCAAATATCACCTTTTGAAAAGAAGACATCGTAGTAGCGAACTCCGTGCTCCATAGTTACTCAGTGATTTGGTACATCTTTTAGTATGCTAATAACATTCTCATTTTTTTTGCATTTGAGAGGTGTAAGACATGTTTATTTTTGCACTCCAAGGTTCTTAGATTCGTAGATATTTTACAAAGGAATTATTTAACTAAGTAAGAAATAAATTCAACTTATAAAATTTATACAACCCATGATGTTGTCCCAAATGCTGACGCATTTGTGACAACATCCATCCGAATTCTTTTCAGATAGTGCTCATGCCAAGAGATTTCCTCAAGATAGAGAATCTCTCATGGTCTAAGGCTTTAGTAAAGATATCAGCATTCTGTTTTTCAGTAGGTACATACTCCAACTTAACAATATTCTTCTCTACTAAATCTCTCATAAAATGGTGTCTTATGCTAATGTGCTTTGTGAGTGAGTGTTGTACAGGATTTTTAGAAATGTTAATGGCACTAGTATTATCACAAAAAATAGTAAGTATACCATTCTCAATACCATAGTCATGGAACATCTTGCTCAGCCACAAGAGTTGTGTGCAGCAGCTAGGGGTGGAAGTAGGCCGGGCTACCCGACAGGGGCCTACGGCCTAGCCTATTAAGGGCCTTGTTAGGCCAAGCCTATTTATAATATGAGCCGGGCTAAGGCTTTTTAAAAAGCCTATTTAGTTAAGTAGGCTAGGCTTAGGCTTTAAATAAGGTCTTATAAGTCTACCAGGCCGGCCTATTTAACATTATATATTATATTTATATATATTTTATAATAAGTTATTCTTAAAATTTAGTACTAACATTTATATTAAATTAAATTAAAGTAAGTTAAATTTATTTTAGTACTTTTGAAATCATTATAATGTTTGTATTTAAACTCATAGTTGTAATGCATTTATTTTGGTAGTAAATTTTATTTGCAACTTTGAATATTGAACTACGATTCATATTTAATAGGCTTCTAAAAGGCTCGTAGGCCTGGCCTATTTACTTAAAAGGCCAGGCTTAGGCTGCAAAAAAAGCCTATCACAGATAACAGGCCAGGCTCAGGCTCAATATTTATATGCCAGGCCCAGGCTTTTTCATGTAAAGCCTAGCCTAGCCCAGCCTATTTCCACCCCTAGCAGCAGCTTCCAGCAGCAATATACTCAGATTCTGCAGTGGATTGTGAAACACAATTCTGTTTCTTGCTGTGCCATGATACAAGATTGTTTCCCATGTAAAAACATCCTCCACTCGTACTCTTTCTATCATCTATGTCTCCAGCCCAATCAGCATCACTATAGCCAATCAAAATGTTGTTGGTGTCCTTAGTATACCAGATTCCAAGGTCACTTGTTCCTGAAACATACTTGATGATTCTCTTCACAGCATTCAGGTGTGATTCCTTTGGATTTGCTTGGTACCTAGCACAAACACACACACTGTACATAATATCTGGTCTACTAGAGGTTAAATACAGTAAACTACCTATCATGGATCTGTAAAATGTTGGATCAACATTTGTTCCAGCACTATCTTTGCAAAGTTTCAAAGTAGATCCCATAGGAGTTTTCATTGGTTTTGAATTCTCAAGACCAAATCTTTTAACCAAGTTCTTAGCATACTTACTCTGGGAGAAGAAAATACCATCACTGCACTGTTTGATTTGAAGACCTAGAAAATAATTCAAGTCTCCAACCATACTCATTTCAAATGTTGCAGTCATTGCCTCAACAAAATTACTCAACATTTTATCACAAGTAGAACCAAACACAATGTCATCAACATATATTTGTGCAATAAGTAAATCTCCTTAATCTCCTTCAGTGTGCTTAATGAACAAAGTTCTATCAGCTTCTCCTCTAATAAATCCATATTCCAAAAGAAAGTCAGTAAGCCTACCATACCATGCTCTAGGAGCTTGTTTAAGACCATACAATGCTTTCTTAAGTTTATATACATGATCAGGATACTGTGGATCTTCAAATCCTTTAGGTTGTTCAACATATGCTTCTTCATTCAATATGCCATTTAGAAATGCAGCCTTTACATCCATTTGATGAAGTTTAATATCAATAAAACATGCAATAGCTAGCAGTAATCTAATAGATTCTATCCTAGCAACAGGTGCAAAAGTCTCATCAAAATCAACTCCTTCAACTTGGGTGTAACCTTGTGCTACTAACCTAGCCTTGTTTCTAACAATATTACCAGATTCATCAGTTTTATTCTTGAATATCCACTTTGTTCCAATGACATTAGTATGACTAGGTCTTGGAACAAGTGTCCATACTTCATTTCTTTCAAACTGACCAAGTTCTTCATGCATAGCATTAATCCAGTTTTCATCAGTTAAGGCTTCTTTAGCACTCTTAGGTTCAATTTCAGATAAATAGCATTCAGCATTTACAATGTTACACATAGAAGACATGCATATTGTTCTTACCACATCTACCTTGTTTGATCTTACTCTTCCTCTTGTTTGCACTCCAACTGTAGCATCACCTATGATCTGGTCAGAAGGATGACTTTTACCTATTCTTGAAGAAGGATTCGTTTTGGGAATGTACTGGTCATTCTGTGAAGTTACAGCTGTCTGTTCTGTAGATGTTGACCCAGATGTGTTAACATTAGGTGCAACATTCTCAGACTTCAGTGTATTCTCAGAAGTGTCAGTAACCTGTGATACATCTTCTTCATCTTTGTCATCTGTAAGACCTTTATCATCATCAAACACAACATTAACAGATTCTTGAACAGTGTTAGTTCTAAGGTTATATACTCTATAAGCTTTACTATTTCTAGAATAGCCTAAAAAGAAACCTTTATCACTTTTAGAATCAAACTTATGAAGTTGATCCCTATCATTCAGAATATAACACACACAACCAAATACATGAAAGTATTTCACACTTGGTTTTCTGTTGTTCAAAATCTCATATGGTGTTTGACTTGTGCCAGAACGAATAAAAACCCTATTAATAACATGACATGCAGTATTCAATGCTTCTCCCCAAAATTTCTTAGCAAGACATTTGGATGTAAGCATAACTCTAGCCATTTCTTGTAAAGTTCTATTCTTTCTTTCAACAATTCCATTTTGTTGTGGAGTTTTAGGAGATGAGTATTCTTGCAAGATACCCTTTTTATCACAGAAATCATTAAACATGCTGTTTTCAAATTCCCTACCATGATCAGTTTTAATACGGCCAACTTTCAAGTTAAACACATTTTTGAACCTCTTATAAAGAATTTTAAATGCAGCAAATGCTTCAGATTTGTCTCTTAAAGACTCTACCCAGGTATATCTAGAAAAATCATCTACCACAACTAAGGAATACCTCTTTCCTCCAATGCTTTCAGTTTCCATAGGACCCATCAAGTCCATGTGCAGTAATTCAAAACAACGATGTGTAGTACAATGTGACAGCATTTTGTGCGACATTCTTACCTGCTTACCTTTTTGGCATGGTCCACATACAGTTTTGTTGTGAAGACTTAGTTTTGGAATTCCTTTTACTGCATCTGCTTTGATTAGTCTGTTCATTGCTCTGTAATTTGCATGACCCAATCTTTGATGCCATAAGACATTTTCATCATATTTTGACAAGTTACACATATTTGTTCCAAAAAGATAGCAATTATCAGCTGACCTAGTACCAGTCATGACACAAACTTCATCTTTATTAAGAACATAACATGAATCTTTATCAAATTTCACATGCAAATTATCATCACAAAGTTGACTAATGCTAATCAGATTTGCAAGTAAGCCATCAACATGTAAGACATTTTTAAGCTTGGGAAAACCTTTAACATTCAAAGTTCCTTTACCAAGAATCTTTCCTTTAGAACCTCCACCATATGTAACATTACCACTATTCAAGGTCACATAATCAGATAAGAAATCAGTACGACCTGTCATATGTCTAGAACAACCACTATCAAAATACCAAGAATCAGGTAGACATGCTTTTAAGGAGGTATGAGCAACATTACAGGTAGTTTTTGGTTTCCATGCAGATTTCATAAACTGTTTACCAGAATGTGACAGTTTTTTATGCAGCATTTTCAAAGTTCTCTGTTCTTCAAACAATTTCATGCAGTAAGGACGAATATGACCAACTTTAGCACAGTAATGACATATATACTTCCTCTTAACCTTGTGAGGGTCTGATTGTGCAGATGTTGCATCAAATGTGACAACATTTGCATTCACAAATTTCACAGGTTTTCTAAATTTATCAGAAATAGAAGCAGTAGTACCATCATAACCTAAACCATGAGTATTAGACTTACCAGTAGCTATAGCATTATTTACCTCAGAAGCACTCTTGGAATATTTCTTGAAACATAAGGTGGAATTTATTAATTTCTCCTTTAAGTTACAGATTTCCAGATCCCTTTTGGTAAGAATAACCTCTAGCTTGGTGATTGTATCCTTCAGATCCTCATTCTCTTTATTCAAGGAATTAAGAGTGAGTTTCTGATTGTTCCAATCATCTAACAGCTTTTGGTGTTCATTGTCATCAGTCTTTTTTCCTGCATCATCAACCAAACCATTAAAACAGTTCAAATCTAGGTGACTCTGTTCTGATGTTGCTGTAGATGTTGAAGCATCAGGTACAGCATCAGAATCTGTTTCATCCAGATCATCATCAGAGGAATCATTATAATCAATTCTGGTAAAATTAGAATATTCATTCTGATTTAATTCATCAAGATCATCATCATCAGATTCATCACTCAAGGTAGCACTAAAGTCCAGCTTTTGCTTAAGTCTAGTATTGGCACATTCATTTGCATAATGGCCATAACCAGAACAAGCATTGCATTGAACTGATTTTCGAAATTCAGGATCATACCTTGGTTTACCTTCACTCTTTGATGGTCTTGGTGTGAATTGAGCTTTCCTCCTTTCTGGTTGAGGTGTTGATGTATTGATTTGAATCTTAGGCTGAATGTTTCTAGATTTGTTCACAGATTTCTTAAGAAACTTGTTAAAATGCTTAGTGAGCAAGACAACATTGTTAGGATTTTTGAGACATACATCGAGCAGTTCTTCATCAGTGTCAACTTCAGTAATGATGGGTTGAACTTCAGAAGTGTTTGATGTTTCCCCTTTAAAAACCACAACTTTCTTATCAGCATTAGCTTCATCATCTTGATTAGTGTTTATCTCATATGTCCTAAGAATACTCACTAACTCATTTTGACTTAGCTTATCTGTATCTTTTGCCTCTTCAATAGCACAAATTTTAGCATCAAATCTTTTAGGAACAGATCTTAATATCTTATGAACTACTCTAACATTAGAAATAGGGTCACCAAGAGAATGTGATTCATTGATAATCTCACTTAACCTTTCATTGTAGGCTGTAATTGTTTCATCTTCCCTCATTCTGAGATTCTCAAATTTTGTCCCCAACATTCGAAGCTTAGTTCTTCGAACACTTTCTGAACCTTCACAATGCTCTTGCAACCTGTCCCATGCATCTTTAGAAGTAGAACAGTTAGATATAATTTTAAACATTGAAACATCAACAAAAGTAAAAATAGCATTTAAAGCTTTAGAATTGTAGCTTGCTGTTGTTATTTCATCAGCCGTCCAGTCAACTTCTCTCTTGAGTTGTATTTCACCATCTGCGTCTGCTGGTCTTTTTGGAGCTTCCCAACCTGTAAGAACAGTCCTCCAAGCACGTTCATCAACTGACTTGATGTACATACGCATCTTAGGCTTCCAATAAGCATAATTCGAACCATCTAAAACGGGTGGCCTAAGTGTCGTGGATATGTGATGTGTTTCCATTGCTAACCTACACTAAAAACACACTTGACCAAAGATCTAACCTAGTGTCGTCAGGTATCAGCTCTGATACCAACTGAAAGTGTGTTGTGGTGTTAAGTGTATGAAGTGTTTAAGTTTAAGTAGAATAATGTTGTACTAAATGTTGTGACAATTGGTACAACACTGACTCTAACAGAATATCAGAAATTAAGATTCACACAGCGGAAGACTTGAAACACTAAAAACAAACGTGACACAATGGAAATAATTTTCACATAGATTTTATAAATAAAAATCTATGCTAGCCTTACGGCGAAAAACAATACTTATCTTCAAGTACAAATGTTGTGTGAAATGTTACAGCATTAACATTCACAACAGAAACTACAAACGAGGCAGGTGCCTTGTTCTAAAAACGAACTAAGTGTATAATGTATACACTGTCGAAATGCCTAGTCTATCTAAAGATTACACTCTCAATAGATAAGAAGACACACAGCCATACGGGTGGGATACGAACGTATGATCTAAAAGGTAGTTCTACTGGCCACAATTCCTAACAGGGATATACGCTCGGTCTAGGAAGTTGATCGAATAGAGTACACTGATTTGAGAAGCCTTCCATCGGTATTTATAGTAGTGGGGTGCTGATTCTAGAGGCTTCCACAATGAGGTCCTATTTTTTAGGAACTCAACTTCCATGATCTTTCTAGATCCTTCTTGAATGCTCCAGGTCGTTCCAAATGGTTCCAGGCCGTTCTAGCATGTTCTCCAATGTTCTGGAATCTTCCAGGTTCCAGATCCTTGTAGAAGCTTCTAGATCCTGCCAGAAATGCGACAACATTTAGATCAACATTTAATGTAGCATTTCAGAAAAGACTTAGAAAAAATCTCGGAAGGTCAAATTAAGATGTTGTTGATAATGTTAAGGCATTTAAGGATTAACAACATCTACACATATGAAATTCACTGTCTTTCAAATGGATGTGAAAAGTGATTTTCTTAACGGTGTACTTGCTGAAAAGGTTTATGTAGATCAGCCTCCTGGTTTTGAGGTTAAAGGAAATCAAGTATACAGATTGAAGAAACCTCTCTATGGTCTAAAGGAAGCCCCACGTGACTGGTTTGACACTCTCTCTCTTTCTATTAGAAAATGGTTTTACTAAGGGCAAAGTAGATCGTACTTTGTTCAGAAGACAACACGGGAATGATATTTTGCTTGTCCAAATTTACGTAGATGACATCATTTTTCGGTCACCTAACAAAAGTATAAGTGAGAACTTCTCGAAGCTCATGCAAAGTAAATTTGAGATGTCTATGATGGACGAGATGACTTACTTTTTTAGCTTTCAAGTAAAACAATCACCAGAAGGCATCTTTATAAATCAAGCAAAATTTAAGATTTTGATATTTCCACAAATACCGATATTTTCATCTTTGCTTACCGGTACATTCTAGAACTGAAAATTAATTTAAGATACAAACTTAAATTAGTATTACTCTCAACTACTTCCTCCTATTCTTAATATAAGTTGTTTTGACTTTTCGTTTTTTTATAAATTATATGACATTTTACACTTTTCAATGCAAATTAATTGCATTTCTTTCAAATTTAACCTTAAGATCACTAAATATTTACATAAATGCGTTCTTTTTTAGAGTTTATTTACATCTGGGTACCTATTTTGCCAATTTATAGCAACTAACTCACCACCTCATTTTCACTTGCAATTGAATACTTAAATTACCCCTTTACCCCTCAAATACACTTCCAGCCCCAGCCGTACTGCTCTGATCATTTCCGTCATATCTGTACCTATATCATACCTACTTCCTTTCGCCAGAGCATACTAATTCAGGTTAGGGGTTACTTTGCAATTTATCTAAAGGGAATACCATCATCCCTAATTCCCTCTCGTTTTCAAATTCAAAATTCATCCCAGAATTGTTTCAAAAAATATCATGCTCTGTTTTTAGAGTTTACACTTTCTTCGTCTGTTTGAGCGCCTGCATACGGCGATTATTAATGGAATTTGAAGTTATTCTAAACGTTAAATTCAATGGGGAGTGCAAATTGATTTCCGTTAATCGGAACACATCTTTCGACCATTTTCGTCGATCTGTTGTTCATTCTTGGCATCAACTTCAAGGTAATTCAGAAAATATATCATTTTGTTGGTCTGTGGGCAGTATAAATAAATGCATTTTTGGGTGTGCTAATGACTTGCAAAATTTGGTTTCGTACTCTCAAATAGCTTCCGAGAAAGTAGTTGAAGTATGTGTATGTGCCCCCAATTTATGCGATGTTTCAATGTCTTCTTCGCCACAATCTCCAATTGGTGATGATCCCTTAATGCATTCCTCCATGACATTTAGTATCCCTCAGAGTCCACGTATTGCAAAAACATCTAACAAAATACCGTTTAGATGTGTCAAGAAAGCTAAGTCTACAACCATTAACAGAAGAAATGATTTTGATCAAATTAATAACGTTCCATCTTATGATATATGCCCCTCTGTTCCCAGAAAGTCTCTGCTATCTGATTCTTGGGCTGAAAATATGAAAGGTGGAATTGGTGTAGAATTTAGGGGCGGTGCTGTTGAATTTAGGAAATCAATTATAAAGTATGCAACTCAAATTGGATTTAGGTTTAAATATGTGAGGAATGACCTTAAATATATACACGTCGTTTGTAATGAGCTCCACAGTTGTGACTGTGTTTGGTTTGTAAAGGGTAGATGTCAATCAGTTACAAACTATTTTGTAATAACCCAAGCTCACTTCATTCACAAGTGTGTTGGGTTGTTGATAAAAGACGATACAACGAGGTTGAGCCCTAAGATCATGTCTGAGCTCATAATGCAAAACGTTAGAACCAAACCTAACATGGGTGGTAAAGATATCATCCAACTCTTGAATGATGATTACGGTTTTACAATCCCCTACTGGAAGGCATGGAGAACTGTTGAAGCTGCGAGGGATCAAATTTTTGGTTCATTTGACGAGTCATATGACCAACTGAGATGGTATTGTGCTGCCATTCAACGGACCAACCCAGGAAGCGCTGTTGTTTTTTAATGTAATCAAATCTCAAACCGTTTTGAACGTTTGTTCATTTCATTCAAAGCGTGCCTCGATGGATTCAAGAGGTGTAGGCCCATGTTATTCATAGACGGAACTTTCATGAAAGGTCGTTCTAAGGGAATTTTACTGTCTGCGACTGCTAAAGATGGCGATAACGGTAAGTTTCTAAATTCCAGCCCTTTCACATTGTTGCGGTTATGTTGTAGAGCTTGCGTTGAACTAATTTAGTTATTTTCTTGTAGGCCTTTTCCCTGTTGCATTTGCAGTTGTATCTTCTGAGAACTTGGACAATTGGGTATGGTTTCTAGAGATTTGTACGGACTATATAAAACACGACAAACAACTCGTGTATATATCTGATAGGAATCCTGGCCTAATGTCCGCATTCCCCAAAGTATTTACAGAGCCCGTGCATTTCTTTTGCTTGTTTCATTTGATAACTAATCTGAAAGGTAAATTTGGAAAGGGCTGGAACAATTCCCAAAGAGCAAATATGGCTGACCATTTCAGGGAGGTTGCATATGCTCCAAGCTTACGGTTATTTGAAGAAAACCTGGCTATTTTTAAACAAGTTGGTGGTGAGATTGCAGAACATTGGCTTGAAGATCTCCCGTACGATAAGTGGGATGTTGCCCATTCTCCCCAAATTTGCAGATACGGTGAAATGACATCCAATGCTGCTGAATCATTCAATGCATGGATATCCAATCATAGGTCATTGCCTATCACGTATATGTTAGAATCGATACGTAGTGGTAATTTTTCTGTCCATAATTTACAAACATTTTTAATATTCTCTGAGTCTGGTAATCCCTCGTAACACATTTATCACACAATATAATCCTTGATGTTATAGGTATTAGTCGGTGGCATCTTAAAAGGAGGAAGGAAAATCAGTCTTGGACTGGTGCATTGTGTCCCACCAAAGAAAAATGGTGGAATCATCTTACCAACAAAGGGTGAACTTGGAGCGTTGTACCTTGTCCTGGCGGCGAGTTTGAGGTGGGTTCCACCCCATCTGTTCGTGTTGATTTGCGTTCGAAATCATGTTCGTGTCACCAATGGAAGGTTAGAGGGTTTCCCTGTTCCCATGTTGTCGCTGTAATACGAAAGAATTCTGCGTCAGTTTTCAGATACGTGGAAGAGTGTTTCTTCACCACTAATTATCGAGAATGTTACATGTTCGATATTCATCCAATTCCTGAAACAGAAAGGTTTGAATGCCAACATCTGCTATCCAAACAGAAGGTTCTCCCACCTGCTTTAAAACGCCCCCCGGGTCGTCCAAAAAAGAAGAGAGTTGCTTCATTTGGGGAGTTCCGAAGAAATGAATTGAGATTATGTGGTAGGTGTGGACAGATGGGAAGGCATGACATGTTTTCATGCTTGCTCTCCCCAGAATAGTAGACTTATTTTGGTTATTTTGGCTATCTTTCTAGTTTATTTTGCAAGGCTTTTTGCTTAGTAGACACCAATTTTTGGAATGCTTATCATTAAAAGCAATTGGAAGAATTTGTCATAATGTTGGGGGATTGTAAACTGCATTGTTGTTTTCATGCTTGCTCTCCCCAGAATAGTAGACTTATTATTTTGGCTATCTTTCTAGTTTATTTTGCAAGACTTTTTGCTTAGTAGACACCAATTTTTGGAATTCTTATCATTAAAAGCAATTGCAAGAATTTGTCATAATGTTGGGGGAATGTAAACTGAATTGTTGTTTAATATGGTTCAACTTTTATAATGCCATTCATACGCAGAAACATATTACAATATTTAATAAAGCTGGAAAATATTACAATTGACAGCTTACAAAATGGGGAAAATATACTGCCATTAACCATGGAAATCATCATCTGATAAACAGAATCTTATCAAGTTTTCAACGTTCTAAATTTCCCATTCTTCTGATTGAAATAACTACACAACCTTGAATGCAATGAAGACGCACAACATTAACATACAAAAAAACATCACTGAGTTGATCAGTATAATATTGTGATTGGTTTGCGAAAATTTTGGAACACCCTTCTTAGTGCAACTTTTAATGATGGGGTGTGGACTTGTATGCATGCTTCGTGAGGTTTCAGCAGCATCCATTCTCTCATTATTCGAAACAAGTGGGGCATCCTCACCTGTGTTAGCTTCCTGACACCAATGGGAAATGCCATGAGCCTCACATCTGTAGTACATTCTTCCAGGTTTAGCCTCAAACTTTGACATCCTAATGGCTGTTTGTAAACCACATTTCTTGCAGTCGGCCCTGCCATACCTTAAATACCATTCACTAGATGGAGAATGGCTGTTTTGAGACATGGTTACCTTGTTGTGTGAGCTTGTGAAGTGTAATGGAAACAAAGAGGTTCAATTGGGGGTTTTATAGTGCAGAAAAAGGGTGAAATAACGGTAATATAACGGTAACATTATTTAATGAGGGCAGAATAACGGTTACATTTTTTGAAATGCTGGAAAAACAGAGAAAGTTCAACATATATATGAATAATGTTCAAAATTTGGGTATTATGTTCAACTTTTCTTGAATGTAAATAGAATGACATTAGAATATTCGCACACATTGATAGTTAAACTGGCATTATGTGTTTTAACATCAGCTCATAAACGATATATCCAAAACATTACACATATTTGTATCCCGATTGAAAAATGTATAAATTTTAGGGATGATGGTGTTCACTTCATTTAATATCTGAAAACATGTTATTCACTTCATTTAATATCTGAAAATTATAGTAGACCTAGTAAGCAATATATAAGCTATTTGTTCGAATTTTGAAAAAATTATAGATTGTCAGAGAAGTTTTATACAATATATCTCTAACATCACAGAGTTTACGTACATATTGGAAGGCATTTAATAGTTGGAAAAAAAATACGGCTTATTTTAACATGTAACATTCAGTCTCGCTGTTTCAGCCATATATTAATAGTACAATTGCATGGGGAAGTATTGGCTTAGTAACAAAATTACATTTTTACGTTAAAACCTTAGGCGAACTAACTTCAAATAATCTTCGTGATTGAAGTTAGGGATGATGGTATGCATTAAAGTTTCGTAAATCAAGTCACCCTTTACCATTAAAGGTTTGTGATTCAACTCAAACTATTCTTATGAATCATATTTACGTTTAATCTCACATTCATTTATATCATGTTATTCATGCATTGGAGCATTCAGTAACAAAATTCCCCCACCAACTTGTTATTCATGTCTACATTAATCAGTGTAAAAGGTTCATGTATATAATCAAGTACAAAATATTGTTGTCTACGAATAATAACCACACAATTATTTTAGCATTATATGAGTATTACAATGTTTTAAACTCAATTATTGCAGCATGCTATGAGTATTATCCCTCAATAAGCCATTAATTGATAACTTTACAATTATAACTACAAATATTTTATAAGTTATCCACCTGATCAACAGTAAAGTATGCATAATTTAAAAGTGGGTAATTAGATCAATAGTCTAAAATCGATAAGTGAGTAATTAGATCAATAGTCTAAAATCACTATCATCCCAAAGGGTGGAGACATCTCCTCCACTTCAAAATACTTGTTTGTCATGCCTTCCCATCAAACAAAAGACAAAAAGATAGAAACATCCATAGCAAAAATACTAGATGAAAACATTATAAAATTAGCAAGTTTAGCAGAGTATACTAACTGCATCCAACATTATAACAAAAAGTCTCCAAAAGAAGTGTGGCTTGATGGAAGACGTCATGGGATAGGAGATGCCAGTGTTTAAACAATGTTGTGAATCCTGCAATATCCGTTGATAAGGAAATTTTCAGAAACTGCAACATGATGCCAACTTTGATTGATAAGATCATAGGTACCAAATGTTCCACATGGATCTTTCCTAAACAGGATCTTGGTACCCTTTGGCTTCACGAAGTGTAACGGTTGGATCATGAACCAATGAGGCCTGTGATAAATCGGGTTAAGTTCTATATGAACCAATTTCCACTCCTGATTCTCCCCATAACCTTGAAGCAGCCATAAGTTGAACACTCCATACATGTTGTAAATAGGGGATAGAGGATATACGACTAATGTGTGATCATCTAAAGCCCCTCTTTCCCAGGAAAACCCAGAATCCGCAACCTCAGGTGGTAAATCAATAGTTCCCCATGAATAATTTTCTAGGTTAAAAGTAACTAGTTTTGTTGACACACTATGAGGTTTGTAAACCTGAAAGAAAATGAGACCCCTAACCCACACAACAAACTTACCTGAAGGCATTTGATCACGGAATGGTGAAAGACGAGTCCACATATTTGTCCGAGTGGAATAGACATCAACCTGCGTCTTCACATCACCAGCTTGGAAGAAGAGAAGTCTTAACAGGTGATAAGAGTTTGTGATCTTCTGGAACCCCATCCCAAAAAAGGAAGAACACCAGTCGGCCTTCGGATCCCATTCGATATGAGCAGTCGGTACTTGGATCTCTTTTCCTGTCAGCGGGTTGTTGATAAAGTACCTATCATCTTGAGTCGCTTCACACACCAGGCCCCTGCAGTGTGCAACCACTTCCTTTAGTGGGTCATCATCGATTACATTCCTACAGAATGACCTGGTTAATGGATCAGAAAGTTCGTAACTTATGGGAGGAAAGAAGATCTGTTCATCAAAGAGAAACATTCTCTCATTCTTGTTGAGCGCATGGAGGTAGCTATCATTGAAGAACAGGGGAGAGGATATGAGAGCATTCCAGGATTTGCTGGTGATTTTGAAACGAGTTACTTCGGTTGGTGATATGCGAGATGTAATTTCGGGGATGAGGTCTGGAGGTAATGTGGGATTACTCATTTTCGAACCTAGCTGAGAGAAAGAATGCATAAAAACCATGGGAGGTATTGATACATATTAGAAGATATAGATTGGAGTTTCACATCAGAGTATTGGGGAGCGTGTGTTTGGAGGGAAAGTAGGGATGCCATAGCATTAAATGCGACTTGACCCATCTGAAATTAGATAGCAACAAAATGCAATTATACAGCCAAATCCCCACTCCCCAAGCACATAAATCATTACAAATTTGTAGACCTATGGGTTGAAACGTCCAAATAATACAATGTTGAACAAGTTTTGGGGACTTCCAGTGGACATAAACAGGTGTTTTGGTTTACAAAATCTCACATTTTTTATTTTGA
Source organism: Galeopsis tetrahit (assembly GCA_963675135.1). Classification (NCBI taxonomy): domain Eukaryota; kingdom Viridiplantae; phylum Streptophyta; class Magnoliopsida; order Lamiales; family Lamiaceae; genus Galeopsis; species Galeopsis tetrahit. Next base: position 61,044,902 of record OY776132.1, read on the forward strand.
AAAGACACATTACCTCATAGTTCGATTTTAGTGGATATCATATAATTTATTAAATTTAACAACATTGTTCAATTTTAAAATATCATATAATTTATTAAATTTAACAAAATTGTTCAATTTTAAAATATCATATAATTTATCAAATTTAACAACATTGTTCAAATTGAACTAAAAACTCCAATGTCGATCTGTAATAGTTAATGTTATGATTGTTCGATATTCAAATTTTGTTCAAATTTTAGACGGTTCAAGTTAACTAATTGTAAAGTTGTGTCCCGCCATTCAAACTGTGAATGTTATGAATATAAAGCTTAATATCATCTCTAATTAATTTAAAGTTATGATATTGAACTAAACGTTATCATATGAATCATGTTACATGTAGTCTAATGTCTTGAAAGGAGGAAGGACAGTCGCAGAAAGTGTTATAAACATATTTGTATCATTGTAGAATAAAACCTCCAAGACCTGAGCATTTCAAGAATATTCTACTAGAATATATATAAACAAAATATGGCTTATTGAAGAATAAACATTCAGACTTGACTGGTTCAAGAATATACTACTATAATATTAACAAAAAGTGCAAAATTCAATATAACGGTTACATTAAAATTTGTAAAAAAATGTTATTTTGTTACTAAGCCAGTATAAATGTAAATTTGTAGAAAACATGCAAAATTCAATATAACTGTTACATTAGAATGTAATTTGTAGTCGCCCTAATGGCCTACCCTTAATGTTCAAATGTAGGAGAATTTTCAAACAAGTATAATATACGTATCACGTGTTTGTGAAGACTGTTTTATAACGATTTTTGTGAACAGTATGATATAATTTTGTCATCCATCTTGAGGTTAGGACAAATGTAGCAGTGTAATTATAACGGTAATATAACAGAATCATACAATGCATGAATAATACAATGCTTGAATAACAATATTTTGTAATACTCATATAATGCTAACATAATTGTGTGGTTACTATTCGTAGAAAATAATATTTTGTACTTGATTATATACATGAACCTTTTTTACACTGTTTAATGTAAATTTCAAAATACATTCAACAAACTGAGTGACAGTAGCTTCAATTTATTTACCCTTATCATTGAAGATGTAATTCAATGGTGACCCTAAATTTGAGCATGGTCGTGACCGATAAAATAGAATTGTAAATTTACCCATAAAAAAGATCGATGATTTGATTAATTTCAACTATTTTCAAATTAGCAGACGATGTAAAGTTGGTTTTATAACATGGTCATGTAAAGTTGAGCACTATTTTATAAAAAACGAAATGTAGTTAAATTTGATCGTAGTCATTGTTCTTCATATAATGCTAACATAATTGTGTGGTTATTATTCGTAGACAACAATATTTTGTACTTGATTATATTCATGAACCTTTTACACTGTTTAATGTAAATTTCAAAATACGTTCAACAAACTGAGTGACAGTAGCTTCAATTTATTTACCCTTATCATTGAAGATGTAATTCAATGCTGACCCTAAATTTGAGCATGGTCGTGACCGATAAAATAGAATTGTAAATTTGCCCATAAAAAAGATCGATGATATTTGATTAATTTCAACTATTTTCAAATTAGCAGACGATGTAAAGTTGGTTTTATAACATGGCCATGTAAAGTTGAGCACTATTTTATAAAAAACGAAATGTAGTTAAATTTGATCGTAGTCATTGTTCTTCATATAATGCTAACATAATTGTGTGGTTATTATTCGTAGACAACAATATTTTGTACTTGATTATATACATGAACCTTTTACACTATTTAATGTAAATTTCAAAATACGTTCAACAAACTGAGTGACAGTAGCTTCAATTTATTTACCCTTATCATTGAAGATGTAATTCAATGCCGACCCTAAATTTGAGCATGGTCGTGACCGATAAAATAGAATTGTAAATTTGCCCATAAAAAAGATCGATGATATTTGATTAATTTCAACTATTTTCAAATTAGCAGACGATGTAAAGTTGGTTTTATAACATGGCCATGTAAAGTTGAGCACTATTTTATAAAAAAACGAAATGTAGTTAAATTTGATCGTAGTCATTGTTCTTCATATAATGCTAACATAATTGTGTGGTTATTATTCGTAGACAACAATATTTTGTACTTGATTATATACATGAACCTTTTACAATGTTTAATGTAAATTTCAAAATACGTTCAACAAACTGAGTGACAGTAGCTTCAATTTATTTACCCTTATCATTGAAGATGTAATTTAATGGCGACCCTAAATTTGAGCATGGTCGTGACCGATAAAATAGAATTGTAAATTTGCCCATAAAAAAGATCGATGATTTGATTAATTTCAACTATTTTCAAATTAGCAGACGATGTAAAGTTGGTTTTATAACATGGCCATGTAAAGTTGAGCACTATTTTATAAAAAAACGAAATGTAGTTAAATTTGATCGTAGTCATTGTTCTTCAAAATTGAATCGTAGATTTCACCATAAAAACGTTTAAATCGAGTAAATTAAAATTGAGAGTATGATTTTTGTACGATGTAAAGTTGCATTTATAACATAAAAAATGTACAGTTGGCGATGTAAAGTTGGATTTATAACAAATTCGCCTTCTTCAAGTCCAAGATACATACAGACATTCTGTGATATGATAAAATCAACCAAAGTTCCTGATCCAAGTTTTTTCGATATGTTCAACACTAAATTGAACAGTTCAACATTATATTGTAAAGTTCAACATTAAATTGTAGAGTTCAACATAGCCTTGAACTGTTCAATGTAGTGTTGAAGAATACAACTAGACCCTATTGTCCTAAGTCACATCCCTCCTGTTTTAGTCCCAAATGACATCATTTATGTAGCATCACACAAACTTGAAGATAAATATGTTGACATCACCCAAATGACATACCTCCAATTTCTAAATGAACAAAATCAAGCATCGATTATATTCACTAGTTGGCATGCATAATTCATATAGTCAAACCAAAGCACAGTTAGATAACCAAATTCATAACCTTCATAATGCATATTGTATAATAAGCCCATCCACACGTTAGCATGCCACATGTAAAATTCAAAATACATATTCTAGAAATAAAGTACCCGAACTTATCAATCTCATTCAAAATACATATTCTTAGCATGCCATATGTTAAATTCTCTCAGTCAACTTCCCAACACTTTGCTACTTTAGGATTCATAAACCATTCAACCATTCGTTTCCGGTAGTTACTTGCAGACACTGTACCATATTCCCCCTTCTTACTTTGTTTTCCTAACATTAGGTTCTCAATGTGGTAACATATGATAATTCCACAATCCAATGAACCTGAAAGCTGCTGCACGCAATCTTCTGAAACAGGATTTCACAAAGCTTTTGTTAAAAAGATGTGACCTGGTTTAAGCCGTTTGAAAGCGTCTCGCAGTCTCCCCCACACATGCTTAACCTGTATGATTGGAATTGGAAATAATTGATTTTCATTAATATAAAAAAAAAAATCAAAACCAAAAAGATACAATCTTACAACAACTAAGGCTGATTTCAAGTGTGGATCTACGCGTCCAGCAGTTCTTGGAAGCATAGAGTTAAAAAAACGCCACTCACCCGTCTTCATATTTAACCTCAGTAGAGTCCAATGGTTTCCTCCGTTAACGGGGAAAAGTAGGTAATCAACATCTACAGCTTCTTCCAATCTTGTGCCGATCAAATTGACCAATGTCTGATTTTGTGTGTGACCATAGTTCGTAATCAAATTCTGAGAGTTTTATAACATTCACAAAGATATCACAACTCAGATAATCAAAATTATTCGTATATAACAAAGACGCAATTATATTAGTATACCCAGCACATGGAAGTAAACAACACAATCCTTTTAACACATGGCTTCTGCTTAAAGTGAATAGTCCTTAAAATCTCACCCTAAGAATCAATCACTTGTAATTGTTCCTAAATAAGTGGCTAGAAATTATGGGGTTAATATATGAAACGTAAAGAAAATGCAGAATGAACTGTTTTTACCGAAGAAGAGATCATTAAGTTGTGTAGAATATCTACAATATGACCAATAGTGACAGCTGCAAATGGTGAATTTCCTGACCAAACTGGATACCTGCAACGCCTAAATATAGGTCACTCAATACATTCAAACAAGCGTAATTACTAATATCAAGAAGACTGACCCCCTACTTACTCCTTCGTTTTAAATTCCCACAGATCCGCGATCCTTTCCTTAATGTAGGTAGCACAGTTTTTTACTGTAAGAAGTTTTTCGTCAAGCTTGCACGTCTGTTGACTCTGAACCCGACCTTTCCTCTTTCCTACACATTGTCCTTCTTCATCCGCAATTTGAATGAGCTCTCTTGTACTAGGCTGTGGTGTAATGTCCTTCACTTTTCTCTCTTCATTCACAGTCCTCTTCTTAACTGCTCTGGTTATAGTACTTGGATCCGGATGATTATTCAATTTCCTCTCTTTCAAAATAGGGGATCCATCTTCTGAATTTAATTTTTTATGAATCGACGCTGTGTTAGAGTCCCCTTTTACATCAACCAATTGTTTTTTCATTCCATCCATTTCAGTCCGCAGTTCTTCGATCAACTTCCTTAGCTCTTCATTTTCCCTCGTCAACCGCTCACTCTTTGATTCTGCAATACACAACTTCTCAAGATTATCTATTTGGGCTAAGTTATTCGGATTGCTGTAAATCTGAGTTGGGGTTGGAACAGTATATTCTTCTATACGTCTTTCCAACTCCACTTTTTCCAATTTCAGTCGCTCAATTATATTTTCCTTATTCTTTAACTCAGCTTCGTACTTCTGCATTTCATTCTGAAATCCCCTTGATGCATTCTGCATTTCACTGGAAAACTTATCCATGTCATTATTGTCTGTAGGGAGAGATTCATTATCCATGGGGAAACCTTCATCAACTTGCCTAATAAGGCTCCTAGAAACTTCGTCTTGCTTTCCAGTGCATGTCCCCCTGATCATATCTTCAACAAACCCAACCCCTCCTGAATTGAGATCCATCATAACTTTAGCGATCTGAACCGTAGCAACTCTTTGGGGTGTATGATACTGGCTCATACCAATACTGAATGATGGTCCATTAAGAGCTCTGAAAGTTGACTTTTCGCCACTGAATTCTCCACCATCATCTCGCATTGTACACAAACCATAAGCAGTTTCACTCTCATTTTCTCCACTGCATCCCTCTCCAGACTCTCGCATTGTACTAAAAGAATCCATATTAAACGAAGATTGATTTGATTGCCTTGTTTTTTCCAACTTTTCAGATTGATTTGATTGCACTATTTTTTCCAACTTTTCAGTATCCTTATCTGAGCCAATACCAACAACATATATAACCTCTGATGAATCTTCAAGTTCATCTTCAATTTCCCTCAACTCAGAAACTGTCCTAAGTTTTGTCTTCTCGTCCGACGTTGCTTTCAACAATATCTTTCGAACCTAACATTATTATATTGCCAAATGCAACCGAGTTAAATGTTCTTGGATTTGGGGAGATTAAATTTCAGTTTAACAAACTAAAGTGTAAATTGATTACCTTTATATCTCGAGATAGCTTCAACTTCTTAACCACCGAATTCATCTTGTTTAAATCCCATTTTAGAAATCGTGGGAATGCAGATTTATGCACGGGCTTCAACAAGGATGCATGCTTGCATAACCAGAACTGTCGTATACTCAAATCAAGACAAATTGTAATGATTACTGAAAAAAATATATATATGCGACGATATTAAATATAGAGTTATTCGAGTCTTACAGGAAGTATAACAGCACACCCTCCAACTTTAAGATTCTTGGTTGTTCCCAATTGCTTACTCAACATCTCAACAATTAACATTGACCAATCATGTAGGCAAATCTCATTGAAATTCTCTAAATAGCAACTTATATGCGTAGAGACTGGACAATTCTTATTGGTACAAAACAGAATAGCCATCATGTAACAACACAACAGACGAGCAACGTCCTTATAGCTATCACGGTCATGCTTGCTCGAAACAACGGTCAATTTTGAGAGTATGAGTTTCTTATACATCACAAAATTAGAATCTGAAACTTTTTCTAGGTCCGCTGAGAAACATCTACGAACCCAAACTGGAATATTGTAATCTTTTTCCTTCAAAGGTATAGGTTTGCTCCCACAGCTAATACTAAATATAAGTTGGGCATCCCTCCTATTTAATTGAAGAACTTCTCCACCAATAAAGAAAGATTCAGAATCAACATCAAAACATTTGATTATTTGTCTAATTGCGCTCTCATGTTTTCTCGACCACTTTAACAAGCTTTCAAAATTCTCCACATATATACTTTAAAAAAAAAGCCAAAACGGAGTCTTTTTAATATATTTTTTGTGATTTTCATCAAGTTTCAGGCCATTCACTTCCTTAATCAAAGTTCGGAGATTTGATCGATAATAAGTTTCTCTTTTGTTAACCTGTATCCGACCTGCAAACCAACCCCCGCATATCAATTTATACCAGTGTTATAGTAAATATCCAAAAATTCAATTCGTAATCTTTTAACTAACCAAAACAATTATTTGGCTTCACTTTTTTACTCATCATCGTACAATCTTCTTCACTGCTTGTATCAGTTGTAGACTCGTTAAGGACGTCATTATTTTGTCTATCCATAGATAACGAATCATTTTCTGTTATGCGATATCACACAAATGATATGTCAATATACCGTTATTAAGAAAATTCTACGTTGAACTTATGTAATGTCCTAACAAGAATTGTAAGCATGTACCGGTTGAAGATTCATCAGAGGTAGAATTCTCAAGCTCATCGCATTTCTTGTGCTTTTTGAAAACATTTTCAGATTCTGCACTCTCTACAACATCCAAAAAAAAATGGTGTAAAAAAAGGCACTATGGAATCATAAATGATCATGAAAAAGGCTATGAATATCCAAAACTTGTTTCCTTTTAAAACCTTATAAAAATACGTTTTTTGATCATGTCAAATGTTGTTGAACATGTAAAATTTTATTCACCTGATTCTGAGATGCTCGATGATGAATAATTCACTGCAGGTCCTTTTCCTAACAAAAAAAAAAAGATAAATGATTAATGAAAAAAATAAAATTTAAATTTGAACTTTGATCTTTTTTCTACAAACCTTTTTTCCTATGTCGTACACGATCATCATTTCTTCCCTTTCGTTTACCTGTTCTCAAGTTAATTAGAAAATTTCAGAAAACAAGATTTCCATAGAAAAATCCTTCACTACATGGATGAAATAAGCAAGGAAAAAAACATTTCATATTACCCAGGTTGAAAAAACCCTTTTCAGTGTGTTCTTTGTTATCCCGTTTTGATTTCTTCACCGGATCCCTGGTTGCTTTCCCTCGGACCTTCCAAATTTTTTGAAACAACAGATACCTCGATCAAGAACATGCGTAAAACAAAAATATTCTGCGATTATAAACAGAAATTACCTTCCTCAAATTCATGGCTTTAGAAGAAACCCAAGTATCTCCAAGAATCCCCAAATCCTAAAGTAAACGAAACACTCCCAAAATGTCTTGCTTTCGAAATTTTCGAGTGTATGTCAAAAAGCAAATGTCTAATCAACCGAAAAGGGGCGCATTTTCCCAGACAGAGAAGCAATCCTACACCTCATAGCTACACTGTTTGCATGTTGTGAAAAGTAAGGGTAAAATGGGCAAATTCGAGATAAATGCGTATCTGTTTGCTAGAATTTCTAAGTTGAGTCCTAGTTGCTATATTTTGCCCAAATACGTACCTAATAGTGGGGCGCCCTCTTTTTTATGAGATGTATAATCATTAATTAAGGTAACATGAAATAATATATTTTTTAAATATATGTGAATGAGTTTAGAATGACATAGACTCCCTCCGTCCCATGATTTTATGCACACTTTCCTTAACGGGCGTCCCAACATTTTTTGCACACTTCAAAAAAGGAAACAATAATATCAATAATACCCCTCCTTTATTTACCTTACACATCACTTTATTTCATTTTCTTAATCTCCGTGTCGGTCAAAGTGTGCATAAAATCCCGGGACCGAGGGAGTATTTTGGATAGGATAGAATACCCTTTTACTTTTTGTCCTCTCTATCACATGCGTCCAATTTTGTTTCATAGCAACAAGTCTTATTTTTTATGTTTTTTTACTTTCATGAGTTGTCACATCATCAGTTATTACAATCTCTCCCAATATTTATTACTATTGGTTGGTTACTGCAACACTCTCCAAGAACAAAGATGTTAATTTACACAAACAAAAAGAATCACAAAAGCTTTGAAAGAAAGTTTCAAGAAAGGTTTTCAAGAAACCGTAATCCCCCATCTCTAAAAATATTTTAAGCTTAGACTAAAAATGTATGAATATAATTGGACACTCTAATAAAAGGTTATAATGATTTTACCTTTAAATTTTTTTTGAAAGAATTTTGAAATTCAAACACAAAAATGGATGAAAATGGAAATTTGATTTGACCACCACCTACCTAGCCGACGTTAGAATACGAAATAGAGCTTAGACTAGAAATAGGTGGGATGGAAGATTCAAGCGTGAGGAGAGAGAATGTGAGAATTGTGTTTACACTCATTTTAATTACTCTTTTTACTTTATTTATACTTCCTCAACTTTTACAGAAATTTTCACATTTTTTGATGTACCATACCAAATTTACAAATTTACACGTTATAAGGAAATATTTTTATAACGCTCACCCTTAAAATATACTCTTATTTATCAATAGTGAAAATATCAAATTTGGTCACACAGTTTTACCTCTTTTCATATTTGATCATCCACATTTAGTCACTATCAAAATTTGGTCACTCAGTTATTATATTCTATCAAAATTGATCACCCTGTTCATTGACTAACAGAGAAAGAGTTCTGAGCCGTGAAATGCATTTATATAGGAAATGAGAAACTCAAGATACTCTGGTTTTTTTTTTTTTAACAATTGTACCCTGTTTTCCAATTCTTGGTTTCATATTGAATTTGTATAATAATTTGAGATATAAACTTATTTCAATTCATTTCCCTATTTATAATTATTGGAGCATAATTTGTTGTGAAGATTAATTGTAAAGAATTTTCTAAAATTATCCATTCAAGAAAATTTCACAAACTTATTTTTCATTCTAAATATTTTTCTATTAAAATCATTATCGCAGATTTCTTGAAATGTTAGTCAAACAATTGGGCATTTGAAATTAATTGAAATAAATTTCTATCTCCTGAGTTTCTCGTTTCCTAATTATCTATAAAATAAAAAGTAAACCAGAAACATTGAATAACGTTTTAGAAGATGCATCAGAATTCCTTCTGACCTATGTTTCATTCTTGCTTCTCGTTTGTTTAGTTTTGGAAGATGCATGAGAATTTTTTAACCATAGTTTTGAGAAATTTCACGGCTCAAAACTCTTTCTCCGTAACAGAGTGATCAATTTTGATAGAATATAATAACTGAGTGACCAATTTTGATAGTGACTAAATGTGAGTGACCAAATATGAAAAGAGGTAAAACTGATATTTTCCCTTACCAATATGTCAATTACTTTTTTCACACTCAATTTACCTTTTACTTTATTTTATTCATAAAACTTTAAAACACTCAATTTACCTTTTACTTTACTTTATTCATAAAACTTTACAAAACTATCCTTCAAAACAACACTCATTACACATTTTCTTAAATTGTGTGTCATCCCAAGAGTGTAAATTTCTTTGAAAGTATAACTTTATAAAATTACCCTTCAACCTTTTACAAATTACAATTTTTTTTTTAAAGTATGTTCATTTTATGGTGCAAAGGAAGGAGTATTAATGTATTATACATTAACCCTCCTCAAATTACCTATAATATTCTTTTTTTTCTAAAATAAAGTCTCCGTAATAAATACACACCCACGAACCCTAATTTTCCATCTCCCACCCACTTCTTCTTCCTCCCTTAAACCTTCCCCATCCCACCCGCCCCCGTCTCCCAACCGCCGACGGCTGCCCCTGCCGCACCGCATATCCGTCGGCCTATCTCTCTTTTTCTTCTTTTTTTTTTCTGCAACTACCCCCACCCCCTTACACATCCGCTGCCGCCGCCGTGCCCTGGCCGCCAACGAGGCCGTGGCCTGTCCAAAGTTTTTTTTCCGACAACTTCCCGCCTACCCTCCCCCACGTCGCCCCATCCCGCGTGGCCGTTGCTCTCCACCCCAGCCCCAGGTAAGTTTTCTCTTTTTTCCCCTCTTTTTTTTGTTTCTTTTTAATTTTTTTAAAAATTATTTTGGACAACATTTTGTCTAAAATATACTCCAACATTTTTTAAAGGTTATCCCCACGCATCGATAAGCTATTCGATTGGACTTTGAAGAAAATCGTTCGCTCTAATACTTCTGGATTCAAGCTTCTATGAAGACGGTATGAACTATTTAAAATTTAAGTATATGTTACTGTTTTTTAACTTCTTTTGCTTCCGGCGGTTCTTTGATTGTTGCTTATGTTTTGTTTGACTGTTAGTAGCCCAACTGGTAAAGAAAGTGAATTTCTGCACCCTGAAAGGCTTTTTTTTTTTTTTTGAGGTTTCTATCTCTCTAGCATTCATGATATGTTCTGTTTATACACCAATGCTATATTAAGAAAACATGGTGTTTAAAATTGAAAGTTCCAGTCATCAAGATCTATATAAATAAATGACCTAACTTGAAGATTTCTAAAAATTGTTTTCTAGATAAGAGGAAATTGAAATGTAATTATTGTATGCTAATATATGTGTTTTTTTAGTTGAGAGGTGTCAATTTGCCTTCTTTTGTTTGTAACACATTGCTGCTAGAAGGCTTATTATGTTGTACACGAACAATATTAAATCAACCAACAAGTGTTTAGTACATCATCCAATGTAATCAAGCAAATGGAAATGAATATTAAAATCAATACATGCATTGACTTCTAATATTATAAGGAAACTATATTTTGTACAATTTCCTAGAGCGTGGGAAAGTCCCTCCCGTGAGACAAGGAAATTAAAACTTACCTACAATTATAATTATAATATCGATATATAGTAAATATTAATAAACCTACCTATTTAATCATTTATTTTAGAATGTCATTCAAACTCTGGTAGATTGCAATCACTTGTTTACTGTTGGACATTATCATACAGTCAATGTCTTTATCTTCAAAAAAGACGGTAACCCTTAACGCATCCATCACTAATATTACGAATACATCAAATTAATTCACTAAGTTACTAGTATAATGGTAATTTGTCGTCCTACTCCCATGTCCACCACCACCAAAGCATGTTGTAACTTGTGTGAAAATTGATTTTGACTATTTTTTTTATAAAATTATTTATTCAATCAACAATATTTCCGTAAATTGACTAAGTATTTCCTTGATATAAGTGCACTTTCAATGTTATGATATTTTTAATGAATGTAACTCGTTCACTACTAATCATCAACGTCAAATACATTTCCATGTATTCTTCATCAAAATTTTTAAGAATTATAAAAAACTAAAAATTAGAATTAATTTAATAAATAATGATATACTCGATCTTGTCCCTATCAAAAAAGAAATAAAAAATATATGACAAAAACTTGTGTGAGACCGTCTCACAGATCATTTTCTGTGAGACGGATCATTTTAAGTTTTAACCCATATTTCAAAATTTTGGGTAGGATAACTCATATTTTTTTCAAGATTTTGGTTTGTAAAAAAAGTGATAATGTTTAAGTAAAAAGTGATAATATTTTTAACAAAAGCGACTATCACTTTTTGCTCAAACATTATCACTTTTTATATATAAAAGTCGTCTTACGGATCTCAGTCTGGTCGACTTGCCCAAAATATATTTGTTATCTAAATATTAAAGTAAAGAAATAAAAAGGATGTACATTTAATAAAGAAGATTAATTAAATTGTCTAAATAATGGATAAGAAACCGTAAAACATTTTCCGAATGAGTGAATTTCAAAATTCAATTCATTCAGAACATGTTTACCAATTACTTATATATTATTCTAGACGACTTGATGGATCTTCTTTACCAAACCATCTAATATACTTTTTACTTCTTCTAACTTGATAGTGAGCTACCATCCTTTTTATTTCCTTCACTCCACTTTGATAGTGAAAGTAGAGTATATTTTTATTTATTGAATTAATTCTAATTTTTAATTTATTGATAAAAAAATATATTAACTAGTGATTGAATTGCATTCATGAAAAGATATTTTGATACAAAAAAATTCACTGACATTAACAGATTTCTTCCCTCTTTGTAATCAGTCAATTTACGATATGAGAAATAATATTAGTTGGATAAATAATACTATTATAAAAAAATCTGTTAAAATTAATTTTTCTAGTAATCACAACATTCTTTTGTGGTACGGCGTCAAATTACTATAATACTAGTACTAGCTTGACTAATGAGATGTATTCGCAAAATAACGATACATAGTAGTGATACGCTAAGTGTTTTAAAGACATCTTTTGAAGATATGGACATTGATTATATGTTGATGTCAATATTTAGTAAATAATTGCATTCTATCATAGTCTTAGTTTGAATGACATGTTAAAACACGTAATCTTTATACTCCCTCCAATTCAAAAAGTTCGTAGCATTTGTCATTTTGTATAAGATTAAGGAACATATTTTTTTGACACATTTATCCCTTATTAATTTGTCCCTCTCCCCATTGACCTTTTCTTTCTATCACACTATTGCCTTTTAAAAGAAAGTGAGAGAAAATGAATCATTAATGTATTTTCAATTAAAAGTGATATTGTAGGAGTTACAAAAGGGCATTTTTTGAAAATTCGTGGTAAAAATAGAAAAAGCTACAATCTTTTTGAAACAAAAATAAAGACACAAACTTTATGAAACAGAGAGTATATAAAAGGAGTATATGTTTTCCCACGTGTACGTTTAGATACCTTTCTCCATATGCCACTGGTTCCATTTATAATTCTGAAACTGAAACGCTTGGTTTTCTTAAATCACCGTCGGATGTTCACAAGTTTTGCCACTCAAGCTTTTCATATTCCATAGAGTTTTGGTGTGAGTGAACGAGGACACACCAAAGAAATTAATAAGGCTGAGACAAGTAAGAAGCGAACCCCTATTATGCTATCCCTTACCCATCCAAGCAGGGGAAGACACCTGCTAACAAGTTCCAGCCGCAGACACCAAAATCAGGAGGATACTTGACAGCGGTTGACCAGATGATCCAACTGCAACGCCTTCAATTTAGTAATTTTCTTTTAAAAAAATCTGATTTCGAATTTATTTATTGATGCCGATTCGTCTTCGTTTTCCGATGACTACTTGACGGTTTTCAAGCATTACAACTGAAATTGTTATGAGCTAAAGCTGAAACCTGTTTTTCATGAAAATCCATGAACCTTTCTCTTTTTGTGAAACTGAAATTTAGCCTTCTTTATTGAGAATTTCATTAGAATTGTTTCAGGATACTGCAGAATGTTATTAAATAGATTTTTCAAGCGCTGCACTGCGCTTTCCAATCCACGGCCATGGCTCTTCGTGGGTTTGGGAAATCCAGGGGATAAATTTGTGGGCACCAGAATTCATTGATGCATTTGCTAAATCACTAGGGATCACGATGGACTCTTTGCACTGCAAAGCTATCTTTGATATTATTGATATATATTTCTCATACATTCCTGGGCTTATATTTGTAAATTGTAATTTATTCAATTGTTTGAATAATGAGTGGTGGCTTTTGGATTGTCATCTTCAGGTTTTGTTGGTGGGGTCCCTGGTTCTCCTGGCAAAGCCTCAAACTTACTGAATCTTAGTGGTGAATTTGTATGCAATTCTCTATGACCTGAGAATTGAATATAATTTGAATTAGTCTATATTTTACGAGTAACATATTTGATGTTGGTGTTAATTGCTTTGGTAAATTGATCCTTTTGGGCATTCTTCTGTTCAGGCTTATTGCTTTCAGTATCCATTTATTCATTTAATGACAGATTGATCCTTTTGGGCATTCTTTTGTTTAGGCTTATTTGCTTGGCTATTTGAATATTCTTGCATTATGTGATATTCGGGTTGAGGTATTCTTTCTGGAACTTGCACAGTTGAGTTATTGTGGCGTAATTTGATAATCGAGAAATAGTTTTTTATAAGTTGAAATTTGCTTCATTTTTGTTGTGATAAAGTCTGTTACTGAATTATAAGTTTTGCAAGCTTATTTTGAGGTAATTAACTATGGAGGTGACTGCAAGGTAGTCTTATCTGAATATTTTATGTAAAGTTTACAAAGAAATTAGTCGAACATGATTCTCGTATTATGCAACACCAAAATATACAACCGCAAGTATACAACGTATATTGTAGCGTGATAAGTACGAGGTCGATCCCACGAAGAGGTGTAGTGTAAAAGTGGAGTTTGTCGATGTAAGTTTTAAATAGACGCGATCGATTAAGTTGAAATGTAGCAATTACCCCTAATTATCTACCCAAAGTTGTCACAAGTAAACAATTAAACGAGTAATATAGAAATCGATCATCAAATGCTCATGTAAATCGCAAAAATGAAGAAAATACGAATGAAACTCAAGTAAGAGAAAGAGAGGTTACAAGACAAATGTCACACTAAGGAGTCAATTTATGATTAAAAGCCTATTTAAGTGGTGTTGTATTTATTACTATAGGGTTGATCACGAAATAATGAATTAAAAGTTCTTTCGATCTATTGATCCAATTGAAATATAACACAAACTAGTATCTCTACCTAGTATGCATAATAAGTCCCAAAAAGGCTCCTAGGATCATCTAATACCCTCCCGATAATTGATTCTCTCTCGAGCTCACCATAATATTGGGCCGAATGCTTAAATACGATTAATGAAAAAGATCTCTCAATCAAATTTCAATTAATAATGAATAAAACATATTATCATGGCCATTGACAACATTTATTGCAATGAAAGTTAACCATTCAAATAGAAATAGCAACACAACCACCAAATAAACAAAAAATTAATTCATAAATATCATCTAAAGTGTAAACATAGCCCTAGAACCAAAAGTGTTCTAGTCAATCAACAACATAATCCAATTAACAAAATCAAACGAAATAACTAAATAAAAAGAGAGGGAAATAAAAGGCTTAGTCTAAAGTATGGTGTGGAATGAAATTCCAAAGCTATTGGTGCCCTCCTTGCTTGGATTGATGAATAATTGAAGAAGTTATGGCAAAATCACCTCCAAATGTGTATTTCTATGTGTGGAATTTGTGAAATTGGGGAAAAGTCATTTTGATTTTAAGAATGAGGGCTTATATAGTGTTGGGGTAGGGTTTGAGTGCAAGAATTGCAAGTTGGTCCCTAAAAAATGGCAAAAATACTCAAAAGGCACCAAAAATGGGATGGCACGGCCGTGCTGGCATGTGATGAGTGACTTGGATGGGGGCTCGGCCGAGCATAGGCCTCGGTCGTGCATGCTGGATTTTGGAATTTCTCGAGCTCGGCCGAGCATGTGCCTCGGCCGTGCCACTTCCTTGCTTCAAAAATCTGTATCGGGCGTGGCTATCTCGAGCATCAAGCTCGACCGTGGCGTGAATTTTGATATTTTGCCGAGCTCGACCGAGCAAGGAGCTCGGCCGTGCCCTCCTTGTTTGTTGTTTTGTGCATATCTTTTGCTTCAGATGTTCTATTGACTTGATTCTTTTGGCTATTCCACTCCGTTTTTTGAGACGAACCCAACGGTGCACTCCTCTTCTTGATCCAGTGAAGTATGATTGGTGTTTTACTCCAAATTCCATCGTTTTTCCTACAAAATCGACAAAACACAACATTTCCCTCATTTTGGCTCAAATCATCATATTCAATCCATAATTCAATGAAATAATCATCAAAATAAGCTTCACATGTGTATCTAAAGTGTGTAAATTCCACCTGAATCAAACCTCCCCAAACTTAAAATGTTGTTTGTCCTCAAACAACTAAGCACTTAAAACAATGAGGGTGGAATGATCACAATGGAATATTCAATGTAAATCACACATGCAAAGTAAAGTGTAGTGATATTTCTTTCTCAAAGTGCTTTTTCAATGAAGGTCATAGGCTCATTATTGCAATTCACACTTATGGATCAAGGAATGCACAAACACACAACACATTGTGAATGAGAGACATAATCCAAATGCTCAAGTCCTCTACTCACATGATACAGTGTTTCTCTCAAACACACAAACAAATTGAGGATATTAATGCACTCATCAATCAAGTTATGCTATGCAATCACTATATGCTTGCCCAAATTCTACTTTTTACAACACTCAAATGTTCAACAATGTGATCAATAGGGCTTAATCAAGGATGTAACATTGGCTCTTTGGACAAGGTAGGATGGATTTGGGAATTGTGACTCTTCTAGTGGAGGACAAAGCTTGTTGTTTTACAATGTGTGCTTTCACTTTCAAAGCTTACAAACTCCATCCTCACTTTTCATTTTCCTTTCTTTTTTAAGTATTCATCACTTCATCTTTTTGAACCATTTTTCTTTTCAAGTTTTTGGGGCTCTTTGTCCCTCTTTTCTTTCCCATTGATTTTCTTTTCATCTTTTCTCCTTTTCTTTCAACTTTTCCAATTTCTCCTTTCACCAAAGATATTCAAGCACATGTTTATCCACTTTGTCTTTTATCCCCCACTAGATGTAGGTATCAAAGGCTCAAAAAGGCTAAGTGGTTAACATTGTAGTTTGCCAAGAAAATGAGGAATTAAGCTCAAAGGGGCTAACTACGGAAGATTACTTCGGTTTTAGGAAATTTTGGCTAAGTGACTCTTTAGAACAAGATGGCCTATATCATATCACAAAATCTCACACAATCATGCTTTCCAACAAGAACTTGGGCAAGTTCTAGGATCACTAGCAATAACCTAATTAATCCACTCTCAAATGAACTAAACCGGATTACATGTTCGATTTAGGGCTCAATTCTCACCGGTTTATTCAATAGAAATATCACATTCATCAAATGTCCCCAAATAACAACACATCATGCATTCATGCCATCAAAGATCAACAAATATGAACACGACATGATACTACTATCCATCACCAATCATGCATACATTCAAAGTAAATAGACATCACCACAACTACTCACTATGGATTCCAAAAATTATCCATGCTTACATTTCACCATAAATCCACTATCCAACACATGATCAAAACCAACTCAAACAATATAAGCATATGAAAACAAAGTGTACGTCGGTGCAAAATGTACACAAACGAAATGACAAAACGGTGCAAAGTAGCAGAAAAATAAAAGAAAAATAACTCCCCCAAACTTAGAATTTTACTATGTAAAAATTCTAAGTTTGGGGCTACAAGTTGTTACCTCCCTCCTTGCACATCCAATGCTCCTCAAAGATCACCATTGCACCACTTGCCTCCCCCCTCCAAAGTTGGTTTTGCCTTCTTAATTCTCCAAGATATGATGTCCACAATGTTCTTCATCCATACCTACCAAAGAAACTAAGCTATCAAAACTAACAAAGCAATAAAAACACAAAACAATAAAACCTTGGGTTGCCTACCAAGAAGTACTATTTTTAACGTCCTATGCCGGACGGTTCTTCCTTGAGATGACTATCAAGTCACCCCATCATCATCCTTGCTCTTAGACTTCTTTCCCCATACAACTTTCTTAAGTCCATCAAAACATCCACTAGCTAGCCCATCTGACTCTTCAATCATGTCATAAGAAGTTGATGCCTCATTCAACCCCAAACTTGCACAAGTAGCTTTTCTCAAAAACTCCCCCAAACTTGGCCTTCTTGTCTGTCTATCTTCAAATCTTTGTCTTCCACCCTGGGGTTCTCTTTCACAAAATTGATCTTGGGCTCTTCTTCCATCTTATCTTTCATGGGTGTTGGATATTGGTCTCCCTTGGGGTTTCCATTTTCTCCATCTTCATCAGCCTGAAATTTGGTATTTCTATAAATGTTGAACACGACTATCTCATTGTTCACTTGAAGTTCCAATTCTCCATTCTTCACATCAATTACGGCCCATCCGGTTGCCAAAAATGGCCTTCCCAAAATCAATGGGGTATACTTGTCCTCCTCCATATCCAAAACCACAAAATCTACCGGAAAGATAAACTTGTTGATTTTGACCAATACATCCTCCGCTATACCCAAATGGTATGTCATAGACCTATCCGCCAATTGGAGGTTCATTGTAGTTGGTGTGAGCTCTCCCAAACCAAGGGTCTTAAAGATGGATAGAGGCATAAGGTTTATACTAGCTCCCGAATCACATAAGGCTCTAAATGTACCTCCATCTCCAATGACGCATGGCAAAGTAAAAGATCCGAGGTCCCTAAACTTTGGAGGTAGCTTAACTTGGATTATGGAGCTACATTGTTCGGTTAAGTGCACCGTCTCATACTCTTCCACTTTTCTCTTGCTCGACAGTATTTCTTTTAAGAACTTGAAGTAATGAGAAATTTGTTCAAGAGCTTCGGTGAAAAGGATATTGATGTGGAGCTTCTTCAACATCTCCGCAAACTTGACAAATTTGTTGTCCAAGCCCTTCTTCTTCAACCTTTAAGGATATGGGAGAGGTACTACATTCTTGCCTTTGTTTTGTGGAGGGATTGCTTCCTAACTCTTCTTCTCCCCTTCTTTCTCTTCTTCCTCTTCTTGCTTCTCTTTCACTTGGACATCTCCTTTATCAACACTTTCGGGTGCTATTACCAATTCCTCCTCTAATGGCATCTTGGGCCCTTCGTAGCTTGTCTCACTCCTTAACTTTATGGCTTTGCATTGCTCCTTGGGATTTAGCTCCGTGTTAGAGGGGAATTGCCCCGGAATGTGTTGCTTTCCAATGATGTTGGCAAGTTGGCCCACTTGCTTCTCCATTGCTTTCATATGGGTAGTCACATCCTTGATCATTTCACCTTACTCATCAAGTCTTTGCTATGTCTTTGTCTTTGTCATGTAACTCTTTGTCTCTCCCATGAATGCACCAAACATCTCTTCTAATGATGGCTTTGGTGAGGGGTCAATTATCATCCCATCCCCCACGTTGAAATTTGGTGGTGGTTGAATGACATTCCTCGGATTGGCATAGGAGAAGTTCTCATGATGCCTAAAATCGGGATGATATTGGTTTTGACTTGGAGGATTCTCACGGGCTTGCCTTTCGTTCCAACCCCTCTCTCTAAAATACCTATCTCTTTGATTGTTCATTTAGTGGGCTTCTTCATATTGCTCGTCAATTGGCCACACTAAAGCTTTAGCCGTCATTAGAGATATCAATTTATCCACCTTATTGGATAATTTAGCATTTTCCTCCGAATCTTGAGTTGAAGAGACTCTTCGGTTTTGTCTTCTCTCGGAGGGCCATTGATTTCCATTTTTTTGCCATCTCTTCCAAGAGAATATAACCTTCCTCCGTTATCTTCCCCAACAACGATCCTCCACCCGCCGAAGCATCTACCATACCTCTTGTACGGTGATCCATCCCGTTATAGAAGTAGCAAATAATTTGGTCTCTTGAAAAACCATGTTGTGGGCAACTTCTAATGAGATCTTTGAAGCGCTCCCATGCTTTGGCCAATGATTCATCCTCATCTTGTCGAAATGAAGATATTTCCCCCCGTATTTGAATGGTCTTGCTCGGAGGGAAATACTTCATTAAGAACGCATCCACAAAATCATTTCAATTCTTTATAGTCCTTAGGTCAAGAGATATGTACCATTTTTTTGCACGATCCCGGAGTGAGAAGGGGAAGAGCTACAATCGGATGTAATCTTGAGGAACACGGTTGATCTTAACCGTCCCACTTATCTCTAGAAATTGAGATAGGTGGAGGTTGGGATCTTCTTTAGAAAGTTCTCCGAATTGATTGTTTTGAACCATAACAATCAAGGCCGGCTTGAGCTCGAAGTTGTGGGCATCCACGGGTTTCCGACCCGCTCCTCCATACGACCTTGGTATCGAACGGAAGTGGTCTCTCAAGACTCTTTGTGGTTCCTCATCCTCCCTTGGCCTTCCATCTCTTTCCACACCAACATTTTCTCCAACTCTCCGGTGAAAGTTGTCCCTTAACACTCTTTGAGGTCGGTTACCTCCATTCCCATTTGGCTCTACTATTCCTCCAATATCCTCTCGGTTCCCTGCCTCCTCTTCGACCTCATCTATGATCGGATTTTCCCTTCGATTCATAGCTTCTAACTCAATTCTTCTTCTCTCTACATTCCTTCTTCGACAATTGGCTTCGATCTCCGGGTCTAAGAGCAACAGTTCTTGATGGTTCCACATAGAGCGTGTGATCATAAGCCATGCCTATCAAGTATTCAAAAGAGAGTGAGAATTGCATGTAAGATCAAAATAACAAATACAAATATTTTTGGGATTTTTGAGAATAATGAAAGCAAATAAAGTGTTTAGACTAAAACTCTATCGACCTACACTCTAAAACTACAAAACCTCCCCGGCAGCGGCGCCATAAACTTGATTCTCGTATTATACAACACCAAAATACACAACCGCAAGTATACGACGTATATTGTAGCGTGATAAGTACGAGGTCGATCCCACGAAGAGGTGTAGTGTAAAAGTGGAGTTTGTCGATGTAAGTTTTAAATAGACGCGATCGATTAAGTTGAAATGTAGCAATTATCCCTAATTATCTATTCAAAGTTGTTACAAGTAAACAATTAAACGAGTAATATAGAAATCGATCAACAAATGCTCATGTAAATCGCAAAAACGAAGAAAATACGAATGAAACTCAAGTAAGAGAAAGAGAGGTTTCAAGACAAATGTCACACTAAGGAGTCAATTTATGATTAAAAGCCTATTTAAGTGGTGTTGTGTTTATTACTATAGGGTTGATCACAAAATAATGAATTAAAAGTTCTTTCGATCCAATTAATCCAAAAGAAATATAACACAAACTAGTATCTCTACCTAGCATGCATAATAAGTCCCAAAAAGGCTCCTAGGATCATCTAATACCCTCCCGATAATTGATTCTCTCTCGAGCTCACCATAATATTGGGTCGAATGCTTAAATACGATTAATGAAAAAGATCTCTCAATCCAATTTCAATTAATAATGAATAAAATATATTATCATGGCCATTGACAACATGTCTTGCAATGAAAGTTAAACATTCAAATAGAAATAGCAACACAACCACCAAATAAACAAGAAATTAATTCATAAACATCATCCAAAGTGTAAACATAGCACTAGAACCAAAAGTGTTCTAGCCAATCAACAACATAATCCAATTAACAAAACCAAATGAAATAACTAAATAAAAAGAGAGAGAAATAGAAAGCTTAGTCTAAAGTATGGTGTGGAATGAAATTCCAAAGCTATTGGTGCCCTCCTTGTTTGGATTGATGAAGAATTGAAGAAGTTATGACCAAATCACCTCCAAATGTGTGTTTCTATGTGTGGAATTTGAGAAATTGGGGAAAAGTCCTTTAGATTTTAAGAATGAGGGCTTATATAGTGTTGGGGTAGGGTTTGGGTGCAAGAATTACAAGTTGGTCCCTAAAAATTGGCGAAAATAATCAAAAGGCACTGAAAATGGGATGGCACGGCCGTGCACGGAGCTCGGCCGTGGCATGTGATGAGTGACTTGGATGGGGGCTCGGCCGAGCATAGGCCTCGGTTGTGCATGCTGGATTTTGGAATTTCTCGAGCTCGGCCGAGCATGTGCCTCGGCCGTGCTACTTCCTTGCTTCAAAAAACTGTATGAAGCGTGGCTATCTCGAGCATCAAGCTCGACCGTGGCGTGAATTTTTGTATTTTACCAAGCTCGGCCGAGCAAGGAGCTCGACCGTGCCCTCCTTGTTTTTTGTTTTGTGCATATCTTTTGCTTCAGATGTTCGATTGACTTGATTCTTTTGGCTATTCCACTACGTTTTTTGAGACGAACCCAACGGTGCACTCCTCTTCTTGATGCAGTGAAGTATGGTTGGTGTTTTGCTCCAAATTCCATCATTTTTCCTACAAAATCGACAAAACACAACCTTTCCCTCATTTTGGCTCAAATCATCATATTCAATCCATAATTCAATGAAATAATCATCAAAATAAGTTTCACATGTGTATCTAAAGTGTGTAAATTCCACCCGAATTAGAACAATGAATTATATTACGTTAGAGTTGGAGCTTTTTTTGTTGTATTGACCCTTGAACACCTTTAATCAATTTTTCTAACAATAATGTTGGATTTACTTGACTCTGCTTCTTCATTGTAGGTTGTTGAAGGTGATTTACCTATAGTTGCATCACAGTTAAAAGGTTAATATACAATAGTCAACAGATCTGCTTATATATTTTTTTTTTATGATGTGCATAATATATGTGGTGGAGATGAATCTTCACCGTATTCTATTCTAGATAAGTATGTGTGAGATAAAGATTAGACATACATATGTCTTAAGCATATTAAGTTTAAAACTCTTGAGAATGCCCTGTTCCAGATCGGCCGCCGCCATGACAGAGTCTTTACACCGTCGCCGCCCCTTGTGCAGTCCA
Organism: Galeopsis tetrahit; assembly: GCA_963675135.1. Taxonomy (NCBI): domain Eukaryota; kingdom Viridiplantae; phylum Streptophyta; class Magnoliopsida; order Lamiales; family Lamiaceae; genus Galeopsis; species Galeopsis tetrahit. The sequence continues at coordinate 61,067,493 of OY776132.1, forward strand.
ACCTCTACTCGCACCAGGTAGGAACTCAAAAACCTCTGTTCTCAATTTTTGGCACAAGAAATAGTTCCATTTAATTATGTTTGATTCATTTTGTGTAAGTGTTATTCTTATGTTTCTAAATGGTGATTATCCCTTGATGTTTTTTTTTACCCCTTAGGTAGTATTACTGGTATGTATATGCATGTAAATTTCGCCATATTATTGCCTCTTATTCTTGGTTGTGTGTATAAATGATATTTACTCTGTGTTCACTTCATTTTCTCTCCACTTGCCAATTCAACGTGGTACAATTTCTACACATTTCACTGTCTTCTACTAAATTAACAACACCTTAGGCATTTGCTTCGGTGATAGGGAAGTCCTTAAATCTTGATAAATTGGTACAAAAGTTGGGTGATAGTTATCCTACTCTTAATTCATATTTTTATTTTAAAATATCTTTTGATGATTAGTTTGATCACAGTAGAAAGCAACCGAAATCACAACAATATATGAAACCCATCTACCATGATAAGTGTATTTGAAAATGATTAGTATGCAACATTCACTTGATATTTAATAACTTTGTAATTACATTATGCATCTTCTTCTTCATGGATTATCGATACCAACTGAATTCACATATATTTCCTTGGATGGCCAAACAAACATGCGACCTACAACGATTTCTTGGCATCAGCAGTAAAGCCTATGTGGATTTGAACTGCCTGTTGCTTCAACATTGAAATCTATATGACTTAGCTTCCACTTCATAACAAACTATATCGCTCACTTTAATTAGTCCTCTTCAACTTCCTTCAACAATTTATTTCTAAATTTGAAAAAGTTGAGGTCTATGGTGAAAGCAAGCCGAAGAGAGCAACTTGAAGAGTAAATTGATTCTTGCAGCCGCCGGAGATCGAGGAAGAGGAAATTGATTGAATAACTGCATTATGGAAGGTATCCCATCTGCATAAATTGAGGTTGATTTTTCACGGAAAATGTAGATTTGTTGAGAGAAAATCAAACTTATAATTACGACACTGTACTAACAAATGGCATTTGCAGCGGCGACAACTCTGGCAGTGTTGCCGAGAATAAAGTTAGGGGCGGAGGGATTGGACGTGTCGAATCAAGCTGGGCTGTGTGGGAATGTCGGTGACTTACCCGAAATGATCCGCCTAATTCACCATGTATTACCTTTTTTCGATACCTCCTCGGTTGTGTAAGTTGCTGTGATAATTTGTGCAACATAATAATCTTCTATATTGCATTGAATAAATCTGACGTCCAACAGGAATATATATACAAATTACAATACATGAGCCCTTGCAAGATATGGGCCTAAGTACTGTAAATAAGGAAAATATCAAACAGAATCAAAACAGAATAAAGATATACTCTAATATTCCCAAATCTAATTAGATAACTAACGCCATGGAATTTGCCTAATAACTTACGCCCAATACTCCCCCTCAAGTTGGCGTGTGTAAGTCTCGAACACCCAACTTGCCACGAAGATAACGAAAACGCTCGGCACCAAGCGCCTTTGTAAAGATATCTGCAACTTGATGATCCGTAGAAACCATGCAAGGCTGAATTTCACCATTCGTAACTCGTTCACGTACGAAATAACAATCCATTTCAACATGCTTAGTTCGCTCATGAAAAACCGGATTGACCGCAATGTGGCGAGCTGCTTGATTATCGCAAAAAAGTGGGGTTGGACCAATTTGCTTGACGTCAAATTCTTCAAGAAGCCACCGCTGCCATACAATCTCACATACGGTCGTTGCCATGGCGCGATACTCGGCCTCTGCGGATGAACGAGACACGACTGACTGCTTTTTCGTTCGCCATGAGATAGGGGAATCACCGAGAGAGATAAGAAAACCTGTGGATGAACGTCTTGTAAAGGGGCAGCCCGCCCAATCTGCATCGCAATGGGCTTGTAATACAAAATTGTCGCTGGCTGAAATGAATATGCCTTGACCTGGTGCCTGCTTTAGATATCGTAAGACTCGTTGTGCTGCCTTGAGATGGACTTGTCGCGGCTGATTCAGAAATTGGCTAAGTTGGCTCACGGCGAAAACAATATCCGGTCGTGTGACGGTAAGGTAGAGTAGTCTGCCAACTAGGCGTCGATAAGGGGCAGGCTCAATGAGAGGGCTGTCGTCGTCTGGGCGTAATTTCAGATTCTGTTCCATGGGAAACGCACTCGGTCGACTCCCTTGGAGTCCACTCTCCTCCAAGATGTCCAAGGCATATTTGCGTTGACTCAAAACAAAACCATCGGGGGAACGGGCAACTTCAATTCCTAAAAAATACTTTAAGGGACCCAAGTCCTTAATGCTAAATTTCTCATTCAAGTAGCGTTTCACAAAGGTAATATGAGATAAGTCATTTCCTACCAATAAAACATCGTCGACATAAACTAATGCGGAAACAAAAATGGACCCTTTGCGAAATATGAATAGTGAGTGGTCGGCGTGTGATTGGCGGAAGTCAATGGCAATCAAGGCTTGAGTGAATTTTTCATGCCAATTCCGAGAGGCTTGACGAAGACCGTAAAGTGATTTTCGTAACTTGCAAACACGAGTGTCGCCATCCTTAGCAAAACCTTGCGGGATGTGCATGTATACGTCCTCATGCAAATCACCATGAAGAAAAGCATTATTTACGTCTAATTGGTGAACTATCCAATTTCGCTTTGCCGCAATAGTTAACATGCAACGAACAGTAACTAATTTTGCAACAGGGGCAAATGTTTCATGAAAATCAACACCCTCAATTTGCGTGAATCCTTTGGCAACCAACCGAGCCTTGTATCGCTCTATATCTCCATTGGGTTTGTACTTGATCTTGTATACCCACTTTGAACCTACCGCTTTCTTTCCCGGTGGGAGTGGAGTTAACGTCCACGTTCCATTTGATTCTAAGGCTGAAATCTCCTTTTGCATTGCTTCGCGCCATAGGGGATCTTTAATGGCTTGAGAAAAATATTTTGGCTCATCATGAGACGTGATGGCCGCTAGAAAAGTTTGGTGAGCCAAGGAAAATTTATTATATGCGACAAAATTAGAAAGAGGATGTACCGTCGAGATCACTGAGTTGGTAGTGGGTTGTGAATGGTCTATAGAAGGAGGCAAGTCAGTGACGTAGGCATCAAGGTGCTTTGGGCGTCTCCTGGTTCGACGTGTCTCGGATGGTGGTGTCGTATCAAGTGGTGGAGCACTTCCATCGTTGGAAGATGCGTGAATGTCCACCGATTCGGCAGGTTGAATAGAGGGAACGACAGGCTCATGGTCATTATTTCGGATGATTGGAGGCCGGATGAATGGACGCGGCGCAAGGGATGTATGAGTGAGGGGAGTCTGATGTCCGTGTACCTGGTCATGGGCTGTTGTAGTGGCAGTTGGAAAATCTAGATGTTCAGTGCCTTTGAATGGGAATATTTGCTCAAAAAATGTGACATCCCGCGAGCTATAGAATTTTTGTGTTTGCAAATCATAAACACGGTACGCCTTTTGTCCATTTGGATAACCAACAAATACACAAGCGTTTCCTCTTTCTTCAAATTTATCCTTCCGGTGATTGTCGTGTGCATAGACCAAACACCCAAAAACCCGAATGTGCTCGTATGATGGTTGTTTGCCAAACAAAACTTCATAAGGCGTCTTATTACCAATCACAGGGGTGGGTAAACGATTTATTATATAGACGGCCGTAAGGATACATTCACCCCAAAATTCAATCGGCAATCCCGACTCAAAACGTAGTGCTCGTGCGACTTCCAAAATGTGTCGATGTTTACGTTCGACAACACCATTTTGTTGTGGAGTATCTGTGCAAGAGGTCTCGAATAAAATCCATTATTGGCATAGTAATCAAGCAAAGCGGTTGTTCGAAATTTTGTCCCATTATCCGAGCGCACACGCTTTACATCCTTTTGAAACTGAGTTCTAACCATGTTACAAAACTGGATCAAAAATCGGGCCGCATCAGATTTCTGATTAATAAGAAAAGTCCAAACTCCCCTGCTATAATCATCTACTATAGACAAAAAATAACGCGCTCCAGTAAACGTCTCACATCTATAAGGTCCCCAAATGTCACAATGAATTAATTCAAAACAACATGACGTTTTGTTAGTACTAGTGGGAAAAGGCAATCTAGTTTGCTTAGCCCGAACACATGGATCACAAAAGGTAATATTCTCTTTAAAATTACGTAAAGAACAAATATTTTTCAACTTGCCAACAGATGCATGGCCAAGACGTTTATGCCACAGTTCTGAACTTCCAATAATGGACAAAGCAGATGCCTCAGCCTTCAGAGGCTCCAAGTAGTAAAGACCATCACATTGTTTACCCACTCCAATCAGTTTTCTCGAGTGTAAATCCTGTATTACACAAAAATCTGGGAAGAACGTGAATACACAATTTAAATCATTAGTAAGTCTTCGAACCGAGAGAAGGTTGCAATGAAAATTCGGTAAATATAAGACACGATTAAGATATAAATTGCTCCCGATTTTGAGCTGTCCAACGACATGTACGGGAATTATTTCACCATTTGGGATTTTCACTGGTGGTTCGGAATGAGAGGTTTCGACATTAAACAAGAATGAATTGTTGCACGTAATGTGCTCGGTCGCCCCTGAATCAATGATCCAATGCATTCCAAGGTTGTTGCTTGTACCTGCCATATTTATTGAAGGGGCTGAAGAAGCTGTGCCACTGCCGACGGTGATTTCGGCCTTCATAAATTCTGCTGGTCGTCCCATCTGTTTAGAAGAAACATCCCTAGGTTTATTGGATGCGTGGAGGTAATATGTCGACATTGAATCAATCACAACAGTCGACTTCTCTATGCCGCTGCCGGAGCCACCACACTTATCAGTTACTTTTTCGTCAGACATGGTTTACTCGATGCGCAAGAATTGCATCAAGAAATTGTGAGTGCTGTGCGTGAATCTCAGATCTTGAATGAAATTTACCAGGTTTTTAGGCTCTGGTACCATGATAATTTGTGCAACATAATAATCTTCTATATTGCATTGAATAAATCTGACGTCCAACAGGAATATATATACAAATTACAATACATGAGCCCTTGCAAGATATGGGCCTAAGTACTGTAAATAAGGAAAATATCAAACAGAATCAAAACAGAATAAAGATATACTCTAATATTCCCAAATCTAATTAGATAACTAACGCCATGGAATTTGCCTAATAACTTACGCCCAATATGCTGCTTTTTTCTTCTGATGTTAGGAGGATCAGTTTGTGAAGTAATATTATGTTAGTGATTAAATATAAATTTACCATGTAAGCATCTGTGATAATATTATGTTATATATAGATTTATGAGGATCAATCTGGGAAGTGAAAATCCCTTTAGAATTCTGCCACTACTATCAAACACTTTGTATCAAACACTCCTTTGGGAATTTTTTTAAAAATAATTTTGTACAGTACATGCTTTTTAAAATTAAACTTTTTTTTATTATATATATATATATATTGCCTTTAGGAATTATTAGGATGAAAAGAAAGCACATGATGTAATCACTTTTGATAATAAAGAGGACTACGTTTTATACTTTCACCTTTCTTGGACAAAAGTAGGATGGAATTGATAAAGTTGGTGTTTTAAATGGTGCTGATTTTGTGTACTTGACAAGTCTCTTTAGCAATGTTTATATCTTAATTACTTGAAACCAGTTTATGAATAATTTAGGTTCTACATATTCTGTGGTGGGGATATTAATTGGTGTTATGAATTCAGAACCAGAGGATTTAAGTAAAAGATGTCTTAAATTTTGAGTTGGACATTCATTTTGTCTACCATTACCTAAGTTTATTAGCCTTTTTAGCTATCACTGTGTCTTTTATCTTCAAACTCTACATCATGGAAGTGGAGAGGAGAACCATTATGTTATAATATAATATGAAAAAGTTTTACCATTACGTTTTTATGTCCTCACAAGCCTTTTCCTGTCTTTCAGTTCTATCACGTGCATGTTTCTATTTCAGTTTTGGTTTCTAACTTGTGTAAGACTAACAATTGCATACTGAAAAGTTGTAAATAACATGTTTGTTTCAGTCAAGTGTACACATGCTTCTGAATTTAAATAAAGATGTGTTGTTAGATCCATATAAATTTCTGACTTTCTAAATTTTAAAATGCTAAGAAATAATTCTTTTTTGGATTTAAATAAAGATGTGTTGTTAGATTCATATAAATTTCTGCATTTCTAACTTCTCAAGAGATTTTACTCTTCTAGCTTCACATTATATTCCACTGTTTTATTTATAGATTTTTATTAATTGCCTAAATGTTATTGTAATATCTATTTTTGGAAAATTATGTTCTCTTCTATACATACTTTTGTTGAAATTTTAACTTTTTCTTTGACTACTTCTCAGTATTTTCCGAATGATACCCATATTGTATGAGGGTGCAGTAAAGGCATGTTGCAGTTTCCTTGAGAGTTATATATGTGTCTCATCTGCAAAGGCAGAGCTGTGCTACATCACTTGGAGTAAGATTATGTTTACAGCCAATGTCATATTAGTCTCAACGACTTCTCCCTTCAAGGTAATTAGTTTGTCTTATGCTACTACCTTCATGTTATAAATCTGCTGCAAATGCTGATGAGTTTTTATTTTTGGCCTACTATCACGTCGTAATTGGTTCAACCCCAGTTTGTCTTTAATTTCTCTTAGAATATTTTAATATTGATTGTAATGATTTGAATTACGTGGTGTTAGTGATGAAGACTTGGTTGTGATTATGCTCTCACACGCCTCATCTTTCAATTCTAAGTTTCTTATAATAACTTAAGTGTTAATATGTTATTCAATGCTTAAAAATATTATTTAGTCTTTACGAAGTTGCACATGATATTGCTTTGGATATATGTTATTTCATGTCTTTTATTTTTTAGGGTGGTTGTAGAATATTTTTTAGGCATGAGAATATTGGAGAACAAAGGTGTTTCCTCTTTTAAATTTGCTTAAAGATTTTTTTGTTTTGATATGTTATACAGGTGGAGTACCTACAAGGGAAGTTATGCAGGTGGTTCAGCTAAATCCCTCGGCTTTCCAAATTGATAGCACAAATATTTCAGGTAATATAGAAAGTTGCAGATCATCAAATAGATTCTTGATTTTTGTTAATTGATGAGTTTTGTTGTTATATATTTGTCCCAAAAATAAACATATGTTTCTCTCTTTATGGGATAAACCAATTAGAGGTATTTGTGCAATGGGCTGTGATTTGAGGTTCATTTAAGTATTGTAAAGTTAGTAGCCTATTTCTTCGTCATGTTGGGTGGCCAGAAGATAGCTATTAACGATTTGGTCTGAGCGAATGAATTAGAAATGTATATTGTATATTGCTCTATTTATTTATAATATTTTTATGTTATTCTGTTCTTTATTGTGAAAAAAAAAAAAAAAGAGTAACTTATACTCCCTCCATTCCAGGATTTTGTGCATGGTTTGACCGGCACGGAAATTAAGAAAATGGAATATAGTGATGTGTATTAGGGGTGGGTAAATATACCGAAATTTCGGAATACCGAGCTTTTCATATCGAAAAAATATCGAAATTTTTGGTATACTGAGATTTTCGGTACGGTAACGGTATGGAAAATGATCATACCGCGGTATTTCGGTATAACGAAATTTTTCGGTATTCGGTATGAAACGGTATATCGATATATCGAAATACCGAAACCTTAACAAAATAATAATTTTATATTATTTTTAAATTAAAATAACTTTAATTATTAAAACATAAGTAAAATAAACCTTAAATAATTAATTTTCGGTATAAAACAATGCTTCAATATTTTCGGTAGGAATTGGTATATCGGTATTTTGTGAATCGATATACCGATATGGTATAGTATACCGATATACGTACCGAAAATTCGGTATACCGAAATTACGGTACGGTATCGGTATGAATTTTTACATACCGAAAATTTCGGTATACCGAGATTACGGTATACCGAAATTTCGGTACGGTAACGGTATGAATTTTTTCAATATCGAAATTTTCGGTATGATAACGGTATAGTTCGATATGGTCGGTATACCGTACCGAACCACCCCTAATGTGTATAGTAAAATAAAGTAGGGGTATTATTGGTAATTCATTGACTAAAGTGGGTGGAGATTTGACTAAAGTTATAAATTGAGTTAAGTTGTGGGCCCAAGTAAAATTAATGAGGGGTAATATTGGTAAAAAAATATGTGAGTTATTTCCTTTTTTAGAGTGTGCAAATAATGTTGGGACGCCCGTTAAGGAAAGTGTGTAAATAATCACGGGACGGAGGGAGTACTAGAGTTTGAAAATGAAAAACAGAAGAAAAGAAATGGATTTGCGCAATTCAATTCATAGTGCTTTTATAGAAGGTAAGGAATGGAGGAGGAGAAAGATAAACTTACACTCAAAGCAAAAAATACTAAAGAGAAAAAATATTCGCAAACAAGCAAACTATAAAATAATGGGAAACAAGACGGGATCTAAACTATTTGTGTAAGAGGCTCTGAACATTCACTTATTCTTTTACCGACTAAAAATAACAAATAAATTTTAAAATCTAGTTAAATAAATAGGTTTGTTCATGAATTTTATTTGGTGTTTATATATATAATTGTATAAAGACATTTGTGTGTACCATTTAATTTGACTATTCAACTTGATGGAGGACTTTTCCACGAGTTATTCCCTCAGAGGAGCTTCTTTGAGTATGGCCTACGATTTCCTTGGACAGTCGCTTCCTCGTGTCAATTGGTCATTTTGAATTTGGAGCACCTTTATTTTGATGTGTCGTTTGATTGTTATATGGAAAGCTAACTGGGCAAGCTGCCTACTGCTAACTGGCTGTAGAGTTTTGAGATTTTGGATCCCACCATGTGCCCCGTTTACAGAGTTGTGGAAGTCCACCGACCATATCCTCTATGATTGTGTCTTCACTCGCTATGTTTTTCCACTATTGGTACTCACTTTTAGGTTTCTATTTACTTTGGAGTCTAGTCATCTAACATGTCGATAATAGGGCCGTTTTTTTACGAGCAGGTGCCCTTATTTCATAGATGCATGACGCTGATTCTTTTCGGCGTTTGTGAGTCATTCGTCCTCTCTAAAGGCCGCATGGATGGTTCTATTATGGATCTAGGGTGTGCCATTCCTTGGGGGTCCCTATCCGCCTTCGATCCCCGCAAGTTTCGATTTCAATCCGATGGCACCCTTCGAACCCCGGATGGTAGCTGCCTCTCCTCCCCTGATCCCATCTTTGTTGGAGCACTATTCGGAACTCGAGGGGGTTCTTCGTTGTTGCCTTCTCCCGTAAGGTTGGTGGGGATTCCCTTTAAAGGCATTTAAAGGCAGATATTGTGGCTAGTTTTTATGTTATTTTTTTCGTCCACAATCAGGGTTGGAGACACTTGTGAGTGGAATCCGATTCTGAGCTAGCTGTCAACTTGGCATGAGATTTTTTTCTATCATTTCTTGGAGACTCCAGGGCTTCTAGAGCACGGCCCGTTACTTGTTAGGAGACATATCTTTCCGCTTCACCCATATATTCCGAAAAGACGAAGTTGGATAGCTCAAGTGGTTAGAGCACCACTACCTAGGCTTTAGATCCTGGGTTCGAGTCATGGGGAGGGGGAAAAGGGATGGGTATTTAATGTAATTCAAAAAAAAAAAACCCATATATTCCGAAAAGCGAACTAGGCCGCTAATACCATTACGAAGACCAGGGTAACCTCTTTTGTTTGGAGAGGCCAATGTCCAGACTTTATTTTACCTTTCATCTTTAGTGATATGTATCATGAGTACTTTCGTATTAACAAGACATGTACAATTTTCCTTGATTTGAGTTTTATCTCTAAGACTATGTTTATCGACAAGGGCGTACACCCCTCTGCCAACTAAAAGACAAAAAAAAACATTAAAAAAAATCAAAATGAAAAAGAATTTTGTGACCTGGTCTTGCGATGCCTCGAAAGCTTGCTACAAATCATCCAACCACACAATGCCATGTGTCAATATTCAATTGATTATTTAAAATTGTTTTGAATAAATTTTATAATTTTAATTTGATAATATTGTTAATAAAGTATATATATTAAAATTCATAAATTTTTTTTGTCTATATACTAGAGATGTGTGACGGTTGAAAACCGCCTGTTTCGGTTAGAAATCGACGGTTACGATTTTGGTTTTTCTGCAACCGTAACCGAACCGCGAACCGCCAGTTACGGTTTTTAAACCGGCGGTTTTGCGGTTCGGCAGTTTTTATTTTTATTTTTTTTGGCTCGTTTTCAACTCATTTTTTACTTTTTTTGATCGTTTTCGACTCTTTTTCCAATCGTTTTAAGTTAAAATTATTTGTACAACTTAAAATTATACTCGTTTTAACCTTTGTTAATTGTTTTTATAAATTATATATATTATAATTTAACTTTTAGTCTTTAACTAACTTATATAAGTTATTAAGTTATAAATTATTAAATATTAAGAGAATAAATTTAAATTATTTAATGTAACCTATGTGAGTATAAAAACTTCAAAAAATAAATTAATTATAATTTACAACTTACAACTTAAAAAAATAAATAAAACTTATATAAATTAAAAACTTTAGAATTACAATTTACAACTTACAAATACAACAATAAATTACAAAAAATTTGGGGAGGGGATGGGTTAAAAGAAATTGGACTTGAGCTTAATTTTAAATATTAAACTTAGAAATTCTAAGTTAAAAAATTTAAAATTAAGTTGCCTACGTATCCAAATTCAACGAAAATTGGAATCAAAGTCCACGTAGTTCTCTTACCTCAACTTACCTCGTTGTTGTTGAATGATGACTCGATTCTTCATTCTTCACTTCCGCCCGTAGAGGTCCATTCCTCGTCTTCTTCATTTTCATCTTCTAACGATTGAGCTCTTTTTTCGGCTCTTATCCAATCATCAAGTAAGCATTGGTTCTCTACGTTTTCAACGGTCATATTGGACCTCGTTGCATCTAAAGTATAACCTCCTACACTAAAAGCTTGCTCAACGGTAACGGTTGAGGCGAGAGCCGCAAAAATTTCTCTTGCAAGCATTGACATTGTCGAAAATACTTGAGTCACCGTCGACCAACATCTTAGTATGTCAAAGTCTCCTTCCATATTTTCCATTGATGTATTCCTTTCATAGCTTTCATATTCTTGAGTTTATGTAAATTTTGATCTTTTACAATTACGTTGAAAAAGAAAGCTATCAACATCATCCATATTTTCGTCCAAATCATTTTGTTCGTCAAAACTAGCACTAGAACTAGAAGAGGATAAACCATGTGTATCCATATACTCCTTAATTAATGATAATATAAGTTGTTGAACTTCAAATATGAAATGTCCGATGTTCGGTTGTTCATTAGGATATTCGGAAATAGGATATAATTTTTTATAATACAAGGTTAACATTTCTTTAAGACCCTCTAACTTATATTTAGGATAAAAAACTTTAGCAACTAAAAATATAGGGGGAATTATAGCAAAATATTTTTTCCATTTTTCCAACATAGGAGCAATAACAAGATGTAATAGTGGATCGTTTTTGTAACGTGCTAAAACGGGGACAATTTTTAGACAATTTTCAAGTGCCAAATGAGAAGTAGGTTCGTAAACTTTAGACATAGCAAAAATAGCATTATTAAAAGTTTTCAAAACCTTAATAATTTTATGCAATGATTTTAATCTTCAGGAAGTAAACCAAATTCACATTTTTCTTCTTCAAAAAAATCACATAAAATCTCTTTATAATCAACCGACTCTTTTAACAATTTATAAGTAGAATTCCACCGTGTTGACACATCAAGAGAAAAAAATTTCGGATGCACATTCCTACTTCTACAAAAAAATTTCCTTTTTTTCATCATACTACTACGCCTCGTCAAATAAGTAATAGCATCTTTAATAGGAGCAATATGTATTCTCAAAGCATTTAAACCATCTTGAACACATAAATTTAAAATATGACACATGCATCTAATATGAAAAAAATTTCCACCGACATACGGTTGACATGCATTACGAAGTTGTTCGATACTAGCATTATTAGCACTAGCATTATCAAAACCAATTGAATTTTTTTTGTTAATTAAACCATAAGATTTTAAAATTTCAACAATTTTCTTTTTAATAGCATCGGCCGAGTGCACACAATCAAAATCCCTATAAGCAATTAATCTTTTGTTTAATGTCCAAGAATCATCAATCCAATGACAAGTAACTCCCATATATGAATGTTTTTGAAAATTATCACTCCAAATATCGGAACAAATAGAAACTTTACTCTTAAGTGAACGAAAAGTATTGATCAAAGCAAGTTTATATTCACCAACAATATTAGCAATATCACGAGTAACCGTAGAACGAGAAATTTTTTTCATGCTTGGTTGTAGTGAAAGTTGTACCAAATCATTAAAAACAAAATTTTCAACAAAACTGTAAGGAAGATGTTGAATACTTATCATTTTAGCTAACATTTTTCTAAAATATGCTTGATCATATTTAAAAAGAGAAGTTGGATTACTTACCTCACCTTGAACTCCGACTCCGGAGGACCCAGTAAATCCTCGTAGTTGCGTTTGGCTCGTTGCAATTCTCATTCTATCCGGATGGTGGTTTTCCATGTGGAGCTTGAAGGTACCATATCCTCCTCCTTTTTTAAATTTATACTCCTTTGGACAATAATTACAATGAATTATAAATCTATCGACTTCACCGGTTGGAACTTTTTGAAAGTGACGTGCAAAAATTTCGGATTTTAAACTTCGAGCTTGTGAAGAAGTAGGTGGTGGAATTTCGGTTGAAGGCGCCGAAGGTGGTGGTTGTGGTCCTTGTGGAATTTCGGTTGCACTTTCTTGAGTTGGACCACCTTCAATCTCTTCATCATCATAATCATCCGTGGCAATTTCGTTCATTTGGTCGATGATATCGTCACCAAGAATTCTACGGATATTTTGATCTTCTTCATCGACGTCGTTGAACAATGGAACACGTGTTCGTCGAGGACCTCGAGGTTGTTGTGAAGAAGATACGATAGCCTTTCCTTTTGATGATCTTGAATAAGACATATTAGTAAATTGATATTTGAGAGAATTAGAGAAAAGAATTGATAAATTGAGAAGACTTGAGAGAATAAGAGAGAAATAGAGAATTGAGATAAGAGAGTTGAGGTGTGAAAAATGAGAAGAGAAAATGGGGTATTTATAGGTGAAAAATGGGGCAATTTTCGGATTTAAAAAAAAAAAAATTCAATTTTCCGGCCAAACCGTCGGTTACAACCGGATCGGCGGTTAACCGACTGCCAGATCAATCGTAGTCATTGAGATTCAACGGTCAAATGATCTGGACCGTTGATCTCCAACGACTAGAGAATTCAAATTGGGGGAAACCGTGCCGAACCGGCAGTTAACCGTCGGTTATGACCGTTGGGATTTTTTTTTAAAAAAATTTTAAATCCACTTTTAATCTGAACCGTTGATATTCAAACGGTCAACATATCTGGACCGTTGAATCGCCAACGGTCAGATTTTTGAAATGGCAACCGCCGGTTTGGTTGGATTTTTTTTTTTTAAATCCGAAAATTGCTCTTTTTTCAACTATAAATACCCCATTTTCTCTTCTCATTTTTCACACCTCAACTCTCAATCTCAACTCTCTTATCTCAATTCTCTATTTCTCTCAATTCTCTCTCATTTTTTTTCAAATGGCAACCGAATGATCATCCGAAGTTACAAATGTACGTCAACGTGATGAAGAAGAAGTCAATCAACCGCCGCCTCGAATTCAACAAAACTTTCACCCTAGTTTGCAAAATCACTTTCGTGTGAGTGATATAAATCCAATAGACAATACGCGTGAAGTTTGTTGTAACTATTGCCAAAAAATATATAAATTTAGGCGCGGTGGAGGATACAGAGCTTTCCAGTCACACATTGAAAGAGTTCATCCGGAGGCATTGGGATTTCCCCCTCGATTCTAGTTTAGTATTATAGTACTTCATTTATTTGAAGTGTTTTAGTTTATTTTTATCTTGTCTTTGTAACTTTAGGTGTTAAATGTTATTTATTTAAGTATGTATTAAGTTTAAGACTTAAGTGAAATGTTAAGTATTTAATTTATATGTATCTAATTTCAGTATTTAATTTAAATATTTGTATATAAAAAATTTAAAAAAAAAACCCTAAACCGTCGGTTAACCAGGAAACCGCCGGTTTCACTTAAGGGGAACCGTAACCGAACCGTGAAATTACGGTTACGGTGCGGTTTCAAAACCGAAACCGCCGGTTAGCCAAACCGCCGATTTTGGCGGTTCGGCGGTTAGAAACCGCCCGTGTCTACTATTTACGTACTCTATCATAAATAGAGACCAATATTGATAGGTTTTGTATCACAATTTTATATTCTCTTCTAATTTACTTTCTCTAAATTTTTACTCTATCATTTTCTATCATGGATCCAAGTCATCCAAATTATTTTTCAAACTCTTCAAATTATCCTAATTTTGAATCTTTTCTATACAGAAGATTATCCAAACTCCCAAAATTATGAAAATTTTCAGTTTTCTCCAATTTGAACCAAATTCCTACCTATGAACAAGTTCAATCATCGCAAAAATTCATTAAACATGTAATTTTTGTTTTTTTGCATTGTTGTATTTTATGCATCTATTTGTAGCTTAATTTGTTTATTTACTATTGTATTTTAAATTTTCAACTCTTGTAATTTAGTGGAGTGTATTGGTTGTGGATTCTGTAGGATTTTTTTGGACTTTCAAAGTTTGGGGGTATTCAATTCGGATTTTAAAAAGTCTTTAAAAATTTTGAGGTATTCAATACGAATTTTAAAAAGTCTTTAAAATTTTTTAAGTATTCAACAGATTTTAATACTCTATGGATTTTGTTGGATTTTCCTCAAAAAATATAAATAAATTGCACTATCCAAAATCTCTTCTAAAAACAAGAGATTTCAACGGATTCTCTCAGAGAACTCTGAAAACTCAAGATCATAAGTAAGAATGAATGACAATATTGACCCGACCCGCGGGTACCCACCCCACCTGCGAGCTTTGGGTCAGGTCAGATTCGCCCCGTATTGAGTATGAGTCGAGTTTGGGTTTTATGCCCGACCCGCGGCCCCGCCCCTAATTAATATATAAACTTTATATATATATATATATATATATTTTTTTTTTAATTGGTAAAATACTTTTTATATATATATATTATTGGTAAAATAAATTATATATATATATATATATATTTTTATTGGTAAAATATTTTATATAATATATATAATACGGAGTATTAATTTAAAAAAAATTAAAATTAACTCTTTAACTCTTTGCATCAATATCGGAGTTTATGAAAATTTATGTAAATCAATAAAAAAATATATTCCACAATCCTGTCAAGTCTATGAAAATCCATGTAAATCAATAAAAAAAGTTAGTCAAACTCTGCATGGACTCTATGGATTTTATAAATCCACGTACTTTTTAAAGTCCAAAAAAATCTAATAAAATCTCAATTGAATACACCCTCCTTAATTTTATTATTGAGATTGTAGTTTATTTTAATTGTATGGTAAAATATCTTTTTATTATAATTTATAAATTATTAATTCTAAATAATTTAATATATTTCTTAAATATAATAAAAATTGATTATAGATAATATTATATAATTAAAAAAGTAATATATTTGAAGGTTGAGGTGGGTTGTTGATAAAGTATGAAAAAAGAAAAAGTAGAAAAGTGTATATGTGAAGGAGAGAGAAATTATTTATTTATTAGAAGGTTGGGGTGTGAGAAGGTTGTTGATAAATATAGTCTAAGAAAGGTTTTCTTGAGCAAGGTTTTAACGGCATCCCGACCTCTGGTGTGACATGTGAACTTATGATTTTAGGTGTATTTTTATTTTAATATACAACTTTATTTGCTGATTCGATGATGTATTAAACACTTATTGCTTGATTTAATGTTGTTCCATGTACAACCGAAATACCCTAAAATCTCAAATTTATTTATTATTGATAATTAACAATTACATATGTTTATTTATAATATTAGATATTATTTAAAAAGATTTATATATATATATATATATGGGGTCTTTCTAAGGATAGTTCATGTGTCGTCCAAACTATCAACAATTCATTAATTTGAACCATCAAATCTGAAATCTAATGACTTATATTTGATGACCTGCTACTTATATTTGATGACCTACTACCTGTTGTACTTAGTGTCGCATAATCCATCGTCTTGCATTACACTTATTATCATTTTTTATTTCCTTGCACTCTTAAATTAAATTTAATAATTTTAAATACATAATTATAAAATTACAAATTTATCCTCACACAATTAATAAAGAAATTAATTGATAAATATATAATTTTTATTTTAATTCTCATATCATTAATCCGTCCCAAAATTATATTATTGAGTTTTAAGAAATAATAATCTAATTTTAAATTTATTATATGTATTCAGGGTGATACTTGGGTATATGTGAGTGTATTAGTACACACCAATTTTTTTTTATTTGCACCCGCTCATTTAATGAGTTCACCCCCAAATAATTTCTTTTTATCGCGGTTATCTGCACCCGCTCATTTTATGAGTTCACCCCAAATGATTTTTTAAAAAATAATTACATTTAAAAGACCATATTATCCTTTTATTAATTTACAAAAAATATAATAAAATCAACCTTAATTTATATATTTACAATTTGCAGTCGAGTCATTGCCGAGTTACCGTCGATTCACCACCAAGTCACCTATATTTTTAGAAAAAAAAATTGTAAAACATAATTTTTTTTTCTTCCCCCTCCTCTTTTCCTTTTTCTTTCCATTTTCAGTTTTTATTCCAAACTTCTAATTTCTTTGTTTTTTTCCATTTACTTTTAATTTATTTATTTTCCTACCTTTATTTTCCATTTTTCATGTGTATTTTTTTAAATTTTAATACCAAAATAATATTATAGGTTTGATTTTATTATAATCGATAATACAATAAGTAACAATTAGTAATGTTATAAATAGTAATCAATAATACAATTAACAGTAATTAGTAATATCTTATATAATAACAAATAATTTCACACATCTAATTATATTCAGTAATACCAAAAATAATTATTAGTAATACCACGAACAATAATCAATAATACCATGAATATTAGTTAGTAAAATTTTACACAATGACAAATAATTCCACACATCTAATTGTATTCATTAATAACAAAAACAATTATCAGTAATACCATGAACAGTATATACAATAACAAATAATTCCACACATATAATTATATCCAATAATACCAAAAAAATTATTAGTAATACCATGAACAGAAATACCATGAACAACAATCAGTAATCAATAATCGGTTACACACACACACGATATTTTAGCGCACACCCCGTAAGATTAGGACACACCCTATGAAAGACCAAAGATACCCTTCTCCTACATAACCATAATTCTCCCCTTATTCTTTCAAACCATATAGCGTGGAAAACAAAATACGCCGCTTGGGACACCCACTCCTGTCTCAGCCTCGTCGGTCGCCGCTCAAAGCCTCGTTGCCACAGCCTTTATTCGTTACCGCACAAAGTCTCGTCACCGCATTTGTTTCACTGATTTCACGCGCGTCTGCTTCGCCGTTCGTCTAAGCGTTGTGTCCCAAGCCCCCGCCGCTTCCTCCTCCTTTCGTCGCGTCCCAAGTTGTATGTCCCTCTTTCGATTGTAAGTTAGATAAATAGATTCGTGGCCTCCTCCTCGTTTCTGCCACCCCTCCATCGTCAATTTTCTTGTAGATCTCTCAACCTCAAAATTCAGATATATAAGTATTTTTTTTTTCTTCGAGACCTCTCAATCTCAAAATCATTGATTTGTAAAAAAAAAAATTGGTAGGTGTCCACCTCAATCTTGTTTGTGCATATAATTGTGGTCTTTCATTAGATTTGTGTGACCCATTAATTGTCTGCAACGAAAAAAGTAAATTAGGCTCAAACTTTTAATGAAATTGAAGAGTGTATATACACGTGATTGTATATAAAAATTTGCCTATATAAATTAGGATTTGATTGTATTATATTTTGTTTAAATTAATAGAATGACACTATAGGATTGATTGTATTATATTGCGTAATAGAATTTGCATTGCATATTTTCTATCGGCATTTGTAATGGGGATTTATATTCAACTTACGTTTGTCTCTATTAAATGCTTTGAGTGTGAATTGTTATTGTCTAAATGCGACATTTCATAGTCAACAACTACAATTATATGCTATAATATGATCATATGTTCAATTATTTCTATATTAACTCGGATCACTTGTGGGTCCTTGCTAAATTTACCATGTGTTGTAATTTTCGATGATTATTTGCATGATTTGTGTTTAATATTGACAAACGGATTTCCACTAAGCTAGTTGTGTTGCTCACCTTTCATAATTTTAAATATTTCAAATTGAGAAGGTCCGTGGTGGAAACTAGTAGCAAATTAAAGAACTCAGTCAAAGTCATGTTTAATGTTATTTTTAATTAGTGATAGGAAAACTATTTCATTTTTATTTGTTAAAGTGATTTCATTGAATTATCTTACACTATGGTTGGATTAAACTATTTGATTCTTTCAAAATACTTTTTGAATTGTTAGTGTCAAATATTCTTTTATTTTAAAGTGAGGGAAATGTGTTCGAATTATGTTGCTTCCGTTCCGTTAAGTTTTATTTCAATTACAAATATAAGAGTGTATGATGTTTTCATAACCTAAATTTGAGGTGTGACGAGAGAATATCACCATCTGCCTTCTATATATAATAAGTTTACAAATAATGCATACAAATAGAGATGTCTATCGGGTTGGTCCTAGCTCTACAGGGCTACGCGCTAAATGGGTTAGGGCCTTAACCGGTTCATATTTAACGGATCTACAATTGTTGGGACCTAACCCTAACCCTAGCGGGCCACGAGCTAAACGGACCACTAACGGGCTACAATAATTTTTTTTCTTTTAAAATTAAATGTCTCAATTGGCACGTCCAACAAGCAAATAAAATAGAAAAATACATAATTAGTTAATGATCAGTAAATGAGAAAAAAAAGTATAATTTAAACACAATTCTAGAACTCATTAGTTTTTAATATGACCAAATAAAGCTAAACAAATATCATAATCTAATAAAAAATAGTAATAATGACTAATGGATGATAATGAACTTTTTAATGCTTATGGTTATGGTTATTGGTCAAATGACCCAAAATTTGTTCTTAGGTTATTTATTAAGAAAAAAAGGTAACAACTCGGGCTAGCGGACTGGCCCGGTTTAGCCCACGGGCTAACCGGTCCGGGTAAAAAAAATCCAATTTTAAACAGGCCTATAATTCATGAATCATAATCCTGTATTTTTCAGGGTTAAACGGGTCAGCCCGGTTAACCCGGCCCGGATAAACATCTCTCCATACAAGGAAAACTAAAATAAGTTAATTACAAACAAAAGAAGGCAAATTGCAACGTTCCAACTAAAAAAACGCATATACTAGGCTACTAGCACACAGAAGAAGTTGTACAATAAGGACATTTCAACTCTTTGTGTCAATTTCCTCTTATTTAGACAACATTTTTTAGAAATCTTCAAGTTAGGTTACACATATCTCACTTCCATTGACTTATACTCTATTTGTTTCATAAAATTTGTGGCATTTTTCATTTTATATAAAATAAAAAAACATATTTTTTGACACATTTACCTCTCATTATTTTTCCTATTTTACTTCTCTATTTTCTTTTCTTTTTTCACCTTCCTTTTTCATGGTTCCTTTGACCTTTTCAAAAAAAGTTCATTAATATATTTTTTAAAAAAAATAGAGGTAGTTTAGAAAGATCATTGATAAAATAAAAAAAAGGACAAACTTTTTAAAATAAAATTTAAGATAAAATGCGATAAACTTTATTAAGTGAAGGGAGTATAAACCCAACATATTATGAATGCTAGAGAGATCGAAACCTCAAAATACCCACTTCCTTTACCAGTTGGATTATCAAATGATTAGAGTAACAATTAAAAAGGAACAAAAAAATTAGCATATTGGAAGAAAAGAAGTTGGTGTGAATACATTGTAGATCATAAACAACCCACAAAATTGAATGTTGTAGAATAGAAGCAGAAGCCAGTTTGGAAATTTTAAGGTTGTAGATCATAAACAACCCACAAGTCAATATATATATATATATATATATATATATATTATTTTTTTTTTTTTTTTCAAATCATCAACTATTTCATATATATAGTTTGCAATTTAGAGATTTAAAGTACAGGGAGTGACCGTTTAAAAACATTAGACTATACGTTTTATTTATTGTGAGTCTATTATATTGACACTTTACTTAAAAAAATAATCAAAAAACATTTGAAAGATTTGAACCTGTACCCACCAATTTGTTAGAAAAACCTTTTCTCCATTAGGCTAAATACAATGTACGACTCATATTTATGAGGTATACAACATTTATTAAAATATAAAGTAATTTGAGTTGTAAATTTTTTTTTGTTTTAAACTTTTTATAGTACTTGATCAAGTTGGGATGGGTTGAAAGAAATGGGGGGGCGTTAGTTAACAGTCTTTCTATCCAAATAAAATACTCACACAGACACAGGGGAATTTGATTTTCTGATATTGTGTTGGAGGTTAGAGTGATAATAATAATAATATGCCAAGGGGTTCAATTTCGGGAGTATTTGCTTCACCCAAAGTGGATGTCATTGTGGATTTGGGGAACCCATTTCTCAATCTCACCGTCGATGGTTTCATGAAGATCGGCAGTGTAAGATCTCCTTTCTGTATTTATCGTAATTGATGTTCAATTCTGATTGATTATTGCCTGGTGTAGATCAATCACGCTGCAAAGATTTATTGTTTATTATTATTTGGAAATTTCAGGTTGCAGCCGGGAAAGTAGCTGCAGAGGAAACATATAATGTGCTTAAACGAGGTTCATTTTTCATTATTAACGCTCTTTGTTGAAATTACTGCGCAAATGCTTTTTTGTTATATATGTGTAGGCTATTGAAACTTTTGGTGGAATGAGATTCTCGAATATTTACTGCAATTGTGAATCCATTAGGAAGAGTTTTTCTCTATACTTTTATGGCATATTATGTGAATTTGCAATGTGCCCCTGTTGCTTTGGCGATTGGTACTTGACTAGTTTTCGTGGTTCACATCATAAAATCTAGTAAGAGTTGTTGATGAATTTGGCGGAATATACTCAATCTTCCTAAATAAATCCTTATATTCACTTTGGTTGCACCAGGTCAATCACATGATGAGTATTCTTCTACTGTCAAAAAAGAGTGAGGAATCTATATGAGTACATATGTAGAAAATACTATAGGGCTAATTTTTTGACAAATTGATTACACAAGTTATGATGTTCTTTGGATGTGGGGACATTATATTATCAATTGACTATGTTGGATCTTAAATACTTTCTACTTTTTGTATGACAAGTTTTTTGACATAGTGCTAGCTGCAAATTGCAGGGAGTGTCTCGCACCACAACTTTGAACACTCGGTGAGAAACTTATCTCATCTTTTTTTCCATTCATTGATTTGACAATATGCTCATATTGAAAAACTAAATAAGAAATGAGTGTTGTTTTGAGCAAGTGCATATGAGAGTCATTTGGAGAACACATGAAGCCATTTAAAACCTCCTTTGATATTCTGAAAAACTAAATAAGAAATGAGTGTTATTCAAGTAGCATGATCCATGGATCTACTTGAATAACTGCTTTTCTTTATCCTGTTTAAGTCAATTGTTTTAATGCTTTGTTAGGCAGAATAGGTTATTATTAGTATTAAATTCACATTATTTAGTCAGCCATGGTGGACTAAATATGAAGGTAATAATGATGAGATTTACGGAAAAGCGGACTTTTATGATTGCTGGAATAGCTACATATTTCTTGCATTGGTGAACCTTCCATGATAAACTCTGAATGTTCTCACTTTATGCCCGTGTGTTTTTTACCTTAACATTTCTAGAGTTTGTGATCTGACATGAAAGTTACTTCCATTTATGGCCATCACAAAGATGAAAAAAACATGAGTGCCGCAGGGATGACTACTCTTTACTTTTTTATATACAAGTGCCTTAAGTAGGTCTTCTGTGAACTTGGTTCACGTGAACTCTCTTCTTCAAAGTAATACTCTTTAGCATATGAAGTATCACGTTTTAGCATACGAAGTATCACTATTTTAAAAATGTTCGATTTCATGTGTTATCCTTCTAAAAATCCTTAAACATTGATACTTATGCTAAACAACATTACATGGTATGCTAAACAATATTACTTCGTATGCTTAACAGTATACGTAGTTCAACGTAAAAAACTTAGGTAAATTAGTTTCATAGAAGTTTTTGTCCAAGTGCTTTATTCCTCAAACTCAATGCATGTTCTTTGATAGTGATGTTCGTATTCAATTGGCTGTGAATCTAACGAATTTCTTCTACTACAGCTAAAGAGAATGTGTAAAGAAGGTGCATATTGGGGTGAGTAAATACACTTTCACTTCTGACATATTAGACATGTTCTACTGAAGCAGCAGGAAGTTTCAAAAAAGGATCTCCATTTTTGTACTTGTAGGCACGGTAGCTGGACTTTACGTTGGAATGGAATACGGAGTAGAAAAAGTTCGTGGCACCAAAGACTGGGTAACTTGTGATACAATTTTGTATATTCATCTACTCTTCTCTTCACTATAAATAAGGATGAAGATCGAGTGTGAATTCCCATTCGTCTTGGAAAATAAAAGTGATTACATGTATTTTGATGAAACTCGTTGTTTGTGCAGAAAAATGCAATGATCGGGGGTGCAATGGCAGGAGCACTTGTATCAGCAGCGAGCAACAACAACAGAGACAAAATTGTAATGGATGCGATAACTGGAAGTGCTCTTGCAACTGCTGCTGAGTTTATAAATCATCTGGACTGATGGGGAAATGTAGTAATATTTTCCAGTTTTCAGCTGAAATAACAAATTCTTGATAATTTAGACTTTTTTTTTTTTTTGCTTTAAACCAGCAGGAAACAAACCAAACACTAATCTACACCATTTATTTATCAATGAATGAATTGTACCCAAAAGTATACCTATTTTTTTTTTTTGGTCGGTAAAATGAATTGTATTAATATTGGGTACGAGAGATACCCGAAAAGTGTACAAGTCTCATCAATTGAGAGAAAGCAGTAAAAATTGTGTTACATAATATCTCAAACCATGCACTTGAGTGAGTCTGTCACCCAGGTCCTGAAGGATGAGGTGTCTCTATTGTAAAAGTATACATATTGTACTTGGCTTCCTTCAATTCTTTAAAAAACTTATCAACATTTTTATCGAGCCGAGCTCAACTTGATGATAATTGGTTCGGAAGCTCGCAAATAGACACATTAATGAACTCGTGAGCATGTTTGCTAACTGGTTCGCCAATGAGTCGTGAACCTGTTCGTGAAAAGGCTTGCTTACGAGCTTGCGAACCTTTCTATGAACAGGCTCGTGTGAGGCTTGCGAATGAATTCAAATAATGAGCTCCATAATATTTTCCATTTTTTTAAGTTTATTAAAGTATTTATGGACATATTTTTATTTTTTTTAGGTCTATATACTTTTATTTTTTAGATATATGGACATGTTTCTTTATTTTATTTAAGTGTTTAAATATATTTTTTTAAACATTTTTTTGACAGTAAAAGGATGTTTAGATATTTTTTAATTTTTTTTATGAGCTCAAGCTTATTTACCTTGCTAATTAAACGAGTTTTTTTGCAAGTCAAGCTTGAACTTAATTTGTTTATCTCGTGAAAGAATGAGCGGACCATGAAACATTTGTGAACTCAATATTTTACATAGCGCCGAACCGTGCTCTACTACGGAAGAGTACCGAGTAGTATTAGATTTGGAAGTTTAAAATTTTCAATCGTGCCGGGCTCGAGCTTAATGATAAACGGCTCAATTACATCTCTAAAAAAAACTGTGAAAGCTACTATGTAAAATATTAATTGTATATTTAGATAATATTTAATGTTCAGTTTCTCTAATACAAAGACGTGTCTTTGTATGAAGTATGAACTGGAGTATTTTTTTTTATTGTATATTTAATTTTTTAATGGACGAATCGAACTTTGATTATTACATAAAAATTGTACTAATTGCAATTTATTGGATATTTAATTTTTTAATGGATGAATCGAACTTTGATTATTACATAGAAATTGTACCACTAATTACATTATTTGAATACTTAACTTTTAAGTACTTTTTTTATTTTATTAAAAAAATTAATGATCTATCCATAATATTTTTTACTCTTTATCTTTATATATACTTTATATATTAAAATATGAATTATTATTAAAATTTGTATCCAAAAAATACTTTTGACCGGACAATGGAAATATAAAATAATTATTTAAATAAAGAAACATTACAAAAACAAATGAACTGGCATACAAAGTCTTGGCGAGCCACAGAAAAAAAGGTAAAGTAGTAAAGCAGATGTGTGCCAAATAAAAGATAGGAGTAGGACTATGCGAACCCCAAATTCTCCTAAAAACTTCAAATATAATTAAATATATTTAAAAAAATATTGAAAATACTTATAAAATCATTTTATATTTATAAAACATATTTATGTTTTTAAAAAAATATTGAAAATACTTATAAAATCATTTTATATTTATAAAAGGGAAAATATCAATTTTGGTCACCCAGTTTTACCTATTTTCATATTTGGTCACCCACATTTAGTCACTATCATAATTGGTCACCCAGTTATTATATTCTATCAAAATTGATTACTCCGTTAGTCAATGATGACTAACGGAGAAAGAGTTTTGAGGCGTGAAATTTCTCAAAACCTAAGGTTAAAAAATTCCCATGTCAAAACCTAAGGTTAAAAAATTCTCATGCATCTTCTAGAACTAATGAAACAAACGCATAAGCAAGAATGAAACATGTGCAAAAATTACCAATATTTACATTATATTTATAACTGATCAGGAGTTCTGATGCATCTTCTACAACGTGGTCAGAAGGAGTTTTGATGCATCTTCTAGAACGTGAAACTTGCTGGGTAGTCAGAAAATAGAACGTGAAACTTGCTGGGCAGTCAGAAAATTTCAGTAAGTTTTTAATAATTATTTAACTCAATTATGAATTCATTTTTTTTGTTGGTTTACTTTTTATTTTACAGAAAATAGAAACTCAAGAGATAGAATGGTACTCTGGTTTTTTTTTAACAATTGTACTCTGTTTTCCAATTCTTGGTTTCATGTTGAATTTGTATAATAATTGAAGATATTAACTTATTTCAATTCATTTCCCTATTTATAATTATTGGAGCATAATTTGCGGTGAAGATTAATTGTAAAGAATTTTCTAAAATTATCCATTCAAGAAAATTTTATAAACTTATTTTTCATTCTAAATATTTTTCTATTAAGATTGCAGATTTCTTGAAAGGTTAGTCAAACAATTGGGCATTTAAAATTAATTGAAATAAATTTCTATCTCCTAAGTTTCTCATTTCCTAATTAACTATAAAATAAAAAGTAAACCAACGAATCACGTTCTACAAGATACATCAGAATTCCTTTTTACCTATTATATCACGTTCTACGACATGCATCATAATTCTGACCTATTATAAATATAATGTAAATATTGATAATTTTTGTCCATGTTTCATTCTTACTTATGCGTATGAAAATGTTTTAACCTTAGTTTTTGAGAAATTTCACGGCTCAAAACTCTTTCTCCGTTAGTCAATGACCAATTAACTAACAGAGTGATCAATTTTGATATAATATAATAATTGGGTGACCAATTTTGATAGTGACTAAATGTGGGTGATCAAATATGAAAAGAGGTAAAAGTGGGTGACCAAAATTGATATTTTCCCTTTATAAAACATATTTATGTTTTGTATAAGTTATGGGTGTGTCTTTTGTGAAAATATCATATATGAAAATTCACTTAAATATTAAAATCATGTTTTTCTTTATAAATTAACCTAATATCTTATAAATTTGTGAATAAAATAATGTGGTAAATGACACTTTCTCCCTTATATATTTCTCCCTTATATAATCGTCCTCTTAATTAGATTGTGCATTTACTGTTTAATGTGAGAGTTGTTTATTAATATTAAAGAAATAAAATAGAGGGTATGAAAGTCTTATAAGTAATAAAGTAAATATTAAAATATTGTGAGTAATAAAGTAGAATAATAAAGTAATTACATGAAACGATAATTTTGAGATATTTGAAGAATGTGGTTTAAAGTGAAAAAGTGTTATTATCAAATTAAAAAACGCACAATCTAACTTGGAATGGAGAGAGTATAATTTTTTGTAATAAGTTATAAGTTTCATTTTAATATTTTTTCATCTTATTTTTCTATCAGTGAAATCGTATCAAAAATTTTATTTTATTTAATATTCGAGATCGAAATTTGGAAAAAAAATATATTTATAAGATATGGTATTTATTTTGAAGTTTTTGGTTTGTGAATTTGGAACGTTAATAGCTTATCCAAACAAAATAGAGTATCTTTTAGTTCTGTGCCGACATCGGAAACCCAATCCGAGACCCATCATACATGAAAGTGATTTTTTATTATATTTTCATTTAATTTTACCGACATCAGAAACACTATCCGTGACACATCATAAAGTATTGTTACGTGCCCTCCTAACATTAATAAACAAGCTCCTCCGTTGAAACAACGTAATTGGACACGAGAGATGTGGATTAATTTATATTCCCTTGATCCTGTAAATATTTTCATACCTTTTTTTTTCTGGAAACGTTGTACAATATTTTCAATTTTATACAATTATTATTATTATTTTTTTTACAGATACATAAAAATCAACACATTTCTTTACTTTATACATAAAATTTTATAAAATTATCTTTTAAATCATTTTTTTTATTTTATGTGTAAAAATTTACAAAACTTTATCTATTATTTCACTTAAAAAACATTGTGAAACGAAAGAAGTACATATTATTTGTACAAATTAAAATTATTGTTCAGTTTGCATTGTATTGTATAAAAAGGTAATGAAAAACTTATAAACGTGCAGTTGTATCGTACCTCCTCTATAAAAGGGATTGTGTGATAGTTTGGTGTGCACTGATTTAGTGAGAAAGAGTAGGAATAAAGAATAGTAAGAAGGCAGAGAGAAAGAGTGTGATAAGATGCCGACCAGTTCATTTTCCGCATCAGTCTCTTCCCCAAAAGTGGATGTGATGGTGGATTTGGGGAGTCCATTTCTCAATCTCACCCTTGATGGTTTCTTGAAGATCGGCACTGTAACAACTAAATCACTCTCTTTCTATTTCTCTACTCATTATTACTACTGTACATCAATCAATCATGCTTTTTCTTTGGAATTTTCAGGTGGCAGTTGTCAAAGTAGCTGCAGAGGAAACATATGATGTGCTTAAACGAGGTTCATTTCTCATTATTAATGCTTCTTTTGTTATTGTATGTAGGTTATTACTAGTGTTTATTCAAAGTTATAATTGGATCTTTTATTACATTGAGCTGCCCGTTTTAGTATTTTTCCTTATTGGACTTGATGTAGAGTTTTATATGGGAATGCAAGGGGGATATTTTTCCCTTGGAAGTATACTCTATCTGTTATTTTCACATGTAAGTAATTGTGAGACGTCTTTTTTGGAAAGTGTGAAAGTAATTGCGGACTATAACTGAAATGGGGGAAATTCTATTCTTGACACAAATTTGGTTGCAACAAATTGCCAAGTTTTCCCTTTGAGTCATATAGATATCAGTTGAATTAGGGTTCATCGCGAAAGTTAGTGAATTCAGATTAGTTGTTAGGAGGCTGTGTGTGTAATCTGTAATTGATCACTCGTAGTGAAACGTTAGTCTGTCTTTACGATCGAACCATGTAAATTTGGTGTTCATTGTTTTTGTTTTAATTTCCGTTGTCTTTCCAATTGCAAACCGTTGTTAAAGGCCTGGTTTAAAGATTCTTAGTTCTTGAGCTGGTTTTTTGGTTGGTTTATTAACATTA
Organism: Galeopsis tetrahit; assembly: GCA_963675135.1. Classification (NCBI taxonomy): domain Eukaryota; kingdom Viridiplantae; phylum Streptophyta; class Magnoliopsida; order Lamiales; family Lamiaceae; genus Galeopsis; species Galeopsis tetrahit. The sequence goes on from OY776132.1 coordinate 61,095,683, forward strand.
GGAAAGCAATCTTCAAGAGAGCTAATTTTTTGACAAATTGATGACATTATATTATCAATTGTGTATGTATGTATGTATGTTGGATGATCTTTGACATAGTGCTAGCTGCAAATTGCAGGGAGTCTTTCGAAGAACAACTTTGAACACTCGGTCAGAAACTTATCTCGTTCCAATTTTTACTTCTCGATAGCAATGTTCGTTTTCAATTGACTATGAATCTAATGAATTTCTGCTGCTATTACAGTTGAAGAGAATGTGTAAAGAAGGGGCATATTGGGGTGAGAAAAAACACTTTCACTTGTGACACATTTGAAGAAGCAGGGGTTTTCAAATAATAATCTCAATTTGTGTACTTGTATAATGCAGGCATGGTAGCTGGACTTTACGTCGGAATGGAGTACGGAATGGAAAGAGTTCGTGGAACCAGAGACTGGGTAATACAATCTTGTACATTTCTCACTGTAATTAAGGAAGAAAATCAAGTTAAAATGCCCATTCGTCTTGCGAAATAGAAGCGATTACGTATATTTTAATGAAACTCGTTGCTTGTGCAGAAGAATGCAATGCTCGGGGGTGCATTGACCGGAGCACTTGTATCAGCAGTGAGCCACAACAACAGAGACAAGATTGTGGTGGGTGCCATAACTGGAGGTGCTGTTGCAACTGCTGCTGAATTTCTAAGTTATCTGTCTTGATTTGAAAATTCAGACCCTGTTTATTTCATTTTGTTTTGCTTTAAACCAGCAGGAAACATGTAATAAATGAGAAACCAAACTCTAATCTACTCCATTTATTGCATCTTCCAAATTCAGACCATGTTTATTTCATTTGTTTTTGCTTTAAACAAAGATGCATAGATCGGAAATCGGTAGTTGGGCGGATTGGCGCCGCCTAGTGCCTTGACCAGGCAGGTGGGGACTAGTCGGCCGCCTAATTTTTTTTAATATTCTACCTGTAAAATTCTCAAGCAATAAATACAAAATCCTAATTTAACAAAACCGGAAAATGGCAAAGAGGTCCTCGAAGAAATCAAACTTAGAAAAATAATGTCAAAAAATATAAAATGCAGTTTTCACTCCTTAAACGATATAATTTTATCAAAAAATATTATACATCATGGAAAAAAAAAAAACCCACATATTTTGCTCAGAGCGTCGATTCCACTTGAAAAAGCGCTCAAATCAGACTTCGACGCCAGGAAGTCCAAAAAAAAGCCTAGTCCGAAATTGTTAGGCGGGCGGTAGATCGGGGACTAGTGCCTATGCGGGCCTAGGTGCCCAACTTTTGCAACAGAGGCTTTAAACCAGCAGGAAACATGTAATAAAGGAGAAGCCTAACACTAATCTACTCCATTTATTGCATCTTCCAAATTGGACAGCAGAGTATTGCTCCAATTATAGTCTTCAATTCTTCATAGCTGTAAAAAAGAAGGTACATCGATCACTATCAAGGTCGAAACTGTTCAACGAGCTTCATCAAGCTATACGTCTCAGAATCCGGCCTACACCCTCCCAAAATCATCCTCCTAAGAAGATTAGGCTCATAAACCTTGGCCTTAACATACACCTTAATTAATGCATTATACACAAAAGTATACCTACTATACTTAGCTTCCTTCAATTCTTCAAACAACTTTTCAACATTCTCAACATCACCATTCTCAGCAAAAGCCTCCACAATCGAAAACGTAGTTTCTAACCACGGTGTTGATCTCCTAACCTTGTTGCTCGTTGCAAATCCTGTCCCCAATTCAAGAGTTCTAACACCTTCCTTCATCAGCCCTGCTTTCACACAACCAAGTGCAAGATGCCTAAATGTAATAGAATTCGGTTTGCACCCACTTTTCTCCATCTCTTTGTACAGCCCGGTGGCTTTAGTAATCAACCCATTCCTGCAATACCCACTAATCATCGAATTAAACTGCTCGGTTGATTTCAATCCCTTTCTTGATACCATCTCATCCCACAAATCCTCTGCTCGATCAAGATTTCCTATCCGACCAAAGGCTTCAATTGCTAGCAAGAAACTCTTACCCCTAACAAAAGGTAGTTCTTGAATTTTCCTCCATGTTCTTTCCAACTCTTTCTGATTCCCTAAATATCCATACAATTTCACAAGAATGTCCAACGTTGACCAGTTATTTCCCGTCATGGACTCGTTGATAGCCTCAACATAAGCCTCACATGCAGTGTACAGCCTAGCTACAGCATTTGCAACAGCCAAAATGCAGTAAGTTACCTCATTTGGTTCAACCATCATTCGCTTCATATCACCAAAAACTTTCACTAAACCTTCACCATTATGTTCATTAGCCTCTATCTTTAACAAGATATTATATGTAGACACATGGGGGGTCACTTTATCAGCTCTCATCTGAGTTAAGATTTTTGGTATTGCTTTTTGGCGAGTTGGGGTGGAATGAAGTATAATGAGGCGGTTGAAAGCTAGGTAAGAAATCGGGTGCCCCAACTCCCTCATCTTCTTCATGTATGAGACTGAAAGCCTTATCAATCCTCTGTCCAAACATCCAAGCACGAGATTGTTGTAAAGCAGCTCGTTTTGAAACTCGGGTGGGATTCGTGAGAACAGGGTCTCTCCTTGTGCCACCCCATGAAGCTTCATGGTGAATTCTAGCAAGTAGGAGTAGTCAAGTTCTTTTAGCTTGTATGGCCTCTCCCTTATCACCCACTCCAACACCTGATTATAATATAACGAAATCTTGAAATTACAGATATCTTATTAAAGTGACAATCTGGCCCAATTTCACAAAAATCTTGCAACTAATCAAACAAAAGATCAGCAGAATAATCTTAAATGAGTTGAAACAACAAAAGATTTAAAGGGCTGAGAATGGAAATAAAACACAGAAAATGAACAATGCTGCTCATTTTAAAATTCAGTGAAGCATTTCATCAAACAGGTAGAGGGCATAGGATTGAATGACTGACCTCGAGAGCCCTTTTAGTGGATTTGAGGCGTCGTAAACGGTTGATAGTGTGGAAGATGTCGCCTCTGTGGACGGGTAAGCCATCGCCCATCCAGCTCTGGAAGGCGGAGGCGACGGACTCGCCTCTGTATAACTTCTCAATCCTCGAGCTTAAACTATTTGTTTCATCTACTTTGGCTTCTTTTCCGATTTCTGAACAAGTTTCTGTAGATTCAGGTGAATTTTGGGTGCAAAAGGTAGGGAGATTGATGGGGGGAAAAGAGGAGATGCTAAATGTTCGACGTATTGCTCCAAAGACACTACTATGTTGATGAAGCACAAAGGCAGCAGCGACTCTCATGCTTACTCGTTCCTGGAAATGGAATCTCTTTTTAAATCGTTTTTCTACTCTCCAAATTTTAAATTTGTGAGTTGGTAAATCAAACCGGTCAAATTACCTTCCAAGAATCGTTTTCAAAGTTAAATTGGAAAAATATATATATGATGGTAGGGAGGAGGGGGAGGAAAGACAAAGTGGGATAGTTCATGTGGTTAGAGCACCACGGTTCGAGTCATGCAGAAGAGGAAAAATGGATGGGTATTTAATTTCCATAAAAAAAAAAAAAAAAAAAAAGGGAGGAAAGATTGCTTGTTCACAAATATTTTATACTAGTTTAAAACCCGCGTATTACGCGGATTGTAGAAATTATGTTCATATTTTTAATGTTGGAGAATTTTATATATTAATACAAAATTAAAAGATTGGTAAATGATAAAAAGAATTGGAAAAGACATGGTGAGAGGGGAGAAAAAGGGAAAGAAATGAATTTATATAGACAAAATGTGAGAGAAGAAAGTTGAAAGAAAAATAGAAAAAGAAAGGGTAGGGAGGAAAAATATTGACAAATCTATAAAGTTAGGAAATCATAGATGAGATAAAGTTGCAATGAAATTGTAGTATAAAAATATTTAACAGTGAAATAAGAGATGAAATTGATAATAATAAAAAAAATTCAAACACAGATTGATAATAAATTTCAAAACAAAAATTTTGTTTGCTATCTTTTCTTCTACATTTTCAATTACAAACGTTTTTTTGAAATCGATGGTCGTATTTCTACACCACAATTTCAATATGTGGATATTTCTTCAAGATGTCTTGAGCCAAAAAAAAGTTATCGAACATGGATGCGAATTTTATTTTGGTTTTTCAACTTGGCACAAACATGGTTCCGTTGGATTAAGTTGATTCTTGATTTGTGATTGGTTTGAGTTAATATTCTATACATTCAAAAATTATGGCCCTGTATTTTTTTTTATCGTCAGGTTTGAGTAAAGACAAATTTTTGTACGCAATCAATGGAATTTTAAGCGATTGTACTTAAAACAACAATTATTATTATTAATTAATTTAAATGATGAAAATAGGATATATACTAACTACCTTAAAATGATACTCCAGTTATCATGGTCTCATAGCAAATCAACTATATATATATATAGAAAAAATGAATTAATGTACAAAATAAATGGTGCACACCTAAGATGCTTGTAAGTTGTTCTTTACTTCGTAATAGATGTTTTTTTTTTCTTTTTTGTTGTCAAGTTATTTAAATTTATTTAAATATTAATATAATTTTATTTTTTAAAATTAAAGTACTAACTTGATAGAGCGCATACACTTATTTTCAAGTATACACTTTGGTAGTTCTCTAGCACTTTAACCTGGCTTCTCTCAATAACTTGATCTAGTTTTAGAAAAAAATATATTTAATTTAAATTAGTTTTTAAAATATTTTATGTATACTATAGTTAATAATTTACTTATAATAAATTATTTTATTGATAAAGATATGTATAAAAATCGATCATGGGTGGTCCCACTGACGGACCTACGCAATGCCCAGAGGGGTCCGTGGGCCTCCAACTAATTTTGTAAATTTGTTAGGGATATTTTAGTAATTTACCACGTATTAAAATTAATACTCTGTTCTATAATTTTTTGCACACTTCTGATATAAAAATAATCCACAAAATTAATATATATCCGACCTTCATTTTATTTTAAAATCGTCACTCATTTTTTGTCTACATTTTATCTTAAATTTCACTAAATCTATTTTACATCCTACTAAATCCTCCTTACACCTTATCAAATCACTCAAAATACGCTTTTTTATTTGACTCTACACCACTAAATTCAATTGTTTTTTAAAGTGAATCAGTTAAAATGTGCAAGTTATCACGGGACAGAGGGAGCATTAACTTGTACCAAAACATAGCAAAAGTCAACTTATCCGATCAATTTAATTTAATGAAATGTGACGTATTGACAATTTTATAATGTGAAATTTTGATGAAAATAATGAGTACATATATATATTTTTTTATAATAATATTAATCGGGCCCCCTACCAAAAATTTCTGGGTCCGTCACTGGATGATCCTCCACGTTTTTCCGAAAGTATTGATGTTCAATTAAATTATCTTTGTATGTTTAGAAGTATTTACTGAAAATACAGTCAAAAATTAAAACGCATCTATATAAAAAAATAGATGAATCATTAAAATTGATGTTTATAAAATATGATTGAAAAATAAATGTATTAAACTTGCATTCATCTCTATCTTTAGCAAATTGAAGATAAAGAATACCTAAAAATAAAAGAAAATGTCAAATAAATTTTTATATATAAATTTAAATTAATAACAATTTTCTACTACCTAGAAAATTGAATGCATATAATTATTTAAATACATTTAAATTTATACTATAAATTATCATTTTTCGAGAAAGTAGAATATTTTTCTAGAAAATTGAATGCAGAATATTATTTAAAAATATAGATTAAGATAGAGATGTTGATTTGATACACTATAAAAATGTCATAAATTTACCAATAAAAATCACTAATACGAAGACATAAATAATAGTGATTTAAGGCAATAATTGCATATCTCTATATATAATTATTGTGTCATACACCCATATTGCTTTAATGATTGTAATTAGTAGTCATAAATTTTGAATAAAATATATTACTTTTACCAAAATTAGCTTTCTCTGGATTAAATCATTTCATTTTTTTTAATTCGATTTTAATTATGAAATACGTTTTCCTTAATCAGTGTTTATGATGTAAAAAAGTTTGATACTGATCTATTTATGATTAGTCAACAATTTCAATTTGATTTTAATTATGAAATACGTTTTCCTTAATTAGTGTTTATGACGTAATAAAGTTTGATACTGATCTATTTATGGTTAGTCAACAATTTCAATTTATTGACTGTTTCGTAATTATGAAATTCGATTTTCCTTAATTAAAATTATTCAAGTATAAAATAATTTTAAAGAGAAAGTTTATTTTTTTAATTAAAAAAAAATCGATTACCAAATTGTGTAAAAAATAATATTAAAATATAAAATTTTCGTGTATGCATATGAAAATTAATGTGAATCCTTTAATTTCGATTTTTCATAATTGATAAAAAAAAATTAAAAATTATGGTAGATCCCTTAATTGTAGCCAAACATTAATGTGCATGGGAAGAATAGAGATAACTCATAAATTTCATTTTCTATTTTTACCATTCTAGTATTGCATTATAGAAATAACTAACATGGAGATGATTTCATAATAAATTTCAATTCGAATTTGACTATATACATTAAATATGTAATAGTGGATTTAAAGTCAATACTATAAATTTTATATTAGTAAATTATTGGTACGTATATTAGAAAAAAAAATAGAATTACCTAAACTAATTTTAAATTAGCCAATATTGTATTCGATTTCTTAATAGAATTAAATAAATATTTAATTATTATTTTATATTTATATTAAAGTTAGATTAATTCTATTAAAAAAATTATTATATTTAAGTTGAGCCTCGATTTCTCCAAAATAGAAACGATTGAATATGAAACAAAATAATTAAAGTGAATATTTTTAAAAAATACGTTGTATACAATTTGGTTTTAAATATTAATTATGAAACATCAAAATAATTAATTACATGAACTATCCATATACATCGTTTTGGACAAGAGTGAATATAATATAAAAGAATTAATTACGTGAACTAAATCAGGGTAAAAAATTACATCAGAAAAAATGGAAGAAATATACATCGGTTTCATTATGATTTTATAATTTACAAACTTTTGTATGTGAATCGTAAATGAAAAATAATGATTATTAGGGCTTTGATTGTTGCTCTTAGATTTGGAACACGCTATTTGAACCGCTTAAGATGTCGTTGATGAAGAAAAATACTGTAGATGGAACCTTTTCAATATGTCTGAGTCATATATTCGACACCGGAGTAATATGATTGCTCACGAAAAAGTAAAATTTCTGTTTGAGACTCAAGAATATACAAAACATACAAAAAAAGATTAGAGATTTACAATCTAAATAAATATACACGTGAAATATATACAAAACATATAGAAATAAAACAAATTGCAAAATTTTCTGTTTGAAGAGTTGAAATTTAGAGATTGAAAATGAACACAAACAAATCTGCAATATTGAAATGCAGAGTTGAAAATGAATGTTGGAAATGAAAGAAAAATGATTATTATATAGGAGATTATATTAAGATCGAACGGTTAAGATTAATTTGTTTAAATGAACGGATTAGATTAAATGAAAAGGATGAAAAGAAGGTGAGAAGGAGGATTTTAAAATGAAAACATTTGAGAGGAGAGAGGTTGTGTTAGATGAATTAGATTGCGACACGTGGCGGTATAAAAGTTTGCAAATATATAATTATAGATGTGTAACAAATGATCCCAATGTTTAAAAATTCATTTTTATTGGAGATAAAGGTATTAATAATTCAAATTAATTATAATAAACTAAAAACTTTAATAGAAATATTAAATGTAAATTAATCAACCATGTCAAATATATTCAAATTAAGCCTTAATTTAGATATAACACCAAAATAAAACATGATTGCCTTAAACAGATATTTGAAATCAATAATCATTATAAAATTATATTACATCAAAATGATTAATTAAAAAAAAATCTTCATAAATCTATTTCTTCATTTCACCTTCACATCACTAACATGTTTTTTTCTCACTTCTCCATTATTCAATCTCTAAAATCTCAAAATCTCCCACCTTCTCTAAACAATAGGACTGAATGTCCAAACCAATGCCACCGCTGCAAGGAGTTGTTGTTGCCGCTACTGCAATACAACTTGAAAATGAACAAATATGTCTTATCAACACAAATAATACATGTAACATTTTTTATACTCATGCATGATCAAAACAATATTAACCGTGGATATATGTATAAAGAAAATATTAAATTCATAGTTTACCTAAAATAGTGATACCCTGCAACACGACTTGAAAATGAACAAAGGTATGTCTTATCAACATAAGTAATACATGTAACCGTAAAAAAAAAAAAAAAAAACATAAGTAATACATGTAACATTTTTTATACTCATGATCAAGCAATATTAACAATGAATATATGTATGAAGAGAATATTAAATTCATAATTTACCTAGAATAGTGATACCCCACAAATTAATCGACAATATTTCTTATTTCTAAGGACAAATAAAGATTTGAACAAATGAAATGTTTGAGGACTGATGGAATGAATTGAGAAAAATGAAAGAGATAAGCTACTATTATATAGTAGATTGAATTAATATCTAACGGTTAAGATTTAACATTTAAATGAACGGTGAAGATTAAAGTAAAAAAAAAAAAAAATGAATGAGATTGAAGGATTTTTGAAATAGAGGAATTTAGAGGAGAGAGGTTGAAGTAGAATGAATGTGGTTGTGACATGTGTCTCAAGAGAGGTTTGCAAATATATAAATATAGATTTGATAATTGCATATTGAGTCTTGTTTTATGTTGTGAAAGATCTATTTTAAAATCTTTTCACACAAAAGTGAGAAAGAGAAATTGAAAAATGGTAAGCAACCTTACTTCTAATTAGAACTAGTTTTTTACCCTGCTAAAATTTTTATTTGTAATATCGTCAATTATCTTGTGTAACAAACACTTTTGTTGTTTTATATAAGTTAGATGTTGATTTCAAATGAGTTTGACAAAACTAAAACTCATCTATAAATTGTTTCCATTTTAATTAAACTAACATTCAAATTATTACACTTTATATATTGATAAGTTTTCTGCTTTTTCAAAAACTATCTTTGTCTTGGAAACTGAATCTTTATTCAAATAAATAATATGAATATCAATTAGTTAAGGAATACAGAGTATAATTTTATTTAATCGGATAAAAAAATTAATATGCAATCGATCTGATCAATTACATAAAGTTTAAACTATAATGAAATGCGTTGTATAACTATGAAATGATATGTCTTTTTTACTGGACAAGAATTTTAAGAACCATTCATATTTTAAGGTATAAAGTAGATATGTGTGGTAAAAAATAAAGAGTATGGTTGACAAATCATTAATTTTATTAAAAATTTAAAAAAATCCTTAAAAGTTAGTTTACTTAAATAGAATTAACTTTTTTTTTTAGAAGAAAAAAATAAATCTGAACATATTTTTATTGGAAAGATGAAATAATATAATTTTCGAAATTTTAAAATAATTACAATTTTTCTTGCATAACTTGAAGAGCCTGAAAAAGAAAATGAAAATAAACATAATCATTTAGTAATTACATTTATTATTAAATCTTTAATTGAAAATAACCCGTATGTAGTGCCTCTTCTTATGCTAAAAATGGAGTTTTCTTTGCTCATCGTCTTTTCATTAATAAGTCAATTGAGATTTGTCACAAATAGAAAGTCATAAAACATTAACAACATCAAGGACATTGGAGCTGTAGATGAGTAAAGAAACATTCCTTATACCTTAGTTTACAGAAGTAACTCATAGCTCTACAGAAATATAAGTTAGTTGAGAATATTTTCGGGATAAACTGAATCACCTCAACACTCAATAATAGTTTCGCGGGATAAACTGAATCACCTCAACACTCAATAATAGTTTCGCGGGATAAACTGAATCACCTCAATACTCAATAACAGTTTCGCATGAGTGTCACCAAATGAAAGAAACTATAACAATATCACCAAAATACTTTGCTTCTTTCAAAAGCTCCACATTCTCTTTCTTTGTTGCAAGGTACCAAAATGCATATTTAAGAAAAAAAAAATGAAAATTAAGAGAAAGCATTTCATATAAGATAGAGTTTCAATTGAAAAATCCATCTATTAAGGACACTCACCATTGCTATCAAATAAACGAAAGACAATATTTACAGACTTGACTATTTTAACTACATACAAATTTGTTTTGACTGTCATATATACTCAGCAAAATGATTGCCAGCAGAGTACCGAATATGCCGATAAAGAGATTCACAAGTCCAATGGGAAGACTTAGGGCTTACCACTTGTCCAACATATCCAAATTGTTTATAAGATGTCTCACAATATAATATGGAAAGGATAAAATATGTATGCTTTCTTTGTCACATAAATTATGATACATCATCCAATTGATCAGTAACATAAATGTGCATAGATCATGAATACTATATTCACAAACCATGAGAAGGTGTATCAAATCATAAATATTACTTATTTCAGTAGAATATAGGGTCATCAAAGCATTTTACAAACAATAGGGTTTACCAAAAGTTTGTTGCATTAAAAACAAGGATCATGCAAAAATATTTAGAAGGAAATGTAAGACATGTAAAAAAAGCATAAATAAATATAGTGAAAATTAATTTCTTAGTCCGGTAAGTTATCCTTATTTTTGTTTCAGTTCTCTCGCCTTTCACAAATTGAAAATAATGTTGTATCTTCCAATTTTTCGAAAATTTAGTCCAATAATTAGATGAAACGTCTGGTTGACCTGTCAAACTCTACCACGTGGACAAATTAGACATTGCCACATCAGCACCAACCAAATGTTTAACCTCCTACAGCCGGCTACCGGACTAAAATTTCAAACAATTGAAAGTTAACAGGCTATTTTTATTTCGCGAAAGTCAACAGGACCGAAACCAAAATAGAGGTAACTTACCGGGCTAAATAAAATATTTTCCCATAAATATATTAAGAAAGCATAGTATATCGACCTCATCCTCTATATTAAACTCTGATAGGCTGATACATCTCTCCTCCAAGACCAAGTTTTCCTTGACAGCAAGGTTTATGGCCTGCAAAATATGGATAAATTTTTACCCTAAAGCATAGCACAAGCAAAATGTTTTGAGTATTAGAAATGCTGTGGATAACCATTTCTCTCTCTCTCTACTCTCTGTGTCTCTCATGGCATGGTCAATCTTAATCTCTGTCACCAGTGAAATCCCACTACGAAGCTAATAAAATAGCAAATTTTTCAGGCCAGCCAAGTGTTAATTTTCACCAATATTCAGGCTATATCACACTTGATAAAACCCCAAAAAAATCCTATTTTTACTACTTTGTGGAAGCAGAAACCTAACCTGATTCCAAGCCTCTTGTTCTTTGGCTCAATGTAGGTATCTTTCTTCAACAACCCATCATTTCTTTTACCCTTTATCCCTTTGAAATTTGTTCATCTGCTTTTGAACTTTTGAAGCGACGGAATGAGTATAATGCATTTTCACCACTGTCTTAATGTGAAAATGGTTTTTCAATAGGCCCTGGATGTTCATCCATTGGAGCAGGGGCTTAAATGCAGGTTCCTACATTCCCACATCAATCAATTAAGATAAAGGATAAGTAGAAGATCCTTCCCCCACACTATAATGCGACTAATACTTCAACTATATACCAAATTAGTGTACATCCGTAAAAGAAAATATTACTTTTATTAGGCCATGATTCACATATGAACCAAATTTGTGTACATCCATAAAAGAAAATATTACTTTTATTAGGCCATGATTCACCTATGAACCGAATTAGTGTATACCCCACACTATAATGCTGACTAATATTTGAATTATAAATATATTTGAAGTATTACTCACAAGAAGCAAAGTCAGTATGTTATAAACCAGTCAATGGCTGAAATTCAGAAATGCAAGTTGGAGAGAAGATCATCACACAAAGTATAATAGAGAATTTATAGACCAATTTTTTCTTTTCTCAAATACTTTACACTTACACGAATAATCATACCTTAAATGGAGCAGGAGAGAGGTACGAGATATCAGTTTCTCCGAGGTAGATATCCTTATACTATTGTTCAAGCACAAGCAATTGCAAGAATGAAGAAAATCATTTCAAATAATCATTGCAATTTTTTTAATGAACAAATGCAGCAGAAGAAAGTAGTACCAAAATGGGAAGGCAAGAAATCCAATTATTGCTTTGGTGTATTCTGGGGGATATCTTCGGCGACTGTGGTGGCAAGACCGTTAGAGTCCCTTTTCCAGCGGCCATATGCTCTTCGTCTTCAATTAGACGGCCCCAATTTGAGTATGCAAGCGGCAAAGGAGATCAACGCTTGACGAAGACCTGTAAATCAAAATACAAATATAGTTATTAGCGTTCTAAAAATAAATGCCGAACTGAGAAAATAATTTTGCTGATCTGAAAATAGAATCAAATTCACCATTATCGAATAGATAAGAAACGACATTTTACCCAAATAGAAGAAGAAGGGGCAATGAGAATTGTAACGTAACGCCAGTAATGAGAATTAATGGAGGCTTTTTAAAGAATAGTCCAATGGAGAGAAGTGGAACCGGTGAAAGAAGGAAGAGTTTTTTGTGAAACGGAAATAATTCTAACCCCTATAAAAAAGTACTAAAAATTAAAGCATAATAACTTGACACGTGGCGGAAGAATAAAGCATCTAAATTGCCACATGGCAGAAGCCTAGAGAGACACATCCTCTTTTTATATATATAGATTATACAACATGCACTAAAATGTGTGGGTGATTTCACCATCAGTCGGTGCGATCTCCACTTGAAAACTTGAAAAGGTAACCTCCTTCCACACACGATTTACGGGTGATTTTTGAGGGATTAACGTGTCACCAATCATCATTACCTGCTACATCTCTAATTAGGCGGTGATTACTAGAAAAATATCATTGAAGGGTAGGATTTTTTGCGTGTTAAATACAAAATTAGGGTTGCATGCATACGATATACCGATGTTATTGGGTTGTCGTAAAGGGTAGCGTACCTGTGAATTTCAAGAGTAATCATTGGGGATCTGCATTGGGAGGGCTTTGGCACCGGATTGGCGGCGTTGTGGAGCCAAATGACTATTTTTATCCTCTTTTGGAGCTTCTTTAGTTCACTCCTAACCCTTTCTCTCTTCAATGTGATAACACATTCCTTATTTATCATTATGGCTGGTAATGGCGATTAAGTAATTACGGCTCACCTGAACCACCTTTGGGGTAACTTCTCTCTTGATGACGGAGAGGGTGAACGTCTTTCAATCTATGAGGAAGAGCCGGTAAAGACAGAAAGTATGTTGTTGGGTAGGTTCTCGATCCGGAAACCTATCGAAACACAAGATCTAGAGGCGGCAGTTAAAAAGATTTGGAGGACGGAACAACAGTGACAGTGGCTCAGGTTGGGGAAGGTTTGTTTGTCTTTAACTTCCGAGATGCGATTGAATGTAATCGGGCCTTATACAAGGAACATTGGTCCTTAACGGGATCACTTTTGATCCTATTGAAGCTGAAAGGTGACGAACGACCGATGGAGGTGGCTTTTGACCGCACACCCTTTTGGGTTCAACTTCATGGATTTTAGCTGCAAGCTATGTCGAGGGCAGTGGGGTTGCGAGTTGGTTCAACGATAGGCGAAGTTCTCGAGGTAGACTGCCCTAATGGGGAGGTGGCGTTGGGTAGATGCATTAGATTTCGGGTGATGATGAATGTTTGGAAACCACTTAAATGGGGAACCACCATTTTGGTGAAGGCTCTAATGGTTTATTTCAGGTACGAAAAGTTAGCTTTCTTTTGTAGTTTATGTGGTTGCATGTCTCATTTGGAGAGAGATTGTCCTCTCACCTTTGATGGGGAGAGTGGTACGGGTCCTTTAGTGCGTAAGTTCCCGATGTGGTTTTAAGCAGGCGACCTCAAAGGCATTAACCCCAGTTAGTGTTGTTATATGAGTCGAGCTCGCTCGAGTCCATTGCTGTTATTCGAACCGAGCCTTAACGAGACTCGGCTCGGCTCGACTCGTTAAGGCTCGATAAGGCTCGACTCGTGTAGCATAATGAGCCGAGCTCGAGTACTATATAAGCTCGATTGCTTAACGAGCCTGGCTCGGCTCGACCCGCGAGTACCCACTAAGGCTCGAGCTCGAATGGGTATTTTAGTAAATTTCTTAAATTAGGTCAATTACCCAGTAACCCAAGGTCCCAAATCCAATTCCCAAACCCTTTCCTTCACTCTGAGTCACCCACTCCAATTCACAGTAAGTCACACACGCATACTAAGCAAACCCTCACTCCCAATCTTCCCTGAGTTCCCTCCAAGCAGCCACACTTGACACTGCCCACACACCGTCGCGCCGCGTCGCATCCCCAGCCGGCCAGCCGCAACCGCTGCACCGCAGTCCACAACTGCAACGCCTCAACCGTTGCGTCACATACTCACATCGCATATTCGCATTCCAGCCGCTGAAGGAATCTGTCTATTCCTACTTCAATTTCTTGAAGTTTAGGGATACACAACTCACCCATTTAAATATTGGTAAGTTTTTTTTCTCTTTATAGCTTTTCGACCTATAGCTACAGTATAATGGAAGAAGGGGATTCACTGAAGAGATTAATTAAAAAAAAAACCAATTTTAGAGCAAGATTAGACATGCGCAAAACCGAACCGGCAAACCGCCAAACCGGACGGTTTTTAACCGCCGGTTTCGGTTCGAAAACCGAACCGAAACCTTAAAATGGCGGTTCGGTTTCAGTTTGATCAATTTAAAACCGCCAGTTTCGGTTAAACCGCCGGTTTTCCGATTAACCGGCGGTTTTTCGGCGGTTTTTTTTTTTTTAAATTAAAAAATTAAGGCCGGAAAGTGGTAAGTAGGTAAAGTAGCCGCTGGTTATTAGCTGTTCCCCTTTGATAGATAGAAGCTAAGTAGCCCATATTCCTCATCTGCAACTTAGGTAGATAGCCTCATAGCCTAGCCTTTTTTTTCCTCTTCCCAATTTTATATGCACTAGACTAGTTTTCAATCAACATGAGTATAACTTATACTAGTCCTACACGCATCAATTCCCTTCTTCTGCTTCTAGTTATTTTCAAAAACCCAGAATAACAATTCTTCTTTTACTATCCTTTAGGTAGAAATGGAAGACATTGAAAGTGCAAACAAAAGTTTCTTTTTTATCATTAGTATTTTGTATTTGCTTTCAATTTCAATTTATT
The DNA here is from genome assembly GCA_963675135.1 of Galeopsis tetrahit. Classification (NCBI taxonomy): domain Eukaryota; kingdom Viridiplantae; phylum Streptophyta; class Magnoliopsida; order Lamiales; family Lamiaceae; genus Galeopsis; species Galeopsis tetrahit. The sequence continues at coordinate 61,110,982 of OY776132.1, forward strand.
TACAGATGTGAGATGCGTACCTCCATGGCTCCATACTCTATTTCTTCTTCTTTTTCACCCAATGAAGCTACACAACTCTTTCTAAAAGCTTGTGTAAATGGTATGAAATGATTGCAGAACTTCAATTCCATCACTCTTTACTCCTTCAAAAATTTTATATTTCTGCTATTTCGTTGTCCTCCCTCAAGAAGAAACAACAGAGTTCGAGGGTTTGTAATGGCCTTCCAAACTACAGGTTTTATTTTAAATATATATATTTTAAAAGAAAAAAAAAAAAAGTAACCGGCCGAACCGGCGGTTCGGTTTTGAAACCGGCGGTTCAAAAACCGAACCGTAACCGGCTCGATCCGGTTCGGTTCCGATTACATTTTTTGAGAAACCGTAACCGCCGGTTTCTAACCGAAACCGACGGTTTACAACCGTTGCACATGTCTAAGCAAGATTGAGCAAGATTTGCTTCACATATAACACATCTCCTTCATATACTGCTTTTTTTTTAGGCAAAAATAGATCTACCAATTATTTAGATTTCCACCAAGCCATTTTTTTAGGCAAAAATTATCCCCTGTTTCTTTTGTTTCTTTTCGGCCACTGTTACCTCAAATGGGGTTTTTTTTACCTTTAATATGTTTCATCTTAACACAATGGAGTAAATGCATATAGTGGAGAGACTTAGTTTTAAGTTTTAAAGTGTTTATTTAAATTTATAGAAAGTATTTATAAATTGTAATCACGACATCCTTGTTATTTTAAATACTAGTATTAAATGGGAAATGAAATGGAGTAAATGCATAATGGATTTAATCATTTAACTTTTGGAGTATCATTTAATGTGAAAATTAAGCCTAAGATACATTAAAATTAAGTAATAACTTCACAATCTTACTTCTCAATTCTCATTAATAACAATATAAGTATATAACACAATGTATTTTCCATTCTGATGTTGAATCAATTGATATTTCAGTTTGAGTTTGAGATTAATAACAACACTACTTTTCCATTAATGTTGTATGTACTGACTTATTTTAATATTTTATAAATAGGATGTATTCAACCCAAGGTTCTTGTTCAGGTGTTGGTATGGATCAAATCAATGAAGATGGTGGTCAAGATATTGAGATCAATGAAGAAAGTGTGGATGTGATGAGCGAGGAAGAGCTCCAAACAACAAGTGACCAACCCGAAGAAGTAGAAGTGGAAAAAAACGGTGATGAAGGAGGACCAACAAAACCATTTGAGCCAAAGAAACGAATAAAAAAATCAATGGTTTGAGAGAATATGAAAATTGTCAAGTTCAAGAATGGAACAAAAAAGGTGCAATGCAATCATTGCAAGACATATTTTGCTAAGAGCGCAACTGGAGCTACATCTCAACACAAGCGTCATTTAAACGCGTGTCTACAAAAGAGACTATCCAGTGGAGATCAAACCAAAGCGAAGCAACAAATATTGTCTTTCATAGATGGACAATCTGATGGTATCACTTCCCTTGCCGGCTATTCGTATGATCATACTAAGGTACGAGAGCTTGCTTCTCATATGGTTCTAGTGCATGAGTATCCATTTTCTATGATGGATCATGTAGTGTTTAATAAGTTCATGAAAGCTGTATCACCATTTTACAAAAAGATTACTCGTCAACAAGTTAGAGAAGATTGTTATAATACCTATCAAGTAGAAAAGAAAAAGTTAAAATCTGTGTTGAGGGGTGCTAGTAGGGTTAGTATAACTACTGATTTGTGGAAATCTGGTAAAAAACTTCAGTATATGGTTGTGACGGGTCATTTTGTAGATGCTGATTGGGTGTTACAGAAACGTGTCTTGGACTTTTGCAATGTTCCACCTCCCCATACAGGAGTCATTATTGCTGATGCTTTAAGTAAATGCTTTAGTGATTGGGAGATTGATGATAATATTTCTAGCATAACTGTAGACAATGCTTCTTATAATGATGTTTGCATTAGAAGGCTTAAAATGGATTTTTCTCTAAGAAAAATACTTAGTCTTGGTGGAAAGATTTTTCATGTGAGGTGTTGTGCACATATACTTAATCTTTTGGTGCAAGATGGTCTAAAAAATTTGCATGGTGTGATTGATGTTGTTAGAGATGGGGTCAAGTATTTGAATAATTCAGAATCTCGTCTTATTCAATTTGCAAAGATTGCAAAACAGCTGCAACTACCTTCTAGAAAGTTGATTCTAGATTGTCCAACTAGGTGGAATATCACATATCTCATGTTGGCATCAACTTTAGAATTCAAGGCTGTTTTTTCAAGATATAATGATATTGACCCTGGGTTTACTTATGTTCCAAGTGAAGAAGATTGGTTGAAAGTGGAGGAAGTTTGCAAATTTTTGGGTATTTTCCATGAAATTACTAACATGATTTCTGGATCAGATTATCCAACTTCCAACATTTTTCTTGTTGAGCTTTATAGGGTGAAAGAGCTTTTAAATGAAAAGATTGTTGACACTTCAGGTAATATCAAAGAAATGGCCATAGCAATGTCGGAAAAGTTTGATAAGTATTGGGGAGATAGTAATGTGTTGTTGACAATAGCTGCTATTCTTGATCCGAGGTATAAAATGACACTTGTTGATCATGCATTTCCGATTATTTATGGTGAGATAGAAGCATTAGATAAAATTCATGAAATCAAGATGCTTATCTATGAGCTTTACAATGAATATGTTGAAGCTTATATCTCATCTCATGCTGAAGGCCCCAAAAAACAGCAGCTACATCGACATAGTAGAGATTTGATGAGCAATAGGGCAGCTGTTAAGAAGCTTGGAATTAATGTTCTTACCGGTAAGGAAAAGTTTTTGATGCGTGTCAATGAAATTGACAAGACTCCACCAGAAAAAATGGATTTGGATGTGTATTTAGAAGAAAATAGATATTGTTGTGATGATGTTTCTGCAAATCTTGATGTTTTGGCTTGGTGGAAATCGGAAAGGTTGAGGTTTCCGATATTGTCAAGGATGGCAAGTGACATTCTTTCTATTCCGGTTACAACTGTAGCCTCCGAATCTACTTTTAGTGCCGGTGGTCGAATAGTTGATGATCGACGAGCTTCTATGACGGTTGAGACGGTGCAAATGCTACTTTGTGGCAATGATTGGATCCGCAATCTTTATGGTGTGAAGACTAGACCCCGTGTAAGTAAAATGAACCTTCTAATACTTTTACTTTTGATTGATTATCTTTTATATAAGTTACTGCATGTTTTGGTTAACTTCTACTGCATGTTTTGGTTAAATTATGCCTACTGCATGTTTTGGTGAATCATCGGATGGCTTTCTCATTAATGGCTTTCTCATTAATGACTTTCTTATTTATTAGTGGCTTTCTCATTTATGCCTACTACATGTTTCTACTGTAAATTATGCCTACTGCATGTTTCTACTATAATTCCAATATCAAAAATATATTAATGGCTTTCTCATTTATTTTTTATTTTTGTAGGAATTATCGGATGTTGGTGAATCATCTACATCGACCTATCAAGAAATTGAACTCCCCGATCAAGATTGAAGAATGAATCCATTGAATGTTGCTAAATACTAATTTGTTGATTGGAGAAATATTTTATTTGTAAACATTTTCTATGATGGATGGAGTACATTTGTTAGTTGTTAACTTGTTAGTGGATGTTGCTTTCATATTTTAATTGTATGACTTTTGAAGTATGTATTTGCTTTTATATTTCTAGTACTTTTTGATTAAATATGTATTTTGTATAGAAATTTCAATATTTTAGTTAAATGTGCGTATTTACAGGATTTCGAGCTCGAGTTCGAGCCTTCTCGAGCTAAAATAATTTGGTTATTCGAGTTCGAGCTCTGTCGAGCTAAAAAATATGTGAGTCGAGTTCGAGCTCTATCAAGCTAAAAAAAATATATTCGAGTCGAGCTCGAGCTCGAGTTTAATTAAAAAAAAAACGAGTCGAGCCGAGCCATCTTTCACGCTCGATAATGTTAACGAGCGAGCTCGAGCCTAGCTCGAAATATGCTCGAGCCGAACTCGAACCTTAGGTACTCGGGCTCGCTCGGCTCGAATAACAGCACTACTCGAGTCCCTTCGGCTCGAGCTCGCTCGATAAGGTTACTGAGCTTGAAATGGGGCTCGACTTGTTTCAGTTTTTTTATTAAACTCGAGCTCGTTTAAAAGATCAATTTGAGCTCGCAAACTTGAATTCTAGTTTATAACACATAATTAAATTATATTGAAATTCTTTTAAAAATACATATTTAACTAAAAAATACTAGAAATGTCAAAGTAATCCATAATTCAAAAGTACATATCCAAGTACTTGATCCATAATAAAATGTTTACCAATAAAATATTGAGCAATATCTCATTGATTCCTATAAAAATAATAATGAGAAAGTCATTATATATAAACTATAAATAAGATATATGGAATTTACATAAAAAGTAAAAGTATTAAATTGTTTATTTCACTTACATGAGACCTAGTCTTTACACCATAAAGATTGCAGATCCAATCATTACCACAAAGTAGCACTTGCCCCATCTCATCTGTCATAGAAGCTCGTCTATCTTCGACTATTCTACCACCAACACTAAATGTTGATTCGGAGGCCACAGTTGTAACTGGAATAGAAAGAATGTCACTCGCCATCCTTAGCAATATCGGAAACCTCAACCTTTCCGATTTCCACACAACCAAAACATCAAGATTTGTAGAGACGTCATCACAACAATACCTATTTTCTTCTAAATAAACATCTAAATCCAATTTTTCCGGTGGAGTCTTATCAATTTCATTAAAACGCATAAAACAATTTTCCTTACAAGGAAGAACATTAATTCCAAGTTTCTTAAGGCTTACCCTACTGCTTACCAAGTCTCTATCATGTCGAGTTAGTTTTTTTTTTTTTTTTTTTTTTTTTTATCTTTGGCATGAGATGAGATATAAACTTCAACATATTAATTGTACAACTCATAAATGAACATTTTGATTTCAATAATATAAGCCACAACTTCTACCTCACTATATATAATCGAAAAAATATGATCAACAAATGTCATTTTATACCTCGGATCAAGAATAGTAGTTATTGTCAACAACACGTTACTTTCTCTCCAATACTTATCAAATTTATCCAACATGGCCATTGCCATTTCTATGATATTGACATAATTATCAACCGTTTCATTTAAAAGCGCTTTAACCTTATAAAGCTCCACAAGAAAAATGTTGAAACTTGGAAGTTGAATAATCAGATCCAGAAATCATGTTAGTAATTTCATGAAATATGCCTAAGAATTTGCACACTTCTTCCACTTTCAACCAATCGTCTTCACTTGGAACATAAGTAAATTCAGGGTTAATATCACAATATCTTGAAAAAACAAAATTGAATTCTAAAGTTGAAGTCATATATGCTATTCCACCTAGTTGGACAATCTAGAATCAATTTCCTAGAATGTAATTGTATCTGTTTTGCAATTTTTACAAATTGAATAAGACATGACTCTGAATTGTTTAAGTACTTAACCCCATCTCTAACAATATCATACACCTCATGAAGGTTTTTGAGACCATCTTGCACTAAAAGATTAAATATCACAACACCTCACATGAAAAATCTTTCCCTAAGACTTAATTTCTTTCTTGAAGCAAAATTTGTTTTAAGTCTCTTATTGCAAACATCATTATAAGCAACTTTGTTTAAAGTTATGCTAGAAATCTTGTCCTCAATCCCCCAATCACTAAAACATTTACTCAAAGTATCAACAATAGCAACTCATGTATGGGGAGGAGGAACATTGCAAAAGTTCAACACACGTTTTTGCAACACCTAATAAACATCCACAAAATGATCTGTCACAACCATATACTGAAGTTTTGGACCAGATTTCCACAAATCAGTAGTTATACTAACCCTACTAACACCCTTCAACACAAATTTCATATTTTTTATTTTTTAGTTGGTAAGTAGTATAACAATCATCTCTAACATGTTGGCAGGTAATTTTTTTGTAAAATGGTGTTGCAACTTTCATGAACTTATTAAAGACGACATGATCCATCATAGAAAATGGATACTCATGAACAAGAACCATATGAGAAGCAATCTCATGTACCTTAGCATGGTCGTACGAAAATTTGGTAATATAAGTGGTACCATCGGATTGCCCATTTGTAAATGACAATATTTGTTGTTTCTCTTGGTTTGATCCCCATTGACTAACTTTCTTTGTAGACATGCTCCCAAGTGGCACTTATGATGAGAAGTAGCTCCATTTGTGCTCTTAGAAAAATATGCCTTCCAATGATTGTATTGCACTTTTTCTATTCCATTCTTCAACTTGACAATCTTCATATTGTCTCATACTATTGATGTTTTTTTCCGCTTCTTTAACACAAATTGTAGGTCCCCAAAGTTGAGTTTAATATCGAGTAAGCTAGTGAAAATGTCTAGAGGGGGGTGAATAGACTTTTCAAAATTCTTTCGATATATCAAAGTACAATGTGGAAATCAGAATATATCAATGAGCCTAATTCAATTTTATACTCAACTTCTTATTCGAGAACTCTGTTTTATATATACTCAACTAGTCTTGTTCAGATAGGTATGTAAACAGTTAAGCAATTAAACAATCAAACAAAACAGTAAAGTAAACAACACACAACGATTTTATAGTAGTTCGACAACTTGTCTACGTCCACTCTCACAAACCCAGTTGTGATGTTTCTATTAACTCGTCCAATGGAGTAATATGTGTGTTCTTGTAATTTTAAGTCCCAAGAAACAAGACTTAGATCTTCTCGAATATACTACCAAGTATATCTTCGATCTTACTAGAGATTTACAAGTATCTAGCAACTTGAAAACAGTAAACTAAAAACTTATTCAGTAGCAGTCTTCTTCGTTCTTCACTTGTCTTTTGACTTGCTTTCTGAACTTCAAAATAACTCTGAGAGTGTTTGCTTCTTTGAATTCTTCAATAATGCTTCAGTACGCAGTAGTATCAGTAGTCTTCAATCGTTGAATACGCAAAGGTATTTATAGACTTCTGAATTCAAGAACTTGTCAGTTGTAACCAACTCTTCTTGAAAACTAACTCGTAACTTGTTAAGCTTATCCTTCCACGCGTTTATTGTTAATTAGTTATTTCTAACTAACTCTTCAATCCTTATCTTCACACGCGTTTAAGTAACTAACTTCATTTTGATATGTTGACTTGTCTTGTTGAGTCTTCAGCGCACCTGTCTTGTGTAGTAGACTTCTTCTTCTTCTTGTCTGGTCTCGCGCAGTCTTCAGTAGTAGACTATTCTAATCCTAACAAGACTATTACATTACTTTAAGCTTTATAACATAGCTTAGTCAACTTAGAATCTATACAATTAATATATCTATTACATATGAAAATCATGAGCTTCTATACAATGTTTAATATAGCTCAGTAACAACCTAAACAATTAATACAAAGTACTTATAACTCGTACTTGTCTTTTGTTAACTTGACAATACTTGTCTTGTGTGAACTCTACTGGTCTGTACAAGATGACTTCTTCTTAACTAGACTAGATCAGTCAACACTTAGAAAATATTCAAACTACTTTTGGCTTATCAAAACTTCATCTTTATCTTTTCATCATTATTTAGGACTTGTTCTAGGATTCATATCCCAACACAAATGGTTCTGCATCATCCCCTTCTTCTTCTTTTCCTACTCATTAAGTTGATCTTCAGTTGTTCGCAACTCTTCCTCACTCATCTCATCCACATTTTCTTCAATATTAAACTCTTGACCAACATTTTCATTGATTTGATCCATTCCAACACTTGAGCACGAACCTTGGTTTGAATACATCCTGTTTAAATTTCATAAAATTAGTAACAAGTAAAAACAATATATTATGTAACAAGCAATAACTGTTTGAATTTATAAATTTTAGAAAATCAACAACAATCATCAAGTAATTATACATATACGAACTAGTTGAAAATGAAGTTATACACCAATACACCATTTGTTACCTAGAATGAAAAGCGTAAATTTAATTCTACTATCAAATTGAAAAAAAAAAAAAAAATTCCTCTTTTCTCCTAGGATCTACTGCCTTGACTACACTTATATTATAGCTTATACCTAAGCAACTCAGATATTAATTGGTCTAGGTGGTTTGTGATTAAATGACTATTTTCTTATTCTCCAAACTATCAATAAATCAATATCACATTAAATGAGCCCCTTTTCGTGCAGCTTGTCTTGTACTAATAAGGAAACATATTCATTATATTGTTTGTCTAACATTAAGGAAACATGAATGGAATCTGATCAGTTGTTGGCTTGTTGTCGTAATACGAGAGTCACGAGTTTGTGTTGTTGTTTAATTTCATTTATAGTAGGCATCAACCATCAACATTTAACACACCAATACACATTCTCTTACAAAATTAAGAACACCATTAAAATCATCAACACATGCTACAAAACAATAAAAACAAGAGAAAAATAAATTATCGAGTTGCATAAAACTAATAAAAGTGTAGAATACCACTACACCATCTCATACAAAAATAAGAGATTTTTTTTTACAAGAATGTAATTCACGAGTTGGAGCTATCCCTACACTTCAAGCAATTAAAGTAGGGAAAGGGATTCAAGTGGGTGACTGGTGACTTTCGATTGTGTGTCCGACGGGATTCGACTGGGACGGGGATAATGGTTCGATTGAGATAACGACAATGGTGGATTCAACAATGTGGTGGTTGGGTTGCCTTAGCACTTAGGGATTCAACGGCGATAGTGATGGGAGGGACTGAACGTCCGTTGTCCGTCGTACCGCTGTAGGAGTTTGTACGATGGTGACCAGTGGGTATGGTGGTAGAGTGACTGTGTGAACCGAGGGCTGATTGAGGAGGAGATTCGAGTTACTCAGGAGTGCGATTGTGAGAATTTCTGAATCTAAAACCTAATTTGAGGAATTTACAATTCTCTTGGGATCTCTTGAGAAAAATAACCATTGTCTCCTAACCCCTATGATGTAATCTATGTGAAAGATCCTTTATAATATTATTTAACATAAGAAAAATAAGCAAACTTTAAAGGAATAAATGAAATATTATTTAACATATGAAGTATTACACTTTAAAGATTTTGAAAAGAGCAACACATAATATTAATTTTAAAATATGCTATTTCGCATGCCAAACTCTTTTTCTTTTGTATATTAAAAAAACTTGCTTTAAAGAAAAAAGTTCATGTAAATTTAATTTATATCTGGTTTGTTCTCCTAAGTCTAAAATCATTATTTTTTTCATAATTTTGAATCTATTTAATAGAGCTAGGAATGTGTTCACAATTTAACTCATCATTATTCTCTGGGCAAAATCGAGTCTACTTTTATAGGAGTATTTCTATTTCAAACATCATTCAACAAACAAATTAGAAGTAATTAATAGTATCATATTTAAAATACATAGTCTCCGAGAAAAATTGTTTTGAATCTATTTCATAGAACTAGGAATGTTTTCACAATTTAACTCATCATCAATTTTCAAACGTCATTCAACAAACAAATAAATTAGAAACAGCTCTAAATAATGTACGTACCAAATCATTCACAAATTTTTCTGATATTTTTTTTTTTTCACCAACCCATGTACATCTCCCGATGTACTTGGTACAGCTAAAAATATCCTTTTGCTAATTTCCACCAACCGTCGATTGCCCATCCAATAGCCAGGTGGCACGATCTTATTATCTATTTGTGTTTTTTTGTTTTTTTTTAAAAATACTTTATTGACCAAAGTCCACTTTCAACATTACTCTTGGTATCTCTTGAGACGAATTTGAAGTACACAATCCCGAGAAGATAGGGGATGGTTGGTGGGAGGGGACTTTAATGAGATTCTTGTTAACTCATAAAAAATGGGGGGTGTTTGTGATAGTGAGAGATCTTTTACCTTGATGAACAATTTATGTGAGGTTCTAGATGGGTTAAATTTGCATGAACTACATTCGTCAGGGCCTTTCTTTACTTGGACATATAGAGGATATGTGATGCCGGGAAGCGTCTCAATTAAAGTGAGAACTCCTTTGATTTCTTAAAGAAATATCCGGAAAAACACAATATCAATTAAAGATAAAATGAAGTGAGAACCGTTGATTTCGATAACGAAATATCCAGAATAAACACAACAACGATTAAAGATAAAACCTTAAGAATTTTCATATAATTTCTGAATGTCATTTCACACTGCCACATATCCTATTTAAAGGATTTTACAAAATAGTAGTAAAAACAATTAAATGACAGTAAATTAAATGGGTTTGAAATGATTCAAATGGATTAATTTGACTAAATAAATATGTTGCAGAAAATTAGAAATGACTCCTCGATTGTAACTTCATTCTCCATCATTCTCACCCGGTTGAAAACGATTCGACCTCGAATCGCTATTAGCTTCATTCTCCTTGGAAAGGTACGAAGACAAGCTGGAACATTTTTGTACTCTTTTGACCACAAAATAATAACAATTTGATATCTTGTCGCAAGAACAGTGTGCTTTCCATCACCATTAGTAAATAACACAAAATAATTTTTTTCAACCTTCATCGTTGAGTCAAGAATATTGGGATGAACACCATCAATTATAAAAATATTTTCATTCTCCTCGTCAAAAGTTGGAGGGCCACTATAGCCATCGTCAACATTATCAACCAAAATATCGATAAAATTATCAAAACTTGGTGGTCCATCACAACCACAATCTTTATCAAAATAATCATCGAAAATTGGTGGTCCATCATAACCACAATCTTCATCAACATATACATCGAAAATTGGTGGTCCATCATAACCACAATCTTCATCAACATATTCATCAAAAATTGGTGTTCCATAATAACCACAATTTTCATAAAAATATTCATTGAAAATTGGTACCATCATCAAGAATCTTACCTGATCTCTGATTACCAACTGATGCAGTTATACTAACCCTACTAACACCCTTCAACACAAATTTCATATTTTTTATTTTTTAGTTGGTAAGTAGTATAACAATCATCTCTAACATGTTGGCAAGTAATTTTTTTTTTTAAATGGTGTTGCAGCTTTCATGAACTTATTAAAGACGACATGATCCATCATAGAAAATGGATACTCATGAACAAGAACCATATGAGAAGCAATCTCTTGTACCTTAGCATGGTCGTACGAAAATTTGGTAATATAAGTGATACCATCGGATTGCCCATTTGTAAATGACAATATTTGTTGTTTCTCTTGGTTTGATCCCCATTGACTAACTTTCTTTGTAGACATGCTCCCAAGTGGCACTTATGATGAGAAGTAGCTCCATTTGTGCTCTTAGAAAAATATGTCTTCCAATGATTGTATTGCACTTTTTCTATTCCATTCTTCAACTTGACAATCTTCATATTGTCTCATACTATTGATGTTTTTTTCCGTTTCTTTAACACAAATGGTTCTGCTTCATCCCCTTCTTTTCCTTTTCATACTCATTAAGTTGATCTTCAGTTGTTCGCAACTCTTCCTCACTCATCTCATCCACATTTTCTTCAATATTAAACTCTTGACCAACATTTTCATTGATTTGATCCATTCCAACACTTGAGCACGAACCTTGGTTTGAATACATCCTGTTTAAATTTCATAAAATTAGTAACAAGTAACAAGTAAAAACAATATATTATGTAACAAGCAATAACTGTTTGAATTTATAAATTTTAGAAAATCAACAACAATCATCAAGTAATTATACATATACGAACTAGTTGAAAATGAAGTTATACACCAATACACCATTTGTTACCTAGAATGAAAAGCGTAAATTTAATTCTACTATCAAATTGAAAAAAAGGATTTTTCCTCTTTTCTCCTAGGATCTACTGCCTTAACTACACTTATGTTATATCTTATACCTAAGCAACTGAGATATTAATTGGTCTAGGTGGTTTATGATTAATTGACTATTTTCTTATTCTCCAAACTATCAATAAATCAATATCACATTTAATGAGCCCCTTTTCATGCAGCTTGTCTTGTACTAATAAGGAAACATATTCATTATATTGTTTGTCTAACATTAAGGCAACATGAATTGAATCTGATCAGTTGTTGGCTTGTTGTCGTAATACGAGAGTCACGAGTTTGTGTTGTTGTTTAATTTCATTACAGTAGGCATCAACCATCAACATTTAACACACCAATACACATTCTCTTACAAAATTAAGAACACCATTACAATCATCAACACATGCTACACAACAATAAAAACAAGAGAAAAATAAATTATCGAGTTGCATAAAACTACTAAAAGTGTAGAATACCACTACACCATCTCATACAAAAATAAGAGATTTTTTTTTTTACAAGAATGTAATTCACGAGTTGGAGCTATCCCTACACTTCAAGTTATTGAAGTAGGGAAAGGGATTCGAGTGGGTGACTGGTGACTTTCGATTGTGTGTCCGACGGGATTCGACTGGGACGGGGATAATGGTTCGATTGAGATAACGACAATGGTGGATTCAACAATGTGGTGGTTGGGTTGCCTTAGCACTTAGGGATTCAACGACGACATTGATGGGAGGGACTGAACGTTCGTTGTGGGTTGTCCGTCGTACCGCTGTAGGAGTTTGTGCGATGGTGACCAGTGGGTATGGTGGTAGAGTGACTGTGTGAACCGAGGGCTGATTGAGGAGGAGATTCGAGTTACTCAGGAGTGAGATTGTGAGAATTTCTGAATCTAAAACCTAATTTGAGGAATTTACAATTCTCTTGGGATCTCTTGAGAAAAATAACCATTGTCTGCTAACCCCTATGATGTAATCTATGTGAAAGATCCTTTATAATATTATTTAACATAAGAAAAATAAGCAAACTTTAAAGGAATAAATGAAATATTATTTAACATATGAAGTATTACACTTTAAAGATTTTGAAAAGAGCAACACATAATATTAATTTTAAAATATGCTATTTCGCATGCCAAACTCTTTTTCTTTTGTATATTAAAAAAACTTGCTTTAAAGAAAAAAGTTCATGTAAATTTAATTTATATCTGGTTTGTTCTCATAAGTCTAAAATCATTATTTTTTTCATAATTTTGAATCTAATTAATAGAGCTAGGAATGTGTTCACAATTTAACTCATCATTATTCTCTAGGCAAAATCGAGTCTACTTTTATAGGAGTATTTCTATTTCAAACATCATTCAATAAACAAATTAGAAGTAATTAATAGTATCATATTTAAAATACATAGTCTCCAAGAAAAATTGTTTTGAATCTATTTCATAGAACTAGGAATGTTTTCACAATTTAATTCATCATCAATTTTCAAACATCATTCAACAAACAAATAAATTAGAAACAACTCTAAATAATGTACGTACCAAATCCTTCACAAATTTTTCTGATTTTTTTTTTCTGTTCACCAACCCACGTACATTTCCCGATGTACTTGGTACAACTAAAAATATCCTTTTGCTAATTTCCACCCACCGTCGATTGCCCATCCAATAGCCAGGTGGCACGATCTTATTATCTATTTGTGTTTTTTTGTTTTTTTTTTAAAAATATTTTATTGACCAAAGTCCACTTTCAACATTACTCTTGGTATCTCTTGAGACGAATTTGAAGTACACATTCCCGAGAAGATAGGGGATGGTTGGTGGGAGGGGACTTTAATTAGATTCTTGTTAACTCATAAAAAATGGGGGGTGTTAATGATAGTGAGAGATCTTTTACCTTGATGAACAATTTCTGTGAGGTTCTAGATGAGTTAAATTTGCATGAACTACATTCGTCAGGGCCTTTCTTTACTTGGACATATAGAGGATATGTGATGCAGGGATGCGTCTCAATTAAAGTGAGAACTCCTTTGATTTCTTAAAGAAATATCCGGAAAAACACAATATCAATTAAAGATAAAATGAAGTGAGAACCGTTGATTTCGATAACGAAATATCCAGAATAAACACAACAACGATTAAGGATAAAACCTTAAGAATTTTCATATAATTTCTGAATGTCATTTCACACTGCCACATATCCTATTTAAAGGATTTTACAAAATAGTAGTAAAAACAATTAAATGACAGTAAATTAAATGGGTTTGAAATGATTCAAATGGATTAATTTGACTAAATAAATATGTTGCAGAAAATTAGAAATGACTCCTCGATTGTAACTTCATTCTCCATCATTCTCACCCGGTTGAAAACGATTCGACCTCGAATCGCTATTAGCTTCGTTCTCCTTGGAAAGGTACGAAGACAAGCTGGAACATTTTTGTACTCTTTTGACCACAAAATAATAACAATTTGATATCTTGTCGCAAGAACAGTGTGCTTTCCATCACCATTAGTAAATAACACAAATTTTTTTTTTTCAACCTTCATCGTTGAGTCAAGAATATTGGGATGAACACCATCAATTATAAAAATATTTTCATTCTCCTCGTCAAAAGTTGGAGGGCCACTATAGCCATCGTCAACATTATCAACCAAAATATCGATAAAATTATCAAAACTTGGTGGTCCATCACAACCACAATCTTTATCAAAATAATCATCGAAAATTGGTGGTCCATCATAACCACAATCTTCATCAACATATACATCGAAAATTGGTGGTCCATCATAACCACAATCTTCATCAACATATTCATCAAAAATTGGTGTTCCATCATAACCACAATTTTCATAAAAATATTCATTGAAAATTGGTACCATCATCAAGAATCTTACCTGATCTCTGATTACCAACTGATGCAGTTATACTAACCCTACTAACACCCTTCAACACAAATTTCATATTTTTTATTTTTTAGTTGGTAAGTAGTATAACAATCATATCTAACATGTTGGCAAGTAATTTTTTGTAAAATGGTGTTGCAGCTTTCATGAACTTATTAAAGACGACATGATCCATCATAGAAAATGGATACTCATGAACAAGAACCATATGACAAGCAATCTCTTGTACCTTAGCATGGTCGTACGAAAATTTGGTAATATAAGTGATACCATCGGATTGCCCATTTGTAAATGACAATATTTGTTGTTTCTCTTGGTTTGATCCCCATTGACTAACTTTCTTTGTAGACATGCTCCCAAGTGGCACTTATGATGAGAAGTAGCTCCATTTGTGCTCTTAGAAAAATATGCCTTTCAATGATTGTATTGCACTTTTTCTATTCCATTCTTCAACTTGACAATCTTCTTATTGTCTCATACTATTGATGTTTTTTTCCGTTTCTTTAACACAAATGGTTCTGCTTCATCCCCTTCTTTTCCTTTTCATACTCATTAAGTTGATCTTCAGTTGTTCGCAACTCTTCCTCACTCATCTCATCCACATTTTCTTCAATATTAAACTCTTGACCAACATTTTCATTGATTTGATCCATTCCAACACTTGAGCACGAACCTTGGTTTGAATACATCCTGTTTAAATTTCATAAAATTAGTAACAAGTAACAAGTAAAAACAATATATTATGTAACAAGCAATAACTGTTTGAATTTATAAATTTTAGAAAATCAACAACAATCATCAAGTAATTATACATATACGAACTAGTTGAAAATGAAGTTATACACCAATACACCATTTGTTACCTAGAATGAAAAGCGTAAATTTAATTCTACTATCACATTGAAAAAAAAAAAAAAGGATTTTTCCTCTTTTCTCCTAGGATCTACTGCCTTGACTACACTTATGTTATAGCTTATACCTAAGCAACTGAGATATTAATTGGTCTAGGTGGTTTATGATTAAATGACTATTTTCTTATTCTCCAAACTATCAATAAATCAATATCACATTTAATGAGCCCCTTTTCATGCAACTTGTCTTGTACTAATAAGGAAACATATTCATTATATTGTTTGTCTAACATTAAGGCAACATGAATTGAATCTGATCAGTTATTGGCTTGTTGTCGTAATACGAGAGTCACGAGTTTGTGTTGTTGTTTAATTTCATTACAGTAGGCATCAACCATCAACATTTAACACACCAATACACATTCTCTTACAAAATTAAGAACACCATTACAATCATCAACACATGCTACACAACAATAAAAACAAGAGAAAAATAAATTATCGAGTTGCATAAAACTAATAAAAGCGTAGAATACCACTACACCATCTCATACAAAAATAAGAGATTTTTTTTTTTACAAGAATGTAATTCACGAGTTGGAGCTATCCCTACACTTCAAGCAATTGAAGTAGGGAAAGGGATTCGAGTGGGTGACTGATGACTTTCGATTGTGTGTCCGACGGGATTCGACTGGGACGGGGATAATGGTTCGATTGAGATAATGACAATGGTGGATTAAAAAATGTGGTGGTTGGGTTGCCTTAGCACTTAGGGATTCAACGACGACAGTGATGGGAGGGACTGAACGACCGTTGTGCGTTGTCCGTCGTACCGCTGTAGGAGTTTGTGCGATGGTGACCAGTGGGTATGGTGGTAGAGTGACTGTGTGAACCGAGGGCTAATTGAGGAGGAGATTCGAGTTACTCAGGAGTGAGATTGTGAGAATTTCTGAATCTAAAACCTAATTTGAGGAATTTACAATTCTCTTGGGATCTCTTGAGAAAAATAACCATTGTCTGCTAACCCCTATGATGTAATCTATGTGAAAGATCCTTTATAATACTCCCTCCGTCCCACTATAAGTTTCCCACTTTCCTTTTATGGATGTCCCACTATAAGTTTCTCATTCCATTTTTGACATATTATTTTCTCTCTCCCAATCACATCACTTCTACTTTATCTATTATTTTATCATTCTTCATCTAATACTCATCTATTATTTTCTCTCTCACCATCACATCACTTATACTATATCTATTATTTTATCATATTTCTTAATCAAAACACCCAAAAGAAAGGGGAAGTTTATAGCGGGACGGAGGGAGTATTATTTAACATAAGAAAAATAAGCAAACTTTAAAGGAATAAATGAAATATTATTTAACATATGAAATATTACACTTTAAAGATTTTGAAAAGAGCAACACATAATATTAATTTTAAAATATGCTATTTCGCATGCCAAACTCTTTTTCTTTTGTATATTAAAAAAACTTGCTTTAAAGAAAAAAGTTCATGTAAATTTAATTTATATCTGGTTTGTTCTCATAAGTCTAAAATCATTATTTTTTTCATAATTTTGAATCTATTTAATAGAGCTAGGAATGTGTTCACAATTTAACTCATCATTATTCTCTGGGCAAAATCGAGTCTACTTTTATAGGAGTATTTCTATTTCAAACATCATTCAACAAACAAATTAGAAGTAATTAATAGTATCATATTTAAAATACATAGTCTCCGAGAAAAATTGTTTTGAATCTATTTCATAGAACTAGGAATGTTTTCACAATTTAACTCATCATCAATTTTCAAACATCATTCAACAAACAAATAAATTAGAAACAACTCTAAATAATGTACGTACCAAATCCTTCACAAATTTTTCCTATATTTTCTTTTTTCTTTTCACCAACCCACGTACATTTCCCGATGTACTTGGTACAACTAAAAATATCCTTTTGCTAATTTCCACCCACCGTCGATTGCCCATCCAATAGCCAGGTGGCACGATCTTATTATCTATTTGTGTTTTTTTGTTTTTTTTTTTTAAATATTTTATTGACCAAAGTCCACTTTCAACATTACTCTTGGTATCTCTTGAGACGAATTTGAAGTACACATTCCCGAGAAGATAGGGGATGGTTGGTGGGAGGGGACTTTAATTAGATTCTTGTTAACTCATAAAAAATGGGGGGTGTTAATGATAGTGAGAGATCTTTTACCTTGATGAACAATTTCTGTGAGGTTCTAGATGAGTTAAATTTGCATGAACTACATTCGTCAGGGCCTTTCTTTACTTGGACATATAGAGGATATGTGATGCAGGGAAGCGTCTCAATTAAAGTAAGAACTCCTTTGATTTCTTAAAGAAATATCCGGAAAAACACAATATCAATTAAAGATAAAATGAAGTGAGAACCGTTGATTTCGATAACGAAATATCCAGAATAAACACAACAACGATTAAGGATAAAACCTTAAGAATTTTCATATAATTTCTGAATGTCATTTCACACTGCCACATATCCTATTTAAAGGATTTTACAAAATAGTAGTAAAAACAATTAAATGACAGTAAATTAAATGGGTTTGAAATGATTCAAATGGATTAATTTGACTAAATAAATATGTTGCAGAAAATTAGAAATGACTCCTCGATTGTAACTTCATTCTCCATCATTCTTACCCGGTTGAAAACGATTCGACCTCGAATCGCTATTAGCTTCATTCTCCATGGAAAGGTACGAAGACAAGCTGGAACATTTTTGTACTCTTTTGACCACAAAATAATAACAATTTGATATCTTGTCGCAAGAACGGTGTGTTTTCCATCACCATTAGTAAATAACACAAAATAATTTTTTTCAACCTTCATCGTTGAGTCAAGAATATTGGGATGAACACCATCAATTATAAAAATATTTTCATTCTCCTCGTCAAAAGTTGGAGGGCCACTATAGCCATCGTCAACATTATCAACCAAAATATCGATAAAATTATCAAAACTTGGTGGTCCATCACAACCACAATCTTTATCAAAATAATCATCGAAAATTGGTGGTCCATCATAACCACAATCTTCATCAACATATACATCGAAAATTGGTGGTCCATCATAACCACAATCTTCATCAACATATTCATCAAAAATTGGTGTTCCATCATAACCACAATTTTCATAAAAATATTCATTGAAAATTGGTACCATCATCAAGAATCTTACCTGATCTCTGATTACCAACTGATGCAGGGAAGCGTCTCAATTGAAGTAAGAACCGTTGATTTCAATAATGAAATATCCGGATAAACACAATATCAATTAAGGATAAAACCTTAAAATTTCTTTATATATTTAAACATCCTCTTTTATAAGGATTTTACAAGTAATAATCGAAGTGCTTTAAAGATATGCATTAAATAAGGATTTTAAATAAATGCATTGGGACTAATATTGAATAAAAGGACAATAGGTTTCAATGAGGATTCTTCGACAATTTCATCATGTAGAAGGACTCTTCGGTAGCTTCATTCTTCATCATTCTCACCCGGTTGAAAACGATTCGGCCTCGAATCGCTACTAGCTTTATTTTCATTGGAAAGGTACGAAGATAAGCTGGAATATCTTTATACTCTTTTGGCCACAAAATAATAACAACTTGACATCTTGTCGCAAGAGCAGTGTGATTTCCATTACCATTAGTAAATAACACAAAATAGTTTTTTCCAACCCCCATCGTTGAGTCAAAGATATTGGGATGAACATCCTCAATTATAAAAATATTTTCATTCACCTCGTCAAAAATTGGGGGACTACTATAGCCAACATCAACCGGAATATTGACAAACTCATTGAAACTCGGTGGTTCATCATAACCACAAATGTCATTAGAATATTTATAAAAAATTGGTGGTCCATCATAACCACAATCTTCATCAAAATATTCATCGAAAATTGGCGGTCCATCATAACCACAATTTTCATCAAAATATTCCTTAAAAATTGGAATCATCGTCAAGAATCGTACATGATCTCTGATACCAACTGATGCAGGGAAGCGTCTCAATTGAAGTGAGAACTCTGTTGATTTCTTAAAGAAATATCCGGAAAAACACAATATCAATTAAAGATAAAATGAATTGAGAACCGTTGATTTCGATAACGAAATATCCTGAATAAACACAACAACGATTAAGGATAAAACCTTAAGAATTTTCAAATAATTTCTGAATGTCATTTCACACGGCCACATATACTATTTAAAGGATTTTACAAAGTATTAGTCAAAACAATTAAATGACAGTAAATTAAATGGGTTTGAAATGATTCAAATGGATTAATTTGACTAAATAAATATGTTGCAGAAAATTAGAAATGACTATTCGATTGCAGCTTCAATCTCCATCAATATGCCAAAGCACATGTTCAGGAGAAATTGGATAAGTTCTTTACCAATGACAAATGGGAGGGTTTGTACCCAAATGCAAGAGTGCAAAACCTTAATTTTTACGGATCAGATCACAGGCCTATCAAACTCTCAACCCGTTGTAGCGAAGCTCGGGTTAGATGAGCATTTGAGGGTTTCTTCCGATTCGAAAGTGTTTGGTGGTTTGAAGATGGTAGGATGGATAAGATCGAGGAGTTTTGGAAGGAAAATGGTGAGCTTGATAATTTTTTGGTTAAGCTTAATTAGTGCAGCGAGAGACTACATGCTCGGGGCTCGACAACTATGGGTAAACTCAAACCTCGGATGTAGACTATCAATAATATAAATGATACATTATTGTAGCTCGATGATACAGAGTGTAATTGTATCGAGCTGCGGGGCCTGGAAAGGGAGTTGGATAGATTACTGAATTAAGATGAAGTGTGGTGGCAGCAACGAGCAAAGACAACTTGGATACAAGAAGATGATCGGAATACTAATTTTTTTTTCATTCAAGAGCCTAGAAAAGGAGAAGGATTAACATTATTAAAGGTCTCCTCAACAAGAAAGGGGATTGGTTCACAACAAAGAAGGGTATCCAGGTTGTAATCCATGATTACTTTGATGAAATATTCAACTCTAAAAGTCTATCTAGAGATGACATTGATCAAATCTCTAGATGGGTTCAACCTAGAGTTACTGGCTCGATGAATGACTTCCTACATGCCTCACTTGCTCTAGCTAAGGTTAAGCGGACTGCTTTTGAACTGGGCCCCATGAAGGCTCCAGGGCCAGACAAATATAATGCAGAGTTCTTTTAGAAGATGTAGCTAGCCAACGGTCGACGAAGAACTCACGAGAGCGGTGTGCGTTATGGCCAACACGGACAACTCAGTGGATGAGTGGAACAAGACATGGATTTCTCTCGCACCAAGGTTAGTAATCCAAAAACCCTCAAAGACTTCAGGCCGATTAGTCTTTTCTAATATGTGTTATAGGATTCTAGCAAGGGCTATTGTAAATAGGTTTAAGGTCATCTTAGAAAAAAAATGTGGATGATTGTCAAAGTGCATTTACACCAGGCCAATTGATTTCGAAAATAATGTTTTTATTGATTTTGAATATATGCACTGGATATGCCAAAATCGAAGTAAGGGAGGGTATGCAACCCTTAAGTTGGATATGTCGAAGGCCTATGATAGAATATAATGGTCTTTTCTGGAAAAGATGTTGTTGAAATTGGGCTTTGGGGAGAGATGGATACATCTGATCATGAAGTGCGTGCGATCCGTTTCATATGAGTTCAAACTTAATTGGAAGGTTTTTGGGAGTGTTAAGCCGTCGAGAGGCCTTAGGCAAGGAGATCCTCTATCTTCTTTCCTATTCGTTCTTTGTGCCCAAAGCTTGTCATCTCTCTTCAACACTTGGTGGACGCGAGGCTTGTTGAAGGAGTTAAAGTGGCTAGGGGGCACAAAAAATCACATATCTTTTCTTTGCTGACGACAACCTTTTATTTTTTAAAGCAACCCTTGAAAATGCTCGACAAATTAAGGATGGACTCATGGTTTATCAAAAGGCTTCGGGGCAAATGATTAATTTTAAAAAATCGGCCCTCAGTTTATCTCAGTCTTCCAACCTTTTCCCTTCGATCCAAAAGGCTTCAATTCGTTGATTAATGTAAAATTACTTAAAATTCTCGTATTTAATATGCATAATTTTATAGGATTTCATGCATTATTTATCCTAAGTTGACTAATTACCCTTGAAGTGAGAAAGGTATGTGTTTTGTTATTTTTATAGAAAAAATAAAAAAAATTGAAGCAAAATACACCTTAATTATTTTAAGAAGTCAATTAAAGGAGTGAGACGAGAATGAAGTTGAAACAAACAAATGGATGTTCTAAATTATTTTTTCCAACAATTTAATTGATGCCATAAGAATGTGAAGCAAATACTCCAATTCAGTCGTGAGAAATCAAAATAGAAAGAAAAAGCAAGTTGGACCATATTAATTGAAGAAGCCAGCAACTAATTGAATATATTCATGAGAGAGAATGAAGCAGGCAACTAGAATTAATTTTAGCCGCACACACCCTGTACTCCATGATAGCTGGCCCAAGCCCATTAAACATATTTCAGTCATAAATAACTCATTTGAGGTAGACATAAGGAAGAATGGCTAGGTTTTGGGAGAGCCCATCCTCCACGCACCCAACATTTTAGATTAGAATTTAGCTTAGTTTATTTTCTTTCTTAGTTTTAGCTTAGATTTAATTTAGTTTTAATTTTAATTTCAAGCAAGGATTTCATTGGAAATTTCAAGTTTGTAGCTAATCTTCGGCTTCTTTCCATTATTGCAAGTTTAATTTGGTAATTTCATTTCAATTAATGTTTTGTATTTTATTTTACATGGGTTTTCTTACATTTGTTGATTTAGATATGAGATAAACTCTTATTGCTTTGGGTGTGGATGTTTTGTTGGGTGATTACATGATTACCGTAGTGATTAAATGATTAGCTTATGTCTTGTTGGTTGATTGTTTCTAGTGTTGCAATTTGTATGATTTAATTGGTTAATCAATCCTATTAGCTAACATTTTCAATTATGTTAAATTGCAACGAGAGTGGGTTTGCATGATTGGGGTGTGGGTGTGAGCCTTGATTAATTAATTAAAGTTAAATAGTAATTAACTTAACCTAGAGAGGGTTGATTGCTTAGATGGACAACATTATACATTAATCGATTAAAGGCCGTCTAAGAGATTATTGAGAGGGCAAATCGTAAACATTAGCAACCGCTAGGAGTTTATGGTACTAATTAGCAAGGATGCAAAAATCGGCGCTTAGGCGCTCGGCGGTGAAAAACGCATAGATTTTTGCAAATCGGCCAAACAAAATCGGAGATGAACTCGGCGGCGACTAGGCGGCCAAGTCGCCGCCTAGACGATCAAATTTTGGCATTTAAAAAAAAAATTCAACCTTTAGATCGCCTCTTGCCGCCCTTGCTGTCGGAAGCTCATCGTCGACGCCAACAGTACATAATATTGTGGTCGAATTGAATGAAAAAAATGATGGGGAGCAGCAGCCGTGTTCTGTTGTTTATGGATGAAAAGGGAATTAGGGTTCTTTTGTGACAGAGGTTATATATATTTTTCTATTTAATTCATAGGCATGTGGCCCACATGTCATTAATTCGTGGGCTTTCATTAATTTGTGGCCTTGTGGGCATATGGCCCGAGATGCATATAATTGCATGTCCAGTTAAAAAAAAAAAAAAAAAACATAATAGGGTCTAGGTGGCGATTAGGCGGTCTAGGCGGTCGGCGGCTGAAAACGCCCGATTACCGATTTCCGACTTCTGCAACACTACTAATTAGATTACATAATTGCTAATTAGTGCACATGTTCATCTAAACCTCACCACACATATATGTGATAGCCTTTAGCATAATTCAAGACATTAGGCTTAATGTAACAACCCAAAATTTCAATTTCTATAGAATGCATAAAATATTAATTTGAATATATTTATTGAAAATATTATTTAATTGTGGTGTGAGGTTTCAACTAAAATATTAATTATTGTATATAAGATACTAATTTTTAATATTCAGATTTGTATTATATCACATTTTAGGTATATGCGTATCTATATATATATATAATTATATAGATTAAATAAGAATACGTTGATTTTGGAATTACCTTTCTCCGCAAGTTCCTCATTATGTGGGCCCATATCCCATAATTTTAGGAACTAAGTCTACTCCTCTCAATCAAATTACACTCGGTCATTTGCTCAAGAAAACACCAGAAAAATATTCCACTCTCACAATATTCAAAATAGATTAGTTCCTGCATCTTCATCATTATAGTCACGCACATTTGATCGAGCAGCCGGGTTGCTGGAACAAAACTGCCTTTTCTCTTGAAACACTGTATACGTAAATTTCTTCTTCCCTTTTTTTAAATATTTTACTCTCATGTTTGCTATGATTTCAGATAATGTTTGACGTGATATTTCTTATTTCCTATTTCCCTCATTGATTTAGGAATATTAGTCTATTGTATTTTAAGGTCATGCCATATGCCTAATTTTCTTGGAAGATTTCTATTTATTCCAGAATTTCAATTGTTATATTGTTAATCTTTTGTCCCTCCCTCCTCTATATATATATATTAATGTCAAATTATTATTTTAAAAGCCCAACTCACTGTTTATTAATGTCTTTGGAACAAAACCTTATTTTTACCCTCTTAAGTCAAAGACGTCAGCCTCTTCTTGTGGGTATTAGAGATTAAATTTCCTATTATTATTATTATTGTTATTATTATTATTATAATATAATTTCATTAAGAAGTCGAGATTTTTCCAGGAGTTTGCAGTGTAAAGATTCCTATATATTATTATATATATAGTAATTATATCAGATTTTGTGTTAATTTATGTATAGTTCTAAGACTCGACACTTAATTATTTTTAGGTTGTAAAGGACCTGCTCCGTAGAACACTTTATCTCACTACTGGTGCAATCAAGGTTAAGGTGTGATTTACTTGTCTCTATTAAATATTGTGTATGAATCAAGTGATTGTTTGTGATTATCTGCTGCATGCATGACATGAGAAATACATGGTATTACATGACAAGAAGTGCACAAGAAAGAAAAGAACTCGGGACTGAAAATAGGTCTTTGAGGGGGACCCAGTGATTTAAAAGAGATCCTTGGGAAAACCGTGTAACAAAGTTATTAACAAGTATGAAGAAAAGTGCATACATGACATTATATGAAGTACATGTTTATATGTCGTTATTCATTTTATTTGTACATTCGTGTTTAA
This sequence comes from Galeopsis tetrahit, assembly GCA_963675135.1. Classification (NCBI taxonomy): domain Eukaryota; kingdom Viridiplantae; phylum Streptophyta; class Magnoliopsida; order Lamiales; family Lamiaceae; genus Galeopsis; species Galeopsis tetrahit. The sequence continues at coordinate 61,135,879 of OY776132.1, forward strand.
TATTGTCAAGTGACTTCAATGAGCTAGTGGTTTGCTCATACCATACAATTAAAACTTTCAGGTTGATGAGTTGATGGCGGGAAGAGGCGATGGATGTCATTTAAGCTTGTTACATTTTATTTTAAGAATTTGATGAACTAGTTTATTTAAATTTTAAGTATTTCAATGGTGAGACATCTTATGAGACAATCAAGTTTGGTACAATTTATATTTGAAGTTAAAATTTATTTTGAGACCTTGTTTATTTTCTAAGCTTCCGCTAATTTTTATTTAAAATCTATTGTCAAATAAATTCTTATAGTCCACTTTCTTGTATTAAAATTTTAGTTCATGCCCTTTATTTTTATATTGATTGTTGTTTTCGAAAAATCTACTTTTATAAAAATTGGGGCGTGACACTTAATTGTCGTGATTAGTTCGTTAATTCGTTAGTAAGCCCACAAAGTGGAAGCACCTGAAGTAATTCTTCCACTTGCACTTTCATATCGAGAGTTAATTTAATTGTTTGGATTAGTTGTTTGTTTTACTTATTAGTACTTGTTTAATTCTCCCGTTTAGCGTCTATAACACCATGCAGACGTATAGGTTTGGGGCCACAAGCTCTTCTAGGTCCTAGGTCGATACTACTTGGTCGTATACTTGTAATACTATAACGAATCCATACGCTTTTGAGTAAGTTATTTTTGTGAGTAAATTGTGCAAGTCATTCGGGTACCTTCGAGATAGGATGGCTAGCAAAGTGAGTTGGTGGAAGACTAAGGAATTTTCAGAAGATGATAGAGATGTGTTTATCAAGATAATTTTGCAAGATATCCCGACGTACGCAATGACATGCTTCAGTTTACCTTCCTAGCTGTGTTCTGATATGGAGAAAATTTCTGCCAAATTTTGGTGGGGATCGAGTACTCAACATCGTAATATACATTGGTCAAGATGGAGCGATCTCTGTAAACCGAAAAAAGTATGGAGGCTTAGGTTTCAGAAGGTTCTCTGAGTTTAACAAAGCTTTACTAGCTAAGCAGGTCAAGATGATTATGCGAGAATCGAGCTCACTTATGGCCAGAGTCTTCAAGACTCGGTACTTCAAGCATGACAATATTTTGGAGGTGGGAATTGGCTCGAACCCCTTATACGTTTGGCGATCTCTCTATTGGAGAAGGGATTTGCTCTCTGAAGGCACTCATTGGAAGATTGGAGAGGTTAAAGGAATTCATATCTTTAAAGATGCATGGGTTTAGGGACTCTCCGGACCTTAAGTGGGATGATCATCTTATTAAGCAGGATTTCCTCCTATTTGAAGCAGAAAGTGTCCTCAGAACCCATATTGGAGGTAGTGGTATGGATGATGCGAGGTTCATACTGGAACAAGGCCAATACACATGGGAATCCATCTTCTTCGGAGAATGGGTGGTCACAATGATGGAACAAAATGTTGAATAATCAGGTACCGCCAAAGGTTAGAATTTTTCTCTGGAAAATGTGTCGAGACTTTGTAGCTACGGAAGCAAACTTGGCTAGGCATCATGTTCCGATCCTTCCAATCTGCCCCATGTGTCGTTAGGAGACGACCAAAATAGTCTATGCGATCTTTCTATGTAGAGAGGTTAAACACTTTTAGAGGGAGTTTGATGTGAGGAGCAAGCTGAGAGAAACCGAATCCCCGGGGCCCTTATATACGTTCTTACTGCCCATTTGGGAAAAAATACTATGATTTCTTAGGCGATATGGAAGGAGATTTATCTTGTCAAACAACGAGATGACTGGGGTCGTTCAGGTGGAGCTACTTGACAAATTCAATTGATGTCACGATAAGTTGCGCGCATCGGCCCATGTTACGACACCGACTAAGGACGAGGATGGGAATACTTATTTGATCCTCACAGACGGGGCCTTTAACTTTGACCTGAATATCTATTGCGTTGGATTTTTTTATTAAGAAATGATAATGAGGAGTATTTTGGGTGATTTAGTAAGATTTTAAGAGGATTTTGAGAGGTGTAGAGGTGTTGAGAAGAATATGAATCCAAAATATGTGAAAATTTTGAAAATAAAATAATGTAGTGAGAATATTAATTTTGTAAATTATTTAGCCATTAGGAGTATGTAAATAATTTTGGAACGTCTCAATAAAGAGGGTGTACAAATAATCACGAACGTGAAATATATATATATATATATATATATATATATATATATATATATATATATATATATATATATATATAAAGTGGGGGGCTCACTGCCCCGTGGGGCCCTATGTGGCCCCGTCTATGCGTGCAAGCAAATGGGTCTTGACAAGATTAAAGTAGAGACATATTCGATAGAAACAGTGGGAGTGATCAAAATGAGAAATAAATATGTTGATTTTAAAGAGAGTTATGCACAAGATTTGGAGAATGATGGAGGACTTCATAGTGTGAGAGGTTTCCTACATTGAACACAAAAGGCCACAACACACAGACCGGCTACTTTCACTCATCGTTCGCCCTCTCCTCATAAATGGAGTGGTGACGAGATCCCGACTTGCGCACTAGAGGAGGATGTTCCCGAATCAGTGTTCAAAGCCTAAAAAAAAAGAAAAAAAAATCATACAAATTTTGTATTTACACTTTGAGTTTTGTGAAAGTTTAGTTATAAGGTTTGCACAAACTATTTTAATTTGTGTTAAACAAGTTGAAGTTTAATTAATCATTTACAATTCGTATTTTAATTTTCTGTTTATGTTTTTCTATATGTTACATTGAGTGTTATGCACGCAATTTCATTGATTGTGTGAATTAAACTAAAATACAAATTACAAATTACAATTACAATTACAATTACATTCTGATTGTGTGTATCATCATTCTTCACGCAAATATATTATATGACGTGTGGCATAGGGTTTCTGAGAGTGGTGTGTAACATATGATTTATGAGAGATGATATATGTATTCTTAGATCATTAGATTGGTTGTAGACATTTGTTAACATGTACTTTCTCTCCTCCAAAAAAAAAAAAGAGTATTGGACACATGTTTTAAAAAAAAAAATAGATAAAATAAATGTGTTGTGGAGTTGTTATGAAATAAAATTAAAGTGATTGTTTTTATAAAAAGAAAATTAGCATACTTTTGGTACACGAATGAGGTATAATTAACAAAAACTATTAAGAAATTAAGAATCATACATGAAATAATATATATCTAAATAAGGTAAAATTGTGGTAAAAATTCACCGGTCAAACTCTGTTCAATGCAAATCAAACATAATTGAATAAACTCATTTGCTCACAGTTATTGCTTTACTACAAGATCAGAATATACTACAACGATAATAACAAAATCTTAGTCTTTTAGGGGAATTCAAAGACTTACAATGTCTCAAATTGTCTTTGTAGACTTGTAGTAACATAATTTGGTCTTGTAGTAACAAAATATTTTTAACCTTGTAACCTGTGATTTCACCCAAAAAATTAAGTGCATGTTACTGTCTTGTAGTATATTTTTGGTCTTATAGTATAATAATTTAAACTTATAGTAACTTTATTTTGGTGTTATATATAGTAATTTATTTTATATTAGAGTAAACCACTTGTTTTCAACCCCTGTTTTAATTAGATATACTTCACACAAATATTTGTTGATATACTTAATGAAAATTAGGAGTTAACATTAAATTAAATGGAGAAGAAATATTGCAACTTCACAAGGTTCTTTAAAGTTTAAACCATAGTTGTGCCGCTCGATCCCTCTACGATGGTCAACGAACAAATCTAGTACGTTAAGCAATTGGATCAATTATTTGCAAACTCAAGATTAATTATTAATTAAGATTACTTAATCAGAGATAGATACGGCACTTATACAAGATAATGTTAACTATTAATTAAGATTAATTAATCAGAGATAGATACGGCACTTCTATATGATAATGTTAATTAATTATGACATTAAGGATAAATAAATAAAATATTTGAAGGTAAAAGTTGAAAAGAAATTTCATTTTTTTGGATGCGGAAATTAATGTGTAACATAAAAGAAATTGTGAAAACTGATTTAAGACTAATGAAGTATATTATACTCCACCATTTATAAGTTGGTTGTCCATTTAACTTATGCACGCGTTTTAATGTAATAATTATTTAATATTACTATTGTACATTTGTTCCTTTATGAGATTTACACTTTTTTTTGTTCATCCCAATCTAAAGTTTACATTTATATATTTGATAAAATTAACTATCTTTCTCTACATTTTATCATTCTTATCTTTTGTTTCTTACCTTCCTCTCTACCCTTTCTTCTTCATGTCTCTCTATCTCAACTACTACTACACATTTAATACTATATTTATCCATGAGTCAAAAGTCTATGTAAATTTTTGAAAATGGCTACATGCAGTAGTATGTAAAGTGCTAAAATTATTTCTTTTAAAAAAATGAGTAATCTAATAAATGACGTACACAAATGAAAATAAATAATCTAGTAAAGGACGGATGTAGTATACTCCTTTACATTTTATATTTTAGGTATTTCACTTAAAATTTTACATTTTTTTAGCAAGTTAGGGCACCACATCTATTAACAATTATTTCTACTTTTCACAAAATTACACAAATTATCATATACTGTAGTACATTTTTCTTCTCTCTCTCCCCCTTTTTACTTTTTTTACATTTTGTCTCTTCATCTTTTTACTTTTCTTACACTTTATATGGAAAGACACATTACATAAGTAAAATTTTCTATTATAACCCTATTTAATAAATGTTATACTTTTTAATATAATTAATATATAACGTTATATTATATTAGTAAATGTATTAGAAAATATTAATTAATTTACATGGAAACAAACCTATATAAATATGACGCAGTTTTTGCAAAACTATCACTTTTAATAAAATAAATGAAACAATTAATATTAACAAATTCCCCCTTTATTTTTTTATTAGCGTACGTGGCTATCACTATCAGTATTAGAGAATGTCAACGTAATTGGATTTGAGCAAGCTTCATGCCTTATGCCTTGTTTTGCCCCTCTGCTTCTTATTTTCTAACAAGTTGAAAACTAGTTATCCAATTTACAAAAATTCCTTGGTTGACATTTTTGTTTGTTTATACAAAAAAGCTAATCATCTAATTGCTACCAATTATAAAAAATATTATACAAATAATGAAATAAATCACGGATACACGCCAAACCATACTCGTCCCAACATTATAAATAGGACCCAACAACTCTGTATTTGTACAACACAACTCTTATTGAAAATCAAAATCAATTACAAACTCAATCACTCTTATTTGAAGAAAAATGACGAAATCGTGTTCATGTGGTTCCAACTGCAAGTGTGGAAGCGGATGCAGGTGAATACAACATACAAAATATAATCTGTTTTATTTGAACATATATATGTGTGTAATTTTAGTAGCTGATTAGTCACATATATACATGGAATTTGAATAAATGATTTAAACATATATATATATATATATATATATATATTGGGTGACATGCAGTTGTGAGATGCATCAAGATGTGGAGAAGAGCTCAAGTGTGACCATTCAAGGAGTTGCACCACTCAAGATGTATGTGAAAATATTGGAATATTCAATTCAATTAATTTATTTTTTCTCTTTTTTGAATATTGTTAATGTTATGTTCTCTATTTCTAAATTTGTCACAGGCACGCCGAAGGATCTGAGAAGAGCTTCGCTGCAGAAGGAGGGAACGGGTGCAGCTGCGGATCCAGCTGCAAGTGCAACCCCTGCAACTGCTGATCGATCGCCTAATGATTTAGCCCCCGGAAAATGTATTTTGGTTTATATATTTATATATATGCAAGTGTGTTATGAAAAATAAGACAGCCATTGTGTGCAGATTCCTTGGCTAATATGTACTATTTATCGTGTCGTCTATACTATTGCAATTGTTCCCGGGGCATATATAATGATGTATTTATCGTGTATGAATAATTTTTGCTTCTGTTAACCAAGAATCCAGTTTCTTCTACTTCCTTTGGTTGCTTGTAATTTTTGATAACCAACAACCTTCTTTACCATAAATTACATATTCAAAAACTTTTTTGATAACCAACAACCTTATAACCAACAACCTTCTTTACCATAAATTACATATTCAAAAAACTTAATTGGTACTCAGGGAGACATATCAATCCACTCGATTGAGCGAATGACTAGTTTAAACACAAATTACACTACAAAAAACGCATTGATTAGAGACCGTAAAGACAGTCTCAACACACGTTAGAGACTGATTTGAGACCGATTTATGGGGGTCCTTATTTCATTGGTACCTAATATTGAGAGACCGAATTTATGACACAGTCTCAAATTAGAGACCCTAAATGAGAGACCGACAATTCGGTCTTAAAACGGTCCCTAAACGTGAGTCGGCCCGACCTATTTTCGGGCCCTAAATGAGAGACCGACAATTCGGTCTTAAAACGGTCCCTAAACGTGAGTCGGCCCGACCTATTTTCGGGCCCTAAAACACAAATCGATCTCTAATCTATAATTAGGGACCGAATATTCAGTCTCTAAATAATAAAATACAAACCCGACCCAGCAACCCACACCCACACCCACACCCCAGCAACCGACACACCCACCCCTGACCCGACCCAGCAACCCACACCCACACCCACTTTGTTTAAATGACCATTTTATTTTGGCCTTTGTGGGAATTGATCCCTGGTGGATGGGCACCTACCACTTTGACAAGTAATTGTCTTGTGTAACTTTTAAAATTAATTATATACATATATAATTAATTTTTTTATTGTATATGATCGGAAATGATATAGTGTCCACCACCTAGTTGACATGTCCACGTCAATAAATTATTTTTTATTTGAATTTAATGTCATATTAATATTTTATTTTATCTTTTTAAAAATTGTAAAATTTTTTTTACAATTTAATTTAATATTATTTTTATTAAATCACACGTCATTAATTTTTTCTCATATTTTCCATTGCCATTAATTTTTTTCTCAAATCTCTTCTCCACAAAATTAAAATTAATCTCTTTCTCTACAAAATAAAAATTAATCTAATTGCCATATATAACAAAATTTTAGAATATAGACTTTTGTTATCAAATGAGAATTTCATTCATCACAACCTCATTAAATATAAAAAATCTGCATCAAAAGAAACATAAATAATAAACAAAATTTGTTCCGGAGTGTTTAGAGACCGCTAAAATTGGTCTCTAAAAACAAACAACTTGATTTTGATACCGATTTGAGACCGCAAAAATCGGTCTCTAAACACAACCGTTTGATTTGGGACCGAAAAATCGGTCTCCACTGTTTAAAATTATCTATATATACAATATTAGGGATAATATTTTAAAATTTTGTATCTTTAAATATTATTCATATCTCTTTAATCGCTAATATGATATGTCTCTCCCAACGATGGACAAATATTTCTCTTCTCCTAAATTCGATTCCTCTATCTCGAACAAAGTCATAGAGCCAGATTCGTTGTAATTGGAGACGGCGGTGGTGCCCGATTCAACTGATTTAGAGATCTTAGTGCCTGATTCAATTGATTTAGAGATCGTAGTGCCTGCTTTAGTTGATTTAGAAGATGTAGTGAAAGATTCCACGGATTTAGATAGCGTAGTAAAAGATTAATCTATTTCGGATGTGGATACTTTGTCCAAGCTTAAAGGATTCTCTCCTGATCTCGACGGTAAGTGATCGATTCACATACGTATAAAACATTTATACCAGTTAAAGACTGAATTTTTGGTCTCCAATTAAAATTCAAAATCAGAATTTTAATTTCGGTTTAAAGACTGATATTCAGTGGCTAAGTGGTCTGAAAAATATAATATTAAAGAGCGAACTGAAAACAGTCTCTAAACGAGTGGTCAAAATTGGTAGTCAATTAAAATTTTGGGATTCAGAATTTTTGATACCAATTAAAGACTGAATTATCGGTCTCTAAACAAAATTCAAAATCAAAATTTTAATTTCGGTTTAAAGACCGAACTGAAAACAGTCTCAAAACTCGAATTTTTTTCGGATTGATCTCAAATCAGTCTCAAATAGAGACTGATTTATGTCGGTCTCAAAATTTTGATATCTAATTGATGCATTTTTTGTAGTGTTAAATTAATACTCAGACAACCTAAGGCATGTACTTGCAACGATATCTTATACAACACTGTGTTGTGCAGTTAAAAGATTAACAACCGTATTATACCATTCAAAAAGATTCATATAGTTGTGTGATTATATTGCACAGAGAATGGTGTTGTACGATCTAAATAGTATTGTAATTAGTTATAGGGTTAATTTTAAAAAACACAATTTTTAGGTTGTTTATCAATTACAGTATATTTTATTTTCTTCATAATTTGTAAATAGAGTACATCAAAGTTTTATGTTTTGCAATTCGGTGCATCTGTCTATTTTTCTGCAACACATAAATAATCATGTGAATACTGAAACGGCATTAAGGTGCTACACAAATGTCTACGTAAATGCCAAGATTGGTGAATAAAATATTTTTTTTATTTTCTTATTTTCAAAACGTATTTTAGTAAAAATAATATGCAAAAATTCAAATTATTATTTGTGGATTGTGATTTGAAAGAGATCCAATTCTTTTTAATTTTAGAGAAAAATGATAATAAATAAACTGATTTATAATTTATTATAAAAACGATTTTTTTATATTAATTTTAGTTAAAAATGATTTTTTAATTAAAAATGTTTTGAAATTTAAAGAAACATATTATTATTTGTGACATTTATGTGGCACTTGACAACTACATCATAATTTAATTATTGTAAAAAAAAATAGATCGATATATTAAATTGAAAAACTTAGAAAAGGTAATGTATTAAATTATAAAGAAGAAAAGACACTGTAGGTTGTAATTATCACCTAATTTTTTTTTTCAATTAACCCTTACTTATTATATTAGGACCTTCACTTTTTTTAAGTGGGATTATTGCTGAGAGTGAATTGTATTTTTTTTTTTTTTGTGTGTGTTTAATACGTACTCTTTCATATGCAGAAAAAAAAAGTGATGAATTGGGATTTATATTAACCTGATTGAAATATGTATTAATATAGCATGTACAGTATTTATAGGTTTGTAATTAATAAATGTATTTATATAAATAAGTTAATAAATAAAAAAATAAGCAGCTCCCAATATAAGTGGCTATAATTTAAAGGGCGCAATTAAAAACCTTCATGTTACCCCAAAATGCATATATGATTTAGTTTTGAGAATTTAGTAACATAATCTTTATTCCTCGTTCACCGTTTGAAGATCCAAGGTTGCAAATTTTATATGTTGAATGCAGTAAGAGAGAGATAAAAGGGGAGTTTTTTTTTTTCTAAATGTTAAATTTATACTTCCTCCATTTTCTACTTAATAACTAGTTTTACGTACAATTTTTTTTTTATATGTATGACACATATTTAAAATAATAAAAGTGTATTTTAACTGTCCTTTCAAAATATCTCAATATTACATTAAATGTCCACTATTTTATTACAAAAAAATAATTAATTGGCTAGTAAAAATTTTGTAGGCGATAATTCTAATTTTATAGGAAATTTTGAATATATAGACTTTATACATACCAAATCTTTATATCTACACCATTCAAACTATTAAGAAATATAAGTTCAAAAATATGCATGCACGACAATTATGGGTAAATATATGTCAAATATTAAAACTACTAAAATCAAACAAAACTGATGTAGGCAATATTTAATGACGCAAACATCCATTGATTTTCAAACTCATTATTAATGTTGTCATTTCTTTCTCTTAATTGCAAGTATAGTCGGTAGCTTAGATTTGAATATTGTTTGCAATCATTTAATAGAGATAAAAAAAGGTGAATTTAGAGGATAATATTATACATATTTATCTTTTTACTGAATTAAATTATGCAATGATCTAAAAAAAATACTAATAGTTACAATATTAACTTCACCATAAAGTGTGAGAAATAAAATTGAATTTACATAACTCTCAAACTACAACATCTTATCTTTAAAAAAACGAAAATAAAACTGTAAAAAATATTAAAACATATCTTATATATTTAAAAATTGAAATTAATAGGTTAATTTTTTAAAATAGTCACAACTATTTTATTCACTAAGTCGTAATGCAGTGAGCATGTAAAAAATCTATTTCCAAGTTTAAAAAAAAAAACTTTTCATGAAATTTTATGAAAATTAATTTATACCAAATATTTATATGAACACCATTCAAACAATTAAGAAATATAAGTTCATAATTATGTCAATTATGGATAAATATATGTTAAATATTAAAAATACTAAAATTAAGCAACACTGATGTCATTTATTAAAAAGAATCAAAAGAACTATATTAAGTCTCATATTCTATTTTATAATCTCGGTGATTAAAAAAAAATATTAGGACAACAATTAAAAAAAATTAGAAGAATTATATTAAGTTACATATTCTATTATATAGTATTATATATGAAAAAAAAATTAAAGTAACATAAAATTTGTAATGTGAAAACACTTATAACTTTGTAAAAAATATTAGGTCAACAATCACTTATAACTTTGTAAAAATTGAATTCAATAAATAGAAAAAGAAAAATAAAAGATGACATAGAACATTGAAACACAAAGAAGATATGGAATGATAAGTTTTTCAATAAAATCATAATAAACATACATTTAAATATACAAATAAAAAGAATTTAAATAAGTTAATTGACCATTCATAAATAAGCTAAACATTAAATAAGAAAAAGTTGAATATTCAAACGGAACATTAAATAATATTAACAAATAATTGTGTAATTATAGCATATTAAATTAAGAAAGTTGAATATATTAAATAGTAATAAATCAAATGTAAAATCGAAAAAGATGATAAATAGAAACATTAAATGGAATGATAATAAAACAAATCAAAATTTAATTTAATTAAAATAATAAATTAATGAAAATTTAAAAACATTAGTCAAAATCATAAAAATTACAAACATGTGTAAAATATTTAAAGAATAATTTAAGAAAACTAATCTGCAACAATAATTAAAAGAACAATATTATATATTATAATTATACGGAAATGATATAGAGCCCACCAATTGTGCCCACCAGTTTTGCCCACCGCCTATGTGGCATTACCACGTCAATAAATTCTTATTTATATTTAATTTAAACTTAATCTAATATCAATATTTTATTTTTTTATCCATATCAATATTTTAAAAAATCTTTTTTTATATTTAATTTAATATTATCTCTATCAAATTACGCTAACTAACGCCATAAATCTTTTCTCAAATCTTTCCATCACCATTAATTTTTTCTCAAATCTTATATCAATATTTTATTTTATGCGTAACTAACGCCATAAATCTTTTCTCAAATCTTTCCATCACCATTAATTTTTTCTCAAATCTTATATCAATATTTTATTTTATGCGTAACTAACCCATTAATCTTTTCTTAAATCTTTTCTATCACCATCTTATATCTATATCATTTCCGTAAAAATGACTACATTAATTTACATAACTCTAAACCTCTAAACTCATAAACCCTAAAACCCTAAACCCTAAAACCCCTAAACCCTAAACCCCTAAAACCCTAAACCCTAAACCCCCTAAACCCTAAACCCCTAAAATCCTAAACCCTAAAACCGTAAACCCTAAGATTCAATTAAGATTTGATAATATATTAATATTACATTAAACTCACGCCACATATAAGATTTGAGAAAAAATTAATGGTGATGGAAAGATTTGAGAAAAGATTTATGGCGTTAGTTAGCGTAATTTGATAGAGATAATATTAAATTAAATATAAAAAAAGATTTTTTAAAATATTGATATGGATAAAAAAATAAAATATTGATATTAGATTAAGTTTAAATTAAATATAAATAAGAATTTATTGACGTGGTAATGCCACATAGGCGGTGGGCACAATTGGTGGGCTCTATATCATTTCCGTATAATTATATACGTAGATATTATTTCGTAAAACAGATGAAGCGAAGTAATATGCTAGAATAATAGAAGCAATTTTAGAATTAAATATTTGAAGTAGACGTTTTCTTAATTTTTTTATTAATTCGCGAGAATCGTGATAATTATATCCTAATAATTTTATTTCAGTTGTCACTACAAGAAACACTGTTTTTAGTGAGAGTAAAAACCGTGACTAAAAGTTAAAATACTGTCATTAATCACTTTTAGTGACGGGAAATTGACTCTCATGGCCTCTAATTACTGCTTCTCTAGTTAAAGGTCAATAGTGACGGGATAGGGTCCCCTCACTAATAAGCATATAATTAGAGTAAATTTACTCTCACTAAAAGATTTTTAATGATGGAAATTCCTCTCACTAAAACATCATTTTACTCTCATTATAAAGTACATGTAATTACAAAATTTCCCCTCATTATAATTCAATCTCCCCTCACTAAACGTCATAGTTTAGTAAGAGAAAAACCTCTCACTATATCTATAATTAATTTGTCACTAAATAATTTAGTGATGATTCTCTCACTAAAACCAAATTCACCATGTTTGATGTTTCTAACAAAATTTTTAGTCATTAAAAAACAAAAATACAATAAAACTAGATTAAAAACATGTGCATGTTTAAAAACATTAATTCGACATACACATATCTAGCTAATTATAAAGACATATAATCAAAAACTGTGTAGTCCAAAGACATGTTTAACATTCGACATACAAATATCTAGATTAACATTCCCAAAAAAAATTAAAAAATTATTACCATGTTGCTTGACAAAAAAAAAATTTGTAAATCAAATAGTTCAATATCAATGTTACTTTAGGTATGCTTATTTTTCAACGACACCTCTGTCACCTGTTAAATAAAATTATAAACGAAATATAAGCTAATGGGAAACAACTTTATCCTAAAAAAAGAACTACAAATAATTGAACACCAATATTGCAATGTCATTATCCTAAAACACAGAATTACAAGAGTCATATACTTTAAAATTAAATTGCAAACAAACAAACAATAAATAATGTAATCATACTTGAATTCTAAGGAGTGCTCTTCTTCTAAAATATTAGTCTGAAATTTGAAATTGAATTGCAAAATTCTATACCCGTCTCAAAAGAAGTAAAAGTACTCTAATCAAACAGAAAACAGTTTAAATCATGAAGTTAATCTCAGGAGGGAAGAAAAAATTTAAATAATGGCCATAATATTGCACATAACGCATGAATAATTCTTAAAAGCTTCCTAGGAAAAATATAACAATTATCCACCAGATCAGAAAGTGATTGAGATTCATGAGATTCATAACCCAACATACATCAGCTGAATAAACAACACAAAAGCCAAAGAAAAATGACCAAAAAAAATTTCAGAAAAAATTGTACCTGTCTTGATCACACAGAAAAAACCAGAGGAATGTTGCAATTGATTTTTTATTGAAGATGGGTGAATACATCAGATGCACAAAAGACCATCTACGTACATCTTTATTTATTGAAGCTAGCTGTAAAACCTTCAAAGAGAAAATAAAAGTGAAAATTATTCTTGCAACATTCTACCAAAGGAAGGGTTACCTTGCTTGAGAAGCCTGCATGTTCTTATTTAATGCCTGGTTACAAATAGTTCAAGTTAACAAAACAAGGTCAGCTTCTTAAATGCTGTCCTGCAACACTGCACAAACATCACAATGTATGAGCAAGAAAAAAGAGATAAAATAAACATGGAAATTCAACTAAATTAAACGCAGTAGGAGTGTAGGCAAATCTTGTAAGAATAAGTCAATACCTTGTGCTTCTTTCTGAAGGTAATATAGTTAACTCATTTTCAATTCGGTTCAACCTATCTTCAAGTTCATCCATCCGTCTCTTAAGCAAGCAATTCTCTTCCTCTTTCGCATTAATCCTTTCTTCTAGTTCTCTTGCATAGGAAGATTTTGAGTCATAAAAGGTTTTGCGCTTCACACCTCCTCCATAACCATATACATGACCATGACGTTGTGGCCCAAAACATATTTCAGCAAGCTCAAGGTTTGTAAGTGATGGATTAGATTGAACCGTTTTCACGATTTCATCCTATAAAATTTAAAATTAATGAGCATTGAGCAATGATAAAAAAAATTATACAAGTAAAACAATGATGCTTACATATTTTTCTTTTTCTTTTGTCCCATTGAATTTTCCATTTTTGCTCCGAGTCTCCAAGAATATTACTCCCAAATCAGGCATTTCAGAATCTTTACCTCCCTATATTTTGTTTAATAAAAGAAAATAAAAAATTATATGTAATGTTGTGATCTTCATAAATAAAAAATACAAATACTAATGGAACTTTACTACATTTTCATATATTAATTCTCTATGTGGCTTGCTTCCGGTAAGATGAGGCATAGACACATCTGATTTAGACCGATTCTTAGAATTTCGCTCACTGATATCCTACATATGCAAACTTACTGTTATTGAACTATAAAAATTAACATGGTCTCACTGAACAATTTAAAATATATCATACCTGAAACTCCTTAGTCAAAAATTTGTTAGTAACAAGCCACTGCCAGTCTTTATCATTCATCCCACGTGGAACCTTTTTTAAAGCGAGAATCTTATTTTTGTAAGGTTTTACATGATCTGCATACAATTTTGACCTCCAAGCTCCCCACAAAACACTCATATGCTCCAAGGTATGCTCCCGATATAATTCAATATTAGGATTTATAAAACATTCCTACAACAATTTCCAAAATGAGTTCAAGCTTTCCAAAATGAGTTCAAGTAGAGTTAGCATATAATATGTTACCCAAAGTGGCAGGTAACAATATGAACATACCTTAACTGCCTCCCACATATGTTGTTTTTCTGCATTCCCAATATCCTTCCATGATTGCACTTGTACAGGGCAAATGTTGCAGTCACGCACAATTTTTCCTAGGTGTCTTGACCAAGCCTCATGATTTTTGTTGACTGGACGATTGTTGAAGAAGATAACTTCAAGCTTTTCACCACTTCTTAAAGATGCAACTTTTTTATTCTTATTCCCTCCTCTAACTTTTTTTTCCTTTTGAGGAGATGGATCTATTAAATAAAATATTTAATAAAGATTTAAAACAGTAGTGTTGTTCAAATTCATTCATAAGTTTTAGTTATAATCACTTACTCTCAACAGTTTTGTTAGAAACAACAAAAACTGGTTCACCATATTTACCATCTTCATTCATGGGAGTATATTTTGCCACCACGTAATGACCAACAGCTTTTAAGGGCAGGTGAAACTCCTATAAAAAAAGTTTTTATATTCTGATTAATGAATAAAACAAATAAAAATATATAGGAATAATTCTACTATATAAGCACATATTTCAGAGTTACTTGCCTTCTTAGTCTTAGATTGACCAATAGCCTCAAGGTCCTTTTTTACATCAAAGCTTTTTGAAATGGTAATGAACAAGTCCACCATACTTTCTTCTTCAATCCCTCCAACAATAGTCCCACTTACTTTGATCTTTTTGTTTGCCTTGAGATCACCCAACATCTTGAGATTTGTCACTTTGAGATTTGATGGGAGACGCGAAACTATAAATTTAAAAAGATACAAAAACACATGTAATTAAATCCAATAAAAACTAGTAGACAATGAACAACAAAAGACAATAAATATACCGAGCGTTGGATTGTCTTGTGGCATTCTAAAGCTCAATGGTCGGGCAGCAGGATCCTCATCTATATAGACATCAATGCAAGGAACACCTTCGTTTTGCATTAACATAGCCATAACATCTTTATCATTCTTTAAGATTCTACCATCTCCATCAGTGATTTTGAAACCAACAGAATAGATATCAATAAACTTTTTACATATGCTCAGAATATCTAAGAAAGAACTATCTTCACTGAAATCGTTTTCGTGGAATTCACAATCTCCATAGTGCACAATTAGACGGTGTGATAAGAAGTCTCCTTTCAAGAGATAACAAATAAAAGTTAGAACCATACCAAATACTAAAGTAATGTTAAAAAGGATTTTTATTAAAAAAAGATTTATTGTATTGCTTACTTGAAACCAAGAATGTATCATTTTTTCTATGTTCACGCCATTTGTTCAACAAACCAGGCGCTATAATTTTTCTTTGTCTGCAGTTTATGCCTTTCTTAACTGCCGAATCCATAGCTTGACCTATTAAAAACAATTTTATCAGATAGGCAACTTTCTGATGTTACCTGTATTTTTGTCAATCAAACTAACTTATTTCATTCTTATTCATGTGTATCAAGCATTGTGAAGCTTTTATGCTAGCCTATAATTCACAAATAAAAACAGTGACTAAATTGTGCAAGAAGAAACTAAAGAAGCACCTTTGACACAAAATCTAATCCATCAGGACAAAAGATCATGAGACCATAAAATCTAAATGCAAATAGCTCATAGAAAAGATGAAACAAGAAGAACCTATCAGTAACTGAAGCATAATGTGTACACCAAATCCAACTAACATATGTTTCCCTATATAAATGGACCTTGATGTTACCAAATAGTCTACAACTTTGGAAACAGTTATTAAGGAGCTACACTATAGCCTTAGAAACAAGATATCAGGCGAGAAACTTTCAAAGACAACGGGGGGATGGTGGGTAGATACAGAAATGGGAATGGGGGGGTGTTTTGATCAGACAGGGGAAAAGGGGGGAGGGCTTCTTGATAAGGTGGTAAGGAGAATGGTGGTGAGCTTGAATCTAATGGCATAAAGGCATAAATGTGTCAAATTTGGTTAATGAATCAATTTTTTTTGAATTGGTGCATTGCTGCTCTTGTGGCATCTGATCAAGATCGAGAATTGTGTTACTATAGGCTTAAATTATGAAATCCCAATTGTTCAAAAAGAATAACATAGTAATAATATACACTAGGCTAGTCGAAAAAAATGAGTAGAGAAGTTACCTGCAGATTGTGCAATGTAAAAGGCTGCAAAACAGAGACATAAGTAGCGAAGAGATGCAATTTTGTCCATGTGATTGTGAAGAAGTGAATGATTCTACAACAGTAGAGGAATGGTGTATATATAGGATGAATAAAGAAAGAATGAATTAGTGTATGGGGAAAGATGATTCTTTAGGAAGTAGGAGTTAGAAATGTGTTTTAGAAGAAATGAAAAAGTAGTGTGGGAAGTGAGTGCATATACTCCTAACACAAAAAATAAGAAAAAAGGCAAAGTTAGAAGAAAAAAAAACATTTAATTTCAATTGTAAAATCGAAAGTGGCAAATATTTTAGCAGAACAATTTGTTTTCCCTAAAGTGACAGTTAAAATGGAACGAAGGGAGGTTTCAAAATTAATCATTTATAAGCTGTTGTTCAAATATTTGTTGCATTCAAGTTCCTTTTTTTAAACATTTGAGACAATATGTGAGTTATTGTATTAATGAAGGATCATAACAACTGACACAAAAGATGGACAAATTTAGCAGATGTAAAAACCAGCTCTTAATTTCAAGATTTAATTAATTAGAAGATTTCACAATGAGGATACTACACATGACATCAAATTCAAGACATTAGAACTGCCATATTAATTAATTAAACTTATCCAAAATCAAAGATTGGCAAGTTGCTCTATGGTGTAAGGATAAACAAAACTGTTCCCCCCATTGAAAGCCTTCTGTCCAAACAAAGGCTTAATCAACCTTCCAATTCATTTTTCATTTGATATCAAACAGATAGCGAATTAGAAATTAAAAAAAAAAAAAGAATAAAAAAGAAACTCTGCAGCTAGACATCTTCTTAGAATGGTGAATTTTTCATAAATGATGTTTGTGCCATTCCAAGAGTTGTATTACACAATCTGATTAATTGACAATTCTATCACAAAAAGGGCCTATATTATTAAATAAAACCTAGCCCCTAGGTTGAGCACATTCTTAGAAAAGTTAATCAAAGTCTAGACAAGCCTTCAAAATTCAGTAACATTAACCAAATTAAATGTCACCATATGGATAGAAATTTGCAGTGTCCTTCAATATAAAGTCATTACCATTACATAGAATCCACATAACAATACTACTAAATCTGAACATTAACACCAAATAAATCAACTTATTCATAAGTACTCATGTACAAACACACACAGGGTGCAATTAAGTACTTATATACAAACATTGGCAATCTATCACACTAGGTAAAAAATGGTGAATTAATTTGCAATTTTCTCAATTATATATAATGTAAATACTGGCATCATGACTTACAGGCTAATCAGAAACTTCAATTCTTCTAGGAACGCTGAAAGAGTTCCTGCAAATCCATTAGAAGCAAAGCTACTTTAATTCATAAATTTCATAATTGATTAGAGAAACATATGTGAATCAAATTAGAGAAACTTACAAAACGAAGAAGTTGGAAGAGAGAAAAAGAAACGCGGACTCTGCAGTAACCATAAAATTGATTACACAACTAATAAGATCACTTCAAAATTGAAAGGAGAATTTCAATTTGGTAAACCTAGGGCACATCGACGCTGGAAAAGAAGGGCGAGCGAGCGAGATTTACGAAAGAGGCCGAATGACAGAGTAGCGGGAGTATGTGAGTGAGAAATCGCAATGGATCGCTTACGAGAGATCGAGGTTTAGTGGAGCTAGTGAAAAATCACCATGGATGAGGCTCTTGGCTCTTGCCTTTCGCGATGAGAAGAATTATAAAGAACAGTCTAGAGAATAGTCTCATTAGGTACATTTAATGGAATAAAGGAATGTGAATTTTAATAAACAAATAATTAGGGAGGTAAAAAGACGTCATTAAGGCAATGCAAATTACTGTATATCTTTAGTGAGAGTGTCACTCAAATAGTAGGATATTTAATTGAAGTATTTTTATACCCTTACTAAAACTATACAATTTACACATTTAGTGAGAGTAATTCAACCCCTCACTAATTTTTTTGTCATTAAAAGTAGTTTTTCTTGTAGTGTGTCAATTACTATTGAATAGATTAATAAAATAATTAAAATTACTATTTGATTAATATTGATAGATTAGTGACATAATACCATTAAAAATTGATGATATCTTCAACAAATCTTGAAAAATTAAAGAAATCTTCAAATAACAAATAAATAAATCTTGAACATTTTCAAATATTTACGATAATTTTTAAAAACTAAAATTTTATGAAGATAGAGCTTGCAATAATATAATCTCAAATTTATTGATAACTATAAGATAGATTTTAAAAATCAATGTTTGCTTCTAAAAGTTACAAGAATATAACACCAGAATATGGATGTAATACATACGTAAAATAAAATACAACAAATCTGAAAATGTGATTGAATACACAACAATTATAAAAATGTAAGAATGTAGAAAATTCATTAAACATAAATACAATAGATTTACACTGAATACAAAAAAGATTACATGAAATACAAAGGAGATTAAAAATATATATTTCATATAACAATAATCTAATCTAATAGATAATTTCAAACCTTCAAAAATATCTTTTAGGATGACATCTTCGTTTAACCATATGTGAATTAATATAAAAGGGGTTGGTATGCTATGAACTCGAGTGCATGTTATGCACCCTAGTCCATGTTGCACTTTTCAGTTTTACTGACTTACACTTTTTGGTAAATGGTGTTGCACTTTTCAATTATTAAACTGTATAATAATATTTTTAGTAATAATTGAAAAATGCAACACCATTTACTAAAAAGTGTAAGTCAGTAAAACTGAAAAGTGCAACATGGACTAGGATGCATAACATGCACTCGAGTGCATACTAGACTTTACCATATAAAAGACGTCATCTTGAACAAATCTTCAATAATTGACGAATACAACGTCAAAATCTTCAATCTTCAAGAAATTACTAAGAAACTTCAAATCTTCAATCGAATGATAACTAACAAATAAATCTAGCTAGAAAAACTAAATACAAATCTATTACAATTATATAAAATATAAGATACAAAAAAGAGAAAAGAGAGAATATGAGAATGATGAACAAAAAAGATGAATTTATAGAGAAAAAATAAAAACGTTATTAATTTTAAGCCATTGATCCGAAGGTCAGAATTTGATCAAGAAATATCAACGATTAAAACGAAAGATGATAAATGGAAGACATTAATTACAATTAATATAAAAAAATTACCATATTTATAGAGAAGACTAAATGAACGGCCAAGATCAAAATGAAGAAAACGATCAATGGTCAGAATTGTTTTCCGCCGAAACTAAAAATGGAAAGCTGTAGGTGTATTATATTATTATAGATGGTAGCCGAATAAGTCAAAATTATTTTAGTAATTTTGCCCCAAAAAAAATAAGTGTCCAGAATATTTTTGGACTTACAGTAATACACTTTTATCCTTGTAGTGACAAAATTTAGGTCTTGTAGTAACATAATTTAGGTCTTGTAGTAACATAATTTTGGTCATGTAGTAACATAATATTTTAGAGTGAAAATAAATATTTTAATTAAGATTAACCCGTTTTGACCCGCGTTGATCCACGAATTTTAACCTAATTTACCTTAATTAGTCAATATTGCATATATGGAATATTGCATATAACTTTTTGTCAACAAATTATATTCTATAATTTATTTTTCAACGTCTTGATCCATTTTCAACATTGAAAACACATGTAATATGTATAAACTTTATAATTTTCCTATTGCTTTCTATGTCACGGGCTTCAATCATTGCACGTATACACTCGTCTATTTGACATTGCAAGGGTGGATCCATGATTTTAAAACTGGGGTAGGACAGTTAATCGAACACTTAGGGCTAGTTTGGTTTGTTAGATAGGATAGATATAATAGGATAGGATTAAGTTGATTGCACTGTTCACAAATTTAAATATTGAATTAATTTGTATGTTTAGATTGATGGATTAAATTTTTAAATTTCTATGATAATTTATACATAAGGAGTTTGGATTGTGGGATAAAATCAGTTTTTATATTAAATGTCAAAACT
Organism: Galeopsis tetrahit; assembly: GCA_963675135.1. Taxonomy (NCBI): domain Eukaryota; kingdom Viridiplantae; phylum Streptophyta; class Magnoliopsida; order Lamiales; family Lamiaceae; genus Galeopsis; species Galeopsis tetrahit. Next base: position 61,156,891 of record OY776132.1, read on the forward strand.
ACCCTTTATTATTATTATTTTCACAATGTCTTCCACAAACCTGATGTGCTTGCCATTCACATCTTCAAGAACTTGTGTGTTCATCATCTGCACAAATTTAACACTTGATTGAATGAAGCAACAACCGAAATCAGGAAGAAGGTAAATACAAATGGCAAAGCCCTACATTTCAAAACAATATTCAGTTGCTTCTCAGCCGATGCAGTTCCTATAATTCTTATATACACATAAACATTTTAATATATATATATATATACATATAAATAATCCTTATTAAAAAAAAGTAGAAGAATTAAAAATAAAATAAATAAAGTCTGAGAATTTCTTCAAATTCTCACATTCAATGAATGCTTCAAGATCCCAACATATATTCAAATATAAATACAAAGATACCACACAAATACAAAAATTACAGCTACGAACTCACATCAATTAATTCAAAATCCTCTTTGGGGATTTAACAAATTCCCCTCACATCTACATACTTATATATTGTGTAGAATACAAAAAAAATGAAGAGTTTGTAGTTCATTAATTGCCTTTAAAAAAATCAAAAGCTCCATCAAATATGACTAGTGCACTGGTTACTCAAATCTGTTTTAGAGCCGTAATTTTCAGTCAATCAAACACCACTAATTGACACTGATTCATAAGAAAAATATAGTACTAATTGATAATTGAATGATGAAGCTCTATAAAAATATCATAAATGTTTCCGAAATATATAATTTTCTAACAATAGTACCCAATTATAAACTTGCTCATCTCATATTTCAAAAAAAAAAACTTGCTCATCTCATTCCTTCATTGAACCTAAAAGTGTGAAACACCCAATTTAATACCCAGGGTGTTGCACATAGAATTGATTAACGTTGTCACTAGATAAATTCAAACACAAGTTTAAGCAATGAAGAGAAGAACGATGATTGTTTTATTCCAGAAGTTTATTATTTCCCGACTTCAATCATGAACTATCGATCAATTCACCTTCGCGAACAAATTGAATCATATTCGGCATAAGACTAAATTCGATCGCACCAGAATTTCTGAGGCAACCAGATGCGTCCATCAATGTTTTGTCGGAAACAATACGCACATAAAAAATACAAGGCTAAATTGTTACTTGCGTACCATTTGAATCGAGAATAAATCCTCAATCCGAGGAAGATTTATGAATAGATCGTACTATAAAAAAACTCGGAAGAGCCCTTGGCAAGAGAGAGGTGAAGAAAATGGCGAATTTAGGGTTCTTCATATTATAAATTGGCAATTTCGTAATTTCTCATATGAATAAGGTATTTTTTGTAATTTATTGTAAAATATGAGGGCAAACATGGTATTTCACGTGCATAGTGTTTTTTGGGACAAAGACGGACAAATTAACTTACTCCCCTGGCCCTGACCAATTATCCCACAGGTATGTGATTACTAACAAAAGTACCTCGGGCCCATTAATTTTCTCGGGCCCAAAACAAGCAAACCAAACAACCCACCACATTAGATAAAACAATCAAACCTGCCTAGTCAAAGAAACCAAACGTACCCTTATACTATTTCACAATATATTTTTACATAAGTTATTCCTAGAAATACTATTTTCACACCAACTTAGCGACAGAGAGAATCAACACTAATTTTTAACTTCGAATCAATTTCAATCTTATTTCGAATCGAATACGAGTAGCTCGCGAGTTGGCACGACTCGTTTACACTCCTAGATAAATCACATGTTTCTTTATTTCTACAAACCTCATAAAAGGGTACCAAGATCATGCAAATCCTCAAACATATCATCACATTGCATATCTTTTATATATATATATATTCAGTTTGAATGTCATCAAATTAATACCGAAAATTCAATGTCCAAACATATAATTTCCTTGGCAAAGTCTTGCATGTACTCAAGTACACCATGTACTTGAGTAGACTTTTACTAGTCAAATGTTGACTGTTGACCACCGTTGACCGGCCAACGGTTAAACTTTGACTTTATCCTTTTTTTTTTACGATTTTTTTTTCGATTTGTTTTTTTTGAAAAAGTGTATGTTATTATGACTAAAAAGTGTATCTTTGTTTTTTTAATGAAAAGTGTATGTTACTATATTGAAAAGTTGAAAAATGTATGTTATTATAACTGCAAAGTGTATGATCTATTAATGAAAAGTGTATGTTTATTTAATGAAAATTGTATGTTATTATAACTGCAAAGTGTATGATCTATTTAATGAAAAGTGTATGATATTATAACTAAAAAGTGTATGTTCTATTAATGAAAAATGTAAGTTATATATTAATGAAAAGTGTATGGTATTATAATTGAAAAGTGTATGATATTATAACTGAAAAGTGTATGCTAATGATACACCTTTTATTTATTTGTACTTGCACTTTCATAATCTAGAAAACTGGTGCTAAATTTTTTTTTTAAAAATTATTATTAATTTTACACGTTTTATTATTTTTTTACTCGCACTTTTATTACTATTAATTATATTATTAGTAAGTGCAATTAATGATATTATTAGTACTTGTACTTTTTTTATAATGTATAAAAAAACTGTTGCTAAATTTTTTTAAAAAAATTATTATTAATTTTACAAATTTTATTATTTATTAATTGTACTTTTAATGTATAAAAAAACTGTTGCTATTTTTTAAAAAAAATTATTATTAATTTTACAAATTTTATGTATAAAAAACTTTTATTAATATTAATGATATACCAATTATTAATTGTTGATTCGCTGTTATTATTAATTTTACAAATTGCTAAAATTAAATATCGAAAATTGTTTAATTGTTGATTCGCTGTTATTATTAATTTTACAAATTGCTAACTAGACTACAATGAATTTTATTAAATATTTTATTATTTATCCTATATATACATTATATTTTCTATATAGCTGGATTCAAGTACACCGTGTACTTGAGTATACAGCAGCCCTACCCAATTTCCTTACGTATCTTCAATAAATATATCATAACAAATCAACACCTAAAAGTTCGAATGTTACCAACTTAAAGCAAGCTATATATATGTTAGCAATAATGGTAAATTTGTAATATTAAATGATTAAAATAAAATATTACTATAAAATGGTAATGAGCTTCTTTATTATTACTGGACTGATTTTTATTGAGTATGTACTAATATGTAATGTAGGTCCACACTAGTTGGAAGTTCTTGGTTTAGCTATATTTCTGCAATAACTCGATCTTGTTCATCAAGTCGACGCTTCAACTCACAAACAATTGTTTGCGCCTCAAATCTTTAATTAGGATCATAAATTCACATGTCGTCGAGTCAGAGGTTGGGCGCCCTATACAACATTTTTATGACTCATTCTTCATCGAGGATCAAGAAACAATTTTTTGTTCATTATTTTGTTTATTTTGTTCATTATTTTTAAGAAACAATTTTGTTCATTATTTTGTTTATTTTGTTCATTATTTTTGAAGTTTCTATCTAATTTTGTGGTAATACAATCAAATAATTTATATATATATAAATAGCTATGAAAATTTTCGGTGATAAATAAAGTAAAATTTTCATCTGGATAATTATGCAGGTGAAAAGGTGAAAAATAATTTCTTGTGTACTTTTATTCCCACTAAAAATCATTTTTATTACCTTTAAAGTTAAAAAGTCTTTACTATCATTATTTTTATCTTTCATAATAATAATAAATAATTTATACATTAAAACCCAACTTATTTTTGTGTAACATAATCAAGTACCCCAATTCACACCACTTCAACTATTTATATTAACTCAATTTCTCAATGGAAGGTGAAGATCATTAATTCTAATCTAGTTTGGAGAGATTTACTAGGAACTTCTTTAATTCTCTACATGTGTCCTCTTGAAATTATTTTAAAATACTTAAAACTTTTCTAAAAAATTCTACATGTATAATTTAGGGAACATAAAATTCTAGAGATTTTCTTATAAGACCTCAGGTCAGTATACACTCCCATGCATGCACAATGTTCTAGGCCACAATAATGAGAGACTTTAATTTTATATGAGATGATTTATATATGAAACGGAGCTTCATCTTATTTTTAGGTCATATTTTTCTTTAAAATATCATTAAATTTGAGTTTAGTCGTCAATTTGCTATTGTATGAGTTGTATCTACATCGAAAAGTTCAGCCATAGGGTTTATAGTGGTGTTTCTGAGTTGTATCTAGCTATATCGTAAAGAAATTGAGTTAATTAGTTTTCACATTAGTCTTACACTTAATTTTTTTTTATTGGTTTCACATTAGTTTTCACACTCTAAAAGAAATTGTAACTATTATTTTCAAAATTATCACTATTTTACTTTTCATATCATTTACTTTTCTTACATAATATATTTAATTTATCACTTTAATAAAATTAAAAGGACATTAATATCCTTACTTTATCACTTTTTTTTTTAATTTTCATGTCCAGACAAATGAGGTAACTTTTTTGTTGGTCTATAGGGGAGATATATGTAATGTACATAGACCCAAGGAATATTATAAAACTAACAAATATTCACAAAGATTCTTGAAAATTGTCAGAAAACTGTGCTTGAAATATATCTTTGAAAATGCTTGAACGAATGTGTACTAACCGGATACGCTTGTTGCCAGAGTTTTTAAAGATCGATACTTTAAAAATACAAATATTTTGAAAGCAAGTGTAGGGGTCAAACCACTCTTTTGTCTGGCGTTCCCGCTGCTGGAGTATGGACTATGGATATCATTGATAAGGTTGTTTGGCGTTCCCGCTGCTGGGATATCATTGATAAGGGAGCTAGATGGAGAATTGAAACGGGTAATTCAATCCATATTTTTAAGCCAAGGTCTTGTATTGTATTGAGTTGACCAAAATTCAACTTTTTTAAATAAAAAGTGTATTTTGAAAAGTGTAAGTCATTATAACTAATAAAAAGTGCAATACAATATTACTGAAAAGTGTAAGTTGCTATAATTGAAAAGTACAACACAGTTTTTAATGAAAATTGTAAGTCATTATAACTAAAAAGTACAACACAATATTACTGAAAAGTGCACGTCTATAAAACTAAAATGTGCAATATAACATTACTAAAAATTGTACGTCAATATAACTTAAAATATTATTTTAAAAAGTGTAACAAAAAACTCAATTTCTTATATAGACTCAATTTCAGTGGGGACCTACCCTATTTTTAAACATGCATGGGTACAGCACGTGGAGGAGGGTCTAATTGGGTCACGAATTTTCTCGGGGTCTATAGTCGACAGATTTCTACATGATGATGGCACTTGGAATGACACTCTCATCAATGACGCTTTCCTTCCCTATGAAGCTGGGGTCGTTGTTAGAACCCAAGTTGCGGGAGAATGGGCAATGGACTCAAGATATTGGAGTAAGAATGTAAGGGGAGTCTAAGTCAGGGTATGTGATGGCATACATGGACCGGTTCAGGGAAAGCCAGAGGACATCAACTTTTGACCGGGAGTGAAGAAATTCTGAAAACGAATATGGAGGCTTAATGTACTGCCCAAAGTTAAAATCTTTTGTTGGAAATTGGCTCACGATTTCATTCAGGTTGGATGCAACCTCCACAATAGCGGTCTGATGATACATGCCTACTATAGCATTTGTCACTTACGGATGCCACATCAATGCACACACTACGATTGTTTAAAGCGGTGAAGAAGATGTGGAATAGAATGGGGATTGGTACAAGTCTGGGCTTTAAGCGTTACATTGACTCAAGGGATTTTTAGAAGAGTTTTGGCATAAATGTGATAAGGAGAAAGTTGAAAAAGTTGTGATGCTCCTTTGGGGTGTTTGGAACGAGCATTGTAGAAGGACCCATGGGAAGAAGGGGATAAAAAGACAAGGGAGTTTACAGATGAAACATAATGGTTGCTTGATTACTTATAGGAATTTCAGCACACAAATAGTAGACAAAAAATTAGAAATCTCCAACTTACTCAAAGAAGACGTGGGACCTGCTCAATAATCGAAGTAGATGCGGCTTATCAGTCACGGCAGTATGGAGTGGGAATTTGTGTGGAAGATATGGGAGGAAGTGTTACTAGGCAGATTGCAAAGAAAATTACGGGTCCAGGTTCGGTTCTAGGAGCAGAGTTGAGGGCAGTCTTGGAGGGCATCAATGAGGCAATTGATCTTAAGCTTGAAAGAGTATGTATTCGGTCTGATTGTCTCGAATCGGTTAACTTATGTGAGCTTCGGAAGGAATTTGGTTGGAAAAAATCGGGGAGAGGAGGACACGAGTCGTAGTGTGTGATATTAGTCACCACCCTAAATTAAACAATCGACGAGCCCACCATTTGACTAGGGAGGCAGCCTTAGCTCCTTACTCTCACGATTGAATCTAGAGTTCTTGTCGTCGGTAGAACTTATAGCCTCGTTTGGATAGATGATAGAAGTGTTCTTGGGTATTTTGTAATCTCTATCCGGTGTTCTATCCATAAAAAAAAATTGATAATTTTTTTTTTCGAGGACTCCCTTCTAGCGCCACATGTTGATAGTCTGGGTTGATTAATGTGTGTGATATTGTTGACTATAAAAAATGAAGATCTACGGGTTAGTCTTATGTGAAATATTTCATACATGCATTCCATACTAATTTGACCAAGTCAAAACTCTAAGCTCATTTAGCCCAAAAGTCAAATTAAGATAATTTAAAAAAATTCGCGGGTCAAAAGCCCGGATTCGGGTTGCCCAGAAAATTCGCGGGTTGCAAACATGTGGTTTACTACATAACCAAAATATTGTTACTACAAGGTCAAAAAATTACCACTACAAGGCCAAAAAATTTAATACTAAATGTCAAAACATTTTGCAAATTCACCCAAAAAATTAATTGTCCAGAATATTTTTGGACATGTAGTAATACACTTTTGACCTTGTAGTGATAAAATTTTAGTTTTGTAGAAACATTGTTTTAGTCATGTAGTAGCCGAATAAGTCAGAATTATTTTAGTAATTTTGCTAAAAAAAAAATAAGTGTTCAGAATATTTTTGGATTTGCAGCAGTACACTTTTGGTCTTGTAGTGACAAAATTTATGGCATGTAGTAACATAGTTTTGGTCATGTAATAAGATAATATTTTAGAGCGAAAATAAATATTATAATTAAGATTGACCCACTTTGACCCGCGTTGACCCACATTTAACCCACGAATTTTAACTTAATTGATCAATATTGCATGTAACTTTTTGCCAAGATCTACAAGAAAAATGGGTTATGTGGATATTTATAATTGTCATTATAGTTTACCTAAAACTACATTAAGTCAATCATGACATTTAATCAAAATGTCATGTATTTTAATGTAACAATAGATTATCATATATTCTGACATTTTTTTGTGTAATGTTAAGGTGATTTTTTAGTATACTTTTATATATATATATATATATATATATATATATATATTCGGTTACTATTATTTTTCATTAGATTTATTAATATATATAATTAATTAACTTTTGTTAGCTATCTTAATTCTATGTTCTAACAACCATTTCAAGTATTATAACACCATAATTAAAGATTTCATAATTAACAATGATGATAATGTTAATAATTAATTAATTAATATTGATTCATAATTATAATAAATTGGTATGTTTTTATTTTACCAATAGAAGTTGAGATTATATTTCTCATTCTGCTATATGAAAAAATATATTATTATAAACAAAACAACATTATCACCAAATTACATTGATATAGATTCTTTAATTGCTAATAAAATCATAAAAAGTACAATGATAGACAATGTAGTTGAATATGTTACAAAATAAGAAGGGAAATTGAGAAAAATAATTTTCTATGCTTCTCTGGAGGTGAGATTTAAGTAGGTAGACCAAGTAATGCAATGCCACAAGACAGGGGCTCCTATTGGTTTCGTTCTGAAATCTGAAGTATAGTAAATCAAATAAAACTTTCTTCTGTTCCTAAATTCTTGCATGATGATTCACACAAATAAAATGTTGTAATTAGTTGATTCATTAGTTAAGTTCTTGCAAAATCACCAAAAAGACAATGCATTAAACAATAGTGCTCAGTGATTGTAGAAAACGTGGTCTAATCAATATATAGTACATTTCAGACCCTCCCTATATATATTGTGCCAGCAAGAATACAACATTCTAAAACTAATGAAAAGTATCAAACAAAAATATGTCATCATAACAATATTAATACAAAAAGATTTACTAAGGGTTACAATTTGCAATTTGGTAGCTTTTAAGATCATCAAGTTTATCTCATCATTGCTTGTACACTCATCACCTGAATAAGAATTTCAGCATCATTCATATCAGCATCAATGCCATCTCGGAGCTACAACATTCTTTCTAAAAGCCTTCGTTCAGTAAGATATCTAATCAACGCTGCTCATTCAGTAAATCATAAAGGGAATTTTGTTAATCCAATAAACCTCAAACAATACTTTACCAAAGTTATATATATTGATAAATTGAATGAACAGAGAAGACATCAAAACTGTATATTTCTGAAATTGGCTCTTCAATATGCGTATTACAAGTATATATATAATATGAGATGCAGCCCTAACACAATTGGGCCTGCAAACATAATAAGGCACATGGGCCGAGGCAAATAACCCCAAATAACAAAGCCCAGTCTCAACACTCCCCCTCAAGTTGCAGTGTGCAGATTCCGAACACTCAACTTGCTTCGAAGAAACTGAAATCGATCTGTTCCAAGGGCCTTCGTAAAAATGTCCGCCACTTGATTTGTTGTAGAAATCTCTTTCGGTTGTATCTCTCTGTTTGCCACCTTTTCACGAACGAAATAGCAATCCATCTCTACATGTTTCGTTCGTTCATGGAAAACAGGGTTTACGGCTATGTGACGTGCAGCCTGATTATCACAAAAGAGGGGGGTAGGGTCATCCAAAATAACATCGAAGTCCTTCAATAGCCATCTCAACCAAACTATTTCACAAGTGGTCGTTGCCATAGCCCGATACTCCGCTTCAGCTGAAGATCGGGCCACCACAGATTGCTTCTTGGTGCGCCAAGACACTGGAGCACCACCAAGAGATATAAAGTAGCCCGTCGACGAGCGCCGTGTAAATGGGCAGCCCGCCCAATCGGCGTCGCAGTGGGCACGGAGGGTGAAGCTGCCTGCTGCTGGAAGAAACAGCCCTTGCCCAGGAGCTTGTTTGATGTAGCTAAGAACTCGATGTGCTGCTGCTAGATGTGTCGCACGAGGGGCCCCAAGAAACTGACTCAGTAAACTCACGGCATAGACGATATCTGGACGCGTCACGGTTAAGTACAATAGTCGGCCAACTAAACGCCGATATTGTGAAGCTTCGACCAACGGGCTGTCGTCGTCAAGTCCCAACTTCAGATTTTGTTCCATTGGAAAGGGGCTCGGCTTACATCCTTGAAGGCCGCTCTCTTCAAGAATATCCAAGGCATATTTTCGTTGGCATAAAACGAAGCCATCTGGGGAACGAGCAACTTCAATTCCAAGAAAATATTTCAACGCGCCAAGGTCCTTAATGCTAAATTTATCGTCCAAGTATTTCTTCACAAAGGCAATATGAGATGGATCGTTGCCAGCAAGCAACACATCATCGACGTAAATTAAGGCAGCCACATAACTTGTTCCCTTACGAAACGTGAATAAGGAATGATCGGCGTAGGATTGGCGAAATCCAATGGCAACAAGAGCTTGAGTGAATTTTTCGTACCAATTTCGAGATGCTTGCCGAAGACCATAGAGAGACTTTTGAAGTTTGCAAACCCGTGTATCACCATCCCTAGCAAACCCTTGCGGAATTGACATGTACACATTTTCATGTAAATCCCCATGAAGGAAAGCGTTATTCACATCCAATTGGTGAACCTCCCAATTTCGTTTAGCAGCGATAGACAACATGCATCGAACTGTTACCAACTTTGCAACTGGTGCAAAGGTCTCATGAAAATCAACTCCTTCAATATGTGTGAAACCCTTTGCAACAAGTCGTGCCTTATATCTCTCTACCTCCCCATTGGGTTTGTACTTTATTTTGTAAACCCATTTCGATCCCACAACTTTCTTTCCGGGTGGCAGTGACGTCAATGTCCAAGTTCCATTATTTTCTAAAGCACGAATTTCCTTCGCCATTGCCTCTCTCCACAAGGGATCCCGCATAGCCTGTGAGAAGTGTCTCGGCTCATCACGTGAGGTGATGGCCTCTAAGAAGGTGGTGTGAGCCGAATATAATTTATCATATGAGACAAAATTCGATAATGGATATACCGTCGATTTCGTCGAATCTACTGTGGGCTGTGCATGATCCACCGATGGGGGCAGATCGGTGATGTAGTTGTCAAGGTGTTTCGGCCTCTTCTTAAGTCGATGACTGACTCGAGTTACTACAGTGTCCGTGTTCGGCTCAGAAACGAGGGTAGTCTCAACAACAGGGGGTAGCGCTTCAACAGAAGTAGTAGGGGCTATCTCAACAGTAGCGGGAAATGCTTCATCAGAAGTGGCAGGCTGGTCGACGTGTGCCTCGTCCTCGTGGGGCCTCGCTCGACGTATGTGAGGCCGTGGTGGAAGAAGGCAATGATCAGACAGGGCTTGGTGTCCTCGAATCTGGGCTTGAGCAACAGTGGTTGCGTCCGCTAGAGATATGGCCTCACAACCTTTAAATGGAAGCAGGTTCTCAAAGAATGTTACATCACGTGTACTGTAAAACTTGTGACTATTTAAATCAAAGACTCGATATGCCTTTTGTCCATTCGGGTATCCAACAAAAATACATGCACTCCCCCTTTCGTCAAATTTATCCTTGCGCCGATTCTCATGAGCATAAACCAAGCATCCAAAAACCCTGATGTGATCATAGGTTGGTTGTTTCTTGAACAATACCTCATATGGTGTCTTGTTCTCAATAACTGGGGAAGGCAATCGGTTAATTATATAAACAGTCGTAAGCACACATTCTCCCCAAAATTCAATAGGTAATCCCGCCTCAAACCTGAGAGCTCGAGCAACTTCCAATATGTGTCGATGCTTTCGTTCCACAACCCCATTTTGTTGTGGTGTGTCGGTGCAAGATGTTTCTACTAATATTCCATGTGCCGAATAATAATCAAGCAACATACTCGACTGAAATTCCATCCCATTATCCGAACGAACTCTTTGAACATGTAGCTGAAATTGAGTGTTAACCATGTTGCAGAATTGGATCAAGAATTTAACTACGTCAGATTTATGTGGGACAAGATAAATCCAAACTCCCCTACTATAATCATCCACTATCGATAAGAAATATCGAGCACCCGAAAAGGTATCACACTTATATGGACCCCAAATATCACAATGAATCAATTCAAAACACCGAGAGGATTTAGTACGACTTATTTGAAAAGGCAAGCGCGTCTGTTTCGCTCGAACACAAGAATCACAAAATTTAGGATTCGTTGCAAGAGACTTTAAAGAATGAATGTTCTTCAACTTTCCATCTGATGCGTGCCCTAAACGTCTATGCCATAAAGCGGAATCACCAACCGCAGCTAGGGCAGTCCCATTGATTTTCATTGGATCTAGGTAGTACAAACCATTATAATATCTACCCACTCCAATCAGCTTCTTCGAGAGTGAGCCCTGTAGTGTACAAAAATCACGGAAAAAAATGAACACACAATTTAATTCATTTGTAAGGCGGCTAACTGAGAGCAGATTGCAATGAAATTCTGGAATAAATAAGACTCGATCAAGAAACAGGCCGTTTCCCAAATCAACTCGGCCAATGGAGTGAACTGAAACTATTTCTCCATTCGGTATTTTCACGGGAGGTTCCGAACAGGCTGGCACTATATCAATTAATATATCGATGCAATATGTAATATGTTCGGTTGCTCCTGAATCAATAATCCAAGATCGTGTTGAATGTCCCACCATACTTGCCACGTTAGCCGATGTAGTCGGCGATGATCCAGCGCCACTTTGAAACTCACCTTCTTTCCCAAAAGGTTCTTCAAGGTCCATCAAGATTTTGCCATCAACGAAATCAAAATCGTTCTTGGCATGGAGGGAATCTGTCATGTTATCAACCCAATTACTACAATTGATGTCTTTCAACAACGCTCCGGCGAATATATCTTCGGGTTTATCGGAGGGGTGTAGAAAACACGGGGACATGGAATCAATGGTGACAGAAATCAGATCAGCCGTCGATTTGGTGCTACAATCGCCGCTCTTCTCGACCGTCTTCTTGCCGTCAGCCATGCCAAATTGCAGCGGAAAGGAAAAGGAACGTTATTATCGTGAGCAAGTTATCACGATAACCGCTCTGATACCATGATAAATTGAATGAACAGAGAAGACATCAAAACTGTATATTTCTGAAATTGGCTCTTCAATATGCGTATTACAAGTATATATATAATATGAGATGCAGCCCTAACACAATTGGGCCTGCAAACATAATAAGGCACATGGGCCGAGGCAAATAACCCCAAATAACAAAGCCCAGTCTCAACATATATATATAAATAAAAAAATATAATTTTGTCCATTGTTGCAACTCTAAATATAAAAAAGATTGATATATTTTTTTTTTATATAACATGATAACTTTATATGTACCTTTTCACCACTATCTGTTGTAACTCTAAACAGAGGTCTGGTACTTGAGTCAACATCTCTTAGTACTTACATCATATGTAAAGTTTGCACACTTAATGGTAGAAGGAATGAAGGAATGAAATGGACAACATATTGTGCACAAAAATATATAACAGCGAACGAGGGTTGTACTGATAAATGTGTAACCTGCAAATATCTTTAAGTATCGAACTTGTTGAGGGCAGTCGCCTAGTATAAAGACAACATCTCCTAGTCTTTGTATAACTGTTCATGGTTCAATTCATGTCCAAACAATTCATAATCAAGCAAACCCTTCCAAAAAGTGGTTTAGTATCAGAGGGAAAGAATGTAAGAAAGAAAGACCAATTGTATTCCTCCTCGAGTCTTTTTTTGTGCATGCTCTGAAGTCAAGTACATAGTTTGGTCATGAATTGGATGAACGACCTGAAAGTAAGAGATAATCACACAACAAGTTAGTACAAGTTATTAACATCTAAACAATTATGGTAGCAGTACTATTAGCAATCAATAAATTTATATCCAATAAATCATTAGTAATATCACATAAATCTGATTGTACATGAAACCCTGATTAAGGAGTATATAGTTAGAACAAAAAGTATTTTCCTCAAGAATCATTGTATTCCACAATAAGGGGGAAAAGAAGGGAAAAATGAGTCGATGATAATAATCTACCACACTTAACTTCTTTCATTTGCATATAAAAATACACACAATATTAAATTCTGTTGTGACAGAATAGGATTATAGAGCATGAACAAGAAACGTAAAGAAGACAAGTGATTTACGTGGTTCACCAATGAATTGGCTACGTCCACGGGCAGAGAGGAGAACGGATTTTATTATCAATTAGGGTTATAGATTACAGATCTCAAAGACCATATATATAGCACTGAGAAGTGTGTGATTCAAGGCATATCAACAAATTCAACTTTCAGTTTTTTGAACATCAGCAAAACTTGTTGTATGACAATCTATACAAATATATCACAACTATGGAACTCTTAAGAAAAATACATTATTAATAATTCAATTTACGCTGTCACAAATAGAATATAATTTTCAGTTTCTTGATGATGATGAAACCAATGGAACTTAAGACATTAAATTACCTCCAACGGCAGATTACAGTGAATATGCATGAATTCGTTAAAGTGCCTTTTGAGATATTCCTTTAGTTTAGGAACATCTTGCTGTCTAAAGATGTCCCAAAGAGCTCCACTCTCAGCATCATCAGAACCAGCACCAATCCCTCAAGTTAATTAATTTCCTATCCAACCAGGCTATAATAGAATATACAAATAGACAGAATAAGAGTAACAAGAAAAAGAATTTAGTAATGTTGTCTCTTTGAGATATCAACGTAGTCACCTACTTTACTTTTGGGTACTGTAGGTCCCGAAGATGAGTTAATATCGAGGGAAGCTAAAGAAAATGTCTAGAGGGGGGTGAATAGACTTTTCTAAAATCTTTCGATATATCAGAATTACAATATGCGGAATACAGAAATTAATAATGAGCCCAATTAAAGTTTATACTCAATCTTATAAATTCGAGAACTTTGTTCTATACTCAACTTGTCTTGTTCAGTTATGTGTGTAAACAATTAAGCAATTAAACAAAACAGTAAAGTAATCAACACAAATAATTTATAGTGGTTCGACAACTTGTCTACGTCCACTCTCACAACCCAGTTGTGATGTTTCCACTAACTCTTCCAATCGAGTACAAAGTGTGAGTTCTTGTTCTTTTGAGTCCCAAGAAAAAGACTTAGATCTTCTAAGACTATACCACCAGATATGTCTACGATCTTACTAGAAATTTAACAAGTATCTAGCAACTTGAAAATAACAAACAGAAACTAAAAACTTATTCAGTAGCAGTCTTCTGGTTTCTTCACTTGTCTTCTGAACTTGCTTTCTGAACTTCAACTCTGAGAGTAACTTGCTTCAGTATTTCTTCAGTATGTAGCTTATCAGTATTCAGTGGTGCAGTAGTCTTCAATCGATAAATACTATGAAGTATTTATAAACTTCTGAAATCAAGAACTTAGTTAGTTGTAACCAACTCTTCTTGAAAACTAACTTGTAACTGCATCTTCTTATCCATCCACGCGTTTCAGTTAATTAGTTATTTCTAACTAACTCTTTTAATCTTATCTTTATACGCGCTTCATCTTTACTTCAAGTTATCTTGTCTTGTTGAGTCTTGTAGACCACTTGTCTTGAGTAGTAGACTTCATTCTTCTTGTCTAGTCTGGTCTTCTTGTGCGATCTTCAACAGTAGACTATTCTAAATCTAAAAAGACTATTACATTACTTTAAGCTCTTCTGAATTATAAAGCTTAGTCAACTTAGAAATCTATACAATGAATCTATCTATTACATACGAAAATCAATGAGCTCTATACAATGATTATTATAGCTCAATAACAATCTATATAGTTAAAATAACCAAATATGAAGTACTTATAAATCGTACTTATCTTTTAATCTTTGAACAATACTTTTCTTTCAAATGTGAACTCTACTGGTCTGTTCAAGATGACTCATGTTAACTAGACTAGATCAGTCAACACTTAAAAAAAATCAAACTACTTTTGGCTTATCAAAACTTCATCTTATCTTTTATTCATCAACTAGGACTTGTTTCAGGATTCATATCCCAACAATTTCCCCCTTTTTGATGAAGCCAAAACTACTTGAATAATTTCTCAATAGTAGACTAGTTAAGTAGTTATCTTGTCTTCACATCAAATAGTACTTTATATTTTCATTCATTCAAAAATACCAGTAGATATTACACATACCAAAAGTAATCAGAGCAAAAAAAAAACAAAGTACCAGAGTAATTATACTAATCTGAAAGAGTACCTCCTTCTAGGTTAGGAACACAGAATGCGTTTAGGAGCCTCTTGTGAATAATAGCAATATGGTCTTCGTCTTCAATCTTCTCTTTATCCAGTAGCTCTTCTTCAAATATCTTGATCTGATTAAGATCAACTCTCTTACCTGAGCTTGTCATAGGACATTTCCACTTTGGAAATACAGGAACAAGAATATTGAAATTGGCTCCAGCAGATATCCTTAAGATCAGGTTCCATAGCATCTTGTTCTGACCTTCCATGAATTTGTCGAACATAGAATACAACTCGTCTGGACTTTCAGAATCACCATACTTACGAATAATCCAATGATCAAGTTCCCATTGCTTCTTCACTTTCATCCATTCAGTTTGATGTTCTCTATCTATGAAGTAGTCAATGAACTGATCTTCCATCTGATCTTCATCTGCCTTCAGCTTCTGCAAACTTTCAATGTGATTTCCAATCTTCTTCTTGTTTGCATAATGACTTTCATCATTAAGATCAACAACTTTCTGTTTCTTCACAACTGTTGTTGTCTCAGCTTCTTTCGGCTCTTCAATAACAATAGATTTTCTCTTTGATACCAGTCTTGTCTGAACCTCTGCTTCAGGAGTAGCAACACCCTTGCCTTTCTCCTTCTTCTTCAACTCATCTGCTTCAGCTTTAGCTCGATCAAGATCTGCAGTTTTAACCAATTTGCCTCTGCCTCTCTTAGGCCTTCTAAGATCTTGCATAGCTTCTGCAGCTTCTTTCGCTTCTGGTTCAGCACTAGACTTAACTTTCTCACCTTCAGTAGCTTCAACTCTTGCTTCAACTCTACTTGTCTCTTCCCCCTTTTGGCTTCATCAGTCGCCTTGAGAGAGAAAAGAGAAGTGAAACGAGTCATCTCTTCAAACATAGCTTGCTTCATCAGGTTTGTAGCTCTTTCTATCTGCCTTTGATGAGAACCATCTTGACTCAACTTGTCCAGCTTGGTTGCTACCAACTCCAACTTTTGAGTAGACAAGTTCAACTCATTCTTAAAATGTGTTGCACTCAATCGCAATTTCCTGTTCTCTTCAGTCATAGCATTTATAATCTCTCTTGCTTGAGCTAGCTGATCATAAGCTTCCTTCCTTTGAACATCAGCAATCTCAATTTTGGCTCTGTAGACTCTTTCCATTTTCCTGGATTCAGTAGCTAAGACACGAGCAAAATCGACTGAGCTCTTCTCTGAATATGCAACTTGATTCTGGAGAAATTCTTCAATTTGATTGAACATCTCTTGCCTGAAGTCATTATCCAACTGATTAACCTCATTCATAATCATCTCTTTTGAACTTGTCACAAGGACACTGTTTTGTTCAACAAGAGTCTTCTTGAGCTCGGATTTGAGAAATTCATCAATAGATGACTTGATGACAGCTTTCAGATCGTTCTTCAATTCATCTACGGAGGCAGCTGGGATGGCTTAAGAGGATTGTCCAACTTCAACATGAGTAGCCTCTTCCATAATCTCATCTTCAGCAAGAGATATAACTTCAACCAACTGACCTTCTGGAGCAGTAGCTAAGACCTCGTCTTCCACTACTTCAGCTTTAAGATCAACACTTCCAGCAATGGCCTTCAGACTAGGCAAAGGACAATAAGGCACCATAGCTAACTTAGCTTCCTTAGACATCCTTTCAGCATCAGCCAAGTCCCTTTTCAACAAGGCGTGCAGCTTCTCCATGTATCCACAAATTTCGGTGGGAAGCAATAAATCAGTATATCGATTGATAAAAGCAAAGTCTGACCTTGGACTGTCAGCATGTTCCACTTGGAATCTGAACACAATGCCTCTCAATTGGTCTGAGACATTGTCTATCTCTACTACAGGATCAGTAGACTGAATCTCCTCAGCTGGTGTAGCTTCAACCATCACTTCGTCTTCAACAAAGTCGGTCTCTGAAACTTGAACACCCACATCAAATTGTGATTCCGAACACAATAGATCATCATAGATACCCAATAATCTCTTCGCAAGAGCAGTAAGGGCGTGAGATGGAAATAACTCTGAGTGGTCTCGAACACCACTGTTCTCCTTTTGTTCCATCTCCCAATCCATAAAGTTTGAAATTACACCCTTTCCTAGGATGACTTCAAACAAATCGTCCGTTGCAGACTTCTTCAATGCAACCCAAGTGCATATTCTTAGAAGCTTCTCGAACTGCTCTGACGAATAGTCGACTGCGATAGATGAGAGCTGCTTCTTCAAATTATTGTTCATCTTCGAACGGACTCTCTTTTCTCTTAAACACATGGGGTAGTAGACCAAGGATTCGAATCTATGTTCAGAAGGAGTCTGAGCAGGTGGGGTCCCTGTCTCAGTTGTTGCAGTGGCAACTGGTGTAATTTCTGAACTAGATGGGATAGAGGGTTCAACATTTTCTGTTGAAGGTAAGGATAAAATTTGGTATGTGGTCTCTCGGGGCTTTGATGTGTCTAGGTTTGGTGTGACAACTGTCGGAGTATCAGTTGTGTCCATTATGGGAGTGTTTGGGGGTAGGCTGGCTCTCAGCGGGTGTGCTGCCAACACTTGCGAGGATGAGGAAATAGGTCTGGGCCTAGATCGATGTGATCTAGCCTTGGTTTGAACAGAAGAGAGAGAGAGAGAGGAATTGAAATAGGTTGAGAAGATGTACCAACCTGAATACTCGACTCTTTTGGTGGAGTGGGCGACCCAACTCGCACGAGTGTATATAGTTCAGGAACTTGAGCACTTGGCTCTTTCACTTGTGCGGACTCCTCTTCCGACAGAGTTTCTTCAGAGTCATCTGCACTAGACGAGTGTTGTGCAACTTCCTTAGACTCCTCTTCAACTGACTCATCTTCCGAAGAACCAGACGCGGCAGCATACGGCAAAGCTTCCATGGGGTCAATCTGAGCTTGCCTAGGTGCAGCTGGCCTAGCAACAGCCTGCTTTCTCAAGGCCTCCTTTTTCAAATAAAATTTCAAAGGATGGAATGGCTTTCCCTTACTCCATTTCGTCTCGTTTGGCATTAATAATGGAAAAAGAATGCTTAGCTTGTTTCCATATCCAACCACATTCGATACCACCCAATTACAAGTGTCGGTGTCCACCCGAACACTTCTTTCAAAGTAGATTATCCGATCAGCGATAAGTTTGAACCAATTTCCTTCGGTAATACCATCATAAATGGCAGCCATTACCCTTGCTTTTCCCAAAGTTACAGAATCATGGGAACTAGTGGCGCATAGCAAAATTTTGCTGGCTATGTCCAATAGGGTGCGATACTTCTCTAGGAGTTCCATCTTCTTGACGGCAGGGAGCTTACCATCTGGTTTCAGCCTTAACTTCCTTCCGCAAAAGATAGACAACTATCTTGTTTCTTGCCCGATTGCGTAATTCTCCACATCAATTGTTCCAATTGGCAATTTCAGATGCTCGAACACGGCTTCTCGAGTGATTTCCACTCGACTTCCACCTACAAAAGATTCAATCACATCTCCTTGTCTGGTGGCGTTGGCATAGAACTCTAACACCTCCTCCTCCAAGACGACTTGAGAAAACGCCTCCAAATAAGGTTTCAGACCACATCTGCTACATTTGGATAGAATCTTTGCGTTTCCATCTGTGTGTTTACCTTTGAAGAACACAGACGGTTCAACATGCACTTTGTTTTCGGCGATGTATCTGCCTAGGTCGAACCTAGCCTGCATGTTAGTTCTCACATCGAAAATAGATCGAATCGACATAGTGATAGTCTGGGTAAGAACAAATAACTTGGAATTGCAAGAAAAACAAATGCTTGAGAGTAGGGGAGTTTAAAAATTTGTGGGGCAAGTCGTGTGAAGGTGTTGGGTTTTGTTCAAAACTGAATTTTTGATCCAATGGCCAAGATTAAAGAATTAGATCCAACGGTTGGGGCCTTTGGTATTCAGTTACGGAATCGAGAATATTATGTGATTTGATATTGTAAAATTTGGAATCCGCCTCTTCTATTAGTTAGGTCAGGGGAGTGTACTCATCCGACCTTGTATAGTAGAGTAGTGTGCAAACTGGGTATATACACGTCATTAAAATGGGAGTGTATGAATCCAATTCTAGGGTTTTCCAACTTTAGCATTATCGAATTACCATAATACCCTTAATTCGTTTTGATTAAACACTTAACATATTTAAATCAAAGGAACACTTATCTTGTCTGTTCGAGTCCATCCAGAACAGACGAGTAGACTTATGAACACAAGACGAGTTCCTCCTTCGCCTGTGCTAGTCTATTCTTGAACGTCGAATGACTTTCATGTACCTATCTTATCATATACACCGTGTAATCGTAGGTACAAGTAGAGTAAAATAAATAAGATGAATATCAATCTAAAGCAATGATCAAGGTTTCGAACAAGATGACTTTTAACAAACATAAGAGTCAACATAAGGATATTTAAGAAATCATAGATTCCCCCTTAAATGTGTATTCCCTTATTATTACCCTCAGCTTTACCAGCTTCCTCATTGGGTTGTTTGGTCATCTAGTCTAGCCTTGTATACTTATCTGTTGTGTGAGTAGTCAAGTGCTCTGTTCTTGTCTCCTTATTTGTTTGATGTACCTGACTGGTTAGTACATGTCTATAGGCAAGTAGGGTCTAGATCAATTAGCCCTAAACTAATGCATAACTCACGAAATCGTGCTTCAGCTAATGGTTTTGTGAAAATATCAGCTCTTTGAAAATCAGTATGAATCTTTTCCATGCGAATGTCCTTCTTTTCTACATGATCACGTATGAAATGATGCTTCACATCAACATTCTTACAACGTGTGTGCAAAACAGGATTTTGTGTAATGGCAATGGCACTATTACTATCACAGAAAATAGGAACATTTGATTCATGTATGTTGTAATCTCTAAGCTGTTGCATGAGCCAGAGTAGTTGACTACAACAACTACCAGCAGCCATGTACTCGACCTCGGTAGTAGAGGTAGCTACACTAGTCTGCTTTTTCGAAAACCATGAAATGAGTTTTGTGCCTAAGAATTGACAAGAACCAGATGTAGATTTCCTATCTATTCTACAGCCTCCAAAGTCTGAGTCTGAGTAGCCACTTAAGGACAGAACATCATTTGTGGGATACCATATACCACGATTGATGGTCCCTTTCAAATATTTCAAGATCCTTTTAGTGGTTTCCTTGTGACTTTCCTTTGGATTGGCTTGGAAACGAGCACAAACACCAACAGAGAATGCAATGTCTGGTCTACTAGCAGTTAGATACAGTAGAGAACCAATTAATCCACGATAATAAGATTGGTCAGCACATTTACCGCGTTCATCATGATCCATTCTGTAAGTTGGTTGCATCGGTACGCCAGAAGACTTACAAGTCTTAATCCCATACTTGTCTAGAAGATTTCTAGTGTACTTCGCCTGATTTATGAAAATCCCTTCTGGGGTCTGTTTTACTTGAAGACCAAGAAAGTAATTCATTTCACCCATCATGGACATCTCAAATTTACTTTGCATGAGTGTTGAAAAACTTTCACTCAGCTTTTTGTTAGGTGACCCAAAAATGATGTCATCTACGTAAATTTGAACGAGTAAAATGTCTTTCCCTTCTTGTCTTCTGAACAAGGTTCTATCGACCTTGCCCTTAGTAAAACCATTTTCCAATAGAAAGAGAGAGAGAGAGAGAGAGAGAGAGAGAGAGAGAGAGAGAGTATCATACCATGCTCTTGGAGCTTGCTTTAGTCCATATAAGGCCTTCTTCAATCTGTACACCTGGTCGCCTTTGACTTCGAAACCTGGAGGTTGTTCAACATACACTTCTTCCGCAAGAATACCATTAAGAAATGCACTTTTAACATCCATTTGATATACAGTAAACTTCATGTGGGCATCATATGCAAGGAACAATCGAATGGCTTCTAGTCTAGCAACAGGAGCATATGTTTCATCATAGTCTATGCCTTCAGCTTGTGAATAGCCTTGGGCTACTAGTCTAGCCTTATTCCTAACGACTACATCATTCTCATCTTTCTTATTTTTGAAAATCCATCGAGTGCCAACTACATTATGATGTTTAGGCCTATCGACAAGTTCCCAGACGTCGTTACGAACAAACTGGTTCAACTCGTCTTACATAGCGATGATCCAATTACTATCAGCCAATAGGAGTGTTCAAAAAAAAAACCGGACCGGAAAAATGACCGGAACCGGACCGGACCGGACCGGAACCGGACCGACCGGTTAGATTCCGGTCCGGTCTCCGGTCCGGCAAATTTTGGATTCCGGTCTTCCGGTCCGGACCGGTTTGGACCGGAATTTTTTTTTAAAAAATTTTTTTTTTAATTTTTTTTTTTTTTACTAATGCACTCTCAATTATTTTTCAAAACCAAGTAATTGGTGAAAATGTGTTGAGATCTATTACATTTTTTGCAAATATATAATTTAATAAACATATTTAATTTTTTTTAGGGTCAAAAGATCATTAATAATAATGTAAATAAAATTCACATTGGCGTAATGAAGAACAAACACTTTAATTTTCATACACAAATTCATCAATATTGTTCTTGCTTCCATAAACTTAAAAAAAAAAAAATTAAAAATTAAAAAAAAAAAAAAAATCCGGTCCAACCGGTCCAAACCCGGACCGGATTAATTCCGGTCCGGTCTCCGGTCC
The DNA here is from genome assembly GCA_963675135.1 of Galeopsis tetrahit. NCBI lineage: Eukaryota > Viridiplantae > Streptophyta > Magnoliopsida > Lamiales > Lamiaceae > Galeopsis > Galeopsis tetrahit. Next base: position 61,179,066 of record OY776132.1, read on the forward strand.
GTAAAATTTTATAATTCCGGTCCCGGTCCAAACCGGTCCCGGTCCGGTCCGGTTCTGGACCGGTGCACACCCCTATCAGCCAATGCCTCTTTAACAGTGGTAGGCTCGATAGCAGAGAGGAAACAACACCAGCAAAACATAGTTGGACTAGGTTGTTCTTGCGACTCAAAGAGTTGTCGTCTAGTCTTCACACCAACAGTAGAGTCACCAATAATATTTTCAGTATCATACGCAGATTTCCATGTTTTTTCTATTCTTAACAGTAGCACTATCATCATCTATATCATGTACAACATCATGCATATCGACATCTTTTGTATCATCAACAGATTTACCAGGAGTAGTAGAGTCAACTAGAGCAGGCATGTCAGTTGGTCTAGAAGACTTACCTTGAGCACTTACATTCTCTTTGTCATCAGACTCGAGAGCTTTCATGAATGGATTGTAGGCTTGAACAGATTCATATACCTCTGAATCTTTGTCAGATTCGATCGATAGCTCAGTAACTTTCTCACTGATCTTGTTGACAGATGAGTCATGTCGAGATTCATCGAAAACCACATGTGGTGTTTCTTCCACACAAAGAGTTGAGTAGTTGAATACCCTAAATGCCTTGCTAGTCGAGGAGTATCCTAAGAATATCCCCTCGTCTGCTTTGGCATCGAAAGCATTCAACTTGCTCTTTCCATTGTTATGGATGAAACACTTACAACCAAATATATGGAAATATGAAATGCAGGGTTTTCTACCTTTCCAAACCTCATAAGGTGTCTTGCCTAGAGCTTTGTTGATCGCGCTTCTGTTTTGTGAGTGGCATGCAGTATTGATAGCTTCTGCCCAAAACTTTTGAGGCGTGTTGTACTCGGCTATCATGGTTCTACAGGCTTCTTTGAGGGTTCGATTCCTTCTTTCTGCTACACCGTTTTGTTGTGGTGTCCTGGCTGCACTAGTAAGATGCTGGATACCACGTTTAGCACAGAAATCTTTGATATAGCAATTAATGAACTCAGTTCCTTTGTCACTACGAATCTTGACAATGGACTGGTTCTTCTCAACTTGTAACTTCTTCAACAGTTCAGGCAGAAGTGTTTGTGTATCACTCTTCTTGTGTAGGAAGACTACCCAAGTAAACTTAGAATAGTCGTCTACAACAACAAGAGTGTACCTTCTACCATTCAAGGTTGGAGGAGTTATCGGACCATGAAGATCCATATGTAGGAGTTCTAGAACTCTACTAGTTGAGAGAGTAGGAATTGACTTAAAAGAACCTTTCACCTGTTTACCCTGTTGACAAGTCGTGCATACATGTGACTTGTAGTAAACTTCATTGGGAATACCTTCTACAAGGTAATCTCTGGCTATCTTGTTAAGAACCTTAAAGTTTAGATGACAGAGGCGTCTATGCCAGAGCCAGCCAAGTTCTTTAGGATTCTTAGTAAGTAGACAGGTGTCCCTCGGACAACTGTTCCAATTCACTATGTACACACTTCCTTGTCTTACGCCGACTAGTAGGACTGTGTGTGTCCTTTTGTCAATGATTTCACATTTGCGGCTTTTGAACTGCACCTTGTATCCACGATCACAAAACTGTGAAACAGAGAGTAGATTGTATTTCAAACCTTCAACATATGAGACATCTTGTATCTCTACGTCTCCATTCCGGATGTAACCAAATCCTTTAGTGACAGCAGTGGAGCTATCACCAAATATCACTTTTGGTCCTTCTTGGTACCAGTCATGTGGTGTGAACAACCACTGTCTATGTACCAGATTTCTCCTACTGAGCCACCCTTCTTATACAAGTCAAGTCGACCCTGCAATGAAGATATTCAATAATTTATGTACCCATTTGTTTATTGGGGTCCTTGGGGGTTAGTCGTGTTCAGAGGAATCCAAATATACATTGGAGTCTTGAACAAGTTCGATCTCTTAAGCTTTCGCCCATACTTGTTACAAAATAAGACCTTGTTGTCCTTCTCTGTCCTATCATTCGAGTTTGGGTCTACTCGTTGGAGATAGCCTTTCGACTTGATCTCTACTTGAGCAGGCACTGGTCTATGATAGTCAGAGTAGGGTTTATATGCATTAGGTCCATACGGTTTAAAGACGTGTTTGGGTCTTTCCTCACTAATAATATCATATGACAAAGGTGGAGGATATAGGACAACTTGTGTACGATATTTTGGAGCTTCTTGTCTAGGTCTAGACAAGTAGAGCTGAGACTGCCTTATGAAAGGAGGTCTAGGCTCTTGTCGTCTAGTCTGTACTTGTCTAGTACTCGTCTCCTCAGGATACCAGTCCTCGTATCTGACCTGATTGGGTCGTCCACGATTAGTGGTCCTTTGAAGATTAGTTCTAGGTGGAACAGGCTTGTTGTTACCATTCCTTTTACCTCCCTTGGTAATCGGAATGTTAACTCGAACTTGTTTAGGTACAGTACCTTTAGATGGAGTACCAATATTGTATATCATTGGTCCTTTTCCTTTATCATTTGGCAAAAGTCTTGCGTTAGTAGTAGTAGGGTTCTTAATGACTCGAGTAGACGAGCTAGATGACTCAGCACCTATACCAGTCTTGTCACCTGGATCTCTATACCTATCTGACAATTCAAGGTTAATCTTTGAGGAGTTAACCAGGTCAGTAAGCTTGAGATCTAATGTGACAACCTCGGTCTCTAAGAACTTATTACGTTCTTCAAGTCTATTGCACTTGCTCTTTAAAACATTGAATTCATTTCTCTCAGTTGCATGTGTCTTAAGTAGGTCTTGATATAACCTGTCTGTCAATGCACACTTTTCTTTGAGTTGTCTCAACTCTTCAGTCAAGCGTTCATTTAGGACTGTTACATTGGGATCTACTTTTGACTGAGCTTCCTTAAGATCAATGATTTCTTGTTTTAATGCAATGTTCTCATCACTGACTTCGATGAATACTTGGTTAGCAAGTAGAAGGTCGTCTTCAACAGCACTAGTAGAGTGCTGCAGACTACTTCCTACTTCACTACTAGCAGTGTCACTTTCATCAGTATCAGAATCATCACAAGATTGAAAAGAAGTAGCAGATGATACCTCTTGGTCGATTTTAGCCATGCAGCATAGGCCATCATCTACTATGAATGCTTCGTCGTGGTCTTGATCAGATGGGTAGCTAGATAAGGACGATGGCAACTCGTCTGAATCCGAATCAGAGTCATCATTGGCCATCATTGCCTTCTTGCCATGGTTGTATCTTCTTTCCCTTCGAGCTTTACGTTCTTCTCTATCGTCAGTGCTCAGGTCTGGACATTCATAAATGTAGTGACCTGTCTTTTCACAGTTATAGCACAAGAGATCATTAGTAGCCTTTTTAATAGGAGATTTATCCCTACGCTTATCACGTCTATCAGAACGCTGAATCTTCCTATCGTCAGACTCTCTATCTCGCCTATTACCTTTCGAGACTTTGTCTCTCCTTTCGGACGAGTTTCGGTCTCGTCTGGTCTCAGACGAGTTCTTAGAAGTAGACGCTCTATGATCCCTATAGAACTTCTTGTATCTTCCGAAACGTTTATTCAGCCTATCAAACTTTCTAACCATGAGGCTCACCTGATCCTTCAGGCTAAGATCAGTATCTAACTCGTCTTTTACAAAGGCAGACTTAGTTTTAGACTTAGACCTGTCTACCTTAGTGGACTTAGACGAACTAGACTTAAAGGCAACGTTCTTAGACACTGTATGTTCTCTGTCACTACTGACTACGGGTTCATCTTCGTCTAAATCAAACTCATGGGCTTTAAGAGTTTGAAACATGGTCTCTGCACTCCACTTGTCTATGTCTTGGGTATTCTTAACAAGCATCTTTACCATTTTCCATCGAGGATCTAGGCTCTTAAGAATCCTAAGATTGATTTCACGAGGAGTATAGGTTTTACCAAGAACTTCAAGATCATTCATAATCTTAGTAAAACGAGTATCCAGCTGGTCGATAGTTTCGCCAGCTTTCATCCGAAATGATTCAAATCTTTGGACAGCAGTGGATAATTTGCTCTCTTTGATCAGGGATGTCCCTTCACAAATGATAGCTAATCTGTCCCACATCTCTTTGGCAGTTTTACATTTTAACACTTTTCCTAGATACTCGTTAGGAAGAGTGTGTAAGATGTAATTCTTTGCCAAACTATCCAAATTATTTTGACGCATTTCTTCTGAGGTTAGATCAGACCTTGGTTTCTTGACGAGCGTGCCAATTGTTTTGTCTTTGTCAAGATTAGCAGTATTTGGGACCATTGTCACGATCGGACCCTCGGTCACAACAGAGATCATTAGATCGTGCGTGGAGCTGAAAATCGCTTCCATTCGCAGCTTCCAGTAGTCGTAGTCCTGAACCTGGAACTTGGGCAACTTATTAGCACTTATTTCAAGAGACATATTGAGTAAGTAGATTAGTGCTAATCAGTTTTATGATCAAGAAGCAGATAAGTCAAGAACAGGGAGCAAGAAACATATATAACAAGAATGTTGATCAAGAACACGTAAGCAAATACAAACACGAACCAAGACTTCACCCTAAGTCTTAAGTCGGTTATCAAGAAACAGCAGTTCGTAAACTACTGCTCTGATACCACTTGTAGGTCCCGAAGATGAGTTAATATCGAGGGAAGCTAAAGAAAATGTCTAGAGGGGGGTGAATAGACTTTTCTAAAATCTTTCGATATATCAGAATTACAATATGCGGAATACAGAAATTAATAATGAGCCCAATTAAAGTTTATACTCAATCTTATAAATTCGAGAACTCTGTTCTATACTCAACTTGTCTTGTTCAGTTATGTGTGTAAACAATTAAGCAATTAAACAAAACAGTAAAGTAATCAACACAAACAATTTATAGTGGTTCGACAACTTGTCTACGTCCACTCTCACAACCCAGTTGTGATGTTTCCACTAACTCTTCCAATCGAGTACAAAGTGTGAGTTCTTGTTCTTTTGAGTCCCAAGAAAAAGACTTAGATCTTCTAAGACTATACCACCAGATATGTCTACGATCTTACTAGAAATTTAACAAGTATCTAGCAACTTGAAAATAACAAACAGAAACTAAAAACTTATTCAGTAGCAGTCTTCTGGTTTCTTCACTTGTCTTCTGAACTTGCTTTCTGAACTTCAACTCTGAGAGTAACTTGCTTCAGTATTTCTTCAGTATGTAGCTTATCAGTATTCAGTAGTGCAGTAGTCTTCAATCGATAAATACTATGAAGTATTTATAAACTTCTGAAATCAAGAACTTAGTTAGTTGTAACCAACTCTTCTTGAAAACTAACTTGTAACTGCATCTTCTTATCCATCCACGCGTTTCAGTTAATTAGTTATTTCTAACTAACTCTTTTAATCTTATCTTTATACGCGCTTCATCTTTACTTCAAGTTATCTTGTCTTGTTGAGTCTTGTAGACCACTTGTCTTGAGTAGTAGACTTCATTCATGTTGTCTAGTCTGGTCTTCTTGTGCGATCTTCAACAGTAGACTATTCTAAATCTAACAAGACTATTACATTACTTTAAGCTCTTCTGAATTATAAAGCTTAGTCAACTTAGAAATCTATACAATGAATCTATCTATTACATACGAAAATCAATGAGCTCCATACAATGATTATTATAGCTCAATAACAATCTATACAGTTAAAATAACCAAATATGAAGTACTTATAAATCGTACTTATCTTTTAATCTTTTAACAATACTTTTCTTTCAAATGTGAACTCTACTGGTCTGTTCAAGATGACTCCTCTTAACTAGACTAGATCAGTCAACACTTAGAAAAATTCAAACTACTTTTGGCTTATCAAAACTTTATCTTATCTTTTATTCATGAACTAGGACTTGTTTCAGGATTCATATCCCAACAGGTACCATTAATACAACTAAAATAAGAGGAAAAACAGACAAAAACCCAGTAATCATTTCAACATATAATTAGGCATAACATAAATACGTGAAAGCAAAATTATAAGTTTTTTTAAAATGAAAAATGCAACCCCCTAAGATTTAGAAGAATGGTCTGCATTGATGAAGGGTCCACTACTATAATGAAGGTCATCGGTGGTGGGAGATGCTCCATTAAGCATCGCATGAGGTAGAAGTATTCTCACGATGGCCGAGCCGACAACAAGATCTAAGGTTAGATAGGATACAAATCACATAACTCTGAGTGTACCACATGAAATTCACGAAACAACACAAACAAAAACAAATTTTGCCCTAGCTTTTTTTAGTATTGGGGGTAAAAAAAAAAAACATTAACCAAAAAAAGTAGATGAATTACAACCCTAACCTGAAATATATTCAACAATTTTCCAATAATTAATGCTGAATGGGAATTAGCGGTAAACGAGGAATTGATGAACGCCAGGGAGCTTCAACCGATTGAAGTGAAAGAGGATTAACACGCCATGAAATCGGAGGAGGAGAAAATGAAGAAAATTCGAATTTATCAATTGCGGTTCTTATTTTTGTTCTTGGCGCGCGGGATATATTTGGGCTCTTTTGTTTTTATTTTTTCTCGATAATCATATCCTTTATTTCATTAAAAATAGGTACGAATAACAAAATCGTGGGTTTAATGTGTTTTTTTTTTTTTTGATATCTGGGTTTAATGTGTTTAAAAAAATAATTTTGATTTTATATTGTTAAAATAATTTATATTAGTAATTAAAAAAACATAAAATTAAAATAAGGCTAGTAATACACTATTTGTAATGTCATATTAATACTGTGATAATAGGCCATAGAATAGTGTAGTTTTAGGACATGCGAATCAAGTATACCGGTAGACAGGTTTTCATTACATTATTTATATAGTGTACTTAATTTAATGTAGTAATATACTTTTTTTCTTGTATTTAATGTTGGGATATGAATTCTACACAAAGTCCTAAGTGATGAATGAATATATAAGTTTTGATGGCCAAAAAACAACTTGAATAATTAAAAAAAAAAAGTTTAGCTGATTTTGTTAAGGAAGTCATCAAGTAAAGATATTATCTAAATGAAGTTATAAACATTGTAATAGGTACATAAGCTAAGTTGTATAGAGCTTATATATAATTGATGTAATTAGTCTTAGGCTGACTAAACTGATAAAGCTTAAAGTAATGGTTAGTTAGCTAGATTAGCTCAGGATAGAGAATATGTCTAGAAGTCAAGAAGAGCTGGCCAGAAGACTAGACCAAAGCCGAAGACAAGAAGACCTACGCAAGCTGACTTAAGGAAAATCATAAGACTTACATAAGATAAGCTAAGTTAGAAGGAAGCGGAAATTTCTAAGTACAGAAAAGGAAGTCTGAATTAAAGAAGGATAAAAAGGAAGTTATAAACAGACATAACTAAAGTAACTGAATCAAGAAACAGTTAAAGAGCAGTTACAAACAGTTTTATAGTTAATTCCAAGAAAGGTTAGTTATTCCAACAAACTACCTTGAGGATTAATATCTATAAATAGAGAATGATCTTCATGCAGAAAAGACTATTGAAACACTGAAGTCTTAGAAGCATTCAAGCGAATCAAAGCAAGAAAACTCGCAGAGTTCAAAGAAGATCAAGATCAAGCCCAGTTTGAAGAAGACGACACAAGAAGGCTTAGATTTCTGAAAGAGAAGTTTTTTTTTTTTATTTCAAGTTGAAAGTTCTTGTAAACAAGTGTGCTAATAACTTGTGAAACTACTAGTTGATCGAAGATGCATCTGGTGGTGTATTCGAAAAGATTAAAGTCTTAGACTTGGGAATTAAAACAACAAGAGTGAATTTCACAATTGGATTGTGAGAGTGGATGTAGGCTTATTGGCTGAACCACTATAAATTTTGTGTTGATTTTACAATTTTATTTTTCTTTATAGTTCAAAAGGATTATTCGTATAAACAGTCGGATTAACTATCTAGCTGAGTAGACGAGTAGACTTAAGAACTAGATTACTCAAGAAGTATTTTTCATAATCAAAGAGTGAATATAATAAAAAATGGCTCATATAAAATCCGCACACTACACTAAACAGTATTTGATATAACTTGATTGGTTGTTAGTATACTTGTTGAAAGACTAGCTTACTATAAGACAAGCTGAGTTAGATCAGCTGACTTGACTAAAAATCATATTACTCTAATAATTTTGGAAAAAGTTTAAAAGTCTATTCACCCCTGCCCTCTAAAATTTTACTTCGTCCAATCTCAAAATCACATTTGGGACCAACAATTAACATTTTAAAATGATATAAGGAGATTTTTAGATAGAAAGAGTAATAAATTTGTAGATAGCGAATTAGTCTTTTGCACTCACTACGTCCCTTACCTAAGGATCTATAATCTTTGGACACGGGTTTTAATGTATATATGAAATGTTTAATAGTATTATGAAATATAAGAGTAAGGGTAGTAAAAAATTTCAACTTTATGAGTAATAAATATACTTTTTAGTGTGAAAAAAGTGATGACATTTGATATAATATTGAAATGTTTTGAGGGCATAGTTAAAATGTTATTTTACTATTTTAAGTATAAATCATTAAGTAAGAGACAAAAAAAAAATGATAAAATTAGTTATTAAGTAGGGGACAGAAAGAGTAATAAGTTATCATTTTACGATCAGATTCCAAGTATTTATATGCATGTCATTAATTTGTTGGCATGCTTACAATTAATATACCTTTTAATGAGGATAAATATCCCCTTAGCTGTCTAGATAAACAAGCAAGACATTAAACATTACATTTAACATTGATAACATCACTTTGTGGCTGGATTTGATGACTAGTCCAAGAGTATGCACTAAGGCCCTCCCATTGAGAGGTATTTAGTGGGGAAGATGTTGAGGTGGAGGAGAGAGGTGGATGATGTGGAGGAGGGAAGGGGTTGGAAAAGTTGTTTGGGGAAGTAAGTAACTTCCCCAGGTATTTGTGAGGGGGCGAGTGGGGGCCACTAATTTATATTGAATGGGGGCCACAAATACCTACTTTTTGCTTCATAATTTATATTGAATGGGGACCACAAATACCTACTTTTTGAGGTGGGTTGTTGGGAGAGGATTTTGTGTTTGGGGTAGATGCTGATGTGGCATTGAGGTGTAATTATGTTTCATCATTCTACATAGAATGACTGTGGCGCTGAGGCCTAAGGCCTTCTCCAATGAGGGAAAGTTAACTTGAGGTATTTAGTACTCCACCTCAGCGCCACGTCAGCATCTACCCCAAACACAAAATCCTCTCCCAACAACCTACCTCAAAAAGTAGGTATTTGTGGCCCCCATTCAATATAAATTATGAAGCAAAAAGTAGGTATTTGTGGCCCCCATTCAATATAAATTAGTGGCCCCCACTCACCCCCCACAAATACCTGGGGAAGTTACTTACTTCCCCAAACAACTTTTCCAACCCCTTTCTTCCTCCACATCATCCACCTCTCTCCTCCACCTCAACATCTTCCCCACTAAATACCTCTCAATGGAGAGGGCCTAACAACTTGTACATACGAGGTGAGGTAGATGATGACATGCAATCTTTTTAGAGGCGAGCTAAAGTGGCTCTCCTCTTGTATAAAGTTGTTCGCCAATGTTGACTACGTGGGTTGGCAACTTTGAGGTGGCATGACAGTTGGCAAGATGACCTGGTCGAGATGACATGATGATATGACATAAGTATGGTGTCTTGACTCTAAGTCGTATGTCAAGGTGGTGCAAATGCGACGTGGCTCATTGTCTGGTCCAAAATCAGTGTTGTCGACGTGTCTTCTCTCTATTCACGTGTTGGCTGGGAGTTTTGATGAGGTCATATACTTTGACTGGTAATAAACATAACCATGCTAATATATTACACATGGCGGTGTTGCACAACACCCGATCTAAATCCTATTCCTGGTTGGTAGGGTAGATTAGTTTAAGATATATGAGCAATCAAGTTTAATAGATGTTTGATCAAGTTTAAAATAATTTTTTTATTCAATACGTAAAAATGCACTCGATTGTGTGCATATCAAATGACCAAAAGACATGTCATTTACGAATATATAGTATATATTGATATCGGTAAAGATGGTTGTCCAAATTTCAGATATTCAGAATGTTTTGTAATGATTATTTAACCTTTAATGAATTTTGACCATTGTTTATTCAATTATGGGGGGTATTTTAAACATTTTGAATGAAAATATTACAGCTTAATTTGTCATTTTCTAGATGCCCAGACTCTGGACAGTTAGCACCACCCTATTGAGATATGCATGTAATATGTATTCGTAATCTCAATTTAAATTGATTGCAACTCGTTTCATTAATTTTTATTATAACAAGTCAAGTCACCCTGTCTCGTAAAATGCGATCTGTGAGACCACTTCATAATATATTTGATGATAGATAAAATAACTTGCAGATTTGACATTAATTTAGATTTTCACTAATTTAGGAATTATGAGATTTAGTCTTCTTTGTATTCCTCTAATTTAGGGATCATAATCTCAATTGTATTTTTTTTTTTAAGGTAGAATTACAAGATAGGAATATTGAAATTGCATCTCACGCTCACCTATCTATTACAGATAAACTCTACCAAAGACTCATATTTCAAACTCAATCTTGAGAGAGTGGAGAGTCACACAAGCAATCCATCGGATTCTTCGATCAAGAAAGATAGCAAATCTGCTTCGAAAAAGAAACAAATTGTCGCCCACTACGACTCGCGCTACAAACTCCCCAAATCATAGAAGATGATCCATGGACATCCAGTGTCAAAGGAGAACCATTATCAACCAAACGCAACTTCCAAACAACAAGAACCCACAACAGGGGAGGAGGACCCAAAAGGGGAAGATAAAAAACAACCGTAAATAAAACAGGAAATAAAGCATTAAAGAAAACAACAACAATAAAAAACAAAAATGTAAAACGGGATCAACGGAAGAAACTCAACCATACGGTCACCGTGGCTCCGTCGGAGAGGATCACACATTGATCCCAACAGGGAGACGACTCTTCTACAGACCGGCGGTTTTCCAACAGTGGTGGGCGACGGTCTGACGACGAATCTACTCAAACGTTGGACGGCGACGATCGATCAAAATAGCTTCTAGAGTCGAAGAGAGGGAGAGGGATAAGAACAAGTGGACTGCCGATGAAGAAGGAAGAAGATGAGCGGTGTGGGCGGTGCTTATTTCCTAAGCAACCCCGAGAGAGAGATGTTTTAGAGAGAGAGAGACTTTTGATTGTCTTATTTGAATTAATGTGACTAATCTCAATTGTATTATACACATACCCAATGGCGGATCCAATTAAGAACATGGGGTACAGCTGTACCCCCAAATTGTTTTTTTTTTTTTTCTTATGTAAAAAAATTAAAATATTAGTAAAAAAAATTTGTTAAACAAAAAATGTTTCCCCAAATCAAATTATGCATAATGGTCTAATGGATATAAATTGATATTTGGTAAAGTTGCAATACAATCCATAAGATAAAAGGTCGACAAACAATTTTTTCATTAATCTTTATATTTTCCCCTTTTACGCGCGCAACTTACACATTCTTTCTCTTACTCACAAGTCACAAACTCATTAAATAGTATTTTACTTCTTCCGTCCACCAAAAGTATGCTCAACCATTTGAATACAAGTTTAAAGAAAAAATAGATAAAGTAAGTGTGTAGTGGAGTTGTTGTGAGGTAAAAATAAAGTGATCGTTTCCATTAAAAAGAAAATGTGCATACTTATGGTGTACTGATAAATAAGGAAAACGGTCGTATTTTTTGTGGATGGATGGAGTACTTAATATTTTTCGTACCCCCAAATTCTAAATCCTGGATCCGCCACTGCACATACCTTGTACATTGTATATATTACTCCTTGTACACATTATTCAATTCAATGCAAAAGATATTATTTTACTTTAATATGGTATCAGCCTAATAATTAACAAGAAACCCTAAATTTTCTTACGTTTTTTTTATTCCCTCTCATTTTGGCTCTTCTGCTCATTTCTTCTTATCATTCTCTTTTCTCCCCTCTTTCATGGCACCTGACGACCATTCTGCAAACCATTGCCCTAAGCGGTTTAATAGTGTTATTGCTCCCAATTCTCTTCCGCTTCGCTCGCCTGCCCCTACTCCTCACCCACCGCTACTTTTATCTCCCTCCGACCCACACGATGCTGCCCCAACAACCCACCTTGTTGAGGCTTTCCAAGCCGCCTGCTTTCTCTCTGATGCCCCCTCTTCGAACTTGTTTCTGGACACAGGAGCCTCAACCTATATGACTTCGTCTCCGGCTCTTCTCGACTCCTCCTCCGCATATACAGGTTTGGATTCAGTTATTGTGGGTAATAGCGTTGTTTTACATATTTCTCATATTGGTTCTATTTATTTTTCCGACTCTATTTCTCTATCTAACGTTTTTGTTGTTCCACGTCTCACCAAAAATCTTATTTCTATGAGTCAATTAACCTTAGATTTTCCTGTTATTGTTAATTTTACTAATGACTCTTTTTCCTATTCAGCATCGGGACATTTTTTGAAAATTCTGGCTTAAGGAACCCGCAGGTAAGGCCTTTATGTTTTGAAGTCTTCTATGTGGCTTTACTTGCACATAATTTACACGAGGCCTCATTTGAGTTATGGCACTCGATACTTGGACACATTCCCTTTGATGTTATTTCTTTATTGCAAAAATCTTGGATCTATTTTTGCCAATGCTTTGTTACCAAAACCTATAATATGTGGCTCATGTGAAAAAGCAAAGAGTAAACAGTTGCCTTTTGTTTTAGATAATAAGCGTGCATCTTTTGTTTTAGAAGTTATTCACTATGACTTATGGGGCCGGCCCCAACCGCTTCTATTTCCGATTATCGTTATTATGTGATTTTTGTCAATGATTTTTCTCGATTTACGTGATTTTACCCTTTGCGCCATAAGTCAGATTTTTTTTATATATTGTTTCAATTTAGTGCTTTTTTCCGTAATCAGTTTTCGTGTGATATTAAAACGTTTCACAGTGATGGTGGTACAGAGTTTACCAATAATAAAGTGCAATTTTTTTTAACATTCGTCATATTCTTTCATGTCCACACACTCCGACCCAAAATGGTTGTGTGGAGCGCAAGCATTGTCATGTAACTGAAATGGGTTTGTCTATGATTTTCCACTCAAACACACCTCTAAAATTTTGGGTTGAAGCATTTAGTAGTGCTGTTTACATTATAAATTACTTGCCCACGAGGGTGCTTGATGGAAAATCACCATATGAACTTTTATTTCATACCACCCCTAATTTTGCCAATTTTCATCCTTTTGGTTGTCGGGTATACCCATGCCTCTGTGATTACACGTCTAATAAATTTGATCCTCGTAGTGATGCCTGCATTTTTTTGGGTTATAGTAGTTCTCACAAAGGGTTTCGTTGTTATGATCATGTAACCTTCCACATTATATCGTCATGCCAAATTTAATGAGTTTGTCTTTCCATTCTTCAATTCTACTATTACTAATAATTCTCCTATGTTGCCTGTTTTCGAATATTTTGAACCTCAAGTTGGTCAACCATGTTCCTCATCTCGCGGTGCCTCTTCCTGCGTCGCCAGTCTCCTCGCCATGCTCTTTGTGTCCCTTTGACTGCCCTCCTTCTATCCATATTACTAATGTGTAACCTCCCCCTACACCGCCTCTGCCTGTTGTTTCGGCTCCCCCTCCGCCGAGCCTTCCCATGAAACGCGAGAGGGATCAAGGATATTTAAACCTAGGCATACCCCGAATTATGCCTACCTCACTTTGGTTAAAGTTGTCATTGTTGTTAATGAGCCCTGTGGCATAAAATCCGCTTTGAAACGTCCGGAGTGGGTTACTGCTATGCACGAAGAGTTGAGTGTTTTATCTCAAAATATGACTTGGGATCTTGTTCTTCGTCCCTCAAATACCAATGTTGTTGGCTCTAAATGGGTGTTTCGTACCAAGTTTCTTGCAGACGGTTCCATCGATCGTCACAAAGCTCGTCTGGTTGCTTATGGCTACTCTCAACTTCCCGGGTTTTATTTTTCTCACACATTTAGCCTTGTTGTTCGAGCATCCATAGTCCGGATTGTATTGTCACTTGATATTAGCCTCTCCATCAACTAGATGTCAATAATGTTTTCCTTAATGGGCCTCTTCAAAAGTCGGTGTTTATGGAGCAACCACCCGGTTTCATTAATACTCGTTTCCTAATGTGTTTGGTTTCAACGACTAAGTGTTTTCTTGTTGAGCATTGGTTTTATTTATAGTCGCTCGGGTTGATCTCTATTTATATTCTTTCGTGGTTCTTCCATTATTTACGTATTAGTCTATGTTGACGATTTTATCTTGACAGGTAACTCTCCTGTCGTGCTCTCATCTTTTATTGATCGCCTTGGTCGGGAGTTTGCTAATAAAGATATGGGGAAACTAATTTGTTTCTTAGACTTGGAGGTGACTTACACACCCTCCGGCTTATATTTGAACCAGGCTAAGTATGCTCAAGATATTCTACAGCGAGCTAGCCTTGAGGACTCCAAACCGGTCTCTACTCTGTTGGTTTCGGGTTGTTAATTATCCTCTAATGGTCCTCTATTCCATGATCCGACTCTTTATCGTTCTTTGGTTGGGGCCTTGCAATATTTGACTGTCACTCGCTCAGATTTATCCTTTCTTGTTAATCTTGTCAGTCAGCATTTGCAGCATCCTACAGACGATCACTTTCAGGTTGTTAAGCGCATTATTCGCTACGTGAAATCCACTCCATCCTTTGACCTCTCCTTTACTCGGGGCTCTTTGCCTTCTCTTACGGCTTATTCTGATGTTGATTGGGCTCGTTGGTTACACTACTACATATTAGGTCGATTAAAGAATTTACTTTTAGGTGTCGGTAACAGGGCACCAATAAAATTGGGTCTTTCTGGGTTTAGAGTTAATTAATTTGCAGCCGTTCTTAGAGTTATTTACCTAAAATTTTACAGAAACCTTTTTAAAACTATGATACGTATGTAGCACAGTGTGCAATGTCTAATCTTTAATTTGTGTTATCAACGAATTAATTATAATAGCTAGTGTTTTTAGGTTAGTAAAAATCTTGTCCGGTTTCATTATTTTCTTCCTGACTTTAGTTCAATGAGATATAATTCAAGAAAGCGCGATTATTTTGATACCAACTTATGTGTTAGTATGGATCATAAAATTACATTCGCAATCTTTCTTTGTATACTCCATGATTTTATTTCAGTTGGGAATTTTAGTATAAAAAATGAAACCGAATAAAATAACTGAAAATTTAAATCAAAATTGAATTGAATTGAAAAAGTGAAAATCGAATTCCATTGAGTGTTTCAATTCGATTTTAACCGAATAATGTTCACCTCTGGCTAATGAGACATTATTTGTATATGCTGCTACGGAAGGAATAAAACAATTAAACACAAAATTAAACTGATGCATGAATTATGAAGGAGCTGTTTTAAT
Organism: Galeopsis tetrahit; assembly: GCA_963675135.1. Classification (NCBI taxonomy): domain Eukaryota; kingdom Viridiplantae; phylum Streptophyta; class Magnoliopsida; order Lamiales; family Lamiaceae; genus Galeopsis; species Galeopsis tetrahit. The sequence goes on from OY776132.1 coordinate 61,194,534, forward strand.
ATTAAATATTACATACACTCCAAAGCTTCTTCACACATACATATCATTTCATGCCCCGGTGACTTTATACTATAAACAAAGTTTCCAAATACACACACAGTTTCAGCCTACTGGCTTGTCTTATTGTACCATAATTTCATTACACTTTCATTCCATACATATATAAAGCAGAAATACATTTTCCGGGACTACATCGTTAGGCGATCAGCAGTTGCACGGGTTGCATTTGCAGCTGGATCCGCAGCTGCACCCGTTTCCTCCTTCTGCAGCAAAGCTCTTCTCAGATCCTTCGGCGTGCCTAAATAAATATGAAAATTTTAGAAATAGAGATCGAACATAACATTCAAAAAAGAGAAAAATAAATAAATTGAATTAAATAGTCTAATATTGCACATACATGTTGAGTGGTGCAACTCCTTCAATGATGACACTTGAACTCTTCTCCACATCTTGATACATCTCACAACTGCCACCCAATATATGTTAATTTAAATCATCTATTCAAATTTCATATATATAAGTGACTAAAATTACATATATATATATATATATATTTGTGTGTTCAAATAAAAGAGATTATATTTTGTATGTTGTGTTCACCTGCATCCGCTTCCACACTTGCAGCTGGAACCACATGAACACGACATTTTTCTTCAAAAACACTTGAAAACACAAATAAGAATGAGTTTGTAATTGATTTTGATTTTCAGCCAAGAGTTAGTTGTTGTACAATATCGACTTGATTGACACCTATTTATAATGCTGTGGATACCAAACTTGTCTAATTGATAATTTATATAATATTTTTTTTAATTGGTTGGCTTCATTAAACAGACAATGATATCATTGTCAAGAGTAACAATCCATCAAATTTTAAAATGTGATTAAGTTGATTGACGATTTCTTACAATTAACAATTAAAGGGAGAAGGCCTGAATCTTGCTGATTCTATGATACAGGTTTTGCAAGTTCAAACTTTTAAATTGTTACACCCAATCTTGATAAATATAATCAAGTTAACGAATTCGTCCTAGTCACCACGACGATCAACAAATAGGATAAGAACAACTCAGAGTCGACGAAGACCAGTCAAGAGTCCTAACACGTCGAGCATAGTACTAAGACTATAATATAATCTCAATTATAATTTATAATGAAAGGAATTGTTTTCAATAATATAATCGCAATCATCTATTCCATTAAGTTGGACATTCATCAGAAACATCTCTTATTAATTTGACATTCTATTTTTCTAGGCATAATTAATTATTTAACACTAATATTATATCGATCTCGCCAATAATGGTTAGAAATGATCGAGGACTATACCCAAATTAAATAGTGCAGCCTTAATATTTTGTGATTAAATTAATTGCATCTCAAAAAGTAGTCTGTACGTGGACATTGTCTAAGATGGTACTATAATAATACGAATTAAATCTTAGTCATTTAATAGTGGACATGATTAATTCCTTGAACTAATCCAGAAATAAGTGTGGTTATATTAATATGCATATAGATACTAATTATAAATGCATCGTCTCTTTGTTTCCAAGGACAAAATCACATAAACTTTTTTTCTGTGAACAGAAAGTTTTTATTTATTTATATTAGGATTAAATCACCCTAATTTTCTAAATTACAATTTAATTTAAACTTTTGAATAATTATAAATAAATTATAACTTTAAATATTATTATAATTTAAACAATTTTTAAAAAAATGTAAATGTGATACTTCATAATTAATGGTGAGCACAAGGGTGCTCAAGCCCACAAGGGGATGCAATTTAGACTTGTGAGCATTCCATTTGTGCTCGAAGTTGACATTTTGAAATTGAATCGAAATAAAGAAAAACAATGTTGTTTTATTAAGGAGGTGTTACATCATTTAGTCACGTTAGATTTGAGCACAAATGAAGTTGTCAAGATTAAATTGCAACAATATTTAATTAAAGTTGATGGTTTATTTGTAATTATTTAAAAGTTTAGATTAAATTGAAAAAATGTGGTGATTTAATTTGTTTTGAATTTCTTATTTTTAATTAACTAGAAGGTACGTACTCTAACTAATTATATTCCAACAAATAATCCCAAAACATGTACCCAAGATTCAACTCGTGAAATGGGTCAAGCTAGCTCGTTGTGTCGACCCGTTCCCGTCTACAAAAAAATGTGGGTTGGATTGAGTAAATACAAGTCTATTTTAAAGGGCGGGACTATACGGGCCAGACCTCACGGGTCGCGGGCTTTAGTGAACTGGACCGCGGACAAGGCGAGCTGGTTCGTGGACTTTTTTTTTTTATTAAGGTTGAATGAAGAAGAAACACATTTTTTTTAAGTTGAACTGTGAGTAAAGATGTAATTATAACTAGAAATTTAATTTAACTTTAAATTAAAATATAAAATTACAAAATATTATACTAAATAAAATTGAGATTTGAGAATGAGAATACACACTATTGTCGCCCACGTATTCACAAAACTTCGAGAGAGACTTGATAATTAATGTAGAATCAAATATCTTTTTCAATTTTCTCTTTATAGATGCATAATTATTTTGAGTAAATTGGGTGGGTGTTTGATGAGATGGGTATTCACAAGTGTTTGTTGATTTGTCAAACTAAATTTTAGTTGAATATTACTTAAATTTGAGGTGTTGAGCTCAGTAATTTTATTTTTATCTCATTAATTATCTTTTCTATTTGTTTGTTTTATTTTCCATCGAAAATATTTTACTTTGATATTTATTTTCTTTACATGGATCAGGGAAAACTTTAAAAAAAAAAACTAATTTTTACAAATATATATATATATAGAGTACTGATATAGAACCAACCTTCGAGTTTTTTATGGAACCAGATTACTGAGCTGTCACTTCGCGTCATCATCCACATCATTCTTATTGATATATTTTAAAAGATAATTTAAAACAAATCTTATCCATTAAAATATATTTTAATTTTTTAATATGTAATCTCTCATTTAACCGTGAGTAAAAACCAGCAAATTTTTCATCTGCCCACCCACCAACGATTTATTTTTTCTGATTTACTATTTATTTTTTCTGGAAAAATCAAGTTTTTCCCACAAAGCAAATCAAGTTTTCTACAATTATTACTTTTTTTTTTTTCAATTTACTAACACAAACAAATAGTGGTGATGGATGACAAAATTTATAATTTAGCAATAAAATGATTTAAAAAAAATGATAATATTGAATCAAAAAGAGTCATTCATTTAAGAGAAGATTAATCAAATTGCTTATAAGAAGGATGAATGTTATAATATGAAAACAATGCAATGTCGAAAGCTATCACTCAAGCATCCCCACGTACATATTACAATATGAAAAATGTAGACACCTCATTAATAATATTATATTCAGAGGTCCCTCATGGGTGGTTGCAAAACGTGTGTATGATTTGCGTAGTCGATAGGTTCTGGCATATGTGAAACACATTTTTAGTGTGTATGATTTGTGGTTGCAAAACGTGTGTATGATTTGCGTAGTCAATAGGTTCTGGCATATGTGAAACACATTTTTAGTGTGTATGATTTGCGTAGTCGATAGGTTCTGGCATATGGCATATGTGAAACACATTTTTAGTGTTGATAGAATAATTTACAAATTGAGCAGTAACATGTTAAACCTAAAAAATGGAGGATGTACTTATTAGCTAACTCAAAGAAAATATATCAGCAAGCTGCATGAAATGTAATTCATTCTCTTTGCAACTGAACTCAAGATTAATATAATGTATCATCAACTTATTTCTGTGTGAGCCTTTGAACAACATAAATCTCATTTATAATGCATCATCAATTTATTTCTCAATTTATTTCTGGAAGCACAAAAAAGTTTCACTTTTTGTGTACAAATTGGCTTATTTCTGTAAGCACAAAATCATTTGTTTTTTTATTTACCATATTCTATCAACACTAAAAATGTGTACACGTTTTGCAACCACCCATGAGGACCTCTGAATATAATATTATTAACATTTTCCATATTGTAATATGTACGTGGGAATGCTTGAGTGATAGCTTTCGACATTGCACTGTTTTCATATTATAATATTCATCCTTATATAATATAAGCGATTTGATTAATTTTCTCTTAAATGAATGACTCTGTTTTGATTCAATAGCTAAATTATAAATTTTATCATCCATCACCCCTATTTGTTTGTGTTAGTAAATTGGAAAAAAAAATAAGTAATAATTGTAAAAAACTTGATTTGCTTTGTGGGAAAAGCTTGATTTTTTCAGGAAAAATAAATAGTAAATCAGAAAAAATAAATCGTTCGTGGGTGGGCAGATGGAAAATTTGCTGGTTTTATCTTTTAAAATATATCAATAAGAATGATGTGGATGATGACGCGGAGTGACAGCTCAGTAATTTGGTTCCATAAAAAACCCGAAGGTTGGTTCTATATATATATATATATATATATATATATATATATATATTAATATGCAAATAAGTTTATATAAATAGACATATATATATATATATTATTAAATATTACTATATGTATATATAGCGGGTTCGATTATGAATTAGCGGAACAATTTTGACAAAAAACACGAGCCGTCTCATACCTGCTTAATCAGGTTCTTTTCCAGCCTATGCAAAACGAGTTCAATGAGAATCCGAGTTTGAACTTGTCTCATTATCATTCTTAGACTTAGTTAACCCTATGCACCTAGCAATAAGTGCATCTTTAAACATCCGTAATCTTAAATTCGAGTGCCTCGCGCATTGTAAGTAAAAAGAAAAGTGATGGAGATCAATTAACGGCAATTAAGGCATGATTGGAAATTGATGGCTTGATTTGATTCGTATTTTAATTATAATTGTTATTTCCTATTTCAGTACTATAAGCCCACGATAGTGTTGGGCCTTAGATTAGGGTTTCTTGAGGTTTGTCCTACTATTAATAGGAAGTCTTTTTCATTGTAAGGGGAGGTGATTTGATTAATAAAAAAAAAAACGAGAGTTTATCTCATGATCTCTTTTACGGTATTCAGTGTGAATCAACGTATCTGAGTTTTGCCACTTTTCCGGGTATTCGTAGAATCAACGGATAGTGTGTGTTCTTTTGTGTTCTTTGTATATTTATATTTTATACGCTTTCAGTCTACATCAATTGGTATTCAGAGATCAGGTACGATTCTTGATGATGGTTCCAGATTTTTATGAATATTTTGATGAAAATTGTGGTTATGATGGACCACCAATTTTTGATGAATATTCTGATGACATTTGTGGTTATGATGTACCACCCATTTTCAAGGAGTTTGCCAATATTCTGATCGATGATGTTGACGATATTGGCTCCCCAATTTTTTACGAGGAAAATGAAATTTTTTTTATAATTGAGAATGTTCATTCCAATATCATTGACTCATCAATGAGGGTTGAAAAAAATTATTTCATGTTATTTACTCCTGGTGATGGAAACCACACTGCTCGTGAGACGGAATGTCAAATTGTTATTATTTGGTGGCCGAAAGAGTACAAAGATGTTCCAGCTTGTCTTCGTACATTTACAGTGAGAGTGAAGCTAGTAGCGATTCGAGGACGAATCGTTTTCAACCGGGTGAGAATGATGGAGATCAATTAACGGCAATTAAGGTATGATTGGAAATTGATGGCTTTTTTTTTTTTTTTTTTTTTATGGAAGTTAAATACCCATCCCTTTTTTCCCTCCCCATGACTCGAACCCAGGACCTAAGGCCTAGGTAGTGGTGCTCTAACCACTTGAGTTATCCCACTTTGTCAAATTGATGGCTTGATTTGATTCGTATTTTAATTATAATTGTTATTTCCTATTTTAGTACTATAAGCCCACGATAGTGTTGGGCCTTAGATTAGGGTTTCTTGAGGTTTGTCCTACTATTAATAGGGAGTCTTTTTCATTGTAAGGGGAGGTGATTTGATTAATAAAAAAAAAACGAGAGTTTATCTCAGGATCTCTTTTACGGTATTCAGTGTGAATCAACGTATCTGAGTTTTGTCACTTTTTCGGGTATTCGTAGAATCAACGGATAGTGTGTGTTCTTTTGTGTTCTTCATATTTGATTATAATTTATACGCTTCTTCTAGCTGCATCAAAAAGCACTCAACTCAATCAATATTTGTACGGAGTATTTTATCTACAAATTTTGTATAAAATCGGATCACCCCGAAACTGTAGTTCGTAGCCACGTGCTCTAATCCTCTGAGCTACAGGCCCCACCCCGTCTCCACTAGATTTGTTAACGCAATCAATAAAATGGATCTCTTTTAATCCATATTTTAGATTTTTTAGATTTAACTAACAATCCTTTTTTTTTCTTTAAATTTTATGTTTATTTAAAATCGATTAAATGTATTTTGGAATAAATTTATTTAGGACGGCAGTAGTAGCTATTATCAATAGTCGTTTGTAATGAAGTGATAATATAAATAAATAAAAACTTACTGTACTCAGATAAGGTAGTTTAGTTTGTTGTATGTGATTGTCATGTCATTGAAAACAAAGAGAAGATACATTGATTTAGTATTCATTATTAATTAATTAGCATAGCAAAACTTAGTACAAGGAATTAATCATGTCCACTACTAATGACTAGGATTTAATTAGTATTATAATACAACCTTAGACAATGTCCCCATACTAACCTTTCGGATACAATTAATTTAATCACAAAATATTAATGCTAATTCATTGTTTAATTTGGGCATAGTGCCATAGTCCTTGATAATTTCAAACCATTGGCGTCATGGATAACGATGTAGATTCAATTTGGTAGGGTAGATTAGTTTAAGATTGAAAGTTAATCAGACACATGTGGTTGTGATTCCGTTGAGATATTTAAACTTGATCATAGATAACACAACATAAGAGAATTAAGTAAGTCGCAAAACAAATAAGGGAATGTCAAATTGATTATGATCATAGAATTTTTCATATTTCATACTCCTTTCAGTTTTATTATTCTCATTTTCTTTTTTTCGAATTGTCCAATTTTATTGTTCTAATTTTTTATTGTCTTATTCACACTACCAACTGATCTACTTTACACATAATAAATTAATAAATTTAGACAGGGGAAGTGTTAGATTTATTTTATTTTTTTAAATTTTGACTTTTAATTTATGAGGATTTGGGCCTCTTGAATTGTAAATTTGTAATTATGCATAATAATATTTTAGGGATTATAGTTTTTTTAGTCCTTTAAGTTGGACTAATTTTGAATTTGGTCCCGATGGAATATACATTTTGATTTTGGTTCCATAAGTTGGCCGAAATTTTGAATTCAGTCCAATTACTACCATTGTAGGTAAATAAATCGGTCAAATTCTTAGCTCGTGTGCAATTCAAATCAACTGTGAATTTGCTCATGTGCAGAAAAATGCAAAAATCAGTGGATTTGATCGATTTATTTACCTCAAATTATAGTAATTGGACTGAATTCAAAATTTCGACCAACTTATGGGACTAAAATCAAAATGTGTATTCCATCGGGACCAAATTCAAAATTAGTCCAACTTAAAGGACTAAAAAAAACTTTAATCCCAATATTTTAATACACGTACAACAAGTGAAACGAAATCCTAGTCCCTAGATATGTCCTGCCTCAGATGATATAAAGTTGTTGAAATTTTAATAATCATATATATATATTCAGCAAGATTCATGCCTTCTCCCTTCAATTGTTGATGGTAAGAAATTATCAAACAACTTAATCCCATTTTAAAATTTGATTGATTGATTGCTACTCTTGAAAATAATATCATTGTCTGTATTCTGAAGCCAACCAAATAGTCACACCAATTAAAAAAACATCATATCAATTAGGCAACTTTCGTATCCACAGCATTATAAATAGGTGCCAATCAACTCTGTATTTGTACAACAACTAACTCTTTGCTAAAATTCAAAATCAATTACAAACTCATTCTTATTTTAAGAAAAATGTCGAAATCCTGCTCATGTGGTTCCAGCTGCAAGTGTGGAAGTGGATGCAGGTGAACACAACAAAATATAGTCTTAATTTTATGGAAATATAATCTGATTTATTTGAACATATACTGGGACGGAACTACTCATAAGGTGGGAGTGGCCCTGGCCCCCTCAGATTTTTTATTTTTTTTACTATATATATAGTATTAATTATTTAATTTTATATTTACTTGTTTTCTTTCTGTAAATAATTATATATATGGTGAGCCCATTTTCATTAGCCCATAAACAAATCATATCATCGGCCCAATTGTATAAACCCATGTTTTAATTATTTAGCATCTCAATTAATCATCTTCACAAATTACAAACCTAACGTAAGCTACCACCACTACAAGAAAAACTACTTTTAATGACAAAAAAATTAGTGAGGGGTTGAATTACTCTCACTAAATGTGTAAATTGTATAGTTTTAGTAAGGGTATAAAAATACTTCAATTAAATATCCTACTATTTGAGTGACACTCTCACTAAAGATATACAGTAATTTGCATTGCCTTAATGACGTCTTTTTACCTCCCTAATTATTTGTTTATTAAAATTCACATTCCTTTATTCCATTAAATGTACCTAATGAGACTATTCTCTAGACTGTTCTTTATAATTCTTCTCATCGCGAAAGGCAAGAGCCAAGAGCCTCATCCATGGTGATTTTTCACTAGCTCCACTAAACCTCGATCTCTCGTAAGCGATCCATTGCGATTTCTCACTCACATACTCCCGCTACTCTGTCATTCGGCCTCTTTCGTAAATCTCGCTCGCTCGCCCTTCTTTTCCAGCGTCGATGTGCCCTAGGTTTACCAAATTGAAATTCTCCTTTCAATTTTGAAGTGATCTTATTAGTTGTGTAATCAATTTTATGGTTACTGCAGAGTCCGCGTTTCTTTTTCTCTCTTCCAACTTCTTCGTTTTGTAAGTTTCTCTAATTTGATTCACATATGTTTCTCTAATCAATTATGAAATTTATGAATTAAAGTAGCTTTGCTTCTAATGGATTTGCAGGAACTCTTTCAGCGTTCCTAGAAGAATTGAAGTTTCTGATTAGCCTGTAAGTCATGATGCCAGTATTTACATTATATATAATTGAGAAAATTGCAAATTAATTCACCATTTTTTACCTAGTGTGATAGATTGCCAATGTTTGTATATAAGTACTTAATTGCACCCTGTGTGTGTTTGTACATGAGTACTTATGAATAAGTTGATTTATTTGGTGTTAATGTTCAGATTTAGTAGTATTGTTATGTGGATTCTATGTAATGGTAATGACTTTATATTGAAGGACACTGCAAATTTCTATCCATATGGTGACATTTAATTTGGTTAATGTTACTGAATTTTGAAGGCTTGTCTAGACTTTGATTAACTTTTCTAAGAATGTGCTCAACCTAGGGGCTAGGTTTTATTTAATAATATAGGCCCTTTTTGTGATAGAATTGTCAATTAATCAGATTGTGTAATACAACTCTTGGAATGGCACAAACATCATTTATGAAAAATTCACCATTCTAAGAAGATGTCTAGCTGCAGAGTTTCTTTTTTATTCTTTTTTTTTTTTTAATTTCTAATTCGCTATCTGTTTGATATCAAATGAAAAATGAATTGGAAGGTTGATTAAGCCTTTGTTTGGACAGAAGGCTTTCAATGGGGGGAACAGTTTTGTTTATCCTTACACCATAGAGCAACTTGCCAATCTTTGATTTTGGATAAGTTTAATTAATTAATATGGCAGTTCTAATGTCTTGAATTTGATGTCATGTGTAGTATCCTCATTGTGAAATCTTCTAATTAATTAAATCTTGAAATTAAGAGCTGGTTTTTACATCTGCTAAATTTGTCCATCTTTTGTGTCAGTTGTTATGATCCTTCATTAATACAATAACTCACATATTGTCTCAAATGTTTAAAAAAAGGAACTTGAATGCAACAAATATTTGAACAACAGCTTATAAATGATTAATTTTGAAACCTCCCTTCGTTCCATTTTAACTGTCACTTTAGGGAAAACAAATTGTTCTGCTAAAATATTTGCCACTTTCGATTTTACAATTGAAATTAAATGTTTTTTTTTCTTCTAACTTTGCCTTTTTTCTTATTTTTTGTGTTAGGAGTATATGCACTCACTTCCCACACTACTTTTTCATTTCTTCTAAAACACATTTCTAACTCCTACTTCCTAAAGAATCATCTTTCCCCATACACTAATTCATTCTTTCTTTATTCATCCTATATATACACCATTCCTCTACTGTTGTAGAATCATTCACTTCTTCACAATCACATGGACAAAATTGCATCTCTTCGCTACTTATGTCTCTGTTTTGCAGCCTTTTACATTGCACAATCTGCAGGTAACTTCTCTACTCATTTTTTTCGACTAGCCTAGTGTATATTATTACTATGTTATTCTTTTTGAACAATTGGGATTTCATAATTTAAGCCTATAGTAACACAATTCTCGATCTTGATCAGATGCCACAAGAGCAGCAATGCACCAATTCAAAAAAAATTGATTCATTAACCAAATTTGACACATTTATGCCTTTATGCCATTAGATTCAAGCTCACCACCATTCTCCTTACCACCTTATCAAGAAGCCCTCCCCCCTTTTCCCCTGTCTGATCAAAACACCCCCCCATTCCCATTTCTGTATCTACCCACCATCCCCCCGTTGTCTTTGAAAGTTTCTCGCCTGATATCTTGTTTCTAAGGCTATAGTGTAGCTCCTTAATAACTGTTTCCAAAGTTGTAGACTATTTGGTAACATCAAGGTCCATTTATATAGGGAAACATATGTTAGTTGGATTTGGTGTACACATTATGCTTCAGTTACTGATAGGTTCTTCTTGTTTCATCTTTTCTATGAGCTATTTGCATTTAGATTTTATGGTCTCATGATCTTTTGTCCTGATGGATTAGATTTTGTGTCAAAGGTGCTTCTTTAGTTTCTTCTTGCACAATTTAGTCACTGTTTTTATTTGTGAATTATAGGCTAGCATAAAAGCTTCACAATGCTTGATACACATGAATAAGAATGAAATAAGTTAGTTTGATTGACAAAAATACAGGTAACATCAGAAAGTTGCCTATCTGATAAAATTGTTTTTAATAGGTCAAGCTATGGATTCGGCAGTTAAGAAAGGCATAAACTGCAGACAAAGAAAAATTATAGCGCCTGGTTTGTTGAACAAATGGCGTGAACATAGAAAAAATGATACATTCTTGGTTTCAAGTAAGCAATACAATAAATCTTTTTTTAATAAAAATCCTTTTTAACATTACTTTAGTATTTGGTATGGTTCTAACTTTTATTTGTTATCTCTTGAAAGGAGACTTCTTATCACACCGTCTAATTGTGCACTATGGAGATTGTGAATTCCACGAAAACGATTTCAGTGAAGATAGTTCTTTCTTAGATATTCTGAGCATATGTAAAAAGTTTATTGATATCTATTCTGTTGGTTTCAAAATCACTGATGGAGATGGTAGAATCTTAAAGAATGATAAAGATGTTATGGCTATGTTAATGCAAAACGAAGGTGTTCCTTGCATTGATGTCTATATAGATGAGGATCCTGCTGCCCGACCATTGAGCTTTAGAATGCCACAAGACAATCCAACGCTCGGTATATTTATTGTCTTTTGTTGTTCATTGTCTACTAGTTTTTATTGGATTTAATTACATGTGTTTTTGTATCTTTTTAAATTTATAGTTTCGCGTCTCCCATCAAATCTCAAAGTGACAAATCTCAAGATGTTGGGTGATCTCAAGGCAAACAAAAAGATCAAAGTAAGTGGGACTATTGTTGGAGGGATTGAAGAAGAAAGTATGGTGGACTTGTTCATTACCATTTCAAAAAGCTTTGATGTAAAAAAGGACCTTGAGGCTATTGGTCAATCTAAGACTAAGAAGGCAAGTAACTCTGAAATATGTGCTTATATAGTAGAATTATTCCTATATATTTTTATTTGTTTTATTCATTAATCAGAATATAAAAACTTTTTTTATAGGAGTTTCACCTGCCCTTAAAAGCTGTTGGTCATTACGTGGTGGCAAAATATACTCCCATGAATGAAGATGGTAAATATGGTGAACCAGTTTTTGTTGTTTCTAACAAAACTGTTGAGAGTAAGTGATTATAACTAAAACTTATGAATGAATTTGAACAACACTACTGTTTTAAATCTTTATTAAATATTTTATTTAATAGATCCATCTCCTCAAAAGGAAAAAAAAGTTAGAGGAGGGAATAAGAATAAAAAAGTTGCATCTTTAAGAAGTGGTGAAAAGCTTGAAGTTATCTTCTTCAACAATCGTCCAGTCAACAAAAATCATGAGGCTTGGTCAAGACACCTAGGAAAAATTGTGCGTGACTGCAACATTTGCCCTGTACAAGTGCAATCATGGAAGGATATTGGGAATGCAGAAAAACAACATATGTGGGAGGCAGTTAAGGTATGTTCATATTGTTACCTGCCACTTTGGGTAACATATTATATGCTAACTCTACTTGAACTCATTTTGGAAAGCTTGAACTCATTTTGGAAATTGTTGTAGGAATGTTTTATAAATCCTAATATTGAATTATATCGGGAGCATACCTTGGAGCATATGAGTGTTTTGTGGGGAGCTTGGAGGTCAAAATTGTATGCAGATCATGTAAAACCTTACAAAAATAAGATTCTCGCTTTAAAAAAGGTTCCACGTGGGATGAATGATAAAGACTGGCAGTGGCTTGTTACTAACAAATTTTTGACTAAGGAGTTTCAGGTATGATATATTTTAAATTGTTCAGTGAGACCATGTTAATTTTTATAGTTCAATAACAGTAAGTTTGCATATGTAGGATATCAGTGAGCGAAATTCTAAGAATCGGTCTAAATCAGATGTGTCTATGCCTCATCTTACCGGAAGCAAGCCACATAGAGAATTAATATATGAAAATGTAGTAAAGTTCCATTAGTATTTGTATTTTTTATTTATGAAGATCACAACATTACATATAATTTTTTATTTTCTTTTATTAAACAAAATATAGGGAGGTAAAGATTCTGAAATGCCTGATTTGGGAGTAATATTCTTGGAGACTCGGAGCAAAAATGGAAAATTCAATGGGACAAAAGAAAAAGAAAAATATGTAAGCATCATTGTTTTACTTGTATAATTTTTTTTATCATTGCTCAATGCTCATTAATTTTAAATTTTATAGGATGAAATCGTGAAAACGGTTCAATCTAATCCATCACTTACAAACCTTGAGCTTGCTGAAATATGTTTTGGGCCACAACGTCATGGTCATGTATATGGTTATGGAGGAGGTGTGAAGCGCAAAACCTTTTATGACTCAAAATCTTCCTATGCAAGAGAACTAGAAGAAAGGATTAATGCGAAAGAGGAAGAGAATTGCTTGCTTAAGAGACGGATGGATGAACTTGAAGATAGGTTGAACCGAATTGAAAATGAGTTAACTATATTACCTTCAGAAAGAAGCACAAGGTATTGACTTATTCTTACAAGATTTGCCTACACTCCTACTGCGTTTAATTTAGTTGAATTTCCATGTTTATTTTATCTCTTTTTTCTTGCTCATACATTGTGATGTTTGTGCAGTGTTGCAGGACAGCATTTAAGAAGCTGACCTTGTTTTGTTAACTTGAACTATTTGTAACCAGGCATTAAATAAGAACATGCAGGCTTCTCAAGCAAGGTAACCCTTCCTTTGGTAGAATGTTGCAAGAATAATTTTCACTTTTATTTTCTCTTTGAAGGTTTTACAGCTAGCTTCAATAAATAAAGATGTACGTAGATGGTCTTTTGTGCATCTGATGTATTCACCCATCTTCAATAAAAAATCAATTGCAACATTCCTCTGGTTTTTTCTGTGTGATCAAGACAGGTACAATTTTTTCTGAAATTTTTTTTGGTCATTTTTCTTTGGCTTTTGTGTTGTTTATTCAGCTGATGTATGTTGGGTTATGAATCTCATGAATCTCAATCACTTTCTGATCTGGTGGATAATTGTTATATTTTTCCTAGGAAGCTTTTAAGAATTATTCATGCGTTATGTGCAATATTATGGCCATTATTTAAATTTTTTCTTCCCTCCTGAGATTAACTTCATGATTTAAACTGTTTTCTGTTTGATTAGAGTACTTTTACTTCTTTTGAGACGGGTATAGAATTTTGCAATTCAATTTCAAATTTCAGACTAATATTTTAGAAGAAGAGCACTCCTTAGAATTCAAGTATGATTACATTATTTATTGTTTGTTTGTTTGCAATTTAATTTTAAAGTATATGACTCTTGTAATTCTGTGTTTTAGGATAATGACATTGCAATATTGGTGTTCAATTATTTGTAGTTCTTTTTTTAGGATAAAGTTGTTTCCCATTAGCTTATATTTCGTTTATAATTTTATTTAACAGGTGACAGAGGTGTCGTTGAAAAATAAGCATACCTAAAGTAACATTGATATTGAACTATTTGATTTACAAATTTTTTTTTTGTCAAGCAACATGGTAATAATTTTTTAATTTTTTTTGGGAATGTTAATCTAGATATTTGTATGTCGAATGTTAAACATGTCTTTGGACTACACAGTTTTTGATTATATGTCTTTATAATTAGCTAGATATGTGTATGTCGAATTAATGTTTTTAAACATGCACATGTTTTTAATCTAGTTTTATTGTATTTTTGTTTTTTAATGACTAAAAATTTTGTTAGAAACATCAAACATGGTGAATTTGGTTTTAGTGAGAGAATCATCACTAAATTATTTAGTGACAAATTAATTATAGATATAGTGAGAGGTTTTTCTCTTACTAAACTATGACGTTTAGTGAGGGGAGATTGAATTATAATGAGGGGAAATTTTGTAATTACATGTACTTTATAATGAGAGTAAAATGATGTTTTAGTGAGAGGAATTTCCATCATTAAAAATCTTTTAGTGAGAGTAAATTTACTCTAATTATATGCTTATTAGTGAGGGGACCCTATCCCGTCACTATTGACCTTTAACTAGAGAAGCAGTAATTAGAGGCCATGAGAGTCAATTTCCCGTCACTAAAAGTGATTAATGACAGTATTTTAACTTTTAGTCACGGTTTTTACTCTCACTAAAAACAGTGTTTCTTGTAGTGCACTATAACACAATGCACGCAAAGTAATCTTGTAGCCAGAACAGAAGGAAAAAGGAGGGAAGGAACAATAATGGTATTTCTTTTATTTATATATTAGTAGTATTTATACTACTCTCCATTATTTCAGTAAAAGGTACCAAACTTTTTAATCCTCTAATTCATCTAATTATTCTATTATATTTTTTTAATAGTGTTCAAAGCTTTCGAGTAACTTTCATCGGGACATAGAGGGTATTAATTATTATTTTATTTTATTGTTTTTAATTTTAGATCATTATAAATTTTAGAAATATAGAATTTTAAGGTTTTTTTTATTTAACTTGTGAATTAATAATATTGTAATATTTATATATATTAAAATATATTCTGCAATGAACTTAGTTTAGTGAAGGCTACACTTCAAAACACGATAGGATTAATTTCTTTCGGATTGCATGTTAATGTATATTAAGAGCAAATTGCAAAAGAAATCAGTATAGACTTAATATTTGTTGATGATTTTCATGATATGCAAGAGAGACATTCTAAGTTTTAGTATAATAAGGATATATTTTTCTATTTTGAGATATTTAAATATAAAATTTAATACTTTGTGTAAATATGAAATGTCAGATTTTTTATTAAAAATATACCTTAGTGTTAAATTTTATATGTTGGCCCCCCTCAACCTAAGTTCCTGGTTCCGTCCCTGTCATATACATGTAATTTTAGTAGCTGATTAGTCAGTCACATATATACATGGAATTTGAATAGATGATTTAAATTAACATATATTGGGTGGCAGTTGTGAGATGTATCAAGATGTGGAGAAGAGTTCAAGTGTCATCATTGAAGGAGTTGCACCACTCAAGATGTATGTGAAATATTGGAATATTCAATTCAATTCAATTAATTTATTTTTTCTCTTTTTGAATATTGTTAATGTTATGTTCTCTATTTCTAAATTTGTCACAGGCACGCCGAAGGATCTGAGAAGAGCTTTGGTGCAGAAGGAGGGAACGGGTGCAGCTGCGGATCCAGCTGCAAGTGCAACCCCTGCAACTGCTGATCGATCGCCTAATGATTTAGCCCCCGGAAAATGCATGTATTTCTGTTTTATATATGTATGGAATGAAAGTGTGATGAAATTATGGTACAATAAGACAGCCAGTAGGCTGTATTATCAGTTTGTGTATTTGGAAACTCTGTTTAATAGTCTCACCGGGGCATGATATGATATGTATGTGTGAAGAAGACTTGGAGTGTATGCAATATTTAATATTCAAAGACCTCCTCTCTCTATATATCACCTTAATTTTGTGTTTTATTAATTCCTCTGCAAAGAATACTACCTTTATGATAAATTTTTGAGTCATAGAAATAGTAGCCTTTCATGGCTAGTGATTGTATGATGGAGAAGTTTTATACATATGGGCAAAAGTATCCTAGATTAATAATTTAATTCTGTGTTTTAGGAATTGGATCGAATTGGCCGGTTCACAGTTCAATTATCCCTTCAAAATCATCCAGTCCCCCCACCTGTATATCCTCATCAATTTCTTGCCTCATACAACTCCTTGCACCGGGACACAAAAATTCTAAAAACTTTCACTTTGTCACCAAAGATATTCCAAGTAGAAGTTATCAATGCAGCATCCTAAAATTCATAAGGCAGAATTAACTGTGAAAATTGTAAGGGAAAGAAATGTCTAATCCATTCTCAATCACCGACTTAATAATTTTCACTAAAATAAGTCTTATTTGGATGAGAAGAGTCCATTTTCCTGGCAAGAGCTTCTGGATCAGACCTTGGAATCTTAGGTCAACGTCAATTTTTCAAATTAATGGAAAACTAAGGAAAAATCAATATATAAAAATATAGAAGAAATTAATGAAATAAACACTGAGCCGTTCACCAACCAAGAAGGGGAGAGTTTGGACATAAATCGTGTCCAAACCTAATTATTCAGATTCGGGTAGTGTTTGCTAACACAAAACTTCTTCCAAAACCACACATTTTCAAAACATCCTCTCACGGTCTTTTGAATAAAAAATGATTTTGTTATATTTGCAAACACCCCCTCAGCTATTCGGTATTCTTGTTTGAGAATTCATCGGAATTCTTGCAATTAATCCAACTGCTTCAGGAAACTATTAACCATATTTTAAGACAAAAATATGAGATGCAAACATGGTGACAACCAGCAGTTGCAAATTCATTTATCTGCTACATATATGCTATAATTGTATAACTAATTTCTACTCTAGTCTAGTTACAAACACCTAATACATCAATCTTATACACAAAAAACCTCCTATTCTGAAAATTTATTGTATGCTATACACAAAGAATCTCAAGAAAAGACAACCTCTTGTAATAGTTCACCAAATATCATCTCTTCAACATCAAGTCCAACGAATTCGCTCTCCAACTGGAGGTTCATCCACCTCCGATCGTAATCCAAATCACGACCCACGATACCATCTAACGACTCCTTTTCCTCATCCTTCATATCCACCAACGCCCCAACACTTCTGCAAACCTCCTCAATTATGCGGTCGCCTATAGGAAACGAGCGCACATTGCAACTTGACGATAAGGGTTTAGGATAGTACGGGAGTGACAAATCGTATACCTCAAGTAAAACCTCGTTCACCAAGTCGAACAACATCTGATGGTGCCAGCAGCCATAGAAATCAGGGCACCCTGTTAACTCACCTCGTGCGTGAGGCCAACAAGCTTCTACTTCCTCGAATAATTGTGGCCCGAATAGCTGGTTAGACGAATACCATTCTATCTCGGAGGCATCCAATGCAATGCCTGATTGTTCTAGAAGGTTCCTCACATAGTCTAACTCAGAATTTGCAATCTTGATTGATATCTCATCATTCTCAACAACCTTACTAGCCTCCACATCATTCAACTCATCAACAACAGATCCATGCTCCAAACCTGATGTGGCATTTAAAAACGGAAAAATCGCTCAGTTGACACTCAGACACTTACTCAAGAATCAACTAAGGGGGCGCTTGGTTCAAAATTCTTCGATGAGAATAAAACATGATTAGTTCACTATTCAATAATTCTCATTTCAGATTTGAACCAAACACACACTAGTATTCATGGAATCAAAGCAACATATTAGAGGAGACAATACCTTCGTAAATTTGAGGCTCTACTGCGTCGTCTAAGACAGAACTTTGAGAATCTTCCTTTATTTGAGCAGAAGCAACAGAGGCAGTTGCTGAAGGATTATCAACCAATACCTCGAGATTCAAATCCGAATAATAAGAATCAACGTAGGATAGAGAGTGCATCCTCGTAAAATAGAGTGGAGCAATGCCATATTCGTTCGTTAGTTTCAAGCTTCTAGAAGAATTCAACTTGGTATATTTCCCGGATGTGTGCTCAAACAGGCGAGCATATTTATCCAGTGATTCATTCAGAGACGAACTTCTTCGGTGCCTAAGTTTCCTACTACCATCGTCGCCCTCTTTACTTGAAACCTTGTTCGACCAAACTTCAGTCTGTTTGCTCTCAAGTTTAACGGGCTTAATCTTTCGTCCATTTGCCAATTCACCCGCTGGATAGGATCTTGATTTATTCAAACCTGAGAAACTAGCAATGCTCTTTTCTGAATCCTGCAGATGTTTTAGAAGCAACTCTTTATCCACTTTGAAAATCTCAAACACATCAGGGTCATTGCTCGATTCCTCTACATTGCTAGAAGCTTTCGTTTCGAATGATGATTGAGACGAACTATTCTCTGCATCTTTGGGAAGAAAAATAATCTGATGTTTCCATTTTTTGCTTCTCTTACCACTCAATAATACATCATCCACAGACTCCAAGTGGTGCATGGAGTAAGTTCTCTGCAAATTCTTCAGTTTCTTTGTGTTTTTATCCTCCTTAGATATCTCATCCGCGATCATTGCTTTTAAGCGTGCTCTGAGAGATCGTTTCTTCGTTGCACGAGACCTTTTCGTACTCTGATCAACCAAGCATCACTATTAGTATATAGCATCATGAGGCATTTTAGTTAACAAAATACTCCCTCCATCCCAGCTTAACTTTCATACCTACTTTTTTGGTAAAATATTTTATTTCATGTTATTATTTTTATGTTACATACATACACACAAGTCAACTCATTTATTTATTTTTTTATAAAATTATATCTCAAAATTTTATTTATTATAGTAATATTTTTAAAAAAAAGGGGTGAATATGAAAGTTAAGTTGGGAAAACAGCTTACATGGTGCTTATCTGCTTCATATGCATCATTCTCATAGATGTTAGTTTCGGGGCTCCAAGCGCCTGCAGCCAACACGAGAGGAACGATCACAAAACATCGAGCAAGTTGTAAGCGATGGATATGAGATAAACGAGGTGCTTACCATCATGTGTTGGAGCTTCATATTTGTGGTAATGGATCATTTTCCTGACATGAGAATGCCAATTATGGACTAATCCCCACATGCACCCTGCCTGCTTATTATCCGAATGCTTCATTCCCACACGCTTTCCCATTCTTGGTTTCTAGACAATGAACATGATCACATATTACGAAAGAGTTGGTCTTACGTGAAACAGTTTTACCATACAACGGGTTGCAAGTATCACTTTATAGTATAATAACTAATACTCTACTGATTTTTAACTGCTTTTTCCAATGAAACAAGTGATACTTTATAAAAAAAAAAACAGAATTGCAAACCAGATGTACACAAAGACTTTGTCATTAGGAAAATAAGTGATGATCAGTTGTATACAAACACAAGAAAGAAAGTGTGTTAAAACATGAGAAACATCATAAAAATCTATGTCCATGATTAAGCTCAGAATCAAGTGTTTAAAATTGGGAGAATAAATAGAGAAAAAAACGAAAAACAAATTAAGAAAACTGAAATTATACCAACAACAAACTCAGGGGTCCAAAAATTTGCCAACGTCAATAAATAATTCAACTCAAACGGAAAAATAATAAGGGAGAGCTAATCCTGATGCAAGAAATTAAAGCCATAACCCCAAAAAACTCAGAACTCAAAGAAAGTCAACTGAAAGATATTCTTACCTTATGAGCACACAAAAAACAGGGAGACCAAAGAATAGAAATTCTAGGAAAAGAGGTACGAAAATATAAGGGAAATTTAATACCAAAGAAGAAAGAGTGATAAATTTATTGTGTAATGAATGAATAATGATTCTTGGGTGTTAGTATGCGATAAACACACAAGTGCAGAAAAGAAAAACTTGAGGAGGGGGAGGGGGCCTCCCCCTCCTTTCTACTAGTAGAAAGAAAACGACTTGTAGTTGATAGCCGTCGCCTAATTACCATTGCCCCGTCAACTTTTGGTCCCCTTCAAATGTACGAATCTCGTGCCATTTTTCTTCTTGCCTTTTAACACTTCAATATTAAATTATGAAATTTAACATTGATTCTACTTTGAATTTTTAGAATTTGATTTTAAAGAATATCTATAAAACTTTATAAATAGTCAATTTTTTGTAAATACATATAAACTTTATATAAATTGGATCATTTGTAATATATTGAGCGTTTTTCTCTCATGTTTTACAGAAAAATACAGTCGTTGCACATCATACAAAAAATATTTTTAATTTGACCCAAAACATTCGATCACGGACCTATAAACCTTAAATAAATATCTATAAATCATGTATGACATAAAGTTAAATTACAGTCAACTTAAATCTCAAAATAAACATAGTAGAATTTATTAGGATTTTGAAATTCAGATTTGAGGTGAGATTGAAAAATCTTTGAACAATAATATAAGGGTGAATTTGACTTTTATGTATATTTGATTAATAAGATGTAGTAGGATAGGTTTGAGAAATATATAGGTGATAGTGAAATTATTATTATGTGAAAAATAAAAGTGTTAGTTATTGTGAAAAAGAAAAATACTAGAGAAAATGCATATATTATATAGATTGGAATTATGGTGACTTTTAAAAAAAAAAAAAATCTAACCTATATAATCCTAAAAAAAAAAAAGTATATACTTTGATTTTTGAGGACTAGCCTGTATAATCATACAAGCAAAGATTTACGAAATTCTAAAGCTCATACCAAACTTATACGATAGTATTGTGCATTTGTATAAAATTTTAAAAATATCATAAAAAGTTGAAATAAAAATCTAATTTTGAATAACTAATTGACAAAAGGGTTAAGAAACTTGATTTTTTTTTATTTGTCTTCAAAATTATTCTTTTTCATCATCTAGCTATTGACAATAAACTAGCTAGTCATTAATAGTCTGTGCAGTGTGTAGGTAATTCACGAAAATGAATATGATACACATGACGATCTCCAACAAATTACAAATATAATATAAGAATATGAGTGAAACTTGTGTAAAATATTACTTACGTGAAATATAAAAAAAAAATTGCACATATTAAAAAAGGGTCAGAAATTTGTGAAACCTTCAGGAATTGAATCGGATCAAACTGATTTTCTCAAGAAAATCATGCATAAACAAAAACAGAAAAAAATCATTCTCAAATCTGTGTTAATAAGGTAAAATACATGTTTTGAAGGGTAAGTAAAAATTAAAAATTGTGGAGGCTGGTTCGTTGATTTGAGATGATAATTGACAGGTTTAAATTCAAATTCTATATACTCTAAATCCAATGAGCTTAATTATTGATGAGAATTTATTTCTTTTTATATTTAATTCTTCAATTCTCTACAAATTCATACTTTATTTAAAACGAAAATTGTTTCTGAGAACATGTTAAGGTATATATTTTGTTCTTATAAAATAATTCGCAAATTATATACTGTATATATATAATAATAATATCATATATTGTGTCTTCATTCAAGAAAGATTTATCTACCTTTTTATATAGCTGGTAGCCTATATATCAATTATACTGAAAAAACAAAATTGTTGGTATAGGATTTTAGGTGCAACTAGAAACTTAAGTTATGAATTATGCAGTCAATGGAGTAAGTTTAGGGTACAGTAAATGAAATTAGATTACCAACTAATTAATTAATTAAATGAAAATGATGGAATAATGTCTTTTGTTGATCAAATGGAAGTCAGACCTACCACCCTCATGTCTGTTGATATTTAAAATAACATAATTTATAAGGTTAGGTACATATAATTATTTAGTTAGGCACACTATCTTTGTTATTCTTTGAAGGAAAAAAAAATTAATTCATCAATTAATTAAATATAATATAGCTAGGAACAACATTTATGTGAAATATTTTATTCATAAAATATGTATAATTAAGACCGTCTCTAAAAAATTATAAGTCATAAATGTGAATTCAATTCGTCTAAAAAATTTACAGATCGCAAACAGGTGTTTTACTACAAGTTAAAAATATTGTCACTACAAAACAAAAAGTGTACTACAACAAGTTTAAAAATATTCTGGTAAATCCATCCATAACAATAATATTTTTGATATTGTAATAGTATAATTTTAACCTTGTATAAGTCAATACGAAAAACAAAAAATTATTTCGACCAGTTAAATTTATCGGATGACTAAGATTTGACTAGTGTACCATAATTAACCATATCTATATATTTTTACACAAATATAAAACTTAATTCAATTTTCACAAGTGATTGAGATTTTCTTTTAGGTTCGTATAACTAAACTCACCTACATGTGTATAGGATGGATGTGGCAGCAATTAGATGAGTTTGACTGCATAATAATAAGACCATGTTTACTTCATGAGTTGGGATAAGATGAGTTTAGATGTGGTGGGTTGGTCAGATAAATTCAATTAGATGAGTTTGACTGCATAATAATAAGGGCATGTTTACTTCATGAGTTGAGATAAGATGAGTTTAGATATGGTGGGTTGGACAGATAAATTCAAGGGGATGCTGGATTGTCTAAACCCATTGAATCTAGTTTATAAAAACCGGGTCAACTTATAAACTCGGATCAAGGTGTTTAAAGTTATGAGAAATCAAACATGGGAGAAGATGGCTTTACATATCAAACTCATCACTAAACCCCTAAACCCGTGAAGCAAACGTGACCTAAATTATATATCTAACCCTATTTATATATGAATACTATATATTAGGATTGGAAACTTGAACTTGAATGATTAAATTTATGTAACAAAGTGGGGTGAATGTACGTCAAAGGCACGAAAAGTGTTTCAAATGTATTTTGGGATTACGTATGGAAATTCGAATGGAGAAATTATTGATTTTAAATTTCGATGAATAGTGATTATGTAGTAAAGGAGTATAAGTCAAGTTAACAAATTAAAAGAGTATTAGTGAGAGAGTGATCATCTCTTTGTTTGTTGCAACTTCTTTTTTAATAATTGTAACTTTTATCTTTTGTAAATCGTTAATTAATTCTCTCTTATATTGACGAGAGATGAGAATTATTTTGATCATCTAATTTATTTTTTAATTTTATATTTCTCAATTCTCTCAATATGCATTATAATCGGACAAGTTGAACTCTCATCCTATATATACTCCTAGAACATACGCAACTCTCACAAGTTGGAGTATATAGTACACATACTTTCATATACAGCTAACATAAATTAAATTAACTTCAATGGTTATTAAATATTTAGATAGGTTCAAACACCTAGAACACTTATGCCATATTAATTTGGTTAGGTACGTTGTGCACATTTGGATATGGATATTGCATGTTGTTAATTACAAAATTGCACAATTAAATTGGATGAAATAACTTGTATAATTTATTTAATTCCTTTAATTAAATGTAGACTTCAAGTTGATATAGTATATATATATATATATATACAAAGACAACACCATAATAAACGTCTAAAAAGTATCTACGACCCCAATCCCAATTGTTCAAATTCGGTTTCGTGAAGACCAAATTACACATTGTATTATTATATATTATGAAATCTATTACTATCAATCAATTTTATAACACAAAGGTTGAAGAAGCAAGATTGGTTGTGATTTGTGAAATGAAATTGAAATTCATCAAGAATTGACCCCAAAAACAATGCATTTACTTACCCCCATTCCTCCTCCAACAGATATTTTGACTTTTCCAAATGTCATGCTCATTTTTTATTTATTTTTTTACAAATTTTAATAAATATTGTCTAATTTAAAATAATAGATTGAAAGTGTGATGAGGTGTGATAACATTCACTTATAAATGAAGTGATTCATTATGAATAATGCTAAGATAATTTTAGTAAATAAGTGAGTACTCCTTTTTTTTTTTTTAAAGGTGTAAATAATGAAATAAAAAAAAATAGAAATAATGAAATTGAAAGAAATGAAACTATGCACACACGTGAGATGATTATATATATGCATGTGAAATGAATATTGATGAATGTTTTTTTTTTGTTGATCACTATTCACAATTCACTAGTTTTCATTGATAATATAGAACACGCACATTTTTTTATATATAAAAAAGAAAACTATAAAGCACGCGTTTTTTGAATTGAATGAAAGTAAATAATACCATTATTAATTTATTAATTATACGGCACTCCACTGTTAATTGTTAATAATTCATCATTCTTTTGACTAGTATTTAACTTATTCTTTTTGTTTCCATTTTAATTCTAGCCAGGTAAATTGCATATATCTAGTCAATATTGGTTTTTATATCTTTTTTCTTTGGTCTTGAATGTACGTACGTAGGTGTCAAATGCTTATTAGTCCGTAATCTTAATTATAAATGCAACGTGTCATTTTATTTTAAGTCATATATCCGATTTAAAAATGGTCTAATTCAGATTACGAATCTCAGTGTCTATTACAAAGTTCCAATTAAAGTCAGCGCAAAACTCTATATGGAGCAGCTCATCAAATAAATTATTTTTACCTCAAAGGTTTCAAATTTAAGATTTAAATAGATTCATATTTTTTATAAGTCAAGTCTACACCAATCGACCAACCTCTCTGAATTTGCCGTCAAATTTCGGTAATATAGATTTAGGGTGATAATAATGGTGATTAAGACAACATATATAGTAATCTTGATCTTTATTAATTATTAATCAAATGATCAAAATTCTTTCAAAGTTGCTTAGTTTGAAGTTCACGTCATGCATCTTTGGTCTAAACATTGAGAGCTTCTAGACTCATAAACCGTTTGACCAATTCAAATCTAAGTTGATTCTGACTACATTTAAATATTCCCAGGTCTTGCATATCCAACTTTCAACTATAAAAATAAAATGCCTTCATAATCATATTACGTGGCCATTATTTTTGTCTGTTCTATTAATTCATATAAGTGCGTAATTATGAATTCTCACTAAAAAAAAATGACATGTCATTACAGATTATAAAAATTTATAACAAGAATAAATTGGATAAAATGCATATGGAAAGAATTGAAATTTTTTTAAATTGAATAGTAGTTGAATTGAAAACTGAATTAGATTAATCAAAATTATTCTCATCCTTCTTCTATATAAGAGGAATTGAATAGGGTATATAAGGGAGAAATTACAACTACTAAAGAAGTCACAACTAACAAAAATATTACTCCTCTAACTAATATTCTTTCATTTGTTGGCTAGACTTACTATTCACATATATTTCTTCTTTAGCGTCGGGTGTTATATAAATGTCAAAAGAAATTTGAATTTTCAGGGTAAAAAAATTTGTTTTTTTCTAGAAAATAATAGGGTTAGTTAATTTGATATAAATTCACTGAATTTTACATTTAATATATTTCTAATCACGGCTTTTAGCATTTTAGTATAAAATTACCACCTTTTTTGGTGTTTCAAAACGATACTTGTTTTAAAATTTTGGCTTGTCGATGTTGATGTGGTTGGACAAAGCGTGTGTCTTTTGCTATGCTAGAAATTATAAAGCATCCGCGTCTTAAAAAAAATTAAAAAATATAAGAATGCTAAAATTAAATTAATATTATCCTGTAAAAAATCGAGTATAAAAATTAATAAAGAATGTATTTTTTTTTTTTTTGGGTAATTTAAAGGAATAGTTAAAAAATCAAATTTAATCAATTTAAAAAAAAATGTCCTCACTAAGCAGTACCCAAGCAAAAGGCCCATCTTTAAGTAATATTGGGCTTCTTCAGTTCAAAAGGTAACATTGGGCTTTTCCGTTTGGCGTGGGTTATATGCCCCAATTAGATGCACTCCCCTAAAGTCGCTACCCCCTGGTGTTTCTTTAATTGAATTTCATTTGATTAGGCGGAAGTTCCTTAAAAACTTCCGCTTTCTTTAAAAGATTCTGAACAGTTCCCGTGGGTTGAGCACCCTTTTCAAGGAAATATAGAATAAGAGGCACGTTTAAACAAGTCCACTTTTATTAATGTAAAATACTCCCTCCGTCGTTCCGCTATAAATTTTCTCTTTCTTTTGGTTGTTTTGATTAAAAAATATGATAAAATAATAGGTGTAGTACAAGTGATGTGATGGTGAGAGAGAAAATAATAGATGAGTGTGAGAAGAAGTAGAATAAAATAATAAATAAAGTATAAGTGATGTGATTGAGAGAGAGAAAATCATCTGCCAAAAATGGAAAAAAATGAAATGAGAAATTTATTGTGGGACATCCATAAAAGGAAAGTGGGAAACTTATAGTGGGACGGATGAAGTACATGTTTTGCCCTTTTAGTAAAATACAATAAAATACAAGATAAATGCACTCTCCTACAATTCTAATCATAACCCTAATTCTAACTTTAATCCTAATTGGAGAAGAAGCAGTTGTCGCCCAACCTCCGGGAGTCGCCGCTGCCACAAATAAATTTAGAAATTCAAAAACAAAACTTAAGAGGGTCTTTCTATGAAAAGACATGTTTCGGCCCTGTCTTATAAAAGGCAATACTTGAAATACCATTAGATCATTAATCTAACAGATGGAATTTATTTTATATGATTGCACTTCGCATTAGTGCGTTTGCTCTATGCAATATGCAATCGCACTGCATCGCCCTACTATTAAATTAAATTAATATATATAAAATGACGAAAAATATCCTTTTTAATTTAAAATAAATAAAAAAATATTTAATTATAAAATAACATTTTCACCTCTAATTTTAATTTTTTATTTATATTTTACCTGCACCTACTAATTTAATAAGTTCACCCCCAAATTATATTTTTACTACAGTTATTCGCACTCGCTCATTTTATGAGTTCACCCCCAAATCATTTTTTACTACAGTTGTCTGCACCCGCTCATTTTATGAGTTTACCCCCAAATCATATTTTTACAGAGGTTATCTACACCAGCTCATTTTATGAGTTCACCCCCAAATTATTTTTTTACTACAGTTATTTGCACCCGCTCATTTTATGAGTTCACCCCAAATCATATTTATACTACAATTATCTACACCTGCTCATTTTATGAGTTCACCTTCAAATCATTTCTTTTTTACAACGGTTATCTACACCCACTCATTTTATGAGTTCACCCCCAAATTATTTTTTTACCACAATTATCTGCACCCGCTCATTTTTTGAGTTCACCCCCAAAGGTTTTTTTAAAAATAATTACATTTAAAATATTATATTATCTTTTTATTAATTTACACAAAATATAATAATAAAATCAACCCTAATTTATACATTTACAATCTTGCAGTCGAGTCATTGTCGAGTTACCGTCGATTCACCACTAAATCACCCATATTTTTAGAAAAAAAATCGTAAAAACATAATTAAAAAAACTATCGAAATTAGTCACAGATCTCGATTTTTTTTTCTTCTCATTTTTCAGTTTTTATTCCATACTTTTTATTTCATCATTTTTTTTCCATTAGTATTTTTTTAAATTTTAATACAAAATAATATTATATGTATTATTTTATTATAGTCAGTAATACAATAAGTAATACCATAAACAGTAATCAGTAATATCATTAACAATAATTAGTAATTTCTTTATAATAACAAATAATTACACACATCTAATTACAGTAAAATTTTATACAATAACAAATAATTCCACACATCTAATTATATTCAATAATACAAAACACAATTATCAGTAATACTATAAACAATAATTAGTAATACCATGAACATTGATCAGTAATATCTTACACAATAACAAATAATTCCACAAATCTAATTATATTCAGTAATACAAAACATAATTATCAGTAATACCATAAACAATAATATGTAATACCATAAACAATAATAATAATCAATAATGTCTTAAGCAATAATAAATAATTCCACATAAATAGTAATACCACAAACAATAACCAATAATATCACAAACAATAACCAATAATACCACAATAAATAATCAATAATAACGTCATCAATAATCATTAATATTAATTCAATAGTGTATTAATAGTAATTCAATAGTGTATCAATAACTAGTAATACCAATACCACTAACAATAATACCATAAAAAAGTGGAGGGAGTACAGATCGAGGTGTACTGAAGAAAATATGGGGTGCACATTATCAAGCCCAATTGAACGGAACCTTAGCCCAATGGGAAGGCACCCTAGATCAGCAGTCGCGCTTGAGATTTTATCGGCAAGGTCACCGGCTCCGAGTGTCGGCCGATCAGAGATCCATCAGCAACATACTCACAGTCCTCCGTCGGGCCGCCGTCAGCCGGAGGAAGAGGATGTGCAGGAGCAGGGTGAAGAAGACGAAGCAATGTAGCTTAGATTTGGACAGAGATGAACGACGAGAGCGAGACAGCGTCGATCCGAGTGTTGTAGGCGAACGCCATTGATGCCGGAGAAGATTCTGAATCGCGAACACATGGGAGATTGATGGAAGAAGTCGTGTCAGTGGTCGAAATGAGCAGAGGTTTTTGGCCGAGATGGAAGATGATGTCAATTGTCATGGAAGTGAAGAATCGTCATTGCGATTCGAGGAGGGGTCTCGCGCTTCAATGGTCGGGGCGGAAGCGCCGCCGTCGCCGTCGAGGGGGTGGTCGGGCATGGTGGTGGCAAGGTCACCCGCCGAACGACATGAATTTCCGGCAGGTCCTTTACTCATCAAATTTAAATTGAAATTCAGGTGCACCGCCGATCGACTAATGGAAAAGAAAGGCATCAAAATAAAATAAAATTCAGGTCCTTTAATCATACCTATAATATTATTTTGTATTAAAATTTAAAAAATACACATAAAAAATGGAAAAGAAAGGCATCAAAATAAAATAAAACAAAAAGTAAAAGGAAAAAAATTGAAAAATAAACTGAAAATTGGAAGAAATAAAGGAAAAGAAAAATTAAAAAGAAAAAAATCGAGATTTGTGGCTAATTTCGATAGTTTTTTATTAATTATATTTTTACGATTCTTTTTTTAAATATGGGTGAGTTGGTGGTGAATCGACGGTAACTCGGCTGCATATTGTAAATATATAAATTAGAGTTTATTTTATTATATTTTGTGTAAATTGATAAAATGATAATATAGTTTTTTAAATGTGATTATTTTTTAAAAAATATTTTGGGGTGAACTCATAAAATGAGCGGGTGGAGATAATCGTGGTAAAACAATAATTTGGGGGGGTGAACTCATAAAATAAGCGGGTGTAGATAACCGTGGTAAAAAATGATTTGGGGGTGAACTCATAAAATGTACGAGTGCAGATAACCGTAATAAAAAATGATTTGAGAGTGAACTCATTAAATGAGCGAGTGCATATAATAATAGTAAAAAATAATTTTGAGGGTGAACTCATTAAATGAACGGGTGCAGATAAAATTAAAATTAATTGATGAATTAAAATTTAAAATTTAAAATTGAAGTATGCACCGTACATGCGAGTGCATACAAGTATTTGGCAAAAACCAAATGACTTTTGTGTAAATGATTTTTAACTCATTAATACGTTAATATACTAATATTTAATTCATTTACATCCATCTCCGTGGCGGTGGAGGTGCCCCGCCAGTCAGATGTTTAAAGGAGGAAGCGGCGGTGGGTTTCACCGTTTCAATTTGGGAAAAGGGCATTTTAGTAATTTTATATATATTTTAAGGGCATTTTATAAGATCATGGGTTAAAAAAAGAGAGGGCATTTTAGTAATTTTATATATTTTTTAATAAAAAAATAACTTAATTGGGAAAGGCATTTGCTCATTGCGAAATTAAATGATGTGGCAACTTATTATTGGACGCCTTACATAAGACAATGCGAACACCCTGTCTCACCGTAGAAAAACCCAACTTAAGAATATTTAAAAAAAAAAAACTTATTTTTTCGATAAACTACAATCGACCAAAAACACTCCCGTCAACACTAGTTTATCGACAAAAATTTTAAAAATTGAATTTTTTCGACAATAATGAATCGACCAAAAATACTTTCGTCAACAACAATTTATCGATGAGAGTATTTTTGATCGATTCATTATTGATTAAAAAAAAAAGCATCCGTACGGAACTAGGGCATGGGGGAAGGCAGTGGGGCGAAGGAGGTAGAAACGTGTGGTGTTTGGCGACGGTGGGCGGCTTGGGCTCAGCGGGGAGGGGGGATGGGGGTAGTTGTAGAAAAAAATGGTGAAGGAGAGAAAAAGGACGAAGACGGCTTGCTTCAGGTTGGGCGGTGGGATGGGGATTAGGCGGTTTTTTTTTTTTTTTTTTACATCGAAGGCGACTTGGTTCACCTTCACGATCTTTTTTTTTTTTAAAAATCGGAGTTCAGGCGACTTGGCCGCGTAGGCGCCGTCCAGATCCGCCGAACCTCAAACCGATTTGCAATAATCGTGGTGGTGAGTGACCGTCCAACGCCTAGGTCGATTTATACACCCTTAAAATGACATGTCCAAATTATACTTCGTTTTACCGTAAAACAATCTCACATAAGATTTTTTTTTCTTTTCGAAGTCATAGTATTCGATCGGACCGACTAATCTGAAGAACGAATTGCAGCGGGCCCCAATTGAATCCAGATCAAACCTATGTATAAATTAGTTTATCTCAAAAATTGTTTGCACTTTAAAGTGTGGAATGTTAGAACTAGAGGAAATTTTATTTTTAGTCCTATAAGTTTGATACATTCCAAAATAAATCCTTTAAGGGGGGTGTATTGGTTGTGGATTCTATAGGATTTTTTTTGGACTTTTAAAGTCTGGGGGTATTCAATTCGGATTTTAAAAAGTCTTTCAAAATTTTGAGGTATTCAATTCGAATTTTAAAAAGTCTTTAAAAATCTTTAGGTATTCAACAGTTTATGGATTTTAATACTCTATGGAATTTGTTGGATTCTCCTCCAAAAATATAAATAAATTACACTATCCCAAATCTCTTCTAAAAACAAGAGATTTCAACAGATTCTCTCAGAGAACTCTGAAAACTCAGGATCAGAAGGAGGAATGACAATATTGACCCGACCCGCGGGTACCCACACCACCCGCGAGATTTGGATCAGGTCAGATTCGCCCCGTATTGAGTATGAGTCGGGTTTGGATCTTATGCCCGACCCGCCCCTAATTAATATATAAACTTTATATATATATATATATATATATATATTTTATTGGTAAAATATATACTTTTTATATATATATTATTGGTAAAATAAATTTTATATATATATTTTTTTTATTGGTAAAATATTTTATATAATATATATATAATATTAATTTTTTTTTTTTAATTAACTCTTTGCATCAATATCGGAGTTTATGAAAATCTATGTAAATCAATAAAAAAATATATTTCACAATCCTGTCAAGTCTATAAAAATCCATGTAAATCAATAAAAAAAGTCAGTCAAACTCTGCATGGACTCTATGGATTTTATAAATCCACGTACTTTTTAAAATCCAAAAAAATCCAATAGAATCTCAATTGAATACACCCTTCTAAGTTTCAACTTTACAAAATATGTCCTCTATCTTTCAATTTTTGTCCTTTTTTACATCAATTTTTATCCTTTATGTTTTGTAGGAATTAAAATTGGTAAAGTTGGTGCCACATATATTTAAAAAAACCACATCATCATGCCACATCACATTATATTAAAAAAATAGAGCTAATAACACCCTAAAATATTCTATACACACCCCATAATTTTAAATACAAAAATAAATGTATACTCCGTATAAAATAACTAAGTAACTCTTACATAAATAAAGAGTAAAATAATTTTAAAAAATAACTTGAAAAAATATGAAACAAAATAAATTTCAGAAGCAAAACCACCATGTGTTATATATGTTAATTATGTAAATCTTATTTTACTCTATTAATTGAAACGTATAACTAGATGCAAATAAATTTTTTGGGCGAGGCTACTAACACCCAATACAATGTTATACAAACTTCAAATGTTATACACACCCCACTAAAATTTAAAAATCAATTTTGTTTAATAAACACACCCTAATTATTTCCAATTTACCCTTTATCCCTCAAAATAAATACATATTGAATAAAAAATATGATTTAAAATTCAATTAAATGATTAAAAATATAAATTTTAAAAATTAATTAAAAAATATTTGAATGAAAAAATCAATTAAAATCTAAAAATATTAAATAAATCAAATAAAATTTATAAAATAATTAAATTAAAAATACCAATTAATGATTCAATTTTTAAAAAAACTAATGAAATAAAAATCAACTCAATCAAAAATAAATATTAAGAAAATTAAATAAAAAAATAAAATCTTACTTTTTTATTGATTTTTTTTAATTTACTTTTTTTAATGTTTTATTGAATTTTTCAATAATTTTAATTTTTTTTTGATGATTTATTTTTTAATTCAGATTCTATTTAAGTTTTTAAGATTTTTTTTTCAAAAAAATTAATTAATTAATGTAAATTAATTATTTTTAAAGATTTTGTTAGTTTTTTTTAAATACTTTTAAATTTTAATTACATTTTTTTTCAGATTTTTCATGTTATTTCTTTAAATTATTTTTTCTTTATTTATATAAGGGCTATTTAGTCATTTTATATACATCTATTTTTGTATTTAGAATTATGGGGTGTATATAGAATATTTTGGGGTGTTATTAGCTCTATATTTTTAATATAATGTGATGTGGCATGATGACGTGGCTTTTTTAAATATATGTGGCACCAACTTTACCAATTTTAATTACTACAAAAAATAAAGGATAAAAATTGATGTAAAAAAGGACAAAAATTGAAAGGTAAAAGACGTATTTTGTAAAGTTGAAATTTAAAAGATTTATTTTGGAATGTATCAAACTTATAGGACTAAAAATAAAATTTTCTCTTAGAACAAAAAATTAACATACTCCTAAGTCCAAGTTGTTTCATCTCGTTAACTGACTAGCTATAATTGTTTTATCACATTCCCAACTCATCATATTTAACAACTAATTTAATTATGTGATATTTTCTTTTGCATAACAAGATCACTTTCATCACTAATTTCCAACATATTTGTAATTATATTCAGATATAATTCTTTAAAAAATGAAAAATAGGATTAAAGAAACGGATGAAGCAGGGAAAGGGTCATTTTCATAAAACACGGCTTTATTCAGTTACCCGTTGTCTCACGGAATTTTTGTTCAACAGAACTTTGACATTTTGGTCCATTAACATAATGGACATTATTTGTTGTACATTCATTTGTAGCCCCCACTATTTGGAGTATCTCACCCCAAACACTTTCACAAACTATACAACTTCATTAAGCTATCCAAAAAAAAAAAAAAAAAAAACCGTTCATTCAAATAAAGGTTATTAATTTTTTTTAATTATACTTTATGTTAGGAATTAATATACAAGAATTAATTCTCCACCTCTCTACAAGTTCGGACTTTTAGATGAGATGAAATTCTTTCATGGTATCAGAGCAAATCGGGCAAAATATACACGAATTAATTTCCCACCTCTCTACAAGTTCGGACTTTTAGATGAGACAAAATTATTTCACTCTTTCATTTCAATATATTTTTCTCTCTTAAATAAGATCACATCTAATACATTTATTTATTTTATTATATATTTTAATCTTTGTATCTAAAATTCACGAGTAATTCCATTGGAAAGGAGTAGAAGATTGACTGACATTATTTAATTCACATGCGTAAATTAACTCACTCTAAACAAGTTCAACACATGTTCCTTTTTTTTTTATCTACTACTCTATGTAAAAAGTTATTTTGTAACTAATATACGTATAATGTTATAAATAAATTATTGAATTTCTGAGACTAACTTTTTTTTAATTGACATGGATTTTTAAGGGTAACAGTAAAAGGAAATGGAAAAAAAAAAAGTTTAGCAAAAAGTGAATATAAGAGATTATAAGTTGATCTGCAAGGGTCCCAACCCAACCGGCCAAGTAGAGTGACTGCCTGCCGACTTGTATAGCAGATTTGCAGTACGTTTTGTTCCCATTAACAAGGGTTTAATTGTTTGATTTTCATCACCCATTATTTTGGATTTGATTCCACAATTTTATTTTATTTTTAATTGGTCCTGCCGTCAAGTTTTGCGTTAAATTCAATAGTAAATTTGGTCTCATAAGATTCGATGTCTTAAATTTGCATCTATTAACTATTTTGGAGGGGAAAAACGTTAATAATTTTCTCTACCGTTTTGGTCTCACAGGATACAAAACTAATAGTATTCTATATCTATTTTTTTTTTAAGATTAAAAATATTAGTATCGTTGAAAATATTGATGAACATATCAATATCGAATATTGATATTTGCCATTGGACCAAAATAGAACGTTGATCTTTCAAAAGTTTGATATAATTTCTATGTTTTTTTTTTTTTTTTTTGACAAATTGCACATTTAAAAAAGTAGAGAAAATTAAGAAGTTATACTTTAATTCAATAAAACTATATATACTATATCTCACTTTATTAAAAATTATTAATTTAATTAATTATTGACAATAATTAATTGTATAATATTTTACATGAATTATGAAAAATAAAATAAAATATAATTTTTGATAAAAAAAAATTCTTATAAAATGTGGATTTTACTCTTTAAACTATTTAAGCATATTATATAAAATATAAATGATGTTTACTAACATTTCGCGTAATACGGAGATCCTCGTCTAGTTTATACTATATATCAACTGTCTAAAAGTTGATACGGAGTACTATTTTTTAAGGCTTTGCAAGATAAAATATATTTATCAAGACAAACACAATTGACATCTTGTAATTCATAGTTTTAATATTAATTAATAAAATTGAGTACTTTTTTTTGTTACTTTCTCTATTTTTTTTATTTTTCTTAGGCGTATAAAATTTATCTATCATATTTTTTTTTATATTTAGGTCTTATATTTATAGGTTTATTTGATAAATTTTATATTTTTGGTCCTTTGTTGATATTTTTATCTTTCAAGTTTCAATCCCCGACTTTTTTTTTCCTGTCGTTTTTGTCTAACTTGACAAAAGTCCATGCTCTACTAACTCATTAATCCAAATTGATCATTGAAATTTGGTATTTTATTTTATCTGCCTAATTATTTCATTCAACGTTCTTTCTTTCTTTTGGAAGAAAAGGTTCATTCTTATTTTTTCATAACCTTGTTTTACAGGGTTCATTCTTATTTTTTCATAACCTTTTATTTTTACAGGGTTCATACTTATTTTGTTAAGTACAGTATATTGTAATTAAATACATATTAATTTATTTAATCGATTATATAACCTAAATAGATAAATCGATGTCCTGCATTAATTTTGATTATATTATATATCGTTAACCTTTTTATAGTAACAAATTTCACTTAGATAACTGTACTCCAACTAAAAATCACAAATAAAATTGATTTAGATAAATTAAATTTAGTGGTTGAAATTTTAGGCATTTATACAGTGGGCATTGTAATTGTTTGTTTGCTTTTGGACACACACGCTCAATGGGGAAGGGACCCACACTAAACAAGTCAAATTTAACAAGAGATATTTGTTTGGAGTAAAAATAATAAATGTATTAGTTCCTCTAATCGTATCGAAAATTTTATTTTGGTATATAAAATTTCATATAGTTATCGTATTAGATTTTCTAATATATCGTAATTTGGGTAAATGAAAATACTTACTAATGTTTATAAACACTTCGATTTGGAGGAATGTTTTGATTTGTGTAGTACTAGACTATGGAGATGGATTAGCGTTAAGAGGAAAGTGTAAGAATCATTATAGTTTTCAGGAATGGACGATTAATCCGATTTTATGTCTAGAAACAGCTAGCAAATAGGTATTTTTGACCGTCTCTAGAGTTGTTACTATGATTTAGGTAAGGGTTAAGTACCCCTTGACCCTTGTACTCAATTCTTATTATGGTACGACTTTTTCAAAAAAATATATACCGTTTCACATAAAAAATTTAGTATATCGATCCTATCGAAATACTGATTTTTTTTAATATGCGTATCATTAGCAATTTAGCATACTCAAAAAAAAAAAGGTCAGTATTTTACGGTATACCAAAATTTTCGATATTTTCCACCCCATACTTACCCATTAGGTTAATGATAATACGTCTATAATTATATAAAAAAGTATCTTACCAGCAAATCAGCTATAATGGTGACAATTTTAGTGAATGGTTGCCATGGACAACTATTGATAACGACAACAATATTCATGACGAACTTATAGTACAAACTTCAAACAATCCAAGATTGTGTTTATTTGGTGGTCGGCATCTTCATGTGTATCTACCATTGATATTGCAAAGAAAATTTAATGTTCCTAAATCCTACACATCACTATGTAGTATGTATAAAAGTTGTGTCTTTTCATAAATCTTTTAGTGTCACGTTTGCTACATTTTAGTGCGTCATTTGATAAGTTTTTGAACTTGATTGAAGTGAACTCAAATCATAAATAAGATGTGAAAAAATATTAAGAATTCACACTTAAGAATATATGCTAAACTTGGTGATCTGCAAAAATGAGGTTGGGGAGAGCTTCGGTGAAGAGTTTTCGACGCTCAAGTCAGATAGTGTTATTGAAGAGGAATATTTGATGTAAAATAGAAAAATATAAATGTGTTATCTTGTCTACCGAAAGAATTAGGTATTTATATCTTAGAATTTGAGGAATAAATATGTCTTAATTAGAGTAGTATTAGTTTAATTTGTTTAGGACTTCTTAGTGTTGGACTTTCAATGAGGATCGTATTTGGCCCAATTCAAATTTAATTTGGGTTAGCCTATATCCGACCTTATTGTATCAACATAGTTGGATATTAGTTGAATATGTGCAATTCATGATATTGGATAAAAATAATTATATATTAAATTATACTTCATCCGTCCCACAATTACCTTTACACTTTTTTTCTTTTTCGGGACGTCCCATAATAACTTTCACACTTTTTTTTTTTGAGACATCCCACAATAACTTTCACACCCTTAAAATGAAAAACCCTTTATAAACTCAACCCTCACAATATCCTCAATTTTACACATATGCCATTATTTTTTTCTTCACACATACACAAAAGTCAAACTTATTTATTTACTTTATACATAAAGTTTTATAAAATTACCCCTAAAAATTCTATTCATTATTATACTTTCTTAATATGCGTGTCAATCTACCTATGAAAGTTATCTTGGACAAAGGAAGTACTAATTAGTTGTAAAATTAGGGTGTTCAAGTAATCTTCAACTAAATTGAATAAATTAAGTCCGGAGAAACTTGTCTAGTGGAGCATTGGTTGACAAATTAAATTAAATTTATTGAAGTTTTGATTGATAGTAATATCGATTTAGATCAATTGCTATTAGGTAAGAGAAATAGCAACACATTACTAGTAGATACTACCCTTTCCCCTTTTTTACTACTCCATTAGGCACAAAACCCTTCTCAAAGTTTCTTTGTACTTTTATTTTCTCTCTTTTTTCAACCCCATGAAATTTGATGTCTTTGCTCGGTAGGTAGCATTAGTAATTGTATAATTTGAAATCGATGTACTCCTTCCGTTTTACAATAACTTTCACATGTAGGTGAACACTTATATTAAAAAAGTGTAATAATGAGTAGAGTTTGACGGATACATTTGCAAAATTTTATGTATAAAGTAAAAAAAAGAAAAAAGAATTGACTTGTATGTATATATGAATCTAAAAGTAATGATATTTTGTGTAAAATTGTGGATATTGTAAGGGTAGAGTTTATTAAAGATTTTTAATTTTAAAAAAGTGTGAAGTTATTGTAAAACATATTAAAAAAAAAAAAAGTGTAAAAATGATTGTAGGATGGAGGTAGTACGTGTATATTATCGTTAACGTCTTTATATTATTTTTTTATGTTATTTAATATATAGTCAGCAAATGTGTTATGAGTAGCGGAGAAGAGAGATCGGCCACTTGCAATATTCAATCATTATTTCTTTGAATTCATAAATAATTGCGACAGTGAAAATTGGACTTTTAATATTTTTACGACGTAATAATAGTCATCCATTTTAATTATTTTTTAATTCACTAGTAGTAGTACCCCATGATATAATTAACAATATGGCTTTTGATGACTCGGTTTGAGTTAAGCTTTTCTACGAAAGTAACCGCGTTTTGTTTTGTTTTGTTTTATAAAATTTCTCTTAAAAATGATTGTTATTAATTTGTCTGATTCACACCATTTCCTACAATATAAAAGAGAATATAGTTGATTCTTATAAAAACAATTAAAGTATAAGGATCGATCAAGGAGCTTTATGTGTTTATGCTACCATTCACATGGTCACATTCTAGATAAAAATGTACTAATATTTAAAAAAAAAAAAATTTGATTTGAAATGAGTTGCTCATTATTTTAATTTTTTTTTTTTTTTACTTTTAAAGTATCTTTTGCTTTGTTTCATTTACTGGTAGTACATTCTCCTAGGAGATTGGCAATAAAAATAGCAAAAAGATAAAGTATTAATGTAAAATATTTTATGCATAAAATATATTTAATTAAATATGTTTTTAAAAATTCACGAGCCATAAGTCTAGATTTGAATCGTCTAAAAAATTTACGGATCGCAAACAAGAATTTACAATAAAATCAGATTAAGGTACATGCCAACATAAAGACACTACAAGACCAATATATGATACTATAAGGTCAAAAATATACTTCAAGAACACTTAATTTTTTAAACGAAGTTGCTAGTCGAAAGCCAAATATATTCTACTACTAGAAGACTAAAATATGTTACTACTAGACAAAAAAATATTTTGTTACTTCAAGACAAAAGATATGTTATTACAAGACTAAATATATGTTACTATAAATTCAAAAATATATTGTTATTACAAGGTCAAAATATGTTACTAAA
Organism: Galeopsis tetrahit; assembly: GCA_963675135.1. Lineage (NCBI taxonomy): Eukaryota > Viridiplantae > Streptophyta > Magnoliopsida > Lamiales > Lamiaceae > Galeopsis > Galeopsis tetrahit. The sequence goes on from OY776132.1 coordinate 61,233,934, forward strand.
TCGCTCAAAAAACTAAGTGTTTATTATTGTTGTTCTTGCAGTATAGTTTGACCTTGTAGTAATATTTAATCTTATAGTATATCATATTTTTTTACCTTATACTCCGTAGTAGCATATTTTGACCACATAGTAAAACAATATATGAGAGCGAAAAAAATCTATTTCAATTAAATTTGACCCGAGTTTCACCCGCGTTAACTCTAATTTGACCAGTAAAAGTTTGCCCCAGTCTACGTTAATGAAGGAATCATGGTTTAAATTTTTCATCCCTCAATTCTTCTTTGATCATAAGGACGTGGTAGAACTTACAAAACATGTGTGAAATATCATCATCGGGTGTTACAAATGAAGTTATGTTATCCCATCTGAAAAAGAGATGAACATTAGTGAAATTCTTCTTTGATCATAAGGATGTGGTAGAATTTACAAAACATGTGTGAAATATCATCATCGGGTGTTACAGATGAAGTTATGTTATAACATCTGAAAAAAAGATGAACATTAGTGAGATGGAGGTGTTCAGGATATTGCCTAAATGAAAAATTCTTTGATCATAAGGACGTGGTAGAATTTATAAAACATGTGTGAAATATCATCATCGGGTGTTACAGATGAAGTTATGTTATCCCATCTTAAAAAGAGATGAACATTAGTGAAATTCTTCTTTGATCATAAGGACGTGGTAGAATTTACAAAACATGTGTGAAATATCGGTTTTAATAAGAGTATTCTTACTTTGATTTGTGTGGGCTAAGTTCGAACACATAACCTCCGTGAGGTTTAGAAGAGCCTTCCCCATCTATCCAACATTAACTTTGGTTATGACTATTTGTAAATAAATATATATACACTTTATTCAATTTAAATATTAATTTAATTACCAAACCCTAAACTAAACCCCCAATTTATCCTTTTCAAACCTGTGAAAAAAAAACTTGTCCATTGACGTCTCACGTCGCTTCTGCCATTGACGCCGCTTCCGGTGCTCCGCTTTCAACCTCGGCGTCGCCTCTTGTTCACCGCTCTGCTTCTTGCCGTCTAACCTCTAGGTAATTAAATTTGTTTGATGTTATTTGAAAAATAAGAAATAGATTGAGAAGAGAGCCTTTTTTTTTTTTTGAAGATGAATGAGGTGTACCAGTAACCAGAGTATTATAGCTTGCTAGTTGCTTGTATGTGGCTTTCTTTTTTGAAGATGAATTGCTCTGTTTTTTAAGATTAGACTTTGTAACTTTTCTCTTCCCAACACGCCCACTATGTTTTGTCTATGAGTATTCAATATTAGTATATGAATGTTATCAGAGTCCACTATTAATATTATAAATGTTACCACAGCCCACTATTAATGGATTTTGGAACATCAGAAATTAATTTTTTTTTAAAAAGCACCAGTAGTCCATTACAAAGCTTTTAAGTCTTGAATTTTTTATAATTTAATTCATCTTTTGTCCATTTGTTACTATCTATGGTCCCCATTCACATGAATAACAAGTCTCTTGTGTAGAAGAAATAATAGAAATAATGATTGATGATTGGTTTCTTTTTTGTGTTCACTTTTTTAGTGAAAATTAATTATTGTATTTCTTTGACCAAGTGACTAATTGTGTATTTAATTTTATCATAGGTAATGGATAATCGAGAAGCGAAGAAAGTGAAAACTATTAAGTCACTTTTTACCAACTTCAAAAGGAAGGACCCTACAACAAGTGAAGAGAATCTTACATCAAACTATGATGATGTAGCTCCGCCTCTTATTGTCCAACCTCCTCAATTGCAAAGAATTGAAATTGACCTCGATTCACTTGAACGCGGTCCGTTTAAACGTATCTCCATTTGTGAACATCCGGTTAATCAAAGAGATGAAATAAGACGAGCTTACATAAAAATGGGTGCATTTCAACCCATTTTGGATTAATATAAGTCAACATTCGACGGACATCAAAATCGTCGATTTCAAAGCTCGTGGTTTCGTCAATTTCCTTGGCTAGAGTACCCACCCACAAATCATGTTGCATATTGCTTTCCGTGCTTCTTATTTGGTCATTTGAACAATAAGCATTGTGCATTTGCATCTGGTGGGTTCGTTGGTTGGAAAAGAGTCAACAGTGGGAAGACATGTTCATTTTTAAAACATGTGGGAGATGCTGATTCAAATCACAGCAAATCAGTAGCTTACATGAACTCTTTAAAGAATGTCTCTCAACATATTGATAAAGCAATTAATCGGGAAAAATCAGAAGAGATAAAGAGAAACTGTTTGTGGGTTATGACAACGATTAAGTGTCTTCAATATCTTACTTTGCAAGCATGTGCGTTGAGAGGGCATGATGAGTCGACATCTTCAAAAAATCGAGGTAATCTCATTGAATTGATAAAGCTTTTGGGAGATATGAATATTGAAGTTAATGATGTTGTTTTAGATAATGCTCCCTTTAATGCGAAGTATACATCACCAACGGTTCAAAAGGAGATTTTGAATATTTTTGGTAATCGGGTGAGAAACAAAATTCATGAGGAGATTGGTGATTCAAAATTTTGCATTTTAGTTGATGAAGCTAAAGATATATCTAACAAAGAGCAAATGGCTATTGTGTTAAGATTTGTTGATACTGGTGGTCTTTTGAAAGAGCGTTTTCTTGACATTGTACATGTTAAAGATACTACTGCTGTAACACAGAAGAATGGAATTTGTCTTATTTTAAGTCGATATAACCTGCAAATATGCAATATGCGAGGTCAAGGGTATGATGGAGCGAGCAATATGGGTGGTGTATGGAATGGATTACAAGCCCTTTTTTTGAGAGATTGTCCTTATGCATATCATGTCCATTGTTTTGCTCATCGATTGCAATTGACATTAGTTGCTGCAGGTGGAAAAGTAAGACCAGTTTATTGTTTCTTTTCAAGCTTGAATAAGATTGTAAATATCGTTGGTTCTTCTCTTAAGCGTCATACCGAACTACGATCTTCTCAAACTATTGAAATTGCAGAAAAAATAGCTACAGGGGAACGTGAAACGGGCAAGGGAGCTAATCAAATGGGTAGTTTGCGTCGCCTGGGAGAAACTCGTTGGAGTTCTCATTTTGATTCCACATGTAGTTTGATTGATATGTATGGTGCGGTGATTATTGTGCTTTAGTATATGTCAGATGAGGGCTCTTCTTACGATTCAAGTGGTGAAGCTTACGGTTGTCGGATGGTAATGAGGTCTTTTGATTTTGTATTCATCCTACACTTGATGAATGAAATCTTGGGAATTTCAGATATTATTTGTCGATCTTTGCAGCAAAAGTCTCTTGATATCTCGAATGCAATGGATCATGTCTCAAACACTAAAGGTTTACTTAAGATGTTGAGGGATGAAGGTTTCGATTGTGACGTAGCAGAAGATTAACGAAACGAGATAAACACTTTAATACTACGTATACTAGGTGATGATCTCGAATTTTATTCAAAAGGTATTCAAACTTTAACAAAAAAACCAATTGTGCAGAAAAACACCTGTAAATAACTTATTCTCCAAACCATAAAAAAAACCCATTAACACGTATGAGAATTATTACCAAACAAAGGACTGAAATTGAAATAGAAAAAGGAAAGTTGCCATATCTAAGAAGGTTTCCATAACTGCTGTATAATTATTGTGGTCCTCCTTTACTTATTCTTTGATTTGTCGATTCTGTCATATGATTCCATATATCTTGCTGCCACATCATTCTCCCCAACGGAGAGAAGGTTCGCCCTCGAACCAGATTCCTCAATGTCGACCTCATCATTGTCACCCGTATATGGTATCAAATGCTTCACGTTGAACACATCAGAAGTACGCAGGTGGGAAGGCAGCTTCAAGCGGTAGGCATTCGGGTTAATTTTGGCCACAACCTCCAACGGACCAATCTTTCGGGCAACTAGCTTATTGTACTCGTGAGCTGGGTATCTATCTCGTGTGAGGACAGCCCAAACAAAGTCCCCCGGTTCAAAATCTAGGCGACGAGTCTTATCAGCATCAGCCTTATACTCCAAGGTTGAAGCACCGAGTTGATCATTAATTGTACTATGAGTGGCGCGCAGGGCTTCAATGAGATCAGCCGCTCGAGGGTTTGCTCGCACCGGGGACGGGAAGGCCAACAAATCAGTTGGGCCACGGGGCAACACGACATACACAACCTGGAATGGGGCGAGGCCTGTGCTGCGATTGACAGCGGAATTATGCGCAAATTCTGCCTGGCTAAGGCGAGAGTCCCAGGTGCGAAGAATTTCGCCGACCAAACAACATAACAAATTGCCAAGTGACTTGTTTACGACCTCTGTTTGTCCATCTGTTTGAGGGTGATAGGCGCTGTTGAAACTCAATTGCGTATTTGCCATACACCATAAGCTCTTCCAAAAGAAGCTTAGGAACCGCGTGTCTTGATCTGATACAATAGAAGACGAAAAACCGTGCAAACGATACACTTCTCTAAAAAATAACGTAGCAATATGCAACGCATCCGACGTCTTCTTGCAAGGAATAAAATGCACCATCTTCGAGAATCTATCGACCACGACAAAGATGGAATCAAAACCCCGCTGGGTTCGAGGCAATCCCAACACAAAATCCATGCTAATAGTTGTCCATAGTGCATTCGGGACTGGTAAAGGGCGATAAAGGCCAGCGTTTGTGGTAGTCCCCTTAGATACTTGACACACACGACATCGCTCAACGTATCGAGCCACATTGCGCCTCAATGTGGGCCAAAAATACGAATGTTGCAACAACTCTATTGAGCGATCACGCCCCACGTGACCCATCCCATGTAGTTCAACAATTAACCGAAGGCTCGTGTCTGGAATGCATAGGCGAGTTCCCTTGAACAAAAACCCATTAACCACCACAAAATCAGAAATGGTGCCTGCTGCCACCTGTGTCAATATGGGCACAAAAAAGCTGTCTGTCACATACTGTTCACCCAATAACTCGAGGCCCGACACCTGAATCCGAAGGCCTGAAATAATTAAGGCGCGTCGGTTCAATGCATCCACCACTCTATTCGACGCTCCCGACCGATGTTTAAGCGCAAATGTGAATTTTTGTAGATATGCCACCCACGAAGCATGTCGAGCCGACAAATTATTTTGAGTGGCAAGGTGGCGTAAAGCCTCATGATCTGAATAGAGCACAAACTCCTTTTGAAATAAGTAATGCCTCCAATGACGCACTGCTCACACAACCGCGTAAAATTCGACGTCATACACGCTATATCTAGAGCGAGCACCGGCGAGCTTCTCACTGAAAAATGCTACCGGCCGACCATGCTGACTCAAGACAACCCCTATACCCATTTTAGAAGCATCACAAGATAGCTCAAAAGGTTGATCAAAGTTTGGAAGGAGTAAAATTGGGGCCTGCACTAATTTTTGCTTTATTTTTCAAATGCCTCTTTTGCAGCCGGTGTCCACACAAAGGGCCTGTTGCCAATGAAATCTTTAATTGGGGCTGTGATGGCACTAAAATGGGCGATGAATCGACGATAAAACGAGGTAAGTCCATGAAAACTTCTAGCCTCAGTGACGGAAGAGGGTTGAGGCCAATCCCATATAGCTGCGATCTTTGAATCATCCACTTGGATGCCCTTCGCTGAAATTATGTAGCCCATAAACAAAACTGACTCCACACAAAATATGCACTTGGTCGTGGCTGCATAAAATTTCTCGGCCCGTAAGATTGCTAGAACCGAACGCAAGTGTAGAAAATGATCCCCCATCGTCTTGCTATATACCAGAATATCGTCAAAGTATACAACGACACAAGTCCCAATTAAATCACGCAATGCTTGGTTCATGATGCGCATGAAAGTGCTCGGAGCATTCGATAATCCGAAGGGCATAACCAGCCACTCAAATAGACCCTCTCGGGTTTTAAAAGTTGTCTTCCATTCATCCCCGGGGCGGATACGAATCTGATGGTACCCACTACGGAGGTCAAGCTTGTTTAAATAGGACGCACCACTCAATTGATCCAATAAGTCTTCCAATCTGGGAATAGGGAACCGATAACGAACTGTAATTTTGTTGATAGCCCGACTATCTACACACATCCGCCAAGATGCATCCTTTTTCGGGATAAGGAGTGCGGGTACAACACACGGGCTTAAGCTTTGTCGAACCACACCTCTGAGAATTAACTCCTCTACTTGACGATGAAGCTCGGCATGCTCCATCGAGCTCATCCGATAATGGGGCCGGTTTGGGAGTGATGCCCCCAGTACCAAATCTATCTGATGTTGAATGTCCTGAAGAGGTGGTAGGCCAGAAGGTAACTCCTCTGGGAAAACATCCACAAATTCTGCAATCAAGGCTGCCACGGTTGGGGGAAGAGCGGTGTTGTGTTCTCTAGTCTCAAGTCCAATAAGTAGCAGCAATAGAGAGGCAGGAAATAACTCTTTGAGAAAATCAGCCTTTGACAATAATAAAATAGAAGCATTCAACGATTCAGGTGACGGAACCGAAGAGTGCAATACAATTCTAGATCCATCAAATACGAAACTATGCGTGTTCAGTCTGCCATCATGAACCACAGATCTATCAAATTGCCACGGGCGCGCCAACAACAAGTGGCACGCGTCCATAGGCACCACATCACACCAAACAGAGTCACTGTATTTATTTCCAATAGACAAAGACACTAAAAAACGTAAATCCACCGTTATAGAATTTCCACGTTGAAGCCATGTTAAAGTATAAGGGGAAGGGTGAGGTTCAGTAGGCAAATTTAATTTACTCACAACATCCGCAGAAATGACATTCTCACAGGAACCCGAATCAATAATAAAACGACAAAATTTACTGTTAATGGTGCAAGTGGACGTAAAGATGTGGTGGCGTTGTGCATCCGTAGAAGATGTACCTTTCGATGCCAAGCAAGTGCGACGGAGAACCAGCATCTGACCCACGTCTACATACTCCTCGGGTATGTCATCTTGCCTCACATCATCGAAAATGGGAGGGCCCTCATACCCTGTCGTTTTCCAATCGTCCATGAGCATGTTTCGTTGGCGCACATGAGGGCAAGCGACACGTCTGTGTCCCACCTCCCCACAACCAAAGCAGCGCATTGATGAAGATCCCGCCTTCTGGTGAGTGGTGGGTGGGGTCGGTAGTGTCGGACGCGCTACCGCAGGGGCTCCAGGTTGTGAAGGGGAAAAACGAGGAGCAAAAGTACCCGATCCAGATGGGCGGCGAGTGTGTTGTTGCTCTAAGAGCAAGGCACGTTGATGAGCTTCAGATACTGACAAAGGAGCAAGTAACGTCAAAGTGTCTTGGAGGGCAGGTTTTAAACCCCCCAAATATCTCGAAACCAATTGTGTTTGTGAATCTCGGACGTCGATCCGGGAGAGGTATTGATAGAACTCCTCTGTGTAGGCGTCCACGGATCTCGATCCCTGTCTCAGTGTGTGTAAACGCTGGTATAACGTGCTCTCGTAATTGTGGGGAAGGAATTCACGCTCAAGGTATTTGCGAAATTTTTCCCAAGCGACCAAGCGTGGTTTTCGATCCCGGATTCTCGCCTGCTTGAGTTGTTTCCACCAAGAAGACGCACGGTGACGAAACCGCGTCGCCACCAACGCTACACGACAATTTTCGGGCACTGATTTAAAATCCAATATATCCTCCACTATCGTGATCCAATCTAGAAAATCGCATGGGTCGAGACCCCCCGTGAATTCGGGAATCTCAAGTTTGGAACCATATTCCCATCGCCGATCGTCATCGCCCCTAAACCCTGGTTCTCGCGAAAGAGGGGCAAAGGGATTGACATCGGACATAGTCTCGTCCTCATCCGACCCTACTGCATCTGGTGGTGGTGAGCGCGCGCGTTGAGGCCAGGTTGCAGCGCTAGCGGGGTCTATCTGCCTAGGGTCCGGGCGGAAGAGGTCCGTTTCGTCCTCCCTGAACGTTTTTGGCAACTGCTTGACGAAGTTCCTCGAGGCCCGCCGTAAGGGCAGCCACTTGACGGCTCAGATCTGCCACAGCGTCGCGCTGTGCATCGGCGGCGGCGGCGGCGTCAAGGGGTGGCTGGCGGTGGGGAGGCATCGTACCTGTCTCGTGATACCAACTAACGTAGCAGAAGATTAAAGAAACGAGATAAACACCTTGATACTACGTATACTAGGTGATGATCTCGAATTTTATTCAAAAGATATTCAAACTTCAACAGAAAAACTAATTGTGCAGAAAAACACCAGTAAATAACTTATTCTCCAAACCATAAAAAAAGCCCATTAACACGTATGTGAATTATTACCAAACAAAGGACTGAAATTGAAATTGAAAAGGGAAAGTTGTCATATCTAAGAAGGTTTCCATAACAGCTGTATAATTATTGTGATCCTTCTTTACTTATTCTTTAATTTGTCGATTCTGTCATATGATTCCATATATCTTGCTGCCACATCAGATTGTCTTCTAGCAGAGGTGGAGTTAGTGTGTAGAGAACATAACATTGTGATACTGTTATACCTAGTCAAAGAAGTCAATTTTTGATAAGTCAATCCTTGTCACCAGCCTACGTGGCGAGGACCAGTCAACAAAGTCGTGCGACGACTAGTCAACAAGACCAAGAAAATGTAATAGAATAAATGTATTTAATATATCTAAGTGCTCGCTCAAAGATGTTGGCGAGCACATGTTTTAGTTAGCTGCTCGCCCAAATGTGTTGGCGAGCACGCGCCTATCTTAGCTAGAGAAGTCTAAGTGTTGAAGCTTTGGGAGACTGCATGGAGCGTGGCGACCACACACCTCGAAGGTCTGGGCGACCGCTTTCCTAGATAATCAGGTCCTCCGGCGACCACCGTGGCCCAGCTCCTCGGCATCTCGGCGAGGACGACCACCAGAGGCGGTTTAGCATTAAATGCGCCATCAAATCACCTTTTCGGGCAGAAGACAGGTCCAGTGAGGGCGTGCCACGTGTAAAGGGCGGGCAGCCCCCATAAACCACTATATAATGCCTAAAAGGCTCATTTGTAACATAAGTTCTCACAACCCACCAAATCACTCCAACCCAAGCAATAAACACTCCCAAGCTCTCAAGCTTTTAGCTTCTCCAAGAAGCTACATCTTTGTTCTTGATTTGTTCTTCATAAGATCATTAAGATCACCATATAAATACTCTCTAAACACGTAATAAACCCCGATCATAATACATGTTTGTCTCGTGCTAGCAAATAGTCCACATCCGAGTCAACCCGACGAAAGCACGTACAACATTTGGCGCTAGAAGGAGGGGTCCATTTACGTGTTCATCACCTCAGTTTCGATCGATCATCGAGCGATCGGTTTGCAAACTCCGTTTTTCAGGTTTTAATCGGTAGTTTCGCCGTTTAAAGCTTTATTTACGTATTTTCGTGTTCTTCGTGTTCTTGAATATTTGCGATATTCGAGACATATTTTGGAGTTTGATCTCCTTGTATCTTTGTTTTTGAGTTTCTTTTGTTGTTACTTTGCTTCGAAAGTAGTTGTAATAGCACGTTCTTCTGCGTAAGAACTCAAATCTTTCGTTTTTAAGCGTCGAAAGCTTAAGAACAGTCATATCTTTGTAATAATCCCCAGGAGACACTCTTTAAACGATGTCTCATCATACTCCTCAAGACGGATTTGTTACTCCCGGAGGGAACGATCCCCCTCCGCCGCCGGTAAATCCTTTTGCAAACGTGAACATGGGGGACATCTTGAAAGATCCCCAGCACTTGAAAGACCTCTCTGACTACCTCCTAGAGAAGAGGAGGCAGTACGAAAAAGAAGAGCTTGAGAAGGCCAAGGATCAGGCCTTCGACAAAGCTCGCAAAGCCAAGGGGAATGATGAGGACGACCGTTCCTATCACTCCAACTCTATTCGCCCCCAAGACAAAGGAAAGAATAAAGCTGACGAGCACTCCCACAATAGCCACACGGGAGACTCGCGACACCGAAATTCGGTTTTCAACCGAATGGATGATAAAGATGGGAGGGCTCCTCGCCGAGTGCCTTTCAACGTGGATGGCCGACCAAGGAGGGCCGACAAGAGAGATCAGGGCGACAGATTCTCAGCTCTCGATCGAGTGGGGCCGGGGCAGGGCTCGCGAGCTCCGGCGAAGAGTTATCGCAGCCACCGTTCGGAGAGACATTCTCCCAGGCGATCACATCGTGATGATCACCCGGCCGCATCTCACGGGAGCCGACGCGACGAGGTCGTCGTCCCCCGACCACAAACTGCCGAGGAGGGGCAAATCACCTAGTTCCTCGAAACCCAGAAATTAATGAAGCTGGAAATGGATGCTCTACGAGCAGAGGTGGTCGCCTCGAAGCAAGGGACCACCCCACCAATCACTCTGCCCGCACCTCCACTAAGTGTTGCAATCCTTACCGCCCCCATCCAAAGGAAAATTCAGATGCCCTCCATGGCGGCATATGACGGAATGTCCGACCCCATAGTACACTAGTCCAAGTACTCCAACTACATGGCCTCAATCGGGGCAACGGACGCCACACAATGCAGAAACTTCTCCCTAACCTTGGGAGACCGGGCTCATCGTTGGTACACAACTTTGAGTGCCGGATCTATCACCTCATTCCTTGAGCTGGGACAATTCTTTCTGACCTACTACGGGTCTATTGCTGCTCGCTCAGCCTCAAAGCAACGTTTGGCAAACGTTCGCCAGTCCCTGAATGAATCTGGCAAGGACTTCATCGAGCGCTTTGATAGGCTGGTGATCGATGGGGAGGCCGTAAACGATGAGACAAAGCTGATCTCGGCTGTTTCCGGTCTGAGGATAGGTTCCAAGCTCTGGGAATCTATCCATCTTACTTTCCCAGTTTCTTATGCGGATTTCCGCACGAGGGCTGGGAACTTCATCCAAATGGAGGAAATCATGGACGCCGCCAAGGCTAATGAGCAGCCTGAGGCGTCCAAGAGGGTCTGGCCTAAGAAAATTTCTAACACTGGGGAATCGTCCCAGCCAAAGAAGGCGACCACCCAAGCTGGCAGTGCTCGCCCAGTGAACTTCAGGCCTTTCGAGGAGTCCCCAGAGATCATTCAGTTCAAAGAATCTCTCTCTCTTGATCCCAGGGGCATCTTCAATGCAGTCAGGGGAAAGAATCTGCTCCCCCATGCCAAGCCAATGCACACGAATGAGGACAGCCTCGATGGTAGTAAATTCTGCGACTACCACAACTCTATTGGCCACCACACTAATGGGTGCCGGGACTTGGTGAGGAATCTATTCAAGCTATACAATGAGGGCAAGCTCGCCCAATTCATCAAGCCCCTTGGAAATGGCGACAACAGGGGAAAGAAACGTCGCGACGACAGCGACGACCTGCGCCAACCTGCGCCAACAATTGAATCGTCCCAAACTGACTCCTCCCATGCCAAACAACCCAGGTGGCGACATCGATAACGTGGGCGGAGCCTGCATGGTTTTGGAAGGCCCCTTGGGGGGGACTCAGTCTGGGAAAGCTCTGTCTGTTCGCCGAGCTCAGAGTGAACAGCGAGCACTCAACAATGTCCATCAGGTGTGCGTCGTTCCGACTGCCGAGAAGCCTCTATCCCACCAAGTACTTTTCACGGACGACGACCTAAATGGCCTGGTGCAACCAAACAATGATGCTTTGGTCATCACTGGAAAGTTTATGGGAACCATTGTCCATCGTATGATGGTCGACACCGGGGCATACACCAACATCCTCTTCAAGCATACTTTGGATGCCCTCGGTGGATACGCTGAATATATCGAGCCTTGCGATGATATAATCGTAGGTTTTGGGGACACGCGCAACCTTCCCATTGGGAAAATCAGACTATCCCTGGAGTTGGCATCGTCAAAAGAGCCAACAATGCACCACACTCGACAGCTCGACTTTATGATCGTGGACATGCCATCGTCCTACAACGCTTTCCTCGGCCGACCTTTCTTCAACGAGTTCAAGGTGTCCGTTTCAACTTTTTATTACTGTGTAAAGTTTCCGACCCCGGCGGGAGTTATAACCGTCAAGGGCGATCAGACGCGGGCGAGGGAGTGTCTCGTCCGTTTTGCAAAGCGTCATTCTAAGGAAAGTACTATGGTTGGCCAGTATATCGAGTGTCAAAAACAAAAAGAACAAGTGAACTACTTGGAGGGTCTTCCTAGCAAGTACCGAAAGATTGAAGTTGGGGAGTGCAGTCGTAGTTTCGACGACCACCAAGTGGAGGCGAACGAGCACGCCTCCATGGAAGTGGACGAACACACCCCAATGGAAATTGACGAACAATTAGATTCGGGCGATCAGATCCCCGACGACCAGGTTCCAGAAAATTTTCCAGATCTGGAGCCTAGGTTAGGCTTTGAGCCAGATTTCAGAATTGAGGATCCTCGCTGGAAGGAGCCTAAAGAGCGGGCAACTTCAGTGGAGGACCTTGAAACCATCCATTTAAACGAAGCTCGTCCAGAACTCGAGGTATTCATTGGTTCGAATTTACCAGAACATTTGCGGTCAGACATGGTCGCATTTTTGAAAGAAAACATCGGTGCATTCGCCTGGTCGCATGAGGATATGGTGGGCATTAACACGAATCATGCCTGCCACAGACTGAATATTGATCCAACGAGGAGACCTATCACCCAAAAACGAAGAAAATTTGGGCCTGATAAATATGCGGCTATGGCGGTCGAAGTCAAGAAATTGATCGACAACAAACTAATCGAGAAAACTGGAACTGATCCTGAGTGGTTGGCAAATCCAGTGCTCGTCAGAAAAATGACCGGGTCGTGGAGATTGTGTATAGACTTCACAGATCTGAACGACGCTTGTCCAAAAGATCACTTTCCGATGCCCCACATCGATCATCTAGTAGACAATACAGCGGGGCACGAGATGTTAACTTTCATGGATGCTTTCGCAGGGTACCATCAGATTGCGATGCATCCCGACGACCAGCGACATACGGCTTTCATGACGGCGAACGACATGTACAGCTGGAAGAGAATGCCTTTCGGTTTGAAAAACGCGGGGGCAACATACCAAAGACTGGTGAATAAGATGTTTGAGAAACACATCGGCGAGATGGTGGAGGTCTATATCGACGACATCGTTGTCAAAAGCTTACGGAAAGAGGATCACCTACACCACCTTGCCATGGCATTCGATATTTTGAAAAAGTACAACATGAAGTTAAATCCAAAGAAGTGCAGCTTTGGAGTTAGCTCAGGAAAATTTCTGGGGCACTTTGTTAGCCAGCGGGGCATCGAGGCGAATCCGAGTAAAATTCAAGCAGTCATCAAAATGCAAAGCCCGAAGAACGTAAAAGAAGTACAGAGGTTGACAGGATGCCTTGCATCGCTGAACAGATTCATTGCACGAACGGGCGATCGTTGCAAACCTTTTTTCGACGCTTTGAAAAAAGGGAAGTTCGAATGGACCGATGAGTGTGGGAAAGCTTTCGAGAAATTGAAGGAATATCTATCGGATCCGAAGGTCCTATCTAAGCCAGTCCCCGGTGAAATTTTGTATCTATACTTGGCGGCCACTGACTGTGCGATCAGTTCAGTGCTCGTCCGAGCAGAGGGGAGCACACATCTGCCAATCTACTACATAAGTCAATCACTAAGAGATGCAGAGTTGAGATACACTCCAATGGAAAAATTGGCGTACGCACTGGTCATGAGCGTCAGAAAACTAAGGCAATACCTGTTCGACCACGAGGTGGTCGTCCTCACAACCTTTCCTCTTCGGCGAGCACTGCATCGTCCGGATACCACTGGAAGACTTTTGAAATGGTCGGTGGAAATCGGGCAATTTGGGCTCACCTACGCACCCAGAACGGCGATCAAGGGACAAGTGTTGGCTGAATTCATTGTAGAGCTCACTTTCCCGGAGAAATTGGACGAGGGAATCGAGCTTCCTTGGACACTGTTCGTCGATGGCTCGTCGACGAGCACCAAAGCAGGGGCAGAAGTCGTCCTCACCAGCCCAACCGGACAGACGTTTGCTTCGGCGATCGAGTTCGAGTATCGGGCGACCAACAACGAAGCAGAGTACGAGGCTCTGGTCGCAGGAATCAAGATGCCTATGGCCGTGGGCGCCAGAAAACTGAAATTTTTTTCTGACTCTCAGCTGGTTGTATGTCAAATTACGGGCGATTACGAGGCTCGCGGCGATCAAATGATAAAATACCAAGACTTAATGAAAGGATTACTCGAGCAATTTGATCAATTCCACATCAAGCAAATCTCTAGGGAGGAGAATACGCGAGCAGATGCGTTAGCTCGGCTGGCCACTTCAGAGGGGGAGGCAATATTTTCAGAAGCGACCATCACTAAAATTTCTTCCCCATCGGTGAACAGAGGTCAAATTTTGCAGGTTGAAGCGACCAGCGACGAGGACTGGAGGTCGCCGATCACCAGGTACATCAAGACCGGCGAGCTCCCGGCAGATAAAGTGAAAGCAACCAGATTGCAACTCAGGTCCGCAAGGTACACAATTATTGGCGACCAGCTGTACAAACGGGGTTTTTCAATGCCTTTATTGAAATGCCTCGGAGAAGACAAAGCAAAGATCGTCATGCACGAAATCCACGATGGAGCATGTGGAAATCATACAGGGGGCAAGCGCTCGCTTTAAAGATCATGAGGCAAGGCTACTTTTGGCCAACACTGAAGAAGGATGCAATTCATTACGCCCAGGCGTGCAAGAGATGTCAAGCTTTTGCTCCCGCTATTCACTCACCTCCAGACGAGCTCATCTTCGTCTACAGCTCTTGGCCCTTCGCGAAGTGGGGCATCGACATCATCGAACCTTTCCCGCCAGGCGTCGGGGGGGGGGGGGGTAACTTTCGTAGTCGTAGCAGTCGATTACTTCACCAAGTGGACAGAAGCAAAGGCATTAAAGACCATCACAACGGCTCAGATGACAAGCTTCATTTGGAAGAACATAATTTGCAGGTTCGGTCTACCACGAGCAATAGTGATCGACAACGGACGTCAATTCACAAGTCAAGACATGCTGGATTTCTGCTCAGAGTGGAACAACAAGAAACTTTTTTCAACACCCTATCATCCATAATCAAATGGTCAAGTAGAGGCGATCAACAAAATTGTTGGGATATGAATCCTGAAACAAGTCCTACATGATGATAAAAGATAAAGATGAAGTTTTGATAAGCCAAAAGTAGTTTGAATATTTTCTAAGTGTTGACTGATCTAGTCTAGTTAAGAGAAGTAATCTTGAACAGACCAGTAGAGTTCACATAAATAAAAGACAAGTACGTATATTATCGTATATACTTCATATTTGGTTATATTAACTGTATAGATTGTTATTGAGCTAATAATCATTGTATAGAAGCTCATTGATTTTCTATGTAATAATCATTGTATAGTTTTATAAGTTGACTAAGCTATAAGCTTAAAGTAATGTAATAGTCTTGTTAGGATTAGAATAGTCTACTGTTGGAGATTGCACAAGAAGACCAGACTAGACAAGAAGGATGAAGTCTACTACTCAAGACAAGTGCACATACAAGACTCAACGAGACAAGTCAACTTGAAGTAAAGATGAAGCGCGTATAAAGATAAGGATTAAAGAATTAGTTAGAAATAACTAATTTAACTGAAACGCGTGGATGGATAAGAAGAATCAGTTGGAAGTTAGTTTTCAAGAAGAGTTGGTTACAACTAACTTAGTTCTTGATTTCAGAAGTCTATAAATACTTCATGGTGTTCATCGATTCAAGACTACTGATACTACTGCATACTGAAGCGATACTGAAGCATTCAAAGAAGTTTACTCTCAGAGTTTATTGAAGTTCAGAAAGCAAGTCAGAAGACAAGTGAAGAAACCAGAAGACTGCTACTGAATAAGTTTTTAGTTTTTGTTTGTTATTTTTCAAGTTGCTAGATACTTGTTAAATTTCTAGTAAGATCGTAGACGTATCTGGTGGTATAGTCTTAGAAGATCTAAGTCTTTTTCTTGGGACTCTAAAGAACAAGAACACACACACTTTGTACTCGATTGGAAGAGTTAGTGGAAACATCACAACTGGGTTGTGAGAGTGGACGTAGACAAGTTGTCGAACCACTATAAATTGTTTGTATTGTTTACTTTACTGTTTTGTTTAATTGCTTAACTGTTTACATACATAACTGAACAAGACAAGTTGAGTATAGAACAAAGTTCTCGAATTAAGAAGATTGAGTATAAACTTTAATTGGTCTCATTGTTTAATTTCGTATTCCGCACATTGTATTCTGATATATCGAAAGATTTTAGAAAAGTCTATTCACCCCCTCTAGACATTTTCTTTAGCTTCCCTCGATATTAACTCATCTTCGGGACCTACAAGTGGTATCAGAGCAGTAGTTTACGAACTGCTCTTTCTTGATAACCGACTTAAGACTTAGGGTGAAGTCTTGGTCCGTGATTGTATTTTTTACGTGTTCTTGATCAACATTCTTGATATATCTGTTTCTTGCTCCCTGTTCTTTACTTATCTGCTTCTTGATCATAAAACTGATTCGCACTAATCTACTTGCTCAACATGTCTCTTGAAATAAGTGCTAATAAGTTGCCCAAGTTCCAGGTTCAGGACTACGACTACTGGAAGCTACGAATGGAAGCGATTTTCAGCTCCACACACGATCTAATGATCTCTGTTGTGACCGAGGGTCCGATCGTGACAATGGTCCCAAATACTGCTAATCTTGACAAAGACAAACCAATTGGCACCCTCGTCAAGAAACCAAGGTCTGATCTAACCTCAGAAGAAATGCGTCAAAATAATTTGGATAGTTTGATTAAGAATTACATCTTACACACTCTTCCTAACGAGTATCTAGGAAAAGTGTTAAAATGTAAAACTGCCAAAGAGATGTGGGACAGATTAGCTATCATTTGTGAAGGGACATCCCTGATCAAAGAGAGCAAATTATCCACTGTTGTCCAAAGATTTGAATCATTTCGGATGAAAGCTGGCGAAACAATCGACCAGCTGGATACTCGTTTTACTAAGATTATGAATGATCTTGAAGTCCTTGGTAAAACATATACTCCTCGTGAAATCAATCTTAGGATTCTCGATGGAAAATGGTAAAGATACTTGTTAAGAATACCCAAGACATAGACAAGTGGAGTGCAGAGACCATGTTTCAAACTCTTAAGGCCCATGAGTTTGATTTAGATGAAGATGAACCCGTAGTCAGTAGTGACAGAGAACATGCTGTGTCCAAGAACGTAGCCTTTTGTTGGTCCTGAAAGGAGTATATAACAAGTGTATGGGGGGGGGGGAGGGGAATACACTTGTATGCAATTCTTTTCAACTTTAGATCAAACCAGAGCTCAGCAAGGTTGTCTTGGACAACTCTGCTGAAGATGATTAACTCTTCTAAGATAATCAGACTACTAAGTACTATTGAGTACTTAGTTGAATAACTATCTAAGGGAGTTATATGTGCGGAATAGTGGTTGGCCCTTTTAGTTTAGACTCCTTTAGTTTCTGAAATCACTTTGTCAATTCAATACAATCCATTTTTCAGGGAACTTGTCCAAATAGGTTTTGCACAATCTTTGAATATGTATTCTTTGAAATATCAGTTTTGTGTGCAGTGTTGAATGTATGAAAGTACTTGAGAAGCAAATCAACACAAGAGTTTATAGTGGTTCAGAGACTCAAGCTCCTACATCCACTTTCCCTGATTGAACAGGATAATTCCTTCACTCTTGGAATTAGATTGTTTTATAGTGCCAAGGTGCACTTGATCAATAACACCACTCCTTGGTGAATTGATCCCTAGGATGTCTAGAGTCCTAGTACCCTCTTCTCAACTCAGAACTGAATTGTTCTTCTCTCAACAGTCAGCTCCTACCACTTCTACTACTACTACAACAATCTTCTCACTTTCACTCTTGAAAGGGGTAAGGATTGACGTAAGGTTCCAACTAATGAGATATCCTTTACAGTGAAGATCAGTGTATAAGGATTAGGATATCTCTCTAAGCTTTGTAGGGATATACAATTGAGTTCAGCTTAGAAGAAATGTTTGAAGACTAAGATAGTCTTTGAAAGCTTTGAGAGCACCCTTGCTAGTAAGATAGTTGTCATGGTTGAGTTCAGTTGGATGCTTTCAAATGGTCTTCACACTTCTGTATTTATAGACAATTGAAGGATTTGCCCGTTGGAGAGGCAGCCTCAAATGTCCATAAATGTCTTCTTTTAGTTCTTCAACTTTGAAGACAGAATCTTGATAGTGACATGTCCTCATTTGGGAAATAAACGGTTGTTTAAGCTTTGTCTTCATTCTGCAGCACTCTTCCCAAGGTCTGACTTTAAGATTCTCTTGTTAGGACTTGGACATGGCTTCTGAAGGTTGTTCCAATGATAGGGCAACATTCCTCATCAAATGGACAACTCTTCTGATCAGCATATTTGTCCTTCAGCAGACTTGATCATGATTCCAGAATTTGAGCCTTGAAGGGACTTGATCTTGATGTACTTTAAAGCATGTGTTCCCCCTCAAATTGTGCATCTAACTATCTAAGAGCTGCCTAACATATTAACTCATCATCTAGCCTTTTTCTATATGTTCTAACATTCTTAGAACATAATCATCTTTGACTTAGGCATGTCTCAGGGGGTTTTGGTATTGAATCAAAACATATCTTATTTTATTCCCAACAATTTCCCCTTTTTTGATGATGCCAAAACCTATACATTCTATGCAAAAGTGACTTAGCTACACCTATTACATTTATCTTCAGAAGACATGACTAAGGTCAATATTCCTGAAAGGCAATGTGTTAGTGTACTCACTGTTCATGTTGCACATAGGTTTCAAATATAGGCATAGAGAGATTTCTGCAATAATGTATCTTGATTCAAAGGTAGTTCAACTATCATTCATATAAAAATCATTACAAGCATGTTGATAGTTGAAGATAACTTATCAGAGCATGAAATCAAGACATCATTACAATAGATCATTTCATTACAATAGATCATTTCATTACAACTATTCAGAGCATATACTAAACATAAGATCTAGAGCATAGCAACTAAACACTTAAGAGTATCTAGATCTTCAAGTTTCAAAGCATCTTCTAGTATCAGAGCAAAACAAAAATACTTCAAGTATCAGAGCAGAATACTGGATATCAAGGCAGATACTTGTGTCAGAGCAACCAATGCATATCAGAGCAAACAACATGTCAAGGCACACCACATCAGCAGGCTTGTCTAAGTTTCAGCATTTTTGACCAAATAAAATATCTTCAGATAAGATAAGTTTTTATCCAAAAAGGTCAGAAGACTTAGCCATTTTCAGAGATCATCCTCAGGAGGTGGCACCATCCCATATTGTGCCCACACTCTCCTCTTCAGTGCCATGGCTTCTTGGTTTGTTCCCTTAGGTCCAAGAACCATCTTGTTCAGCTTGAGGATCTCAGTAAATTCCTTCAGGATTCTTGCCTGGTCAATCCATCCTTCAAGCTTTGGAGGCATGTATATCATTGGCTTGGGAGCTGTGAGTTCAATTCTTGCAATATCAGCAGCTGCAAGTAGTTGTTGATAAAGCTCTCTGTAATACTCTATCATGAACTCAGCAAAAGTGGAGTTAGCATCTCTTCCATTCCATCTGTCAATGACATATTGATCATAGACAAACTCCCTTTTGGCTTCCTCCCATGAGTCATTCAGCTGAATTG
The DNA here is from genome assembly GCA_963675135.1 of Galeopsis tetrahit. Lineage (NCBI taxonomy): Eukaryota > Viridiplantae > Streptophyta > Magnoliopsida > Lamiales > Lamiaceae > Galeopsis > Galeopsis tetrahit. The sequence continues at coordinate 61,253,620 of OY776132.1, forward strand.
GCACCCATTTATCCAAGTGAGGATATTTGGTGTCCATTGAGATCAGCAGTTGTGGCTTCATCTTGTTATAAGTTGCTCTCTTTCTTCTTGGCTTTTGAAAGTCTGCTCTTCTTTTATCTCTTGCTCTTTGTGCTTCATCCATCAAATCCATCTTTTCTTGGGCCCTCATCATGGCCAGCTTCTGTTGAGTTTCAGGGTCTTTGCCATACCCTTCATGAAACAGCTTTGATGGATCATGAGCTAGGACAATTGTCTTCTTCTTAGGTTCAGGTCCAAATCCTTCAGCAAATAGCTCTTCAACATCTTCAGTGGACTTGGGACCTTCAGCACTTCTGGCAGATTCAAAAGACTTGTCCTTTTCAGCAGTCTTGCGCTCTTCAGCATCTTTGTCCTTGTCAGCATTCTTGGGCTCTTCAGTAGTCTTGATTTTTTCAGCATTTTTTGCCTTCTTTGAAGTAGGCTCTTCATCAATAATTCTGAATTCAGGGGGCAGATCAAGGCTATTAGGAAAGTCAGTAAATGTCTCAGCTGATCTTTTCTTTCCTTTGGCCTTTTTTATCTTTCCTCTAGTTTGGACACCTTCAGCATCTTTGTCCAAACCAGACACTTCACCACCTGGCCTCTGCTGTAACCTTATTCTTTCCTCTTGAGATGAGGCCATTGAATTCTTCAAAGCAAGTGCTAACTGCTCCTCTTCATCCAATTCTTCCAAGTTCAGCACTGCTGGTTCCTTTCCTTTTCCCTCAGGAGCTTTGTCCTTACCCTTGACTGGGCTTCCAATCACTAAGGCACCTTTTGCCCTTGCTCTTTCCCTTTCCCCCTTTTTGGCAGCATCAAAACATTCATGCTTCAATTCACTCATAGTTGATGCCATAAAGGACTGGGCTTGGGTTAGAGATTTCATCTCTTCCAACAAGTATACATTTTCATCATGTATGTTCTGCATTCTGTCACTGCTCAAGCTTAGAAAGGCTAGAACATGCTTCATCTTTTGTTTGACAACCTCTTCCAAGGTGTCTTTTAGAGATGCATCTAGTTGGGCCTTAAGGAGCTCAGTGAGGTTGGCCACTGCACCTTCAGCAATGTTGGCCATCACCTCTTGGGAAAATTTCTCTGAAGCTGCTTTCACCATAGCAAGCCTTTGTGCCTCTGCTCTTTTCTTCTGCAAGGCTGTCTTCTTGCCAAGAGCTTGCTTAATGGTCAATCTGATAGCTTGAACATTTGCATTGTGGTTATCTCTAAGCAACTTTTGATCCTTCTTGACCTCCTTTGAAATGTTCTCCATACTAACTTTGGCTTTGTGAACTTCAGTGGAAATGGTTTGAAGACCAGATTCCACTCCTTCAATTCTTGCCTCCAATGTGGGTAACACCACATCTTCAGAGCCTGTCAGCCTCATTTCCACAGATGCCAAAGTTCTTCCATGCTCATCTAATGCTCCAGAAGTTTCTGCATGAGCTGATTGAACTTGTTGAGCCAAGGAATCCAACTTTGTTGCTTGCAAGCCAAGTAGGGCTTCTGACCCCACTGGGACAAGTCTCCTGAAAAGATGTGGACAAGTGTCCTGAGATTCAATGGACAAGTGTCCTGAGTAATTGTGATCATTTCTTCTGAACTTCAGTAGACTTGTCCAAGTCTGCTGAAGACCAATTCAGTTACTTTACTCCCATTAACTTCAATGGGTTTTACTTGTCCAACTTCCCTGGATCAAGTAATCCCAACTCTGCTGATAGCTACAGAAACCTTGCCTCTGCAAGTGGCTTTGTTAGAATATCAGCTTTTTGATGATCTGTGTGGATCTTGACCAACTTTATGTCCTTCTTCTCCACATGATCTCTAATGAAGTGATGCTTGATGTCCACATGTTTGCATCTTGTGTGCAATACAGGATTTTGTGATATTGCAATTGCACTATTGTTATCACAAAATATTGGCACTTCAGTAGAGTTGACTTTGTAATCTCTGAGTTGTTGTCTCAACCAAAGGATTTGAGCACAACAGCTTCCAGCTGCAACATACTCAGCTTCAGTGGTGGAAGCAGCCACTGTGTTCTGCTTCTTGGAAAACCAAGATATCAGTTTGTTGCCTAAGAATTGACAAGTCCCTGAAGTGGACTTTCTATCAATTCTGCAACCTCCATAATCAGCATCTGAGTAGCCAGTTAACTCAATGTTGTCATCAGCAGGGTACCAAAGGCCTAGATTCTCAGTGCCTTTGAGATACCTCAAGATCCTCTTTGCAGCCTCAAGATGGCTTTTCTTAGGATTTGCTTGAAACCTTGCACAAACACCTACTGCAAAGGTGATGTCAGGCCTGCTGGCAGTGAGATAGAGAAGTGATCCAATGATTCCTCTATACTCAGTAGAGTTGGTTGGAACACCACTCTCATCAGGATCCATCTTCCAATTTGTGTTCATTGGGATCCTTACTGACTTGCTAGTACCACACCCAAATTTCTTGATCATTTCTCTGGTGTACTTAGCTTGATTGATGAATATTCCTTCTTTTGATTGCTTGACTTGAAGACCCAAAAAGAAGTTCATCAACCCCATCATGGACATCTCAAACTTGCTTTGCATTAGCTTTGAGAATTTCTCACACAGCTTCTCATTGGGGGATCCAAATATTATGTCATCCACATAAATTTGGACAAGCAAGATGTCCTCTCCTTCAGAGATTCTGAAAAGAGTTCTGTCCACAGTTCCCTTGGTGAATCCATGATCCAAGAGGAATTGTGACAGTGTGTCATACCAAGCCCTAGGGGCTTGTTTGAGTCCATATAGAGCTTTCTTCAGTCTGTAAACTTGGTCTCCAACCTCAAAACCAGGTGGTTGCTCCACATAGACTTCTTCTTTCAAGACTCCATTTAGAAAGGCACTCTTGACATCCATTTGGTACACTTTGAACCTCTTGTGGGCTGCATAAGCTAGAAAGAGCCTTATTGCTTCTAGCCTTGCCACAGGTGCAAAGGTCTCATCATAGTCAATGCCTTCATGTTGGCAGTATCCCTTTGCCACAAGTCTTGCTTTGTTTCTGACAATCACATCATTCTCATTTTTCTTGTTCTTGAACACCCACTTTGTTCCAATAACATCTTGATGTGAAGGTCTATCCACCAGTTCCCATACTTCATTTCTGGTGAATTGGTTCAGTTCTTCCTGCATGGCTATGATCCAATTGGCATCTTGAAGTGCTTCTTCAATATCACTTGGTTCTTGTTCTGACAAGAAACAACAGAAAATAGCACTTTCACCATGAAATCTCCTTGTTTTGACTCCAATACTTGGGTCACCAAGTATTAGATCAGTAGGATGGTCAGACAACCAATTCCTTCTTTTTCTGATCTCTTCAGTAGTGTTGTCCTCTACTGAAGTTGAGTCATTTTGATCATAAAATTCAGGATAATTGAATGCAGGATCTAATTCAGGATCATAATCAGGGGTGTTGTCCTCAATGTCAGGGACATTGGCATTTTCAACATTTTGAGTTCCCCCTTGATTATTTGACCCATTAACTACCTCAGCAGGAACTGCTTCTTCATTGGTAGTTGTTACCTGGATGTGAACTGGGATTGGATCATTCAGTTCACCATTCCCTTCAGTGAGATTTGCCTCAGGAAGGTTGCCTTCAGGATTGTTGTCCAATGGGAGTTTTTCAGGTAGGTTGGATTGGACAACTTCTATGAATTCAGTGTCTTTGTCTTTTAGGCTCAGTCTGGTTGTCCTTTGTGTGATTTCTTCTGATTCCAAGTTCTCATTCCTGAACTCATGAATAGATTCATCAAACACAACATGAGGTGTTTCCTCTACAATAAGGGTTTTCTTGTTGTAGACTCTGAAAGCTCTACTGATTTGAGAATATCCAAGGAATACTCCCTCATCAGCTTTGCTATCAAAGGCTTTCAACTGTTCTTTCCCATTATTGTGTATGAAACACTTACAACCAAAGATGTGAAAGTATGACACTTTAGGCAATCTTCCTTTCCAGAGTTCATAGGGGGTTTTGCCTTGCCCCTTAGTAATCAAACATCTATTTTGAGTATGGCATGCAGTGTTTATAGCTTCAGCCCAAAACCTCTTAGGTAAATTTGAATCAGCAATTAAGTTTCTAGCAGCTTCTTTTAAGGTTCTATTTCTCCTTTCTGCAACTCCATTTTGTTGGGGAGTTCTGGCTGCTGAGGTTTCATGAGCTATTCCATTAGATGTGCAATACTCATTGATGTATGAATTTATGAACTCAGTGCCTTTATCAGATCTTATCTTGATAATGCTAAGGCTTTTCTCATTGGACAGTCTCTTTAAAAGTTCAGGCAGTTTGACTTGAGTTTCCTTCTTATTAAGGAGAAATACTACCCATGTGAACCTAGAGAAGTCATCTACTACAACCAATGTGTATTTTCTACCATTAATGCTTGCAGGGGTGATTGGTCCAAATAAGTCCATATGTAGAAGTTCAAGCACCCTTTCAGTAGAGATGACTGGTTTTCCTTTGAATGAGGCTTTAATTTGTTTTCCCTCTTGGCATGGTTTGCAAACATGCTCCTTTATGAAAACCTCATTAGGTAGTCCTTTAACTAATGCATTTCTAGCAATCTTGTTCATTGTTTTGAAGTTCAAGTGGTTTAATCTCTTATGCCATAACCAACTTTGTTCACTAGAACTCTTAGCAATGAAGCATGCAGCATCAGTAGACTTGTCCCAGTCTGCAAAATACACATTTCCTTTCCTAGTTCCAGTCAATAGAATTTGTTGAGTCTTATCTTTGATTAAGCATTTTCCACTAGAAAACTCAACATTGAAATCTTTATCACAGAATTGACTGATACTTAGGAGATTATACTTGAGACCAGCCACATAAGATACATTGGATACTTTGATGTTACCAATCATCAAAGTACCATAACCTTTTGTTGTAGCTTGTGAGCTGTCTCCAAATGTGACATTTGGGCCTTCTTTTTCAATAAAATCAGTGAGGAGTTCCTTGTTTCCAGTCATGTGCCTTGAACATCCACTGTCAAGGTACCATACTGACTTTTGGCTCATGCTCCTCTTCTTGTGGCCCATAGGTACCTGCAATTAGATAGATTTAGGTACCCTTTGAGTTTTGGGTCCTGAGAGGTTAGATGTACCTTTAGGAACCCAAACTTGCCTAATAACCCTGATTGATTCAAGGTGGCTAAGTTGTCTTCCTCTAGCATCTACATACACTGTCTTTCCCTTAAATGCCTTGGGGAAAGTATGTGTGAATGTGTTAACTCTGTAAGTTTCAGGAGAATTGTCAAACCTCCTGAACTTATGAGTTCTTTGTGCTACTTGAGGGAATCTTTGTGGAAAGGCTTTCTTATGACCATTACCCTTTGGCATGAAGGGTTTTGGTTGTCTCATTTTACTTTGCCTTTGAGGACAGTTGTCCTTAGGTCTAGTCAGCTGAGGCTTCCTCAGTAGAGTTGGCCTAGGCTGATTATACCTTGGATAACTCCTCTGAACATTGTTCAGGAGAGTTGCCCTTCCATTGGGTCTACTCTGCTGACCAACATTCCTCTTGTGATCAGGAGCTTTGGCCATTTCCTTAGGTTTTGGCCTAGTCTCCTGAAGCACTTGAGTAGGCAAGTCATCCATTTTGCCCTTTCCTTTGTTCAGTGGCTGTTTGTTTTCATTTTCAGTTGGTGCCACTGACTTAACAAAGATCCTCTTAGTGTTACTTATAGAAGCAACACTAAGACAAGGTGAAGATTCAAATGGATCAAAACCTAATCCACTTCTTTGAGCCATAGGTCTTTGATAACTCTGAATTTCCTCTATTGCTCTAGAGGATTTCTTCAGAGCAGACATCTTTAGTTTCAGGCTCTCTTCACTTGTTTTAAGAATGTCATACTCATGTGAGAGGTTTTCAAATTTGGCATTTAGAATTTTCAGTTCAAAATCTTTTCTCTTCTGAGAGAGAAGTTGATCATCAATCTCCTTTTGTTGGTCAACTATCCTGAGATTTGCTTCCTCAAGCTCTCTCAAGACTTGTTGATACAACTCAGTAGATTTGACATCAACAACTGCCTCAGAGTTTTTAGCAAGTTCAATTGCCAATCTTTTATTTTCTCTCACACAGTTATCATGAAATTCTTGTAACATAGTGAAATCTTCCATCAACTTTCCAAGAGAAAGTTTCAGGTTGACCTCACTAGTGTTTTGTGAGATGAATGATGGTGAACTAGAAGTAGAGGGTACCTCATCATCCTCAAGAGCCATGTTGCAAACATCATCATCATCTTCACTGTTGGAGAACAGTCCATCAGAAGAGTTGAAGCTTTCAGCACTTTCAGATTCTTCACCAGCCATCATGGCCTTTCTATTGGTGAACTTTCTGTCTCTTTTAGCTTGCCTTTCTCTTCTCTCCTTAGAGCTCAGTTCAGGGCAGTCATACTGGAAGTGCCCTTTCTTTTTGCAATTATAGAACAAATCTTCATCATCATCTTTCTTTGGATCTTCTCTTCTTTTTTATGATGAAGGTTCAACTCTACTGGACCTTCTCCTATCAGAGTACTTGTCCTCTGATCTTTTCTCATCAGGCTTTTTGACCTCAGCCTGAGCTTCAGGAGAGTTGTACCTTCTCCTGAATTTGTTGTCTTGGTAGAATTTCTTGTATCTACCAAACCTTGAGTTTAGCTTATCAAACCTTCTAGCCATCAAGGCTAGTTCCTCCTTCATTTCAGTCTTGGAGACTGACTTTGATGATCTTGGAGTGGACTGCATTTCTGGCTCAGCAGTTTTGGCTTTGAATGCCACTCCCTTTGTAGGAATTGAAGGCTCCTCAACAGGCTTTCTTCTATTGAGGTCGAAATCATAAGCTTTGAGTTCAAAGAATATTTGTTGCATGGGCATGGTGGAGAGATCTTTGGTATTTTGCATCATTACAACATAGACATCCCACTTTTGAGTGAGACTTCTCAAGATCTTTAATCCAACTTCTCTCTTGGTGTAGACCTTGCCCAAGGAGTTGATTTCATTCATCACATCAGTGAATCTACCAGCAAATTTATCAATGGACTCCTCAGACTCCATTGTGAATTGTTCAAACTTCTGCACTGCCACTTGGAGCTTATTCTCCTTGATCTTCTCAGTGCCCTCACACATTTCTGCAAGAGTGTCCCATATCTCCTTGGCACTTGTGCAGTGGTAGACCCTTCCCATGATTGCATCTGGAATTTTTTGATAGAGGGTATTCATTGCAAGATAATTCAAATTATCCTTTCTCTTTTCATCAGCAGTGAAGTCATCTTCATCTTTGGGAATCAGTTCCCTTATATCTGCTCTTTGAGCTTCAGTAACCCTGGGATTTACTTGAGTGAACACAAAAGGACCTCTTGTGATCACTCTTAACATATCAGTATGTAGAGATGCAAGATGAGCCCTCATTCTGATTTTCCAGCAATCATAGTTGTCTATTGAAAACATGGGCAATTTGTGATGAGAGATGTGGTTGACTGGATTTATGGCCATGTTGTCCAATCCTTGGACACCAGGAGGTGGAACAGCAGCATTGTTGTTGGCCATATCTCAAGAACAAACAGTTAGTCAACAATTGATAAGATTTCAGATAGATCAGTTCAGTGACCACACCAAATATGTGATTTTGAAAACCAATATGGCTTTTCAGAAGCAGTGGTCTTTGAACCCCTGCTCTGATACCACTTGTTGGTCCTGAAAGGAGTATATAACAAATGTATGGGGGGGGGGGGGGAATACACTTGTATGCAATTCTTTTCAACTTTAGATCAAACCAGAGCTCAGCAAGGTAGTCTTGGACAACTCTGCTGAAGATGATTAACTCTTCTAAGATAATCAGACTACTAAGTACTATTGAGTACTTAGTTGAATAACTATATAAGGGAGTTATATGTGCGGAATAGTGGTTGGCCCTTTTAGTTTAGACTCCTTTAGTTTCTGAAATCACTTTGTCAATTCAATACAGTCCAGTTTTCAGGGAACTTGTCCAAATAGGTTTTGCACAGTCTTTGAATATGTATTCTTTGAAATATCAGTTTTGTGTGCAGTGTTGAATGTATGAAAGTACTTGAGAAGCAAATCAACACAAGAGTTTATAGTGGTTCAGAGACTCAAGCTCCTACATCCACTTTCCCTGATTGAACAGGATAATTCCTTCACTCTTGGAATTAGCTTGTTTTATAGTGCCAAGGTGCACTTGATCAATAACACCACTCCTTGGTGAATTGATCCCTAGGATGTCTAGAGTCCTAGTACCCTCTTCTCAACTCAGAACTGAACTGTTCTTCTCTCAACAGTCAGCTCCTACCACTTCTACTACTACTACTACAACAATCTTCTCACTTTCACTCTTGAAAGGGGTAAGGATTGATGTAAGGTTCCAACTAATGAGATATCCTTTACAGTGAAGATCAGTGTATAAGGATTAGGATATCTCTCTAAGCTTTGTAGGGATATACAATTGAGTTCAGCTTAGAAGAAGTGTTTGAAGACTAAGATAGTCTTTGAAAGCTTTGAGAGCACTCTTGCTAGTAAGATAGTTGTCAAGGTTGAGTTCAGTTGGATGCTTTCAAATGGTCTTCACACTTCTGTATTTATAGACAATTGAAGGATTTGCCCGTTGGAGAGGCAGCCTCAAATGTCCATAAATGTCTTCTTTTAGTTCTTCAACTTTGAAGACAGAATTTTGATAGTGACATGTCCTCATTTGGGAAATAAACGGCTGTTTAAGATTTATCTTCATTCTGCAGCACTCTTCCCAAGGTCTGACTTTAAGATTCTTTTGTTAGGACTTGGACATGGCTTCTGAAGGTTGTTCCAATGATAGGGCAACACCTTTAAGTCTAGTTCGTCTAAATCCATTAAGGTAGACAGGTCTAAGTCTAAAACTAAGTCTGCCTCTGTAAAAGACGAGTTAGATACTGATCTTAGTCTGAAGGATCAGGTGAGCCTCATGGTTAGAAAGTTTGATAGGCTGAATAAACGTTTCGGAAGATACAAGAAGTTCTATAGGGATCATAGAGCGTCTACTTCTAAGAACTCGTCTGAAACCAGACGAGAACGAAACTCGTCCGAAAGGAGAGACGAAGTCTCGAAAGGTAATAGGCGAGATAGAGAGTCCGACGATAGGAAGATCGAGCGCTCTGATAGACGTGATAAGCGTAGGGATAAATCTCCTATTAAAAAGGCTACTAATGATCTCTTGTGCTATAACTGTGAAAAGCCAGGTCACTACATTTATGAATGTCCAGACCTGAGCACTGACGATCGAGAAGAACGCAAAGCTCGAAGGGAAAGAAGATACAATCGTGGCAAGAAGGCAATGATGGCCAATGATGACTCTGATTCGGATTCAGACGAGTTGCCATCATCCTTATCTAGCTACCCCTCTGATCAAGACCACGACGAAGCATTCATAGTAGATGATGGCCTATGCTGCATGGCTAAAATCGACCAAGAGGTATCATCTGCTACTTCTTTTCAATCCTGTGATGATTCTGATACTGATGAAAGTGACACTGCTAGTAGTGAAGTAGGAAGTAGTCTTCATCACTCTACCAGTGCTATTGAAGATGACCTTCTACTTGCTAACCAAGTATTCATCGAAGTCAGTGATGAGAAGATTGCATTAAAACAAGAAATCATTGATCTTAAGGAAGCTCAGTCAAAAGTAGATCCCAATGTAACAGTCCTAAATGAACGCTTGACTGAAGAGTTGAGACAACTCAAAGAAAAGTGTGCATTGACAGACAGGTTATATCAAGACCTACTTAAGACACATGCAACTGAGAGAAATGAATTCAATGTTTTAAAGAGCAAGTGCAATAGACTTGAAGAACGTAATAAGCTCTTAGAGACCGAGGTTGTCGCATTAGATCTCAAGCTTACTGACCTGGTTAACTCTTCAAAGATTAACCTTGAACTGTCAGATAGGTATAGAGATCCAGGTGACAAGACAGGTATAGGTGCTGAGTCATCTAGCTCGTCTACTCGAGTCATTAAGAACCCTACTACTACTAACGCAAGACTTTTGCCAAATGATAAAGGAAAAGGACCAATGATATACGATATTGGAACTCCATCTAAAGGTACTGTACCTAAACAAGCTCGAGTTAACATTCCAATTACCAAGGGAGGTAAAAAGAATGGTAACAACAAGCCTGTCCCACCTAGAACTAATCTTCAAAGGACCACTAATCGTGGACGACCCAATCAGGTCAGATACGAGGACTGGTATCCTGAGGAGACGAGTACTAGACAGGTACAGACTAGACGACAAGAGCCTAGACCTCCTTTCATAAGGCAGTCTCAGCTCTACTCGTCTAGATCTAGACAGGTAGCTCCAAAATATCGTACACAAGCTATCCTATATCCTCCACCTTTGTCATATGATATTATTAGTGAGGAAAGACCCAAACGTGTCTATAAACTGTATGGACCTAATGCATACAAGCCCTACTCTGACTATCATAGACCAGTGCCTGCTCAAGTAGAGATTAAGTCGAAAGGCTATCTCCAAAGAGTAGACCCGAACTCGTCTGATAGGCCAGATAAGGACAACAAGGTCTTATTTTGTAACAAGTATGGGCGAAAGCTTAAGAGATCGAACTTGTTCAAGACTCCAATGTATATTTGGATTCCTCTGAACTCAACTAACCCCCAAGGACCCCAATAAACAAATGGGTACCTAAATTATTGAATATCTTCATTGCAGGGTCGACTTGACTTGTATAAGAAGGGTGGCTCAGTAGGAGAAACCTGGTACATAGACAGTGGTTGTTCGCACCACATGACTGGTACCAAGGCTCTCTTATCAAGTTACCATGAGCAGGAAGGACCAAAAGTGATATTTGGTGATAGCTTTACTGCTGTCACTAAAGGATTTGGTTACATCCGGAATGGAGACGTAGAGATTCAAGATGTCTCATATGTTGAAGGTTTGAAATATAATTTACTCTCTGTTTCACAGTTTTGTGATCGTGGATACAAGGTTCAGTTCAAAAGCCGCAAATGTCAGATCATTGACAAGAGGACGCACACATTCCTACTAGTCGGTGTACGACAAGGAAGTGTGTACATAGTGAACTGGAACAGTTGTCCGAGGGACACTTGTCTACTTACTAAGAATCCTAAAGAACTTAGCTGGCTCTGGCATAGACGCCTCTGTCATCTAAACTTTAAGGTTCTTAATAAGATAGCCAGAGATTACCTTGTAGAAGGTATTCCCAATGAAGTTTACTACAAGTCACATGTATGCACGACTTGTCAACAGGGTAAACAGGTGAAAGGTTCTTTTAAGTCAATTCCTACTCTCTCAACTAGTAGAGTCCTAGAACTCCTACATATGGATCTTCATGGACCATTAACTCCTCCAACCTTGAATGGTAGAAGGTACACACTTGTTGTTGTAGACGACTATTCTAAGTTTACTTGGGTAGTCTTACTACACAAGAAGAGTGATACACAAACACTTCTGCCTGAACTGTTGAAGAAGTTACAAGTTGAGAAGAACCAGTCCATTGTCAAGATTCGTAGTGACAAGGGAACTGAGTTCATTAATTGATATATCAAAGATTTCTGTGTTAAACGTGGTATCCAGCATCTTACTAGTGCAGCCAGGACACCACAACAAAATGGTGTAGCAGAAAGAAGGAATCGAACAAAGCTATCAATACTGCATGCCATTCACAAAACAGAAGTGCGATCAACAAAGCTCTAGGCAAGACACCTTATGAGGTTTGGAAAGGTAGAAAACCCCGTATCTCATATTTCCATATATTTGGTTGTAAGTGTTTCATCCACAACAATGGAAAGAGCAAGTTGAATGCTTTCGATGCCAAAGCAGACGAGGGGATATTCTTGGGATACTCCTCGACTAGCAAGGCATTTAGGGTATTCAACTACTCAACTCTCTGTGTGGAAGAAACACCACATCTGGTTTTCGATGAATCTCGACAGGACTCGTCTGCCGACAAGATCAGTGAAAAAGTGACTGATCTAACGATCGAATCTGACAAAGATTCAGAGGTATATGAATCCGTTCAAGCCTACAATCCATTCATGAAAGCTCTCGAGTCTGATGACAAAGAGAAGGTAAGTGCTCAAGGTAAGTCTTCTAGACCAGTTGACATGCCTGCTCTAGTTGACTCTACTACTCCTGGTAAATCTGTTGATCATACAAATGATGTCGATATGCATGATGCTGTACATGATATAGATGATGATAGTGCTACTGTTAAGAATAGAAAAACATGGAAATTTGCGCATAATACTGAAAATATTATTGGTGACTCTACTGTTGGTGTAAAGACTAGACGACAACTCTTTGAGTCGCAAGAACAGCCTAGTCCAGCCATGTTTTGCTGGTGTTTTTTCCTCTCATCTATCGAGCCTACCACTATTAAAGAGGCATTGGCTGATAGTAATTGGATCATCGCTATGCAAGATGAGTTGAACTAGTTTGTTCGAAACGACGTCTGGGAACTTGTCGATAGGCCTAAACATCATAATGTAGTTGGCACACGATGGATTTTCAAAAATAAGAAAGATGAGAATGATGTAGTCGTTAGGAATAAGGCTAGACTAGTAACCCAAGGCTATTCACAAGCTGAAGGCATGGACTATGATGAAACATATGCTCCTGTTACTAGACTAGAAGCCATTCGATTGTTTCTTGCATATGCTGCTCACATGAAGTTTACTGTATATCAAATGGATGTTAAAAGTGCATTTCTTAACGGTATTCTTGCGGAAGAAGTGTATGTTGAACAACCTCCAGGTTTCGAAGTCAAAGGCGACCAGGTGTACAAATTGAAGAAAGCCTTATACGGACTAAAGCAAGCTCCAAGAGCATGGTATGATACTCTCTCTCTCTCTCTCTTTCTATTGGAAAATGGTTTTACTAAGGGCAAGGTCGATAGAACCTTGTGTTGGGATATAAATTCACCCTAAGCCCCACTTGATGTTAGAATAGTTTTGATGGCCAAAACACTTAGAGTTTATAAATGTAATAGGATCAGCTGACTTGTATAGATCAGCTTAGACTAGTCTTGTGTGATCAACTGCATTGATATCAGCTGATCAGCACAATCTTGGCTTACATGCCTATCCTCAAGATGAGAAGAGTAGAAGACATGAAGACTAGAAGATCCTTGAAGACCAGATAAGTTAAGGTGCTTGTATACCTACTTATCTGATGGAGTCCCAGATTTAAGATGGCCTAAAGCAGTACAAAGAATTTCCAGATCAGAAGAGTGTTACTCTACTGATATCAGAAGACAGAAGACCTAAGGCCAGAAGAGTAGTCAGAAGACTAGAAGTACAGATCAGAAGACTATGTGCTCTTCCAGGACTCGGCTCATTCCTAAGTCATCTTACAATTCAAACGAAGACCTACCTTATTTAGAAGATTGACATGATCCCAGGATTGAAGCAATCAAGCGGCTGGAATCAAGGAATCAAGCTATTATGGAAAGATTGCTCAAACGGCTAGTCAACTCCAACGGCTAGTTGCAACCAATCTCCATTATAAATACAAAAGGATGAGAAATCACAAAAAGAAGAGTCACAAGAGAGAATTCAACGAGCCAAGCAAGCAATCAAAGCTAAAGCCATACTATTCTAAGAATTCTCAAAAGAGCCAGAAACCATTAGATTATCTATAGCTCTTAAGTGATTTCTATCCAACCCCTAAGAACCTGAAACCTGTTCATATTGTATATCAATTGTTTTAGGCATAGTGGTTAAGCAAATTATAAGCTTGAACCATTAGTTGGATACACCTCAAAAACCCCAAACCCTCACCGAAAGGTTAAAGTTTTTGAACCCCTTAAAGTGCAAGTGCTTACAATCACTTGTGGAGACCGTAGCTGTTAGGACGGCTCAGATCTCAAAGTCCTAACCTTGGGACTATAAAGGTCAAGACCCTTGTAATTTGTGGTAAATTAAAGGGATTAAACATCACGTGTGGACGTGAGAGTGGACGTAGGAACGTATATCCGAACCACTATAAATCCGGTGTTATTTACTTTCTGCACTTTACATTTCTGTCTTTACATACATTATTATATAGTGCATACTGTGATTTCAACATTCTTCAAAACAAGGCCATAACTTTCAAACCAGCATCAGCTGAGTATTTTCATTAAGCAAAACAAGTTGAACACTTTCATAAGAATTACAAGAACGAGTCTAAACCAGGGCCACCATAATTCCGCATATAACCTCCTCAGTCAGATCACTATAGTCATCTGGACCAGCAGACTTGCAGTCAAGTTGACATAGCAATCAGAAGAGGTTCTCAACTCTGTTTGAAAAAGTTTTAAAGTCTATTCACCCCTCCCCTCTAGACTTTAATCCCATTCACTACTCGTTCAGGGGTGAACGAGTAGGTCCCTGAACGAGTAGTGAATGGGATTAAAGTCTAGAGGGGAGGGGTGAATAGACTTTAAAACTTTTTCAAACAGAGTTGGGAACCTCTTCTGATTGCTATGTCAACTGGACTGCAAGTCTGCTGGTCCAGATGACTATAGTGATCTGATTGTTAAGGTTGTATGCGGAATTTTGGTGGCCCTTGTTTAGACTCGTTCTTGTAACTTGTTCTACTTAATGAAAATACTCAGCTGATGCCGGTTTGAAAGTTATGGCCTGTTTTAAATAGTGTTGAAATAACAGTATGCACTATATAATAATGAATGTAAAGGCAGAAATGTAAAGTGCAGAAAGTAAATAACACCGGATTTATAGTGGTTCGGATATACGTTCCTACGTCCACTCTCACGTCCTAACGTGATGTTTAATCCCTTTAATTTCCACAAATTACAAGGGTCTTGTCCTTTATAGTCCCAAGGTTAGGACTTTGAGATCTGAGCCGTCCTAACAGCTGCGGTCTCCACAAGTGATTGTAAGCACTTGCACTTTGAGGGGTTCAAAAACTTTAACCTTTCGGTGAGGGTTTGGGGTTTTTGAGATGTATCCAACTAATGGTTCAAGCTTATAATTTGCTTAACCACTATGCCTAAAACAATTGATATACAATATGAACAGGTTTCAGGTTCTTAAGGGTTGGATAGGAAGCACTTAAGAGCTATGGATAATCTAATGGATTTCTGGCTCTTGGAGAACTCTTGGAACAATATGGCTTTTGCTTGATTGTTTGCTTAGCTTTTGAATTCTCTCTTGTGACTTCTTGTGCTTTGTGATTCCTCATCCTCTTGTATTTATAATGAAGATTGGTTACAACTAGCCGTTGGAGTTGACTAGCCGTTTGAGCAATCTTTCCATAATAGCTTGATTCCTTGATTCCAGCTGCTTGATTGCTTCAATCCTGGGATCATGTCAATCTTCTAAATAAGGTAGGTCTTCGTTTGAATTGCAAGATGACTTAGGAATCAGCCGAGTCCTGGAAGAGCACATAGTCTTCTGATCTGTACTTCTAGTCTTCTGACTACTCTTCTGGCCTTAGGTCTTCTGTCTTCTGATATCAGACGAGTAACACTCTTCTGATCTGTAAATTCTTTGTACTGCTTTAGGCCATCTTCAATCTGGGACTCCATCAGATAGGTAGGTATACAAGCACCTTAACTTATCTGGTCTTCAAGGATCTTCTAGTCTTCATGTCTTCTACTCTTCTCATCTTGAGGATAGGCATGTAAGCCAGGACTGTGCTGATCAGCTGATATCAATACAGTTGATCACACAAGACTAGTCTAAGCTGTTCTATACAAGTCAGCTGATCCTATTACATTTATAAACTCTAAGTGTTTTGGCCATCAAAACTATTCTAACATCAAGTGGGGCTTAGGGTGAATTTATATCCCAACAATTTCCCCCTTTTTGATGAAGCCAAAACTATACTTGATAAATGCTCTTAATGAAATAAGATAAGAGTTTATAATATGCTAAAACTGAAGTATCTGATGAAGACAATGAGAGTTTGTCTTGTAAGCAAAAAGAACTAGAACTTGAATATAGATAAAACTTTTACAGATTACAAGTAATAGTTTCTTTAAACTTCTAATGTAGTCTTCATTAGGTCTTCTGTTCTTTAAATGCGGTAGGCCAGGTACAGACGAGCTCGAACTTCTTCCATGTGCTGCATGTCTGTAACATTCTCCTCTTCATAAATCTTGTACAGAATCTTCTTGATTTCAATCATGTTGACTCTTCCTGAGTCCAGAAAGGGTGGATCCCATTTGGGTTCTTCAGGAGTTAGGATTCTGCAGTTGTCAAGTCCTTTGGCTGTCTTGACAATTACTTCCCAGAACTCTGGATCTTCAAAGTTCATGAACTGGGAGAATTGGAGAAATTCTTCTTCATAAGTAGGAAGAGGGCCAAATTTCCTTACTATGTGGTGTTGAATTTGCCACTTCTTCTTCAGAGGATACCATCTTGGTAGCTCATCTTGAAGGGCTAAGTAGTCCACATAATTGTTATCAAACACCAGGACCTTGTCTTCTTGTGCTTTCCTGAGTTTGGCAATTCTTCTTTCAAATTTGGCTTTGACTGCCTTCGCATCATTCAGCTTCTTTTGCTTAAGCTCTTGAGCTTCAAGCAACTTCTTCTTCTTCAACTCTAGAGCCTCCTTCTCTTCTGCAGTAGGCTCTGCTGGAGTTGGCTTCTTGCTGGTCTGAGCTTGCTCATCTGCCTTTCTTTTCCTTGTCATTCTCTTTTCAGGGACTTGTTCTTCAGAAGCAGTGATCTGAAGAGTTTTGGCAGGAGCCTGAGTGGGTGCTTGGGTATCTCCTTGAGCAATTTCTTTGCCTTTGCCTTGCCTGTTCTTGATTTTGCTCTTTAAACCACCCAAGGTTTCAGTCAAGTCATCTTGTGCTACTACCAGTTCAGCTTGCTGGGCAGTAGACTTCTCTAGAGCCTTTATCAACACATCTTCCCCCGTTTTGGCTTCAGCAAGTGCAGCCGCAAAAGGCTTCATGGCATTCAGAATTTCCACCTTCAGAGTCTGCTTTAGAGCCATGGCATTGGCTTTGCCAATGTGGGTCAGATGAGTTATGCTGTGCTCAAGAACTTCAGCATGAGAATTGGACGAGGAGGCAGCTTCAAATCTAGCTGTAAGTGCTTCCAACTTGGCTGCTGTCTCCTTCAGCTGAGTCTGCAATTTTTCATTTTCCTCTGCAGCTGATTTAAGGAGAGCTTGTCCTTCAGTGGCTCTTGCTTCATCATCCTCAATTCTTTGCTTGTAGGTGGTCTCCATGCGGTGCATCTCATCAGTGTAAAGATCAGCAAACCTTTTGGAGGTGTCAGCTGACAACTTTTGATAGGTACTTAAGTATTCTCTTATCTGCTGATGGAGTGCTTCACCAAACTTGTCTTCAATGTCAAGGATTTGGTCACGAAGACGGGTGTTCTGTTCCCTTGCAGCTTTCTCAACATATCTACCTAGTTGCAGGCCTAAGCCTTTCTCAAAGTGCAAGTCTATTGCAGCTTTGACCTGGGAGCAGATGTCTGCTGTATGGTCAACAGATGGGGTAGAAGTAGAGGGTGTACCTTGAGGCTTTGGATGAACAATTACTGCTTTGCCTCTTTCTTCAGCTGATAGGTACTCCTCATTGAGGAAGCAGGTAGTGGCCTTGGTCAGATGGGTCATCATTCGTCTGCCTGGATCCTCTTGATTTTCAATGAAGTGAGTCAGTTCGTCTGAAGGTCTGAAGTGAGCTGGTATTCTGACTACTTCTCTTTCAAATTCTTCTTTGTCAGCTGGTGCAGCTGAGTCTTCAGCAGGGGCAGCTGAGTCTTGAGCAGGGGCAGCTGAGTCGTCCACCAAGGCTGGTGCAGCTGATTCCTTCATCTGTGCTTGTTCAGCTGTCTGCTGATCTGATGAGTCTTCTGGGATTGAGACATCAGCAGTGGGGATTCCTAGAATCCGGTTGCAAACTGTAGTCAGTGCCTCGTCTGATAGCAGTTGAGCATAAGAACGAACTTGAGCAACTTCCTTTTGCTCCATTTCCCAGTCGAGGAAGTTTTCCTTTCCTCCCATTCCTTCAATGACATCAAGAAGGTCATCCACATCATCTCTTCTGAGCTCAATCCAAGTGCATATCCAAAGCACTTGCTCAAACTGGATTGAATTCTCATCAACTCCAGGGATAGTGGACTTGAGCAGGTTGCCTATCTTCATCCTCATTATCTTCTCTGTTGTACACATGGGGTAGTGAACCATCTTGAATTGAGGTTGAGAAGGGCCAGCTTCATCCAGGGCTGCTGGTGCTAAGTCTTCTGGAGCAGTTGGGGCAGAGAGGATAGGAGATTGGGTAGCTGGGGTATGTTCCTCTGCCGTGTGAGTATCAACAGGGATTTGGGGAGTGATTTCTTCTACAGTGGTTTGTTCATCAGCAGGGTTTTGAGTCAGCTGGTCTGGTTCAGTTCCTTCTTGAAGATCAGTGGGTGTTTGAGCTTGATGATCCTGATCATGTGCTGTTTGAATGTCAGCAAGGATTGTGGATATAATCTGAGTTTGATCATCAGCAGGTTGTGTGGAGGTGGTCTGAGGTTGTTTGTCTGCTGTTTGAACATCAGCAGGGATTTGGTTTCCAGTGTTTGGGGGTTCAGATGGGTTGGAATCATCAGAAGGGTTGAAGGATGAAATAGGGGCTATGCTCATGGGAGTAGGGAGCCTGGATTTCTTGGATTTCTTTGTGAAAGAAGAAGTGTTCTTATTTCTCTTCTGACCCTTTGACAACTTGGAAGGAGTGAAGGTGAGAGAGGGGTTAGAAGTACCTGCCTTCTTCAAGGGAGAGGCAGTTGGAGTGACATCTGAATCAGATGGGGAGATGAGCCCTGATCTGATCAGATATCTTCTTTGTGCTAAGGTCTGATTGTCATCATCATCCTCAGCAGCCTTCTTTTGAGCCTCTTCTTTGGATGGCTCCTCTTCTTCTTCTGCAGCAGAGTCTTGAGTAGACTCTTCTGCCTCTTCAACTGCATCTTTGGAAGGTGCTTCAGCCAACAACTTCCTCTTCTCCTCTTTCAACCTTGCTGCCTCAGCAAGAGCATCCTTCCTCAAGCAATATTTGGAGATGTGGAAGGTCTTGTGAGGTCCCATCTTGTATTTTCTGGGGAGTATTTCTGGAAGAATGATACTCAGCTTGTTGACAAAGCTGAGAGTAGAGGTCACCTTCCATTCTCGAGATTGAAGGTCTAAGGTTACCTTCTTGGCTTCAAGAGCAATTCTGTTCAAAAAGAGTCCTTGCCAATCTCCATCAATCTGATCCCAGATTGCTGCCATAACTCGAACTTTCAGAGTGGTAACAGCATCATGACTGAAAGTGTTACCAAGCAGCATCTTGCCTGCTATATCCATTAGGGTTTGAAACTTAGGTTCCAATTGAGATTTCTTCAGTCCGGAGGCATCTTCAGCCTTGATTTGACCACCAGTGAACATCTCCATGTATTCTTTCTCCTTACCCATGATGTAGGTGGAGATATTGATCTTCCCCCTTGTCAAACCGAACAGTTCTTGGAGGATTTCCCTTGTTACTTTGACCTTGTGTCCACCCATGACACTTTCAACGTGAGAACCCTTCATCACAGCATTGGAGTAGAAAATCAGCACATCTTGTTCATACACATTCGTGGGTGCTGCTTCCAGAAAATCTCGAAGGTTGAGGTTGATGCAGCGAAGAAGGATTTCCTTGTTTGCAGTTTTGTGTTTGCCTTTGAAAAACAGAACATTCTCTGTGAACATCTTCCCTTCCTTGGACCATTTTGCAGCATCCAAGGTGCCAGTGCCCTTGGTCTTCTCGTCGTAAATCTCAATGATTGCCATAGTAGTGTTTGAGTGTTAGGTTTTGAGAGCTTGAAAGAAATTTGCAGGACGAGAGAGTATTGAGAGCAAAAGTGAATTGTAAGCGAAAGGGTTTGGGAGAGGTTTAAGGGTGTGTATATATATACTCCAACAATTCTTGATCTAACGGTCAGATTTGGATTTAATTGTGGAGTAGAGCCCAAGATTTTCCTTCTTTGATTTTTGGCTGTCTTTAAATTTGCCGGCTGAATTTGCCATGTGGCAACTGTTGATTTGCTGGCAATTTGGTAATTGAGTATTAATGACATCATTACCAAAAATAGCCGTTGTGACTAATTTTGTGGCAAGAATTGATCATCAAGGCCGTTTTTTATAAGAGAATTGCATTCCTTATATAAGCCAATTTGTTTAATTACATTCAGGAATAAATCTAGAATGAATTACATGATCAAAGATAGTCATTTAAACTCAAAAATCAAGTGATCTGATCAGCAGAGTGACGTCTTCTAATTTCTTGAAAATGTCTGCTGATTTCTCTTGGAAGTCTTCTGGTCAGCTGAGTAGGTCTTCTGATCAGCTGAGTGGAGGTTTGAGATTTGCTGAGTAAATATTCTGTGCTTTGAAGGTCCAACTTGGCTTGATGGATCCTTCATTGTTGCTGTGATGATCCAACCTGGATGATGGATCTTCCAGCTTTATTGTGAGTGGTGATCCAACCTGGTTTGATGGATCTTCCAGCTCTGTCTGAATCAAGTAGGACCATCAAATCAATATGTAGATGATCAGCCTGGATGATATCCCACTGGTTCAGGTTGCCCTTACCATCTGATGTTCCTCATCATCAGATGGGTTGTAGCATCAAATGTGTCCTAATTGAATCTCTTCGCTACTCTTGAAAGAGAAGGAAGATTGGAAGAGGCTTCAATGGAGTCGAAGAGAGAGCCATGGACTCAGCCTTCATGTTCTGTTTAGACACAATAGCTTTTGATAACAAGCTCTCCATGTAGAACTTCCCCCTGGAGAAGAAGCTCTGCTTGTTTGCTACTCTGTCCTCTGCATCTCTCTTTCCTCTAGTTTTCAATAAGGACTTCTCTCCTTCCTCTAGTTTTCACAGGCATACTCATGTTGAGTAGGCCAAGTATGTTGATCTGCATCATCTTCATCTTCTGGACAAATCTTCATCTCCTTCACCCAAGACTTTGGTTGAAGAATGATCTCCATTCCATCTTTTCTTTCGATCTTCTCCATACCTGAAACAAAAATTATAGTTGGTGATTTGTCTTCTTAGGTGTTCTCATAACTTCCTCCTTTTATAGGGGTAGAAATGAGGTAGTGGAGTGAAAGTTGACAAAATTATAGAGTTGATAGGTCTGTATTTCTGAAAAGTTACTTCTTAAGATCAACAATGAGATTCTTGATCTAAGGGTTCACATTTAAAGATATTCAGACTTTATCTTATGGAATGCAGAATTTATAAATTTTGAGCAAGAGTTATTTGAAATCCGTACAGTGCATGCATACTGTTGAGTCGGTGAGGATGGTGTATTAATCCAACCAGTATAACTCAATAGTGTACTGTATGTATGTATACAAGATAAAGTATTTTATGAAGAATAATTTATTAATATACATAGTTATACATTGCTTGTAAAGAAATCAAATAACCTTGTTCAAGTCTACTGTCTATATATATATATGTATGATATGCAATGCAGATTTTAGAGTATTTCATCAAGGATTCTTAAGGTATCATTGATTCCCCCTTGATTAGATGACTCTAAGTTTTCCCTCAGCTTTATTTGTCTTCATCGGGAATGAACTTACCTGAAGATGAGGGTGTCTATTCACCTCATCTGATCCTCCTAGTCTGCTGCACCTGTATCAGCTGAGGTCTTCAGCTGATCTCTTCTCTTCATGTGCTTGGATCCAGGAGTCCTAAGCTGTAGCATAGGGTCTTGAATCGTTCTTCAGCTAGGGGCTTAGTCAAGATGTCTGCTCTTTGGATATCTGTGTGAATTTTCTCCATCTTGATGTCCTTCTTTTCAAGGTGGTCTCTTATGAAGTGGTGTCGGATGTCGACATGCTTGCACCTTGTGTGGAGGACTGGATTTTGAGTGATGGCAATGGCACTGCTGCTATCACAATAGATAGGGACTTCTCTTGCCTCTACATTGTAATCCTTGAGTTGTTGAACTAGCCAGAGCAGCTGGCTACAACAACTACCAGCTGCCATATACTCTGCTTCAGTGGTGGAGGTTGCAACTGAGGTTTGCTTCTTTGAGAACCATGATATCAACTTGTTGCCTAGGAATTGACAGGTTCCAGATGTGGATTTCCTATCAATTCTACATCCTCCATAGTCTGAGTCAGAATAGCAACTCAATTCTAGATTGTCATCAGCAGGGTACCATAGTCCTAGGTTGACTGTTCCTTTTAGGTACTTGAGAATCTTCCTTGCTGCTTCTAGATGACTTTTCTTTGGGTTTGCTTGAAACCTAGCAC
This sequence comes from Galeopsis tetrahit, assembly GCA_963675135.1. Lineage (NCBI taxonomy): Eukaryota > Viridiplantae > Streptophyta > Magnoliopsida > Lamiales > Lamiaceae > Galeopsis > Galeopsis tetrahit. The sequence goes on from OY776132.1 coordinate 61,275,880, forward strand.
ATACTCCTACAGCAAATGTTATGTCTGGTCTGCTAGCTGTAAGGTATAGTAGAGATCCGATCAGTGCTCTATATTCAGCTTGATCAACTGCCTTTCCGGACTCATCTGGTTCCATTTTGAAAGATGTCATCATTGGAATCCTTGCAGTCTTGCATTTTAGAGCTTTGAATCTTTCTAATAGACTCTTGGTATACTTGGACTGGTTGATGAAGATCCCTTCTGAACTCTGCTTGACTTGAAGTCCTAGGAAGTAATTCATCTCACCCATCATGCTCATTTCAAATTTTCCTTGCATAAGTTCAGAGAACTTCTTGCACATCTCTTGATTGGGTGATCCAAATATAATGTCATCTACATATATTTGTACCATTAGAATGTCTTCTCATTGTTGTATTCTGAAAAGAGTTCTATCCACTTTGCCTTTTGTATATCCATTGTCAAGTAGGAATTGTGACAATGTGTCATACCAAGCTCTAGGGGCTTGTTTTAGACCATAGAGAGCCTTCTTCAGTCGATATACTTGTTCACCTTTTTCAAATCCTGGAGGCTGCTCTACATATACTTCTTCTACCATAATACCATTTAGAAAAGCACTCTTGACGTCCATTTGATATACCTTGAAGCCCATATATGATGCATAGGCTAGAAACAGTCGTATGGCTTCTAATCTGGCTACTGGAGCAAAGGTTTCATCATAGTCAATTCCTTCAGATTGAGAGTATCCTTTTGCAACTAGCCTAGCCTTATTTCTAGTTATCACATCATTTTCGTCCTTCTTGTTCTTGAATACCCACTTTGTTCCTACTACATTGTGGTTTTTAGGACGATCTACCAATTCCCAGACTTCATTTCTTTCGAATTGGTTTAGTTCTTCTTGCATAGCAGTGATCCAATTGCTATCTGTCATTGCTTCTTCTATGTCAGCTGGTTCAATGTTGGATAAGAAGGCACACCAGCAGAACATAGATGATTGTGAGTTCTGATTCAGTTGTCTTCTGGTCTTGACACCTGATTCTGCTCCTCCTAAGATGAGGTTTGATGGATGATTATTTCTCCATGTATGCCTCACGGGAGTATCTGCATTGGATGAGCTTGGATTCTCATCTGATCTAGTGCCATCAGGAGGGTTGACTTGATTAGGTCGATCATCATCTGTATCTTGTGTGTCAAAAAGATCATTCCCCCTGGCATTTGGGATTGGTGCATCTTGATTCTGGTCAGCTTGTCCTGCCTGAGTTTGAGATCTAGTGACAGGTCTATGAGGCTTATCCTCCTCTGGTTCTTCAGGGAAAGGTTCATTTACTTCAATGAACTCATCTGGTCTAGACTTGATCACTAGATGTCTCATCTGTTCTGCAGCTGAGTTTGTTTCTACTGCATTCTTATCACAAGACTCATCAAAAACAACATGGGGTGTTTCTTCCACAAGAAGGGTTCGTTTGTTGAGTACCCTGAATGCTTTGCTAGTAGAGGAGTATCATAAGAATATCCCCTCACCTGCTTTGGCATCAAAGGCATTCAACTTACTCTTCCCATTGTTGTGAATGAAACACTTACAACCAAATATATGAAAGTAAGATACTCTAGGTTTTCTTCCTTTCCACAGTTCATATGGGGTTATCTCATGTATTTTATGAATACCTGACCTGTTTTGAGTGTGACAAGCTGTGTTGATGGCTTCTGCCCATAGCTTCTTGGGAGTGGAGAATTCAGCAAGGAGTGTTCTGGCAGCTTCTTTGAGTGTTCTGACTCTTCTTTCAGCTACACCATTCTGTTGAGGTGTTCTTGCTGCACTTGTCTCATGCTGAATACCATTAGTAGTACAATAGGCAATAATATAAGAGTTAATGAATTCAGTGCCTTTGTCACTTCTAATTTTCACAATTGGTTCTCCTTTCTCTACTTGGATCCTCTTCAATAGTTCAGGAAGTTTCTGCTGTGTTTAACTCTTCTTGTATAAGAAGATAACCCAAGTAAACTTGGAGTAGTCATCTACAACAATAAGAGTGTACTTTCTTCCTGTTAGAGTGGTTGGAGTGATTGGTCCAAAGAGATCCATGTGAAGCAATTCAAGAACTCTACTGGTTGATGCTGTCTTCTTGGTCTTGAAGGAGGCCTTTGTTTGCTTTCCTTGTTGACATGCATCACATACCTGATCTTTACAGTAGAGTTCATTAGGCAGACCATCAACTAAGGATTCCCTTGCTAGCTTGTTCATAGTCTTAAAGTTCAGATGACTAAGACGTTTGTGCCATAGCCAGCTGACATCTTTAGGGCTCTTCACAAGCAGACATGTATCCTTAGGACAGCTGTTCCAATTTGCAAGATACATACTTTCCTTTCTAGATCCTGTTAGAAGGTTTTGTTTTGTTCTCTTATTACTTATGAGACACTCATCTTTAGAGAATTTGACTGATTAACCAGTGTCACAAAAATGAGAAACAGATAATAAATTAAACTTAAGACCTTCTACATATGATACATCATGTACCTCAATGTCACCATTTTTAAGGGTGCCATATCCTTTTGTGTTACCATGCGCGTTATCACCAAAGAAAACTTTTGGACCTTTCTTCTCTATGTAGTTGGTCAGCAGGGCTTTGGTTCCTGTCATGTGAGTTGAGCATCCACTATCTATGTACCAAGTTTCTCCTGCTAGACCTCCTCTTCTGTATAGGTCCCTTCTTTCCTCCAAGGAAAGTTAAGTTTTAGGTACCCATTTTGTTTTGGGTCCTTGGGTGTTAGTACTACCCTTGGGAACCCACATATACATTGGTCGTTTAAACAACCTTGAACATTTGAGCTGTTTCCTCGGGCATCACAGAACCAAATCTTACGAGTCAGCACCTTGGACTGATCTGATTTGTTCTTTGTGTCAGCTAAGTAATAGTCAAATGGTTTCCCTTTATAGGAGTGTACATACATGATCTTTTGACTAGTTACATTCGGCCTGGGTGCATTAGCTGGTCGATGCACACGATTATATGGACCATACTCTTCTGTTCTCACAATATCATAAGAGATAGGGGGTGCAAAGAGAACAGATTTGTTTGAAGAAGATTTCTTCTTCTTGGCTGGAGCAGCATACAGCTGAGACTGTCTCAGGCGAGATGGTCTAGGCTGTCTGCTGTTTCTCTGTACAGGCTTGGGGTTAGCTTGTCCTTTACCATTTTTGTTTTTGGGATAGTTAGCCTTAGCTGGTACAGATGCCTTTTGGTTCATATTAGGTTCATTGTGTTTAGAACACTCACCCTTTTCATGTGTCTGAGTAGTGCACTTGTTAGGTGTACTACCCCCAGCTGGAGAGGATGTAGATGGATTAAGTTCATAACCAAAACCCATCTTATTGCCATTTGATCTATAATACTCAGAGATACTTTCAATAGTAGTAGAAGCTTTATTGAACTCTGAAATCTTTTGATTTAGGCATTCCTTCTCCTTTTCTAAGAGCTTGTGTGTTTGGAAGAGATCATTGAATTTGGATTGTAGTGAACGAAGTTCCTTAGTTTCTAAAGCTTGAGTTTGTAACATCCCCTCATACAACTGAGTTATTGTGGTATTTTCTTCCTTAAGAAGCTCCACTTCTCTGGTCAATCTTTCATTCATTGTGACCAACTCAGGGGTGTTCTCAAACTTAGCCTTTTTCAACTTAGCAATTTCTTTCCTTAGATCCTTATTCTCCTCTTCCACTTCTATGAAAGCTCTAGTGGCAATATCAAGATCACCTTTTACCTTTCTTAAAGATTGATAATAGGTGTCTTCTGATTCGCCTTCAGATGAGTTTATCTCATCTGATTGTGAAAAAATAGGTGAATGGAAAGTACTAGTATAGGAGTTTACCTCATTTTCACCTATGGCCATCATAGCTAGGTCGTCTAAATCATCTGAAAAGATTTTATCGTCTGGTGATGTAGGGAGTTCATCACTTTGATATTCAGATTCTTCAGTCACCATTGCTTTCTTGTCTGAGGTTCTTCTTGGCCTTCTTTCTTTCTTGTCATCCAAATCCAGCTCAGGACATTCATAGACATAGTGACCTGGTTTGCCACAGTTGAAGCAAGATCCAGGTTTCTGATTTGAGTTGCCTCTCCTTGGAGGAGTGGCATCTCTTCTTCTAGATCCTCGACTGTCAGATGACTCCACATCCCTTCTAGGATGTCTTTCTGGTGTTCTTTCTCTAGAACTTCTGGAGGGTGAACTTGCTCTTCTATCTTTGTAGTTTCTATAGAATTTTCTATATTTGCTGTTGAGGGTGTTCATCCTTTCAAATCTTTTGATCATAAGAGCCATTTGTTCCTTCAGACTCATGTCTAATCCTTCACAGTCTTCTGTTTTCAGAGAGGTCTTGCCAGATGAGGTACTTGCAGCTTTTGTATTGGCTGCCTTGAAGGCTACAGTCTTGGAGGTAGATGGGGTTGCAGTTGGCTCATCACTTCCTGAGTTTTCTTCTCTTTCCAGATCATATTCATGAGCTTTTAGATTTTTAAATAGAGTTTGAGCAGACCACTTCTTGATATCTTGAGTATCCTTGATGATGGTCTTCTTGAGTCTCCATTTCTTGGTTAGAGAGTCTAAGATCTTTAGATTTTTCTCTCTATTTGTATATTTCTTGCCCAGAGATTCTATCTCATTGATGATCTTGGTAAATCTATTGTCTAACTGATCAATAGACTCTTCTGGTTGCATCTTGAAGTGTTCGAACTTCTTGACTGCTGTAGACAACTTGGATTCCTTGATCAGCTCAGTTCCTTCACAGAGAAGTGCCAATGCCTCCCACATCTCTCTGGCTGACTCACAGTGGATTACCTTTGCAATGTACTCATTTGGAAGAGTTTGCATTATGTAATCTTGAGCAATGCTATCAAGATTTGATTGCTTCATCTCTTCTGGTATGAGGTCCTTCATAGGCTTGGGAACCAGCTCTCCAACTTGGACTTCTGGATCACCATTTGCAGTGTTGACTGTCATGATGGTGATCGGGCCTTCTGTGATTACAGACCACATCTTGTAGTGGAGTGATGTAAGATTCTTCCTCATCCTGATCTTCCAGTAATCATAATCCTCAACTGAAAACTTAGGCAACTTTCTCATGTTAGCACTCATGCTGTATGAGTTTTCAAAAACAAGTTTTTTTTTTTTTTCAAAAAGATCTGTTCAAGAGGACTACAGAAAGACTCCCTCAAGTCTTCTGATAATCTAGAGACAGTAGTCCGTTAGAACCACTGCTCTGATACCACTTGTTGGTCCCTGAACGAGTAGTGAATGGGATTAAAGTCTAGAGGGGAGGGGTGAATAGACTTTAAAACTTTTTCAAACAGAGTTGGGAACCTCTTCTGATTGCTATGTCAACTGGACTGCAAGTCTGCTGGTCCAGATGACTATAGTGATCTGATTGTTAAGGTTGTATGCGGAATTTTGGTGGCCCTTGTTTAGACTCGTTCTTGTAACTTGTTCTACTTAATGAAAATACTCAGCTGATGCCGGTTTGAAAGTTATGGCCTGTTTTAAATAGTGTTGAAATAACAGTATGCACTATATAATAATGAATGTAAAGGCAGAAATGTAAAGTGCAGAAAGTAAATAACACCGGATTTATAGTGGTTCGGATATACGTTCCTACGTCCACTCTCACGTCCTAACGTGATGTTTAATCCCTTTAATTTCCACAAATTACAAGGTTCTTGTCCTTTATAGTCCCAAGGTTAGGACTTTGAGATCTGAGCCGTCCTAACAGCTGCGGTCTCCACAAGTGATTGTAAGCACTTGCACTTTGAGGGGTTCAAAAATTTTAACCTTTCGGTGAGGGTTTGGGGTTTTTGAGATGTATCCAACTAATGGTTCAAGCTTATAATTTGCTTAACCACTATGCCTAAAACAATTGATATACAATATGAACAGGTTTCAGGTTCTTAAGGGTTGGATAGGAAGCACTTAAGAGCTATGGATAATCTAATGGATTTCTGGCTCTTGGAGAACTCTTGGAATAGTATGGCTTTTGCTTGATTGCTTGCTTAGCTTTTGAATTCTCTCTTGTGACTTCTTGTGCTTTGTGATTCCTCATCCTCTTGTATTTATAATGAAGATTGGTTACAACTAGCCGTTGGAGTTGACTAGCCGTTTGAGCAATCTTTCCATAATAGCTTGATTCCTTGATTCCAGCAGCTTGATTGCTTCAATCCTGGGATCATGTCAATCTTCTAAATAAGGTAGGTCTTCGTTTGAATTGCAAGATGACTTAGGAATCAGCCGAGTCCTGGAAGAGCACATAGTCTTCTGATCTGTACTTCTAGTCTTCTGACTACTCTTCTGGCCTTAGGTCTTTTGTCTTCTGATATCAGACGAGTAACACTCTTCTGATCTGGAAATTCTTTGTACTGCTTTAGGCCATCTTCAATCTGGGACTCCATCAGATAGGTAGGTATACAAGCACCTTAACTTATCTGGTCTTCAAGGATCTTCTAGTCTTCATGTCTTCTACTCTTCTCATCTTGAGGATAGGCATGTAAGCCAGGACTGTGCTGATCAGCTGATATCAATACAGTTGATCACACAAGACTAGTCTAAGTTGTTCTATACAAGTCAACTGATCCTATTACATTTATAAACTCTAAGTGTTTTGGCCATCAAAACTATTCTAACATCAAGTGGGGCTTAGGGTGAATTTATATCCCAACACTCTAGATTATCAGAAGACTTGAGGGAGTCTTTCTGTAGTCCTCTTGAACAGATCTTTTTGGAAAACTTGTTTTTGAAAACTCATACAGCATGAGTGCTAACATGCGAAAGTTGCCTAAGTTTTCAGTTGAGGATTATGATTACTGGAAGATCAGGATGAGGAAGAATCTCACATCTGTCCACTACAAGATGTGGTCAGTAATCACAGAAGGCCCAATCACCATCATGACAGTCAACACTGCAAATGGTGATCCAGAAGTCCCAGTTGGAGAACTGGTTCCCAAGCCCATGAAGGATCTCACACCAGAAGAGATGAAACAATCAAATCTTGATAGCATTGCTCAAGATTACATAATGCAAACTCTTCCAAATGAGTACATTGCAAAGGTAATCCACTGTGAGTCAGCCAGAGAGATGTGGGAGGCATTGGCACTTCTCTGTGAAGGAACTGAGCTGATCAAGGAATCCAAGTTGTCTACAGCAGTCAAGAAGTTCGAACACTTCAAGATGCAACCAGAAGAGTCTATTGATCATCTAGACAATAGATTTACCAAGATCATCAATGAGATAGAATCTCTAGGCAAGAAATATACAAATAGAGAGAAAAATCTAAAGATCTTAGACTCTCTAACCAAGAAATGGAGACTCAAGAAGACCATCATCAAGGATACTCAAGATATCAAGAAGTGGTCTGCTCAAACTCTATTTCAGAACCTAAAAGCTCATGAATATGATCTGGAAAGAGAAGAAAACTCAGGAAGTGATGAGCCAACTGCAACCCCATCTACCTCCAAGACTGTAGCCTTCAAGGCAGCCAATACAAAAACTGCAAGTACCTCATCTGGCAAGACCTCTCTGAAAACAGAAGACTGTGAAGGATCAGACATGAGTCTGAAGGAACAAATGGCTCTTATGATCAAGAGATTCGAAAGGATGAACACTTTCAACAGCAAATATAGAAAATTCTATAGAAACTACAAAGATAGAAGAACAAGTTCACCCTCCAGAGGTTCCAGAGAAAGAACACCAGAAAGACATCCTAGAAAGGATGTGGAGTCATCTGACAGCCGAGGATCTAGAAGAAGAGATGCCACTCCTCCAAGGAAAGGCAACTCAAATCAGAAATCTGGATCATGCTTTAATTATCGCAAACCAGGACACTATGTCTATGAATGTCCTGAGCTGGATTTGGATGACAAAGAAGAAAGAAGGCCAAGAAGAAATTCAGACAAGAAAGCTATGGTGACTGAAGAATCTGAATATCAAAGTGATGAACTCCCTACATCACCAGACTGTCAAATCTTCTCAGATGATTCAGATGACCTAGCTATGATGGCCATAGGTGAAAATGAGGTAAACTCCTATACTACTACTTTCCATTCACCTATTTTTTCACAATCTGATGAGATAAACTCATCTGAAGGCGAATCAGAAGACACCTATTATCAATCTTTAAGAAAGGTAAAAGGTGATCTGGATATTGCCACTAGAGCTTTTATAAAAGTAGAAGAGGAGAACAAGGGTCTAAGGAAAGAAATTACTAAGTTGAAAAAGACTAAGTTTGATAACACCCCTGAGTTGGTCACAATGAATGAAAGATTGACCAGAGAAGTGGAGCTTCTTAAGGAAGAAAATACCACAATAACTCAGTTGTATGAGGGGATGTTACAAACTCAAGCTTTAGAAACTAAGGAACTTCGTTCACTACAATCCAAGTTCGATGACCTCTTCCAAGCACACAAGCTTTTAGAAAAGGAGAAGGAATGCCTAAATCAAAAGATATCAGAGTTCAATAAAGCTTCTACTACTATTGAAAGTATCTCTGAGTATTATAGATCAAATGGCAATAAGATGGGTTTTGGCTATGAACTCAATCCATCTACATCCTCTCCAGCTGGGGGTAGTACACCTAATAAGTGCACTACTCAGACACATGAAAAGGGTGAGTGTTCTAAACACAATGAACCTAATATGAACCAAAAGGCATCTGTACCAGCTAAGGCTAACTATCCCAAAACCAAAAAGGGTAAAGGACAAGCTAACCCCAAGCCTGTACAGAGGAACAACAAACAGCCTAGACCATCTCGTTTGAGACAGTCTCAGCTGTATGCTGCTCCAGCCAAGAAGAAGAGGTCTTCTTCAAACAAATCTGTTCTCTTTGCACCCCCTATCTCTTATGATATTGTGAGAACAGAAGAGTATGGTCCATATAATCGTGTGCATCGACCAGCTAATGCACCCAGGCCGAATGTAACTAGTCAAAAGATCATGTATGTACACTCCTATAAAGGGAAACCATTTGACTATTACTTAGCTGACACTAAGAACAAATCAGATCAGTCCAAGGTGCTGACTGGTAAGATTTGGTTCTGTGATGCCCGAGGGAAACAACTCAAGTGTTCAAGGTTGTTCAAACGACCAATGTATATGTGGGTTCCCAAGGGTAGTACTAACACCCAAGGACCCAAAACAAAATGGGTACCTAAGACTTAACTTTTCTTGCAGGAAAGGAGGGACCTATACAGAAGAGGAGGTCTAGCAGGAGAAACTTGGTACATAGATAGTGGATGCTCAACTCACATGACAGGAACCAAAGCCCTGCTGACCAACTACATAGAGAAGAAAGGTCCAAAAGTCTTCTTTGGTGATAACGCGCATGGTAACACAAAAGGATATGGCACCCTTAAAAATGGTGACATTGAGGTACATGATGTATCATATGTAGAAGGTCTTAAGTTTAATTTATTATCTGTTTCTCATTTTTGTGACACTGGTTACTCAGTCAAATTCTCTAAAGATGAGTGTCTCATAAGTGATAAAAGAACAAAATAAAACCTTCTAACAGGATCTAGAAAGGTAAGTATGTATCTTACAAATTGGAACAGCTGTCCTAAGGATACATGTCTGCTTGTGAAGAGCCCTAAAGATGTCAGCTGGCTATGGCACAAACGTCTTAGTCATCTGAACTTTAAGACTATGAACAAGTTAGCAAGGGAATCCTTAGTTGATGGACTGCCTAATGAACTCTACTGTAAAGATCAGGTATGTAATGCATGTCAACAAGGAAAGCAAACAAAGGTCTCCTTCAAGACCAAGAAGACAGCATCAACCAGCAGAGTTCTTGAATTGCTTCACATGGATCTCTTTGGACCAATCACTCCAACCACTCTAACAGGGAGGAAGTACACTCTTATTGTTGTAGATGATTATTCCAAGTTTACTTGGGTTATCTTCTTATACAAGAAGAGTGAAACACAGCAGAAGCTCCCTGAACTATTGAAGAGGATCCAAGTAGAGAAAGGAGAACCAATTGTGAAAATTAGAAGTGACAAAGGCACTGAATTCATTAACTCTTATATTATTGCCTATTGTACTTCTAATGGTATTCAGCATGAGACAAGTGCAGCAAGAACACCACAGCAGAATGGTGTAGCTGAAAGAAGAGTCAGAACACTCAAAGAAGCTGCCAGAACACTCCTTGCTGAATTCTCCACTTCTAAGAAGCTATGGACAGAAGCCATCAACACAGCTTGTCACACTCAAAACAGGTCAGGTATTCCCAAAATTCATGAGAAAACCCCATATGAACTGTGGAAAGGAAGAAAACCTAGAGTATCTTACTTTCATATATTTGGTTGTAAGTGTTTCATTCACAACAATGGGAAGAGTAAGTTGAATGCATTTGATGCCAAAGCAGATGAGGGGATATTCTTAGGATACTCCTCTACTAGCAAAGCATTTAGAGTACTCAACAAACGAACCCTTCTTGTGGAAGAAACACCTCATGTTGTTTTTGATGAATCTTGTGAAAAGAATGCAGTAGAAACAAACTCAGCTGCAGATCAGATGAGACATCTAATGATCAAGCCCAAACCAGATGAGTTCATTGAAGTAAATGAACCTTTTCCTGAAGAACCAGAGGAAGATAAGCCTCATAGACCTGTCACTAGATCTCAAACTCAAGCAGGACAAGCTGACCAGAATCAAGATGCACCAATCCCAAATGCCAGGGGGAATGATCTCTTTGACACACAAGATACAGATGATGATCGACCTAATCAAGACAACCCTCCTGATGGCACTAGATCAGATGAGAATCCAAGCTCATCCAATGCAGATACTCCTGTGAGGCATACATGGAGGAACAACCATCCATCAAACCTCATCTTAGGAGGAGCTGACTCAGGTGTCAAGACCAGAAGACAACTGAATCAGAACTCACAGTCATCTATGTTCTGCTGGTGTGCTTTCCTATCCAACATTGAACCAGCTGACATAGAAGAAGCAATGACAGATAGCAATTGGATCACTGCTATGCAAGAAGAACTAAACCAATTCGAAAGAAATGAAGTCTGGGAATTGGTAGATCGTCCTGAAAACCACAATGTAGTAGGAACAAAGTGGGTATTCAAGAACAAGAAGGACGAAAATGATGTGATAACTAGAAATAAGGCAAGGCTAGTTGCAAAAGGATATTCACAATCTGAAGGGATTGACTATGATGAAACCTTTGCTCCAGTAGCCAGATTAGAAGCCATTCGACTGTTTCTAGCTTATGCATCATATATGGGCTTCAAGGTATATCAAATGGATGTCAAGAGTGCTTTTCTAAATGGTATTCTGGTAGAAGAAGTATATGTAGAGCAGCCTCCAGGATTTGAAAAAGGTGATCAAGTATATCGACTGAAGAAGGCTCTCTATGGTCTAAAACAAGCCCCTAGAGCTTGGTATGACACATTGTCACAATTCCTACTTGACAATGGATATACAAAAGGCAAAGTGGATAGAACTCTTTTCAGAATACAAGAAGGAGAAGACATCCTAATGGTGCAAATATATGTAGATGATATTATATTTGGATCACCCAATCAAGAGATGTGCAAGAAGTTCTCTGAACTTATGCAAGGAAAGTTTGAAATGAGCATGATGGGTGAGATGAACTACTTCCTAGGACTTCAAGTCAAGCAGAGTTCAGAAGGGATCTTCATCAACCAATCCAAGTATACCAAGAGCCTATTAGAAAGATTCAAAGCTCTACAAAGCAAGACTGCAAGGATTCCAATGATGACATCTTTCAAAATGGAACCAGATGAGTCTGGAAAGGCAGTTGATCAAGCTGAATATAGAGCACTGATTGGATCTCTACTATACCTTACAGCTAGCAGACCAGACATAACATTTACTGTAGGAGTATGTGCTAGGTTTCAAGCAAACCCAAAGCAAAGTCATCTAGAAGCAGCAAGGAAGATTCTCAAGTACCTAAAAGGAACAGTCAACCTAGGACTATGGTACCCTGCTGATGACAATCTAAAATTGAGTGGCTATTCTGACTCAGACTATGGAGGATGTAGAATTGATAGGAAATCCACATCTGGAACCTGTCAATTTCTAGGCAACAAGCTGATATCATGGTTCTCTAAGAAGCAAACCTCAGTTGCAACCTCCACCACTGAAGCAGAATACATGGCAGCTAGTAGTTGTTGTAGTCAGCTGCTCTGGCTAGTTCAACAACTCAAGGATTACAATGTAGAGGCAAGAGAAGTCCCTATTTATTGTGATAGCAGCAGTGTCATTGCCATCACTCAAAATCCAGTCCTCCACACAAGGTGCAAGCATGTCGACATTCGACACCACTTCATAAGAGACCACCTTGAAAAGAAGGACATCAAGATGGAGAAAATTCACACAGATATCCAAAGAGCAGACATCTTGACTAAGCCCCTAGCTGAAGAAAGGTTCAAGACCCTATGTTACAGCTTAGGACTCCTGGACCCAAACACATGAAGAAGGAAAGATCAGCTGAAAACCTCAGCTGATCCAAGTGCAGCAGACTAGGAGGATCAGATGAGGTGAATAGACACCCTCATCTTCAGGTAAGTTCTTTCCCAATGAAGACAAATAAAGCTGAGGGAAAACTTAGAGTCATCTAATCAAGGGGGAATCAATGATACCTTAAGAATCCTTGATGAAATACTCTAAAATCTGCATTGCATATCATATATATATATATACAGCAGACTTGAACAAAGTTATTTGATTTCTTTACTCTAAGAAATGTATACTATGTATAATAATAAACTATTCTTCATAAAATACTTTATTTATATACATACATACAGTATACTATTGAGTTATACTTGGTTGGATTAATACACCATCCTCACCGACTCAACAGTATGCATGCACTGTACGGATTTCAAATAACTCTTGCTCAAAAATTTATAATTTATGCATTACATAAGATAAAGTCTGAATATCTTTAAATGTGAACCCTTAGATCAAGAATCTCACTGTTGATCTTAAGAAGTAACTTTTCAGAAATTCAGACCTATCAACTCTATAGTTTTGTCATCTTTCACTCCACTACCTCATTTCTACCCCTATAAAAGGAGGAAGTTATGAGAACACCTAAGAACACAGATCACTAACTATTATTTTCTGTTTCAGGAATGGAGACAATCGAAAGAAGAGATGGAATGGAGATCATCCTTCAACCAAGGTCTTGGGTGAAGGAGATGAAGCTTTGTCCAGAAGATGAAGATGATGCAGATCAACACACTTGGCTTACTCAACATGAGTTTGCCTATGAAAACTAGAGGAAAGAGAGACGTCCTTATTGAAAACTAGAGGAAAGAGAGATGGAGAAGACAAAGTAGCAAGCAAGCAGAGCTTCTTCTCCAGGGGGAAGTTCTACATGGAGAGCTTGTTATCAAAAGCTACTGTGTCTAAACAGAACATGAAGGCTAAGTCCATGGCCCTCTCTTCAGACTCCATTGAAGCCTCTTCCAATCTTCCTTCTCCTTCAAGAGAAGCGAAGAAATTCAAAAAGGACACATTTGATGCTACAACCCATCTGATGATGAGGAACATCAGATGGTAAGGGCAATCTGAATCAATGGGATATCATCCAGGCTGATCATCTACATATTGATTTGATGGTCCTACTTGATTCAGATAGAGCTGGAAGATCCATCAAACCAGGTTGGATCATCACTCACAATAAAGCTGGAAGATCCATTATCCAGGTTGGATCATCACAGCAACAACGAAGGATCCATCAAGCCAGGTTGGACCTTCAAAGCACAGAAGATTTACTCAGCAAATCTCAATCCTCCACTCAGCTGATCAGAAGACCAACTCAGCTGACCAGAAGACTTTCAAGGAAAATCAGCAGACCTCTTGAAGAAATCAGAAGACTTCACTCTGCTGACCAGATCACTTGATTTTAGAGTTTAAATGACTATCTTTGATCATGTAATTCATTCTAGATTTATTCCTGAATGTAATTAAACAAATTGGCCTATATAAGGAATGCAATTCACTTATAAAAAAACGGCCTTGATGATCAATTCTTGCCACAAAATTAGTCACAGCGGCTATTTTTTGTAATGATGTCATTAATACTCAATTACCAAATTGCGAGCAAATCAACTGTTGCCACATGGCAAATTCAGCCGGCAAATTTAAAGAAAGGCCCGAAATCAAAGAAGGAAAATCTTTGGCTCTACTCCACAATTACACCCAAATCTGACCGTTAGATCAAGAATCGTTGGAGTATATATACACACCCTTAAAACTCTCCCAAACCCTTTCGCTCACATTACTCAATTGCTCTCAATACTCTCTCGTTCTGCAAATTCCTTTCAAGCTCTCAAAACCTAACACTCAAACTCTACTATGGCAATCATTGAAATTTACGACGAGAAGACCAAGAGCACAAGCACCTTGGATGTTGCAAAGTGGTCCAAGGAAGGGAAGATATTTACAGAGAATGCTCTGTTTTTCAAGGGCAAACACAAAGCAGAAAACAAGGAGATCCTTCTTCGCTGCATCAACCTCAACCTGCGAGATTTTCTAGAAGCAGCACCCACCAATGTTTACGAACAAGATGCGCTGGCTTTCTATGCAAACGCTGTGATGAAGGGATCTTATGTCGAAAGTGTCATGGGTGGACACAAGGTCAAGGTAACAAGGGAAATTCTTCAAGAATTGTTTGGCTTGTCAAGGGGGAATGTAAATATCTCCACCTACATCATGGGTAGAGAAAAAGAGTACATGGAGATGTTTACTGATGGAAGAATAAAGGCTATTGATGCCACTGGGCTCAAGAAATCCCAACTTGAACCTAAGTTCCAAACTCTGATGGATATAGTAGGCAAGATGCTGCTTGGTAACACCTTCAGCCATGATGCTGTTCCCACTCTGAAAGTTCGAGTTATGGCTGCAATCTGGGATCAGATTGATGGAGATTGGCAAGGACTATTTCTGGATAGAATTGCTCTTGAGGCCAAGTAAGTGACCTTGGACTTACAGTCAAGAGAATGGAAGGTGACATCAACAGTCAGCTTTGTTAACAAGCTGAGTATCATCCTTCCAGAAGTACTCCCCAGAAAGTACAAGATGGGACCTCATAAGACCTTTCACATCTCCAAATACTACTTAAGGAAGGAAGCTCTTGCTGAGGCAGCAAGGTTGAAAGAAGAGAGGAGGAAGTTGTTAGCTGAAGCATCTTCCAAAGACGTTGTTGAAGAGGCAGAAGAGTCTGCTCATGACTCTGCTGCTGAAGAAGAAGAGGAGCCATCCAAAGAAGAGGCTCAAAAGAAGGCTGCTGAGGATGATGATGATGACAATCAGACCTTAGCACAAAGAAGATATCTGATCAGATCAGGGCTCATCTCCCCATCTGACTCAGATGCCACTCCCACTGCCTCTCCTTTGAAAAAGGCAGGTACTTCTAATCCCCCTCTCACTTTCACACCTTTTAAGCTATCAAAGGGTCAGAAGAGAAAGAAGAACACTTCTTCTTTCACAAAGAAAACCAAGAAATCCAGGCTCCCTACTCCAATGAGCATAGCCCCTATTTCATCCTTCAACCCTTCTGATGAGTCCAACCCATCTGAGCCTCTAAACACTGATATCCAAATCCCTGCTGATACTCACACAGCAGAGGAACAAACTCAGCCACAACTACCCATTGAACCCCAATTGCCTAACCCTGCTGATGTTCAACCAGCAGACAACCAAACTCAGACCACCTCCACACCCCCTACTGATAATCAAACTCAGATTATATCCGCAATCCTTGCTGATATTCAAACAGCAGATATCCAAGATCATCAAGCTCAAACATCTACTGATCTTCAAGTAGAAACTGAACCAGACCAGCAGACCCAAAACCCTGCTGAGGAACAAATCACTGAAGATCAATCTCAACTTCCTACCCAACAAGAAGAAATCACTTCCCAAATCCCTGCTGATACTCACACAGCAGAGGAAAATGCCCCAGCTACCCAAACTCCTACCATCACTGTCCCTTCTGCTCCAGTTGACATGGCACCAGAAGACCTGGTTCAAGATGGCCCTTCTCAATCTCAGTTCAGAATGGTGCACTACCCCATGTGCCAAACAGAGAAGATAATGAGGATGAAGATAGCCAACCTGCTCAAGTCCACTACCCCTGGAGTTGATGAGAATTCAATCCAGTTTGAACAAGTGCTTAGGGTATGCACTTGGATTGAACTCAGAAGAGATGATGTCGATGACCTGCTTGAGGTCATGGAAGGAATGAGAGGAAAGGAAAACTTCCTCGACTGGGAAATGGAGCAAAAGGAAGTTGCTCAAGTTCGATCTTTTGCTCAGCTGCTATCAGATGAGGCACTGACTGCAGTTTGCAACCGGATTTTAGGAATCCCCACTGCTGATGTCTCTATCCCAGAAGGCTCATCGGATCAGCAGACAGCTGAACAAGCAAAATTGAAGGAATCAGCTGCAACAGCCTTGGTGGAAGACTCAGCTGCACCTGCAGAAGACTCAGCTGCATCAGCTGACAAAGAAGAGATTGACAAAGAAGTAGTCAGAGTACCAGCTCACTTCAAACCTTCAGACGATCTGACTCACTTCATTGATAATCAAGAGGATGCAGGTAGACGAATCATGACCCATCTGACTAAGGCCACTACCTGCTACCTCAATGAGGAGTACCTATCAGCCGAAGAAAGAGGCAAAGCATTAATTGTTCATCCAAAGCCTCAAGGTACACCCTCTACTTCTACCCCATCTGTTGACCATACAGCAGACATCTGCTCCCAGGTCAAAGCTGCAATAGACTTGCACTTTGAGAAAGGTTTAGGCCTGCAGCTAGGAAGATATGTTGAGAAAGCTGCAAGGGAACAGAAGACTCGTCTTCATGACCAGATTCTTGACGTTGAAGACAAGTTTGGTGAAGCACTTCATCAGAAGATAGGAGAATACTTGAGTACCTATCAGAAGTTGTCAGCTGACACCTCCAAAAGGTTTGCTGATCTTTACACTAATGAGATGCACCGCATGGAGACCACCTACACGTCCAGAATTGAAGAAGCTGAAGCAAGAGCCAAAGAAGGTCAAGCCCTTCTTAAGGCAGCTGCAGAGGAGAATGAGAAATTGCAGACTCAGCTGAAGGAGACAGCAGCCAAGTTGGAAGCTCTTACAACTAGATTTGAAGCTGCCTCCTCCTCCAATTCACATGTTGAAGTTCTAGAGCACAGCATAACCCATCTGACCCAAGTTGCCAAGGTCAATGCCATGGCACTGAAACAAACTCTGAAAGTGGAAATCATGAATTTCATGAAGCCTTTTGCGGCTGCACTTGCTGAAGCCAAAAAGGGGGAAGATATGTTGATAAAGGCTCTAGAGAAGTCTACTGCCCAGCAAGCTGAACTGGTAGTAACACAAGGCGACCAGGTGTACAAATTGAAGAAAGCCTTATACGGACTAAAGCAAGCTCCAAGAGCATGGTATGATACTCTCTCTCTCTCTCTTTCTATTGGAAAATGGTTTTACTAAGGGCAAGGTCGATAGAACCTTGTGTTGGGATATAAATTCACCCTAAGCCCCACTTGATGTTAGAATAGTTTTGATGGCCAAAACACTTAGAGTTTATAAATGTAATAGGATCAGCTGACTTGTATAGAACATCTTAGACTAGTCTTGTGTGATCAACTGTATTGATATCAGCTGATCAGCACAGTCCTGGCTTACATGCCTATCCTCAAGATGAGAAGAGTAGAAGACATGAAGACTAGAAGATCCTTGAAGACCAGATAAGTTAAGGTGCTTGTATACCTACTTATCTGATGGAGTCCCAGATTGAAGATGGCCTAAAGCAGTACAAAGAATTTCCAGATCAGAAGAGTGTTACTCTACTGATATCAGAAGACAGAAGACCTAAGGCCAGAAGAGTAGTCAGAAGACTAGAAGTACAGATCAGAAGACTATGTGCTCTTCCAGGACTCGGCTGATTCCTAAGTCATCTTGCAATTCAAACGAAGACCTACCTTATTTAGAAGATTGACATGATCCCAGGATTGAAGCAATCAAGCGGCTGGAATCAAGGAATCAAGCTATTATGGAAAGATTGCTCAAACGGCTAGTCAACTCCAACGGCTAGTTGCAACCAATCTCCATTATAAATACAAGAGGATGAGAAATCACAAACAAGAAGTCACAAGAGAGAATTCAACAAGCCAAGCAAGCAATCAAAGCTAGAGCCATACTATTCTAAGAATTCTCAAAAGAGCCAGAAACCATTAGATTATCTATAGCTCTTAAGTGATTTCTATCCAACCCCTAAGAACCTGAAACCTGTTCATATCGTATATCAATTGTTTTAGGAATAGTGGTTAAGCAAATTATAAGCTTGAACCATTAGTTGGATACACCTCAAAAACCCCAAACCCTCACCGAAAGGTTAAAGTTTTTGAACCCCTTAAAGTGCAAGTGCTTACAATCACTTGTGGAGACCGTAGCTGTTAGGACGGCTCAGATCTCAAAGTCCTAACCTTGGGACTGTAAAGGTCAAGACCCTTGTAATTTGTGGTAAATTAAAGGGATTAAACATCATGTGTGGACGTGAGAGTGGACGTAGGAACGTATATCCGAACCACTATAAATCCGGTGTCATTTACTTTCTGCACTTTACATTTCTATCTTTACATACATTATTATATAGTGCATACTGTGATTTCAACATTCTTCAAAACAAGGCCATAACTTTCAAACCAGCATCAGCTGAGTATTTTCATTAAGCAAAACAAGTTGAACACTTTCATAAGAATTACAAGAACGAGTCTAAACCAGGGCCACCATAATTCCGCATATAACCTCCTCAGTCAGATCACTATAGTCATCTGGACCAGCAGACTTGTAGTCCAGTTGACATAGCAATCAGAAGAGGTTCTCAACTCTGTTTGAAAAAGTTTTAAAGTTTATTCACCCCTCCCCTCTAGACTTTAATCCCATTCACTACTCGTTCAGGGACCAACACCTTGTTCAGAAGACAAGAAGGGAAAGACATTTTACTCTTCCAAATTTACGTAGATGACATCATTTTTGGGTCACCTAACAAAAAGCTGAGTGAAAGTTTTTCAACACTCATGCAAAGTAAATTTGAGATGTCTATGATGGGTGAAATGAACTACTTTCTTGGTCTTCAAGTAAAACAAACCCCAGAAGGTATTTTCATAAATCAGGCGATGTACACTAGAAATCTTCTAGACAAGTACGAGATTAAGACTTGTAAGTCTACTGGCGTACCGATGCAACCAACTTACAGAATAGATCCAGATGAAAACGGTAAATGTGCTGACCAATCTTATTACCGTGGATTAATTGGTTCCTTACTGTATCTAACTGCTAGTAGACCAGACATTGCATTCTCTGTTGGTGTTTGTGCTCGTTTCCAAGCCAATCCAAAGGAAAGTCACATGGAAACCACCAAAAGGATTCTGAAATATTTGAAAGGGACCATCAATCGTGGTATATGGTATCCCTCAAATGATGATCTATCCTTAAGTGGTTACTCAGACTCAGACTTTGGAGGCTGTAGAATAGATAGAAAATATACATCTGGTTCTTGTCAATTCTTAGGCACAAAACTCATTTCATGGTTTTCGAAAAAGCAGACTAGTGTAGCTACCTCTACTACCGAAGCCGAGTACATGGCCGCTGGTAGCTGTTTGTTGGGATATAAATTCACCCTAAGCCCCACTTGATGTTAGAATAGTTTTGATGGCCAAAACACTTAGAGTTTATAAATGTAATAAGATCAGCTGACTTGTATAGATCAGCTTAGACTAGTCTTGTGTGATCAACTGTATTGATATCAGCTGATCAGCACAGTCTTGGCTTACATGCCTATCCTCAAGATGAGAAGAGTAGAAGACATGAAGACTAGAAGATCCTTGAAGACCAGATAAGTTAAGGTGCTTGTATACCTACTTATCTGATGGAGTCCCAAATTGAAGATGGCCTAAAGCAGTACAAAGAATTTTCAGATCAGAAGAGTGTTACTCTACTGATATCAGAAGACAGAAGACCTAAGGCCAGAAGAGTAGTCAGAAGACTAGAAGTACAGATCAGAAGACTATGTGCTCTTCCAGGACTCGGCTGATTCCTAAGTCATCTTGCAATTCAAACGAAGACCTACCTTATTTAGAAGATTGACATGATCCCAGGATTAAAGCAATCAAGCGGCTGGAATCAAGGAATCAAGCTATTATGGAAAGATTGCTCAAACGGCTAGTCAACTCCAACGGCTAGTTGCAACCAATCTCCATTATAAATACAAGAGGATGAGAAATCACAAAAAGAAGAGTCACAAGAGAGAATTCAATGAGCCAAGCAAGCAATCAAAGCTAAAGCCATACTATTCTAAGAATTCTCAAAAGAGCCAGAAACCATTAGATTATCTATAGCTCTTAAGTGATTTCTATCCAACCCCTAAGAACCTGAAACCTGTTCATATTGTATATCAATTGTTTTAGGCATAGTGGTTAAGCAAATTATAAGCTTGAACCATTAGTTGGATACACCTCAAAAACCCCAAACCCTCACCGAAAGGTTAAAGTTTTTGAACCCCTTAAAGTGCAAGTGCTTACAATCACTTGTGGAGACCGTAGCTGTTAGGACGGCTCAGATCTCAAAGTCCTAACCTTGGGACTATAAAGGTCAAGACCCTTGTAATTTGTGGTAAATTAAAGGGATTAAACATCACGTGTGGACGTGAGAGTAGACGTAGGAACGTATATCCGAACCACTATATATCCGGTGTCATTTACTTTCTGCACTTTACATTTCTGTCTTTACATACATTATTATATAGTGCATACTGTGATTTCAACATTCTTCAAAACAAGGCCATAACTTTCAAACCAGCATCAGCTGAGTATTTTCATTAAGCAAAACAAGTTGAACACTTTCATAAGAATTACAAGAACGAGTCTAAACCAGGGCCACCATAATTCCGCATATAACCTCCTCAGTCAGATCACTATAGTCATCTGGACCAGCAGACTTGCAGTCTAGTTGACATAGCAATCAGAAGAGGTTCTCAACTCTGTTTGAAAAAGTTTTAAAGTCTATTCACCCCTCCCCTCTAGACTTTAATCCCATTCACTACTCGTTCAGGGACCAACACTGTTGTAGTCAACTACTCTGGCTCATGCAACAGCTTAGAGATTACAATATACATGAATCAAATGTTCCTATTTTCTGTGATAGTAATAGTGCCATTGCCATTGCCATTACACAAAATCATGTTTTGCACACACGTTGTAAGCATGTTGATGTGAAGCATCATTTCATACATGATCATGTAGAAAAGAAGGACATTCGCATGGAAAAGATTCATACTGATTTTCAAAGAGCTGATATTTTCACAAAACCATTAGCTGAGGCACGTTTTCGTGAGTTATGCATTAGTCTAGGGCTAATTGATCTAGACCCTACTTGCCTATAGCTATGTACTAACCAAGACAGGTACATCAAAGAAGATAAGGAGACAAGATCACTAGAACAGAGCACTCGTCTACTCACTCAACAGACAGGTATACAAGTCTAGACTAGATGACCAAACAACCCAATGAGGAAGCTGGTAAAGCTGAGGGTAATACTAAGGGAATAAACATTTAAGGGGGAATCTATGATTTCTTAAATATCCTTATGTTGACTCTTATGTTTGTTAAAAGTCATCTTGTTCGAAACCTTGATCATTGCTTTAGATTGATATTCATCTTATTTATTTTACTCTACTTATACCTACGATTATACAATGCATATGATAAGATAGGTACATGAAAGTCGTTCGACGTTCAAGAATAGACAAGCACAGGTGAAGGGGGAACTCGTCTTGTGTTCATAAGTCTACTCGTCTGTTCTGGATGGACTCGAACAGACAAGATAAGTGTTCTTTTGATTTAAATATGTTAAGTGTTTAATCAAAACGAATTAAGGGTATTATGGTAATTCGATAATGCTAAAGTTGGAAAACCCTAGAATTGGATTTATACACTCCCATTTTAATGAGGTGTATACACCCAGTTCGCACACCACTCTACTATACCAGGTCGGATGAGTACACTCCCCTGACCTAACTAATAGAAGAGGCGGATTCTAAATTTTACAATATCAAATCACATAATATTCTCGATTCCGTAACTGAATACCAAAGGCCCCAACCGTTGGATCTAATTCTTTAATCTTGGCCATTGGATCAAAATTTCAGTTCTAACAAAACTCATCTTCCACACACAACTTGCCCCACGATTTCATAACTCCCCTATTCTAGCTCTCGAACTTCTTGCAAAATCAAACTCCTCTGTTCTTACTATATCTACTAAAGATGTCGATTGTCTCTTTATTTGATGTGAGAACTAACATGCAAGCTAAGTTTGATCTTGGCCAGTTCATCGCAGAAGGGAAAGTGCATGTGGAGCCCTCGATGTTTTTCAAAGGGTTACACACGGAAGGAAACCAAGAAATTATCAATAAATGCATTCGATGTGGATTGAAGCCGTATTTGGAGGCATTTCCTCAGGTCGTGTTGGAAGAAGAGGTGTTGCAGTTCTATGCCAACGCCACCAGACAAGGAGACAAAATTGAATCATTTATTGGAAGAAGCCGAGTGGAACTCACTCGCGAGGCTGTGTTCAAACATTTAAAGTTGCCCATCGGAACGATTGATGTGGAAAACTATACTACTGGGCAGGAGATGAGGTATTTGAGCATCTTTTGTGGAAGGAAATTGAGGCTCAAACCAGATGGCAAGCTCACTGCCGTCAAGAAGTCGGAACTCCTTGAAAAATATCGCACTCTTTTGGACATAGATAGCAAAATGCTACTATGTGCCACTGGCTCTCATGACTCAGTCACTCTAGCTAAGGCGAGGGTGATGGCAGCGATATATGATGGAATTACAGAGGGTAATTGGTTCAAGTTAATGGCCGATCGAATTATGTACTTCGAAAGAAGTGTTAGGGTTGACACTGACTCTTGCAGTTGGGTGGTGTCGAATGTCGTTGGTTTTGGCAACAAGCTCAGTATACTCCTACCCTTGTTGTTGCCGAACAAATCTGATTGGAGCAAAGGCAAGCCCTTTCACCCATTAAAGTTTTATCTAAAGAAGGAGGCGCTAAAGAAGCAAGTTGCTACAAGGCCATCTGCCCCAAGGCAAGTCCAGATTGATGATTCGGAGGTAATGCCTTATGCTGCCTCGTCTAGCTCTTCAGAAGACAAGTCAGATGATGAAGAGTCTGAGAATGAGGCTCAGACTGGAGCTGATGCAGATGACTCGGAGAAGACTCAGTCGGAACAAGAGAAGGAGCCAAGTGCTCAAGTTCCTGAATTGTACACACTTGTGAGAGTTGGGTCGCCCACTTCACCAGACGAGTCGAGTCCTCAGGTTGGTACCTCTACTCAATCTGTTTCAATTCCTCTCTCTCTCTCTCTCTCTCCTCTATTCGAACCAAGGCAAGGTCACATCGACCTAGGCCTAGACCTATAACCTCAACCTCTTAAGTACTGGCAGCATTACCGCTTAGAGCCAGTCATCCTGAAAACACTCCCATAAAGGATACAACTGATACTCCGACAGTTGTCACACCAAACCAAGCCACATTAGAGCCCCCAGAAACCACACTCCAAACTCCCTTCTTACCTTCAACAGAATATGTTGAACCCTCCAACCCATCTACTTCAGACAAGACGCCAGTTGCCACTGCAACAGCTGGGACAGGGACCCCACCTGCTCAGAACCCGTCTGATGTTAGATTTGATTCCCTGGTATATTATCCTATGTGTCTAAGGGAGAAGAGAGTTCGTGCTCGAGTGTCCAAGAATCTGAAGAAGCAGCTCTCAACTCTCGAAGTCGACACTTCCTCAGAACAGTTTGAGAAACTTCTCAGGATATGCACTTGGTTTGCATTGAAGAAATCCTCAACAGATGATCTTTTTGAGGTCATTCAAGGCATGGGAGGAATCTCCAACTTTATGGATTGGGAGATGGAACAGAAAGAAAACAGTGGTGTCCAAGACCACTCAGAATTATTTCCTCGCAAGGCCTTAGTTGATCTTGTAAAAAGAATATTGAGCATTCCTGATGGCGTTCTGGTTGAAGAGTTCTCGTTTGATATTGGAACTCAGACTGATCTGGTGGAAGAAGAGATGAAGACAGAACTTGTTGATATTGCTGTTCAAACCTCAGAACCCATTTTAGAATTAGAAGGTGCTCCTGCTGAAGAAGAGACTGAAAGTTCTGAAGAAGTTGACTCTTTTGAACTTGAAGAAGAAGACGATGAGTTCATGGATGCTGTCATGTTTGATGAAAATGAACTTGTGGAGAAAGTTCAAGAAGAAGTGGTTGTTAAAGCTCAGTCGTCTACTCAAGTCTTTCCTGAAGGCTATCTTGAAGAGCTGAAGTCGGATTTGAAAGATGTTGTTCACTCTGCTATTGATGAGTTTCTACATTCAAAAGTGAAAGATATGTTAGTTGAGCAGAACCAATCACTTGTTGACAGCTCAAGAGAATTAATTGTTGGAGAGGTCAACAAGATGGACTCAATTTCAGAGCAGAGATGTATGCTGAAGTTCAAAGTTTCCTTGAGAAACAAGTTGATTTCTCTGAAAAGAGATCTATCTCATTTGCTCGTTCGTTAGCTGAAGAGTCAAGTAAAATGAAAAGGCTCTACAGGGTTAAAATTGAGATTGCTGATGAACAGAGACGGGAAGCACAAGATCAGTTGGTGCGTTCTCGAGCTGTTCTCACCGAGCTAACAGAGCAGAACACACTCCTTCGCCAGACAGCTACGTATTTCAAAGATGAACTAGTCTCAAGTTCAAGGAAGCTGGAGTTAGCTACTGATCGTCTTGACAAGATGAGTCATGACAGGACGCATCAGAAGCAGATCGAGTTGGCTGCTGAGGCGATGAAGGAAGCTGTGAAGGAAGAGATGACTCGCTTTACAAGTCTTTTCACTCTTAAGGCGAATGATGAAGCCAAAAAGGCGGAAGAGGCAAGTAGAGTTGAGAAAGTTGAATTTTCTAAGTCTAGTGCTGAACCAAAAGAGAAGGAAGCTGCTACTGCTATGCAAGAGCTAAGAAGGCCTAAGAGAGGCAAGTTAGTTAAAACCGCAGAGCTGGAGCAAGCCAAAGCTGAAGCTGATGAGAAAAAGAGATTGGAGAAGGGCAAAGGTGTTGCATCTCCAGAAGCTGAGGTTCAGACCAGACGAACTAAAAGAAAGTTAGCTGTTGAAGAAGCTGAAGAACCTACTGCAATTGTTGAGAAGAAGCAGAAGGTTGCTGATCCAAATGATGAAAGTCGCTATGCAAGCAAGAAGAAAATTAGAAATCACATTGAAAGTTTGCAGAAGCTGAAGGCAGATGAAGATCAGATGGAAGATCAGTTCATTGACTACTTCATTGATAGAGAACATCGAGCTGAATGGATGAAAGTGAAGAAGCAATGGGAACTTGATCATTGGATTATTCGTAATTATGGTGATTCTGAAAGTCCAGACGAGTTGTACTCAATGTTTGACAAATTTATGGAAGGTCAGAACAAGCTGCTGTGGAATTTGATCTTGAGGATATCTGCTGGAGCGAATTTCAACATTCTTGTTCCTGTATTTCCAAAGTGGAAATGTCCTATGACAAGCTCAGGTAAGAGAGTTGATCTAAACCAGATCAAGATATTTGAAGAAGAGCTACTGGATAAAGAGAAGATTGAAGATGAAGATCATGTCAGAGTTATTCACAAGAGGCTCCTAGACGCATTCTGTGTTCCAAATCCAGAAGGAGGTACTCTTTCAGATTAGAATGATTGCTCTGATACTTAATTTTTTTTTGCTCTGATTATTAATGTCTTTTATTTTTGAAGTATGTGTAATATCTACTGGTATTATCTTGAATGAATGAAAAGATAAAGTACTATTTGATGTTAAGACAAGATAACTACTTAACTAGTCTACTATTGAGAAAAGATTCAAGTAGTTTTGGCTTCATCAAAAAGGGGGAAATTGTTGGGATATGAATCCTGAAACAAGTCCTACATGATGATAAAAGATAAAGATGAAGTTTTGATAAGACAAAAGTAGTTTGAATATTTTCTAAGTGTTGACTGATCTAGTCTAGTTAAGAGAAGTAATCTTGAATAGACCAGTAGAGTTCGCATAAATAAAAGACAAGTACGTATATTATCGTATATACTTCATATTTGGTTATATTAACTGTATAGATTGTTATTGAGCTAATAATCATTGTATAGAAGCTCATTGATTTTCTATGTAATAATCATTGTATAGTTTTATAAGTTGACTAAGTTATAAGCTTAAAGTAATGTAATAGTCTTGTTAGGATTAGAATAGTCTACTGTTGGAGATTGCACAAGAAGACCAGACTAGACAAGAAGGATGAAGTCTACTACTCAAGACAAGTGCACATACAAGACTCAACGAGACAAGTCAACTTGAAGTAAAGATGAAGCGCGTATAAAGATAAGGATTAAAGAGTTAGTTAGAAATAACTAATTTAACTGAAACGCGTGGATGGATAAGAAGAATCAGTTGGAAGTTAGTTTTCAAGAAGAGTTGGTTACAACTAACTTAGTTCTTGATTTAAGAAGTCTATAAATACTTCATGGTGTTCATCGATTCAAGACTACTGATACTACTGCATACTGAAGCGATACTGAAGCATTCAAAGAAGTTTACTCTCAGAGTTTATTGAAGTTCAGAAAGCAAGTCAGAAGACAAGTGAAGAAACCAGAAGACTGCTACTGAATAAGTTTTTAGTTTTTGTTTGTTATTTTTCAAGTTGCTAGATACTTGTTAAATTTCTAGTAAGATCGTAGACGTATCTGGTGGTATTGTCTTAGAAGATCTAAGTCTTTTTCTTGGGACTCTAAAGAACAAGAACACACACACTTTGTACTCGATTGGAAGAGTTAGTGGAAACATCACAACTGGGTTGTGAGAGTGGACGTAGACAAGTTGTCGAACCACTATAAATTGTTTGTGTCGTTTACTTTACTGTTTTGTTTAATTTCTTAACTGTTTACATACATAACTGAACAAGACAAGTTGAGTATAGAACAGAGTTCTCGAATTAAGAAGATTGAGTATAAACTTTAATTGGGCTCATTGATATATCGAAAGATTTTAGAAAAGTCTATTCACCCCCCTCTAGACATTTTCTTTAGCTTCCCTCGATATTAACTCATCTTCCGGACCTACAAAAATCATCAAGCACACCTTGAAAGCTAAGCTAGATGGATTGAAGGGCAAATGGGCGGATGAGCTGCACATGGTTCTGTGGGCATATCGGACGACCACGAGGAATTCTACTGGTGAAACTCCGTTCGCGCTCGCGTTCGGGACCGAAGCTGTCATACCAGCAGAGGGGCAGGTCCCCACTTTTCGAGTGGCAAATTATGACGAGCAGTTGAATAACGATGCACAGCTCTCCGACTTGGACTTCCTAGAAGAGCGAAGGCTAACATCGGACGAGAAGAACGTGGTCTACAAGCAAAGGTCAGAACGCTACTACAACGCCAAAGTACGTGCTCGCCAATTCACTATCGGCCAGCTCGTACTTCGGAGGGCGACGGAACAGTCCATTGGCATACTTGGCCCGACTTGGGAGGGTCTGTACCGAATAACGCGCACACTCCTGAACGGATCGTACGAGCTAGAAGATCTCGAGGGCAAGCCGAGCAAGTACCCATGGAACGCGGTCAAGCTGAAGAAGTACTATCAGTAAGTTTTTAATTTCTTAATATTTGTATAGTTTGTATCTAGTCATCATTTCAATACAAGTCAAAGTTTTAAAATTCCATCAAGTGTTAGATAAATTTTAGAAATTTTAGATAAGGCTCTACGTAGCCAGATAAGAATCAAGAGTTCAACCGACGAATGGTTGACTCTAAAAAAGACGAGCACTCTTCCTTAAAAGACGCTCGCAAGGAAAAGACGAGCACTCTTTCTTAAAGATGCTCGCAAGGTAGTAGCGACGACGATCACTACCTAACAAATAAAAGAGTTCAACCGACGAATGGTTAACTCTAAAAGACGAGCACTCTTTCTTAAAGATGCTCGCAAGGAAAGACGAGCACTCTTTCTTATAGATGCTCGCAAGAAAAGGCGAGCACTCTTTCTTAAAGATGCTCGCAAGGAAAGACGAGCACTCTTTCTTACAGATGCTCGCAAGGAAAGACGAGCACTCTTTCTTAAAGAGGCTAGCAAGGTAGTGACGACGACGATCACTACCTAAAGCATTCAAAAATCAAAAGACAAGTATTTACTGAAAGATACTTGCAAAAAATAATCATAACATAAATCGAAAAGCAGTGATGAGGACGGTCACTCAATGTAAACAAAATAAGCAAACACATCATAAGCAAAAAGTTTCCATTCATTAAAAAAGCCTTAAAGGCTGAAGTTACAAAAAGGCCCTAAGTGGCCGAGCAGTCCTAAAAACAAAATAAAAGAAAATAAAAGAGAAACTAAGTCTCTGCAGCATTCCCCTCGGCAGTAGCATCCTGCTCGCCGACAATTTCCTCCTCGTTCACGGCCTCCACCTCGGCAGGAGCACTCTACTCTCCCTGTTGAGTTGGGGAGACTTGTGGAGGATCCCCGAAAAGTACCGGAACACCCAAAAGTCGAGGGAACTGGAGTCCCATTTTCATCAAAGGAAGCAGGGGGAGTTCTGATTCCGGTTGAGGATTTTCCTTCATAAGGAGGTCGTCTAAAAACCCGCCGAGCGGAATGACATCCACATCCGGATGAACTTCTCTAAGCCTATGAATGAGCCCGTGGGCAGTGAGCGCCACCGTTAAAATGGCCACGCTCCCCGCGAGGTCATTAATTTCATCTCGCTCATCCGTCATGGCGACCAGCTCTTGCCGAAGAGTGGCCAACTCTTCCTCAGCAGTTCCAGATTTATTTGTAAGAATGTTTACCTCGTCCTCGGCAGTCTTGAGGCGAGCACGGAGACGTTCGATCTCTTAGAGATCTTCTTGATCTTTCTTCCGAACCATCTCAAGTTGGGCCTCAGAATCGGCCAACTTTGCCTCAAGGTCGACCACCTTCTCCCCAGAAGCGGCCAGCTGCCTCTCGACGATGGCTTTAGCTTTGGCCATTTGGGCGAGTCTCGTGCTCCTCTCGTCGCTGACCTTGCGACTCTTGGTGATCTGGCAGGCAAGTTTCTCGATGGTGTAAGAGGCACGGCTCAGATCAATGGCGGCCAGGCGCACATTCTCCAGAGAGCTTTGGTTGTTCACCTCGTCGACCAGCGTGGTCGTCAGCGATCGGGGCACATTCTTCATGACCCTAAGAGTGAGCGGATCCAGAGGCTCTTGGCTGGCCGGATCCCGCGACCGATAGTAGCCGAGGAGGTTCTCGTTGTAAGGTTCAACGATCGGGTGTTCGGCAACCCTAATGGAGAAGAAAAAAATTTTAAGTTAGAAAAAGTACTTGAAAATATTCTAAAGTCTTATTGATAGTAAACTTACTTGGCGACCCTCAAGGCATCCCATCCGAGAAGTGTGTTGTCCCCGGGCGCCCTCTGCTCGACGGACGAGCTCGTAGATCGAGTGGTCCTGCGAGGAGGAGATACGACCTGTGTGGGGGGAGGCGAGTTATCCCTCGCTGGAGATCTCCTCGGAGAAACCCTCCGTTCGTTCACTTGCTCGGCCCTCTGCTCGGCAGCAGGCGGGCGAGAAGAACCCCCTCGGGTTGGCTTCGCAATTTTCTTGGGAGGAACCTCCGAGGTCTCCGTCCCTTTCCTTTTGTTTTTGCCAGAACCATCGACAATCTTGCGCTCGCGGAGCATCCTCGCTTGTTGAAGCATCCTGCTCGACGTTATGCGATCAACTTCGACAGTGGGAGGAAGATAAGTGACAACCCTTTCAGGAACCACTACTAAAAAGAAAAACGAGAAGTCAGTGTTTACGAAGAGCAATTTCACAAAACTTAGAGCAAATTCACAAAAACTTAGAAATATGTTGATACCTGGAGGGAACTCTCGAGTGAAGTGATGAGGAGGTACTCTAAGACCTGCTCGCTCTCGCATACACTCTCTATTCAGAAAGCGGCAAGACCTCTCCAAATAGCGACGATTGAGTACGCAGCAGACATGATATTGGAAGATGGGCGAGAGACGGTGATCGACAGTCTTCTTGCGAGCAGTTTCACCTACAAGAGCGAGGAGTTATTCAGTATAGACAAGAACGAGCAGAAATAAAAAGACTTACCACGAATTCTTTGATAGTCGGTCGCGATGGGAATGCGAGCAGAGGATCCATCCGGCCTCACCGGACTTTTCCAGTCCCCGGCTACCCACCACCAATTGGTCTTCCAATCTCGTATTTTGTTAGGGACCCCTTCGACCAACTTGAAGTTATCACGGCCTCTTACGTAATAATACCCATGGCCCACCTTCTGTCCGGCCTCGGCCGCCTAAAGGAGATAGTTGATCTCTTTCAGGCTAAGCCACGTGTTCCGACATCCATTCTCGACCGCCACCAGGCCGAACAGCGTGAGGAGTCCGATCAGGTTCGACCACCCGTTCGGCAAAATTTGAGAAGGGGCCACCCCTAGAAAATGCAAGAAGTTTGAAATCCCCGGGTGCAGGGGGAACCTCAAACCTGCCTCCATCATCCCAATATTGACGGCAACCATCCCTTCTGGCGGCTGGTCGGCCCTCTCATCTTTGCGAGGAACAAAGAAGCAGACGTCGGCCGGCAATTGATATTTTTTCCGAGAATTTTCCAGCTGGGCCGAGGAGACGTTGCTCGCGTACTTACTTGCTTCATACCTTGATTGGAAAGCTTCTCGATACGGGCGAGGAACCTCTCTAGGAAGGTAATCACAAAAATACTTATAGTAGGCCTCTCTCGAGACCTCGTCGCCATCCAAGTTGTCTCGCCCACTCAAGATATCCTTTATGCTCTCCGCATAGCGAACAACTTCCTCGAAATCCTCGCGAAGACTTCTCGCCAAGGTCTCCTCGACTTGGGCAGTTTCTATCTGTTCGCCCACCCCTCGGTCCAAACCTTGGTCGCGCAGATCTGAGTCAGTCTCACTATCACCCTCCTCGGCATCATTGCCGGCATCATCCCTATCGGATTCGTCGACCTCATCTACGTCGACGACCGCCATTCTAACTTTGCGAACTCCAACATTTATAGGTTCGGGGGAGTGGATCCTAGAGTCCGAAGAGGCTGCCCTCTCCGTCAAGGCCAAGGCCAGACGATCTCCATCGCCGGAACTTTCAGAGCCACCAACCAACGGCGGCAGACCACTGCCGGAGCCACCTCCAACCTCCATTTTTTCTATAGAAATGGGGGAGAAAGAAGTTTTAAAGAAGAAAATGTAAGTTTTTACCTTTTTGTCGATCGAAAACCACCCAAACACGCCGGAAAAGCTTGAAGAGAGAAGCTTGGAAGGAAGCTTAAGGAAGAGATTCGAAAATTTGCAGAAGTAAAAGTGTTGTGAGGAAGACGAAGGCCCTATTTATTGGCAAACATTATCAGGGACCAATGTGCAAAAAATGGGGTAAAATCCGTAATTTTCCCAAAAATTTGGGGTCATTTCCAAAATCGAATTAGAAAGTGGTCCCCACGCGCGACCTTTGAGGTCGGCACGCGCCCCATGCACGCATTTCAAATTTCGGGCGCCGATCACGCGCCTGACACATGTCACATCAATCATCATTAAAGTCGCTTCGAAAAGCGTGCTCGGCGTAGGAAACGAGGAGACCGCCTCCAACTTACGTCATCAAGATTTCAAAATGGATTTGTTTGTTGAAGACAAATCCACCTTCCAAGAAGACGATCAGACTGCTCGCCTTACCATTCTACGAATACGAAGAAAGGCGACCAGGGGGCAAATGTTATACCTAGTCAAAGAAGTCAATCTTTGACAAGTCAATCCTTGTCACCAGCCTATGTGGCGAGGACCAGTCAACAAAGTCGTGCGACGACTAGTCAACAAGACCAAGAAAATGTAATAGAATAAATGTATTTAATATATCTAAGTGCTCACTCAAAGATGTTGGCGAGCACATGTTTTAGTTAGCTGCTCGCCCAAATGTGTTGGCGAGCACGCGCCTATCTTAGCTAGAGAAGTCTAAGTGTTGAAGCCTTGGGAGACAGCATGGAGCGTGGCGACCACTTTCCTAGATAATCAGGTCCTCCGGCGACCACCGTGGCCCAGCTCCTCGGCATCTCGGTGAGGACGACCACCGGAGGCGGTTTAGCATTAAATGCGCCATCAAATCACCTTCTCGGGCAGAAGACAGGTCCAGTGAGGGCGTGCCACGTGTAAAGGGCGGGCAGCCCCCAGAAACCACTATATAATGCCTAAAAGGCTCATTTGTAACATAAGTTCTCACAATCCACCAAATCACTCCAACCCAAGCAATAAACACTCCCAAGCTCTCAAGCTTTTAGCTTCTCCAAGAAGCTACATCTTTGTTTTTGCTTTGTTCTTCATAAGATCATCAAGATCACCATATAAATACTCTCTAAACACGTAATAAACCCCGATCATAATACATGTTTGTCTCGTGCTAGCAAATAGTCCACATCCGAGTCAACCCGACGAAAGCACGTACAACAGATACCAAATATGAATGATCTCTATGAAATGGGTACAAGGCGTTCATGTCAGCAAGTGGACTTCATCACATTTGGACATCATTACCGAGTTGATGTCTTCAACGATGCGATAGATACTCAGTTGTCTGAAATTAATAGTAGATTCAAAGATGAGACGGTGGAACTTCTTAAGCTCAGTGATTCCTTGGATCCCAAGGACAACTTCAGGTTGTTTAATGAGGATCATATTTATGATCTCGCCGATAGATTTTATCCCGAGGATTTTACTAATTAAGAAATGATTCGTCTGATATTTGAATTGCAGCATTACAAAATCGATATGTTTTCTTAAAAAAACTTTTCAGAATATGTCAACTATTTCTGAACTATCCCAAAAGTTAGTCGAGACCAACAAGGCACAAGCATATGCTTTGATTACAAGATTGATTCGTCTTGTTTTGACACTTCCTGTTACCACTGCCACAACTGAACGAGCATTTTCAGCTATGAAGCATGTCAAGAGTGTTCTTCGAAACAAAATGGAGAGCGATTATTTATCTAATTCTACGGTTGTTTATATTGAAAGAGAATTGTTTGAAGACATTGATCCTGATTCTATTATCGATGAATTTTATCGGATAAAGAATCGTAGGGTGCAACTTATGTAAAAAAAATATATTTTATTTTTTGTATTGTATTTATTTTTTGCTTCCAGGCCATCGTAAATTTAATTTCATCCTGCCTCCGCCCTTGTGTGTCTGTTAAAAATTTGTCGAAAACACCTTCGTACCTTCTACGAAGGTGGAGATCTTGCTTTCGGGAACAAGAAGATCTAGTCATGGATGTGGAAGATCCCAAACACCTTCCATGTAATTGAAGGTATGCAGATATGAGAAACTCTTGATGCATGTCTTGCAAAAGTGAAAAAATCAGTGTTTATATGTAAGCATTGAACAATGCTATATTACCTATATTTTTTAGTTAGTAATAACCGTACGTACTTCTCAGTTTATATATATATATATATATATATATATATATATATATATATATAAAAGCAAAAAACATTAAAAAGATATGAACCATGTACCTTGCATTTGTTAAAGAACATTGTTTCGTTTAGGCCGTTGTCTTTCTTGTCTAAAATTTCGCATTTTTTTGTTATATATATAATTAAACAGGCGATTCATTTTTAAATATGAATTAGTGTCTACGAATCAAATAAAAGAAACCAACTCGATCCTGATTTACATATTTCGAATTAAATTAATAATCAGCCATTTTTTAAGGGATTGCCCAGTAGTCAATTCCATGCATATATGCATGTATCTTAAACTTGTCTTTTTCTTATATTTACATATTTAGAATTTAATTGGTAGAGTCATCATTCAAAATTCAAAGAATGGTTTGACTTTTATTCTAATGAGGTGAAATTTTATACATATAATGTCATAATTATAAAAACTAATAATAAGACCCTGGAAAATTAGTAAACATGTGGAACAAGACTCTTAACTTGTCAACTTAGGGTTTGAAAAAGTCAGTTTAAAGATGCGTAAATTAGCCACACATACATATATACGTGTGATTGATGTGAAATGGCCTAACTTGTTAGACAAACCAAAAAATCCCATCCACATCACCATATGATGTATTTTCATGAATATATATTTACCTTAGTTTCATAATTGAGTCAAAAAAGGTTAAGACTTTAATTAGTCTAGCTATCGGGCTATTAATAATTGCAGCTTGTGACTCTATATTACAGATTCAAAGTATGGTTAATAAATAATAAAACCTAGCTAGTTAATTAATATATAGCTATTGAAACAAAGGTGCATTATTTGATTAAATAATCTTGCATGTTACCCAAAACCTATCTCATCTTTTTTTATCAACTATCCAATTTGGAGACAATATATATGTTTGATAAATTTATCAACTATCTCATATTTAAATCAGTATAATCTTCTATTCGAGCCACCTAGAGAAAAGATGACAAGGGTTATAAATAAAAATAAAAACTACACACCCTAATTTTAACTAGAGTTATTTTTTATATTTTCTATATAATTTGTCCCTAATGAAGTCATATTTTCGAAATATATAACATTATTTTAGATATCATTATATATAAAAAAAAATATTCAGAGTTGATCTCATGTATATATATATACCAATTATCGTGATGCATAATCTTATATGGTACAATCAAATAGACCATGTGTTTGTTTGGGAGAATATAGAAGGAATAATATTGCACAAAGTATGTCGGTTTAGGTAAATTGCACAAATTTAAATTCGTACACCAAGAGCATATTTAAGTATGTTGTACGTGTTCTTGAGAATTTCAATGTAATAGACATATACAAATATATCTTGATTTTCATGTACAATGTAAAAGATTTTTTAAACTAAACTAATAAGTTATGATATACTCCTAGCGAAACTAAAGTCAAGTAATTTTTTTTTTAAATAGTTATATATGTATTGTGTTGATTAATTACGTACGATCATGTGTACATTGTAATTATTTTTATTTGGCATATGATTTTTTTTTCTTAATTTGACATATAGATACATAAATATTTTTTTATTTTATTTGGCATATATGCACTATAGAATAATTTATAATTTTGTTATAAAAAAAATCAATTAATGAATAATGAAGAAGAAGTAAAATCACCGCTCATGCAGAAAAAAAAAAAGAAAGATATGCATGCACGTTTCTTGCGCAAAGTTAACATACAAGCTAGAGTGCCAATAACATGGCATTATCATGTGAAACGAAATGAAAAATATTATTCAATAAGAAAACACTGATTCAATCAGTTATTTCGAGTTTTTTTTTTATTATTATTATTTTACCTTAAAACGGTTTTATGAAAGGTAATTCAATCAGTTTTATGGTCGATTTTCGGTTGAACCGGTCGGTCCAAGTTGATTATAAAAACCACTGGACTAAATACTAAAGTGAAACCCAATCTCATAAATAATTCGTTTTTCAACAATATTCTCGGTCAGTGTTAAATTAAAGAAAGTGTATGTATTTTTATTTTTAATATTTTCAACCGTACCTTCTCATAACTTGAATCCAAAACCTCACGATTTAAATAGTGGTGTTTTAACCATTTGAGCTATTCCACCAAGTGTGTAGATTTGAAAATAATGAAGTAGTGTTAATTTTCAAAGTATAATAGTTGGCCAAAAAATATTAATTAATATATTTAATGGCAATTAATTAAGTTGTAAGTGGGTGACAAGAAAAGAAATTAAAACCTATCAAAATCAATGTGGACTCTTCTACTTTAACGCAACTTGTGTTTTCTTATTTCAAAATCCTTTTCCCACATGAGGACTTAATTGTTATTCATGAATGTAAATAAATAGTGCATAAAATAAAAGGAAACCAAAATAAGGAATAAAAATGAGATTCTACATTTATTAGTACAATGGTGTATATATTTTAGTCAATGTTGCAAAGTCAAAATGAAGACAAGTACACAAGTCTAGCTCTACTCACCTAATACACTAAACTATCAATAAATGTAGTATATTTAAGTGGACTCACAACTCACAACCACTCCACCTTACACAATTAAATATTCTAATAAATTTTTTCAGGTACACATTATATATATAGTAAATTGGTTGAATTTTGATGAGCTTATTTTAGAGTTGAGCTTATTTAATACGTAGAAGAATCAAAAGTGATTAGTATTTGAAAATATAAGGAGTTGTCTTGTGGGGTAGACTTGAGATTTAGGAGTGTTGTTCCCATAATTTTTATGGGGTCAGTCCATAAAGAGCGCAAGACTCTGACTTTAAACGGGATCCCGCAAGTGGGCGGTGGGATTGATCCCCCGAAATTAGTCGGTCCGCAAAACTCTAGCTTTAAACGGAATTTCCGCAAGTGAGCGGTGAGATTGGTCCCCCGAGATTAGTCGATCTTTGGATCGGATACCCGAAACTTTTAAAAAAAAAGTGTTTTTTTTTTTATCAAATTTTAAAAAATTGAAGGAATTTATCAATTGAAGACCTAAAAAATAAAAAATAGTAGTAAATTTATCAATTTAAGATATTAAGAATAAAAACTACTCCAATTAGAACCTAAAAATAGTTTATTTATTAATATACATAATTATTTTTTATTCTATCTATATTTTTTCTTTTCCTTTTTTAAATTGTAATTATAAAAATATTGTTGTCGGAGTACTCCAATTATTATTATATGATTATAATTAGTAAGACACAGTTTTTCATTCACTAGATCCAATTTTCTGGGCGCATGGCACCATTTTACTGAGCATACATCTTAATACTCTATATTTGTGAGAATATAATGGACACGTGTCACAATTATATCCCTCTACACAATCTCTCTCTTCACCAAAATCGTCTATTTCAAAATCTCTGCCTTCTCAGGGATTCTGATTAAAATTTTCTATTTTTTTTATTTTAATTTCAAAATTATAATTCAAAATTTTATTTTATAATTATTATTTTTAATCTCTCCTTTTTAAATTCTTCCATTTCAAATCTTAATCTTTATCTTTATATCATATATTTTTGCAAACATTTTAACAGCCACGTGTTGTAAAATAATTGGACTAACAATCTATTTTTTCTCAAATTCCTCCTTTTCAAAATCTCTTTTTTCTCATTAATTTCACATTTTATTAATTTTTTTATTAATCTTAATCTTTAATTTTAACCGTACATTTTTTAATCCCATATTTAAAATGATATTTTGAATATTAAAATTTAAATATTAATTTGAATATTAAAATTTAAATAAAACAGAATTCCCTAAATTCTTAATCTCATCTCTTATATAATATAATAATCATCTTCTCTTTTAACATTCTACTTTCTTATTATTTCATTCTAAGCTGATATCAACATGATTTCTTTTGTTGATTTCTCTCCCTCGATTATATTTCTTCAATTTTTTTTTTTGTTTCTCTCTCATTCTACATTTTTTTTTTCTCCCTCTTTTCCATTATTTTTCCTGTTCTCCCAATTCTCTCTCCCTTTTATCATTTACAAAACTTTTGATTTATCACAATCTTTATCTTTATATAACATTAACAAAGAATAAATCAAAGAATAAACTTGTTAAATTAGCGTGCTCAATTTCAATCAATGATTTTTCTGTTAGCGATTTCTTCAATTTTCTTTTCTGCAATTTTTCTAATTCTTTTTCTGTTTAATATTTTTTTACTTTCATTTTTTCTTTCAATTTTATTACCCGGAGTATGTTTTTAGTTTTACTTCCATTTTATTTTTTCAATTTTATCTCATAGAAATAGGAAGGAGTAACATTCACTCATTCAATTTTTTTTTTGATGTATATATGATTTGAATTATAAATTATTTTATTTTATATTAGTGCTTAATAAACTTAATTATAATTTTTTTATCAATTCACGCTTGATTCTATCAAAGATAACAGAAATCTTTAATTTTTTTCTAGATATATCCAAATGATTATACACCACCAATATTAGTCAACCTCCCTTGATATAGTCACTTCTTAATTGTTGTTGGGATAATATTAAACTTGGATATCAACTTATAACCAAATAATTTAAAGAAGAGAGATTGAAATAGAGTGTAAAAATTTCAAATTCTATCTTTCATATTAGCGCTTAAAAATTTTATTCCCTCTTTATTAATGATGTGGTGGTATTTATTTTTGATTTATTATTACATATTTAATATATATCAAATTATTGTACTAATTTTTAAATTTATTTATAAATAGATACACATAAAAATTATACACTGCAACAAAGTGAAATATTAAATGATTAGTATTTTGTAGAAACCCTCTCTAATAAATATACACTTTAAATGAATATAGGTTTATCAATATTAATTGTAAGATCGATCTTTTTTAATTTTTTATAAATTAGAGTTGTTGAGAAAAATAAATTTACGGTAAGTATGTATAAAGTATTGTCAAGGTTTTTAGAGAATTTTAAAAATATTTGAAAAATCTCCATTTTAAAAACAATTTTGGAAATTCTCCATGATAAGGAGGAGGTAATTTGTGATACCTTTTAAATATAAATTTATATTTTTATTATTTGCAAACTAACAAATTAATTTTAATAATATTCTTTTATTGTTTGATATATTTCACAGTATTTTTTTTTAAATTGAATTTTCAACCGAACTAGAAAACTTAGTCGAAAAGAAATTTATATTTAGAATTAGTATTTAAAGTTTAATTTGAAGAATAATTATTAGGAAAACTGACTTCAGATTGAGGTGCTTAGGTTTTTATATAATAAATTAAATATAAAATTTTATATTAATTTAAATGTAATTTATATATTTCATGTAAATAATTTTTTATAATATACATTGACGACATGTATTTATTTTGTTAAAGTTTTTTTAATTGCATATTATTTTCTTTTATAAGTGAACAGGTATTGGTACAACAAAATACATTTCAATCATCAAGAATTAGGCGCAAAAAAACTATAATATTTTAGGATGAATCATTGCCTGGATATGTAAATGTATATATAATTTTCTTGTGTTGAGAAAATTATGAATAATAGTTTTTAATAATTAAAATGAAAAAAACTTAAATGGGAAAATTAAAGATTATTTTGTGTCATGGTTCTACTTTAACATTTAGATTTAGAATTTTAAAATCTTATCATACAAATAACTATAAACCCTACCAAAGTTAACCCTATAAATATTTATAAACTCTATATACATGCATATAATAACCTATATAAAATTATTTTATAATGCCCATTCTTATTAAAAATATTTTTAATTTTACAATTAAAATTATAATTTTATTAATTCACATTTTATTAATATATTTAAAAATATTATAATATATAAAAATATAAATACAATAATATAGATTCAAATTTATAAATATGTATATGTTATAAATATATTAGAATAAAAAAAAGTTTATTCTCCCAAACTCTAACAAATGAAAAAGATATAAAAATGAATATAGTATTTAAAATTATTGTTTTAATAAATTAACTCTAATTTTAATAAATCGACCCCGCGTAAAACGCGGGTATTGGACTAGTATTTTATATTGGCCAATTTGATTTTGACTTTTCGATATCTCCAATTAGGGCATGATTGGTATGGGGTAATGGCCATAGAATGGAATGAGCATTCATGGACCTATTCATAATCTCATGATTGGTATGTTTTTTTACACGGAATCGTGATTCCTCGTGGAATGGTGATTCCCAAAAATAAAGAATTCTGATTCATCTCCATCCCCCTCTCTTTACCCATTTCATTCTACGTGAAATCAAATTATTTTTATTTTCTAAAAAAAAAAATCATTAAAAAAATATTTTTACAAAATTATCCTTATCAACAATTAAAAAGATTTTCATTAACCCTCTTATCCAACCTTAATCCACGATTAAATACGATATTCATTAACCTTCTTTAACCTAATTCATCCAAGAGGGAAGGATGCTGAGAAAGAACGCAGAAGAGAAGAACCTGAGAAAAAAATGCAGAAGAGAAGAACCTGAGAAAAAAATGCAGAAGAGAAGAGAAGAGAAGAACGCTGAACGCTGAGAAAAAAACGCAGAAGAGAAGAACTCTGAGAAACGTAGAAGAGAAGAACTAGTCAAAGAATAGTAGTTTATTGTTATTCTATATATATACAGAAGAACTCTCTGTTTCGTATATACATATATATATATATATATATATTAATACATATACTATGGAGTACTATGTTTCATTTTTGCTTTTATATATATATTTCATGATTACATCTTATAATAATGGGTAAAAATGTATACCATTTTTTTAAATGAACAATTATTTATATTTAGTTTTATTATTAAAATAATAGTATATTAACCAATTTAATATGTTTCTATAAAATATGTATAAGGGTATTTTAGTCATTTAAGATAAATTTTTTACATTATTTTGCATTCATTTTATTATACCAATCATGAGAATGGAATCAATCAAGGAATGATTTTTCCATTCCTTGTCAATATCAATCATGAGAATGACCATTCAGACTTTCATTCCATTCAGGCATTCATTTCATTCATGAGTTCATTCCATTCATTAATATTTTCATTCAGTCATATCAATCATGCCCTTAGTAGAATTCTTCAGTTTATTTTTTATATTTCATTTGATATTTCAATTTATTAAATTATTAACTCTTTTTTTTGACAGAATTAAATTATTAACTCATAACAAAGTCTTATATGCACTTGATCTATCCCACCTCACCCGATTAATTGTTTTCTCTCTTTTGCTAATAGTCGAGGTGAATCTCCCCTACAAATCAATCTTCTATCTCTTGCTCATGTTTAATTCTCATCAGATCGATCACTTTCCTCTCTTTTTTTTTTTTATTCTGATATTGATAAATTAGTCCATTGACTCGTTGATTGTTTTGTTTGTTTGTTTTTTTTTTTCTAAATTATTGTATTAGATGTTCAGGTACGAGCTAGGGTTAAGATGTGTGCGTTGAAAGGATTTGATAGGGGAAGTTTATTGAAAAAGTGCAACATTATACTTAATTAACTGAAAAATGTA
This sequence comes from Galeopsis tetrahit, assembly GCA_963675135.1. Lineage (NCBI taxonomy): Eukaryota > Viridiplantae > Streptophyta > Magnoliopsida > Lamiales > Lamiaceae > Galeopsis > Galeopsis tetrahit. Next base: position 61,317,038 of record OY776132.1, read on the forward strand.
ACTCAATCTTAGGGTGTATTGGTTGTGCATTTTGTAGGATTTTTTTGGACTTTCAAAGTTTGGGGGCATTCAATTTGAATTTTCAAAAGTCTTTAAAAATTATGAGTATTCAATACGGATTTTAAAAAGTCTTTAAAAATATTTAGGTATTTAACAGTTTATGAATTTTAATACTCTATGTATTTTTTTGGATTCTCCTTAAAAAATATAAATAAATTTCACTATCTAAAATATCTTCTAAAAACCAGAGATTTTGACGGATTCTCTCAGAGAACTCTGAACACCAAAGATCAGAAGTAGGGATGACAATATTGACCCGACCCGCGGGTACCTACCCCACCCTGCGAGCTTTGGATCAGGTCGGATCCGCCTCATATTGAGTATGTGTCGGATCTGGGTCTTATGTCTGACTCGCGGGTATCCGACCCGCCCCGAATTAATATATAAACTTTATATAGTATATACATATTTTTTTTATTGGTAAAATATTATATATATATATATATATAATATTAATTTTAAAAAAACACTTCACATTAAAAAAAAAACTCTTCCCATCAAAATCTGAGTTTATGAAAATTTATGTAAATCCATAAAAAAAAAAATTTCACAATCCTGTAAAGTCTATGAAAATTTATATAAATCAATAAAAAAAGTTAATCAAACTCTGCATAAACTCTATGGATTTTATAAATCCATCTACTTTTTAAAGTCCAAAAAAATTAAATAGAATCTCAATTGAATACACCCCCTTTAATAAAAAATATTTTTTACTATAACATAAAAATTTAATAAATATAACAGAAAAAAGCAATATTTACTTAAAATTGTAATGCATTATAATTGAAAAGTGCAACACGATATTGTTGAAAAGTAAAAATAAGAGTTAGGAAAGGAATTTGCATTCACTTAAGTTGTTGCCTTACCTATTATCTAACCGCATTGTTTTAGTATTTATGCACGGTCTTGGATCGATTAAGAAATAGATCCAAGTGCATGTATGTCATTGAGTGCACACAAAATCTACTCTTAACCTGTGGAGACAAAAAAAATACACGTTCCTTGCGCAAAATAACATGGTACTTTAGCAACAGGGGAGTATTATTTAAAAAAAAAAAAAAAAATTAATCGAAGAGTAAAATTACATGTGCGAAACAAAAAAATCATGTACATGCCCGTTCCTTGCACGAAATAACATGATACTCTAGCAACAGTGAAGTATTATTATTTATTAAAAAAATTTAATCGACTAAAATTAAATGTGCGAAAATAAAAAAGATATTGCACATTCCTTGCGCAAAATAACATGGTAGCGGTACAAAAGGAGAGTATTATTTTTTTTTTATATAAAAAAACAACAATAATAATTAATTGAGAAGTAAAATCACATGTCCGAAAAAAAATCATGCGCATTCCTTGCACAAAATAACATGGTACTTTATCAACATGAGAGTATTGTTTTTTATAAAGAAAATCAATAAATCGAGGAGTAAAATTTCTTTTTCCGAAAAAAATAATCATGCACGTACCTTGCACAAAACATCATGATAAAAGTTAGAGTGTATTAACATTGCATTCTTTTTTTAATCAATATTTCCTGTGAAACGAAATGAAAATCATTATTCAATAAGAAAAAACAAAATCACATTAATGAGTTTAATATTACATTATCTTACACAAAAAATATTGTTTTAACATAAAATACACATTAAATTACTTTATAATATAGTCCCATAAACAAAGGTTAAAGTAAGAATACGTTATAGTAGTAATATATTAATTTCTCATATTATAAAAATTGTAGAAAATTGAGCAGATATCATCACATTATATTGTACGGTTTCAGTTTGTACCATTTCTTACTTTTATTTAATTAGTTAATTAAGCACTTCGACCCACAAGCTAATTACTCCCTCCCACGTTTCATAAAGTTTGTCGCATTTCTCATTTTGTATAAAATTAAGGAACATATTTTTTTGACAAATTTACCTCTCGTTACTCCCTCCCCCTTTCTTCTCTTTTTCCTTTTATTTTTCCACCTTTCTTTTCCACCATTTTTTTTACCTTTTCAAAAAAAATCGTAATTAATATATTTCCAAAAGAATAGGGGCAATTTAGGGAGATCATTGTTAAAATTAGAAAAAACGACAAATTTTTTGAAATAAATTTAAAGTTCAAATGCGACAAACTTTTTGAATGGGAGGGGGTAAACACTTAAATGCAATATTGTGTTGCTCAAAATAGGAAATAAAAACAATATAATATGCGAGTTGCAATACTACCATTCATGACAAACACGTTATATTGTTAAGATAACCAAATAATAATGTTTATATATTTCGGTCAGATCGATGACCTGCTGTTATATTTTTTTAATAGTGCACACTACAATATACAGGGACTCAAATTAATAGTATATTTTATATATATATATATATATAATTGAATACTAAAACTTCTACCTCTTTACTTTTTTTTTTGTAACACAACCCTTAATTATATGTCTTTAGCAATTTAATTTACTTATATCATTGTTTACCTTAGAAAGTGTCATTTGTTTAGTAAATTTTTAGATGAGCAACACCTAAAATCAAGCATTTTCTAAACAATGACACTTTGTCTACTAAAAAGTGAGGACCTACTCTATCATATTACTATCGTGTACGTGCTTAAAAATGAGAAATCATTAATATATAAGAATTAAAAAGGTGTATTAAATATATTGAAATATGTTGATGGCGGTTATTCGAGTCGGGATCGACCGACCAAAAGGCACTGCATTGAGTGCCATGACTCGGTTGAGCTAGAAGCGTGCGAGCAGTAGATCGACTAAAACTCTTTTGATCGCGTTGAGAGCTCGCTCGCTTGAGGCTGGAGCTTACTTGCTGGATATGGGTAACTTTAGTAGTGGTCGTCATTCGAGACAAACCAAATGTGTCTTGACAAGATTCGTAGGTCGTAAGTTTGCCTTAGCCACCCACTTGAAACCACTATGAGCTCATCATAAGAGACGTTCGATGCAAGATTGTCTTCTCTATCCTGACTGTAGAGATTAGAAGGTTATGATAATTGTTATCCAAGAGATCTCCAAGTACACATGTATTAATGAGAAATTTGAGAAATTTAAGTATGATGTCCGACCCCATTAATGAGGTGTAGGTTTGTAACAAATGGGGACAACAAATAATTCTTCAGCTAATGGGGCTTGGGTCCAGACCTGTAACCTCTGCTCAAAATCAAATTACTTGTAAAGATCCAAAGGTCAAGATGAAAATCTTAAATTGAACATTCAGAATTCAGGGTTGACGATCAAAGCACACGAATGTAAATAAGATATTGTGGAATAATTTTTTTTTCACAACTTAATAACTTACAAACACAAATTAATCAAACTAACAAACTTTTTTTTTTTTTTTTTAAATCTTTAGGTCAAATTGATCATATCAACTTAAAACTATTCCAATAATGTTCTTTTTCCTGCTTAAAAGATAATTTATTTACATCAAAATTATATTGCATCCACCTAACTTTGAATATTCTCGGTTGTCAAGACAAGCTTTGTAGGTCTTAAGTTCGCCCCAGTCACCCACTTGAAACAACAATGAGCTCATCATGAGAGCCGACCTCGTGAGATGTTTGATGCGTGCATGTCTTCTCCATCATGATTGTATAGATTAGAAGGTGTCGGAAATTGTTATTCCAGAGATCTTCAAGTATGAAGGTATTAATGAGAAATTTAAGGATGACGTGTAACCCCATTAATGAGGTGTGCACGTTTGCAACCAATGGGAGAAACAAATAGTTTTGGCAGACAGAACAAAATATAGTTTTTTCTGCCAATAGAGCTTGGGTCTAGGCCTGTAACCCAAATCAGAGGAGTTGAGCTACTCAGAAACACATAACTTGTAAAGATTCAAAGATCAAGATGAAAATTTTAAATTGAACGATCAGGATCGAAGACCAAATTGCACGAGTGTAAATAAGATCCTGTTGAATAATTTTTTTTTACCAAACCTAATAATTTATCCGCACAAAATAGAAAATTTCAAATTAATCAAACTAAAACATTTAAAAATAATATTTCTTTTCTTTAAGTCAAATATATTTTAAAGTATATCTCCCACAATCCAAAACTGCACCACACCCAAAAACAATAAAAAAATAATTAAAAAATCAAATTCAAATGTTAGAAAAACATCCACATAGCTTTGATTCCCTTTCATCTAGTCAAGCTTAGTAGGTTGTAAGTTCACCCCAAATCACCCATTTAGAACCATGATGAGCTCATCATGAGAGGCGACCTTGGGAGACGTTGATGCGTGTTTGTCTTCTCCATCCTAGCCTTATAGATTAGAAGGTGTCGAAAATTGTTATCCAAGAGATCTCTAAGTAAGAAGGTATTAACGAAAAATTTAAGGATGGCGTGCAACCCCATTAATGAAGTGCAAGTTTACAACCAACGAGAGCAACAAATAATTCTTCCGCCAATGAGGGCAACATATAATTCTTCCGCCAATAGAACTTGGGTTCAGGCCTGTAACCTAGATCAGAGGAGCCAACCTACTCAAAACCACGTAACTTGTAAAGATTCAAAGGTGAATATGAAAATTTTAAATGAAAAGGTTGATTCATGTATTATGTAACACCAAAATACACAACCGCAATTATACGATGTATATTGTAGCGTGGCAAATACAAGGTTGATCACACAGGGAGGTGTAGTGTAAAAGCGTAGTTTATTGACTAAGTTCTAATTAAATAGACGATGATCGATAAGTTGAATGTAGCAATTACCCCTAATTATCTACCAATTTGTCACAAGTAAACAATTAAAAGAGTAATAAAGAAATCGATCAACAAATGCTCATGCGTATCACGAAAACGAGAGAAATACGGATATAAATCAAATAAGAGAAGATAAGTTCCAAGGCACATGCAATACTAATGAATCCATCTATGATTAACAATCTACTCAAGTGGTGTTGTGTTTTTTCTATAAGATTGATCACAAAATAGTGAGTTAAAAGTCTTTTCAATCCAATTAACCCAAGAGAAATATAACACAACCTAGTATCTCTACCTAAATTGCATCATAAACCCCAATTAAGCCCCTAAGATCATCACACATCCTCCTAATCATTGATCATCTTTCGATCTCTAAATAAAATTAGGTCAAATGCTTGGAATCAATCAATCAAAAGAGATTTCTCAATCCAATTTCAATTAACTAGAATTAACACATCACTATTGTACACTAATGACATGTTTTGCAATGGAAATCAAGCATTCAAATAGAATTAAGCCACACAAACACCAAATAAGTAAAGTACTACTCCCTCCGTCCCAGGATTACTTGCACGGTTTGACCGGCACGTTGTTTAAGAAAAGTGAATTTAGTGTTGGTGATGTAAGATAAAAGAGGGGTATTTTAGGTAATTTGGTGAGATGTAAAGTGAATATGATGAGGTGTAAAGTAAAATGTATGTAAAAAGGTGGTGACAATTTTGAAAATAAAATGATGTTGAGAGGGTATTAATTTTGTGGGGTATTTTCATATTAAGAGTGTGCAAGTAATTTTGGGACGTTCAAATAAGGAAAGTGTGCAAGTAATCACGGGACGGAGGGAGTAATTCATAAACACCAAATAAGTATTTACAAGGCCCTAGAACCAAAAGTGTTCTAGCCAACTACCAACATAATCAAATTAACACAAACTAATGAAATAACTAGATAAAAGAGAGAGAGAAAAAGAAAGCTTAGTCTAATGGATGGTGTGGAATGGAATTCCAAAGCTTTTGACTCCTTCCTTACTTGATTTGGTGGAGAATTGGTGAAGAAGATGATGAATACCTCCAAGTGTGTGTGATTGTGTGTAAGACTTCTTGAGAAAGGGGTAAGATATGTTTTAATTCAAGAATGAGAGTATTTATAGTGTTGGGATAGGGTTTGGGTGTAAGAATTGCAAGTAAGCCCCTTAAAAATGGAGAAATTACAAGTTTGGCACCAAAAATGGGTTGGCCCGGCCGGGTGGGAAAGTGGCCCGGCCGGGTGGGAGTGTTGGTGAAAATTTGCGCGAACAGGGGTGGTCGGCCCGGCGGGCCATATCTTCGTAAGTTGGCAATATTTTTGGCTCGGCCGCTCGGTCGGGCGAGTGGTGCCGCCCGGGCGGGCCAATGTTTCGTTTTTGGCACAAGTATTGGACTCGACCGCTCGGCCGGGCCAATTTTTCGTGTTGGCTCCTTCGTCCTTCGTTTTCGTCCTCCAACTTCGTCCCTCCATATCTTGAGCTTCCGACCTCCGATCGACTCGATTCATTTTGCTATTCCACTCCATTTTTCGAGCCGGATCCAATGGTGCACTCCTCCTTCCGATCCAATAACTCGTAGTAGGTGTTTTGCTCCCAAATTCCATTGTTTTACCTACAAAATCGACAAAACACTATCTTTCTCTTATTTCGACCAAAACAATGATAATTAACTCATAAATCAATAAAATCACACTAAAAATGAGCTTCACATGTGCATCAAAATTGTGTAAATTCCACCCGAATCAAAGGTTAGAATCGACTACCAAAACACACAAAAGCAAATAAAATATTGTAGAATAAAAAAAATTGCACAACTCAATAACTTACCAACCCAAAATAATAAATTTCAAATTAATCAAACTAACAAATATTTAAAAATACTAATATTTTTTTCTTTAGGTCAAATGGATTATACCAACTTTAAACTATTTTTTTTCTTAAAATATATTCCATTTGTCCCACAATTGTTTCCACCTTTTCCTTATTCGTTCGTTTCATAATTGTTTGTACTTTCTAACAAAATAAAATAAAATCATAAAATATACCCTCACAATATTTACATATTTACACAAAATATCATTACTTGTATACTCAATCCAATCATTACTTACTTTAATTACCCTCAACACTTCACTCATTACATATTTTTTCTTAATTTGTGTGACAACTTTCTTATGAAAACATTTATGGGACAAAGTTAGTACTCTCTCCGTCCCATTATTAATGAAACATTTACTGTTTGCACGAGTTTTAATGTAAAATTGTTTATTAGTATTAAAGGTGATAAAGTTGACTTTTAGGAGGGATATTATGGTATTTCAACTTTATTGGAGAGAGAATCTTTTGTTTGTGTGTAAAAAGTAATGACATAGAGTGTAAATAAGTACTCCCTCCGATCCAAAAAGTTTGTCGCATTTGGACTTTAAATTTGTTTAAAAAAGTTTGTCGCTTTTCCTAATTTTACCAATGATCTTCCTAAATTGCCCCTATTCTTTTGGAAATATATTAATTACGATTTTTTTTGGAAAGGTCAAAGAAATGGTGGAAGAGGAAGGTGGAAAAATAAAAGGAAAAAGAGAAGAAAGGCGGAGAAAATAATGAGTGGTAAATTTGTCAAAAAAATATGTTCCTTAATTCTATACAAAATGAGAAATGCGGCAAACTTTATGAAACGGAGGGAGTAGATGTTAAGGGAGATTTTTAAAGGAAATTGGAGTAGGTGACAAATGTTCCAATAATAATGGGACAAAGGGTTTTTGGCAAATGTTCCATTAATAGTGGGACGGATGGAGTAATTTGTTTACATAAAAATATTTTGAAGTAGATCACCCCACAATCCAAAACTGCACTGCATCCCAAATATATATATATATAAATATTTGAAAAAGAAAATCCAAATTTTAGAAAAGCATCCACCTAGCTTTGATTCCCAGTCGTCTGTTTTTATTACCTCAATCAACACACTTGCCTTCCAAAGTCAACGTCCCCCTCTCTCTCTCTCTCTCTCTCTCTCTCTCTAAAACACCCCACCCTTTTTCTTACTCACAAAGTGTTCATTTTCATGTTACCCCTTTTCGCACAAATGAAATCCTGAAAATTCAACTACACTTTCTGCTCTTCTTTTACTTCTTAATTTTTAATTTTCCGTCAGAATAAATGGGCAACGGCGCGGGGAAGCTGACGGTGTGCTTCACCGGAGCGGCCGATGACTCCCGTCGGAGGAGAAAAAACATGGCCGCCGCCATGGTCATATCCGACCCGTTAGATGATCTGGGCCACTCCTTCTGCTACATACGACCCGAATTGACCCGCCTCTCCTCCTCCAAGGTCCACTCCGACCCGCCAACGACGACGTTTAGATCGATTTCCGGCGCCTCCGTCAGCGCCAACACCTCCACGCCGCTCTCCACCGCCTTGCTCGACCTCTACTCCTACAACTGCATCGACCGGGCCTCCGCCTTCGAAGGCTCCACCTCCTTCGCCTCTATTCCCCTTCAGCGCATTCCTAGAAACTCCGGGCCCTTGTTTAATTCGGGCCCAATGGAGAGGGGATTCATGTCGGGCCCAATTGAGCGAGCTTTCATGTCGGGCCCTCTCGATCGTGGCATCTTCTCGGGCCCTCTCGAAAAGGGTTCATCCGATCAGTTCCAGAGAAGCTACTCCCACGGCGGATTCGCCTTCCGGTCAAGATCGAGGAAGGTTTCGGTGTTTCGGGCCCTCAAGCGGGCCTTCTCCAAGGGGATTTCCAGAGGGCAGAACTCAATTGTTGCGCCGATTAAAGGGATTGTGGCGATGAAGGAGGCGGATTGGATGAAGCAGAATGAACTTACAATCAATAGTAGTGTGAATTTCAGCAGTGAGTGCAGCTTAGATGATGATGATTCAATGGAGAATCAGAATCTGCAGTGGGCTCAGGGGAAAGCTGGGGAGGATCGTGTTCATGTTGTTGTTTCTGAAGAGCATGAATGGGTTTTTGTAGGTATTTATGATGGATTCAATGGCCCTGATGCCCCTGATTACTTGTTATCCAATTTGTATACTGCTGTACATAAGGAGCTCAAGGGTTTACTTTGGGATGAAAATGAAAATGAAAATAGCAATATGTGTGACACTCCATTGGTTCTTGAGAAACAGGATGAATGTTCAAGATGTGTAGAGGTAGAGAGTTATCCTTGTACTAATAGTGACAACAATGGAGACTTATGGTTTCGAAAAAAGAGAGGGAGGAATGCTAAGTATAAGAATCGAGGCGTGGCGAAAAAATGGGAGGATTATCAGAGGGCGTGGAGGTGTGAATGGGATAGGGAAAGATTGGAGCTCGATAGGAGGTTAAAGGATAAGTCGAAATCAGCAGGGGCGACGAATCCCTCGGATGTACTAAAAGCGTTGTCTATAGCGTTGAAGAAAACGGAGGAGACCTATCTTGATCTTGCTGATAAGATGGTGATGGAGAATCCTGAGCTAGCTTTAATGGGGTCTTGTGTTCTTGTTATGTTGATGAAGGGAGACGACGTTTATGTGATGAATGTGGGTGATAGTCGAGCTGTTTTGGGTCGAACGAAGGAGCCTGATCTTTGGAGCCAGGATTTGGAGAGGATCAACGAAGAAACGTTGTACGATCTCCAGGCTTTTGATTGTGATGTTTCGAATCCTCAACCTAGCTTATCTGCTTTGCAGCTTACCATGGATCATAGCACCTCCATTGAAGAGGTATATATATGCCCCTTCGATTTAGTGTTTGTGAATCTATTTGATTGATTGATTGTTTTGTTGAATATAATCTTGTGTTTTAACCAGGAAGTTGCAAGAATTAGAAATGAACATCTTGATGATGCTTCAGCTGTGTTCAATGACCGCGTGAAAGGCTCGTTGAAGGTTACACGAGCGTTTGGGGCTGGCTTTCTCAAACAGGTGTGTGGAATTGTGATTTAGAAGCATATTCTTAGTTCATTGATATTTACCAGATAAAGCATTTTTAGATTCACTATCATGCAATATGTACTTTGTCCTGCATCTGATCCTTTTACAAAGTTCAATCTCAAAAAGAATGTTGGACATTTTCACAGTTGCATCAAACTTTATTACATTAAGAATCTTGTAGTGGGAAGTGAATGGCTATTCATATGCAGAGAAACTTACATCTAATCTAATACCTCTTGATTGGTTGTAATGTTAGTTTTGTTATTTTATCTCAGCAAAAATGGAACGATGCGCTTCTAGAGATGTTTAGAATCGATTTTGTTGGAGAGTTGCCTTACATAAACTGCCAACCGTCACTCTACCATCACAGATTAGGGGCAAGAGATAAGTTTCTCATACTGTCCTCAGATGGACTTTATCAGTACTTTACAAATGAAGAGGCTGTATCAGAAGTTGAACTCTTCATATCGTGGTCACCAGAGGGCGATCCTGCCCAACATCTCGTAGAAGAATTGCTATTCCGGGCAGCCAAAAGGGCCGGTAGGTTTCTCTTTCAGTCGAATAAAAGGGTTACTTGCATAAAAAATCACAACTTTTAAATTTTGCTATTATATCATATGACTATTTTCTGGCAACTTATGCTGATGTGACATCCAAAAGATTGTTGAAAATATTGCATAAGACTTGTCGAAAAATATTCATATAATAGAATTGCTACAATTCAGAAGGTCGTGATTTATTTTGCAATTAACCAAAAAAAAAAGAAAGTGTTTTTGTATTTCGTTTTCTGGGAACTAAAAGTTGTTTGTGGTTTCAGGCATGGATTTCCACGAATTACTGGAAATACCACAAGGGGATCGACGTCGCTACCACGATGATGTATCGATAATAGTTGTTTCTTTGGAAGGAAGGATTTGGAGATCATGTGCATAGTTAGGAAATCACAAGTAGAATAATGCCTCTTTGTTCTAAAAAAAAAAAATCAAGGTACCCCAATTTTGTTCATCACTATTACCAGTCAGTCACCTCTTTTGTACTACTACCAACTAAGCTCTGAGAATTAAAAGAAACTTAGTTGTTTTTTCCTTGGGTGATAGTGTTTGCTCTTCTTTTCTCATAAACTGTCATAGATAACTGTAATCTTTCCAATAAATGACACCCTTTCAAAGGGATTCTTTTGTTCATAGCCTTCCATTTCCGATTGTCTCGACTTTTGCCTTGTTGTGCTTCTCGTATTTAGAGTAGGTCTTATGTAAAACAGTTTTACTGTGCAACTATTCCACAACTATCACTTTATAGTAGAACAACTAATACACACAGAACGCATATCAGTTGTGCGGGAAACTTGGTTTATATAAGACTTGTGTCATCGTGGATTATAGCCAACTGATCATAGTATTCGTCATTCATATGCACATTATTAGTAAGTATTGTAGTTCGTCGAGGAGTTTAGTATACGGGTCCTACCCAGATGACTCGAACTCAGAATCAAAACTACTCCGTCCTTTCTTTAAGTCTTAGCAACTACTAACTGTTTTCAAACTAGCTAGTAAATGCAAGAAGGTGTAGGTGGGGAGGTTGGAAAACCAGATAGATTTATTAGTGATAGAGGAACTATTAATGTTGGACCAAGATTTTGTAACAAAATTCAAAAGAATTATTATGACAAAAAAAAGAGGCGTGTCGACTGTCGACTAGAATTTATGAATGATCTAAGAAGTCAAATGTAAAGTATTACTATTCAATTAATGACAGTTGATTTTGAGGTGGTAGAGATTGTACACTCAAGATCGTATACGGTATACATACATATTTGTTGTTTAGACGTGCAGGGGTTGATATATGTGCATGATTCAATTGCCATCACCACCGACAGCAGTTGATTAGGAAATTTTTAGTTGACGATATATAGTATAAACTGATTCTATAAATTAATTTGAAAAGATTTGTTCAATTAGAATATACTATATGAATACAAAATAAACACGATGAAGATACACAATTTCATGATCAAGGTGAGGCAAAAAAGACACAAATTGAAAATGATGTTATTATTCGTGCATTCCTTAATAGTGTTTTTTGTACGATACCAAACCGTAACAAAAATTGAGATATATCGAAATTTTTAGCATTGGTCAAATATTATAAATGTATCATATTAAAATTTTCAATATTTTCCCCTAATTAACCTTACAATCTTTGTTGGGGACCCCGAGTACCTTCCCTATTATCTAAAGTTTGAATTATTTAATGTGTAATCAATTGAATTTGAATACGTATTATGCCTACTAACGTGTGTAGAGGGCCATGGGAGTGTTCGTCTCCCTGTCTATTATAATTTTTTTATATATATAGAATTTTTGGATTATTGTATGTAGTACGGAAGAAAAAAACCGTGTACTTATTTTTCAAGAAAAAATCTTAAATGCACCCTAAATACAAAGATACAGTAGAAGATTAATGCACTCGTGTTCTAAAAAAAAAAATCAATGCACTCACTTTTAATTGGTCCGACTTGTCCATTTGAAGAATCTCAAGGGTCGCCTCCGACCCACTTGAAAATCTTGTAAATTAGCCACAACCTTAACTAAAAAATGTTAGTATACTTAACTAAAAAGTGTTTGTACTACTAGTGAAATGGTTAATACTATTTTTTTTAAAGTGCTATTATAGTAGTATACTAACATTATTTCATACATTTGTATATTCTAGGGTGATGAGCATGTTGGAATTGTACATTTTTTGGTTTTAATTGAGTATTCTATGAGAATTGATTTGATATGGTATTGTATTGTGTTTTGTTTTTCAACTTATTATCTTGTGACTTACAAATACTTATATATTTTATTTCTACTTAATTCAAATTTTAAAATAAGTATTTTGAAGACACATAACAAACCACATATAAGAAGAAATTGATTATAAATCGGTCACAGATAAATGCCCCCTCTTATTATGTCTTCACCGTGAGATGAAATCACCCCCCAAATTTCAGTTCACCCCCTTTTATTTTCCACTACTACCCTCTTTATCATAAATCTAACCTTAATTCTCTTTTCTTCATTTTTTCTTAAGCCGCCTCCCTCTCCTGCCCTTTTTTGATCGGCCCACCATCGCGCGCCGCCGCTGCCAATCGAACATAGATCCCTTCTTCGTCGCACCCCATGCCTCCCTCATTCGTCGCGCCGCACATACTTCTCAGCCATGGCCGCTGCAAGCACGCACAACTCAGCCATGGCCGTCGCCGTCGCTTCTGTCATGGCCATAGCTGCCGCCTCGTTTTTCGGCCTCTCTCCCTGCCTCCCTCTTCCGACGCGCCCCACTGCCTCGTTCTTCAACCTCTCTCTCTCCCCGCCTCGTTCTAGTTTTTCTGTCCCCTTTCTTTTTCTTTTCTTTTTTAATTTTTTTGTGTTTTTTGAAAAATTGTTCCGAGTTTTTGCTGATTACTCAGAAATTATGGCCGAATATTTGACGTTTTTTGAAATGTTTTACGAAATCATGTTTTTCATAAAAAAAAAATCCAATATTGGTGGCTTATTTTGATGGTTTTTTCCGAAAATCAAGTTTTTTTGATTTTTTTCTGAAAGTATGTGTTATTTGGCGGTGACTCGACGATGACTCGGTGGTAACTCGAAAGCATATGGTGGATGCAAAATTAAGGTTTTAATAAATTGCACTTTAATTTAATTAATAAAGGGTTAATTGCAAAAAAAATCACCACCTTTTGAGTATTTATCAATTACAACATATTCTTTTTGTCTTTGCAATTTGATGCACCATCTTTTTAAATTTTGCAATTTGATGCACAATTTTTTTAAGTTTTACAATTTGATGCACCGATATATTTTCCAATCATTTTTAATTCGACATGACGATCTAAAATTGTAAATTTGTCATGTTGAGTGCGATTAGGAAAAAAATACAACATAACATACGGAAAAACTATTTTATGTGACTAAGAAAAAAATAAAGCAACATAAAGGAATAAAAATTAAGAAAATAGAGGAATAAATATGATTTTGATTAATGCACGACTTGTGTGATTATAATATTTTTTTTCCAAAACACGTTAATGCACATTAAAGGAATAAATATGATTATATGAATAGTTTTGTTTTGCATAACTTCTTGATTGATTTTTTTAAAATAAAATTATATAGATATCACACTTGTATGGAGGATAAGAGTTTGAGATGGAAAAAACCCAATCAATACCTATAATATTAAAGCGTAATGATGGAGAATTTTATCGGAAATTATAGAAAATATATATTGATGGATTAGTGTGCAATTTATATAAAAATATTTTTAAAAATGTGTGTCTTTCATTAAAAAAATTTATTAGTTGATAGTCTATGTGTCGACAATGTGGTGAGTTCGCTATTTTCGGCACCAAGTTAAATTAAAATTGGCCGAAAAATATATTGGTGCATCGAATTGCAAAACATAAAAAGATGATGTATCAAATTGCAAAGAAAAAAAAAATGTTGTAATTGATAAATACACTAAAGTTCGTGATTTTTTTTTACAATTAACCCATTAATAAAAGGGTGTTACAATCATTTTACATGTATTTTTCTTTTTAAAAAAATTTCAGGAATGAAGTCATAACAAGAAGGGGGGCATTTAACCGGGGCCTTATAAGTCAAACGGGCAAATAAGAAGAAAAAGGTCCAACATTAGAAGGCCCAATATTGAGCCCAAATAATAATTAGTTAAGGGTGTGGGTTATATGCCCCTCAATGAATGTGAAATGCACTCCCCCAATACATGTATTCTCCCCAAAATTGACATATTATAGATGCACTCCTCCAAATTATCTATAATACCATTTCCCCTAAAAACTCTTCATAATAAATACACCCTCACTCATAAAACCCTAATTTTCCATCTCCTTCACTCTTCTCCCTCCTACCTCAAATTCGTCGTCGCCGCACCCACTCTCGATGGCTGCGCCGTCGCACCCCACTCTCGACGGCCGCGCCACCCCTTTTTTTTTTTTTCTGCAACTACCCCCACTCGCCACCGTCGTTGAGCCCAAGCCGCCCGCCCACACTCGCTGACCGCGCCGTCGCACCCCACTCCCGACGATGCGTCTCTCCTTTTCTCTCTTTCACTTTTTATTTTCCTGCAACTACCCCCCTCCCCCGCTCACCCGCCGTGCCCTGATTACCAGCGCCGCGTGCCCATTTTTTCTACATAAAATTCAACCTTTTCCGCCGCACTGTCTTATGTATGGTTTTTTTTTTTCATAATTTTCATTTTCGACAATAATGGGCCGACCAAAAATACACGCATCGATAAATTGTAAGTTGTCGATGGGAGTTGTTTTGGTCGATCCATTATTGTCGAAAATTTTAATTTTTTTAATTTCTTTCAACAAAATCTTATCGACGAGAGTGTTTTTTGTCGACAAACCAGGGTCGACGGGAGTGGTTGATCGACAAACCAGTGTCGACGAGAGTGTTTTTGGTCGACTCTAGTTTGTAAAAAATAAGGTTTTATTTAAAAAAAAATTTCTAAGTGTTTTGGTCGACTCTGGTGGTTGTCGAGGGTGGGCGGTGACTGCGTTTCCAATTAGGATTAGGATTGGGGATAGAATTAGGATTAATTTTAATTTTAGGAGAGTGCATTTATTTGTCCCTATTTTACTAAAAGGGCAAAACAGATATTTTGTATGAATATTTAATTAATAAAAATGGAGGGGGAGTGTATCTAACATATATGGGCATATAACCCGCCTTAGTTTAAGCTCACATAATGATGTTGGTCCCAAAACGAGTATCAATGATGGAGAAAGTTTAGAGGGGGGGGGGGAGAGTGAATAGACTTTCTAATTTTATAAACTTTTTACGTGCTGATCAGATGATACAATCAGAAGAGTTGTATGTTCTATCGTCTGATGCAAATAAATGATCCGATCTTAGAGTGCTAGTGTGCATAGCACATCAAGATAACAAACATACTGATTGCTTAAATCAGCTGGTCAGTTGGGAAGTTATCTTAACGGTTATAAGTGCGGGAATGTGTAGGCCATAAATGTTTAGACTCGTGGGTTGAACCTTTGAATAAAGAATGACTTTAAATCAATGAATGGTATCAGCTGATACAAGGTATCTGCTGATTTATAAAACTATACTTGTGAGTTTTGACTCTTTTGAAAACTTATGATTTTATCAAATTTTGAACAATATAAACAGTAAAATGTAAGTAAATAAAGCTGTAAACAACATAATATTTATAGTGGTTCGAACAACTTGTTCTACGTCCACTCTCACTAATCAGATAGTGAAATTATATTCCTTGTTGCTTTAGAGTCCCTTGAGAAGACTTTTGATCAAGATACACTCGTCTTGTTGTATACAAATCTACTTGTTGGTTAGAGAACAAGTACCCTTTACAATGGTTTTTCTAACAATAAAATAAAGGTATGTTGATAACCAACTCAATGTGATGAAAATCACACTGGTATTTCTAAGCTCTTAATAGATATGAATCTAAGGGCTGGCTTAGGATCGGAAACTTAGAGCTAAGGATAGAAAATTCTTCTCTGGCTCTAAAGAACTCGATATGATTTGAGAAAGCTTGGTGTTCTTGAGGTCTGATAATTTCTTGAGAGTTCTAATTTGTAGAGTTTCCGTAATTTGTTCCAAAGAACAAGTCTTGTATTTATAGAGGATTTGAGCTCCAAATTAGCCATTGGTGAGAAATTAGTTGTTGCATGCAATCCTTCCATATTTGGTATGAGATCTTTATGATTTGATGTAATGTAATCCTTGAATTCAGGTACGACATTTTCTTAAATGGGAATGTGCATTAAATGTCCATTTAATGCTGCATACGATTCTACAAAAGATCTTTGCAACCTAGTCCAAGTCAACTCAAATAACTGTTCTGTCATCTTCTCATTGGTCCACATCAGTCGAGTTGTTAGACTATCTGTCTTGTCTTCTGTTTGAGTAATTCAGACGTAGTCCTACATTCTTTTTGTCTTATGTTATCTTTGCCATTTCTTTCAATGGGCAGCATCATTTAATGAACTTACTCTTCTTCAAGGTGCTTTCATCTTAAATGCTAACTGTTATCTGAACATTCAGATGAACTAGACTTTGCTCTTTAAGGCTTCTTCTTAGACAAGATCAGGTGAAACCCATATCTGCTGAATACGTCTTCTGATTTGTTGCAGATTATCATATAGCTTCTATCAGCTGATAAGGTATGTAGGTCCCTAGTTGAGTTGATAATATGGAGTAAGCTAGGAAAATGTCTAGAGGGGGGTGAATACACTTTTCAAAATCTTTCAATATATCAAAGTACACAATGCAGAATTATCAGATTTAACAATGAGCCCAACAAATTTATACTCAACTAATCTCGAATATGACTTTTGTATGAACACTGATCTTGTCTATTCTATATGCAGATTAATCAATTAAACAAGTAATCAATCAAACAACAAATAAAACAGTAAAGTAAATCAACACAAGATTTATAGTGGTTCGACAACTTGTATACATCCACTCTCACAACTCCAGTTGCGAAATTTATTAACTCTTCTCTTCGAGTAGTGTGTTCTTGTGGCTTTAAGTCCCAAGAAATAAGACTTCGATCTTTTCGATAACACTACCAAGTGTTTCTTCGATCTAACAACTAGCTATTTTACAAGTAACTAGCAACTTGAACAAAACAAACATTAATGAAAAACTTCTCTAATTCAGTAGTAGCCTTCTTTGAATTTGACTTGTCTTCTGGCTTGAACTTCTGAACTTCAACTCTGCGATTTTTCTTTTCTTTGAATATCTCAGTAATACGCTTTTAATCTCGTAGTAACAGTAGTCTTCAATGTAGAATGTCTTCGAGTAGTTATAGACTTCTGAATATCAAGAATAGTTTGTTATCCAACAACCTTTCTTTATAACTAACTTCAAACGGTTTCTTCTTATCATTCCATGCGTTTCTTCAGTTAATTAGTTATTCCATAACTAACTCTTCAATATACGACCTTATCTTCATTTGATATCTTCACGCGTTTCTGACTTATGCATCACGTAGAGTTCGCACTTGTCTTGTCTAGTCTTCAACACTTAGACAAATCTTCAGTCTTCACTTCACTTGTCTTGTCTTGTAGCAGTAGTCTTCTTCCAGCAGTAGACTCTTACATATCCAGAGCTAATCTATAGAACTAAACTAGTCCTATCAATCTAATTATGATAAAGACTATTACATTACATTAAGCTTCATAATTCAGCTTAGTCAACTTAAATTTTTACATCAATATGAACATAAAAACATATGAGCTTCTATACAATGATTATTCGCTCATCATAAAACCTATATAAAACTTCAACACAGTACTTATAAAACGTACTTGTCTTTTCTTTCTTTCTTTAGTACTTTGTACTCTACTGATCTTTGCTCATAAGACGACTTCCATAACTAGATCAGTCAATACTTAGAAATATATTCAAGTCTTCTTTTGGCTTATCAAAACTACTCCAACATCAATTTAGGACTTATATCAGGATTCATATCCCAACAATTTCCCCCTTTTTCATGAAGCCAAAACTACTTGAATTATTTTAAGTTAGTAGATCAGTTAAGTAGTTATCTTCTCAAAATGTGTTATCTTTTCATTCATTTCAGTAGATAAGTAGATTACAACTACTTAGCAAAAGAAATATCGAAAATAAGTAAAGAACTTACAGTGTCTTCATTCCATGCTTCCACCACTCGGAGTGTTAACATTAGGATTCGGAGTCTGAAATGCTTCCAATACACGTCTGTGTATATCAGAAATGTGATCTTCATTGTCGATCTTCTCCTTCTCCAGCAACTCTTCTTCGAACTTCTTGATTTTGTTGAAATCAACTCTTTTACCAGATCCAAGTAGAGAGTTTCCCATTTAGGAAAATCTGGACATAAGATGTTGTATCCAATAGCAGTAGCTATGCGCATGATTAAGTTCCACAAGTTGTTGTCTTCAGCTTCCATGAATTTTTCAAATAAAACAAACAACTCGTCTTTGCTTTCAGCATCTCCAAACTTTTTGATAATCCAGTGATCTACTTCCCATTTTAGCTTGACAATCTTCCATGCATCTCTATGCTCATTGTCAATAAACCTATCAATATGGGCATCTTCAATCACGTCTTGATCTTCCTTCAAATCTTGCAGCCTCTTGATGTGTTTGCCTAACACTTTCTTGTTAGCATAACGATCATCTTCAAGTTTCTGCTTCTTCAGAATCTCAGTCTCATCTAGATCAGCAATAATCTGACATAGAGACTCTTTCATCTTGGGTTCACGCATATCTAGCTTCCTTTTAACGACTCTTCTAGTCTGAACTTCTTCAGTTGCAACAGACTTGCCTTTCGCTAACCTCTTTTGTTCTTCTGCACTGACCTGCTCTAAATCAGCCTTCTTTACTAGTCTGCCTCTTCTAGGTCTACTAGTCTCTTGAGTAACAATGTCAGTCGCAGCAACAGACTTCTTCACATCTTCAATCTCTTCCCCCTTTTTGGCTTCATCACTTGCCTTAAGAGTGAAAAGAGAAGTGAAACGAGTCATTTCTTCATGAACAACTTGCTTCATCAGATCAGTAGCTCTTTCAATTTGCTTCTGATGCGAACCATCTTGACTCAGCTTCTCAAGACGATCAGCTGTATATTCCAACTTTTTAGAACAAAATGTGAACTCATTCTTGAAGTGAGTTGCAGTCAAGCTCAACAACCTATTCTCTTCAGTCATTGCTGTCAATAGTGCTCTTGCTTGCATCAACTGATCTTGAGCTTCTCTCCTCTGCTCATCTGCAATCTCAATCTTCACTCTATAAATGCGTTCCATTTTCTTTGATTCTTCAGCTAAGACTCTCGCAAAATCAATAGAACACTTTTCTGAATAATCAATCTGCCTTTTCAGAAAATCTTCCAGTTGGGTATACATCTCTTGTCTGAAGGTAGCATCCATTTGATTCACTTCACCAACAATCAAGGCCTTCGAGCTTTCAACAAGAGAACTGTTCTGATCTATTAAAGCTTTCTGCACATCCGACTTCAAAAACTCATCTATTGAAGACTTAATAAGTTGCTTCAAGTCGTTCTTCAATTCATCAATAGATGCGGACGAAACAGATTGCGTTGTGTGAACAACTTCCATCGGAGTAACTTCCATCAACTCCATTTCTTCAACAATAGGGATGTCCACCAACACATCTTCCATCTCAATAGTTAAGACCTCGTCTTCAACCATCTCAGGAATAACACTTCCAACTAGAGCTTTCAAATTTAAAGGAGGACAATAAGGTATAATAGTTAACCTTGCTTCCTTTGCTCTTTTCTCAGCAGCATCCATATCCTTCTGCACCATCTCAACTAGTCTGGCGGTGTAAGCACAAGTCTCAGACGGAAAATACTTTTCCACTTGTCTGGTGATCTGACCAACATTGCACCTTGGGCCATGTGCATGTTCAACCTGGAATTCGAACACTATTCCTCTAATTTGATCAGAAACATTCTCCAGATCAATGGTTGGATCAGTAGACTTCAACTCTTCTACTGGCTTAGCCTCTTGCACCAACTCGACTTCTGCAAGATCAGCTTCAGAAACTTGTACTCCAATACTTGGCTTTCCAAATGATAGAACATCATCTGGAATTTCAAGCATTTTCTTCACAAGACCAGTCAAGGCTTCAGGAGTCCTTAACTCAGAATGCTTCTTCACTCCACTGATCTCCTTTTGCTCCATCTCCCAATCTTGAAAATTGGAGATTCCGCCCATACCAGTTATGACTTCAAACATATCTTCACATGGTCCTTCTCTTAAACCGACCCATGTGCAAATCCTAATCAACTTCTCATAGGCTTTTGAACTGGTATCAGTCTCAATAGATGACAACTGCTTCTTGAGATTCTTGGTTATCTGTGTGTAAGCACATTAAAATTGCACCCAATCAAATGGCGACACGTGGACAAAGATATATAAAAATAAAATTAATTTACTATTTAAAATTTAGGAATTTAATTTTATTAATTCTCTAATTAAATAGTTAAATTAGTGATATTTAATATACACGATACAAGTCGGTCAAATTATACGAGTATCGAAATACTCGTAATTGGTAAGAATAAGTTTGACTTACCGTACATGGAGGAAATCAAATCACATCTCTCCAAAAACGGAAGAGAATTAAATTAAAACCAATCAAGCCAACCAAATCGGCATCGGCCAATAAGAAGGCGCCACGTGACATGGTAAGGAGGGAAAGTCTTCACTCCCCCACCCTATAAATAGGGTCCTCCCTCGTTCATTTGAGAGGACGAAAACAAAAAAGCATTTCAAGACTCTAGAATTCTCTGCAGAGATTCAAGGCATTCTTGAGCATTCGAAGGAGCTTCAAAGGCGTTCTTCACCCAAATCATCTGAAGACGACGTTCGATCCGAGATTAAGGTGTTAAACCCCTCACATCGACGTTCTTCTCAAAGGTGTTCTTCGCAGACTCATTGAAGATTCAAAGGTGTTCTTCGCGGACTCTTGAAGTTTCGAAGACGTTCTTCATTGGCTCTTGAAGATTCAAAGGCTTTCTTCATCGCATTCGAAGGAGTTCGTCCAAAACTCCCCAAATCAGCGTTTAATCCAAAACAAGACGTCAAGTCCTTGGATTAACGTTACAAATCATCAAATTCAATCGTGGTCCAAATCAAAGCGAGGATCACACCTAAAAAAAAAACCGTTCAAGTCAAAGTCAAGATTCGAAGAGAAGAATCAGAGGAATTAAATTAGAGATTGTAACCCCCAAAATTTCTCAGTTTAATCCGACAAAATAAAATTGTATTGCATTTTCGTGTTATTATATTAATTTCACGAAATTTGTTGTTACAAATTTGGCACGCCCAGTGGGGCCATCTCTACCTCTCATCTCTTCTCTTCCCATCGAAATTCAAAGGCCATCAAGATGTCTCAGCGCAATATCTTGTTTATAAGGACAGGTCCTTCCAAGACAGTTGATGTCAACGTTGTCACAAGAAGCATGTCGAAGAAATCGTTGTCACATGCTTTTTCAGGAGAAAATACTTCAACTGAAACAACTACAAACCAACCTCAACACTACGTTGCCGCAGGTGAAGAAGGCAACTCTACTGGTTCCACTCCCCGCTCCACGTCGGACTCTTCGTCGACCTCAATTATTGCTCTGGTGATGATGACGAACGCCTCGACTATTGAGGAGCAGCTTGCTAGCATCATGAAAGCTATTGAGGGGCTATCAAAACACGTCCAAAAGCAAGACACCCAAATTACTCAACTTATGAATAGGGTGGATAATGATGACGCGAGTCGTACCAATGGAAAATTAATCGAGGAACAGGACGACGCCGAAACCTCAACTAAGCATCGTGCAACGGAAACTAAACCCGCCACTAAAGATTTGATCATTTCTTCTGATGGAGGGATGGACGTCAATCAACTCAAGGAGATCATATTGGATACGGTGAAAGGTAGACACGGAGAAGGATTCAAATCATCTTTCACCTATACCAAGTCGTATACTAAAAGAGTTGACAACTTGAGGATGCCAGCAAGCTATCAGCCTCCAAAGTTTCAACATTTTGATGGAAAAGGAAACCCAAAGCAGCATGTGGCTCATTTCGTCGAAACTTGCAATGATGCTGGAACTTATGGTGATCACTTGGCCAAACAGTTTGTCCGCTCCTTGAAAGGAAACGCTTTCGATTGGTACTTCGATTTGGAGGCTAACTCTATCGATAGTTGGGATCAGATGGAGCAAGAATTCTTAAACCGTTTCTACAGTACAAGAAGAACGGTTAACATGATCGAGCTGACCAACACTCGTCAAATGAAGGATGAGCCAGTGATTGATTATATTAATCGATGGAGAAACTTAAGCTTGAATTGCAGGGATAGGTTGACTGAATCTTCTGCGATCGAGATGTGCATTCAAGGAATGCAATGGGGCCTCCGATACATCTTGCAAGGAATCCGGCCAAATACTTTCGAAGAATTAGCAACAAGAGCTCACGACATGGAGCTAAGCATGTTTTCTAGTGGAGTCGCATCACCGCCGATTCAAGAGCTTCGCAGTATACCTTATGTTAAACCTTCAAGTAAAGAATACATTACTGACATGCCTCGAGACTGGGGGCAAAGTGGGTTGACATTAAAAGACATGCGACAAAAACAATATCCGTTTTTAGACTCCGACGTCCCTGGGATATTTGATGATCTGCTAGAGGCAAAGCTCATCGAGTTGCCTAAGATGAAACGACCGGAAGAAGCTGGACAAATTGATGATCTGAAGTACTGCAAGTATCATCGACTAATAGGTCATCCGATTCATGACTGCGTCACGTTTAAGGAAAAGATCATGGAATTAGTCCAACAAGGAGAAATTGTGTTGGAGGAAACTATTTAAAGTGCCAAAAAAAAATCTCCTTAACAAGAGAATAAACTGTTTGAGACTCTCAAATCGAGTCGACCAAATTAAAGCTCCCTAATAAGAGCAAAAAACTTTCTAAAAGTAAAAAAAAAAAAAAAATCTCCTTAACAAGAGAATAAACTGTTTGAGACTCTCAAATCGAGTCGACCAAATTAAAGCTCCCTGATAAGAGCAAAAAAACTTTCTAAAAGTAAAAAAAAAAAAAGTCTCCTTAACAAGAGAATAAACTGTTTGAGACTCTCAAATCGAGTCGACCAAACTAAAGCTCCCTGATAAGAGCAAAAAAACTTTCTAAAAGTCCAAAAAAAAAAATCTCCTTAACAAGAGAATAAACTGTTCGAGACTCTAAATTCAGGTCATTCAAATCAAAGCTCCTTGATGCACGAGCTTAAAACTGCATATCACAAATCAAGTTTTGTTCCTCTTGAACTACATTATGACTTGATCATCTTTGAGGTATGTAGGCAACTTGGAAATTTTCTAAGTACACTCATTAACTTAACGAGTTATCGAAAAAAAAAAAACTGCTGAAATCAGGAACCTTCATCATTTTTTAGCCGGATTAATTAATTTGGTTTTGGTTACCCAAGATTGAAAAAAATGGAGAGGCCCGACACAATTAAAGCAAAAGGGCCATTTATTTTATCTTTTCCAACAATTGATAACATTGGGCCGCTTTTCACTAAATAAGATATCTATTGGGCCTGCATTGATTAGTCTAATAAATGAGACCAAATATCCCAAGCAAGAGTTCATTTTGTTGCTCCCTAACATACGCATAAGGATTGCATACGCAACAGATATCGAAAAAGTCAGTCTCAGGCGCGCGATTTTTCGCCACGCGCGCCGTGTTGAATTCCAACATGCCGACACAGTCTCCCGTCGGAGAGAAAGTATATGCCTATCTCACCGAAGCAACGCCGCCTGAAATCCCCTGCCCGACGCCAAGAGGCAGCCTTTGTCTAATAAATTCCCACACACACAAACTGCTCGATGAAAGACCTGAGTTATGTCACGATTTTCTTGAATAAATTGTGCCGCTGAGCAGACCGTGGAGCACTGTGATAGACCTTTTTGAAGATGCTGCCGAAGATTGATCTTTGAGAAGAAGTCCTTTGAGCCGCGCCATTGAGACGAGCCGATCCTTTGATTATGGAGAGACCACTGTATTCTTCTTCAAATTTCACCACTGAAATTGATAAGAAGTACGAGTCGATCCTCTAAGAAGAAGTCCCTTGTTGTGAGAATGAAAGAACAAGCATGCCCCTTTTATAGGATGGTTTGGGTGGAATTTACAAGGAAAATTTTAAAGATTGAACTTAAATTCCCGTAAAAAAATGGGATTGATTGTTAGTGAATTGCGAAGAAGGCAAGAAATGAATTGATTTCCTAAAATCAGTAAGGAATCAATCACAGCTGGTCAACTTCTTGGGCTGAATGTTAGAAAAAGGCTTTGGGCCCAACTTAGAAGGAATATGGATAAAAAAAGAAAAAAAAGCGTCTCTCTCTACCCAGAAAATGTTGTAGGCTTCCACCACCCACCTAGAAGAACAAATTTCATGGGTCAAATAAAAAAAATTGGAAAAAAAAAAAAGGATTGAACTTTTAGTTCAACAAATTTCGTGCTCCATTCACTCCAAGACATAAATCGTCCTTGAACAAAGCACGAGGGGACATTTGTAAGCACATTAAAATTGCTCCCAATCAAATGGCGACACGTGGACAAAGATATATTAAAATAAAATTAATTTACTATTTAAAATTTGGGAATTTAATTTTATTAATTCTCTAATTAAATAGTTAGATTAGTGATATTTAATATACACGATACAAATCGGTCAAATTATACGAGTATCGAAATACTCGTAATTGGTAAGAATAAGTTTGATTTACCGTACATGGAGGAAATCAAATCACATCTCTTCAAAAAGGGAAGAGAATTAAATTAAAACCAATCAAGCCAATCAAATCGGCATCGGCCAATAAGAAGGCGCCACGTGACATGGTAAGGTGGGAAAGTCTTCACTCCCCCACCCTATAAATAGGGTCCTCCCTCGTTCATTTGAGAGGACGAAAACAAAAAAGCATTTCAAGACTCTAGAATTCTCTGCAGAGATTCAAGGCGTTCTTGAGCATTCGAAGGAGCTTCAAAGGCGTTCTTCACCCAAATCATCTGAGGACGACGTTCGATCCGAAATTAAGGTGTTAAACCCCTCACATCGACGTTCTTCTCAAAGGTGTTCTTCGCAGACTCATTGAAGATTCAAAGGTGTTCTTCGCGGACTCTTGAAGTTTCGAAGACGTTCTTCATTGGCTCTTGAAGATTCAAAGGCGTTCTTCATCGCATTCGAAGGAGTTTGTCCAAAACTCCCCAAATCAGCGTTTAATCCAAAATAAGACGTCAAGTCCTTGGATTAACGTTACAAATCATCAAATTCAATCGTGGTCCAAATCAAAGCGAGGATCACGCCTAAAAAAAAAACCGTTCAAGTCAAAGTCAAGATTCGAAGAGAAGAATCAGAGGAATTAAATTAGAGATTGTAACCCCCAAAATTTCTCGGTTTAATCCGACAAAATAAAATTGTATTGCATTTTCGTGTTATTATATTAATTTCACGAAATTTGTTGTTACACTGTGCACGAAGTCTCTTCTCCCTTGCGCACATAGGATAGTTAACCAGACTAGGAAATCTGTGTATGGGAGGGGTCTGAGTAAGTGAAGTCCTTATCTCAGTTGTCGAAGTGTCGACTAGTGAAGTTCCCATAACAGACGGGTTCGGCGGTTCAACATTTTCTGTTGAGGGTAGGGTAATTTGTGGGGTGGTTTCTGTTGGTTTGGGTGGGATTTGAACAAGAATATCTGATGATGGAGTATCATCAGAGTGGACAAATACTGGGGCATCTTGAGTCAGTAAAGAACTCAAGTGCTGAACAAATATTGGTGTGGTTGAGGGAATTGATCTGGCACGAGAACGTTGAGTTCTTGCCTTCTTTCTGATCTGAACAGATAGGGGAGAAATAGACGGAATGGAAGTAGAAGAACTAACCATTCGTGCCCTCTTGGCAGGTGAAGATGATGTTTCAGCCACCAGACGAGTAGGAGGTGGAGGACCAGACAAGTCGCCTCGGGGTATTTGACTTATACGGAGCTGGTACGCCTCTTCTGATTCTCTAGCAATGTCATCAGAAGACTCGTCTGATTCTGTTTCTTCAGAATCATCTTCAGGCTCAATCATAGCCTCATCCGAAACATACTGAACTAGTCTACCACTAGTTCCAGTCTCCTCTTCTTCTTCCTCTCCACCAGACGACTCGGCCTCTATCATGGCATCTCGGGGATTTATTCTGATCTCCTTCTTCTTTTCTTCCAGACGGCCTTGAGTCTGTCTGTCTATAGCATCCTTCCTCAAATAAAACTTAAGGACATGAAATGGCTTGCCCTTACTCCAAGTCTTCTTTGCTGGTAACAAGTAGGGTAAAAGTACACTTAACTTGTTCCCAAAACTCACTGTGGCAGACACATTCCACTCACCAGCATCAGCACCGACCTTGACATATTTCGAGAAATACATCAATCTCTCCAAGAACAACTTCTGCCAATTTCCTTATGTTATACCGTCATAGATTGCGGCCATAACCCGATCTTTCTGTAAGGTGTTGGGATATAAATTCATCCTAAGCCCCACTTGATGTTAGAATAGTTTTGATGGCCAAAACACTTAGAGTTTATAAATGTAATAGGATCACCTGACTTTGTATAGAACAACTTATACTAGTCTTGTGTGATCAACTGCATTGATATCAGCTGATCAGCACAGTCCTGGCTTACATGCCTATCCTCAAGATGAGAAGAGTAGAAGACATGAAGACTAGAAGATCCTTGAAGACCAGACAAGTAAGGTGCTTGTATACCTACTTATCTGATGGAGTCCAAGATTGAAGATAATCTAAGAGTGCATGAAAGATTTGCCAGATCAGAAGAGTGTTACTCGACTGATATCAGAAGACAGAAGACCTCGACCAGACGAGTAGTCAGAAGACTAGTAGAGCAGATCAGAAGACTATGTGCTCATCCAGGACTCGGCTGATTCCAAAGTCATCTTGCAATTCAAATGAAGAACTACCTTATTTAGAAGATTGACATGATCCCAGGATTGAAGCAATCAAGCGGCTGGAATCAAGGAATCAAGCCAATATGGAAAGATTGCCCCAACGGCTAGTCAACTCCAACGGCTAGTTGCAAGCAATCACCATTATAAATACAAGAGGATGAGAAATCACAAACAAGAAGTTACAACGAGAGAATTCAACAAGCTAAGCAAGCAATCAAGCAAAAAGCCATACTGTTTTAAGAGTTCTCCAAGAGCCAGAATCCATAAGAACATCCCTAGCTCTTAAGTGATTTCTATCCAACCCAAGAACCTGAATCCTATTCATATTGTATATCCATTGATTTAGGCATAGTGGTTAAGCAAATTATAAGCTTGAACCATTAGTTGGAAACATTCAAAAACCCCAAACCCTCACCGAAAGGTTAAAGTTTTTGAGCCCCTGCAAAGTGCAAGTGCTTACAATCACTTGTGGAGACCGTAGCAGTTAGGACTGCTCAGATCTCAAAGTCCTACCCTTGGGACTATAAAGGACAAGCCCTTGTAATTTTTGGTAAATTAAAGGGATTAAACATCACGTTAGGACGTGAGAGTGGACGTAGGAACGTATATACGAACCACTATAAACCTGGTGTTATTTACTTTCTGCACTTTACTTTATTGTCTTTCCATATATTTTTCAACTGTCTTCAAATCAAGGCCATAACTTTCAAACCAGCATCAGCTGAGTATTTTCTTTAAGTAAACAAGTTAGCACTTTCAAAAGAAACTAAAAGAACGAGTCTAAACAAGGCCTACCATAATTCCGCATATAATCTCTTCATTCAGATCACTATAGTCATCTGGACCAGCAGACTTGTAGTCCAGATTGACATAGCAATCAGAAGAGGTTCCCAACTCTCTTAAAAAAGTTTTAAAGTCTATTCACCCCCCCCTCTAGACTTTAATCCCATTCACTGCTCGTTCAGGGACCAACAAGTGGTATCAGAGCAGTGGTTCTAACAGACTACTGTCTCTAGATTATCAAAAGACTTGAGGGAGTCTTTTTGTAGTCCTCTTGAACAGATCTATTCTTTTGAAAAACTTGTCTT
This sequence comes from Galeopsis tetrahit, assembly GCA_963675135.1. Taxonomy (NCBI): domain Eukaryota; kingdom Viridiplantae; phylum Streptophyta; class Magnoliopsida; order Lamiales; family Lamiaceae; genus Galeopsis; species Galeopsis tetrahit. The sequence goes on from OY776132.1 coordinate 61,345,416, forward strand.
TGAAAACTCATACAACATGAGTGCTATAATACGTAAGTTGCCTAAGTTTTCAGTGGAGGATTATGATTACTGGAAGATCAGGATGAGGAAGAATCTCACATCAGTCCACTACAAGATGTGGTCAGTAATCACAGAAGGCCCAATCACCATCATGACAGTCAACACTGCAAATGGTGACCCAGAAGTTCCAGTTGGAGAGCTTGTTCCCAAACCAATGAAGGACCTCACACCTGAAGAAATGAAGCAATCAAATCTTGACAGCATTGCTCAAGATTACATCATGCAAACTCTTCCAAATGAGTACATTGCAAAAGTAATCCACTGTGAGTCAGCAAGAGATATGTGGGATGCTTTGGCACTTCTCTATGAAGGAACTGAGCTGATCAAGGAGAGCAAATTGTCAACAGCAGTCAAGAAGTTCGAACACTTCAAGATGCAACCAGAAGAGTCTATTGATCAGCTAGACAATAGATTTACCAAGATCATCAATGAGATAGAATCTCTGGGCAAGAAATATACAAATAGAGAGAAAAAATCTAAAGATCTTAGACTCTCTAACCAAGAAATGGAGACTCAAGAAGACCATCATCAAAGATACTCAAGATATCAAGAAGTGGTCTGCACAAACTCTATTTCAGAACCTAAAAGCTGATGAATATGATCTTGAAAGAGAAGAAAACTCAGGAAGTGATGAGCCAACTGCAACCCCATCTACCTCCAAGACTGTAGCCTTCAAGGCAGCCAATACAAAAGCTGCAAGTACCTCATCTGGCAAGACTTCACTGAAAACAGAAGACTTTGAAGGATCAGACATGAGTCTGAAAGAGCAAATGGCCCTTATGATCAAGAGATTCGAAAGGATGAACACTCTCAACAGCAAATATAGAAAATTCTACAGGAATTATAAAGATAGGAGAGCTGGTTCATCTTCTAGAGAATCAAGAGAAAGAACACCAGAAAGATATCCTAGAAAGGATGTAGAGTCATCTGACAGCCGAGGATCCAGAAGAAGAGATGCCACTCCTCCAAGAAAAGGCAATTCAAATCAAAAGCCTGGATCATGCTTCAACTGTCACAAACCAGGACATTATGTCTATGAATGTCCAGAGCTAAATTTGGATGACAAAGAAGAAAGAAGGCCAAGAAGAGACAGAAGAAATTCAGACAAGCAAGCAATGGTGACTGAAGAATCTGAATATCAAAGTGATGAACTTCCTACATCACCAGACTGTCAAATCTTCTCAGATGATTCATATGATCTAGCTATGATGGCCATAGGTGAAAATGAGGAAAGGAGGGACCTATATAGAAGAGGAGGTCTAGCAGGAGAAACATGGTACATAGATAGTGGATGCTCAACTCATATGACTGGAACCAAAGCCCTGCTGACCAACTATACAGAAAAGAAAGGTCCAAAAGTCTTCTTTGGTGATAACGCGCACGGTAACACAAAAGGATATGGCACCCTTAAAAATGGTGACATTGAGGTACATGATGTATCATATGTAGAAGGTTTAAAGTTTAATTTATTATCTGTTTCTCATTTTTGTGACACTGGTTACTCAGTAAAATTCTCTAAAGATGAGTGTCTCATAAGTGATAAAAGAACAAAACAAAACCTTCTAACAGGATCTAGAAAGGGAAGTATGTATCTTGCAAATTGGAACAGCTGTCCTAAGGATACATGTCTGCTTGTGAAGAGCCCTAAAGATGTCAGCTGGCTATGGCACAAACGTCTTAGTCATCTGAACTTTAAGACTATGAACAAGCTAGCAAGGGAATCCTTAGTTGATGGTCTGCCTAATGAACTCTACTGTAAAGATCAGGTATGTGATGCATGTCAACAAGGAAAGTAAACAAAGGTCTCCTTCAAGACCAAGAAGACAGCATCAACCAGCAGAGTTCTTGAATTGCTTCACATGGATCTCTTTGGACCAATCACTCCAACCACACTAACAGGGAGAAAGTACACTCTTATTGTTGTAGATGACTACTCCAAGTTTACTTGGGTTATCTTCTTATACAAGAAGAGTGAAACTCAGCAGAAGCTCCCTGAACTATTGAAGAGGATCCAAGTAGAGAAAGGAGAACTAATTGTGAAAATTAGAAGTGACAAAGGCACTGAATTTATTAACTCTTATATTATTGCTTATTGTACTTCTAATGGTATTCAGCATGAGACAAGTGCAGCAAGAACTCCACAACAGAATGGTGTAGCTGAAAGAAGAGTCAGAACACTCAAAGAAGCTGCAAGAACACTCCTTGCTGAATTTTCCACTCCTAAGAAGCTATGGGCAGAAGCTATCAACACAGCTTGTCACACTCAAAATAGGTCAGGTATTCACAAAATTCATGAGAAAACCCCATATGAACTGTGGAAAGGAAGAAAACCTAGAATATCTTACTTTCATATATTTGGTTGTAAGTGTTTCATTCACAACAATGGGAAGAGTAAGTTGAATGCTTTTGATGCCAAAGCAGATGAGGGGATATTCTTGGGATACTCCTCTACTAGCAAAACATTTAGAGTACTCAACAAACGAACCCTTCTTGTGGAAGAAACACCTCATGTTGTTTTTGATGAATCTTGTGAAAAGAGTGCAGTACAAACAGACCCAGCTGCAGATCAGATGAGACAGCTAGTGATCAAGTCCAGACCAGATGAGTTTATTGAAGTCAATGAACCATTCCCTGAAGAACCAGAGGAGGATAAGCCACACAGACCAGTCACTAGATCTCAAACCCAAGCTGAGCAAGCTGACCAGAATCAAGATGCAACAATCCCAAATGCAAGGGGGAATGATCTCTTTGACACACAAGATACAGATGATGATCGACCAAATCAAGTCAACCCTCCTGATGGCACAAGAACAGATGAGAATCCAAGCTCATCTAATGCAGACACACCTGTGAGGCATACATGGAGAAACAACCATCCATCAAACCTCATCTTAGGAGGAGCAGACTCAGGTGTCAAGACCAGAAGACAACTGAATCAGAACCCCCAATCATCTATGTTCTGCTGGTGTGCTTTTTTGTCCAACATTGAACCAGCTGACATAGAAGAAGCATTGACTGATAGCAATTGGATCACTGCTATGCAAGAAGAACTAAACCAATTCGAAAGAAATGAAGTATGGGAATTGGTAGATCGTCCTGAAAACCACAATGTAGAAGGAACAAAGTGGGTATTCAAGAATAAGAAGGACGAAAATGATGTGATAACTAGAAATAATGCAAGGCTAGTTGCAAAAGGATACTCACAATCTGAAGGGATTGACTATGATGAAACCTTTGCTCAAGTAGCCAGATTAGAAGCCATTCTACTGTTTCTAGCTTATGCATCATATATGGGCTTCAAAGTATACCAAATGGATGTCAAGAGTGCTTTTCTGAATGGTATTCTGGTAGAAGAAATGTATGTAGAGCAGCCTCCAGGATTTGAAAAAGGAGATCAAGTATATCGTCTGAAGAAGGCTCTCTATGGTCTAAAGCAAGCCCCTAGAGCTTGGTATGACACATTGTCACAATTCCTACTTGACAATGGTTACACAAAAGGCAAAGTTGACAGAACACTTTTTTAGAATACAAGAAGGAGAAGACATTCTAATGGTGCAAATATATGTAGATGACATTATATACGGATCACCCAATCAAGATATGTGCAAGAAGTTCTCTAAACTTATGCAAGGAAAATTCGAAATGAGCACGATGGGTGAGATGAATTACTTCCTAGGACTCCAAGTCAAGCAGAGTCCAGAAGGGATTTTCATCAATCAGTCCAAGTATACCAAGAGCCTATTAGAAAGATTCAAAACTCTACAAAGCAAGACTGCAAGGATTCCAATGATGACATCTTTCAAAATGGAACCAGATGAGTCTGGAAAGGCAGTCGATCAAGCAGAATATAGAACACTTATTGGATCTCTACTATATCTTACAGCCAGCAGACCAGACATAACATTTGCTGTAGGAGTATGTGCTAGGTTTCAAGCAAACCCAAAGCAAAGTCATCTAGAAGCAGCAAGGAAGATTCTCAAGTACCTAAAAGGAACAGTCAATCTAGGACTATGGTACCCTGCTGATGACAATCTAGAATTGAGTGGATACTCTGACTCAGACTATGGTGGATGTAGAATTGATAGGAAATCCACATCTGGAACCTGTCAATTCCTAGGCAACAAGTTGATATCATGGTTCTCAAAGAAGCAAACTTCAGTTGCAACCTCCACCACTGAGGCAGAATATATGGCAGCTGGAAGTTGTTGTAGTCAGCTGCTCTGGCTAGTTCAACAACTCAAGGATTACAATGTAGAGGCAAGAGAAGTCCCTATCTATTGTGATAGCAGCAGTTCCATTGCCATCACTCAAAATCCAGTCCTCCACACAAGGTGCAAATATGTCGACATTCGACACCACTTCATAAGAGACCACCTTGAAAAGAAGGACATCAAGATGGAGAAAATTCACACAAATATCCAAAGAGCAGACATCTTGACTAAGCCCCTAGCTGAAGAAAGGTTCAAGACCCTATCCTACAGCTTAGGACTCCTGGATCCAAGCACATGAAGAGCAAAGATCAGCTGAAGACCTCAGCTGATACAATTGCAACAGACTAGGAGGATCAGATGAGGTGAATAAACACCCTCATCACCAGGTAAGTACTTTCCAAATGAAGACAAATAAAGCTGAGGGAAAACATAGAGTCATTTAATCAAGGGGGAATCAATGATACCTTAAGAATCCTTGATGAAATACTCTACAATCTGCATTGCATAATATATATATATATATACATATTCAGAAGACATGAACAAAGTTAATTGGTATCTATACTTAAGCAATGTATACATATGTATAATAATACAATATTCTTCATAAAATACTTTATCATTATACATGCATACAGTATACTAGTGAGTCATACTTGGTTGGATTAATACACCATCCTCACCGACTCAACAGTATGCATGCACTGTACGGATTCCAAATAACTCTTGCTCAAAATCTATAATTTCTGCATTCCATAAGATAGAGTCTGAATCTCTTTAAATGTGAACCCTTAGATCAAGAATCTCATTGTTGATCTTAAGAAATAGCTTTTCAGAAATTCAGACCTATCAACTCTATAGTTTTGTCATCTTTCTCTCCACTACCTCATTTCTACCCCTATAAAAGGAGGAAGTTATGGGAACATCTAAGAACACAAATCACTAACTATTATTCTTGTTTCAGGTATGGAGATAATCGAAAGAAGAGATGGAATGGAGATCATCCCTCAACCAAGGTCTTGGGTGAAGGAGATGAAGATTTGTCCTGAAGACGGAGATGATGCAGATCAGCATACTTGGCTTACCCCACATAAGTATGCCTATGAAAACTAAAGGAAAGAGAGACGTTCTTGTTGAAAACTAAAGGAAGGAGAGATGCAGAGGACAAAGTAGCAAGCAAGCAGAGCTTCTTCTCCAGGGGGAAGTTCTACATGGAGAGCTTGTTATCAAAGGCCACTTTGTCAAAACAAATCAAGAAGACCAAGTACCTGCCTTTCTCTTCACACTCCATTGAAGCACCTTCCAATCTTCTCTCTCTTACAAGAGAAGCGAATAAATTCAACAAGGACACATTAGATGCTACAACCCATCTGATGGTGAGGATCATCCGATGGTGAGGGCAACTTGAACCAGTGGGATACCATCTAGGCCAAACCATCTACATATTGATTTGATGGTCCCACATGGTTCAAAGGTAGAGCTGGAAGATCCATCAAACCAGGTTGGATCATCGCGCACAGAAGATTTACTCAGAAAACTCCAATCCTCTACTCAGCTGATCAGAAGACCAACTCAGCTGACCAGAAGACTTTCAAGAAAATCAGCAGACCTTTTGAAGAAATCAGAAGACCTCACTCTGCTGATCAGATCACTCTATTTCTGAGCATAATGACTATCTTTGATCATGTAATTCATTCTAGATTTATTTCTAAATGTAATTAAGGAAATTGGCCTATATAAGGAATGAAATTCACTTATAGAAAACGGCCTTGATGATCAATTCTTGCTAAAATTTAGTCACAAAGACTATTTTTGGTAATGATGTCATTAGTACTCAATTACTGTTTTGCCAACGAATCATCAATTGACACATGGCAAATTCAGCCGGCAAAATTAAAGGAATGAGCCGAAATCAAAGAAGGAAATCTTGGGTTCTACTCCACAATTAAATCAAATCTGACCGTTGGATTGTACAATTCTCAAGTTTTGCTGGAGTATATATACAAACCCTTAAACCTCTCCCCAAACCCTTTCGCTCACAATACTCAATTGCTCTCAAATCACTCGCATCTTGAATATTTTCCTAAGCATTCCAAACCTAAAACTCAACATCCGGAATGGAGATCATTGAAATTTACGACGAGAAGACCAAGAGCACCGGCACTCTAGATGCAACAAAGTGGTCTAGGGAAGGAAAGATTTTCACTGAGAATGCTCTGTTTTTCAAGGGCAAACATACACCTGCGAACAAGGAGATCCTTCTTCGCTGCATCAACCTCAACCTTCGTGATTTTCTGGAAGCAGCACCAACAAATGTCTATGAACAAGATGTGCTGACTTTCTACTCAAACGCTGTGATGAAGGGATCTCATGTTGAAAGTGTCATGGGTGGACACAAAGTTAAGATCTCAAGAGAGATCCTTCAGGAATTGTTCGGATTATCAAGGGGGGAGATAAACATCTCTAACTACATTATGGGAAGAGAAAAAGAGTATATGGAGATGTTTACTAGTGGAAGAGTCAAAGCTGCTAATGCCTCTGGACTTAAGAAGTCACAACTTGACCCTAAGTTTCAAACCTTGATGGACATTGCAGGCAAGATGTTGCTTGGTAACACTTTTAGTCATGATGCTATTACCACTTTGAAGGTCAGAGTTATGGCTGCAATCTGGGATCAGATTGATGGAGATTGGCAAGGGCTATTCTTGGATAGGATTGCTCTTGAGGCCAAGAAGGTTACCTTGGACCTCCAATCAAGAGAATGGAAGGTGACATCAACAGTCAGCTTTGTCAACAAGCTGAGTATTATCCTTCCAGAAGTACTCCCAAAGAAGTACAAGATGGGTCCTCATAAGACCTTCCACACCTCCAAATATTACTTGAGAAAGGAAGCTCTTATTGAGGCAGCAAGGCTGAAAGAAGAGAAGAGGAAGATGTTGGCTGAAGCATCCTCTAAAGATGTTGTTGAGAAGGCAGAAGAGTCTGTTCATGACTCTGCTGAAGAAGAAGAGGAGTCTTCCAAAGAAGCGGCTCAAAAGAAGGCTGCTAAGGATGATGATGATGACAATCAAACCTTAGCACAAAGAAGAATTCTAATCAGATCAGGGCTCATCTCCCCATCTGATTCAAATGCCACTCCCACTGCCTCTCCTTTGAAGAAGGCAGGTACTTCTAATCCCTCTCTCACTATTACTCCTTCTAAGCTGTCAAAGGGTCAGAAGAGAAAAAAGAACACTTCTTCTTTCACCAAAAAGACAAAGAAATCCAGGCTCCCTACTCCGATGAGCATAGCCCCTATTTCATCCTTCAACCCTTCTGAAGATTCCAACCCATCTGAACCCTCAAACACTGATACCCAAATCCCTGCTGATACTCACACAGCAGAGGAACAAGCCCAGCCTCAAACAACTCTTGAGCCACAATTGCATACCCCTGTTGATGTACAAACAGCAGATGACCAAACTCAGACCACCTCTACACCCCCTGCTGATGATCAAAATCAAATCTCTTCTCAATCCCCTGCTGATACTCAAACAACAGATGACCAAGATCATCGAGCCCAACCATCTACTGATCTTCAAGTAGAACAGGAACCAGACCAGCAGACTCAAAGCCCTGCTGATGCTCACCCAACTGAAGATCAACCTCACACTCTTACCCAACCTGAAAATATCACTTCCCAAATCCCTGCTGATACTCACACAGTAGAGGAAAATGTCCCAACCACTCAATCTCCTATCCTCACTGCCCCATCTGCACAAGAAGACTTGGCACCAGCAGACCTGGCTCAAGGTGGCCCTTCTCAGCCTCAGTACAGCATGGTGCACTATCCTATGTGCACAAGAGAGAAGATAATGAGGATGAAGATAGCCAACCTGCTCAAGTCTACTATTCCTGGTATTGATGAGGAATCAGTTCAATTTGAGCAAGTACTAAGAGTCTGTACTTGGATTGAGCTCAGAAGAGATGATGTGGATGACCTTCTCGAGGTCATGGAAGGAATGGGAGGAAAGGAAAATTCCCTCGACTGGGAAATGGAGCAAAAGGAAGTTGCTCAGGTTCAATCTTTTGCTCAGCTACTGCCAGCAGAGGCTCTTACCGCAGTATGTAACAGGATTCTAGGAATCCCCACTGATGATATCTCTGTCCCAGAAGGCTCATCAGATCAGCAGATATCTGACAAAGCAAAGGTGGATAACTCAGCTGCACCAACCTTGGCAGAAGACTCAGCTGTACCAGCCTTGGTGGAAGACTCAGCTGCAACAGCCCCTGCAGAAGACTCAGCTGAGCCAGCTGACAAAGTGGAGATTGAAAGAGAAGTAGTCAGAATCCCAGCACACTTCAAGCCTTCAAGCAATCTGGCTCACTTCATTGATCAACCAGAGGATACAGGCAGAAGGATCATGACCCAACTGACTAAGGCCACTACCTGCTTCCTCAATGAAGATTATCTATCAGCTGAAGAAAGAGGCAAAGCACTGATAGTTCATCCAAAACCTCAAGGTACTGCCTCCACCTCTACCCCATCTGTTGACTATACAGCAGACATCTGCTCACAGGTCAAAGCTGCAATAGATTTGCACTTTGAGAAAGGTTTAGGCCTACAGCTTGGAAGATATGTTGAAAAAGCTGTTAAGGAGCAGAGGACTCATCTTCACGACCAGATTATTGACATAGAAGATAAGTTTGGAGAGTCACTACACCATCAGATAGGTGAATACTTAAGCACCATTCAGAAGAGAGCAGGTGACACCTCCAACATGTTTGCTGATCTCTACACTAATGAGATTACCCGCATGGAGACCACTTACAAGACAAGAATTGAGGATGCTGAAGCAAGAGCCACTGAAGGTCAAGCTCTTCTCAAATCAGCTGCAGAGGAGAATGAGAAGTTGCAGACTCAGCTGAAGGAGACAGCAGCCAAATTGGAAGCACTTTCAACTAGACTAGAAGCTGCCTCCTCCTCCAACTCTCATGCTCAAGTCCTAGAGCACAGCATTACTCATCTGACCCAAGTTGGCAAAGTCAATGCCATGGCTCTGAAGCAGACTCTGAAAGTGAAAATTCTGAACGCCATGAAGCCCTTTGCTGCTGCACTTGCTGAAGCCAAAAAGGGGGAAGATGTATTGATAAAGGCTCTTGAGAAGTCTACTGCACAGCAAGCTGTAATGGTAGTATCTCAAGATGAGTTGAATGAAACCTTGGGTGGTTTAAAAAGCAAAATCAAGAACAGACAAGGTAAAGGCAAAGAAATTGCTCATGAAGAAACCCAAGCTCCTGCCAAGAGTCTATAGATCACTGCCTCTGTAGAACAAGTTCCTGAGAAGAGGATGACAAGGAAAAGAAAGGCAGATGAGCAAGCTCAGTCAAGCAAGAAGTCAGCTCCAGCAGAGCCTACTGCAGAAGAGAAATAGGCTTTAGAGCTGAAGAAAAGGAAGTTGCTTGAAGCTCAAGAGCTTAAGCAGAAGAAGCTAAATGATGCGAAGGCACTCAAAGCCAAATTTGATAGGAAGGTGGCCAAACTCAGGAAAGCTCTCAAGGATAAAGCCATGAAAGAAAATGTCCTAGTGTTTGATAGCACCCCACCTATGTGGATTATTTAGCCCTTCAAGATGAGCTACCAAGATGGTATCCCCTGAAGAAGAAGTGGCAAATTCAACACCACATAGTAAGGAAATTTGGTCCTCTTACCACTTATGAAGAAGAATTTCTTCAATTCTCCCAGTTCATGACCTTTGAAGATCCAGAGTTCTGGAAAGAAATAGTCAAGACAGCCAAAGAACTTGACAACTGCAGAATCCTAACACCTAAAGAACCTAGATGGGAGGCACCCACTCTGGGCTCTGGAAGAACAGACAAGATAGAAGTGAAGAGGATTCTAGAAAAGATCTACGAAGAGGAGAATGTTACAGACCTGCAACACATGGAAGATGTTCGAGTTCGTCTGTACCTTGCTTTCCGTATCTGAAGATCAGAAGACCTGATGAAGACTACTTTAGAAGTATAAAGAAACTATCACTTGTAATCTATAAAAGCTCCACATATATTCAAGTTCTAGTTCTTTTTGCTTACAAGACAAACTCTCATTGTCTTCATCAGATACTTCAGTGTTAAGAATGTTATAAACTCTTATCTTATTTATTAAGAGCATTTTGTTGGTCCCTGAGACGAGTGTAAGATCAGCTGACTTGATGTCTGCTGATTGTGTGGAAAATAAACTAACTCTTCAAAGTAACTAGTCCGTTGATTTCACTATGGGCCTAGGACTAGTTAGTCGACTGATTAATTACTTATCGGAGTTAAGTGCGGAATTGTAGTGTGCCCATAAATATTATACTCGTCTATTATTTAAATACAGTGTGTAAAACAAGTTTATGCACAAATATGTATGAAAAGACTTGAAATGTAAAGTGCAGAAATGTAAATAACACATTAATTTATAGTGGTTCGGATATACGTTCCTACGTCCACTCTCACGTCCACACGTGATGTTTAATCCCTTTAATTTACCCAAAATTACTAGGGCCTTGTCCTTTATAGTCCCAAGGGTAGGACTTTGAGATCTGAGCGGTCCTAACGGCTACGGTCTCCACAAGTGATTGTAAGCACTTGCACTTCCCCCACAAGTGATTGTAAGCACTTGCACTTGAACTCCACAAGTGATTATAGAGCACTTGGACTCTTTACAGTGATAAACACTCAACTTGACTTCTAAGGTTTTATGGTAGAAGGTGGGTTTTGTGTATATGAACTAGGTGAGAATTTCCCTTACAATCTGTTTTAGCCTCATGCTAGGATTGGGAAATTCTCTCTAAGCTATGGATATATATGAGTGGTTGCACTGGCTTAGATGGTATGAGTTCACTCACTGGGGATGAGGTGATGCGTGTTAATCTTCATGAATGATCTTCTTGAGCTCTTCTTATTTCTGGACTTTAAGCACTTTGCTCGACCTCTGCATCTCACACCTCTTCACTTTCCCAATGATGTATGGACTCATTTATATAGTGTTGATGTTTGAATGTTACCGTTGGATGATAGCAATTCAAATCTCCACTAATTCGGGAATTGCCAATCTCTTGATTTGATATGATTGAATATTACCATTGTCATGTAATTTCAATCATATCTTTGACTTTCCTTTCTTGTGCGTATCTTGTCAATCGTTGACTTCAACTCTGATTGGCCTTCCTTTAATTGAGTAAGAAGACTTCTACTCTGCTGGTAAGAAGACTTCACTCTGCTGGTAAGAAGACTTCTACTCTGCTGTCTTTACTCAGCTGTTTCTTCTCAGCTGCTGTCTTTACTCTGCTGTCTTTACTCAGCTGGCTTTACACAGCTGCTGTTTCTTCTCAGCTGCTGTCTTTACTCTGCTGTCTTTACTCAGCTGGTTGTAAGATGACTTCTACTCAGCTGATGTAAGACGACTTCTACTCAGGTGATGTAAGATGACTTCTGGTCTTGGTCTTCTCTTCTCTTCTTGAGCATTTGACAAGTCTTCTCTTCTAACCAGAGTCCTATCTATTACAAGATGTATAATAAAGTTGTCTATACAATACAACTTATCCTATTACATGTTTGATTTGGTTTATCAAAACTAAACTAAGGATATTCATATCCCAACACATTTATCAAGTATAGTTTTGGCTTCATCAAAAAGGGGGAAATTGTTGGGATATAAATTCATCCTAAGCCCCACTTGATGTTAGAATAGTTTTGATGGCCAAAACACTTAGAGTTTATAAATGTAATAGGATCAGCTGACTTTGTATAGAACAACTTAGACTAGTCTTGTGTGATCAACTGCATTGATATCAGCTGATCAGCACAGTCCTGGCTTACATGCCTATCCTCAAGATGAGAAGAGTAGAAGACATGAAGACTAGAAGATCCTTGAAGACCAGACAAGTAAGGTGCTTGTATACCTACTTATCTGATGGAGTCCAAGATTGAAGATAATCTAAGAGTGCATGAAAGATTTTCCAGATCAGAAGAGTGTTACTCGACTGATATCAGAAGACAGAAGACCTCGACCAGACGAGTAGTCAGAAGACTAGTAGAGCAGATTAGAAGACTATGTGCTCGTCCAGGACTCGGCTGATTCCAAAGTCATCTTGCAATTCAAATGAAGACCTACCTTATTTAGAAGATTGACATGATCCCAGGATTGAAGCAATCAAGCGGCTGGAATCAAGGAATCAAGCCAATATGGAAAGATTGCCCCAACGGCTAGTCAACTCCAACGGCTAGTTGCAAGCAATCACCATTATAAATACAAGAGGATGAGAAATCACAAACAAGAAGTTACAACGAGAGAATTCAACAAGCTAAGCAAGCAATCAAGCAAAAAGCCATACTGTTTTACGAGTTCTCCAAGAGCCAGAATCCATAAGAACATCCCTAGCTCTTAAGTGATTTCTATCCAACCCAAGAACCTGAATCATATTCATATTGTATATCCATTGATTTAGGCATAGTGGTTAAGCAAATTATAAGCTTGAACCATTAGTTGGAAACATTCAAAAACCCCAAACCCTCACCGAAAGGTTAAAGTTTTTGAGCCCCTGCAAAGTGCAAGTGCTTACAATCACTTGTGGAGACCGTAGCAGTTAGGACTGCTCAGATCTCAAAGTCCTACCCTTGGGACTATAAAGGACAAGCCCTTGTAATTTTTGGTAAATTAAAGGGATTAAACATCACGTTAGGACGTGAGAGTGGACGTAGGAACGTATATACGAACTACTATAAACCTGGTGTTATTTACTTTCTGCACTTTACTTTATTGTCTTTCCATATATTTTTCAACTGTCTTCAAATCAAGGCCATAACTTTCAAACCAGCATCAGCTGAGTATTTTCTTTAAGTAAACAAGTTAGCACTTTCAAAAGAAACTAAAAGAACGAGTCTAAACAAGTCCTACCATAATTCCGCATATAATCTCTTCATTCAGATCACTATAGTCATCTGGACCAGCAGACTTGTAGTCCAGATTGACATAGCAATCAGAAGAGGTTCCCAACTCTCTTGAAAAAGTTTTAAAGTCTATTCACCCCTCCCCTCTAGACTTTAATCCCATTCACTGCTCGTTCAGGGACCAACAAGTGGTATCAGAGCAGTGGTTCTAACAGACTACTGTCTCTAGATTATCAGAAGACTTGAGGGAGTCTTTTTGTAGTCCTCTTGAACAGATCTATTCTTTTGAAAAACTTGTATTTGAAAACTCATACAGCATGAGTGCTAACATACGTAAGTTGCCTAAGTTTTCAGTGGAGGATTATGATTACTGGAAGATCAGGATGAGGAAGAATCTCACATCAGTCCACTACAAGATGTGGTCAGTAATCACAGAAGGCCCAATCACCATCATGACAGTCAACACTGCAAATGGTGACCCAGAAGTTCCAGTTGGAGAGCTTGTTCCCAAACCAATGAAGGACCTCACACCTGAAGAAATGAAGCAATCAAATCTTGACAGCATTGCTCAAGATTGCATCATGCAAACTCTTCCAAATGAGTACATTGCAAAAGTAATCCACTGTGAGTCAGCAAGAGATATGTGGGATGCTTTGGCACTTCTCTGTGAGGGAACTGAGCTGATCAAAGAGAGCAAATTGTCAACAGGAGTCAAGAAGTTCGAACACTTCAAGATGCAACCAGAAGAGTCTATTGATCAGCTAGACAATAGATTTACCAAGATCATCAATGAGATAGAATCTCTGGGCAAGAAATATACAAATAGAGAGAAAAAATCTAAAGATCTTAGACTCTCTAACCAAGAAATGGAGACTCAAGAAGACCATCATCAAAGATACTCAAGATATCAAGAAGTGGTCTGCACAAACTCTATTTCAGAACCTAAAAGCTCATGAATATGATCTTGAAAGAGAAGAAAACTCAGGAAGTGATGAGCCAACTGCAACCCCATCTACCTCCAAGACTGTAGCCTTCAAGGCAGCCAATACAAAAGCTGCAAGTACCTCATCTGGCAAGACTTCACTGAAAACAGAAGACTTTGAAGGATCAGACATGAGTCTGAAAGAGCAAATGGCCCTTATGATCAAGAGATTCGAAAGGATGAACACTCTCAACAGCAAATATAGAAAATTCTACAGGAATTATAAAGATAGGAGAGCTGGTTCATCTTCTAGAGAATCAAGAGAAAGAACACCAGAAAGATATCCTAGAAAGGATGTAGAGTCATCTGACAGCCGAGGATCCAGAAGAAGAGATGCCACTCCTCCAAGAAAAGGCAATTCAAATCAAAAGCCTGGATCATGCTTCAACTGTCACAAACCAGGACATTATGTCTATGAATGTCCAGAGCTAAATTTGGATGACAAAGAAGAAAGAAGGCCAAGAAGAGACAGAAGAAATTCAGACAAGCAAGCAATGGTGACTGAAGAATCTGAATATCAAAGTGATGAACTTCCTACATCACCAGACTGTCAAATCTTCTCAGATGATTCATATGATCTAGCTATGATGGCCATAGGTGAAAATGAGGAAAGGAGGGACCTATATAGAAGAGGAGGTCTAGCAGGAGAAACATGGTACATAGATAGTGGATGCTCAACTCATATGACTGGAACCAAAGCCCTGCTGACCAACTATACAGAAAAGAAAGGTCCAAAAGTCTTCTTTGGTGATAACGCGCACGGTAACACAAAAGGATATGGCACCCTTAAAAATGGTGACATTGAGGTACATGATGTATCATATGTAGAAGGTTTAAAGTTTAATTTATTATCTGTTTCTCATTTTTGTGACACTGGTTACTCAGTAAAATTCTCTAAAGATGAGTGTCTCATAAGTGATAAAAGAACAAAACAAAACCTTCTAACAGGATCTAGAAAGGGAAGTATGTATCTTGCAAATTGGAACAGCTGTCCTAAGGATACATGTCTGCTTGTGAAGAGCCCTAAAGATGTCAGCTGGCTATGGCACAAACGTCTTAGTCATCTGAACTTTAAGACTATGAACAAGCTAGCAAGGGAATCCTTAGTTGATGGTCTGCCTAATGAACTCTACTGTAAAGATCAGGTATGTGATGCATGTCAACAAGGAAAGTAAACAAAGGTCTCCTTCAAGACCAAGAAGACAGCATCAACCAGCAGAGTTCTTGAATTGCTTCACATGGATCTCTTTGGACCAATCACTCCAACCACACTAACAGGGAGAAAGTACACTCTTATTGTTGTAGATGACTACTCCAAGTTTACTTGGGTTATCTTCTTATACAAGAAGAGTGAAACTCAGCAGAAGCTCCCTGAACTATTGAAGAGGATCCAAGTAGAGAAAGGAGAACAAATTATGAAAATTAGAAGTGACAAAGGCACTGAATTTATTAACTCTTATATTATTGCTTATTGTACTTCTAATGGTATTCAGCATGAGACAAGTGCAGCAAGAACTCCACAACAGAATGGTGTAGCTGAAAGAAGAGTCAGAACACTCAAAGAAGCTGCAAGAACACTCCTTGCTGAATTTTCCACTCCTAAGAAGCTATGGGCAGAAGCTATCAACACAGCTTGTCACACTCAAAATAGGTCAGGTATTCACAAAATTCATGAGAAAACCCCATATGAACTGTGGAAAGGAAGAAAACCTAGAATATCTTACTTTCATATATTTGGTTGTAAGTGTTTCATTCACAACAATGGGAAGAGTAAGTTGAATGCTTTTGATGCCAAAGCAGATGAGGGGATATTCTTGGGATACTCCTCTACTAGCAAAACATTTAGAGTACTCAACAAACGAACCCTTCTTGTGGAAGAAACACCTCATGTTATTTTTGATGAATCTTGTGAAAAGAGTGCAGTACAAACAGACCCAGCTGCAGATCAGATGAGACAGCTAGTGATCAAGTCCAGACCAGATGAGTTTATTGAAGTCAATGAACCATTCCCTGAAGAACCAGAGGAGGATAAGCCACACAGACCAGTCACTAGATCTCAAACCCAAGCTGAGCAAGCTGACCAGAATCAAGATGCAACAATCCCAAATGCAAGGGGGAATGATCTCTTTGACACACAAGATACAAATGATGATCGACCAAATCAAGTCAACCCTCCTGATGGCACAAGAACAGATGAGAATCCAAGCTCATCTAATGCAGACACACCTGTGAGGCATACATGGAGAAACAACCATCCATCAAACCTCATCTTAGGAGGAGCAGACTCAGGTGTCAAGACCAGAAGACAACTGAATCAGAACCCCCAATCATCTATGTTCTGCTGGTGTGCTTTTTTGTCCAACATTGAACCAGCTGACATAGAAGAAGCATTGACTGATAGCAATTGGATCACTGCTATGCAAGAAGAACTAAACCAATTCGAAAGAAATGAAGTATGGGAATTGGTAGATCGTCCTGAAAACCACAATGTAGAAGGAACAAAGTGGGTATTCAAGAATAAGAAGGACGAAAATGATGTGATAACTAGAAATAATGCAAGGCTAGTTGCAAAAGGATACTCACAATCTGAAGGGATTGACTATGATGAAACCTTTGCTCAAGTAGCCAGATTAGAAGCCATTCGACTGTTTCTAGCTTATGCATCATATATGGGCTTCAAAGTATACCAAATGGATGTCAAGAGTGCTTTTCTGAATGGTATTCTGGTAGAAGAAGTGTATGTAGAGCAGCCTCCAGGATTTGAAAAAGGAGATCAAGTATATCGTCTGAAGAAGGCTCTCTATGGTCTAAAGCAAGCCCCTAGAGCTTGGTATGACACATTGTCACAATTCCTACTTGACAATGGTTACACAAAAGGCAAAGTTGACAGAACACTTTTTAGAATACAAGAAGGAGAAGACATTCTAATGGTGCAAATATATGTAGATGACATTATATACGGATCACCCAATCAAGATATGTGCAAGAAGTTCTCTAAACTTATGCAAGGAAAATTCGAAATGAGCACGATGGGTGAGATGAATTACTTCCTAGGACTCCAAGTCAAGCAGAGTCCAGAAGGGATTTTCATCAATCAGTCCAAGTATACCAAGAGCCTATTAGAAAGATTCAAAACTCTACAAAGCAAGACTGCAAGGATTCCAATGATGACATCTTTCAAAATGGAACCAGATGAGTCTGGAAAGACAGTCGATCAAGCAGAATATAGAACACTTATTGGATCTCTACTATATCTTACAGCCAGCAGACCAGACATAACATTTGCTGTAGGAGTATGTGCTAGGTTTCAAGCAAACCCAAAGCAAAGTCATCTAGAAGCAACAAGGAAGATTCTCAAGTACCTAAAAGGAACAGTCAATCTAGGACTATGGTACCCTGCTGATGACAATCTAGAATTGAGTGGATACTCTGACTCAGACTATGGTGGATGTAGAATTGATAGGAAATCCACATCTGGAACCTGTCAATTCCTAGGCAACAAGTTGATATCATGGTTCTCAAAGAAGCAAACTTCAGTTGCAACCTCCACCACTGAGGCAGAATATATGGCAGCTGGAAGTTGTTGTAGTCAGCTGCTCTGGCTAGTTCAACAACTCAAGGATTACAATGTAGAGGCAAGAGAAGTCCCTATCTATTGTGATAGCAGCAGTTCCATAGCCATCACTCAAAATCCAGTCCTCCACACAAGGTGCAAACATGTCGACATTCGACACCACTTCATAAGAGACCACCTTGAAAAGAAGGACATCAAGATGGAGAAAATTCACACAAATATCCAAAGAGCAGACATCTTGACTAAGCCCCTAGCTGAAGAAAGGTTCAAGACCCTATGCTACAGCTTAGGACTCCTGGATCCAAGCACATGAAGAGCAAAGATCAGCTGAAGACCTCAGCTGATACAATTGCAGCAGACTAGGAGGATCAGATGAGGTGAATAAACACCCTCATCACTAGGTAAGTACTTTCCTGTTGGGAATAAAATGAGTTATGTTTTGATTGAATACCAAAACCCCCTGAGACATGCCTAATTTATGATTGAATATGTTCTAGACATGTTAGAACATATAGTATAAAGGCTAGATGAGGAGCTAATATGTTAGGTAGCTCTTAGATGATTAGATGCACCAATTGAGGGGGAAC
Source organism: Galeopsis tetrahit (assembly GCA_963675135.1). Classification (NCBI taxonomy): domain Eukaryota; kingdom Viridiplantae; phylum Streptophyta; class Magnoliopsida; order Lamiales; family Lamiaceae; genus Galeopsis; species Galeopsis tetrahit. The sequence goes on from OY776132.1 coordinate 61,363,743, forward strand.
ATATGCTTTGAAGTACATCAAGAACAAGTCCCCTCAAGGCTCAAACTCTGGAATCATGATCAAGTCTGCTGAAAGACAAGTATGCTGATCAGGAGAGTTGTCCAGAGGAGTTGTCTCAGCTCAATTAATCAAGATCAAGTGCTCTGAAAGCCTGAGGTCAACTATGCTGAAGAGAAAGAGACAACCACACCCTAAAGATCTTCAAAGAAACAAGCTAAGATGATCTTCAAGAGAAATAAAGGGAAAGAGCCAAGTCATCTGAAGAAGAGCAAGCCAACCTTGCTGATAAGCAAGACTGCTGATAGTGATAAGGAGTGTTGTCCAAATGTTGAGGAATGTTGTCCTATCATTGGAACAACCTTCAGAAGTGATGTCCAAGTTCTAACAAGAGAATCTGAAAGTCAGATATTGGGAAGAGTGCTGCAGAATGAAGACAAAGCTCTTACAGCCGTTTATTTCCCAAATAAGGACATGTCACTATCAAGATTCTGTCTTCAAAGTTGAAGAACTAAAAGAAGACGTTTATGGACATTGGAGGCTGCCTCTCCAACGGGCAAATCCTTCATTTGTCTATAAATACAGAAGTGTGAAGACCATTTGAAAGCATCCAACTAAAATCTCAACACAATCCAACTAAGCTCAAGTTCTTACAAGCTAGAGTGCTTTCAAAGCTTTCAAAGACTATCTTAGTCTTCAAACACTTCATCTAAGCTGAACTTCATTGTACATCCATACATAAGCTTAGAGAGATATCCTATCCTTATACACTGATCTCCATTGTAAAGGATATCTCATTAGTTGGAACCTTACTTCAATCCTCATATCTTTCAAGAGTGAAAGTGAGAAGGTTGTAGTAGTCGAAGTGGTAGGAACTGACTGTTGAGAGAAGAACAGTTCAGTTCTGAGTTGAGAAGAGGGTACTAGGACTCTAGACATCCTAGGGATCAATTCACCAAGAGTGGTGCTCTTGATCAAGTGCACCTTGGCACTATAAAACAAGTTAATTCCAAGAGTGAAGGAATTATCCTGTTAAATCAGGGAAAGTGGATGTAGGAGCTTGAGTCTCCGAACCACTATAAACTCATGTGTTGATTTACATTTCAAGTACTTACAATACATCAACACTGCACACAAAACTGATCTTTCAAGGATAAACATTCAAAGACTGTGCAAAAACCTATTTGGACAAGTTCCCTGAAAAACTGGACTATGTTACATTGACTAAGTGATTTCAGAAATTAAAGGAGTTTAAACTAAAAGGGCCAACCATTATTCCGCACATATAACTCCCCTAGATAGTTATTCAACTAAGTACTCAATAGTACTTAGTAGATTGATTATCTTAGAAGAGTTAATCTTCTTCAGCAGAGTTGTCCAAGACAACCTTGCTGAGCACTGGTTTGATCAAGTTTGAAAAGAATTTGCATACAAGTGTATTCCCCCCCCCCCATACACTTGTTATCTACTCCTTCTAGGACCAACAAGTGGTATCAGAGCAGGGGTTCAAAGACCACTGCTTCTGAAAAGCCATCTTGGTTTTCAAAATCACATATTGGCTGTGGTCACTGAACTGATCTCTCTGAAATCCTTATTGAATATTGACTGACTATTTGTTCTTGAATTATGGCCAACAACAATGCTGCTGTTCCACCTCCTACTATCCAAGGATTGGACAACATGGCCACAAATCCAGTCAACCATATTTCACATCACAAACTGCCCATGTTCTCAATTGATAACTATGATTTCTGGAAAATCAGAATGAGGGCTCATCTTGCATCTCTTCATACTGATATGTTGAGAGTGATCACAAGAGGTCCTTTTGTGTTCACCTTTGTCAATCCCAGAGCCACAGAGGCTCAAAGGGCAGATACAAGAGATGTACTACCCAAAGATGAAGATGACTTCACTACTGATGAAAAGAGGAAGGATAATCTGAATTATCTAGCAATGAACACCCTCTACAAAACAATTCCAGATGCAATTATGGGTAGAGTCTACCACTGCACAACAGCCAAAGAAATTTGGGATACTCTTGCTGAAATGTGTGAGGGTACTGAAAAGATCAAGGAGAATAAGCTCCAAGTTGCTGTGCAGAAATTTGAACAGTTTGCAATGGAGTCTGAGGAATCCATTGATAAGTTTGCTGGTAGATTCACTGATGTGATGAATGAAATCAACTCACTGGGCAAGGTCTACACCAAGAGAGAAGTGGGGTTGAAGATCTTGAGAAGTCTCACTCAAAAGTGGGATGTCTATGCTGTAATGATGCAAAACACCAAAGATCTTTCCACCATGCCCATGCAACAAATCTTCTCTGAACTCAAAGCTTATGAGTTCGACCTCAATAGAAGAAAGCCTATTGAGGAACCTTCAAATCCTACTAAGGGAGTGGCATTCAAAGCCAAAACTGCTGAACCAGAGATGCAGTCCACTCCAAGATCATCAAAGTCAGTCTCAAAGACTGAAATGAAGGAAGAACTAGCCTTGATGGCTAGAAGGTTTGAAAAGTTAAACTCAAGGTTTGGTAGGTACAAGAAATTCTACCAGGACAACAAATTCAGGAGATACAACTCTCCTGAAGCACAGGCTGAAGTCAAAAAGCCTGAAGAGAAAAGATCAGAGGACAAGTACTCTGATAGGAGAAGGTCCAGTAGAGTTGAACCTTCATCATCAAAAAGAAGAGAAGAATCAAAGAAAGAAGATGATGAAGATCTGTGCTATAACTGTAAAAAGAAAGGGCACTTCCAGTATGATTGCCCTGAATTAAGCTCTAAGGAGAGAAGGGAGAGGCAGGCCAAAAGAGATAGGAAATTCACCAACAGAAAGGCCATGATGGCTGGTGAAGAATCTGATAGTGCTGAAAGCCTCAACTCCTCTGATGGACTATTCTCCAACAGTGATGATAATGATGATGTCTGCAACATGGCTCTTGAGGATGATGAGGTATCCTCCACTTCTAGCTCACCATCATTCATCTCACAAAACAATAGTGAGGTCAACTTGAAACTCTCCCTTGGAAAGTTGATGGAAGATTTCACTATGTTACAAGAATTTCATGATAACTGTGTGAGGGAAAATGAAAGATTGGCTATTGAACTTGCCAAAAACTTTGAGACAGTTGTTGATGTCAAGTCTACTGAGTTGTATCAACAAGTCTTGAGAGAGCTTGAGGAAGCAAATCTCAGGATAGTTGACCAACAAAAGGAGATTGATGATCAACTTCTCTCTCAGAAGAGAAAAGATTTTGAAATCAAAATTCTCAATGCCAAGTTTGAAAACCTCTCACATGAATATGATACTCTTAAATCAAGTGAAGAGAGCCTGAAATTAAAGATGTCTGCTCTGAAGAAATCCTCTAGAGCAATAGAGGAAATTCAGAGTTATCAAAGACCTATGACTCAAAGAAGTGGATTAGGTTTTGATCCATTTGAATCTTCACCTTGTCTTAGTGTTGCTTCTGTGAGTAACACTAAGAGAATCTTTGTTAAGTCAGTGGCACAGACTGAAAATGAAATAATTCAGCCACTGAACAAAGGAAAGGGCAAAATGGATGTTATGCCTACTCAAGTGCTTCAGGAGATTAGGCCAAAACCTAAGGAAATGGCCAAAGCTCCCGAACACAAGAGGAATATTGGTCAGCAGAGTAGACCCAATGGTAGGGCAACTCTACTGAACAATGTTCAGAGGAAGTATGCAAGGTATAATCAGCCTAGGCCAACTCTTCTGAGAAAGCCTCAGCTGAATAGACCTAGGGACAACTTTCCTCAAAGGCAGAATAAAATGAGACAACCAAAACCCTTCATACCAAAGGGTAATGGTCATAAGAAAGCCTTTCCTCAAAGATTCCCTCAAGCTGCACAAAGAACTCAAAAGTTCAGGAGACTTGACAACTCTCCTGAAACTTATAGAGTTAACACATTCACACACACTTTCCCAAAGGCATTTAAGGGAAAGACAGTGTATTTAGATGCTAAAGGAAGACAACTTAGCCACCTTGAATCAATCAGGGTTATTAGGCAAGTTTGGATTCCTAAAGGTACAGCTAACCTCTCAGGACCCAAAACTCAAAGGGTACCTAAACCCATCTAATTGTAGGTACCAGTGGGCCACAAGAAGAGGAGCATGAGCAAAAAGTCAGCATGGTACCTTGACAGTGGATGTTCAAGGCACATGACTGGAAACAAGGAACTTCTCACTGATTTTATTGAAAAAGAAGGCCCAAATGTCACTTTTGGAGACAGCTCACAAGCAACTACAAAAGGTTATGGTACTTTGATGATTGGTAACATCAAAGTATCCAATGTATCTTATGTGGCTGGTCTCAAGTATAATCTCCTAAGTATCAGTCAATTCTGTGATAAAAACTTCAATGTTGAGTTTTCAAGTGGAAAATGCTTAATCAAAAATAAGACTCAACAAATTCTATTGACTGGAACTAGGAAAGGAAATGTGTATTTTGCAGACTGGGACAAGTCTACTGATGCTGCATGCTTCATTGCTAAGAGTTCTAGTGAACAAAGTTGGTTATGGCATAAAAGATTAAACCACCTGAACTTTAAAACAATGAACACAATTGCTAGAAATGCATTAGTCAAAGGACTACCTAATGAGGTTTTCATTAAAGAGCATGTTTGCAAACCATGCCAAGAAGGAAAACAGATCAAAGCCTCATTTAAGGGAAAACCAGTCATCTCTACTGAAAGGGTACTTGAACTGTTACATATGGACCTTTTTGGACCAATTACCCCTGCAAGCATAAATGGTAGAAAATACACATTGGTTGTAGTAGATGACTTCTCTAGGTTCACATGGGTAGTATTTCTCCTTAATAAGAAGGAAACTCAAGTCAAACTGCCTGAACTTCTAAAGAGATTGTCAAATGAGAAAAGCCTTAGCATTATCAAGATAAGATCTGATAAAGGCACAGAGTTCATTAACTCATACATCAATGAGTATTGCACATCTAATGGAATAGCTCATGAAACCTCAGCAGCTAGAACTCCCCAACAGAATGGAGTTGCAGAAAGAAGAAATAGAACTTTAAAAGAAGCTGCTAGAACTCTAATTGCTGATTCAAAATTACCTAAGAGGTTTTGGGCTGAAGCTATAAACACTGCATGCCATACTCAAAATAGATGTTTGATTATTAAGGGGCAAGGCAAAACCCCCTATGAACTCTGGAAAGGAAGAATGCCTAAAGTGTCTTACTTTCACATTTTTGGTTGCAAGTGTTTCATTCACAATAATGGGAAAGATCAGTTGAAAGCCTTTGATAGCAAAGCTGATGAAGGAGTGTTTCTTGGATACTCCCAAATCAGTAAAGCTTTCAGGGTCTACAACAAGAAAACTCTTATTGTGGAAGAAACACCTCATGTTGTGTTTGATGAATCTACTCATGAGTTCAGGAATGAGAACTTAGAATCAGAAGAAATCACACAAAGAACAACCAGACTAAGCCTAAAAGACAAAGACACTGAATTCATAGATGTTGTCCAAGCCAATCTACCTGAAAACTCTATGTTGGACAACCATCCTGAAGGCAACCTTCCTGAGGCAAATCCCACTGAAAGGAATGGTGAACTGAATGATCCAATCCCAGTTCACATCCAGGTAACAACTACCAATGAAGAAGCAGTTCCTGCTGAGGTAGTTAACAGGTCAAATAATCAAGGGGGAACTCAAAATGTTGAAAATACCAATGTCCCTGACATTGAGGACAACACCCCTGATTATGATCCTGAATTAGATCCTGCATTCAATTATCCTGAATTCTATGATCAAATTGACTCAACTTCAGTAGAGGACAACTCTACTGAAGAGATCAGAAAAAGAAGGACTTGGTTATCAGACCATCCTACTGATCTAATACTTGGTGACCCAAGTATTGGAGTCAAAACCAGAAGATTTCATGGTGAAAGTGCTCTTTTCTGTTGTTTCTTGTCAGAGCAAGAACCAAGTGATATTGTGGAAGCACTTCAAGATGCCAATTGGATCACAGCCATGCAGGAAGAACTGAATCAATTCACCAGAAATGAAGTATGGGAGCTGGTGGATAGGCCTTCACATCAAGATGTTATTGGAACAAAGTGGGTGTTCAAGAACAAGAAAAATGAAAATGATGTGATTGTTAGAAACAAAGCAAGACTTGTGGCAAAAGGCTATTGCCAACATGAAGGCATTGACTATGATGAGACATTTGCACCTATGGCAAGGCTAGAAGCAATAAGACTCTTTCTAGCCTATGCAGCCCACAAGAGGTTCAAAGTATACCAAATGGATGTCAAGAGTGCCTTTCTGAATGGAGTCTTGAAGGAAGAAGTCTATGTAGAGCAACCACCAGGTTTTGAGGTTGGAAACCAAGTTTACAGACTCAAGAAAGCTCTATATGGACTCAAGCAAGCCCCTAGGGCTTGGTATGATACACTGTCACAATTTCTCTTGGATCATGGATTCACCAAGGGAACTGTGGACAGAACTCTCTTCAGAATATCTGAAGGAGAGGACATCTTGCTTGCCCAATTTATGTGGATGACATAATATTTGGATCCCCCAATGAGAAGCTGTGTGAGAAATTCTCAAAGCTAATGCAAAGCAAGTTTGAGATGTCCATGATGGGGTTGATGAACTTCTTTTTGGGTCTTCAAGTCAAGCAATCAAAAGAAGGAATCTTCATCAACCAAGCTAAGTACACCAGAGAAATGATCAAGAAGTTTGGGTGTACAACTAGCAAGCCAGTAAGGATCCCAATGAACACAAATTGGAAGATGGATCCTGATGAGAGTGGTATTTCAACCAACTCTACTGAGTATAGAGGAATAATTGGTTCACTCCTCTATCTCACTGCCAGCAGACCTGACATCACCTTTGCAGTAGGTGTTTGTGCAAGGTTCCAAGCAAATCCTAAGAAAAGCCATCTTGAAGCTGCAAAGAGGATTTTGAGGTATCTCAAAGGCTCTGAAAATCTAGGCCTTTGGTACCCTGCTGATGACAACATTGAGTTAACTGGCTACTCAGATGCTGACTATGGAGGTTGTAAAATTGACAGAAAGTCCACTTCAGGGACTTGTCAATTCTTGGGCAACAAGCTTATATCTTGGTTCTCCAAGAAGCAGAACACAGTGGCTACTTCCACCACTGAAGCTGAATATGTTGCAGCTGGAAGTTGTTGTGCTCAAATCCTTTGGCTGAGACAACAACTGAGAGACTACAAAGTCAACTCTACTGAAGTGCCAATATTTTGTGATAACAATAGTGCCATTGCTATATCACAGAATCCTGTATTGCATACAAGATGCAAGCATGTGGACATCAAGCATCACTTCATTAGAGACCATGTGGAGAAGAAGGACATAAAGTTGGTCAAGATCCACACTGATCATCAAAAAGCTGATATTCTAACTAAGCCACTTGCAGAGGCAAGATTTCTGGAGCTATCAGCAGAGTTGGGATTACTTGATCCAGGGAAGTTGGACAAGTAAATCTCATGAAAAGTTAATGGATATATGGAATCTGAGAAGGTTCTCAGCAGCCTTGGTCAAGCCTACTGAATATCAGAAGAGATGGCTGAAATTATTCAGGACACTTGTCCATTGGAATTCAGGACCTTTATCCACATCTCTTCAGGACACTTGTCCAAGTGGGGTCAGATAAGTTGTCTTGGCTATCAAACTATTTCCTTGGTTTGATAAGCACCTATTTTGGGTAATCATTGCCTACCTTGATACATGTCCCAACTACAGATATCATTTCTGTGGGATTTAATTTGTCCCCCACCCAAAAGGTCGCTTTCCATGCATTAAATGCCAAGATTTAACTCTTGTTTGCATTACACCTTTTCAAACCATGATCTATCTCGAAAACTCCCCAACCATTAACTAATATTAAATACCTTCCACGGTTTGAATAAAACCAACAAGTCACTGTTACATTGGTTTTTAACCATTGGATCAAAACTGGCCAACTCCCCTGAAATTCATCCTGGCCGTCCAAGTGTATCTTTCCATATTTGACAACAGTTGAAAATACACAAAACTCACCAACTCATTGACAAACATTCTTTTTAGAATATTCTCAAGTCTTAAGAACTCCCCACACACTCTTCTTTCCCAAGCATTCGAAACCCTAACCTATTCTCTTCAAACTCTCCCAAAACTTTCTAAATTTCATCTCTGCAATCTTCAATGGCTCCCAAAGTTAGACCAGAGATGATCATAGATTTTTCCAACAAGGCTCTAGACCTTGATTTTGGATACCTAAGCAACAAAAACAATCTTCATTTTGAACCCATAATCTCCTTTGAAAGTGAAGATTCTGAGATTACTCCAACCCTGAGATGGTTGAGAAGGGCTGGTCTTCAAAAGTTTTTGGAAGAAAGACCAAGCTCCTGCTTGGAAAGCTACATGGCTGAATTCTTTGCCTTTCTCAAATGGAGGGGCAAGCCTGAAGATGGTGAAGTTTCCACCAGACTGTCATATGTTGCTGAAGGAGAAGAGGAAGAAAGATTTCATAGAGTGAAATTCTCTTCAGAAGATCTTGAAGGAGCCTTTGGATTGCCTTCTGAGGGAAGGAATCCAGAAATCTATGGCACTGGTCATGAAGAAGAAATATCTCAAGAATGGCTATTGACACCAGGCCCTCTCTCCTCAACTCAAAACAAAAAGACTCTCAAGCCAGAATTTCTCAACCTCTTTGAGGTAGTAGCTAAAAGTCTCTTGAGTAATACTGGAAGCTTGGAGCAGGTCAGCCATCCAAGAATCAGAATCATGGCTGCAGTCATTGATGCCAGTGATAAAGGCATCAAGTTTAATTGGAGGACGTTCATCATGTCTGAGATGATGAAGGAAAAGGCAAAATTCAAAGTGAAATCTCACAATAAGGTTGTGCTAGAAGGGAAACTCAAGTATTGCACTAGGGCAAGCTTGTTAATTGAGAGATTTTCCCACTACTCCCAAATGCAAACCTTTGCAAAGCCTCTCCCAGCTCAAAAGATTCTATTCAGAAAGCTCAGCAAGAAAACTGAGCAAAGGAGGATGTTAATGGCCAAGCCTGCTGAAGCAAAGGTGGAGGAGAAGCCAAAGATGAAGAAGAGGACTAAAGCAAAAGTGGTGAAGACAAGGAAAATGTCTCAGATTATCTCAGAAGAGAACTCAGATGCTTCAACTGAGATTGAAGAAGTTGCTAGAGAAGGTGTACAAGTGCCATCTGATCACTCAGAAGAATTAAGGCAAAAGTACAATGAGACTAGACAAAAGTCTAGGGGTGATAAGAGGATCAGGGAGGTTGTCCTTGAGAAGGATGAGGAAGGGAGTGGAAGCAGTAGGGCTAGCAAGAGAAGGGTCAAGCCTACTGACAAGGTGTTGGAGCTTCAGGAAGAAAGGTCTCTACAACTTGCTCTAAGAGAGAGCAGAGCTGAAAGCAGGACCAAATCAAAGTCAAGGACCAACTCATCTGGTTCTGGAACTCCAGAATCCAGGGTCCCTGAAGATCAACCAATGGAGGCCAACATCCCTGAAATTCAGAATCCTGAGCCCAACTCCCCTGAAACCCATATAACCCCAACCAATCAACCTATCACTCCCATAAATCTCACAAAGAGATACTCTCCTGAGGGAAGTGTGCAGAGAAGTATGATAGATGTGCTAGCTGACATAGCTGTAGATGAGACAAGATTACAATCTCCCCTTGACTCATCTATGCTCAATTACTCAAAGCAATTAGAAGCTGCACTTTTTGAGCCAACCCCCCTGAGTAAAGCCCCTTCAGATCCATTGCTCTCAAAAGCAACTGAAGATCCTTCTACTGCACCCAACCCATCTGAAGCCAACATTCCTGAACTTAATCTGCCTGAAGCCGCATTAGGAGAACCCAGAGCCAACTCCCCTATAACCCAAAGTCCCCATTCAAGTGGAGATGAGGAGGAGTATACTTATGAAAGTATGCTCAGAGGAGGAGCCAAGGCTACTGTGGACAGTTTGTATCCACAACTTGCTGAATTTCCAAGAATTCAGAAGGCCTTTCATGATCTAAGGATGCTTGTTGATGTAAAAGATAAATCCTTGATGGAAATATCACAAGTCATCCAAGATAAGGGTGCAAACTGGTGGCAAGTGGAGGAGAACAGATTGTTACACTTTGCTGGAGTTTCAAAGACAAGATTCCTCACTGATGAGGAAGTATTTGCAAAGTTGGTGGATGACAAGATCAATGAGGAGAGGGAAAGGAAAGCTAAGGGAATCAAACACCCTGAAAGCAGCTCCAATGATGATGACTCCCCAGATGATCCCTCAAACCCCTCTAAACCAAACCCTCCTGAAACCCCTCAAGCCAATCTCCCTAAGCCTCCTGTCTCTGAAAGACTTTCCAACCCCCCTAGAACCTATCATAGGAAAGGCTCTGTCATTTCAGAGGTGTTGACCAAGGATGGTAACACAACCAAGGACACATCTGCCAATGAAGGTTCTTCTGAACCCAAGGCACAACATAAAGATGTGGAGGTTCCTTCTCTAGAGGCTAGTTTGATTAAGGCCTATTCAGTGTCAGAAGAGTTGGACACTAATCAGCCCTTAATCATTCAGGATGACTCAGTGGCTGTTGATATGAGCACTGTGATCTCCCCACAACTGCCATCTTTGAACCTTGCTGAAGGTGGAGATGCTGCAGGTTTAGGAGAAGGAGTTGAAAAGGAAAGTAGATTTGAAAAATCATAGGGAGTTGTGGATGAAAGAGAGGTAGTTATCACGAAGATTGTGAGTGTACCAACATATGAGTGTGGTATAAGTGAGGAAGGACAGGCTATTCTTGAAGTCAAATCTGAACTTCAAGAATCCCTTGATGAGAGGAGGCCTGTTTCTTTAAGTGAGGAAACTTTTATTGAAGGAAGAAAAGAAATAGTTGAAAATGAGGAGAAGACTGCTGATGTATCAGAGTCTTATGAAAAAGAAAATGAGGGAGATAAGTGTGTTTTCACTGATGCTTTTGATTTGTCTGATATTGCAGAGATAAGCTTTGATCAAATATTTGCAGAAGATCTCTTGACAGATGCTCCCATCCAAGTTGACACTGGATCAGCACAAGCATTGCTTGGGATGCAATCAGAGAAGTTGGATTCCTTGGCTCAACAAGTTCAAACAGCTCATGAAGAAACTTCTGGAGCATTAGATGAGCATGGAAGAACCCTAGCTTCTGTTGAAATGAGACTAACTGGCTCTGAAGATGTGGTGCTACCCACATTGGAAGCAAGAATTGAAGGAGTAGAATCTGGTCTTCAAACCATCTCTACTGAAGTTCACAAAGCCAAAGTCAGTATGGAAAACATCTCAAAGGAGGTCAAGAAGGATCAAAAAAGGCTGAGAGACAATCATAATGCAAATGTTCAAGCTATCATATTGACAATCAAGCAAGCTCTTGGCAAGAAGACAGCCTTGCAGAAGAGAAGAGCTGAAGAGCAAAGGCTAGCTATGGTCAAAGCAGCCTCAGAAAAGTTTTCCCAAGAAGTGTTGGCCAACATTGCTGAAGGTGCAGTGGCCAACCTCACTGAGCTCCTGAAAGCCCAATTGGATGCATCTCTTAAGGCAACCATGGAGGAGGTTGTTCAACAGAAAATGAAGCCTGTTCTTGCCTTTCTTAGCTTAAGCAGTGACAGGATGCAAAATATACATGATGAGAATGTATATCTGTTGGAGGAGATGAAGTCTCTAACCCAAGCCCAGTCCTTATTGGCATCCACTATGAGTGAACTGAAGCCAGAATGTTTTGATGCTGCCAAAAAGGGGGAAAGGGAAAGAGCAAGGGCAAAAGGTGCCTTAGTGATTGGGAGTCCAGTGAAAGGGAAGGACAAAACCCCTGTAGGAAAGGGAAAAGAGCCTGCAGTGCTGAACTTGGAAGAATTGGATGAAGAGGAGCAGTTAGCACTGGCATTGAAGAACTCTATGGCCTCAGCTCAAGAGGAAAAAGTGAGGCTACAACAAAGACCAGGTGGTGAAGTATCTGGTTTGGACAAGGATGCTGAAGGTGTCCAAACTAGAGGAAAGATCAAGAAGGCCCAAGGAAAGAAGAGACAAGTTGAGAAATTCACTGACTTTCCCAACAACCTTGATCTTCCACCTGAATTCAGAGTTATTGATGATGAGAGTGTGGGCACAGTATGGGATGGTGCCACCTCGAGAGGATGATCTCTAAATGGCTAAGTCTTCCGACCTATCTTAATTGATCAACTATGCTGAAAATTGGTCAAGTTTGATGATGTGGTGTGCTAATCTGTTTGCTCTGACTTGATATGGATTGCTCTGATACAAGCTCTGTGCTCTGATGTTGAAAATCATGTATATGTCTTGAAGTGTTAGTATTTGTTCTGATATAAGATTGGTGCTCTGATACAAGGTTATGCTCTGATACTGAAAAAATCTTGTATATGTGTTGAACTGTTAGAAAGGAATACTCTGATGTATTTAAGTGTTGATGATTCATGCTCTGATATGTTAAATTCAACTATCAACATGCTTGTAATGTTTTTTTTAATGAATGATAGTTGAACTTATTTTGAATCAAGAAACACTCATCTCTCTATGCCTATCTATGAAACCTATGTGCAACATGAATGGTGAATACACTAACACATTGCTTTTCAGGATAACTGACCTTAGTCATGTCTTCTGAAGATTAATGTAATAGGTGTAGCTAAGTCACTTTTGCACAAGCTGTATAGGTTTTGGCATCATCAAAAAGGGGGAAATTGTTGGGAATAAAATGAGTTATGTTTTGATTGAATACCAAAACCCCCTGAGACATGCCTAAGTTATGATTGAATATGTTCTAGACATGTTAGAACATATAGTATAAAGGCTAGATGAGGAGCTAATATGTTAGGTAGCTCTTAGATGATTAGATGCACCAATTGAGGGGGAACATATGCTTTGAAGTACATCAAGAACAAGTCCCCTCAAGGCTCAAACTCTGGAATCATGATCAAGTCTGCTGAAAGACAAGTATGCTGATCAGGAGAGTTGTCCAGAGGAGTTGTCTCAGCTCAATTAATCAAGATCAAGTGCTCTGAAAGCCTGAGGTCAACTATGCTGAAGAGAAAGAGATAACCACACCCTAAAGATCTTCAAAGAAACAAGCTAAGATGATCTTCAAGAGAAATAAAGGGAAAGAGCCAAGTCATCTGAAGAAGAGCAAGCCAACCTTGCTGATAAGCAAGACTGCTGATAGTGATAAGGAGTGTTGTCCAAATGTTGAGGAATGTTGTCCTATCATTGGAACAACCTTCAGAAGTGATGTCCAAGTTCTAACAAGAGAATCTGAAAGTCAGATATTGGGAAGAGTGCTGCAGAATGAAGACAAAGCTCTTACAGCCGTTTATTTCCCAAATAAGGACATGTCACTATCAAGATTCTGTCTTCAAAGTTGAAGAACTAAAATAAGACATTTATGGACATTGGAGGCTGCCTCTCCAACGGGCAAATCCTTCATTTGTCTATAAATACAGAAGTGTGAAGACCATTTGAAAGCATCCAACTAAAATCTCAACACAATCCAACTAAGCTCAAGTTCTTACAAGCTAGAGTGCTTTCAAAGCTTTCAAAGACTATCTTAGTCTTCAAACACTTCATCTAAGCTGAACTTCATTGTACATCCATACATAAGCTTAGAGAGATATCCTATCCTTATACACTAATCTCCATTGTAAAGGATATCTCATTAGTTGGAACCTTACTTCAATCCTCATATCTTTCAAGAGTGAAAGTGAGAAGGTTGTAGTAGTAGAAGTGGTAGGAACTGACTGTTGAGAGAAGAACAATTCAGTTCTGAGTTGAGAAGAGGGTACTAGGACTCTAGACATCCTAGGGATCAATTCACCAAGAGTGGTGCTCTTGATCAAGTGCACCTTGGCACTATAAAACAAGTTAATTCCAAGAGTGAAGGAATTATCCTGTTAAATCAGGGAAAGTGGATGTAGGAGCTTGAGTCTCCGAACCACTATAAACTCATGTGTTGATTTACATTTCAAGTACTTACAATACATCAACACTGCACACAAAACTGATCTTTCAAGGATAAACATTCAAAGACTGTGCAAAAACCTATTTGGACAAGTTCCCTGAAAAACTGGACTATGTTACATTGACTAAGTGATTTCAGAAATTAAAGGAGTTTAAACTAAAAGGGCCAACCATTATTCCGCACATATAACTCCCCTAGATAGTTATTCAACTAAGTACTCAATAGTACTTAGTAGATTGATTATCTTAGAAGAGTTAATCTTCTTCAGCAGAGTTGTCCAAGACAACCTTGCTGAGCTCTGGTTTGATCAAGTTTGAAAAGAATTTGCATACAAGTGTATTCCCCCCCCCCCCCCCATACACTTGTTATCTACTCCTTCTAGGACCAACATTTCCCAATGAAGACAAATAAAGCTGAGGGAAAACATAGAGTCATTTAATCAAGGGGGAATCAATGATACCTTAAGAATTCTTGATGAAATACTCTACAATCTGCATTGCATAATATATATATATATATATATACATATTCAGAAGACATGAACAAAGTTAATTGGTATCTATACTTAAGCAATGTATACATATGTATAATAATAAAATATTCTTCATAAAATACTTTATCATTATACATGCATACAGTATACTAGTGAGTCATACTTGGTTGGATTAATACACCATCCTCACCGACTCAACAGTATGCATGCACTGTACGGATTCCAAATAACTCTTGCTCAAAATCTATAATTTCTGCATTCCATAAGATAGAGTCTGAATCTCTTTAAATGTGAACCCTTAGATCAAGAATCTCATTGTTGATCTTAAGAAATAGCTTTTCAGAAATTCAGACCTATCAACTCTATAGTTTTGTCATCTTTCTCTCCACTACCTCATTTCTACCCCTATAAAAGGAGGAAGTTATGGGAACATCTAAGAACACAAATCACTAACTATTATTCTTGTTTCAGGTATGGAGATAATCGAAAGAAGAGATGGAATGGAGATCATCCCTCAACCAAGGTCTTGGGTGAAGGAGATGAAGATTTGTCCTGAAGACGGAGATGATGCAGATCAGCATACTTGGCTTACCCCACATAAGTATGCCTATGAAAACTAAAGGAAGGAGAGACGTTCTTGTTGAAAACTAAAGGAAGGAGAGATGCAGAGGACAAAGTAGCAAGCAAGCAGAGCTTCTTCTCCAGGGGGAAGTTCTACATGGAGAGCTTGTTATCAAAGGCCACTTTGTCAAAACAAATCAAGAAGACCAAGTACCTGCCTTTCTCTTCACACTCCATTGAAGCACCTTCCAATCTTCTCTCTCTTACAAGAGAAGCGAATAAATTCAACAAGGACACATTAGATGCTACAACCCATCTGATGGTGAGGATCATCCGATGGTGAGGGCAACTTGAACCAGTGGGATACCATCTAGGCCAAACCATCTACATATTGATTTGATGGTCCCACATGGTTCAAAGGTAGAGCTGGAAGATCCATCAAACCAGGTTGGATCATCACGCACAGAAGATTTACTCAGCAAACTCCAATCCTCTACTCAGCTGATCAGAAGACCAACTCAGCTGACCAGAAGACTTTCAAGAAAATCAGCAGACCTTTTGAAGAAATCAGAAGACCTCACTCTGCTGATCAGATCACTCTATTTATGAGCATAATGACTATCTTTGATCATGTAATTCATTCTAGATTTATTTCTAAATGTAATTAAGGAAATTGGCCTATATAAGGAATGAAATTCACTTATAGAAAACGGCCTTGATGATCAATTCTTGCTAAAATTTAGTCACAACGACTATTTTTGGTAATGATGTCATTAGTACTCAATTACTGTTTTGCCAACGAATCATCAATTGACACATGGCAAATTCAGCCGGCAAAATTAAAGGAATGAGCCGAAATCAAAGAAGGAAATCTTGGGTTCTACTCCACAATTAAATCAAATCTGACCGTTGGATTGTACAATTCTCAAGTTTTGCTGGAGTATATATACAAACCCTTAAACCTCTCCCCAAACCCTTTCGCTCACAATACTCAATTGCTCTCAAATCACTCTCATCTTGAATATTTTCCTAAGCATTCCAAACCTAAAACTCAACATCCGGAATGGAGATCATTGAAATTTACGACGAGAAGACCAAGAGCACCGGCACTCTAGATGCAACTAAGTGGTCTAGGGAAGGAAAGATTTTCACTGAGAATGCTCTGTTTTTCAAGGGCAAACATACACCCGCGAACAAGGAGATCCTTCTTCGCTGCATCAACCTCAACCGTCGTGATTTTCTGGAAGCAGCACCAACAAATGTCTATGAACAAGATGTGCTGACTTTCTACTCAAACGCTGTGATGAAGGGATCTCATGTTGAAAGTGTCATGGGTGGATACAAAGTTAAGATCTCAAGAGAGATCCTTCAGGAATTGTTCGAATTATCAAGGGGGGAGATAAGCATCTCTAACTACATTATGGGAAGAGAAAAAGAGTATATGGAGATGTTTACTAGTGGAAGAGTCAAAGCTGCTAATGCCTCTGGACTTAAGAAGTCACAACTTGACCCTAAGTTTCAAACCTTGATGGACATTGCAGGCAAGATGTTGCTTGGTAACACTTTTAGTCATGATGCTATTACCACTTTGAAGGTCAGAGTTATGGCTGCAATCTGGGATCAGATTGATGGAGATTGGCAAGGGCTATTCTTGGATAGGATTGCTCTTGAGGCCAAGAAGGTTACCTTGGACCTCCAATCAAGAGAATGGAAGGTGACATCAACAGTCAGCTTTGTCAACAAGCTGAGTATTATCCTTCCAGAAGTACTCCCAAAGAAGTACAAGATGGGTCCTCATAAGACCTTCCACACCTCCAAATATTACTTGAGAAAGGAAGCTCTTATTGAGGCAGCAAGGCTGAAAGAAGAGAAGAGGAAGATGTTGGCTGAAGCATCCTCTAAAGATGTTGTTGAGAAGGCAGAAGAGTCTGTTCATGACTCTGCTGAAGAAGAAGAAGAGGAGTCTTCCAAAGAAGCGGCTCAAAAGAAGGCTGCTGAGGATGATGATGATGACAATCAAACCTTAGCACAAAGAAGAATTCTAATCAGATCAGGGCTCATCTCCCCATCTGATTCAGATGCCACTCCCACTGCCTCTCCTTTGAAGAAGGCAGGTACTTCTAATCCCTCTCTCACTATTACTCCTTCTAAGCTGTCAAAGGGTCAGAAGAGAAAAAAGAACACTTCTTCTTTCACCAAAAAGACAAAGAAATCCAGGCTCCCTACTCCCATGAGCATAGCCCCTATTTCATCCTTCAACCCTTCTGAAGATTCCAACCCATCTGAACCCTCAAACACTGATACCCAAATCCCTACTGATACTCACACAGCAGAGGAACAAGCCCAGCCTCAAACAACTCTTGAGCCACAATTGCATACCCCTGTTGATGTACAAACAGCAGATGACCAAACTCAGACCACCTCTACACCCCCTGCTGATGATCAAAATCAAATCTCTTCTCAATCCCCTGCTGATACTCAAACAGCAGATGACCAAGATCATCGAGCCCAACCATCTACTTCAAGTAGAACAGGAACCAGACCAGCAGACTCAAAGCCGTGCTGATGCTCACCTAACTGAAGATCAACCTCACACTCTTACCCAACCTGAAAATATCACTTACCAAATCCCTGCTGATACTCACACAGCAGAGGAAAATGTCCCAACCACTCAATCTCCTATCCTCACTGCCCCATCTGCACAAGAAGACTTGGCACCAGCAGACCTGGCTCAAGCTGGCCCTTCTCAGCCTCAGTACAGCATGGTGCACTATCCTATGTGCACAAGAGAGAAGATAATGAGGATGAAGATAGCCAACCTGCTCAAGTCTACTATTCCTGGTATTGATGAGGAATCAGTTCAATTTGAGCAAGTACTAAGAGTCTGTACTTGGATTGAGCTCAGAAGAGATGATGTGGATGACCTTCTCGAGGTCATGGAAGGAATGGGAGGAAAGGAAAATTCCCTCGACTGGGAAATGGAGCAAAAGGAAGTTGCTCAGGTTCAATCTTTTGCTCAGCTACTGCCAGCAGAGGCTCTTACCGCAGTATGTAACAGGATTCTAGGAATCCCCACTGATGATATCTCTGTCCCAGAAGGCTCATCAGATCAGCAGATATCTGACAAAGCAAAGGTGGATAACTCAGCTGCACCAACCTTGGCAGAAGACTCAGCTGTACCAGCCTTGGTGGAAGACTCAGCTGCAACAGCCCCTGCAGAAGACTCAGCTGAGCCAGCTGACAAAGTGGAGATTGAAAGAGAAGTAGTCAGAATCCCAGCACACTTCAAGCCTTCAAGCAATCTGGCTCACTTCATTGATCAACCAGAGGATACAGGCAGAAGGATCATGACCCAACTGACTAAGGCCACTACCTGCTTCCTCAATGAAGATTATCTATCAGCTGAAGAAAGAGGCAAAGCACTGATAGTTCATCCAAAACCTCAAGGTACTGCCTCCACCTCTACCCCATCTGTTGGTCCCTGAACGAGTAGTGAATGGGATTAAAGTCTAGAGGGGAGGGGTGAATAGACTTTAAAACCTTTTCAAACAGAGTTGAGAACATCTTCTGATTACTATGTCAACTGGACTGCAAGTCTGCTGGTCCAGATGACTATAGTGATCTGACTGAGGAGGTTATATGCGGAATTATGGTGGCCCTGGTTTAGACTCGTTCTTGTAATTCTTATGAAAGTGTTCAACTTGTTTTGCTTAATGAAAATACTCAGCTGATGCTGGTTTGAAAGTTATGGCCTTGTTTTGAAGAATGTTGAAATCACAGTATGCACTATATAATAATGTATGTAAAGACAGAAATGTAAAGTGCAGAAAGTAAATTACACCGGATATATAGTGGTTCGGATATACGTTCCTACGTCCACTCTCACGTCCACACGTGATGTTTAATCCCTTTAATTTACCACAAATTACAAGGGTCTTGACCTTTATAGTCCCAAGGTTAGGACTTTGAGATCTGAGCCGTCCTAACAGCTACGGTCTCCACAAGTGATTGTAAGCACTTGCACTTTAAGGGGTTCAAAAACTTTAACCTTTCGGTGAGGGTTTGGGGTTTTTGAGGTGTATCCAACTAATGGTTCAAGCTTATAATTTGCTTAACCACTATGCCTAAAACAATTGATATACAATATGAACAGGTTTCAGGTTCTTAAGGGTTGGATAGAAATCACTTAAGAGCTATAGATAATCTAATGGTTTCTGGCTCTTTTGAGAATTCTTAGAATAGTATGGCTTTAGCTTTGATTGCTTGCTTGGCTCGTTGAATTCTCTCTTGTGACTCTTTTTTTGTGATTTCTCATCCTCTTGTATTTATAATGGAGATTGATTGCAACTAGCCGTTGGAGTTGACTAGCCGTTTGAGCAATCTTTCCATAATAGCTTGATTCCTTGATTCCAGCCGCTTGATTGCTTCAATCCTGGGATCATGTCAATCTTCTAAATAAGGTAGGTCTTCGTTTGAATTGCAAGATGACTTAGGAATCAGTCGAGTCCTGGAAGAGCACATAGTCTTCTGATCTGTACTTCTAGTCTTCTGACTACTCTTCTGGCCTTAGGTCTTCTGTCTTCTGATATCAGTAGAGTAACACTCTTCTGATCTGGAAATTCTTTGTACTGCTTTAGGCCATCTTCAATCTGGGACTTCATCAGATAAGTAGGTATACAAGCACCTTAACTTATCTGGTCTTCAAGGATCTTCTAGTCTTCTAGTCTTCATGTCTTCTACTCTTCTCATCTTGAGGATAGGCATGTAAGCCAGGACTGTGCTGATCAGCTGATATCAATATAGTTGATTACACAAGACTAGTCTAAGCTGTTCTATACAAGTCAGCTGATCCTATTACATTTATAAACTCTAAGTGTTTTGGCTATCAAAACTATTCTAACATCAAGTGGGGCTTAGGGTGAATTTATATCCCAACAATTTCCCCCTTTTTGATGAAGCCAAAACTATACTTGATAAATGCTCTTAATGAAATAAGATAAGAGTTTATAACATGCTAAGACTGAAGTATCTGATGAAGACAATGAGAATTTGTCTTGTAAGCAAAAAGAACTATAACTTGAATATATATGGAGCTTTTACAGATTACAAGTAATAGTTTCTTCAAACTTCTAAGGTAGTCTTCATCAGGTCTTCTGATCTTCAAACGCGGTAGGCAAGGTACAGACGAGCTCGAACTTCTTCCATGTGCTGTACATCTGTAACATTCTCCTCTTCATAGATCTTGTACAGAATCTTCTTGATTTCTATCATGTTGGCTCTTCCTGAATCCAGAAGGGGTGCATCCCATTTGGGTTCTTCAGGAGTTAAGATTCTGCAGTTGTCAAGTCCTTTGGCTGTCTTGACAATTTCTTCCCAGAACTCTGGATCTTCAATGTTCATGAACTGGGAGAATTGAAGAAATTCTTCTTCATAAGAAGGGAGAGGGCCAAATTTCCTTACTATGTGGTGTTGAATTTGCCACTTCTTCTTCAGGGGATACCATCTTGGTAGCTCATCTTGAAGGGCTAAGTAATCCACATAATTGCTATCAAACACCAGGACACTGTCTTCTTGTGCCTTGTCCTTCATTGCTTTCCTGAGTTTGACAATTCTTCTTTCAAATTTGGCTTTGACTGCCTTCGCATCATTCAGCTTCTTTTGCTTAAGCTCTTGAGCTTCAAGCAATTTCTTTTTCTTCAACTCTAGAGCCTCTTTCTCTTCTGCAGTAGGCTCTGCTGGAGCTGATTTCTTGCTGGTCTGAGCTGACTGAGCTTGCTCATCTGCCTTTCTTTTCCTTGTCATTCTCTTTTCAGGAACTTGTTCTACAGGAGCAGTGATCTGTAGACTCTTGGCAGGAGCTTGAGTGGGTGCTTGAGTATCTTCTAGAGCAATTTCTTTGCTTTTGCCTTGCCTGTTCTTGATTTTGCTCTTTAAACCACCCAAGGTTTCAGTCAAGTCATCTTGTGCTACTACCAGTTCAGCTTGCTGGGCAGTAGACTTCTCTAGAGCCTTTATCAACACATCTTCCCCCTTTTTGGCTTCAGCAAGTGCAGCCGCAAAAGGCTTCATGGAATTTATGATTTCCACTTTCAGAGTTTGTTTCAGTGCCATGGCATTGACCTTGGCAACTTGGGTCAGATGGGTTATGCTGTGCTCTAGAACTTCAGCATGTGAATTGGAGGAGGAGGCAGCTTCAAATCTAGTTGTAAGAGCTTCCAGCTTGGCTGCTGTCTCCTTCAGCTGAGTCTGCAATTTCTCATTCTCCTCTGCAGCTGCCTTAAGAAGGGCTTGACCTTCTTTGGCTCTTGCTTCAGCTTCTTCAATTCTGGACGTGTAGGTGGTCTCCATGCGGTGCATCTCATCAGTGTAAAGATCAGCAAACCTTTTGGAGGTGTCAGCTGACAACTTCTGATAGGTACTCAAGTATTCTTCTATCTGCTGATGAAGTGCTTCACCAAACTTGTCTTCAATGTCAAGAATCTGGTCATGAAGACGAGTCTTCTGTTCCCTTGCAGCTTTCTCAACATATCTTCCTAGCTGCAGGCCTAAACCTTTCTCAAAGTGCAAGTCTATTGCAGCTTTGACCTGGGAGCAGATGTCTGCTGTATGGTCAACAGATGGGGTAGAAGTAGAGGGTGTACCTTGAGGCTTTGGATGAACAATTAATGCTTTGCCTCTTTCTTCGGCTGATAGGTACTCCTCATTGAGGTAGCAGGTAGTGGCCTTAGTCAGATGGGTCATGATTCGTCTGCCTGCATCCTCTTGATCGTCAATGAAGTGAGTCAGATTGTCCGAAGGTTTGAAGTGAGCTGGTACTCTGACTACTTCTCTGTCAATCTTTTCTTTGTCAGCTGATGCAGCTGAGTCTTCTGCAGGTGCAGGTGCAGCTGAGTCTTCTGCAGGTGCAGCTGAGTCTTCTGCAGGTGCAGCTGAGTCTTCCACCAAGGCTGGTGCAGCTGATTCCTTCAACTTTGCTTGTTCAGCTGTCAGCTGATCCGATGAGCCTTCTGGGATAGAGACATCAGCAGTGGGGATTCCTAAAATCCGGTTGCAAACTGCAGTCAGTGCCTCATCTGATAGCAGCTGAGCAAAGGATCGAATTTGAGCAACTTCCTTTTGCTCCATCTCCCAGTCGAGGAAGTTTTCCTTTCCTCCCATTCCTTCCATGACCTCAAGAAGATCATCTACATCATCTCTTCTGAGCTCAATCCAAGTGCATACCCTAAGCACTTGTTCAAACTGGATTGAATTCTCATCAACTCCAGGGGTAGTGGACTTGAGCAGGTTGGCTATCTTCATCCTCATTATCTTCTTTGTTTGGCACATGGGGTAGTGCACCATTCTGAACTGAGGTTGAGAAGGGCCATCTTGAACCAGGTCTTCTGGTGCCATGTCAACTGGAGCAGAAGGGACAGTGATGGTAGGAGTTTGGGTAGCTGGGGCATGTTCCTCTGCTGTGTGAGTATCAGCAGGGATTTGGGAAGTGGTTTCTTCTTGTTGGGTAGGAAGTTGAGATTGATCTTCAGTGATTTGTTCCTCAGCAGGGTTTTGGGTCTGCTGGTCTGGTTCAGTTTCTACTTGAAGATGAGTAGATGTTTGAGCTTGATGATCTTGGATATCTGCTGTTTGAATATCAGCAAGGATTGTGGATATAATCTGAGTTTGATCATCTGTAGGGGGTGTGGAGGTGGTCTGAGTTTGGTTGTCTGCTGGTTGAACATCAGCAGGGTTAGGCAATTGGGGTTCAATTGGTAGTTGTGGCTGAGTTTGTTCCTCTGCTGTGTGAGTATCAGCAGGGATTTGGATATCAGTGTTTAGAGGCTCAGATGGGTTGGACTCATCAGAAGGGTTGAAGGATGAAATAGGGGCTATGCTCATTGGAGTAGGGAGCCTGGATTTCTTGGTTTTCTTTGTGAAAGAAGAATGTTCTTCTTTCTCTTCTGACCCTTTGATAGCTTAGAAGGTGTGAAAGTGAGAGGGGGATTAGAAGTACCTGCCTTTTTCAAAGGAGAGGCAGTGGGAGTGGCATCTGAGTCAGATGGGGAGATGAGCCCTGATCTGATCAGATATCTTCTTTGTGCTAGGGTCTGATTGTCATCATCATCCTCAGCAATCTTCTTTTGAGCCTCTACTTTGGATGGCTCCTCTTCTTCTTCAGCAGCAGAGTCCTCTTCAACAACATCTTTGGAAGATGCTTCAGCTAACAACTTCCTCCTCTCTTCTTTCAACCTTGCTGCCTCAGCAAGAGCTTCCTTCCTTAAGTAATATTTGGAGATGTGGAAGGTCTTATGAGGTCCCATCTTGTACTTTCTGGGGAGTATTTCTGGAAGGATGATACTCAGCTTGTTGACAAAGCTGACTGTTGATGTCACCTTCCATTCTCTTGACTGTAAATCCAAGGTCACCTTCTTGGCCTCAAGAGCAATTCTATCCAGAAATAGTCCTTGCCAATCTCCATCAATCTGATCCCAGATTGCAGCCATAACTCTAACCTTTAGAGTAGTAACAACATCATGACTGAATGTGTTACCTAGCAGCATCTTGCCTGCTATATCCATCAGGGTTTGAAACTTAGGTTCAAGTTGGGATTTCTTGAGCCCAGTGGCATCAATAGCCTTTATTCTTCCATCAGTAAACATCTCCATATACTCTTTTTCTCTATTCATGATGTAGTTGGAGATATTTACCTTCCCCCTTGACAAGCCAAACACTTCCTGAAGAATTTCCCTTGTTATCTTGACCTTGTGTCCACCCATGACACTTTCGACATAAGATCCCTTCATCACAGCGTTTGCATAGAAAGCCAGCACATCTTGTTCATAAACATTGGTGGGTGCTGCTTCCAGAAAATCTCGCAGGTTGAGGTTGATGCAGCGAAGAAGGATCTCCTTGTTTTCTGCTTTGTGTTTGCCCTTGAAAAACAGAGCATTCTCTGTGAACATCTTCCCTTCCTTGGACCACTTTGCAGCATCCAAGGTGCCTGTGCTCTTGGTCTTCTCGTCGTAAATTTCAATGATTGCCATAGTATACTTTGAGTGTTAGGTTTTGAGAGCTTGAAAGAAATTTGCAGAACGAGAGAGTATTGAGAGCGATTGAGTAATGTGAGCGAAAGGGTTTGGAAGAGGTTTAAGGGTGTGTATATATACTCCAACAATTCTTGATCTAACGGTCAGATTTGGGTTTAATTGTGGAGTAGAGCCCAAGATTTTCCTTCTTTGATTTCGGGCCTTTCTTTACATTTGCCGGCTGAATTTGCCATGTGGCAACAGTTGATTTGCTGGCAATTTGGTAATTGAGTATTAATGACATCATTACCAAAAATAGCCGTTGTGACTAATTTTGTGGCAAGAATTGATCATCAAGGCCGTTTTTTATAAGTGAATTGCATTCCTTATATAGGCCAATTTGTTTAATTACATTCAGGAATAAATCTAGAATGAATTACATGATCAAAGATAGTCATTAAACTCTAAAATCAAGTGATCTGGTCAGCAGAGTGAAGTCTTCTGATTTCTTCAAGAGGTCTGCTGATTTTCCTTGAAAGTCTTCTGGTCAGCTGAGTTGGTCTTCTGATCAGCTGAGTGGAGGATTGAGATTTGCTGAGTAAATCTTCTGTGCTTTGAAGGTCCAACCTGGCTTGATGGATCCTTCGTTGTTGCTGTGATGATCCAACCTGGATGATGGATCTTCCAGCTTTATTGTGAGTGGTGATCCAACCTGGTTTGATGGATCTTCCAGCTCTATCTGAATCAAGTAGGACCATCAAATCAATATGTAGATGATCAGCCTGGATGATATCCCACTGGTTCAGATTGCCCTTACCATCTGATGCTCCTCATCATCAGATGGGTTGTAGCATCAAATGTGTCATTTTTTGAATTTCTTCGCTTCTCTTGAAGGAGAAGGAAGATTGGAAGAGGCTTCAATGGAGTCTGAAGAGAGGGCCATGGACTTAGCCTTCATGTTCTGTTTAGACACAGTAGCTTTTGGTAACAAGCTCTCCATGTAGAACTTCCCCCTGGAGAAGAAGCTCTGCTTGCTTGTTACTTTGTCTTCTCCATCTCTCTTTCCTCTAGTTTTCAATAAGGACGTCTCTCTTTCCTCTAGTTTTCATAGGCAAACTCATGTTGAGTGAGCCAAGTGTGCTGATCTGCATCATCTTGATCTTCTGGACAAAGCTTCATCTCCTTCACCCAAGACTTTGGTTGAAGGATGATCTCCATTCCATCTCTTCTTTCGATTGTCTCCATTCCTGAAACAGAAAGTAATAGTTAGTGATTTGTGTTCTTAGGTGTTCTCATAACTTCCTCCTTTTATAGGGGTAGAAATGAGGTAGTGGAGTGAAAGATGACAAAACCATAGAGTTGATAGGTCTGAATTTCTGAAAAGTTACTTCTTAATATCAACAGTGAGATTCTTGATCTAAGGGTTCACATTTAAAGATATTCAGACTTTATCTTATGGAATGCAGAAATTATAAATTTTTGAGCAAGAGTTATTTGAAATCCGTACAGTGCATGCATACTGTTGAGTCGGTGAGGATGGTGTATTAATCCAACCAAGTATAACTCAATAGTATACTGTATGTATGTATATAAATAAAGTATTTTATGAAGAATAGTTTATTATTATACATAGTATACACTGCTTAGAGTAAAGAAATCAAATAACTTTGTTCAAGTCTGCTGTATATATATATATATATATATATATATATATATATATATATATATGTGTGATATGCAATGCAGATTTTAGAGTATTTCATCAAGGATTCTTAAGGTATCATTGATTCCCCCTTAATTAGATGACTCTAAGTTTTCCCTCAGCTTTATTTGTCTTCATCGGGAGAGAACTTACCTGAAGATGAGGGTGTCTATTCACCTCATCTGATCCTCCTAGTCTTCTGCAATTGTATCAGCTGAGGTTTTCAGCTGATCTTTGCTCTTCATGTGCTTGGATCCAGGAGTCCTAAGCTGTAGCATAGGGTCTTGAATCTTTCTTCAGCTAGGGGCTTAGTCAAGATGTCTGCTCTTTGGATATCTGTGTGAATTTTCTCCATCTTGATGTCCTTCTTTTCAAGGTGGTCTCTTATGAAGTGGTGTCGAATGTCGACATGCTTGCACCTTGTGTGGAGGACTGGATTTTGAGTGATGGCAATGGCACTGCTGCTATCACAATAAATAGGGACTTCTCTTGCCTCTACATTGTAATCCTTGAGTTGTTGAACTAGCCAGAGCAGCTGACTACAACAACTACCAGCTGCCATATATTCTGCTTCAGTGGTGGAGGTTGCAACTGAGGTTTGCTTCTTAGAGAACCATGATATCAGCTTGTTGCCTAGAAATTGACAGGTTCCAGATGTGGATTTCCTATCAATTCTACATCCTCCATAGTCTGAGTCAGAATAGCCACTCAATTCTAGATTGTCATCAGCAGGGTACCATAGTCCTAGGTTGACTGTTCCTTTTAGGTACTTGAGAATCTTCCTTGCTGCTTCTAGATGACTTTGCTTTGGGTTTGCTTGAAACCTAGCACATACTCCTACAACAAATGTTATGTCTGGTCTGCTAGCTGTAAGGTATAGTAGAGATCCAATCAGTGCTCTATATTCAGCTTGATCAACTGCCTTTCCAGACTCATCTGGTTCCATTTTGAAAGATGTCATCATTGGAATCCTTGCAGTCTTGCTTTGTAGAGCTTTGAATCTTTCTAATAGGCTCTTGGTATACTTGGATTGGTTGATGAAAATCCCTTCTGAACTCTGCTTGACTTGAAGTCCTAGGAAATAATTCATCTCACCCATCATGCTCATTTCAAACTTTCCTTGCATAAGTTCAGAGAACTTCTTGCACATCTCTTGATTGGGTGATCCAAATATAATATCATCTACATATATTTGCACCATTAGGATGTCTTCTCCTTCTTGTATTCTAAAAAGAGTTCTATCCACTTTGCCTTTTGTATATCCATTGTCAAGTAGGAATTGTGACAATGTGTCATACCAAGCTCTAGGGGCTTGTTTTAAACCATAGAGAGCCTTCTTCAGTCGATATACTTGATCGCCTTTTTCAAATCCTGGAGGCTGCTCTACATATACTTCTTCTACCAGAATACCATTTAAAAAAGCACTCTTGACATCCATTTGATATACCTTGAAGCCCATATATGATGCATAAGCTAGAAACAGTCGAATGGCTTCTAATCTGGCTACTGGAGCAAAAGTTTCATCATAGTCAATCCCTTCAGATTGTGAATATCCTTTTGCAACTAGTCTTGCATTATTTCTAGTTATCACATCATTTTCGTCCTTCTTATTCTTGAATACCCACTTTGTTCCTTCTACATTGTGGTTTTCAGGACGATCTACCAATTCCCATACTTCATTTCTTTCGAATTGGTTTAGTTCTTCTTGCATAGCAGTGATCCAATTGCTATCAGTCAATGCTTCTTCTATTAGCTTGTCCTTTACCCTTTTTGGTTTTGGGATAGTTAGCCTTAGCTGGTACATATGCCTTTTGGTTCATATTAAGTTCATTGTGTTTAGAACACTCACCCTTTTCATGTGTCTGAGTAGTGCACTTGTTAGGTGTACTACCCCCAGCTGGAGAGGATGTAGATGGATTAAGTTCATAGCCAAAACCCATCTTATTGCCATTTGATCTATAATACTCAGAGATACTTTCAATAGTAGTAGAAGCTTTATTGAACTCTGATATCTTTTGATTTAGGCATTCCTTCTCATTTTCTAAGAGCTTGTGTGCTTGGAAGAGGTCATCGAACTTGGATTGTAGTGAACGAAGTTCCTTAGTTTCTAAAGCTTGAGTTTGTAACATCCCCTCATACAACTGAGTTATTGTGGTATTTTCTTCCTTAAGAAGCTCCACTTCTTTGGTCAATCTTTCATTCATTGTGACCAACTCGGGGGTGTTATCAAACTTAGTCTTTTTTAACTTGGTAATTTCTTTCCTTAGACCCTTGTTCTCCTCTTCCACTTCTATAAAAGCTCTAGTGGCAATATCCAGATCACCTTTTACCTTTCTTAAAGATTGATAATAGGTGTCTTCTGATTCGCCTTCAGATGAGTTTATCTCATCTGATTGTGAAAAAATAGGTGAATGGAAAGTAGTAGTATAGGAGTTTACCTCATTTTCACCTATGGCCATCATAGCTAGGTCATCTGAATCATCTGAGAAGATTTGACAGTCTGGTGATGTAGGGAGTTCATCACTTTGATATTCAGATTCTTCAGTCACCATAGCTTTCTTTTCTGAATTTCTCCTTGGCCTTCTTTCTTCTTTGTCATCCAAATCCAGCTCAGGACATTCATAGACATAGTGTCCTGGTTTGCGACAATTAAAGCATGATCCAGGTTTCTGATTTGAATTGCCTTTCCTTGGAGGAGTGGCATCTCTTCTTCTAGATCCTCGGCTGTCAGATGACTCCACATCCTTTCTAGGATGTCTTTCTGGTGTTCTTTCTCTGGAACCTCTGGAGGGTGAACTTGCTCTTCTATCTTTGTAGTTTCTATAGAATTTTCTATATTTGCTGTTGAGAGTGTTCATCCTTTTGAATCTCTTGATCATAAGAGCCATTTGTTCCTTCAGACTCATGTCTGATCCTTCACAGTCTTCTGTTTTCAGAGAGGTCTTGCCAGATGAGGTACTTGCAGTTTTTGTATTGGCTGCCTTGAAGGCTACAGTCTTGGAGGTAGATGGGGTTGCAGTTGGCTCATCACTTCCTGAGTTTTCTTCTCTTTCCAGATCATATTCATGAGCTTTTAGGTTCTGAAATAGAGTTTGAGCAGACCACTTCTTGATATCTTGAGTATCCTTGATGATGGTCTTTTTGAGTCTCCATTTCTTGGTTAGAGAGTCTAAGATCTTTAGATTTTTCTCTCTATTTGTATATTTCTTGCCCAGAGATTCTATCTCATTGATGATCTTGGTAAATCTATTGTCTAGCTGATCAATAGACTCTTCTGGTTGCATCTTGAAGTGTTCGAACTTCTTGACTGCTGTAGACAACTTGGATTCCTTGATCAGCTCAGTTCCTTCACAGAGAAGTGCCAATGCCTCCCACATCTCTCTGGCTGACTCACAGTGGATTACCTTTGCAATGTACTCATTTGGAAGAGTTTGCATTATGTAATCTTGAGCAATGCTATCAAGATTTGATTTCTTCATCTCTTCTGGTGTGAGATCCTTCATGGGCTTGGGAACCAGTTCTCCAACTGGGACTTCTGGATCACCATTTGCAGTGTTGACTGTCATGATGGTGATTGGGCCTTCTGTGATTACTGACCACATCTTGTAGTGAACTGATGTGAGATTCTTCCTCATCCTGATCTTCCAGTAATCATAATCCTCTACTGAAAACTTAGGCAACTTTCGCATATTAGCACTCATGCTGTATGAGTTTTCAAAAACAAGTTTTCCAAAAAGATCTGTTCAAGGGGACTACAGAAAGACTCCCTCAAGTCTTCTGATAATCTAGAGACAGTAGTCCGTTAGAACCACTGCTCTGATACCACTTGTTGGTCCCTGAACGAGTAGTGAATGGGATTAAACAGAGTTGAGAACCTCTTCTGATTACTATGTCAACTGGACTGCAAGTCTGCTGGTCCAGATGACTATAGTGATCTGACTGAGGAGGTTATATGCGGAATTATGGTGGCCCTGGTTTAGACTCGTTCTTGTAATTCTTATGAAAGTGTTCAACTTGTTTTGCTTAATGAAAATACTCAGCTGATGCTGGTTTGAAAGTTATGGCCTTGTTTTGAAGAATGTTGAAATCACAGTATGCACTATATAATAATGTATGTAAAGACAGAAATGTAAAGTGCAGAAAGTAAATGACACCGGATATATAGTGGTTCGGATATACGTTCCTACGTCCACTCTCACGTCCACACGTGATGTTTAATCCCTTTAATTTACCACAAATTACAAGGGTCTTGACCTTTATAGTCCCAAGGTTAGGACTTTGAGATCTGAGCCGTCCTAACAGCTACGGTCTCCACAAGTGATTGTAAGCACTTGCACTTTAAGGGGTTCAAAAACTTTAACCTTTCGGTGAGGGTTTGGGGTTTTTGAGGTGTATCCAACTAATGGTTCAAGCTTATAATTTGCTTAACCACTATGCCTAAAACAATTGATATACAATATGAACAGGTTTCAGGTTCTTAAGGGTTGGATAGAAATCACTTAAGAGCTATAGATAATCTAATGGTTTCAGGCTCTTTTGAGAATTCTTAGAATAGTATGGCTTTAGCTTTGATTTCTTGCTTGGCTCGTTGAATTCTCTCTTGTGACTCCTTTTTTGTGATTTCTCATCCTCTTGTATTTATAATGGAGATTGATTGCAACTAGCCGTTGGAGTTGACTAGCCGTTTGAGCAATCTTTCCATAATAGCTTGATTCCTTGATTCCAGCTGCTTGATTGCTTCAATCCTGGGATCATGTCAATCTTCTAAATAAGGTAGGTCTTCGTTTGAATTGCAAGATGACTTAGGAATCAGCCGAGTCCTGGAAGAGCACATAGTCTTCTGATCTGTACTTCTAGTCTTCTGACTACTCTTCTGGCCTTAGGTCTTCTGTCTTCTGATATCAGTAGAGTAACACTCTTCTGATCTGGAAATTCTTTGTACTGCTTTAGGCCATCTTCAATCTGGGACTTCATCAGATAAGTAGGTATACAAGCACCTTAACTTATCTGGTCTTCAAGGATCTTCTAGTCTTCATGTTTTCTACTCTTCTCATCTTGAGGATAGGCATGTAAGCCAGGACTGTGCTGATCAGCTGATATCAATACAGTTGATTACACAAGACTAGTCTAAGCTGTTCTATACAAGTCAGCTGATCCTATTACATTTATAAACTCTAAGTGTTTTGGCCATCAAAACTATTCTAACATCAAGTGGGGCTTAGGGTGAATTTATATCCCAACACCATCTGTTGACTATACAGCAAACATCTGCTCACAGGTCAAAGCTCCAATAGATTTGCACTTTGGGAAAGGTTTAGGCCTACAGCTTGGAAGATATGTTGAAAAAGCTGTTAAGGAGCAGAGGACTCGTCTTCACGACCAGATTATTGACATAGAAGACAAGTTTGGAGAGTCACTACACCATCAGATAGGTGAATACTTAAGCACCATTCAGAAGAGAGCAGGTGACACCTCCAACATGTTTGCTGATCTCTACACTAATGAGATTACCCGCATGGAGACCACTTACAAGACAAGAATTGAGGATGCTGAAGCAAGAGCCACTGAAGGTCAAGCTCTTCTCAAATCAGTTGCAGAGGAGAATGAGAAGTTGCAGACTCAGCTGAAGGAGACAGCAGCCAAATTGGAAGCACTTTCAACTAGACTAGAAGCTGCCTCCTCCTCCAACTCTCATGCTCAAGTCCTAGAGCACAGCATTACTCATCTGACCCAAGTTGGCAAAGTCAATGCCATGGCTCTAAAGCAGACTCTGAAAGTGAAAATTCTGAACGCCATGAAGCCCTTTGCTGCTGCACTTGCTGAAGCCAAAAAGGGGGAAGATGTATTGATAAAGGCTCTTGAGAAGTCTACTGCACAGCAAGCTGTAATGGTAGTATCTCAAGATGAGTTGAATGAAACCTTGGGTGGTTTAAAAAGCAAAATCAAGAACAGACAAGGTAAAGGCAAAGAAATTTCTCATGAAGAAACCCAAGCTCCTGCCAAGAGTCTATAGATCACTGCCTCTGTAGAACAAGTTCCTGAGAAGAGGATGACAAGGAAAAGAAAGGCAGATGAGCAAGCTCAGTCAAGCAAGAAGTCAGCTCCAGCAGAGCCTACTGCAGAAGAGAAATAGGCTTTAGAGCTGAAGAAAAGGAAGTTGCTTGAAGCTCAAGAGCTTAAGCAGAAGAAGCTAAATGATGCGAAGGCACTCAAAGCCAAATTTGATAGGAAGGTGGCCAAACTCAGGAAAGCTCTCAAGGATAAAGCCATGAAAGAAAATGTCCTAGTGTTTGATAGTACCCCACCTATGTGGATTATTTAGCCCTTCAAGATGAGCTACCAAGATGGTATCCCCTGAAGAAGAAGTGGCAAATTCAACACCACATAGTAAGGAAATTTGGTCCTCTTACCACTTATGAAGAAGAATTTCTTCAATTCTCCCAGTTCATGACCTTTGAAGATCCAGAGTTCTGGAAAGAAATAGTCAAGACAGCCAAAGAACTTGACAACTGCAGAATCCTAACACCTAAAGAACCTAGATGGGAGGCACCCACTCTGGGCTCTGGAAGAACAGACAAGATAGAAGTGAAGAGGATTCTAGAAAAGATCTACGAAGAGGAGAATGTTACAGACCTGCAACACATGGAAGATGTTCGAGTTCGTCTGTACCTTGCTTTCCGCATCTGAAGATCAGAAGACCTGATGAAGAATACTTTAGAAGTATAAAGAAACTATCACTTGTAATCTATAAAAGCTCCACATATATTCAAGTTCTAGTTCTTTTTGCTTACAAGACAAACTCTCATTGTCTTCATCAGATACTTCAGTGTTAAGAATGTTATAAACTCTTATCTTATTTATTAAGAGCATTTATCAAGTATAGTTTTGGCTTCATCAAAAAGGGGGAAATTGTTGGGATATAAATTCATCCTAAGCCCCACTTGATGTTAGAATAGTTTTGATGGCCAAAACACTTAGAGTTTATAAATGTAATAGGATCAGCTGACTTTGTATAGAACAACTTAGACTAGTCTTGTGTGATCAACTGCATTGATATCAGTTGATCAGCACAGTCCTGGCTTACATGCCTATCCTCAAGATGAGAAGAGTAGAAGACATGAAGACTAGAAGATCCTTGAAGACCAGACAAGTAAGGTGCTTGTATACCTACTTATCTGATGGAGTCCAAGATTGAAGATAATCTAAGAGTGCATGAAAGATTTTCCAGATCAGAAGAGTGTTACTCGACTGATATCAGAAGACAGAAGACCTCGACCAGACGAGTAGTCAGAAGACTAGTAGAGCAGATTAGAAGACTATGTGCTCGTCCAGGACTCGGCTGATTCCAAAGTCATCTTGCAATTCAAATGAAGACCTACCTTATTTAGAAGATTGACATGATCCCAGGATTGAAGCAATCAAGCGGCTGGAATCAAGGAATCAAGCCAATATGGAAAGATTGCCCCAACGGCTAGTCAACTCCAGCGGCTAGTTGCAAGCAATCACCATTATAAATACAAGAGGATGAGAAATCACAAACAAGAAGTTACAACGAGAGAATTCAACAAGCTAAGCAAGCAATCAAGCAAAAAGCCATACTGTTTTAAGAGTTCTCCAAGAGCCAGAATCCATAAGAACATCCCTAGCTCTTAAGTGATTTCTATCCAACCCAAGAACCTGAATCCTATTCATATTGTATATCCATTGATTTAGGCATAGTGGTTAAGCAAATTATAAGCTTGAACCATTAGTTGGAAACATTCAAAAACCCCAAACCCTCACCGAAAGGTTAAAGTTTTTGAGCCCCTGCAAAGTGCAAGTGCTTACAATCACTTGTGGAGACCGTAGCAGTTAGGACTGCTCAGATCTCAAAGTCCTACCCTTGGGACTATAAAGGACAAGCCCTTGTAATTTTTGGTAAATTAAAGGGATTAAACATCACATTAGGACGTGAGAGTGGACGTAGGAACGTATATACGAACCACTATAAACCTGGTGTTATTTACTTTCTGCACTTTACTTTATTGTCTTTCCATATATTTTTCAACTGTCTTCAAATCAAGGCCATAACTTTCAAACCAGCATCAACTGAGTATTTTCTTTAAGTAAACAAGTTAGCACTTTCAAAAGAAACTAAAAGAACGAGTCTAAACAAGGCCTACCATAATTCCGCATATAATCTCTTCATTCAGATCACTATAGTCATCTGGACCAGCAGACTTGTAGTCCAGATTGACATAGCAATCAGAAGAGGTTCCCAACTCTCTTGAAAAAGTTTTAAAGTCTATTCACCCCTCCCCTCTAGACTTTAATCCCATTCACTGCTCGTTCAGGGACCAACATAAGGTCACAGAATCATAGCTTCCAGTGACACCAAGCAACATTTTGCTTGCAATGTCCAGCAATGTCTTGTACTTCGGCAAAAGTTGCTTCTTCTTTACGGACAGGATCCTTCCATCGTTCGTTAACTTGAACTTTCGACCACAGAAAATGTTCAAATACCTCAATTCTTGACGAGCAGCGTAAGTTTCAACATCAATCGATCCGGGATTCAAATGTAATTTTTCATCCAGAATCTCCTTTGACACCTGAACTTGCCTTCCATCAATAAACGATTCAATATAATCGCCTCTATTGATAGCAGGCGCGTAAAACTCCAAAACCTCCTCCTCCAAAACAACTTCCGGATACAACTCTAGGAACGGCTTGAGACCGCAGTTGTAACATTTCATCAGGATTTCTTTATTGTCATCAATGTGCCTTCCTTTGAAGAAAAGACAACTCTCCACATGCACCTTCCCTTCTGCTGCAAACTTACCAACATTGAATCTCGCTCGCATGTTAGTTTCAGAATCAAATATGGAAATGATAGACATATTCGATAGATGAGATGTAGTAATCACACACAGTTATGCAGTAGAAAAGTAGGATTAAGAGATTTCAAGCTTTTGCAGAATAGCAGTTATGAAAACGTGGGGAGAAATCTAAGAAAGAAAGGGGTTTCAGCAAATTGGGGGTTTAGAAATGAGGGGCTAGGACTACTTCGATCGATTTAACGGCAGCACAAATAGCGTTTGAAATTCGGTTACGGAATCGAGAATATTATGTGATTTCATATTGTAAATTTTGGAATCCGACTATTCTATTGGCTAGCAGAGTGGAGTGTACTCATCTGACCTAGTCCAGTAGGTTTAGGCGGGAACTGGGTGTATACACCTCATTAAATGGAGTGTATAAGTCCAGTTTTAGGGTTTCCAAATTTTCGCAACATAAAATTACAAAAATATCCTTAATTTAATTCCAATACTTAATGAATCTGAATCAATTGAGAACTTATCTGGTCTGTTCGAGTTCATCAGAACAGATTAGTAGACTTTGTTCGTACTAGACGAGTTCCCCGTTCGACTGTGCTTGTCTGTCTGACTGTCGAACATCTTCAAGTATCTGTCTCAACTTGTGCGACGTATGAGAGTAGATACGAGTAGTAAAGTAGAATAAGTAACATGAATATCAATCAAAAGTAGTAATCAAGGTGTCGATCAAGATGACTTTTAACAAACTTAAAAGTCAACATAAGGATATTTAAGAAATCATAGATTCCCCCTTAAATGTATATTCCCTTAGTATTACCCTCAGCTTTACCAGCTTCCTCATCGGGTTGTTTGGTCATCTTGTCTGTTGGTCCCTGAGACGAGTGAAAGATCAGCTGACTTGATGTCTGCTGATTGTGTGGAAAATAAACTAACTCTTCAAAGTAACTAGTCCGCTGATTTCACTAGGGGCCTAGGACTAGTTAGTCGACTGATTAATTACTTATCGGAGTTAAGTGCGGAATTGTAGTGTGCCCATAAATATTATACTCGTCTATTATTTAAATACAGTGTGTAAAACAGTTTATGCACAAATATGTATGAAAAGACTTGAAATGTAAAGTGCAGAAATGTAAATAACACATTGATTTATAGTGGTTCGGATATACGTTCCTACGTCCACTCTCACGTCCACACGTGATGTTTAATCCCTTTAATTTACCCAAAATTACAAGGGCCTTGACCTTTATAGTCCCAAGGGTAGGACTTTGAGATCTGAGTCAGTTCCCTAAACTGCTGCGGTCTCCACAAGTGATTGTAAGCACTTGCACTTCCCCCCACAAGTTATTATAGAGCACTTGGACTCTTTACAGTGATAAACACTCAACTTGACTTCTAAGGTTTTATGGTAGAAGGTGGGTTTTGTGTATATGAACTAGGTGAGAATTTCCCTTACAATCTGTTTTAGCCTCATGCTAGGATTGGGAAATTCTCTCTAAGCTATGGATATATATGAGTGGTTGCACTGGCTTAGATTGTATGAGTTCACTCACTGGGGATGAGGTGATGCGTGTTGAATCTTCATGAATGATCTTCTTGAGCTCTTGTTATTTCTGGAGTTTATGACCTTTGCTCGACCTTTGCATCTCACACCTCTTCTCTTTTTCCCAATGATGTATGAGCTCATTTATATAGTGTTGATGTTTGAATGTTACCGTTGGATGATAGCAATTCAAATCTCCACTAATTGAGGAATTGACAATCTCTTGATTTGATATGATTGAATATTACCATTGTCATGTAATTTCAATCATATCTTTGACTTTCCTTTCTTGTGCACATATCTTGTCAATCCTTGATTTCAGCTGGGATTGGTCTTCCTTTAATTGTGTAAGAAGACTTCTACTCTGCTGGTAAGAAGACTTCACTCTGCTGGTAA
Source organism: Galeopsis tetrahit (assembly GCA_963675135.1). Lineage (NCBI taxonomy): Eukaryota > Viridiplantae > Streptophyta > Magnoliopsida > Lamiales > Lamiaceae > Galeopsis > Galeopsis tetrahit. The sequence goes on from OY776132.1 coordinate 61,400,257, forward strand.
GAAGACTTCACTCTGCTGGTAAGAAGACTGCACTCTGCTGGTAAGAAGACTTCTACTCTGCTAGTAAGAAGACTTCTACTCTGCTGTCTTTACTCAGCTGTCTTTACACAGCTGCTGTTTCTTCTCAGCTGCTGTCTTTACTCAGCTGGCTTTACACAGCTGTTGTTTCTTCTCAGCTGCTGTCTTTACTCTGTTGGCTTTACACAGCTGCTGTTTCTTCTCAGCTGCTGTCTTTACTCAGCTGGTTGTAAGATGACTTCTACTCAGCTGATGTAAGACGACTTCTACTCAGCTGATGTAAGATGACTTCTGGTCTTGGTCTTCTCTTCTCTTCTTGAGCATTGACATGTCTTCTCTTCTAACCAGAGTCCTATCTATTACAAGATGTATAATAAAGTTGTCTATACAGTACAACTTATCCTATTACATGATTGATTTGGTTTATCAAAACTAAACTAAGGATATTCATATCCCAACATTGTCTGGCCTTGTATACTTGTCTTGTTGACGAGTAGATGAGTGCTCTGTTTCTGCAGTAACTTGTCTGTTCTCCTTTACTTCTTTATGATGTACCTGTCTAGTTAGTTCATAGCTATATACAGGTAGGGTCTAGATCAATTAGTCCTAGACTAATGCATAACTCTCTAAAGCGAGCTTCAGGTAATGGTTTCGTAAAAATGTCAGCTCTTTGAATATCAGTATGAATCTTTTCCATGCGAATATCCTTCTTTTCAACATGATCACGTATAAAATGATGCTTCACATCAACTTGCTTACAACGTGTGTGCAAAACAGGATTTTGTGTAATGGCAATAGCACTGTTACTATCACAGAATATAGGAACATTTGATTCAACGATATTATAATATCTAAGCTGTTGAATGAGCCAAAGCAACTGACTACAGCAACTAGGGCTGAGCAAAAACCGAAAAAAACCGAAAAACCGAATCGAACCGAACCAAAATATGAATTCGGTTCGGTTTTTCGGTTTTTCGGTTTCGGTCCGGTTAGCATTTTTCTTAAATTTCGGTTTTCGGTTTCGGTTCGGTTTTATTACCGAAAAATTCGGTTAACCAAAAACCGAACCGAATTTGGGATAGATTACTGTTTTTTTCATTTTTTTTTTCATTTACTGTATTTTTCATTTATTTCATTTACTTTGTTTTTTCATTTTTTCATTTACAGATTAAATGTGGTAGGATAAATTAAATGTTAAATATGTTTTTATTCACATATTAATAAAATGTGTTTTTCATCCGCAGATTTTTTTTTCATTCACAAATTAATAAAATGTGTTTTTCATTTACTTTGTCTTTAATAGATTAAATGTTAAATGTGTTAGATTAATAAAATGTGATCGATTAATCAAATGTGATAGATTAATAAAATGTGTTTTTTCATTTTTTTTCATAAATGTTAGATATATTTCGGTTTCTATTTCGGTTTTCGGTTTTTTACCGAAACCGAACCGTTTAATTCGGTTCGGTTATTTTCGGTTTTACTCCACTATGGTTCGGTTTCGGTTAATTATAATGAAATTCGGTTCGGTTTCGGTTTCTCAATTTCGGTTCGGTTCGGTTGCGTTGCACACCCCTAACAGCAACTACCAGCAGCCATGTACTCGGCTTCAGTTGTGGAAGTAGCCACACTGGTCTGCTTTTTAGAAAACCATGAAATAAGTTTTGTGCCTAGAAATTGACAAGAACCAGAAGTAGATTTCCTATCTATTCTACAGCCACCAAAATCAGAATCAGAGTAGCCACTTAAAGATAAATCATCATTTGAAGGATACCATATACCACGATTGATGGTTCCTTTCAAATATTTCAGTATCCGTTTAGTGGTTTCCATATGACTCTCTTTTGGATTAGATTGGAATCGAGCACATACGCCAACAGAAAATGCAATATCAGGTCTACTAGAAGTTAAGTACAGTAATGAGCCAATAAGACCACGATAATATGATTGATCAGCACACTTACCATGTTTGTCTGGATCCATCATGTAGGTGGGTAGCATAGGTACTCCAGTAGATTTGCAAGTTTTAATACCATACTTGTCTAGAAGATTTCTAGTATATTTTGCTTGATTTATGAAAATCCCATCGGGAGTTTGCTTTACTTGAAGACCAAGAAAGTAATTCATTTCACCCATCATTGACATCTCAAATTTACTTTGCATGAGTGTTGAAAAACTTTCACTCAGCTTTTTGTTGGGTGAACCAAAAATGATATCATCCACGTAAATTTGGACGAGTAAGATGTCATTCCCTTCTTGTCTTCTGAACAAAGTACGATCTACTTTGCCCTTAGTAAAACCATTTTCTAATAGAAAGAGGGATAGAGTGTCGTACCATGCTCTTGGAGCTTGCTTCAGTCCATATAAGACTTTCTTCAATCTGTATACTTGGTTGCCTTTCACTTCGAAACCTGGAGGTTGTTCAACATACACTTCTTCCGCAAGAATACCGTTAAGAAATGCACTTTTGACATCCATTTGATATACAGTAAACTTCATATAAGCAGCATATGCAAGGAACAATCGAATGGCTTCTAGTCTAGCAACAGGAGCATACGTTTCATCATAGTCTATGCCTTCAGCTTGTGAATAGCCTTGGGCTACTAGTCTAGCCTTATTTCGAACGACTACATCATTCTCATCTTTCTTATTTTTGAAGATCCATCGAGTGCCAACTACGTTATGATGTTCAGGCCTATCAACAAGTTCCCAGACGTCGTTTCGAACAAACTAGTTCAACTCATCTTGCATAGCGATGATCCAATTACTATCAGCCAATGCCTCTTTAATGGTCGTAGGCTCGATAGATGAAAGGAAACAACACCAGCAAAACATAGATGGACTTGGCTGTTCTTGCGACTCAAAGAGTTGTCGTCTAGTCTTTACACCAATAGTAGAGTCACCAATGATATTTTCAGTATCATGAACAGATTTCCATGTTTCTCTAGACTTAACAGGCATGCCATCATCATCTAAATCAGGTATAGCATCATGCATTTCAACATCATTTGTATCCGTATTTTTAACAAGAGTAGACGAGTCAACTAGAGCAGGCATGTCAACTGGTCTAGTGGACTTACCTTGAGCACTTACCTTCTCCTTGTCATCTGATTCAAGAGCTTTCATGAATGGATTGTAGGTTTGAACTGATTCGTATACTTCTGATTCCTCATTAGATTGGATTGATAAATCGTTCGCTTTCTTACTGATCTGGTCGGTAGACGAGTCTTGTCGAGATTCATCGAAAACAACGTGTGGTGTTTCTTCCACACAAAGAGTCGAGTAGTTAAACACTCTAAATGTTTTGCTAGTCGAGGAGTATCCTAAGAATATCCCCTCGTCTGCTTTAACATCAAATGCATTTAACTTACTTTTCCCATTGTTATGGATGAAGCACTTGCATCCGAATATATGGAAATATGAAATTCTGGGTTTTCTACCTTTCCAAATTTCGTAGGGCGTCTTACCTAGTACCTTATTGATTGCGCTTCTGTTCTGGGAGTGGCATGCAGTATTGATCGCCTCTGCCCAAAACTTTTGAGGAGTATTGTACTCGGCCAACATGGTTCTACAGGCTTCTTTGAGAGTTCTATCCGTCTCTCAGCTACACCGTTCTGTTGTGGCGTCCTAGCTGCACTAGTAAGGTGCTGGATACCACGTTTAGAACAGAAATCTTTGATATAACAATTAATGAATTCAGTCCCCTTGTCACTACGAATCTTGACAATGGATTGATTCTTCTCAACTTGTAACTTCTTCAACAAATCAGGTAGGAGTGTTTGAGTATCACTCTTCTTGTGTAAGAAGACTACCCAAGTGAACTTAGAATAGTCGTCTACCACCACAAGTGTGTACCTTCTACCATTCAAGGTTGGAGGAGTTATTGTTGGGTTATATACCAATACCCAATAATAGTCCCCCAACAATGTGGTCCCCAACTCTTGTGGTCCCCAACTCCTTTGTGGGAAATTATTATGGGACCACATTCCCCATCTCCTTTGTGGAGAATTATTAGCACTTGTGGGTTATGGACCATCACGTTAGGGATCCTTTGAGACTCCCGGGAATCTTTTGAGATGCCCTAGGGATCTTTCGAGACTCTCGGGAATCCTTTGAGACTCCTTTAAAATTACCATGATCTATTTGAGATGTAATTTAAATATGAATTATCATAAATCTAATTTCAAAATTTAAACAAATTAAATCAACTAATTCATGTAATGAATGTACGGTAAATAATTAAATCCCTAAACATGCGGAACTAAGGGATTACGTGTTTACCTTTGAATTGGAGAGATACCGTTGAGAAAAATAACAACTTCAACCCAATTGCCTTCTCAAGTATTCCCTAAGTCCTAGCGCGTTGATCCGGTGGGAGATCTCACGAACTATTAACTCTCAAGGAATAATTAATTTTCTTTTGTTGCACACACTGTAATTTCGAAAATTACAGATCTCTCTTTTCTGTATTTTGGAGAATACCGATTTTTACAACTCTTAAAACAAAAGTGGCGGTTTTTCCTCTATTTATAAGAGAGAGAATAGTCAATTTATTTATTAGAAAATATTGGAGATCTAGAAATATTTTATTCTCCAAAAGATATTATATTATTTCCATATCTTTCTCCATAATATTCTCTCCCCAAAATAAGCGCTACTTTCCTCTCTTTCTTGCAATAAGATTAATTCTAATCTTTTTAATTACCTTAGTTAATGGACTTTTATTGGGCTACTTGAGGGGCCTTTAGGAGAATTAGGATTGGACCTCCCAATGGGCCCAGAAATCAATATTGAGCCACAATATTATTCCAGCCCATTAATATTAATTCATTCCACTATAGAATTAATATTGCACTATACATCCTAACACATATTACGAAATATGGCTCCCAGTTATTATTTCCCGTGTTTAAGATTCAATGTCCATCAATTAATTTAAGCTACTGAATGCTTTAATTAATTAATATCTTTTATTCCTCGGAGTAAGGACAACTCAACATTATTATCATACCGGAAATAAATTCCACTGATCAGATTTGATATGATAAACTCCTATAATTAATAATATTGCCCAAAATATAAAGTATTGAATCACATTGATTATTTACCCATAATAAATCAAAGCAATACTTCTTAACTACAGACAATTCCATTTAAGTGACAGAGATTAAGAAATCAACAACCACTGAGGTCTAATTCTTCATTCCTTAAGCCAGTCTAGAAGAATTACCTCTCTATAGGTCCTATTCAGCACATCATAATGCACTAGTGTAATCTCTTGGTCAAGACAAACCAATCTAAGCCTTACACCTCAACTTCTACCAATGGATTGTTCATTTCCATCTAAGTTGTGAATCAATTGTACTTATATACAAGGAACTGACAATGTGATCTTATGTGATCTTCTACACACCACATTGTCTATAATGTAAAGTACATCTGAACGTTTATGCAATAAATAATTACCATTCATTATATTCAAAGCAACCAGTGACAAAAATTTATTCTCATTAATAAGTGCAAAAATCAGTTTGTATACATAAGTAGCACTAAAAGCATACTTGCCAGTATAACCCTAACAGTTATCGAACCATGAAGATTCATACTTGCCAGGAATTGATTTAAAGGAACCTTTTACCTGTTTACCTTTCTGACAAGCATTGCATACATGTGACTTGTCATAGATTTCGTTGGGTATACCTTCAACAAGGTAATCTCTTGCGATATTATTAATCACCTTAAAGTTTATATGACATAGGCGTCTATGCCATAGCCAACTGATCTCTTTAGGGTTCTTACTAAGAAGACAAGTATCCCTCGGACAGCTATTCCAATTCACAATATATACACTGCCTTGTCTTATGCCGACGAGTAGTACAATGTGTGTCCTCTTGTCAATGATTTCACATTTACGGCTTTTGAATTGTACCTTATAACCACGATCACAGAATTGAGAAACAGATAGTAAATTGTATTTCAAACCTTCTACGTAGGATACGTCTTGTATCTCTACATCTCCATTTCTGATGTAACCAAAGCCTTTCGTAACAGCTGTTGAGCTATCACCGAAGATCACCTTGGGTCCTTCTTGATCATAGTAACTCGATAGAAGAGCCTTAGTACCCGTCATGTGGTGCGAACACCCACTATCGATCATAGTAACTCGATAGAAGAGCATTAGCCTAGTCGAGTTGAGTTGAGGCTGCCTTATGAAAGGAGGTCTAGGTTCTTTCCAACTAGTTTGTACTTGTCTAGAATTCGTCTCCTGAGGATACCAATCTTCGTATCTGACCTGGTTTGATCGTCCACGACCAGTGATCCTCTTTTGACTCGTTCTAAACAGAACAGATTTGTTGTTAACATTCTTTTTACCACCTTTGGTAATCGGAGTGTTAACTCTAGTCTGCTTATGTACAACACCTTTGGTTGTCGTTCCAATATCGTATTTCATTGGTCTTTTGCCTTTATCTTTTGTCAAAGAACTTGAACTAGCAGCAGTAGGGTTCTTAATGACATGAGTAGACGAGTTGGGTGTTTCAGCTCCCAACCCTGTCTTGTCATTTGGAGACCTGTACCTATCTGACAGTTGTTGATTAATCTTTGAAGAATTAACCAAGTCAGTAAGTTTACGGTCTAGATTTACGACTTCAGTCTCTAAGAACTTATTGCGCTCTTCAAGTTTTTTGCACTTGTTCTTTAAAACATTGAATTCATTTGTCTCAGTAGCATGTCTTTTTAGTAAGTCTTGATACAACTTGTCTGTTGACGCACACTTGACTTTAAGTTGTTCCAACTCTTCTGTCAAGCGTTTGTTTAAGACAGTTATATTAGGATCTACTTTAGACTGGACTTCCTTAAGATCAATGATTTCTTGTTTTAAAGCGATGTTCTCGTCGCTGACTTCAATGAATGCCTTGTTAGCAAGTAGGAGGTCTTCTTCAGTCACACTAGTAGAGTGATGAAGACTACTCCCTACTCCACTGTCGACAGTATCACTTTCATCAGTGTAGGAATCATCACATGATTGAAACGAAGTTGCAGATGATACCTCTTGTTCGATTTTTGCCATTAGAATTAGGCCATCATCTACTATGAACGCTTCTTCGTCTTCATGATTAGACGGGTAGCTAGATGAAGACGATGGTAACTCGTCTGAATCCGTCTTAGATTCATCATTAGCAATCATAGCCTTCTTACCCTTGTTGTATCTTCGTTCCCTTCGTGCTTTCCGTTCTTCTCGATCATCATTGCTCAGGTCCGGACATTCATAAATGTAATGACCTCGTTTTTTCTCACAGTTATAACATAATAGATCGTTAGTAGACTTTTTCACAGGAGAAATATCCCTTCTCTTATCTCGTCTATCAGAACGTCTAATCTTCCTATCCTCAGAGTTCATATCTCGTATATTCTCTTTCGAGACTTCGTCTCTCCTTTCGGAAGAGTTTCGGTCTCGTCTGGTCTCAGACGAGTCCTTGTTAGCAGAACCTCTAAAGTCTTTGTTGAATCGCTTATATCTACCATAGCGCTTGTTTAACCTGTCGAACTTTCTAACCATAAGATTCATCTGATCTTTTAGACTTAGATCAGACTTGTCTAACTCATCTTTAACACTAGCAGACTTAGCCTTAGACTTAGACTTGCCTACTCTAGAGTTCCTTGACGAAGTAGACTTAAAGGCAACATTTTTCGACACGGTTTTCTCTCTATCACTACTGGCAATAGGATCATCCTCATCTAGATCGAACTCGTGAGCTTTGAGTGTTTGGAACATTGTTTCGGCTGACCACTCATCTATATCCTGAGTATTCTTAATGATCATTTTGACCATTTTCCATCTAGCATCAAGACTCTTAAGAATTCTCAATTTTATTTCACGAACAGTATATGTCTTGCCAAGCACTTCCAAATCATTCATAATTCTTGTAAAACGAGTATCTAACTGGTCTATATTTTCACCAACCTTCATCTTAAATGATTCGAACCTCTGTACAGCTGTGGAAAGCTTACTTTCTTTGATCAGGGTGGTCCCTTCACAAATAACAGCAAGTCGATCCCACATTTCTTTGGCAGACTTACATTTTAATACTTTCCCAAGATACTCGTTGGGAAGGGTATGTAAAATATAGTTCTTAGTCAAACTGTCCAGATTGTTCTGCCTCATTTCCTCAGAAGTTAATTCTGACCTGGGTTTGGGGACGAGTACCCCAACAGCTTTTGAGGCTTCTAAAGCAGCAGTGTTAGGCACCATAGTAACGATCGGGCCTTCTTTTATGACGGACACCATCAAGTCGTGCGTCGAGCTAAAGATAGCTTCCATCCGCAGCTTCCAGTAATCATAGTCCTGAACTGAAAACTTGAGAAGTTTGTTAGCGCTTATTTCCAAAGACATGTTGTTAAGAAGATTAGTAGAATACAGTTTAGATCAAAGATACAAGTATTTCAAGAACGGTGATATTAACAAGTACAATCAAGAACCAAGACTTCACCTTTTAGAGGTGATCAAGAAACAGCAGTCCAATGAACTACTACTCTGATACCACTTGTAGGTCCCTAGTTGAGTTGATAATATTGAGTAAGCTAGGAAAATGTCTAGAGGGGGGTGAATAGACTTTTCAAAATCTTTCAATATATCAAAGTACACAATGCGGAATTATCAGATTTAACAATGAGCCCAACAAATTTATACTCAACTAATCTCGAATATGAACTTCTGTATGAACACTGATCTTGTCTATTCTATATGCAGATTAATCAATTAAACAAGTAATCAATCAAACAACAAATAAAACAGTAAAGTAAATCAACACAAGATTTATAGTGGTTCGACAACTTGTCTACATCCACTCTCACAACTCCAGTTGCGAAATTTATTAACTCTTCTCTTCGAGTAGTGTGTTCTTGTGGCTTTAAGTCCCAAGAAATAAGAGTTCGATCTTTTCGATAACACTACCAAGTGTTTCTTCGATCTAACAACTAGCTATTTTACAAGTAACTAGCAACTTGAACAAAACAAACAGTAATGAAAAACTTCTCTAATTCAGTAGTAGCCTTCTTTGAATTTGACTTGTCTTCTGGCTTAAACTTCTTAACTTCAACTCTGCGAGTTTTTCTTTTCTTTGAATATCTCAGTAATACGCTTTTAATCTCGTAGTAACAGTAGTCTTCAATGTAGAATGTCTTCGAGTATTTATAGACTTCTGAATATCAAGAATAGTTTGTTATCCAACAACCTTTCTTGATAACTAACTTCAAACGGTTTCTTCTTATCCTTCCACGCGTTTCTTCAGTTAATTAGTTATTCCATAACTAACTCTTCAATATACGACCTTATCTTCATTTGATATCTTCACGCGTTTCTGACTTATGCATCACGTAGAGTTCGCACTTGTCTTGTCTAGTCTTCAACACTTAGACAAATCTTCAGTCTTCACTTCACTTGTTTTGTCTTGTAGCAGAAGTCTTCTTCCAGCAGTAGACTCTTACATATCCAGAACTAATCTATAGAACTAAACTAGTCATATCAATCTAATTCTGATCAAGACTATTACATTATATTAAGCTTCATAATTCAGCTTAGTCAACTTAAATCTATACATCAATATGAACATAAAAACATATGAGCTTCTATACAATGATTATTCGCTCATCATAAAACCTATATAAAACTTCAACACAGTACTTATAAAACGTACTTGTCTTTTCTTTCTTTCTTTAGTATTTTGTACTCTACTGATCTTTGCTCATAAGACGACTTCCATAACTAGATTAGTCAATACTTAGAAATATATATTCAAGTCTTCTTTTGGCTTATCAAAACTACTCCAACATCAATTTAGGACTTATATCAGGATTCATATCCCAACAATATACAAGAATCTTTCAAAATGATTTCACTAATGAGCTTCGAGGTCTTCTACACTTCAGAGTCTTGAGCATATGCGTGTTTATCCAGATGTGGTGTCAGCTGATATACATACAGCTAGTCCACAGACTAAGATTTAGACTCTATTTCAATATTTCTAAGCTTTATAAAACAGTTTAGGTAACCTATTACTAAATTAAAAATTATTATACTAACACTTGCTCTACTGATCTAATTTTGGCCATCAAAACTAAACATAAGAAATATAATCATATTAGGGATTGTATGAATATTCCAACAAATGAGACCCGTGAGATTGCAAACCTTGTAACCTAACACGATGTTTAGATGGATGATATATCCATTTATAGTTAATTTTATTTATGTGTCATATTTTAATTTAATTTACTTATGTCATAGTTTAATTAAATTGTTAATTTTAAAAACTATAATGTATATTTTTTATTTTTTTTGAAAAAACTATAATGCATACTTGATTGAGTAAATTAAATATGTGACACGTCCTTCATTTACTATTTTAAAATATTATATTCTTATTAGCTAGTGTATTTTCTTTCTTTCTATTTATTTATTTAAGGTGACGTGATTAATATAGAATGTGTAACTTTTATGGTATTAATATTGATTAATTATATTCATTTATGCTTTATTTACTAAACTTAATTATAGTATTCATTTTAGTTTTTATATTGATTTATTTTAGATAATTTAATTTTTTTTCTCAAGTAATATACAATACTCCCTCCATTCTTTTATTACTGAAACATTTACTGTTTGCACGGGTTTTAATGTAAGAATTGTTTATTAGTATTAAAAGTGATAAAGTTGACTTTTATGGGAGTTATTATGGGTAATTCAACTTTATTGGAGAGAGAATTTTTAGTTAGTGTGTAAAAAGTAATGACATGTGGTGTAAATAAGAGATGTTTGAGGGAGTTTTTTAAAAGAGCAAAAAGTTACTTTTTCCAAATAAGGAAATGTTGTGAGATAATTTTGTAAAATTATATGAATAAAGTAAAAAGATGATTGGAAAGAGTGAAAAAGTAATGACATTTTGTGTAAATATATGAATATTGTGAAAATGAGGTTTATAGGAGAATTTCCTTTTATGGATGTACAAACAATTGTGGGACGAACAAATAAGGTAAATGTGCAAATCGTTGTGGGACATAAGGAGTATATAATTTTATACATATTATTTTTATAAATAATTATATTATTTTACAACATTAACAAACTAATTAGATATACATAATGTGTTAAAAATATAAAAGTGGCGTTATATATATATATATATATACTACCTCCATTTTTAAATAAATATTTTTTTGACCTTTTTTTCCTAAAATATTTGTATTCTGCATATTTTTTCATATATTCTCATTTTACCTTTATTCGTTTCTCAGAAATATTCCCCACAAATCATTCCTATAATTATCTTTCATAAAATTAAATGTTTAATGTTATTATCTATATATTCTAGGTTACATTTATTATCAACAAAATTTTGTATACAAAATTAACTACTCAATTGTTATCATTAGTGAAGGGTATTGTTTACATAAATTATAATCTTAATTTATTGTTAAAATTAAAAAAGGCATTCATTGAAAAAATGGAGGGTGTATAAAAGTAGGCATGTCCATGTGAATCTCCCTTATATACTAGGGTTCCTCCTCGGGAACCTTCGCACAACCAACATTCCTTCAGATTACGCCGCAAGGAAATTCTAGAAAACACAAAAAACGATCCAGCTCCCCAATCTCCTTCATCGCTTGTCTGAACGCTTAATTAATTCCTTCAAGAAATCTAATCATCACTTTCAGCACGCCTAAATCCCTAATTTCCCCGTATGAGAAATCGTGCCTAGAAGCGTATGAAATCGCACCTACGCAGGGTGTAGATCGCCCCTACTACGCGCATGAAATCATTGCCTCGTTAAGAGGAATCGAATTTCCATTGGTGGATTTGACGGTATTGGGAGCTATATATACCCGGCTGAGAATAAGGTTCGATCCATATTCTTACAAATCCTCTCTTTCTATACCTACTATAATGGCGTCCCCCTCTGCTGAAGAACAACTGAATAGCCCAATGGGTAGGATTAACCTCTCATCAGTTGAGGAGGTCCCTATGAGAGTGGGAGTTGATGATCTCATTCTACCAAGGAATGCCTTGCTGGGTCGTTTCACTGCGCGAAAGCCGATGGGTGCAATGGAGTTGATGACCACTATGAGAAGGATCTGGAAACTTGAAGGGTCCCTCAGAGTGACTAGAGTGGCGGAAGGATACTTTATCTTTGAGTTCGAGAAGGACACTGAGTGGAGCAGAGCATTCTTCAGACAGCCGTGGATCCTCAACGGCCCGATGTTGATCCTATCAAGGGTGAGGGGAAGTGAGAGACCTGCTGATCTCTACATCCACTCTTTTCCCCTTTGGGTCCAATTCCATGGTATGCCTCTTTACTCTATGACGAAACCAATCGCTCACCGCCTAGGTGAGCGCCTTGGAAGTGTTATCGATCTGGATTGCCCTAATGGTGAAGCTGCTTGGGGACGATGTCTTAGAGTGAGAATCTTATTGAACCTACTTAACCCGTTGAATCGAAGTACTGATATTATTATCCAGGATGAAACTATCATGTTGGCAATTAGATACGAAAAGCTGGGAGATTTTTGTTACTGCTGCGGCCTGCTCTCACACACGGATGCAGACTGCCCTGAACGTCCGATGGGGGCGGGAAGGATGAGTGTTGCTCAAAGACAATTTCCAGCCTGGCTTAGAGCTGATTTTCAGAAGGGACCTACTGATGAACAACTTGAATTTTTGAGAAACTGTAGAAATGATGGGGCTGGTCTGATGGTGGTTAAAGCTGGGGAACAAAGGGAACGTGGAGGCCCATCAGGACATATGAGCCGAAATGCAGGGATGGGACTCTCAAATGAAGTTTGGCAAGAGGAAGATCAGATGCAATTCCAACAAGCACAAGCTTTTGTGGATTCCATCTTGAGGGAGGATGAGGCAGCTATTAATCATGATCTCAATGTCAGATACTACATGGCGGAAAATGCACCGGGGGATAATGAAGGCGTTCGTGAAGGACGTGTCCAGCGCGGAACCTCAAGTGTTGTTTTTGCTCCGGCAGGGTCGGGGGCTCTGATTGAAGGCGTGGGAAAAGGTAAAGGTCCGATGGTGCAGAAAAAACTAAAAGGAAAGATGGTGGCCACTCAGGTACAGGTTATTGAAGAAGGTGAGTTGCAGAGTCAGTTTGGTACTGGGAAAAATTCGGGCTTCAACCAGAACTCGGCAAAGAAACGAGTTCGTACATCAGGGGATTTTGTTGAGCAAGTTTTGAAGATTAATGAGATAAATGAGAGCGGGGAATAAAAAAGGCACAGAAGTGAAGAGGATTCGGCCAGCTCGAACTTTGCGGGGACTGACCCAGGTCAGCCTCGCCCATCAGCATGAATCTAGTGTCTTGGAATGCAAGGGGATTAAGGGGGCCTCTTGCTTTCCAGAAATTGCGCCGCCTTGTTGGTGCCTTAAAACCCTCTCTTTTGTTTATAGTAGAGTCGAAGATATCTTCTAGTATAGCCAATAGGTGGAAAACTTTACTGAATTTTAATTTATGTTTTGTGGTTGATGCCATTGGGGCTAGTGGAGGCCTTGTTCTTTTTGCTGATGAATCAATGGAAATTAATTTGTGTTCTTACTCGTTGGGTCACATTGATACTATTATTCACTCCCATAATTTGACCTGGAGGTTCACTGGATTTTATGGAAACCCAGATAACAATTTACGAAAGCATTCCTGGGACCTTTTGAAAAAGATTAATCAATTTCATCACAATGATATCACGGCTTGGGTGGTGGGAGGTGATTTTAATGAAATTATCTCTACCAATGAAAAAATGGGAGGAGTGGAGAATGGGAGAATTTCGGCAAGAATAGAAGAGTTTCAGATTGTTTTGGATAATTTAGGACTCTTTGACTTGAATCCTTTTGGGCCAAAATTTACTTGGACTAATAAGCGTCGAGGGAGAGAAAAGATTTTGGAAAGGTTGGACCGTTTTGTGGTTAACTCGGATTGGATTGAGTTATTTCCTCAATTCCGAGTGGAAAACTTACATTGGTTTGGATCGGATCACCGAGCGATTAGACTAGATTTGGGGACCGAAGGGAGACGTTCTTTTTGCTCTTTCGCCTCTCCATTTCGATTCGAACACTCTTGGTTTTTGGAGGATTCTTTTAAGGGAAAATTGGTGGAAATTTGGAATTCTTTTAATACCTCAATTGGGTTGCCAGTTAGATTGAAACAATGTGGCAAGGCTTTGAATAAATGGGCTAAATGCACGGTGGGTAATATTGATTCCAGGGTGGCAAAGTTGACAAATACAATCACTAATATGGAGGAAAAAGCAAATTCTGATGAAAATTGGGAAGATATTCGTAGGCTGGAATTAGAACTGGAAAAGGCCTTTTCTCAACAGGAAATTAGATGGCATCAAAGAGCTAGAATTTCCTGGATGAAGTGTGGTGATAGGAATACAAAATATTTTCACAGGAGAGTATCAGAGAGAAGGAAGATTAATGAAATTAAAGGGGTTTTTGATAATGAGAACAGATGGGTGACGAGTCCTGGTGACATTCAGAAGGTCATCAAAAACTACTTTGGGGATTTGTTTAACTCAAATAATCCATCAAATGAGGAGATTGAGGCATTAACTGGAATCACATAGAGGAAAGTATCGAACGATATGAATGATTTTCTGAGTAAGAACTTTACAAGAGATGAAGTGAGGAATGCCGCTTTTGACCTAAATCCTTCTAAGGCCCCTGGACCGGATGGTTTCACTGGAAAGTTCTTTCAAGATATGTGGGATATTGTTGGGGAACAGGTTTCCGGAGATATTTTGGATATTCTAAATAAAGGTAAGAGTATTAAAGATTGGAACGAAACGTGGATATCGTTGATACCAAAAATTAAATCTCCAAAAGCTATGAAAGACTTTAGACTCATTGGTCTAACAAATGTGAGTTATAGGATAGTGGCGAAAGTTATTGCAAATAGGCTAATGAAAGTTATGCCTATGATTGTTGATGATAATCAAAGTGCCTTTGTCAAAGGACGCCAAATTTCGGATAATATCCTTATTAGCTTTGAGTGTATGCACTGGTTAAGGAGAAACAGAAGCAAAGGAGGGTATGCGGCACTTAAGTTGGACATGAGCAAGGCATATGATAGGGTGGAATGGGCTTTCTTGAAATCACAATTGTGTAGATTGGGATTTCAGGAATCTGTTGTCGAACTAATTATGCGGTGTGTCACTTCAGTCCGATATGCTTTCCGATTAAATGGATCAGTGGTTGGTCAGATTTCTCCATCCAGAGGCTTGCGACAAGGAGACCCGTTGTCTCCTTTTCTCTTTGTTTTGTGCGCACAGAATTTATCCTCGTGGATTGAAGAGCAGGTTAGGGTGAGGAATCTTGAAGGTATTAGAATCGCTAGAGGAGCTCCAATGATCACCCATCTCTTCTTTGCAGATGACAGTTTGATTTTCTTCAAGGCAACAAGACATAATAGCGTGATCATTAAGGAAACTTTGCAGGCATATGAGAAGGCTTCGGGACAAATGATCAATTTTGATAAATCAGCGGTGACTTTCAGCCCTAATACGGATGGGGAACATAAAAATCAAGTTCTTGAGTCCCTTTTAATTCGCTCGTCGCAAGGACACGAGATTTATTTGGGATTGCCAACTTTTTCTCTTAGGGGAAAGAGGATGCAGTTCGCCTACTTGGTTGATAGAATGGCTAAAAAGGTTGGAAATTGGAAAAATAGAGATTTCTCTAAAGGGGGTAGAGAAGTTCTGATTAAAGCAGTTTTACAGGCTATCCCGACTTATGCCATGTCTTGTTTTCGAATTCCGGTTCAGACATGTGAGGCGATGGAGAGGATTTGTGCTCGGTTCTGTGAGGTTACAGCTGTCTGTTCTGTAGATGTTGACCTAGATGTGTTAACATTTGGTGCAACATTCTCAGACTTCAGTGTATTCTCAGAAGTGTCAGTAACCTGTGATACATCTTCTTCATCTTTGTCATCTGTAAGACCTTTATCATCATCAAACACAACATTAACAGATTCTTGAACAGTGTTAGTTCTAAGGTTATATACTCTATAAGCTTTACTATTTCTAGAGTAGCCTAAAAAGAAACCTTTATCACTTTTAGAATCAAACTTATGAAGTTGATCCCTATCATTCAGAATATAACACACACAACCAAATACATGAAAATATTTCACACTTGGTTTTCTGTTGTTCAAAATCTCATATGGTGTTTGACTTGTGCCAGAACGAATAAAAACCCTATTAATAACATGACATGCAGTATTCAATGCTTCTCCCCAAAATTTCTTAGCAAGACATTTGGATGTAAGCATAACTCTAGCCATTTCTTGTAAAGTTCTATTCTTTCTTTCAACAATTCCATTTTGTTGTGGAGTTTTAGGAGATGAATATTCTTGCAAGATACCCTTTTTATCACAGAAATCATTAAACATGCTGTTTTCAAATTCCCTACCATGATCAGTTCTAATACGGCCAACTTTCAAGTTAAACACATTTTTGAACCTCTTATAAAGAATTTTAAATGCAGCAAATGCTTCAGATTTGTCTCTTAAAGACTCTACCCAGGTATATCTAGAAAAATCATCTACCACAACTAAGGAATACCTCTTTCCTCCAATGCTTTCAGTTTCCATAGGACCCATCAAGTCCATGTGCAGTAATTCAAAACAACGATGTGTAGTACAATGTGACAGCATTTTGTGCGACATTCTTACCTGCTTACCTTTTTGGCATGGTCCACATACAGTTTTGTTGTGAAGACTTAGTTTTGGAATTCCTTTTACTGCATCTGCTTTGATTAGTCTGTTCATTGCTCTGTAATTTGCATGACCCAATCTTTGATGCCATAAGACATTTTCATCATATTTTGACAAGTTACACATATTTGTTCCAATAAGATAGCAATTATCAGCTGACCTAGTACCAGTCATGACACAAACTTCATCTTTATTAAGAACATAACATGAATCTTTATCAAATTTCACATGCAAATTATCATCACAAAGTTGACTAATGCTAATCAGATTTGCAAGTAAGCCATCAACATGTAAGACATTTTTAAGCTTAGGAAAACCTTTAACATTCAAAGTTCCTTTACCAAGAATCTTTCCTTTAGAACCTCCACCATATGTAACATTACCACTATTCAAGGTCACATAATCAGATAAGAAATCAGTACGACCTGTCATATGTCTAGAACAACCACTATCAAAATACCAAGAATCAGGTAGACATGCTTTTAAGGAGGTATGAGCAACATTACAGGTAGTTTTTGGTTTCCATGCAGATTTCATAAACTGTTTACCAGAATGTGACAGTTTTTTATGCAGCATTTTCAAAGTTCTCTGTTCTTCAAACAATTTCATGCAGTAAGGACGAATATGACCAACTTTAGCACAGTAATGACATATATACTTCCTCTTAACCTTGTGAGGGTCTGATTGTGCAGATGTTGCATCAAATGTGACAACATTTGCATTCACAAATTTCACAGGTTTTCTAAATTTATCAGAAATAGAAGCAGTAGTACCATCATAACCTAAACCATGAGTATTAGACTTACCAGTAGCTATAGCATTATTTACCTCAGAAGCACTCTTGGAATATTTCTTGAAACATAAGGTGGAATTTATTAATTTCTCCTTTAAGTTACAGATTTCCAGATCCCTTTTGGTAAGAATAACCTCTAGCTTGGTGATTGTATCCTTCAGATCCTCATTCTCTTTATTCAAGGAATTAAGAGTGAGTTTCTGATTGTTCCAATCATCTAACAGCTTTTGGTGTTCATTGTCATCAGTCTTTTTTCCTGCATCATCAACCAAACCATTAAAACAGTTCAAATCTGGGTGACTCTGTTCTGATGTTGCTGTAGATGTTGAAGCATCAGGTACAGCATCAGAATCTGTTTCATCCAGATCATCATCAGAGGAATCATTATAATCAATTCTGGTAAAATTAGAATATTCATTCTGATTTAATTCATCAAGATCATCATCATCAGATTCATCACTCAAGGTAGCACTAAAGTTCAGCTTTTGCTTAAGTCTAGTATTGGCACATTCATTTGCATAATGGCCATAACCAGAACAAGCATTGCATTGAACTGATTTTCGAAATTCAGGATCATACCTTGGTTTACCTTCACTCTTTGATGGTCTTGGTGTGAATTGAGCTTTCCTCCTTTCTGGTTGAGGTGTTGATGTATTGATTTGAATCTTAGGCTGAATGTTTCTAGATTTGTTCACAGATTTCTTAAGAAACTTGTTAAAATGCTTAGTGAGCAAGGCAACATTGTTAGGATTTTTGAGACATACATCGAGCAGTTCTTCATCAGTGTCAACTTCAGTAATGATGGGTTGAACTTCAGAAGTGTTTGATGTTTCCCCTTTAAAAACCACAACTTTCTTATCAGCATTAGCTTCATCATCTTGATTAGTGTTTATCTCATATGTCCTAAGAATACTCACTAACTCATTTTGACTTAGCTTATCTATATCTTTTGCCTCTTCAATAGCACAAATTTTAGCATCAAATCTTTTAGGAACAGATCTTAATATCTTATGAACTACTCTAACATTAGAAATAGGGTCACCAAGGGAATGTGATTCATTGATAATCTCACTTAACCTTTCATTGTAGGCTGTAATTGTTTCATCTTCCCTCATTCTGAGATTCTCAAATTTTGTCCCCAACATTCGAAGCTTAGTTCTTCGAACACTTTCTGAACCTTCACAATGCTCTTGCAACCTGTCCCATGCATCTTTAGAAGTAGAACAGTTAGATATAATTTTAAACATTGAAACATCAACAGAAGTAAAAATAGCATTTAAAGCTTTAGAATTGTAGTTTGCTGTTGTTATTTCATCAGCCGTCCAGTCAACTTCTCTCTTGAGTTGTATTTCACCATCTGCGTCTGCTGGTCTTTTTGGAGCTTCCCAACCTGTAAGAACAGTCCTCCAAGCACGTTCATCAACTGACTTGATGTACATACGCATCTTAGGCTTCCAATAGGCATAATTCGAACCATCTAAAACGGGTGGCCTAAGTGCCGTGGATATGTGATGTGTTTCCATTGCTAACCTACACTAAAAACACACTTGACCAAAGATCTAACCTAGTGTCGTCAGGTATCAGCTCTGATACCAACTGAAAGTGTGTGGTGGTGTTAAGTGTATGAAGTGTTTAAGTTTAAGTAGAATAATGTTGTACTAAATGTTGTGACAATTGGTACAACACTGACTCTAACAGAATATCAGAAATTAAGATTCACACAGCGGAAGACTTGAAATACTAAAAACAAACGTGACACAATGGAAATAATTTTCACATAGATTTTATAAATAAAAATCTATGCTAGCCTTACGGCGAAAAACAATACTTATCTTCAAGTACAAATGTTGTGTGAAATGTTACAGCATTAACATTCACAACAGAAACTACAAACGAGGCAGGTGCCTTGTTCTAAAAACGAACTAAGTGTATAATGTATACACTGTCGAAATGCCTAGTCTATCTAAAGATTACACTCTCAATAGATAAGAAGACACACAGCCATACGGGTGGGATACGAACGTATGATCTAAAAGGTAGTTCTACTGGCCACAATTCCTAACAGGGATATACGCTCGGTCTAGGAAGTTGATCGAATAGAGTACACTGATTTGAGAAGCCTTCCATCGGTATTTATAGCAGTGGGGTGCTGATTCTAGAGGCTTCCACAATGAGGTCCTATTTTTTAGGAACTCAACTTCCATGATCTTTCTAGATCATTCTTGAATGCTCCAGGTCGTTCCAAATGGTTCCAGGCCGTTCTAGTATGTTCTCCAATGTTCTGGAATCTTCCAGGTTCCAGATCCTTGTAGAAGCTTCTAGATCCTGCCAGAAATGCGACAACATTTAGATCAACATTTAATGTAGCATTTCAGAAAAGACTTAGAAAAAATCTCGGAAGGTCAAATTAAGATGTTGTTGATAATGTTAAGGCATTTAAGGATTAACAACATCTACACTGTGTAAAGCCAAGGATGAGGGTGGAATGGGTTTTCGCAATTTGGTTGCTTTTAATAAAGCTCTTCTTGCGAAACAAGTTTGGCGGATGATTGAAAACCCTAATTCTTTGGTGAGTCGAATTTTCAAAGCTAGATATTGTAAACATGTCCATATTCTAGATGCTGGGGTGGGTAGCAGTCCATCTTTTGTTTGGAGATCATTGTGCTGGAGTAAAGAGATACTTCACGAAGGGGTAAGGTGGAACATTGGGAATGGAAATTCGATCAAAGTCTTTAGGCAAGCTTGGGTTCTAGGCAACCACAGTGGCCGTATAAACTCCAGAATTGTAGCAGCCCCTAACATTAATATGTTTGTCACTAGTGATCGGCAGTGGGATGTTGAAAAACTGAATATAGGATTTTGGGCTAGCGAGGTGGATGCAATCCGTCGAACTCCGATAGGGGGGGAGGAGGAAGAAGACTCGTGCTTTTGGAAATGGGACGTGCACGGGAAATACAAGGTTAAATCAGGATATAGAGTGGCTAGGGAATTAGTAAGAACTAAGGAAACACGAGCGTCAACGTCTGATTTTGAGAAAGTAGCACGATGGTGGCGATATATATGGAACATGGACGTGCCAACAAAGGTCCGAATTTTCACGTGGAAGTTGCATTGGGACTGTATCCCAACGGAAGGGAATCTGTGGAAGAGACATGTACCTATTGATCCGGCATGCAATTTGTGCGGAAGTCATTTTGCTTCCTCGATTCATACGATATTCTTCTGCAAGGCAGTTAGGGAGGTTTGGAAACACTCTCAGTGGTGGACAATTTTTAAGAGAGGGGAGGAGCTTGGAACCTCAGACTTCCTGGCCTTTGTTAGAGAAAAGTTTCATAGAACTGATTTTGAGATGATTATGATGTTGGCATGGGGAGTGTGGCGTGATAGGTGTGAAATTGTTCATCGGGAGGGGAATTTCAGGGGAAAGGTGCGGCCCGATCTTTCTTTCAAAATTTTGACATACCTTAAAGAGTTTCAAGCTGCTCGGGTAGAGCCGTCTATCCTGAGAAAAGAACCACTTTCGGCTCCTTTTGATGGTGGAGGGAACGAGGAATTTCAGTGCATTGAAGTTGACGGAGCATGCAATGACGACCACTGGAAATATGGAGTGGGATGTGTCTTTACCAATTGTAATGGGATTAGGTGGCTGGAGATCGCACAGAAAATTGCTCCGCCAGGCTCGGTGGCGGGAGCAGAACTGAAAGCCATCGAAGTGGGACTGAGAGAAGCTAAAAGCCGTAACCTTGAGCGCGTCTGGGTGCGATCGGACTCCATGCAGGCTATCTCTTTTTTGATGGAAGGTCAGGAGGTTTTGGGGCCGGAAAAAGAGGTACTAAGGAACATCTCTCGTCTTAGAAATGAATTTGTGGTGTGCAAATTCTCATTTTTTCCGAGATGTCAAAATACTAGAGCGCATTGTCTGGCGCAGAAAGCGGCTAACTCTTCCATGTCTCAAGATTGATATGGAGAAGTGTCTCTCGTAGAGGTCTTCTGGGGGTGTTCTTCCTGCATATTTTGTTCTTTCATCCCAGTTCTCCTCTGGGCATTCTTGTCCAAAAAAAAAAAAAGATTTTTTTTTGTGCTTACGTGTTGCTTCTTGGTAAGTTTAGATGATATGTCAATTCCCCGTCAAAAAAAAAAAAAAAAAAAAGATGATATGTCAATTATAAAATTAATGAAATATAATGTGTCATAATTTTAAAGAGTTAAAATATTTAAAATAGAGTGACATGTGATAATTATATTGATTAAAAACGATATGTGACATAACTATTATGCAGCGATGGACCTATAGGGCGCAGTGGCTCCCCACTAATTTTTATTTTATTTTTTTATATATATATTTTTTCATAATTATTTATGTATTTTTTTAATTGAGATATTTTAAGATTATTTGTATACTCCTAATAAGAAAATAATTCACAAAATAAATACCCTAATCACTACATTATTTATTTTTTAAAATTACTACTCATTTTTTACCCCCACTCAAATTCATTTTTCTTAAAAGTGAGCCGGTAAAGCAAGACATCACGGGACGGGGAGTATAATTTAAACTCTACATTTATCTAATACTAGTAACTAATGTCTCTACACGGTTGCAAGTTAAATTTGAACATTGTTTTGCTTAGTACGAGGTGTGAAAGTGTGTGTGGGGATGGTATCTAGTGTTTAAGTAAAAAACAGAACAATGTTACACTGAATGTTGTGACAATTAGTGTAGCATTAACTCTAACAGAATGTGAAAAGTAAACACAGTACACAGCGGAAGTCTAAAACACTAAAACACAATAAGAACACAATGGAATAATTTTTAACATAGATTTTATTAATAACAAAACCTATGTTAAGCCTTACGGCGAAACAATAACTTAGTTCCTAAGTTATATATGAAAATGTCGTGTGAAATGTCTCAGCAATTACTTCAACATTCCACAAACAGAAACTACGATCGAGGCAGGTGCCTGAATCCGCAAACAGACTTAAGTGTAAAAACACTGTCTAATGAACTAATCTGATCTATGATTCACTCTCACTCGATACAAGACTAGAACTAAGTACACTGGAAGGTGTGGTATCCCTCGGCGTACGTTAAATGATACAACTACTGGCCATAACTCCTAACTAGGGTTGAACGCTCAAGGAGGTGTTACTCGAGTAGTGCATGCTTTGAAATGAGAGGCTCTGGCGGTATTTATAGAGAAATACACAGCTTCTAGATCCTTCCATTATGAGATCCTATTTTTTAGGACCTCAACCTCCATGATCTTTCTAGAACATTCTGCCATCTTCCAGGTCGTTCTACAATGCTCCAAGGTCTTCTAGCACCTTCTCCAACATTCTGGAATCTTCCAGGTTCCAGACTCTTGTAGAAGCTTCTAGAATCGTTCCTGAATGTGAGAGCATTTAGTACAACATTTAATGTAACATTTCAGAAAAGACTTAGAATAAATCAAGGAAGGTCAAATTAAGATGTTGTTGATAATGTTAAAGCATTTAAGAGTTAACAACATCTACAATCTCCCCCAATTTGACCTTTCGACTACAACACACCTGATGCACATATATTTCTATATATACTCAGTATTATGTATTTAGGTGAGTTGAACTCCAAAGCTAAATACTAGTCAAGACAATACCTGTTGTAACCGTTGGATCAAATCAAAAGAAGATCAAGAATAATTTTACTAAGATCTGTGCCATAAGATCAAAGTAATCTTATTCAAAACCAAAACAAGTATAAACAGTACACTTGTTTACAAAACATATAACTTTACAAAAATCAAAAGTTAAATCAGAGAATCATATATGAATATGTACTAGATCAACCTAAGACTTATGTAAGACTCAAAATAACAGAAACAGAGCAATAACAAAGAAAAGAAAAACAAACAGAACAAAGACTAAAAATAAAAACAGAGCAAAAAATGTGAAAAATAATATCTAACAAAGACTTAAACAATAAGCAGTAAGCAAATGAGAATTAAAGAGAAGTGTACTTCTGAATTATATTATCATCAAGGCAAACAATTTAAGCACTAAGCAGTAAGCTCATGATAATTAAAGAGAGGTGTACTTCTATATTATCCTCAAAGCAAACAATTTAAGCAGATTGAATCATAAGACAAGTTAGAAAGACAAAACAAACAACAACTAACAAAGACCTAAAGTCAGCAAGCAGTAAGCAAATAAGAATAATTCTTTATGGCAAACAATTTAAGCAAACTTGATGCAGTAAGCAAATAAGAATAATTCTTAAGGCAGACAGTTTAAGCAAACTGAAAATAGAGCAAGGTTAGGGAAAAAACAAATACAATAAACAACTAACTTATACAACATGCAGTAAGCAAATAATGATAAGTAAGAAAACAATTTAAGCATAAAAGTAGTAATCTATTATCATAAATGCAAACAAATTAAGCAAGTTGAATAAAGAACAACCTATCAACTAGGAAGTAAAAACAAAATCTGTAAATCAACTTAAACACAGTAACAATAATGCATAATATCAAGGGAAGTATAAAAGGCACAAATACTTAAGAAACTAAACAAGTGACATATATTGCTGTATCAACAGCCGCAGCATCATGTTCCTGCACATAATCACTTATAATGTTCAACCCTCCCCCTGTCTTGTATCAACCTGTTCAATTGTTACCATAACCTGTTTTAGATGTCATAAAGAACATCCATATGTTTATCAACATCAGCAAATTAATCCTCCTCCTCTTCAACAACAGTGCTCATTGTAGCAAAGTGAACTACAACATCTGGTTCAGCAGTCTCTTCATGAATAGCATCAGGTACACAATCAGCTTCTGGTACATCTCCATGGAGCTCTTCACTTCGAACCCCAGAAGTTGATGGTGTTTCTCCCCCTGTGGTAGTAGAAAGCGTCTCTAACCACGGACTTTAAGGAACTGAAGGCCATCAATAGAGTCCTGTAAACGTTTTAGTTGAAGTATAATGAAAGATCTGGAAACAGAAAAAGTTTGACCAATGTGACCATCAATGCGTTTCACATTTGGTGTAGCATTCCTCTATTCAGGTCTTGCTGGAGTTGGTCGAGCTGGAATAAGAGCATCTCTGTGATCAGAACCATCTGAATTTTATACGAGCAAATCAACAATCCTTTCACCAAGTAACAGATTAGGTAAGATAGTCATTAAGGGTACCTTGCCTCAAATAACCTCAGTTTCCTTAGGTTTAAAAATTCATGCCTCTTGAGGTATGAACATATCAACAATGGTAAGGTAAATTCCCTTTATAATAAATAACACTATAAGCTGCATATGGTGAAAATAATTAAATCCAGATTGAAATTCTTCAACACAAAAATCATCTTATACAACAATGTAGCTTGATCCTTAGTCACCTTAGTGGAATTTGTAGAGGGTATCCAATTGTAGACAATTAATTTATGGAGTACAGAGTATAGAGATGTGAGATCTTTAACAAACATAAAAAATTTCACCTAGTTAATCTACCCCAGTTATAGAAGTAGCAACCTAGTTCAAATCAAGTTCATCTTCATCAATCACATGCTCTATCTCTAAGAGATCATTAATCAATTCTTTACTAAATGGAACTGATCTCCCCCTAAATTGTACATTCCCATATCATTTTGAGCTACATCTACCTGTATTCTTCATAAGTCAAGCATAAAGTACATATACCCAATCAAACACAAAAGTATCATCAAAGTTACAGTTTTCAACAATTTTCTTTCAAAAATTATATGAACCATTTACTTCTCAAAATCAGCAATGTTAATTCTCTTTTCCATTAAAAACTTTTATGTAGACAGTTTAGTTATTTTAGCAACTAATCTATCAGTCTAAAAATTATTATCAGGATCAGAATTACCTCCTTTAGAATTTGTTTCCTCAGCTGATTCAGAGTCCTTACTACTGCTTTTCTCAGAATCATCACTACTACTGTCATCAGGGTCTGGTGTTGCGGCACTTGCTTCAGCATTTGATGCAGCATTCTTCCTCAGAGTCTTCTTAATCTCATACACAATGGGATTATCTTCTGGATCAGAATTTTCAATTCCTTTGGGCAAGTCTCGTTCAGCTGCAACAATCTTTCCCTTTGGATCATACTTCATTTTGACTTATTTCTCAGTAACCATATTTTTTTCCTCCGATTAAGAAAACACCTTGAATCGGTTCATCAACAACACTACTTCCTTTATTATTTCTCCTCAATGAGTTAGAGTAATCAACTCTAGTGAACACAAAGCCGGATCTCCTTCGTTGAACATGGATGGGCTAATCTTTTCTCTTTTCTTTCTTAACGATCTTCCTAAATGCAATGTATTCAGATTCATCAGTATTAAAAAGAGAAAATTTAGTTTCACCTGAGTTAGCATTCGCGTCGGCCTCCTTCATTTTGAGCGTCCTCAGAATCGGATGTCTCAGCATTTGCAGACTCGTTCTGCTCAGCAACAAGAAAATCATCAATTTCCTTTTCACTCTCCCCCAGAGAGGAAGCTATCGAGGCAATTGCCTCTATTTCAGTATTAGGACTTGGAAATTGGGGCTTTTATGAGGTGAACGAACCAAGTGTAGTGGTGAGTTTTTGGGTTTTCAGTAATGAGAAATGTCAATGGTCATATTTCCAATCAGTAGAAATAGATTCTCAGAATTCACATTCGATTGAGACATATTCTCAACAGCTTGGTTCAACTCGTTAAGGGTCGAATCGAGTTGAATGTGAACAGTTGTAGGAATGGGTGTAACTGGAGTTGTTTGGGTAAGTGTTTCAGCTTTTCTTGTAGCAGCTGGTGAGTTTTGGTGTGAAACGGCCATGAAAGCGAAACTATTAAGATTGGAGAGAGATGTAGATGACGGTTTCGTGGGAGTTTGAGTGTGGTGAGGTAGTTTCCTGTCATTTAAGCACCAAAAAATAGAAAAGATAATCACAATAACCGAGACAAACAAGGCTTTAGCAAATCTTAAAATGCAATACTCAAATCACTCGAAAAAATGCAATGCTTAGTATATCATGTTATGAGAATTATATAGGAGAGAATGCATAGTTGGAAGTAATACGTGTAAAAAATAAAAACCAACTAAGGAAGTTTCTAGAAGAAATTCGATAATACTCCATAAACTTAGCTACAAAAATAGATCATGGTCAAGTAGTGGGTAAAATCATAATTAAATAATTAACTAAATTAAGAACATTCTAGAATATTTAACATTTAAATGTGTATAATCTGAAATAAAACAAGGATGTAGGTTAGTATAATCAGAAATAAATAAAATAAATTTCCACGAATAATTAAATAATTACTGCTTATAAAAATATAATCGAATCATCTAATGTTATGCTCAAAACTGTTACATACACCTCAACACGGTTTTTACATGAATTTACTTCATTTGTGTTGCACCATATTTTTTTCTTTTTGTGTTATAGCATCTAATTTGTATTGATCCATTGTTCCCGTAGAGTACATCGTAGTAGCGAACTCCGTGCCCCATACTTACTTAATGGATTACAAACCTCTTGATGTTTTTACCAAATATCACCTTTTGAAAAGAAGGCATCGTAGTAGCGAACTCCGTGCTCCATAGTTACTCAGTGATTTGGTACATCTTTTAGTATGCTAATAATATTCTATTTTTTATGCATTTGAGAGGTGTAAGACATGTTTATTTTTGCACAACAAATTTTAGATTCAAGAATATTTTACAAAGGAATTATTCAACGAAAATAGGAAATAAATTAAATCTATAACAACTATACAACCTTATGATGTTGTCCTAAATGCTACGACATTTATGACACCATCCATCCAGAATTATTCAGATACCACACATACCAAGAGATTTCCTCAAAGATGAGAATGTCTCAAGGTCAAGACCTTAGTAAATATATCAACAATATGATTTTCAAAAGGTACGTATTCCAACTTCACCATGTTCTTCTCCACTAAATCTCTCATAAAATAATGTCTAATGCAAATGTGTTTAGTGATTGAGTGTTGTACTGAATTTTTAGAAATGTTTATGCACTCATATTATCACAGAAAATTGTAAGGATATCAATTTCAATTTCATAGGCATGAAACATCTTGCTTAACCACAAGATTGTTTCCCATGTAGAAACATCCTCTACTCTTACTCTTTATGTCATCCATATCTCATACTCAATCCGCATCACTGTATCCAATCAAAGTGTTGTTGGTGTCCTTAGTGTACCATATCCCAAGTTCACTTGTACCTGTATCAAACTTGATAATTCTTTTCAAAACATTCAGGTGAGATTCCTTTGGATTAGCTTGGTACCTAGAACAAACAAAAAACACTGTACAAAATATATGGTCTATTAGAGGTTAGATAAAGTAAACTTCCTATCATGGATCTATACAATGTTGGATCAACATCCTTACCAGCATTGCCTTTGCAAAGTTTCAAAGTAGATCTCATAGAAGTTTTCATTACTTTTTAACTTTCAAAAACCAAACCTTTTAACCAAGTTCTTAGCATACTTACCTTGAGAGAAGAATATACCATCCTTACATTGCTTGATTTGAAGACCTAAAAAGCAATTCAAGTCTCCAACCATACTCATCTCAAATGTTGCAGCCATTGCTTTAACAAATTGGTTAACATTTTATCACAAGTTAAACCAAACACAATGTCATCAACATATATTTGAGCAATAAGTAAATCTTCTCTAGTGTGCTTAATGAACAAAGTTATATCAGTTTCTCCTCTAACAAAACAATCAGGGTATTGTGGATCTTCTAATCCTTTAAGTTGTTCAACATATGCTTCTTCAATCAAAATGCCATTTAGAAATGCAGTTTATACATCCATTTGAAGAAGTTTAATGCCAATAAAACATGCAATTGCTAGCAATAATCTAATAGATTCTATCCTAGCAACATGTGCAAAAGTTTCATCAAAATCAATAACCTCAACTTGGGTGTAACCTTGTGCAACTAATCTAGTCTCAATCCAAAAAAAATGTTATCAAACTCATCAGTTTTATTCTTATAAATCAACTTTGTTCCAATGACATTAGTATGACTAGGTCTTGAAACAAGTGTTCATACATCATTTCTTTCAAACTGATTAAGTTCCTCATGCATAGCATTTATCCAATATTCATCAGTTAATGCTTCATTCACATTTTTAGGTTCAATTTCAGAATAGTAACACTCCGCATTCACAACATTGAAAATAGAAGACATGCATATCGTTCTTACCACATCTACCTTATTTGATCTTATTCTTCCTCTTGTTTGCACTCCAACTGTAGCATCACCTATGATCTGGTCAGAAGGATGACTTTTACCTATTCTTGAAGAAGGATTCATTTTGGGAACGTACTGATCATTCTGTGAAATTACAACTGACTGTTCTGCAGATGTTGCTCCAGATGTGTTAACATTCGATGCAACATTTTCAGACTTCAGTGTATTCTCAGAATTGTCAGTGACTTGTGATATATCTTCTTCATCTTTGTCATCTGTAAGTCCTTAATCATCATCAAACACAACATTAACAAATTCTTGAACAGTGTTAGTCATAAGGTTATAAACTCTATAAGCTTTACTATTTCTAGAATAGCCTAAAAAGAAACCTTACACTTTTAGAATCAAACTTGTGAAGTTGATCCCTATCATTCAGAATATAACACATACAACCAAATACATGAAAATACTTCACATTTGGTTTTCTAATATTCAAAATCTCATAAGGTGTTTGAATGGAACTAGATCGAATATAAACTCTATTAATAATATGACGTGATGTATTCAATGCTACAAACCAAAATCTCTTAACATGACTTTTAGAAGTAAGCATGACTCTTATCATTTCTTGTAGAGTTATATTCTTTCTTTCAGCAAAGACATTCCGTTGTGGAGTTTTAGGAGATGAATATTCTTATAAGATACCTTTCTAATCATAAAAATCATTAAACATGCTGTTTTCAAATTCCCTATCATGCATGATCAGTTCTAATACGTCTAACTTTCAAGTTAAACACATTTTTGAACCTTTTGTAAAGAATTTTAAAAACAACAAATGTTTATGATATATCTCTTAAAAACTTAATCCAGGTATTTCTAGAAAAATCATCTACCACAACTAAAGAATATATTTTTCCTTCAATGCTTTCAGTTTTCATAGGACCAATAAAATCCATGTGCAAAACAATTTGAAACATTGATGTGTAGAACAATGTGACAGCATTTTATGCAACACTCTTACCTGCTTACCTTTCTGGCATGGTCCACATACAGTAGTACTTTGAAACTTCTGTTTTGGTAATCCTTTTCACTGCATCGACTTTGATTAGTCTCTTCACTGATCTATAATGTGCATGTCCCAATTTTTTGATGCAATAAGACATTTTCATCATTCTTTGACAAATTACACACATTTGTTCCAATAAGATAACAATTATCTACTGCCCTAGACAATTTTCATATTCATTCAGAACATAACATGAATCTTTGTCAAATTTTACATGCAAATTATCATCACACAGTTGACTAATACTAATCAAATGAGCAAGCAAGCCATCAACATGCAAAACATATTTAAGCTTAGAAAAACTTTCAACATTCAAAGTTCCTTTCCTATAATCTGTCCTTTAGAACAGCCACCATATGTAACATTACCATCATTCAAGGTCACATAATCAGATAAGTAGTCAATTTGTACTGTCATATGTCTAGAACAACAACTATAAAAAAATACCATTGACCAAGTAAACATGCTTTTAAGGAAGTATGAACAGCATTACAAGTAACATCATATTTTCATGCAGATTTCAGAAAATGTTTCATAGGATGTGACATCATTTTAGTTAACATTTTCTCATATCTCAGATCATCAAACATTTGCATGAAGTACGGACAAATATGATCAATTATCAAAAAATAATGACATACAAACTTCTTTTCAATGTATTTTACTTTGTGAGAATCTGTTTGTGCAGATGTTACAACATATGTTTTAACATTTGCCTTCACAAACTTCACAACATTTTCAAAATTCTTAGAAAATAGAAGCAGTTTCACTATCATAACGTATACCACAATTATCAGATTTACCAATAGCTATAACATATATCAGAAGCACTCATAGAAAATTTTATGAAACTTAAAGTAGAGGTGATCAATTTCTCCTTCAGTTTACAAACTTCAAAAAAATATCTTCTGGAATGTATGACTTCTAGCTTGGTAATTGTTCCTTTCAGATTCTCATTCTCTTTGTTCAAAGAATTAAGAGTGAGTTTCTGAGAGTTACAATCATCCAACAACTTTTGGTACTTATGATCATCAATCCTTATGCCTGCATCATCAACAAACCCATTAAAACAAGAGAATTTCTACTCTTAAGGTCCTTTCCTAAGACCCTTATTCTTATAAATACAATGTTTTTTAAACGTTTCTCTAAAGGTCAAAAACTAGATAATTAGTCTCTTATGCCCCTAAATTACATTTGTTAGAATAATTGAATCAATATTCAAGAATCCCATAATTTGCGTCGTCTTCCCCAATTTTATTGTTCTAAACTTTCCTTATCCGCCGAAATGAGGTGATCTTCCGACTATCCTTATTATTATGCAAGAATTTTGCCAAAAATGGAGATGATCTGAATTTGAATTTTGAATTATATTCCTGTTCGATTTTTAACTCCTCTGAATAATTAATTGCATATCAACCCTAAAATGAACCATCGTCGTTATTATTGTTGCTGTATTTTGATATCCCATTGTATGTATTGATTGCATCACTATCGTATATACAACCAGCATACATCATTTGCGTATTTCATGTTTAGGAGCCATAAGTCGTTTCAAATTCTACATAGCAATCTCATAAACTTTATATTTTTTGGCTCGCTGGTTAGAGATTAAATTTTCTGTTGTTCTGAAGGTCGATTTCAACGGCAAAAGTAAATTGATTCGTGTGAATGAAATTTCATCATTCAAGGAGATATTTTGTGAGATAACTCGTATGTCCCCAATTCTATGAGCAGGTAATCCATCGATTTCATATTTTGTTGGGGGTATGAATAATTGTTGCTTAGATTCTGATTCTGATTTAGGGGGACTCATAGAGTTTTGTAAGATCACTTCAGAAAAAATAGTAAATATTTCTGTGGTTATTGCTATTGAGAGGAACAATATTAGTTCAATTGAGGAAAATACTGTTGTAGAACGAAGTTTGATTAGTATAATCATTACCATGAAAGATCTATTACCATACCATTATGACATTTTTTCAATTATGTTTCTCAACATTTTAATCCAGATATAAAAATGTGCATTTTACAGATTTATATGCAAATTTTATGTGTGCATATGCACTCTTTCCATACACATATACAAAATTTTATATATAATATGCAGATGTTTCATATGCATATGTATATGCAAATGCAAAATTATGTTATTCCATACTTCATAATATTTCAATGTTAACAAATTGAGTATTAGTAAACGTTGCATCATACTAAATCAACGAGTTAACACTTCACCCTTCATAATGGACATTAAAATAAAATTCTTTCAATATCCAACAAATAATCAAAAGTATTGTAAATTTGAAAACTTGTTTCAAATTCAACTGTCTCTAATATTATGAAAGTTTTAACATTTGGTAATCCCATTAATTAAGCACAAATTTCGATCATCTTTAAAATCTTTATATAAAATTTCAAAATCTCGAATAATGAAGATATATTAACCATAATTTTAATTTCAAGGGTAACTTTGTCAATCTAAGTGTTGCTTTGGACTTATTAGAAATAATATTCAAACCCTGAACTTTATAGAAAAAACTCTATGTAAAATGCACTTATTAGTAACTTCCCCTTAAAACAATTCAAATATGGGTGACTCTGTTTTGATGTTACCATAAATGTTATGACATTAGGTGCAACATCAGAATCTGTATCATCCAGATTATTATCTAAAGAATCATCATAATCAATCTTGGTATGAAAAGTAAATTCAACATCTTTTGGTTCATCAAATTCATCATCTGATTCATCATTTAAGGTAGTACTAAAATTCAGTTTTTGCATAAGTCTAGTATTGGCACATTAATTTTCATAAAGACCATATTCAGAACATGCATTGAACTGATTTTCTACATTAAAGATCATATCTTGGTTTACCTTCACCTTTTTTATAACCTTGGTTGAAATTGACTTTTCCTTCTTTCTGGTGGGGTGTTGATGTGTTGATTTGGATCTTTGGTACATCATAACCTGTAAGTACAGTCCTCCAAGCACGTTCATCAATAGACTTGATATACATGCACAACTTAGGCTTAAAATATGAATAATATGTTCGGGTGCCTAAGTGTAGTGGATATGTGACGTGTTTCCATTGCTAACATAAACTAAAACACACTTTAAGCAAGGATCTAACCTAGTGTCGTCAGGTATTAGCTCTGATACCAACTGAAAGTGTGCGTGGGGATGGTATCTAGTGTTTAAGTAAAAAACAGAACAATGTTACACTGAATGTTGTGACAATTAGTGTAGCATTAACTCTAACAGAATGTGAAAAGTAAACACAGTACACAGCGGAAGTCTAAAACACTAAAACACAATACGAACACAATGGAATAATTTTTAACACAGATTTTATTAATAACAAAACCTATGCTAAGCCTTACGGCGAAACAATAACTTAGTTCCTAAGTTATATACGAAAATGTCGTGTGAAATGTCTCAGCAATTACTTCAACATTCCACAAACAGAAACTACGATCGAGGTAGGTGCCTGAATCCCCAAACAGACTTAAGTGTAAAAACACTGTCTAAAGAACTAATCTGATCTATGATTCACTCTCACTCGATACAAGACTAGAACTAAGTACACTGGAAGTTGTGGTATCCCTCGGCGTACGTTAAATGATACAACTACTGGCCATAACTCCTAACTAGGGTTGAACGCTCAAGGAGGTGTTACTCGAGTAGTGCATGCTTTGAAATGAGAGGCTCTAGCGGTATTTATAGAAAATACACAACTTCTAGATCCTTCCATTATGAGATCCTATTTTTTAGGACCTCAACCTCCATGATCTTTCTAGAACATTCTGCCATCTTCCAGGTCGTTCTACAATGCTCCAAGGCCTTCTAGCACCTTCTCCAACATTCTGGAATCTTCCAGGTTCCAGACTCTTGTAGAAGCTTCTAGAATCGTTCCTGAATGTGAGAGCATTTAGTACAACATTTAATGTAACATTTCAGAAAAGACTTAGAATAAATCAAGGAAGGTCAAATTAAGATGTTGTTGATAATGTTAAAGCATTTAAGAGTTAAAAACATCTACAATGTGGAACTATCAAATTAATTCCCTTCAAAATATAATAAAAGTCGTTAAATTTAACGAAATTAGATATATTGAAAATTTTATATTGCGTAATAAAATAATTTTGTATGTATAATATTATTTTATAAATCGGCCCCCAATCTTAAACTTCTGGGTCCGACACTGCTATTATGTGATGATTGAAATTTAGTTTAAAAAGAAATAGTTGGCTAACATTTATTAAGAGAATTATTTTAATACTCCTATTACTTAAATGGCTTATTTCCTAAATTTTATCATTATTTTTTCTTAAGATTATTTTCATGCTTACTAATGGTTGTATCTATTAAGGAATAATTCCATATAATTTCATAATTATCTCCATTCCTTGTATTTAGGGTTTATACTTTATTGTGCATATTTCTTGCCTACTTTCATGTAATCAGTTATTATTGTAAATCTCAGTATATATACAAAGTTATCCCACTCACCAAAGTTACGGTGATCAAACCCTAATTCTCACATGGTATCAGCCTTCTCTCAATCCTAAACATCTCTCTCTGCCTCCGCCCTCACGGCACACTCTTCCCTCTCTCTCTCATATCGAGCTAGTCCCCCTCGATTCACCCTAAAATGGCCGATTCCTCAATCCCCATGACCGTTTTGATACACATGGTCACGGTCAAATTGACCTCCACCAATTTCCTTCTCTGGAAGAAACAGGTTCTTCGATGCTCGTTTGTGCCGATCTGTTCGGTTTTGTTGACGGCACCACTGTCGCCCCCCCCCCCAAAACTGTCACCAACGCCGCTAATCCGGCCTACACCGTCTGGCGCTCTAAGGATCAAAAATTCTTTGGCCTTCTCCTCTCCTCTCTCACCGAGGAGTCACTGTCCGAGGTGATCGACTATGACACCTCTCGGCAAGCCTGGCTGGCTCTTGAGGCCGCTTTCAGCCACTCGTCTCAATCTCGCACCACACAGCTCCGCGAGGAACTTCTTCTCCTCAAGCGCAATGATATGCCTGTTGCTGATTACGGCCGCAAATTCAAGCTATTGTGCGACCAACTGGCCGCCATCGGCAAACCCGTCGATGACTCGGACAAATCTCATTAGTTTCTCCGCGGCTTAGGGGCTCACTTTGGGGGTTTCGCCGACACCCGCATGTCCATGACTCCTGTTCCTTCTTTTCGGGATCTCGTTCATCAAGCCACAGCCTTCGAGATCATGAACAAACCCCCCGATGCTGCTCCTCCCCAAGCTGCTTTTATTGCTCATAATCGTCCTCGCCCGACCTCTGCCTCCTCGTCGCACACTCGCGGTCAGGCCCCTTATCGAACCGGCAGTTCGTCCCCGTTTCGGGGTAGTCGCCATGGCTCTGGCCGAGGTGACCGTCGGCACTACATTCCTCGTTGTCAGATCTGTCGGGGCGACCACTATGCCGACAAGTGTCCTGGTCGTTATGCTCGTCCAGCCGAGCAAACACCTGCCCCATCGTATGCTCGTCCGCCTGAAAACTCCAATGCGAACCTGGCACAAGCCTTCCACTCCGCTTGTTCGCTCAATCAGCCCTCTTCGTCTGACTAGTACATTGACTCCGGGGCTTCGGCGCACATGACTGCTCGCCCGACCGACCTGGACTCCTGCTCGCCGTATTCTGGTAATGGTTCGGTCATAGTTGGTAACGATTCTGCCTTACCTATCTCCCATGTCGGTTCTCGTTCTATTTCCAGTACAGTTCAACTTCGTGACGTGTTAGTTGTGCCTAACATTACAAAGAACCTTCTGTCTATCAGCAAATAAACTTCTGATTTATCTGTTGATGTTATATTTTCTGACAAGACGTTTACAATTCAGAAGCGGAACACCAGGGAGGTGGTCGCTCGGGGTAGGTGTGAGCAAGGCCTTTATGTGTTGGAGTCATCTCTTCCAGCCTTTGTTGCAGCTGTTCGATCAACTGTGTCTAAGGCTTCTTATGATTTGTGGCATTTGAGATTGGGGCATGTCCCGTTTGATGTTTTGAAACTTTTACATAAGTTAGGAGCTATTTCAGTTACGTCTGTATTACCAACTCCTGGAGTTTGTTCTTCATGTCAGTTAGCCAAGAGCAAACGTCTATCCTTTCAAATAAATGAAAAGCGAGCTTTATCTGTTTTACAATTAGTGCATTGTGATTGGGGAAATTATTGTTAAGGTCATTTCACTAAGAGATTTATCTAATAGGGCATAGGTTTTTTTTTTAAATCTATTAAGGTCAAAATGGCACCTAATAAGACATTGTTGCCCTTTACCAATTTAAATAATTTGAAATTAATAATTTTGAATTAATGCAGTTCCTAGTTATACGCACCTTCCAATTATTAAAAAATTCCTAAAATTAAGCAATTCGAATTAATTGTTAATTATTCAAACAAATAAAATTAAAAAATCTGCATTTTATGATCCTTCCAATTATTCAAATATTCCTAAAATTAAGCAATTCGAATTAATTGTTAATTATCCAAACAAAAAAAGTTAAAAAATCTGCATTTTATGATTTAGAAATAAGCGTGTCATAGAGTATACAATTCCCCATATGTTGAATATGCATATATATATGAAATAGATTATGAATTTTAATATGAACCGTGAAATGAATTTTGGTATGTAGAAATGGGTTATGAAGACATATGTTCATTTCAATATGAAGTTTAAAACGGCATACAAGACTGAATTTTTTGGTATGTATAAAATAACATGAACCAATGTGCACAGAGTGACATGCATATCAATATGCAAAATAATTTTTTTGGTATGCATAAAAAAGTGTGTTATGACTTAATTTTACCACCTTCCAAATTTCATAATTAATTAATTAGTTTATTTATCTGTATTTAAATAAACAAATTTTATAATTAATATTCCTTAGATTATTTATCTACATTTAATTAAATATTCCATACTATTTTGCATATCAAAATATGCATAATTTAAATCATTTTCTAAAATTAAATTGAATATGATGATTATTTTGCATATAATGAATATGCATAATTTAAATATGATGATTAAATTGAAATATGATATTTTGCATACATTAAAAAAAATCATTTCCTAAAACTAAAATATTTTGTATATCACACGTGTATAATTCAAATCATTGTCACTAGATTTACATCTAAATATTCCAATTGATAGATGTGTGTGAAAGAAAAAGGACAAGTCTTGAGTACAAAAATCTCTATTAAGAACTAATTTTGGCATATCAGAAGTTCACAAAATTCAAAACAGAACATAAAAAGCACCTCCTAATCGAACAAACCAAAACCCATATCATCATCACTCTCTTCCTTCTCCTTCACCTGAAAAACAAAATAAACCATAACACATAATTAATTCACAATATTCAGCCAATAGAATTACTGTAGATAACCTTCAAATAATTATCTCAAATCCAACAACAGTTCATACTGACCTTTAAATGCACACCAAAAACTTAAAATTGATACATTGTGAAATCGAATTTACATAAAACTTCAAGATCCATAAAACTTAAAAATACTGCCTTAAGAATATTGAAATGTAGAACCAAACTGAAAAGTATTGTAAAAGGCTCGATGAATAGTTATAGCTCACTCAGTCTATTCTATTACTTGCTCCTTTTTTTGTTAATTGTGTTCAATCAACATTCAGAACCAAACCTAAACCTCAAAATAAAATCAAGCAAACAAACACTTATAAGACCTTTAAAAGAGTACTAAAAATGAGTAGAATATATACCTTCTTTTCAACAGCAGCGGGAGCAGCTGCGGCAGGGGCGGCACCACCAGCGGCGGCAGGAGCAGATACAGCGATGGCAGCACCACCGCCACCAGATCCAACATTGGTGATAAGATCATCAATGTTCTTCTTCTCACATAGCTTAGCAAAGAGACTTGGCCAGTACGATTCAACCGTCACATTCGCAGCCTTCACAAGCGAAGCAATCTTCTCGGCCTAATTTGAAATAAAACCAAATCGAACACAGATTAAATTTTCTTTAAAAAAAAAAAAACTCTAAAGTTTCTCTTGGATTCTTATCAAAATATAGATCTGTTATTCTATATTTTGTTTGATTTTCCATTAAAATTCCTGACGTCCATTTCTTCACCGAGTTCCCCCTCGCACTCTCCTCCCAGACCTGAATCCCGACGTCGCCGTCATCATCCTCTCCGGCGAAGGCAAAAAACTTCTGCAGCGGAATCGATCTCCAAGTCCTCGGCTCCCTTACTTCTGATTCTCTGTCCGATGACCCCGGCCGCGCGGCAGGGACAAGCTCCGCCGTGAAATTAAGTCCTTACAGCGACCGGCCGTGATCGGTGGAGCATGGAAGTCGCGAAACAAGGTTTGGATTATGCAGTAACTTGGAACTCTGCACTTCTCCTATCCGACGATTTAATTCAAAACAATGAAGC
Source organism: Galeopsis tetrahit (assembly GCA_963675135.1). Taxonomy (NCBI): domain Eukaryota; kingdom Viridiplantae; phylum Streptophyta; class Magnoliopsida; order Lamiales; family Lamiaceae; genus Galeopsis; species Galeopsis tetrahit. Next base: position 61,438,571 of record OY776132.1, read on the forward strand.
TCAAATCCAAAAGAGAAAGCCTTTAAAGCAGCAGAGAATATGGCCTCTTATTTGTTTTAAATTCGAGGAAAGACGCATACTATACATGTTTTCCTAATTAAATCTAAATACAAATATTTTATAAAAATTGAAAGCCACATCGAGCAATATACCTTTTTGATGGAGGGATCTAGCCACTTGTACCAGCGCGCCTTACATTGCTTTGCCGATTTCTAGTCCATTGATTCTTCCCATACTTCATAACCGCTGCCTTCAAGATCTCATCCTCCGTGTTCTTCCACACCCCACCCTTGATCATAATCCTCATTGTGTCGGCTTAATTTGTGCGGGGAGGTCATGGGCAGCGACGACGGCGGTAAGGTGGGTGCGGCGGCCAAGGTGGGGAGGGAGCTCGACCAATTTGAGTAGGGGAGGGATCTAGGGTTTTGTTTTTTGGGGAATGAATGTGCCCTATAATTTGGGAATTAATTGATAACAATTAATTATGAATTTAAATTTCAAATTACATTTTAAATATATAAATTAAATGAGAATATGAATATTAAGGGTAAATACGATTTTTTGACACAAAAATGACCTTATTAGGAAATTTTAAAAGTTGTATGTTTTAGTTGTTTAAAAGTCTCTAAAAGTGACCTTATTAGGTAATATTCTCATTGTGATTTATGGGGTCCTGCTCCTTTCCTGTCCACAGATGGTTATAGATATTATGTCGTGTTTGTTGATGATTTTTCACGCTTCTCTGGGATATATCCTATGCGAGCTAAAAGTGATTTTCCTACCATCTTGGAGACATTTCACTCCTTTGTCTGCAACCAGTTCTCAACAACCATGAAAGTGTTCCAAAGTGATGGAGGAACGGAGTTTGTCAACAACAGGGTTTCCAATTTTCTGCGAGCACATGGGGTTCTCCACAGACTATCCTGTCCGTACACTCCCGAGCAAAATGGTAGGGTTAAGCGAAAATATCGACACATCACCGAGACGGGGCTCTCTATGATGTTCCATACGAATCTCCCTGCTCGTTTCTGGTTTGATGCGTTTGCCACAGCTGTCTATGTCATCAATCGTCGGCCATCCACCGTCTTGAGTGGCACCTCTCCGTTTCAGGCAATCTTTTTTGAATCGCCTAAATATGAGAACTTCAAGCCCTTTGGCTGCCGAGTATATCATTTTCTCCGAGATTATGCCTCGCACAAGCTGGCCCCTCGCAGTCGTCCTTGTATTTTTGTGGACTACAGCAGCTCTCACAAAGGTTTTCGATGCCTTGACCCAGACTCAGGAAGAGTGTTCGTCACTCGTCATGCCAAATTTGACGAGCACTGCTTCCCCTTCTCGACATCTCCTCGCTCCTCTCCTGTGCCATTATTGGATGTTTCGGTTTTATTGGAGCCTGACTGCTCGCCTCCATCTGCCGACCGGTCTCCTCCAGTCGCTCCCACACCCTACTCGCTATGCTCGTCTGACCCAGGTCCTGTCATCGCACCGGTGGTCGCCCAACCACCACCACATGCTCGCACCTTGCCCCCACCAATGTCCTCGCATCCAATGGTCACTCGGGGTAAGGCAGGGATCTTCAAGCCCAAATACCCACTTAGCTCGACCTCCTCGGCACTTATCTCTACCTTGGCTCTCTCATCTGAACCACGAGGGTTCAAGTCAGCTGCCAAGTCTCCTCTCTGGTTGGCAGCTATGCAGGAGGAAATTGATGCTCTTCGCAACAATCACACTTGGGAGCTGGTTCCTCGCCCTTCGGGCGTAAATATTGTTGGGTCCAAATGGGTGTTTCGGACCAAATATCACTCTGATGGCTCGGTTGAAAGACATAAAGCTCGACTGGTCGCCCAGGGCTTCACACAGATTCCTGGCGATGACTTCTCCCACACCTTCAGTCCAGTGGTAAAGGCTGCGACTGTTCGAATCATCCTCGCTATTGTCGTTCAGTCGACCTGGCCTCTACATCAGCTCGACGTCAAAAATGCGTTTCTCAATGGCGTCCTGGATAAGCCCGTCTTCATGGCCCAACCCCCTGGTTTTGTTGATGCTCGCTTCCCAGATCATGTTTGTCGTCTCACGAAGGCGCTGTACGGTCTTCGCCAAGCACCACTGGCCTGGTTTCAGCGGTTCAGTACTTTCCTGTTCGACCTTGGTTTCTCTGCTTGCAAATCCGACTCCTCGCTTTTCTACCTCAGTCAGGGGAAGTCAGTCATCTACTTGCTCCTCTATGTGGACGACATCATCCTTACTGGCAATGATCCTCCCCTCCTCGCTCGCTTCATCTCGCAGGCCCACAAGGAGTTCGCCCTGAAGGACTTAGGTCGCCTGAACTATTTTTTGGGCCTTGAGATCTCCTACACTCAGAATGGTCTTTTCATTGGTCAGTCTAAGTATGCTCGCGACATCCTCGACCGAGCATCCATGGTCGACTCCCGACCAATTGCTACACCACTGGTCGCCGGCGAATCTCTTACGAGCACGGGTGCCTCTTTTTCCGATCCCACACTCTACCGCTCGCTTGTCGGTGCTCTTCAGTATCTGACGATCACTCGACCAGACCTCTCCTTCGCGGTAAATCATGTAAGTCAATTTCTTCAGGCGCCCACTGTCGATCACTTCTCTGTCGTCAAGAGAATTATCCGCTATGTCAAAGGGACAATTCACTATGGCCTATCTTTTGCGAGCCGGGCTGATCGATCAATTATAGGCTATTCGGATGCCGATTGGGCCCGGTGTCTTGAAACTCGTCGCTCAACTTATGGTTATTCTATCTTCTTGGGAGGCAACCTTGTCTCTTGGAGTTCCAAGAAGCAACCAACAGTTGCTCGCTCGAGCTGTGAGTCTGAATATAGGGCGATGGCGAACACTGCTGCCGACATCATCTGGTTGACGAACCTTCTGCGAGAACTTGGTCAGCTCCCACCTGCTCGCCCGGTCCTTCTGACTGACAATCGAAGTGCTCTTTTCCTCAGCCAAAATCCGGTCGCCCACAAACGGGCGAAACACATAGACATTGATTGCCACTTTGTCCGGGAAATGGTCACTTCTGGAAAACTACTCACCGACTTTGTGCCTTCTCATCTCCAGCTCGCGGACATGTTCACAAAGAGCCTTCCTCGCCCGGCGTTCGAGTTCTTGCGTTCCAAGCTTAGTGTCTCTCCGCATCCCACGCAAAGCTTGACGGGGGATATTAAGGAATAATTCCATATAATTTCATAATTATCTCCATTCCTTGTATTTAGAGTTTATACTTTATTGTGCATATTTCTTGCCTACTTTCATGTAATCAGTTATTATTGTAAATCTCAGTATATATACAAAGTTATCCCACTCACCAAAGTTACGGTGATCAAACCCTAATTCTCACAGTATCAATAAAATTCTTTGTCTCATTCCGTCTGCTTTTAAAAAAATTATTTGAATTTATTTTTTAAAATGTTTTAAAAATACAATATATTATGAATATTTATTTTTATTAATCACTACGTAGTATGCGATGGCTTATCTAGTATATACATACGTATTTTTTACAATATCTTTGAGTGATATCGAGGGTGCTGGCGTCAGTTTTAAAGAAAAGCAGGATGTGAGGGCTCGAGAGAAAAGTTCCGAGGAGAAGAGATTGAAGATGTCAACAATCATATTTAGCTAATTTGTTATTTCAATTCTAAAAAGTATTTGAACTCTCATTTTAATTATTGCTTGTCGAATTTCGTAACTTTGGTTATACTTTGTCTCAAGATTATTTATATCATTTAGTTTCCACTATTTTTGGTTTTGGATCTTTCAAATCATTCCCGCAAGAGATTTGAATATTTAAGTTACATTGACCATCAAGGTTATTTTATTCTTAAATGTCTCTATATTTTGGATTGTGATAGTTATGGATTTATGACAATTAGTAGCAACTAGTTAATATTTCATTAGGGTGATATAAATCAAGTTTTTCTGAATCGAGTGTGTGTATTCAAGAACTTGTTTGTCCTTTGTTTTAGTGTTTAATGCTTTTATTGAATTAAATTTAGAGTGTATTCTAGATTGTTCAGTTAAAAAGGTTCATTGAATAGCCTGTTTCAATTGAATATAATTAAGGGACAAGATCGATAAACAATGTGTTGTTTATTGAGAGATTAATTCTAGAGCAAGATAATGTAAAACATTACATTTAATTTGCATGATTAGAATTGAGAGATAATTAAATTGTGAATTGAAGTCTTTTATTATTCATTAATTTTGTTACTTTTAATTTCGCTTTGAATAATATTTTATAAAACCAGTACAAAAACCACCATCTTGTTACTTTTTTTTTTTTATCGGTAAAAATGAATTGTATTTATGCTGGGTACAAGAAATATCCGAAAAGTTAGTGTACAGGTTTTACATCAAGGAAAAAGCAATAAATGTAACAGTCTGCTAAGTGGCTCAAATCATGCACTTGAGTGGGTCTGTCACCCAGGCTTTGAAGGATAAATTGGTTCGGGTGGGGTGTTTGATTGTGAACCAACTCCAAAGTCTAGCCCTTAATTCCTCCTTGACCTTTGTGATCGAGAATGTTTCGTTTCGGTAGTGGATTGCGTTTCTCCACTTCCATATTAATCATACCACACATAGCCATATGCATGTGGCGATCTTCTTTCCATCTTTTCCGCCGATAAGACCTCCAAATCCTAGGAGATGGTCTAGTAATTCTGATGGTAGAGCTGATGGTATCTTGAGCCAGTTCAGGCACTCCATCCAAACTTTGTATGCTTGAGGGCATTCTAAAAATATGTGTTTTTCAGTTTCTTCGCTCCCGCCACATAATACACACCTTAGGTCGTCGTTCTGGTTGAGGGTGTTCCTTCTTCTAAGGTTGGATCGTGTTGGCAGTCTACCCCATAGGAGCCTCCATGTGTGGGCCTTAACTTTTGAGGGGACAAAGCTCTTCCAAGTGTTCTTGAATCCTTGAATCAGTCTATCGTCCGGTCTAGTGTCTTGACTTTGGTTGAACAGGGCTGAGTACGTTTCATTTGTGGAGTATTTCCCCGTACTTGATGCCTTCCATCTCCACGCGTCCTCGATTCCCTCTTTGGGTTGGAACCTGTTCATCACAGACAGCAGATCGTTACATAGTATTAGTTCCCTATCAAATAGTCCTCTTCTCCAGCCCCATGTCCATCTCCAATTACCCCCCTCCCATGTACCCATTTCCCCCACTGTTTTTCCTTTGTCTAAGCTAAGCAGATATAGTCTCCTAAACCTATTCTTCAATATTCCCTCCCCAGACCAGTTTTCCTCCCAAAAGAAAGAATTTTTTCCATCCCCTAAGACCTTAGATAGATTTTCATGAAACCATTCTCCATTGCCCTCACCTACCACTCTTAAGACATCTTTCCACCACAATGATACCTTCCCGACCCCCCCCCCCCCTTGGGAATAAGTTAACGCCATCTCCCCTAACAGCCCCATATCTAGACCTAAGAACCCTAGCCCACAGACTGTTCTTTTCATTTAGGAATCTCCACCCCCATTTCCCCAAGAGAGTTTTGTTAAAGTAACCAATATCTCTCACTCCTAGACCCCCTAGTTGTTTTGTGTTACAGACTCTTTTCCACTCAATCCATGCTATTTTCTTTCCATTGCTCCCACCCCCCCACAGAAAATTACGTTGTAGCCTCACAATCTCACACATGGTTTTCTTAGGTATGTGGTAGAAGGACAGATAGTATATTGGAAGAGAAGAGATAACCGAATTTAACAGTGTGATCCTGCCACCCATCGAGATCTTCTTATCATCCCATCGTGCTAGCCTGTTTTTTATTTTCCCCACAATCGATGACCATTCCATAGCCTTTCTGTGATTTGAGCCCACTCTCATTCCCAGGTATGTGAAAGGAATGGTATCCACTCTGCACCCTAGAATCTCCGCCATGTCTCTAAGAGTGGTGTCTTCCACATTCACGCCAGTGACCGAGCATTTCCCAAAATTGATTTTTAGGCCCGACATTAGTTCCATATTTCTAAGAACCCGTCTCATGACCCAGGCATTTTCCAGGCTCGCGTCCCCCATGAGAATTGTATCATCTGCGAACTGTAGATGTGAGACCCTGATTTTTTCTCGACCAATTTCTGCCGCTTTGTACATGCCTTCTTCCGTTGCCCTCTCCATAAGGATGCTCAAACCTTCCGCGGCGATCAGGAATAGAAAAGGGGATAGGGGATCCCCTTGCCTTAACCCCCTCTCCATCTTGAACTCTCCAGATGGGCTACCATTTACTAGGACTGAGGCTGATGCTGTCGTCACGCATTCCATTATCCACTTTCTCCACTTGGGGTGGAAATTGAATCTCTCCATTATGAGTTCGAGATAGCCCCAGTCAATCGAGTCATAGGCTTTTGCGAAATCAATTTTGAAGAAGGCACGAACTATTTTTTCTCGTTTTGCTTCATCGATCGCTTCGTTCAGAATGACCACACTATCCAGAATGTTTCTCTTTCCAATGAAGGCAGATTGTGCATCAGAGATAATGGATGGTAGAACAGAGCCGAGCCTTTTTGCCAGAATTTTTGCTATGATCTTGTAGATTCCCCCTACTAGGGAGATTGACCTGAAATCGTTCAGATCTGTGCTGACCTCCTTCTTTGGAATGAGCACAATGAAAGTTGGGTTGAAACCTCTCACCAGTCGTCCATGGATATGGAACTCCTCCATAAGTTTGGTGAATTCAGGTTCCAAAAGATGCCAGAACTCTTTTAGGAAGCCGAAGTTAAAGCCATCCGGTCCAGGACTCTTCGTGTTTTCACATTCACTTATGGCTTCTCGAATTTCTTCCTTTGTGAAAGGGGCTATGAGCATGTCGTTCTCTGTGGTTGATATCTGTCTCCGTGCAAAGTCTATTGCTGGGGTTGGTCTTGTCATCCTTTGTTTCTTGAAGTGGCTCTGGAAATGTTCGAACACCCCTTTTTTCACAGCTGAGACTTCTTCTCTCCATTCTCCTTCCACCATGAGGCCCAGGATTTCGTTTCTTTTCCTTCTTCTATTGATGTAGTTGTGGAAGAAGCGAGTATTGCAGTCTCCTTCCTTCACCCACTTGCATCTTGATTTCTGGTAGTTGATCATGCTTTTCTTTTTCAACTCTCGGATCAATAGAGCCCCTGCCCTATTTCTGTCAATGATCTCAGTTTCTTCAAGACCAAACACTTCGTCGATTGTATCGAGCTTTTGGATTTCGGCTCGCTGTGTTTCTATGTTGCGATCGACGATATCGAAGATGTTCATGTTCCACTCTTTCAGGTCTGCTTTAAGCCGTTTCAGCTTCTCTTTTATGACAAAGCTACCCCATCCTTGAACCTGGTAGCTATTCCATTTTTCCTTGACAAAGCTCTTGAATTCTGGATGTGTTGACCAGGCATTAAGGCTGCGGAACGGTTTTGGCCCCCAATCTTTTACCTTAATCCCCAAAAGGATAGGGCAGTGGTCGGAGACTGAGCGTCTGAGACCTCTCAAGTGTGTATTTGGCCACTGGTTCAGCCAATGATGGTTCACCAATGCTCTGTCCAGCTTACTTTTGCAAGATCCGTCAGCCTTGTACCAAGTAAATTTCCTTCCGTGCAGTGGGAGATCTATCAGGTTTGCCCCTTGGATAAAGCCATCGAACGCCTGTGTATCCCTATGATTTTGTTGTGTCCCTCTTCCATCCCTTTCCGAACCACACCGTATTGCATTGAAGTCCCCGATGACACAGATGCATGCCGCAGAATTTTGGCGCACAATCGTGTTTAGTCGGTCCCATAGCTCAATCTTTTCAGGTAGGTTACATGGCCCGTAGATGTTTATAATGCAGCATTGAATACTTTCCTGCCCCCAAACACCGTTAAGTATAACTCCACCAGACATATGCCAGCGGCTGGAGCATCTAAAGACCTCTGGGTTCCAGATTGATATGATTCCCCCGGATCTCCCTATAGCTTCTCTAGAGTACCATTCCATATTGCCCTGCCCCCATACTGCTCGACATGTTGCCTCCTCTACTTTTTCCAGTTTAGACTCTTGAATACAACACAAGTCCACCCCCTGATTCTTTATGAGTTCCCGTAGTTCTTCTTTTTTGATCCGATTCCCCAAGCCTCGAATATTCATGGATAGTATCTTCATGGATGACACTCTTTTGCCACACCCTCCGCATTTGGTTTCTTTGACTGGCCTTGGTTTTCTATCGTTATAAGCTTACCAATTTCTTGAGCATCGGTAGTATTGGTCTGTATGCCTAGCTTCTTCCCCAGCTCCCATGTTTTTAAGGCCTCGGTCTCCATGTCGAGTGATACCGGGGTGGGGGGTTGTCGTCTGCCTTTCCCCTTTTTTGGTGCCCTGTTTTGCTCCGCTACCTTCTCCGACTCCGATTCGAGCCCTTTAGAAAATTCACTCCATTTCTTTGATTCCATCTGCCACATTTCCATTTTGCTAATCTTCTTTTTGGGTGGGTTTTTTCGGGGTTTGTATGTGGGTTTGATATTCGTGTTTGGGAGGTGGGGAGGTGAGAGTATAGAGGAGTTTGAAGGGGTGTGAGAGTCCTTTTGAGAGCGGCCAAGAACAGGAGGAGGATCGGGGTTAGCGGCAGTGTGACAAGGGATAGGGGGGAGGGGTGTATCAGGGGTGGATTTTGGGATGGGGGGTGTGAGGGGGGGTGGGGTCGGGGTTATGTGTGTTCGGGTGTAGAGAGGTTATGGGGGGTGAGGGGTGTAGAGAGGGGCAGGGCTTTATAGGTGTGCAGTAGGTTTGAGGGGGTGTATCAGAGGGTGTATCTAGTTTGGTATTAGGTGCTGGAGAGGGGTGTGAGTGGTGAGGGTCAGCAAGGTTTGAGGATGGCCCATTAAGGGGATTTTTGGGCTTAAGAAAGATTTGGGCTTGATTCTGGGAATAAGTGGTTGGGGGAGTACTGAACACGCGTACCTCATTTCCTTGGATAGAGGGAAGCAGATTTGTGGGGACCATTGACTGATTCAGAGCCGTTACTTCTGATTTGCTTTGACAGAGATCCGATTTGTGGGGACCCTTCTCGATATTTGCTGGCGACTTCATGATTAGAATTTTTTCACACTTTTCCCATGTTTTATCACGCGTTTCTTGGTCCAAGGTCTCATTAACTACAATTAGAGTACTGTCTCCTCGGGGTCCATCCGGATTTGCACGCTGTACTATGCAACCGTTCAGATTCTGGCGGTTTGGGTCGAAACTAGATGTCTCCGGCGAAGAGACGTTCTCCCCTCCGTACACCCTCGTCGTCGTCGGACTTTTTGGATCCAGGCCTAGTGCCTCCGGCGACAAGGTGTTCTCCCCTCCGTAACCTTCCGCCGCTGCCGGATTATCTGGATCGAGACGTCGTGCCTCCGTAATTTTGTGGTCGCACTTTTCTGTCTCCACCGCCACCGACGGGTTCTCCGATGCATAGATGGGTGGATCCGACGCGGCCCCTCTCTCCTGTTCACATTCCGTCGCCGCCTTCAGATTTTTTGGGACAGAGATCGCCTCCAAATTTTTTGGAACAGAAATCGGTGCGGAAATCGGTGCCATTGGATTTTTTAGGGCGCGATTTGCTTTTTCCGGTGGCTCTCCTCTTTCCAGATTCTGCCCCGTCGCCGCCATCAGAATTTCTGGAACGGGCTCAGTCGGGTTTGCCTCGTCACGGCCGATCGGGATCTGGCATACAGACGCTGAGTTAGGCGATTCCGGCGAGTCACAGTGCTCCCATTCATGAATCGTCGCCGCCGCCGGGTTAGGTGACTCGCGCCCGGTGCCGTCATCCTCCTCCATCGACCACACAGATCCGTCTTCAAGGTCAGAATCCAAGTCTGAGGCGTACCGTGTGCTATCTCCTGTGTCTCAATGTTCCTCCATGATTCTACATTTGAAATTTGTGCCATCGATTTCCAAATGAGCAATTTGATTCACGTATTTGAGATACGATATGGATATGAGAACCCTTGCATAATCAAAGCGTTTTTTCCCCAACGTTTGGTCGTCGAGCTTGATCAGTTTTCCGATGGTGGCACACGCCGTTTCGAAGAATCATGCATTCCAGGCTTGTACAGGGACACCGATCCATCTTGTCCACACCAAGCGTTTGTGACTTACATCGATTGGGCGCCACTCCCTGTACCATTCGAACCAATGCCTAAACCATTCCTCCATGGCCCCCGTAATCTCAACGTCACTTTTCCCGGAGATATTCTGAATGAGGATCGCATCCTCCCTGAGTGTTCTCAACTTTAGAATGTTGACACACTCCTGTTGTATTTCCTCTCCGTGATCCTCCCATGAGAACTCTTTTCTCAGTGCTCCTGTGAAGCATGAACTAAGCCACTCCGTCTCTTCTCTATTTGTTTTGAACTTGACGGACAGGTCCGCCTTTGATATCGGGTCATTCATCCCCCCCCCCCCCACTTCTATATTTCTTATGGTTTGGGGCGGCTGATTTTTCACCACTTCATTGAAAGCGACCGCCTCTTTTCTGATGTTCCTGTTTGCTTCAAAAGGCCTGCCTTCGGTTGAGGGTTTCACTCTATGTGGTTCTTCCATCGATCTTTCATATCGGGGGACGTAGGCTCTAACTTTGTAGCTCCCCATCCATACTTCGTTAAGCGCTTGTAGCATACTTTCTTTGTTTGTCACCCCCTCGAAGCGAACAAAACCAAAAGGTTTGCCATCTCTATCAGTTTTATGGGGTCTGTATATATCCATTACCTTTCCAACTCTGTTGAAACTGTACTTTAGATCGTCCGTGGAGCATTCGGCCGGAAAGTTTCTGAAGAAGAAGGTGACCACATTCCTCATTTTTAGGCCGATAAGTTTCTCCCGCCAGGTAGCATTTTCACGCGAGTTTCGTCGGTATATCTCTCTCTCTCCCGGCTTCCTATCTGTCCTCTGGGGATGACTATGGTTAAGGGTATTACTACGGCTGGGTTGTTTGGGGTGCCTCACCGGAGAACTCTCGGAATGGGTGCGGTTGTTCCTACGGCTAACTCTCACCCACTCACCTCCCCCACTCTCTCTCTCTCTAGCCTCTCTCTCTCTAGACGCCATTTTTTCCGTCCCACCATCTTGTTACTTGTTTTGACCTTAGAAAGTCTGTACCAGAAACACGATATAATTTCTACGTTTCTTATGGATCGACCTCTTACTTGTCATTGCTACGAGTTAGTAGGGTAGTCGATGGTTATTTATATTTTTGATGAACCTCAATAGTGCGGTCATTGGGTTCATGCATGTAGGTGTAATATTTTTTTATTTTATTTTTTGTTCTATGAAATATTCTATTTTCGAATTTTCAGGTGTTATTCCACATTTTTTTTTCGTAAATTCGTGATAAAATATATAGACTCTCTTAAATTACTTTAGTTTCTCATTGAAATGATACTCAATTCGCAAGTGAATTTCAATTGCCTAACTATTTGTTTTGGTTTCTCATTAAAATATCAATGTACTTCCTTTCCTTGGTGATGTGTGCCTTGACTTTTAAATTACCAAACAAATTTCGTTATCGGAGACAAAGGCCACGGTTAAATGCCCCACGTTTTTATGTCTTCAACCACCCCCCCTCCTTTTTTTTTTATAATTCTGAGTGAAATGATTGTACTATCTCTGTTACTGAGTTCACTCCTCACCCAAAAAGTACAAAAACAGAAACTTTATGTATTTCATCTTCCCTTCCAAAATTTCATTCAAAAAAATATTGAAACCTTGAAGAAATTTGAATATAAGCGTGGAGAGATTCTTTTTGAGTTTAAATGGTTGAAAAATAAAGTTTTCGATATACATATGTATGTTTTCTTTATATATTTTTTTAGAACTTCGCGAAACTTAAAGTTCGGCTCTGGTTCACCGAGAATTTTTACAATTCTCGACGGAAATTTTCGAGTTTTTACGAAAAAAGTCTTCCACATAAATCTCTCAAAAAAAAAAAAAATACAGTACTAAGTTTTTGAAAAAAAATCGGAAAAAACTTCAGAGTTTTTGACAAAAATTTGGATCATTCTTTTGGTCGAGAATTCCTCAAAAACTCGGAAAAAAATTCCGAGTTTTTTTCTCTTCCTCGGCGTACCAGTGTCAAACTTGTAAAACTTTGTGATTTCAGCTTTTGTTCGTGCAAAAATTCAATTTTGTCAATGTAATTAGTATAAAATTATGTCTAACTAGTTTAAAATTAGAAAAGTTTAAATGGAAAAAGGGGAAGGGAATGTGTGAGAGGGTGGCTAAATGGGAAAAGGTAGTTGTAATATTTCATTTGGAGTGTGAACTCACCTAGACAAATTATAACAAGTCTTAGGTGCTGTTTGGTTAGGGACGGTGGTGGATGGGATTGGGATGGAGATTGGAAAAATATGGATGGGGGTAATCCATGAATAGTAATTGAACAAAAATTGTGTTTGGATTGAGATTGAAAAATAGGTGGGGATGGAGAACTTTATGTCAAATCAAGTAGGAGAAAGAATAAATGTGTGGAAGAAAGTAGGAGAGAGAATAAATATGTGGAAGAAAAGTAGGAGAGAGAATAAATGTGTGGAAGAAAAGTAGGAGAGAGAATGAGTGATTAAAAGAAAAAAAGAGTGATGTGATTGTATAAAAATAGGTATATAGATGTATTATAGGAGTGGATGAGTATTTAAATGAGTATTTGGATGGAGAGGGATGGAGAGGGATGGGATGGAGAGGGATGGGATGGGGGATGGCCCATCCAAATCCGGATGGGCCAATCCCAAACCAAACACACCCTTAAAGTTTGTTTTGTCATGTGAGTATTGAATATGGGCGCGGCTAAAGGCACCCAAGGATCCTATGAGGACACCCACAAAATGGATGAGGACACCCACGTGAAAAATACAAAAATACCCTTCATTCTATTAAAACCCTAAATTCTCCCCCATTCTCAAAATTAGAAGCGTACACCCACACAATTCCTCCGCCTCCTCCACTCTTGAAGACGACGGCGCCGCCCACGCCGACTCCTCCTTCCACGCGGCCGCTCGCACAGTGTCGCCGCCGCCCACGCCACCGCCTCTGCCTCGCTGCGCCGCGCACGCCTCCCTCTCCCCTTCGCAGTCGTTCGCGGCCGCACCTCTTCCCCCTCACCTTCGCGACCGTTCGCGGCCGCACCTCTTCCCCCCCACCTTCGCGGCCGCACCTCTTCCCTCTCCCCTTCGCGGCCGTTCGCGGCCGCAGCTCCTCCCTTCCCCCTTCGCGGGCGTTCGCGGCCGCAGCTCTTCCCTCTCCCCTTCCCTTCGCGGCCGCAACCCCTCCCACTCCCCTTCATCGCACCCATCTACCCACGCCGCCGCCGTTCGAAGGTAAGTTTTTTTTTTTTTACAATTTTTACAGTCCCAAAAAATTAGGGTTTTGAAAATTTAGGAAAATTAGGGTTTTTAATTGTTCTGAAATTATTTTCGAACATATCGAGATTGTTTTGGAAAAAATTTCGAACATATTGCGTTTGTTTTGGAAAAAATTTCGAACAACTTGAGTTTGTTTTGGAAAAAATTTCGAACAAGATGGTCGAATTTTTTTTTCGAACAAATCTAAGTTGTTTTGAAAAAAATTTCGAACATATTGGGTTTGTTTTGTTAAAATTTTCGAACATCTCAACTTTGTTTTGGTAAAATTTTCGTACATGTTAAGATTTTATTTTTGTTGTTGAAATTTTGAATTTTTTGTATTTTTTATGTTTTTGTGTTGATGGTGGGAATCCGGAATGATTCGGGTGCGAAATGATGAATCGCTTGTGAACTGGAATAGATGGGTGTACTCATCCGGCATTTTTTTTAAAAAACTACATGAGGGGTAAAAACGTCTTTTCGCACCACCCTTGAAACAAAAAAAATTCTCCGTGGGTGTACTCATAGGAAATCCGGGTGCCTTTAGCCGCGCCCATTGAATATTTGCCAAATCCACATACTTTATTTAGAAATTTAAACAAACATAATTTCTTTTATTTGAACAAATCTCAAGTAAATTACCACAAATAAATTTAGGAACCCCATCAAAATGAGAATATGATTCTCTCATAAATTTCTCACAAATATCTTAGAAGGATAGAAAAATTGGGACGGGATCTCCTGTTACACAATGGTGTTACATCTTCTGTTACACACTTTAGATGAATGACACTTGTCCTAGTAATTAATTTAGATTAACTATGGTCAAATAAAATTTTTTAATTCTCTCCCTCAAATCTACATAAACGTTATCAAATATTTAAAGAAAAAAAATCACAGAAAATATTTTATAACCCATATTATAAAAAAAAATTAAAAAAATCACAGAAAAAAAGTAATATAGTTAAATATAAAACTGAATATAAAAGCATTTACAAAAACAAATACAAAGGTTTCCAAAAAAAATTGGGTTTGGTCGTAAATTTATTTATAATTATATTCCATTTAATTAGTTAGTTTTGTATAAATTATATTTACTCAACACTTTTTTATAAAATTTTATATTGAATTTTGTATTTAATTATATTTCAAATGTTAAAAATTATTAAATTATACTTTTTAATTACGTTTATATTGAGTTTTGCATTTAATTATATTTTTAAAAAAATGCCAAAAATTATTACTCCATTATTTAAAAGTATTTAGTTATATTTGAACAAACCGTTTGTAATATCTTTTGAAAAGTGTTTTTCTATATAAAATTATTTAGAGTATAATTTTTTTTTTATAATATGGGTTGAAAAATATTTTCTGTGATTTTTTTTCTTTAAATATTTGATAAGGTTTATGGAGATTTGAGGGAGAGAATTAAGAAATTTTATTTGACCATAGTTTATGTAAATTAATTACTATGACAAGTGTCATTCATCTAAAGGGTGTAACAGAAGATGTAACACCATTGTGTAACGGAGATCCCGTCCCAAAAAATTGTGAATGTCATTCTTACATTTTCTATTATTATTTTATTGTTTCCTTATCTACATAAAATGTGCATATATTTTTTTTAAATATACTTCAACACATTTACTTTGTTCTTTTATACTTAGGTTTACTTTATACATAAACAAATCATATTTCTTAAAACATAAATAAAAAGAAACAAGAATATATTACGTGTATTGAGGAAGGAAACATGGGTCTATTTTTTCCCCAAATTTTAGACAAAACAGATGTGGAGATCCATAAAGAGATGTGGAGATCCATTTCCCACTCCATAAGTATGGATCCAAGGTCGATCATAAGAAGAATGAAAATTTGAAATTCAAACATAACACGTGGAGTACCCTTCAACATCAGATGTTGACACATGTATATTTTAGTAATAATAATTCAGAGTATCGAATTCAAATCTCATATCTTATATTATTAGGCCGTCCATCACTATCCATGTACGACTTTATTTCATCTCGTAAAATCAGACTAAACACCTACTCCTCTTGTAATTACTAATTGCTACTCCACTTTTAGAATTATCTTCCTAAATCAACCCTCTGCATCAAAGGCCTCTTTTCTTTTCAAGATATTCATCAAAAGGGGTTTGTGTTTTTGGTGTACCATTTTTTCTTATCAAGAAGATGTCAATTCTGGGAAGCATCAGCACCAGCAGTGGGAGTGGGAGTATGAAGAATGGAGCAAATTTCCATGAATTCAAGAAACAGGCTTCCTTCTTCCTCAAAGAGAAGATCAAAACTGCAAGATTGGCCTTAACTGATGTCACACCAGCACAATTGTAAGTTTATCATCATCTAAATCCATCTACCTACCATCCATGAATTTCCTTCTTTTTTCAATTTTGAAGAATGGTAGAAGAGGCTACAAATGGGAATCCAGAAGGGCCGGATGCTAGAACACTGAAGATGATATCAAGGGCAGCTTTTGAGGTAGATGATTACTGGAGAATTGTGGACATCCTCCATAAAAGGTACTGTACTAATCATAATTAGTCATTCATTGTTTTGTTTTTCTGTGGTTTTGTTTTGATTAGAATTTGTTGTAGATTAATAAGATTTGAAAGGGCAAATTGGAGGGCATCATACAAGGGTCTGGTTGTATTGGAACACTTGTTGACTCATGGGCCTGACAGAGTTGCAGAGGAGTTTCAAGCTGATAGAGATGGTATTAAACAAATGCTAAATTTCCAGCATATTGATGAGAGGGGGTATTTTATTTACTGATTCCTAATTAGTGTATTAGATTAGAATGGGAAAACAAAAGATGAATTTTGGTGTATTTTTGTCCATTTTCAGCTTTAACTGGGGTCTGAATGTGAGGCAGAAATGTGAAAGGATCTTGAAGCTACTTGAGAAAGGCCCTCTGCTGAAAGAAGAAAGAGAGAAAGCTAGGAAGATTTCAAGAGGGATTGAAGGATTTGGAAGCTTCTGCAACAGAAATTCTGAAGAACCATCAAAGAAATCATTAGAAAGATGCAATTCAGACTTCACTCATCACACCAATCCAGATGATTTCATCCCCATCCCAATCCCAATCCCAAATGAAGAAAGTCTTATGATAAAAAATACGAAAAGAGTGAGTTCAAGCTCCAACATTCATGTTGATTCGAAAGAAAATCTGGCTCCAAAAGACAGAGATGTCACAAGGAAGCCCTTGCTGGAAATGCAGAAGAAAAACGGGTTGAGGGAAAATACCTCAATGGAAGATCATCATCCCTTCTTCGATGAATCTGAGAATCTAACATCTTTGTCATTGCTTTCAACAAACTGAGAAGTGGAGCAAAGTATGATACTTGTGTGGATTCCTCATCCTCCCAGATTACTGGGCCTACTGAACAACCAACATATGATAAGCTTTGAGTGTTACACAGTTTGCTTATGTTAAACCAAATGCACATTCATGTATTCCTCTGTGATTGTATCTTAATGTTTACAATAACACAAACTTCTATCAACTTGGTTTGCTTATGTTAAACCAAATGCGCATCAATATCTGTATTGTTTGCAATAAGACAATCTTCTGTGAACTTGGTTCACAAGTTTTATAATGAATCAGTATATTGTTTAGCATTCAAAGTAATAATGTTTAGCGTACAAAGGATCATTGTTTAATGATTTTGAAAAGAATAACACATATGCTAAAAGGGAATTACTTTGAATGAAAATAATTAGTTCATTGGAGACCAATTCTTACAATAAAAGCAAGAGGAGTTGCTACATAGTATTACTTTGTTACAACTTACAAGGACCTCTGTATTCAACTGTACAAGCTAGGTATTCCAGTTGCTATGCTATGCTATGCTATACTTTGTAATAATGTGTGAATTAATGTACTTTGAAAACTAAAACTCCCAACTTCCTACATTATTTACATGCTAAGAGGCAAGGACTTGATACATCATGAAGTGATTTTCAGATTTGCAATCCAATCTTGAATGGCAAGCCTTAGTGAATGGTTGGGAGTTAGATTTGTATCACTTAACTTCAAGTTTGTCATAGGAGAGGTTTCATGGCCATTTCCGAGCCATCCACGAATGGCCTCTCCCTCGTATGTGAATCCATCAGATGCTACCTGAGGATCATGCATTATTTCCTGAAACGAGACCGATGCTACATGAGAACACAAACAGAGAATGAAATCTAACAAATATGATAACATAGTTTATGTTGCCGAGTCTAGATAATAAACCGAGTGGGCATTTGGTTTGTAATTCTTTAGTAATGGAAATGAATATAGGGTAATTGTGGCAGTTAATGAGAATAAAAGATGATCAATTCACTTTCATCATCTTCAACAAGATTCAAAATAAGTTAATCATTACCCAATTTTGCTGAACTGCCCCTTTCCCTATAATCATTTATCCTCAATCATTCCACTATCTCAACCAATAAACATTTTTTGTCCTAACTTATTCAAAGATTAGAGCAATACACTAAAAAATTAACCATCAATCTCATTTTTAATTCTCTATGATGATCCTCACTGCCATGCCCCCTGAAAATTGCATTTTAACATGCAGTAATTTCAAATTGGTGTATAGTTTATGGAAGAATGCTACTTACACGAAGAATCGGGCACAAGAAAAAAGGTGGTATTGTTTGCTCTTCCAAGAAAGGCAAACACTCCAGCTCCTTAACAAGTGAGGCACTCAGCTCGGGTCTGTCTCTACTATTCGATTGACAAAATTGCAATCCCAAATCCAGCAATCTCCTACCCACGTATGTTGACCAATCTCCAGCAGATGAATCCAAGATGGTTGCCACTTTCCCACTGGAAAATGCCCTACGAACCTCACCCACTATACCTCCATCAGTTTTTCTAGTGATTAGCTGGAGTATAATTACTCCAAATGAATAGATGTCAGATTTATGGGTTAGCACTCCGTTTCTATAAGATTCAGGATCTGTATATAAGCAAGCTCCAGTTGACGAACAGCCACGAAAGCTGGGGCAGCGGAGGGTTAGGCCTGTTGTGAGCATGTGATCTGCATAATCACTTATTTTGCACCTATTTTCAGAATCTAGGAGGATATTCCTGGGCTTTAAGTTTCCATGTATAATTTTTTTAGGTCTGAGAGAATGCAAGAATAGAAGGGCACTTGCGATATCAGCCATGATTTGTGCTCTGGTCTTCCAGTTGAGGGCATTAGCGTCATTGTTGTTGAGGTGTTCCTGAAGGCTACCACCGGGCAAGTATTCACTAACGAGCAACCAAGATTCTGGGCATGTTCCGACTAATTCCACAAGGTGAGGATGACATAGTTTGCCTAGAATTTGAACCTTTGTGTTACAAAGGATGAAGAGTCAGATAACTATAAAGTGGTAAAATATATAAATTTAAGTACATGTAGAAATAAGATGGATACAGGTAGGGGTGAGTAGAAAACTGAAAAACCGATTATCCAAACAGATGAAATTCGGTTGATTTTATTAAAAAATTGGTCCGGTTTTTTAAATTATTCGGTTTTCAGTTCGGTTAGTAGTCGAAATAGAAAAAAATGCAACATAATAGCTCTCATGGTTCAACTTTAAAATCTTCAAAGTCAAATTGGAAAACAATGACAAAATGACCAAGTGTTTCAACATAATTTTGAACTTTGTGAGATTAAAAAATGAGAAAAGAGCTCAATACCAATAAAAGATATGGAAATTTTTATTTTCACCAAATTGACCGAATTAACCCACCACAACCGCATTAATTTGGTTCAGTTCGATTTCTCCAATGTTGGTTCGGTTTTGGTTTTATATATACATAATTTGGTTGAAAAATGATCAAAACTGACCGAGTTAACCGCATGCTCACCTCTAGATACACACACAGAGAGAGCAGAGAGAGAGAGAATCTACCTCTTGGTGGAACTCTGGTTGCCTCAGCATATTATACGAATGCAGCTTCTTTACAGCAACCGTCCTCTCCATCATTTCCCCTTTATACACAATTCCATACCCTCCTTTTCCAATCCTGAAACTCTCTGAGAAATCGCATGTAGCTGCCTCCAGATCAGACAATAAGAACTCGGGCAACACAGAAACATCATCTCCCATCAAAGCAGTAAATTCGTCCTTATGTGCATTTTCACATTGTTTATGACTTCTCCATCTATCAAGCCATCTCGTGGCTTCAATCTTCTGTTTCTGAAGTCTCTGCTTCTCCTTCCTCAAGCTTGCAATGGAAGCCCGAAGATGCTTCCATTCCTCAGCAACTTGCTCATGTCTACGGTCTGCTTCCTGTGCATGAGTATTTAGGACAGCTATACTTCGCATGGTCATCTCTAGCTGTTGTGATACTTTTTCTCTTTCTTCATAAAGCTTTTCTTGTTCTTGGATTATTAATCTAAGTTCCTCTTCAGCATCACTTCGTAGTTTTGATTCATGAGCACTTTGTAAAGCATTAACCTAAGAGATAACAGCAAGATCTTCCTGATTAACAACCAACATAAATATATATATTAAAAGGAAAAATAGTTTTTTAGCCCTGCAAGTTGACTTTTAATTTTTGACATTTTAGTCCAATAACCGCCCGTAGGAGGTGAAACATCCGATTGACGTTGACGTGACAGAGGCTGATTTGTGCAAGTAGCAGAGGCTGATTTGTGCAAGTAGCAGAGTCTGATTTGTCAACCGGAAATTTGACATCTTATAGTCACTCACCGGACCAAAATGTTAGAAAATTGAAAGTCACAGCGATATTTCAATTCATGAAAGTCGATAGGACAGAAAAACGAAATAGGGGTAACTTGCAGGACTTTTTTTCCCCCTTTATTTAGATTATGGCAGTTTAAATTTGAAGTTATCAATACTTTTTAAGAACCCAAAAGCCATAAGAACCTTCACTCATGACATTAAAAGTTTTGTGGAACCACCTAATGAATGCTTGTGTGATAGGATTGATGCTGAGGAAATAAAGTTTAGCAACTTCAATATCACCTTATTAAATGCTTCCAGAGCCTCAACTTCATAATGCTTCTGCTCTTGGAGTATTCGATAAGCTTCGTGTTTCGATTCATCAACTTCACCTTTTAACTCAGCCACCTGAATACATAGCCCCTCTTCCTCAGTCTTTGAACTCAAAGCAGAAGTGGTGAATACATTGCAGGATCCAAGGCTCAAGGAAGAAGGTGCTCTATCACATGAACTTTCAATGCATTGTGTAATGGTGGATAATCTTATGTCAACCTCTGCCTGTAATAAATAAGGTTTGGAGTCAACGTTTTTTTCTTTTTTTTTTTTTGTATTTTTATCAATTTAGGACCAGAAAAATAGTAAAACTATCAATTAAGGGCCTGATATTTTTTTCCTATCGATTCAAAACCTGAAAAATAAGAAGCTATCGAGACCTAAAAGACAAAAATTATCAATTTATAACTCACACAATTTAAGACCATGTTTGACGTCTTATAGTTTCAAGTTATCCAACAATATTTTTATAAATCACAATTCAAAAAAAGAAAAGATGTATATTAATTTCACACGAGTGGAAAATATAAGAAAAAAATAAACAAGAATTAAAATATAATTATGTACTATATTAATATATAAGGCTATAATAACAAAGATGTTTTAAAATTTGCAAGTCCTAAATTGATACTCCCTCCGTCCGCCTATAAGCTTCCCGCTACTTTTGGGCAGAGAGATTAAGACAAGTGATTAAGTAATAGATATAGAGATTAAGGCAAGTGATTACCTTCTTCTGGCCAGAATTTAAGGGTTGAGATCTTAAATTGTGCGTGCAGGCAGTAGCCAATTGACAGCTCGGTAGATGAATGCTTGAGCTTTCAGAAGCCTGTTTTGTCCAGATCAGTTTTCCTTTGTTAACAAACCACATCTCACAATAAGAAGGCACGTGTTTGGAAACATGACAGCCTTTGCAGGAACTTTTTTTCCCCTTCATAGAACTGTAATCAAATATTAAACAATTAATCTTTATTTCCAAATATCCTTACAAAAAGGAGCACAAGAACTCTAAATAAAAGTGAAACATACTCTGCAATAGCTCCAACAACTAGTTTCCGAACAGTGTGTAGATTTACCAAATTAACAATTCCTTTTTGAACTTCGTTAGCTTCAATTGTAATAACGCTTGCTTTAACCTGCATACAGTATATGCCATTTCATCTTGAGACTTCATCAATACTGGCATACTGCAATTGAGATGTTAAAGTAGTGATTTTTTGCAATTATCCAAAAATTTGGTTAAAAATGCAATTAAGTCAAATGCCGTGATTTTAGAGGCAATTATCCCCCAAAAAGAGAGAAATAAGATTTACAAATAGCACAAGACAAAGTAAACAAGGAAAAACAACTAAAATGGGCAATAATCTCTCAATTTAGAGAAGCCACTCCTAACATTATTTACAGACAAATAATTAAGAAGAAGGCATTCCAGTGTTCAAGCAGGACCAGAAATTCAGTTCTTGGTGTATATACTGTGCAGTGCATATCATGAATTTATAGTTACAGTATAAGAATCACAGTAAAAGAAACACTTTGAATGGAGTTTATTAATAGTAATAACCAAAAATTGATATGAATATATTAGGTACTTCATTAAATATCAAATTATCACATGCATGACATAATTGAAACTTAATGCGACCGTGGCAAGTTATTTATTGGTTCCTTAAATATGATTCAAAGTAGATAAAATCAACAAAATAGAAAATCGATTTTGGAAGTTGAAGAAATACACACACACACACACAACATATTAATTGACTAGGTGAGATAGAGAACTATTTGTATTAGCCATTTTCACCGTCTTACTATATGGAAAAGTAAGGAAAAGGAATTGAATGCAAAAGGGTTTCAGAAATAATATACCCTCGATCTGCTGCAAACCAGCAAGTAAGTAGATAGCAGCTTCATTGTCTCTTCTCTTTCCTTATTTCGAAATGCTTCTACAGTTACAGGATTAGCTCGACTAGCTGGCAATTTTCCCACTGCAAGAAAACTAAGCAACATGATATGCCATGGCCAAATGCAATAACATAAAACAACAATATAACAGCAACAACAGAAATAAACAATATAAGAAAAGTAACAAGTAATGAAATTAGAAAAAAAGTTTTTGATGAGTAAATTTATCATTTGATAACACTTGCTATTGCTAAAAGAAACTCAAAAGTTAAACCAGCTAGTTTAACCTCATAAAATACAAATACATACCTCAGTCATTAAACCACATAGCATCAAAGCAAATTCATACTTATTTCAGCCATATTTACTTACTTTTAGCACACATTTTTTGTTTTCTGTTTTCCTTTGGTAAGCGATAACCACATCCATCATCAATTTAATGAACACCTATAGCCACAATCTCTCTCAAAGAAACAAAAAGCATCATAGATTTTTCTGCTTATTAAAGTACAACCACATAGACATTCAATTAAGTAATTCTGCTAATGATTAATTAGATCCCCACGATTAGCAACTTCAAAGAATACAACAATCTGAGTGTGTATAAGGGGCTTACACAAAGTAGGAATGAGCAGAGAAGGACGATGCACATGGAGCAAACAAATTTCCTGTCCTGGAAACATACTAAAAGTCCATTGGAGCAACGCCGCCGTCTTGTCCACCGATTTTCCGACGGCCACGTGCACTGCGCCGCCAGAGTCCGGCATGAGAGGGCCAAACTCAAATCCACGGCGGAAAGGCGGAAGCGGCGAGAATCCAGAAAGTAAATCTTGAGACGAACGGTGAGGGAGAGCCAGAAGCGCCGCCATTCGGCAGGAGATGACGGTTAAGGCGGCGCTGAGTAATTTTTAATTTAGTTCGAGAGAAGAGGAAGAATCCGCTTAGGTAAGATTCATGGAACGAATGATCTCAACAATTTCATCAATCTTTTTTTCAACATTCAAACTGCCCTCACTTCTAGAAAAACTTTGAAATTTTAAAAACAAATGTTTATAGAATATATTAAAAAATTTCAGTCTGATCTAAAATTCTTAAATTTGTAGTAAAGAGATTGAAAATTAATCCTAGTATATTAATTCTTATTACTTGATAAAATCACATTTACATGTGATCAATTGTACTAATTTAATTATAATTAAAACAATTGAAATTATATACAAATCAATTGCGTACAAAAATGGTCTACTATAAATAGGGGTGGGGATGGGCCAGGCCTTGGTAGGCTTTAAGAAAAAAAGTCTGGCCTGTTATATATTTCTTAAGCCCAAGCCTGGCTCATGGCCTGTCGTAGGCCTTTTTTAAAGGCTCAAGCCTGACCTTTTTAATAAATAGGCCTGGCCCGAAAGCCTTTTAAAGGTCTTTTAGTTTTTTTAGTGTATTTTTTTAAAAAAAAAATCTTCAACAATATTATTATCTTTAAATCTCAAAATGAAGAAACGGAAGTAATAGCAAATTTATCAAATGTTTCAAAAAAATATTCAACTATTACTAAATTTTTTTACTTATTTATTTAAAAATCACATATTATATAAGTATATACTTATAATATATATATATATATGTACGTGTGTCTGAAGTTATATAGGTCGGCCTGTTGGGCTTAAAAGGCTTACGGAAAAGCTTGAGCCCGACCTATTTAACTAAAGAGGCTTCTAAAAAAGCTTGAGTCCGGCTTGTTTATTAAACGAGCCGAGCCGTAGGCCCCTGTCGGGTAGTCTGGCCCATTCCCACCCCTAACTATAAACAAATGCTAAGATGCAATTAACTATTGCTTTTTAGTAAAATCACTTTTATGTACAAAGAGGGGGCATGCATGTGTCATGTTATGATTAATTCAATTGATGGTTAAGTTTTAGATATTACATTATCAACAAAGTGAATTGAACTCGTCTTCTTTACTAACTCGATCAAGGAATAAATTACACACCTCATATTTAACATACTTTATTAGCTTTAATTTGAGGGATGAAGCTATTAACACCCCATAAAATGTTATATGAACCCCGAATGTTATACACACATCCCATTAAAATTTTAAAATTAAAATTTATTACTAAACATACTCAAATTCTTTCCTATTTACCCTTTATTCTTCAAAACAAATACAAATTAAATAGAAATTAAAAAAATATTACTCTCTTTAATTCGTTATCTTCATCGTAATCTAGACAAATCTTCAAATCAACTAAATATATTTTTTAATAGAATTATTCAACCAAATCTTCAAAAAAATATATATATATATTTAAATAAGTTAACTGCAGAAAAAAATAGAAATTCTATAAAATTAGAAAAATCATAATGGAGGAAAACTGGAATGAGACATAAGAAAGAATGGATTCAGAATTAGTATACAAAGGATAAGGGTAGATATATATATATATTTCAAATTTTTTTTTATTTATTTCAATAATACGAAAAAACTAAATAAAATTTGAAAATATTTTAAAAAATCAACTAAATATTAAAGATTATTTGAATGAAAAAATCTTAAAAATATTAAATAAATCAAATAAAATTTATGAAATAAATAAATTAAAAATATCAAATGATTCTTTTTTTTAAAATTAAATAAAATATATTAAAGACATTGTTATTCTTTTTTAAATTTCCAACTCTCCATGAGAATTCAATTTTTTTTTACTTGCATGTGTGTTATTGTAGAAGTAAAAAATCACGATTGCCTAATTTTTTTTTAATATTTTCTCTATAAAAAATTTAAACAATAAATATAAAATTATAATTTAACAAAAGTAGAAAATTATAAACGGATCCTTAAAGAAATTAAAATTTATAAAAATAATGTTGAAAAAATATGATACATACTAAAAAGAGAAATGAAAAAAAACTAAATGCCTATGCCTACATTTTATGTCAAAAACGCCTAGAGAGACCAAATCAAGTTTGTATAACGCAGGACTAGTGCCTAGGTGTAGACTCTTGCAGCCATGATTATAACCTTTTGATGCAACGTTTAATTTTAAATATCCGTAAATATTGAAAAATCAAAGTTTTTTAAACATTGAAATTGATATCTATTCTACACACATGCAATTTCGCATTTGAACTATCGAATTCTTTTATATCTTGAAACGTTTATTTCTTAAAAATCACTTACACATGTCTAAGATTTAAATATCCAGAGTGTACACGTTTTTATCAAGAAAACAAGTTATAGAGGGATTTTCTTAAATCCTTGCTAATTAGGGTTAAAAATTCCCCCCATCTTATAAATACTTATTCCTTCAACTCAAAAAATCACGCACACTTGCGATAGAAAGAATAGATAAGCTATCTCATTTTTCTCAAAAAAAAAAAAAAATAAATAAAAAATATATATATATATATAGATAATTATATTAGATCAACTTCTCCAGCTTTCTTTGTTTTTATTTCTTATACATAAATCAATCAAGGGAGTTGAAAAATCCCTCACATATAACACACCTATTCTTTATACAAAAAGTCTCAAATCATATGGATGACTAGGAACAAGAATGCGTTTTCTGCAAGAAATTTGAAATTAATTTCATCTCGGGGAGGTGGGGTTGAAAAATTACAAAAATACAAAATGAAGCAAAAAAATTATTTAATTAATTTTGTATGCTCTTGAGAGAACAAGACGTTTCAGGCTTTCACCATTAGTAGTTTAAGAAAAAAAGT
The DNA here is from genome assembly GCA_963675135.1 of Galeopsis tetrahit. Lineage (NCBI taxonomy): Eukaryota > Viridiplantae > Streptophyta > Magnoliopsida > Lamiales > Lamiaceae > Galeopsis > Galeopsis tetrahit. Next base: position 61,464,562 of record OY776132.1, read on the forward strand.
GTAACTATTGGGAGACAATTTTGTAAATTTTTATAAATAAAAAAAATAAAGTACGTGGATTGGGCCTCAAAATTAATGGCATTAAGGGTAGGGGTGTGCACCGGTCCAAAATTGGACCGGACCGGGACCGGTTTGGACCGGAATCTTACCAAAAGGTCGGACTGGAGACCGGACCGGAAAATTCCGGTCCGGTCCGAGTTTGGACCGGAATTGTTTTTTTTTTTTTTTAAATTTATGGAAGCAAGAACAAGATTGATGAATTTGTGTATGAAAATTGAAGTGTTTGCTCTTGATTACGTCAATGTGAATTTTATTTACATTGTTATTAATGATCTTTTGACCCTAAAAATAAATTAAATATGTTTGTTAAATTATATATTTGTAAAAAATGTAATAAGATCTCAACACATTTTTACAAATTACTTGGTTTTGAAAAATAATTGAGAGTGCATTAGTAAAAAAAAAAAAATCCGGTCCGGACCGGACCGGAAGACCGGAATCCAAAATTTCCCGGACCGGAATCTAACCGGTCGGTCCGGTTCCGGTCTGATTTATTTTTGAACACTCCTAATTAGGGGTAAATACGTGTATTGTGAGAGTTGAAATTATGATAATTATTTTTATTTTGAGGTACGTAAACTTTTGGGAGACAAAAAGTATGAAAAATTTTAAGGGCCGGAGGGAGTATTTAATAATGAAGTTAATAATGAAGTTTAAAACTTTCGGTCATAAATATTTTATACATTTTGAACAAATTACTCTCTTCATTCCACTATAAGTTTTCACTTTTCTTTTATGGACTATAAGTTTTTCATTCCATTTTTGACATATTATTCTCTCTTTCAATTACATCACTTATATTTTTATCTATTATTTTATCATATTTCATGTACAGAAGAGTACAATTTTACTATTTTTTTGTCCAAATTAGATATATTTAGCACCACCCTTCAAACTACTTAAAAGTATCATAGTTTGATCAAATTACATGACAAAATTATATTCCATTCAAACAGTTTATAGTAAATATTTAAAAGTATTTTATTTTTTAATCAAATTTTTGCAACGTTTCAAGTACTACAAGTTTGATAAAGTGTGGAGTATACATTACAAAGCTACAAATAACTAACCCCTGAAACACGACTCATCTTCAAGTTGGATTCAAAACCACGCTTTATACATTCCACTCATCAAACTCAAACCTGCAAACATAAATTTTGCTTATTCTTCTCATTCACAAACCCAATTCAATCCAGGCTCAACGGCTTATCGGCTTATCAACACATTCGTCCTCAGCCATTATCCGTCCCGACCCACGCCCCAATCTCCGGAACGACCCCGATATGCCCCTAAAGCTGCTACTTCCCCCACTTGAGTTCTTCGATCTCCTAGACTTTCGAGGCTTTGTCAAACTTACGCCACACTCTTTATCATTTCCAGCTTTACCCTTGGCAACAACCAATTTGACTATTTTACTCCTGCAAAAAGGGCAAACTGGTATGGACGGGGAAGCGTTTGTTGGATCCGGCTTGTTGTGGCAACATAAAACGAGCGTGCAATGTGCACACATCCGGTGTCCACATTCTTCAACTTCAACGTTGCATACTTGATCGAAACATATGCAACAAAGATCTTCCTCGCTTGTCTGCAGAATCAACATAGTTATTTAAAGTCTTCCATATAGATCAGAATCAACAGCATTAGTATGTTCCGAATGGAAAAGTACATCAAACCCATGTAGCGCGAGAGTACAAATACTAATTGCTGTGAAAACAGGAATCTAATGAGAGAATAGTAAAAATTACCTCAGACATATTATCCTTCCCACAATCCGACTCTAATGGAGACGACATTGAGTAAACCGTTCCCTTGAAGATCGCATTTTCCCTCTCCGCATTAGCTTCCATAAGGGCACGTTCTAAGAGAACTTTTACCTCATGATTGAGCTCACTTATAAATTTCAAAGGAGACGGCCACACAAGAGGCTCTGCAGATGACGGATTCAGCAAAGCTGCACACGCTCCATGGTGTTTCCTTAATGCTACTGAATAAGGTATTCTCCTAAATCAGGTATAGAATATCAGACTTTCATATCAAAAACTTTTCCATCCAATAAAGAAACACCACAACCAACAAATATACGAGTCAGAAAGAAATTAATCGATCTTCATGCATCAAAACAACAATTTTATCGTACAAACGACAAATCAATAACTAATGCTCCTATTGTTTAAAAAATACACACAAAATGAAAACGGTGAAATTGGATTACATAAGACTTTGCCTCTGCCTAAGTATAATATCGATTAGGGTAATAAAATAAGTTACAAACCAAGAAACACTAATTCGGTATTGTTATTTGTTCGAGCTATAGAAGAGAAAATACCCCGATGCATCTGCTTGAAGTCGATCAGCACCCCAAGCGAGCAACTCTCTTATGCAATCAAGAGAACCACTTCTTGCAGCCAAATGAAGGGGAGTACTACCCAGAAAGCTGTGGAATATAAAAACCGATCAGAAAACCATCTCATAAACACAAGATTAAAGACTTATCACTACAAGATTACCCATATCCACCAGTTGTAGCACAAACAAGAGCTCCATTCTCCACCAGCACATGAACACATTCATGGCGTGTTTGTCGAGCAGCCAAGTGCAACGGCGTTGCTCCTTTAAGATCCCTCACATTCACAAAACGAGAATATCCCCTATAAATTTTATCATCATCAAGAACTCAATACAAAGAAAATTTGTTTTCTCATCTTGCATCACACCACCTTTACACGTTTTGTTAATGACAACATCATTGTTTTCTAAATTTGCAATTCGATACACAACCTTTCAAATTGTTGCAATTCTATCACGTGACTATTTTCAGACGGCTGACGCGACAATGTATCAATTCAAATTGCAAAAGAACTAAAAAGTTGTAATTAAATTGAAACAATAACAAAAGGCCGAGAATTTATAAGCAATACTTTCAAAGATTTTCCGGCTGCCATGTATTGAATTGCAAATTTTAAAAAACTCATATTGTAATTAAATAAAACGGGCAAAGATCGTGATTTTTTTATGCAATTAACCCCAAAATCAATCTAGAAGACGATCGTACCAAGAGGCTGAAACCTGGGAGGTTCGAGCTGCAGAGAGAATTACTTGAAGGCATTCGGAGTGGCCGTAGTAAGCAGCATAGTGCAAACAGGTTCTTCCATAAACTGAATCAAAAACCAGAATCTGACCCCCAAATTTTAAGATACTAACATCCAATTCATAATCAAAATCTAATTTATCTTATGATCTATAAATTAAAGCGATGAAAAAGGCTAATTTATTACACTTACATTTGCACCAGCTTCGATTAGCTTTTTCACACAGGCGATTTTTCCATGAATTGCTGCCAGCATCAATGGAGTCTATACATACCACAATAACCAAATATCATGAAACTAATCAAGATCAAATAAACAAGTTAATTGCATCAAAATTCACGACCTTTTGGGTGTTTAAACTAATTATTTGTTACAATTCGATGCACTAGACTTATTCTCATGTAACGGTAAAAAATTATGGAATAGTTTGTTTATCATTCAATTTCTTACCACTAAAATGTTAAAAATATAGTCCAGTTCATCAAATTGCAACAAATAATTACACCTTCCCCAATTTCATTATTCTCATTTTTTTAAAAATAATAGTATTCATACTACTATCAAATTGCAATTAACCCAATTAACAAAACACTTAGCAAAAATCAATAATAATAGAAGATAAGTGAAATTAACCTGCTGGTGGCGATTGAATAAATCCGGCTTCACCGATCGATCAAGAATAAACGAAAGAAGCTAAATGTAAAACCAAAAACAAAGTTAAAACATTAATAAAAATATCTAAAGAAATCAAAATTGAAATAAAAAAGATCCCACCTGTATGTGGCCATTGGCAGCAGCAATATGCAAAGGTGAGTTGCAATCATAGGTTGTGGAGTGAATAAGAGAAGAATCCCTTCCTAAAATTGCTTCAACAGTTTCCAAATCCCCCAATTTAACAGCACTGAACAGTCCCTTGTCTTGTTTAGTATTGCAGCTCAGCCCCTGACCCATTATTCAGCAACTACACGGTGGTCGTGGTGGATGAGGAAAATGGCTCGATTAACATTCTCAATTGACTTTATTGATAATGATATGGCTCTAACCATGCCTCAAGAGGGAGCAGACAAAGATATTTTAGCAAACTAACAAAAATTAATGTTTGACAAAGATAGTTTAGCACAAAAAATATAATTTAAAAAAGTGAGTCAATGTTTGTTGGGTTGTTACTTGCATCAAACTTGTTCAAATTAGATCTTTTTTATGTTATGTCCATTAAAATTATTGAATACAAATCCATTTTTTTAAGAACCAATGCAAAATCGAATTGATAAGTAGGTAACATACATTGAATTGGTATTCTCACACTTTCACAGAGGCCTACCAGGGAGGCTGATGCAGTGGTCAAGACGAAGATTAACTGTTGGAGGGGATATCCTCCAAATTTCTTATTTACTTTCTTGTATAAAAATTTGTATACCTCTTTTACAGACATTGATTGTTAGAAGAGTTTATCTTTTTCCTTCACCTGGGTTTTGTCCTAAAGAGAGTTTTCCCGTTTTAAACGGCACTCCTACCTCTAGGAACTTATGGTTTTATATATATATATATTTTTTTTTTTATATTCCATACATTTTTATTAGCAATTCGTCGACATTATTTATCTCACACAAAAATTTATGATTAAAATATTTTGCTCCACACTTGCTTCTACTCTATGAATTGTGCGCGGGTACTTGCAAGAAAGAGACATTCTAGCATATCTAATATTTTTAAGGTTGAATAAATTGGAAATCGATAGTTAAATATTTTGACACTGCTTAGATTGTCTAGAATTTTTTTTCTTTATAAACATCATTTTCATTCCTTAAATGATTGAATTTGGTAAAAAAAAAAAAACATCATACGTCTTATTTCTTTTTGAAAAAATCTGCACGATCGTCCAAATCGGACTTCTACATCAATAATAATTTAAAAAAAAAAAAAAAAGACACCTAGGCGTCGCCAAGACTAATTTTTCGCCAAAAACACCTAGAGTGGCCAGATCGGATCGGCTAGGAGTCGTCTAGACCGATTTTTACAACAAATATTAAATTAGATCTATTCATCTATTCTGTTTATATTGTTCCACTTTACTGGATCTTTAACACATGTCGTCTCCATTGTTATGAGATGTTGATTATTTTTTGACATGACACATATCAATAAATCAGATAGTGAAACATAAAATGTAACCCAAAAAATGATATAGATGATCTCATACCACCTTATACTGTAGTTCAATTTTATATTTATATTATAGATGGACCCAATTCTAAAAAAATGATATAGATGATCTCATACCACCTTATACTGTAGTTCAATTTTATATTTATATTATAGATGGACCCAATTCTCTGTAATACTAATAGGGAGTCTTTTCTTTGTTTTGTGTTTTTTTTCAAAGCTCTTGTTTATGGATTTAATTTTTCCAGATCTTTGTTGGGAATTTGGACATGATCTGATCTTTTAAGGCAGGTGTTTGGAATTTGGAGAGTTAGTCCATGTAAAAATTCGTGTAGGCAAACAATGTGGTTTTGTTCAATTTGTAGTTTAAATGCCAAAAATTCAATCGTCTGTGTCTGATTTAGTGTTTTGACATTGTATGTATGATAAAAGATGTGCTGAAGAAGGTGATAAAAATAGTAAAAACAAGATAATTCAGACAACGAAGTCATAAAGGAGGGAAAAGAGAAAAAAAACAACTTCAAGATCAAACGGACCCTAAATTTAATAAAAATATATAGACAAGTAATTGAACAAAACTTTACCTATGCATACACCGTATTAACAAAGAGCTAGTCTTGGATGAGACCGTCTCACGGAATGAAATCTGTGAGACAGGTCTTCCTTAACCCTTATGTAAAAAGTAATATTCCCTCCGTCCCATACTTGAAGGCACATTTTACCATTTTGGGTGTTCCATACTTGAAGACACTTACCTAAAATAGCAAAACACTTTTAAACAATCTCCTTAAAACATCACAATATTACAACAAATGACACTACTTTATTACACTAAAAAAGTAACTTTATTACTATTTATAAAATTGAAAAGTCTTTACTACCCCCACTTTATCTTATACAATACTAATAAACAACTCATTCATTAAAACCCGTGCCCAATTGATCTGTGCCTTCATGTATGGGACGGAGGGAGTAGTATTTAAGAAAAAAGTGATAGTCACTTTTGTTAAAAATATTATCACTATTTATTTAAACATTGTCACTTTTTTTTATAAACAAAAAATTTGGAAAAAAAAAAAGGTTATCCCATCTAAAATTTTAAAATATGGATTAAAAACATGCTTTTTGCCATTAACAAAACTTCCTATTATTAAAGTAAGATGTCATTTTATGATGAGAATAAACATAAACAAACACATCTTTGCAACGCCAATCGTGCGAAGAACGAAAACTTCTTTGCATCACTCTGGTTTCTTCAAGTTCAAGCAGTTGTCTGCTGCTTGTCCAAACAGCTCCTGGACCTGCCTTAGCTCCTTTTCTGGCATAACACATTATTTCAATTTTAGCCTATTGGAGTACTACATTAGTCATGCAGCTACAAACAAAACTTGATAATCAATAGAAAGGATGCCCTAACAGGATCTTGTAATAAAATCTCTCTCAGTGACATAGTTCCTTGGAAAATACCATATCTGAACCGAATGAGATAGTTTCTACTTCACAATGTTGAGGGATGGTGAAAGATCATAGAAACCACAATTTTATAAATGAAATCTAGTTAAGAGTAATTACTTAGCATTATATTTTTGTTTAGTGATACCATGAAAACAAAAAGGTATAGAACAGATTTTACATTTGCTGCTATAAAGGAACATAATAGCATTAGCATTCAAACACTGATGTTCATCGTGGTTTTCTAGTAAAAGATCTTACCTGCAGCTTCCAGTTGCTTTTGGAGCTCCTGCCCGATTGCATCATTTTCGGCCTGCAAGTGATTCTTTGATGAGTAAGGCTTGGATTGGAAATAATACATCAGTAGGTTTCCTGAACAGAAGCAAGATCACATCCCTATGAACATGTATAAGAATATTATTCCTTGACTATGTGAAAAGCAATTATAAAGGGGCATGAAAAATAGGAAAACGCAACAATCAGGTTCAAAGCATGTTAGTAGGCCATCTTGGTACTAATCGACAGGGCTTTGCTTTTTTGGCACATCAGAAAATTAAAACAATCAAACTAACTGAGGGAACAAATACACTAGAAGATGATGGCTGAATAAGTTAGAGGTAATTCAACAACAAGTGCACATCATTCTGGTAATCATGTAATCAACAATGAAGACAAAACACTCCATACCTGGAGTTGTGCAATTCTTTGTAGTTGAGCTTCTTCACCATCTTCAGACAAGGGAAGTGCAGCAACTAAAGCATCAAACTACAAAAGGAAAATTCACCCATAATTATCAGTATAGTAACAGCCAAAAGGAATTTAAGAAGCATCATCTTTTGTAAAGTGGCTTAGAACTATCACTGAAATATGAAATTGACTTACAGTACATCCATTATAACTATTCGTTGACGTTCTCATATTACTGAATTATCTGTCTTCAAGCACATTACATGAACCTCTTTTTTCAAGGTTTTACTAGAATCTAACACTACAGTAGTTACAATTAAAAGAAAACTTTGGATTCTTCAAGGAAAAGTCATCATCACTCCACAAACATACACCACAAGATATAAGTGTAAACAAGGAATCACTACAACCAGAGCAGAATATATTAGAAAATCCATAACACCTTGCTAAAAGGAGAATCACTGATTACAGGGTTTGTCCAATAAAAAGGCCAAGAAACACACACTTTAGAATTCTCCTCCTCCAAGTAAATAAATAAATAAAAGAGAAATAGACCTGTTTAGCCGCTTTGACCAATTCAGCGCTTAAAGTCTTGGGCTGGTCAGCAATATTAACTGCTGCATCATCTACAACATTAGAATTTGGAGGTGGGTCGGGATAGTTAGGTGAGAGTTGTACAGGAGGCGCATCCCTTTGGAGAGTGCCGAATGTGTTGAATGCAATAGAGGCAATTGAATTCACTTGTTCCTGCAATTGAGATATAATATCCATCTTCCACTCTTGTTGAAATAGCCACGACCCCAAATCGAATATAAACAAAAAAATGAATCATACAAATTGGACATTACCCATAATTCAATTAGCAACTAAAACATAAAGTAATGATACCCAACTGAAATTGGTGTATGAACAGAAAAGGAAATGAAGAGAAATATGAGTTATTAGGAAGTATAGTGATTAAAGTACCAAAGCTGTTGGATACACACTGAAAATGTAATGTCCTCTGCTACTTTCTCAAATTGTGAGTGAGAAATGCTTGATTTACAGATCTCGTACGTCTCAGTGTTTAACGAATTGAAAAATTACTCAAATCGCCCAAGTTCTGAATGTGGATTAGGGCAACTGACACAGTTTTGGACTTTTAAGGAGGGTGTATTCAATTGAGATTCTGTTGGATTTTTTTGGACTTTAAAAAGTCAGTGGATTTAGAAAATCCATAGACTCTATGCAGAGTTTGACTGACTTTTTTATTGATTTATATGGATTTTTATAGATTTGACAGGATTTTGAAATACACATTTTTTTATTGATTTACATGGATTTCCATAAACTACGCACCTAAAACCTAACCTAGTTCAAAAAAAAATTATTATTTATCATTATTATTCTCATCTTCATTTTCATCACAGTTATACTTAGCCTCATTTCACATAGTTAGCAATACTAGTTCTCCATGCATTAGCTTAAGTTCTTTGTTGTAGTTGTCTTTGAGAAAACAATTCCAAATTTTCTTCTTTCATGTTGAGATGTGGTGAATCTTGATCTTCTTTATATTCGACTGCAAATTCATCAGAGCGACCTTCTTCCCGAAGAAAGTTATGTAATCCTAATCCAGCGAACTTGTGAATTGCAATTTGAAAATACCAAAAATTCTAATGAATAATTGCATTTTTGGGGTGACGACCTTGACCACCAAAATCTTGTAGATGATATCGAACACCACGTAATGGGGGAATTGACGTCGATTAGATATTATTGACGGTGTCCCATATACTATAATTTTTAAATAAAGAACATAATTTTAAAATACAGAGATGTAATTTTTTTCACGATAATAATGGTGGTGAAGAATCTGTGATGCTTATCAAAAAACATACTTAACACATTTATTTTTCTTCTCTTTCAAGTCTTCTAAGAGAATCCGTTGAAATCTCTACTTTCTAGAAGAGATTTTGATTAGTGAAATTTATTTATATTTTTGAAAGAGAATCCAACGAAATCCATAGAGTATTAAAATCCATAAATTGTTGAATACCTAAAGATTTCTAAAGACTTTTTAAAATCCGTATTGAATACCTCAAAATTTTGAAAGACTTTTAAAAATTCGGATTGAATACCCCCAGATTTTAAAAGTCCAAAAAATCCAATAGAATCTCAATTGAATACACCCTCCTAAATATTGCAAGGGCAAAATGGTCATTGCAGATATAATTTTCCCGCTTGTGTTACATTGTAAATACCATTTTTTGAAAAATGTTACTCCAATTGTTTGCACCATTTTATGGGCTTTTGTAAACTCAATTCCTTATAAGGAATTGAGTAAATTTTAAAAAATTGGTAGGATTGATAATAAAAATAAAATACGCAAATTTATGTATGATAATTTATGTAGTTTAAACGGTTGAGAATAGTCTTTTTTATGTTGAGGTCTACTGCAATTTACGATTTTTTAGCATGTTATTTTGCAATATTTGCAATAATAATTTCAGTTATAATGACATACACTTGTTAGTGATGTTATGTTACACATATTTTGTTGCACTTTTCAATTGTAGTGACTTACTATTTTCAACAATATTTTTTAGTTATATTGACTTACACTTTTTAGTAATGTTATGCTACACCTTTTAGTCATATTTTGTTGCACTTTTTAGTTGTAGTGACTTACAATTTTCAACAATATGTTCAGTTATAGTGACTTACACTTTTTAGTAATGTTATGTTACACTTTTTACTCGTATTTTGTTACACTTTTCAGTTATAGTAACTTACACTTTTCATTAAAATATTGTGTTGCACTTTTCAAGTATATTGACATGCACTTTTTAATAATATTGTGTTGCACTTTCTAGTTATACTAACTTGCATTTTCTAGTTATACTAACTTGCATTTTCTAGTTATAATGACTTATACTTTTCATTAAAAGTTGTGTTGCACTTTTTAATTATAGTTACGTACACTTTTTAATAAAAAAATGTGTCACACTTTTTAGTAATATTGTGTTACACTTTTTAGTAATATTAACTTACACTTTTCAACACACACAATTTCGAAAAAAAATTATCAATAAAAAAAAATTACAAAAAATAATAATAATAATAAAAAATAAATTAACCAAGTCAAAAATTTAGGGTTCACAATATTCTTAAATATTTAAGATTTAAGTTGACCAAGTCAACTCAATTCCTTATAAGGAATTGATTCTATATAAGACCAAACCAACTAAGAAAGAGGTGTAACGAGTGGAGTGTTGAGGGGTAATTTTGTAACTTTTATGAATAAAGTAAAGTGAATGATTGGATTGAGGGTAAAAGTAATGGTATTTTGTGTAAATATGTGAATATTGTGAGGGTGGGGTTTATGAAAAAGTTTCTTTTTTGGGTAGTGCAAATAATTGTGGGACGGACGAATAAGGAAAGAGTGCAAACATTGTAGGACAGATGGAGTATATGTAAAAAAAATTGCTTGATTTTGGTTATCTATATATATAAAAACAGCCAAGTCTGACTTGGTCAATTCCCGCCCAATTTTCTGTGGGCCCAAATTTTCCTTTTTTTTTTTTATATATATATGTTATTATAGGCAAAGGCCCAACTGTTTTAGTTTTTGAGTTATATCACTCATTGAGTCATTTTTTTATTTTATGCGCAGTTCAATTACAAATTAATTGTATTACTTAAAAAATATTTGTAATTAAATATACCCCTATAAATTTTAATTATTAAAAAATATTTATAATTAATTTGTATATTTGTACATGTACTTTTATTTATAATTAATTTGTATATTTGTACATGTACTTTTATTTCTCAAGATTATATATATAGATTTTAATTATAAGTTAAAATTTGTATGAGATAGTTTCATGAATCTATTTTGTAAAATTGAATTTTAATTAATTACTTTATTTCGTTAGAAGTTTTCATCTTTTCATTTAGATGTCTCACAAAAAAAAATCTCATTTTATTTGTGTATACATTGTGACTCCACCTCTTTTACTCTTAAATTATTCTACACTCCATATTATTCCCTCTCTTCAATCATATCAGTTTTACTACACCTCATTTTATATTAATGCTTTTCAAATTATGTGATAATTAAACATATGAAGTAATATTCCATCAATAATTATAAGTGAAAATAGATTTTAAAACATGTAATTGAAGCTTCATTCACAAGATTAAATCAATGATATTGTTTCACATAATATTATTGCTCTTCAAATTCTGTAAAATTCAACCATTGAAAATTTTAAATCGTACAAATGTATTCTATAAATAATGAATTAAAATTTATTAATTATCAATCTGTCGTGCAACGCACGGGAGAATTACTAGTAAAGATAAAAGACTAACCACCTAACCTACTACAATAGAACGAGGCTTGAACCATTTAATTCGCGCAAAAATTTATAAATCTCTAAGGGCATGTTTGTTTTGGGACTCACATGTCCGGTCGTCTTGTTCTAATTCGGGATTTCAATATCCAATTACATTTACCTCTAAAAATATTTATATATTTTACTATTATAATAATACAATATCACTCATTCTTACTAATTGATTTCATATAAAATTACATCATATAATACAATTACACAATTGATTTGAGATAAAATTACATCATATCTTACTTAACATTCCAAAACAAACATACATAATCACTATTCATCAAGATTTCTCCATCCGTATATTCGTGTAAATTGACCTGATTACCCGCTACTCTCCCATTTTTATCGCAATTTTCAGATTTGAGAATCCTTCCACTCAAATCTTCCTCAACCACTGTTGTCATCGACCATCGATTGCTTCCAAACTTCAACACAACGTCGTCGTCGAAAAACTGCCTCGCCGTCATCGAACTCTTCAATTGGCACGTCAATTGTAGATGCTCCCCAACCTTCAATGTTAATCAAATTGGTGTTTATTTATTTATTTAGACATGTTTCCCCTAATTTTTGCAAGCACTAGATTTTAGGGAAGTGATTTTAAAATTGTCAATGGAAGATGATTCGTGAGTTACTGAAATTTTTTAGCTATAAATTTGGTTGGGTTATTTAATCTGTTGTTTTTGTATTGAAGAAGTTGGGAGTTCGACATTTGAGATTTTGTAGTGAAAATGGAGGTTGATGGAGAAGAACTCCCCAATGTGAGAGACACAGGGTCATAGAGACCAAGATGAGAGCAAAATGAAACTCAATCTCAGTGGGAAGTTTTGAGAAAACTTATGTTTTTTTTCTCCTTTAATTCTGTGTTTCTCCATTCTTCTTCTTTCTTGTTCAAATTTGTGAACATGGATTGAAATTCTGAAATACCTTGTAAATTTTGTGTTAAGTGGAGGTATATCTTTAGAAGCATTACGAGTATAACATTTGTTTTTTGAAGTCAAAACTTCATGGGATTTTCTATTATCAGGATTGGGGTTCGCACTTCCTAACAACAGGAAACCTATGAAAAATTGACACGTGTTTCATCTTCGCCATAGTGCGATATAGGTTTGTCATTGATGAAATAATTAATTTTCTAAATAGTATATATAAAATTACAAAAATATCCTTATAAATATTTAACTTCTTTTAAAAAAATAAAATTTCAAATATTTATAAATGAGATATATAATTTCATTTATAACCCTTAATTTAAATCTAAATCATTTTAATTTTTTTAAATATTCACTTTTTTAAGTCCAGTTTACATTACGCAATTATAATATGAAAAAAAATTAATTAAAAATTCTTTTTTTTTTTTGAGAAATACATAATTTAAAAAATAAAATGGAGTACTTATAAATTATAATCTGTATATATATACATAATATATATATATATTCCCTTCCTGCACTTATTTTTCACCGGTCGCCGCCCTTGGCCAATGCCGCCGCCACCATGACACCATCCTCGTCGCCGCCCCGCCGCCACCGTTACCCCCACATAATTTGCTTACTCACAAAAAAACACTGGTGCAAAATTTTAATCTGGCCACGAAATCCGTAGAGGTTATCCGTCTCTCTGAGCCCTCGTAGCCGGAATTTAAGAACGCAACCCCTTTAATTTGATGACGCCATTTTTCAGTTTAGAGATTTCTTCGTCGGAAATGGATTTGTACAGAGAAATAATCTGGAGATTGTTCTCACCGTCTAGAAGGCGAGAATTCCTAAATTGTTTCTTTCTTTTCGTTGATGGAGAGTCATCGGAAACTGGGCTCCCGCGACCAATTGAGATTCTTGAACCCAATCATGATCACTATTTTATAATGGAAGGGAGAAATCAATATGGGGTTTATGAATCAAAGGGTTACAGATCAAGTATAAACAATAATTTTTTCCAGATATTTAATTTGGGGGGAGTTGCAGATAAAATGAGTTTTGGGATGTCGTGAGTTTTGATTTTGGGGAAGAAGGTGGATTTTTATTTTTTTAAGGTTAAAAATTGATAGTGGTTTTTTTTAAAAAAAAATTATTTTTACTTATTTTATTTAAGGATATTTTTGTAATCTTACATTTATTAATTTAAATTTTTAATGGAGCGAAGCAGTGCGATTGCACATTGCATAGACCAAACACACTATTGCGAAGTGCAATCATATAAGATCAATCTCATGCGTTGGATCAATGATCCAATGTTATTTAAGGAATTTCCTGTTATCAGGAAGGGCGAAGCCTTCCTGACCGTAGAAAGACCCAAACTTCATTATTCAGCAGCTGCAAATAACATTCGGTACGCCAACCACATAAATTGGAGGGTCAAACCATTCATGAGGGCTGGTAACAGTCCTAGTAGCTCTAGCGAGTCGGTGGGCTTTTATATTAGCCTCACGATAGACAAATGTAATCGAACATTAGTGAATGGAAGACGATAAATTTAAGCAAGAAGCAATAAGATCTCCAAAAACTGAATTAGATGCCATCGGACTATGCATTGCATCAACTACTAGCTTCACATCCATTTCTACTATAACTTGTTGGTATCCCAGTCTCTTAATCCAAACTAGTGCCTCGTGTAGGCCCATCGCTTCCCCTTCGTCCACGCGCACAACCCCCGGCACCACCATCGTTCTACAACAAATGAAATCACCCATGTCGGATTGGATAATTGCCCCAAACCCCATCTCGAGAGAATCCTCAAAAAAAGCAACATCAATATTCATCTTAACAAACCCATGGGGGGCTTGTGCCATGCCCGACACGGAAGAGGGACCCGACGCACTCCCCTTCTCTCTTGAGCTAATGTCCATTCACAGATAAAATTAGCAGCAAGGTGATATGTAGTCGCTGCTGTCCCACACCTCCCATTCCAGACCATTTCGTTACGTTCCTTCCACTGACGCCAAAGAAGCGTAGCAAACATCACCATATCCACGACATTCAGGTCTCGCGTCACTGTCGAGATCAGATCCACAAAAGAATCAGCTGCAACACAGGCCCTACCCAATATCCCTCTGAATTTTTTGTGCCTCCACATATCTATGGCTTGTGCACAATTCAAAAATAGATGCCACTCTGTTTCATTAGGCAGAAAGGGCAAAACTTGTCCACAACAATCCCCCTTGAGCATAACCGTGTACGCGTGGGTAAGAAGCCTTTACAGCAGCGCCATAAAAAAATTAATTACTTTAGGTGGGGCCTTAATTTTCCAGAGCAACCCCCAATTCAGACATGTAGCCACATCTTCGTCATTTAGTAATTTAATGCCCAAATGGTATGCAGACTTTACAGAGTAATTGCCTTTCCTGGAGTAGTGCCACTTTAATTTTTCTACAGATCCCACCGGGGGAATAGCCATTTTCACCACACGCCTCGCGTCCTCCGGAGAGAGGACTTCCGCGATGAATTCAGTGTCCCAGGTCCTTCTTCCGGGTACGGAGAAATCTGCAACACGAATGTCCTCCAAACCCTCCACCATTGGCGACCGGATCTAGAAATTGTTATCATCACTAACCCAAGGTTGTCCCCACATACGAATATGTAGGCCCGTGCCAAGTTTCCACCTGGTTCCCCTTTGAACAAGCTCTTGAGCTTCCATTATGCTTCTCCAAGTAAAACTGGGACTATTGCCCAGCCTAGCCGATAAGAAATTCGTGTTCGAAAAATAACGAGCTTTCAACACTTGGCAAACTAGCGCATTAGGATCAGTCAAGAGCCTCCATCCCATTTTCCCGAGCAAGGCGATATTGAAAATGTGGAGGTCTCGAAACCCCATGCCTCCCATCTCCTTTGATTTACAAATTTTGCCCCAAGTAGTCCAACGAAGGCCCGTAGATGATCCTCCCGAACCCCACCAGTAAGTATTTAACATGCGTTGAAGTTCGTCAATAAGGGTTTGAGGAAGCATAAAGATGCTCATACAATAAGATGGAATTGCCTGAGGTGCAGATTTAATTAAAACTTCCTTTCCAGCTTTTGAAATTTTGTTCTTGCGCCATCCTTGTATCCGCTGCCACAACATGTTCTTCAAATAAGCAAAAATATCCCTCTTATTGCGACCAATCAGTGACGGGAGACCTAAGTACCTCCCCGTATTAAGAGGCTCGTGAACCCCAAAAATGTTACCCACCACTAGTCGTTGTTCGTGGCTTAAATTTCTGCTATAAAAGACACTGTATTTTCCATAATTAATAGCTTGCTCGGACACTCGTTCATAAGTATTTAGAATATCCTTAAGGGTGTGTTTGTTTAGGGATTGGCCCATCCGGATTTGGATGGGCCATCCCCCATCCCATCCCTCTCCATCCAAATACCCATCTCAATACCCATCCACCCCTATAATACACCTATATACCTATTTTTATACCATTACATCATCATATTTTTATATTAATTACTCATTCCCTCTCCTACTTTTTCTTCCATACATTTATTCTCTTTCCTACTTTTCTTCCACACATTTATTCTCTCTCCTACTTTTCTTCCACACATTTATTCTCTTTCCTACTTTTCTTCCTTACACTAATTACTCTACTAACTAACAATAATAAAATAATACAACATCACTATTGATTTGACATAAAGTTCTCCATCCACATCTATTTTTCAATCTCTATCCAAACACAATTTTTATTCAATTACTATTCATGGATTACCCCCATCCACATTTTTCAAATCCCCATCCCCATCCCATCCACCACAATCCCTAAACAAACAGCCCCTAAGGGTAGTCACTTCCTCGCAAGTGGCACGGAAAAATAGGAGACTATCATCTTCAAACAGTAAATGAGAGATTCTAGGAGCCCTTCTACAAATCTGAGTGCCATGAATCCTCCCCTCAATACCAGCTTTTTGAATGAGGGTAGAGAGACCCTCAACACAAAGAATGAACAAATAAGGGGAAAGAGGGTCCCCCTGACGGAGCCCGCGACCTGGTATAATCGGTCCTATCATTTGATCATTCACTTGAACAGAATAGCGAACCGATCTCACGCATAACATCATCCACTACACCCACTTTGGACAGAAACCCAACCTCTCAAGTACTCTCTCCAAATAGGCCCAATCCACTCTGTCATTACGAGTATAACATTAAGATAATACTATTATATATATAACGTAATACTGTATACTTTCACAAGGGATACTATAAAAAAATGTGATCTGACAAAAATAAGGTCAAGAAGTGAGGATGATGAAAAGATGAATAATGTGTTTAAAGAACAAGGGAAGTATGCTCTTGAGATAAAAAAAAAAAATAGGAATAATTATATGTAATACTGTTATGTTTTTTCATGTAATACTGTTATGTTTTGCTTGTAATACTATTTTTGTTTGGCTTACACTGATATACACCCGGGTGCACGTCGTGCACTCGGGTGTAATTAATTTTTTTTCCTTTTTTTCCTCTATTCCTTTTTTTTCGGCTAATATTTTTTTCTTTTATTTCGCTTTTTTTTATTTCCTTTATTTCCGGCTGATTTTTTTTTTAGCTGTTTTTTATTGTTCCTTTTTTTACACAATATTAATAAAAAATATTAATCAATATAATTGAAAAGTGCAACACAATATTAATAAAAAGTGTAAGTCAATATAACTAAAAAGTGCAACACAATATTATAAAAAATTGAATGTGAGTATAATTGAAAAGTGCAACACAATGTTATAAAAAAATACAAGTCAGTACACTCGAGTGCACACCGTGCACTCGAGTGTAATTTATTATTATTTTTTTTCCTTTTTTTTCTCATATTTTTTTTAGCTGATTTGTTTTCCTTTTTTTCTCCTATTTCCTTTTTTCCGACTAATTTGTTTTTCTTTTTCCTTTTTTTTGGCCTTTTTATGTTCCTTTTTTTTTTTTTTTTTGGCTTTTTTTACACAATATTAATAAAAATTATAAGATAACTGAAAAGTGCAACACAATATTAATAAAAAGTGTAAGTCAATACAACTAAAAAGTGTAAGTCAATATAACTGAAAAGTGCAACACAATATTATAAAAAAGTGTATTTCAGTATAACTGAAAAGTGCTACACAATATTATAAAAAAGTGCAAGTCAGTATAACTGAAAAGTGCAACACAATATAATAAAAAGTGTAAGTCAATATAACTAAAAAGTGCAACACAATAATAAGAAAAAGTGTAAGTCACTATAAATAAAAATATTATTATACAGTGTAACAATTGAAAAGTGCAACACCATTTTACCAAAAGTGTAAGTCATTGAAAAGTGCAAGTCACTACAACTGAAAAGTGCAACATCATAAAAAAAGTCAATGGTCAACTCAGGTGCACATGGTACACTCAGATGCATATAAGACTAATCCTTTCTGTTTTGATTTAATGTCCTTCAAATTTTACTTTTTTTCCTTATGTTTTTTAATGTAATAAAGTTATATTTTTTAATATAATACTATAACTTTTTCACAAAAAATATTACTCTTAATGATGTTACACTATCAAGTATAATAGCATAATACTGTCAAGTGTAATTATGTAATATTGTCATGCGTAATTGTGCAATACTATCAAGTGTAATAATGTGGTACTGTCGAGTATAATTGCGTAATAATATTTTATAAAAATTGTTATGTTATTACATTGTTGAGTGGTATTGTGTAATACTGTGATCATTCTTATGATTGGTAATGAAATGTAATACTCCATAAATTTATTTTAAATTATTATTATTGAGTGTTGTTAAAAATATATTATTATTTTAAATTATTATTATTATTTGATAAAATTTTTATTATTATTTAATAAAATTATTATTATTGATTATTGTTAAAAATATATTATTTTTATTACTAATATTTTAATAATTATTATTGGTAAAAGAATTATTATTATTAATATATATTTGTCTTATTATTGATTTTATTATTTATAATAAATGTATATTTTATATGAAAATAATAATTTTATTTTTAAATAAGAATATTATTATTATTTTTAATATTAAATAAATTAAAAATATTATTATTATTTATTTTATCAAGAATTATTATACTACTTCTATTATTTTATATTATTAAAAATAATATATTGGATATATTATTTATATTTTTTAGAAATTTTAAATTATTTTTTTATGTTATTATATTTATAATTTATTATTAATTGAGAAATATTATTATCGTTAAAATTTAATATATTATTATTTATATTTTTTAAATTTATTATATTATATTTTTGGGACCTACTTATGTGCAATATTTCACGTGAAATATTAGAATATTTAAGGAAGGGCCAAAAATTTACGGATCTGTTGCGGGTCTGTCCGGTCAAACAAATATTTCTAAAAAAATCGTGCAAAAGTCACGCGCAGAAGGCTTACAGGATAACGGGTTTCAGGTCTGTGTCGCTTACAGGATAATGGGTTTCAGGTCTGTGTTACTATAAAGGTAATTATGCGTTACTGTAAGGCCAAATATGTGTTACTGTAAGTACAAAAAACATATAAATTGACTTTTCACAAGAAATATTAATACAATTAATTTAAGGACAAGTAACACACAACTGACTTTTGAGCAACACATATTTAACCTTAAAGTAACAAAAAAAAAAGTGTTACTATATAAACACAAGTGTATTACTTTATTAAGAGAGATGTGTTACTGTATACATAAAACGCCATTATTGAGAATGAATGAGATACCCACATAAAAAAATACGAAGAACAATAATTGAAAACAAGAAAAACACAACCATGTTGAATAGTTTATCGATCCTTACAATTACAAAGACATAATTATCTGTTGGTCCCAAAAGTTGAGTTAAGATTGAGTAAGCTAAGAAAAAGTCTAGAGGGGAGGGGTGAATAGACTTTTTCAAATTCTATCAAAATATCAAAGTTTAGTGCGGAAATGTGTTCTGTATTATACTGCTCTTAGAATCAGATCAGTACTCAACAGTTTAGCTTTTATACTCAACTTTTCTTTAAATCTTTTCTTAAAAAACTTACTGTTCTTGGTTTAAACAAATATAAAACAGATAATCAAACAGAAAGTAAAGAACACAAGATTTTTATAGTGGTTCGACAAATGTCTACATCTACTCTCACAACTCCAGTTGCGATGTTTTATTACTCTTTTCTTCTTGAGTACTTGTAGCTTAGAGTCCCAAGATTAAGACTTTGATCTTGTCGATTATACCACCAGGTATATCTTCGATCTACTAGTAATTTTACAAGTAACTAGCACACTTGTTTACACAATACAAACTTAAAACGAAAAGTAAAACTTCTCTAGTAATAGCCTTTGATTCTTCTCTTCAGTTCTGTGGCTTCTCTTCTGGTTTGATCTTCAACTCTGTGAGTGCTTGAATACTTGAATGCTTCTTGATTGCTCTTGAAGAGTAATTGTATCAGTAGTCTTTTCAAGTAGAAGATCACACGGTATTTATAAGATATAGTGTGACAGTTAGCAGTTTGTGAACTAACTCTCAACTAACTCATAACCGTTTCTTGTTGTAACTTCCTTCTTTTAGTAACCAACTTATCTTATCTTTCCAAGTCAGCATATCTTCAAATATCTTCAGTTACGCCTTAAATAAGTCATCCAAACTTATTCTTCAAACAAACCAACTCAGCACAGTAAACTACTCTTCTTAGTTTTACTGCTCTTGGTCAATCAGCACAGTTCTCCAAAACTGTTCAGCTTCCTTCAATAATACTTCTCTTGATTTCTTCATTCTCTGAAGTAGTCTTCTGATATCTCTTAGTCATCTTTCTTCAATCTAATCTACTGCTCTAACTTTTACAATGCTGAATACAATAGAATACAACTTTACAAATATAAAACCTATCTATACATCAACTGAACTATATACAGATGAGTATAACTAAGTCCTATACTATAAGCTGTCTATACAATACTTCCATTAGCTTAGTTCTTAAACAGTTCATATATCAGATTAGTAAAATACTAAGATCAGTAAACTTAAACTTCATATCACAATAAGATCAGTAAACTTAATCCATATAACTCACATAGAACAACATATAATCACATATATCATTAACTCTAAAGTTGCTTTTGGCCATCAAAACATATAATCATCAATTAGAACATTGTTTATAGGATTCATATCCCAACAATTTCCCCCTTTTTGATGAAGCCAAAACTACTTAAACATTAACAGATCAGTAGTTAAGATATATAGTTAATCATAACAGTTCATCAATTCAAAAATCAGATTAAGATTCATATCAGATCAGATATTACACATACTTCACATAGTCACATAAATACCAAATAAAAATATAAAGATAAGGTTTAGAAATGTTATCTTCTTCAGCATAGTCCTTCATCTTCAATCTTCATTAGGAATTCTGAATGCCAAGTACATTCTTTTCTTGATATCCATCATGTGCTTAGGATCAGTTATGACTTCATCTTGAATAATCTTTGAAATAATGTTTCCAACTTCATTCAGATCAGGTTCTCCATTCTCTAATCTTGGAGGTTCCCAAACTGGTTCTTCTGGACATAAAATCTAAATATCTGCAGCAGCAACTATTAATAACATGTATTTTCAATCATTTATTACTTTACTTTTCCTTCCCTCTTTTTGGCTTCATCATACAACTCCCTAATAGATTTCAGCTGTTGAATGATTTCACCCTTCAAGGTCTGGGTAAGGTCATTAGTATATTGTTTAGTAGATACAACACCTACTTAGGTTAAAAATACTCTGTTGATTTTTATCAGCATAGTTGAGTCGACCAGTTTTACATCATTTTTTATCACCTTTTCAACATTATGAACTACTTATCTGGATTCAGCTGAGTATTGTGATCAGCTGAGTTAACTTCTTTGAAGATCAGATCAGTTCTTGGGATCAGCACAGTAACATAAGATCAGTATTGTGTTCAGATCAGTTCCCCCTTCAGTGGAGAACTCTTCTTCTGTACCTGTTTCACCTTGGTAGAAGTATTAGTTCATGCATAGATGGTGAAATACAATACACAGTAGTAAAGAATAATTAAAATAGGTCTTTATAGGTTTGTTCTAAGGTGACTTGTGCTCTGAGTCAACATACAGGATTTTTCAGAAATCATAGATTCCCCCTTAAATGTATATTCTCAATTCCCTCAGCTTTACCAGCTTCCTCATCGGGATTTAGGCACCTTAGTAACCTTTTTACCTGATTGTGATGAATGTAGAGGTCTTGACATGGTCTGTTCTTCAGAATTACCCTTTTTGGAGTACTGGTCTTGATATCAGCTCAATATCTGAAATGTTAGTATACAGCTCTATATACATGTAGGATCCATGTCTATCCTGCAAGTAGTGATCTTAATAATTTAGGTACCCTTTCTTTATTGGGGTCCTTGGGGGTTAGTAGTAAGAGGTATCCAAATAAACATTGAAGATTTGAATAATTGAGACCTCTTAAGTTTTCTACCATGCTTATCACAGAACAGTACTTTGTTGACCTTATCCAAATTATCAGCAGACTTAGGATCTATTTTTCTGAGATAGCCTTTCCTTGGTTCTATCCCTTTTTCAGGAAGATCAGTATGTCTGTAATAGTTTGCATAGGGCCTAAAAGTCTGTGGACCATACGGCTTATAGATGCGTTTTGGTCTTTCCTCTCCAATGATATCATAAGATAAATGTGGAGGATAAAGAACAAGTTTGTTATGATAATGAGGCACAAATTTCCTAAGTTTAGTTGAGTACAGCTGAGACTGCCTTATAAAAGGAGGTCTAGGCTGTTTCCAACTTGCCTGAGTTTGTCTTGACCTACTGTTCTGAGTCTGCCTCTTCTGATTCCAGGACATTTCTGCTCTGGTCAGAGGAGTAGAACTCTTCTGGTATGGTCTTGACTGTACTGGTCTAGATCCATTCTTCTGTTTACCATTCTTGGTAGTAGGAGGAATGTATTTAGACTGTACTTTGGATTTTGGATCATTATCATAAGTCATAGGTTCTTTTCCTTTATCTAATTGCAAAGAACTTGAACTAGCTCCAGTAGTGTTCTTAATGCCTGAAGTAGAGGAACTAGGTAGATTAGTACCTATCCCACTTTTATCATAGGGAGCTCTGTATCTGTCTAATAGTGTTTGATTAATCTTAGAAGAATTAATCATATCAGATAGCTTCAGATCCAAGCTCAGTACTCCAGATTCTAAGAATCTATTGCGCTCTTCAAGTTTTCACATTTAATCTTTAAGTCATTGAACTCATTTGTCTCTTTAACTTGTGTATGAAGCATACCCTGATATAACTTGTCCATGGATGCATACTTTTCTTTAAGTTGAGACAACTCTTCTGATAGCCGTGCATTTAGAACAATTATATTAGGATCCACTTGCATTTGTGCTTCTCTAAGACTAATGATTTCTTGTCTTAAAGATATGTTCTCATCACTGATTTCCATGAATGTTTTATTAGCTGGTAGGAGGTCTTCTTCATTCATTCCATTGTAATGGTGAAGACTACTCCCTACACTACTATCAGCAGTGTCACATAAATCAGAATCAGAATCAGATTCATCACAAGACTGAAAAGATGTGACAGATGATACCTCTTGGTCGATTTTTGCCATCATGACTAGTCCATCATCTGCAATGAAGACTTTTTTCTCACTGCTAGAAGGGTAATCAGAAGAGGAAGATGGTAACTCATCTGAATCCGTATCAGATTCATTGTTGGCCACCATTGCCCTCTTACCCTTAGCATATTTGCGATCTCTCCTTACTTTTCTTTCTCTTCTGTCTTCAGCACTCAGATCAGGACATTCATGGATGTAATGACCTGGCTTTTCACAGTTATAGCACAGAGGTTCATTAGTAGAACGTTTAGAAGGAGAATGATTTCGGTTCCTGTCCTTTCTATCAGTAGAGTTCCTATCCTTCCTATCAGCAGAGTTCCTATCTCTTCTTTTCTCATTAGAGATCTCATCTCTCCTTTCAGAAGATTTGTGATCCCTTCTGGTCCTAGAAGAGTCCCTGTTATTAGAGCCCTGAGAGTCCTTATAGAATCTTTTGTATCTACCATACCTCTTGTTAAGTTTGTCAAACCTCTTAATCATTAAATTCAACTGATCCTTAAGATCAAGATCAGTACTCTCTAGTTCATCTTTTATGCTTGAGGACTTAGACATAGATGATCTAGGCTTCTTAGAGGTAGATGCCTTAAGTGCAATGCTCTTGAAGATTTCCTTAACCCTATCACCACTAACTATTGGATCCTCTTCATCCAATTCAAACTCATGTGCCTGAAGGGTTTGGAAGGTAGTTTCAGCAGACCAGTTATCTATATCCTGAGTGTTTTTAATGATCAGTGTGACCATTTTCCACCTTTCATCTAAGGCTTTAAGGATACGTAAATTGATCTCCCTATTGGTATAAGTCTTACCTAAAACATCCAGATCATTCATAATTTTTGTAAAACGAGTATTGAGCTGGTCTATAGTTTCACCAGTCTTGATTTTAAATGATTCGAACCGCTGGACAGCAGTGGATAGTTTGCTTTCTTTTATAAGAGAAGTTCCCTCACAATTGATAGCTAACTTGTCCCACATCTCTTTGGCTGATTTACATTTAACCACTTTCCCAAGATACTCGTTGGGAAGGGTGTGCAAAATGTAATTCTTGGCCAAAGTTGTCTAGGTTGTTCTGCCTCATTTCCTCAGTAGTTAAATCTAACCTGGGTTTTGGCACGAGAACACCAATGGCTTTTGAAGGCTCCAGAGTTGCAGTGTTGGGTATCATGGTAGTAATAGGCCCTTCTTTGATCACAGACATCATTAGATCATGGGTTGAACTAAAGATGGCCTCCATCCTTAGCTTCCAATAATCGTAATCTGCAACCTTGAACTTTGGAAGTTTATTGATGTTAGTTTCTTCCATGATAGAATCAGACAGTTAAGATCAGTAGTATGACAGATAGGTCAAGAAAGACAAGTAAGATCAAGAAACAAGTATCAGTAATGAGAGACAGTTAGACTTTCCCCAAAGTCTACAAGGTTATCAAGAAACAGCAGTCCAAAGAACTACTGCTCTGATACCACTTGTTGGTCCCAAAAGTTGAGTTAAGATTGAGTAAGCTAAGAAAAAGTCTAGAGGGGAGGGGTGAATAGACTTTTTCAAATTCTATCAAAATATCAGAGTTTAAGTGCGGAAATGTGTTCTGTATTATAGTGCTCTTAGAATCAGATCAGTACTCAACAGTTTAGCTTTTATACTCAACTTTTCTTTAAATCTTTTCTTAGAAAACTTACTGTTCTTGGTTTAAACAAATATAAAACAGATAATCAAACAGAAAGTAAAGAACACAAGATTTTTATAGTGGTTCGACAAATGTCTACATCCACTCTCACAACTCCAGTTGCGATGTTTTATTACTCTTTTCTTCTTGAGTACTTGTAGCTTAGAGTCCCAAGATTAAGACTTTGATCTTGTCGATTATACCACCAGGTATATCTTCGATGTACTAGTAATTTTACAAGTAACTAGCACACTTGTTTACACAATACAAACTTAAAACGAAAAGTAAAACTTTGATTCTTCTCTTCAGTTCTGTGGCTTCTCTTCTGGTTTGATCTTCAACTCTATGAGTGCTTGAATACTTGAATGCTTCTTGATTGCTCTTGAATAGTAATTGTATCAGTAGTCTTTTCAAGTAGAAGATCACACGGTATTTATAAGATATAGTATGACAGTTAGCAGTTTGTGAACTAACTCTCAACTAACTCATAACTGTTTCTTGTTGTAACTTCCTTCTTTTAGTAACCAACTTATCTTATCTTTCCAAGTCAGCATATCTTCAAATATCTTCAGTTACGCCTTAAATAAGTCATCCAAACTTATTCTTCAAACAAACCAACTCAGCACAGTAAACTACTCTTCTTAGTTTTACTGCTCTTGGTCAATCAGCACAGTTCTCCAAAACTGTTCAGCTTCCTTCAATAATACTTCTCTTGATTTCTTCATTCTCTGAAGTAGTCTTCTGATATCTCTTAGTCATCTTTCTTCAATCTAATCTACTGCTCTAACTTTTACAATGCTGAATACAATAGAATACAACTTTACAAATATAAAACCTATCTATACATCAACTGAACTATATACAGATGAGTATAACTAAGTCCTATACTATAAGCTGTCTATACAATACTTCCATCAACTTAGTTCTTAAACAATTCATATATCAGATTAGTAAAATACTAAGATCAGTAAACTTAAACTTCATATCACAATAAGATCAGTAAACTTAATCCATATAACTCACATAGAACAACATATAATCACATATATCATTAACTCTAAAGTTGCTTTTGGCCATCAAAACATATAATCATCAATTAGAACATTGTTTATAGGATTCATATCCCAACAATTATCAATAATTAATTGGAATAAATCTGTGTGTGGTATTATTGTTGATTTTTTCTCATTCAGGAATTTACTCAAAAAACAAATCATGATTTCTCCGCCTTGTTTCGTAATTAGCAGATTGGAAATCTGAATAGAACAAATTTTCTGAAAGTTCTAAAGATTTTTTTTTTAATGGAGGGAAGAAGGAACCGGATACCGGGTAGGGATAAAAGAATGGGTCAAATTGTACCATAAGACTATTGTAAAATATTGTATATAAGTTTTTTGCTATACTTTTATGAGAATATTCCCTAATAGAGTCATTTCTATAGAGTATTAAGCAAGTAAAACCTACAACTTTTAAAATTTTCTAATAGGGTCAAATTAGTGTCAAAAACCCTTAGATACCCTTAATATTCATATACCTCCTTAATTTCTATATTTGAACATTTAATTAGAATTTTAAATTCATAATTATGGTCAGCCAATTAATTCGGGCAGAGTTATAGGCATAACTTGACAAATTCTTGACTTTCCCAAATCGAATTCTTAAAATTCATCTCCATCATCGGTTTATGGGCCGAGGGGGCGATTATGATTTAATTCAATCGCGGCAAATTGGTGAAAACGCGAAGCTGTTTTTGTTTAGAAGATCGTGGGTGAATGTCATCATTGGTTTCTGGGTTGAAGGAGCGGTTACAATATTCTGGAATCGTTGCAATTGGGAAGAACAACATCGATGCATTTTGGGAGGAACGAAGGAGAATTCACAATTGTGTTGTTGGGCTACAGAAACGATTCAATCTATGCTGCCCTTAATGCTATTTGGGAAAATTCACAAACGGTTAGTCCTAATTTCTGCCATTTTTTATGAGCATTTTCGAAATCTGCCATTGTTGATGAGCTTTGTTCGAAATCTGCCATTGTTGATGCGATTGGTGCGAATTCGGCCACTGTTCACGCCATTAAAACTGGAGTTTCTAGAGTCCATTGGTGAATGTTCACTGCTAGAATTGTTAATCTTCGCTTGGAAGAATTCAGATCTGCAATCACGGTTTTTGTAGGAGTTTGTTCGTGTTAATTGAGGATCAATTTCTACAAATTGGGCAGAACACGAATCTGCGAAATCTGCAAGTGTTAACACCAGAAAAGCTAGTGTTCCTCAATATTCTTTGCTGGAATTTCTGAAGAATTTATGTCCTACAATTACAGTCTATTGTTGGATGTTGCTCGTGTGAGTTTCATTTTTGTGTTCGTGACTGAAGAAGTGATTCTTTTCATCTTTTATTCGCTGAAAACTGGGAGGTGCAACCCGACGTTGAAAGAATTACCGGTTAGTATTTTTTTGAGCAAGAATCGCCCTAATTATTACGTCTTTAGGGTGCAACTTAGTACTCGGGGATTAGGCGAAAAAAGGAGAAGTTTCATGGATACAACTTGACATGGAGGTGAACATTAGATATGCACATTACCGTATGCATGTATACATGCATATTGTATAGTGCATTTCACATATGCACATATGTAAAATGCATGTACCCCGTTTTCCGTGCATATTAATATGCATATCCATGTATGAACCTTTTTCTAAGCTTATAAACTCATAAAATTTTATTATGACCCATTTCTACATACCAAAATTTATTTCACTGTTCATATTAAACTTCATAATCTATTTTCATATATGTATGCATATTCAAATAACCGGAAACTGCATCCACTATGGCACGCTTATTTAGTCTTTTTGTGTTTTAATTGTGTTATGAGTATTTTGGTTGTAATTTAATTCTGGATCATAAAATGCAGATTTTATACCTTTATTTGTTTTGGGAAAGTAATCCTTCAGCTACACAAAGTCAGCTAATTAATTCGAATTGACTTAATTTTAGTAACATTTGAATAATGGAAGGTGATATAATATCGCGTTTTACGGGGATATACATTAATTCAAACGATTTGATGTAAATCTGTCTAATATTTATTAATTTCAAATAATTTAAATGGGTAAAGGGCAACTATGTCTTATTAGGTGCCAATTTGACTCTAATAGATAAAAAACAATAACCTATTCTCAATTAGATAAATGTCTTAGTGAAATGACTCTTAGGTGTTTTCTACAAAGTGCTATTACCAATAGGTTCCAACTTTTCAAATAGTATCCATTAGGTGCAAAATACACATTGAAATAATCATTTCTACCCTTGTATAAATAGGGTATATCTCCACTAATTTAATTCATTCTTCTCATTCACCCAAAATCAAAACCAAAACCCTAGCCCCTTCCCCACCACCCCCACTCCGCCGCCGCCGCCGTTTGCAACTCCATCGGCCGAAGCGGATAGCCCCCCTCCCCACCACCCCCACTTGGTCGCCGCCGCCCCACTTTTCCCACCGCCTGCGTGAAGACGAGCTCCCACCGTCGACGTCGTCTGCAAATCCATCTCCCACGCGGCGCCGCGACCCACGGCCTCCCCGTCGTCCCCTACATGGACGAAGATTTTTGTCGTTTGTGGAGTCGTTGTTGCTGGTCTACCATGATCGGAGAAGTCGAAGCGACAACCATGGCGAACAGATCTGTTGCCGCTGATCTGCCATGGCCGGAGAAGTTGACTTGGTTCGTATTTTTGCACTTTTCAAACAACAATACGATCCCCACAAGCGTATGGGTTCGATAGTAGTATGATAAGTATACGACCTAGTATTTTTCGTTTCAAGGACCTAGCTAGGAGAGCGTGGAGCCCCAAAACTATAGGTCGAAATGGTGTTATAGAAGCTAAACAAGAGAGTAAAGCAAATATCAATAAGGAAAAAAAAACACTAACTAAACAACTAAAACTAACTCTCAAAGATGAAAGTGCAAGTGGAAGAATTGCTTCGGGTGTCTTCCTTATTGGGATCACTAATGAATTAACGAACTAATCACAATAATTAAACCTAATGTCTTGAATTATGCTAAAGGCTATCACATATATGTATAGACCAATCCCTCGTGAGACTTAGGTAAACACGTGCATTAATTAACAATTATAGGATCTAATCAATACCATAAACTCTTAAGATAGTGTCTCATAAACACGTTCAACACGGTTACTAATGCTTATGAGATGCCCTTTCACTAATCTAATAGACGACCTCTAATCGATTAGTGTCTAATGTTGTCGATCTAAGCAATCAACCCCCGGTCGGTGTAGTCAATTACTATGAGAATTCTAATCAATTAATCCAAGCTCACACCCACACTCTTAATCATGCAACCCAATACGGTCGTTGAAGTCGAAAAAACCAACAATGCTAACTAATAGGGTGAATTAATCAATTGAATCAAACAAATCACAACAATAGAAACAATTAAACCAAGACATAGGTAAATTAAGCAATTAATTCATAAACTCACTAATTACCCACATAATTCCAACACCCAAAGCAACCCCATATTTAAATTAATAAATGAAAGCAACCTTTTGAAATAATAACAACAAAATATTAAATTAAAGAAAGATATCACCTTAATGGTATTCAAATTCTCCAACACTAACAATAAAATAAAACACTAAATTAAAATCTATCTATGAAATTGAAATAACAAGCAAAATTAATTTAAACTAATCTATTGAGTTGAGTGGAGTGTTTGGGGGGAGGAGAGGGTTTCCCCATGCCCTTGTTTCTCCGTGCGTATTCCCCTCTTTCAATGGCCGAAGCCACTGCTTGTTAGTTCCCCCAAATTGATGATATGGGCTTAGGCCCATTAGCTATTAAAATTCAGCTCCTTTCATTTGGCTGCCGTGTTGCCCAACTTAGCTCTCGGCTGCCTCCAATTTATGAAAATGGGTCCAACTCTTGCCAACTTAATTGGCCCACGAATGATGGCTGCCACACACTTTAATGGATGGGCATTTGATACTATTTACACCTCTATTTCGGTTTAGAACACTCCCTCTTTGAGTTTAATAATAAAATAATGAGGTAAAAAACCAAAAATACCCTTCAAGTTCTATTACACTACTAAATGCACCCCCTTCACCTTTTTATCCAGTCCCAGCCGCTGCCACCACAGCAGCCGTCGTCGCCGCCGCCGCCACCACCACCACCAAACAACAAACAACAAAATTTCACCACAAACAACAAACAAAAAAAATCCAGGAACTTAGAAAAATTTGAATTTTTTTTAAATTTTCGACAAACCAGTGTCGACCATATTCACTCTCGTCGACACCCTATTGTCGACGAGAGTGAATATAGGGTGTCGACGAGAGTGAATATGGTCGACACTGGTTTGTTGAAAATTTAAAAAAAAAATTTGAAATATTTCGACAACTTTAAGTCGACCAAAATACACTCTCGTCGACAACAATATGTCGACGAGAATGTATATGGTCGATCTATAAAGGTCGAAAAAATTTAATTTTTTAAAAAAAAAAAATCGACACAGTTGGTCGACCATATACATTCTCGTCGACAATAATTTGTCGACGAGAATGCAAAGGGTCGACAGACCAGTGTCGATGAAAAGTAAAAAAAAATTACCTTTGTAGCCGAAAACAAAAAAATTGACATTCGAGGAGAAAAGGAAACAAAAAAATCAAAGAAACGGAGAAAAAAGAGAAAAAATGAATAAGAGGAAAAAAAACCCTAAACCTAAAATTCAAACCTGGTGGGCGGCGACAGGCAGCGGACGACAAATCGGGGTGTGGCGGCCGGAGTTTGGGCGTGGGCAGGGGTGATGGGTGGTGGGGTGAATGAGTTGATTTTTTTTTTTAATTTGCTGCTGTGCGCAGCAGCGGTTGAGGGAGAGGGGGGGAGGGAGGGTGGCGACCAAGGAGGGGAGGGCAGGGGAGGGTGGCGACGAAGGGGAGTTGATTTTTTTTTTTTTTTTCTGATGCTGTACGCAGCTTGAGAAAGGGGAGAAGGGAGGGGAGGGTGGCGACCAAGGAGGGGAGGGCGGCGACGGCAGAGGAGGGACGGCGGCGGCTAGAAGAAAGAGAGGGGGGAGTAGAAAAAAAAAAAAAAAGAGAGAGAGAGAGAGAAAGGGTGAAGAATCGGAGAAGAAGGAGGAAGAAGGGGAAAATTAGGGGGTGTGTTTAGTAAATAGATTTTTAAGACAAAAGGGTATTTAGGACAATTTGAGTGGGGGTGCATCTATCTTGATAAATTTTAGGGGGGGTGCATCAATCGGGGGAGTGTTCTAAACCGAAATGGAGGTGTAAATAGTCCCACCCTAAAGGGGGCCATCACATTGCGCTGCATAATTAATTTCCAAATGGGCTTCTTCATGGCCTTGGGCTGCCAATATTTTTTCTAATCTCGATTTATTCCTTCGATCGACTCTACAATATTATCGAGGCGTGTTTTGCTCAAAAAATGCTCATTTCCCTATAAAAATAGTAAACCACGCCATTTCTCCAAATCAAGTGCAATTAGTCAATTTAGTATAAATAATGAATGAAATCCTATAAAATTATGTGAATTAAACACATGAATTTCAAGCATTTTTCACACTAATCACCCCCCAAACTTAAAGTGTTGCTCGTCCCCGAGCAACGAAAGAAAAATAGAACAAGTGGGAAGATTGCGAAGGAATTCATTCAAGACAAGATATAATGAGTGATTGTCAAAATCCATCAATTCAATCAAGCTTTGAGATAGAAAAATCAACAAAGTTCACAAGCTATGTTCAATCCATGCAAGATTAAGTGTTCAATTCACAATATCCTCACAAGTAAGTGTATCACTCATCACTCAAGGTGTATATCAAGGAAGTGTATGCTCTCAATATCAAATCACAAAAGTGCACTACCATATGCTTGCCAAATATCTAAGTTCTCCACCACATGAAAGTGTTCAATCAATGAATCAATAAGGACTTCACATTTGGTTGTAATGTAGGCTCTTTGGTTAGGGTGTGGAAGATTTGAAAGTAATTCATAAACTAGTGGAGCAAGAGGAAAGTTGCAACTCAAATTCTAAACTCCCATAATTCATTTGCTCACTCTTTTAAAGCACATTCTTCACCACCAAAACTTTTTGAACACTTTTGAACTTCAAGCTCTACCAAATTCTTGTGCACAAGAGAGTTTTCTTTTTCGATTTTTCTTTTCTTTTCTCATCAACTCAATCTCTTTTAAGCACAACTCATAATTCATCTTTTTTTTTTTTTCTCATTTTTTTCTTTTCAATCTTTTCACTTTTCAACCAAACAAATTCACCAAATTCACATTTCACCTCAATTCAATCACATTTGTCAACATTCAAGCTCCACTAGTTCATAGAAAAATTAGGCTCATAAAAGATGGACAATGGGCTAAATTTGTAGGTTGCCAAAGAATATAAATCAATAGGCTCAAAGTGGCTAACTACGGAAACATTTCATTTGGTATGGAAATTTTGGCCAACTGACTATTCAAAACAAAGATGACCTTATATCACTTCCAAAGATTTCTCACAAAAAGTAGCCTCAAACAAGACAATTGACAAGTTCTAGAGCACACAAACATGAATGATACTCACATGAAGGAAAATAAACCATAATATATGAAAGTCTAAAGGCTCTAAAGCTCACAAGCTTATCTAATCATGAATTAAGAACACCAACTCAAGCAAAGATCTTTGTTGGTCCTGAAAGGAGTATGACACTAGTGTATGGGGGGTATGCACTTGTGTATGCAAATTTTTTTCTTTTAAAGCAATCAGGCTATCAAGAGAGTTGTCTAGTCAACTTCTCTGAGTATGTATAACTTTGTTTAGATAATCAAACTACTGAAAATTATGAAGTAATCAGTTGAATAACTATCTAAGTAAGTTATATGTGCGGAATTATGGTTGACCCTTTATATTTAAACTCTTTTTAATTCTGAAAAGCTTCTTTAATAGATAACAATTTTCAGGGGACTTGTCCCAAATCTGTTTTGCATTGTGTGTGATATGTTTATTTTGAAGATCAACTTTGTGTGCAGTGTATGAATGTGTTACTTGAATGAAGTTAGCAGTATGTAAATAACACAGTGCACGAATGTGTGTGATATATTTCGCTAACACCGTCGGTCGGCGGGCACTCAAGCGGTGGCTACCCTAGGGTTTGCCTTCTTCCCATTGTTGGGCCTGATGCCCTAGGGTTTGCACAAAGCCTAGTTGTTTTAGATTTGAATTTCTGATTGTATTTTTGTATTTTTTTTCATGGAACTCGAAATAGGAATATTGACGGAATATTACTCGAACTGTTGGTGTAAATTCATTTGTTGTTAATGCGAATTATTTTTTCGTTGATGCAAATATGTTCTTTTTTTATGAAAATATTTTTTCTTCATTGATGCAAATTTTATTTTCATTTTTTTGTGACTTTGTGAATTTTATATTAATTTCTATATTTTTTGTGAATTTATTTTCATTTATTTTTTGTTAATTAAAATTGTTTGTTAGAAATGAAAATTGAAGTTTTACTAGGAGAGATATGGGTGATTTCATATATATATATATATTGTTAATTTATGGAAGAATGAAAAATTAAAATTATTATGAATTTTATTGATTTTGTGAATTTTAAAATTATTTGGGAGATTGGAGAAAAGTTGAGAAGAAAGTAAGAATCTTATCTTCTACACTATAAGGGCAAAATGTAATTTTACAACCTATTTGGCACCTAATTGAAACTATTTAAAAAAGGTAACACCAAATGGTAATGGTCAAGTCCAAATGGCACCAAAATGCAACTCCCCCCCCTTTTTATTATTAAATAAGAGTATATTATTTTTATTAATTATTTATTAAAAGTTGATTCCTTAGCTAAATTGGAATGAATTGAAATTCCTTACTTTATGGAATCACTATTCCATAAGGAATGATGATTCAATTCTATAAATCATACCAATCATACAATTTAGAATAGATCCATGAATGGAGATTTCATTCATGACATATTCCATCATACCCTAAAGTGTTATTGTGTAATACTATCAAATGTAATGATATATACTATTTATAAAAACTTTTAAAAAAAAAACGTTATTTTGTTGCACAAATGTAATTGTTTAATACTGTACGTCAAGAGTACACTATTTTATAAAAACTGTTAAAAAATATTATTTTATTGCAATGTTAAGTGTAATTGTATAATATTAACAATTGTAATTGTATAATAATGCTAAATATAATTTCGTAATACTATTCCACAATTTAAAAAAAAAACGAAAAAATGTGTAATTGCATTTATAATTGTAAAATAAATAAAAAGGAAGAAAATTAGACCAGTTGTAATTGCATTGACTAAGGAGAACAACAACAACCACCAGACCACAACATCAATTGAAAATAATTTTATTTATTACTCCCTCCGTCCCTGAAAAGTTTTCATATTTTTCTTTTTTGTTTGTCCCCGAAAAGTTTGCATACCCCAAAATAGAAATAATCATCACAATCCCCACCCTCACAATATACACATATTTACCTTTTATGTCATTACTTTTGAGACCCACCATACACTCAACCCACCTACTTTATTTACTTTATATATAAAAGTTTACAAAATTACCCCTCAATACTCTCATCATTACACTTTTTTCTTAAACCATGTACCCAAGATTCCCCGCAAACTTTTCGAGAACGGAGGGAGTATATATTATATTCTGTTCGGTATTTGATTCACGAAAATAATTTCGTGGGCATTGAAATTTGGGCCCCTTTTTTTCTGGGTTTGTTACCTTATTTTAGGATTTTACACCATTTGACACCTAAGGGATTTGTACCCAAATCATTCCATTTAATTCGTATTTACAAACACACATTCTCCATTTAGGCTACTATCATACTCGTTAAATAAATAATTTTCTTAATTTTATATAATAAACAATTCACAAAAAATATTAAGTTCATTTATTCAAAAATTTTAAGAGAAAATATTTTACACTTTTCAATTATATTCAATTACACCTTTTAATTATGGTGATTAAAACTTTTTAAGTAAAAATGTGTTAAACTTTTAAGTGAAATTTTTTATTCAGTAAAAAGTGCATCTCATTATTACTAAAAGTAAAAATGTAAGTCACTATAACTGAAGAGTACAACACAATATTACTAATAAGTGCAAGTTAGTATAACTAAAAAGTACAACACAATATCTCTGAAAAGTTTAAGTCACTATAACTAAAACGTGCAACACAATATTACTGAAAAATGTATGTCACTATAACTGAAAAGTGCAACACAATATTACTAAAAAATATAGATCAATATAACTGAAAAATATAAGTGTGCCTATAACTGAAAAGTGCAACACAATATTACTAAAAAATATAAGTCACTATAACTAGAAAAGTGCAACATAATATTACTAAAAAGTGTAAGTCACTGTAACTAAAAAAATGCAAAATTATATTAGTAAAAAGTATAAGTCTCTATAACTGAAAAAGTGTAAGTCACTGTAGCTAAAAAAATGTAATATAATATTACTCAGTATTACTAAAAATTTAAACTAGTATAACTGAAAAGTGCAACACAATATTACTAAAAAATGTAATATATATTACTGAAAATTGTAAATATTATACTTTGTAACTAAAAAGGTGATGGAGATATTGATAAGAATCAATATTAATATCTGATTAGATATTTATGTTTATATTTAGGAGACTTGTTTTGATTTTGTTATATTTAATATTTACATGTTTCTTATTCTCCAACACGCTATAAATAGACAAGTTCTATGTTTTTATTAGGGAGTTGAATTGATTAATAAAAAATGAAAGTTTATCTCTATATCTCTTTTAAGATATTCTTGTGAAACGTATTTGAGTTCTTATCACTTTTTCGGGTATTCATAGAATTAATGGATAGTTTGCGTTCTTCGTATGTATCTTCTTTATTTATATGCTCTCGCTACTGAATCAGTTGGTAATCAGAGACTAGGTACGATTCTCGATAATGATTCTGAGATTTCAACTGATTTATGATACTATTCGTGATGAGCAATCAACGTATGAAGATGATAATATGCAGATCTGTCAACCGATCAATAAATTGACATGTAGTCTTATATTCCATGGTGAATATGATGGACAACCAATTTTCGATAAATATTTTGATAAAGATTGTGGTTATGATGGACCACCAATTTTTTATGAGTTTGTTGATATTTTGGTTGATAATGTTGACGATGGTTATAGTGGCCCGCCAATTTTTAACGAGGAAAATGACAAGGAAGGTATTTTTGTAGTAGGGGTGTTCTTCCTAATATGCCTAATTTAATGATGGAG
This sequence comes from Galeopsis tetrahit, assembly GCA_963675135.1. Lineage (NCBI taxonomy): Eukaryota > Viridiplantae > Streptophyta > Magnoliopsida > Lamiales > Lamiaceae > Galeopsis > Galeopsis tetrahit. The sequence goes on from OY776132.1 coordinate 61,501,007, forward strand.
GTTGAGAATAATTATTTTGTCGTTTTTACCAATGATGATGGAACTTACACTGCTTTGTTATTATTTTGTGGCCAAAAGAATAAAAGATGTTCCAACTCGTTTTCGTACCTTTATGATGAGAACCAACCAGATTTGAGGGCAAATCGTCTTCAGAAAGGAGAGAATGATATATTGATGAAAATTAATATTAATATTAGATTAGATAGTTATGCTTATATTTAAGTGATTTGTTTCGATTTTGTTATCTTTAATATTTATATGTTTTTTATTCTCCAAGTCTATTTCACATTATAAATAGATAAGTTATATATTGTTATTAGGGAGTTGAATTGATTAATAAAAAAAAAAGTTTATCTCTATATCTTTTTACGATATTTTTGTGAAACGTATTTGAGTTCTTATCACTTTTTCGGGTATTCATAAGATCAACTAATAGTTTGTGTTCTTCGTATTTATCTTTTTATTTATACGTTCTCGCTTCTGCATCAAAAGGGCAACACACATATTACTGAAAAATGTATGTCACTATAATTGAAAAAACATAATATAAATGAAAAGTGTAACTGAATACAACTAAAAAGACCATTATAATAGTATCACTCAATGAATATCAACATACTCGTGATTAAATAATACTTACACTTTTTTCATTATTAATGTTACACTGCACTTTTATAAAAGAAAAAATAGGTATTTTATTTTCAATATATTTGAACCTTTGAACTGATTAAATCAAATTAATTAAGGCTCTACCATTTGGCTACTACCTTAATAATGATTAAAATGCACAATATTTACCCTATAAAGTATAAACTGATTTTGACCCGCTTAGAATATGGACTCAAGTGCATATCACTTGAGTCCACACAAGACTCACCCAATCGTGACACATATTATCAATTAAATATAAAAACGACATGTAGGCATGATTAAGCAGAAGACGACACATCAACAATTTTAACTCCCTATTAGTATATATGGGGATTAGTATATAGCAGATTCGTAAATTAACTAATATGAATTATTTAACACATAATTCGTATTATTAAATAACACTTACTAAACAAGACAATATTTTTTTAAAAAATAGTATGTGTAAGTTATACCTGGTCAACAACACAAGAAGTCAAGTGTGGATGTTTATCCTGTTGCAAAGATGACCACTCAATGAGGTGACAACAATTCAGGGTTAATGATCAAATACTTCAAGAATAAACAGAGTGGCCCACCTCGTCTACGTCGAAGGTTAACCTCCTGATCGTTCGGCCACTTTGGTCGTCATCCACCTTAATCGTCGTTTAGCCACTCTAGTCATCTTCCTGGCCGTCATCCATCACCTAGGTTGTCCAACGACCTGGTCATCGTTCAGTCACTGGTCGTCCATCTACTTTGGTCGACTGAAAACTTGGCTGTCCTCTACTCCAGTCGTCCATCAGACCTGGCCGTCATCCATCACCTAGGTCGTCCAACAACTTGGTCGTCGTTCAGTCACTCTGGTCGTCCATCTACTCTAGTCGTCCATCTCACAAGTCATAAGTTGTAGTTGAATAGTCATATATTAAGTCTTATTAGTCAAAATGACAACTCATAGGACAAATGTCATCATATAAAGCTATGTTTAATATGGTGTTGACAACACATCAATTTTTTAATATAAATAGGTCTAAGTCATTAGACCAGAAAATGGACCTTAATTCAAAGATGAAAAATATTTCTCTCACTAAAAATCGTTCTCCTTTCTCTCTAGAAATATTCTATATTTAATTCATATGTTCATAACATTTATGTTTGATAGTTGGGTTTTCCTACGGTAAGACAGGGGTTTCGCCCTGTTTTACAAAAGGCATCCATTGAAAAATCGCCACGTCATTTAACTTCGCTATGTGCGATCGCCCTTTGCAATTATATTAAAATTTTAATTTTTATGGAAAAAAAATATGAAAATACCAAAATGTCCTTTTATATTTTATTAAAAATTTAATTCTATTTTACTTGTATTTTCAATCTCACCCTTAAAAAAATTGAAAGAATTTGGTTGTATACTGAAGAATCAGTACAAAATAAACCCTACCCTGCTCTAAATTAACCAAAGGAATCAAGAACATTCACACGCGGTCCCCTTCCGTGAACCTCCACCACAGAGGTCGATGGACCTATGTTCGAGTGACTCACAAATTCGTTAACATTGGACCGCCATTCACGACGGATCCGTGACACGAACAACATATTTCTCTCTCTCTAATTCCAGATTGAAGCATCTGCTTCACCGTTGTACAGTCGTCGCGCGTCGTCCAATTAAGCGGCGCGTCACTGTGGCGGCGCGTGTCGATGCTGCTCGCCGCTGATGAAATTATATAGCGTCATCCCTCTGAATCGCCGTCCGCCGATTTTGTTGGCTTCCGAGTTGATGTTGCGCAGCTGAAAGTCGCAACCCATAAGCGATGTCCACTGACCAAAGTTGTGTTTCAGCGTGACTCGGTTGATTCACTACTTATTCCGTGAGAAACAACTTGTTTTCGCCGTCATCGGAGACAGAGGGGAAGAAGGATGCATGCTTGATAAAATGAGAAATAGATTTCAGTGTTGCTTCAACCAAATAGTTTACTGATTTTTGTTCTCATATTTCTCCGGCTCGTATGATTTCATCTATTCAGTGACCCTTCTCTTTGGTTTTGATGCTTTGCACATTTTGCTAGAGGATATTATGCTATTTTTCTTTAGTCATCTGTGTTATACCTAGTCAAAGAAGTCAATCTTTGACAAAGTCAATCCTGGTCATCAGCTTACGTGGCGAGGACCAGTCAACAAAGTCTTGCGACGACTAGTCAACAAGACCAAGAAAATGTAATAGAATAGATGTATTTAATATATTTAAGTACTCGCTCAAAGATGTTGGCGAGCACTTGTTTTAGTTAGCTGCTCGCCCAAATGTGTGGCGAGCACATGCCTATCTTAGCTAGGATAGTCTAAGTATTGAAGCCTTGGGAGACAGTATGGAGCGTGGCGACCACACTCCTCGACATGGTCCACCGGCGACCACCGTAGCTCAGCTCCTCGGCATTCCGGCGAGGACGAGCACCAAAGGCGGTTTAGCATTAAATGCGCCATCAAATCACCTTTTCGGGCAGTAAACAGGTCCAATGAGGGCGTGCCACGTGTAAAGGGCGGGCAGCCCCTAGAATCCACTATATAATGCCTAAAAGAGGCTCATTTGTACACAAGTTACCCAATTCCTACAAATCACTCCCAACCCAAGCAATAAACACTCCCAAGCTTCTAAAGCTTTAGCTTCTCCAAGAAGCTACATCACTGTTCTTGATCCTTCTTGCTTTGTTCTTCAATAGATCATCATATTAATCCTCTCTAAACACGTAATAAACCCCCGATAATCATATATGTTTGTCTCGTACTAATAAACAGTCCACATCAGAGTCAACCCGACGAAAGCACGTACAACATTTGGCGCTAGAAGGAGGGGTCCTTTTACGTTTTCTTCACATCAGTTTCGTTCGATCATCGAGCGATCGGTTAGCAAACTCCGTTTTTCAGGTTTTAATCGGTATTTCCACCGTTTGTTTGAAGGATCTCTTAGCTAGCTTAGACGCAAAATACTCGAGCCACTTAGTTTCGTACGGGTGGATTGCCCATTTTCTTCTTTTTCTGATATAGTAATTGTGTAGAGAGTGATTTTCTTGGAGAAGATGAAGATGAGAATGACACAGGTGAATTGCATAGGAAATAAGGGACATGATGATTTGCAGAGAATGGCATGGATGAGCAACAAGTCGCTTGCATTGAGTCCCCAAATTTGAAAATGTTCTACTCGGCAAGACTGCAACTTTCAATTAAAAGCCTCTCTCTTTTGTATTATAATATTAGTGAATTCTCAATTACTATTTTTATGGTTGTTTTTTCAATTTTCTACCTGCAACTTACAGAATTTAGGAAAGGATAATTATTTTTTTATCAAGAATTTGTTGAGTATTGAGTTTCCACAAGGTTGACAAATAAAGGCCGCATTAACACTCGTCCCATTCAAAACAGCTTGAAAAATCTAGTAACCATAAAATCGAAGAAATAAGTACAACCTATTCAAATCAATAGATGTGTGATAATTAAGCAAACTTCAGAAAGATATTAAATTTGATATTAATGTTTTTTCCTTCATTTGATCAACAAATTACACATTGTAAAAAGAAGAAGAAGAAAAAAAAAAAAAAAAGTATCCTTCAACAACAAAAGTGCACACTAACGAGGCTAAGCGACTAGTTAAAATACAAAGCTTCAAAATTGGGTTCATCAACAATCTAAGGGGACTTTTTCTCAAGATTTAGAATTCACGCTCTAAATGCTCACTCGCTTCCTTGAATGACAAGAGCTCTTGCATCAGTGAAGTCAGTTTCGTCTCGTCCATTTCATGGATATGGTAGCCAGAAGCACTCGTCTTCTTCTTTAAGGTATCATATTGTCGACAAGAGATTCAATTATATCGACAAGGTGTTAGCATTTATTCTGGTATCATATACGATACAACCCACTGGAACATCATCTCTTTTGCTCAACACCTGAAATTGTCAACATTTTACAATATTGAATAAATTCTCTCACGGTAACAGACATAAACAAAGAGATAATTACAAAAAATTAGCACAAGAAAAAACCATAAAAGTTTGTTTCCTTGCAAATTGCAAAATATAAACCTCAAGGGACTCTTTGCAATACCCCAAGGCAGTATTTATAAGGAATCAAAGTTCATTGAGTTCATTCTTAATTAGGCTAAATCTTCAGGAAAAACAAATTTTAGTATTTTTAGGAAATTAATTTTAATAAGTGAAAATAGGTTACATCTAGATATGATATATACAGAGGCATTTAGAGTGGAAATCTCCAGTTCATGCCTCTCGATGATCTCACATGCATCAATTGTGCGGCAACGAACAAAAGCGACTCGCCTGGAAAGGAATGTCTCTTTGTAATCAGCAGTAAAAATTCAAGAGAAATCAGACTAAAATTAAACTAATCATAGAATAGCTATGATCAATTACAAACTCATCATCACCGTCCATCACGCGGCCGCCTTCCACCACCGGCGTCGTTAACGCGAATCGGCTGATGTTTTTGAAGTAGTCTTCCAAATTTCTTTAGAGGAAGGGGCGGGGGTGGGGCGACGTTCTGCCGTTCTTGGTTGTTGGTTGTTGGGATGGAGAAGATCAATTGTTAGGGTTTATGCGAGATGAAATTGATTTAAAATATTTTAATTTGATTAGTTTTGTACTCCAATACTTTTAAATGATGTATTATTATAATAAAAAAGTATATGTAAGGATATTTAGGTAATTTTATAATTAAATATATTTATATATTTTAAATTAAAAGGATATATTTGTCATTTTATATATATTAATTTAATTTAATAGTAGGGCGACGCAGTGCGATTGCATAATGCATAGAGCAAACGCACTAATGCGAAGTGCAATCATATAAAATAAATTACATACGTCAGATCAGCGATCTAACGGTATTTGAAGTATTGTCTTTTGTAAGACAGGGCGAAGCCTGCCTTACCGTAGAAAGACCCTTGATAGTTGAGTAGTCAATACACATTACTCTTCCACAAATTGACTATCAACAGTATCTTTTCGATGGATTAAGATTAATATATTTAATCATTTAACACTCTTTATATATAAAATACAATTTCCATTATATGGTACTTACAATTTTTTTCTTAAACTAACTATCACTTAAACAAACAAACAAAAAAAGCGAAAAACTTATTTAACATGATATAAATTTTAAAGGGCTAGGCTATTGTGGACTCGAGTGTACTGTGTACACTCGAATCTAGCTTTTAACTACATATATAAAAATGCGCGAATATTTATCATAATTCGGTTATAGTGTGATGATAGTACCTTCCTTATTCTACTATAACAACTCAGGTTTAAATCTTGTCCTCAACAATTTTATCACCTTTTCACATTTATGTTTAATTTTAATTGATGCATTGTTATACATTCTCAGTTATAACCTAGTGGTACTATCAAACCTTTTTTTACCCTAGTGTCCTTGGTTCGAATCCAACTCTCAACATTTTTCAAATTTTCTATAGTGACTTACACTTTACAATAATATTTATATTTACAGTGACTTACACTTTTTAGTAACTTTTTAGTAATATTCTGTTACACTTTTCAGTTGTGTGACTTACACTTTTTGTTTTGCACTTTTCTATTGTAGTGTCCTACACTTTACAATAATATTTTTTTATAGTGACTTACACTTTTTAGTAAATATTATGTTGCACTTTTCAGTTATATGGACTTACACTTTTTAGTAATATTGTGTTGCATTTTTCAGTTATACTGACTTGCACTTTTTTATAATATTGTGTTGCACTTTTCAGTTATACACACCTACACTTTTTTATAATATTGTGTTGCACTTTTCAGTTATACTCACATACACTTTTTTATAATATTGTGTTGCACTTTTTAGTTATATTGACTTACACTTTTTATTAATATTGTGTTGCACTGTTCAATTATATTGATTAATATTTTTTATTAATATTGTGTAAAAAAGGCGAAAATAAAAGGAACAACCAAAAAAAGCTTTAAAAAAAGGGAAAAAAAATCAGCCGAAAAAAAGAAACCAAAAAAAGCGAAAAAAAAAGGAATAGAGGAAAAAAAATTTAATTACACCCGAGTGCACGGCGTGTAATCCATCAACATGCAGAACATTGGATAACTTAGGAAAACTAGGAACATTTAATGTCCCTCTACCTATGATTTTCCCTTTAGATCCACCACCATAAGTGACATTACCACCACCATAAGTTGTATAATCAAATAGATAATCAAATTGACTTGTCATGTGTTTAGAACAACCTCTGTCAAAATACCATAATCCAAAAATACTTGCTTTCAGAGACATATGAACAACATTACAAGTAAAATTTTCTTTTGAAATCAATACAGGTTTATGACTATATTGTCTTGAATGTTGAGTCATTTTAGGCAATACATAAGTTTTCAGAAGATTTTTCTTCTTCAAACATTTAGGGCTTTTGTGACCTTTCTTAAAACAGTAATAACAAATCAAATCTTTTACACAAATCTGAGATTTAGCAGAAACACTAGGGTTGTAATTCACTTCAGCTTTAACAAACACAGTAGGTTTCTTATTTTCAGAAATTTTGGAATTTTTACCATGATTACCAATACCTGTTTTTCTTGAATTGTTAGTCACTGGAGATTCTTCCACTTTCATCTTTCCTTTAGAAAATCTTTTAAAACTCAGTGAGGCTTCTTTCAATCTGTCTTCAAGTTTAGAGATTTCAACAACTTTCCTTATCAGAATGCCTTCAAGCTTGATAATAGATTCTCTTAAATCAAAGTTTTCAAAATTCAGAGACTTAATTATATGATTAAGTTTCTCAATTTCAGAAGATATCTTAAAAACCTTTTCATTTGTTAAAGAGTTTTCATAAAAATATTTCTTAAAATCAAGAACAGACACATCTAGTCTTTCTTTGAGTTTAGAAATTTCTTTATCACTTTTTGTTAAAAGACTTTCTATTTTAGAAAAAGTTTTGGATAAGTCTTGAATGTCAGCATCACTTCTGGATAGTCCTGCTTTACTTGAGGTACCTGTTTCTGAGACAAAACCTGTGAAACAATTAAATTCTGGAGTATTATTAGTCAGTGATTCTTCAAATAATAGCTCATTTATCCTCACATCGTAATAATCATCCAGATCATCATCAAAAGTATCATCATATTCAATCCTTACAGAGAAAGCTTTTTCAATATCTTTTTCAGGATCATTTTCAACATCAAACTCACCACTTAAAGTAGCACTGAAATTAAGCTTCTTTTTTAGTAAGGTGTTGACACATTCATTAGCATAATGGCCATATCCAAAACATGCATCACATTTAACATTCTTCCTATATTCTTGATAAGATCTAATCTTGCTACCTATCTCCAATTGTCTGGATTGATTGAACGTATTCTTCCTAACAGGTAATTGTTGAGTGTTATTAATCTGAACCTTAGGTTAAATATTATCCTTAAACTTGTTGTTCTTGTTCCTTAAGAAAGTTTTAAACTGTTTAGTAATGAAAGCCATGTAATCAGGATTGTTGAAACATTCCTCAATTTCTTCTTCATCAGATTCGATTTTAGTAACATAAGGAGACTTTCTAAAACCTGATGATGTAGATGATGAGGCATCACCTTTGAAAACAAGAACTTTCTTATCATTATCAGTCTTTTCAGAAATATTCATTTCATAAGTTTTCAAAATACCAATCAACTCATTTTGACTCAAGACATCAGTATCTTTAGCTTCTTTTATAGCACATATCTTAGGATCAAAACGTTTAGGGAGAGATCTAAGAATTTTATGTACTAACCTTGTATTGGATATTGGATCTCCAAGAGAGTGAGCTTCATTTAAATTTCAGTCAACCGTTCATTGTAAGATGAGATGATTTCATCTTCTTTTATCCTCAAGTTCTCGAATTTGGTTCTAAGCATACGAAGTCTGGTTCTTCGTACACTATCCGATCCTTAATTCGCAATGCTCTTGCAGCCGATCCCATGCATCCTTCGAAGATATGCACTTCGAGATGATTTTAAACATTGAGGCATCAGTTGAGGTGAAGATAACATTCAACGCCTTTAAATTGTAACTGGAAACTGTGATTTCATCGTTTGTCCAGTCGAACTCTCTCTTGATCCGAGCTTCATTGTCTTCATCCGCCATGGTTCTTGGTTGAGTCCAACCAGCAAGAACACTCCTCCAGGCTCTTTCATCAATGAATTTGATGTACATTCTCATCTTTGGTTTTCAGAAGACATAGTTTGTGCCATCTAGAATATGAGGCTTTAGTGTGGGTGAAAGTGGATACTCCATTTTAAAATCACACACTCTAAGCAGAATCTCTACTTTGTGTATCAAGTAGTTGACTTTGATACCAATTGAAAGTGTGTGTGCGTGCGAAATCAGAGGTGTTGTCAGTTATGTTGGCACTATCCTGACAACATTAAGCAGCGGAAATTAAAATGCACTTTGGAAAATGGAAGTATTCAAAATTTGCATAGATTATAAAATAATCTACGCTGTTCACTATATAAAATATGTGAATCAGATTACAACCTCTTAGAGGTGTACAATAACAACTCGAATGAGTGTATACGATTTACTAGAACCTATGAATCTATCTCCCTCATACATTTATGCATAAAACTTTAGTAAATAAGACAATGATGAACATACAATTGTTCGGGTTTACTATAGTATGAACATACATTCAATAGACTAGTAATCAAGATTTAACTTTTCTTCTTATGTATCTTGTGTTGAGGCAGCTACGGTATTTATAGGCATCATGGACGAACTACCTTCAACTCCTATGATCATCACAGCCGTGAGATCAAGCGGTTATGGAACTTCTCTTCACATCTCCCTGAATGTAGGAACTTGTTATATTATGCTTAGTAACTTCTCACTCTTATACAACTGCGTGACCTGGTGTTGCCCACGTCTTCTAACTGCATTAGGAACATTACTAAACAACAAGTGTAAGATCGGAGTTAGTGAGAGAAGGAAGGGCAAATTCTGATGTTGTCATAAGTATTGAAAACATTAGTTACAACATTTGACTGTAAGTGTTGGATCATTAAACAAAACACTTATTTCACCATCAACAATTATTTTTATAATATGTTGTGATTAATTTTTTGAGATATTAATATATATTATATACTCCTATATACGGTATAAATTATGTCATAATTGTATATGTCATTATATTATTTTTATAATATGTTGTGATTAATTTTTCAAGATATTAGACTAATTGTGTCACATTATTAATATATGTGCATTAATTTAAAACGACACTTATTTTGAATTGGAGGGAGTGCTATAATTCTATATTTTGGTAATTTTGACAAATTATTTATTATGAAATTACCAATTTGATAAATTTGGACAAAAGAAATTGAGATAATTTCATTTGGCATCCCGTAATTTAGACTTAATTCAGTTTATATCCTTTAAATATTTACTTTTTTAATTTACATCATTTTCGCCGAATATTCTTAAACTCACCGAAAATTGAAGAACAGATTCAGATCCTGACCAAAAAGTCCAATTTACGTCCATTAAGTTAGAAAATTAATTTTTTTTTAAATAAAAATCTCATTAAAAATTCTAAAATTTTGAAAATCTAAAAATGTGTAAATTAAAAAAATAACAAACTCTATAAAACCTCATTAAAATTTCTAAAAAATATATAAAAATCTATAAATATGTAGATTAAAAATTAAAATTCCTAAAAATATAATAAGAATGATAAAAATTATTAATATCTCATTAAAACGCTCATCTGGTTCTGACTTGTCCGCCATTAAATATTTTCTCGAGCTCCTAAAAGGTTTAGGTTCGACGAGGTTTCCCAACTAGCCTTTGAGGTTGAGTCGGAGCTTCACACTTTGATTACTGTGAAACCGTTTAAAATTCATTTTAATGAGATTTTTAGAATTTTTAATTTACACAATTTTTTTATTTTTTGAAATGTAGAATTTTTTAAATTTTAGTTTTTTTTTACATATTTTTTTTTCATTTTTATTGAGATTCTTTTAATTTTAAAATTTTAGAATATTTAAGGAGGAATTTTTAGAAATTTATAATTTTTAAACTAAAGGGACGTAAATTTGACCAATTTGCCGAAATCTCAATTCGTTCCTTTGTTTCCGGTGAGGTTAAAAAACATCGACGTAAATTGGACAAAAATGACATAAATTAAAAAAAGTGAGTACTTAAAGGATTTAAATTGAATTGAATCTAAATTATCAGACCTAAAATAAAATTATCTCAAAAAAAATAAAATTACTATGCAATATCCTATTTAAGTAATTTTGATCAACCATTTATTATGTGCTAACTTTTTTTATGATAATTGATCATAAATAAACAAATCCTTGAATGCAATTGGATACATGCATGTAAATTTTAAGTGATTGTCCAATTAAAATTTTAATTTTCATATTAAAATTAATTTAAAGTTATAGCCTAATTGTACAAAGAGTTGGTCTTCTATGCATAATGTGCACCGTGCACATATATGCACAAGTGAACCCTCTATGTATTAATAAAGACGAATATATACAATTAAGTAATTGATGTCTGAGTAGTTATAGACACCCTTCATAAGTATGAGGTCATAGGTTTGAATCTTGTGACCCATGACCTTTTTTTTTTCAAAAATAATAGTTACCACTTTTTCTTAACAAAATTACTCACTCGCTTTCACTTTTCACTAATAATAGTTACCACTTTTCATTTTTCCTTAACAAAATTACTCACTCACTTCCACTTTTCACTAATAATAGTTACCACTTTCAAGTAACAAAATTTCCAATTTTAAAAAATAATAGTTACCACTTTTCATTAACAAAATTTCCACTTTTCACTAATAATAGTTACCACTTTTCAGTAATAATAGTTATCACTTTTCAGTAATAAAATTTTCACTTTTCACTAATAATAGTTACCACTTTTTAGTAACGAAAACTCCACTTTTCACTAATAATAGTTACCAATTTTCAGTAACAAAATTTTCACTTTTCAATAATAAAAACTCTACTTTAAACTAATAATAGTTACCACTTTTCAGTAACAAAATTTCCACTTTTAACTAATAATTAATTACCACTTTTCAGTAACAAAATTTCCACTTTTCACTAATAATAGTTACACTTTTCATTGCATTTTTTCCAATTCCTTCCTCACATTATCTCTCTCTCCCTCTATCTCACCACGTTCTCTCTCTTCTCCATCAATGGCGATCCTCTCAACTCTCTAGAAGAAAAAAGAAAGTAATTCTAATATATGAACTCTGCTTCCTTCGCAACTTCTGCAACTTTCATCACCGAATTTCTATCAAGCAAATCTAGAGTTTGTTCCAAAATTATAAACCATAAACAACAATAAAATTGCAATGGAGGCAGCCAAAGTGAAGCAGCTGAAGCAATTTGTGGAACAGTGCAAGTCCGATCCCTCCATTTTATCCAATCCATCACTCTCTCTTCTTCATCAATGGCGATCCTCTCAACTCTCAAACACCATGTTCAGCACTATCGTGCTCCCCCGCAAGCCCCAATTCCTTTTTCACATTATCTCTGTCTCCCTCCCTCTCACCACTTTCTCTCTCTTCTTCATCAATGGCGAGCCTCTGACTTGTCTCATTTTTTAACACTTTTTTAAGCACTTAACAATACGATCCCCACAAGCGTATGGGTCCGATTGTAGTATGTAAGTAAGACCAAGTAGTTTGTTCGTTCCAAGGATTTAATTGAGTGTAAGAGAATCCCTAAAGTTACGAGTATGCATGCTATTGTAGTAACTACACGGGTTTGTTTGGATTTTCAAGAATTATAAACACAAGTGTGAGAAATAACAAAAGAAGTAACAAACTATCTAACTTTCGTTCGAAAGTGCAAGGTGAGAGAGTATTGCCTCGGGTGTATCAATTTTGTAGGTTATGTGGTGAATTAATGGACTAAATTACACAAATTAAACCTAAGGTATTGGGTAAAGCTAAAGGCTATCACTCGTGTGTGTCGACCAATCCCTTGTGAGGCTTAGGTGAACACGTGCATCAATTATCAATTATATAGTCTAATCAATACCATAAGCTCCTAAGATAGTGTCTCATAAACACGTTCAACACAGTTACTAATGCTTATGAGACGCCCTTTCACTAATCTAATAGACGACCTCTAATCGATTAGTGTCTAGTGTTGTCGATCTAAGCAATCAACCCCCGGTCGGTGTAGTCAATTACTATGTGAATTCTAATCAATTAATTTAAGCCCACACACACACACTCTTAATCATGCAACCCAATACGGTCGTTGAAGTCGAAAAAACCAACAATGCTAGCTAATAGGGTGAATTAATCAATTGAATCATGAAAATCACAACACTAGAAACATATTAACCCAAATTCTAAGCTAATCATGCAATTAATCCACAATTACACTAAACACCCATCAAAACATCCACACCCAAGGCAATAAGAGGTTAGCCCATGGTTCTAGAAGAGAATCTCATGACGATGCCCGATGATAATCATAGCTTGATTCGAAGTAAAAAGCACTATTCTATCTAACACCACAAAATAATGATGAAATGGGGACGGGGAAGGCAACAAATCTGCCCTCACTAATGATGAAGGCAACGGATGTCTGTCGTTGCCAATATGCTCGATGCTATTTGAATGGTATCGGATTTGGGGAAAACCGTTGCCTTTTGGCAACGGCAGGTGGCCGTTACCTGCCCGTTGCCAAATGACAACGGGTCCACTACCGTCTCCTTTTCGCCGTCGCCTTTTTATTAACATTTAAAAAAGGCGAACCTGGGTTTCGAACCCAGGTATCGAGGCCACCAACACCCACCCCCCACCGCTGTGCCACCCATTTTTCGCGAATTCTGTTGTTTGCGGGGTTCGAACTCGGGACCTCGCGGTCTCGAAGGCTTTTGGGCCCCCCCTGTGTGCCGTTTAGGCTAGGAGCTTTAGTCGACATGTTGTGAATGCAATTAATATATATTCAATTTAATTTTAGTTTTTAATTCTTTAATTCAATCTATTCTAACTTTAATTGTTGCTTATTAAATTATTTATCAAAGCATATCATAATTATTTCTAAATTATGTTTTTCAAATTAAATAATTTAATTACGGTATCAATTCACACTATTTAAATTTATTCTAATCCTCAATTTACAACATTTAAATTCATTCTATTTTTTAATTTCACAACATTATAATTACATACAACATTGAATATAATTATTTTCACTTATACATTTAAATTTATTCTAATCACATCATTTAAATTCATTCTAATTTTCAATTCACAACATTAAATATATATAATTATTTTTACTTATCCATTTAAAAATATGAATTCACTTATCCATTTAATTAAAAATATTTTCATCTATTATAAAATTATTCTCTAGTTCATATATAGACATAACACAATATAATTCTAACACCCTAATTAACAAATAAATTCATATAACTTAATTAAAACATACATATAAATACATGCCTAACACAATATAATTAACTTAATTAAATTATAACATACATATAAATACATGCCTAACACAATATAAATACATGCCTAACACAATAAAAATTAACAATTCTAACAATTTTATATCATACAACATATATGCATATATATACTAAAACTATATATATACATATAACTTCAAATTTAACGAATTAAAACGAAAAAAATTACCGTAGAAATGCTCCCGTCGAAGTGTAGAACACAAATGGTAAAAAACCGAGATCGATCCGCAAACGGTGTAAAATTTTATGTTTGAAGGTGTAAAAAACGAAGGTATGTGTTAATGGAGGTGGGGTGCGCCGCTGTTCTGGAAGAAGAGAGGGATTTGGGCGAATTTATACTCAATTAGGGCGACTGGGAAGGCAACAGGCCCACTGCCGTTGCCATTTAGCGAGGGGGGCCCGTTACCAAATGGCAACGGGGCCCACTGCCGTCTCCTTTTCGCATCGGGCGTTTTAAGCCGTTACCTTTTAGCAACGGGGCCCACTCCCGTTGCCTTATCCGTTGCCTTAAGGCAACGACACCCGCCCCAGTCGCCTTTTTTATGGCCGTTACCAAAGTCGTTGCCAATTGGCAACGGCAGCCTGCCCTTGCTAATCGCCGTTACCTTTTGGCCAAATTTTTGTAGTGTAATCTAATGAAGAAATTAAACTAAACTATGAAAAACACCTACTACTATGTGAATGTGTGTGAGAATAGCGTGTAAAAGGAGTAAGACTTCTTTTTAAAATTCAAATTTGGTTTATTTATAGTTGGGGTAGAAGTCTTGAATTAATTTTGCAATTAAACCCTTAAAATATGGAGAAAATTGGCCAAAATCCCCGAAAATAGGTCCATCCGGCCGGGCGGACGAGTGTGGAACAAAATTGGGGCTGGGAGCAGGTGGCCCGGCCGGGTGATAGTTTCATAAGTTGAAATTTGCCAAAATACGCACAGGGGGTGAACTTTTCAAAAAGGTGGGTGCGGATCACTGGTCGGGCGGGTCGGCCCGGTCGGGCGGATACTTCGGCCCAAATTCCGTCCTCCGTCTTCATCCCTTCATATCTCGAGCTTCCGACCTCCGATTGACTTGATTCTTTTTTCCATTCCACTCCATTTTTCGAGACGAGTCCATTGATGCAATCCACTCTTCAGTCCAGTGAGTGAAAATGATGATTGAACACCAATTTTTGCGATTTTAATGTCTAATTCACCTCATATTCCTACAAAACGAGCTCAAACACCTTTCTAAATCAAATCAAGCATATTAGTGTGAAAGTGCATGAAAAACCCTCAAAGTTTATCACTAAAACACAGAAATCTAATGCAATTTACAACCAAATCAGCCTCTCAACTCTCAAGCACCATGTTCAGCACCGTCGTGATCCTCCGCAAGCCCCTGGCAGCCACCACCAGCCTCCGCTCCAACCAGGCGACTCTATTCGGCGGAGGAGGGCATAGATCTGCCGTACTCGTGGGTCAGGCGGAGGAGGAGGGCATAAATCTGTCGTACTCGTGCCGCGCACGGTCATGCTCCTCTTGCGCCGAAAAGGTAATCAGCGGCAGCGTTGACCAGGCCGACGACAACTTTCTCTACGACGAACATATCACGGAGGGTGGGTGTTGAATTAAAAGTGTGTGCACCAAACTGTTTTGATGCACCGTGTGCATTTGAGAATTTTCCTTGTACAAATTGTACAATGTAATTGAGTGCAAACACGAATGACTCTAATAAATATATTATAGAAATATCATTGTATTACATTTATATATAATATTAAAAACGGTGCACGGTCCGGGGCACAGGACAGGAGTAATACCTAGACCCGTCTCATTCCATTGCGGGGCACGAAGTGGGTCAATTCAAACAGTAAAGGTCAAGGTCGGTCAGGATGAACAAGACAAACGAGTTGAAATTGTAATACCTACTTACGATATTGGTTGTTGTTTATTTTAATACTATATATATGTGTGTGTGTTAGTATAGTTATAATTCATAATTAATAAGTGAGTGTTGATTAATGATACATGGAGATACAATAGAAATAGGAGAATTGTGTTTCGTTGTAAAGTTTTTCGCAATTTATAATTTTGTATATTGATTTTTTTTATAAATAAAATTTTAATTCACTATTATATTATTGTTTTTTTTATATATGTTGTATATTTTTACAATATTTTATATTTTATTTTTTTAATAAAATAACAAGTTTACTAATCTATATGTGTTTTAAATATTATTTTTTAATTAATAAATTAAAATATAAAATCAATTTATTTCAATTTCGCATAAAAAGTGAGTCTTACACTAATTCAAGATTATATTAAAAAATGATAAACATTTGAGTGTCTCAATTGATAAGTGATATTAAAAATTTAAACTGGCGCACGTAATGCAAATCTTTGGTAAAAAATGTGGTCTATCTACTCGTCCCACCTTTTATATGACCAGATTGATATATTATATTCCCTCCATTTTTTATTAATTAATTGTCATTTTAACATTTTTTAATAAATTAAGATATTAAATTATGGATCATTAATATTTTATCCTTCATTAATGATAAATAATTTTAATATTAAATTTTTGTGTAGTAATGAATGTGGTCAAATGTAGGTGATATTCATATATACAATAATTATGGTTTTTCCATAATTTATGCTATACTATATTTATAAAGGTAAAATTGTCAAAATTAAAGAAAAAAAATGTAGAATGACAATTATTTTAAAAATAT
The DNA here is from genome assembly GCA_963675135.1 of Galeopsis tetrahit. NCBI lineage: Eukaryota > Viridiplantae > Streptophyta > Magnoliopsida > Lamiales > Lamiaceae > Galeopsis > Galeopsis tetrahit. The sequence goes on from OY776132.1 coordinate 61,517,882, forward strand.
TTAAAAAGGCAAAGTGACACTTAATTAAAAATTAGGGAGTATATTAAAAGCAAATTCAATTAGAATCAATTTTTCTAACCCGATCAATTAGAAAACCCTAACGACATGATTGGTACGAAGGAATGAAATGTGCATTTTTAATTATATTCCTAATCCTATGATTGGTAAATTTTATTGTATTAAATACTCATTTCATATGAAATGATTATTCCCAAAAATTTAAGAATAGTGATTCCTTCCTTCCCCTAATTTTATCTATATTCCATTCCTTCATGAAAGGTTATTTAAAAATATTTTTAATTATTTTAACTAATTTATATTCATTAATTTTTTAAGTTTACATAATTATCCTCAACCCTAATTATTTTAATGATTTACTTTACTTGTCATAAAAAAAATTGTAGTTGATTTACTTATTAATTGAAATTATTTAACAAAGATTAATTATAATTTGAAGCTAAAAAATAACTTTATAATAAAATATTAAATAATTTACTTAGAAAAATATGTAAAATTAAAATAATACTCCATACAAATTTTAAGTTTTGACGAAATTATTAAAAATTTACATAGTTTTTAATCAATTCATATGCTTTTAAAAATAATACATGTTCAAGAATAATTTAGCCATTTTAAGATAAAATTTAAAATTTCCTTATATTTCATTGTAGCATACCAATCATGAGATTATGAATATCTTTTACATTCCTCCCCAATACCAATCATAATAATTACTATTTTTATTTCATTCATTTCCATCATCATTTCATTTTTGAGATCATTCCATTCAAATTCTAATATCATTACATTATATCAATCAATGTTATAAACCTCTCAGGCTTCGCCCATCTCTCTCTCCCAAAAAAAGAATTCATGTAGCCTCATCAAAGAAGTTCCATTGTCTGTCCACACTACCGTGGTTGTAAAATTTTATATTATTTTAATTATTTGTAGCCTCATCAAAGAAGTTCCATTGTCTGTCCACACTACCGTGGTTGTAAAATTTTATATTATTTTAATTATTTATAATTAATTCACATATATTTTTGGATGGAGAAAAATATTGAAATTATTTTAATATAAACGGTATGAAAAATTGTCATACCACAATATTTCATTAAACAGGAAAAAGTTTTATTCGGTATGAAATCGAAATCTTAATAAAATAATAATTTTGTAATACAACTTAAATCAAAATAACTTAAAACTTTAAAATTTAAATAAAATAAAATTAACTTAAATAATTAAATTTTGTAATTAAAGTAGTATGTGACCAAATCAAGATGAAGATTCGATATACATTTTTTTTTCATTATACTCCGTCCCGTGATTATTTGCACACTTTATTTAATGGGCGTCCCAACATTATTTGCACACTCTAAAAAATGAAATAACTCACATAATTTTTACCAATATTACCCCTCCTTTATTTTACTTGGGCCTACAACTTAACTCAATTTATAATTTTAGTCAAATTTCCACTCACTTTAGTCAATGAATTACCAATAATACCCCTTTTATTCTATCCTACATATCACTGTATTTCATTTTCTTAAATTTGTCATACCATGCCCAAAATCTTGGAATGGAGGAGTATCAAATACCGACAGTATTATTAATAAACTTGATTTTATTTCCTTTTTCGAACGCTATACCAAAAACAGATCGCATTCTAACTATAATTATAATTATAAAAATATGGCTAGTCATAATATATATACTTCTCCCATATTATATATATACTCCATCATCAGATTAAAAAAAAAAGAGAAGGTTTTTAGCTCTTCATTCATCTAATATTCATTATGCCAATTTCACAAGGTACACAAGTAGTCGCGATGGTAGGGTACTGTTGTACGTGCTTTTGATGGTTGAATCGGATGTGGACTATTTGTTAGCACGAGACAAACATGTATTATGATCGGGGTTTATTACGTGTTTAGGGAGGTTATTATGATGATCTTGATGATCTTTATGAAGAACAAAGCAAGAACAATCAAGAACAATGATATAGCTTCTTGGAGAAGCTAAAAGCTTGAGAGCTTTGGGAGTGTTTATTGCTTGGGGTTGGGTGATTTGGTGGAATGTGTAACTTGTCTACAAATGAGCCTCTTTTAGGCATTATATATAGTGGTTTCTAGGGGCTGCCCGCCCTTTACACGTGGCACGCCCTTATTGGACCTGACTTCTGCCCGAAAAGGTGATTTGATGGCGCATTTAATGCTAAACCGCCTCTGGACTCTGGTGCTCGTCCTCGCCGAGATGCCGAGGAGCTGAGCTACGGTGGTCGCCGGAGGACCATGTCGAGGAGTGTGGTCGTCACGCTCCATGCTGTCTCCCAAGGCTTCAATACTTAAGACTTTCCTAGCTAAGATAGACACGTGCTCGCCACACATTTGTGCGAGCAGCTAACTAAAACATGTGCTCGCCAACATCTTTGGACGAGCACTTAAATATATTAAATACATTAAATCTATTACATTTTCTTGGTCTTGTTGACTAGTCGTCGCAAGACTTTGTTGACTGGTCCTCGCCACGTAAGCTGGTGACTAGGATTGACTTGTCAAAGATTGACTTCTTTGACTAGGTATAACATTTGCCCCCTGGTCGCCTTTCTTCGTATTCGTAGAATGGTAAGGCGAGCAGTCTGATCGTCTTCTTGGAAAGTGGATTTGTTCTCGACAAACAAATGAATTTTGAAATCTTGATGACGTAAATTGGAGGCGGTCGCCTCGTTTCCTACGCCGAGCACGCCTTTCGAAGCGCCTTTAATGATGGCTGATGTGACTTGTGTCAGGCGCGTGATCGGCGCCCGAAATTTGAATTACGCGCGTGGGGCGCGTGCCGACCTCAAAGGTCGCGCGTGGGGTCCACTCGCCGAACTCTATTTCGGAAATGAACCCAAATTTTTGGGAAAATTGCGTTTTTGACCCCGTTTTTTGCTAATAGGTCCCTGGTCGATTTTGCCTATAAATATGACTTCCATCTTCCTCAAAACACTTTTCACTTTTGCCATTTTCGAATTTCCGCAAGCTTTCTTCCAAGCTTCTCTCTCAAGCTTTTCCGGCGAGTTTTGTGGTGGTTTTCGATTGTCAATAAGGTAAAAAAACTTTCATTTCTTTCTTTTAAAACTTCTTCTTCCCCCATTTCTAAGAAAAAATGGAGCTTGGTGGTGGCTCCGGTGGTGGTTCCGACGGTGGTCCGCCGCCGTTGGTTGGTGGCTCTGAAAACTCCGGCGGCGGAGACCGTTTGGCCTTGGCCTTAATGGAGAGGGCATCCTCCTCGGACTCTAGGATCCACTCCCCCGAACCTATAAATGTTGGAGTCCGAAATCTGGGAAAGGCAGTGGTCGTCGATGTCGACGAGCACGATAAATCCGATAGGGACGATGCCGACAATGATGCCGAGGAGGGTGATGACGAGGAGACGGACTCAGATCTGCGTGATCCGGATTTGAATCGAGGGGTGGGCGAACAGCTAGAAACTGCCCAAGTCGAGGAGACCTTGACGAGGAGTCTCCGCGAGGACTTCGAGGAGGTTGTTCAGTATGCTGAGAGCATAAAGGACATTTTGAGTGGTAGGGAAAATTTGGGAGGCGACGAGGTCTCGAGGGAGGCCTACTATAAATATTTCTGCGAATACCCTCCTCGAGAGGTTCCTCGCCCGTATCGAGAAGCTTTACAATCAGATTACGAAGCAAGCGAGTATGCGAGTAAGGTCTCCTCGGCCCAACTAGAAAATTCTCGAAAAAAGTACCAACTGCCGGCCGACGTCTGCTTCTTCGTTCCTCGCCAAGATGAGAGGGTCGACCAGCCGCCAGAAGGGATGGTCGCCGTCAACATCGGCATGATGGAGGCAGGGCTGAGGTTCCCCCTTCACCCCAGTATTTCAAACTTTCTACATTTCTTAAAGGTGGCCCCCTCTCAAATTTTGCCGAATGGTTGGTCGAACCTGATCGGAATTCTTACACTGTTCGGCCTGGTGGCGGCCGAGAATGGATGTCGGAACACCTGGCTTAGCCCGAAAGAGATTAACTATCTCCTTCAGGCGGCCGAGGCCGGAGAGAAAGTGGGCCATGGATACTATTATGTGAGGGGCCGAGATAACTTCAAATTGGTTGAAGGGGTTCCTAACAAGATTAGAGATTGGAAAACCAACTGGTGGTGGGTAGCCGGGGACTGGAAAAGTCCAGTGAGGCCGGATGGCTCCTCGGATCGCATTCCCCTTGACACTGAATATCAAAGAATTCGTGGTAAGTTATTTTCATTTCTGCTCGCTCTTTCTATACTGACTAACTCCTTGTTTTTGTAGGTGAAACTGCTCGCAAGAAGACTGTCGAGCACCGTCTCACGCCCCTCTTCCAATACCACATTTGCTGCGTTCTTAATCGTCGCTACTTGGAGAGGTCCTGTCGCTTTCTGAACAGGGAGTGTATGCGTGAGCGAGCAGGTCTCAGAGTACCTCCTCATCATTTCACCCGAGAGTTCCCTCCAGGTATCAATATATTTCTAAGTTTTTTGTGAATTTGCTAAGTTTTGTGAAATTGCTCTTTGCAAACATTGACTTCTCGCCTTTCTTTCTTAGTAGTGGTTCCAGAGAGAGTTGTCACTTACCTTCCTTCATCCGTCGAAGTTGATCGCATATTGTCGAGCAGGATGATGCAACAAGCGAGGATGCTCCGTGAGCGCAAAATAGTTGATGGTACTGGCAAGAAAAGGAAGGGGGCGGAGACCTCGGGGGCTCCACCTAAAAGAGTTGCTAGAACAAACCGAGGGGGTTCTTCTCGCCCACCTGCTGCCGAGCAGAGGGCCCAGCCAGTTGGCGAGCAGAGGATCTCGCCGAGGAGATCTCCTCCGCCGAGAGGTAACTCGCCTCCCCCTACACAGGTCGTATCCCCTCCTCCCCGAAACACTCGGTCGCGAGAGACTGCAGCGAGCTCGTCGGCCGGGGAGAGGGCTCAGGGAGACAACACACTTCTCGGCTGGGATGTCGCAAGGGTTGCCAAGTATTTTTTTTTCCTAACTTTTCTCTTCTTTTTTTTCTTTAGGGTTGCCGAAAACTCGATCGTTGAACCTTACAACGACAACCTCCTCGGCTTCTTCCGGTCGCGGGATGCGACCAATCAAGAACCTCTGGCTCCGCTCGTTCAAAGGGTCATGAAGAATGTGCCCCGATCGCTGACGACCACGCTGCTCGACGAGGTGGACAACCAGAGCTCTCTGGAAAATGCGCGCCTGACCGCCATCGATCTAACCCGTGCCTCATACACCATTGAGAAACTTGCTGTCCAGATCGCCGAGAGTCGCAGGGTCAGCGAGGACAGGAGTGCGAGGCTCTCCCAAATGGCCAAGGCTAAAGCCGTTGTTGAGAGGCAGTTGGGGGTTGCTTCCGAGAAGGTGACCGACCTTGAGGCAAAGTTGGCCGATTCTGAGGCCCAATTTGAGATGGTTCGGAAGAAAGATCAAGAAGATCTTCAAGAGATCGAACGTCTCCGTGCTCGCCTCAGGGCTGCCGAGGACGAGCTGAAAATGAAATCCGCCGAGGTAAACTCTCTTCAAAATAAATTTGCTGCTAATGAAGAAGAGTTGGCTACTCTTCGACAAGAGCTGGTCGACATGACCAATGAGTGAGATGAGACCAATGAGCTCGCTGGGGGCGTTGCCATGTTATCGGTGGCGCTTACTGCCCACGGGCTCATTCATCGATTACTGGACGTTAATCCGGAAGTGGACGTGATTCCGCTCGGTGGGTTTTTGGACGACCTCCTTATGAAAGAAAATCCTCAGCCGGAAACAGAACTCCCCTTGCTTCCATTGATGCGAATGGGACTCCAGTTCCCTCGACTTTTGGGAGTTCCGGTGCTGTTCGCGGATCCTCCCGAAGACTCCCCACCCCAACAGGGCGAGCAGAGTGCTCCTGCTGAAGTGGAGGCTGTGAACGAAGAGGGGGTAACTGGCGAGCAAGATGGTCCTGCCGAGGAGAATGCTCCGGGAGCTTAGTTTACTTGTATTTTGTTTTATTTTGTTTTTCTTAGGACTGTTCGGCCACTTAGGGCCTCTTTTGTAATTTCAGCCTTCAAGGCTTTTCAATGAATGGAACTTTTTGCTTATGATGTGTTTGCTATTGCTTTTCAATTTATGTTAAGTACTTTTGAATTTGCCTTTTATTTGTTTTGCGAGCATCTTTTTAAAAAAGGGTGCTCGTCTTTTCTTGCGAGCATCTTTAAGAAAGAGTGCTCGTCTTTCCTTGCGAGCATCTTTAAGAAAGAGTGCTCGTCTTTCCTTGTGAGCATCTTTAAGAAAGAGTGCTCGTCTTTTAGGGTTAACCATTCGTCGGTTGAACTCTTTTGTTTGATAGGTAGTGATCGTCGTCGCCACTACCTTGCGAGCATCTTTAAGAAAGAGTGCTCGTCTTTATTTTGCGAGCATCGTTAAGAAAGAGTGCTCGTCTTTTAGAGTTAACCATTCGTCGGTTGAACTCTTTTTGTTTGATAGGTAGTGGTCGTCGTCGCCACTACCTTGCGAGCATCGTTAAGAAAGAGTGCTCGTCTTGGTTTCCTAGATGGCTACGCAGAGCCTTGTCTAAAAATTCAAACTTATCTAACACTTGATGGAAATTTAAAACTTGTATTGAAATGATGATTGGATACAGATTATACAAATATAAAGAAATTAAAAACTTACTGGTAGTACTTCTTCAGCTTGACCGCGTTCCATGGGTACTTGCTTGGCTTGCCCTCGAGATCTTCTAGCTCGTATGATCCGTTCAGAAGTGTGCGCGTGATTCGGTACGGACCCTCCCAAGTTGGACCAAGTATGCCAATGGACTGCTCCGTCGCCCTCCGAAGTACGAGCTGGCCGATAGTGAATTGGCGAGCACGTACTTTGGTGTTGTAGTAGCGTTCTGACCTTCGCTTGTAGACCACGTTCTTCTCGTCCGTTGTTAGCCTTCGCTCTTCTAGGAAGTCCAAGTCGGAGAGCTGTGCATCGTTATTCAACTGCTCGTCATAATTTGCCACTCGAAAAGTTGGGACCTGCCCCTCTGCTGGTATGACAGCTTCGGTTCCGAACGCGAGTGCGAACGGAGTTTCACCAGTAGAATTCCTCGTGGTCGTCCGATATGCCCACAGAACCATGTGCAGCTCGTCCGCCCATTTGCCCTTCAATCCATCTAGCTTAGCTTTCAAGGTGTGCTTGATGATTTTGTTGATTGCCTCTACTTGACCATTTGATTGTGGGTGATAGGGTGTTGAAAAAAGTTTCTTGATGTTCCACTCTGAGCAGAAATCCAGCATGTCTTGACTTGTGAATTGACGTCCGTTGTCCGTCACTATCGCTCGTGGTAGGCCGAACCTGCAAATTATGTTTTTCCAAATGAAGTTTGTCATCTGGGCCGTTGTGATGGTCTTTAGTGCCTTTGCTTCTGTCCATTTGGTGAAGTAATCGACTGCTACGACTACGAAAGTTACCCCCCCGACGCCAGGCGGGAAAGGTCCAATGATGTCGATGCCCCACTTCGCGAAGGGCCAAGAGCTGTAGACGGAGATGAGCTCGTCTGGAGGTGAGTGAATGGCGGGTGCAAAAGCTTGACATCTCTTGCACGCCTGGGCGTAATGAATTGCATCCTTCTTCAGTGTTGGCCAAAAGTAGCCTTGCCTCATGATCTTTAAAGCGAGCGCTTGCCCCCCTGTATGATTTCCACATGATCCATCGTGGATTTCGTACATGACGATCTTTGCTTCGTCTTCCCCGAGGCATTTCAATAAAGGCATTGAAACACCCCGTTTGTACAGCTGGTCGCCAATGATAGTGTACCTTGCGGACCTGAGCTGCAGTCTTGTTGCTTTGACTTTGTCCCCCGGGAGCTCGCCGGTCTTGATGTACTTGATGATCGGCGATCTTCAGTCCTCGTCGCTGGTCGCTTCAACCTGCAAAATCTGACCTCTGTTCACCGATGGGGAAGAAATTTTAGTGATGGTCGCTTCTGAAAATATTGCCTCCCCCTCTGAAGTGGCCAGCCGAGCTAACGCGTCTGCTTGCGTATTGTCCTCCCTAGGGATTTGCTCGATGTGGAATTGATCAAATTGCTCGAGTAATCCTTTCACTAGCTCTTGATATTTTATCATTTGATCGCCGCGAGCCTCGTAGTCGCCCGTAATTTGACATACAACCAGCTGAGAGTCAGAAAAAATTTTCAGTTTTCTGGCGCCCACGGCCATAGCCATCTTGATTCTTGCAACCAGAGCCTCGTACTCTGCTTCGTTGTTGGTCGCCCGATACTCGAACTCGATCGCCGAAGCAAACGTCTGTCGGGATGGGCTGGTGAGGACGATTCCTGCCCCTGCTTTGGTGCTCGTCGACGAGCCATCGACGAACAGTGTCCAAGGAAGTTCGATTTCCTCGTCCAATTTCTCCGGAAAAGTGAGCTCGACGATGAATTCTGTCAGCACTTGTCCCTTGATTGCTGTTCTAGGTGCATAGATGAGCCCAAATTGCCCTATTTCCACCGACCATTTCAAAAGTCTTCCAGTGGTATCCGGACGATGCAGTGCTCGTCGGAGTGGAAAGGTTGTGAGGACGACCACCTCGTGGTCGAACAGGTACTGCCTTAATTTTCTGACACTCATGACTAGTGCGTATGCCAATTTTTCCATTGGAGTGTATCTCAACTCCGCATCTCTCAGTGTTTGACTTACGTAGTAGATAGGCAGATGTGTGCTCCCCTCAGCTCGGACGAGCACTGAACTGATCGCACAGTCAGTGGCCGCCAAGTATAGATATAAAATTTCGCCGGGGACTGGCTTAGATAGGATCTTCGGATCCGATAGATATTCCTTTAATTTCTCGAAAGCTTTCTCGCACTCATCGGTCCATTCGAATTTTCCTTTTTTCAAAGCGTCGAAAAAAGGTTTGCAACGATCGCCCGTTCGTGCAATAAATCTGTTCAGCGATGTGAGGCATCCTGTCAACCTCTGTACTTCTTTCACATTCCTTGGGCTTTGCATGTTAATGACTGCTTGAATTTTACTCGGATTCGCCTCGATGCCCCGCTGGCTAACCAAGTGCCCCAGAAATTTTCCTGAGCTAACACCAAAACTGCATTTTTTCGGATTTAACTTCATGTTGTACTCTTTCAGTATATCGAATGTCATGGAGAGGTGGTGTAGGTGATCCTCTTTCCGCAAGCTTTTGACAACGATGTCGTCGATATAGACCTCCACCATCTCGCCGATGTGTTTCTCAAACATCTTATTTACCAGTCTTTGGTATGTTGCCCCCGCGTTTTTCAAACCGAAAGGCATTCTCTTCCAGCTATACATATCGGTGGCCGTCATGAAGGCCGTATGCCGCTGGTCGTCGGGATGCATCGCGATCTGATGGTAGCCCGCGAAAGCATCCATGAAAGTTAACATCTCGTGCCCCGCTGTATTGTCTACTAGGTGATCAATGTGGGGCATCGGAAAGTGATCTTTCGGACAGGCATCGTTTAGATCTGTGAAGTCTATACACAATCTCCACGACCCGGTCGTCTTTTTGAGGAGCACTGGATTGGCCAACCACTCGGGATCAGTTCCAGTTTTCTCGATTAATTTATTGTCGATCAATTTCTTGACTTCGACCGCCAAAGCCGCATATTTATCAGGCCCAAATTTCCTTCGTTTTTGGGTGATAGGTCTCCTTGCTGGATCAATATTTAATCTGTGGCAGGCATGATTCGTGGGAATGCCCACCATATCCTCGTGCGACCAGGCGAATGCACCGATATTTTCTTTCAAAAATGCGACCATGTCTGACCGCAAGTGTTCTGGTAAATTCGAACCGATGAATACCTCGAGTTCTGGACGAGCTTCGTTTAAATGGATGGTTTCAAGGTCCTCCGCTGAAGTTGCCCGTTCTTTAGGCTCCTTCCAACGAGGATCCTCGATTCCGAACTCTGGTTCAAAGCCTAACCTAGGCTCCAGATCTGGAATGTTTTCTGGAAACTGGTCACCCGAATCTGCCTGCTCGTCGATATCCATTGGGGTGTGGTCGTCCACTTCCATGGAGGCGTGCTCGTTCGCCTCCACTTGGTGGTCGCTGGAACTACGACTGCACTCCCCAACTTCAATCTTTCGGTACTTGCTAGGAAGACCCTCCAAGTAGTTCACTTGTTGATTTTGTGTTTGTCACTCAGTATACTGGCCAATCATAGTACTTTCCTTAGAATGACGTTTTGCAAAACGGACGAGACACTCCCTCGCCCGCGTCTGATCGCCCTTGACGGTTATAACTCCCGCCGGGGTTGGAAACTTTACACAATAATAAAAGGTAGAAACGGCCGCCTTGAACTCGTTGAAGAAAGGTCGACCGAGGAACACATTGTAGGACGATGGCATGTCGACGATCATAAAGTCGAGCTGCCGAGTGTGATGCATTGTTGGCTCTTTTGATGATGCCAGCTCCAGGGATAGCCTGATTTTCCCAATGGGATGGCTGTGCGTATCCCCAAAACCTACGATTATATCATCGCAAGGCTCGATGTATTCCGGATATCCACCGAGAGCATCCAAAGTATGCTTGAAAAGGATGTTGGTGTATGCCCCGGTGTCGACCATCAGGCGATGGACATTTGTTCCCATAATCTTCCCCGTGATGACCAAAGCATCATTGTTTGGGTGCACCACGTCGTTCAGGTCGTCGTCCGAGAAAAGGATTTGGTGAGATGGAGGCTTCTCGGCAGTCGGAGCGACGCACACCTGATGGACATTGTTCAGTGCTCGCTGCTCACTCTGAGCTCGGCGAACATATAGCTCTTTCCCGGATTGGGTTCCGCCCAACGGGCCTTCTATCACCATACAGGCTCCCCCCACGTTATCGATGTCGCCGCCAGGATTTTGTGGCATGGAAGGAGTTAGCTTGGGACGATTCAACTGTTGGCGCAGGTCGTCGCTGTCGTCCCGACGTTTTTTCCCCCTGTTGTCGCCATTGCCAGGAGGCTTGATGAACTGGGCGAGCTTGCCCTCATTGTACAGCTTAAAAAGGTTTCTCACCAAGTCTCGACACCCATTGGTGTGGTGGCCGATGGAGTTGTGGTAGTCGCAGAACTTGCTACCATCTAGGTTTTCATCACTTGTATGCATTGGCTTGGCATGGGGGAGCAGATTCTTTCCCCTGACTGCGTTAAAAATGCCCCTGGGATCAAGAGAGAGAGATTCTCTGAACTGGATGATCTCAGGAGACTCCTCGAAAGGCCTGAAGTTTGTTGGGCGAGCACTGCCAGCTTGAGTGGTCGCCTTTTTGGGCTGGGACGACTCCCCAGTGTTTGTATTTTTCTTGGGCCAGACCCTCTTGGACGCCTCCGGCTGCTCGTTAGCCTTGGCGGCGTCCATTATTTCCTCCATTTGAATGAAGCTCCCAGCCCTTGTGCGGAAGTCCGCATAAGAACTTGGGAAAGTAAGATGGATAGATTCCCAAAGCTTGGTACCTATCCTCAGATCGGAAACAGCTGAGATCAACTTCGTCTCATCGTTTACGGCCTCCCCATCGATCACCAGCCTATCGAAGCGCTCGATGAAGTCCTTGCCTGACTCATTTATAGATTGGCGAACGTTTGCCAAACGTTGCTTTGAGGCTGGGCGAGCAGCAATAGACCCGTAGTAGGTCAGAAAGAGTTGTCCCAGCTCAAGGAATGAGGTGACAGATCCGGGACTCAAAGTTGTGTACCATCGATGAGCCCGGTCTCCCAAGGTTAGGGAGAAGTTTCTGCATTGGGTGGCGTCCGGTGCCCCGATTGAGGCCATGTAGTTGGAGTACTTGGACAAGTGTACTCTGGGGTCGGACGCTCCGTCGTATGCCGCCATGGAGGGCATTTGAATCTTTCTTTGAATGGGGGCGGTAAGGATTGCAACACTCAGTGGTGGTGCGGGCAGAGTGATTGGTAGAGTAGTCCCTTGCTTCGAGGCGACCACCTCTGCTCGCAGAGCATCCATCTCTAGCTTCATTAATTTTTGAGTTGCGAGGAACTGGGCGATTTGCCCCTCCTCGGCGGTCTGTGGCTTGGGGACGACGTCCTCGTCGCGTCGACTCCCTTGGGATGCGGCTGGGCGATCATCATGACGTGATCGCCTGGGAGAGTGCCTGTCAGAATGATGGCTTTGATAACTCTTCGCCGGAGCTCACGAACCCTTCCCTGGTCCCACTCGATCAAGAGCTGAGACTCTGTCGCCCTGATCTCTCTTATCAGCGTGATCTCGGTGGTGGTCGGCTCTGCCTGGTCGGCCATCCACTCTGAAGGGCACTGGGCGAGGAGCCCTCCTATCTCTGTCATCCATCCGGTTGAAAACCGAATTTCGGTGTCGCGAGTCTCCCGTGTGGCTATTGTGGGAGTGCTCGTCGACTTTGTTCTTTCCTCTGTCCTGGGGGTGAACAGAGTTGGAGTGATAGGAACGGTTGTCGTCTTCGTTCCCCTTGGCTTTGCGAGCTCGGTCGAAAGCCTGATCTTTGGCCTTCTCCAGCTCCTCATTCTGCCTCCTCTTCTCCGTGAGGTAGTCACAGAGATCTTTCAAGTGCTGGGGATCATTCAGAATGTTCCCCATGTTCAAGTTTGCAAACGGATTCACCGGGGGCGGAGGGAGTTCGTTCCCTCCGGGTGGTAAGATTCCGTCTTGTGGAGTATGATGAGACATCGTTTAAAGAGTGTCTCCTGGAGATTATTACAAAGATACGACTGTTCTTAAGCTTTCGACGCTTAAAAACGAAAGATTAAAGTTCTTGCGCAGAAGAACGTGCTATTACAACTACTTAAGAGCAAAGTAACAACAACTAAAGCTTAAAAACAAGATTACACGGAGATCAAACTCCAAAATATGTCTCGAATATAGCAAATATTCAAGAACACGAAGAACACGAAAATACGTAAACAAAGCTTTAAAAGGTGGAACTACCGATTAAAAACCTGAAAACGGAGTTTGCAAACCGATCGCTCGATGATCGGTCGAAACTGAGAGTGATGAACACGTAAAAGGTCCCCTCCTTCTAGCGCCAAATGTTGTACGTGCTTTTGATGGTTGAATCGGATGTGGACTATTTGTTAGCACGAGACAAACATGTATTATGATCGGGGTTTATTACGTGTTTAGGGAGGTTATTATGATGATCTTGATGATCTTTATGAAGAACAAAGCAAGAACAATCAAGAACAATGATATAGCTTCTTGGAGAAGCTAAAAGCTTGAGAGCTTTGGGAGTGTTTATTGCTTGGGGTTGGGTGATTTGGTGGAATGTGTAACTTGTCTACAAATGAGCCTCTTTTAGGCATTATATAGTGGTTTCTAGGGGCTGCCCGCCCTTTACACGTGGCACGCCCTTATTGGACCTGACTTCTGCCCGAAAAGGTGATTTGATGGCGCATTTAATGCTAAACCGCCTCTGGACTCTGGTGCTCGTCCTCGCCGAGATGCCGAGGAGCTGAGCTACGGTGGTCGCCGGAGGACCATGTCGAGGAGTGTGGTCGCCACGCTCCATGCTGTCTCCCAAGACTTCAATACTTAAGACTTTCCTAGCTAAGATAGACACGTGCTCGCCACACATTTGGGCGAGCAGCTAACTAAAACATGTGCTCGCCAACATCTTTGGACGAGCACTTAAATATATTAAATACATTAAATCTATTACATTTTCTTGGTCTTGTTGACTAGTCGTCGCAAGACTTTGTTGACTGGTCCTCGCCACGTAAGCTGATGACTAGGATTGACTTGTCAAAGATTGACTTCTTTGACTAGGTATAACAGGTACAGAATGATGTTGGCAGGCGTTCTAATAATGCTTGTAGTTGAAATCTTTTTGACCTTGAAATATTTTTTGCACCAAATTGCGTCCTTATGTTTCATCGGAGAGCCATCCACTCCGACAGAGTTGAGGCCCGGAGAAATAGCATTAGATACCCCACCCGGAGAAATAGTATTCGAGAAATACAATGATGCTCGAGAAGAGGAAGAAGTTGGTGGAGAGTGCGTAATCTGCTTAGAGGAGTATAAAAACGATGAAACTCGAGTAAGGATCAGTACATGCAATCATAGGTTTCATGTTTTATGTCTCAAGACATGGCTGGCCAACAAGAAGGACACATGCCCACTTTGTAGAGGTCATATCGTATAATACTATGTTGTACTTATATATTATTTATCCAAATTTATAAGACCATCTGAACTCTTCTTTAATCCTTTACTCTTTTTTTTTTATCAGAAAGATTCAATTCTCGTAAAAATATTTGGTTGAGTTGGTGGAACATAGATTGTTTGTAAACTGTATTTAAAATTATGCAGCGGTAAGTTTAATGTAAAACTAAATAATATTTTATGAATCCATTAACTTAAAATAAATCCTATATTTAATTTCATTGTATATCTTTTGTATTTTGATGTATTAGAATGGATATTGGCAATAAATATGTTTAAATATGAAGCATATATAATGTTAATTCATTTTACTTTAATCATGTGCCCATTTAGCTCTGTTTTTGAGATCTAGGTTTAGCGAAACTTATTTTGCAAGTTATAGATTAATCGTTCTTATAGTTATTGATTTCCAGTTCCATGATCAGATTCACCACAAACAAACTGAAATAAAGAGAGCTATTCCTACATAAAAAAAAATTTGGAGAAAAAATAAAATAGACCCTAAACCCTAGTCTCCCTTGTGGGATTTTTTTGTTACTCTCTTCCTTGTGGGATTTTTGATTGATTGGTTTTATTTTGTATGAGTAAAAATTCAGATCTTGAGAAAGGGGAAAATGGGAATCAACTTCTATCTAAAAGAAAAGCAAGGACGAGGTCAACATGTTTTGGATTCTTGTTCAGTTGTTTGGAAATTTGTTTTGGTTTGGTCTCCCAAGAATTCGATCATTTTTTTGTGTAGTTTCTCCTTTGGAAATTAGTAGAACCAATTTTTTTTTTTTTGAAAAGTGTAATTCTTTCTTATTGAAAAATGGTAATTGTTGAAAAATGGTAATTGTTCTTATTGAGAAGTGGTAGATTTTATGAAAAGTGTCTTGTGTAATTTTTATTATTGAAAAAGTGGTACACTAAAAAATGTTGTTCTTATTATTGAAAAGTGGTAGATATTTTAATTGAAAAATGTTGTTCTTATTATTGAAAAGTGGTAGATTTTATGAAAAGTGTAATTCTTAGGGTAAATTTTTAATAAGGTTTCACTAAGACTTTTATCTAATAGGGAATAGGTTCTTGATTTTTATCCAATAGAGTTAAATTGGCACTTAAAAAGATAAAGTTGCCCTTTTCCCATTTAAATAATTTCAAATTAATTAATATTAGACATATTAACATCAAATCAATTTTGATAAATGCATATTCTCAAAAAAAGCGAAAATATATCACCTTCCTTAATTCAAATATTCCTAAAAATAAGGTAATTCGAATTAATTAGCTGACTTTGTGTAGCTAAAAGATTGCTTTCCCAAAAATTCAGCATTTCGTTCGAGAGATTTGAAGAAGATCAGCTCCATTTTTTTCGGTGAAAAAGTTCATTCAAGCAAAAAGGTATTCCGATCACTTGCATGCGTCTTTTAGTTTTTTTTTTCCGACGTATATTCATCTGATAAGAGGTAAGGAAAATATCTAAACAAATGCATAAACAAATGCATGTTTGCACTCTAACTTTAATCCAGGGACATGGATAGCCCCCTATGCACTATCATTTTATGTCTGCGTTTCATTATTCATATCAATTTTTTCAGTGATACTGGCCTAATTTATTATGCAATTCTCTACATCATAACAAACTTTTAATTCATATGCATTCTACGAATGCATATATCTTCATAGTTCATTATTTTCCGCATATCATGATGCATTTTTTTATTATATGAATGTATTTAAACTTTCCGACTCATTATTTCATGATAGCCGATTTTTTCTTACAAAAATTCAGTCCATTGTTCATATTAAAATACATAATTTATTTCATATCTATATGCATTGTATGAGAACGGGTGTTCTTCAGAGGACTTTTTTTGAGATGGAGTTGTTCAATTACTAAACTATCATTGGAATCTGAAGATTGAATCGGATCAGTGACTACGATATCTTGGTTACTCATCACCACGGATAAGTTAACTAGCTTTTTGGATGTAGCCTTACAAAACTCTACCATACCAGTGAGGTCAGAATCAAAATCTATTGATGTTGGGATATGAATCCTAAGACAAGTCCTAAATGATGAAAAGATAAGATGAGTTTTGATAAGCCAAAAGTAGACTTGAATATTTTCTAAGTGTTGACTGATCTAGTCTAGTTATGGAAGTCGTCTTGAGCAGATCAGTAGAGTTCACAAGACAAGTATAAGTTCAAAAGAAAAGTTTAAGTGTTTAAAAGACAAGTACGTTTTATAAGTACTTTGTTATATTTGTTTAGGTTGTTTACTGAGCTATTAAAGATTGTATAGAAGCTCATGATTTTCGTATGTAATCGATATATTCATTGTATAGATTCTTAAGTTGACTAAGCTGATTTATAAAGCTTAATGTAATGTAATAGTCTTGTTAGATTAGATGATAGGACTAGATTAGTGTTCTATTGAAGTCTACAGAAGAAGACCTGCGCAAGACAAGTCAAGATGAAACAAGATATGTGCGCGTCAACAAGACAAGTCAACAAGGAAGGAATAAAGAAGCTAGTTACAAAAACGCGAGTGAAGATAAAGTTTAAAGAGTTAGTTATGGAATAACTAATTAACTGAAGAAACGCGTGGATGGATAAGTTGAAGCTGTTACGAGTTAGTTTTCAAGAAAAGTTGGTTATACAACTTAAAGTTCTTGAAGTTGGAAGTCTATAAATACCTTGGTGTATTCAACGATTCAAGACTACTGACATACTACTGAAACTCGATATACTGAAGCGAATTTAAGACGTACTCAAGCGAATTACTCTCAGAGTTGGAAAATTCAGAAAGAAGCTGGAAGACAAGTGAAGATCAAGAAGGTTACTACTGAAGACAGAGAAGTTTTATTTTACTGTATCAAGTTGCTAGTTGCTTTTTAAATAGCTAGTTAGATCGAAGAAACACTTGATAGTGTTATCGAGAAGATCTAAGTCTTATTTCTTGGGACTTAAAGCTACAAGAACACATTACTCGATTAGAAGAGTTAATAAGAATTTCACGACTGGTGTTGTGAGAGTGGATGTAGACAAGTTGTCGAACCACTATAAATCTCGTGTTTGATTTACTTTACTGTTTTATTTGTGTTTGATTGATTAACTGCTTAATTGATTGAATTACATATCTGAACAAGACTAGTAGAGTGTTCATATAGAGTTCGTGAATTTAGTTGAGTATAAACCGAATTGGGCTCATTGTTTAAATTTGTTATTCCGCATATTGTATTCTGATATATTGAAAGATTTTTGAAAAGTCTATTCACCCCACTCTAGACGTTTTCACTAGCTTACTCAATATTATTAACTCAACTAGGGACCTACAATTGAGAAGTTGTTGAGACTAGAAACAGAGTAAGTTATAGATATGCTACCGGGAGAAATAAGGGTTGACATACCTGATATTTCAACCAATAAATCTGCAAAGGATGTCGATTCATTGACTCGAATAAGCTTATTTTTTCCATTAAAATTAACATTACCGAATACACTATAATCCATCTCAATACTTCACGATATGACAACCTGTGTATTTAAAAAACAATTAATCAGTATATAAAAATTCGAAGATTGCATTGTACATACGAAAATCTAATTTAGACGTTTTGGATCAGAAGAGTGTTGACGATCAGAGCAATTTCAAATGATGTGGACGGGACGATTCAACAAAGACGGAGAAATTTAAAATGGTAGATACTTACAGATAACGATTTGCTGAAATGACTTTGATGATATGAACAATTCAAAAAATTGGTAGAAATTTCCTATTTTGGTTTCTGCATTAAGAGATTTGTTGAAATGAATTTTAAGATTTTGATTTTAGGAAAGTCAAGAATTTCTTCAATGCCCTATAATGCGGGAATTAATGGGCTGCCCATATTCAGGAATTTAAAATTAAATGTTTAAATATCGAAATTAAGCAGGTATATGAATATTAAGGGTATTTAAGGTTTTGTTACACTAATTTGACACTATTAGATAATTTTAAAAGTGGTAGTTTCTACTTGTTTAAGGCTCTATAGAAGTGACTCTATTAGGGAATAATCTCTAATTCTTATTATTGAAAAGTGGCACATATTTTAACTAAAAAGTATTTTTTTTATTATTGAAAAGTGGTAGATATTTTAAATGAAAAATATTGTTTTTTTATTGAAAAGTGTAATTCTTAATATCGAAAAGTGGTAGATATTTAATGGTGATATTTATTACTTAAAATATACTTTTCAGTACAAATATCTACCACTTTTCACAGTTTTAAAATAAAAAATTGTAATGTTAACAATGATTTATTATTGAAATGTTATTGAAAAAAGTGGTAAATAAAAAATTGTAATGTTAAAAATGGTTTATTAATTATTGAAAAGTTATTGGAAAAAATGAAAAATTGGTAAATAAAAAATTGTAATGTTAAAAAGATGATCCTGTGACCTTAAAGATATGTCCCGGAGTAACTGCTCGGGCAGTAGTTACCTTGTTAAAATATTTGTTTGAAATATTATATATTGGTTGACTTGTGTATTAGTGTGGACGGTGCACACTATGCACAGAAAACCAACTCGAAACAATCAAGGTCTCATATACACGTGCACGCTATGCACTCGGGTGTAATTTTTTTTTTCCTTTTCCTTTTTTTTCTATTTCCTTTTTTTTTCGGCTGATATTTTTTCTTTTTTTTTTCGCTTTTTTTGGTTTCCTTTTTTTTTTTTTTTTAGCTTTTTTTGGTTGTTCCTTTTTTCTCACCTTTTTTTACACAATATTAATAAAAAATGTAAGTAAATATAATTGAAAAGTACAACACAATATTATAAAAAAGTGTATAACTGAAAAGTGTAACACAATATTATAAAAAAGTGTTATTTTTTTTATTTTTTTTTACGGTCAAAGTAAAGATTTCATTAATGGTAGGAAGGCAAGAGCCTAACATCCTTTTGGAAAACATTGTTACAGCACGATGGAATATCCTCCATCCAGATTTCTTCAAAGGGGGTGTTTGATCCTAAATGAGCAAGCTCATGCGTAAGGGCATTAGCCTCCCGTCTAATTGCCACAAAAGAAATACAAACACAACAGCTAGCCAGATTTTTTATGTCCTGAACAACACCATCCGTGTAGAGGTCAGCTGTAGTGGCATTGTGGAGACATATAACAAGAGTTTCCGAGTCCGATTCCACGATCAGATTCTGAAAACCAGCATCCATGGCTCGTCTGAGAGCAAAACGGAGAGCAAGGGCTTCGATCAAAGTACTGTTTCCCGTCTGGACCGTGTCTCTTGGATCTGTACTGATTTGCTCAAAGTAGAATTTATTTCTGTCTTTCCAAATATTCCAAGCTATGATCAGGAAAAGGGAGCAGCCATCTCTGTGTAGGTTTTCAAACAAATTAGCACACACTTCCTTGAATTTGTGAGCTGCTGGCAGGGGAGGTAGGCGGATCGGGCTTTGACCCCATGTGTGGATGGCTACTGGGCAGTGTAGATTCTTCAGCAAGGCCGCATCTTTGGCAGATCACATCAGTGGCCATACCTCTTCTCTTGAGGGTAACCCCAGACGGGAGAGTGTCTGTGAGTGCCCTCCAAGCAAAGTGTCGGAGCGACGGGGGAACATTTTGATGCCATACCTGTTTCCAGATTTTGCTCCGTTTGTTGGGAGACGGGAGGTCAACTACACACTTGGAGAACTTCTGAATAGCTATAAAATAGGCTGACTTTACGGAGAACATCCCAGATTTTGTTCCACTCTAGATTACCTTGTCAACAGGTCTATTCCAACTAAGTGGCATTCCTTTGATAGCAATTGCATCATCCACTGAGAAATATTGATCAATTTTCCCTATGTCCCAGGAGTTCCTTTCACTGTCTATGAATGTCGAGACTTTGGGGTAGGTGTCAGTTTCATGGGCGAAGGAACATGGTCTCCTCTGATTTGTCGTTCCAATCCATCGGTCCTTAGAGCTGTCAATTGATTCCCCGTTTCCAACTCTCCAAGCCGAGCCTTTAGAAATGATAGGACGAGCCTTGAGAAGGCCTCTCCATAAATAGCTAGGTTGATAGCCAATCTGCGCTTCCCCAATGTTGCTCCTCGGGAAATAACGGGCTTTCAAGATCTTGGAAATAATGGTCTCGGGGTTATTCATAATTCTCCAATATTGTTTTGCCACCATTGCAAGATTGAAATAGAACATTTCCCGAAATCCCAAACCTCCATTTTCCTTGGAACGCGAAATTTTACTCCAACTAGCCCAATGAATCTTTGCCTCTTCTCCATTGGCCCCCCAGTAAAAATGAGCAATAACCCTCTCAATATCTAAGCAAAGGGCTTTCGGAAAAATGAAGCAACTAATGGCATAAGTCGGGATAGCTTGGATGACACTCTTCAACAGAACTTCCCTCCCCGCTTTTGAAAGTGCTTTATCTTTCCACCCTTTGAGTCGTTGAACCACTCTGTCATAGATCACCTGGAAGACTTGCCTTTTCGATCTCCCTATGAGGGTAGGGAGACCTAGAAATTTCGAGTACGATCCCACTGTCCGAGCTCCTTGCTGTCGGCCCATCCTCTCCTTGGTCTCAGTCGACACACAACTGCTTGTAAAGAGTTCTGACTTCTCCAAGTTTATCCTTTGGCCGGAGGCTGCCTCGTAAGTAACAATTGTATCCATCACTTTGTTAGTATAACTGAAAAGTGCAACATAATATTACTAAAAGTGTGAGTATTATAACTGAAAAGTGCAACACATTTTTTTAAAAAGTGCAAAGTGTATTATAAAAAAAAAATTATTAATGTTACTTGTGGGGTTTATCTCATAATCTCGAGATTCAGATGAGTTCTACTCATCTGATTGTGAAATCAGAAGAGTTGTCTAGTCTGTTGAAGTACTCAGCTGTTAGGAGAATCAGATGGTGTACTTAGTTGATAGAAGTCTTCTGGTAGACTCAGTTGTTGGGTTGAGAGTTTGACGCTTACGAGCATTCGTTCTTGAGTTGAGAGTTCACGAGTGAAGTGAGGAGAAATCCCTTTCTGAGTGTTGAGTGTTTGTAAACATCTCTTTTATCAATCAAGATTGAAGTCATGTGTCCAGTGGATGTAGATCAAGTTGATCGAACCACTTAAATCTTGCGTGCTCTGTTTTATGTTCTCGTTTTTATATTTGTGAATTGCTATTCTTTGTTGGATTGTATTTTTAGTTCGATTATTCTGCTTGTGATTGGAGACGTCTAATCAGAGGGAATTATATTGACAATTGGCATCGTCTGTGGGAATCGAGAGTCAACCATAAAGAAATTGTCAGATCGGAGATGGAGAATTCGACCAAGTATAATATTGAGAAGTTCTCAGGCACCGGTGACTTTGGGCTGTGGAGAGTCAAGATGCAGGCTCTCCTAGAACAGCAAGGCTTGTTCGACGTGCTTGAAGAGTCTACAGCCCAGTTGGTGAATCTGCAACAGCTGCTGCTGAAAGGAACAAAATGTTACGAAAAGCTCGAAGCACTATTCTGCTCTGCCTTGGTGATAAGGTTTTGAGGGAGGTGGCTAAAGAGAAATCCTCGAAGGAGGTCTGGGACAAGCTAGGTAAACTCTATACGGTTAAAACCTCAGCTCACCGTCTCTATTCGAAACAGAAGTTGTATGCCTTCAGAATGGTGGATGACAAACCCATTCCGGATCAGCTTGATGAGTTCAATAGAATTCTTGATGATCTAGAGAATTTAGAAGTCAAGTTAGAGGAAGAGGATAAAGCTCTGATTCTATTAAGTGCTCTCCTAAGTCCTTTGAAATCTTAAAAGACACCATCTTGTATGGTAGGAAGGAAAGTATTACATTGGAGGATGTAATGCTGGCTGTCAAGTCCAAGCAGCACAACAAGACATCTCAAGGAGATAAAAGCAGCAGTGGTGAAGGATTGGCAATCAGAGGTAGCCAGAAGAGATCGGGTGCCAAGAAGGGGTCTAGTCAACCCAAAGGAGTTGATAAGGGAATATCAGCTGTGTCCAATCAAGGTGATGCAGTGTGCTACCATTGCAACAAACCTGGACACTATAAGAATGCTTGTCATAAATACAAGTAGTTCTTGAGGAAATCTGTTGCCAAAACCTCTAATGACAAGAATCAAGTTAATCAGACTCAAGAAGATAAGGAGCAAGAAGTCTATGAGTCTGCTCAAGTGTTAACCATCACATCCTCTGCAGAACAGCAAGCATGGATCCTAGATTCAGGGTGTTCTTTCCATATGACTCCAAGAAGAGATTGGTTTCATGATTTCAAGATTCAGAAGAGCGGTTCTGTTATGCTTGGGAATGATCACACTTGCAAAGTTGTGGGAGAAAGTAGTGTTCACCTGAAGATGTTTGATGGTGTAGTAAGAATACTAAAAAGTGTTAAGTATGTGCCTGAACTTAAGAGGAATTTAATATCTCTTGGGATGCTAGATTCTATGGGCTATACATTCCAGTCTGCTGATGGAGAACTTAGTGTGTCAAAGGGGGAGCTGACTATCCTGAAAGGTGTGAGAAGGAATGATCTCTACTTTTTGAAGGAAATACAGTAGCTGGTAGATCAGATGTAGAAGAGGTGCAATACAACTCTATGTTGTGACACAGAAGACTAGCTCATGTAGGTGAGAAAGGCCTAATTGAGGTGTCTTAGCAAGGTTTGCTTGGCAAGGACAAGATCACAAAGCTGGATTTGTGTGAGTCTTGCATTCTTGGTAAATCCAAAAGGTTGAAGTTTGGTAAGGGTGTTCACTCTACCAATGGGATCTTGGACTATGTCCATTCAGATCTATGGGGGGCAGCTAGGAATCAGACGAGGTCTGGTGATAGATACTTCTTGTCTATCATAGATGACTACTCAAGGAAGGTATGGGTTTCTGTTCTGAAGTCGAAGGCAAAAACATTTGAGAAATTTAAGGAATAACTCATTGAATGTGAAAATGTCACAGGCAAGACTCTCAAACTTTTGAAAACTGATAATGGTCTGGAGTACCTATTAGAAGAGTCCAATGCGTTTTGTAGATCGAAAGAAATAGTGAGGCATATGACTGTGCCAGGGACCCTTCAGCAGAATGGAGTAGCTGAGAGAATGAATCAGGCGCTTTTTGAGAGAGTCAGGCGTATGTTGAACAACACTAGTCTGCCAAAGGCATTTTGGGGAGAAGCCGTGTCAACAGCAGCCTACTTGATAAACAGAAGTCCTTCCTCAGCTGTGCAGTACAAAACCCTAGAGGAGTTATGGTCTGGTCATGCAACTGATTACAGTTATTTGAAGGTATTTGGATGTGCAGCTTATGCCCATGTCAAGCAAGATAAGCTTCAGCCTCGAGCATTGAGATGCGTATTTGTTGGGTATCCTTCAGGTGTGAAAGGATACAAGATATGATGCCTTGAAGTTGGGATGCAGAAGTGTAATATCAGCAGAGATGTTACTTTTGATGAGAGCAGGATACCTTTATTAGAAGAGGCTAGTACGAGTATTGGTGCAGCTGATAACCGACCAGACGAGACACAAGTTGAGGTGGAGCATGTTGACACTAGAGGACCTGTTGGAGATGATATTGATCTAGATGAGGAGAGCGATCCTCAATGTGAGAATGATCTTCAACAATATCAACTGACACGGAACAGAACCAGAAGAGAAGTCCACCCACCTCAGAGGTATGGACAAACTGACATTGTTTCATTTGCATTGTGTGCAGCTCTTGAGGTGGAGTCTCTGGAGCCAAAGTCTTATTCAGAAGCCATCAGCTGCCACGACAAGAAGAAGTGGATAGTTGCTATGGAGGAGGAGTTGTTTTCTCTCAACAAGAATCAGACATGGGAGATTGTTGAGAGGCCCAAGAACAAGAAGTTGGTTGGGTGTAAGTAGATCTACAAAAAGAAGGTGGAGACTCAGAGGGGTGGCAAGCTTAGATACAAGGCGAGACTTGTAGTTAAGGGATTTACACAGAAAGAAGGTATTGATTTCAATGAAATCTTCTCACCCGTTGTGAAGCATTGTAACATCAGAATCTTGTTAGCTATGGTTACTCAATATGAATTGGAGCTACATCAGATGGATGTGACCACAACTTTCTTACATGGATCTCTAGATAAGAGGATCTATATGAAGTTACCAGAAGGGTTGGACAGAGAAGAAGGGGAAGAAAAGTTGTGTCTGCTGAAGAAGTCCCTCTATGGATTGAAGCAAAGCCCTAGACAATGGTACTTGAGATTTGATGAGTACATTTGCTCAGCTGGTTTTACAAGGAGCTTGTATGACAATTGTGTCTATTTCAGACGGGTTGGGTCTGTTGTTACCTATCTTCTGTTGTATGTTGATGACATGTTAATAGTCAGGGAGTCTATTAACAGTGTTGATCAAGTTAAGGAGATCCTCAAACGGGAGTTTGAGATGAAATATCTTGGTGAAGCCAAAGTGATTCTTGGGATGGAGATCAGCAGAGTTGATGGAGCAATTCAGCTGAGTCAGCCAACTTATCTTCAGAAGATGTTAGAGAGATTCAGAATGCATCAAACAAAGACTGTCTATACTCCTATTGATCAACATCGTCGATTGTCCAATCAGATGAGTCCTAGGAACAGCCAAGAGAGAGCTCAGATGAGTAAGATACCTTATGCCAGTGTTGTAGGGAGTTTAATGTATGCTATGGTGTGATGTAGACCACACTTGACTTATGCTATGAGTGTGATCAGCAGATATATGAGTGACCCAGGCTTAAGTCATTGGGAGACTGTTAAGTGGGTTATGAGATATGTTCTGGGATCAACACAGAAGAGTCTGAAGTTTCAGAAGATGCCAGGAAAGGGGGATGCACTTGTGGCATACGTGGATGCAGATTACGCAGTCAATGTTGACACTCGAAAGTCCTTAACATGATATGTGTTCACTCTGTTTGGTACGGCTGTGTCGTGGAGGTCTATACATCAATATGTAGTTGCATTATCTACTACTAAGCAGAGTATATGGCCTTGACTGAAGCAGTTAAGGAAAGCATTAGGCTGAAGGGAATTCTGAAGGAATTTGGTTTATCTCTGAGTTGTGTGACTGTCTTCTGTGATAATCAAAGCGCAATTCATCTTGCAAAGCATCAGGGGTATCATGAGAGAACCAAGCACATTGATGTGAAGTTGTACTTTGTAAGATACATTGTGGAGAAGGGTACAGTCCAGGTGGTTAAGGTAGCTACTAAGGAGAACCTTGTTGATGCATTCACTAAGGCATTACCAAAAGAGAAGTTTGGTTTATGTCTTAGGTTGGTTGGTTTGCATTAGTGTCCTCTGAGGAGAAGGTTGTTGTTCTTTTGGCAGAAGAGCAGTGGTGGAGTCTGTCCTTTGAGAATGATAGATCGGAGTTGTTTAGTTCAAGGTGGAGATTTTGAGCTAAAGGTGGAGAATTGTGATGTTTATCTCATAATCTCGAGATTCAGATGAGTTATACTCATCTGATGGTGAAATCAAAAGAGTTGTCTAGTCTGCTGAAGTACTCAGCTGTTGGGAGAATCAGATGGTGTACTTAGTTGATAGAAGTCTTCTGGTGGTCTCAACTATTGGGCGTATCAGCTGGAGGAGTCAGGCAAGCTAACTTAGACCTGATCAGATGAGTTGAGGATTCAATCAGATGAGAAGGTGTTGCTTAGAATCAGCTGAGATGAGAAGATTAGAAAAGGTCAGATCAGATCAGTAGAGTTCTGTTTGCAGAGTTAGTCTTTTGGCTAAGTATTGGGATATCAAAAGAGTAATCAGAAGAGGGAGGTCTTCTAATATGTCTTCTGATTGTGTCATCTGTTTACGAGAACAAGTGAAGGGCAAGGAGGTCAATTCAGGTTGGGTCACGCTGAAAGTGTGAGTTTGTTAGGAGGTTGTAACAGAATCCAGACTGGCAATGATCACGCATTCAGTGCACGCTACAATCACCCTTGTCATCTATAGACTATAAATACCCCATTACTTGTAATTGTAGAAGTTTGACGCTTACGAGCATTCGTTCTTGAGTTGAGAGTCCACGAGTGAAATGAGGAGAAATCCCTTTTCGAGTGTTGCGTGTTTGTAAACATCTCTTTTATCAATCAAGATTGAAGTCATGTGTCCAGTGGATGTAGATCAAGTTGATCGAACCACTTAAATCTTGCGTGCTCTGTTTTCTGTTCTCGTTTTTATATTTGTGAATTGCTATTCTTTATTGGATTGTATTTGTGGTTCGATTATTCTGCTTGTTATTGGAGACGTCTAATCAGAGGGAATTATCTTGACATTACTCATTTTTATTTTTACTACTTGCACGGTGCTAAAATTAAAAAAAAGTGAAAAAAATATAATTGAACCCGAGACTTTATGATAATTTAATTATATGACTACCATTGGGCCACGGCCCAAATTTTGTTACATTGTTGTTCTTACTAATACATAATACATAATACATAAATGATTCCTGGACTCGAGTGCACCACATGCACTCGAGTTTACAGGAGACCTACCTGTATTAGACTTATATACACTCAGGTGTACGGTGTACACCTGTGTTGACCAATTAAACCAATTAATTTTTTTTATTATTATAAAAATAAATACACGACCTATTTTTTAGCTTCTTTTTATTTTGTTTTTTTTTTCTTCTTTTTATTTCATTTTTTTTAACATCATTTTTTGCTTTTTTTTTCGATTCTTTTTATTTAATTTATTTTTTTACTGCTTTTTTTTTTTCATAAAAATATACCCATTCTCCATTTAAATTAAATTTAAAAATGTAAGTCGATATAACAAAAAAGTGTAACACCATATTTATTAGGGGGTGTATTCAATTGAGATTCTGTTGGAATTTTTTGGACTTTTAAAATTTGGGGGTATTCAATCCAGATTTTTAAAAGTCTTTCAAAATTTTGAGGTATTCAATACGGATTTTAAAAAGTCTTTAGAAATCTTTAGGTATTCAACAATTTATGGATTTTAATACTCTATGGATTTCGTTGGATTCTCCTTCAAAAATATAAATAAATTTCACTATTCAAAATCTCTTCTAAAAATAAGAGATTTCAACGGATTTTCTTAGAATAGAAAACAGACATTCTTGTTCTTCGATAAGCATCACACAGATTCTTCACCACCATTATTATCGTGAAAAAGATTACATCTCTGTATTTTAAAATTATGTTCTCTCTTTAAAAATTATAATATATCGGCACATTAGGTTAGCAATAATATATTCTCGATCGCCACCTAATTTATAATTTATGGAGTAATTTATAGCATTAATGTCAACTGATCTCAAGAACATTTATTCACAATGTTCTTAGATCTTAAAGTTAGCACGTGGTGAGAATTTTTGGTATTTTCAAATCTCCATTCTCATTTCAAACACAAGCAAAGAGTTAGTATTGGCTTGTGCTGGATTACATGACTTTTTCCGGAAAGAATGTCGCTCTGATGAATTTCCAGTCGAATATGAAGAAGATCAAGATTCATTGTTAATGCATGGAGAACTAGTATAGGACGTGGAAATGAAGATGAGAATAATAATGATGAATAATATATATTTTTTTTGAATTAATATATTTTTGGTATTTTTTCTAAATAATTTATATAATTTTTTTTTAGAAAATATTCCCTAATAGAGTCATTTCTATAGAGTTTTAAGCAAGTAAAACCTACAACTTTTAAAATTATCTAATAGGGTCAAATTAATGTCAAAAAACCTTAAATGCCCTTAATATTCATATAACTCCTTAATTAATATATTTTACCCATTAATTCGAATTTTAAATTCAAATCTTAATTGCAGCAATCAATTCCCCAATTATAGCGCATATTCAAAACAAATCTTGACCTTCTTAAAATGGAATCCTGACATTTCATTCCAGAAAATGCGATTACGATTTAATTCATCTCCATCATCGGTTTCTGGGCTGAGGCCGGTGTTCTCAGCGTACTCATACACAAGGTAGGTGGTGCCTTGGCGGAGGCAAAAGCCAGAAAGCCTGATTATGTGAGAATGATTGATCTTTCGAAGCGCATTCACTTCCCCACAAACATCCTCTTTCATTATCTTCACCACAACATCGTTTCCCTTGAATGAGCCTAGAAAGAGAAACCAAGGTGAAGATCAAGTGTTTCCCCATATCGAAACTGGAAAGAGGGATACCATGCCTGATGGAGAATGCGTGGACTTGCTTCAGTTTGGGAATAGAGGAGGCGCAGGAGTGCAAGAGAGCAATGTATTCTGAAAATTTGTGAAACTCGCCTTTCATTCTTAGTTCCTCTTCTTCTCAACTCGCAAAATCATCCATTCATCATCTCTGAAGATCGAAATAAAGCTCAACTTCTCTTGGTAACAAACAAATTTAATTACAGAGAAGAATCATGTATCATCCGACGAGAGGTGGAGTCTGCGGCGGTCGCGATCGTAAGCGTTCTATCATTTTCCTGTTTATTCGCTAATTTCTAGGGTTACTAACAAACATGGTAACATCTGATTAGTAAAACCCTAGAATTGCATTTTTTGTTAGTGATATCCTTGTTTTTAGTCGTGAATTATGTAATTTCTCGAGAAATTGTGATTTTTTACTACTGTAAATTTTGTTAGTACTCGGGAATTAGGCGAAAAAAGGAGAAGTTTCATGGATACAGCAGCTTGACATGGAGGTGAACATTAGATATACACATTACCGTATGCATGTATACATGCATATCGTATAGTGCATTTCACATATGCACATATGTAAAATGCATGTACCCCGTTTCCGTGCATATTAATATGCATATCCACGTATGAACCTTTTTCTAAGCTTATAAACTCATAATTTTATTACCCATTTCTACATACCAAAATTTATTTCACTGTTCATATTAAACTTCATAATCTATTTTCATATATGTATGCATATTTCAAACAATGGGTTTTCTTTCCTTTTCTCACAGTGTTGATTTTCTTGAATGAACTTTTTGCCGGAAACAATGGGTTTTCTTTCCTTGAAATCTCTCCGACGATGTCTGCAGAATATTTGGTAAAGAAATCCTTCCAGCTAATTAATTAGAGGTTTCTTCAATTTCCTTCCAGCTAATTAATTAGAGGTTTCTTCAATTTAGGAACAAATTGGAAGGTGATAGAACAGCGCGTATAACGAGGAACTGCATTAATTCAAAAGATTTGATGTAAATCTAATTAATATTTATTAATTTCAAATTATTTAAATTGGTAAAGGGCAACTATATCTTATTAGGTATCATTTTGACTCTAATAGATTTAAATTAATAACCTATTCCCAATTAGATAAAACTCTTAGTGAAATGACCTTAACAATAATTTACCCTTTTTTTATATACAAGTGTGTTGGATATACGTTTGCATCAATAGTTTTAGGGGCGTAGTTTATGGAAATCCATGTAAATCAATAAAAAAATGTGTATTTCAGAATTCTGTCAAATCTATGAAAATCCATTTAAATCAATAAAAAAGTCAGTCAAACTCTGCATAGAGTCTATGGATTTTCTAAAGGGTACCGCTACTAACACCCCAAAACATGTTATACACACCCCATCATTTTAAAAATAAAAATAGATAATTGTAAAATGACTAAGTAACCCTTATACAGATTAAAAATAATTTTTTTAAAAAAAATTGAAAAAAACTTAAAAAATGTAATTAAAATCTGAAAAGTATTTTAAAAGATTAATAAAATCTAAAAAAAATAATTTAAATAAATCAAATATTTTTAAAAAATAATCTGAAAAAATTAAATATTTTTTTAAAAGAAAAAAATAAATTATTAAATAAAAAATTTAAAAATCAATTAAAAATAAATAAATTCGTAAATTTTTTAATAAATCGTAAAAAATAATTAATTAAAAAATCAATTAAAATTAAGAATTCGAATAATGATAAATAAAATCAAAAAAAAAAAAAATCACCTAAATCTTAGGAATTAATTATAAATATTAAAAATATAATTGATTTAATTATTTTTTAAAATTTAGTTGAAAATTTTAAATTTTATTTAGCTTTATTTTATTTTTAAAGATTTTATTTTTTAATTTAATATTGAATTGATTTTTCTTTAATTTAAAAAAAAAAATCGTTAATTCTTAAAAAAAAATTATTTGATTTATTTTTCAGATTTTATTTAGATTTAATTATTATTTTTTTCATTTATTTTTTATATTCTTAATTTTTTTAAATGATTTTTAAAATTTAGCTGATTTTTTAAATATTTTCAACGTTTACGCGTAATTTTATTGTATTATTAATTTTTTTCTGTTAATTAAATTTTAAATTTTATATGTTTTTAAAGATTTAGTTAATTTTTATTAGTTATGAGGGTTGAAGGGTAAATAGGAAATAATTGTGGTGTGTATAGTAATAAAAGTTTAGTTTTAAATTTTAATGGAGTGTGTTTAACATTTGGGGTGTGAATAACATTTTATGGGGTGTTATTAGCCCCACCCTTTTCTAAATCCACTAACTTTTTAAAGTAAAAAAAATCCAACATAATCTCAATTGAATACACCCCCTAAAAGTATGAGTCAGTATAAATAAAAAGTGAAACACGATATATTTGAAACGTGCAAGTCAGTATTACTGAAAAGAGCATCACAATATTAATGAAAAGTGTAAGTCAATATAACTGAAAAGTGTAAGAGTATATATCTGAAAAATGCAACACAATTTTTTACTGAAAAGTGTAAGTTATTATAACTGAAGAGTGCAACACAATTTTTTACTAAAAAATGCAAAACAATATTATTAAAAAGTGCAAGTCGATATCACAATTTTTAATGAAAAGTGTAAGTTATTAAACTGAAAAGTGCAACACAATATTATTAAAAAATGTAAGTCATTATAAATAAAAATATTATTATACAGTTTAACAATTGAAAAGTGCAATACCATTTTACCAAAAAGTGTAAGTTATGCAACTAAAAAGTGAAAAAAACTAACCTTTTCAACTCAAGTGCATATAGTACTCAAAGTACACACAATACTAACCTTTTTTTCTTCCTCGTTAACTTATTCAGCAATCATAAAAGTGAAAAATTAGAGTTTCAGTAGTCAAATTTACAAAAGACCTCATCAATTTTGTACTACAAAAATTGTATGTTAAATCATTTTTTTAAACTAAATTGTGGTAAATTTCTGGAACATGTCTCAAATCATATCTTCCATTAATTTATTGTAAAAATTTGAAACAAGTCATTGAGACCTTCATTGATTCGTCTGGTATCTAACTATAGCATTCATTTATAAGTTAGTTTACTAGACCGAAAATTTATAGTTTGAACGTATAAATCCAATGTCACATTCAGTAAAGATTTATGATACATGTATAGGATGTACTCAATGTGTCCGGACGTGCCCCACAGATGTATTAGAAATAATACCTTGGGATGGATATAAAGCTAAGCAAATTGCCTCTGCTCCAAGGACCGAGGACTGCGTTGGTTGTAAGAGATGTGAATCTGCCTATACAACGGATTTTTTGAGCGTTCGGACCCAATATTATAAATCAAGTTTATATTTTTAAAAGGAGTAGTAATAAGTAGATTAACGAGAGTTTAACCCATAAATTTTTTAATAATATGTGTGCCTTTTTTTTTCTGGCCTTTTTTATGCTTATTTGTAGATGTTGAAATTTTTGATACAATTTTCATTGTTCAAGCATTTATGGGGGCATGTCAAATATTTCGAGATCAAGTATGTTGTTAAATTTTTTAAGTCTGGATATATTTTGTAAACTCTAATTTAGTAGAAAATGTATAAGATAATGTCTCAAGATTTGACAATATATTTATTTATTTGTTCTTTAAGTCGATCATATCTTATATAAAAAAAGGTTTAAAAATAGAGTTATAGTGGTAATAACTAATAAGTCACAAACCAGTTCCATACTACTCCCTCCATCCCTTTATTAGCTAAACATTTACTGTTTGCACGGTTTTTAATGTAAAAATTGTTTAGTATTATAGGTGATAAAGTTGACTTTTACGAGGGATATTATGGATAATTCAACTTTATTGGAGAGAGAATCTTTAATTAGTGTGTAAAAAGTAATGACATATGGTGTAAATAAGAGATGAATGACTGAGTTTTTTAAAAGTGTAAAAAATTACTTTTTTCAAATAAAGAAATGTCCAATTAATAATGGAACGGATGTTTTTGGCAAATGTTTAATTAATAATGGGACGGAGGAAGTATTAAATTGTGGGTTAAATTCTTCTACCAACATTATGGTAAAAAATCGAAATACCTTTTTACTTATGTTAGATTTTTTTTTGTTCACACACCCTCTTATCATACAAGAATACCCCTGCAATTTTATAAAGTTTGTCGGATTTGATTTTAAATTTTATTTCAAAAAATTTATCGTTTTTATTTTTATTTTTATCAATGACCTATCTAAACTTCTCCTATAGCGGTAGAGCTAGTAATGGAAGTTTACCAAGCAGCTTTGGCCCAACACCCTTCAGTTGAATCCTATCCTATTGCGTATCCCCAGTTTCCGATAAGTGAGTTTACCCGCAGTGTACGATCGCTAATCATGAATCTGAAGAATAAGGCCTTGGAAGGGCTATAAACCTCCGTGGAAGCCTTCGCCACATTTCGTAGCCACGTGAAATGAAAGGAGAAGTCAAGTAGAAGAATACAAAGATACCAAACACAGGAATGCAGAACCACTAGCAAAGATACCAAACACAGGAATTGCTATAGAAAAGGCATCCGTCTTTTTCCCCGAAAGGGGCTGCTCAGCAACGGTACTTGAATTTGATGTCGATAGATTAGAAATGTGATCTTTATTGTCTAATAGAACAAACACTAATACCTTAATTGAATCGGTCAAGATCTAATTTGTTTATCAAAGTGCTTCTCTGATTGCTCAAGACATCTCTTTTCAACTGAGGACAAAAAAATAAGATCATTACGTTTCATTTTTAGTCAAATAGTGTTGAATATTCCATTAGTAATAAAAAAGAGGGTTACGGACTTACGGGGATCCGTATATGTTGTTCAGGTCGATTAAAATGTGCAAAAATAGCTAGAACTGAATGCGGAAAGTATGGAAAAATATCTCGTAATCTATTTAACCAGAAAATCGATTATGCTCCTGCGAAAGTATCTACTCGTTACGGAATCTAAGGTGTCAAAGGGCGGGCAGAAATGGAGACGAACGCAGACCAGCCATACGCAGCGGAAACGACCATAGCCGACGCCTCAGGGGAGACAAAAAGATAAATCGATGACGCATTGCATTCAAGATCTTGGTGCTTTTTCGAACGTTTTCACGTCGCGTTTTTCCGAGGATTTCTTTATCGCTCATTCACAAAGGACCATTTCTTGAACCATCATTTATCGAAACTACGTATAATATTATATTGACTTTTCAAAATAGGTCAATTTTAGTGTTCGAAACCCCCAAAATTTAGTATCTACATTTTTTTGTAAAATATATTAATGCCCTTTTTTTAAAAGGTTTAGAAAAGAAAGGTTGAAAAAAATTGAAATTGAGAAGTAAAAAATAATTAATAAATAGTTAAATGTGTCAAAAAAGATGTTACTTAATTCTATACAAAATGCAATTGAAAAGTATAAATAAATCCCTAATTAAGTTTGAGGGGGCATTTTTAGGCGAATCACGTGGCAGAAATGATACGTCTCTTGTTTTTTAGGAAAAGGTTGGATCATCTTCACAGCTTGCACTAATTCATTATTATTAATAATATTTTTTTCCTTTTTTGGTTTATTTTTTTTCCATGTGCAGTGTAATTTTAGTAGGGATATAATCAAGTAGACTCGACATATTTAACATATATGCTCAAACTTGTTTGTAAATAATTTAAACAATATATTTTCATTTTTTTTTTTTTGAATCAAAGTGGATAGTATACTTAAAGTCTCCCAAAATTTTGTCATATTTCAAAATCATATAATCAATTTAATAACCTGGATAATATTTAATACACATAGATATATGAATTGTAAAATATGTTAATCAACTCTATGTGATTACACCAAATTAATCCTATGTGAGCCTATCTTTACATATTAGATTAAGAAACGAACATGAACATATGTACTAGAAAAAGAAAATAAAATAAAATTAAAGAACAAATTTTTATTCTAGTGTCCTATCAAATAATAAGATAAGATTCATAAAAAATAACAATAAAGATTGAACTTTATGCCCCTGCCACATGCGACCCAATCAACATATATTCAAAGTTTTTTTATTTTTTATTTTTGGAAATGATATTCACAATACTTTCTACCTTGCATAATATGAAACCAAATCCTCAATTAATGCTAAATTGATCTCATTGATACTTTCTAACTATTTTTCACTGACTTCAAAAAAAAAAACTATTTTTCACTCAATTTATTCCCTCTAAATCTCTTTTAGCATTTTTAATTAAGGAAAACTTTTATTTCCCAGCTTCTAATACTTTTAATTTTCCAATTATTTACATATCGCCATGACTTTTTAATTATATTTGTATAATAGTCATAACATTCAGAAAATCTACTAAGGAGTGATATAAGAAAATGTAACTATTTGTGAGTTATTTCAAGATTAATTCGACAATGGTTCCATTGTTAGTGTTCATTTAAAAAAAAAAATTGTTAAATTAATAAAACTCTAAACTGAAAATATTTAAATTAATATCATGACTGTTAGTTAGCTCACGAGTTAATTAGAGAAAATAAATAAAATTCAAATCTGTCATTTGAATTTTCATTTCTCAAGTTTCATTTATAATAAATATATAAAAAATTATATGAAACGATTTTTGCTTCCTATGCTTCAAAGACGCATCTTATCTTTTCGAGAAGCTAGCAAGTAAAGTGAAAAGAATTATCAGATTTAAGTTGTGATTTTTTTCTATTTATCTTTAACAAAAAATAACTCTAAACCCCTCTTTTATTTTCTAATCTCTAAAAATATTACTCCCTCCGTCCCAACTTAACTTTCATACTTAATGTTCACCCCTTTTTAAAAAATATTATAATAAATAGAATTTTGAGATATAATTTTATAAAAAAATAAATAAGTGAGTTGACTTGTGTGTATGTATGTACTATAAAAATAATAAAATTAAATATAGTATTTTAGATATTGTATGGGTAGAGTTTCTAAATGACCGAAAAAGTAGGTATGAAAGTTAACCTGGAACGGAGGGAGTATATGATAGCACAATACAAATTCAATACAAAAAATGGGTTAGCGTTTGACATTATCGTGTTCGTGACTTGTTAAGCACTATAAAATTAATAGGTAACTCAATAGTCTGTTAACAACTTGTTAACATATTATTTTCTTGATACAACACGATAATGACACATATCTAATAATAATCGTTATTGCGAAAAATAGGGTGTTGTGTCGTGTCAACACGAAAATTATCGTGTTCGTGTTTGGACTGACAGCCCTAGACATGCATCCATCAATATAAGTCTGAATTAAGCAATAACATATTCGATTAGTTTGAGTTCGTTAAATTTTTTACTTTACGGAGATGGATTATAAAATAGTATAGTCATTATACTTTGATTAGTCACACTCTCAGCTTATAATATAATAAAGGTTATTTTCACACTAAAAAATAAAATCCACCTGTCAATAATGTCATAAACTTTACATGGCAAAGCATGGCATAAAAAATGATACAGTAAGAATTAATAGAACATTAGTAACACTGAGTAATCAGTTAATTAATTAATCACGGAAATTATTCACCCCCAAAAACAATCCAAAAAACGCAGAATTCAATGAATTTCTATTGCTAATTTGTTGGAGGATTTGTGATACCTAGAATAAAAAAAACAGTACTAAAAAAGTGAATCAAGAACACAATAATAACCACCTCCTAATCCATTGGCAATGGCAGAACCTGTGCTGCTTGGTTACTCAATTTAACAACTTTTCTGGACTCAGATTCTTCTTGATTCCTTTTCTCTTCCATTAACGTCTTTCTGATCAATTTATCTTCCGCATCTTTCAAGAACTTAAACATGGGAGGGGGTGAAGATCTCAATCTGTTGACTTCCTCCTCTGTTATTGACTCAAACAGAGGATTAAATCCATGGCAGGTTGGAGATTTCACAATCGGTGAAGATAAAGTTCTTAGCCCTTTTCTTGATCTCCCATCTTCACTCTCCAAATCCTCTCTGCTTTCTTCTGTAATCGAGAACAGAAACCTTGGGGGCCCACACAAATTGTGCATTCTCATCAGCTCTAAATCCACCCCTTCTCCCACCCCTAAATTCTTGTTCGACCCCACTTCCAAATCTTCTTCTTCTTCTTGACCCCCATTGTTGAAACAAGTGTGTCTTTTCCACCAGAAAAAGGGCTTTTTAGGAGAATTTATTACTACACTTTTCTTCTTCCACCATAGCAGATAGTAAAGCTGTGCAACAATTCCCATCAACACACAACCGAAAATGAAACTCAAACCAATGCCTAAACTGCTAAATGACCCCATCTCATTTGTGAATCGAATCACACCAAAAAAACTCAAGATTTCGGAAGCCCAGATTCGCAATTTCGCAACAGGTACAGAGATTACCTCTTTTCTGCTAAATTGCTGGCTGTTGGGGTTGGAAAAGCACACACAAAACAGCCCCTTTTTCACAGATAAAAGTAAAAACGACTCGGTTGCGTCAAAGGGTTTTTTTCCTAAACGATTTATTTAAGGTGAGATTTATTCTGGCGGTGGAGGAGAATTGGAATTGGAAATGG
The DNA here is from genome assembly GCA_963675135.1 of Galeopsis tetrahit. Taxonomy (NCBI): domain Eukaryota; kingdom Viridiplantae; phylum Streptophyta; class Magnoliopsida; order Lamiales; family Lamiaceae; genus Galeopsis; species Galeopsis tetrahit. Next base: position 61,554,740 of record OY776132.1, read on the forward strand.
AAATGGAACGCGACATTGTTAACAGTTTTGTTAGTCCTGTGGGTGCGCAAGAACAGATAATAAAGGTGGGTGGGGTATCTTTTTAAAAAAGGGGAAAATTTGATAAGTAAAAGCGAATGTGATTCCTAATTTAAAAAAGACATATTTATGGGAATGAGCAATATAGGCAAATATGAGGGCGATTTGCATATGTGTGTGTAAATGGTTGGCTATCACATCTTCACCGGATATTTCACATGGCCTGCCAAAAATATGAATCAATTTAAAACAAGCCTTATTAAATTAATAAAATATATAATGAGGGTTTTTTTTAATCAAGAGGTGAGTTGGGAAGTGTATATTAAGTGGGGATGGAGTACAAATATTTTAATATGACAAAGTTTTGTATGCATCAAGTGTACCATGCAACTTAACTATATTTTAACTGGTATCAGTTGTTTAGTGAAATATTAAATTAATAAATATAAAAAATGAGTTTTTTTTTTTTTTTTTTTTGCAGAGTATTATGTGCATTTTGTGCACTGGACACTATTAATACTATTGTCGGTAAGAACTAATATTATTGTTTGTAAAAATTAATATTATTTCTATTGGTATAGGGTGTACTAAGTGCACATGTGAATAAACTGTATGTAAGGTTGTAAGGTGGTGTTTGGTTAGGAATGGATGAACACGGTGGATGGGATGCGAGATGAAAAAAGTGGATGAAAGAAATCTAGTGAATAGTAAAACTTGTTTGTTTAGGAATAGTGAAGAGGGAGAGAGAGAGGGAGAGAGAGTATTTTCGAGGTAAAAGTAGGAAAAATAATGAGAAAAGTAGAAGAGAGAGTATGTACGAGACAAAAGTTGAAAAAATAATGACAAAAGTAGGAGATAGAGTATGTACGAGATAAAAGTAGGAAATCGAATGAGAAAAGTAGTAGAGAGAGTGAATGTACAAAATAAAAGTAATGAGTGTGCGACCATGAAAAAGTAGTGATAATGTAATTACTATATGTGTAGGCGTATTGGAGGTGTGGATGGAGAATTGAATGTGTCCTCATCCAAAATCAGATGGGAAAGGGGATTAGATCACCCACATTCGGATGAGGTCGTCCCTAACCAAGCATAGACTAAGTGAATAGAGTGATAGACGAACAAGCTCGATTAGCCCATTAGAAAAGTGGAGTTTATTAATTTTAAAATGTTTGAAGAGTTAAGTTTATAATGAAGATAGTGATTTATTAACCTATTATAAAATGATGCATTTAATTTAGCACCGACTTTTTGATCAAATGATGCATTTAAAAATGGGACGGATGAGGTATTATTTATTAAGGGGCGCTTATATGAAATATTTCATATGAAATATTAGTATATTTAAGGATGAGCCAAAAATTTGCGGATCTTTTGTGGGTTTGACCGGGTCAAACTGATCTTTTAAAAAAAATCGCACAGAAGGCTAACAGAAAAACGGATTCCAGATCTGTGTTATTATGAAGGTAATTATATGTTACTGTAAGGGCAAATATGTGTTACTGTAAGTACAAATAACACATAACTTGACTTTTTCACATGAAATATTATTACAATTGATTTAAGGAAGGATAAAAAAAACTTGCAGATTTATTGCAAGTCATACCAATAACCAAGGTATGAAATATAAAAGAAAAGAAAACATAAAACCATAAGCTCACAAGTCGAGCTAGAGGCCGGAGTGTCGTTAAAATCTTGCCCGGAAAAACCCTCCTTAGGGATAAAACCCGAGGTCAATGGAAAAGGTACACTACTCTAAATAACAATGTGTAAAGTAGAATAGTGAAAGTAAGAGAAATACAAGTGTTTTGTGAAACACCCTCAATCCGTGTCATCCACCATATCCGACCAAATCAAACAGATCTTTAAAAAAAATCACGCAAAAGACAAATAGAAAAATGGATTCCAGGTCTTTAAGAAGTTTGAAAAATGTTTAATTGTTGAAAAATAATATTTTATGCAAGAATTTCGATTTAAATCGAATCAATCGAACTTTTAATCGGTTCGATTCTAACAAAATTTGGTTCAGTTTCAATTTCAATTTTTAAAATTTCGGTTATTTTGGTTCGGTTGAAAAGAGCAAAAAATTGAACCGACCGAATGCCCACCCCTAGCTGCAGTCCCAAATGGTGCAGTTGGATTAAGGAATGCATACAAACGACTTATCTTTCTTTTCTTATTAATGATAACCCCACTAAGGAGTTTATTATGGAGAGAGGTTTTAGATAGGGCGACCCACTTTTTCCCTTCTTGTTTACAGTAGTTAGGGAGTGTCTCAACCTGATGATAGGAAAATATGTGGATATGGGTCACTTCAAACCAGCCCGAGTGGAGAGAAACAACGTCAAAGTGTTTCATCTCTAATTTGTTGATGATACCTTGTTCTTCGGCGAGGCTAATAACTGCAATATTATGACTCTAAAGAGCATCCTTAGAATGTTTGAAATCTGGTTTGGGCTCAAGATCAACTTCTTCAAAAGTACTCTTTCGGGTATCAACGTAGCGGAGTCAGATTTAAATAAATGGTCTCTTACCCTTAATTGCAAAATAGTTAAGTTCCCCTTGAAGTACCTCGGTCTGAATATAGGTGTTAATTCCCGAAAATCTTTATTCTAGAAGGAAGTAATCAACAAAGTGGAGAGTTGTGTTAAAAAATAGGATATCAAGTCTCTATCGTTCAGAAGTTCGGAGGTTTAATGGTTCTTATTAACGTTGTCCTATCAAATCTGCCTACTTATTCTTTGTCACTCAACTGTTCCCCTGCCAGCATCACCAATTTTATCCACTCCACCAAAAGAAATTTCTTCGGAGTGGCGGCGATTTAAAAGAAAGAAGGATTTCTTGGATATTTTTCTTTCTCAATCAAAGACGACCATTGACACTGGAACTTGATAAAGACGGAAATTATTCGGTGATCGAGATCAACATACAAATTTCTCTTGAGGCTCATACCCTTGTGTTAACACTCATTCAAAAGTCAATTAAATTTATGTTTAATTGACAATTAGTATAGTATTAAGATTGTCATTTTGTTAGTAAAGTTAAATACAGTTTATTACTCCCTCCGTCTCACAAAAATAGCTTCATATTCCTTTTTTTCGATGTCCCAAATTATAGCTACATTTCCTCTTTTACTTTATTATTAAATGCTTTATTTTCAATTTTACCCCTAATTAATAAGAGTAATTAAAGCTTGGCAGATTTTGGAGTATGAGATTTCAAGGGTAAAATTGACACATTAGCTAAATTTGACTACATTTATTGATTTTTCTTAATCTGTGTGTAAAGTCAAATGTAGCTATTTTTGTGGGATGGAGGGAGTAGTTAATAAATTAGTTATTAGTTTGTTTAATTCAGGCCTGTTTAATTAACAATAAATTAGCGCTAAATAGGAAACAACCCATTCCTTTATTGCTTCTTTTATTTTAGCTTTGTAGTTTATTTGATCTTTTTATTTAGTAGGTTGAGTGTTGTGTTGGTGATCAAAGATGAAAGACGTGCATGGTGAAGCTCAAGGTTGTGTTGATGCTTTCGTGCTACAAGGTCCTAGGGGCAAATTGGTTGCGGTAGCTTGCTTCTTTAGGGAGCTTCGTTGGTGGAAAAATTATAAGGTATTTTTATAGGAAAAAGAGCACATTTGGAGTGAAACACGCCTCGATTATTTTGTGACGTCAATTGAAGAAATGAAATGAGAATTGAGTCGAGCAAAAATGGAAGTTAAAGATTATTTGGGCCAACAATTTAATTGATGGCCCATTTAATTTAGTAGTACGAGAATTGCAATGGACCAAGTGGACCCATTTGATAATTGTTGTAAGGAATGAATTAAAAAGCAAGCAGCCCATGTAGCTTGATGGAATTGGCCCCCAATTATGGCAGCTGTCAAAGAGGAAGCAAGCTGCTGAAATTAAAACAATTAATTTAGGAAGGTTACCATATACAGTATATATTACTTGGAGGCCACACCACGCAGGCGACTATATATACCAAAGGAAGTGAATTGGAAAGGAAGTGGGGAGCAGTAGGGAAGACGGAGAAAACAGAGCAACTCATCGGGGGAAACCCTACCCCTCCACACTCCACTCAATGAATTAGTTTAGCTTGTTATTTTATTTCTTAGATAGATTTAATAGTTTATTTTATTTGATTAAGGAATTGAAGGATTAGAAGACTTAAAGGTGATATTTTTCTTTTATTTAAGTTTTGTTTGGTAAATTTCATGTCTATTTCAATTTCTCTTATTGTGTTAGTCATGCGTGTTTTCTCAAACACCATGGTCTAAACTTTTTATGTTTTGGGTGTTTGAAACCATGTGAATATTTAGTGTTGAAATTGTTTATGCTTTGATTATTGTTGATATTTGGATTATTGCTTCTCTATTTGGGTTTTATTGTTGCTTTGTGTTTTAGCTTCTATTAATCCGTATTTTGAGACATGTTTAGCGTAGACGAGAGTTACATGACCATGTTTAAATTTATGGTATGAGTTATTGATATACAAATGTGTTTATTATACTTTAAATTCGTCGAGAGAGAGTTAATCGTATTAGAACCCCCATTAGGAGACATTAATTACTTGAATGATTATTTGGGTAATTGGTGAGGATTAAGAAGAGGTCTTATTACTGGGTTTGGGAACACCTTAAATGTAAGGATATAGTAAGGGAACACCTTAGAAGGGAAACATTTTTCATCCTAGCATTTTGATGCTCTTAGCAAGTCCAAATTGAAGCATAAAAACGGTATAAACAATCCCACTTGATTTCACTAGGTAGAGAACACCTGAAGCATTCTCACACTCGCACTTCTTCGAATTTCATTCGTAGTTGTTATTTTCTTTTAATTGTCATTGTCTTGTTTTCTTGGTTAGTAGTTAATTTACTTATTAGGATTGTGTTTAGTTTAATTTATTGTCTTTAGATTATTGTTTAGTTTTAGTTTTGCATCCAACTCCCAAAACCGTAGCTACATTAGGTATGACAACACACAACTCTAAGGATCCATTGCACTAGCCCACCTTCCGTGGTTCGATACTACTTGGTCGAAATACTTACGTGTATACTACTGCGATCCCTTATGCTTGAGGGGAAGTAGTTAGTCAAAATACATTGTCTAAAAATCATTCAAGTCACCTGCGCCTAAACCCTCCTCCCTCCCCTGCTATTTTTATTTATTTCTGAAACAAAAAGCGGCGGCGGTGCCCACTCGCCCAGCGCCACCGCCGCCGCTGCCTCCTCCTCCCCTCATCGCGCTGCCCAAACTTCTCCGTCCCGACGACTCCTCCCTTCTTCTCCTCGATGGCTCCTCCTCCCTTCTCTTTTTTTTATTTTTTTTCTATTCTCCGTCCCAAACTTCTCGCGTCACGGGTAGAGTTTTCTTGTTTTTTTTGCTTTTTTTCAATTTTCGACCAGAAATTGTGGACCGTAAACGTTACAATTGACAAATTGTTGTCGACCATAACGTTTACGGTTGAAAAATCAGATTTTTTTTAAATTTTATTTCGATTAAATGTGGTCCACCATGGTATTTTTCGTCGACAAATTATACTCGACTATATACTCTAGGGTTGACAAACCAGTGTCGATCGACATTGATTTGTCGAAAAAATATATTTTTTTTTTTTTTAAGTTTTTTAGGTTTTCTTTTTTATCTCTAATTTTGTTTGGACAGAGGCGGTCGCCGGAGGTGGGCGGCGGCTGCAGGAAGTGGAGCGACTGTTGTAGGTCCCCAAAGTTGAGTTAATATCGAGTAAGCTAGTGAAAACGTCTAGAGGGGGGTGAATAGACTTTTCAAAATTCTTTCGATATATCAAAGTACAATGCGGAAATCAGAATATATCAATGAGCCCAATTCAAGTTTATACTCAACTTCTTAATTCGAGAACTCTGTTCTATGTATACTCAACTAGTCTTGTTCAGATATGTATGTAAACAGTTAAGCAATTAAACAAAACAGTAAAGTAAACAACACACAACGATTTTATAGTGGTTCGACAACTTGTCTACGTCCACTCTCACAAACTCAGTTGTGATGTTTCTACTAACTCTTCCAATCGAGTACAGTGTGTTCTTGTAATTTTAAGTCCCAAGAAAAAGACTTAGATATTCTTAAATATACTACCAAGTATATCTTCGATCTTACTAGAGATTTACAAGTATCTAACAACTTGAAAACAGTAAACAAAAACGTAAAACTTATTCAGTAGCAGTCTTCTGGTTTCTTCACTTGTCTAGCGGACTTGCTTTCTGAACTTTACAATAACTCTGAGAGTGTTTTTCTTCTTTGAATCTTCAATATCGCTTTAGTATGCAGTAGTATCAGTAGTCTTCAAACGTTGAATACACCAAGGTATTTATAGACTTCTGAATTCAAGAACTTAGTTAGTTGTAACCAACCTTTCTTGAAAACTAACTCGATAACTTCCATACTTATCCTTCCACGCGTTTAAGTAGTTAATTAGTTATTTCTAACTAACTCTTCAATCCTTATCTTTATACGCGCTTGAATAACTAACTTCATGTTGACTTGTCTTGTCGAGTCTTGAGCGCACCTGTCTTCGTAAGTAGACTTCTTCTCTTCTCTTCTTGTGCGGTCTTCTTCAGTAGTAGACTATTATAATCCTAACAAGACTATTACATTACTTTAAGCTTTATAATTCAGCTTAGTCAACTTAGAAATCTATACAATGATTATTTACATATGAAAAATCATGAGCTTCTATACAATGTTTAATATAGCTCAATAACAACCTAAACATTTAATATAAACAGTACTTATAAATCGTACTTGTCTTTTCTTTTATATAACAACACTTGTCTTATGTGAACTCTACTGGTCTGTACAAGATGACTTCTTCTTAACTAGACTAGATCAGTCAACACTTAGAAAATATTCAAACTACTTTTGGCTTATCAAAACTTCATCTTTATCTTTTAATCATCATTTAGGACTTGTTTCAGGATTCATATCCCAACAATTTCCTCCTTTTTTATGAAGCCAAAACTACTTGAATAATTTCTCAATAGTAGACTAGTTAAGTAGTTATCTTGTCTTAACATCAAATAGTACTTATCTTTTTCATTCATTCAAATAAGATCAGTAGATATTACACATACTTAATCAAAAATCAAATACTACGTAATCAGAGCAAAAAAAATCTAATCTGAGAGAGTACGTCCTTCTGGATTAGGAACACAGAACGCATCTAGGAGTCTCTTGTGTATCACTCTGATATGATCTTCATCTTCTATCTTTTCCTTGTCAAGTAGCTCTTCTTCATATTTCTTGATCTGGTTAAGATCAACTCTTTTACCTGAGCTGGTCATAGGAGTCTTCCATTTCGGAAAGATCGGTACTAGAATGTTATAGTTTATAACAGCAGATATTCTGATGATCAAGTTCCAAAGCATCCTATGCTGCCCTTCCATGAACTTGTCAAAAATAGAATATAACTCATCTGGACTCTCAACATCACCAAATTTCCTGATAATCCAGTGGTCAAGCTCCCATTGCCTCTTCACTTTCATCCAATCTTGACGATGCTCTTTGTCAATGAAGTAATCAATATAAGCATCTTCAATTTGGTCTTCATTCTCCTTCAGCTTCTGCAACCTTCCGATATGCTTACCAAGCCTCTTCTGGTTCGCATAGTTTCTTTCATCATCATTAACATCTTCAACAACCTTCTGCCTTTTTACGATTGCGGTTGCCTCAGCTTCTTTCGGTTCTTCAATAACAATAGACTTTCTCTTTGATACTGACCTCTTCTGAACCTCTGATTCAGGAGTAGCAACACCTTTGCCTTTCTCCTTTCTCTTCAACTCTTCTTCTTTGGCTTGCTCAAGATCTGCTTTCTTTACTAACTTGCCTCTCTTAGGCCTTCTAAGATCTTGCATAGCTTCCGCAGCCTCTTTTGCTTCTGGTTCAGAACTGGTCTTAGCTTTTTCACCTTCAGCAACTTCAACTCTTTCTTCGACTCTACTTGTCTCTTCCCCCTTTTTGGCTTCATCAGTCGCTTTGAGAGTGAAAAGAGAAGTAAAGCGAGTCATCTCTTCGAACATAGCTTGCTTCATCAGGTTAGTTGCTTTCTCAATCTGCTTCTGGTGAGAACCATCTTGACTTAACTTGTCTAGTTTAGTAGCCACCAACTCCAACTTTTGAGTAGACAAGTTCAACTCATTCTTGAAATGTGTTGCAGTCAGACGTAACTTTCTGTTCTCTTCAATCATAGCACTAATAGTCTCTCTTGCTTGTGCTAGCTGATCATAAGCTTCCTTTCGCTGAACATCTGCAATGTCAATCTTCACTCGGTAGACACGTTCCATCTTCCTGGATTCTTTAGCTAGGACACGAGCGAAGTCGACAGAACTTTTCTCCGAATATTCAACTTGATTCTGGAGAAATCCTTCAATCTGGTTGAACATCTCTTGCCTGAAGTCATTGTCCAACTGATTGACCTCATTCATAATCATCTCTTTTGAACTTGTCACAAGGACACTGTTCTGTTCAACAAGAGTCTTCTTGATTTCGGACTTGAGGAAATCGTCAATAGACGACTTGATCACAGCTTTCAGATCATTCTTCAACTCGTCTATCGAAGCAGCTGGAATTGCTTGAGAAGATTGACCAACTTCTATATGAGCAGCTTCTTCCATGACTTCATCTTCTGGAAGAGATAATACTTCCACCAACTTCCCTTCGGGAACAGTAGTCAAGACCTCGTCTTCTACTACTTCAGCCTCTGGAACCACACTTCCAGCAATAGCTTTTAAATTGAGTTGAGGAGTGTAAGGAACGATTGTTAATCTTGCTTCTCTAGCCTTTCTTTCAGCATTAGCCAAATCTTTCTTCACCATGGCTTGCAACTTGTTCACATAGCCACAAATTTCTGCTGGAAAGAACTTGTCAGAATATCGATTAATGAACTTTGAATCTGACCTCGGACTGTCAGCATGTTCCACTTGAAATTTGAACACAATGCCTCTCAACTGGTCTGAGACATTGTCAAGCTCTAATACAGGATCAGTAGACTGAATGTCTTGGATTGGTTCTGTTAGGAAATAAACACATGCACACGATGACGATAAGAAAATAACACACAATTTGTTTACCCAGTTCGTCTTTCGACTACGTCTGGGGGCGATGTCAAACCAGGTATTTCACTATGTGTTTTGGATGCGCAATGATTACAAAGAGAGAACATCTATTTATAATAGAAAACTTGTCATAATTAACCCTAAGCTTATTAGGAAAAGACTTGTTCCCTACTCCAAGCCATTAGGAACAAACTTACCATAATTAATCCTAAGCCTATTAGGAAAAGACTTGCTCCCCACTCCAGGCCCGTTAGGATCAAACTTGTCCTACACTCCAAGCCCGTTAGGATCAATTCAGGCTCCACACTCCAACAATCTCCCACTTGGAGACTGAATTCTCCATGTAACCATATCTTCTTGATTCTTCTCCTGTATCCACCTGGCATCGCCAAACCTTAAACTCCTTTTATTTTAGCACAAGTCCAACAAACTCCACCTTGATAAAATAAAAGAAAATTCCATTGTCTTCACCGACAAACATGATTCTTAAACCAAAGAACCAACATTCTCAACATAGAGAATACCTACTCCACTATAAGAGTAGAACACTTAGAATCGCCCATTCTAAGAATTTCCTTCGACATTGTCTTCACCGACAAACATGATTCTTAAACCAAAGAACCAACATTCTCAACATAGAGAATACCTACTCCACCATATGAGTAGAACACTTAGAATCACCCATTCTAAGAATTTCCTTCGGCATTGTCTTCACCGACAAACATGATTCTTAAACCAAAGAACCAACATTCTCAACATAAAGAATACCTACTCCACAATAAGAGTAGAACACTTAGAATCACCCATTCTAAGAATTTCCTTCGGCGTTGTCTTCACCGACAAACATGATTCTTAAACCAAAGAACCAACATTCTCAACATAGAGAATACCTACTCCACCATAAGAGTAGAACACTTAGAATCACCCATTCTAAGAATTTCCTTCGGCGTTGTCTTCACCGACATGGTTTAAGAACCAACATTCTCAACATAGAGAATACATACTCCACCATAAGAGTAGAACACTTAGAATCACCCATTCTAAGAATTTCTTTCGGCATTGTCTTCACCATATCCGCCTGGCATCGACAATCCTTGTCTTCAAGTTTCAAGGCCAATTGAAGCTATGCATAGCTTCAACTTCTCTAAGGTCGCCACCTTAGTAAATAACAAGTAGTAGTTAAAGGACGAATACCTATTTGGTGCACGTCGCTCTCTAACTGGTCTCTGCAGCAGATTCTCCAGTGGTGGTGGGGTCCTAGGTTCTTCAATAAGAACCTCTTCTTCATTCCGACTCTCCTTACTCCCACTCGAGTTTGAGATGTCTAACTCAACCTCTTGGGTATTGGTCTTGTCAGAATCTGATGCCTCCAATCTGTTCTTGTACATAACCTGTTCATTGAAAACTACATCTGTGCTGCGAATAATATTTCGGTTATTCTCAACCCAAAGTTTATAACCAAACTCATCACCACCATAGTCAATGAACGTACACTTAACAGATTTAGCATCACTGCAAGAGTTGAATGATGCTCCAAAATCGAACACCCACGATTCTACCGGACTATTGACACTCAAGATCAACGCGTCTCCAACATCAACTGTGGTTGCATTTGCTGTCTTCTTCTCGGTCTGTCCCTTCCTGTTTTTCTTGGGTGCTGAACACTGGTCCTGTTGTGACCAAACTCATCATAATTCCAGCACTGGATCGAGTCTTTATCTTTCTTGGATTGACTTTTTCCTCTGGACTCCGATCTGCCACGATTCTGCCTACCCTTCAATCTGCCCCCTTCTTCCGTGTTCAGCATTGACCCTGAAGTGGATCCAGATGCTTTCCTGCGAACCTTCTCGCTAATCATCAGATCACTCACTTCGTCAAGCTTCACTTTATCTTTCGCGGATGAAGCGCTAACTGTGGCAACCCAACTATCTGGCAAAGAAGATAACAAAACTAAAGCAAGTACCTCGCCACTGAAGTCGATCACGACAGAACACAACTGTCCAATGATCCTGTTGAACTCGTTCAGGTGTTGCTGCACGGGTGTGCTCTCCGACATCCTGAGGTTGAGCAACCGTCTGATCAAGTGAACTTTGTTCGCCGTTGTGGGCTTCTGATACATCTTCTCCAAGATCTGCAGCATCTCCCTAGCGGACTTAGCTTTAGTCGTGTGATAGGCCACATTCATGGACAACGATAAACGTATTGCACTCATCGTCTTTCTGTTCAACAGATTCCACTCCTTCTGTTCCATCTTTTCGGGTTTCTCCTTCTCCTCTAGGGGCACAAACAAATTTTTACCGTAAAGGTAATCCTCGATCTGCATCTTCCACAACCCGAAATTCGATTCGTCAAACGGCTTGATTGAAATCTTCTCGTCGCTCATCGTGTCTGCTCCCTCTGAACCCGAAGCTCTAGATACCAGTTGTTAGGAAATAAACACATGCACACGATGACGATAAGAAAATAACACACAATTTGTTTACCCAGTTCGTCTTTCGACTACGTCTGGGGGCGATGCCAAGCCAGGTATTTCACTATGTGTTTTGGATGCGCAATGATTACAAAGAGAGAACATCTATTTATAATAGAAAACTTGCCATAATTAACCCTAAGCTTATTAGGAAAAGACTTGTTCCCTGCTCCAAGCCATTAGGAACAAACTTACCATAATTAATCCTAAGCCTATTAGGAAAAGACTTGCTCCCCACTCCAGGCCCGTTAGGATCAAACTTGTCCTACACTCCAAGCCCGTTAGGATCAATTCAGGCTCCACACTCCAACAGGTTCAACATCAACCATCACTTCATCTTCTGCAAAATCAGTCTCTGAAACTTGAACACCTACATCAAATTGAGATTCTGAACATAGCAAATCATCAGAAATACTCAACATCCTCTTCACAAGAGCAGTAAGGGCGTGAGATGGTGTTGGGATATGAATCCTAGACAAGTCCTAAATGATGAAAAGATAAGATGAAGTTTTGATAAGCCAAAAGTAGTATGAATATATTCTAAGTATTGACTAATCTAGTCTAGTTGAGTTGAAGTCATCTTGAACAGATCAGTAGAAGTTCACATAAAAGATAAGTGTTGTTTATATTTAAAAGATAAGTACGTTTTATAAGTACTTCATATATGTGTTCTTCTTAGTTTGTTATTGAGCTATAAATGTTGTATAGAGCTCATGATATTTTCTATGTAATAGATAGATTTGTTGTATAGTTCATAAGTTGACTAAGCTTGTATTATAAAAGCTTAATGTAATGTAATAGTCTTGTTAGGACTAGATTAGTTCTATTAGAGTCTACTGCACAAGAAGAGAAGACCAGTCTACTACTCAAGACAGGTGGACTACAAGACCAGTACATCTACTAGACTACTCAAGACAAGTCAACATGAAGTTAGTTACAAAAGCGCATATAAAGATAAGGATTAAAAAAAAAAGGTTAGTTATGGAATAACTAATTCATAACAAGAAACGCGTGATTGGATAAAACTTGGAAGTTAGAAATCAGTTATCAAGAAGAGTTGGTTACAACTACTTAAGTTCTTGATTTCAGAAGTCTATAAATATCTCAAGGTATTCATTGATTCAAGACTACTGATTACAGACGTACTGATGTTCTAAGCATTCAAAGGCGATTTACGAAGTATTCAAAGAAGGAAAAACTCACAGAGTTAATCTTCAGAAAAGAAGCCAGGAGACGAAGTCATATTCAAAAGACTGCTACTGAAGATCAGAGAAGTTTTATTTTGTTGTTTTATCAAGGTGCTAGATACTTGTAAAATTTCTAGTTAGATCATAGACGTATCTGGAGGTATAGTCTGTTGAAGATCTAAGTCTTCTTCTTGGGACTCTAAAGACAGGAATTATACACTTGTACTCGATTGGAAGAGTTTAGTGGAAACATCACAACTGGGTTTGTGAGAGTGGATGTAGACAAGTTGTCGAACCACTATAAATCTTTGTGTGTTGTTTACTTTACTGTTTTAATTGTTTAATTGCTTAACTGTTTAACTGCTACTACACTAGACAAGTTGAGTATAGAACAGAGTTCTCGAATTTAAAAGTTGAGTATAAACTTGAATTGGGCTCATTGTTAATTTCGTATTCCGCATATTGTATTCTGATATTTCGATAGAATTTTGAAAAGTCTATTCACCCCCCTCTAGACATTTTCATTAGCTTACTCGTTATTAACTCAACTTTGGGGACCTACAAGTGGTATCAGAGCAGTGGTTTACGAACTGCTGTTTCTTGATAACCGACTTAAGACTTAGGGTGAAGTCTTGTTCCTTGATTGTAGTTGCTTACGTGTTCTTGATCAAATACTCTTGTTATATCTGTTTCGTGCTCCCTGTTCTTGACTTATTTGTTTTTCTTGATCATAACTCTACTTAGCACTTATTTCTTGAAAACATGTCTCTTGAGATCAGCGCTAACAAGTTACCCAAGTTCCAGGTTCAAGACTATGACTACTGGAAGCTGCGAATGGAAGCCATTTTTAGTTCCACGCACGACCTAATGATCTCTGTTATCACAGAAGGACCTATTGTTACTATGGTTCCTAATACTGCTGTTCTTGACCCAAGCAAACCAATTGGTACTCTCGTCAAGAAACCCAGGTCAGATCTAACCTCAGAAGAAATGCGTCAAAATAATTTGGATAGTTTGGCAAAGAATTACATTTTACACACCCTTCCTAACGAGTATCTAGGAAAAGTGTTAAAATGTAAGACTGCCAAAGAGATGTGGGACAGACTAGCTATCCTTTGTGAAGGGACCTCCCTAATCAAAGAGAGCAAACTCTCCACAGCTGTCCAAAGATTTGAATCATTTCGGATGAAAGCTGGAGAAACTATCGACCAGCTGGATACTCGTTTTACTAAGATCATGAATGATTTGGAAGTACTTGGTAAATCTTATACTGCTCGTGAGATCAATCTTAGGATTTTGAAGAGTCTTGATAGTCGTTGGAAAATGGTAAAGATGCTTGTTAAGAACACTCAAGACATTGATACGTGGACTGCTGAAACCATGTTTCAAACCCTTAAAGCCCATGAGTTTGATTTAGACGAAGATGAACCACTAGCCAGTAGTGATAGAGAACATGTTGTATCTAAGAACGTTGCCCTTAAGTCTAGCTCTTCTAAGTCTTCTAATGTAGACAGGTCCTAGTCTAGAACTAAGTCTGCCTCTGTGAAGGATGAGTTAGATACTGATCTTAGTTTGAAGGATCAGATGAGTCTCATGGTTAGAAAGTTTGATAGGCTCAATAAACGCTTCGGAAGGTACAAGAAGTTCTATAGGAATCATAGAGCATCCACTTCTAAGAACTCGTCTGAGACCAGACGAGACCGAAACTCATCCGAAAGGAGAGACGAAGTCTCGAAAGGTAATAGACGAGATAGAGAGTCTGACGATAGGAAGATTCAACGTTCTGATAGACGTGAAAAACGTAGGGACAAATCTCCTATTAAAAAGGCTACTAATGATCTCTTGTGCTATAATTGTGAAAAGCCAGGTCACTACATATATGAATGTCCAGACCTGAGCACTGATGATCGTGAAGAACGCAAGGCACGAAGAGAAAGAAGATATAACCGTGGCAAAAAGGCTATGATGGCCAATGATGACTCTGATTCGGATTCAGACGAGTTGCCATCGTCCGTATCTAGCCACTCAACTGATCAAGATCACGACGAAGCATTCATAGTAGATGATGGCCTATGCTGCATGGCTAAAATCGACCAAGAGGTATCATCTGCTACATCTTTTCAATCTTGTGATGATTCAGAAACTGATGAAAGTGACACTGCTAGTAGTGAAGTAGGAAGTAGTCTTCAGCACTCGACTAGTGCAGTCGAAGACGACCTTCTACTTGCTAACCAAGCATTCATTGAAGTCAGTGATGAAAACATTGCATTAAAACAAGAAATCATTGATCTTAAGGAAGCTCAGTCAAAAGTAGATCCTAATATAACAGTCCTAAATAAACGCTTGACTGAAGAGTTGAGTAAACTCAAAGAAAAGTGTGCGTTGACAGACAGGTTATATCAAGACCTACTTAAGATACATGCAACTGAGAGAAATGAATTCAATGTTTTAAAAAACAAGTGCAACAGACTTGAAGAACGTAATAAGTTCTTAGAGACCGAGGTAGTTACACTTGATCTCAAACTTACTGACCTGGTTAATTCTTCAAAGATTAACCTTGAACTGTCAGATAGGTATAGAGATCCAGGTGACAAGACTGGTATAGGTGCTGAGTCATCTAGCTCGTCTACTCGAGTCATTAAGAACCCTACTACTATTAAAGCAAGACTTTTGCCAAATGACAAAGGAAAAGGACCAATGTTATACGATATTGGAACTCCTTCTAAAGGTACTGTACCTAAACAAGCTCGAGTTAACATTCCGATTACCAAGGGAGGTAAAAAGAATGGTAACAGCAAGCTTGTTCCATCTAGAACTAATCTTCAAAGGACCACTAATCGTGGACGACCCAACCAGGTCAGATACGAGGACTGGTATCCTGAGGAGACGAGTACTAGACCGGTACTGACTAGACGACAAGAGTCTAGACCTCCATTTATAAGGCAGTCTCAACTCTACTCGTCTAGACCTAGACATGTAGCTCCAAAATATCGTACACAAGCTGTCCTATATCCTCCACCTCTATCATACGACATTTTAAGTGAGGAAAGACCCAAACGCGTCTATAAACCGTATGGACCTAATGCTTTCAAACCCTACTCTAACTATCATAGACAAGTGCCTGCTCAAGTAGAGATTAAGTCGAAAGGCTATCTCCAAAGAGTAGACCCGAACTCGACTGATAGGCCAGAGAAGGATAATAAGGTCTTATTTTGCAACAAATATGGGCGAAAGCTTAAAAGATCGAACTTGTTCAAGACTCCAATGTATATCTGGATTCCTCTGAACATGACTAACCCCCAAGGACCCCAATAAACAAATGGGTACCTAAGTTATTGAATATCATCTATTGCAGGGTCGACTTGACTTGTATAAGAAGGGTGGCTCAGTAGGAGAAACCTGGTACATAGATAGTGGTTGTTCGCACCACATGACTGGTACCAAAGCTCTCTTGTCTAGCTACCATGAGCAAGAAGGACCAAAAGTAATATTTGGTGATAGCTCCACTGCTGTCACTAAAGGATTTGGTTACATCCGGAATGGAGACGTTGAGATACAAGATGTCTCATATGTTGAAGGTTTGAAATACAATTTACTCTCTGTTTCACAGTTTTGTGATCGTGGATACAAAGTGCAGTTCAAGAGCCGCAAATGCGAAGTCATTGACAAAAGGACACACACAGTCCTACTAGTTGGCGTAAGACAAGGTAGTGTATACATAGTGAACTGGAACAGTTGTCCGAGGGACACCTGTCTACTTACTAAGAGTCCTAAAGAACTTGGCTGGCTCTGGCATAGACGCCTCTGTCATCTAAACTTTAAGGTTCTTAATAAGATAGCCAGAGATTACCTTGTAGAAGGTATTCCCAATGAAGTTTACTACAAGTCACATGTATGCACGGCTTGTCAACAGGGTAAACAGGTTAAAGGTTCATTTAAGTCAATTCCCACTCTCTCAACTAGTAGAGTCCTAGAACTCCTACATATGGATCTCCATGGTCCAATAACTCCTCCAACATTGAATGGTAGAAGGTACACACTTGTTGTCGTAGACGACTATTCTAAGTTTACTTGGGTAGTCTTTCTACACAAGAAGAGTGATACACAAACACTTCTGCCTGAACTGTTGAAGAAGTTACAAGTTGAGAAGAACCAGTCTATTGTCAAAATTCGAAGTGACAAGGGAACTGAGTTCATTAATTGCTATATCAAAGAATTTTGTACTAAACGTGGTATCCAGCACCTTACTAGTGCAGCTAGGACACCACAACAGAACGGTGTAGCAGAAAGAAGGAATCGAACCCTTAAAGAAGCCTGTAGGGCCATGTTAGCTGAGTTCAACACGCCTCAAAAGTTTTGGGCTGAAGCTATCAACACTGCATGCCATTCACAAAACAGAAGCGCGATCAACAAAGCTCTAGGCAAGACACCTTATGAGGTTTGGAAAGGTAGAAAACCACGAGTTTCATATTTCCATATATTTGGTTGTAAGTGTTTCATTCACAACAATGGAAAGAACAAGTTGAATGCTTTCGATGCTAAAGCAGACGAGGGGATATTTTTAGGATACTCCTCGACTAGCAAAGCATTTAGAGTATTCAACCGCTCAACTCTTTGTGTGGAAGAAACACCACATGTGGTTTTCGATGAATCTCAACAGGACTCGTCTGCCGACAAGATCAGTAAGAAGGTAACTGATCTATCGATCGAATCTGACAAAGATTCAGAGATATATGAATCCGTTCAAGCCTACAACCCATTCCTAAAAGCTCTCGACTCTGATGAAAAGGAGAAGGTAAGTGCTCAAGGTAAGTCTTCTAGACCAGTAGACATGCCTGCTCTAGTTGACTCTACTACTCCTAGTAAATCTGTTAATGATACAAATGATGTTGATATGCATGATGCTGTACATGACATAGAAGATGATAGTGTGCCTGTTAAGAATAGAAAAACATGGAAATCTGCGCATGATACTGAAAATATCATTGGTGACTCTACTATTGGTGTAAAGACTAGACGACAACTCTTTGAGTCGCAAGAACAGCCGAGTCCAACTATGTTTTGCTGGTGTTGTTTCCTCTCTGCTATTGAGCCAACCACTGTTAAAGAGGCATTGGCTGATAGTAATTGGATCATCGCTATGCAAGACGAGTTGAATCAGTTTGTTCGAAACGACGTCTGGGAACTTGTCAATAGGCCGGAACATCATAATGTAGTTGGCACTCGATGGATTTTCAAGAATAAGAAAGATGAGAATGATTTAGTCGTTAGAAATAAGGCTAGATTAGTCGCCCAAGGCTACTCACAAGCTGAAGGCATAGACTATGATGAAACTTATGCTCCTGTTGCTAGACTAGAAGCCATTCGATTGTTTCTTGCATATGCTGCTCACATGAAGTTTACTGTATATCAAATGGATGTTAAAAGTGCATTTCTTAACGGTATTCTTGCGGAAGAAGTGTATGTTGAACAACCTCCAGGATTCGAAGTCAAAGGCAACCAGGTGTACAGATTAAAGAAGGCCTTATATGGACTAAAGCAAGCTCCAAGAGCATGGTATGACACCCTTTCTCTTTTCCTATTAGAAAATGGTTTTACTAAGGGCAAGGTCGATCGAACCCTGTTCAGAAGACAAGAAGGGAAGGACATCCTACTCGTCCAAATTTACGTAGATGACATCATTTTTGGGTCACCTAACAAAAAGCTGAGTGAAAGTTTTTCAACACTCATGCAAAGTAAATTTGAGATGTCTATGATGGGTGAGATGAACTACTTTCTTGGTCTTCAAGTAAAACAAACTCCAGAAGGTATTTTCATAAATCAGGCGAAGTACACAAGAAATCTTTTAGACAAGTATGGGATCAAAACTTGTAAGTCCACTGGCGTACCAATGCAACCAACTTACAGAATGGATCCAGATGAGAACGGTAAATGTGCTGACCAATCCTATTATCGTGGCTTAATTGGTTCTTTACTGTATCTAACTGCTAGTAGACCTGACATTGCATTCTCTGTTGGTGTTTGTGCTCGATTCCAAGCCAATCCAAAAGAAAGTCACATGGAAACTACCAAAAGGATCCTGAAATATTTGAAAGGGACCATCAATCGTGGTATATGGTATCCTTCAAATGATGATCTATCCTTAAGTGGGTATTCAGACTCAGACTTTGGAGGCTGTAGAATAGATAGGAAATCTACTTCTGGTTCTTGTCAATTTCTAGGCACAAAACTCATATCTTGGTTTTCTAAAAAGCAGACTAGTGTTGCAACTTCAACTACCGAAGCCGAGTACATGGCAGCTGGTAGCTGTTGTAGTCAACTACTCTGGCTCATGCAACAGTCACGTGATTACAATATACATGAATCATATGTTCCTATTTTTTGTGATAGTAATAGTGCTATTGCCATTACACAAAATCCTGTTCTGCACACACGATGTAAGCATGTTGATGTGAAGCATCATTTCATACGTGATCATGTAGAAAAGAAGGATATTCGCATGGAAAAGATTCATACTGATTTTCAAAGAGCTGATATTTTTACAAAACCATTAGCTGAGGCACGATTTCGTGAGTTATGCATTAGTCTAGGACTAATTGATTTAGATCCTACTTGCCTACCTATGATTACACATTGAAAATAATGAGATAG
This sequence comes from Galeopsis tetrahit, assembly GCA_963675135.1. Classification (NCBI taxonomy): domain Eukaryota; kingdom Viridiplantae; phylum Streptophyta; class Magnoliopsida; order Lamiales; family Lamiaceae; genus Galeopsis; species Galeopsis tetrahit. The sequence goes on from OY776132.1 coordinate 61,574,157, forward strand.
GTACATACAGTCGTTCGACGATTGAGATAGACAAGCACAGTCGAAGGGGGAACTCGACTGGTGTTCTTAAGGCTACTCGTCTTGTGAAGCTTAAAGGCTACTCGTCTTGTGAAGCTTAAGGGTGATCTTCTTGACAAGTATCGCACGTTGTTGGACATTGCCAGCAAGATTCTACTCAGCTCCACTGGCTCACATGATTCAGTGACTTTTGCCAAGGCAAGGGTAATGGCTGCAATCTATGATGGCATTACGGAAGGTGACTGGTTTAGATTGATTGCGGATCGAATCATGTACTTCGAAAAGAGTGTCCGAGTAGATGACCACACTCACAATTGGGTGGTGTCTACAGCCGTTGGATATGGTAACAAATTAAGTATTCTACTTCCTCGTCTACTGCCGCACAAGTCGAGTTGGAGTCAAGGAAAGTCCTTCCATCCATTAAAGTTCTACTTGAAGAAAGAGGCTGTAAGGAAGCAAGCTGCTGAGAGGCCAGCTGCCCCAAAACGTGTCCAGATTGAGGATTCTGACGTCTTACCCTATGGCAACTCATCTAGTTCTTCAGAAGATGAGTCCGAGGATGAAGAGATGAAGGCTCCTGCAAAAGCTGAGTCGAGTGGAGATGATTCTGAACAGACTCACTCAGACAAGGAAGCTGATGTTATGAAGAAGGATGATGAAGAGAAGGAGACCCAAGTTCTTCGTCTTGTGAGGATTGGTACTCCACCTCCTCCAGAAGAGATGACTTACCAGGTTGGTACTTCATCTAAGTCTTTGTCAATACCCTCTCTCTCTCTCCCCTCTGTTCGAACCAAGGCTAGATCACACCGATCTAGGCCTCGTCCTTTACCCTCAACCTCTCAGGCATTGCCAGCATATCCGCTGAGGGCAAGCCTACCCCAAATCACTCCCAAAAAGGACACAACTGATACTCAGACAGTTGTCACACTTGACCAAGACACATCAAAGCCCATTGAAACCATAGCTTTCACTCCCTCTCCCTCACCAGAATATGGTGAACCCTCCATCCCATCTACTTCAGACAAATCACCAGTTGCCACTGCAACAACTGAGTTAGAGACCCCATCTACTCAGGACCCGTCTGAAATTAGATTTGAATCCCTTGTATACTATCCTATGTGTCTTCGAGAGAAGAGAGTCCGTGCCAAAGTTTCAAGAAATCTGAAGAAGCAGCTCTCGACTCTTGATATCGACACAGCTTCTGAACAGTTTGAGAAGCTAGTCCGCGTCTGTACATGGTTCGCTTTGAAGAAGTCGTCTACAGATGATCTTTTTGAAGTTATCCAAGGTAAAGGCGGCATCTCCAATTTCATGGATTGGGAGATGGAACAAAAAGAGAATAGTGGAGTTAAGGATCACTCCGAACTATTTCCGCGCAAGGCCCTGGTTAACTTGGTTAAAAAGATGTTGAATATTCCTGATGGCATTCTTGAAGATGAATTCTCGTTTGATGTCGGAACCCAGACTGATCTGGTGGAAGACGAGATCAAGCCACAGGTAGCTGAGTTGGCCATTCAGACTTCAGAACCTATTTTGGAAATAGAGGATGATTCAGAAGACGTTGCTGAATGTTCTTTTCAGTTTGGTAAAGAAGATGATGACTTTATGGATGCTGAGATGTTCAATGAAGATGAGCTCGTTGAGAAAGTGCAAGAGCCTCAGTCATCTGTTCAAGTCGTTCCTGAAGGATTCTTAGACGGATTGAAGAAAGATTTGATGGATGTTGTTCAGTCGTCTATTGATAATCTTTTGGAATCTAAGCTGAATTCAACTCTTATGGAGCAGAATCAGTCGATTGTTGACAACGCCAGAGATTTGTTGATTGGTGAAGTTAACAAGTTGGACTCTACTTTCAGAGAAGAGTTGTTTGCTCAAGTTGAAAGTTTTCTGAAGACACAGGTTGATATTTCAGAGAAGAGATCGTTGGAGTTTTCTAGAGCTTTGGCTGAAGAATCAAGCAAAATGGAAAGACTCTATCGAGTTAAGATTTCGATTGCAGATGAGCAAAGAAGAGAAGCAAAAGATCAGTTGGTGCGTTCTCAAGCTATTCTAGCCGAGTTCACTGCTCAGAATACTATACTTCAACAGACAGCTACACATTTCAAAGATGAATTTACTTCAACTTATCAGAAGCTAGAGCTGACTACTGATCGTCTAAACAAGATGGTTGATGAGAAGACGATTCAGACTCAAGTTCAGTTAGCTACTGAAGCTATGAAGGAAGCGGTTAAAGAAGAAATGACTCGCTTTACTAGTCTTTTCACTCTTAAGGCAGATGAAGCCAAAAAGGGGGAAGATTCAAGTATTGTAGAGAAGTCAGCTGAACCGGAAGCTAAGGAGGCAGCTGAAACTATTCAAGAGCTCAAAAGACCTAAAAGAGGTAAGCTGGTCAAGACTGCTGATTTAGAGAAGCTGAAATTGATCAAAGGCAAAGAAGCTGCATCTCCAGAAGCTGAGATTAAGACTAGACGAACGAAGAGAAAGTTGGATGTTGAAGATGCTACTGCTACTACAATTGTTGAAAAGAAACAAAGGATTAATGATGATGAGATTCATTATGCTAGCAAGAAGAAGATTATGAAGCATATTGAACGTTTGCAGAAGTTGAAAGCAGATGAAGATCTGATGGAAGACAAGTTCATTGATCACTTCATAGATAATGAGCATAGAGCTGAATGGATAGAAGTGAAGAATCAATGGGAACTTGATCATTGGATCATAAGGAAGTTTGGTGATGCTGAGAATCAAGATGAACTTTATCAACTGTTTGACAGGTTCATGGAAGGTCAACACAGGAAGTTATGGCATCTTATTCTAAGGATATCTGCTGGAGCTAACTTTAATATCCTTGTTCCTGGATTTCCTGAATGGAAATGCCCCATGACAAGTTCAAAGAAAAGAGTTGATATGAATCAAATCAAGAAATTCGAAGAACAACTACTCGAGAAGGAGAAGATTGAAGATGAAGATCATATTAGTCTGATTCATAGGAGACTCCTAGATGCATTTCAAGTTCCAAACCTAGAAGGAGGTACTCTTTCAGACTAGTTGATTTACATTCTTAGTTTTTTTTTGCTCTGATATTTTTGTGTAATATCTACTGATCTATTTTGAATGAATGAAAGATAAGAAATATTTTGATGTTAATAGACAAGATAACTACTTAACTAGTCTACTTATGAGAAAATATTCAAGTAGTTTTGGCTTCATCAAAAAGGGGGAAATTGTTGGGATATGAATCCTAGACAAGTCCTAAATGATGAAAAGATAAGATGAAGTTTTGATAAGCCAAAAGTAGTATGAATATATTCTAAGTATTGACTAATCTAGTCTAGTTGAGTTGAAGTCATCTTGAACAGATCAGTAGAAGTTCACATAAAAGATAAGTGTTGTTTATATTTAAAAGATAAGTACGTTTTATAAGTACTTCATATATGTGTTCTTCTTAGTTTGTTATTGAGCTATAAATGTTGTATAGAGCTCATGATATTTTCTATGTAATAGATAGATTTGTTGTATAGTTCATAAGTTGACTAAGCTTGTATTATAAAAGCTTAATGTAATGTAATAGTCTTGTTAGGACTAGATTAGTTCTATTAGAGTCTACTGCACAAGAAGAGAAGACCAGTCTACTACTCAAGACAGGTGGACTACAAGACCAGTACATCTACTAGACTACTCAAGACAAGTCAACATGAAGTTAGTTACAAAAGCGCATATAAAGATAAGGATTAAAAAAAAAAGGTTAGTTATGGAATAACTAATTCATAACAAGAAACGCGTGATTGGATAAAACTTGGAAGTTAGAAATCAGTTATCAAGAAGAGTTGGTTACAACTACTTAAGTTCTTGATTTCAGAAGTCTATAAATATCTCAAGGTATTCATTGATTCAAGACTACTGATTACAGACGTACTGATGTTCTAAGCATTCAAAGGCGATTTACGAAGTATTCAAAGAAGGAAAAACTCACAGAGTTAATCTTCAGAAAAGAAGCCAGGAGACGAAGTCATATTCAAAAGACTGCTACTGAAGATCAGAGAAGTTTTATTTTGTTGTTTTATCAAGGTGCTAGATACTTGTAAAATTTCTAGTTAGATCATAGACGTATCTGGAGGTATAGTCTGTTGAAGATCTAAGTCTTCTTCTTGGGACTCTAAAGACAGGAATTATACACTTGTACTCGATTGGAAGAGTTTAGTGGAAACATCACAACTGGGTTTGTGAGAGTGGATGTAGACAAGTTGTCGAACCACTATAAATCTTTGTGTGTTGTTTACTTTACTGTTTTAATTGTTTAATTGCTTAACTGTTTAACTGCTACTACACTAGACAAGTTGAGTATAGAACAGAGTTCTCGAATTTAAAAGTTGAGTATAAACTTGAATTGGGCTCATTGTTAATTTCGTATTCCGCATATTGTATTCTGATATTTCGATAGAATTTTGAAAAGTCTATTCACCCCCCTCTAGACATTTTCATTAGCTTACTCGTTATTAACTCAACTTTGGGGACCTACAGATGGGAATAGCTCCGAGTGGTCTTGAATACCACTGTTCTCCTTTTGCTCCATTTCCCAATCCATAAAATTTGAAATACCACCCTTTCCTAGGATGACTTCAAACAAGTCGTTGTTGAGGACTTCTTCAATGCAACCCAAGTGCAAATCCTAAGAAGCTTCTCAAATTGCTCTGTTGAGTAGTCTATCTCGATAGATGAGAGCTGTTTCTTCAAATTGTTGCTCATCTTCGAACGGATCCTCTTTTCTCTTAAACACATCGGGTAATAGACCAAGGATTCAAATCTAGTTTCAGACGAGGTCTGAGCAAGTGGGGTCCTTGCTTCAGTTGTTGCAGTGGCAACTAATGAAGTGTCTGAAATAGATGGGTTTAAGGGTTCAACATATTCTGTTGAGGGTAGGGAGAGAATTTGGTCTGTGGTTTCTGGGGGCTGTAATGCAGCTTGGTTTGGTTTGACAACTGTCGGAGTATCAGTTGTGTCAATTATGTGAGTGTTTTGGGGAATGCTGGCTCTCAGCGGATATGCTGCCAGCACTTGCGAAGATGAGGATACAGGTCTAGGACGAGATCGATGTGATCTTGCCTTGGTTCGAACTGGAGGGAGAGAGAGAGGAATTGAAACAGATTGGGAAGAAGTACCAACCTGAGGACTCGACTCGTCTTGTGTAGGACTAGGCACTTTAACAAGACGATAGAGTTGAGGAACGTCAGCACCTATCTCCTCAGCTTTCTCAAACTCTCCATCAGATTGAGTCTCCTCCGAGTCTTCTGAACTTGATCCAGCCTCGGACTTTTCCTTAGAGCCTTCACTCTCCGACTCGTCTTCCTCTGAACTAGACGAGACGGCTTCAGGAATTGCATCCAGAACATCAATATGAATCGGTCTGGGGGCAGCTGGCCTAGCAGCGACTTGCTTTCTGAAGGCCTCTTTCTTTAAGTAGAATTTCAAAGGATGGAATGGCTTTCCTTTGCTCCAGTCCGTCTTGTTTGGCATCAATAAGGGTAGGAGAATACTTAGCTTATTTCCAAACCCGACCACATTGGACACTACCCAACTTGCAGTATCGGTGTCGACTCTAACACTTTTCTCGAAGAACGTGAGTCGATCAGTAAATAGTTTGAACCAATTACCTTCAGTAATTCCATCATAAATGGCAGCCATCACTCTTGCCTTCTGCAAGGTGACTGCATCATAAGAGCCGGTTACACACATCAATATCTTTGATGCTATATCGAGAAGGGTCCTGTACTTTTCTAAGAGCTCTTTCTTCTTGACAGCTGGAAGTTTGCCGTCAGGATTAAACCTTAATTTCTTTCCACAAAATACACTGAGGTATCTTGCTTCTTGCCCAATAGCGTAATTCTCCACATCAATTGATCCGATGGGCAGCTTCAAGTGCTCGAACACAGCTTCTCGAGAAATCTCCACACGACTGCCTCCAACCCAAGATTCTATGGAGTCACCTCGTCTGGTGGCGTTGGCATAGAACTCTAATACTTCCTCCTCCAAAACAACTTGTGGGAATGCCTACAAATACGGTTTCAACCCACACCTGCTACACTTTGACAAGATTTCGTTGTTGCCATCTGTGTGTTTGCCTTTGAAAAACACGGAAGGTTCCACATGCACCTTGTTTTCGGAAATGAATTTACCAAGGTCAAACCTTGCCTGCATGTTAGTCCTTATGTCGAAAAGCGAGATGATAGACATATTGGATAGGTAGTTTAAGAATAAAGTGTGGATTTTGCAAGAAATCAAGTGCTAGAGTAGGAGTGTTAGGAGAAGAAACGTGGGGCAAGTAGTGTGAGAGTTGGGTTTTGTTAAAACTGATTTTAAGAATCGACGGCCAAGATTGAATCATAGATCCAACGGTTGGGGCTTTTGGTATTAAGTTACGGAATCGAGAATATTATGTGATTTGATATTGTAAAATTTGGAATCCGCCACTTCTATTAGTTAGGACAGGGGAGTGTACTCATCTGACCTATCATAGTAGAGTGGGGTGCGAACTGGGTGTATACACCTCATTAAAATGGGAGTGTATAAATCCAATTCTAGGGTTTTCCAATTTTAACATTATCGAATTACTATAATACCCTTAATTCGACTTGATTAAACACTTAAAGTATTTGAATCAAAAGAACACTTATCTTGTCTGTTCGAGTCTATCCAGAACAGACGAGTAGACTTATGAACACAAGACGAGTTCCCCCTTCGACTGTGCTTGTCTATTCTGAATGTCGAACGACTTCATGTACATATCTTATCATATGCAACGTATAATCGTAGGTACAAGTAGAGTAAAATAATTAAGATGAATATCAATCTAAAGCAATGGTCAAGGTTTCGAACAAGATGACTGTTAACAAACTTAAGAGTCAACATAAGGATATTTAAGAAATCAAAGATTCCCCCTTAAATGTTTATTCCCTTAGTATTACCCTCAGCTTTACCAGCTTCCTCATTGGGTTGTTTGGTCATCTAGTCTAGCCTTGTATACCTGTTTGTTGCGTGAGTAGACGAGTGCTCTGTTCCAGTGATCTTGTCTCCTTATATCTTTGATGTACCTGTCTAGTTAGTACATAGTTATAGGCAAGTAGGGTCTAAATCAATTAGCCCTAGACTAATGCATAGCTCACGAAAACGAGCCTCGGCTAATGGTTTTGTGAAAATATCAGCTCTTTGAAAATCAGTATGAATCTTTTCCATACGAATATCCTTCTTTTCTACATGATCACGTATGAAATGATGCTTCACATCAACATGCTTACAACGTGTGTGCAAAACAGGATTTTGTGTAATGGCAATGGCACTATTACTATCACAGAAAATAGGAACATTTGATTCATATATGTTGTAATCTCTAAGTTGTTGCATGAGCCAAAGTAGTTGACTACAGCAGCTACCAGCAGCCATGTACTCGGCTTCGGTAGTAGAGGTAGCCACACTAGTTTGCTTTTTCGAAAACCATGAAATGAGTTTTGTGCCTAAGAATTGACAAGAACCAGATGTAGATTTCCTATCTATTCTACAGCCACCAAAATCAGAATCTGAGTAGCCACTTAGAGATAAATCATCATTTGAAGGATACCATATACCACGATTGATGGTTCCTTTCAAATATTTCAATATCCGTTTAGTGGTTTCCATATGACTCTCTTTTGGATTAGCTTGAAAACGAGCACAAACGCCAACAAAGAATGCAATATCAGGTCTACTAGCAGTTAAGTACAGTAATGAACCAATAAGACCACGATAATATGTTTGATCAGCACATTTACCTTGTTCGTCTGGATCCATCCTGTATGTAGGTAGCATCGGTACGCCAGTAGACTTGCATGTCTTAATACCATACTTGTCTAGAAGATTTCTAGTATACTTTGCTTGATTTATGAAAATCCCTTCAGGGGTCTGTTTTACTTGAAGACTAAGAAAGTAATTCATTTCACCCATCATTGACATCTCAAATTTACTTTGCATGAGTGTTGAGAAACTTTCACTCAGCTTTTTGTTCGGTGACCCAAAAATGATATCATCTACGTAAATTTAGACGAGTAAAATGTCTTTCCCTTCTTGTCTTCTGAACAAGGTTCTATCGACCTTGCCCTTAGTAAAACCATTTTCTATTAGAAAGAGAGAGAGAGTATCATACCATGCTCTTGGAGCTTGCTTTAGTCCGTATAAGGTTTTCTTCAATCTGTACACCTGGTCGCCTTTGACTTCGAAACCTGGTGGTTGTTCAACATACACTTCTTCCGCACGAATACCGTTAAGAAATGCACTTTTGACATCCATTTGATATACAGTAAACTTCATATAAGCAGCATATGCAAGGAACAATCGAATGGCTTCTAGTCTAGCAACAGGAGCATATGTTTCATCATAGTCTATGCCTTCAGCTTGTGAATAGCCTTGGGCTACTAATCTAGCCTTATTCCTAACGACTACATCATTCTCATCTTTCTTGTTTTTTGAAAATCCATCGAGTGTCAACTACATTATGATGTTTCGGCCTATCGACAAGTTCCCAGACGTCGTTTCGAACAAACTGGTTCAACTCGTCTTGCATAGCGATGATCCAATTACTATCAGCCAATGCCTCTTTAACAGTGGTAGGCTCGATAGATGAGAGGAAACAACACCAGCAGAACATAGTTGGACTAGGCTGTTCTTGTGACTCAAAGAGTTGTCGTCTAGACTTCACACCAATAGTAGAGTCACCAATAATATTTTCAGTATCATGCGCAGATTTCCATGTCTTTCTAGACTTAACAGGAATACTATCATCATCTAAATCATGTACAGCATCATGCATATCAACATCATTTGTATCATCAACAGATTTACCAGGAGTAGTAGAGTCAACTAGAGCAGGCATGTCAACTGGTCTAGAAGACTTACCTTGAGCACTTACCTTCTCTTTGTCATCAGACTCGAGGGCTTTTAAGAATGGGTTGTAGGCTTGAACGGATTCATATACCTCTGATTCTTTGTCAGATTCGATCGTTAGATCAGTCACTTTTTCACTGATCTTGTTGTCAGACGAGTCCTGTCGAGATTCATCGAAAACCACATGTGGTGTTTCTTCCACACAAAGAGTTGAGTAGTTGAATACCCTAAATACCTTGCTAGTCGAGGAGTATCCTAAGAATATCCCCTCGTCTGCTTTGGCATCGAAAGCATTCAACTTGCTCTTTCCATTGTTGTGAATGAAACATTTACAACCAAATATATGAAAATATGAAATTCTGGGTTTTCTACCTTTCCAAACCTCATAAGGTGTCTTGCCTAACGCTTTGTTGATCGCGCATCTGTTCTGTGAGTGGCATGCAGTATTGATAGCTTCAGCCCAAAACTTTTGAGGCGTGTTGTACTCGGCTATCATGGTTCTACAGGCTTCTTTGAGAGTTCGATTCCTTCTTTCAGCTACTCCGTTCTGTTGTGGTGTCCTAGCTGCACTAGTAAGATGCTGGATACCACGTTTAGCACAAAAATCTTGGATATAGCAATTAATGAACTCAGTTCCCTTGTCACTACGAATTTTGGCAATAGACTGGTTCTTCTCAACTTGTAACTTCTTCAACAGATCAGGTAGAAGTGTTTGTGTATCACTCTTCTTGTGTAGGAAGACTACCCAAGTAAACTTAGAATAGTCGTCTACAACAACAAGTGTGTACCTTCTACCATTCAAGGTTGGAGGAGTTATCGGACCATGAAGATCCATATGTAGGAGTTCTAGGACTCTACTAGTTGAGAGAGTAGGAATTGACTTAAAAGAACCTTTCACCTGTTTACCCTGTTGACAAGCAGTGCATACGTGTGACTTGTAATAGACTTCGTTGGGAATACCTTCCACAAGGTAATCTCTAGCTATCTTATTAAGAACCTTAAAGTTTAAGTGGCAGAGGCGTCTATGCCAAAGCCAGTCAAGTTCTTTAGGATTCTTAGTAAGTAGACAAGTGTCCCTCGGACAGCTATTCCAGTTCACTATGTACACACTACCTTGTCTTACGCCGACTAGTAGGACAGTGTGAGTCCTTTTGTCAATGATCTGACATTTGCGGCTTTTGAACTGCACCTTGTATCCACGATCACAAAACTGTGAAACAGAGAGTAAATTGTATTTCAAACCTTCAACATATGAGACATCTTGGATCTCTACGTCTCCATTCCGGATGTAACCAAATCCTTTAGTGACAGCAGTGGAGCTATCACCAAATATCACTTTTGGTCCTTCCTGCTCATGGTAACTTAATAAGAGAGCCTTGGTACCAGTCATGTGGTGCGAACAACCACTATCAATGTACCAAGTTTCTCCTACTGAGCCACCCTTCTTATACAAGTCAAGTCGACCCTGCAAAGAAGATATTCAATAATTTAGGTACCCATTTGTTTATTGGGGTCCTGGGGGGTTAGTCGAGTTCAGAGGAATCCAAATATACATTGGAGTCTTGAACAAGTTCGATCTCTTAAGCTTTCGGCCATACTTGTTACAGAATAAGACCTTGTTGTCCTTATCTGGCCTATCATTCGAGTTCGGTTCTACTCGTTTGAGATAGCCTTTCGACTTGATCTTTACTTGAGTAGGCACTGGTCTATGATAGTCAGAATAGGGCTTGTATGCATTAGGTCCATACGGTTTATAGACTCGTTTAGGTCTTTCCTCACTAATAATATCATATGACAAAGGTGGAGGATATAGGACAGCTTGTGTACGATATTTTGGAGCAACCTGTCTAGGCCTAAACGAGTAGAGCTGAGACTGCCTTATGAAAGAAAGTCTAGGCTCTTGTCGTCTAGTATGTACCTGTCTAGTACTCGTCTCCTCAGGATACCAGTCCTCGTATCTGACCTGGTTGGGTCGTCCACGATTAGTGGTCCTTTGAAGATTAGTTCTAGATGAAACAGGCTTGTTGTTACCATTCTTATTACCTCCCTTGGTAATCAGAATGTTAACTCGAGTCTGTTTAGGTGTAGTGCCTTTAGACGGAGTTCCAATATCGTATATCATTGGTCCTTTTCCTTTATCATTTGGCAAAAGTCTTGAGTTAGTAGTAGTAGGGTTCTTAATGACTCGGGTAGACGAGCTAGATGACTCAGCACCTATACCTGTCTTGTCAGCTGGATCTCTATACCTATCTGACAATTCAAGGTTAATCTTTGAAGAGTTAACCAGGTCAGTAAGCTTGAGATCTAATGCGACAACCTCGGTCTCTAAGAACTTATTACGTACTTCAAGTCTATTGCACTTGCTCTTTAAAACATTGAATTCATTTCTCTCAGTTGCATGTGTCTTAAGTAGGTCTTGATATAACCTGTCTGTCAATGCACACTTTTCTTTGAGTTGTCTCAACTCTTCAGTCAAGCGTTCATTTAGGACTGTTACATTAGGATCTACTTTGGACTGAGCTTCCTTAAGATCAATGATTTCTTGTTTCAAGGCAATGTTCTCATCACTGACTTCAATGAATGCTTGATTAGCTAGTAGGAGGTCGTCTTCAACAGCACTAGTAGAGTGATGAAGACTACTCCCTACTTCACTACTGGCAGTATCACTTTCATCAGTATCTGAATCATCACATGATTGAAAAGAAGTAGCAGATGATACCTCTTGGTCGATTTTAGCCATGCAGCATAGGCCATCATCTACTATGAATGCTTCATCGTGATCTGGATCGGACGGGTAGCTAGATGAGGATGATGGCAACTCGTCTGAATCAGAATCAGAGTCATCATTGGCCATCATTGCCTTCTTGCCACGGTTGTATCTTCTTTCCCTTCGTGCTTTGCGTTCTTCACGATCATTAGTGCTCAGGTCTGGACATTCATATATGTAGTGACCTGGCTTTTCACAGTTATAGCACAAGAGATCATTAGTAGCCTTTTTAATAGGAGATTTATCCCTACGCTTATCACGTCTATCAGAACACTGAATCTTCCTATCATTAGACTCTCTATCTCGCCTATTACCTTTCGAGACTTCGTCTCTCCTTTCGAACGAGTTTCGGTCTCGTCTGGTCTCAAACGAGTTCTTAGAAGTAGACGCTCTATGATCTCTATAGAACTTCTTATATCTACCGAAACGTTTATTCAGCCTATCAAACTTTCTAACCATGAGGTTCATCTGATCCTTCATACTAAGATCAGTATCTAACTCGTCTTTCACAGAAGCAGACTTAGTCTTAGACTTCGACTTGTCTACCTTAGAGGATCTAGACGAACTAGACTTAAAAGCAACGTTCTTAGATACAGCATGTTCTCTGTCACTACTGACTACGGGTTCATCTTCGTCTAAATCAAACTCATGAGCCTTTAAAGTTTGAAACATGGTCTCAGCAGACCACTTGTCTATGTCTTGGGTATTCTTAACAAGCATCTTAACCATCTTCCATCTAGGATCTAGACTCTTAAGAATGCGCAAATTGATTTCACGAGGAGTATATGTTTTACCCAAAACTTCAAGGTCATTCATGATCTTAGTAAAACGAGTATCCAGCTGATCGATAGTTTCGCCAGCTTTCATCCGAAATGATTCAAATCTTTGGACAGCAGTGGATAATTTGCTCTCTTTGATCAGGGATGTCCCTTCACAAATGATAGTTAATCTGTCCCACATCTCTTTGGTAGTTTTACATTTTAACACTTTTCCTAGATACTCGTTAGGAAGAGTGTGTAAGATGTAATTCTTCGCCAAACTATCCAAATTATTTTGACGCATTTCTTCTGAGGTTAGATCTGACCTGGGTTTCTTGACGAGAGTACCAATTGGTTTGTCTTTGTCGAGGGCAGCAGTATTTGGGACCATTGTCACGATTGGGCCCTCTGTGACAACCGATATCATTAGGTCGTGCGTGGATCTGAAAATTGCTTCCATTCGCAACTTTCAATAGTCGTAGTCCTGAACCTGGAACTTGGGTAACTTGTTAGCACTTATTTCAAGAGACATATTGAGCAAGTAGATTAGTGCTAATCAGTTTTATGATCAAGAAGCAGATAAGTCAAGAACAAGGAACAAGAAACAGATATAACAAGAATGTTGATCAAGAACACGTAAGCAAATACAATCACGGACCAAGACTTCACCCTAAGTCTTAAGTCGGTTATCAAGAAACAGCAGTTCGTAAACTACTGCTCTGATACCACTTGTAGGTCCCCAAAGTTGAGTTAATATCGAGTAAGCTAGTGAAAACGTCTAGAGGGGGGTGAATAGAATTTTCAAAATTCTTTCGATATATCAAAGTACAATGCGGAAATCAGAATATATCAATGAGCCCAATTCAAGTTTATACTCAACTTCTTAATTCGAGAACTCTGTTCTATGTATACTCAACTAGTCTTGTTCAGATATGTATGTAAACAGTTAAGCAATTAAACAAAACAGTAAAGTAAACAACACACAACGATTTTATAGTGGTTCGACAACTTGTCTACGTCCACTCTCACAAACCCAGTTGTGATGTTTCTACTAACTCTTCCAATCGAGTACAGTGTGTTCTTGTAATTTTAAGTCCCAAGAAAAAGACTTAGATCTTCTTAAATATACTACCAAGTATATCTTCGATCTTACTAGAGATTTACAAGTATCTAGCAACTTGAAAACAGTAAACAAAATCGTAAAACTTATTCAGTAGCAGTCTTTTGGTTTCTTCACTTGTCTAGCGAACTTGCTTTCTGAACTTTACAATAACTCTGAGAGTGTTTTTCTTCTTTGAATCTTCAATATCGCTTTAGTATGCAGTAGTATCAGTAGTCTTCAAACGTTGAATACACCAAGGTATTTATAGACTTCTGAATTCAAGAACTTAGTTAGTTGTAACCAACCTTTCTTGAAAACTAACTCGATAACTTCCATACTTATCCTTCCACGCGTTTAAGTAGTTAATTAGTTATTTCTAACTAACTCTTCAATCCTTATCTTTATACGCGCTTGAATAACTAACTTCATGTTGACTTGTCTTGTTGAGTCTTGAGCGCACCTGTCTTCATAAGTAGACTTCTTCTCTTCTCTTCTTGTGCGGTCTTCTTCAGTAGTAGACTATTCTAATCTTAACAAGACTATTACATTACTTTAAGCTTTATAATTCAGCTTAGTCAACTTAGAAATCTATACAATGATTATTTACATATGAAAAATCATGAGATTCTATACAATGTTTAATATAGCTCAATAACAACCTAAACATTTAATATAAACAGTACTTATAAATCGTACTTGTCTTTTCTTTTATATAACAACATTTGTCTTATGTGAACTCTACTGGTCTGTACAAGATGACTTCTTCTTAACTAGACTAGATCAGTCAACACTTAGAAAATATTCAAACTACTTTTGGCTTATCAAAACTTCATCTTTATCTTTTAATCATCATTTAGGACTTGTTTCAGGATTCATATCCCAACAACTGCCGCCAGAGGTGCAGGGTTGGCCGTCTGGGTGGCTGCTTACGTGTCGTTTTTATATTAATTTTTGTTTGTGTGTTGTTCTTATATTAATTTTGTTGATGTGTCGACATCTCGAAAAGTTGCATATTTGTTAAATGTGATTTTATTGGTTGATTATTACATGTGTCATTATTGTTATGTTTTTTTTTTTGCGTGATTAAAGATTTTTTAGTCCAATAAGTTGGACTAATTTTGAATTTAGTCCAGATAGATTACACATTTTAATTTCGCTCCAATAAGTATGCTTAAATTTTAAAATTAGTATTTTACTTTTTTGCATGTAATAACAGGTCAACACACCTGTTGATTTTTTTTTTAATATGTGACATTAATTTATTCTCCCTCCGTCCCGGAAGTGTTTGCACCACTTTGTGGGCACACTTATTAAGAAAAAAGTGTAATGAGTGGAGTGTTGAGGGGTAATTTTGTAAACTTATATGAATAAAGTAAAAAAAATGGTTGGAATAAGTGTAAAAGTAATGGCATTTTGTGTAAATATGTGAATTTGGTGAGGGTGAAGTTTATGAAAAAATTTCATTTTTGGGAAGTGCAAACAATTATGGGACGGACGAATAAGGAAAGAGTGCAAACAATTATGGGACAAAGGGAGTATATATATATATATATATATATATATATATATATATATATGTATATATCAATTAAATAATTATTTATATTTATTAATTCAGAAAATTATGAACAATTAGTTAAAATTTTATGAAAAATTATTTACTAATTTAAATATTATTCTCAATTTATCTTCATATTTTTTTTAAATGTTATTTAGTATTTTAACTAATATTTATATTTTTTAAAAAATTAATAAATATAAAAAATGTCACATATTATAAATTAAAAAGAAAAGCATGCATGTTGACCTTTTTGGTAACCTGTTATTACGTAAAATAAACATTTTTCTTTTTGGTGACCTGTTATTATGTTAAATAAACATTTTTAAAATTTGAGTATATTTATTAATCTGAAATCAAAATGTATAATTCATTTGGATCAAATTCAAAATTAATCAAACTCATTTATTTGACTAAAAAAATCTTCAATCCATTTTATTCCTTAAAAGTAGGAAGGACTATATTTTATATAATAAGTAGGCTATATTTTATAGTATATTTTAATATAGCCCTATTATTGCATTTTTTTCAATAACTATTTATATTATATTGCATTTTTTCAATAACTATTTATATTATATTGCATCTCATATCATAAAAGTAGAAAGTATAATATTATATATTTTATTTTGAAAAATTGAAGGATTTACTTTTGCAATTTAAAATATTGAAATTCTATTATAGTTCTATCAATCTTAATATCATATATTTTGCAAAGTGTTTTGTCACAAAATGGGTCTATTTCAGTCTGTCTTCTCAATTCATTCTATTTCAAAATCTCTTTTTTTTATTAATTTCACATTTATTAATTTTTTATTGCACTTTAAAATATTGAAATTCTATTATAGTTCTATCAATCTTAATATCATATATTTGCAAACATTTTAGGTGTCATTTGTCACAACATGATCTATTTTAATCTTTTCTTTTGACTCCTTTCAATTTAAATAGAATAATAAAATTATAAATTCTTATATAATTAAAGAAATATTTTTTTATTCAATTTTTATACTATAGAATAAAAAATAAATTTACTTACTAAAAATATAAATTAAAATTTATAACAAATTTCTTTTACCACCCCACACGGGCCACACTAGTATAAATATGTATATAAATTTGAAATAAATTAGGTATACAAGTAAGAATTTCTAAACCAATATATGACTTACTAAATTAGCTCACACATCTTATGCGAAATGTTTCTACAAAACAATGCATTTTGTATATAAAATATTTTTTACCATGTAAAATAATATAATTATATTACTTTAAAAAATAAATTTTCTGGTTATACATATTTTAAATCATTATCTTCAAATACATTAAGTTAATAAATAATTTAAATAATATCTCACTATATACTAATATGGAATTTTTTTCTGAGGTGTCGTATTTTTCTTAATTTTATTGATGTGTCGATCTCTCCTTAATTTTATATGATGTGGCATATTTTTATAAAATGTCATGCATGGTACTATCTATGTGTCATCATAATTAAATTATTAATGTTGAATTGATTTTAAATGTCTAATTTGATAGACTTTTTTTTTTTTTTTTTGAATTTACATTAAATACCCATCCCTTTTCCCCTCCCCATGACTCGAACCCAGGATCTGGGGCCTAGGTAGTGGTGCTCTAACCACTTGAGCTATCCCACTTTGTCGTCTAATTTGATAGACTTGTTTTCCTTTTTATGAATGTCCCATTTATATAGACTTGTTTCCATATAGAGTACTCCCTCCGTCCCACAAAGATAGCTACATGTTCCCTTTTTTGATGTCCCAAATTATAGCTACATTTCCTCTTTTACTTTAGTATTAAGAGAAATTTTATAAAAAAGACCATTTAGGCACCTAGCTTCTTAAATAAAGACAACTTTTATAATCTTTTTAAAAAAGGACAAAAACGCATGTTAATAACCCATTATACCCTTATATTTAAATATGGAAATTAATTTATTAATTTAATAAATAAATAACAAGTCTTCATCTTCCTTATTTGTCGCCATAGATTTTTGGTTAATTTATTAATTTAATAATTAAAGAACGGGTTTCTTGGCCGAAAAACTCAAATCTTCAAGCTTTTTGGTTAATCCATGATGAATCAAACATAATCCCGCTGCATCTACAAACGATTGCCCATAGATTTCAGATTGGTGAAGCAACAATCCTCGATTTCCTCTTGAAATCGAGGGATCTTTTTCTTCTTTTAGTTTCTGTTTCAGTTTTGGGTGACCCCTCACGCCCAAAAACTGATTTCCGATGATTCTCAAAGTTTCTGCTGCTTAGAGGCTTGTTCCTCTCTTTCAACGACGGCCATGGCTATAAGGTCTCGTCTCCTTTGCTCTTCCATAATTGTTTCCTCGATTTGTTCTTTCGACTGCACATGATCAAGAGACTTTCCACGCGATCGTTTCTTTATATTCCTAGGGGATTCAAACTTCACCGATTTCTTCATTATGGATGACGGACGCGAAGCCGCCGGAGATACAGTAGAAACTTTTAATTCCAAGGGTCAGATGAAGAGTTTTGCCAAGGGTATGATTATTAATTCCACACGTACACACATAATTTGCAAAGAATTTAGGATTTTTTGAGATGATTTTAATTTAGGTTCAATTTTGCTATGTTTTCGTGAAATTGTGATGATTTACGTGCGTGTTGCTGAAATGTAGTTCATGATTATTTGTTATTGGTTTGGTTAAGGGATAATGCATATCTTATTTTGCATATGTATACGTATTTCTGCATAATCACATTCTAATATGAAGACACCGTACTATTTTTTCTGCATTATTCATTTTATTATGCAGTTTTAGATTTCATTGTTCTGCATTATTCATTTTATTATGCAGTTTTAGATTTCATTGTTCTGCATTATTCATTTTATTATGCAGATTTAGATTTTATATTAATTTTCCAACCATGGTCTAGGGAGCAAAATGTTCTTCTCACTTCTCACTTCGTCTTCTTCCGTACTTCACGGTTTCCTTTCTTCACAAATTGAAAAACCCCAAAATTCTGCACAAAATTTACAAAGTTTGACCGGAGTTGTTGATAGAGTTTAATTTTAGGAAGTTTTAATTAATTGCGTAATTCGGGGGGCTTTAATGAGCTGATAGAACTTTAGTACCAAACCTGTTTTTCTTCTCATTTAATTTTAGGAAGGTTTTTCTTAATTGCGTAATTCTCGGAATTAATGAGCTGATAGAGTCAGCTTTAAATTTCAAACATTTAAATAATTTCTCCATATTAATTCCGAATTTATGTATTAAGGGCATGATGGTACATTTATGTGCCATTTTGTCCTTATTCTGAAACTATTTTGAATCATGTCTTTATTTAAAAAAACACTAGGTGAAATGACCTTTTATGTGAAATCCCCTAGTATTAAATGTTTTATTGTCAATTTTACTCTAATTAATAAGAGTAATTAATGATTAACAGATTTTGGAGTATGAGATTTCAAGAGTAAAATTGGTACATTAGTTAAACTTGACTACATTTATTGATTTTTCTTAATTTGTGTGTAAAGTCAATTGTAGCTATATTTGTGGGACAGAGGGAGGGAGTAAGAGGGAGGGAGTAATATTTTTTAATTCATTTACTAATATAACCCTATACATTATTTACATTAAAAGTGTAACATTCATTAAATAAGTTATAATATAAATTTTACTTATCTAATGTGTCTTCACAATAAAATGTCTTAATTTCTGTGAAAAGTCAAATCAGTCTATCTAATTGGGACGACGGGAGTAATTATGATGATATGTCAAATAATATATGGTAAGTCATCTCCTTAATTATATATGACTAGTATAATGCCCGCGTATTACGCGGATTTTTTAAGAAGTCGATATTTAAAGTATAAATTACATTTAATAATTAAAATAGTACAAACATTTGTATTATAAATGAAAAAAAAAAATCTAATAGGGAGTAGTATGAGTTATACTCCCTCCGTCCCTTACTTGATGACGCAAAACTATTGGACAAAATGAATTGCTTATTAGGACTGTAAAGTAAAATAATGAAAATGTGTGCATTAATATAATTCATATTGACCTTTAATACCTAATAGTATAAGTTACCTTTAATACCTAATAGTATAAGTTACCGTATATGTTTCCAAACAAAGCCATATGCATGTTTAATATAATAGTTAAAAAAAAATTATACTATGGTTTCTAATTTTTTTTTTTTTTGAAACAATATAATGATTTCTCAATTTTAATGTAAGATATTTCTATTGGCTTGATGTGTGGACATCAATACGAAGTGTGTTTTGTGGATGCGGTTCTAGTAAAAATGGAATGTTAGATCGACTATTAAAATTTTAATTGAAATTATTACCCGACCTATTCTTTTTTACAATTCTCACCTTACTTTTATATTTATCCATTTTTTTAAATAGTACTTACACACACTATTTTCTTTTTAACTCTTTAACTTTCACTTTTTAATTATGTAAATACTTATGATTTTTTTTTAATTCCATTTTTATATAAATAATTATGAATAGCTTAAAAGGAAGTGATTTTTATATAAACAATTATGAATGGCCTAAAAGGAAGTGATCAATATTTGTATGGGTAAAAAAAGAGTCTTTAAGTCAAACCAGTAAGAATTTATTTTAAACGTATACTCCTTTTATTTTTATATTCGATGTGAAATATTATTGGACACTCAACAACAATTTATGAAATGATCATAAAACCATGAATTAAATGGATCTTTAAATTTGGCCTAGATATCATTATTTCACAATTTCATTTTACAACTTCTAATTTTCTTATCCTAATTTTTAAAATAATGTGTACATCCATCGAAACAGGAAAAATAAATATCTAAATTTTCCGTGAAAAGTCAAATCAGTCTATCTAATTGGGACGACGGGAGTAATTATGATGATATGTCAAATAATATATGGTAAGTCATCTCCTTAATTATATATGATGTGTCATAATTTTATAAAGTGTTTATTTTTATATCATTATGTATAGTATTATCTAGGTGTCATCATCATTAATGTTGAATTAATTTTAAATAATTATGATAACATGTCAAATATATGGTAAATATTTACAATCTTTAATATTAATAGTTTTAAAGAAAAAAAATTATTTGAGGAATCTCACTAGCTGTATACTGGAGTAATATACTCATAGAGAGGTTTTTTTTTTATTATTATTATTGATGTGTCGTCTTTTTCTTAATTTTGTTGATATGTCAATCTCTCCTTAATTTTGTATGATAGTCATATTTTTATAAAGTGTCTATTTAAATGTTATTATATATGGTATTATCTAGGTGTCATCATAATTAATGTTGAATTGATTTTAAATAATGATGATAAAGTAGAAACTCTATAAATTAATAATCTTGAAACCGTAAAATTTATTAATTAAAAGAGTTATTAATTTATCTATAAATTAATAATTATTAATTAATATTTTATTAATTTATAGAAACATTCTTTCAAACTTTCACTTGTAATTATTTATTGTATATCAAATGAAGGGCATAATTTAAAAGAATCCATCAATCTTACCTTATTATGCTTCTAGTGTTCATTGTATCACTTTATAAACATTAAAAAATATTTTCAATATAAATATACAAGATCAAAATATGCTAACACAAATAAATCATGCACACAACATGACTTCTCAACTTACGAGTGTGAAACAAATAACAATGACCGACGAGATTCAAAAAACATTATGCAAGTACAATATCAAATACAATTAAGCGATCTTTAGAGTATCTCTCACTTGCTCCCGAAAGAGATGATGTAAAGCGACGCAAACCGACAAAATTTCCTAATCTAGAAACATTTATCTATGAATGTATTCTTCAATATGAAGAACACGTTTAATAATTTCTTGTTGAGCTATGAGAAAACGACACTAGAAGTTCTTACAATGATAAGAAAAATTAGAGACGAGATTTAAGGTGAAATTGATTTCAATTAAAAAAAAAAGACAATTGATTCATTTTTCAAAAACATACATCATCCATGTAATATGTAAGGAATTATTAATTAATACTTATTTTATATGGGGTCTATAGAAATTACAAAAAAATGTATTATCTTATAATTTTAGCGAGTTTATTAATTTAGCACGCTATCCCCGAATCGGGACCGGCTAAAAATATTATTTTAGAGAGTTTATTAATTTATAGAGTTTCTACTGTATGTCAAATTAATTCATCTCCTTAATTTTGTATGATGTGTCATATTTTTATAAAGTGTCTATTTAAATGTCATTATGTATGCTATTATTTAGGTGTCATCATAATTAATGTTGAATTATCATCATAATTAATGTTGAATTATCATCATAATTAATGTTGAATTGATTTTAAATAATGATGATATGTCAAATTAATATATGGTAAGTTATCTCCTTAATTTTGTATGATGTGTCATATTTTTATAAAGTGCTATTTAAATATCATTATGCATGGTATTATTTAGGTGTTATCATAATTAATGTTGGATAGGTTTTAAATAATTATGATGGTATGTCAAATATATGGGTGAGTAATATTTACTATCTTTTTAATATTAATAGTTTTAAAGAAAAAAAGATTTATTTGAAAAATTAGTAAATTATTATATCATACTAATAAATTAGTAAATATGTTATCAAATTTAATTCATTAATTTTAAAATAGTTTGTTTTTCAAAAAATTTATTTGAATTTTTTTAAATATTTAAATATACAATATATTATGAATATTTACTTTTTAATAATCAGCTTAATACATAGGTGTTCGTTAAGTATCATATAATAGAAAATACACTCAATATAAAAGGTACTCCCCCCTTTTAAAAGATTGTCTTTTAGTCTAAAATCTCGTTTAAAAAAGTTTTTTACTTTAACTATTTTTTTACCATGATCTCCATAAACTACATTTATATAATTTCTTCGATTTTTTATTTTTATTGAAAATATATTAATGAATATCTATTTTTTCTCTTTTTCTTTTAAATGGTAAGTTGACATTCCCTTTTTTTTACTCCGGTATTTTTTTGTCTTGATACAAATAGAGTGGAAAGAAGGAAAAGGGGAGAGAGAGAAAAATGGAAAAGAAAGGTGGAAAGAAAAAGAAAAAGATTGTGGAAGGAGAAATATTAATGAAAAGTAAAAGTGTTAAAAACAAAATCGTTCTTTAATACGATAGTCCTTTTATATTGAAAGAAGTATTTTTTATTAATAAGTAAAAAATATAATAGGATTAGTCAATATTCAATAACATGTCATTTTTAAGATATTTTTACGTATATTCCAATTATTTTTAAAATGACACATAAATTTAATTAACAATGGACACATTACTAAAAAAACTTCACCATAACAATATTCATCCATAATTATGAACAAAATTTAGAGACTAAAAAGACATTTAATTTGATTTGGGTAATGAAATCAGAACATTAATTAGTAATTATGTAATATTACTGGCAATTAATTTAACTTTTCAATTATATTCTGTAATCTGACCATTTCCAGCGTCCAATATACATTCCAATTTTAAGAGATTTTATTGGGTTAATTGCAAATTAAATAATCGCATTTCATTCATTTGTAATTTAACTTAAAATTCTAAACCTTTTCATAATTGTAAATAAATCAATTTTTATTGTTATAAATTAATT
Source organism: Galeopsis tetrahit (assembly GCA_963675135.1). Lineage (NCBI taxonomy): Eukaryota > Viridiplantae > Streptophyta > Magnoliopsida > Lamiales > Lamiaceae > Galeopsis > Galeopsis tetrahit. The sequence goes on from OY776132.1 coordinate 61,596,941, forward strand.
TTTTAGACAAATTCATTTGTGTTCGAATATAATGTAATTTAAACTTTTTGATGACACTATACATTTTTAATGAAAATGAGTTTTTCAAGTAGTTTTTTGCAACAAATGTAAAGTTTTTTATTGTAATTTAATTTGCAAAAATAACCCTTGGTTAAACTCAATTTATTTTATTTTTTGGTCCAAATCCAGTTGAGCGCTTATCACAAAGTTATTATCGTCATCTTCACTCTTATCATACACGTTTTTTCTAACGGAATCATTCGCCGCCGTTTGTTTTCACTTTTTAGCAACTCTCTTTCTTTCTTCTCCCTATTCTGGATTGTTTGAGAGAATTGCACGCCCACGATCTTCACTCTGGTTTCGGGGATAAAGGTAATTTCTCGTTTATATATGATTATTATGTCCCCCCTTTTTTCCCTTTCCGATTTTACCTTTTCTGATAATAGCCCTTTATAAACTGTGCAGATTTCCCCCCCCCCCCCCCCCAATTTTTTGTCTGTTTTGGAATCATAGATTTGAATTGGTAAATTCATCACTACTCTTTTCGATGGCAAGATGAGAATTGAGGTGATTTTATTGTTGCGGAACTTCTGTGAAAGGGGTGCTAACTTTCTAATTAATTTATGTGTACATTTTTAGGGGGTTTTGGTTGTATATTGGAATTATTGATTGTCTGAATAGAAACCCATAATTTGGAAGAGTAGGGTAATTAAGGTTAAGGAAATGGGGGAAGATTTTTTTACTTGCATTAGTATGGAGAATTATACTCCTTCAACATACTTGTCTATGGATTCAATTGCTTCTTTTCATGATGAGCCCGAACGTGATACGAATAGGCAAGATGTTCTTTCGGGCCCACCGGATATTAACCTTCCGTTGTCTGTTGAGCCAAGTCCTCCTCCTCCTCCTCAGCCATGGAACCTCGAATGTTTCGATATGCTTGAGGTTGGGCTTGGGCACCAAGTTAATGGTTCAGATAAACTTCTTGATTTGCCTAAAATCGGGAAAAAGGGGGCCAAGAGATTGGATAGTGTGTGGGGTGCTTGGTTCTTCTTTAGTTTCTACTTCAAGCCTGTTTTAAAAGACAAATCAAAGTGCAACTTAGTTTGGGATAGTAATGGGGTTTCGGGGTTTGATAAGTCTGATCTTCAACTTGATGTGTTCCTTGTGCAACATGATTTGGAAAATATGTATATGTGGGTTTTTAAGGAGAGGCCCGAGAATGCACTTGGTAAGATGCAGTTAAGAAGCTATATGAATGGACACTCTCGACAGGGTCAACGCCCGTTTCCATTCGGTGTTGATAAGGGTTTTGTTCGGTCTCATAGGATGCAACGAAAGCACTATAGAGGCCTCTCTAATCCCCAGTGTTTACATGGGATAGAACCCGTTTCATTGCCCATTCTCATAGGCCTCGATAATGAAGAACAGAAAAAGTGGATGGAATTGACTGGTAGAGATCTCAACTTTTGTATACCACCTGAGGCTAAAGACTTTAGTTCATGGAGGACCCTTCCAAATACAGATTTCGAGCTTGAAAGACCGTTTCCCCAAACGAAGAACTATGCTACTAAGAAGCTGCTAAATGGGTCGGGTTTGAATTTATCCACTCAACCCTCAAACCATGTAAATGGAAATGGAATAGATCTCTCATCTGTCTGTAACAAGAAGAGGAAAGACCTCTCCTTCCATGCAAACGATGAAGATTCCTGTTTTCCTAATGATCGAAATCAAGATTCAGAACTTTATCCCGTAGAACCTCGTTGGTTGAGTGAGTTCAGTGGAGTTATGAGGAATGCGTATGGCCCTGTTACTGGAGCTAAAACTATCTATGAGGATGACGAAGGGTACTTGATACTCGTTTCGTTGCCTTTTGCTGATCCTGAAAGTGTGAAAGTCCATTGGTGGAATAATCTAACATATGGGGTGGTGAAGATCTCATCGGTGAGTACAGCTTGTATGCCGTATATTCAGAGAAGCAATCGAACATTCAAGCTCGTTGATCCAGCTCCAGAGCACTGCCCCCCTGGAGAGTTCAGACGTCAAATTTCATTGCCTACTAGGATCCCCGATGATGCAAATCTTGAAGCATACTTTGACAAGAGTGGAACGATTCTTGAGATCAAAGTGCCCAAACATCGTGTGGGACCCGAGGAGCACGAGGTTGTTGTCTCCCTTCGCCCTCCAAATGATTTTGTGTTGTCTTGAAGTTATTTTACTTGATGACACCAAATTGGGTAGGTTTTAATAAGTAGTAAAGTGATTGATACAAATTATATTGAGTTTCAACCTAGCTCAAGCTGGGTTTTTTTGTTCAAGAATTTCGAAATGGAAAGGCTGTAGTCTTGAATTTTTAAAATTAGATGCTGAATTGCTTCTTACACCTTGGTTTTCGTCTTTAGTTGGTGGATTTTTTTATCAGTGACGTGAAAATACATGTTTAGTGGAGTAATTATTTGAGGGTATATGTATATAGCAATAACCATTTCATTCTGTGATTAATCTTGATGATCATCATGTTGTTGGTATAAATAATAATGACATGAGGAAATTTTGAACTGGATTTGAATAGAATTCATTCTTCTTTTTTGGATAAGAATGGTATATACTGCAAGCATTCATATATAACTAGTGGCTGATTTTGGAGTTTTTTTCTTGTATATATAATTAGTCATGACTGAGTTGGAATGTTTGTGTCCACTAAGTGTTTGACAAAAGTTCTGAATGGTTTTTTTTTAATAAAATTTACAGGTAAGTTTCAACTTTCAAGTTAAAGTTCACGTGTTACTTCAACAACTAATTTGCAGTAATATCAAAACAACGAATTCATTATCCAAAATAAGAGCATCAACACTACATTAAAATGCCAAATATCTACCGTGAAAAAGTCATAGTTGGGTGCCCATTTCTTCTAAAAGCTAAAAACTATGGAAATAAACGTGTATTCACAAGATAGATGGGTAATCAGCCCTAAAATATACCCTCGATTGTGTGCATAACAAATTATCGAAAGAAATACAATTTGCGTTTCAATCTGGTTCGGTTGAAATATTTGAATAAGGTTGTGTTATATACCCTTACCCGATTTTATTAACCCAAGTAATTGTAGCCCCAATGTATAAGTTAATAATAGTGAACACTACACCAATGCACATGCATCTAATACATCACAACTGGCATGAGTGCAAATAGCACTCATTAAGTTGGCCCCCCACTTGTTTGTCTTACTTTTGTTTCAAATTTGGAGTCACTTGAGCAATATGTGTAGAATTATTTACCACCCCACCATGCAATTCCAAATTTCATACAGCACAAAAGTGATGCAATGATGAGTTGAAAGACTTCAACACAAGATTATGATGAGGAAGTAAGTATAAGTCAACTGGCAATGAGAACAATCCCTGCACATTCTTCAAATCTGCTTATAATAGCAGACATGCCCAATATTTGTTCCTAAATTATACTCTTTTTTCCATCTTAAATGACAAGGCTACACATTGTATTTCCTCTCTTGATATGGCTCCTATTCGTCGTCGCTGCTACCTCCGCCTTTCAAGAAACTAAATCGGGTAAACTACCAACCTCTTATCATTTTCACATCAATCTATTCTTTCTTAACAAGAGCTGGCTGAATGCTGATGCAGTGAGTTTCAAGATGAGCACAGGAGGTAACACTCACAAAGTATTATGGGTAAGCACATATGCTAATTTCCTCCATTGTTTATTATGTTATGTTAAAGTTGTAATACTCCATCTTTTACTAGCAGAGAAACAGAAAGGAGGTGAGTGAGAAGAAGGTGGTGCATAAGATACCGTCCGGACCAAGCCCCGTTGGAAATCATCGTCCACCCACCATCCATCGCCTGATCTGATATCCATGAATGAATTAATGCAGATATCATGTATGTAGGACAACTATTTCATTCTTAAATTGGAGGTTAAATATAACAGATCCATCTTATCATCATACACTACTAGTCCATTATTGGCATCAACTAAATTTTACATGCTTTCCATTTATCCTATGCAACTATGATGATTCATGTCCCAGCAGTTATTATAAGCTCCCTAGAATTACTAATAAGATATTTGGAAACTTATAATAATGCTCTATATTGTTCTGAGATTTTTTTACACAAGTGTTCATAAGCTCTTAAAATAAAATGCTACCATCTTATAACTTACAAGGTTCTTGCAAGAAATCCAGGGATTTGCTGCTAACTTATGTTTAAGATATTAACATTTTTTTTTTACCATTCTAAATTCTAATTAATAAAAAGGGGAAAAATTATTCTTTAAAATTAAAATGAAGGATCTTTTTTAAATCACAATATGACCCTTGGGTTTCACCTATTCACAAGAAAAGCCCCTATTGTATTTTGAGATTACAAATAGTCCTTGGAGTTGGGGTTACTGCAAACAACCCTTGAGGATTCTATTTTCTTTACAAGTTGCAAGTAAAAGGGGGTATTTGTAATTTACGAACTTGTTTGAGTCTTTCTGTTAATAACTCAAACCAATGCAATTCCTCCCTCCAATTAACCCTGATTTGAAGAGCTTCATTTTTCAATTTCCAACTTCAAACCCTAAATACACCTTTTCACCTCCACAGTTAGACTTCCGGCGCTTCTGCCCCGATGGAGAACAATGCCGCGGATTGGCCATCCTCCGCCTCAGACCGCCACACTCCGCTGCTGGTGTCAGCCACCCAAGCCCGCCTCCTCCGGCCACTACTGCAATGCCAATCCCAGACGGGGCCGACGCCACACAACCAAGCCCCCCTCCGGTCCGGCAACGACCTATGCTGATAAGTCAGCCTCCCTGCCTGCTGCTTTCACTCCTAAGCCTCCCTATGCTTTTTCGGATCATATTAACATAATCCCCCCTTGCTATGAGGGTGATTTATTCACCGTAGTGATTGATGAGGAACTCTATCAGGCTGGGCTGCGTGAATTTGAAAACGCACTAATTGGTCGTTTGCTCACTCCTCGTGGCAAATCTCCAATTCCCTATGCTGTCTTGTCGGAAGTCTCCAAGTTATTCCACTCGGAAAGGGATTTGTGGTTCTCAAATTTCAAACTTCGGAGGAGCGTGATAGAATTTTCAAGACAAGAGTTTGGCAGTTGAATCCGGGCTCCATTCGGTTGCAAAATTGGACCCCCGATTTCCATCCGAACAAGGTTAAGACTTCGAAGGCTCTAATTTGGGTCCGTCTGGTGGGTCTTCCGATTGAATTTTGACAGCCAACATTTTTATCGACTGCGGTCTCAGCTATTGGCACGTTTGTGAAGATTGACAATCACACCTTTGCAAAAACTATGACGCAATTTGCTAGAATCTTGATTGAGGTAGACATGAGACAGACGCCACTTGAGTGTTTGGTGTTGAAATGTGGTGATCAGGATGTGAGTGTGGAAGTGCACTATGAACGGCTTCCAGAGTACTGCAGTCGCTGTGCGATTGTCGGACACATGACTACCGACTGCAATAAGAGTAATGTACATCAGCCGCATGACTCGGTCAAGTGTGGACAACGTGGTAGTAGTTCCTCCCGTCTTCAAGGACGAGCCCCCTCGGACCCCCGCTCTACGCGGGCTCCCGTGCCTCTTCCGGTTCCTACCTCGGCTGTTGTCTCCACTTCAAACCCGGTGGACAATGCTTTCTCAGTCCTAGCAGACGACTGCATGAATGAGTCCTCGCACAACACACAAGATTTGGTGGCTGCTGCATTATTGGAGTCGTCTGTCGACGACGCACTTGATCTTGCACTTGTGGTTTCTCCCCGCTCTACGGAGAAGACCCGAAGCCCCAGGCTACCTAGGGTGGTTGTTTCCCAACGACAACCACTGAAAAACGTCATCGACGAGTTAAAGGCTAGGGCCTGTGAGGCCTTCATTATTAATCCCTCGACAGGGATTGACAATGAGATGAACTTTGTCGCCAAATACGCGGGACGATGGGATGATGCTTTTAATCCCCCATAAATCATTTTTTTCTGTTTCGATCATTTAAAATTTGATTATTTCCCCGACCTCTGGTTCAACTCGTGAACTTATGACTTTATGTCTTTTCTTTTTCTTTTAATATAAAAACCTTTATTCGTCTTATATAAGGTTTGAAAGTACAATGTCAAAATATAGATGAAGTCTTATGTGTGATCGTTTCATGTATGAGACAGAGCTCCACTTTAGTATTTGCACCCCACGTATCATATATGTATTGAAAATCAGTCTCATACAAGTTTTTATCAGAAATATATTATTCCTCACAAGAAAATGAGTGATTGGAATGAAATGTTCCTGTTAAGTTTCTGTGGTAATTTGCAACCTCTGATTTCTGATTTACATAACTTAGGTGTGAAGAACAAGTTGAATTTGCAAGTACAACCAAAATTCTCAACCTAACCAAAAGAGATGTTGATGACATTATACATGTACCTTAAACTATTGAATGGCAAGAATATGAGCACTATATATTAATTTCCAATTTTGACAAATATACAAAGGTTCATTGTACCTACAAAATTTCATTAAAGTCATACTGCACGCTTTCGCTGCTTTGATCGCTTACTTCTCCTAGCCCCAGAAGGAACTGGTTTTCCACTTCCTGACGCATATACCTCTTCAAGAACTTCCTTATCCTGTAGTCAAGGCCAAATTACTTACACACTTGAAATAATTCCTAAACTGAGAATGAATTTATGAATCATTCATGATACTGTACATGAATTGGTGCAGGGAACTCAATTGAATTGCAACTTCAATATTTTGCATTTACAGTAAGCTATAAAACCTCAAATAGTTTTGCTGAGAACGGGCATACAGTTAGTTATGAAAAGAACCTACAATTTAATTGAGAGAAGAAAATTAAACCCTGTTTGTTCTGTAAATGCTGGAATTAAATTCTCTCCCAGTTTCTAATTTATGATTGTCCTGGAATTTTAACTTTCAATCCAATTCTCTCGGGCTCAACCATTCAACTCTCTCCCTCTCTTTCACATACCAACCCACAATTAAATATTATATCAATCATTTAATCTAATATAATAATACAGCTCCACCAACTTTTTCTTCTAATAATACAACTGCTCCTTTTTTATCTAATACAAGAACACACCGATATTTTCAGATATGATTTGACAACTACGTAAAGTTCAATTCTCCCAATTTTACAACAAACCAAGCTCTTCCTAGTATCCAAAACTCCCAATTCCTAAAGAGTAAAGTTCTATAGAGGCTAAATCTTTTTTTTTTAATTACAACTTTCGACTCAAAAGGTAGAATTTGAACAGTAGTGCTTGTAATACATAACTTCAGTTAGGGAAGTTTGAAGTAAACTCCTCAGTTAAGAAATGAAGAATTATTTATGGGCATCCCAGATAAGCATCCGGACTCTTCATAATGTAGACAGTGGGAACATTACTAGTAAAGTTATCTACACTTCTTTCAAAAACAAAAAAGGTGAAGGCACGGTTAATGTGTCCCATCCACCACCACCACCACCACCACCACCACCCCCCCCCCCTCCCGGCGCCAGGGAACGTTGGCCGTTATATGTTGGGGGAACACTAAATTGAAGTGCGGACTTCTCTCCAAAGCAAAAAATCAAGTTCGACAGCACATTTTGACATTGTTAGACAATCAGAATGAGCATTCAGCAGATTTCATGTGACAAACTAAACTGATAGGCAATCCAGCAATTGCCTTTTTAGTTTACACCTCGAATAAAGAAAGCAAAGGATCTTAACTTGATTGATTGTTTTGCATTAATTCCAGCAAATAATTAGGGGGACTGAAAGGATGGAATAAGTATGGGGATATAATTAAGGAATATGACTATATATAAGGGGGTAAGGACAATGTAGAGGGTAGACTTAAGTTTGTAATCGACCTTCAGGCTGGGCAGAGCTTCTGGTGGGAACTATACCCGGAGTTTTGTATCCCTCTCGGGTGTGCACCGGTCCAAAACCGGACCGGACCGGAACTGGTTTGGACCGGGACCGGAATCTACCCAAAAGGGTGGACCGGTTTTCAAATTTTATTTTTATTTTTTCAAGTTTTTTTTTTTTTAAAGTTTTTGAAAGCGAGAACAAGAATGATGAATTTGTGGATGAAAATTAGTGTTGGTTCTTCATTTGAGATCAATCTTCGTCAATGTGAATTTTATTTACAATATTATTAATAGTATTTTGACACTAAAAGTAAATTGATTATTTTTGTTCAATTATATACTTGAAAAAATGTACGGAGTAATAGATATCAACACTTTTAGAAAATATAAAGAATATAAATAAATAAAATAATAATTCCGGTCCGGACCAGTAAATTCCGGTCTTAACCTGGACCGGAAACCCGGAATCCTAAAATTCAATGGACCGGAGACCGGAAACTAACCGGTCGGTCCGGTTCCGGTCTTTTTTCCGGTCCGGGTTTTTTTTTGCACACTCCTAATCCTCAATAATAATCAGTCATTACTTCTCTTTACGCTATCATAAACATTACCTTCGATTCACTTTCATTGTCCGAGTCATTTTCAGCCTCAGAATCAGCTGAAGCCGAGACTTCAACATCAATAGAAGGCAGTGCACTAATCTTTTTCGCCTTCTCTACTTCTTTCAGCTGCTTAAATCTGTTTACAAATAATTATAGTTAGTATGGCA